>OZ037734.1:5005361-7855468 GCA_964035505.1 Watsonalla cultraria | reverse complement strand
CCTAACCTAACCTAACCTAACCTAACCTAACCTAACCTAACCTAACCTAACCTAACCTAACCTAACCTAACCTAACCTAACCTAACCTAACCTAACCTAACCTAACCTAACCTAACCTAACCTAACCTAACCTAACCTAACCTAACCTAACCTAACCTAACCTAACCTAACCTAACCTAACCTAACCTAACCTAACCTAACCTAACCTAACCTAACCTAACCTAACCTAACCTAACCTAACCTAACCTAACCTAACCTAACCTAACCTAACCTAACCTAACCTAACCTAACCTAACCTAACCTAACCTAACCTAACCTAACCTAACCTAACCTAACCTAACCTAACCTAACCTAACCTAACCTAACCTAACCTAACCTAACCTAACCTAACCTAACCTAACCTAACCTAACCTAACCTAACCTAACCTAACCTAACCTAACCTAACCTAACCTAACCTAACCTAACCTAACCTAACCTAACCTAACCTAACCTAACCTAACCTAACCTAACCTAACCTAACCTAACCTAACCTAACCTAACCTAACCTAACCTAACCTAACCTAACCTAACCTAACCTAACCTAACCTAACCTAACCTAACCTAACCTAACCTAACCTAACCTAACCTAACCTAACCTAACCTAACCTAACCTAACCTAACCTAACCTAACCTAACCTAACCTAACCTAACCTAACCTAACCTAACCTAACCTAACCTAACCTAACCTAACCTAACCTAACCTAACCTAACCTAACCTAACCTAACCTAACCTAACCTAACCTAACCTAACCTAACCTAACCTAACCTAACCTAACCTAACCTAACCTAACCTAACCTAACCTAACCTAACCTAACCTAACCTAACCTAACCTAACCTAACCTAACCTAACCTAACCTAACCTAACCTAACCTAACCTAACCTAACCTAACCTAACCTAACCTAACCTAACCTAACCTAACCTAACCTAACCTAACCTAACCTAACCTAACCTAACCTAACCTAACCTAACCTAACCTAACCTAACCTAACCTAACCTAACCTAACCTAACCTAACCTAACCTAACCTAACCTAACCTAACCTAACCTAACCTAACCTAACCTAACCT
Organism: Watsonalla cultraria; assembly: GCA_964035505.1. Taxonomy (NCBI): domain Eukaryota; kingdom Metazoa; phylum Arthropoda; class Insecta; order Lepidoptera; family Drepanidae; genus Watsonalla; species Watsonalla cultraria. The sequence goes on along the minus strand of OZ037734.1, from coordinate 7,854,360 downwards.
AACCTAACCTAACCTAACCTAACCTAACCTAACCTAACCTAACCTAACCTAACCTAACCTAACCTAACCTAACCTAACCTAACCTAACCTAACCTAACCTAACCTAACCTAACCTAACCTAACCTAACCTAACCTAACCTAACCTAACCTAACCTAACCTAACCTAACCTAACCTAACCTAACCTAACCTAACCTAACCTAACCTAACCTAACCTAACCTAACCTAACCTAACCTAACCTAACCTAACCTAACCTAACCTAACCTAACCTAACCTAACCTAACCTAACCTAACCTAACCTAACCTAACCTAACCTAACCTAACCTAACCTAACCTAACCTAACCTAACCTAACCTAACCTAACCTAACCTAACCTAACCTAACCTAACCTAACCTAACCTAACCTAACCTAACCTAACCTAACCTAACCTAACCTAACCTAACCTAACCTAACCTAACCTAACCTAACCTAACCTAACCTAACCTAACCTAACCTAACCTAACCTAACCTAACCTAACCTAACCTAACCTAACCTAACCTAACCTAACCTAACCTAACCTAACCTAACCTAACCTAACCTAACCTAACCTAACCTAACCTAACCTAACCTAACCTAACCTAACCTAACCTAACCTAACCTAACCTAACCTAACCTAACCTAACCTAACCTAACCTAACCTAACCTAACCTAACCTAACCTAACCTAACCTAACCTAACCTAACCTAACCTAACCTAACCTAACCTAACCTAACCTAACCTAACCTAACCTAACCTAACCTAACCTAACCTAACCTAACCTAACCTAACCTAACCTAACCTAACCTAACCTAACCTAACCTAACCTAACCTAACCTAACCTAACCTAACCTAACCTAACCTAACCTAACCTAACCTAACCTAACCTAACCTAACCTAACCTAACCTAACCTAACCTAACCTAACCTAACCTAACCTAACCTAACCTAACCTAACCTAACCTAACCTAACCTAACCTAACCTAACCTAACCTAACCTAACCTAACCTAACCTAACCTAACCTAACCTAACCTAACCTAACCTAACCTAACCTAACCTAACCTAACCTAACCTAACCTAACCTAACCTAACCTAACCTAACCTAACCTAACCTAACCTAACCTAACCTAACCTAACCTAACCTAACCTAACCTAACCTAACCTAACCTAACCTAACCTAACCTAACCTAACCTAACCTAACCTAACCTAACCTAACCTAACCTAACCTAACCTAACCTAACCTAACCTAACCTAACCTAACCTAACCTAACCTAACCTAACCTAACCTAACCTAACCTAACCTAACCTAACCTAACCTAACCTAACCTAACCTAACCTAACCTAACCTAACCTAACCTAACCTAACCTAACCTAACCTAACCTAACCTAACCTAACCTAACCTAACCTAACCTAACCTAACCTAACCTAACCTAACCTAACCTAACCTAACCTAACCTAACCTAACCTAACCTAACCTAACCTAACCTAACCTAACCTAACCTAACCTAACCTAACCTAACCTAACCTAACCTAACCTAACCTAACCTAACCTAACCTAACCTAACCTAACCTAACCTAACCTAACCTAACCTAACCTAACCTAACCTAACCTAACCTAACCTAACCTAACCTAACCTAACCTAACCTAACCTAACCTAACCTAACCTAACCTAACCTAACCTAACCTAACCTAACCTAACCTAACCTAACCTAACCTAACCTAACCTAACCTAACCTAACCTAACCTAACCTAACCTAACCTAACCTAACCTAACCTAACCTAACCTAACCTAACCTAACCTAACCTAACCTAACCTAACCTAACCTAACCTAACCTAACCTAACCTAACCTAACCTAACCTAACCTAACCTAACCTAACCTAACCTAACCTAACCTAACCTAACCTAACCTAACCTAACCTAACCTAACCTAACCTAACCTAACCTAACCTAACCTAACCTAACCTAACCTAACCTAACCTAACCTAACCTAACCTAACCTAACCTAACCTAACCTAACCTAACCTAACCTAACCTAACCTAACCTAACCTAACCTAACCTAACCTAACCTAACCTAACCTAACCTAACCTAACCTAACCTAACCTAACCTAACCTAACCTAACCTAACCTAACCTAACCTAACCTAACCTAACCTAACCTAACCTAACCTAACCTAACCTAACCTAACCTAACCTAACCTAACCTAACCTAACCTAACCTAACCTAACCTAACCTAACCTAACCTAACCTAACCTAACCTAACCTAACCTAACCTAACCTAACCTAACCTAACCTAACCTAACCTAACCTAACCTAACCTAACCTAACCTAACCTAACCTAACCTAACCTAACCTAACCTAACCTAACCTAACCTAACCTAACCTAACCTAACCTAACCTAACCTAACCTAACCTAACCTAACCTAACCTAACCTAACCTAACCTAACCTAACCTAACCTAACCTAACCTAACCTAACCTAACCTAACCTAACCTAACCTAACCTAACCTAACCTAACCTAACCTAACCTAACCTAACCTAACCTAACCTAACCTAACCTAACCTAACCTAACCTAACCTAACCTAACCTAACCTAACCTAACCTAACCTAACCTAACCTAACCTAACCTAACCTAACCTAACCTAACCTAACCTAACCTAACCTAACCTAACCTAACCTAACCTAACCTAACCTAACCTAACCTAACCTAACCTAACCTAACCTAACCTAACCTAACCTAACCTAACCTAACCTAACCTAACCTAACCTAACCTAACCTAACCTAACCTAACCTAACCTAACCTAACCTAACCTAACCTAACCTAACCTAACCTAACCTAACCTAACCTAACCTAACCTAACCTAACCTAACCTAACCTAACCTAACCTAACCTAACCTAACCTAACCTAACCTAACCTAACCTAACCTAACCTAACCTAACCTAACCTAACCTAACCTAACCTAACCTAACCTAACCTAACCTAACCTAACCTAACCTAACCTAACCTAACCTAACCTAACCTAACCTAACCTAACCTAACCTAACCTAACCTAACCTAACCTAACCTTTTTTTTTTTTTTTTTTTTTTTTTTTTTTTTTTTTTTTTTTTTTTTTTTTTTTTTTTTATTGACGAGGGGGAAACCTTCAAAAGGTCCCCGACCGCCCTGGGAGAGGCAGATCAGGGTATGTGGGATTTTTACCGCACTAAAACCCCCCCGGTGGCCATCCTCAGTGTTCAGGGGGGACTCCGGGTACTCTGATAGATCGCACCGGTGTCCCCCCACACTTTGCCGGGGCACATCCCCGGGGCAGCTGAGTCGCCGCCCCTAGAGACCTCGCTGTGCAAGGCAGCGCGAGCCACATCGCGCTGCCACCTTCCCGGGCCCGCGGCTCAGTGGTCAAAGCTCCCACCCCGACCACCGCCAGCAGGCCCTCCGGCCCCCTTTTAGTCGCCTCTTACGACAGGCAGGGGATACCATAGCCAAATTCTTAGACCCTGGCTATTGGGTGGACGGTCCGGGGCGTGCGTTGCCTCCGCCCCGCCGTCGCCGTCGTCTCCGAGAGGGATCGGCTCTCTCCCGATCCCGCTCGGAGGCCTCCTTCTGGGACATTACTGTCTCGCAGAAGGAGACTACGGCCTTCCATGCCTCTCTGTCTGCCAGCATAGCCGTCACTACGCGTGGCAGAGAGAGGTCCTGCCCGATCCTGGTGACCAGGATTCGCCGTTCCGAGCTCCACGCTGGGCACTGCTCCAGCGTGTGCTGTGCGGAATCCCGGTCACTGCCGCAATGGTGGCATTGCGTCGTCGGTTCGCGACCGATCCGATTCAGGTACTCTCCGAAACACCCGTGTCCGGTGAGTACCTGCGTCAGCCGGAAGGTGACGTGGTCCTTCCTCTTTAGCCAGGGCCCGAGGCTCGGCAAAATTGCACCGACAGCGCGTTGGCGGGCGTTCTGCGGCTCGCACAGCCGCTCCCGCCACGTTACGAGCGCATGTCGGTGCTCCTGCCTTCTCACTTCAGCCGCATTTGGAGGCGCAGTTCCGTCCGCCCGGCGGAGACGGTCGTAAATACGAGCATCCATCTCCGCCAGGATGTCCAGGGGCGGAAACCGCGCCAGGACAGTGGCCGCCTCAAAAGACAGGGTCCGGTACCCTCGTGCGACCCGGATGGCCATAGGACGCTGCATACTATTGTACATAGTTCTGCAGCGCCTAACACCCAATCTGGAAGACCAGACGGGTGCTCCGTAGAGAGCCACGGATCGCACGACCCCCGCATAGAGGCGGCGGACTCCTTCACTCGGCCCCCCGAGATTGGGCAGCAGTCTGTGCAATGCACCCGCTACCCTCTTGATCCGGGGGACCATGCGGCTGAAGTGCTCCTCAAAGCCCCAGCGACCGTCCAGGGTGAGACCGAGGTACTTGAGGTACCGTCCCACCCGGACATCCACGTCACCTACGCGAACCGACGAGCTGGGTGGTTCCCTTCCCCTCGGGATCTTGTGGAACCACAGCGCCTCGGTCTTTTCCGGCGCTACCCGAAGGCCCAGCTCGTGGATTTTCTCCACGACGCATGCCACGCCAAGCTCGGCGAGCCGGTTGGTCTCCTCGAAAGTGGCCCCGACGGCTAGCACCAGCGTGTCGTCCGCGTAGCAGACGATGCTAACGCCGTCGGGGCGGTCGACCCGCAGGACCGCATCGTACGCGAGGTTCCACAGGAGTGGCCCTAGGACCGATCCCTGTGGGACCCCGCAGTAAACCTCCCTCCGGTGAACTCGTCCATCTCCGCCCACATATTGCACGCACCTGTCGCGCAAGTAGGCACAGACCACGCGCTGCAGGTAGGGGGGCACGCGGTGGTACACCAGGGCCCCCCTTATTGCGTCCCAGGGCAGGCTATTGAAGGCGTTGACTATGTCAAGGCTGACAGCCAACGCCACTCCGCCCCGGGATACAGCCTGCGTCGACAGTGTTCGGACGCGTATGATCGCGTCCACTGTCGACCGCGCGCGTCGGAAGCCAAACTGGTCTTCCGACAGGTCCGGCCCGACGCTCGTCAGGTGCGTACTGAGGCGGTCCGCCAACACTCTTTCGAGCAGCTTACCCGCCTCATCTAGTAGGCAGAGAGGACGATACGCGGAGGAAGAATCTGCGGGTCTACCATCCTTATGGAGGAGAACCAACCCAGCCACTTTCCAGCCTGAGGGGAACACGCCGCAGCGTAGGCAGTCGTTAAACAGCCGCCGCAGCCTGTTCCCCAGCCCGTTGGGTAGAGCCAACACCCAGGCCCGACCAGGAATTCCGTCGGGGCCTGGTGCCGTGTTTCGGGCTCCGAGGCGCCTCACGGCTCGGTCCAGCTCATCGGTCGTCACCCCCATCTCTTCGGTCCAGATGATCGGTTCCGAAGGAGGGGGCACGGGACTGCTCTGGACCCTGGGGAAGAGGGTGTCTACAACCCTCTCCACGAATTCCGGGTCCAGAGTTTCCGTCAACGGAGGGACCCACGGGCGCAATTTGCCCAGTACCATCCTGTACGGGCGGCCCCATGGATCCCTCTCCAGTCCCCCGATGAGCTCATCCCACGACCGAGCCTTGGCGCTGGCAATGGCTGCCTGCAGCGCCTTCGTGGCGCCTCGATAGGCCACGTAGGCTCCACCCAACTCTTCGGCTGTGGCTCGCCTTCTTCTCCGGGCACGCGTGTACCGGCGTCGGGCGCGGAGGCAAATCTCGCGCAGCTCCGCGATGCTTTCCGACCACCAGTACACGGCCCGGGGCTTGGCAGATCTGGTCCGGGGCATCGACGCGTCACATATGGACGTCATCGTGTCCCGAAACCAGGCGGCTTCCCTTTCAGGATCGGGCAGGATCCCATCTTCTTGGCACTCAGGCCAGGCCGCGACGATGGCTGCGGCGCAGAGACGATCTCTGTCCAACCGCTTGAGAGACCATCGTCGCGGCGGGCTGCTACTGCGGCGGCTGTCGGGGCGGGGAAGGCGGATGGCCACATCCATCGCTATGTAGCGATGGTCGGATAATGTGACCATCTCCTCTGCCACTCTCCACCCCGTCACCATGCGCGCTGCCTGGGGAGTCGCCCACGAAAGATCCACGATCGACTCCCCCTGCCAGCGCACGCAGGTGCTGACAGACCCCCGGTTCAGCAACCGGAGGTCCAGCGCCGCCGCCCATTCCAGCACTGTCTCCCCCTTTTGGTCATCCCGGGCGCTCCCCCACTCACGAGAGTGAGCGTTGAAGTCGCCCAGGACAAGCACGGGACGAGGCAGACATCTGCGCATGCAGTTGGCCACCCCGTCCAGGTACGCCTCGTAGACGGCGAGGGTACAGTTGGGGGAGACGTAGCAGCCCACAACGACTATTCGGCCCCAGTTCACGGCGACGTATCCCAGCCCCCTCTCAATGAGGGAGCAGGGAGGGTCGCCGCTACCGCCACCCCAATATATGGCGACGGAGTCCATGTCGTCACCAAACCAGCGAGGATGGTTTGGGACGACGCGATATGGCTCCGCCACCACCGCCAGTGCAACCGACCACTGCGCGACGGACTGCTGGAACAAGTCCTGCGCCGCGCGACAGTGGTTGAGGTTGCACTGTAAGGCTCGTAGGGGCCTTAAGTCCGTGTTGGCGGTTCAGTTGCCGCCGCAGCTGGGCTCGAGCCCGGCTGTACAGGACCCGTGCCGCTCGGCTTCGCGAGACCCGGCTTACGGCCCCTTTTGCCACGAGGAGCGGAGCACTTCTTGCCCCCCATCCTGTGGCCAGAGGGCCGGCCCAGGTCCGCGCAGAGCGGGCACTTCAGCGGGCGAGTGCATTGACTCGCCCGGTGGTCCGCCTCGCCACATGCGTAGCACATGGAGCTCCGGTCCGTCGCGCTCGGACATGTGCTACGCACGTGCCCGATTTCGAGGCACCGGAAGCACTGCAAAGGCCTTGCCTCCAGTGCCTCAACCCTCACCGACACCCACCCGACCTGCATGCGCCCCGCTGCGAACAGCTTGCGCACCGCGGTGAGTGGGCATCGGACCCACGCTGTCCCCATAGTTAAGGGCGAGGCGCGCTTGATTTCCCCCACTTTAACATCGGCCGCCGCGCAGCCTCCGGCCTCCGCGATTGCCGCCGCTACGTCCTCGGGGGTGATGGCCTCATTGAGATCCATCACCCTCATGTCCCCCATCTTGACAGGGCGCACAATACGCACGCCCAGGTCAGAGAGGGACTCGCGCATGCGGCTTGCAAGCGCGTCGGCCTTGGTGGCACAGTCCGGACCGGACACCTCCAAGATCAGCCCACCGGTAATGGCTTTTCTGTTCCGTAAGGACGGAATGCCAAGCTCGGTGAGCTTGATCCTCTCTCTTGCGGCCGCCATCACCGCAGCGTACGTGACATTCGATCCCTCTGGGATTGTCACCGTGATCGCTGCGGAAGCTGGCAGCCGCGAAGGTGCCCTCTCCGAACTGCGCGGCGGCGTGGTCCTGTTTGCAGGCGCAGGCCGCTGAGACACCGCGGGAGGAGACCGTTGGGGCCCCGTACTCGGCCCAGCCCTCGGTTGGGCCTTTCGCCCCACCACGGTGGACCAGGACACCTGAGGGGGCTGGACCTGCACAGCTCGCGGAGCAGGGACAGGAGCTGAGGGAGGAGCAGGAACCGGCAGCACTGGCACAGTGGCCGGTGTCCTCCTCCTATTCTTCCTGCCCCCCCTTCCCTTCTTCTTGCGCCCCGGAATCACTGGCGCGGGTGCCAGAGAAGCTGGGGCTTCCAGCCCAACAGATGGCCCGGCAGGTGTCTGGGGCGCTCTCCTGGCATCCGCAGCGAGCTGGGGACGCATGCGCCTTTCGGGGAGCAGCCTCTCCTCCAAGGCCTCAAACCGCGCGCCAATCATGGTCCCCACCTGGACCATGATAGCGCGCGTGAGATCCTCCACACCCGAGGGCGGTGCCGAGGCGGCATCACTGGCCTTTCCCCTACCCACCCCGCGAAGGACAGAGAGCTCTTCCGTCAGCTTCTCCATCCTGGCGGAGAGAGCCGCCATCTGCGAGCGCAATTCCGCGTTTTCACGCTCCAGCCTTTCCGTGTTTGCGCCCGCAGACGTTCTCATCGCTAAAACAAGCGACGCCGCCTCGGTCCTTCGTGCACTCACACGAAGCTGGTGCACGAAGTTGCCCTTCAGGTGCTTCGACCTGTCCGCAACCCGCTCAACCGCCGTCTGCTGGTCCTTTATGAGGGTGCCCAACTCGCCGGTGGACATCTCTCCCATCCTCTTTTTGAGCTCCTCTATCGAGGGCAGCTTCTTTTTGGCCCTGGTATTGGTCAGGGCCAGTTCGGAACCGAACAAGTCGTCCGCGTCCTCCTTTAGGAAGGCCGCTCGGCATGTGCCTGAGGGACCCGCCTTTGACGCCACTTCAACCTCCCCTGAGGTCAGCGACACGAGCGACATGTCCGACATCGCATCGCTGTCCTCGTCCCGCTCGCTCCCCGCGCAAGGTGTGGGTGGCCGGATAAAGCGGCCTGACCCGTCACGCGTTATTCGGGCTGTGGCACGTGGGCGCGTGCGGCCACGCGTCGCCGTGCCGACCTTGGCGGTCGTCTGCTCGCCGCAGGAGGAGCCGGAGTTCGTCCTGCTCCTCTTCTGTGACCTCGGTCGCGTCGCCACAGCTCCAATACTGCAGCTCTCCAAAACAACAACGGGGGCAAGCGACTGCTTCTCCCCCGTAGACCCCTTTCCTTCTAGGGATTTTTCTCCCTCCATTCCTTTTTTTTCTCCTTCCACCATCGGTTTATTTTTGTTTTTATTAATTGTCTCCATAACTATTCCCACGAGTATGGGTCGAACTAAAGACCATTGCCGGGTGACGCCCATTCCGACAATGGGGGACTTATATACTGAGAGGTGGCCCAGAGCCTCTCAGGTTTTCACGACTTCGCTGTCGGATTTTTATAGAGGTTTTCTCCTCGCAGGCCAGCCAATTAAGGCAAGCCCTCTCCGGTCACCGACTCCCCGACGTATCCAGCCTCGCTAACTGGAATTGTTGAAGGAAGAGTCGGTGATTACGGCATTCACGGGGTGACGAGCGAGATAGCGTCAACCCCGGGCACCCCTTTCGGAGTGCCTCCCCTCCCCCTGACGTTTGACTGGGTACTACCCCCCAGTCCTAGACAGAAGGTCTAGTTCCCATAGGCACGCCGAACCTTGGGAATGGGTGACGCAGGCTCGCATCCATTGTCATCTCTGCTGAACAGAGACGTACAAGGAGCGAATTCCACCTCCGCCACCTGCGTCGAGTGCCAGGTGTTGGTCATCGACGACAGTGTCCCCAGGGATCGCCATCGAGGAGCTAAGTCACTCGATGAAGGCCCCCGAAGAGGCTGTCGTCGACGTCCAGGGTGCACCGTCCCGAAGCCATTGTCGTTCCCTCGGACGTATCCTTAGGACAAACAATGGATCGGGCACACGAGGAGGTCTCCTGGCCTTGCACCCCAACCTAACCTAACCTAACCTAACCTAACCTAACCTAACCTCTTGCAACTTGCGAGCTTCTGCTGGAGATGGAGAAGCGAAACCTCGACATTGCGTTGCTCCAGGAACCCTACGTGGGCGGGGCTCGAAGTATGAAGAATCACAGGGGCGCTAGGATCTTCCAGAACACTGGTCACGGGGAGGGCACTGTAAAGGCGGCGATTGCCGTCGTCAATCATGACCTCGACGTCATACAGTGCCCGAAACTCACCACCGACAACATCGTGGTGGTGAGGATCCGAACCAGTGCCTGGAAGATCACAGTCGTCTCCTATTACTTCGAGCCCGACAAACCCATAGGGCCATACCTGGAGCACCTTACTTCAATTGTCGAGGAGCTTGGGCCTGATGCAATCCTGATTGGTGGCGATGCCAACGCAAAGAGCAACTGGTGGGGAAGCGGACGAGTCGACCACAGGGGGGAGGAATTTGCGGGCGCTCTGGAAGACCTTGGCCTGCAGATACTCAACAACGGCAACACCCCGACATTCGACACCTGGCGGGGTGGTCGACGCTACACAAGCTGCGTCGACGTGACTGCCTGCACGACGGACCTGCTCAACCTGGTGGCAAACTGGAGAGTGATCCAGGATCTCTCGAGCTCGGACCACAACGGCATCGCCCTCGACATCCACCTGAGGAGGGCGAAAGGGATGCACGTACAACGGACCACAAGACTCTTCAATACTAAAAAGGCAAACTGGGACCGGTTCCACTCGGAACTGGCCCAGCGCAAAATTCTTAACAACATAAATTTAGAAAACATACTCAAAATTCAAAACAAAGAAGATCTAGAGATTAAATTAGAGAAATATTTGGAAATTATTGAAGAGTCTTGTGGTCTGAGCATCCCTAAGAAAAAGGGTAGTGAAAAACTATCCTTGCCGTGGTGGTCCGAGGAACTCGAGAAGATGCGGAAGATGGTCACCACCAGGAAGCGCAGGACCTGGTGTGCAGCGCCAGTCCGTCGTGCGAAAGTCGTCGCTGAGTATCTGCAGGCAAAAGAGGAGTATGAGGCCGCCGCGAAAAAAGCCCAGGTCGCGAGCTGGCAGGACTTCTGTGGGAAGCAGGACAAGGAAGGGGTGTGGCAGGGCGTCTACAGGGTGTTGGGAAAAACTGCCACTCGGCAGGAGGACCCACCCCTGGTGAAGGACGGGAAGGAGATGTCCCAGGCGGAATCCGCGCAGCTGTTGGCGGACACCTTCTACCCGGAGGACCTGGAGTCTGAGGACAATGCCGACCACCGCGAGACCAGAGCAAAGGCCGAGCACGTAAATGGCTGGGCCGATGATGAACAACATGACCCGCCATTTACGTTGCACGAGCTGAAGTCCGCGGTGGAAAGCTTTGACCCTAAGAAGGCCCCCGGGTCGGATGGTTTAACCGCCGACATCTGCAGCCAGGTCATCTCCAAAGACCCCGTTCTTCACTTAGCCCTGCTCAACAAGTGCCTGGAATTGTCCTGCTTCCCACGCGCCTGGAAGGAAGCCACGGTAGTCGTCCTGCGAAAACCCGGCAAGGACGACTACCGTGACTCCAAGGCTTACCGGCCCATTGGACTCCTCTCAGTGATGGGTAAGATCTACGAGAAGATGTTGGTCCGAAGGATGCAATGGCACCTGATTCCCCGGATGAGTACTCGCCAGTACGGATTCATGCCCCAGAAGAGCACCGAGGACTCCCTCTATGACCTAATGCAGCACATCCGTGGTAACCTAGCCGACAAGAGGCTGGTTACCATGGTGTCGCTGGACATAGAGGGAGCCTTCGATAGCGCCTGGTGGCCTGCGATCCGAGTCCGTCTGGCTGAGGAACAGTGTCCGGTGAATCTAAGGCGTGTCATCGATAGCTATCTTTCGGACCGGAGGGTGAGGGTGAGGTACGCCGGTGAGGAGCACGCCAAGGGCACCCATAAGGGTTGCGTGCAAGGCTCCATCGGCGGACCCATCCTCTGGAACCTCCTTCTTGACCCATTGCTGAGAGGACTCCAAAGACGAGGCGACTATTGTCAGGCGTTCGCCGACGATGTCGTCCTCGTCTTCGCCGCTGACACGGCGCTGGAGGTGCAGAGGCATGCCAATGCCGCCCTCGAATATGTCCGGGAGTGGGGTGTCAAAAATAAGCTGAAGTTTGCTCCGCACAAGACCAAAGCGATGTTGCTCACACGGAAGCTTAAGTTTGACACGCCACTCCTGAACATGGGAGGGGTCGACATTGGCATGTCCGACGAGATCAAGATCTTGGGGCTCACGATTGACAGCAAACTCACGTTCAACGCCCATACCGCGAACATCTGTCGGAAGGCGTTGAACGTGTACAAGCAGTTGTCGCGAGCCGCCAAGATCAGCTGGGGACTCCACCCTGACGTCATCCGTGTGATCTACACGGCAGCGGTGGAGCCAGTGATCTCGTATGCCTCCAGCGCCTGGTCGGCGGCGACCAAGAAACTTGGAGTGCAGAGGCAGCTGAACGCAGTCCAGCGAGGATTCGCGCAGAAGTTGTGTGGGGCCTATCGCACCGTCTCCCTGAACGCGGCACTGGTGCTGGCTGGGATACTCCCTCTCGACCTCAGAATACAGGAGGCAGCCGCCCTGTACGAGGCAAAGAGAGGAGTCCCCCAGACAGTTCTAGGCGATCGGGAGATGGAGCGAAGAGTTGCCCCCACCGAAGCCCCGCATCCGGCAGTCCATATGTGCCTGGAGTTCGTGAGCCTGGTGGACCAGCAACAAGTGCAGGACCGCGTAGATCACGCGGTCCAAATATACACCGATGGCAGCAAGATTGAGGGCAAGGTCGGGGCCGCACTGTCTCTGATGAGCAGTGGGGCCGAGACTCGAGCCCTCAAACTCAAGCTGCCACCGCACTGCACGGTCTACCAGGCGGAACTCCTGGCCATATGCCAAGCCACGAGGCTTATCCTCCGATGCGGTGAGGCTCGCTGCGCGATCCTCAGCGACTCGCGTTCGGCCCTGGAAACCGTGGTCAACGCACGTTCCCTCCACCCCCTGGCTGTGGAAGCCAGACACAACATCCGCCAAACCACACTCCAGAACAGGGAAGTCTCCCTGTTCTGGATAAAAGCACATGCGGGGTTGGAAGGGAACGAGCGAGCGGACCAGTTGGCCAAAGAAGCTGCCCTGCACTCTAAGAAGAGGCCGGACTATGACGGGTGCCCGGTTTCGTTCGTCAAGCGAGAGCTGCGCAAGCACTCGCTTGACGAATGGAACCGGAGGTATAAAGCCGGCGATACGGCCGGGGTTACCAAGGCGTTCTTCCCCGACGCTGTGGAGGCGTACAGGATTGTCCGACAGCTCCGCCCAGCGGGCGTGTTGACGCAGGTGCTCACTGGGCACGGTGGGTTCTCTCAATACTTGCACAGATTCAAGTGTAAAGAGGACCCATCGTGCTTCTGTGAGCCGGGCGTGAGCCAAACCGTCGGACACATCCTCGCCGAGTGCCCAGCTTTCGGGAAAGAACGCTTTGAGGCGGAACAGGAGATGGGAGAGAGTATTGTGGACGAGTCATTGGGGAAGTTGATAAGAGGAAGGGATACCCAAAAAATTTTTGTAAATTATAGTATAAAGGTAGCGACTATTGTCGCTACCAGAAATAAGTAAAAATTAAATAGCTCAATTTAAGAATATATACAATTTAAATAAGAATTAATACATTTATAAGTAGAAACAGCAAGAAGCATAAATAGGTAAAATATTAGAATTCGCACAAAGTTTTGGAACACACACACATGGAAATTAGTAAAGAACAAAGTACATCAACGTCGTTATATAGTAAAAATAATAAATAAAAGTTAAACAAGATCCCTGAGTAAGTTCAGGGGAGACACAAGAAAGGCCTCCAGGGCCGCAATTTAAAAAAAAAAAAAAAAAAAAAAAAAAAAAAAAACCTAACCTAACCTAACCTAACCTAACCTAACCTAACCTAACCTAACCTAACCTAACCTAACCTAACCTAACCTAACCTAACCTAACCTAACCTAACCTAACCTAACCTAACCTAACCTTTTTTTTTTTTTTTTTTTTTTTTTTTTTTTTTTTTTTTATTGACGAGGGGGAAACCTTCAAAAGGTCCCCGACCGCCCTGGGAGAGGCAGATCGGGGTATGTGGGATTTTTTACCGCACTAAAACCCCCCCGGTGGCCATCCTCAGTGTTCAGGGGGGACTCCGGGTACTCTGATAGATCGCACCGGTGTCCCCCCACACTTTGCCGGGGCACATCCCCGGGGCAGCTGAGTCGCCGCCCCTAGAGACCTCGCTGTGCAAGGCAGCGCGAGCCACATCGCGCTGCCACCTTCCCGGGCCCGCGGCTCGGTGGTCAAAGCTCCCACCCCGACCACCGCCAGCAGGCCCTCCGGCCCCCTTTTAGTCGCCTCTTACGACAGGCAGGGGATACCATAGCCAAATTCTTAGACCCTGGCTATTGGGTGAACCTAACCTAACCTAACCTAACCTAACCTAACCTAACCTAACCTAACCTAACCTAACCTAACCTAACCTAACCTAACCTAACCTAACCTAACCTAACCTAACCTAACCTAACCTAACCTAACCTAACCTAACCTAACCTAACCTAACCTAACCTAACCTAACCTAACCTAACCTAACCTAACCTAACCTAACCTAACCTAACCTAACCTAACCTAACCTAACCTAACCTAACCTAACCTAACCTAACCTAACCTAACCTAACCTAACCTAACCTAACCTAACCTAACCTAACCTAACCTTTTTTTTTTTTTTTTTTTTTTTTTTTTTTTTTTTTTTATTGACGAGGGGGAAACCTTCAAAAGGTCCCCGACCGCCCTGGGAGAGGCAGATCGGGGTATGTGGGATTTTTTACCGCACTAAAACCCCCCCGGTGGCCATCCTCAGTGTTCAGGGGGGACTCCGGGTACTCTGATAGATCGCACCGGTGTCCCCCCACACTTTGCCGGGGCACATCCCCGGGGCAGCTGAGTCGCCGCCCCTAGAGACCTCGCTGTGCAAGGCAGCGCGAGCCACATCGCGCTGCCACCTTCCCGGGCCCGCGGCTCGGTGGTCAAAGCTCCCACCCCGACCACCGCCAGCAGGCCCTCCGGCCCCCTTTTAGTCGCCTCTTACGACAGGCAGGGGATACCATAGCCAAATTCTTAGACCCTGGCTATTGGGTGAACCTAACCTAACCTAACCTAACCTAACCTAACCTAACCTAACCTAACCTAACCTAACCTAACCTAACCTAACCTAACCTAACCTAACCTAACCTAACCTAACCTAACCTAACCTAACCTAACCTAACCTAACCTAACCTAACCTAACCTAACCTTTTTTTTTTTTTTTTTTTTAACGTGGTAAAATCCTTTATGGATACGCACCCCTGCCACGGGGGCAGCAGGGGGGTTATGTGGGACTCCCACCCACTAAACATCCACGGTGTTCCTCCACATCGCCTCAACGGGGGGGGCTCGGGACCGCAAGATACACGCACCGACGCCCCCTCCAGCGACTGGTCTTTTCGACCCCTCTCCTGGTACCTGGCTGAACCTGGCTTTTCTCTCCTTTCTCGGTTCCGGAACCGAGACCTGGCTTTTACAGTGCCGTCACCTTTATGGGGGGCGCGGTTCCGCATTCGCACGGTCCCGAGGGCCCCCCCAGCAACGACAAATACCTGGCATCTGGCATCTCCTCTCCTGGCTTTTACAGTGCCGTCACCTTTATGGGGGGCGCGGTTCCGCATTCGCACGGTCCCGAGGGCCCCCCCAGCAACGGCAAATACCTGGCAACTCCTGGCTTTTACACTACCAATCGCCGTTCCGGGCGGGCGCAGGACCGCTTTCGCACGGCCCCGTGGCCCCCCCCGGCGACTGGCAGACACCTGGCTGGATGGCTTGACACTTGGGAGGACGCTTCAGGAACACGAGAGCGTCCTACAACCGCGAGGGCCATGCGTTGGCGCCGAGACCCCCGTCCCGACGCCCGCGGCCCTCTAGGGAGGCATGAGCCGTTCTTCGGCTCGCCTCCTACGGCCGGTCCTGCGGCGGCGGTGTGGGGCTGCGAGAGGATCGTCCTCCCTTGCCCGCTCCGCCGCCTCCTTCTGCGAGATGACGTTCTCGCAGAATGACACGGCCGCATGCCAAGCCAAAGAGCTGCCGACCATGGCCTTAACCAAGGAAGGCAGCGTGGGGTCTCCTCCGATACTGGCGGCGAGGACATCGCGCTGCACCGACCACGCCGGGCACTGCTCCAGCGTGTGTTGCGCGGTGTCCTCGTCGCCGCCGCACTCATGGCACCTAGGGGTCGCTTCCCTCTGCGCCACTCCGTGCAGGTACTTCCCGAAACATCCGTGTCCGGACAGTACCTGCACGAGGCGGTAGGTGAGCGACCCGTGCTTGCGGCTGATCCATTCCTTGAGGACCGGGCGAATGGCCTCAATGGTCAGACGCCCGGCCTCCGGCTCCGCGAGCCGCTCCTGCCACTCGACCAGCGCACGTTCTTGCGCCTGCTGCCGCTCGCGCCTCGTGTCTTCGGGCGCGGCGGCCCCGCCGTCTGCTCGGGCCTCAGCACTCCGCCGATAAACGGCTGCGAGCACCTTGGCCTCGAGGTCCCAGGGTGGGGTCCCCGCCAGTACGCAGGCCGCGCCGTGCGAGATAGTGCGGTATCCGCGGATCACCCTGGTCGCCATGACC
Source organism: Watsonalla cultraria (assembly GCA_964035505.1). Lineage (NCBI taxonomy): Eukaryota > Metazoa > Arthropoda > Insecta > Lepidoptera > Drepanidae > Watsonalla > Watsonalla cultraria. The sequence goes on along the minus strand of OZ037734.1, from coordinate 7,838,125 downwards.
CGCTGCGGTCTCCGAAGCAGGGTCATATTGCGGCGATCCAGGGCTTCCGCCCACACCGGCGCGCCGTACAGGGCCATCGACCTCACCACCCCGGTGTACAGACGACGGCAGCACGTTCGTGGTCCTCCAGTGTTCGGCAGGAGCCGGCTAAGCGCACCAGCCGCAGCGACGAGTTTGGGGGCGAGGCGCTTAAAGTGCGCGTGGAACTTCCACCTGCCGTCGAGTACGAGGCCGAGATATTTCATCTCGGTCCCTACCTCGACGGCAACGCCCCCTACGTCTAGCTGCGCCCCCACTGGTGGCTTCCTGCGAGGCCCGTGGAAACACAGGGCTTCAGTCTTGCTGAGGGCTACCTTTAGGCCCAACTGCCGGATCCGGTCTATGACGATCGCCACTCCGGTCTCCGACAGAAGGGTCGCCTCGGCATAGTTCGCCGCTCTTGCTGTGACAAGAGTGTCGTCTGCGTAGCACACCACGTCGACACCGGCCGGAAGAGCGCCACGCAGCGCCCAGTCATATCCGATGTTCCACAGGAGCGGGCCGAGCACCGATCCCTGTGGAACACCGCACGCTACGCGCCGACGTAGAAGCTCACCGGCCCCGTCTACGCACACGACACTCCTGCCCAGCAGGTAGTCCTCGAGGACTCGTCGGAGGTACTCCGGAACCCGATGGTACCGGAGCGCCTCAGCCACGCAGCTGAAGGGCAGGGTGTTGAACGCGTTGGAGATGTCGAGGGACACCGCCAACACCACCCCGCCCTCTGCGACAGCTGCTTGCGAGAGGGACTTCACGCGCATCACGGCGTCGACCGTGGAGCGTCCCTCTCGGAAGCCGTATTGGCTGGTGGCCAGATCGGGCCCCATCGTGCGTAAGTGGTCTGTGATGCGGGCAGCTATTATACGCTCGAATAGCTTGCCCGCCTCATCCAGCAGCACGATGGGCCGCATCGCTGACGACGAGCCCGGAGGACGTCCCTCCTTCGGCAGCAAGACTAGCAAGCCCTGCTTCCAGATCGAGGGGAACTGTCCACGCGCAAGACACGCGTCGAGCAGTCCCCTGAAGCGGGCCTCTAGCGTGTCCAGGGCCTTGACCAACGCGCGGCCTGGAACCCCGTCGGGCCCTGGTGCGGTCTTTTTGGCGCGGAGCCGTAGGATCGCCGCCCCCATTTCGCCATCCGAAATGGGGGGTACGGGGGCGGCGTCCGTGTCACGTCCGGTGGGTGGCGGCGCCATCCCCGGCGGCTGAAAGTCAGCACTGGCGGGGAATAGCGCCGCGACGACTTCCCTGAGGAGGCGGGGCTGGAGAGACTCGGTGAGTGGGGCGGCCCGCTCGCGCATCTGCTTCCGCGCGTGGCGGTAGGGGCGGCCCCACGGATCCCGGTTCAGCTCATCCAGCATCTCTTCCCGGCCTCGGGTCTTGGCTTGTGCGATGGCCAGCTGCAGAGTCTTCTTACAAGACGTGTAAGCATCGTACAACTGGCCCTCGCTTGCCTCGTCGCGCGCGCGCCGCCTGCGACACCTCTGGTACTCGCGGCGCGCTTCGGCGCAGTCCCTACGGAGGTCTGCGATCTCTGCCGACCACCAATACACCTCTCTACGTGGTGGCCGGCGCCGCGCGCGCGGCATTGCCGCGTCGCATACCTCCGTCATCGTCTCCTGGAACCACGCCGCTTGATCTTCCACGTCGTCTGTGCGCGACTGAGGCTGGCACCAAGACCTTACAATGGCCGCCTCCTCAAGCAAGTCGTTGTCCAATTTTGCCAGCGCCCACCTTGGGAACGGTGGCCGTCGTCCACCGGTTCGACGGCTTCTTGCCTCCGTCGTGGAGGAGACGCTGAACCGGATATAACGGTGATCCGACAGCGTCTCGACCCCATCGAGGACTCGCCAGCCCTGGACTCGCGTCGCGACAGCAGGAGATGCGAACGAGATGTCCACGATAGACTCTCCCTGCTGCCGCACGCAGGTGCTGACAGAGCCCCGATTTAGGACGGAGACTCCGATGATAGCCGCCCATTCCTCGAGGGTCTCGCCGCGAGCGTCCGTGGCCGGACAGCCCCACACCGTTGACTTGGCGTTGAAGTCTCCCAGGACGAATACCGGCAGCGGTGAAGCTCGTCTCACCGCCGCCCCAACCTCGTCCAGGAAGGCTTCAAACTCGATGAGGGGTCTGTTGGGGGAGAAGTACACCCCGATGAAGGCAAACTCCCCCCAGGCCACGACGACGAAACCCTGGCCCCTCTCCTTGAGGGTGAGGTCCCCTGCGCTTGCGATGGCAACGGTTCCCGTAGCATCGCCCGCCCAGTTTGACCTGGACGGAACGAAGTAGGGTTCCGCCACCACCGCAATGTCCACCGACCACTCCAGCAGGGACTGCAGGAATAGATCCTGAGCCCGAGCGGAGTGGTTGAGGTTCCCCTGCAGGACCTTCGTAGGGCGACTATTCGCCATCGGCGGTCACCGTCCCCTGACCAGCTGGCTGAGCTGGTTTAGCAGCGACGGGGGCTATACCCCCCGTGGGCGCTGGCTTTCGGCGATTGCCCGGCTTGACCGGCGTGGCTTTGCAGGCCTTGCTGCCCGCCACGTGGTCCGCCGGTCTGCCCGCTTCGGCACATAGGGCGCAGTGCGGTGCTGCCGAGCACTCGCGCGCCTTGTGGCCGGGCTTACCGCAGCGGTAACAGAGTTCGCTGCGGTCCACAGAGGAGGAGCACTGTGGTGCCACGTGCCCGTTCCGGTGGCACCGGAAGCAGCGGGTGGGCTTGCGCTGCAGGAGTGTAACCCTTGCGCTCACCCAACCCACTAACAACCGGCCCACTGTCGTCAGTGCTTTCGCAGTGGCGATCGGGCAGCTCACCCACAGTGCTCCAAGGCCCGAGGGGGTCGCACGGACTTCTCCGGTCTTGATGACCCCCTCTGCACAGCCTGTTGCACGGGCAATCGCCGCAGTCACATCACTGGCAGACACTGAGTCGTCCAGCCCGGAGATGCGCAATTCAGCGCGCTTCACTGGTCTGGACACCCGAACGTCCTCGGCGCTCAGTGTCTGCCTTACTTTTTCGGCCAGGGCCTCTGCCCTTTGGTCGTTCGCCGACCCCGTCACTTCCAGTATTCGGGCCCCCGTTGCCGCCTTCCTGATGCGGACGTGGGGGATCCCTATGTCTGGAAGGGAGATCTTCTGCTTGAGGTCGGCGATGACGGTGGCATATCTGAGCCCCCTCTGCTCTGCAGCAGGCTGCAGCGTAATTATCACTGCAGCCGTTTTGGGAGCGCGTAGCTTGGCCTGTCTTGGCTGAACCACTTTGTCCTTTCTAATGGGTTTGGGTGGGTTTGGGATCAGCGGAACTTTCGGGGTCCTCTCCTTCGGTCCCTTTTTCTTTCCCCCTGTCCTCCCCACCACTTTGGCCCAGGTTTCTGCTGGGGTCGAGGTTGCCTGAGCTGCCGAGGGGCGCTCAGTTGTAGCACCGGGAAGCTCTTGGCCTGATGCCACTCGTCGCCCTCGCTTGCGGCGCCTGCCGCGCTTAGCCGGCTCAACCCCAGATGTCTTGGCCACGGTCGCCTTTTGTGAGGGCCTGACTTCTTTGCCACGCTCCCCTTGAGAGGGGCAGAGGCGCTTCTCCAAATCCTCAAACCTTTGTTGCATGGCCGCCATCACTGCGGCGGCCATGTCCTGCTGCGGTGGTGACGGAGTTCCACGTGCAGGTGCAGGCTGCTGTGGACCGGTGTTGTTTCCCACCCGAGTAGTGAGCTCTACCCGCAATGCAGCCACTTCTGCACGCAGGAGGTCGTTGTCCGCCCGCAGAGCAGCTACCTGAGCTACCTCAGCTCGCAGGCGCTCGACCTCAGCCTGTAGCTTCCTCGTCTCAAGCGTGGCGGTGCTTTCGAAGAGCTTGCCACTCGCCACCTCGATCGCTGCCGCAGCAGACTTGAGGGCCCGCACACAGGTGCCCTTAAGGCGCCCCGACTTGGCAGCAACGTCGCAGATATTTTTCGCCTCTGTGACGATCACATCTCTATAGGCTGCTGCCGTCGGGTCTCGCAACAGGATCTCCTCCTCGATGCTGCGCCGTCTACGCTCTTCCTCCACCTTGCGGTTGGTTTGCGCCGCAGGCGACTGAGGGCCACTATTGTCGCTGCGAATAAACGAGCAGCGCCTGGCCACACGTTCCGACGCCGCAGACGCGAATGAGGAGTCGCTGTCGCCCTGCTCTTGGACGTCTGGCCGCAGCGTCACGTCAGCCCGCTGCGATTTGGCCGCAAATCGCCCACGTCCGTCCCTCACTGGCTTTGGTCGGTTTCTGGCCGCCAGTGCCCGACGGTTTATAGGGGGCGCCGGTTCGCACGTCACCTTTTCCGGCAGGTCGTCGCCCGAGGAAGGGCACGTCGAACGGCTGCCTCCTGGTTCCTCGCGAGCCCAGAACCTCTGAGCCTTGTCTCGGGAGCTGGTCTCTCCTGAGGTTTCGGTGTCCGTTATGGGTAAGCCAAGTCGTTGTTCACGGGGGTCAGCGGCATGCTGACCTCCGACGCATTTTGTGCCCCCCCCAGATACTGTGGGGCAGCCCGAAGCCGAAGCTTCGGGGCGGGATTTACCCGCCTGGAGATCCGTTTTCAAAGTGCGTGTCGTCATTTTTTTTTTGGGTTTGCTCCTCCTCAACATTGTGTGAAAGTAGAGTGGTATTTGCATGTGAAGTATGTGAGTGTGTGAACGTGAGGGTGTGTGATGTGTAGTGTATCTGAAGAGTGTAGGTGATGTGTGTGCACTGTCGGGACTGGCCATCTCGCCAGCCATGCATCCCATCGACCAGAGTATCTTGGGATTGAGTTTGTGTATCTGCTTGTGCGTGTGGTTTTTGCATGTAGATGTGTAGCTGATGTGTGCTGTAAGTGTGTGTGCAAGAAAAATGTGTGTGGTTTTTGCATGTTAAGTGTAACTGTGTGTGTGTAAACTCCCTGTTAGATGTACCCCCCCCATTTGGCTAGCCATCAGCCGCCGGTCAACAACAGAGCCCCGTTAGAGGAATGTTGTCAGCCGTCGTTGCCCAGGGTGCACCACGTGGAGGTTGCTGCCTTGGCACCCTAACCTAACCTAACCTAACCTAACCTAACCTAACCTAACCTAACCTAACCTAACCTAACCTAACCTAACCTAACCTAACCTAACCTAACCTAACCTAACCTAACCTAACCTAACCTAACCCGGAGTTCTGTGCCAAACGCCGTGCCGATCAGATCGTTTTACGTAAGCTCCGGCCTCAAAAATCATAGTTTTGGCTACAGTATCACAAAAAACCCAAACGATACCTTAAAAGTTGCGCGCTAATTTAGTGAACATTTTAGTGAAAAAATTGTGAAAATCGGACAGTGAAGTGACCCTCCAGAGAGAAAACAGTGTTTTCACGAGTCTCCGACTCGCCGAGAGGAAGGAAACCGCTCGGATCTCATCGACATTCTTCACAAATTCACCGATTTTTGCATCAGTTCATTGGCGCCACTTCCCAGGGTCCCGGAAAAAAGTTGGACGAAATTAAGATAAGTTTTCACGAAGTTACAGCGATTTCACTGATCTCGACTGCGTTTTTAGAACTTTTTCTGACTTTTTCTCTTTTATCTCCGCATCAAGATCTTTGACCCCCCTTTTTTAGTGGGAAATCCTGTGTATTGCCCCCCAAGGCACATCCCTGAAAACTTTCAGATTTTTAGCACGCATATTTCCAGAGATATTCGGTATTTCACACTTCTGCCAGCATCGTTGTTACGTAAGTGCATTCCAAAAAATAAATTTTTCCCGAAGGCTTTTTGAAATTTCTTTTTGGCTATATATATACCTTGACGGGAAAAAATAACATTAAAAGTGGTCCCAACTCTCTTACTCAACTCCTTGACCCCCAAAACTCAATTTCACAAAAAACACTTGTTTTTTTGGCTCCCCTTCTCAACCCCTACCTCTCGGGTTGCTTTTATTTATACCACCTTTTGGGCAACCCCGTTTTCCTCCGGTATACCAAATTTCATCGAAATCGGGCTGTGGGTTGAAAAGTTATCCCCAAAAAAACAACTTTTCTGGGATCCGCGGGGTCACAAACCTTTCGGCACAAATTCAAAAATTAAAAATTAAAAATTAAAAATTTATTTTGAAATTATTGTTTTATCGTTTGTCCTGGTGTGCTCAAATAGTTTTGGGTAATTTTGTGTTCTTACATACTACAAAATAAAAGACGTGGTGTCCTCACACGAATATTCGTAAACATTTTAATAAAGACAAAAGAATATCTGTCTGAGGCCCATTGACTGATAGCACTTTTGACATAGTATTTTAAATTTCATATTTTGTGTTTTTGACATCTGAAATCAAACTTCTGTGTTTTGTGTATTTCATAAGTGTAATAACGGGATTCCTCACACGAATATTAGACAAATAATATCTGTCTGAGGCCCAAAAACAAAAACTTGAGGTGTTGAACTCCTCAAAACTACGTCTTTTTGTGTTTTTATAGTGTCGTTTATTGTGCTTTTATTGTGTCTTTATTGTGGTTCTTTACAAACCTGTGCTGTCCCACCGACCAGTGAAATTGAATTTTAACATTTAAAAATATTTATTATTGTAGCAACAAACAACTGTGAAAACAGTTCAATACCCCTGACCTCATTAGCGAACAAAAGAATTATCGCACAGTCTTGTTCCGCAGGGTTTACACCACCTGTACTTTGAACTGCCCAGTTGTAATCTCCCAGTATTATCGGGAAATTATTGTGCTAGATTGGGGACTTTTGTAATTGTTTTTTATTTTTGTTTTATTTGTTTTTGTTTGTTTCCATCGCACTTTATCGACCTTCATAGTCTTAATTGTTTGCAAAATTCCAGCGTCGTTCTTTTAAAAATTTTCATACATTAGTCTTCGCCTCTTGGCAATAATACAGTTTAAAAATATACTTAGTAAATTATATATCACATCTTATTCAATTAATTATATTCTGAGACTATAATCTATTCATTCCAATTTCATAACTTACATCAAATTTAAACTTACTATTCGTAAATCAGCAAATAAAAATCTGCACACTGGTAACACTGTGCAAAATACCAGTTCTAGAACATTCCTTACCAATTACGGTCAATTCTCAATAGTCAATAGTAATACTGTGCAAATTGAATTTCAATACTTTTCTTGTATAAATTTAAATAAATAACTTCACTAAACGCTGTGCAAATAGATTGTTGTTATATTTACTACAAACAAAATTGGAAAATTGAATACTTACATCAATTATCAACAAATTATTCAAAAATCTGCAAATAAAAATTTGCACACTAGTAACACTGTGCAAAACACCAGTTCTAGAACATTCCTTACCAATTACGGTTAATTCTCAATAGTCAATTGTAATACTGTGCAAATTGAATTTAATACTTTCCCTGTACAATTTTTAAAAAATTTACTTCAGTAAACGCTGTGCAAATTGATTGCACGACAAACAAGATTGAATAAAAAAAAAAAAAAAAAAAAAAAAAAAAAAAAAAAAAAAAAAAAAAAAAAAAAAAAAAGAACTTAATTTACATACAAAGCCCCGTCCTGCCTGAGACACATTAATTAAGCCTAAGACTGTTATTTATATTTTTATTTTATTTGGACAAAAACGGTTTTGTTGACCAGTTTTTACTAGCTTTTAAGACTATTCGTGTCCCTATTGACACTTTAGACTGCCGATATTGGCCTAGCACTTAGTTGACCTCCGGGGTGTCTTATTGGGCACCCATTTTAGTTTATTTCTAGTCGTAGGTTAAGAGTTTGTATTATATAATTATTTTGAGACGGCCTTTTGACAAATTTTAGTAATCTTTGTAATTGTAATTTAATTGTAAATTTAACCGACAGGAGTCTTATTGGGCTCCTTTCTAACCTTATTATTGACATATTATTAGATTATTGACCGTTTCATTAACTTATAATATGTACAAATTATTTATTGTTGATTATTTATCCTCTGCACTTTGTCGCTCATTTTTACAATTTCTGCTGCTTTAGTGTCATTTTACAGTTTTAATTTCTGTGTTAAATTATATTGTGTCGTCTAAATTTTGAAAATGAGGAGCGTTCGCACCCCAATGTGTTCTGTCCGTAGGACCATTATTTACACACCCTCGCCAGAGGAGGTCGCACCCCAAAGGGAAGTGGTGCGACACAGTGAGAAGAAGAAGGAGGCAGGAACCACCTTTATCAAGTCCCCCTCTCCATCCCCGGTCCCCGTGGCTGCCTCGACGGTTACTCGGAGGCCTAAGCCGAAGGCGGCACCGGTTCGCAGTGCTCCCACAGAAGCCTCCGAGAGTCCACCTAAAAAGCCGGCACCCGCTGGTAGAGTCGCCGAAGCACGGGCGTGCCTGAACAAGGCCAAGCTACACCTGGGTAACTCCCGAAACCTGAGAACGGATATCAAGGAGGGAGTTATCCAGGCCATCGACCGGCTCTACCAGCTTGTGAAGGAAGCGGAGGCCGGGAGCAAAATGGATAAAGAAAAAGGGAATGGGAGGGAGGAGAAAGAGAAGGAGGAGGCTGTCGCTACGGAACAAGAGCCTCCCAGGCAATTGCCGAAAGAGCAACCCTGGGAGAGGGGGATAGGAGAGTTGGAGAAGCGATTGGAGGAGCATGCCACATTAATTAGGGAAAACAACACCAGAATGGAAGAGCTAAAAGGGAAATTGGAGCAACACGGCTCATCCCTGGAGAAGACCACGTACGCGAGTGTGGCGGCGGCAGGACCGAAACCTGTGGTCCCGACTCGGGCCCCACTGCACTCGGTCGTGGTCAGCTCCAGGGACACACAGGAAACTGGGGAGGAGGTCCTGACTCACTTCCGCGAGGCCATAAAGGCCAAAGACGGGTGGGTCAGGATCGAGAAGGTAAGGAAGGCTAAGGACCAAAAGATCATTGTGGCATGCTCCTCCAAGGAGGATAGGGAAAAGGTAAAGGAGCGCCTCAGAGGCGCAGGTGATCGGCTCCTCGTCGAGGATATCAAGAACAAGGACCCCCTTCTGGTCCTCAGGGACGTGATGTCGTATAACAGCGACGAAGACGTTACAAACGCCCTGAGGAACCAGAATAGGGAACTGTTTGACGGCCTCGACGAGGAAGACGTCCGGCTGGAGGTCCGCTTTCGGCGGAAAGCTAGGAACCCCCACGCCGGCCACGTGGTCATGAGGGTGTCCCCCGCAGTATGGACGAGAGTGACCGGGGCAGGCGCGGTGCACGTGGACCTGCAAAAGGTCCGAGCGGCGGATTATTCGCCGCTCGTCCAATGCTCGCGCTGCCTCGGCTACGGGCACGGGCGGCGTTTCTGTACTCAGAAAGCCGTCGCGTGTAGCCACTGCGGAGGGGCCCACATGAAGTCCGAGTGCGCGGACTGGCTGGCCAACGTTGTCCCGCGATGCTGCAATTGCAGCAGCGCCAAGCTGGACAAAACCGACCACAATGCTTTTAGTCGGGAGTGTCCAGTTCGGCGCAAGTGGGACTCGTTGGCTCGGGCCAGTATCGCGTACTCCTAGGGACACCACGTGGAGTCACGCCGATCACCAACAGGCTGGTGAGCATGGCGCCCCTGGGGCGCTCAGCTTGCAGACGCCCAACAATGCCGACGGGACAGCGGACCGCAGACGCGGCCACGCCGGATCAGACCACAGCGGCAATAAAATGGCAAAAAACTTTGGCCGGTTTCGTGGGAAACCGGCCAAGCTTAAAGCAGAAGAAACCGGGCCGCTGTGGTCCGATGCTACAAAATGGCAGGTCGCGTCTGGACACGCTGTGCAGACCGAAGGCGCTGAAGAGTGTCTGCGGGACAGGCCAGGGAAGAGGGTCGAAGAACTGTCGCACAGCATCGCTAAGGTTGGCCAAGCCCATCCTCTCGGGGGGCCTGGAATATACATGTACAACGGCTGTCCAGAGAGCTAAAAGGCTGGGCCATGTTGATACATGGCCCACCCGTTTGCAATAAAAACTCGCACGCGCAGCCGTCATCCCAGGGCCCCTGGGAAGACGATTGCTGTAAACTGGAAGGAAGAAATAAGAGTAAGTTAAAAGAAAGAAGAGTAACGTAAAAAGACGACAAGAAATATAAGTGAAAAATCTACACACACACACACAAATACACACCATAATAAGTGGCAGAAATTCTAAAATATGATAGACAAAGTCTCAGCCTACGGCCGAGGAAACGCGCGACGCCTAAAGGGCGTCAAAAAAAAAAAAAAAAAAAAAAAAAAAAAAAAAAAAAAACCTAACCTAACCTAACCTAACCTAACCTAACCTAACCTAACCGAGTTCTGTGCCAAACGCCGTGCCGATCAGATCGTTTTACGTAAGCTCCGGCCTCAAAAATCATAGTTTTGGCTACAGTATCACAAAAAACCCAAACGATACCTTAAAAGTTGCGCGCTAATTTAGTGAACATTTTAGTGAAAAAATTGTGAAAATCGGACAGTGAAGTGACCCTCCAGAGAGAAAACAGTGTTTTCACGAGTCTCCGACTCGCCGAGAGGAAGGAAACCGCTCGGATCTCATCGACATTCTTCACAAATTCACCGATTTTTGCATCAGTTCATTGGCGCCACTTCCCAGGGTCCCTGAAAAAAGTTGGACGAAATTAAGATAAGTTTTCACGAAGTTACAGCGATTTCACTGATCTCGACTGCGTTTTTAGAACTTTTTCTGACTTTTTCTCTTTTATCTCCGCATCAAGATCTTTGACCCCCCTTTTTTAGTGGGAAATCCTGTGTATTGCCCCCCAAGGCACATCCCTGAAAACTTTCAGATTTTTAGCACGCATATTTCCAGAGATATTCGGTATTTCACACTTCTGCCAGCATCGTTGTTACGTAAGTGCATTCCAAAAAATAAATTTTTCCCGAAGGCTTTTTGAAATTTCTTTTTGGCTATATATATACCTTGACGGGAAAAAATAACATTAAAAGTGGTCCCAACTCTCTTACTCAACTCCTTGACCCCCAAAACTCAATTTCACAAAAAACACTTGTTTTTTTGGCTCCCCTTCTCAACCCCTACCTCTCGGGTTGCTTTTATTTATACCACCTTTTGGGCAACCCCGTTTTCCTCCGGTATACCAAATTTCATCGAAATCGGGCTGTGGGTTGAAAAGTTATCCCCAAAAAAACAACTTTTCTGGGATCCGCGGGGTCACAAACCTTTCGGCACAAATTCAAAAATTAAAAATTAAAAATTAAAAATTTATTTTGAAATTATTGTTTTATCGTTTGTCCTGGTGTGCTCAAATAGTTTTGGGTAATTTTGTGTTCTTACATACTACAAAATAAAAGACGTGGTGTCCTCACACGAATATTCGTAAACATTTTAATAAAGACAAAAGAATATCTGTCTGAGGCCCATTGACTGATAGCACTTTTGACATAGTATTTTAAATTTCATATTTTGTGTTTTTGACATCTGAAATCAAACTTCTGTGTTTTGTGTATTTCATAAGTGTAATAACGGGATTCCTCACACGAATATTAGACAAATAATATCTGTCTGAGGCCCAAAAACAAAAACTTGAGGTGTTGAACTCCTCAAAACTACGTCTTTTTGTGTTTTTATAGTGTCGTTTATTGTGCTTTTATTGTGTCTTTATTGTGGTTCTTTACAAACCTGTGCTGTCCCACCGACCAGTGAAATTGAATTTTAACATTTAAAAATATTTATTATTGTAGCAACAAACAACTGTGAAAACAGTTCAATACCCCTGACCTCATTAGCGAACAAAAGAATTATCGCACAGTCTTGTTCCGCAGGGTTTACACCACCTGTACTTTGAACTGCCCAGTTGTAATCTCCCAGTATTATCGGGAAATTATTGTGCTAGATTGGGGACTTTTGTAATTGTTTTTTATTTTTGTTTTATTTGTTTTTGTTTGTTTCCATCGCACTTTATCGACCTTCATAGTCTTAATTGTTTGCAAAATTCCAGCGTCGTTCTTTTAAAAATTTTCATACATTAGTCTTCGCCTCTTGGCAATAATACAGTTTAAAAATATACTTAGTAAATTATATATTACATCTTATTCAATTAATTATATTCTGAGACTATAATCTATTCATTCCAATTTCATAACTTACATCAAATTTAAACTTACTATTCGTAAATCAGCAAATAAAAATCTGCACACTGGTAACACTGTGCAAAATACCAGTTCTAGAACATTCCTTACCAATTACGGTCAATTCTCAATAGTCAATAGTAATACTGTGCAAATTGAATTTCAATACTTTTCTTGTATAAATTTAAATAAATAACTTCACTAAACGCTGTGCAAATAGATTGTTGTTATATTTACTACAAACAAAATTGGAAAATTGAATACTTACATCAATTATCAACAAATTATTCAAAAATCTGCAAATAAAAATTTGCACACTAGTAACACTGTGCAAAACACCAGTTCTAGAACATTCCTTACCAATTACGGTTAATTCTCAATAGTCAATTGTAATACTGTGCAAATTGAATTTAATACTTTCCCTGTACAATTTTTAAAAAATTTACTTCAGTAAACGCTGTGCAAATTGATTGCACGACAAACAAGATTGAATAAAAAAAAAAAAAAAAAAAAAAAAAAAAAAAAAAAAAAAAAAAAAAAAAAAAGAACTTAATTTACATACAAAGCCCCGTCCTGCCTGAGACACATTAATTAAGCCTAAGACTGTTATTTATATTTTTATTTTATTTGGACAAAAACGGTTTTGTTGACCAGTTTTTACTAGCTTTTAAGACTATTCGTGTCCCTATTGACACTTTAGACTGCCGATATTGGCCTAGCACTTAGTTGACCTCCGGGGTGTCTTATTGGGCACCCATTTTAGTTTATTTCTAGTCGTAGGTTAAGAGTTTGTATTATATAATTATTTTGAGACGGCCTTTTGACAAATTTTAGTAATCTTTGTAATTGTAATTTAATTGTAAATTTAACCGACAGGAGTCTTATTGGGCTCCTTTCTAACCTTATTATTGACATATTATTAGATTATTGACCGTTTCATTAACTTATAATATTTACAAATTATTTATTGTTGATTATTTATCCTCTGCACTTTGTCGCTCATTTTTACAATTTCTGCTGCTTTAGTGTCATTTTACAGTTTTAATTTCTGTGTTAAATTATATTGTGTCGTCTAAATTTTGAAAATGAGGAGCGTTCGCACCCCAATGTGTTCTGTCCGTAGGACCATTATTTACACACCCTCGCCAGAGGAGGTCGCACCCCAAAGGGAAGTGGTGCGACACAGTGAGAAGAAGAAGGAGGCAGGAACCACCTTTATCAAGTCCCCCTCTCCATCCCCGGTCCCCGTGGCTGCCTCGACGGTTACTCGGAGGCCTAAGCCGAAGGCGGCACCGGTTCGCAGTGCTCCCACAGAAGCCTCCGAGAGTCCACCTAAAAAGCCGGCACCCGCTGGTAGAGTCGCCGAAGCACGGGCGTGCCTGAACAAGGCCAAGCTACACCTGGGTAACTCCCGAAACCTGAGAACGGATATCAAGGAGGGAGTTATCCAGGCCATCGACCGGCTCTACCAGCTTGTGAAGGAAGCGGAGGCCGGGAGCAAAATGGATAAAGAAAAAGGGAATGGGAGGGAGGAGAAAGAGAAGGAGGAGGCTGTCGCTACGGAACAAGAGCCTCCCAGGCAATTGCCGAAAGAGCAACCCTGGGAGAGGGGGATAGGAGAGTTGGAGAAGCGATTGGAGGAGCATGCCACATTAATTAGGGAAAACAACACCAGAATGGAAGAGCTAAAAGGGAAATTGGAGCAACACGGCTCATCCCTGGAGAAGACCACGTACGCGAGTGTGGCGGCGGCAGGACCGAAACCTGTGGTCCCGACTCGGGCCCCACTGCACTCGGTCGTGGTCAGCTCCAGGGACACACAGGAAACTGGGGAGGAGGTCCTGACTCACTTCCGCGAGGCCATAAAGGCCAAAGACGGGTGGGTCAGGATCGAGAAGGTAAGGAAGGCTAAGGACCAAAAGATCATTGTGGCATGCTCCTCCAAGGAGGATAGGGAAAAGGTAAAGGAGCGCCTCAGAGGCGCAGGTGATCGGCTCCTCGTCGAGGATATCAAGAACAAGGACCCCCTTCTGGTCCTCAGGGACGTGATGTCGTATAACAGCGACGAAGACGTTACAAACGCCCTGAGGAACCAGAATAGGGAACTGTTTGACGGCCTCGACGAGGAAGACGTCCGGCTGGAGGTCCGCTTTCGGCGGAAAGCTAGGAACCCCCACGCCGGCCACGTGGTCATGAGGGTGTCCCCCGCAGTATGGACGAGAGTGACCGGGGCAGGCGCGGTGCACGTGGACCTGCAAAAGGTCCGAGCGGCGGATTATTCGCCGCTCGTCCAATGCTCGCGCTGCCTCGGCTACGGGCACGGGCGGCGTTTCTGTACTCAGAAAGCCGTCGCGTGTAGCCACTGCGGAGGGGCCCACATGAAGTCCGAGTGCGCGGACTGGCTGGCCAACGTTGTCCCGCGATGCTGCAATTGCAGCAGCGCCAAGCTGGACAAAACCGACCACAATGCTTTTAGTCGGGAGTGTCCAGTTCGGCGCAAGTGGGACTCGTTGGCTCGGGCCAGTATCGCGTACTCCTAGGGACACCACGTGGAGTCACGCCGATCACCAACAGGCTGGTGAGCATGGCGCCCCTGGGGCGCTCAGCTTGCAGACGCCCAACAATGCCGACGGGACAGCGGACCGCAGACGCGGCCACGCCGGATCAGACCACAGCGGCAATAAAATGGCAAAAAACTTTGGCCGGTTTCGTGGGAAACCGGCCAAGCTTAAAGCAGAAGAAACCGGGCCGCTGTGGTCCGATGCTACAAAATGGCAGGTCGCGTCTGGACACGCTGTGCAGACCGAAGGCGCTGAAGAGTGTCTGCGGGACAGGCCAGGGAAGAGGGTCGAAGAACTGTCGCACAGCATCGCTAAGGTTGGCCAAGCCCATCCTCTCGGGGGGCCTGGAATATACATGTACAACGGCTGTCCAGAGAGCTAAAAGGCTGGGCCATGTTGATACATGGCCCACCCGTTTGCAATAAAAACTCGCACGCGCAGCCGTCATCCCAGGGCCCCTGGGAAGACGATTGCTGTAAACTGGAAGGAAGAAATAAGAGTAAGTTAAAAGAAAGAAGAGTAACGTAAAAAGACGACAAGAAATATAAGTGAAAAATCTACACACACACACACAAATACACACCATAATAAGTGGCAGAAATTCTAAAATATGATAGACAAAGTCTCAGCCTACGGCCGAGGAAACGCGCGACGCCTAAAGGGCGTCAAAAAAAAAAAAAAAAAAAAAAAAAAAAACCTAACCTAACCTAACCTAACCTAACCTAACCTAACCTAACCTAACCTAACCTAACCTAACCTAACCTAACCTAACCTAACCTAACCTAACCTAACCTAACCTAACCTAACCTAACCTAACCTAACCTAACCTAACCTAACCTTTTTTTTTTTTTTTTTTTTATTTTTTTTTTTTTTTTATTGACGAGGGGGAAACCTTCAAAAGGTCCCCGACCGCCCTGGGAGAGGCAGATCGGGGTATGTGGGATTTTTACCGCACTAAAACCCCCCCGGTGGCCATCCTCAGTGCTTTGGGGGGACTCCGGGTACTCTGATAGATCGCACCGGTGTCCCCCCACACTTTGCCGGGGCACATCCCCGGGGCAGCTGTGTCGCCGCCCCTGGAGACCTCGCTGTGCAAGGCAGCGCGAGCCACGTCGCGCTGCCACCTTCCCGGGCCCGCGGCTCAGTGGTCAAAGCTCCCACCCCGACCACCGCCAGCAGGCCCTCCGGCCCCCTTTTAGTCGCCTCTTACGACAGGCAGGGGATACCATAGCCAAATTCTTAGACCCTGGCTATTGGGTGGACGGTCCGGGGCGTGCGTTGCCTCCGCCCCGCCGTCGCCGTCGTCTCCGAGAGGGATCGGCTCTCTCCCGATCCCGCTCGGAGGCCTCCTTCTGGGACATTACTGTCTCGCAGAAGGAGACTACGGCCCTCCATGCCTCTCTGTCTGCCAGCATAGCCGTCACTACGCGTGGCAGAGAGAGGTCCTGCCCGATCCTGGTGACCAGGATTCGCCGTTCCGAGCTCCACGCTGGGCACTGCTCCAGCGTGTGCTGTGCGGAATCCCGGTCACTGCCGCAATGGTGGCATTGCGTCGTCGGTTCGCGACCGATCCGATTCAGGTACTCACCGAAACACCCGTGTCCGGTGAGTACCTGCGTCAGCCGGAAGGTGACGTGGTCCTTCCTCTTTAGCCAGGGCCCGAGGCTCGGCAAAATTGCACCGACAGCGCGTTGGCGGGCGTTCTGCGGCTCGCAGAGCCGCTCCCGCCACGTTACGAGCGCGTGTCGGTGCTCCTGCCTTCTCACTTCAGCCGCATTTGGAGGCGCAGTTCCGTCCGCCCGGCGGAGACGGTCGTAAATACGAGCATCCATCTCCGCCAGGATGTCCAGGGGCGGAAACCGCGCCAGGACAGTGGCCGCCTCAAAAGACAGGGTCCGGTACCCTCGTGCGACCCGGATGGCCATAGGACGCTGCATACTATTGTACATAGTTCTGCAGCGCCTAACACCCAATCTGGAAGACCAGACGGGTGCTCCGTAGAGAGCCACGGATCGCACGACCCCCGCATAGAGGCGGCGGACTCCTTCACTCGGCCCCCCGAGATTGGGCAGCAGTCTGTGCAATGCACCCGCTACCCTCTTGATCCGGGGGACCATGCGGCTGAAGTGCTCCTCAAAGCCCCAGCGACCGTCCAGGGTGAGACCGAGGTACTTGAGGTACCGTCCCACCCGGACATCCACGTCACCTACGCGAACCGACGAGCTGGGTGGTTCCCTTCCCCTCGGGATCTTGTGGAACCACAGCGCCTCGGTCTTTTCCGGCGCTACCCGAAGGCCCAGCTCGTGGATTTTCTCCACGACGCATGCCACGCCAAGCTCGGCGAGCCGGTTGGTCTCCTCGAAAGTGGCCCCGACGGCTAGCACCAGCGTGTCGTCCGCATAGCAGACGATGCTAACGCCGTCGGGGCGGTCGACCCGCAGGACCGCATCGTACGCGAGGTTCCACAGGAGTGGCCCTAGGACCGATCCCTGTGGGACCCCGCAGTACACCTCCCTCCGGTGGACTCGTCCATCTCCGCCCACATATTGCACGCACCTGTCGCGCAAGTAGGCACAGACCACGCGCTGCAGGTAGGGGGGCACGCGGTGGTACACCAGGGCCCCCCTTATTGCGTCCCAGGGCAGGCTATTGAAGGCGTTGACTATGTCAAGACTGACAGCCAACGCCACTCCGCCCCGGGAAACAGCCTGCGTCGACAGTGTTCGGACGCGTATGATCGCGTCCACTGTCGACCGCGCGCGTCGGAAGCCAAACTGGTCTTCCGACAGGTCCGGCCCGACGCTCGTCAGGTGCGTACTGAGGCGGTCCGCCAACACTCTTTCGAGCAGCTTACCCGCCTCATCTAGTAGGCAGAGAGGACGATACGCGGAGGAAGAATCTGCGGGTCTTCCATCCTTATGGAGGAGAACCAACCCAGCCACTTTCCAGCCTGAGGGGAACACGCCGCAGCGTAGGCAGTCGTTAAACAGCCGCCGCAGCCTGTTCCCCAGCCCGTTGGGTAGAGCCAACACCCAGGCCCGACCAGGAATTCCGTCGGGGCCTGGTGCCGTGTTTCGGGCTCCGAGGCGCCTCACGGCTCGGTCCAGCTCATCGGTCGTCACCCCCATCTCTTCGGTCCAGATGATCGGTTCCGAAGGAGGGGGCATGGGACTGCTCTGGACCCTGGGGAAGAGGGTGTCTACAACCCTCTCCACGAATTCCGGGTCCAGAGTTTCCGTCAACGGAGGGACCCACGGGCGCAATTTGCCCAGTACCATCCTGTACGGGCGGCCCCATGGATCCCTCTCCAGTCCCCCGATGAGCTCATCCCACGACCGAGCCTTGGCGCTGGCAATGGCTGCCTGCAGCGCCTTCGTGGCGCCTCGATAGGCCACGTAGGCTCCACCCAACTCTTCGGCTGTGGCTCGCCTTCTTCTCCGGGCACGCGTGTACTGGCGTCGGGCGCGGAGGCATATCTCGCGCAGCTCCGCGATGCTCTCCGACCACCAGTACACGGCCCGGGGCTTGGCAGATCTGGTCCGGGGCATCGACGCGTCACATATGGACGTCATCGTGTCCCGGAACCAGGCGGTTTCCCTTTCAGGATCGGGCAGGATCCCATCTTCTTGGCCCTCAGGCCAGGCCGCGACGATGGCTGCGGCGCAGAGACGATCTCTGTCCAACCGCTTGAGAGACCATCGTCGCGGCGGGCTGCTACTGCGGCGGCTGTCGGGGCGGGGAAGGCGGATGGCCACATCCATCGCTATGTAGCGATGGTCGGATAATGTGACCATCTCCTCTGCCACTCTCCACCCCGTCACCATGCGCGCTGCCTGGGGAGTCGCCCACGAAAGATCCACGATCGACTCCCCCTGCCAGCGCACGCAGGTGCTGACAGACCCCCGGTTCAGCAACCGGAGGTCCAGCGCCGCCGCCCATTCCAGCACTGTCTCCCCCTTTTGGTCATCCCGGGCGCTCCCCCACTCACGAGAGTGAGCGTTGAAGTCGCCCAGGACGAGCACGGGACGAGGCAGACATCTGCGAATGCAGTTGGCCACCCCGTCCAGGTACGCCTCGTAGACGGCGAGGGTACAGTTGGGGGAGACGTAGCAGCCCACAACGACTACACGACCCCAGCTCACGGCGACGTATCCCAGCCCCCTCTCAATGAGGGAGCAGGGAGGGTCGCCGCTACCGCCACCCCAATATATGGCGACGGAGTCCATGTCGTCACCAAACCAGCGAGGATGGTTTGGGACGACGCGGTATGGCTCCGCCACCACCGCCAGTGCAACCGACCACTGCGCGACGGACTGCTGGAACAAGTCCTGCGCCGCGCGACAGTGGTTGAGGTTGCACTGTAAGGCTCGTTGGGGCCTTAAGGTCGTGTTGGAGCCTCAGTTACCGCCGCAGCTGGGCTCGAGCCCGGCTGTACCGGACCCATGCCGCTCGGCAGTACGGGACCCGGCTTACGGCCCCTCTTGCCACGAGGAGCGGAGCACTTCTTGCCCCCCATCCTGTGGCCAGAGGGCCGGCCCAGGTCCGCGCAGAGCGGGCACTTCAGCGGGCGAGTGCACTGACTCGCCCGGTGGTCCGCCTCGCCACATGCGTAGCACATGGAGCTCCGGTCCGTCGCGCTCGGACATGTGCTACGCACGTGACCGATTTCGAGGCACCGGAAGCACTGCAGAGGCCTTGCCTCCAGTGCCTCGACCCTCACTGATACCCACCCCACCTGGATGCGCCCCGCTGCGAACAGCTTGCGCACCGCGGTGAGTGGGCATCGGACCCACACAGTCCCCAGGGCCAAGTGTGAGGGGCGCTTTATCTCGCCCACTTTCACTTCGGCCGCCGCGCAGCCTCCAGCCTCCGCGATCGCGGTCGCCACGTCTTCGGGGGTGGTGGCCTCATTAAGGTCCAGCACCCTCATGTCCCCCATCTTCACTGGGCGCACTATTCGCACGCCCAAGTCTTTGAGGGACTCGCGCATGCGACTCGCGAGCGCATCGGCCTTGGAGGCAGAGTCCGGTTCCGGGACCTCGAGTATAAGCCCGCCAGTTATGGCTTTCCGATTCCGAAGGCTCGGAATGCCAAGGTCGGCGAGCTTTATCCTCTCCCTCGCGGCGGCCATTACCGCAGCGTACGTGACGTCTGATCCCTCCGGGATCGTCACGGTGATCGCTGCGACAGTTGGTGGCCGCGCGGGTGCCCTCTCCGGTTTGCGCGACGGCGGGGGCCGGGACGCAGGCTTCGCGGGAGGTGGCCGTTGGGGCCCTGTGCTCGGCCCAGCCTTTGGTTGGGCCTTACGCCCCACCACCGTGCTCCAGGCCACCTGGGGGGGCGGCGCCTGCACTGCCCGTGGAGCTGCAGGAGGAGCAGCGGTCGGCAGCACTGTAGCAGTGGCCGAACTCCGCTTGGTCTTCCTGCTCCTCCTCCCTCCCCTCTTAGGTCCCCGCATCTCCGGGGCAGGTGCCCCAGAGGCCGGGGCTGCCAAGCCAGAGGGTGGCCCGGCAGGCGGTCCGGCAGGTGGCCCGGCAGGCACCTGAGCTGTCCTCTTAGCATCCGCGGCGAGTGGGGGACGCATGCGCTTCTCAGGGAGCAGCCTCTCCTCCATGGCCTCCAGCCGTGCGCTGATCATGGTCCCCACCTGGACCATGATGGCGCGCGTGAGGTCCTCGACACCCAGAGGCAGTGCCGGAGCGGACTCACTGGCCTCTACCCTGCCTGCCCTGCGTAGGACAGAGAGCTCCTCGGTGAGCTTCTCCATCCTAGCAGAGAGAGCCGCCATCTGCGAGCGCAGTTCCGCATTTTCGCGCTCCAGCCTTTCGGTGTTTGCGCTCGCAGAGGTCCGCGCTGCCATCGCCAGTGACGCCGCCTCAGTCCTTCGTGCACACATGCGGAGCTGGTGCACGAAGCTGCCCTTCAGGTGCTTGGACCTGTCGGCCACCCGCTCGACTGCCGTCTGTTGCTCCTTTATGAAGGAGCCCAACTCAATGGTGGGCATCGACTCCATCTTTTTCTGAAGCTCCCCCACTGAAGGCAACTTCTTTTTCGCCCGAGTGTTGGACAGAGCCAGTTCAGGACTGAGCAGGTCGTCCTCGTCGCTCAACCTGTCCCTAAGGAACGCCGCGCGGCCCGAAGGACCCGACACGGCCGCTACTTCGACCTCCCCGGAGGTGAGCGATACGAGCGACGCGTCCGTGTCACTGTCCTCTGCCCGCTCGCTTCTAGCGCCTGGTGTGGGAGGTCGAATGAAACGACCTGAACAATCGCGCGATAGACGCGACGCAGCGTTTGATCGGGCACGCCCTCGCGTCGCTGAGGTGACCTTCGCGGCCGTCTGCTCACTGCACGAGGAGCCTGAGTTCGTCCTGCTCCTCTTTTGGGACTTAGGACGAGACTGTTTGCTTCGACTCGTGCAGTCTTCTACAACAACTATAGGGGTCAGCAACTGCCTCGCCCCTACAGTCTCCGTCTCCATCTCTACCTGGCAGATTCCCTGCCCTTCACTGGATTTTACTCCCTCCTCCTTTTGGTTTTTTGTTAGTTTTTTAATTTCTTCCATACTTATCCCACGATTATGGGTCGATATAGACACCATTGCCGGGTGACGCCCATCCCGACAATGGGGGACTTATATACTGAGAGGTGGCCCAGAGTCTCTCAGGTTTTCACGACTTCGCTGTCGGATTTTTATAGAGGTTTTCTCCTCGCAGGCCGGCCAATTAAGGCAAGCCCTCTCCGGTCACCGACTCCCCGACGTATCCAGCCTCGCTAACTGGAATTGTTGAAGGAAGAGTCGGTGATTACGGCATTCACGGGGTGACGAGCGAGATAGCGTCAACCCCGGGCACCCCTTTCGGAGTGCCTCCCCTCCCCCTGACGTTTGACTGGGTATTACCCCCCAGTCCTAGACAGAAGGTCTAGTTCCTTTTTCTAGTTTTTTTTTTTTTTTTTTTTTTTTTATTGACGAGGGGGAAACCTTCAAAAGGTCCCCGACCGCCCTGGGAGAGGCAGATCAGGGTATGTGGGATTTTTACCGCACTAAAACCCCCCCGGTGGCCATCCTCAGTGTTCAGGGGGGACTCCGGGTACTCTGATAGATCGCACCGGTGTCCCCCCACACTTTGCCGGGGCACATCCCCGGGGCAGCTGAGTCGCCGCCCCTAGAGACCTCGCTGTGCAAGGCAGCGCGAGCCACATCGCGCTGGCACCTTCCCGGGCCCGCGGCTCAGTGGTCAAAGCTCCCACCCCGACCACCGCCAGCAGGCCCTCCGGCCCCCTTTTAGTCGCCTCTTACGACAGGCAGGGGATACCATAGCCAAATTCTTAGACCCTGGCTATTGGGTGGACGGTCCGGGGCGTGCGTTGCCTCCGCCCCGCCGTCGCCGTCGTCTCCGAGAGGGATCGGCTCTCTCCCGATCCCGCTCGGAGGCCTCCTTCTGGGACATTACTGTCTCGCAGAAGGAGACTACGGCCCTCCATGCCTCTCTGTCTGCCAGCATAGCCGTCACTACGCGTGGCAGAGAGAGGTCCTGCCCGATCCTGGTGACCAGGATTCGCCGTTCCGAGCTCCACGCTGGGCACTGCTCCAGCGTGTGCTGTGCGGAATCCCGGTCACTGCCGCAATGGTGGCATTGCGTCGTCGGTTCGCGACCGATCCGATTCAGGTACTCACCGAAACACCCGTGTCCGGTGAGTACCTGCGTCAGCCGGAAGGTGACGTGGTCCTTCCTCTTTAGCCAGGGCCCGAGGCTCGGCAAAATTGCACCGACAGCGCGTTGGCGGGCGTTCTGCGGCTCGCACAGCCGCTCCCGCCACGTTACGAGCGCATGTCGGTGCTCCTGCCTTCTCACTTCAGCCGCATTTGGAGGCGCAGTTCCGTCCGCCCGGCGGAGACGGTCGTAAATACGAGCATCCATCTCCGCCAGGATGTCCAGGGGCGGAAACCGCGCCAGGACAGTGGCCGCCTCAAAAGACAGGGTCCGGTACCCTCGTGCGACCCGGATGGCCATAGGACGCTGCATACTATTGTACATAGTTCTGCAGCGCCTAACACCCAATCTGGAAGACCAGACGGGTGCTCCGTAGAGAGCCACGGATCGCACGACCCCCGCATAGAGGCGGCGGACTCCTTCACTCGGCCCCCCGAGATTGGGCAGCAGTCTGTGCAATGCACCCGCTACCCTCTTGATCCGGGGGACCATGCGGCTGAAGTGCTCCTCAAAGCCCCAGCGACCGTCCAGGGTGAGACCGAGGTACTTGAGGTACCGTCCCACCCGGACATCCACGTCACCTACGCGAACCGACGAGCTGGGTGGTTCCCTTCCCCTCGGGATCTTGTGGAACCACAGCGCCTCGGTCTTTTCCGGCGCTACCCGAAGGCCCAGCTCGTGGATTTTCTCCACGACGCATGCCACGCCAAGCTCGGCGAGCCGGTTGGTCTCCTCGAAAGTGGCCCCGACGGCTAGCACCAGCGTGTCGTCCGCGTAGCAGACGATGCTAACGCCGTCGGGGCGGTCGACCCGCAGGACCGCATCGTACGCGAGGTTCCACAGGAGTGGCCCTAGGACCGATCCCTGTGGGACCCCGCAGTAAACCTCCCTCCGGTGAACTCGTCCATCTCCGCCCACATATTGCACGCACCTGTCGCGCAAGTAGGCACAGACCACGCGCTGCAGGTAGGGGGGCACGCGGTGGTACACCAGGGCCCCCCTTATTGCGTCCCAGGGCAGGCTATTGAAGGCGTTGACTATGTCAAGGCTGACAGCCAACGCCACTCCGCCCCGGGATACAGCCTGCGTCGACAGTGTTCGGACGCGTATGATCGCGTCCACTGTCGACCGCGCGCGTCGGAAGCCAAACTGGTCTTCCGACAGGTCCGGCCCGACGCTCGTCAGGTGCGTACTGAGGCGGTCCGCCAACACTCTTTCGAGCAGCTTACCCGCCTCATCTAGTAGGCAGAGAGGACGATACGCGGAGGAAGAATCTGCGGGTCTACCATCCTTATGGAGGAGAACCAACCCAGCCACTTTCCAGCCTGAGGGGAACACGCCGCAGCGTAGGCAGTCGTTAAACAGCCGCCGCAGCCTGTTCCCCAGCCCGTTGGGTAGAGCCAACACCCAGGCCCGACCAGGAATTCCGTCGGGGCCTGGTGCCGTGTTTCGGGCTCCGAGGCGCCTCACGGCTCGGTCCAGCTCATCGGTCGTCACCCCCATCTCTTCGGTCCAGATGATCGGTTCCGAAGGAGGGGGCACGGGACTGCTCTGGACCCTGGGGAAGAGGGTGTCTACAACCCTCTCCACGAATTCCGGGTCCAGAGTTTCCGTCAACGGAGGGACCCACGGGCGCAATTTGCCCAGTACCATCCTGTACGGGCGGCCCCATGGATCCCTCTCCAGTCCCCCGATGAGCTCATCCCACGACCGAGCCTTGGCGCTGGCAATGGCTGCCTGCAGCGCCTTCGTGGCGCCTCGATAGGCCACGTAGGCTCCACCCAACTCTTCGGCTGTGGCTCGCCTTCTTCTCCGGGCACGCGTGTACCGGCGTCGGGCGCGGAGGCAAATCTCGCGCAGCTCCGCGATGCTTTCCGACCACCAGTACACGGCCCGGGGCTTGGCAGATCTGGTCCGGGGCATCGACGCGTCACATATGGACGTCATCGTGTCCCGGAACCAGGCGGCTTCCCTTTCAGGATCGGGCAGGATCCCATCTTCTTGGCCCTCAGGCCAGGCCGCGACGATGGCTGCGGCGCAGAGACGATCTCTGTCCAACCGCTTGAGAGACCATCGTCGCGGCGGGCTGCTACTGCGGCGGCTGTCGGGGCGGGGAAGGCGGATGGCCACATCCATCGCTATGTAGCGATGGTCGGATAATGTGACCATCTCCTCTGCCACTCTCCACCCCGTCACCATGCGCGCTGCCTGGGGAGTCGCCCACGAAAGATCCACGATCGACTCCCCCTGCCAGCGCACGCAGGTGCTGACAGACCCCCGGTTCAGCAACCGGAGGTCCAGCGCCGCCGCCCATTCCAGCACTGTCTCCCCCTTTTGGTCATCCCGGGCGCTCCCCCACTCACGAGAGTGAGCGTTGAAGTCGCCCAGGACAAGCACGGGACGAGGCAGACATCTGCGCATGCAGTTGGCCACCCCGTCCAGGTACGCCTCGTAGACGGCGAGGGTACAGTTGGGGGAGACGTAGCAGCCCACAACGACTATTCGGCCCCAGTTCACGGCGACGTATCCCAGCCCCCTCTCAATGAGGGAGCAGGGAGGGTCGCCGCTACCGCCACCCCAATATATGGCGACGGAGTCCATGTCGTCACCAAACCAGCGAGGATGGTTTGGGACGACGCGATATGGCTCCGCCACCACCGCCAGTGCAACCGACCACTGCGCGACGGACTGCTGGAACAAGTCCTGCGCCGCGCGACAGTGGTTGAGGTTGCACTGTAAGGCTCGTAGGGGCCTTAAGTCCGTGTTGGCGGTTCAGTTGCCGCCGCAGCTGGGCTCGAGCCCGGCAACCTAACCTAACCTAACCTAACCTAACCTAACCTAACCTAACCTAACCTAACCTAACCTAACCTAACCTTTTTTTTTTTTTTTTTTTTTTTTTTTTTTTTTTTTTTTTATTTTTTTTTTTTTTTTTTATTGACGAGGGGGAAACCTTCAAAAGGTCCCCGACCGCCCTGGGAGAGGCAGATCAGGGTATGTGGGATTTTTACCGCACTAAAACCCCCCCGGTGGCCATCCTCAGTGTTCAGGGGGGACTCCGGGTACTCTGATAGATCGCACCGGTGTCCCCCCACACTTTGCCGGGGCACATCCCCGGGGCAGCTGAGTCGCCGCCCCTAGAGACCTCGCTGTGCAAGGCAGCGCGAGCCACATCGCGCTGCCACCTTCCCGGGCCCGCGGCTCAGTGGTCAAAGCTCCCACCCCGACCACCGCCAGCAGGCCCTCCGGCCCCCTTTTAGTCGCCTCTTACGACAGGCAGGGGATACCATAGCCAAATTCTTAGACCCTGGCTATTGGGTGGACGGTCCGGGGCGTGCGTTGCCTCCGCCCCGCCGTCGCCGTCGTCTCCGAGAGGGATCGGCTCTCTCCCGATCCCGCTCGGAGGCCTCCTTCTGGGACATTACTGTCTCGCAGAAGGAGACTACGGCCTTCCATGCCTCTCTGTCTGCCAGCATAGCCGTCACTACGCGTGGCAGAGAGAGGTCCTGCCCGATCCTGGTGACCAGGATTCGCCGTTCCGAGCTCCACGCTGGGCACTGCTCCAGCGTGTGCTGTGCGGAATCCCGGTCACTGCCGCAATGGTGGCATTGCGTCGTCGGTTCGCGACCGATCCGATTCAGGTACTCTCCGAAACACCCGTGTCCGGTGAGTACCTGCGTCAGCCGGAAGGTGACGTGGTCCTTCCTCTTTAGCCAGGGCCCGAGGCTCGGCAAAATTGCACCGACAGCGCGTTGGCGGGCGTTCTGCGGCTCGCACAGCCGCTCCCGCCACGTTACGAGCGCATGTCGGTGCTCCTGCCTTCTCACTTCAGCCGCATTTGGAGGCGCAGTTCCGTCCGCCCGGCGGAGACGGTCGTAAATACGAGCATCCATCTCCGCCAGGATGTCCAGGGGCGGAAACCGCGCCAGGACAGTGGCCGCCTCAAAAGACAGGGTCCGGTACCCTCGTGCGACCCGGATGGCCATAGGACGCTGCATACTATTGTACATAGTTCTGCAGCGCCTAACACCCAATCTGGAAGACCAGACGGGTGCTCCGTAGAGAGCCACGGATCGCACGACCCCCGCATAGAGGCGGCGGACTCCTTCACTCGGCCCCCCGAGATTGGGCAGCAGTCTGTGCAATGCACCCGCTACCCTCTTGATCCGGGGGACCATGCGGCTGAAGTGCTCCTCAAAGCCCCAGCGACCGTCCAGGGTGAGACCGAGGTACTTGAGGTACCGTCCCACCCGGACATCCACGTCACCTACGCGAACCGACGAGCTGGGTGGTTCCCTTCCCCTCGGGATCTTGTGGAACCACAGCGCCTCGGTCTTTTCCGGCGCTACCCGAAGGCCCAGCTCGTGGATTTTCTCCACGACGCATGCCACGCCAAGCTCGGCGAGCCGGTTGGTCTCCTCGAAAGTGGCCCCGACGGCTAGCACCAGCGTGTCGTCCGCGTAGCAGACGATGCTAACGCCGTCGGGGCGGTCGACCCGCAGGACCGCATCGTACGCGAGGTTCCACAGGAGTGGCCCTAGGACCGATCCCTGTGGGACCCCGCAGTAAACCTCCCTCCGGTGAACTCGTCCATCTCCGCCCACATATTGCACGCACCTGTCGCGCAAGTAGGCACAGACCACGCGCTGCAGGTAGGGGGGCACGCGGTGGTACACCAGGGCCCCCCTTATTGCGTCCCAGGGCAGGCTATTGAAGGCGTTGACTATGTCAAGGCTGACAGCCAACGCCACTCCGCCCCGGGATACAGCCTGCGTCGACAGTGTTCGGACGCGTATGATCGCGTCCACTGTCGACCGCGCGCGTCGGAAGCCAAACTGGTCTTCCGACAGGTCCGGCCCGACGCTCGTCAGGTGCGTACTGAGGCGGTCCGCCAACACTCTTTCGAGCAGCTTACCCGCCTCATCTAGTAGGCAGAGAGGACGATACGCGGAGGAAGAATCTGCGGGTCTACCATCCTTATGGAGGAGAACCAACCCAGCCACTTTCCAGCCTGAGGGGAACACGCCGCAGCGTAGGCAGTCGTTAAACAGCCGCCGCAGCCTGTTCCCCAGCCCGTTGGGTAGAGCCAACACCCAGGCCCGACCAGGAATTCCGTCGGGGCCTGGTGCCGTGTTTCGGGCTCCGAGGCGCCTCACGGCTCGGTCCAGCTCATCGGTCGTCACCCCCATCTCTTCGGTCCAGATGATCGGTTCCGAAGGAGGGGGCACGGGACTGCTCTGGACCCTGGGGAAGAGGGTGTCTACAACCCTCTCCACGAATTCCGGGTCCAGAGTTTCCGTCAACGGAGGGACCCACGGGCGCAATTTGCCCAGTACCATCCTGTACGGGCGGCCCCATGGATCCCTCTCCAGTCCCCCGATGAGCTCATCCCACGACCGAGCCTTGGCGCTGGCAATGGCTGCCTGCAGCGCCTTCGTGGCGCCTCGATAGGCCACGTAGGCTCCACCCAACTCTTCGGCTGTGGCTCGCCTTCTTCTCCGGGCACGCGTGTACCGGCGTCGGGCGCGGAGGCAAATCTCGCGCAGCTCCGCGATGCTTTCCGACCACCAGTACACGGCCCGGGGCTTGGCAGATCTGGTCCGGGGCATCGACGCGTCACATATGGACGTCATCGTGTCCCGAAACCAGGCGGCTTCCCTTTCAGGATCGGGCAGGATCCCATCTTCTTGGCACTCAGGCCAGGCCGCGACGATGGCTGCGGCGCAGAGACGATCTCTGTCCAACCGCTTGAGAGACCATCGTCGCGGCGGGCTGCTACTGCGGCGGCTGTCGGGGCGGGGAAGGCGGATGGCCACATCCATCGCTATGTAGCGATGGTCGGATAATGTGACCATCTCCTCTGCCACTCTCCACCCCGTCACCATGCGCGCTGCCTGGGGAGTCGCCCACGAAAGATCCACGATCGACTCCCCCTGCCAGCGCACGCAGGTGCTGACAGACCCCCGGTTCAGCAACCGGAGGTCCAGCGCCGCCGCCCATTCCAGCACTGTCTCCCCCTTTTGGTCATCCCGGGCGCTCCCCCACTCACGAGAGTGAGCGTTGAAGTCGCCCAGGACAAGCACGGGACGAGGCAGACATCTGCGCATGCAGTTGGCCACCCCGTCCAGGTACGCCTCGTAGACGGCGAGGGTACAGTTGGGGGAGACGTAGCAGCCCACAACGACTATTCGGCCCCAGTTCACGGCGACGTATCCCAGCCCCCTCTCAATGAGGGAGCAGGGAGGGTCGCCGCTACCGCCACCCCAATATATGGCGACGGAGTCCATGTCGTCACCAAACCAGCGAGGATGGTTTGGGACGACGCGATATGGCTCCGCCACCACCGCCAGTGCAACCGACCACTGCGCGACGGACTGCTGGAACAAGTCCTGCGCCGCGCGACAGTGGTTGAGGTTGCACTGTAAGGCTCGTAGGGGCCTTAAGTCCGTGTTGGCGGTTCAGTTGCCGCCGCAGCTGGGCTCGAGCCCGGCTGTACAGGACCCGTGCCGCTCGGCTTCGCGAGACCCGGCTTACGGCCCCTTTTGCCACGAGGAGCGGAGCACTTCTTGCCCCCCATCCTGTGGCCAGAGGGCCGGCCCAGGTCCGCGCAGAGCGGGCACTTCAGCGGGCGAGTGCATTGACTCGCCCGGTGGTCCGCCTCGCCACATGCGTAGCACATGGAGCTCCGGTCCGTCGCGCTCGGACATGTGCTACGCACGTGCCCGATTTCGAGGCACCGGAAGCACTGCAAAGGCCTTGCCTCCAGTGCCTCAACCCTCACCGACACCCACCCGACCTGCATGCGCCCCGCTGCGAACAGCTTGCGCACCGCGGTGAGTGGGCATCGGACCCACGCTGTCCCCATAGTTAAGGGCGAGGCGCGCTTGATTTCCCCCACTTTAACATCGGCCGCCGCGCAGCCTCCGGCCTCCGCGATTGCCGCCGCTACGTCCTCGGGGGTGATGGCCTCATTGAGATCCATCACCCTCATGTCCCCCATCTTGACAGGGCGCACAATACGCACGCCCAGGTCAGAGAGGGACTCGCGCATGCGGCTTGCAAGCGCGTCGGCCTTGGTGGCACAGTCCGGACCGGACACCTCCAAGATCAGCCCACCGGTAATGGCTTTTCTGTTCCGTAAGGACGGAATGCCAAGCTCGGTGAGCTTGATCCTCTCTCTTGCGGCCGCCATCACCGCAGCGTACGTGACATTCGATCCCTCTGGGATTGTCACCGTGATCGCTGCGGAAGCTGGCAGCCGCGAAGGTGCCCTCTCCGAACTGCGCGGCGGCGTGGTCCTGTTTGCAGGCGCAGGCCGCTGAGACACCGCGGGAGGAGACCGTTGGGGCCCCGTACTCGGCCCAGCCCTCGGTTGGGCCTTTCGCCCCACCACGGTGGACCAGGACACCTGAGGGGGCTGGACCTGCACAGCTCGCGGAGCAGGGACAGGAGCTGAGGGAGGAGCAGGAACCGGCAGCACTGGCACAGTGGCCGGTGTCCTCCTCCTATTCTTCCTGCCCCCCCTTCCCTTCTTCTTGCGCCCCGGAATCACTGGCGCGGGTGCCAGAGAAGCTGGGGCTTCCAGCCCAACAGATGGCCCGGCAGGTGTCTGGGGCGCTCTCCTGGCATCCGCAGCGAGCTGGGGACGCATGCGCCTTTCGGGGAGCAGCCTCTCCTCCAAGGCCTCAAACCGCGCGCCAATCATGGTCCCCACCTGGACCATGATAGCGCGCGTGAGATCCTCCACACCCGAGGGCGGTGCCGAGGCGGCATCACTGGCCTTTCCCCTACCCACCCCGCGAAGGACAGAGAGCTCTTCCGTCAGCTTCTCCATCCTGGCGGAGAGAGCCGCCATCTGCGAGCGCAATTCCGCGTTTTCACGCTCCAGCCTTTCCGTGTTTGCGCCCGCAGACGTTCTCATCGCTAAAACAAGCGACGCCGCCTCGGTCCTTCGTGCACTCACACGAAGCTGGTGCACGAAGTTGCCCTTCAGGTGCTTCGACCTGTCCGCAACCCGCTCAACCGCCGTCTGCTGGTCCTTTATGAGGGTGCCCAACTCGCCGGTGGACATCTCTCCCATCCTCTTTTTGAGCTCCTCTATCGAGGGCAGCTTCTTTTTGGCCCTGGTATTGGTCAGGGCCAGTTCGGAACCGAACAAGTCGTCCGCGTCCTCCTTTAGGAAGGCCGCTCGGCATGTGCCTGAGGGACCCGCCTTTGACGCCACTTCAACCTCCCCTGAGGTCAGCGACACGAGCGACATGTCCGACATCGCATCGCTGTCCTCGTCCCGCTCGCTCCCCGCGCAAGGTGTGGGTGGCCGGATAAAGCGGCCTGACCCGTCACGCGTTATTCGGGCTGTGGCACGTGGGCGCGTGCGGCCACGCGTCGCCGTGCCGACCTTGGCGGTCGTCTGCTCGCCGCAGGAGGAGCCGGAGTTCGTCCTGCTCCTCTTCTGTGACCTCGGTCGCGTCGCCACAGCTCCAATACTGCAGCTCTCCAAAACAACAACGGGGGCAAGCGACTGCTTCTCCCCCGTAGACCCCTTTCCTTCTAGGGATTTTTCTCCCTCCATTCCTTTTTTTTCTCCTTCCACCATCGGTTTATTTTTGTTTTTATTAATTGTCTCCATAACTATTCCCACGAGTATGGGTCGAACTAAAGACCATTGCCGGGTGACGCCCATTCCGACAATGGGGGACTTATATACTGAGAGGTGGCCCAGAGCCTCTCAGGTTTTCACGACTTCGCTGTCGGATTTTTATAGAGGTTTTCTCCTCGCAGGCCAGCCAATTAAGGCAAGCCCTCTCCGGTCACCGACTCCCCGACGTATCCAGCCTCGCTAACTGGAATTGTTGAAGGAAGAGTCGGTGATTACGGCATTCACGGGGTGACGAGCGAGATAGCGTCAACCCCGGGCACCCCTTTCGGAGTGCCTCCCCTCCCCCTGACGTTTGACTGGGTACTACCCCCCAGTCCTAGACAGAAGGTCTAGTTCCCATAGGCACGCCGAACCTTGGGAATGGGTGACGCAGGCTCGCATCCATTGTCATCTCTGCTGAACAGAGACGTACAAGGAGCGAATTCCACCTCCGCCACCTGCGTCGAGTGCCAGGTGTTGGTCATCGACGACAGTGTCCCCAGGGATCGCCATCGAGGAGCTAAGTCACTCGATGAAGGCCCCCGAAGAGGCTGTCGTCGACGTCCAGGGTGCACCGTCCCGAAGCCATTGTCGTTCCCTCGGACGTATCCTTAGGACAAACAATGGATCGGGCACACGAGGAGGTCTCCTGGCCTTGCACCCCAACCTAACCTAACCTAACCTAACCTAACCTAACCTAACCTCTTGCAACTTGCGAGCTTCTGCTGGAGATGGAGAAGCGAAACCTCGACATTGCGTTGCTCCAGGAACCCTACGTGGGCGGGGCTCGAAGTATGAAGAATCACAGGGGCGCTAGGATCTTCCAGAACACTGGTCACGGGGAGGGCACTGTAAAGGCGGCGATTGCCGTCGTCAATCATGACCTCGACGTCATACAGTGCCCGAAACTCACCACCGACAACATCGTGGTGGTGAGGATCCGAACCAGTGCCTGGAAGATCACAGTCGTCTCCTATTACTTCGAGCCCGACAAACCCATAGGGCCATACCTGGAGCACCTTACTTCAATTGTCGAGGAGCTTGGGCCTGATGCAATCCTGATTGGTGGCGATGCCAACGCAAAGAGCAACTGGTGGGGAAGCGGACGAGTCGACCACAGGGGGGAGGAATTTGCGGGCGCTCTGGAAGACCTTGGCCTGCAGATACTCAACAACGGCAACACCCCGACATTCGACACCTGGCGGGGTGGTCGACGCTACACAAGCTGCGTCGACGTGACTGCCTGCACGACGGACCTGCTCAACCTGGTGGCAAACTGGAGAGTGATCCAGGATCTCTCGAGCTCGGACCACAACGGCATCGCCCTCGACATCCACCTGAGGAGGGCGAAAGGGATGCACGTACAACGGACCACAAGACTCTTCAATACTAAAAAGGCAAACTGGGACCGGTTCCACTCGGAACTGGCCCAGCGCAAAATTCTTAACAACATAAATTTAGAAAACATACTCAAAATTCAAAACAAAGAAGATCTAGAGATTAAATTAGAGAAATATTTGGAAATTATTGAAGAGTCTTGTGGTCTGAGCATCCCTAAGAAAAAGGGTAGTGAAAAACTATCCTTGCCGTGGTGGTCCGAGGAACTCGAGAAGATGCGGAAGATGGTCACCACCAGGAAGCGCAGGACCTGGTGTGCAGCGCCAGTCCGTCGTGCGAAAGTCGTCGCTGAGTATCTGCAGGCAAAAGAGGAGTATGAGGCCGCCGCGAAAAAAGCCCAGGTCGCGAGCTGGCAGGACTTCTGTGGGAAGCAGGACAAGGAAGGGGTGTGGCAGGGCGTCTACAGGGTGTTGGGAAAAACTGCCACTCGGCAGGAGGACCCACCCCTGGTGAAGGACGGGAAGGAGATGTCCCAGGCGGAATCCGCGCAGCTGTTGGCGGACACCTTCTACCCGGAGGACCTGGAGTCTGAGGACAATGCCGACCACCGCGAGACCAGAGCAAAGGCCGAGCACGTAAATGGCTGGGCCGATGATGAACAACATGACCCGCCATTTACGTTGCACGAGCTGAAGTCCGCGGTGGAAAGCTTTGACCCTAAGAAGGCCCCCGGGTCGGATGGTTTAACCGCCGACATCTGCAGCCAGGTCATCTCCAAAGACCCCGTTCTTCACTTAGCCCTGCTCAACAAGTGCCTGGAATTGTCCTGCTTCCCACGCGCCTGGAAGGAAGCCACGGTAGTCGTCCTGCGAAAACCCGGCAAGGACGACTACCGTGACTCCAAGGCTTACCGGCCCATTGGACTCCTCTCAGTGATGGGTAAGATCTACGAGAAGATGTTGGTCCGAAGGATGCAATGGCACCTGATTCCCCGGATGAGTACTCGCCAGTACGGATTCATGCCCCAGAAGAGCACCGAGGACTCCCTCTATGACCTAATGCAGCACATCCGTGGTAACCTAGCCGACAAGAGGCTGGTTACCATGGTGTCGCTGGACATAGAGGGAGCCTTCGATAGCGCCTGGTGGCCTGCGATCCGAGTCCGTCTGGCTGAGGAACAGTGTCCGGTGAATCTAAGGCGTGTCATCGATAGCTATCTTTCGGACCGGAGGGTGAGGGTGAGGTACGCCGGTGAGGAGCACGCCAAGGGCACCCATAAGGGTTGCGTGCAAGGCTCCATCGGCGGACCCATCCTCTGGAACCTCCTTCTTGACCCATTGCTGAGAGGACTCCAAAGACGAGGCGACTATTGTCAGGCGTTCGCCGACGATGTCGTCCTCGTCTTCGCCGCTGACACGGCGCTGGAGGTGCAGAGGCATGCCAATGCCGCCCTCGAATATGTCCGGGAGTGGGGTGTCAAAAATAAGCTGAAGTTTGCTCCGCACAAGACCAAAGCGATGTTGCTCACACGGAAGCTTAAGTTTGACACGCCACTCCTGAACATGGGAGGGGTCGACATTGGCATGTCCGACGAGATCAAGATCTTGGGGCTCACGATTGACAGCAAACTCACGTTCAACGCCCATACCGCGAACATCTGTCGGAAGGCGTTGAACGTGTACAAGCAGTTGTCGCGAGCCGCCAAGATCAGCTGGGGACTCCACCCTGACGTCATCCGTGTGATCTACACGGCAGCGGTGGAGCCAGTGATCTCGTATGCCTCCAGCGCCTGGTCGGCGGCGACCAAGAAACTTGGAGTGCAGAGGCAGCTGAACGCAGTCCAGCGAGGATTCGCGCAGAAGTTGTGTGGGGCCTATCGCACCGTCTCCCTGAACGCGGCACTGGTGCTGGCTGGGATACTCCCTCTCGACCTCAGAATACAGGAGGCAGCCGCCCTGTACGAGGCAAAGAGAGGAGTCCCCCAGACAGTTCTAGGCGATCGGGAGATGGAGCGAAGAGTTGCCCCCACCGAAGCCCCGCATCCGGCAGTCCATATGTGCCTGGAGTTCGTGAGCCTGGTGGACCAGCAACAAGTGCAGGACCGCGTAGATCACGCGGTCCAAATATACACCGATGGCAGCAAGATTGAGGGCAAGGTCGGGGCCGCACTGTCTCTGATGAGCAGTGGGGCCGAGACTCGAGCCCTCAAACTCAAGCTGCCACCGCACTGCACGGTCTACCAGGCGGAACTCCTGGCCATATGCCAAGCCACGAGGCTTATCCTCCGATGCGGTGAGGCTCGCTGCGCGATCCTCAGCGACTCGCGTTCGGCCCTGGAAACCGTGGTCAACGCACGTTCCCTCCACCCCCTGGCTGTGGAAGCCAGACACAACATCCGCCAAACCACACTCCAGAACAGGGAAGTCTCCCTGTTCTGGATAAAAGCACATGCGGGGTTGGAAGGGAACGAGCGAGCGGACCAGTTGGCCAAAGAAGCTGCCCTGCACTCTAAGAAGAGGCCGGACTATGACGGGTGCCCGGTTTCGTTCGTCAAGCGAGAGCTGCGCAAGCACTCGCTTGACGAATGGAACCGGAGGTATAAAGCCGGCGATACGGCCGGGGTTACCAAGGCGTTCTTCCCCGACGCTGTGGAGGCGTACAGGATTGTCCGACAGCTCCGCCCAGCGGGCGTGTTGACGCAGGTGCTCACTGGGCACGGTGGGTTCTCTCAATACTTGCACAGATTCAAGTGTAAAGAGGACCCATCGTGCTTCTGTGAGCCGGGCGTGAGCCAAACCGTCGGACACATCCTCGCCGAGTGCCCAGCTTTCGGGAAAGAACGCTTTGAGGCGGAACAGGAGATGGGAGAGAGTATTGTGGACGAGTCATTGGGGAAGTTGATAAGAGGAAGGGATACCCAAAAAAAAATTTTTGTAAATTATAGTATAAAGGTAGCGACTATTGTCGCTACCAGAAATAAGTAAAAATTAAATAGCTCAATTTAAGAATATATACAATTTAAATAAGAATTAATACATTTATAAGTAGAAACAGCAAGAAGCATAAATAGGTAAAATATTAGAATTCGCACAAAGTTTTGGAACACACACACATGGAAATTAGTAAAGAACAAAGTACATCAACGTCGTTATATAGTAAAAATAATAAATAAAAGTTAAACAAGATCCCTGAGTAAGTTCAGGGGAGACACAAGAAAGGCCTCCAGGGCCGCAATTTAAAAAAAAAAAAAAAAAAAAAAACCTAACCTAACCCATAACAACAATTTTTCCAAAAAGATTTTCAGAGTGCCAATTGACGCTGGTTGCCTTGCGAATAGCTCCTGTATATCGTCCGTGACGATCCCGCGACGCTCCGCCCCCGCACCTGAAAAATAAACAGTTTTAAATTAATTAAATAGTCCGTTTTTTGGTTAAAATTTTCTTTAAAATTTCGAAATAAATTATTTTTGTACTAAACTTTCGCGTTTTTCGCTCCCCTAATATCCGGAGCACCCTACCGCAACCCCCCACAAGGTTTGCGCGCTCAAAAACACACAAAAACGCGAAAAATCGCCCCCCCACCCACCCTTTCTCGATCCGGTAGGTGACCGCGGTCCGCCCACGCAACACCCAAAACCCCAAAATCAACCGATTTTGGTGCGGTTTTCGACGGGATAGGCTGCCTATCGGTCGATTAGACTTATTGGAAGGTATCCAGACTGTTTAGGAAATTGTTGTTAATTTTAATCTGACAAAAACGGTTTTTTGACCGTTTTTTACTAGATTTTTAAGACTTCAGCGTCCCTATTGACGACTGTGTTGCCCCTGTTGGCTTAGTATTTAGTGACTCGTTAGTTGTCCTATTGGGCACTAATTTAGGATAGTTTTAGTTTTAGAATTAATTGGAATTATATTTATATTGAATATTTAAGACGGTCTTCTGACGAATTTTACCAAATTATTTAATTTAATTTTCTTTTATACTTAGTTTGCAGACAAGGGTCTTATTGGGCCCCTATTTTAATTTATTTTATTTATTTGACGTTATTATTATTATTTTAACTAAATTATTATATCGACAAACTTTAGACCGTCTTTTTATTGACTTTTATTGACTTTTTATATTTATTGGCCAATTGCTATTTGTTGTTTGTTTGTGTTGTGTTTCCGCGTATATCCCCCTCAACATGATTAGGCACAGCCCGCCTAAGCTCAGAAAGTGTACTCCCCCGAAGAGATACATCGCCCCCACCGTCTGGGCTCGTAAGAACCTCTCGTTCTCCCCGACTCCCGAGAAGGTTGAGCCCTCGCGAGCCATGGTGAGGCGTAGCGTCGAGGCGTGGGAGGGCGAGAGGTCGACTGGCGAAAGAACCCCAACCCCACCCCCGGCCCCCCTGAACACCACGACGGTCACTCGGAAGTCCAAACGGAAGGCGACACCGGAAGGCAGTGCGCCGACGGAGACAGCCGAGTGCCCGTCGAAGAAACCGAAACCGGCACAGGCTGATAGAGTCGCCGAGGCACGAGCTTGCCTAAACAAGGCAAAGCTGAACCTGGGTAACTCACGGAACCTTAAGACGGACATTAAGGAAGCGGTTACCCAGGCCCTCGAGCGGCTCTACCAGCTTGTGAAGGAAGCGGAGGCCGGGAGCAAAATGGACAAAGAAAAAGGGAATGGGAGGGAGGAGAAAGAGAAGGAGGAGGCTGTCGCTACGGAACAAGAGCCTCGCAGGCAATTGCCGAAAGAGCAACCCTGGGAGAGGGGGATAGTAGAGTTGGAGAAGCGATTGGAGGAGCATGCCACATTAATTAGGGAAAACAACACCAGAATGGAAGAGCTAAAAGGGAAATTGGAGCAACACGGCTCATCCCTGGAGAAGACCACGTACGCGAGTGTGGCGGCGGCAGGACCGAAACCTGTGGTCCCGACTCGGGCCCCACTGCACTCGGTCGTGGTCAGCTCCAGGGACACACAGGAAACTGGGGAGGAGGTCCTGACTCACTTCCGCGAGGCCATAAAGGCCAAAGACGGGTGGGTCAGGATCGAGAAGGTAAGGAAGGCTAAGGACCAAAAGATCATTGTGGCATGCTCCTCCAAGGAGGATAGGGAAAAGGTGAAGGAGCGCCTCAGAGGCGCAGGTGATCGGCTCCTCGTCGAGGATATCAAGAACAAGGACCCCCTTCTGGTCCTCAGGGACGTGATGTCGTATAACAGCGACGAAGACGTTACAAACGCCCTGAGGAACCAGAATAGGGAACTGTTTGACGGCCTCGACGAGGAAGACGTCCGGCTGGAGGACCGCTTTTGGCGGAAAGCTAGGAACCCCCACGCCGGCCACGTGGTCATGAGGGTGTCCCCCGCAGTATGGACGAGAGTAACCGGGGCTGGCGCGGTGCACATAGACCTACAGAAGGTCCAAGCGGCGGACTACTCGCCGCTTGTCCAATGCTCGCGCTGCCTCGGCTACGGGCACGGACGGCGTTTCTGCACGCAGAAAGTCGTCGCGTGTAGCCACTGCGGGGGCGCCCACATGAAGTCCGAGTGCGCGGACTGGCTGGCCAACGTTGTCCCGCGATGCTGCAATTGCAGCAGCGCCAAACTGGACAAAACCGACCACAACGCGTTTAGTCGGGAGTGTCCAGTTCGGCGCAAGTGGGACTCGTTGGCTCGGGCCAGTATCGCGTACTCCTAGAGACACCACGTGGAGTCACGCCGATCACAAACAGGCTGGTGAGCATGGCGCCCTTGGGGCGCTCAGCTTGCAGGTGTCCAACAGTACCGTCGGGACTGCAGACCGGAAAGGCGGCACTGTTCGCTCGAACCACAGCGGCAAAAAAGGACAAGAAACTGTGGCCGGTTTCATGGGAAACCGGCCTAGCTTTTGGCAGAAAACCTCGGACCGCTGTGGTTCGACGCAACAAAACGGCAGGCCGCCCTACCGGAACGCAGTGCAAACCGACGGAGCTGGTGAGTGCCTGCAAAGTAGGACAGACGAGAGGCCTCAAAACCCCTCAGGCAGAAGCCAAACAGTCGGGAGCGCCCGTCAACCTGAGGGGCTCGGACAAAAAGTACGTGGCTGTCCAGAGCAAATAAAAGGGCTGGGCCATGTTGATGCATGGCCCAACAATTTGGCAACGAATGCTCGCGCGGGCAGCCAAACCCAAGGCCCCTTGGGTTGACGGCTGCTGCAGACTCGAAGGGAAGAATGAGGAGAGGGTGGAAAAAGGATGAATGAAAATGGTGAGAGAGAGGAAGAAGACATATTAGAAAAAAAGCACATAAAAACAAGCACAAGAAATAAAAACACACATACACACACACATAAAACCACACAAAACAATAAAACGGCAATAAATCTCATGCAGATGCATAAGGACTCTGCTTATGGCAGAGGGACGATCGCGACGCCTCCAGGGCGTCATAAAAAAAAAAAAAAAAAAAAAAAAAAAAAAACCTAACCTAACCTAACCTAACCTAACCTAACCTAACCTAACCTAACCTTTTTTTTTTTTTTTTTTTATTGACGAGGGGGAAACCTTCAAAAGGTCCCCGACCGCCCTGGGAGAGGCAGATCGGGGTATGTGGGATTTTTACCGCACTAAAACCCCCCCGGTGGCCATCCTCAGTGCTCAGGGGGGACTCCGGGTACTCTGATAGATCGCACCGGTGTCCCCCCACACTTTGCCGGGGCACATCCCCGGGGCAGCTGTGTCGCCGCCCCTGGAGACCTCGCTGTGCAAGGCAGCGCGAGCCACGTCGCGCTGCCACCTTCCCGGGCCCGCGGCTCAGTGGTCAAAGCTCCCACCCCGACCACCGCCAGCAGGCCCTCCGGCCCCCTTTTAGTCGCCTCTTACGACAGGCAGGGGATACCATAGCCAAATTCTTAGACCCTGGCTATTGGGTGGAACCTAACCTAACCTAACCTAACCTTTTTTTTTTTTTTTTTTTTTTTTTTTTTTATTGACGAGGGGGAAACCTTCAAAAGGTCCCCGACCGCCCTGGGAGAGGCAGATCGGGGTATGTGGGATTTTTACCGCACTAAAACCCCCCCGGTGGCCATCCTCAGTGCTCAGGGGGGACTCCGGGTACTCTGATAGATCGCACCGGTGTCCCCCCACACTTTGCCGGGGCACATCCCCGGGGCAGCTGTGTCGCCGCCCCTGGAGACCTCGCTGTGCAAGGCAGCGCGAGCCACGTCGCGCTGCCACCTTCCCGGGCCCGCGGCTCAGTGGTCAAAGCTCCCACCCCGACCACCGCCAGCAGGCCCTCCGGCCCCCTTTTAGTCGCCTCTTACGACAGGCAGGGGATACCATAGCCAAATTCTTAGACCCTGGCTATTGGGTGGACGGTCCGGGGCGTGCGTTGCCTCCGCCCCGCCGTCGCCGTCGTCTCCGAGAGGGATCGGCTCTCTCTCGATCCCGCTCGGAGGCCTCCTTCTGGGACATTACTGTCTCGCAGAAGGAGACTACGGCCCTCCATGCCTCTCTGTCTGCCAGCATAGCCGTCACTACGCGTGGCAGAGAGAGGTCCTGCCCGATCCTGGTGACCAGGATTCGCCGTTCCGAGCTCCACGCTGGGCACTGCTCCAGCGTGTGCTGTGCGGAATCCCGGTCACTGCCGCAATGGTGGCATTGCGTCGTCGGTTCGCGACCGATCCGATTCAGGTACTCTCCGAAACACCCGTGTCCGGTGAGTACCTGCGTCAGCCGGAAGGTGACGTGGTCCTTCCTCTTTAGCCAGGGCCCGAGGCTCGGCAAAATTGCACCGACAGCGCGTTGGCGGGCGTTCTGCGGCTCACAGAGCCGCTCCCGCCACGTTACGAGCGCATGTCGGTGCTCCTGCCTTCTCACTTCAGCCGCATTTGGAGGCGCAGTTCCGTCCGCCCGGCGGAGACGGTCGTAGATACGAGCATCCATCTCCGCCAGGATGTCCAGGGGCGGAAACCGCGCCAGGACAGTGGCCGCCTCAAAGGACAGGGTACGATACCCCCGTGCGACCCGGATGGCCATAGGACGCTGCATACTATTGTACATAGTTCTGCAGCGCCTAACACCCAATCTGGAAGACCAGACGGGTGCTCCGTAGAGAGCCACGGATCGCACGACCCCCGCATAGAGGCGGCGGACTCCTTCACTCGGCCCCCCGAGATTGGGCAGCAGTCTGTGCAATGCACCCGCTACCCTCTTGATCCGGGGGACCATGCGGCTGAAGTGCTCCTCAAAGCCCCAGCGACCGTCCAGGGTGAGACCGAGGTACTTCAGGTACCGTCCCACCCGGACATCCACGTCACCTACGCGAACCGACGAGCTGGGTGGTTCCCTTCCCCTCGGGATCTTGTGGAACCACAGCGCCTCGGTCTTTTCCGGCGCTACCCGAAGGCCCAGCTCGTGGATTTTCTCCACGACGCATGCCACGCCAAGCTCGGCGAGCCGGTTGGTCTCCTCGAAAGTGGCCCCGACGGCTAGCACCAGCGTGTCGTCCGCATAGCAGACGATGCTAACGCCGTCGGGGCGGTCGACCCGCAGGACCGCATCGTACGCGAGGTTCCACAGGAGTGGCCCTAGGACCGATCCCTGTGGGACCCCGCAGTACACCTCCCTCCGGTGAACTCGTCCATCTCCGCCCACATATTGCACGCACCTGTCGCGCAAGTAGGCACAGACCACGCGCTGCAGGTAGGGGGGCACGCGGTGGTACACCAGGGCCCCCCTTATTGCGTCCCAGGGCAGGCTATTGAAGGCGTTGACTATGTCAAGGCTGACAGCCAACGCCACTCCGCCCCGAGATACAGCCTGCGTCGACAGTGTTCGGACGCGTATGATCGCGTCCACTGTCGACCGCGCGCGTCGGAAGCCAAACTGGTCTTCCGACAGGTCCGGCCCGACGCTCGTCAGGTGCGTACTGAGGCGGTCCGCCAACACTCTTTCGAGCAGCTTACCCGCCTCATCTAGTAGGCAGAGAGGACGATACGCGGAGGAAGAATCTGCGGGTCTACCATCCTTATGGAGGAGAACCAACCCAGCCACTTTCCAGCCTGAGGGGAACACGCCGCAGCGTAGGCAGTCGTTAAACAGCCGCCGCAGCCTGTTCCCCAGCCCGTTGGGTAGAGCCAACACCCAGGCCCGACCAGGAATTCCGTCTGGGCCTGGTGCCGTATTTCGGGCTCCGAGGCGCCTCACGGCTCGGTCCAGCTCATCGGTCGTCACCCCCATCTCTTCGGTCCAGATGATCGGTTCCGAAGGAGGGGGGGCGGGACTGCTCTGGACCCTGGGGAAGAGGGTGTCGACGACCCTCTCCACGAATGCCGGGTCCAGAGTTTCCGTCAACGGAGGGACCCACGGGCGCAATTTGCCCAGTACCATCCTGTACGGGCGGCCCCATGGATCCCTCTCCAGTCCCCCGATGAGCTCATCCCACGACCGAGCCTTGGCGCTGGCAATGGCTGCCTGCAGCGCCTTCGTGGCGCCTCGATAGGCCACGTAGGCTCCACCCAACTCTTCGGCTGTGGCTCGCCTTCTTCTCCGGGCACGCGTGTACTGGCGTCGGGCGCGGAGGCATATCTCGCGCAGCTCCGCGATGCTTTCCGACCACCAGTACACGGCCCGGGGCTTGGCAGATCTGGTCCGGGGCATCGACGCGTCACATATGGACGTCATCGTGTCCCGGAACCAGGCGGCTTCCCTTTCAGGATCGGGCAGGATCCCATCTTCTTGGCCCTCAGGCCAGGCCGCGACGATGGCTGCGGCGCAGAGACGATCTCTGTCCAACCGCTTGAGAGACCATCGTCGCGGCGGGCTGCTACTGCGGCGGCTGTCGGGGCGGGGAAGGCGGATGGCCACATCCATCGCTATGTAGCGATGGTCGGATAATGTGACCATCTCCTCTGCCACTCTCCACCCCGTCACCATGCGCGCTGCCTGGGGAGTCGCCCACGAAAGATCCACGATCGACTCCCCCTGCCAGCGCACGCAGGTGCTGACAGACCCCCGGTTCAGCAACCGGAG
Source organism: Watsonalla cultraria (assembly GCA_964035505.1). Taxonomy (NCBI): domain Eukaryota; kingdom Metazoa; phylum Arthropoda; class Insecta; order Lepidoptera; family Drepanidae; genus Watsonalla; species Watsonalla cultraria. Next base: position 7,795,773 of record OZ037734.1, on the reverse strand, counting down.
GTCCAGCGCCGCCGCCCATTCCAGCACTGTCTCCCCCTTTTGGTCATCCCGGGCGCTCCCCCACTCACGAGAGTGAGCGTTGAAGTCGCCCAGGACGAGCACGGGACGAGGCAGACATCTGCGAATGCAGTTGGCCACCCCGTCCAGGTACGCCTCGTAGACGGCGAGGGTACAGTTGGGGGAGACGTAGCAGCCCACAACGACTACACGACCCCAGCTCACGGCGACGTATCCCAGCCCCCTCTCAATGAGGGAGCAGGGAGGGTCGCCGCTACCGCCACCCCAATATATGGCGACGGAGTCCATGTCGTCACCAAACCAGCGAGGATGGTTTGGGACGACGCGATATGGCTCCGCCACCACCGCCAGTGCAACCGACCACTGCGCGACGGACTGCTGGAACAAGTCCTGCGCCGCGCGACAGTGGTTGAGGTTGCACTGTAAGGCTCGTAGGGGCCTTAAGTCCGTGTTGGGGCCCTGGTTGTCGCCTCAGTCGGGGTCAGCCCCGACTGAGCCGGACCCGTGCCGCTCGGCTTCGTGGGACCCGGCTTACGGCCCCTTTTGCCACGAGGAGCGGAGCATTTCTTGCCCCCCATCCTGTGGCCAGAGGGCCGGCCCAGGTCCGCGCAGAGCAGGCACTTCAGCGGGCGAGTGCACTGACTCGCCCTGTGGTCCGCCTCGCCACATGCGTAGCACATGGAGCTCCGGTCCGTCGTGCTCGGACATGTGCTACGCACGTGACCAATTTCGAGGCACCGGAAGCACTGCAGGGGCCTTGCCTCCAGTGCCTCGACCCTCACGGATACCCACCCCACCTGGATGCGCCCAACTGCAAACAGTTTGCGCACCGCGGTGAGTGGGCATCGGACCCACGCTGTCCCCAAGGCCAAGCACGAGGGGCGCTTAATCTCTCCCACCTTTACATCGGCCACCGCGCAGCCTCCAGCCTCCGCGATTGCAGCCGCTACGTCCTCGGGGGTGATGGCCTCATTAAGGTCCAGCACCCTCATGTCCCCCATCTTGACAGGGCGTACAATGCGCACGCCCAAGTCTTTGAGGGACTCGCGCATGCGACTCGCGAGCGCGTCGGCCTTGGAGGCAGAGTCCGGTTCCGGGACCTCTAGGATCAGCCCGCCGGTTATGGCTTTCCGATTCCGAAGGCTCGGAATGCCAAGGTCGGCGAGCTTTATCCTTTCCCTCGCAGCCGCCATCACCGCAGCGTACGTGACCTCCGATCCCTCCGGGATCGTCACAGTGATCGCTGCGACAGTTGGCGGCCGCGCCGGTGCCCTCTCCGATTTGCGCGGCGGCGGGGGCCTTGATGCAGGCGCAGGCCGCTGGGACACCGCGGGAGGAGACCGTTGAGGCCCCGTGCTCGGCCCAGCCCTAGGTTGGGCCTTTCGACCCACCACGGTGGACCAGGCCACCTGAGGGGGCAGAACCTGCACCGTTCTCGGAGCTGGAGCAGCTGGGAGGGGAGCGGCGGCCGGCAGCGCTGTGGCAGTGGCTGGTATCCGCTTCTTATTCCTCCTGCCGCCCCTTCCCTTCTTCTTGCGCCCCTGGATCACAGGCGCGGGTGCCTGAGAGGCTGGGGCTTCCAGCCTAATAGATGGCCCGGGAGGTGTCAGGGGTGCTCTCTTGGCATCCGCGGCAAGTGGAGGCCGCATGTTCTTCTCAGGGAGCAGCCTCTCCTCCATGGCCTCGAACCGCGCGCTGATCATGGTCCCCACCTGGACCATGATTGCGCGCGTTAGGTCCTCCATACCCGGGGACAGTGTCGAAGCGGCATCACTGGCCTCTGCCCTGCCTGTCCCGCGGAGGACAGAGAGCTCCTCCGTGAGCTGCTCCATCCTTGTAGAGAGGGCCGCTATCTGCGAGCGCAATTCCGCGTTCTCGCGCTCCAACCTTTCGGTGTTTGCGCTCGCAGATGTCCGCGCCGCCATCGCCAGTGACGCTGCCTCAGTCCTTCGTGCACACATACGGAGTTGGTGCACGAAACTGCCCTTCAGGTGTTTAGACCTGTCGGCAACCCGCTCAACCACCATCTGCTGCTCCTTAATGAAGGTGCCCAACTCGTTGGTGGGCATCTCCTCCATCTTCTTTTGGAGCTCCTCAGCCGAGGGCAGCTTCTTTTTGGCCCTGGTGTTTGTCAGGGCCGAGTCGGGACCGAACAGGTCGTCTAAATCGTCCTTTAGGAAGGCCGCTCGGCAAGTGCCAGAGGGACCCGCCCTGGACGCCACATCAGCATCCCCTGAGGTCAGCGACACGAGCGACATGTCCGACATCGCGTCGCTGTCCTCTTCCCGCTCGCTCCCTGCGCAAGGCGTGGGAGGCCGGATGAAGCGGCCTGATCTATCGCGCGATAAACGCGCTGCGGCGCTTGAGCGCGTGCGGCCACGCGTCGCCGTGCCAACCTTGGCAGCCGTCTGCTCGCCGCAGGAGGAGCCGGAATTCGTCCTACTCCTCTTCTGCGACCTTGGACGCGCTACCACAGCGGCAGCTAGACTGCTGCAGCTTTCCAGCACAACTACAGGGGTCAGCGACTGCTTTCCCCCCGTAGTCTCCTTCTCTTCTTGGGATTTTACTCCCTCACCTTCACCCTTTTTTTGTTTTTCTCCCTCCGTCATTTCTTTTGTGTTTAATTTCTCCATATCTGATCCCACGAGTATGGGTCGATATAGAGACCATTGCCGGGTGACGCCCATTCCGACAATGGGGGACTTACATACTGAGAGGTGGCCCAGAGTCTCTCAGGTTTTCACGACTTCGCTGTCGGATTTTTATAGAGGTTTTCTCCTCGCAGGCCGGCCAATTAAGGCAAGCCCTCCCCGGTCACCAACTCCCCGACGTATCCAGCCTCGCTAACTGGAATTGTTGAAGGAAGAGTCGGTGATTACGGCATTCACGGGGTGACGAGCGAGATAGCGTCAACCCCGGGCACCCCTTTCGGAGTGCCTCCCCTCCCCCTGACGTTTGACTGGGTACAACCCCCCAGTCCTAGACAGAAGGTCTAGTTCCCATAGGCACGCCGAACCTTGGGAATGGGTGACGCAGGCTCGCATCCATTGTCATCTCTGCTGAACAGAGACGTACAAGGAGCGAATTCCACCTCCGCCACCTGCGTCGAGTGCCAGGTGTTAGTCATCGACGACAGTGACCCCAGGGATCGCCATCGAGGAGCTAAGTCACGCGATGAAGGCCCCCGAAGAGACTGTCGTCGACGTCCAGGGTGCACCGTCCCGAAGCCATTGTCGTTCCCTCGGACGTATCCTTAGGACAAACAATGGATCGGGCACACGAGGAGGTCTCCTGGCCTTGCACCCCAACCTAACCTAACCTAACCTAACCTTTTTTTTTTTTTTTTTTTTTTTATTGACGAGGGGGAAACCTTCAAAAGGTCCCCGACCGCCCTGGGAGAGGCAGATCGGGGTATGTGGGATTTTTACCGCACTAAAACCCCCCCGGTGGCCATCCTCAGTGCTTTGGGGGGACTCCGGGTACTCTGATAGATCGCACCGGTGTCCCCCCACACTTTGCCGGGGCACATCCCCGGGGCAGCTGAGTCGCCGCCCCTAGAGACCTCGCTGTGCAAGGCAGCGCGAGCCACATCGCGCTGCCACCTTCCCGGGCCCGCGGCTCAGTGGTCAAAGCTCCCACCCCGACCACCGCCAGCAGGCCCTCCGGCCCCCTAACCTAACCTAACCTAACCTAACCTAACCTAACCTAACCGGGGCCGCACTGACTCTGATGAGCAGTGGGGTCGAGACTCGAGCCCTCAAACTTAAGCTGCCATCGCACTGCACGGTCTACCAGGCGGAACTCCTGGCCATATGCAAGGCCACGAGGATTTTCCTCCAATGCGGGAGCGACAGCTGCGCGATCCTCAGCGACTCGCGTTCGGCCCTGGAAACGCTGGTCAACGCTAGTTCCCCTCACCCCCTGGCTGTGGAAGCACGCCACAACATCCGGCTCGCCAAACTCCAGAACAGGGAAGTATCCCTGTTCTGGATCAAAGCACATGCGGGGTTAGAGGGGAACGAGCGAGCGGACCAGCTGGCCAAGGAAGCTGCTCTGCACTCCAAGAAGAAACCAGACTACGACGGGTGCCCGGTTTCATTCGTCAAGCGAGAGCTTCGCGAGCGCTCGCTTGACGAATGGAACCGGAGATACAAGTCCGGCTCAACAGCTGCCGTAACCAAAACGTTCCTTCCCGACGCTGTGGAGGCGTACAGGATTGTCCGACAGCTCCGCCCAGCGGGCGTGTTGACGCAAGTGCTCACGGGGCACGGCGGGTTCTCCGAATACTTGCATAGATTCAAGTGTAAGGAGGACCCATCGTGCTTCTGTGAGCCGGGCGTGAGCCAAACCGTCGGACACATCCTCGCCGAGTGCCCAGCCTTCGGGAAGGAACGTTTTGAAACTGAGATGGAAGTGGGCTCGGCTTTAAAAGCCGAGAATTTTGGTCGGCTCCTTAAATGCAAGGAAAGTAGAGACAAATTTCAAAAGTATTGTGTCTCGGTCGCGAGCCGAGCAATTAGTAAAAATAAATAGTTACATTTACCATTTGGCAAACTAGGCAAAATTTTAAGCACGAAATAATAATAGAAAGTTCTTATATAAGTAGAGTAAAATATAAAATCAGTAAATAAATAAATCAAGCATATATAAATTAAACGATAAGCAAAGTCTCTGCAAACTGCAGAGGACGCAGAATATAAAAAAAAAAAAAAAAAAAAAAAAACCTTTTTTTTTTTTTTTTTTTTATTGACGAGGGGGAAACCTTCAAAAGGTCCCCGACCGCCCTGGGAGAGGCAGATCGGGGTATGTGGGATTTTTACCGCACTAAAACCCCCCCGGTGGCCATCCTCAGTGCTCAGGGGGGACTCCGGGTACTCTGATAGATCGCACCGGTGTCCCCCCACACTTTGCCGGGGCACATCCCCGGGGCAGCTGTGTCGCCGCCCCTGGAGACCTCGCTGTGCAAGGCAGCGCGAGCCACGTCGCGCTGCCACCTTCCCGGGCCCGCGGCTCAGTGGTCAAAGCTCCCACCCCGACCACCGCCAGCAGGCCCTCCGGCCCCCTTTTAGTCGCCTCTTACGACAGGCAGGGGATACCATAGCCAAATTCTTAGACCCTGGCTATTGGGTGGACGGTCCGGGGCGTGCGTTGCCTCCGCCCCGCCGTCGCCGTCGTCTCCGAGAGGGATCGGCTCTCTCCCGATCCCGCTCGGAGGCCTCCTTCTGGGACATTACTGTCTCGCAGAAGGAGACTACGGCCCTCCATGCCTCTCTGTCTGCCAGCATAGCCGTCACTACGCGTGGCAGAGAGAGGTCCTGCCCGATCCTGGTGACCAAGATTCGCCGTTCCGAGCTCCACGCTGGGCACTGCTCCAGCGTGTGCTGTGCGGAATCCCGGTCACTGCCGCAATGGTGGCATTGCGTCGTCGGTTCGCGACCGATCCGATTCAGGTACTCTCCGAAACACCCGTGTCCGGTGAGTACCTGCGTCAGCCGGAAGGTGACGTGGTCCTTCCTCTTTAGCCAGGGCCCGAGGCTCGGCAAAATTGCACCGACAGCGCGTTGGCGGGCGTTCTGCGGCTCACAGAGCCGCTCCCGCCACGTTACGAGCGCATGTCGGTGCTCCTGCCTTCTCACTTCAGCCGCATTTGGAGGCGCAGTTCCGTCCGCCCGGCGGAGACGGTCGTAGATACGAGCATCCATCTCCGCCAGGATGTCCAGGGGCGGAAACCGCGCCAGGACAGTGGCCGCCTCAAAGGACAGGGTACGATACCCCCGTGCGACCCGGATGGCCATAGGACGCTGCATACTATTGTACATAGTTCTGCAGCGCCTAACACCCAATCTGGAAGACCAGACGGGTGCTCCGTAGAGAGCCACGGATCGCACGACCCCCGCATAGAGGCGGCGGACTCCTTCACTCGGCCCCCCGAGATTGGGCAGCAGTCTGTGCAATGCACCCGCTACCCTCTTGATCCGGGGGACCATGCGGCTGAAGTGCTCCTCAAAGCCCCAGCGACCGTCCAGGGTGAGACCGAGGTACTTCAGGTACCGTCCCACCCGGACATCCACGTCACCTACGCGAACCGACGAGCTGGGTGGTTCCCTTCCCCTCGGGATCTTGTGGAACCACAGCGCCTCGGTCTTTTCCGGCGCTACCCGAAGGCCCAGCTCGTGGATTTTCTCCACGACGCATGCCACGCCAAGCTCGGCGAGCCGGTTGGTCTCCTCGAAAGTGGCCCCGACGGCTAGCACCAGCGTGTCGTCCGCATAGCAGACGATGCTAACGCCGTCGGGGCGGTCGACCCGCAGGACCGCATCGTACGCGAGGTTCCACAGGAGTGGCCCTAGGACCGATCCCTGTGGGACCCCGCAGTACACCTCCCTCCGGTGAACTCGTCCATCTCCGCCCACATATTGCACGCACCTGTCGCGCAAGTAGGCACAGACCACGCGCTGCAGGTAGGGGGGCACGCGGTGGTACACCAGGGCCCCCCTTATTGCGTCCCAGGGCAGGCTATTGAAGGCGTTGACTATGTCAAGGCTGACAGCCAACGCCACTCCGCCCCGGGATACAGCCTGCGTCGACAGTGTTCGGACGCGTATGATCGCGTCCACTGTCGACCGCGCGCGTCGGAAGCCAAACTGGTCTTCCGACAGGTCCGGCCCGACGCTCGTCAGGTGCGTACTGAGGCGGTCCGCCAACACTCTTTCGAGCAGCTTACCCGCCTCATCTAGTAGGCAGAGAGGACGATACGCGGAGGAAGAATCTGCGGGTCTACCATCCTTATGGAGGAGAACCAACCCAGCCACTTTCCAGCCTGAGGGGAACACGCCGCAGCGTAGGCAGTCGTTAAACAGCCGCCGCAGCCTGTTCCCCAGCCCGTTGGGTAGAGCCAACACCCAGGCCCGACCAGGAATTCCGTCGGGGCCTGGTGCCGTGTTTCGGGCTCCGAGGCGCCTCACGGCTCGGTCCAGCTCATCGGTCGTCACCCCCATCTCTTCGGTCCAGATGATCGGTTCCGAAGGAGGGGGCACGGGACTGCTCTGGACCCTGGGGAAGAGGGTGTCTACAACCCTCTCCACGAATTCCGGGTCCAGAGTTTCCGTCAACGGAGGGACCCACGGGCGCAATTTGCCCAGTACCATCCTGTACGGGCGGCCCCATGGATCCCTCTCCAGTCCCCCGATGAGCTCATCCCACGACCGAGCCTTGGCGCTGGCAATGGCTGCCTGCAGCGCCTTCGTGGCGCCTCGATAGGCCACGTAGGCTCCACCCAACTCTTCGGCTGTGGCTCGCCTTCTTCTCCGGGCACGCGTGTACCGGCGTCGGGCGCGGAGGCAAATCTCGCGCAGCTCCGCGATGCTTTCCGACCACCAGTACACGGCCCGGGGCTTGGCAGATCTGGTCCGGGGCATCGACGCGTCACATATGGACGTCATCGTGTCCCGAAACCAGGCGGCTTCCCTTTCAGGATCGGGCAGGATCCCATCTTCTTGGCACTCAGGCCAGGCCGCGACGATGGCTGCGGCGCAGAGACGATCTCTGTCCAACCGCTTGAGAGACCATCGTCGCGGCGGGCTGCTACTGCGGCGGCTGTCGGGGCGGGGAAGGCGGATGGCCACATCCATCGCTATGTAGCGATGGTCGGATAATGTGACCATCTCCTCTGCCACTCTCCACCCCGTCACCATGCGCGCTGCCTGGGGAGTCGCCCACGAAAGATCCACGATCGACTCCCCCTGCCAGCGCACGCAGGTGCTGACAGACCCCCGGTTCAGCAACCGGAGGTCCAGCGCCGCCGCCCATTCCAGCACTGTCTCCCCCTTTTGGTCATCCCGGGCGCTCCCCCACTCACGAGAGTGAGCGTTGAAGTCGCCCAGGACAAGCACGGGACGAGGCAGACATCTGCGCATGCAGTTGGCCACCCCGTCCAGGTACGCCTCGTAGACGGCGAGGGTACAGTTGGGGGAGACGTAGCAGCCCACAACGACTATTCGGCCCCAGTTCACGGCGACGTATCCCAGCCCCCTCTCAATGAGGGAGCAGGGAGGGTCGCCGCTACCGCCACCCCAATATATGGCGACGGAGTCCATGTCGTCACCAAACCAGCGAGGATGGTTTGGGACGACGCGATATGGCTCCGCCACCACCGCCAGTGCAACCGACCACTGCGCGACGGACTGCTGGAACAAGTCCTGCGCCGCGCGACAGTGGTTGAGGTTGCACTGTAAGGCTCGTAGGGGCCTTAAGTCCGTGTTGGCGGTTCAGTTGCCGCCGCAGCTGGGCTCGAGCCCGGCTGTACAGGACCCGTGCCGCTCGGCTTCGCGAGACCCGGCTTACGGCCCCTTTTGCCACGAGGAGCGGAGCACTTCTTGCCCCCCATCCTGTGGCCAGAGGGCCGGCCCAGGTCCGCGCAGAGCGGGCACTTCAGCGGGCGAGTGCATTGACTCGCCCGGTGGTCCGCCTCGCCACATGCGTAGCACATGGAGCTCCGGTCCGTCGCGCTCGGACATGTGCTACGCACGTGCCCGATTTCGAGGCACCGGAAGCACTGCAAAGGCCTTGCCTCCAGTGCCTCAACCCTCACCGACACCCACCCGACCTGCATGCGCCCCGCTGCGAACAGCTTGCGCACCGCGGTGAGTGGGCATCGGACCCACGCTGTCCCCATAGTTAAGGGCGAGGCGCGCTTGATTTCCCCCACTTTAACATCGGCCGCCGCGCAGCCTCCGGCCTCCGCGATTGCCGCCGCTACGTCCTCGGGGGTGATGGCCTCATTGAGATCCATCACCCTCATGTCCCCCATCTTGACAGGGCGCACAATACGCACGCCCAGGTCAGAGAGGGACTCGCGCATGCGGCTTGCAAGCGCGTCGGCCTTGGTGGCACAGTCCGGACCGGACACCTCCAAGATCAGCCCACCGGTAATGGCTTTTCTGTTCCGTAAGGACGGAATGCCAAGCTCGGTGAGCTTGATCCTCTCTCTTGCGGCCGCCATCACCGCAGCGTACGTGACATTCGATCCCTCTGGGATTGTCACCGTGATCGCTGCGGAAGCTGGCAGCCGCGAAGGTGCCCTCTCCGAACTGCGCGGCGGCGTGGTCCTGTTTGCAGGCGCAGGCCGCTGAGACACCGCGGGAGGAGACCGTTGGGGCCCCGTACTCGGCCCAGCCCTCGGTTGGGCCTTTCGCCCCACCACGGTGGACCAGGACACCTGAGGGGGCTGGACCTGCACAGCTCGCGGAGCAGGGACAGGAGCTGAGGGAGGAGCAGGAACCGGCAGCACTGGCACAGTGGCCGGTGTCCTCCTCCTATTCTTCCTGCCCCCCCTTCCCTTCTTCTTGCGCCCCGGAATCACTGGCGCGGGTGCCAGAGAAGCTGGGGCTTCCAGCCCAACAGATGGCCCGGCAGGTGTCTGGGGCGCTCTCCTGGCATCCGCAGCGAGCTGGGGACGCATGCGCCTTTCGGGGAGCAGCCTCTCCTCCAAGGCCTCAAACCGCGCGCCAATCATGGTCCCCACCTGGACCATGATAGCGCGCGTGAGATCCTCCACACCCGAGGGCGGTGCCGAGGCGGCATCACTGGCCTTTCCCCTACCCACCCCGCGAAGGACAGAGAGCTCTTCCGTCAGCTTCTCCATCCTGGCGGAGAGAGCCGCCATCTGCGAGCGCAATTCCGCGTTTTCACGCTCCAGCCTTTCCGTGTTTGCGCCCGCAGACGTTCTCATCGCTAAAACAAGCGACGCCGCCTCGGTCCTTCGTGCACTCACACGAAGCTGGTGCACGAAGTTGCCCTTCAGGTGCTTCGACCTGTCCGCAACCCGCTCAACCGCCGTCTGCTGGTCCTTTATGAGGGTGCCCAACTCGCCGGTGGACATCTCTCCCATCCTCTTTTTGAGCTCCTCTATCGAGGGCAGCTTCTTTTTGGCCCTGGTATTGGTCAGGGCCAGTTCGGAACCGAACAAGTCGTCCGCGTCCTCCTTTAGGAAGGCCGCTCGGCATGTGCCTGAGGGACCCGCCTTTGACGCCACTTCAACCTCCCCTGAGGTCAGCGACACGAGCGACATGTCCGACATCGCATCGCTGTCCTCGTCCCGCTCGCTCCCCGCGCAAGGTGTGGGTGGCCGGATAAAGCGGCCTGACCCGTCACGCGTTATTCGGGCTGTGGCACGTGGGCGCGTGCGGCCACGCGTCGCCGTGCCGACCTTGGCGGTCGTCTGCTCGCCGCAGGAGGAGCCGGAGTTCGTCCTGCTCCTCTTCTGTGACCTCGGTCGCGTCGCCACAGCTCCAATACTGCAGCTCTCCAAAACAACAACGGGGGCAAGCGACTGCTTCTCCCCCGTAGACCCCTTTCCTTCTAGGGATTTTTCTCCCTCCATTCCTTTTTTTTCTCCTTCCACCATCGGTTTATTTTTGTTTTTATTAATTGTCTCCATAACTATTCCCACGAGTATGGGTCGAACTAAAGACCATTGCCGGGTGACGCCCATTCCGACAATGGGGGACTTATATACTGAGAGGTGGCCCAGAGCCTCTCAGGTTTTCACGACTTCGCTGTCGGATTTTTATAGAGGTTTTCTCCTCGCAGGCCAGCCAATTAAGGCAAGCCCTCTCCGGTCACCGACTCCCCGACGTATCCAGCCTCGCTAACTGGAATTGTTGAAGGAAGAGTCGGTGATTACGGCATTCACGGGGTGACGAGCGAGATAGCGTCAACCCCGGGCACCCCTTTCGGAGTGCCTCCCCTCCCCCTGACGTTTGACTGGGTACTACCCCCCAGTCCTAGACAGAAGGTCTAGTTCCCATAGGCACGCCGAACCTTGGGAATGGGTGACGCAGGCTCGCATCCATTGTCATCTCTGCTGAACAGAGACGTACAAGGAGCGAATTCCACCTCCGCCACCTGCGTCGAGTGCCAGGTGTTGGTCATCGACGACAGTGTCCCCAGGGATCGCCATCGAGGAGCTAAGTCACTCGATGAAGGCCCCCGAAGAGGCTGTCGTCGACGTCCAGGGTGCACCGTCCCGAAGCCATTGTCGTTCCCTCGGACGTATCCTTAGGACAAACAATGGATCGGGCACACGAGGAGGTCTCCTGGCCTTGCACCCCAACCTAACCTTTTTTTTTTTTTTTTTTTTTTTTTTTATTGACGAGGGGGAAACCTTCAAAAGGTCCCCGACCGCCCTGGGAGAGGCAGATCGGGGTATGTGGGATTTTTACCGCACTAAAACCCCCCCGGTGGCCATCCTCAGTGCTCAGGGGGGACTCCGGGTACTCTGATAGATCGCACCGGTGTCCCCCCACACTTTGCCGGGGCACATCCCCGGGGCAGCTGTGTCGCCGCCCCTGGAGACCTCGCTGTGCAAGGCAGCGCGAGCCACGTCGCGCTGCCACCTTCCCGGGCCCGCGGCTCAGTGGTCAAAGCTCCCACCCCGACCACCGCCAGCAGGCCCTCCGGCCCCCTTTTAGTCGCCTCTTACGACAGGCAGGGGATACCATAGCCAAATTCTTAGACCCTGGCTATTGGGTGGACGGTCCGGGGCGTGCGTTGCCTCCGCCCCGCCGTCGCCGTCGTCTCCGAGAGGGATCGGCTCTCTCCCGATCCCGCTCGGAGGCCTCCTTCTGGGACATTACTGTCTCGCAGAAGGAGACTACGGCCCTCCATGCCTCTCTGTCTGCCAGCATAGCCGTCACTACGCGTGGCAGAGAGAGGTCCTGCCCGATCCTGGTGACCAAGATTCGCCGTTCCGAGCTCCACGCTGGGCACTGCTCCAGCGTGTGCTGTGCGGAATCCCGGTCACTGCCGCAATGGTGGCATTGCGTCGTCGGTTCGCGACCGATCCGATTCAGGTACTCTCCGAAACACCCGTGTCCGGTGAGTACCTGCGTCAGCCGGAAGGTGACGTGGTCCTTCCTCTTTAGCCAGGGCCCGAGGCTCGGCAAAATTGCACCGACAGCGCGTTGGCGGGCGTTCTGCGGCTCACAGAGCCGCTCCCGCCACGTTACGAGCGCATGTCGGTGCTCCTGCCTTCTCACTTCAGCCGCATTTGGAGGCGCAGTTCCGTCCGCCCGGCGGAGACGGTCGTAGATACGAGCATCCATCTCCGCCAGGATGTCCAGGGGCGGAAACCGCGCCAGGACAGTGGCCGCCTCAAAGGACAGGGTACGATACCCCCGTGCGACCCGGATGGCCATAGGACGCTGCATACTATTGTACATAGTTCTGCAGCGCCTAACACCCAATCTGGAAGACCAGACGGGTGCTCCGTAGAGAGCCACGGATCGCACGACCCCCGCATAGAGGCGGCGGACTCCTTCACTCGGCCCCCCGAGATTGGGCAGCAGTCTGTGCAATGCACCCGCTACCCTCTTGATCCGGGGGACCATGCGGCTGAAGTGCTCCTCAAAGCCCCAGCGACCGTCCAGGGTGAGACCGAGGTACTTCAGGTACCGTCCCACCCGGACATCCACGTCACCTACGCGAACCGACGAGCTGGGTGGTTCCCTTCCCCTCGGGATCTTGTGGAACCACAGCGCCTCGGTCTTTTCCGGCGCTACCCGAAGGCCCAGCTCGTGGATTTTCTCCACGACGCATGCCACGCCAAGCTCGGCGAGCCGGTTGGTCTCCTCGAAAGTGGCCCCGACGGCTAGCACCAGCGTGTCGTCCGCATAGCAGACGATGCTAACGCCGTCGGGGCGGTCGACCCGCAGGACCGCATCGTACGCGAGGTTCCACAGGAGTGGCCCTAGGACCGATCCCTGTGGGACCCCGCAGTACACCTCCCTCCGGTGAACTCGTCCATCTCCGCCCACATATTGCACGCACCTGTCGCGCAAGTAGGCACAGACCACGCGCTGCAGGTAGGGGGGCACGCGGTGGTACACCAGGGCCCCCCTTATTGCGTCCCAGGGCAGGCTATTGAAGGCGTTGACTATGTCAAGGCTGACAGCCAACGCCACTCCGCCCCGGGATACAGCCTGCGTCGACAGTGTTCGGACGCGTATGATCGCGTCCACTGTCGACCGCGCGCGTCGGAAGCCAAACTGGTCTTCCGACAGGTCCGGCCCGACGCTCGTCAGGTGCGTACTGAGGCGGTCCGCCAACACTCTTTCGAGCAGCTTACCCGCCTCATCTAGTAGGCAGAGAGGACGATACGCGGAGGAAGAATCTGCGGGTCTACCATCCTTATGGAGGAGAACCAACCCAGCCACTTTCCAGCCTGAGGGGAACACGCCGCAGCGTAGGCAGTCGTTAAACAGCCGCCGCAGCCTGTTCCCCAGCCCGTTGGGTAGAGCCAACACCCAGGCCCGACCAGGAATTCCGTCTGGGCCTGGTGCCGTGTTTCGGGCTCCGAGGCGCCTCACGGCTCGGTCCAGCTCATCGGTCGTCACCCCCATCTCTTCGGTCCAGATGATCGGTTCCGAAGGAGGGGGGGCGGGACTGCTCTGGACCCTGGGGAAGAGGGTGTCGACGACTCTCTCCATGAATGCCGGGTCCAGAGTTTCCGTCAACGGAGGGACCCACGGGCGCAATTTGCCCAGTACCATCCTGTACGGGCGGCCCCATGGATCCCTCTCCAGTCCCCCGATGAGCTCATCCCACGACCGAGCCTTGGCGCTGGCAATGGCTGCCTGCAGCGCCTTCGTGGCGCCTCGATAGGCCACGTAGGCTCCACCCAACTCTTCGGCTGTGGCTCGCCTTCTTCTCCGGGCACGCGTGTACTGGCGTCGGGCGCGGAGGCATATCTCGCGCAGCTCCGCGATGCTTTCCGACCACCAGTACACGGCCCGGGGCTTGGCAGATCTGGTCCGGGGCATCGACGCGTCACATATGGACGTCATCGTGTCCCGGAACCAGGCGGCTTCCCTTTCAGGATCGGGCAGGATCCCATCCTCTTGGCCCTCAGGCCAGGCCGCGACGATGGCTGCGGCGCAGAGACGATCTCTGTCCAACCGCTTGAGAGACCATCGTCGCGGCGGGCTGCTACTGCGGCGGCTGTCGGGGCGGGGAAGGCGGATGGCCACATCCATCGCTATATAGCGATGGTCGGATAATGTGACCATCTCCTCTGCCACTCTCCACCCCGTCACCATGCGCGCTGCCTGGGGAGTCGCCCACGAAAGATCCACGATCGACTCCCCCTGCCAGCGCACGCAGGTGCTGACAGACCCCCGGTTCAGCAACCGGAGGTCCAGCGCCGCCGCCCATTCCAGCACTGTCTCCCCCTTTTGGTCATCCCGGGCGCTCCCCCACTCACGAGAGTGAGCGTTGAAGTCGCCCAGGACAAGCACGGGACGAGGCAGACATCTGCGCATGCAGTTGGCCACCCCGTCCAGGTACGCCTCGTAGACGGCGAGGGTACAGTTGGGGGAGACGTAGCAGCCCACAACGACTACACGACCCCAGCTCACGGCGACGTATCCCAGCCCCCTCTCAATGAGGGAGCAGGGAGGGTCGCCGCTACCGCCACCCCAATATATGGCGACGGAGTCCATGTCGTCACCAAACCAGCGAGGGTGGTTTGGGACGACGCGATATGGCTCCGCCACCACCGCCAGTGCAACCGACCACTGCGCGACGGACTGCTGGAACAAGTCCTGCGCCGCGCGACAGTGGTTGAGGTTGCACTGTAAGGCTCGTTGGGGCCTTAAGGTCGTGGTGGGACCTCGGTTGCCGCCACAGCTGGGCTCGAGCCCGGCTGTACCGGTCCCGTGCCGCTCGGCTTCGCGGGACCCGGCTTACGGCCCCTTTTGCCACGAGGAGCGGAGCACTTCTTGCCCCCCATCCTGTGGCCAGAGGGCCGGCCCAGGTCCGCGCAGAGCGGGCACTTCAGCGGGCGAGTACATTGACTCGCCCGGTGGTCCGCCTCACCACATGCGTAGCACAGGGAGCTTCGGTCCGTTGTGCTCGGACATGTGCTACGCACGTGGCCAATTTCGAGGCACCGGAAGCACTGCAATGGCCTTGCCTCCAGTGCCTCGACCCTCACTGACACCCACCCCACCTGGATGCGCCCCGCTGCGAACAGCTTGCGCACCGCGGTGAGTGGGCATCGGACCCACACAGTCCCCAGGGCCAAGTGTGAGGGGCGCTTTATGTCGCCCACTTTCACATCCGCCGCCGCGCAGCCTCCAACCTCCGCGATCGCGGTCGCCACGTCTTCGGGGGTGGTGGCCTCATTGAGGTCCAGCACCCTCATGTCCCCCATCTTCACTGGGCGCACTATTCGCACGCCCAAGTCTTTAAGGGACTCGCGCATGCGACTCGCGAGCGCGTCGGCCTTGGAGGCAGAGTCCGGTTCCGGGACCTCTAGGATCAGCCCGCCGGTTATGGCTTTCCGATTCCGAAGGCTCGGAATGCCAAGGTCGGCGAGCTTTATCCTCTCCCTCGCGGCGGCCATTACCGCAGCGTACGTGACGTCTGATCCCTCCGGGATCGTCACGGTGATCGCTGCGACAGTTGGCGGCCGCGCGGGTGCCCTCTCCGGTTTGCGCGACGGCGGGGGCCGGGACGCAGGCTTCGCGGGAGGAGGCCCACTTGGCCCAGCCCTGGGTTGGGCCTTACGCCCCACCACTGTGCTCCATGTCACCTGGGGGGGTGGCGCCTGCACTGCCCGCGGAGCTGCAGGAGGAGCAGCGGTCGGAAGCACTGTGGCAGTGGCCGGGCTCCGCTTGTTCTTCCTGTTCCTCCTCCCTCCCCTCCTACGTCCCGGCGTCTCCGGGGCAGGTGCCCCAGAGGCCGGGGCTGCCGGGCATGAGGGTGGCCCGACAGGCGGTCCGGCAGGTGGCACGACAGGCGCCTGAGCTGCCCTCCTGGCGTCCGCAGCGAGTGGGGGACGCATGCGCCTCTCGGGAAGCAGCCTCTCCTCCAAGGCCTCAAATCGCGCGCCAATCATGGTCCCCACCTGGACCATGATAGCGCGCGTGAGGTCCTCAACACCCGAAGGCAGTGCCGAGGCGGCTTCGCTGGCCTCTACCCTGCCCGCCCCGCGGAGGACAGAGAGCTCCGCCGTGAGCTTCTCCATCCTGGCAGAGAGAGCCGCCATCTGCGAGCGCAATTCCGCATTCTCGCGCTCCAACCTTTCGGTGTTTGCGCCCGCGGATGTACGCATCGCCAGAACAAGCGACGCCGCCTCGGTCCTTCGTGCACTCACTCGAAGCTGGTGCACGAAGTTGCCCTTCAGGTGCTTCGACCTGTCTGCAACCCGTTCTACAGCAGTCTGCTGCTCTTTAATGAGGGTGCCCAACTCAAGTGTGGGCATCTCCTCCAACTTCTTCCTCAGCTCCTCTACCGAGGGCAGCTTCTTTTTGGCCCTGGTATTTGTCAGGGCCAAATCAGGACCGAACAGGTCGTCCGTATCGTCCTTGAAGTAGGCCGCACGGCAAGTCCCGGAGGGGCCTGCCCCGGACGCTACTTCAGCCTCCTCTGAGGTCAGCGACACGAGCGACATCTCCGACATCGCGTCGCTGTCCTCGTCCCGCTCGCTCCCTGCGCACGGTGTGGGCGGCCGGATAAAGCGGCCTGACCCATCGCGCGTTATTCGCGCTGCAGCGCTTGAGCGCTTGCGGCCACGCGTCGCCGTGCCGACCTTGGCAACGGTCTGCTCGCCGCAGGAGGAGCCAGAATTTGTCCTACTCCTCTTCTGCGACCTTGGACGCGCTACCACAGCTGCAGCTCGACCACTGCAGCTCTCCAGCACCACTACAGGGGTCAGCGACTGCTTCCCCCCCGTATTCTCCTTCCCGTTTAGGGATTTTACACCCCCTTCCTGTTTCTCCTCTCCTTCCTTCGTCAAAGTTTTGTTTATTTTTTCCATGTCTATTCCCACGAGTATGGGTCGAACTAGGAACCATTGCCGGGTGACGCCCATTCCGACAATGGGGGACTTACATACTGAGAGGTGGCCCAGAGCCTCTCAGGTTTTCACGACTTCGCTGTCGGATTTTTATAGAGGTTTTCTCCTCGCAGGCCGGCCAATTAAGGCAAGCCCTCTCCGGTCACCAACTCCCCGACGTATCCAGCCTCGCTCACTGGAATTGTTGAAGGAAGAGTCGGTGATTACGGCATTCACGGGGTGACGAGCGAGATAGCGTCAACCCCGGGCACCCCTTTCGGAGTGCCTCCCCTCCCCCTGACGTTTGACTGGGTACTACCCCCCAGTCCTAGACAGAAGGTCTAGTTCCCATAGGCACGCCGAACCTTGGGAATGGGTGACGCAGGCTCGCATCCATTGTCATCTCTGCTGAACAGAGACGTACAAGGAGCGAATTCCACCTCCGCCACCTGCGTCGAGTGCCAGGTGTTAGTCATCGACGACAGTGACCCCAGGGATCGCCATCGAGGAGCTAAGTCACGCGATGAAGGCCCCCGAAGAGACTGTCGTCGACGTCCAGGGTGCACCGTCCCGAAGCCATTGTCGTTCCCTCGGACGTATCCTTAGGACAAACAATGGATCGGGCACACGAGGAGGTCTCCTGGCCTTGCACCCCCCCCAACCTAACCTTTTTTTTTTTTTTTTTTTTTTTTTTTTTACATGGGGAATCCATTTCGGATACGCACTCGCTGCGGGGGCAGCGAATGGTTATGCCGGGCTCTCACCGGCTAAACCCCATGGTGTTTCTCCAACTCGCTTATTGGGGGGGACACGTGATACGTTTTCACATGCTTTGCCGTGAACCCCCCCTGCGACCAGCCGCCCGAGGGCAGCCCCTCCTGAAGGGGAGAGATTACCTCCCCCCTTGGCCTAAAGGCCGACTCCGAGCAAGGCTCGCCGAAACACATAAGGCCAGCCTTGACACACGACCTCCATGAGTGCAATGGCAGCCAACTCCCCCGAGCCAGCTGCCTGGAGGCCCCCTTACGGCAGTCTGGTGACCACCTTTGGCCGCAGGATAGGGAAGGGACAAACGCCCCCGCTCCCCTAGGCTGCAGCCCCTCCTTCACCGCACTAACTGTGCGGCCGGACACGCGGCACACCACATCCACCGCGTCTCCATATACAAGCCATGGGGGAAGGGAGGGGCAAATGCCCCCACTCCCTTCGCCCCGCAGCCCCACCATTACCACAACAGCGGTGTGGCCCCGCCGGGTCGCGGCGGATAGGGAGAGTGGCGCATCGCCATACCAGCACGCCTCTCCCGCCGCGATCCTCGACTGCGGTGGGTAGGGAGAGCAAGAGCGGTGTTCCTACACTCCACCCGACCACTACCCCTCGCAGCCCCGCCCGCGCGTCACCGACCCTTCCATTCGGTCGGCGACGCTGTCGCTTACGCGACCCTCCACCAGGGCCGGCCTGCACCAGTGGCCCAGACCGCCCTGCACGACGCCGCCACTTCCCAGACGACGCCGCCGTCGCACCCTAGGTGAATCTGCCGGGCTGCAAATCACGCTAGGGGCGACCCCCACAAGCCAGCTTGCAACAAAGTGCCCGAGCCGCCTGCACGTCGCCCGCCACTTCCCAGACTACGACGTCGTCGCTCAAAGGGGCCTGCCGATGACTCAAAGCAGGCACCACTGACAGGAGCGACCCTCCTGGGGCAGCCCGCACTAAAGTGTCGGGGCCGCCGGGTTCCTCTTAGCTTCATCGTGAGGTGCCGCCACGACTACTAGAGCCCCCCCACCACGGCAAGGTGGGAACCCCCGGGGGGGCCCCCCCAACCTAACCTAACCTAACCTAACCTAACCTAACCTAACCTAACCTTTCGTTTGTCGTCACCGCCGGCGGGCAGCGCGTGCTGGTATATTATACACACATCTTTCTTGATGACATAATCATTTCTCGTGCAGCTCCGTTGCCAAACTCTCTGGTGTAAATGCGAGGTCATTGTAAAAGACAATTTATTGCTTTATTTCAATATAAAACAAATTCAGTGTAATGTGGTTAATCTAAGTTCTGACACACTACTTCTTCATTAACAGATGATGCCAATGATACATTTTTGTCTTTGGCGAATGTAGGTTCCACACAGCCAAAATCTTGGAATTAATTGCAAGCGATCATGTAAGAAGCGTCATGTAAAGTGAGTATTATATATTGTAGATCGGTGTGACTTCGTTCGTGTCGGCGCGCGGGTGCCAGACGGGGCTGCCGGCCGGGTTCGCCCGCGTCACTTCCTTCGTCCCCTGGATCCAGGCGCGCCTCTAATACATCTACACTACCTCCCACTCACTATCAATAAATGCCTTAATTTTATACTAGTCTCATTATTATTTTAAAACCCTAGATTTAATAACAAAATACATGAAAAATTAACGTTATTATTTAAATTAAGGTGGTAGTTATTGACTCCCCAAAACTGACAGCCGTAATTTTCATTTGTAACGTGAAAGGTCATTTTAAAGAATATTTTCGTTACTACCATTCGACTCTATCATGGCTGTTTTTTGTACATTGAAGATGTTTAAAATCTATTAAAAAGAGATTATTTTGTGTTTCGGCGCTGCTTCTAGTTCTCGATCAAAGTAAAATGCTCACAAATATTTGTAATTTTTCAATAATATTTTTGACAATTGATCATTGGAACTTTGCCCATGGGCTTATATTCATGAGATATATACTGTAACCATTGAACATTGTAAAATATGATTTAAAGAATAATTTTTGAGTTTTTTGCCGGGTTTTTCTCAACAAAATTTACCTGAATTAGAATGTTGAATGTTGAATGGCACACAGGTCACATGTCATTGGAACACCTCGACTACTGGAGCTTCATAAAGTGTATCGTGTACATTCTAATTATAACAATTAAAATAAATTATGATGTATATTGATAATTTCTGGATTTCCTTACGATTTCCTATGAAAAGGGTGAAGTATTAAAGTGAAATAAACACACTAATGACGACAGCTTGCCGCTATTACCTACATTGTTATACATTGTATATCTGTTTATTGCTTATGAATTATGCGTAACATTGAACATTACAAGTCTGATCAACAAACATAATTGAGTGGTGAGTGACACTACACCGCTATGTTGCGACTTGCGAGATTAACTCAGATGACCGATTATAGATAGAATTTGTGTACAATTTACAAAAATATATTAAGTTGTTATAAGTGTTTTTATGTTTAGATTTTGCCTATTTCTTATTAAGTTGTATAGCTTTTGTTTTAATCTTAAGGGTAGGGTAGGTTACATACAAGCAAAACCAGGACTAGTAATAAGTAGAGTATTTATTATTAGTGAGTGAGAGGTGGAGTAGATCTGTTAGAGGCGCGCCTGGATCCAGGGGACGAAGGAGGTGACGCGGGCGAACCCGGCCGGCAGCCCCGCCTGGCACCCTCGTGAGGACCCGAACGATGTCACACCGATCTATGCAATACAATACAATTACTCGTAGTGGTACACAATGGTACACTTATATACATACAGCTTATGGACGATTTCAACAATTAGTCTTAGATTATGGTCACGTGAAATCTTCATTTCCTAAAGTTAATAACATTGTTCTATTATTAGCGATGTGTGTATAATATACCAGCACGCGCTGCCCGCCGGCGGTGACGACGAGCGGGCCGCCCGAGTCCCCGCTGCAGGTGCCCCGGCCGCCGGCGCCGCTGGTGCACAGCGTGGAGCCCACCACGATGCCGCCGAACGTCGCCTGGCACGCCGCGTTACTGATCACCTGCAGCGACACTTGCGACAACACCTGGTTCGCAGTGATTCCCGCCGCTGCAATAAATACAATGTTTCCTATTAATCTGCCCCACCCTCTTAGATTGGGTTCGCTATCTCAATTTTATAGTATCAGCACCAGAGTGAGACGGGAAAGTTCATCAACCAATCCACTTAGCATCAGGTGGAATGAGTGCATTATGTAAGGAGTAAGCAATAAGTCAGTAAGAGCGGGACTAACCATCACTAGTCTTGCCAAAGCCGGCTGCGATCACTGTTGACCCTGCGAAGCTGTTGCTGAGTAACGATCCACTAGGCAGCGCCACGGGTTGGATCACATCTGCGGATTACAAGAGGTGGTTAGGTAGGTAGTTGTATTAAGGGAGAGGTCGGGAAAATAAGGTGGTACTGACTAGTAAAGGTGACTTGGTTGTGTGAAATGATGGCGACGTCGTTGTTAAGACTGTTGGGGTTGTATTGTGCGTGCATGGCGACCGTGGAGGAGGTGAGGCGCGTGCCGCCGGAGAACAGGCGCGTGGAGCCCATCACCAGCGTGAACTGGCGCGCCTGGTTGCGCCCGTCCCACCAGCAGTGCGCCGCCGTCAGCGTGCGCGTGCGCGACAACAAGGACGAGCCGCACACTGACGTACCACCCGATGTCAACGTGATTACCAGCCCCACCTGCACAGTGACAAGAGGGTCTTGATACATTTATAGTAGTCCTCATGTTGTTGTGATATCAAATAAATTCTTATTCTAATTCAAAAAAATCATCAATACGAATACAGTTTAGTTGAAGATTAAAGAAGAATTCAAACACGTGAAGCATGGTAGTTACCAGGTGTGGATGTGCGCCGAGAGCCGCGAGCGATCCTCCCACGATGCGCTCGGCGTCCGTCGCGGGCGCCAGCTCGGCGTCGAGGATGGCCCGCTCGGCGTCGAGGATGGCCCGCTCGGCGTCGAGGATGGCCCGCTCGGCGTCGAGGATGGCCCGCGCGGCGGGGATGCCCTCGGCCTCGTGGTAGAATAGCTGCAGTGGCTCGCCACCCGGCGCCGCCCGCGACCCCACCGCTACCACCACTACCAACACCAGCAGACTACACCACATCTTCATTTTAATAAGTCAGCAAGCTATTTGACCACAACACCGCGCGAGCTCGTTATATACCACTACGGTACAACCCTGATCATATCTTATCGAAGGTCACAATAAACTGATTCCTTAATATATGTAATAACTTTTAACTATTTAATGATAACGCGGCAGATTTTGCGATAAACAATACTGTACTTACAAGGAAGGACACAGTTATATCTAGTAATTAATAACCAATCATGGTCGTGCATCATAATACATGGTAAAAATAAGAATCAAACATCAAGAATTATATTTGATCCTTAAATAGAACTAGTCCAGCTCACCCGCACAGAACAGCGACGATGCAGTAGAGTGGTATCGCTAGCTCACGACTGCCCCCCTCCCTCGGCAGACACACAAAGCAGAATTTTTCATGCCTTAGCTTGAATCAGAACTTTCAATTTAAATGTAAATGTGGAGTTCATAAAACTGTCATCAGTGAGTTGACAGTTGAGTATCCCTCCCCCCCCCCCCGGGGTTCCCGCGGGTGAAAGGGTGCCCTCTCGACGCCAATTCCCTCAGAATATAAAACAATTTGTTCGAGGCACAAAAGGGCTGTTCGTTCCGGACTTCTGTTCACTATCCGCGTGAATTTACATAATATTATAATATTACAGAGGACACCGGGATTT
Organism: Watsonalla cultraria; assembly: GCA_964035505.1. Taxonomy (NCBI): domain Eukaryota; kingdom Metazoa; phylum Arthropoda; class Insecta; order Lepidoptera; family Drepanidae; genus Watsonalla; species Watsonalla cultraria. Next base: position 7,773,364 of record OZ037734.1, on the reverse strand, counting down.
TGTGTGAGACGAAACAACGGACTCGGTTCAAGAATAGTCCATATAATGGATATGGGACGTCATGGCGGAGGAGGAGTTGGGAATAACAGTTTGTACCTATCCATCGTATTGGACCACCTGTTCCCCTCACTCTATGCCATTTATTCTGCACAAAGTTGCAAGCACAAACAATATAGTTGGTCATTGCGTAAACAATTAGTTGAATGTTGAACGGGCGCCGGTCGGAGTCGGTGTCGGAGTGAGCGCGGGAGGCGCGGCTCGCGGGGCTATTCACTGCGTGTCGGCGGTTATTTAATTCAGTCGCGTTTTTGTGAAGCGGAATACTAATGAGAGCTCTCTTCAAATGTATTTCAAGCGAAGCGATGGAAACAGTGGATGTTCCTTCCCCGAAGCCCTTCCTTCCACTACGCCTGCACAATGATGATTGTACCTATATAAACAGCAACTACAAATTATAGCCAGTTGCATCGATAGTGACGGATAGTCCGCGAAATACAATATGTATATATTTTAAGTAATATATGTATGTAGGCACGGCATGAATTGCTGTTATAATATCATCCTTGGTGCACTTTAGGAAAGGAAAACAGCTCCTTCCGAGGTATCATTATCAAAAATAATGTTTTGTTAGTTACTAAGAGGTGATCAGAGTTATCGGTTGGTAATTAAGTTGTTTGGAGTGAGTGTTATGAGAGTGTGATCAGAGTATTGGTGCGTTGCGCTGCAGGCCGGCCAGCGCCAGCAGCGGTGCGTTCCTCTTTACCTGCCAACTGTGCGTGGGCAAAGTTATGTTTTTACTGTACTTTTTAATAAATTTCATCACACGATTTTTAAACATAGTAATTTGCATAATATTTAATACCAGCTTGCGCCTGCAGCTTCCCGTGTAAATTCGGAACCTATCTTAGCGTACACTTACACCACACCAAGAACACATCTTCCAAATTTCATATCTCTAAGACCAGTGGTTGCCTTTTTTGGCTGACTTTGCGTTGTTATTACTCGTATTATATATAAGTCAGTCATTCAGGACTCTGAATTTAATATGTACAGATAGAGACCGGCATACTCTGACTCCTATCTCTTCCATCAGTTTGCAAATCATCCATACTTTGTGTGTGTGTACACTTAGACGCACACATTGGCAGGTCTCGTAAATAGGGCCGATATCGCTATTTTACTGTTATTGTCAACGCATTATAAAGTCGTACGGCTGACGGCGACACGGCCCGGTGCGTGCCACGCCATTTTCGACCTTACATCGTAAGTATAAGAGCTTCACTGCAGGATCAATTGGTAAGTGAGTGTTCGGTTCTGCGATATTTTTCCCTTTATGAACGCTCGAGTTGTGATTCAAGACGTAAATGTACTCGTAATAAAATGTGTAACACCCATTAAATGTGACGCGGCGCGATAGTGGCTCCTCTATCTATGGCGAGAGACAACCCGCGGGGATGACGTCACCTGACTGCTCAATATAAGGCCACCATCGACCTCAAGCAATTAGCATTATTTAACAGATGAGGGGAGGTGGGACACTTTACGTTGTCTACCTACTCACGCGTGCCACACTCATTGGTTGCCCAGTGGCAAAGCGACACCATCGCTATCGACATCATCGGCCTCTCCGGGTGCAGGAACACCCAACGTCCCGCGCGGATTGCCGCGCAGTGAAGAAAACTTCATCAGGGGTTTCCGAATACCCCAGCCTCCCAACAGGGGTCGCGAGAAGACATGTAATGCGTGCACATCATGAAAGATAAAAGACTGCGAGCATAGCCCCTTCACTCGGAAATTGGGCACTGGCAACCTTAGGTACTCTCAGCAAAAAATTTAATTGATGAAGAACACAACTTTACTCAAAATTACTTTCAGGAAATTAGTTTGCAATTGAAGAACATAATGAATATAGAGAGTGTACTAGCAGAGCCTCTCTCTGCCATATTATCTTCGCGTCATGAATTGTTCCGCGAGTGGGTGTGAGCGCGGCCCGCGGAGATCTTCGTGGTAGTCGTGGTATTACATGGAGCCAACATGACACCTCATTACTATTGCTCGCGCTATTTCTCTCACACAGTGACATATTATCACCAAAATATAACACACCCAACTACGCTGTAATAGGCAATTCATATCCTGTTGCCAGTCGAGTGTGCACGGCCCCGATATTGAGTGTTTTATATGTTAGTATGGAAGTGTTGTTGAAGTTTCAGCTCAAGGTAAGATGAGTGTCTCATCATTCGTAAGCTGCCATCAGGCTGGTTGTACGAACGATTGTCATCGTTGAATTTGTATGCAGTACATTCCTTCGCAGGAAGAAATGGTGTTAAATCAATCAAATAGCAGAAAAAATCCACCGCATACACGCGTGGCTCCGAGTCGAGTCAAGTTTTAATTGTAAAACTTGAATCATTCGTGGACTTTGCACGTTTTATCTCATCGCCACTAATTGCCTACCCACCCCCGCCCACCCCTCCACCCCTCACCCTGATCTCCCCACGTGCCCTCTTTGGCGACGCACCGGCACGCACATCTAAGATTACTCTTCAATTGGAAGTGAGCGAAGAAAGAATTGAATAGTCTAGGACACTGCCCTAGTAGTGTGAGGCAGTTACAGCGGTGTAGGTGAAAGGGCGCCGGTGGATCGGAGCGCAGTAAAAGTGCGGGCCACGAGTGTTTGAGCTCAATCAGGATCGGCCCGACATAGATACCCTACGGACAGTAGGGCAACGACATTATCATAATTATATTATTATTATGACTAAATTAAATTGTTAGCTCACAAGAGCATTCACTTTGAAAGGGAACATTACCTTTTCATCAATTTCCATGTCAACAGTATAGTGCATCACATTCCGTCAACGGTTCTAGAGATCTACCAAGACGCTAAATATATATTGAGCTTTTTTTAGCCAATTGTATCACAATAACACACGTTACAAGTTCGCTACGGCGATTCAATGATAGCGCTACGGCCGCGCTACGAAGGCGCTACGATCACGATGCGATTTGCTACAAGCTGTTCAATGTGGACCACATGTAGATGACTGTGTTTATCATTCTTGTTTATATTTAACTAGCTGTCTTTTACGAAATTTTATCAGTATTTCAGCCTTGAAATATTTGGCTTGCAGTACTGTGAGGGTAACTGTGTGCACGTCGGGTTCGGGACCCGTATTTGCATATGTTTAGTAGCCGGATATCTCGGGCTCTCGATAAAGACCCGCAGGTCCTCACGGGGTACATGAAAGCCCTACCCATGGCTCCTATTGATTAGAACAATGGCGCAATGTGTTTCTTTCGTTACTCGGAACAGGCAAGTCCCACACAACATGTATGTAATTGGGGTCAGACATAACGGGATCCCCCGTTCGATATTTGGAGATATATGGGGACTTTAAGATCGCAGCTAAATAATACTTCCTTTACTTCAACATTACCATTCTAACAGTAAGTATTCTCGGTACGCATGGTTTAATCAGTAAATAATATAGTGCAGTGCCAGCATTTAGTCACAAGTGGGCGACAGCGCATGCGCGCGCACTAACGAACCTCTGCTAATTCACTGCACAAACAGAAAAAGTTCACGAGAATTAATGTCGTGTTCTCTGGAGGCCGCGAGGGGGGAAGCCGCTCAGCATGTAGGACGAGACAGGGCTACTTGTCCTGTCTCCCGCCTGGAACTGCTCCACGAGCCTTAGGCAATTAGGAACTTGGCTAGTCTCTATCTGTCAAACTTATTTCACCCACCAGCAAACAGCACTTCGATTATACCCTAATCATGGAAGAGATCTGCTGCTGCAGTTCACCATCAGGCTAGCTATCATAGCTTGCCATGGTCGTAATAAAATAATGAGTGTAAAAAGGTGCCGTGCTGGTGCCCCATCGGTGCCTCCTCTCGGGGTGAGTATTGTAGTGTGCCAGGTGGATACTGATGACAATCAAGACAGTGGCTGCCCCCCTCCCCCCCTCCCCCCGCTCCCGAGCGCCTGACTGGAGTCTGTGCGACGAGTCGACAATGGTCGCGCGGCCGATCCCACGGGATGTAATTATCTCGCGCCCACTTCTTTTTAACTTTTTGTGCAAATCTTATTGGGAGATAAGGCCGCGGCTCTATTGTCTCACGTAATGAGTAAAGGGAAACGCCGCCGCCACAATTAATGCCGCTCGTATTTTTATTTAATTATCTCGCTAAAGATGCGATGCGATACACCGCGCCTAGTTACACTCTTCTACTTGATTTAATTAAGGTCAGTTTTGTACGCATTCCATTGAGACCCACCGAGTTATCTCTCCCGCAGGCTCAGCTGCAGGGATCTGCAACAATCTTTCAGATTATTAAACACTATTCCATTGTTTGAAAAGCTTTACAAAGCGTAAATCGAGCGGCCGTGTGTCCTGTGTGCTGGGGGTTTGTCTTCCAACATTCAAATGAGGTGAGCTCATACAACACATTTGCATTCTCTGGTTTTTTCTAGCCGTCCGTTAATCCGTGATCTGTATGCGGCGGCACGCGGCCCGCGGGTTAATTAAATGTACAATAGCGAGGTCGCCCACCGGAGGCTGCCGTCTTACTGCGACCCACTGCCTCGCTGCCTCACCATTATATGACATCACTCTGATAACACACGCATGGGTGCCCTTTACACACATTTCAATGACCAATAAGGTTAACATAATACAGTCGAAGTGAAGCCATTATTTTCATCGGAAAGCAGCTAAAATCACTGTTAACAATCGTTTTATTGCAGAATTATAATGTATTTGATTCAAGTTGTAACCCTTCCCCAAGGAAGAAGTTTTACCGCTGGTTTTAGAGCGAGGTGTCCTCTACCAATCACTGATCCCCCCCCTCCCCCCTCCCACCGTCTCCTCTCCTTTACCCTCGCACCGCTTCTCATAAATGCGATTAAATTAAATTCCTGATCTCGTCTACACTTAAAAGTTTTTTCAGTGGCTTCTGAAATGAATAAGTGCAGAACTTTGAGCAGATAATAAACTGGCGTAACTTTTAATTGTGAAATGGAATCCGCGCTCTCCGCACCCGCTAATTGCGGCCACTTATCGAGTTACCCGATTTTTGGGCGAGTGACCTCCCCCCCCCCCCTCCACCCTGGCCCATGCCCCCACGCCCTACCCCGTGCTGTCAGTCATCGGCAACTTCATTATAAGTAGACAGGCCTCAGGCTCGACACGAGCCTGTGTAATGAGGTTATCTCACACTCATACAATACAGCCTAACGGACTTGTCACTTGTGTTCAAGAGGGCGGCAAAGCCCAACCAAAGCTAGGCTGTGACCATGACAATGAACGCTGACTACACCAAGCGGCCCACTCTCATGTTGAGCTGATAGCAATCCCTATAATGATCACCAGTCTTATGCCCATTCCGAGGTGCTTTCGATCGCAATGGGTATTTTGAACTCTTTTCCATAATTCCTAATAGATGTGGATTTTCATTGGGGATTAGTGGGACAACCCTAAGCTACGAGTACTTAGGAGTCGCTCCCTATCACAGACATGGAAAAGTGATATATATATACACTTACAAGATAGAATAAGGACATTGTATATCATTGATAGCGGGCAAGGTCAGGGAGACTGTAGGATCCAAATTAACAACTAATTGTTAGACATTAATCTCATGGCGTCACGCGCTTACCTGTACACAATAGCCGCAACGATTGCCGAGCTACAGTGAACCTTATTATTGACCCTACAAGGCGTATGTTCGGTCGGTGGTAGTTGTGGTAATGAGCCAGTATGCCTAAAAGTAGTAGATGTCGTTATTAGAGCGGAGGTAGATTTATCGCGCCATCTGTCAGACGACCGATTCGCTGCAAACATCGAAGGACGCACTTATTAATTCCCTCCCGCCTCCCCCCGCTCGCCGCACCTATCAAAACAACCAGATTAAACTAATCTAGCCGAAATAAACGACTCATTCAGACACACAGACACAAACTCATATTCTAATTAGTGGTGTTTGCATTGAGCATTAGCGATGCAAATGACAAAACTAACTTGGAAAATGTGAGGTATAAAAACTACGTGTTGAGTACGTCCCTAATAAGGGCTCTGTTTATCCGAAATAGATGAACCATATCGTGAGCATATGGCTCGAAGGCAAAGTCCCGCGTGTGGTGAGGTGTCAGGTTGCTCTGACGGGCTGTAGAGCCGTAAAGCCATCTGATTCTTGTCCCAGTATTGCGCGTCATTGTGGCCGCTCCCCGCCCCGCTCCCCGCCCCGCCGGCCGCTCGATCCGCTCACAAAGCCGTCTTGCGCCTCCTTTATTATATTTGCCATCCATCTTTTTAACGCCGACGTCACATTAAAGCCTAAATAAAACGTGTCACCGCGAAATAATGGCGCGGTCTCCGCCTGTCGCACACACCGACGCGACCTGACGACGGACACATACATGCGACAGATGCGATAGACACACACATACAGTTGTACAGATATTGTTATATATCATAGACTATTATAACAGCAATTAAATTGAACTGGTTACCTAAAAATAAACGATTTTTTGGTAAAAATAAGAGGTAGGTATCATTCAAACAATATAAATAAATTTTGAAGTATGTGATTTAAATGCAGTTAAAAAAGAAATAAGTTACACACAAGTTCAAACAAAATTGGTTTAAAAATATGAATTTATTACGAATCAATCAAAAACACTCAGTTACAGATTAAATAGAAGCAGTAAGTGATACAAATGTTAATGGTCACTATTATGAAATCTGTTGGTATAAATTGGAAATTTGAACTAGATACAAAGAAATTAAAATACGTACGTATTAATAGAAAAAAAACACATAGTATATGTATTCTGTAGTCATTAATTTGTTAAGTGTTTACTTAGCATCAGTACTTCAGGTTCTTGATAGCATTGATCATTTCGGCGAACAAGTTGAACGCGATCAGGAACGCCAAGTCATCCTCATCTATATCGTCATCGTCATCGTCTTCTTCGTCTCCATCTTCAGGCTCACGTTCATCATTATCATCTTCCTTCTTTCTCTTGTCTTCTTCATCTTTCTGATCTTCCTTCTCTCTCTTGTCTTCATCCGCTTTCACATATTTCTTCTCTTTCTTTTCTTCTTTCTCTTTCATGTCTTCCTCTTCCCTCTCGTCTTCCTTTTCTCTCTTATCTTCCTCTTCACTTTCATATTCATCTACATCTTCATAGCCTGCCTTAGGCTCATCTACCGCCAGTACGGGCTCAATTTCAATAGCTTCCTCTGATTCGCGCTTCATTTCTTCGACCTCGAATTCCAACTCGTCGCTTGGATAGGGCCCATCTATTTTGTTATATTTGTCATCTTGGTCTAATGCTGCCTTGTCCACGGGAGCGGCCCTCGCCACAGCCACTGCCACCGCTAATACAATCTGCGAGGAAGGGTTTAAAATTGTTAGGGTAGTACGGGATCTTCCAGTGGATTTACCACCTTACATAAGATCAACACAGTAGTGAAGTGTTCTTATGGTGAACAAGGTCAGGAGCAAGAAAGTGACCATAAAAAGATTGTGGACGCGCTATGCTAGTCATGGGACCTCATGACATGTTGGCTCATTGATTACACATCTGATAAGAAAGTTAAAGTGCAATATTATTCTCAATGTGAAGGTTGCATGGCTTATAGCGTACCAGTAACTTGTGTTGTAACTTTATTATAAAAAATATTGTCTCATAAACAGTTAGTAACATAGGGCACAATTGTATGACATCAGCAACTCACCAGTAACCGCATATTGTTGAAGTGATTTCGAACTGTGTGACCTAAACCGAGCTAACACATTTATATACATGTCGTAAACCGCAAGACGAACCCTGTGTGTGTGTGTGTGAGGTGAGGTCATTAACGATGTATCAGCTGATGGCTCTATTAGCGGCGGAATATTTGTCCTCCCTCCCGCGTTGACATCAAATAACAATTAACTCTTTTCAATTAACCCTGTGTGTGTGTGAGGTGAGGTCATTAACGATGTATCAGCTGATGGCTCTATTAGCGGCGGAATATTTGTCCTCCCTCCCGCGTTGACATCAAATAACAATTAACTCTTTTCAATTAACCCTGTGTGTGTGTAAGGTGAGGTCATTAACGATGTATCAGCTGATGGCTCTATTAGCGGCGGAATATTTGTCCTCCCTCCCGCGTTGACATCAAATAACAATTAACTCTTTTCAATTAACCCTGTGTGTGTGTAAGGTGAGGTCATTAACGATGTATCAGCTGATGGCTCTATTAGCGGCGGAATATTTGTCCTCCCTCCCGCGTTGACATCAAATAACAATTAACTCTTTTCAATTAACCCTGTGTGTGTGTAAGGTGAGGTCATTAACGATGTATCAGCTGATGGCTCTATTAGCGGCGGAATATTTGTCCTCCCTCCCGCGTTGACATCAAATAACAATTAATATTTGTCCTCCCTCCCGCGTTGACATCAAATAACAATTAATATTTGTCCTCCCTCCCGCGTTGACATCAAATAACAATTAATATTTGTCCTCCCTCCCGCGTTGACATCAAATAACAATTAATATTTGTCCTCCCTCCCGCGTTGACATCAAATAACAATTAATATTTGTCCTCCCTCCCGCGTTGACATCAAATAACAATTAATATTTGTCCTCCCTCCCGCGTTGACATCAAATAACAATTAATATTTGTCCTCCCTCCCGCGTTGACATCAAATAACAATTAATATTTGTCCTCCCTCCCGCGTTGACATCAAATAACAATTAATATTTGTCCTCCCTCCCGCGTTGACATCAAATAACAATTAATATTTGTCCTCCCTCCCGCGTTGACATCAAATAACAATTAATATTTGTCCTCCCTCCCGCGTTGACATCAAATAACAATTAATATTTGTCCTCCCTCCCGCGTTGACATCAAATAACAATTAATATTTGTCCTCCCTCCCGCGTTGACATCAAATAACAATTAATATTTGTCCTCCCTCCCGCGTTGACATCAAATAACAATTAACTCTTTTCCAAATGTAATCACTATGAAGATTAAACTATGCATTGTGTATATTGTGTATATTGTGTCCGTTTTAAAAAAGCGTAAATACTTGAGGGATATCAGGCGCTATCAATAGGAGCGAGGCGTGAAAAGTGTTCGGTATTTGTGCGCACATTGCTCGTGTAACGAGATTCACGGGAATATTATCGAAAAATACAGTATTCCAGACAAATTGCGTAACAAATGTCCCAAAGACGTTGACAAATATGACACGTCTCGCTCATTCCGCGCACATACGAGTACCTTGGAGAAAAAGCGCTTCTTTAAATCGAACTACTCTCATATTGACTGTTGATTGATGAGATCGGATCTGAGGCTCCGTTCAGGCGAATGACGGTGTCACAGAGTACGCACACTTCCGTCTAGAAATAGTAGTACTGGTATATTCTTGCTTAAATTATTTGAGAAATGTTACTCTGTGGCGTCAATAGCGGTGGCGGTGGAATAAAAAAGTATGGTGAGTGTATCGTGAGTGTATCGGGCGCAGCACGTACATGTGTCCTCAAATATTTATGATCCACTCAACCAGGATCGGTTTCAGCTCGCGCCATACGCCTGCAGCCCGTGAACTAATGCGACACCCTCAACTATGCTACACTCAAACACACTTTAAATGAAACATTCATTTACCTACCAATGTGGTAGGATTAATTTTTTAATAATTAAGTTACAAATTGATATGCATAAACTAGAAACATGTAAATAAAAAAGGTTATTTTTTTTTTCAATATCGCAAAAAATTTGAATGGTGTGAAACTAAAAATGTCCAAGGAAAATATGCTGTTATCCTGAGTTATGTCGTTCCGATCCACATTTATGATTGTTATCAAAAGTTGAAGCCTTGCTCCAGGCCTACCCGCCAACACAATCGCCGCGGAGTCGTGAGCACACTATGCTGGGATGGCGCTCGGTAGCTCACTTTGATAATACATTTTAAAAATCTTATTTAGGTGCTTTGATTCGCGCGATCATCTGTGTCGCTGTGTTCCTGCTCTCGTCCTTTATCTGTCGTCATCGTCTATCGTCTTCTACGCGATATTGATTTGATGGACCGCAATTTCTGTTGGATTTGCTTCTTCCCAATGTCCCGAGGAGCCAGATCTATAACAACCCCTGATTATATAATGATAGATAATTCACTCGAAGACAATCGTATACCAGTCTATTTTTAAATACATTGATCGGCTCGGTGAGGATTCAAATAAGATTCCGTCTAGAGCATTACGTTTTAGTGAGCCGCGGAGAAGAAAGAACTGCAAAAATTGCATTTTAACGTGAAAGAGAAACGGCAAAGTTATTTCGCGCGTGAGAGTTACTGTGGCTATTACATTACTCTCGAGTGGATGGATGCATGTGTAACACCTTCATGATAAAGAAAGTAGTGTTCAGATCAAAAGAACCTTTAAATAATGTAATCAACGAGCAACGGATCAATTGCCTTCAAAGCAAAGTGACCCCGCTCTATAAATCACAGGACGTCAATGTCAGCCGACGCCAATTTATTGACATATACCATTTTGGCAAATTGGTCTGTATATGTCTAGCCCCAAGAATGGTTATACCAATTCACTACATTAATAACTAAAATATCTGCTGAATTCCATCGGTTGACAAATAAACTTTAGCTCTGGGAAAAATTCGGAGCAATCTCGTGTGAGATGAAATGTTCGCTTCAGAACAAAAGTGATAAAACTCAGTTCCGGAGCGTGCCGGAGCATCGCGGAGAGTCACGGCCAGTGACGGCTCCAAACAATCGCTCCTGTTTTACTGATCTGTTTGTGTCTCGTCGGCGATAGGGGAGGTGGGGGCCACCGCTGATGGCTTCAACTTATAAACTTCCTACATATCTCTGTACATTTAGCGAGATGAACATTTTAGAATTTATGATTGTGACTTTTATGAACTGCACCGTCAGCTGATTTGACTGATTTAGAAGATTTCATATTCCCATTGGCCAGATCCCCCGAAGTGTGTAACAGTGAACATAACAACATAAATATAATTTTATTACGTCACCACTTCGATACTGCATTCTCCGATGACCCATTTGGGATGTGCTCTACCTTGCGTGTTGCTTTGGCTCTGTTTGTGGACGTATCCCTACTGGGCATGATCTCGTTAATATACGAGTAGAACAACAGAAAATATTTAACTAGTATTTTCCTCGAGTACAGACGATGAGTCTTCAGGGTCCATGTAGAATGTAGCTAGAGGATTTAGAATAGCTTTTATGGACCTCGGATGCATTGAAAATTAAGATGTTTTTGAGTATGAGTGAAGTTAATATAAAAGGGGGCTTTAACAGTAAGCCACTTGAGTGCGACAGGTCTCCTCTAGTGTAGTGGCTAGGAGGGAGGTTCACTGCACTGCAAAGTACTACGTACTAGTGTCCTTGAAGTCTCTTTAGTTAATTGAAAGGGTATTACAATAATGGTACAGCCGCAGATAGTATGGCTGCTGATAACATAAACTGAAATAAAACTATGCTATTCAAAATGGCTTTTAGAAATAACATGCTCTTTTGGAAGATCAATTAAAATACAGCAACAAAGCAGCTGAGGCGCGGGAGCGGCCGGCGCCGATCAAATTAAACTATACAAATGGAATATTGGACGCCCGCCCCAACACCTAATACTGCCGATGACTGGACGTTTACATTATGTGTACAACATACACACACCAACATAACATGCGAGGACAATCAGTTTAAGGTATTTGAGAGAGCACGAGTAATAGCCATTGAATCATTCGGTGGCAGCCTACACACGACACCAGCTGTTTCTGTCTCAGTCAAAGAGGCAGTATACGAGTAATGGACCTCCAGTACATCTGTCAAGATATTTTTGCAAGAACATCTAATGCGTCATATTTAGTATGATGAACAAATTGGTGTTTACTTGCACTGTCTTCGCCTGTAATCAGATAGATATGTAGACAAATAGACTCTGCAAGGCCGCGCCATCGGCGTATCAAGTGGTTGACAGCAGACCCTAGTCGCCATTATAGTATAGTAGATATACTGCCATTGACTTTACAAGTTAAAATCCTCAACTTGATTTGGTCGGCAAATATGACTATTTTTTATCAATATAAGTATACAATTAAACTTATGACGCATTACTTATTGAAATACTAGCCTAGTATTGTATTTGGGATCAAACTGTTATCTTTACTAACTTTCATTAAAATCGGATTGCAATCGGATTCAGATGCAAAAAGTAAGCATTTAAACGGACAGAGACACCTCCCAGTTCAACAGGCTCACCTGCCTAGAGCGGTCTTTATGATATGGTATAATGGTGAACCATTCAATATTTATTGTAACTAGTGCACATTATAGGTACTAATTTCTAGAAGACGCACAAGTTCAAACATCACAATACAATGTGCACGGTGCAGCGAGCAGGCGGCGGCGGGCGGCGCGGGGTGAGGCCAGCCTCGCGTAGTCTGTGCCGTGCATAATTGACTAAATACACGTCGTTTTGCATATCGGAGCGACTTCGCAAACTCCCGTCCGGGATATTTTTAAGTCCCAAGTTTTCGTTGCGCGGTCCAAGCCAACGACTAATGCAATTTGTGCGCTCCGCGACCCGCCGCGTATACACTTGTATTTATCTCTTATCGTACTAATATGAAGCCCCTGTATAATGACACGGCCCCCTGCTAGCCTTACTTTACGCACTCTCACGACAATGCTCTCGTTACTTCACTACGTTACGACTCGATCGCAGTATTTCTATGTCTTTATACTCCGTTACCAAATAAATGGGTCCCTTTCAATACAATTCATTTAACGTCTTTCTAAGTAAATATATTCGCAATCGAAGTTATTTTATCGCACTGAGCTCCTTACTATTGGCGTAATATTTTTACCCATAGGTATAGACCACTCGCCGGCCGCAGCTACGCAGTCTGAAAGCTTGACATAAGCAGCAATGGACGTGTGACGTTAGTTGATTGTCGGCGGTGTGTGCGTGCGAAGTGAGTGCGGGCCCCAGTAAATGGAGGTAACTCGTAATATATTTTTTCATGTCGGTCATTTGTCTGAGGCACGTGGGTTTTTGTGGACATTAGGCGCCTTAAAAAGGGCATTTACTCAGAGGTGATTGTTTCCGGAGCCTTCGGCTGATGTAGGAGACTCCATCACTCTCTCTGATCTCCCTCACCGCTGGACACCACACTGGATATCACCGGAGAGCCTTCAGCCACACTTCATATTCAAAACGTATTCTATACAGATAAATAAAATTGAAGTGTCTGTTTGTAACTCCAAATATAACAGATTTTCACTTAATGTATATGAAAGTATACACGGTACTAAAACATAAAAACCAATTTTTTTAATGTTTCTCTGTCTGTCTGGCTGTCCGTCTGTCTGTCTGTCTGTCTGTCTGTCTGTCTGTTTGTTTCGGGTAATCTCCGAAACCGCTAGACGGAGTTTAACGGGACTTTCACTGACGGATAGCTAATGTTACAAGGAGTAACTTAGGCTACTTTTATTTTTTTTAAATATTAGGGTTCCGCGACATGAAGCATGAAACGAAATCTACGCGGGTGAAACCGCGTGGCACAGCTAGTACTTAATATAGTAAGAGCCGTAGTGGTCGTGGGGTTTGAGCGGTCGCCTGCTACGCAAGCGATGTTTACGTAATTTTGAATCCCAGCGTTTTTGCGTCCCTATGATGTTCTGTTTCACCATAACAGCTCTTTTTATTACCTACTTACCATCTTACCGTAGTTACATTTAAACTCGGCTTTTTTGCTTACCACCACGGTTCTTACCGATAGAATAAGCTCTCAGTTTTATGAAGTCCATTCTTTCTTGTAGGAGTGACAACTTATTACAGTTGTGTGGAGCCTTAACACAATGTAAACAAGGGCGGGGGTCGCCTCATTAGCCGCCATAATTATATTACACGGCTGTTTGCGGCGACACAGAGTAAACACTTCCCTGCCATTTACAATACTCGCCCGCCGTCTATCAATAACTGATTAACAGTCTGCAAGATTTAAATGAATATTGTATTCACTACTTCCAACCATCTAAGTAATTAATTATTCTATGTGGTTAGTAAACTAATTGCCGTCGAAGGAACAAGTAAGGGGATCTCCCCTTACTAAGGCCTGTTTTCAATAGCACTAGTGTCAACAGATCTGAGGCACCCATCGTGTTGCAAGTTATTGCAATTCATGAATTGTTTCAAAAAATTGCAGATCTAAATCTATATCCACACTACTCGTATTATGCAAAGGGAAAATATTTGTATTTCTGCTTGTTATGAATAAATTCATAAACTACTGGACTGATTGGAACATTCTTTCACCAATAGAAAGTTACAATATCTCTGAGTAACATATGCTATAACATTATTGTAGCCGACTTCAATTAGAGATCAAATAGGGGTGATACCATGAAGCGGCCATAAGTCGTAGTATAATATTTGAGACTAGCTGTGCCCCGCTGTTTCACCCGGGTAGATTTAGTTTCATCCTTATTGTCGCGAAACCCTAATATTTTTAATAAATAAAAGTAGCCTAAGTTACTCCTTGAAACATCAGCTATCTGCTGAGTCCCGTTAAAATCGGTCCAGCCGTTTCAGAGATTACCCGGAACAAACAGACAGACAGACAGACAGTTAATTTTTTTAAAACTTGGTTTTTCAGTGTCTGTAGCGTGTACACTTTCATATGCATTTAGTGAAAAACTTTTATTTTGGAATTACAAACAGACACTTCAATTTTATTTATCTGTATAGATGTGATATCATTGGTACATGGCGGCGCGGGTCCCAGGCGGCCTGCGCTTGTGTCGCACGATTTGTGTCGTAGTGGAGACCCCCGGGAGGCTCGGGGCCCATCGTTCAACTGTCATGATGTCACTTTTTATATTTTTTTTCATATAAGATACGTGGCGTGTTCCTCGCACTGTAACGTAATGTTTTTACCAAACTACTTCCCTATTATATTCAACAAAATGGGATTATAATAATGTTCATGTAACCATTTGTTTTAAATTTTATGACAAATTCGTTACTTTCCTATATAAATGATTTTTGTCATTAGAAGGCAGGATTATCATCAATTCAATAATTTTATTCAACATAAGGGACCCTTATTGAACGTCTTATTTAAGACTTACTTAAGATAATGTATCATCCGTCAGCTGACCCTTTCTACTCTGGCTGTTTCCTTGCTATGAGGAGAAACTGTATTATAAAAATAAAACATATTTTGGTTTCTTAAGCATTACCTAATTATTTACGTAATTAAGCAGCCATATAGCTAATTGGATGTTCAATTCCAATGATAAGATAATGACAACAGTGATTAAATATCAAAAGTCATAAAACGAAGGTAAACCATTAACCTTGTATAGTACAGTGATGTAAATAAATACATACAGAAGGCCGGCCCTCATACAATGTGACGGGCAAATAGCATACTTGCGAGTGTCTCTCTCGTCTCATCCATAAAATACTGCAATAGAATATGTGACTTTATTTGAGTTCCTAGCACGTGACAGACGTGCGTGTATTAGAATTGTTATGATTGTTAACTGATGAAGGAAACCGCCTATAAATTACCGTAATTTTTTGTGTCAGTAATTGATGGGTGTTTGTTATTGAAAGTATGTTATCAGAGACAAAGCGTCGCGCTCCTATCTATGTATATCTACGAGTGTGTATCTATAACACCGGGGAGCCGGAACTATGCTCGAGGTCCGGTGATAACACGACCGACCACCGGCTCGGCGTCCAACAAACAATTATCGAAGCCATTGAACGTGGCAATACGCCGCGCTCGCGGGGACGGATGGCGGTGGACATTAACGAGTCACCTACAGTTGCTGGATGTGTGGTTTTATACAATGTACCTCGCTCTGCACCAATTACATTTGGCTTAAGTTCAATATTTTGTCAAACAAGAACATCTCTCTCGTCTGAGTAAGAAGTCATGTTAAAAAGTGTCGGGTTAAAATTCACCAATGCTTGTATCGAGTGATCTTATATAATTGGAATAGAAAGCTAATATTTTGGACCCCTTCGAGGTCCTTTACCTATTGCATAATGGTTACAATATGCGTAAGCTGGAATTATAGAAATTATTGCTTTTTGTGTTCTGTTCGTGTGAGTGTAAGTGCGGGGTGTCCGGTGTATCTAATCAGCTAAGGGTACTAAGTAGCAACGCTGCGAGGCTCCGATAAGCTGCAAACTAAGTATGAAGATATAAAGGCGGTCCTTAATTCAGATAGACGGCCGATTTGCAAGTTGCCACCGTCTCCAGTCTAGCGAGCAGTATAAAAACTATTCGGAGCGAATAAAAACATTGTAAAGTGGAGCGCTGCTGGTCATTAAGTATCTTGGTGCACGATGTGCTCGCCACCGGCCCCGGGGAGGCATTCGTCGCTAATGAACCAACACTCATCGTGGTGTTCATAACAATTCGGCAACAACATTTTTACCTTTTAGAACGGGGCACATGTAAACGTTCCTCGTCCCACCTTTTATGTTGTGAATATAAACCTTATTACCGTACTGGGATCTGTTTAGAATGGAATCACTGTGTCTATAATGTCATCGTATAAACACAACATTAGTTAGTCGTCACCTTCCCTAACTCTCTGCATAAGCATGAAACAAGCTGCACTGGTGCACTGAACGGTCCAGATAATGAAACATTTAAATTAATAAGAGTCCTGAGACACTTGACTGCGCCACCTCAGGATACGAGTTATGGAAACTTTGAATAAAGTTCAAACGCGCCTCGAGCGATGACCCTGCGACCTCTACTTAAAAACTTTTCAAACCATAATTAATTACCGCCTAGAGAATTAAAAAAAATGCCTGAGATGTCAAGTGATTGTATGAGCTCCAACATTGTCTGTTGTGATATAATCCATGTCGTGACGCTCCGTGAGTCGAGTGTGCTCACCCGTGTCGATGTTGTCGCTCGTATGTCGCGTGTCGTGTTTAGAGCCGCGCCAGACGTCACTTTATGTCTGTTCGCGATCGTAAACACAACTAGTCGCGGCGCACTGCTATTAAATAAATACACTGGCAAGGGCGACTTCCCAAATTACTCGTAAGTACGTGCCTACATATTATTTGTCCAAAACATTGCATGACCCCGAGGCCCCAGTGGCAACAGATGCAGTAAGAGTTTGAGTACAAATACGCAAGAACCTAAATCGCGCTATAAGAGTAATCGAGCACATTGCCCTATATACAGGTTTCTAACCACATGCGCCTGGCTGGAAGATCTTTCCTTTGCTGGGAATGAGCATGATCTTCCCACAGAACTGTTCAGCCGCAAAAGTAGCTGCACTAGATAAGACGCAACATTGCAACGTCCATATGCCAAAATAAAGTAACCTGACACGATGATGTGTACGTATGTGCATGTTATGCCTCGTAATATGTGAGAGATGGCTTTGTGATTGTCTTTATATTTTGGTTGCATTGCTCCCGCTATAAAACACTGGGTGACTCTCCGCGTGAAGTGGCCACATCTGCTCCTGTTTATTGCCTGTACCATGTCGCACTATTCGCTCGATAACAGACATATACACCAACTCAAAGCAGAGCCAATTAAACCTCTCCCAGCCTTGTCTGAGCTAATCCGAACTGAATGTACAAATTTGTCCTTTGAAGGAGGCTTTGATGAAAGAAATATGTAAATGCGTAGTCTTTGATTGTGATGTACCGCGCGCTCGTTACCGGCCGTAATGACGTCCCGAAGGGCGCGAAGGCTTGTTACAGCCATGTCGAGCACAATGTTATGACAATAAGCGTTTATCATAAAGGTAGCGGAACTGAGCTCCCTCTAGCCCCTGTATTAGTTGGGGGCTGTGGCTCAGTGAGGTAATGCCACTAGTTTACTTTGTTTGAATACATAAACTTTAGATAAATGTGTCGCGTAACGGGATGGTAATTTTATAGGGTATCACGACGGTCAGACAAATTTATATCAGCAATGTTTTCTCGATATTTTTCTGATTAACAAGCTTAGGCAGACTACCCGGGCCTTATGTTTCAGGATTAATATAGTTATTATTTAGAGTTTTCGAAATAGCAAAGAGTGACACAATTCCTATATTGAGCTGAGAGTTCATTAATGTCTGCTCAGTATGTATGGTGCTCTCTACTCATTGTCCGTCCACTGCCTCGGCACTGCACGTGAGGCGAGCACCGGCCGACGGCGACGTGTGCGATTGATTGAAAGTGTCACGTCGTGACGTCACTCACACGACGCACCACCTGTTGGGACACGGGTCACGCGTCACGCGGAGGACGTGGGGTCAGATGTACCTCGATCAGTTGCCCTCCACTGCACATCATTGTTCCAGTTCATTAATTAGTTTCGTGCTGGTGTTGGTTAGCTTACAAACCATAAGAAATATTGTTGTAATTTCTTATGACTTGCCGGACTTGATCAAATATCCTCCCTAGATCGCGCGTGCTTAAAAGTGCGTGCGCTTTGCAACCATTGTAGGAAGCCGTCCTTCTGGTATTTGCATATTTTGTGACCGTTTCATCCTACACTCGCAACAATTCTACTACACAGAAAATATAGCACTTTGTTAGCTTCTAAAGTTTCAATAATCGCAATGCTTCTGTAAAGTCGTTTGACATCAAGTTGACGCCTTTCCAAAAATGTTATCCAGAATTACGAAAGAGATGTTTCAGAAGCGCATGGATGCATGGAAAATTTGACGGCAATAAAATATACGCAGCTCGTTTGTGCCAACGTTGTACACAGAGCGTGTCGCGGAAGAAACGAAATGTTTGCAAAAATATGCGCAAACTTGCCACCGGCGCCGCGCCGCGGGCCCACTGCCGCTGCTAGCTGCGCCTCACTTTACTGCTGGTGGCGAATATGCACCCGCGGATTACACTTGCACAAGCGCTGAGCGGGGCTTATGGACGGGTGTGCTGTGGTTCACAACTACTTATATGTTTTTGTTTGGACAATTTAGTGCCCCCTGGTTTAAGGAACTGACACGCTTTAGCACTCGCCTGCAAAGTGTTGGAGAATCATGTGTAACCATGTTCGTATATGTTTAGGTGCAGCAACACACGCACTAACAATAAACCTGCGATCAGTGCAGAGATTGACTATAATTTGTATACTTAAATATAACACAATGGAGTATTGTGGCTGTGATCTTGTGATTTTTTGCAATAGTTAGTTACAGAATATCAAGAGTTTGACGAATTCATACCTTTAGAACTAAATTATTTAAGGTGGCGGAAGATTTGAAGAAGAGTGTTGTAGCACTTTTGCCTTTTCCTAAAGAAGTGAAGAAAAAAATAAACCTCACTGGCTTATGAGTGTAGAGCTAACAATGTGCATTGAATTTGGGTATAAATTAAAATACATATGTAAGGAAGCAGGGCCACTTGGTACAAGCGGAATGGTTTGGCAAGCTTCGCGTCGTTCTCCACACATCACAAATCTCGCCGCAACACGCACTCCGCGTTGACTATTATATTGTAGGCCTCAAAATATAATAGTTATATCCTAACGTCATTTTGAAATCACAAAATTAAATTAGTTTTTCTTTTTAAGGATTTTTTAAGAATATCTCAATATGTTTTATTAAGGTTTATTTAAAGGCAAAATCTCTGTGTATTGTGCTACAAAGGTGTCAAACAAGCGCACAGTCCGCATGATGGTTAGCGGCTACTGCAGCCTGCGGCTAATGAGCGTGGCCGACACCAGAGTGTCACTGAAGTATACCTGCTTACCTCATAACGATAACGAATATAACGAAACCACTATATTAGAATAGCGCCCCAACTCAACCATGAAGCACCGGAGACCTTTCTTGTCAAAAATGTAGATTACGTCAGCGTCACACCAAAGAGTAGGGACTTATTTTACAGAGCCAGAATGTAACACTCCTATTGCTACAGGTTAAGTTATCTAGTTGATATAATTTTATACTTATCCCGAAGAAAATGATGTATTAAATTAACATATTCTCAATAAACGCTAGAAAGAACAGTTTAATTAATACAAGTGCGCGCCTAACGAGCGCACGTTACAGCGCCAGCACGGTGGATGACAAAATACACTTGTAAATTGTATACCAATAGAGTCAGTATGAATAGACTCGATATTTATACTGAATATATAGGTTTTATGAGAAAAGAGAAAAGATTTATATAATGTTAAAAAATCTTTTATACAGGGTGTCGGTTAATTCCGGTCAGCTCTTAAAATGTGTGATAGGGTATAATTTTAGGAAGCATTTAAAATAATTACGACAAAAATATCTTCTTCCGTTTTCGAGTAATTGACGTTCAAACTTCACCATTTCAATACCTTATTTTCGCATAAAAGTCAGCTGTAACGTAAAGTTATTCACCTGAAATCTAACTACGTTTTTATTTTTTTTCTCCCACGAATAGTTCCTGAAATAACCCCATGAAACCTGTTTTCGAAACTATTTATCTACTTCTTAAAATTTTTATGATTTTTGAGGTCATCGTTACAGTTCATACTCCTGTGAACTCTGATAAGCTCTAACGGGTTCAATTGAATTAGGTAAAAGACAGGCCGATGATTTACAAAGAAATGCCGCCACAAGAATCAAAGTACTGCCGGCTTTTCGGTACGATATCAAAGACACCGCAAGGCATCATTAAAAAAGCGCGGTGTCTTTGAGTTCAGGCGGCACGTGCAAATAAAGAGATATCGCGGCGACTTTCGGCAGCGCGCGGCACGCTTTGTGTTTATTAGTGTGTGTGTGTATATTAGTGTGTGTGTTTATTAGTGGTGGGATTATTTTAATCGATCACTCGATTAAAAGAAAAAGTACCTAATGCTTCCATTAGTAGTAAATACCAATTCATTGTTCGCATAGACTTAGTGAAAAACCTAGGTACTTACGTTATTGTAGTAATTGGATAGTAGAACTTTTGTAGGTAAATGTAATGTAGTTAGGTAGAGTATTTCTAATTCTCAATAAAATTTGTGATTTTATAGGATTCTGATATTAAATAAACTACTTACCTTAATTATCATCTGAGTACAGATTCAATAATTTACTCTTGTAGTAGAGCACTCACTTAAAGACAACACAATTTTAAACAAGAATACCCGAGATATCTTTTAATATCACGTACTATGTAAATTGTACCTACATAATAACGTAACTTTATTAAATCGGTTCTGTGATTTGTTTTTATTATCAGTATTCAGTAATTTAATTTATGTTTCGATAAGTCTATCGATAATAGCGTCCCATCCCATCCCTATTTCGTACGTGCCCCCGCGCCCCGCTGCTATGATAGAACTGTATTAGGGCTGTCGAACATGGTCTATTTACTCTACTTGTTCCACGAACCCTGTTCGTAGGTATTAAATTAATTCACACTCTTAATTTATTTTAATTTTATTCTTAACGTGAATAAATAAAAAGAAAGAATGAATTTGAAAAATGTTTATTTTTACAAAACATCGTCTAAACCAAGACTACTATTCTACGGATCTTCTCAGAAAGCTAGTTTCCGAACCGGTGATAAATTATTCGACATTCATAAGTGCCTTACCAGGGCCTAAACAGAATAAATCATTTCCATTTTCATTTTCACTAGACCAAACTCTGACTAAAACTATGTCCATCCCTTTTGATATCTGTATCACAAAAAGAGATAGCACTACTTTTAATCAAACCAAGGGGAAATGGGTAAAGTTTTGATACCGGGATTAGAACCGGCACGTCTACGCTTGATAAGCGATGTCTAATCCACATATTGTGTTACCAGTCGGAGTCAAAACTAAATCAAAATAATTCGTATGTTAAAAGTTGTATCTTGAAAAAAGTGTGTGACACCCCTATTTCATTCGCACTTTTATGATTTAGTACCTATTTATTTGTTTCAAAATCAGTCTTATTCGGATAATGGTCGCGGGCGTGT
Source organism: Watsonalla cultraria (assembly GCA_964035505.1). Classification (NCBI taxonomy): domain Eukaryota; kingdom Metazoa; phylum Arthropoda; class Insecta; order Lepidoptera; family Drepanidae; genus Watsonalla; species Watsonalla cultraria. Next base: position 7,751,399 of record OZ037734.1, on the reverse strand, counting down.
GCTTCTAAGCAAAGTTTTTTGTTTCCGTCGTGACCTTGTTACTTTCATTTTCTCGTTAGTTTGTTAGGTACTTAGTACCTACTTAATTAGTATTATCATGCCGAACTTTCAGTACTCAGATGTTCAGTATACCGACAAGGTTTTGGCCTATGCAATAGCAAGCTGCAAGGGGTAATACTGGTGAAGCGTTGCGTTTTTATTTGGACTTTTACGGTCATCGAAGTGATGAGTGCGTGCCCTCTTCAGGTAGAGTGCTTATGAGAGTTGTGCAACGGCTGAGGGATAACGGAAGTCCAAGCTCAGGCTTGTTTGGATGTGCAAGGGCGCAATTTCGAACACTTGCCCATTTAGAAGTTGACTGAACTAGCGGTAATAATGCTTTCAGTGATAACAATGTTTTGTATGTGAGTGAAGTGATATGGTCCAGACTAAGGTGTATCCTGTCATAAATAAGGTTAGTTAACTAAATGATTTGAAGTAGGTACCTACCTATACTTACGTAGATTATTACCGCGTACGTAATGTAGGTGAACGCGGCCGCGCGTTCATGCAACCTGGCTTAAGGCCGCGAGCTCTTCGACAATAGCTTATAACTACGTTATCGTTGGAGCTAGATATTTACGACTTCAACATAGTGCTATATTCATATAACCCTACAACTTCTATAAGACTACTGTTTCGAATTCTCCGACACCCTGTATAGTCACAAATGGAATACAACATTAATGCCTAGTAACTAACTAACTATCTATATTGATAACGAGTTTAATTAGGGATACGAATATATTAATATAACACCCAGGCGAAGCCATAGTGCCGTGTTAGATTAACACCTATCACTATTGCATCACGTTTGCCGTATGGTACTCGTATTTGTGAGGGTCGCGTGACGTTGCAATAAAATTGCTTTTGGGTATTGGGTGCGTCGGGATGATACTTACTCTCACATTTATCTATCAAGTGAAGGCTGAGGATTTTTTTAACTAAACTGAAAATCAGTCGAAACGATACTATTACGCAAAAGTTATTCATGAAACAAATAGCACGTGAATTAATATACCATAATTATGTAGTAGAAGTTGTCGCTAGCAGTTGTATCAATGTTACGTAAGTTTGTGAGCGCCGAGCCTCCGCAGCTCAGTGCTAGCAAACAGCTTATTGGTGCAGTGATTAGTGTCGGCGCAGATTACCTCTGTCCACTCCACACGACTGTCCGGAGCCTGTCCGGTGTCCGGTGTCCGGAGACGTCACTCGCATTCATCAGACAATATTACCACCAAATAGAGACATACACAAGGTCGCCTTCCCGCATTGGTCGTCAATCTTCGCACGCACACATAGTCTCAAGCATGTGTGGATTTCGAATCAAGTCGAGATAGTGCTAGTAGTAACTTTAGAGCAAGATGTCTGTAACTAGGCCTATGTTCGAGGGTGTATCTGTAACCACCAACACACGGGAGCTGGCCTCGTGTATGTATATACGAAGTGATATTGCACGTAAAGCACGCAATCCGAGTGGAATTACAAGCGAGTCAGAGTCCTGTTGGCAACATTCCGAGACAACAGTCGCGGCCCGCTCCGCCTCGCATATAACACATTTATTTTATTCCCGAAATAGCGTTTCATTGTGCTTTGAGTGCGGCTTTCAAAGTTTAATAGTTATCAATTTTATTGAAATCCTCAAATCAAGGAGGCAGATTAAACCGTTTCAACTGACAAACTACGTGAATGGCCGCCGTGAATTCAAATGAATGAGATACGAAAGTGTAGTTACTTTGTAACTTGAACGCTGTCATTTATTACTTAATTGAGGTCAATCTCCTTGTTCATTGTAAAACAGAGCACTCAAGGTCACTGCTGACTTGAAGGGTCATTTAGATTCTTTATCCTCTCTCTATCAAGAAATATTCGATTATAGTAAAAATAGTTTACACACACTATTTGATTAAGATAGGCCGAAGAACAAAACAACTTATAATTATGTTTTATAGTGTGTTATTTAGGTAGCAAGAATTAATACGTGTGATGTTAGTGAGGCAGAGCGCCGCCGTGAGTGCCGCCCGCCCTGCGACCACTGTTCCTGCTGTGTGGAACATGGAGCCGCTTATTCGTACTAAATAGTCGGCTCTGGTGCCTCTCCTGTAGCAGTTGCTCGTGTTGACTCTACACCATGTTGTAAGCTGCACGGACACACTGAAATTAGAGTCTAATCACGACAATATTTAACCTTGTAAAGTTGCAGACGTTGTTCTGCAGGACTCTAGCAAATCGCTCTTTTTGCTAGTTTTCTATTATTATTATTTTATGTGTATTCCTATCAATGTGGTACTCGATATGGCCTACCCGGTATGGACTACTATGGACTATTTTATTAACGCACTAAAGTCTTCTTCAAGAAACCAATGACATCACGTTTGTTAGGACCACGACCGGGAGCTGATTACTCAGTGTACTAGGTCTTTAAGAAACTGTTGAAATTACTTAGAAAATATCATTGTATGCGTTGATGTTTGTATATTTATGCAGGAGGTATGATGCGTCAGCTGTGCTCGGTCGGCGTCGGTCGCTCGACGCATGTTCCCCACATTTGCCTTGCAAACGAGTGGGGGCGACGCCAGCACCGTATGACCGTCAAGTGATGCGAGCGCGGCCTGATGTTGGTCACTCAGGCACAAATGGCAACATGCTCCTTTGTTTGTATCATCCGACGGTTACAATATTCTGCTGTTACTACACCCAATGATCAAAGAAACAAATAAAAAATATACAGAAAGTGGACCCCTATACATTTGCGGTAACACTGAAGCACGCCTCATATATTAAGATGTCGCACCGATAGTATAAGTTGTTTCGCTAAATTTCAATGATAATTCCCACACTGAGTTGAAACAATAACTTACCATTAAAATATTCAAAGTAGATATCTTTATTTTATTAGACATCTTAGAAAGTACTTGCAATTCGTCAGAGGAACACAAAAAATCCATTATACATGATTATTAATGTTACCACAGGTGTCGGAAGGTTGCTTTTGTTGAGAAGAACCCGGTAAGAAACTCAATAATAACTCTTTTAAAAATATACGAAAGGTCCACTCAGACTGTTACCAACTTGCAATATTGTATTAATCGGTCGTTATAAATTCGTAACATTTATTAAAAGACACTTTGAAAGAAAGTTTGCCACTAGCATTATATTATAATGTGCATTTCATCTCCATATTAGTATTTTAATAGGGGTTGTTACTAGATATCTGTGTTCTTTTGTTTTTCCACAAAGTTCGTAATAGTTTCACGAGCGACACTAACACCTGCCCCCAGTGCCGGCGTGACTGGTTTATTGTCATACTTGGACCCCGCGGCTGATGTATTAGGGAGGGCGCCTGGCAAGCAGTCGTTACAACTTCGATAACGCGAGCTCATCAACCGGGAGAAAACAACTTGAGCACGTCCAAAGAGACAATCACCTATTTATATATGACGAAGTTATACTCGTATGTTTGTTGAGATATAGTTTACCTGACAGTAATTTCTTAGTAGTTTAATAACATATCACATGTATTCAGAGTGAGGGTTCCATAATTACATAGTACTATCACTCGGAGTATAACATTACATCTAGCTTGTGGGATGCGGCTTCTTCATCACTGGTATTGTTAATTAGCAACGAATTATACTTCTACTACATACATCGATCGTTTTGTGAGTTGTATTAGTTTTGTATGCAGTATCCAGTAAACTGATAGTAGACTGATAATATTCTGAATCGTTGGGAATGTGTTTTGTTCTTACTAACAGCAAATATCGCGCAACAAACAAAAATCATCCCTCTCATCTGAATTGATCTGTCTGATCAATATTATAAGCAAGAGTAGTATTTAGTTCAGTTACTAATGCTAACAAATGAGCCACGTCGGCAGCCGCGCCCATCAATCACCACACAGCGAGTACAATCATGTTGTAACGTTGCGCCTAGTACGCGCCGTTACATTTTATTAAATTATTAGTATTTTATATATTTTCTATTAAAAAGGCTCATATTACTCCTAATTACCTATAACTATACACCTACTATGATAATATCAACTGAATGACCTATAAAACTAACTTAAAAGCTTAAATTATCAAATACCTAAACTAATTACAAATTAAATGAAACATAAAACAGCTAGAATCGTGCACAATGACTCAATCCGAGCGTAGCATCGGGGACCGTCGGAAGCTGTCGGCAACATTGTGCGCTGTAGAGCTGCGCACCGCGCTTCTTTTGTTTTGGCGCGCATTCGCATCTCCCGCCACTGCGGCGCGAGGCTTGGTAGCGTGTGGTCACTCCACTCGCTGTCGGCAAAGCCCGCCAAAATCTACTTACTATGTACTAAACATACTAATATAAATTCTATTGTTGCCGATCCCGCTGGGGTGAGTTCCTATGTAATATTATAATATGCTTGCTGTGTATTTACTGTGTTGTGTTGTGCCCATCTTTGTATTCTGTTCTGTGTATCATCTGCTGGCTGAGGCTGCTTAGCAAAGACCAAGTGCTAAGGTTATAGGGTAGGATGCTGAGCTGCGACTAGGGATGTCCGTGCATGGTCGAGCTAGCTAATGCCTGAATATTCATTCCAGGATCCGGTTACATAACTACTACACTAACAACTGGCCCGGACCCTACATCTGGTGCAGTTCCTACCTCTGGCCCGGAACCTACCCTGGACCAGTCCGCCTACAGTCCAGGCACTACCCCTGGACCAGGCGCTATCCACCTTCCTGACGAAGACCAGGCTGCTCCCAGCCGGATCCTTGTCTCTACGTCAGGCCAGTGTCCCTTCCTCCTACCACCTACCTCTACCCACCACCACTAGTGAAGGAAACAGACGTAATAAACGAACCCATTTTGTATATATATAAACCATTCTTATTATTTCTCTCTCCACTCTCTACCTATCTAACCTGTTCCCGAGGTCTCCACAAAAATCCCCCCGGGACAATGTACATGCATCTATGTATAAACAGCTTTTATATTGGATCAGCATTTAAATAAATCCTTCATATTATGTCTAGTAACGACCAGCGGCAGTCGGGACAAGTAATTATACATTCTTTATATAAATAATCCAGACACTAATACTTACAAATTATATTTGATAATATAATTTGGATCAGCTCTAAAACTGTACCAATTTTCTGATAAGGTAGTGAAAATATACTAATCTTAATATGGGAGCGGATACGGGATGACATAATGCGGTTCGCTCCGATTACGTCAACTCAACTCAACTCAAAAATATCTTTATTCGATTAGACTTAATACAAAGTACTTTCAAATCGTTTGAATGACACAATTACACAGGATTAAACATGCTGCCAGGTTCGGAAGGTTGCTTTTACTAAGAAGAACCTGGCAAGAAACGTCATTTGTAATAACATAATACCCCTCAATACCAATGTTGGTCAGGGCATAGTATTCAGCCGTCCGAGTGTTATCATCGTAAAGTTGATAATAAAGCGACATGTGTACGAACCAATACATTGTAGTAAGTAAGTAAATGTCGTCGGATAGAAGAACCATTAGTTCAATAAGCGGTCCGAGTGTACATCACGTAGCTCGCGGCCCGCACTTAATACTGAGAAGTGGACATAAATCCGCCGTCTCGATACACTGCCAACAGACACACCGCGCCACTCGCCGCACCACAGCCGATACAACTACTACAGTTATATTATAAGACAGAGAGTAGCGCAACCGTGGAGGATGTCACTCTCAGAACAATAGACGGGTGACAGAGGAAGTTCGGGCGCCCGCTCCTGCCATACGTGTTCTCTATCTACATCACTTTATTGGCCAATTGAGACTGAAGATAATACAGAGGACTTAGCAATCAATGGGGAAAATATTGAATCGATTAAGGATGTATTTTTGTATTTTTTTTTGTCACAAATTGTGAAAATGGTATGAATTAGGTTTAAAGACTTCTTGGTTTCACAGGAACAGCTCAACGCAACTGATGAGATAAGTGCCTACTCTAAGGTTTTTTTACCTCAAAATTTCTTGCGTGAATGGCTCTAAGAGCCTAATATTTGAGGGTTACAAAAACAGCGACAGGTCTAATTCAAGTTGTCAATTTAGATATAATCTTATCTCCGCCTCCTGAACCTTAAGGATGTCGTCAAACGTCCGCGACACCGATCTCAATAAAATGATAACAAGTTGGCTCCGGTCCCCATTATACATCATGTTCCCACGCCCACACACACACCCGACACACACACGCACACGCGCACACACGCACACCAGTCCATACATCTGTGAGTTTGATACAATTTGCCGTAGAAAGTCGCCACTTTGATGTATTGCCGGAAAAATAACAGTGCTAAATTAAACGGCGAATCACATCTTACTACCAACGGCACACGCCAAACTATTCTTTATGTCCTACACAGTAGTGTCCATACTCGGATGCATCATGCACAGCCATGTAAAATAAACTACCAGCCACACAAGTTCCGATAGTAAATCTTATTGGAACATGTTAAGGTGCGGTTTCGTTTGAACCAGGAAACTGATCAGAAAATTCAGCTATTACTCCCCCGGATGACTTTTCCTGAAATGTAGTATTGCGAGGTTTTGTTCGGTGCGATTGTTTATGGCAGATTAGGGCGCCGCCGATATGGTTTGGCTCTGTTATGTGCTCCACCGGCTTACGTACTCTGTTTACGGATTTCCTGCTAAGCGGATAAAAAATATGTCTGGAACTTTTTGCATATGGAAAAATAAACGATATTTTTAGTATATCCTTTGGAAGCTTTGAAGATTATCTCTCGATCGGAGCGAGCGCGGTCCGGCGTGTCCCGGCGCCGCCGGCCCCCGTGCCTGCTAATAACATAAAAACAGAAGGACGGGCCCCGTACGTGCTTGCATATCAAGTTATTACTGTTAATCCTAGATTATGAGATGTTCTGCTCGTGTGTTCGGCTAATGTAGGAAGCTGCCCTTCTGTTTTCTTACAATTAGTGTCAGTAAGTAGAGTGCACTCTGGGAGAGCTGAATGCGGGTTTTTCTATAATAAACTACTAACAAACTGCGCTATGTCACTTCCACACATAAAACATTTATCAAAACTATACTAAACTATATGCATTTCAAAATTAACAACACAAAAATGTTGGTGTCGTGTAAGTTTAAACTAAGAAAGAGGGTTATCCTAAATTCCACGGTTATAGGGGTTAAACGGGGGTTGATGATTTGTGTGTGAAACCTTACTGCCACGCAGGCAAATATGTGTGTGAAACCTTACTGCCACGCAGGCAAATATGTGTGTGAAACCTTACTGCCACGCAGGCAAATATGTGTGTGAAACCTTACTGCCACGCAGGCAAATATGTGTGTGAAACCTTACTGCCACGCAGGCAAATATGTGTGTGAAACCTTACTGCCACGCAGGCAAATATGTGTGTGAAACCTTACTGCCACGCAGGCAAATATGTGTGTGAAACCTTACTGCCACGCAGGCAAATATGTGTGTGAAACCTTACTGCCACGCAGGCAAATATGTGTGTGAAACCTTACTGCCACGCAGGCAAATATGTGTGTGAAACCTTACTGCCACGCAGGCAAATATGTGTGTGAAACCTTACTGCCACGCAGGCAAATATGTGTGTGAAACCTTACTGCCACGCAGGCAAATATGTGTGTGAAACCTTACTGCCACGCAGGCAAATATGTGTGTGAAACCTTACTGCCACGCAGGCAAATATGTGTGTGAAACCTTACTGCCACGCAGGCAAATATGTGTGTGAAACCTTACTGCCACGCAGGCAAATATGTGTGTGAAACCTTACTGCCACGCAGGCAAATATGTGTGTGAAACCTTACTGCCACGCAGGCAAATATGTGTGTGAAACCTTACTGCCACGCAGGCAAATATGTGTGTGAAACCTTACTGCCACGCAGGCAAATATGTGTGTGAAACCTTACTGCCACGCAGGCAAATATGTGTGTGAAACCTTACTGCCACGCAGGCAAATATGTGTGTGAAACCTTACTGCCACGCAGGCAAATATGTGTGTGAAACCTTACTGCCACGCAGGCAAATATGTGTGTGAAACCTTACTGCCACGCAGGCAAATATGTGTGTGAAACCTTACTGCCACGCAGGCAAATATGTGTGTGAAACCTTACTGCCACGCAGGCAAATATGTGTGTGAAACCTTACTGCCACGCAGGCAAATATGTGTGTGAAACCTTACTGCCACGCAGGCAAATATGTGTGTGAAACCTTACTGCCACGCAGGCAAATATGTGTGTGAAACCTTACTGCCACGCAGGCAAATATGTGTGTGAAACCTTACTGCCACGCAGGCAAATATGTGTGTGAAACCTTACTGCCACGCAGGCAAATATGTGTGTGAAACCTTACTGCCACGCAGGCAAATATGTGTGTGAAACCTTACTGCCACGCAGGCAAATATGTGTGTGAAACCTTACTGCCACGCAGGCAAATATGTGTGTGAAACCTTACTGCCACGCAGGCAAATATGTGTGTGAAACCTTACTGCCACGCAGGCAAATATGTGTGTGAAACCTTACTGCCACGCAGGCAAATATGTGTGTGAAACCTTACTGCCACGCAGGCAAATATGTGTGTGAAACCTTACTGCCACGCAGGCAAATATGTGTGTGAAACCTTACTGCCACGCAGGCAAATATGTGTGTGAAACCTTACTGCCACGCAGGCAAATATATGTGTGAAACCTTACTGCCACGCAGGCAAATATGTGTGTGAAACCTTACTGCCACGCAGGCAAATATGTGTGTGAAACCTTACTGCCACGCAGGCAAATATGTGTGTGAAACCTTACTGCCACGCAGGCAAATATGTGTGTGAAACCTTACTGCCACGCAGGCAAATATGTGTGTGAAACCTTACTGCCACGCAGGCAAATATGTGTGTGAAACCTTACTGCCACGCAGGCAAATATGTGTGTGAAACCTTACTGCCACGCAGGCAAATATGTGTGTGAAACCTTACTGCCACGCAGGCAAATATGTGTGTGAAACCTTACTGCCACGCAGGCAAATATGTGTGTGAAACCTTACTGCCACGCAGGCAAATATGTGTGTGAAACCTTACTGCCACGCAGGCAAATATGTGTGTGAAACCTTACTGCCACGCAGGCAAATATGCGGGCGCGAGCTAGTTAAAATAAATAGCATACTGCACCACTTTAATCTCAGTAAAAAAAGAGTCATCTCAAATATAAATTATTAAATAGAAAGTAGATTGCAAATAAAATATAATAAAACATAGGTAATAGAATTTAATAGTATATAAGAATTCATTATTAACCTTAAATAAAAACAGAAATTATATAATTGCATAAATAAAGGTAAAATAAAATGTAAATATAATATACCAAGTGTAAGTCCTCTCTCTCCAGAATTGCTGTGCCCAACAGGGTCCATATTATTAATCTAGGATAAGTCTTACTGTCCATACCTGTAAGTGCTAGGTTAAGAGTATGTTTAAAGCAATAAATTGAAATTGAAAATTGAAAATTGAGAGTACAACTCAAAATAAAAAAATTATGAGAGTGAAACCCCAGGGCGTAACTAGTAATACAAAATAATTAATGCAATATTTTAAACAACAATACGTCTCATGGCGGAACTAAACCCAGACAAAGAAAATAATTAAACAACTATGATACCGTTATTAACGAAGATACGAAAATTAAAATATACAAAAAAGTATTAAGTCTAAAGGTTCTGAATATACAAAGAGCAGAATACCTGTTAATAGTGTTATAAGAAGCGGGGGGCGAGCCGCGCCGACTGGAGCCAGGAGTAAGCCTGGAATGTAGTTATTTACTTTGTATCACTCGTCAACAGTTAGAATACGGTCCGAGCTTGCGGAACTTTTTCACGCTGAGGCTTACAGCTTAGGCTTTCATATTGTTACTGGCTTTGAAACTTGGCTTAAAAAGAATGTTGTGTGGACACGGCTAGTTCTACATTCATCGTCGTAAGATATTATGAAAGCAGGTAGCTTAGGTACAATGTGTTTATTATTAGTTTTACTTGAACGGGTATCAAATTAGGACCGCGATTTGAAACTTTACATAAAGTAAATTTGAAGATAACAAACAATCGGTTGAAAATATAAATATTACGTATGTTGCGGTATTCATGAGCGTTCAATATGATCGCTATCAAGCCAAGCAAGCAATTTTAATAACAACATTTCGGATTGCCAATATTATAAGTTGCAAAAAGGACCTATGTGAAGTTGGCAACTGAAGTGAAAAAAAAAATTTTTTTCGTCGTGTATCCGATTGTACCCGGTTTGTACCGGATTGTACCGTTTTTTAAATCGTTTGTACCCCTAGGGGGTAAAAGTTATAGGGGGGTAAATATTTTGGCAACTAAGTATAAAATATTGTAAGTTTATACATGCCATTCGATTGAACCCAGCATGTAGAGGATTGTACCGCTTTTTATTTCTTTTGTACCCTAAGGGGACGAAAGTTATTGGGGGTTAAACATTTTGAAATCAGATTTGGTAAAAGTGAATGTTTATGAATACCATTCGATTGTACCCAATATGTAGAGGATTGTACCGCTTTTAAAACCATTAAAATCTCCAGGGGCCCCAAGATATGGGCGTTGAAAGATTTGCAGTTTTTACCCTATATCTCAGGCTCCCATTACGTATAAGCATTTTTTATGTGCAGAAAGGATGAAACAGAGCAAGGAGAGGATTGTACCGCTTTCAAAATCGTTTGTACCTCAAGGGGCCCCGAGATATGGGGGTCGAAAGTCTCACAAACTTCCACTGTCATATCTCGGGGCCCTTTGAGGTACAAACGAAATAAAAAGCGGTACAATCCTCCACGTACATGGTACTACCTGATGCAAAAATAAAAATTGGTGTGTACCTCAAAACATTCAAAGTTAGCCTGGGCCCTCAATGGGCCCCAGCGTTATCTCGGTATCCCATGAGGTACAAACGATATTTATATGCCTACCGGATTGTACCGAGAACGGAGAGGATTGTACCGCTTTTTGTTTCGTTTGTACCTCAAGGGGCCCCGAGATATGGGGGTCGAAAGTTTCATAACTTTGCACTGTCATATCTCGGGGCCCTTTGAGGTTCAAACGAAATAAAAAGCGGTACAATCCTCCACGTACATGGTACTACCTGATGCAAAAATAAAAATTGGTGTGTACCTCAAAACATTCAAAGTTAGCCTGGGACCTCAATGGGCCCCAGCGTTATCTCGGTATCCCATGAGGTACAAACGATATTTATATGCATACCGGATTGTACCGAGAACGGAGAGGATTGTACCGCTTTTTGTTTCGTTTGTACCTCAAGGGGCCCCGAGATATGGGGGTCGAAAGTTTCATAACTTTGCACTGTCATATCTCGGGGCCCTTTGAGGTTCAAACGAAATAAAAAGCGGTACAATCCTCCACGTACATGGTACTACCTGATGCAAAAATAAAAATTGGTGTGTACCTCAAAACATTCAAAGTTAGCCTGGGACCTCAATGGGCCCCAGCGTTATCTCGGTATCCCATGAGGTACAAACGATATTTATATGCATACCGGATTGTACCGAGAACGGAGAGGATTGTACCGCTTTTTGTTTTGTTTGTACCTCAAGGGGCCCCGAGATATGGGGGTCGAAAGTTTCATAACTTTGCACTGTCATATCTCGGGGCCCTTTGAGGTTCAAACGAAATAAAAAGCGGTACAATCCTCCACGTACATGGTACTACCTGATGCAAAAATAAAAATTGGTGTGTACCTCAAAACATTCAAAGTTAGCCTGGGACCTCAATGGGCCCCAGCGTTATCTCGGTATCCCATGAGGTACAAACGATATTTATATGCATACCGGATTGTACCGAGAACGGAGAGGATTGTACCGCTTTTTGTTTCGTTTGTACCTCAAGGGGCCCCGAGATATGGGGGTCGAAAGTTTCATAACTTTGCACTGTCATATCTCGGGGCCCTTTGAGGTTCAAACGAAATAAAAAGCGGTACAATCCTCCACGTACATGGTACTACCTGATGCAAAAATAAAAATTGGTAATTACCTCGAAACATTCAAAGTTAGCATGGGCCCTCAATGGGCCCCAGCGTTATCTCGGTATCCCATGAGGAACAAACGATATTTATATGCATACCGGATTGTACCGAGAACGGAGAGGATTGTACCGCTTTTTGTTTTGTTTGTACCTCAAGGGGCCCCGAGATATGGGGGTCGAAAGTTTCATAACTTTGCACTGTCATATCTCGGGGCCCTTTGAGGTTCAAACGAAATAAAAAGCGGTACAATCCTCCACGTACATGGTACTACCTGATGCAAAAATAAAAATTGGTGTGTACCTCAAAACATTCAAAGTTAGCCTGGGACCTCAATGGGCCCCAGCGTTATCTCGGTATCCCATGAGGTACAAACGATATTTATATGCATACCGGATTGTACCGAGAACGGAGAGGATTGTACCGCTTTTTGTTTCGTTTGTACCTCAAGGGGCCCCGAGATATGGGGGTCGAAAGTTTCATAACTTTGCACTGTCATATCTCGTTCTCGGTACAATCCGGTATGCATATAAATATCGTTTGTACCTCATGGGATACCGAGATAACGCTGGGGCCCATTGAGGTCCCAGGCTAACTTTGAATGTTTTGAGGTACACACCAATTTTTATTTTTGCATCAGGTAGTACCATGTACGTGGAGGATTGTACCGCTTTTTATTTCGTTTGAACCTCAAAGGGCCCCGAGATATGACAGTGCAAAGTTATGAAACTTTCGACCCCCATATCTCGGGGCCCCTTGAGGTACAAACGAAACAAAAAGCGGTACAATCCTCTCCGTTCTCGGTACAATCCGGTAGGCATATAAATATCGTTTGTACCTCATGGGATACCGAGATAACGCTGGGGCCCATTGAGGGCCCAGGCTAACTTTGAATGTTTTGAGGTACACACCAATTTTTATTTTTGCATCAGGTAGTAGCATGTACGTGGAGGATTGTACCGCTTTTTATTTCATTTGAACCTCAAAGGGCCCCGAGATATGACAGTGCAAAGTTATGAAACTTTCGACCCCCATATCTCGGGGCCCCTTGAGGTACAAACGAAACAAAAAGCGGTACAATCCTCTCCGTTCTCGGTACAATCCGGTAGGCATATAAATATCGTTTGTACCTCATGGGATACCGAGATAACGCTGGGGCCCATTGAGGGCCCAGGCTAACTTTGAATGTTTTGAGGTACACACCAATTTTTATTTTTGCATCAGGTAGTAGCATGTACGTGGAGGATTGTACCGCTTTTTATTTCATTTGAACCTCAAAGGGCCCCGAGATATGACAGTGCAAAGTTATGAAACTTTCGACCCCCATATCTCGGGGCCCCTTGAGGTACAAACGAAACAAAAAGCGGTACAATCCTCTCCGTTCTCGGTACAATCCGGTATGCATATAAATATCGTTTGTACCTCATGGGATACCGAGATAACGCTGGGGCCCATTGAGGTCCCAGGCTAACTTTGAATGTTTTGAGGTACACACCAATTTTTATTTTTGCATCAGGTAGTACCATGTACGTGGAGGATTGTACCGCTTTTTATTTCGTTTGAACCTCAAAGGGCCCCGAGATATGACAGTGCAAAGTTATGAAACTTTCGACCCCCATATCTCGGGGCCCCTTGAGGTACAAACGAAACAAAAAGCGGTACAATCCTCTCCGTTCTCGGTACAATCCGGTATGCATATAAATATCGTTTGTACCTCATGGGATACCGAGATAACGCTGGGGCCCATTGAGGTCCCAGGCTAACTTTGAATGTTTTGAGGTACACACCAATTTTTATTTTTGCATCAGGTAGTACCATGTACGTGGAGGATTGTACCGCTTTTTATTTCGTTTGAACCTCAAAGGGCCCCGAGATATGACAGTGCAAAGTTATGAAACTTTCGACCCCCATATCTCGGGGCCCCTTGAGGTACAAACGAAACAAAAAGCGGTACAATCCTCTCCGTTCTCGGTACAATCCGGTAGGCATATAAATATCGTTTGTACCTCATGGGATACCGAGATAACGCTGGGGCCCATTGAGGGCCCAGGCTAACTTTGAATGTTTTGAGGTACACACCAATTTTTATTTTTGCATCAGGTAGTAGCATGTACGTGGAGGATTGTACCGCTTTTTATTTCATTTGAACCTCAAAGGGCCCCGAGATATGACAGTGCAAAGTTATGAAACTTTCGACCCCCATATCTCGGGGCCCCTTGAGGTACAAACGAAACAAAAAGCGGTACAATCCTCTCCGTTCTCGGTACAATCCGGTATGCATATAAATATCGTTTGTACCTCATGGGATACCGAGATAACGCTGGGGCCCATTGAGGTCCCAGGCTAACTTTGAATGTTTTGAGGTACACACCAATTTTTATTTTTGCATCAGGTAGTACCATGTACGTGGAGGATTGTACCGCTTTTTATTTCGTTTGAACCTCAAAGGGCCCCGAGATATGACAGTGCAAAGTTATGAAACTTTCGACCCCCATATCTCGGGGCCCCTTGAGGTACAAACGAAACAAAAAGCGGTACAATCCTCTCCGTTCTCGGTACAATCCGGTATGCATATAAATATCGTTTGTACCTCATGGGATACCGAGATAACGCTGGGGCCCATTGAGGTCCCAGGCTAACTTTGAATGTTTTGAGGTACACACCAATTTTTATTTTTGCATCAGGTAGTACCATGTACGTGGAGGATTGTACCGCTTTTTATTTCGTTTGAACCTCAAAGGGCCCCGAGATATGACAGTGCAAAGTTATGAAACTTTCGACCCCCATATCTCGGGGCCCCTTGAGGTACAAACGAAACAAAAAGCGGTACAATCCTCTCCGTTCTCGGTACAATCCGGTATGCATATAAATATCGTTTGTACTTCATGGGATACCGAGATAACGCTGGGGCCCATTGAGGGCCCAGGCCAACTTTGAATGTTTTGAGGTACACACCAATTTTTATTTTTGCATCAGGTAGTACCATGTACGTGGAGGATTGTACCGCTTTTTATTTCGTTTGAACCTCAAAGGGCCCCGAGATATGACAGTGCAAAGTTATGAAACTTTCGACCCCCATATCTCGGGGCCCCTTGAGGTACAAACGAAACAAAAAGCGGTACAATCCTCTCCGTTCTCGGTACAATCCGGTATGCATATAAATATCGTTTGTTCCTCATGGGATACCGAGATAACGCTGGGGCCCATTGAGGGCCCATGCTAACTTTGAATGTTTCGAGGTAATTACCAATTTTTATTTTTGCATCAAGTAGTACCATGTACGTGGAGGATTGTACCGCTTTTTATTTCGTTTGAACCTCAAAGGGCCCCGAGATATGACAGTGCAAAGTTATGAAACTTTCGACCCCCATATCTCGGGGCCCCTTGAGGTACAAACGAAACAAAAAGCGGTACAATCCTCTCCGTTCTCGGTACAATCCGGTATGCATATAAATATCGTTTGTACCTCATGGGATACCGAGATAACGCTGGGGCCCATTGAGGTCCCAGGCTAACTTTGAATGTTTCGAGGTAATTACCAATTTTTATTTTTGCATCAGGTAGTACCATGTACGTGGAGGATTGTACCGCTTTTTATTTCGTTTGAACCTCAAAGGGCCCCGAGATATGACAGTGCAAAGTTATGAAACTTTCGACCCCCATATCTCGGGGCCCCTTGAGGTACAAACGAAACAAAAAGCGGTACAATCCTCTCCGTTCTCGGTACAATCCGGTATGCATATAAATATCGTTTGTACCTCATGGGATACCGAGATAACGCTGGGGCCCATTGAGGGCCCAGGCTAACTTTGAATGTTTTGAGGTACACACCAATTTTTATTTTTGCATCAGGTAGTACCATGTACGTGGAGGATTGTACCGCTTTTTATTTCGTTTGTACCTCAAAGGGCCCCGAGATATGACAGTGCAAAGTTATGAAACTTTCGACCCCCATATCTCGGGGCCCCTTGAGGTACAAACGAAACAAAAAGCGGTACAATCCTCTCCGTTCTCGGTACAATCCGGTAGGCATATAAATATCGTTTGTACCTCATGGGATACCGAGATAACGCTGGGGCCCATTGAGGGCCCATGCTAACTTTGAATGTTTCGAGGTAATTACCAATTTTTATTTTTGCATCAGGTAGTACCATGTACGTGGAGGATTGTACCGCTTTTTATTTCGTTTGAACCTCAAAGGGCCCCGAGATATGACAGTGCAAAGTTATGAAACTTTCGACCCCCATATCTCGGGGCCCCTTGAGGTACAAACGAAACAAAAAGCGGTACAATCCTCTCCGTTCTCGGTACAATCCGGTAGGCATATAAATATCGTTTGTACCTCATGGGATACCGAGATAACGCTGGGGCCCATTGAGGGCCCAGGCTAACTTTGAATGTTTTGAGGTACACACCAATTTTTATTTTTGCATCAGGTAGTACCATGTACGTGGAGGATTGTACCGCTTTTTATTTCGTTTGTACCTCAAAGGGCCCCGAGATATGACAGTGGAAGTTTGTGAGACTTTCGACCCCCATATCTCGGGGCCCCTTGAGGTACAAACGATTTTGAAAGCGGTACAATCCTCTCCTTGCTCTGTTTCATCCTTTCTGCACATAAAAAATGCTTATACGTAATGGGAGCCTGAGATATAGGGTAAAAACTGCAAATCTTTCAACGCCCATATCTTGGGGCCCCTGGAGATTTTAACGGTTTTAAAAGCGGTACAATCCACTACATATTGGGTACAATCGAATGGTATTCATAAACATTCACTTTTACCTAATCTGATTTCAAAATGTTTAACCCCCAATAACTTTCGTCCCCTTAGGGTACAAAAGAAATAAAAAGCGGTACAATCCTCTACATGCTGGGTTCAATCGAATGGCATGTATAAACTTACAATATTTTATACTTAGTTGCCAAAATATTTACCCCCCTATAACTTTTACCCCCTAGGGGTACAAACGATTTAAAAAACGGTACAATCCGGTACATACCGGGTACAATCGGATACACGACGAAAAAAAATTTTTTTTTCACTTCAGTTGCCAACTTCACATAGGTGCAAAAAGGTGTGTGTTATTTTGTGCGCGACCGACAACATGTGAAACCTATTAATATTATATCAATGCGTTGTTATCTTGGCAAGGGTTAAAAAAAGCGCTGAATTTCAATTTTTATAAAATTGAATCGCTGTTTTATCACGGGCTGGAATCTAATTGAAGATTGTTTTCACGCGAGCGAATGCAAGCAATAGTTGGCTCCAAGGGTGTGCCAGGACCGGGAGAGGGCAGGAGTGGGGGCTGGGGGGTGTAGAGGAGGGGGGGGGAGACGCCGGACTACACTAGATTTTATTACAGGCTTTTCTATACTTTTTGTGTGGACAGTACTTACACGCTGCGAAAGGATGAATATTGAACCAAACTGAACAGTTTTCCAATATTTAATAGCTTTTAGATACCCATGTAGAGTTTAACGAATGTTGCTATGTCCACAGTTTAGTTAAAACATTTTTTTTGGTGGAATTCTAAAAGTTCTGTGCAATGTTTCTAAAATACTTTTACATTAACTACGAGTATGTCAAACTCAAAAGACACATTCCTTTGCAATCATAACGTTGTGCACACCGAGCCAACGGGCATACGTTTAAAAATCAGTGATCGTAAAGAGAGGACAACAGCTTCATTCTGCAGAAGATCAATGGCAGCCGACGTTCAGCCGCAGCCCGTTAGTGGAATAATTTAATTGCCTTATCAGTTGTGACCACGTGCAGGGGAGTAATAAAACTAGGAAGAGCTCAATAGTAGCATTATGGCGTGTCTCAGTCTCGTGTGAGGTGGTGTTGGCGCGAGGGCTGCTCACTGCTGATTGCAGCCCTTTGACCACCACTGCACATTCTATTGACAGCACTACAATGACCCGCGAACAATCAACTTAACATGGACATTCAATTCTTGTTTTCATAATCTAGCAATAATAAAATTGGTCTCAGCCGTTATTATAAATATGTGATTAATTAATTGACTGGTTGTTTTTTTTGAGTAATTACAGGTTTATGGCCTCAACAAACAAGCGCACACTCTAGTCCAGATTGTAAGCGGTGACTCTTGCAACACCGAGGGCGTCATTGGCCTGCTATCTACATTATAAAGAATTGAATAGTTGTACATCAACGAAAGCCTTAAGGGTCCAAGACAGCATGTCCACTCCTCCCCTGCCTCCTGTTCATGGATCACTGGCGACCTTGCTCACCACAGGAGCGCAATACTACTCCGTAGTAGCATTGTTTGGCTGCAATCGAATATAAGAAGCTCTAAATTTCAAACGTGTTCTCGTTGTGGCTCACCTCCCTCGTTCCTCAGTTCAGGTAATTCATTATATAGTTCTTTGTCGCGGTGTGCCTGAGCGGTCGGTCAGCGGAGTCGGCGATTTAATCTGCATGTAAATATGTCAGCGGACCGAACAAGCCTTCATGTACACCGTTGGAAACCGCTCCTTACGACTATCGTATTAGAGATATTAGTCAAATGCATTGTGCTAGTGCTGTTCACACGGCTATCTGCGAGCAAGGCTCTTAGGTCAACTTATATACTACAGCGTAAAGCCCACTGATCTATATAAAACCATAGAAACGGGCTACAAACGATACCAAAATATATTTTTTAGTAGGCAAAACCTCTGGGTAATATTTTATTTTCATAGTGATTTTAGAAATCAGGAAGATTCGTCGTAGAAATATAATAATTTGCAAAAGGTACGAATTTATTTGACGCGGACGAAGCCGCGAGCAGAAGCTAGTTAACTGTCTGATAAACATCACACTATAGCGAGTATTCCACGAGCAACTTCTGCATTTCAACAAATCTTCATATTTTGCAGAAATGAAAACTTTCCCCTGAAGTAACGAGCCAAAGGGATCCTGAATTAAGACTGACTTTGGGTGAAATTGCTGCAATCTTGCCGAGTTTTTACACATTGTTCTCTTTTTATTTACGACAATTTTAATCTATACATCTTATCTATACAGATAAATAAAATTGAAGTGTCTGTTTGTAATTCCAAAATAACAGCTTTTCACTAAATGCATATGAAAGTATACACGCTACTGACACTAAAAAACCAAGTTTTAAAATTTTTCTCTGTCTGTCCGTCTGTCTGTCTGTCTATCTGTTTGTTCCGGGAAATCTCTGAAACGGCAGGACGGATTTTAACGGGACTTTCACTGGTAGGTAGCTGTTGTTTCAAGGAGTAACTTAGGCTACTTTTATTTATTAGAATATTAGGGTTCCGCGACAATAAGGATGAAACTAAATCTACGCGGGTGAAACCGCAGGGCACAGCTAGTATGATATATAGCGAATGTTCCACTGTTTTGAACTAAACATTCATATCTTCAAATGTAGGTATTTTCCTACATAACAGTAGCTACAGAAGTCATAATAATTTTACTATGCATCTAAAAAATATTTTTAAACAAGTATGTAGCAGCGTTTCTCCACTCGCTCATAGATGAGCGAGTGGAGAAACGCTGCTACATCACTCCCCTCCAAGACCGAAGGTCGATCCATTTTTCGTTGTGTGCGTGCAGTGCGTGCTTGAGATAGCTTGCAAGGGCCAGGGTGCTTCGAAGTCTGCGGTGAGTCGAGACTGAGCGGAGATGCCGACCGGGTCCAGCAGGCTCAGCGCAGGCGTGCCACGTGGAGCGAGGAGCAGGCATCCGGCGTGGGCTGCGTGAGGTGGACGTGCGGGGTCGGTGGAGAGATGAGTGCCAGGACCAGTAGCGCGGTGCGTCGGCTGTAATGGACCTGTAGATACTCGATGCTGGCTTGCTGTGTGACTGCTGCTGCTGCTGATGGTTGTGAGGAGAATGATGCGAAGGTTGTTGATGTTCAGGTTCAACGGGGTCACCACTGTGGGGGGAGCGAGTGATCATGCTCATCCCCAGCAAAGGGAAGATCTTCCAGCCAGGCGGGTGTCATGCCTGGGGAACCGCGGCTCCAACTGTTCTAGTTGGAAACTTGTATATGTATATACTGCAATGCGCTTGAAAACTCTTCTGGCGCGATTTAGGTTCTAGTGTATTTGTATCTAAACTTCGCATTTGTTAGCGAGTAGCGCCATCTATGAGCGAGTGGAGAAACGCTGCTACAAGTATATGTACAGAAAACACATGTTTATTTAGATGTTCTGTCAAAATCATGGTATAAATGATTTAGATTCCAACATACATATGCTCACACCTGTATCCCATGGGGGTAGGCAGAGACAATCGTTTGCCACATGCTACGATCCTTACATACTTCTTTTGTCCACATTCATGCATCTCTTCATAGACTTGATTCCAAGTTTAATCTAAACCCGTCAAAAAGTAGCAAAATAGCACATTAACTTTAGCGTTGATGATGTCATAGTGTGATTGTATGATTTTTGCACTATTGTGATAGGACTGGAGCCACTCGGTGCTGGAGACAAGTTAGACATAAACGCAGCCAGACAGCGCGGCGCTTCACTATCAACTCCTTTGTCTGCAATTCTTGTCCATTAGCGATCTTTTCGAGTTAATAAGAGGTAACGATAAGATATTATTTGCACGAATGTCACATAAAGTAAACAATTATCCATCGTATAATAAAGATTTTGTCAACGTGACAAATACGAGTTAACCAGATTCTACGCCGTGTTTACATAGTAGTGCTCCATGAAGGTGTAGGACGAGGAGTCGAGCAGCTCCAGTCACCGACTATTTCAAAAATATGTCTCATTATTTCACAGAAATCGTAATATGTACTTAAAATACACATTGCATGAATGCAGTAGGAAGCAGAAGTTGTGTGTCGCGTAGGCTGCCTGCTCGCGGGCGCCCGATTATTGGAATAGTTGTTATAAGTACGCATCCTGCGCCGTGACGTGGCATCCGTCGGTGCATCTATTATTGCTCGAGCCTTCAATATCGACTCCCTACGACATTGCACATGAGATCGCATATTTTCATTCCACTATGCAAATAATGCTACGCTTATAAGATGTCTTTAAATTTGTTCTATACCGAGTCATTCATGCTGCGGAGTTTGTTCGTACCATTTATAATTCACTAAATATGGGGACAAAGATATAGTAGCAACCACTTTGGGTTGTGTCAGATCTAGCCAGGACATATATTGTTCCAAAATGTTGTGCTTTGATTCTGAGTTTCTGAGTATACTCAAAGTCAAAATGTCAAAGTCAAAAAATATCTTTATTCGATTAGAATTTTTACAAAGTACTTTCAAATCGTCAGAACGACATGGATTATACATGCTACCGCCAGGTTCGAAAGGTTGCTTTTACTGAGAACAACCTGGCAAGAAACTCAGTAATTACTCTTTTAAAAATATTATACAATTTTTAAAAACAAAGTAAATCACTTGAGAAATGTAAGCCCATGGACACAGTTCCAATGCACAAATGTAGATAAAAATTAACATAAAGAAAAGTCTAGTAGTTGTACTTATATCTAAATGCGTAGCTTGAGATGACCAGCCCCCACAAGCAGCACCTGTTCACAAGTATGACGAGAATGCCAGCCATCGCCCTCCTTAACCATTATAGAGGGAAGTGAACGACCCGTCATCCTGACGCCGCCGCAAGCAAAGGCATTTTAGTGAGCATGACAACTCAAGCCAGTCAAAACAAAAATCAAACATAATATTAAAAAGAAATTGTTGCATAAGTACAGTGTCCATGAGACTACTTACAATATTTATCTAGTATTACATCATTCCAAGTTTCCTTATCACACATACTGCGCCTCAGTATATACTATACGTAGGGAGCCTCCTCCTATTCAAAAGATTAAAATACCCGATTAACTAGTAATTAAGTGCATTAAAGATTCAAAAGCCATTGTTGGGGGTGCCATACCTTCTTCCCTGCGCACTGGCTGGTTCAGTAATCACAAGTAGGCGTATAATAATTATATACGCGACTAATTAATTCCCGCAGCAATTATCTTCGCAGTAAATTGCAAGGTAATTACTACTAGACCTCCCTGAAGCCGCCATTTTATTTCAGAACACAAATCTTCATGTAAATATCTTCTGGGATGATGCTAATACAGCTTTGAATAAATTATTTGATAAGGTATTCCGTACATCTCAAATATCGTTACTGTCAAACAAGAGTGCTTCTGTTTTTTGAGTTAAGTCGTATTTTATAATTACGAGAGTATCGTATGCTCATACCAAAGGATGTAATAATCGTTATTTCATATACAGCGTTCGGAAAAACCCGTACAGGTTTATGTAACGTTTTGTATTTTGTATTAAATATAATTGTATTGTTTATTTTCATTAATAAAAAAAAAATACCTTCCTAGTAGAAGTTTTAGAACATCAACTTTTCACCGAAGATCATCAGATGGCAGTTGTAGAGTCCATCGCCTAAGAACACCTATAATGCATGCATTGGTCCCGAGACGGCGATCTCTTCCAATGAATTTTCAGACATATGCAGTTTCCCTACAATGTGTTCATTCACCACAGAGCTCGTGAGGTCACATAATTCTTAGAAAAATTCATTGACATAAGACTCGGTGGGATTTGAGACAAGTCAAACTACTCGTCACCGCGGCTTTTTTATAAGATACCAACATAAGATAATATGGCGAGCGTCTCGGAGGAGACCACAATATATGTGAAGTATTGATATAGCATAACAGATATGTTGTTCGCAACTAGTTGACAAGTTGCGCCGTAAATCAAAGGACACAATAACATTTAACATGGCGATCTGTTTTCCCACGAGTTGTGGAAAAAACAGTCCTCGTTAGTTATTTATTGGGAGGCGGCGTTATATTCGGGAGCCACTCGTGCTCGCCCCATAATGATGGATTATCCATTATTAGATTCCTCGGTGCTCCCGCGCCGCCGCCCGTGTTCCCAATAGTAATGCGGGCTTGTATTTTTTATCCGCGGCTTAGGAGCCACTTATCAAGATTTTCTTGCGGGAGATAAAGGCGAGAAAAATAAAAGGAATTAGACATCTGACATAAGTTGCCGGCTTAAAATGTTTAACGCAGAGTTTTCGTTTAGGACTGGCATTAATAATGAAATGATTCCATCAAAATAAGCCGGTCTAATGGCGCGGGAACAGTGCGCCCCGAGTGGCTCAAACACGGGCGAGGTGCGTTCATACTGTGCTACACACAGGCGGCGAGGTGCGTCCACACTGGTGCTACACACAGGCGGCGAGGTGCGTCCACACTGTGCTACACACAGGCGGCGAGGTGCGTCCACACTGTGCTACACACAGGCGGCGAGGTGCGTCCACACTGTGCTACACACAGGCGGCGAGGTGCGTCCACACTGTGCTACACACAGGCGGCGAGGTGCGTCCACACTGTGCTACACACAGGCGGCGAGGTGCGTCCACACTGTGCTACACACAGGCGGCGAGGTGCGTCCACACCCGCACGCGGATATTGGATAGCGATCGAACGCAGGACATTGCCTAGCGTTTCTTTAATAGCTTATTTTATTATTCACTAGTATGCAGTTCATAATAAAAAGTAATTTAATATTTACAAGCGAATAACAACTTACAAAACACGCATATTCGATGTGCATATTTCCCTTAATTTAACCCAAATCACTGTCAACGCAAAAACCACGTGTTTTTTTTCACATCAACAGCATCCTTACGCAGCACTTAATAAAAAGCATAATATGATAAATTATTTAAATTCCATGAACACATAAAAATTAAATATCACGTGCAAATAGAACACAATGCTAATAAAATCCTCGGCAGCGGTGTGTCGGTGGACTTTAAAACGATTTGCACGAAAAATTACGCGGCAAATCCGTCCCGGGCTGATATAAATAATATATTCGTTCGTCAAATCTTGGGATCTGGTCTGATGGTCCCATGAATAAATTACATTTGTCTGTTGAGTGATTGTTGTCTGCGCTGCGGCGCGCGTGTGGCCCCCTTAATGTCCGCGCTCGTTGCTTCCTGGGCTCCGGCTCACTCATTAACTGCTGATTATGGTATTGCTCATCATTACATTCTTCATGTGTGGTTATTACAACACCTCTGCCTACCATATGAAGGTATTAAGTACGTATTTTTTATATTTATTTATTTATTTAAAAATATTATAAATATTATATTATAAATATTATAAAAATATTACTGAAGAGTTTAGCCCCCAAACTAACTCGTTCGACTGCGTTTTGTATTTTTTTTTAGGTTTGTCTAAATATAATTTCAGATAGATTGAATAGAATGGAATCATAACGGCTCAATACAGCAGTTTAGTCATTGGATGTGATCCCGTCACGCGGCAAATAGTCCAAATAGTGTACGCGCGGCTCGCGACCCGCGGGGGACGAATGCTTTTTACGAGTCGCCATCAAAGCGTCGCCCAGTTTGCGCTGTTAACGTGCATCCTTCTGTCAACACACTCGTGGTTGTATTCTCTCTGTGGTCGGAATTTTTTAAAATGTCTCTCGAATTTATTTATTACTGTACTGTTCTGGAACGTGGTTTCCAAATGTAAAGCTTGCGAACATTAATTTTAAAATTCAACTAGTAGGTATAATGTGCAGGCTCTTATGTATAGGAATTTATAAAGAAGTCAGCTCAGTCCTATAGTAGTAATAACAAGACCTTAAACACCATCACTTCACTCGAAAATCTATTTTATTATGTTACCGTACCGTAACAATTTGTATTATTTAGTTATTTTATCCGCTAGTTCAATCCATAAGAGAGAGACTAAATTTCATGTCATTACCGTCTTCCTTGTATCTCCTATACGTACTCATCAATATATCCATGCCCGCCGGTAATCAATTATTTTATAGTATTGTGATGTAACGTCTCGAGCTGAGCGCCACTAAGCCACGGAGAGAACTGAGTCCTGTTGCAAAAGGAATAGGGATGAATGTCGCGCACACGTCCTTGTATCCCGCGTCAACTAATAATCTTCTGTTAAACGAAAGGCATTCAATTTACTTAGAACAAACAGTGGGTAGAGGCAAACAGTGGGTATTTAACTTTGATTAGGAGCGAGGCGGCGCTCGCTCACCCGCGCCCCGATACGCGCGCTGTTTGATCTCACACGTCATGATACGCACACTGTTCTACACGTGTCACGTCACACTGAACGACCTACCATCGGCCGCTTGTGCGACATACAGATTACTTCACTAATCTTGATATTATTAGAGCTAGCTGAAGAGCATACGGGCTATATGGTTAATCATTAAATTTCTACACAGGATGTGCACTGATTTTCTTGTAATCATCTGCGTTAGTCGCTTGGAGAAATCGCTTTCTAAACCGAACAATTTATTGTTCGTTACATAACTGCGTACGGAGAAAAAGCCCTTTGGAACACTTTTGGCATTGTATTGGGCATCCTCTAAGTGTAGAGGCCCACTCAGTAAATATGAGCCCTCGAGCTCGTTGTCACGCGGGCACGGCGCGTGACAACACTAGTGTCACTAATGATAAACACACAGAAGGACGGCTCCCACACATTAATGGTGACAGGGGCACGCACACCCAGATCCACATTCGCACGGAACACGAGGATACACGCGTCACGCTCTCTCTAAAGTTGCTACGATAAAGAGTCCCAGTATGCACGTGCCTGTGTGCGTGTGATTAGTCTAGGAAGAGAGAGAGTGAGCCCTACGTAGGGAGCTTGTCTCATGTTACCGTTCTTATGAGTGGTAATACTGTTTCAGTTCCCTCGGCGTCCGTCACGGCCGCCCTCCGCCAGCCGCCCGCCGCCCGCCGCCCGCCGCCAGCTGCCTCCGAATGTCCTCATTATGCTCTCGCTTCACTCTGTCTACGGCTAAATGACGCGCCGCACTATCACTGAATACCTGCTTTGTATTATTCAACTTCACCATTGCATTTTGTTAGTCGTGTTTGGGCTTATCGAGACGAGCTTTGACATTTTTGGTTCCTTTCATTGCGACTATCTTCAGGTAAAATGATTCCTGAACTCCAAGCCCAGAGGAGAACATCGCATCGAACTTTGGGAATAGTAATTAGATTGCAGCTCGAAAGTGACGCAGAAATTCGAGAAAATTTCCATTTTCAAATTCGTCAGACAATCGTAATCAGAAATATTGTGCCGATTCGCATAACTAATCATACAGTGTTGATACACAACACGTTGTCACATTAGTTCCGGGGTGCTGAGCGTGGATACAATCACAACATGCACGTCACAACACGCGCGGTGTCCCCCGCTGGTGGTTTGTAATCCATAACCATAATTCTAGGGCAACATTATAGCAATACCTTACTTAAGTAGGTACTACGCTATTATATTTTCAAATTTCACCTTTTCAATCCGTCAGTCGCTATTGCGTTATTCACAAACAAACTGTCTTGATTTTGTTATCGCAAACACTACTGCAGAACACATGATCCTGGGTCGGGCAGAGTGTTATTGGGTATTTTCAAGTGTACACGGAGTCTTAATTAGGAACTTTCACCCCCTTCTGCATTGAACATAAATATAACTGGTTAAATGGGAGTTTACTTAAATAACTGCCTACCCGTCCAGGGAATACAGACGTGAGAATATGTATGCAGGTAACAAACATACTATAATATGAGCAATAATACAATAAGTTGTAGGTTATCGGCAGTCCGGCTCACCGAGCAATATTGTCGATGGTCCTCAGTGACACTCGAATACTCATTAATTAAACGTTACCATGTGAACAACGTATTAATACAATGCCAATGGCCTCTTACATTTTCACTAGTTAATCTGTTGAACCGGTTTTTGCTGAAATTTTGTAAATATAGAGTTTTCACCTCAGTCAAAGTCAAAGTCAAAGTCAAAAATATCTTTATTCGATTAGATATAAAATATCTTTATACAAAGCACTTTCAAATCGTCAGAATGACACAATTTACAGGATTATACATGCTACCGCCAGGTTCGGAAGGTTGCTTTTACTGAGAAAAACCTGGCAAGAAACTCAGTAATTACTCTTTTCAAAAATATTATACAATTTAAAAAAAAAAACAAAATAAATCACTTGAGAAATGTAAGCCCATGGACACAGTTCCAATGTACAAATGTCGATAATAATTAACATAAAGAAAAGTCTAGTAGTTCTATTTATATCTAAATGCGTAGCTTGAGATGACCAGCCCCCACAAGCAGCACCTGTTCACAAGTATGACGAGAATGCCAGCCATCGCCCTCCTCAACCATTATAGAGGGAAGTGAGCGACCCGTCATCCTCGAGGACGGTCTCAGGATACTTAAAAGTCAGTTTAGGGGTAGTGGTCCACTGCTCTGCTCAACTAGTTGGACCATGGGCCTTTACTAGGGGCAGAAGTCCAACTTTAAAAACAATTGGGCCAGAGCAGTTGGATCACTGCCCTTAAACTAAAAACTTATAACGCGGACGAAGTCGTGTGTAAAAGCTAGTAACTAACATTCAAAGAAACATTTGTACATTTGGTTCTGGTAAAATTACCTCCGTAAGCTGCTGATATATCTGTGAAATATTCCCAACGTTAAAGTTAGTAACTTGCTGAATCAACGTAACGTTCATTTTATGCATTCTTTTGTCTTCGTGGAAGTCTTTTTACAGCGAGTTTGGAACTACACTGTGTTTGCTGGCGTTCCCAGTCGAAGTTTTTCACTCGACTGAAAATACAGATTGTTCCGAAGCATCTACCATAAACAACAATAATTTGCACCAACACATTAAAATACCTTTATTTTGTTGTGTTAAGATTAGCGTGGTTTCACCAGATTCAACGGTTCACAGTTTTCATTTACAAAATAAATGCAAATGCCACCACCGTGAAGAAACCTACATAATAAGGCTGATAAGAATCTTAAAGTGTGTTTGTACGAGTATGGTGCTTGAATTAATGGTTAGAAAGTACTGGCATATCAATTAACGAGGCTGAGATAACGACAAAGACACGTTGCCCACAAATAATTATAAATTTCCAATTCCGGTAAATTGAAATGATATTGATGCACCATTTCTGTATACAAATAAAACAAATGCAATAACATGGACAGTCGACAGCAAAATATAAAATGTAAAGCCAGTGTTATTGACAATCACGTAGTGAAGTGAGCACTAGTGGAGACTGGGACAGGCACCTGATAGACACCTCCGGACCAATATCACGGCAATAAATCACTGAGGACCAGAGGTAGCTCCTCGTCACTCACCTGAGAGAGGCGGGGCATGGGAGTGGAGTGGAGGGGGGGGGGGGGCAAGGTTAATGTATTCTTGAATAACATTGTTATACACCGGGGCGAAGAAAAGATTCACCTTTGATCGACACGCGTTCCGAAATAAACCTTATGAAAAATGTATTATTCAGATTATCCGCGTATTTCTTTTGTATTCCTCGAAGGTGGGAAACACGCACACAGTCAGATGGTAAGGAATTATTGTAGCATGTGAACACTGTGGCTCACTGGATTGACTCTCCTCGTATTATGTAACAAATAGTGAATAAATTACAAGATGGTACCGATGTGGACTAGACCCTTCAATGATCTGAGAGATCCAGCCAATGCTTTACCTATATCAAACTACTCCGTTACAATAGGCTTTGCAGGCACTTTTGGCCACATATCATATAAAATAATTTATGTGCTTATGACCATCGAAACTTAAGAAAACTTGATTAGTATCAACCAGATATAATAAATTGTACGTTTCGGTAAAATATTCCCGATACCTCAGTATTTTTTATTAATATACTACCTATTTTCTGCCTGCTTGTTCCTTCACTTTAGCAATTGGTTGACAAGTTGTATCGGTCAGTAGGAGTCTGGCTCCCGGCGGAGTCATAATACTTTGATTGTTGTTAATTCACTTGGCCGCTAGTTTGTTGCGACACTCGCTCCCTCTCGTACACCAACTGGAAGTTGTCTGATCCTCGCCATCGGGGGATTTACATCTTGTCCACTTAGGGACTGCGGTGTTCAAGTGACAGTATTAGATATATAAACACGAAGAAGGAAAGTGATATTAAATTAAGTTCCTTCTCTTAGGGGTCTTGGATCATGTTGACTACCCAAGATGATTACTGGTCAACCGGACAGATGGCTAGTCCATCGCCGTCTCAGGTACTACTGCTATGCAGGTTTGCTCGCCATGCTTTCCTTCAATGTAAGGTTGTAGAAAAACACATTGGCTCAGACCGATGACTGGTGAAATGGAACCCGTACAAAACTCTGATTTGAGTACAATAGAGTTATTAAAATGGTAGTTTAGTCATCCTTCTCCAAACTGTACTTAACCCTTATATTATATTCATAGCCGTTGATTTGTTTCACTTCGCTGCTTTTAGCAAAATACTACCCTATCAGACAGCGCTATGTATATAATTGTCTGAGATGCCAGCTTTACTAATGCCTAGGATCTTCAAAAGGTCATAAGGTCACAATAAGTTCATATATTAGCGTATCACGTGGTAATGTTTAATGTGAGACTAGCTCTATCGTGACGTACATATGTTGAATCGTAACTGATCAGCGTACTGGAGCTGCACCAAACAACTTTATATATGTCCAACCTCGCAGTTGTAAAGTTATTGAAGGCTGTATGAAAGTGATGCTTTTTTAAATTTCGATAAAACAACATTCAATTTCCATCGCAGAATACGCTTGTTATTTCATCGCGAGTGTATCTGTTCATAGGGAGTATGACGCATCACGTGATATACATTTTTGTACAAACAAACCGTCAATATTTTCACCGAAGAGTAGATTTCAATCAAAATGTTTAATCCATATTAGTACGTGGATTATACAATTATATTGGTAACCGGTGGTAAATTCTCGACTTTCATAAGTGCCTTACCAGGGCCTAAACTGAATAAATATTTTTCATTTTCATTTTTCATTTTCATTTTCATTTTCATATCGAATCCTATGTTTTAAAACCAGCTGAATATTTCTCGTGAAGTACACGTTGTATTTATTGACTGATTGTTGACAGACTCACCACTTTACTCATTTACAGTTTTAGTAGTAAATCAATAATAAGCTTATGATAATTTTCCACCGTTTCCAAAATTAAATCGTTCGGTTTAGTTTTACATAATAATGCTGCTTTTATTGAAATGGGGTTGTGTCATTACAAAATAGTTTCTATAGTAAATTTACACATACTTTTCTTTCCAACTCATTAATGGCCATGCTTGGTTATCGATGTGATGCGACAAACACTATAAATACACCAACTGTATGAGTCCTATGGGCCCCCCTCTGCGTAGTTAGAGTGCCCTCCTCACGACTAAACGCTGGCTATCAATCAAGCTGTTTATTACTTATCTTGGGTGTAAGCGTTTCCTATTAAAATGTTCCTTATCACGTCATTATGAGGTCTTCAGTCAAAATAAAGGCGACGCGTCGCCGCGGGACGCCGGGGGAATTAAAACGGTGTTACTTACTACAATGGGGTCCTTAGCTTTAATTATAACGATTAACGATAAATGCGACGAGCACTTCTTTATACGACTAAAGTTAATTAGCAAGTGCCTACCATGCAATTTGATAAACTACTAATTATCCAAGAGCAGTGTGGTCCGCGTTAAGTAGTGGCACCCAACTACAAATATGTGCATGATATATAATACATTTACATCATCATCATCATCACCCTCCTGCCCTTATCCCATGTTATTCGTGGTCGGCGCGATGTGTTCTTCTCTCCCAGTTCTCTCTATCAGCCATGCGTGACAAAATATTAATTTGTTTGGTGTACTAGCTGTGCCCGCGACATCATCCGCGTGAAATAGTGACTGTGGGTAGTAACACTAATAGTAGGGGAGCCCAAGCGGGGATTTCGTGTTTTCCTAAAGCGCGGCAGATTAATATACAGGGGGATACCTTGTACCCGGTTAAGTACCTCCACCAAATATGAACCTCATAAGTAAGGCCGCGCGTCCAGGATAAAGGATATTTAAAAAAAATGTCAGATTAGGCAAATCCCTCTAGATAATCGTCAGATTATGAGACAACACGTATAGGGACATAAAGATAAACCATATATATCTTAATCTGACGCGCTTGAGTATTTTAAAATGGCGAATTTTTTTTCATATTATAATAATGGCCGCGATTTTGCGTCTATTTCAAAATCGTCTGATTAGTGAGAGCATTATTTAAGGTTCACTTAACACCCCATAAGAAAATTTTTTTTTTCATTTTCAACCCTTTCCTACGACCACCCCCATCATGCAAACGATCAAATTAACATACATTCATTATTAAAAATACGTAGGACATTTATGCCATAAATATCTGACGCGCTCGAGTATGTCCACATAACATAAGTTTTTTTACAAATTTGCTATAGCTATAGCCGCTTCCCCCACCGATGAAAAGGTATACATTATATGACATTCTTTTCTTATTATCATCTAAGCTTGCAACCCAATAGGTCTTTATGACGCTCGAGTAAATCCCCATTTAGCATCGTGGGCTCCCCTACTATAATGGGGATTATTGGAAAAACCCGCATTTTTAACTACATAAACTTATAAAACATTCACAAACTAATACCTTAAATATTTCCATATAAAGTTTCACCCCCTATTCCCTGTGTTATTTTACCCCCTTGAGGGTATTTGTAAAAACATTAAATGTAATTTTTATTTATATCTAAATAACAGCCTAAACAAGTCGAAGCTTTAAACATTACGATACTTACCATATAACCGTTCAACCCTTCTTTTAACTCCATACATCCCTTTTTCGAATTAAAAAGTAAGCTATCTACTAGAGTATCTGTGTACCAAATTTAAATTAAGTTCGGTGAATAGTTTAAGCGTGACAGACGGCTACTTTCGCATTTATAATATAAAGTAAGGATTAACTGCTTTTCGATAAGTATGTTTGAACGAGAACATCACTGAGTTGAAAGTGGGTTACCTCAATTTAACTAAAGAGCGCTTTCAAATACTCTCAATAATTCATAGCGGTGACTTCGGGACAAAATAGGTGACTAACATTAGGATAACAGAAAATCGTGGTGGCCGTGTGTTACTGCTACTGCTGCACTAGGGTTCGACCATCCGGCTGACTCACCATATGACATGTGGTGAGTGTGTCACCTTCATCACGATGGTTTCAAACGTATATTCGGCGAGATGTTAGCGCATTTATCTTCATAATTAACATGTATTATAATATTCTGTCGAGTACTCTTCTCGTAAAATAATGACTACTTTTTTAAACTGAGTGCTGTGTTACCTTTACGCTCCGTGTTTGGAGTCCAGCATTATCTGGTATCTCGGACAGACATCTTGCGCCACACTCAAATAAGACTTTTATTTAAAGGCTTCATTTAAATTTTATATTCGTTACGAGTATGAAGTGCAGCGCGCTACCTGTCGTCGAACCCATATTTTATTCCCGGAGTCCATCTCCATACATTTCCTGTAAGAGAGACATCAATGACAGATCCCCCTCCCCTCCCCCTCAGCCCCCGCCCCGGCCCGTCCGCGAGACTCTATGAAAAAGAGCATTTATTCATAATGTGTTCTCGATTTCCAGTTGATATTCGTGGAGGGCCATCAATATTGCGATCCGGGGATTTTACAAATCCTTGGCCATTGAAAACAGACCCTCCACCCTCCCCGCCGCGCGCCCCTCGCCCTCCTCGGCAAATACACCCGCCACGCGAGCTGATACATCGTAATTATGTCGATGTCGATAAACGGAACATATCACTTCTACCGGCTGAGTGGGTTATTTGTGCACTTACAACTGTTTCTATCTACTGTCAATAAATCGTCGTGGCTGAGTGGTTTAAGTAATCGACTTCTACGAAAGCAACGCAAGTTCAAATTTTAGTAGCCTATTACAATGAGCCTTCTAAAGAAATTAACTGCAGTGATATCACACCACCTTTACATTAAGGAAAATTGCGTGATGAAACCTGTGTATAAGTTACAGCAAAAGAATAAATCAAGTACGTGATCACAATCCCGTGATCATCTTTGATAACTCCGATGAAAAATGGAGGGGCCCGTCTGGGGATGCGACAGCATATAAAAAATACTCGACGCTACGAAGCCGAGAAGTCAGAACATTTATTATGAACATTAGACATTCCAATCGTAGCTAGGAGAACTTAGAATGCTCAATGTTCTTCCAAAGGCGCAGATATCAATTTCGAGGCTGTAGAGTTCGGTGCTAATACTCAATTGGCTGCCTTACACGATAGAAGAATAAAGTTAAAAGCATTTATCAGCTCAAAGTTTCATCAAAAAGCTTAAGATGATTTCAGGTCAGTTTGCACCAATATAGTATGTAAGTATCGATATTCCGCAAGCCTGGCGTCCCCTCCCTATCGGCGACAATAATATTCAATAAGCGATGGAGCCGAGCGGCCCGCACTACGCCCCGGACACGCACCTACACACACACACACACACACACACATAATCATGCTAAATGCTATTAAGACAAGTGTATTAGCAATCCACTGCAATGTGACAGCAATTTAAATTCTCAAGGATCATTATTCTCATTATTTTGCATAATCAATTTTTCACGGGAAATAGCAGAACATGATTCATGATGAAGACCGTTTCAGTAAATAATGACATTGATGATAACCAAATATGGCAATAAGTTGCTCACTCATAAATATAATAGTTTGAAAACAACACCTTTACGTATAGACACGTCTTGTAAAAAAACCAGGGAGTTTGGTTCGTCGGCCTTAATTTGGAAAGAAACTAGTCTCAAAAGAAAACTTTCTAATCTCTTTTGCTGAATAGAATAAATGTAAGTTTGACAAGAAACAGTCTACTAATAAGTGCCTATGACAAACTCTAAAAGTTGTTCACAAGATCTTTGAACATGATAACGTATTGTGGATATTTGTAGCCCTATACAGACGCTCGCGAAAACCATGGTTATGTTAGTTGGGTCGACATACAAGCAGTGCAAGATTTAAAAACATAATAATATAACCAGCATATGCAACATGGCCGCGATCAAGGTGAAAGTAGTGTTGTACTGGATACCCCAGTTATACCTCCTCATGGAGTTGCTCGTATTTTTCCAATATATTATGTTCTGCAAACATACATGTATTATAATCACTGCATAAAACAAGGAAAACATTCAAATCGCTGTAAAAACAAACGCGCCGTTTCAATTAAAGCGCTGACACACAAATATAAAGAGAATAAATCATATTTGCATACAGAATATGCGCATGTATTGGGGTGTCGAGTACACTCGTCTCGAGTATCTATACAATTTTTGCGTACTATTATATTATGAGGCGTGACGATAACCTTCACATTAATTACGTCACTATTTTGTTACGTCTCAGATTACGTTTACCCCTTACCTTAATCTATTGCTATCATTTGAACTTTTCAGCCTACAAGCTATTATACTTCACACGGGTCTAATTCGCTTTAACTTCTTTTCGATGAAGAACTGTGTCATGAATTTAATTTTCATTTTATTTGACACTTAGTTACTTAATAAATTGGTTGCACAGCAAGGTCCCTTAAACCTATCCGAGTGTACATAATATGAGATCCCCTCGTGACGTCACTACAAGTGACCGCAATTGGGATACAAACGGTAATCCCGTTTGAGCACGTAAAGTGATTAACAGTATCGCATTGCCGACGGAACACAATCACATACAGCTTACATTGACAATGCACGCACACGAGATACCGCTTTCAATTTAATTGCAGAGTACATACTATTGGATGACAAGCGATTGATGCAGCTGGCCATGTCTGTCATGACGGTCTCAAGAATTCTTTAAGGCACAATACCTTTTTTTTAGTTGAGGCTTAGACAACATTTGTGAGCTTAACTGAACATCTCGTTGATATAATCGTCACCTATACGAGTGCACTATACCGTAATGACAGCGAGGAATCAATCGCGAGGCGCCAGTCCGCGAGCGATCCCGCGGGATTACGTGATAATTGGCTCGCGCCGGACTAATGCTCCACGTAGTGTAGACGGCATTATTGTTGAAACTGACAATTCATATTGTTTCTGCATAAAATAAAATTTGACATGGCAACAAAGCGTACGGCCTGAACTTCTTGTAAACTTCATACTGTACACGCTTGGGAAAACCATTTTGGGGAGTCCATAGTGTAATGGTGCACGGAAGGAAACCTGTTTGGAATCGTACACTGCGAGACTATTTTGGTCGCAAAGTGTGTCGGTGAGCTCCTCCACAATGGAGAGAGGTTCGTTGGTAGAATAATGCTGTGGGCATCACACAAACATTTCTTCAGAAATTATTTTAAATTATTTTTATTTGAACCCAATGTTGAAAGATTTGAACTTCTTCAAACTTTTTCGAATGTGTTTTAATTGAACAACTTAATTCGGCCCAAGCCTGATTTATAATAAAATGTATATTGCCTATTTTAGATAAAGTATTGCAAACCAAACGCGCCCCTCTACTGAATCCTAGAATGCCAACTATTCCCAGCGCTATATCTAACAACATACTTCATCGTAACGCCACAGTTGCGCTCTTCGAGGAATATTTAATTAAAGTCAGCGCGCTGTCGTGTTCTTGTTGTATCGCGTGATATAATCTCACTCACTCTAATGTGATAACATGAGACTGAATAAAATTACCGTTTTCTGGAAATCTATTCACAGAGCCACGAAACCAAAAGTGTATAATGGTGTAGACACTCGATGAAATGTCAGTATAACACCAAGTGAGTGCGACATGGTGGATGTAGAGCATTATTGGATCTGTCAGCGCGAGCCGATTGTTATGAAATCCAATGGAAACAATGCAATCATTAACATTGCGCATCATTTTAATCATCATGAATTTAAGAGTTGTGACTCTTGTTGGTGTAACTGATGCAACTTCTTCCATTCGTCTCTATCCAGTGCCATCTCCTTGACCTCCCTATACGTCATGGCAGACACTTGTTCCTTGACTTGTCTCATGTATGCTAACATGAGTCTTCCTCTTCCTCTCTTTCCTTCTACTTTTCCTTCTAATATGTTTTTAAAGAACCTGTCATGTCGTACAAGGTGGCCAATCATCTTTCCTCTTCGATACTGGATTGTATTCCATAGTACTCTTTTTTCATTTACTCTTTGGAGTACATCTTCATTTGTGACTCTTTCCGTCCATTTGATTTTCTCTGATGATGATTTTAATATTATGCTTATTTCAGAGTTGTGTGTTGCGTTACTGTGACATCATAGTTTTACCTGATTGGAAATAAAACAAAATTATTTTTAAGTTAATGTTATAGTCTGTAGCTGAGTGGTTCGAGTAGTTGCCTGCTACAGTGCAGTACAATGACATTTAAATGATTTATATTTATTAGTAAAAATAAATATAAATGAATAACCTAATAAATTTTAACTATTATAAAATTTTAAAGAAAGAATTAAAACACATTTTTTAATCAAAACAGCTATCGGTGAAAGTCCCAGTACTGAAAATTAGAGTGTTTCTTCAAAGTATTCATTGTAAGTGAGCTGAACAATATATTTCACGCGTCGCAATAAATAACGCCTGAGAAGCGAAAAATCCATTTAAATTAAAAAGAATGAGATAAAATTTGAGTTATAGCGTAAACTAAAACCGCTGCGAATATTTCCCGCGCTTCCTGTCATCTATCACACGACGACGCAGGACGGAGCGGCCACGGCGCGGTGACGACACGGACACGACGCGGTGACGACACGGACTCGACATGGTGACGACACAGACACGGCACGGTGCTTCAAACGAGACTAGAGAACAAGACTAGAGTCTATGAAAATTAAAATGAAAATGATCTATTCAGTTTAGGCCCTGGTAAGGCACTTATGAATGTCGAGGAATTTACCACTGGTAATTTGGTTTTTTTATTATGTTGAAACTTATTCTCGAAACAAATATAAAAAAATATGTTCATACTTTATGTGTACACTTAGTAAGGAGTCACACGTAGTTTTCAATAAAGTGGAGGACTCTCCGAACGCGACATGGATTCTTACACTCCCTGCTGTCTCTCCGAACTAGAATAGCGCTAATAAAATATAAAGATCGATTTCAAATCAATAGTACACACCACCGAGTAGGTACGCAACACAGCCGTGGAGACAGTACTACAACACACAGACAGACGCTGTGAGCCCGGACTGCGCAGACACCCGCTGAGATGTCGCGCGATGTCTAGCATTTATTTGAAACAGACCTGAATTAAATATAGGAATTCTTCGCAGGATTTGTTGGCTCTTATAGTTTCCAAAATAAAGAAACATGCCTCGTCTGCCAAAGCAATGCAATGGCCTACTTGAACACTTTGCGTATTAAAAACTTCACATACATGTTTGTCACGTGCCAATCATAATTAAACATCGAGATTATATTAATTTGTTGAGCTGATGGACTATTGCACAAATAAATTGTATCGCTAAAGCGGTTACCAGTAAACCTCGAATTGGATTTAATTTAAAACAATAGTTTTATTTTAACGAAAACAATTGAAATTTTTCCAAACAAGTGTAATCGCTTCATAAAATATTTTGTTTTTGTTGTGGGGATCGGATAGTGGAGCCCTAAAAATACTGAGGCTACGGCGGTGTGCAGCAATTGCAGCGGAGCATGCAGTAGTACAACTACGAGGGACAGATACCTATTTGGAAATTTGCATTAAATGTACTATAAGCTAGTGAACACTCTGTCAGGTCTTGTAATAGATGATACCTCAGATTTGAAACCAATCGTCAAAGTTAAAACTCGCGAAGTAA
This sequence comes from Watsonalla cultraria, assembly GCA_964035505.1. Lineage (NCBI taxonomy): Eukaryota > Metazoa > Arthropoda > Insecta > Lepidoptera > Drepanidae > Watsonalla > Watsonalla cultraria. The sequence continues at coordinate 7,713,530 of OZ037734.1, read as the reverse complement.
AATATCTTACTCAGAATGGATTTTGTAAGACGGCTAAGAAATGTATGTGATACGATTTCAGTTTCCCATATTAACCCTTTTTCTGGTTGTGACTATCTGGAAACTTATTAATAACCCGATGTCAGAGCTATGAGTTTACAACCTTCCAAAGGGTGAGCTATATATATTACAGATATGCAAGTACTGCGTTACTGCGATATGGATGTGTTGTGTGAATTCTCTGTAGCGGGAGGTCGGGGCGTGTGCCAAATGCGAGGCGACGCGGTGCGCTGTCGCCGGCCGCTCCCTCACCAACACAGCACGCCGCACACTGGGACATACCGCTGCGTTCATACTTGATACAACCGACTATTTTATATTTATATATTTTTTGAACTAAAAAGGGTGGCAAACAAGCATACAGCCGATTGTAAGTAGTGACTGTAGCCTATATTGTGCAAACATAATTGAAGTCGAAAGGTTTTTATTATAGTTCACACACTGCCTCCGCTACTCCACATTTCTTTAATGAAGGCGACCTTACTCACCTTAAGAATATGATCTTCTTATTTTTCCTACGGTTTTCTGTGAGGTCGAGATGTGAGGAGACTGTCTCCAGTCGGGAGATTTAAATATGTCATCATTAATAAACATCAATTGAATAAATAGCTAAGTTTGAAGAGGCGAACCGATTATATTGTAATATAGAAGTGCAAGTGTAAATTGTGAACCCACCCTAAAGGCCGGCGCTAAGGCCATGTTCACACTCGACCGCAGTTTTTTCCCGAAGCTTCGTGAGCGCGCCGCGGGGACCTGGATAATAAATAACAAAAAACATGCGCTAGTGAATATTCCGCGCACGAATTACATTTTGAACTAGAACTAGGGAATTATTAAACGTCGCTTCTCGAGCCCTTTCCTTTCCATGTGAACACATGCGGTGGGCAAGAGAGGATTAAAGTACAAACATCATGTTATCACCAGGTGCCCCACCAATATATGCATGATTACGTTCTGTCGGCGGCTTTGCCCGCGTGTTACTGATCCCTATTTTAACATCGATTAACAATTGTGTCTATGCATATGTTACTCGCTGAAGATGTAGCTTTTTCAAAATCGGTCGAGTAGTTTGCGAGTTAAATCCTTAATATTTGTGTAAATAGTATAGATAGAGTTAAAGCTTCTATCCAAATATAATATCAATTTAAAAAAAAAAACTAAAGGGGAAAATATTTTTGTCAGTTTGTCGCTCAGATGAGGAGAGCTTTTATAGACTTATAAAAACTGTGTGATTCTGTATCATCGTCATCACGACTGAACCGCTGATACACCTTATATAACAAGAGCAAAACAAAAGCTTAGTTAAAAAAATAAAAATTCTTTCACAGCATCACGTGAAAGTTATTCCGCAATACAACGGTGTCTATTTACACACAGCGCGGTGAGAGCGGCGCCCAGTGATTGCATCCGATACACATTACTTCACTTGGACAGTACACAAACACGATAGCTACTGACATATATTATATTACTTCACGAGCATCTAAGAGAGTTAGGGCGTTTCGGGATTCACCCGTCTTACATAGATCGCAGTGATAATAGCAGTATTTTGAAGTGTTGGTGCAACGCGCGACCCTCCTGCTGATATATTTCAAACATTACCGTTCCATTACGAGTGAGGAGAAACACTGCTATTACTAATCATATAACAATCATAACCAGTTTAAATTGAAAAAATATTTGATATTATACAGATGTTAATTTAAGTTATCCCCAAATTGCTTTTGACAAAATTTCGTATAATAAATCTCGCACACTTAATATAATATAATGTTTATTTTCCAAAAAAAAATCCAAAATGCTGTCACTATGACACATATTTGTAAATTTTGTAATAACCGTCTGTACGGCCTGACGGTACAAGCATTCATATGCTGTAGCAAGCGCTTACCATTAGGTGGAATGTAAGCTTATTTGCCACCTTACCGAGTGGGAAGTGGGAGGGGAGTGGTATTCAATTCCAGACTTATAGAGCTCGTCAGCTTCATGGGCAGACTGTCAGCACGCGTCCCAATCACGCTCCTGATAATTGAGGACGTGTAAAAACCGTCCCCAAACAAGCGCCACACGCCGGGACGCGATAAGCCGCCACTCGAGCGCCCGATACGCAACACAAACATGCGAGGGAATGAATCGCAAACACCCAACACATCGGATTGCATCCAACTGCACTTGTAACGGAGAGCTGCAGCTACATATAATTTGTTTGGTGACAAGCACGAATACAGCCCGCAAACGTACGATTGAAACAGGTGTAACGACACACATAACATTTCACCAATGGTGTCTAAGCGCCAACGTCACGTATGGTGATTCTGTACTCGTCTCTCGGGAATAACTCCACGCGTCTTTGAACTTGCTTCTCAGAAGTTTGCAAGTTTTTTTATGAGGAAGTTTGGACGCCAACAAGATTGTGCGCACTTTTTAAGTAAAAATTACTTATTCACGTTTTAAAATATAAAAAAAATATAAAGTGTTACAGCCAGAGCCAACACAATTTAAGAGGTAAACAAGGTGGGTTAGAAACAATTTCTTAAGAGGAGATACTAAATAATTTACGAGTTAGCAAAAGACCAGTTTACTGGGACCCAATACCTTGTGTTGAAATCAATAACTTACAGATCAATGTACACTGGTATTGATATTAGCACAGAAATTGATGTTGTTAGATAACAATGTTAGGACTAGTTCTGCACCGTGGAGTTGTTCCATCATTACGGTGGTTATATGATAGGGAGAAGAGATGGTGACCTTGAGTAGATGGCCAGTGTTGACACAATGAAGTAAAGTCAGCATGACGACGATCCCCAACATGATGGCTTGACCAAGGGGGAGGACCTACCTCCTGTATCATATTAGGGGGTGAGGGAAACTCATGTGTGGGAATCTATGGGAGGTAAATTTACATGAACTTACTAATGAAGGATCAACTTAGTATGTGATATATCATAATCTATCGTAGGGTGATCTCAATGTCGAATCTTCAAATCGCTAAGTATGAAAATGCATACCCGTGAATTGGGCTTAATCAGGGTCACTGAACTGACTTTTAGGTCACCATCACTAATGTTGTTTTAAGTTATATATTTCTATATTGTTTGACATTTTTCAGATCATCATTACCGTGCTCATGTTACCGTGGACGTCGTATTGTGACTCTTCAGTTTCACCCCATCTGCCGTCACATGTGTATACTCCAGTTTTGGCTATATATCATATTTTAGCAATTATATTTTGTTTGTCATCATATTATATTATCATCTTTTCCACTATCCATCGTTTCTCAGGTCTTCCTGTGAAGGAAGGCTCCGTAGCCATCCACATGTAAGTATGTATTAATATAATGTTATCTTGGGCGTGTTAAGTAGATGTAGTATGTATGCAGCGGAGAGGTCGCTGCTAACTCAATAAAGACAATCAGCTAACGAACGAGTCGCCGCGGACGCAGCGTAACGCAGCGCGCACTGTTTACCGCACTGATTGCGACCAACGCGCTTTGCTGCGGACACCAGCTAATAAAACCTTACAGAAGGTAAGCTCACATACAATGGCGACAATAGGCGTATGCACAAATAATACATACTTGAATAATTCACATGCACATACCTAGATTCGAGATATTCGTATGCGCACGTCTGCGTGTGCTTCCGAGAAGCGGTCTTTCTGTTGTCCGTCGAATTTCCATTTTGTGGAACTGCTTGTAATAAACACGACCAAACATCTGCAAAAAAACTCCAAAGCGTATTGCTTGTTTTCAACGGTAGGCAGTTTAGTTATCTATTTGAAGCGAGCAATGGATTACGATCGATTTTTTTCGAGTTTATTTCACAGCGTTCGTGGTAGTTCCCTCGGAATATAACTAAGTTATGTGGGAGCACGTTCGGGGTGTAAAAAATGGTTGTTTATAGCGACCGGCGGCGATGCGATCGCGAGTAATGTATTATAAACAAATAAAACTGAGTGTCTGTTTGTCCTATATTTGGGCCAATAGCTCTTAACGTACAAATATACATCTTCGTAATAAGATATCAATATTTTATACGAGCTAACTCACTGTTAGGATTATTGGTACTTCTTAGAGATCTACCTAAAAATATGTGTTAGAAATATTTTATATCAATCTGAATTTTGTATTATCTAAAATAAATATTCTGTATCAAATCTATACTAATATTATAAAGCTGAAGAGTTTGTTTGTTTGTTTGAACGCTCTAATCTCAGGAACTACTGGTCCGATTTCAAAAATTATTTCAGCGTTGGATAGTTCATTTCTCGTGAAAGGCTATAGGCTATATTTTATTCTCATAAAATTAGGGGTCCGTAACAAAATTGCGAATTTGTAACCCAAGGTGTAAAATCGAAAATCTATTTATGCGTGCGCTGCAAAAACTATTGACAATAGAACAAAATGATGTACTACGGAATTGTAGGTCTTATTAAGATCTACAAAAAAGTCCGCGAGAACATATATCTAACTATCATAGTTTAGTCACAATAACCGCTTTTATGTTCATAAAAAATATTAAATCGTCTGAAGAAAGAAATTACGTTAAATGTGTATCTTAATATTAATCCTTAACCAAATTAAGCATTATGCTATCAAGGGTATTCATGTAGAAGTAAAATACCGTTTGTTTTATTCCAATCGGACATTTCGTTGAGAAATTATCACGAGTATAAAATCGCAAAGAATTGGTACCTAATAATGAGTTATTTGCTAAAGAGTTTTATCAACACGTCTCTTTATTCCGGGTAATCTCTGCAACGGCTGAACCGATTTTAACGGGACTTTCACTGGCAGATAGCTAATTACAAGGAGTAACTAACTTTTATTTAAAATGAACATTTGGGGTTCCGCGGGAATTAAATTAACTCTGCGCGGGTGAAACCGCAGGGCACAGCTAGTATAATTATATGGACCCTCCGGTAAATTCACAGAATTATATTACGTTTTGTTATCTTTGTTAAATGTCTGACTGATAAATTTGCCGTAATTGACGTATTAAACTGTACATAGGATTTTTAACCGACAGCAATAACTGCAGAAGGTGCTCAATCGATAGTAATGTTATTTGTTCGTTCCTTATTTGTTTCACAGTAAACAATAGGGTCCCGGGAACCACCTCGAGACTACTTCAACACACACCGTGACACATGTCACGCTCGTAATACGTCCTCGAGTGTTTTGTCACTAAGGACACACACACAAGGTTGGACTGTAGCTACACAGAACTCAGAACATAATTACCTACCTATATATATCTATACATCTATGCAGTACTCACTAGTATGTCTGTTTGTTTCGGCTAATCTCCGAAACGACTCGACTGATTTTAACGGGACTTTCACCGGTAGATAGTCAATGTTACAAGGAGTAAGTTAGGCTACTTTGATCTAAAAACATCAGGGTTCTTCGGCCCACCCATGAAATTAAGTGTTCGCGGGTGAAACTGGAAGACACAGAACAGCTAGTAAACAGTATACTTCCCATCTGTCCCTATTTATACAATCGGGGAGGCTGACACGAAGATTTTATACCGACCTCCATTAGAGGACTAAACTTTAAATAATTTCTAACCAAATAAAACATTTAATTCCTAATTAACTCCATTTATAAGTTTTTAAGAATCTCCCATTTGTTTCCATACCGATACAGTCATTAGGGAACGGATAGGAATACACTCTCTCGCTCGGCTAAGGTAGGAAGCAGTCCTTCAGCCACCTTTTTGTTTGTGGTTGTGACGCGGTAATAGGTGCTCTATGTCTTGCCAATTACCGGCTGAAAAACACGTGTAATGTCTGCAGAGAGCCCGCACAATCTGTGTTTTATGACACATGTCAAATGGCACCATATTATCACGGCCTCAGGTTGCGGTGAAAGTTTATCAAATATTCATGTACCTGTAATATCACGCTTCAGGTTATATTCGACTTTAGATCCGCGATTTTATCCGCAAGGGATTCAGTAAATATATATTATGGAAGCGTTGTTATATAATACCTAACTATTATCTACTTTAAGAGAGGTCCCGGCATGAGTTTTTAGCACTCGGGGAAAATAGTGAACAACAATGTAATTATAAATATAAACCTCGGATAGGTCGTAACAACCACATTTCATCGAAGATACTATGTATGGATCTAGAATTTCTTCTCAGTAGTATATGTAGTGTATCATCAGAATGTTGTCCTTCACTGTAAAGCTCGTGACGAGTGACAAATGACGATGTACGGTGATGCAATTTTCATAAATTATTTATTAATCAATCATGTTGCTTTCAATTTCGTGGGTCAGTATTACAACGTCGGCGCGTCATTTTAAATATGATCAACATGTTATAGAACCGCCAGGAGCCAATAAAAGTCGACCCACGTCAGGCAGACACGCCGCCACGCTGACAGATGCGAGGCGATGCTACCTCGCCACTCGGATCGGCTCTCGATACATCGAACATCACTCCGTTACTCGCATATTTTGCCTCTATTTCCGATGATTTTTTGTTTTAACAGACGAATGGCGAAAGCGACAGTGGACACACAAGTTTAATAACGATAAAGTTAGTGGAAATATGAAGAATAAATATAAAGTCTTTGCGTCGTGGTTCATTTGGCAGTCGCCTGCAAATAGTGGATTATGCGGAATGAACCCTCGGTTTGTAGATATCAGTTTACTAACAACACAACACTCAATTATTGTAGACGAAATGAAAAAAGTACGCAAGGATCATACATTATGTGCGCTGAGTAGTCTCTGCCTTGGGACACAGGTGTCAGCATGCGTATGTATTTAAATATGCGTGTGTAATAATGCGTAAATAAAATTTTCACTGAAGATGATTAGGTGCCAACGTAATGCTGGTGGTGATGACTGCATTTAATTTTTAGAATTCTCTTTGGTTCACGAATCAGGCGAATCATAATCTGCTCGGCCATCATGGCTGCTGCTTAGCCCGACATTGATAATCACATATATATGATAATCACATAAAAAAATATAGCCTTCGTAGAAAAAGTGACCATTTAGACCAAGTCAGGGTGATTGCTGAAACTCGGCCTCCACCATATTATACAACGGGGTGCGGCCAAGGCCTACACATACGAGTGGCGTCCAAAGAGGCCTCCCACACACTTGCACTGCAGCCAAATTATATACCCAGCATATGACTCATATCGATATATTTGACTGTTGTTCGTCTGTCTAGTTTTATTGATATAAAGCACAAACATGTTTTAACACCTGTATTTGTCAAAGGGGTAGGCAGAGATGTTCTCATAATACACCCATATTTCGCCAGCTTTGCTTAAAGTGTCATGCAATAGGGGGCTAGCTTCTTGACATTAACTAGACATTAATTCAGACTCCGGGCTGCTACTGGGAAATTACAGACGGTAAAACTCTTGGGATCGAACCCAAGACCTCGTGTTCTGCTGCAGTGCTTGCGACCACTAGACCAACGAGGCAGTCTACAGCCCATCTGAGGGTAACGCTCACGCTATGGTGACCGCTATATTGCTAGTAAAACAAGGGGTGACAATGTAACAGTGAGATTTGTTTAGCCACCACGAGAAAAGACGATTACTGTCACATGTAGTATAGTAGGCAGTAGCATGGAACTTTACGATTATTTAGCGGTAAACATCATCACAACAGCTATAATTTATAAAGATACTGTGTGAATTGTCCAAAAGTCTAATCCTGTGCAGACGCAGTTTCGGGCACCAGCTACATAGATTCAAATAATGAACAATATTTATTAAGAAAACCCACCGGGCGTAACTATCTTACAAAAAAGCTAGTGTCTGAATTTGTTCGTCCCTGGCACCATTGTGATAAACTTTTATTGGGAGCTATGAGTGTGTGTCGCGAGTGACGCCTCGCTGACCAGGAGCCAGCTACATACACTTGTGCTAAGATTGTAACAACGGCCTCTACTTCCAATAAGCCTCTCTCGGCTGTTTTGTCTGATTCTATATGTGAATAGATAATATAGAAGTGTCTGTTTGTGATGTCAATATGTTTTTTTCTTCTGAATGCCTATGTTAAATACATAATACAATATTTAAAACCAAAAACTATTTAAATTCATCTATATTTAACTATGTTATATATTTCATATTGTCTGACTGGGCAGTTCCAGCTGATATCCGATCCGGGTGGACCGATTGTGGTGGGGTTTTCAGGTACCTGATGTTACAACATATAAGGCTTATTCAAACATGTCCACAGCCGATTGATTAGATAAACTCTTATATATATTTATTATATATAAAAGTTTATCTATACATACAGATAAATAAAATTGAAGTGCCTGTTTGTAATTGCAAAATAACAGCTTTTCACTAAATGCATATGAAAGTATACACGCTACTGACACTAAAAACCAAGTTTTGAAATGTTTCTCTATCTGTCTGTTTGATCCGGGTAATCTCTGAAACGGCTGGACCGATTTTAACGGGACTTTCACTGGCAGGTAGCTGATGTTTCAAGGAGTAACTTAGGTTACTTTTATTTTCTAAAAATATTAGGGTTCCGCGACAATAGGGATGACTAAATCATATAATAAAGTAAGGGTGAACCACGGGGCACAGCTAGTCCAAAATAATAATTACAGCTCCGCGCAAAAATATCAAACGACTCTATGCGGGTGGGACCACGAGATACTATTTCTATTGTCACTTCTGATACAATGTATCCCACACGAAAATTCCATTATAAATTGTTTTGCAAGAAATTTTCAAATCGATTATTAATTAATTTGGTCCATATAAGACAGACAATCAGACAAACTCTACACGTTTTACCTCTTAATATAAGTGTAAATACCGGGCGAATAAAAAGCTTAAAGTTCACCCAATTGCCAGCAAACATTGCAACAGACGGCAAAGGTCACCAGTGATCTCCGGAGACGTCTCTGACACAGCTTTGATGTAATGCTACTACAATATTTACGATTTTATATTTGTTATATTTCATAAAATATATTTGATTATTTCCATAGGAATTCTTATATTTTGTTGAAGTACCCTCATGGTCGCATAGGTTTTCTGACACATGGTTTAAGAGCCTGTTAGGTAAGCGACGCAAGATCCAAGCCTGGTGAGATTCTGTAAGTAGGAGTTATTCTAAAAACTTAAGGTGAACAAATCTAGAACAGTAGGTACCTGGAATAACGTCTCACCATCTATCAGGTTGACACCTAATCACCTCGTGAAAAGACCTTTGTCCACCTCTTCAGACACCCTTTTGTGAAACCATGAATGAATAAATGAAGTATCAATGTTATTTTAATAATAAATGTTGTGATTCTTGTCAATGTTAGAATTTAACGAAGGCCTGAGGCGATAACAATACATAATATTATTATAATAACCATATATTATTACAGAAAAAGGTTTCATTTTGGTCCAATTATTTTGTTTTGTTCTATAGTTGTAATAATCATAAACCCTTTAGATAACAATGGACGTGAGTCCTGAATCCTTGCTAATATTGGCTGAAACATTTCAGGCATTTATCACAAAGGTTTTTTTATCTCGGAGAGAAATTTAGATTTTTCAATCAAAGACATTCTCCAGTCTGTCTCGGTGAAGTACTCTCAGGAATGTTAGCTTCCACTCTTGTCCAAGCCCCGACCTTGTGTCATTTGACAAATATCACGTAACAGGAGGAACAAGGAACGTAAAGGATGACAAGGAAAGGAAAATAAATATAAGAAACTGAATCAAAATCGGTCTATTCGTTTGGGAGCAAATTTGTCTCAGACATACATCTATCTATCTGTAACCTATGTTAGTCCACTGGACATACGCGTAATACGCATAATGAGTGCCATAGCGGCCTGTCTTCAGCTTGCCGCATCCAGCATCTGCCTGCAGTCTTTCGCAGATCGACAGACATTTAAACTGTAGGTAAAATAAATTCTGTTGAACATAATAATGTGGCCGTCGTAAAAATTTAGAAGAGTTGCTATTTAGACTTATTGTGCCTACTTTGATAACATTTTCTTACGCTATGTACTATGCCTTGTGCTACGATAAGTCACGAGGTTCACAGTAAACCTAGCCATGTTTTCGTATAAAAACACAATATGCATGTTATCAACATATAAGGCTCACAAGCCGGTTGTGTCAAATCCCTGAGCTCATTCCGCCGTCGATACGACGAGGTGTAATATTTTTAATCCAGCGTCTTTACCACAAAATATAACTCACGGAAGGTCAGCTCCCTTACATTAGTGTAAACAGGCGCACGCACACATACGATCATACATATGCATACATACGCTCACGCCTGTATTCCCCGAAGGAGAAGACAAGCAGGGAGGTGTTGTAATAACAACACCCACTTTTCACAGAAGATGATTAAGTGCCAACGTGACAGATGGTGAGTCCATCGCCGTCTCCTTAGACTGCGATGGCGACGGCGGAAGTGCCTGCACTATATATACATCTTCAAATCACTTCTCAGACATATGCAGGTTTCCTCACGATGTTTTCCTCCACAAGCACGTAGTGTGAAATCGCTGCACATAAGTTTTTAGAAATACTTATAGGCACAGGCCCCGCTGGGATTCGAACTTGCATTTGTTGCGTACTGCGACTGCGACTGTGCGACTGCTGAAATCCCTCAGCTACCATTTCTTCCTATATTATAATTATTGCATCAGTTAAATTGTGGCGGCTTCAAAGTACCTACTTCGTTTAATTGTAACTTTTACATTAAGAGAGAAAATCGGAAAAAATATAAGCAATTGACAATGAAGGAAGGCGTCCTTCTGTTACATGTGTGGCGTGTTTACGCACGCGTCTAAGCGCGGTATTATGTTAACGCATCGCATGCGAGATGTGACTTTATTAAACGGAATAATGTACAGAACTGGCTCACTTTAGTGTGATGAGCTATGACAGTGTTTCCAGCTGAAAGCTTGAACTCGATTTTACAATAACCTCTCATTTCTACAACAAAGCTGTATAAGCGCGTTTTGGAGCTAAATTATAGAAAAAAACAAAATTGATTTTGAAAAAACTTTAACAGTTTGTTACTTTTTAAATAGTTGATCATCTATCGAAGAGATTGTTTGTTTGTTTGAACGCACTAACCTCAGTAACTACTGGTCTCCCATCATCGGTTTAAGCAGAGCGTATTAAGAACTTTTGAGCTTTGACGTTTCATTTTGGTACCGTAAAACTAAACGTCAAAGCTAAGAAGTTTTGATCATAATTGGACTTCTGGTCCGATTTAAAAAATATTTCAGTTTTAGATAGCTCAATTATCGAGGAAGGCTACAGACTAAAATATCATCACTCTTTGACCTATTGCTGGTTCCGTGTTCGCCAAAAGTAGCAACTACTCCACGCGGTCGAAATCGCGGGGAGAAGCTAGTTTTGTACGTTTTTTATTTTTATTGAACAACAAACCTTAATAATGCTTTCTTTTTATAATTGTTTGTAGGACCGTAGCGCTTTTGTGAGGCTAATAAAACGTTGGGCGCTGAAGAGGCAGCCTCCGCGTCTAATGCCGTCAGTAGCCGATGAGAGCCCGCGCCGGCCGGTCGCCTCGCAACTCGGTGCCATGAGCTCGTACACGCGGATATAAGTTATCGTAGTTAAGTGATTGTGCTCCGGAATACCTTTGCCTCCAGACAATACTCCATGTCCAAATAGACCGTAAGTTAAGTGTAGTTCCAATGTACAAGATGCGGAGGATTTGCCACTTGGTGTTGAAGTTGCTGTTCCTGCTGGACGGTAAGTGGTTACTTTGAGTTTAAATCTTATTGTAAACACTCTTTAGGTGCAGTTTCTTTTGGAGTGTTTCAGGAAAATGTATAAGCTTTTTAGCGCATAAAATATATTTTTGGAATATATTAATTAATATTATTGTTATTTACAATAACTGTATGTATTTTCCGTGGGACGTGGACGATGTAATGTAAACATGGGCGTTAACGAGCAAAATACAATATTTTCATTCGATTGTGGACCCCGCCACCGGCGCCGCGGCGTAAATTAAATGGTTTCGTTTTAAACCAACTCCATGAATTGTGAACATTTGCAGTTAAATTAATGTTCGCGCTATTAACGTTATTTAATTATTTGTGTTCGCATGTTACGTGAACGTTAAATTATGGAAATCTACTTTAAGGGAAACTGTAATATTGTGCTGTAAAGCGCTGTATCATTAAGAGGGAAAGTTACCGGCGGGTTTCAAAGGAAAAGCTTGGGTTCTCCAAAGAATTTATATTTATCCAGCGAAATTCCGCAACCTGCCTCTAACGTTATTTCCAATCTGTATGCGACCAAGCGCAGAAAATACCGATGCCCTTCTATCTTACAAACATAATGCACTGAGACCTAGCATCGGATTAATAATTGACGTGCTCGTGAAGGCTTCGCGTAACTTAACATTGATGACTAGCTGTGCCCCGCGGTTTCACCCGCGTAGATTTAGTTTCATGCTTTATTACGCGGAACCCTCATAAGTTTTCTAAATAAAAGTAGCCTTAGTTCTTGAAACAACAGCTATCTGCCCGTTTAAATCATTCAAGCCGTTTCAGACATTAGCCGGAACAAACCGACAGTCTGAGAAACAATTTGAAACTAGTTTTTTTTGGTGAGCACCCCATAAGTATATTTATATACGCATTTAGTGAAAAACTGTTAATTTGGAATTACAAACACACATTTAAATTTTATTTATTTGTATAGATGGAACGAAGTAACAGTTATGTAAAGTTCAATCATTTAAAGCTCGCTCGATAATATACTAAGTTCAAGCTGTTATAACAAAATGTGTGTGCACTAAACTTTCTAATTAAATAGGTACTCATATTAATACTTGTCAACGTACATAGGAACGGAGGATAAAATGTTATATTGTACTAATAAAGTTAGTATAAGCATTATACGAACCAAAAACATTATATAAACAGCAAAATTCTTGTGGAAAAACAGCAAAACTGCGCGAACAATAAAAATGGCCAACAATTTAGCGGTCGGCCGCAACGATGAGATATGGCCTTAACAAATTGGCAGAAAGTCGCTCTCAGGGGTTCACTCTACACACGCACTACATATTATACCAACGAACTCGTATTTTTACACGAAATCTACCTTTTAACTTCTCTAAAAACACACTCGTAAAAACAACACTTTTTAGTAAAACGAGTTATAATTTAAAATGATTTATTCAGCTTAAGCCCTGGTAACCTACTTATAAATGTCGAAAAATCCACCGGTTCAGAAACTTCACATTCTGAGCAGAATTCTGAAAATAAACTCACCTGATATCTTGTCAATTTCATCAAAGTTGTCCCAAATGTCCCAATTTTTCTATACTAGTCCAGTTAGATGTCACACCAGTAGCTTTACGGTGATGGAAGACATCGTGACGAAACCGTTGCATTCCTTGGTAATAAATAACCACTTGTGAAGTTATGCCTGAGAGACTGTGACACTCACCATCTGTGACATTGGAAACAAAAGTGGATACTTAGTGGGTGTTAAAACACTCATGTTATATGGAATTAACGGACGTCACGCGGTATCACCCGCGTAGTTCCCGTTCCCGTGATAGTACGGATATAAAATATAGCTTATATTAATCAGTGATAACGTAGCATTTAATTGGTGAAAGAATTTTTAAAATCGGTACAGTACTTTCTGAGGCAATTCGTTATTAACATACATACAAACCTTTCCTATTCATAATATTAGTAATGGAATACGGACTGAAGAATTAACAGTTTTAGTAAGACTTGGGTTGCTTTTGCTCAGGACTTTGACTGCATGTTATCTATGTACTAAACATATTCAGCAAGTAAAAACATCTTATGTACACCTATCTCTTGTCGTCTAATATGAGTCGAACTGTCTGTCATACAACTACCTAGACAGACAGGCTTTATACCAAGAGATTCTCATGATATAAAGCCCCTGAAATGTAATTCAATTATACAACTTCTAGCTGTAAATAGAGCTACCATAGTCGGTAGTAAACTATCAGTAACAAGTCTTGTGATGACAAGCTCATTCGTGGAAACAGTGGAATGTTCCCTGAGTGCCTCGAGCCAGGTGCACTCTCACACATTCCACGAATATTACACTGCAGCGAGATTAATAAGCCAGGTGTATTTACAATTAAAATTATAATTATCTGTATCTCATTTCATTGAGAGTTTAAAGAACGGTGCTGTTATTGATAAAGAAATATAATATATTTATATCAATCATTATCTATTTATATATAACATTTGGCAATAATAGCGGCTGTATTTTGTAGGTATTAAAGTTTTTGGATACGATGGTACTGTGGTGGAGGAAAGTTTGGTTGAATATATATCTACCTAGCTATAGAATAGGTTCTTACTATAAATATATAGTATTATCTGCATGTTTTTTATTAGTTTTAGGATTTGACATCGTAAATCATCTGTCCGTCTGTCTAAACTGTACGTAAGTCCGAGCTAACCTTGACACATTTGGCAATCTTTAAGAAAAAGTGCTACCGCCTCGAGTGAGTGATTTGATTCAATCAGGATCTTGATGGACTCGATCTAGAGTACTATAATAGTAAGAGTAGAACCTAAAATATTTATTTTTAAAGAAAAAAAATTTTTTTGGCATACTAAATAAATTATTAACAAACAAGAAATTCAGTTTTCCTGTTTAAAGTCCGTGCATTTACATCTAAGTCAATGAACAAAAACGTTTCTTTGAAATCCCCCCGGCCCTCCGCCGCACTACTAATGCTTGTAAATTAATTAACACGACCATTAGCCACCACGACTGCAGTCTGGAGCAGTAACATTACGACGCTGAATTAATTATAATAAAGATATTCTCGGCTTGTGCCTTGTTGCACTCTGTGCTCTGACCTAACGAGATCGCGACTGAACTGATATTGCGATTAATGTCTTCCAACATTACGGTATTCCATTTGAGATAATCATCTTATACAATACTAAACTAAAATGAAAGTATTGTAATTTGCAAAATAGCTACTCCTTTCTTATTTTAAACAAAAGCATATAAAATAAGAAAGCCGTGGTGGCCTTGGGGTTAGAGCAGTAGCCTGATACGCAAGCGACGCAAGTTCGAATCCCTCGGGGTCTGTACCAATGAGTTTTTCTAAAAACTTATGTGCACTGAGTTCATACCTCTTGCTTCACGGTAAAGCATATCATCGTGAGGAAACCGGCATATGTCTGAGAAGTAATTCAAAGATGTATGTATAGTGCCTAAGACGGCGATGGAATCACCCTCTGACACGTTGGCACTTAATCATATTCGGTGAAATGTGTGTAGTTACAACGTCACTGCTTACCCTTTTATTATATTTCTCAGCAAGGACCAACCAACTAATTGCTACTTGGTACAAAAAGCTAACAACTTGTCCAATTTCTGAAAATCTCGGAGCAACGCAATTTTGTAGATACCTTTCGGATTAACTGATTTTGGACCAAAACTTAGTACCTTAGTCGAATATCGTTTAGCTTATCCTGTCTATTTGCTTTGTGAACAAATAGGGTGAGGCAGGCGAATCAGTTTATAACATTTCCCCTGAACCTTACAACTATTCAACTGTACCTTATCGTTTGTTATTCTGAAACATATTTTGATACTCTACGCTGACCCCGACGCTGTGTAATTTATAAGTTTATAAAACTGGACCAACTAGTTATAATTAAGTTTCTTTTGAACTGTTTAAAAATAACTTACGCAATTTGCAAGTGTTCTAAATCTATACATCTATCTAAACAAAATTAAAGTGTCTGTTTGTAATTCCAAAATAACAGCTTTTCACTAAATGCATATGAAAGTATACACGCTACTGACGCTAAATAATCAAGTTTTAAATTTTTTCTCTGTCTGTCTGTCTGTTTGTTTCGGGTAATCTTTGAAACGGCTTGACCGATTTTAACGGAACTTTCACTGGCAGGTAGCTGATGTTTCAAAGAGTAACATAGGCTTTTATTTACCTAAAATATTAGTAGAAACTCAATCTACGTGGGTGAAACCGCGGGGCACAGCTAGTATTTAATATATTCGGATACTTGACCTAAAAGAAAATGATGTAATGTAAAATTCACTTTAAAGTCTTGTAGCTAAGACTCCTTAAGGTTGAGAATAAATTGTGTAGTGCCTTATTTATAGAGCTCCAAGTTCTGTGTAATCTGCATATTAGATGTAATAGTCCAAATGCCTGGATTTAGAATTCTAACTTTGCTGCTACAATAAAATTTGCAAATTGTACTGAATTTAAATAACTTAGTTACGAGTACCTTACATCGTAATGTTCAACTAATTAATTTAACTTTTTAATTGTTATTTGAACATTCATTCAATTAACAGAAAACACTTAGTTACACATTTCTAATTAATATTTTCAATATAACATTAATATTAGCTTTCAATGGTGAAACACAGCTTCACATGCACTTAGTAATAAGTATACATACATATTTGAATTACTCCACAGATATATACAGATTTTTCACGATGTTTCCCTTCGACATTAAGCTTATGACGGGTCGATTTGATTCTAATGTACCAGGAGTCTTACATACTTATGATAGTTTGACTCATCGTATGAGACTGATGTATTTGAATTGCATAAATCTGTCACAGTCTCACAGCCTAACACATGGTTGGGCAGCAGGTCAGGGTGAAAGTAAAAAGGTTGTTATAACAAGCATGTATGCAATATTTTACTTATAGAGCCGTGGTGGCCTCGGGGTTAGAGCAGTCGCCTGCTACAAAAGCGACGCAAGTTCGAATCCCAGCGGGGCCTGTACCTATGAGTTTTTGAAATAATTCAAAGACGTATGTATAGTGCCTGAGACGGCGATGGACTCACCCTCTGTCACGTTGGCACTTAATCATATTCGGTGAGGTGTGGGTGTTGAAAATTACAACACCTCTGCCTACCCCTTCGGGGAATACAGGCGTGAGCATATGTTTGTATGTATGTACTTATCGAGTCAGCGTAATATGGGGCGCACGAGTGAAGTCAACACTAAACAGTGCGGCCATGACAATGTCCCAGCCACCCGCCACCGGCCACACTCGATACTAGGGCCATCTTATCCGTTATTCAGTGCGGAGCCGCGTTATCGCCGGGATGCACGGTTTTTACTGGATCCTCTTATTGGAATATACGAGGACCGCGGCCGGAGCGGCTAGTTAACCCGAGCCCGCGGCGCTCTCAATAGAATATTACACATTTACTGATCATGAGCTGCACTTTAGAAGGCGTAACGAGAACTCTCGTACGAATTTCAAAGCTACCTGACTGAGGACTGTACTTAACCTTTGTGTTGTTTTGGTGGGTAAGGTTACCAGTGCTCCATGGGGAGGAGGGGGAGTGGGGAGGAAGCTAGCTGTAGTGGGACAGTCATTAGAGGTACACCTGGTGCAGTCCACAGTCGAGCAGATCCAAATGTAAATGAAAGAAATAAAAAATATTTGGACGGGATCATGTTTCCCAGTTTGTTTTCATTATAATTCATTAGCATATATGTACTGTCATACGTACATATGCTCACGCCTGTATTCCCCGTAGGGGTAGGCAGAGGTGTTGTAATAACAACACCCACTTTTCACCGAAGATGATTAAGTGCCAACGTGACAGATGGCGAGTCTATCACCGTCTCAGGAACTAAGTATACATACGTCTTTGACATAGTTTCCAGACGTATGCAAGCTATGCTTTCCGTCACTGTAAAGCACGTGGTATGACATCACTATACATAAGTTTTACTCATTGGGACAAGGCCCGCTGGGATTTGAACTTCACGCGACTGCTAAAACCACAAGGCCATCACAGTCCTTTACTTTGCCTCTGCACTGTCGTGAGATATAATGCCATGTACATACGGTATACACATAACAGTTGCCGTGAAGAAGTGTCATAATTAATGTAAAGTCATTACCATAACATAACAGGCGCATGGTCGTGAGCGCCGCCCGCCCGACGCCGCTACAACCTGTATACCCATACTACACACTACAGCCTATATGTGCTCATCGCACGTTATCTCCATAACTCCCCCGAGGGGTGCAAACGATTGTGTCCTTAACGCTGGTGACGGAGGGAATGCTTTACTCAAAGAATTAAACTTGGCCTAGAACATGAATGTATGTAGGACACATGTATTACCATTGACCTGTGAACTAACCTCAATCGCTTATCGTCGTAGTCTCTTAACGATTAATACAAATAAATTAAATATTTCTAAAACCTTTCTCTGGTTAGTTGCTAATCGTTAAAGTTGGTTCAGTCGTTTCAGAAATTAGCCGCAACAATTTGACAGACAGACAGAAAAAGTAATTGTTTTTTCCATGAAGGTACCGTATTTATTTCATATGCATTTAGTGAAAATCTGTTTATTTTGAACTACAAACAGACACTTAAATTGTATTTATCTGTATACATGTATAGATAAGTACAGTGAAGGCTGTGAGGGTGGACCGCGGAAGCAACCTATCTGTAGGGAGCCGTTTTATGGGAACATAAAGCTAGTGCCATGTCACACGCGGTGTTGTCACTCCACATCTAACGTATAAATACATAGACTAAATAACAACAAGGCTTGTATAACTAGCGTTCTCGTTCCTGTTACCATCTACATGCTGTTCTTTATTGGGAAAGCCGTAGTGGTACTCATACAGTGAAGATAGCTCAGTTTAAGAGCTTTCGAAGCTAACCAACTGGGGAATGAATCTGCATGTTACGAACCATCGAAAATAATACAACCATACGTTCATTTATCTTGTATAGATAAATAAAATTGTGTCTGGGTGTAAATCCTTAAATACTAAAGGACTACTGAAGCGGCTTATCACCAGGCGGCCTGTATATTTGTTTACCATCTCAATTTGTAGGCTATTGAAACTGAAAGTGGAAAATCGCCTGTAGTGTATGTTCAAAACTGGCTATTTTATTATGATGAGAGGGAGATCCCAGGGGGTACCTCGATATGGTAAGCAGACAACACCCACTCTTCTCTCCCTGGCCTTATCCCAAACATTGTTGGGGTCGGCATTTGATTCAACCCGATGTGGCTGATCACCGGATTTTTATAAGAAGCGACTGCCATCTGAGGAAAATCTGTGATCTGGGTTAAACCAGTTGTCAGACTATTTTAGGCGTCCGACTGACCTGTAACGATTGCCAAAGATGATAAATTGGCAACCGGGACCGACGGCTCATCGTGCTCTCCGAGGCACGGAGGGAACTCGGGCGGTCACCCATCCAGTTACTGGCTAGGGCTAGGGTTGCTTAACTTCGCCACGAGCTCCTCGAGATAGACGAGATAACACCCACTGTTCTTTTCTTAAATTGATAAGTAACTAATCAATAAATGTATAAATATAAGCATTGTAACAGTGTGGTGTGGCCCCGTCCTTAGTACAGGGTGCGGACACTGCGACGATTGGTGAATATTTAATTTACGATCGAGAATAGCTGTAAAATATTTACGCACGCACTTATATGGGATGTTTTGATGGCACTCGCATGCGACCTGCGCTCTGATGCCTGCTTTTCTGACTTCTTTTATACTTACAAACAGTTCAGTGGTTTGGGACACTACATTTATTGCGACGTCCCTAAACCCACAAGGTCAAAGTTTTTTTTAATCGCTATATTCTTATTTGAGTTATTTAATCTATACAGATAAATAAAATTGAAGCGTCTGTTTGTAAATCCAAAATTACAGCTTTTCACTAAAGGCATATTAATGTATACACGCTACTTAAAAAAAGCAAATTTTAAATTTTTTCTCAGTCTGTCTGTTTGTTCCGGGTAATTTCTTAAACGGCTATACCGATTTTAACGGGACTTTCACTGGCAGGTAGCTGATGTTTCAAGGAGTAACTTAGGCTACTTTTATTTTAAAAAAACATTAGGGTTCCACATAGGGACACACATGAAATTAACTATACGCGGGTGAAACCGCGCGGCACAGCTAGTAACAAATAAAAATACTTACACACACCGCTTTTTATGTCATGGGTGGATCACTTTATTTTTATTTTTAGAGTTGTTTTATTTGCGGACACCAATTTCGTTTTATAAATATAGCCTAAGTTACATCTTGCAACACCAGCTATCCGCCTAGCAATCCGCCCAGATTGTTACAGAGATTAACCTGAACAAACAGACACAGAGAAAAAAATCTTAAATTTTTTATGTTATTTACCTACGAGTATATATGACTTCATATGCAGTTAGTAAAAAGCTGTTAATTTGGAATAACAAACACACTTCAATTTTACTTATCTGTATAGATGGATGATACGAGTGTGCGTTAGTGTAGTGTTGTGCTGAGAATAAGTACAGAATTCAATCCCGGGTTCTCGTGAAAAAGGCCGAAATTCTTAGTCGCTCGTCCGTTCGTTTCGTTCGCGCCAGCTATTGAAATAACAGCAGTCAAGGAGTGTAATGTTATTTAGGGCCGTGAAAGAGTCCCGGCCCTCGAGGCCTCCGGGGCCACTCGGGCCCCGAGGGCCCTCCGCTGTGTGTCTACAAGCATTCATTTAACAACTGATTCCGATTGTTTGCACGCCGGCCCCAGTTCCCGGCACTCCACTCTAATGGCGGCTATATATTCATCACACGATATAATAATAATTAATTTTAACTATTATTAGCAACTATAACTATGTTGTGGCTTTGGTGTGATGATACGTGTATCTGTTGAACTCTGTAGGCCTAGACAAAGTCAAATTCTTTCGCGCTTGCGCTAAAAGCGACACAAATTCTATGGAATTGACATAAATCAAGCACGTGACATAATTATTATTCCCATACATTTTGTATCGCATCTATAAGCGAAGCGCGAGGATAATGTTACTTTGTCTATGTTTTTGCTTGCGCTATGATATTTATAAACGATGGTAAGAATTAGAAAAATAAAAATACGATAAATGAGCGTTCCAATTGTTCCTTTAGATTATGTTAATACAACTTATTTTATAAGTTGTATTCATATCGATTATGTAGGTAGTGTCGTGCAGTAAGTACAATATATGTCCACCCTAAGCTCTGTGTTCCACTCGAGGCTCAGGTGGTGTGCAATCATGTTTCGAATCGTATCGCACTTTTCTCGTTAACTCGAGCACATTTACTCAAAGCAATGTCATTTTAGTAGCTGAGTAGTTGTAATCTGTAAACTGTGAAATCTGACATATAAAAGGAAAATTATGTATTCAATTCAGTCTCTAAAGCTTTTATGAATGTCGTGTACATTGCCACCGGTTTGGAAACTAGCCACCTGAGAAAAATCCAGTTTTTAAGGTTCGTTTCTCAAATGGAAAGCAGAACCATATATCCTCGCTTTGGTTCCTGTTTGTCTGTCTTACTTACTAACATGTATTTAGAATTTAATTTAATTCAAAGCACGAAATCATAATGAATATAAATAATTTAATACGACGCCTGTGATCATTCGGAGCATATTTAAGCCTTTTGTGTAAATTGAAATAATGCTCTGTTGATTTTTAACACAAATAATAATTTATTCTGTGAACACAGCAAGTGTTTACCTTTGGGATTCTCATTAGTACGAATGCTAAGTGCTATTATTTGCGTATCGCGATATAGCAGGCAGTCTGGTTACAGAGATTACAATCAAAAGTCGTTTTCCAAATTCTTCAAAATTATTGTTATTTATAAGAATGTGCGTCATGATATCCATATAAATTTAGATATGGATTGCATCATCAATTTGATTTATATAGCCAATTTCAACATTAGCCATCTCAATATAAAATCCTTACTTTAATATTATACATGCGAAAGTAACTCTGTCTGTCTGTTACGCTTTCCCACTTAAACCTCTCAACCAATTTTGATGAAATTTGGCACATACAATCTTTAGACCCTGAGAAAGGACATAGGCTACCTTTTATTAAAAATAATAGGGTTCCGCGACAATAAGGATGAAATTAAATCTACGCGGGTGAAACCGCGGGGCACAGCTAGTATGTTATACACGCATTACGGCATTTAAAAAAACATTCTTTATTCTATGTGTCCTACCTAATAATAATTCCGAACCCGGCGGTGAGCATAATCATGTCGTTATGACGGTCTATGTAAGTAAGTCTACGATCTAAAAAGTCTAATCAAATAAAGATTTTTTGCAAATTAAACATTAATAGTATAGAATAAGTATTACTTGATATAGTGCCCATACGAGCCATAAGAACGTGAATAAGGCTGAAAAAGCTCTCTAAGCGCGAGCCCCTGGGGGCAGTACTAATTAGTTCGCGATAAAGGTGTGTTTTCAATCATTTACCAACGATAACAGCCCTTATTGGTCCATTACTTGTTTTTATAATGTAATGGACTTGTTAATTACCGTCGGTCGCTATAATACTGTTCGTAAAACACCATAGAAAGGGTCCCGTGAACATTATGTTAATTTATATCGACATTTGTACATTGGAACTGTGTCCATGGGCTTACATTTCTCAAATGATTTATTATGTTTTTTTTTTAAATTGTATAATATTTTTGAAAAGAGTAATTACTGAGTTTCTTGCCAGGTTCTTCTCAGTAAAAGCAACCTTCCGAACCTGGCGGTAGCATGTATAATCCTGAAAATTGTGTCATTCTGACGATTTGAAAGTGCTTTGTATAAAGTCTAATCGAATAAAGATATTTTTGACTTTTGACTTTTTGACTTTGACTCTTGACTTTTATTATAATAATATCATCCAAATCACTTTGATGTACCAATTCGTATATTGAGAGGTGTAACGGCAGAGTGGTTTGAGTAATCGCCTGGCATTAATGGCATTGGCAACCAGAACCTACGGCTTAACGTGCTCTTCGAAGCACGGAGGGAACTCGGGTGGTCACCCATCCAACTACTGGGTTAGGGTTGGTTAACTTCACTGATCGAATGATATGCGCAATAGCAAGTGAGCCACGACGTTTTGAATATATTATTGAACCGGAATAATTCAACCGTCATTGGGAAACCTATCGAATTAGGAATAACCTTTAACTCGTGTTTGGTATTTCATAAGTAAATGATTAACGTTCGTTATAAATGAGTTATCACCTGTGCCCCGCGCCAGCCCCGTGGAAGTCAAACAATAGGCCGACCCTTTGTCTGAGCTAAACCGCGTTTTTACCGAAGGGTGAGCTATTCCATTCATTACTAAATTAATTGTATTGCTAAGCTGTGCCAACAATTTTTGCCGAGAGCTGCGCAAATGTTTGAAGTCCTTGAAGGCGACTTCAACCCTTCGCTGTTTACAAAGCGAGACTTCATTATTTTTAGTTCGCTTTGAAATAATTTGTAGCAAAATGTTTTCAGTCTCAGTGTGTCTTTGTTGGACCTGTTTGTTGAGTTCAGTTTAATAGTTTAGTGAATTCGTGGGAAAGGTTCAAAAGTGCTCTTTGTAATGGGGTTGGATAACCTCAAATTAATGTGCTTACCATAATGCCTCGAATTTACGCTTGAGTACAATTTATAACGATTTAATTATACAGTTTATTGCGTTTGACTTCAATGACAGCAACCTTATGATGTAAGAGCAATTCTAAAATTAATAAATTTGATATCTATGTATAATAAATGCTAAAGATTTTTTAAAATCTTGAAAATATTGATAACTACAGATACAAATAAAAGAACCGTGGTGGCAGAGCAATCTCAATAGTCGCCTGCGACTAAAGTTCAAATCGTAGTCACACCATGAATTTGACCATCGTAGGATACTGCATTATGTATACAAACTCGTATGAAAAATAAGCAGAAATATTTCTTATCACCATCTTTCGCGTCACATCACCTACGGAGAAGGTGTAGTAAATGAAAGTATAGTATTCTTGTATTATTGTGAGAACTTAACTAATATCTAAAATCTATCTTAACTACATATATCCAGTAAAACTTCGCGACTAAATATCATTAGTCTTTAACGCCTGCTATGCATTATTTTCTTCGAGCGTATTTAACGACACATTGTGATCACGCCAAAAGTTGGTCAAGACGAAAAACCTCGCTTATGCTACGTAGTTGAATCGAGGGATGGAACCCCCGTCCCAAGCTAGCTCCCAGCCACTCATCAACGAAGTAATCTCTCCACCTAATAGACGAGAAGCTCAACTCCCAAATAATAAATGAAGGAAGTGTAACGGCACGTGAAATATATAATAACATGTGTCGCGTCGTGTCGCCGCCGTGTACCGATATCAAATGGAAGAGGACAGGTAATCAGCGGTGCGCCGCGGACGCTGTGGGAGCGGGCAGCGGGTGCACGAGCGGAGCGGGCGCATGAGCTTAGCGATATGTATGTACGTTTAAGATAAAAAAACGATTTGGGCCAAGTTTTTAATTGTAAAATTTAAAGCTTAAGATATATAAAGAAAGAAATATTCAATGCAATTGAAAACAAGAAAAGAAATCAGTTAATAAGTTATGATAAATGGTTTTAGATTTCTGAGGGTATAGGTGAACATATATTTGTAAATTTGAGTACATTGTTTGTTCAAATAATTAAGTTTATTAATAAAATAGCAATTAAAGAAGACACCACGTGTCATGCACCAGAAAAATGCACGCGGTGATAGAATACCGCGTGTCACGTACCGTTCGTAAATGTGGGCATTATGAAGTAAACTGGGGGCCCACTATTATCGTTTAAGCAGCGTTTACAATAAAACGTCAAAGCTCAGAAGTTCTCAATACGCTCTGCTTAAACCGATGATGGTCGGCCTCCTGTGGACGTTGACATACCATTCGGCACTATCGCATCACTATTATCCTGCGTCTCATACCTATTATAATGTCGTATTATATCTTATCTAGACTAATATATAAATCTGAAGAGTTTCATTACTTGCTTGACCGCGCTAATCTCAGGTACTACGGGTTCAATTTGAACAAATATTTCAGTGTTAGATAGCCCATTTATCAAGAAACTACTTTAGGCTAATGCTATCATTAACTGAACTTATTCGTTGACTGAATGAATCACGTGGAATAGTTATTCTACATCATTCGTCAGTCATTATAAAGTGTTCAGTGTTATAGTATCACATTGGAATCATTCGGCTTCGGGTGTCGTTGTGCCATGAAGGCCCTTAGTTTACATAAAATAAGCAAAGTTTCCTTTTGTCGCAAAAAGACCAATAATAACAAATTCTTTTCGCGTTGGGTATTTTGACAAATATTTAGCTTCGTCCGTGTATGTTTGTTTACAAGGAGTCCTTACATATCAAATTAATTCCCGCCGCGCCCGGGGACAATACCTCCCCGAGTCCCCGCGCACCTACTATATTTACTACTCATATAGAAATATTTCCCATTTCATTTATTGGACAAATTGGGAGGAGACAGCCTCCGACCAGTATTTGCTTGTGCACCGTTGTTCTACTGTATATAGTTTGTTGAGGTACTATTAGTGAGATTTTTTACGACTAGTTTTTACCTTCAATATTATTTCGCATTCGAGCAAAGGAGGTTCTATAGTTTTAAGTACCAGCCTGTGTCTGTTCTCGGCAATTTTATTTAGGATCCGTTCACTCGCGACAAACGAGGGAAATATTATGTAGGTTGATAATGAAAGCTGGTTGCAGTATCTGAATAAGTAATTTTCTAGTTCTCCGTTTTGTTGTTATTTTATTGCTGCACTTTTGTACATCAGTTTTAAATGTTACAAATACTCAAAATGTAGAATAATATTTCAAGTTTGTTTGTTTGTTTGCTTAAACGCGATAATCTCAGGAACTACTGATCCGATTTCAAAAAATCTTTCTGTGTTTTATAACCCATTTATTGAGTCAAACGAGCGGGTTAACGCTAGCGTAAGCCTAAAATAATTATTCAGTTATACATAATATAAATGAAACTTCTTCAGATCATACACAGTACTATTTTAACTGGTGTTACCACTTAATCATCTTTGTTGAACTGGTGTTGTAACATCTCTGACACGTTCTTCTGAGATGGGAGCATATAGAGTATCCTCTATTTAAAAGATGAAGATCACTCATCATAATGTTGATGAGTCCATTGAGTAGGAGTGTGGTATCCCAGTGATGTGTGGCGATCAGTGTTCGCGGACAATGGAGGCAATGGCGCGGGACACATTGGTCGCGGCGCCCTTCAGCGGCGCGTGCACTGGACACATGTTACACTCGCCACTAGGGCTGCACGCAACTATTATTATTATTTATTTATTTATTTAGACAACATATAAACATATAGCTAACGCCAACACATTTATAACATTATAAATTAACTCAAATATTATTGCTGAGCTGCATCAAATTGTAACTGCCTCGTTGGTCTAGTGGTTACGAAGTCCCGGGTTAGATATCCGGGTTGGGTCAGTAATAGATATTGGGTTAGTCACATTAAATGCCCGAAGTTTTGAAGATGGCGGTGTTCACACACGATTCTGTTCACATATGATTAATTTATACGGTACTTACATAAAAAAAACTATCTATTCCTTTCGGCTAATATCTGAAACGGCTGAACCGATTATAATGAGGCTTAGAAAGAGTACCGTAGGTGACTTTTATTTTATACGCGACATTAAGATACCCTGTGAAATTAAGTCTACGCGGGTGAAACCACGTGGCACAGCTAGTTATGAATATAAATAATGAGAATACATTCATAATAGACGCTATTATATAATGTATGTTCGTTAAGTTGGTAAACGCTCGGCCTAAGTAATCCACGACCGAATGGTAAGCTTAATTTTAACAAGAAAGTGGTTAGATTAAGTGTAAACTTCCAGTTATTAAAGTTGGAAATTTCGTTAACCGCTACAGCCAAGTTACATTCAAGTAATAACAACTTAGGGTCTAGGCTCGACTTAACAAGTAAACATCAAAAGGGGAACTAAAAGAATATGCCTTTAGCTATTTGCGTTCAAGCTATAAAAAGTTCCAAGGAGTTTAATTAACAATTTTGTTTTGGATAAAAGTTGTATTAGTTAGGTAAGTATGAAGGACGCCACGCGGCGGCGGCTCCTCACTTCCCTACACTCTTTATTGCAAATTATAAACATTAAACGATATGCTTTTATGAAAATACTAGCGGACGTCACGCGGTTTCACCCGCGTAGTTCCCGTTCCCGTGGGAGTAAGGGAATAAAATATAGCCTATGTTACTCGCTGATGTAGCTATCCATTGCTGAAATAATTTTCAAGATCGGTCAAGTAGTTTCGGAGCCTATTCAATGCAAACAAACAAACAAACAATCAAATCTTTCCTCTATATTAGTGTAGTTTAGCTGTGCCCCGCAGTTGCACCCGCGTAGAGTAAATTTCATGGGGGGCTCGCGGAACCCTAGTATGTATTTTTTAATAATAGTAGCCGAAGTCACTCCTTGTAACACCAGCTATCTGCCAGTGAAATGCCCACTAAAATCGGTCGAGCCGTTTCAGAGTTTACCCGGAACAAACAGGCAATCAGATAGCAAAAAATTTAAAATCGTGTTTTATGTGAGTATATATTTTTTATTTATACATAGCGTATATTTTGCTTTTACTCCAATTTTATGCATTTGTTAATGTGCAATTACAAACAGACATTTCAATTTTATTTATCTGTATAGCTTGTTACCTAGAAAACAGAAAAAATTCTCTGATGTCACAAATATATCACATAAAAACTTGCATGACGGTGCTGAGCAAGCAAAGTTCAGGTTTATAAACATTTTCCTCTTTATTAAAAATTGATATACATTGATCTAACACAAATGATTTAACTCAACAAAATAATAGTTAAATATTCAAATCACGTGCCAACCCTGCCGGTCCCTATCTGGGTGATAATGAGGGTCATTGATTGATAATGGGCTTCTGTCGTAGCGCTACGACCGGCCATACGAGTGCTACGACGAGCTACACAAGTGCTACGAATCAGCTACGTAAGTGCTACGAACTTTGTTGTTATTGTTTGGGTAATAAAGTCATTGAATTCTATACACGTAGTGTCTAAGTAATATCATTTATGTATATACATTGTTTGTTAACGTAAAAAAGGTCTTAGTACAGGATATTATAAAGAACATTTTGCTTTTTCTGTACTTTTAAGGCCGTATTACAGAACAATACTCTACCATGAATCTAGGTTTACTTTAAATTAACTACAAAACACCAAGAATACTAAAATCGATTATAATTTGTACGCGTGTCGGGATGATTGCAACCATTGCAATTATTTGCTCTCATAATTGATGTACTTATCTTTAAGCTGTACTTAATACATAAAATTAAAAAAAAAAAAAAATTAAATTTAAACATAAATAAAATTGAAGTGTCTGTTTGTGTTTTTCACTCAATGCATATGAAACTATATACCTACGGTACATATATAAATAAAATAATAAAAAAAAAAAATATAGGTCTGTTTGAAACATAAGTTTACATCACATAATTATCCAATGAATAAAGTGACACATCACACCGAGACACCGTGATAACATGCCAAAGGATAGCACCGACCACAACGACAATGTCGGGCCAAATTAAACGTCATAGCGAACACACACCCCTGCCCCCCACCGCCCCCCTACTGCCGGCGACGCGATGAGAAACATTCGGAAATTGTGTCGGAGACACGTGACGACTGGTGATGAATGTGAGGAGAGCTCGACACATCCTCTTATCTGATTAGAGTCGAGTATTTGAGATCAGTCAGATCTCTCAACTAGACTTACATATTGAAGAAATAAACAAGGTTAAAATAACGATACTCACGCCGTCCCAAAAGGGCCCTCAAGGGGGTAAGCAGTGGTTTCCTTAAGTTACCTTCCACTTTAGACTTAAGATGTTAAGAAGCCGTTGTGGGGAGAGCGAGTGATTATGCTCATCCCCAGCAAAGGGAAGATCTTCCAGCCAGGCGGGTGTCATGCCTGGGGAACCGCGGCTCCAACTGTTCTAGTTGGAAACTTGTATATATACTGCAATGCGCTTGAAAACTCTTATGGCGCGATTTAGGTTCTCGTGTATTTGTACTCAAACTTCGCATTTGTTAGCGAGTAGCGCCATCTATGAGCGAGTGGAGAAACGCTGCTACACCGTAGTGGGCAGTCGCCTGTTACGTGCATTTCTGTGCAAACCTGCATATGTCTGAGAAGTAATTCAACGACGTTTGTATAGTGCCTGAGACGGAGATATACTAACTATGTGTCACGTTGGCACTTAATTATGTTCGGTGAAATGTGGGTGTTGTTACTGCAAGACCTCTGCCTACGCCTTCGGAGAATACAGGCGTGAGTATATGTATGGATGTAAATTAAAATAATATAAAAGTTATACCTGTTGTCTGGTACCTATTATACAAGCTGTGCTTAATTTGGGACTAAATGGCGCTGTGTGATAATATCCGAATATTATTCATCTAACAGTACACTTCGTTATTTTTAAACATGTTAGTTGTTATGTTGAACACACAATATAGTACAGGCTGCGAGTCCCAGAGCAATTTGTGGAGGGTCCCACAGCAGATGGTATCACTTGGACACATCGTTACAAATAGGATAGTTTATCTTCTTCCTTCGCGTTATAACTGATAGGCGAGAGCAAGACAGCTGTAGGCTCTCACAAAAATATTGATATATTTGCTTCAATATCATGGAAATAAGGCAGTTGAGGTAATTGAGTCGCGCTGGCTTAGTATCCGCTTACAGGAAAAGATAAGATAAATTTAAATTAACTACATACATAGATATGCTCACGCCTGTATCCCATGAGGGTAGGCAGAGACTATCGTTTGCCACATGCTACGATCCATACTTCTTTCGCTTCGTCCATATTCATGCATCTCTTCATACTTACATAATTTGACCTTTATAAAAAATATTATTAATTTCGTCTTACTAGTAAATGAACTAAGACATTATATTATGTAGGAATCATTCGTCATAAGCTTGTGGTGTGACAACATTGCGTTATGAAGATTATTGTAAAAATCATTTGTAGAAACCAGCAAACATTATTTTATTCTGATGAAGACTACTTCACTTCTGCACATGGTTAAAATTGCACCCGCTTCAGAAAAGCTTATTAAATTAATGAAATACTAAGGTGCTGCAGTGTAGGTGCATCAATACTCATTATTAAATCAAAAGGCTGTAGTTATTCGTATCGATCCTAAACCTAAAAGTTGTCTATGAGCGTTTTAACGCAAGTTAAATAGTAGACTGCGCGACAAACCCCACGGCCATCACGGCTCTAAAACAAGGTGTGTATTTGTACACGTTGGCGCTAACTAGCAACCATTGGAGCCAACTTAATGGCCAATCCATGCAGTTTATCAGTTCGACAGTGGTCGGTAGTCGGCGATCGTTTGGACCCGCCACTAATTGCCGGAATTAAACTGATTGCTACAACTATTTAGAGGCTCTTAGTAAAGTACAAATTCGTTCTCGTTTGACAGGTAATTGAATCCGGAACTGTTTTTGCTAATGTTTGCCAACTAGTGGCAGTTTGGCAGTTCCCAGGTGAAGCTTGATTACTGTTATATTTACGACTGGCTCTGCTCCTCGATTTTACCCGCATGAAGTTAATTAATTAATTTTATGGGTGACCCACGGAACCCTAATGTTTTATTAAATAAAAGTTATTCCTTGTACCATTAGCTATCGGCCAGTGAAAGTCCTGTTAAAATCGGCCCAACCGTTTCGGAGATTACCCGGAACAAACAGGCGGACAGACAGAGAAAATGTTATTTTATGCAAGAGCTGTATATACTTTCATATGCGCTTAGTGGCAAAATTGTTATTTTGGAATTACAAACAGACACTTACATTTTATTTATTTGTAGTATAGATTAGCTGTGCCCCGCGGTCTCACCCGCGTAGTCTTAATTTCATGACTGTCTTTCATTTGCAAACACTAATATATTTTTTTAAACAAACGTATCCCATTCAACTCCTTGTAACATCAGTCATTGAAATTCAGCCAGTAAAAGCCCGAGTTTTAAAACTGGAACCCAATAACACTCCGCCTGACTCGGGAATCGAATCCAGAATCTCATATTCCATAGCAGCGCTTTGCAATCACTAGACTAACTAGTCAGAGAATATTTGTTGATAATGTAATAAACAAATCTTGGTAACTATAGTCAAATACATAACAAGACGACCGTCGCTCCATCACAGTAACTCAATTAATGAATATTGTGCCGACATAATCCATTCCAATACAAATTGATTCTTAATTAATCCCAAAATATTAACAATTTGCTGTAAATTCCATCAGTTGGGAACTCCTCCGCGGAGGGTGAGGTAAATACCACTCGTGAGTGCCGCAGCTATGACGAGTGCTTCACTCGAGGACGTTCAATAGTAACGTAATTTAACTTAATTCAATACTTTATAATGTTCGCTAGATTATGACGATGCTTATTTATTGGAAACATTCGATCCTTAACAGGGGTCTTATGAGCTGTTATTGCCATTATAATTTGACTCTTATTACGAGACAGATGTATATGACGTGTATAAGTCTATCACTGTCACACAGTGGAACTATGGTGGCAATAAGAGCATATGACAAGGCCCCTGAAATATACGAATTCATCTGATCATACATACAGGATTAAACACTTATCGCCGGGTTAGAGAGAGGTGTACTCATAGTACACACACCCACACATTGTCAGACATATTAAAGTTCCATGTAATAGGAGGCGAGCCTATAGCCACTAACCGGGCACTAATCCAGACTCCGGACTGTTGCTGTGACATTACAGATGCAAAAACCCAATAACTGTTTGCCCGTCCCAGGGATCGAACTCAGGACCATGACACAAAATGACTTAGTTTGCTTTGAGTGGGGAATTCTCCGGTTATCAGTAAACGTTTACCCTTGACGAGAATTAAGTCAGAGTATACTTGAAAACTCCCTCTCCTCAATCAATAAATTAAATCCACTCCGAAGCTCCTTAGAGATAACGGTATCAGTTATAATAGGCCTATTAACATAATAATGGCGTAAGTAATTGTCATAATAATCCTACCGCCCCGTTGATAAGGTTCCATTTCTCGTAGCAGAATAAATAAAAGTACTTTGTATCGAACATTTTGAGAAGAACCGACTTTTGTTAAGGTTCTAAGAGTCGTCTTATGGTAATAACTAGTTGCATTTAATAATGGACTCTACCACCTTCAGTTTAAATGGACATTATTCAATGCGCTTGATGTATGCAAATACTGGACATTAAAACTGACATTAAAGCTGACATTAAAACGTATATTTGAAATCATAAGCATACGGACACACCGTATGCTTACATTTCGCAAGTGATTTATTTGTATTTTTTAAATTGGATAATATTTTTGAAAAGACTGAGTTTCTTGCCAGGTTCTTCTCAGTAAAAGCAACCTTCCGAACCTGGCGGTAGCATGTATATATCTAAATAATTATGTTATTCAAACGATTTGAAAGTTCTTTATTAAAAGTCTAATCGAATAAAGATGCTTTGAGTTCGAGTTTAGGATTATCAATAAACATACTACGACGAAAGCTAGATTGGATAGTTGCAGACTTATCCTTCTCTCCGTTTATATCTAATCCGTGTACAGACCAAGTATGTTAAACCTGTAGCGACATGCGCAGTGGTGCCCTGCTCGAGTGTGAGTGTGACGAAGGTTGACAGCGGACCCGAGCCACACAAATTGACGGTTTGTACTCCCAGTGACGTCACTCACAATTCATACATTTTTGTTATTTGTGCGAATTATAAAGCCAACGGGATCCCGTCCCAACAATAGCGAGCCAACTGAACATCACTGACAACATGACAGACATTATTACAATGTTAAGGGTACGGTTACATTCAAAGGCTCAATAATTCGTGTCAAGGTCTTCAGGAACTGTTGTGGGGATTGAGTACCTTGTTGTGGTGAATAGGATGTTTAGGATTATTAGGATATCCATAGAAGGATTAGAAAATACCGTGGATGACTGAATATACTTATAATGAAATCTGCATATCGTATGTAAAATATTCCCAATATATTACATACGATTAATATTTTTTGGTACATGCCAATGCAGCCTGTGAATATGACCAACATCAGATTGTTAGTCACGAATTGTACTCCTTATAAAGAATGGAATCGCTGTGCTAGCATATTACTAGATGAAAGAGCATAGACCATTATACGCTAGCATGGCGACTTCAGTCCTCCCCTCCCCATGATGGAGCACCGCTCACCGTAGGAATACAACACTACTCTTAGGTAGCATTATTTGTCTGCACTCTTCTGTATCGTACGGTATGGTACGGAAAATTTCGTTGTGGCTTCTGGTTTCCCATCTACAACTATTTAAAACACAGTAGGTACGTAGTACAAGTACATGTCTGTACAGTACCCCAACTAGTTCTGGGTCGGAAGTGATCCTTCGTCACATTATGAATGTCAGCTCTGATAGCTGACGTCACGACACGCATATATTACTGCCATTTTAATTTTAACTATGGTCACTTTAAAGGAGAGGGATGTTCGTAGCCTTGATAATGGAGTATGCTTCTATGAATAGATAGGTAGCCTGTATAATGGTTTAGCAGACGACAGATACCGGTGTGAGTTTATAAAATTATGTAACTTTAACAACTGTAACACTATTTATTTATATCACTAGCGGACGTCACGCAGTTTCACCCGCGTAGTTCCCGTTCCCGTAGGAGTACGGGGATAAAATATAGCCTATGTTACTCGCTGATGATGTCGCTATCCATTGCTGAAAGAATTTTCAAGATCGGTCAAGTAGTTTCGGAGCCTATTCAATGCAAACAAAAAAACAATCAAATCTTTCCTCTTTATAATATTAGTGAAGATAAATGGGAAATTGTTGGTCTGTCTGGTTACCGAATTTGCAATAATTTGGTATAGCTTTGATCACAAGGACGGATTTAGGGTTCTAAAACTCGTTACGCAGACAAAGTAGCGGGGAAAAGCTACACATTAGTGAATGGAATGAGTCTTTCTAAACTTTCTAGTAATGGTATCGCTACAAATAAAAATCTTATGTCGTTATTAAAAGACCGGGTAAATCCCCATTACAATTTTTGGTTACTCCTTCGGGGTCTCTTATATTGTGATGGAAGAAACATATTGGTACGTACGTTACATTGATCTTCGATTAAGAAATTACCAATATAATATTGTCCACGTATAACATTATATAACTCCGTATAGCAATATGTCACGGTCCGGGTGTATTTACTCAATCCCTGGTAAAGTAACCAATTTTCCGGGATAGAAACTTCAGGCTCCGCGCAAAAGTTTCAGTGAGATTGGTTCGGTAGGTAATCCAACCTTACACGTTACAGTAAACACGCAGCTTTTCATTACCACCATATTTATATAAATATAAATATCTCACACCGTCCTAAAACATCTTCGAAGGGGTATCAAGAGATTTTACTTCACCCATTTTTCACAGAAGATGATAGGGTGAGGACGTGACAGATTGTGATTTCATCATCCAGAAAGTCTTTTGAATTTTTTTCAGACAATTTTTTCAGGTTTCCTTATAATGTTTTCCTTCACCGTACTCACATGGTGTTAATATACTAATTGTTCACTGCCCATATCTTATATATAAAAATGAATCCCCATTTCCCTTGGTCACGGCATCACGCCTAAATGGCTGGATGGATTTTAACGGGACTTTCCCTAGCAGATAGCTGATGTATCAAGGAGTGTTTTAGGCAAATTTTTTTTAATAAAAACCGCTTGGCACAGTTAGTTTTTAAAAAACACATTACAGATCGCTGGGATTGCATTGTGCGTCGCTTGCATAGCAGGCGCGTAGTCACGTGGCGCAAATATACGCTTCTCTGATGATATCCCACCATCAAAGAAGCGTATATTTTCATAAAGTGTGGTGATTGTGACCCATTAATAAAACTTGCAATACCAGGGCTCTCGTAATTTATAACACTGGCAAAATGTGAAGCCACACGCATGTATTCACATGTAAAATACAATTACAAACATTAGATTACAAAAGCTACCGCAGTATGATTTTACGATAAATTTTGTAGATATATGTTGGTAAAGCTATTTTATTATTTTCTAGCTGTGCCTTGCGGTTTCACCCGCGTAGATTTAGTTTCATGCTTCATGTCGCGGAACCCTCGTGTTTTTTTAAATAAAGGTAAGCCTAAGTTACTCCTTGGAACATCAGCTACCTGCCAGTGAAAGTCCCGTTAAAATCGGTCCAGCAATTTCAGCGATTATCCGGATCAAACAGGAAGACAGACAAACAGAGAAAATTTTTAAAACTTGTGTTTTCAGTGTCAGTTGCTTGTAGACTTTCATATGTTTTTAGTGAAAAGTTATTATTTTGGAATTATAAACAGACACTTCAATTTTATTTATCTGTATAGATATAGATGTATAGATAAGGTAAGTAATGCGCGAGCGTCGTAGTGTTACAAGTAATAGGCTGCTACTTTGTTTCTAAGAAAAACTGGGTGCACATTCCTTTGCAGCGAGTAGCAGAGTTGTAAAAGACTTTGTCGAGTTGGTGTAAATCAAGTAACCCAAACATCCCGAGCGTGCAGTACAACGTGTTAAAGTGAACCCTGCCAGTGCGCGGGTCATTTGTCGCGGCATAAATCACCGCTCGGGTCGCGCAGACACTTATTGCGTCACGTCGCACGACGCCGCGCTATCAACTTACCGCCAGATAATTTGTGCATGTCCATAATTACGCGTACCTTTACTCAATTAATTACACTTCACTTCGCATTCATCACAATAAAACCTAGTATTCTTACGTAATACGTTTTGCCATTTAATCAAGTAAGCAGCCAATAAATTAAAAATCCCCTCAGAGCGCAGATCCCAAATGAAACATTTCATCTTGACCCGAAGCGCATTACTCTTACAATTTTCACCAGCGGTTTAATTTAAGAGGAAGCCGCATCACCGGCGGCTGCAAATATTTCACCGCCGGTCGGACGGACCCGAATCACCATTTTTATCGAAAATCCAATTTTCTACTCGCCCCGTATCGACTCGCCCGCGGCGAACCCTTTCGCTATTAAAAAACACGGCAATATATTATGTTTTTATCTGCACGTTGTCATCGGTCGCTTCAACCCTCCTCGCGTTTCACGGTTGGGCCGTTTTATTGTCCCCGATTGTTAATTGTCTTTATCGATGCTCTCGATATAATCGCGTTAATGAAATCGAAACGATTTAATTGTTTCCAATGGATTATTGTCGCGTTCCATTACATAACTATGTATTTGATATTTTAATTTATTATTAAAATATGCTGAACTTTTAATTAAAAATAGTCTAAGCTTTCCAATACAAGAGTTTAACTCTGAAATTAATGATGATTATTATTAATTATATTTAGTTTTCGAAATTAATTTTCTCTCCGATATAATATTGTATAAGGTTTCTTATAGTATAAAATATTTCGTAACGCTAATATATTAAACAGTTTTTTAGTTTCGCACTACGCTGGGTTTCATCCCCATCTCAGCACTGACTCAAACTGATCGCCGTGATAACCCGGCTAAATTGTAATCTCACCCGCTATACGTTATCCCACGTCACGTATGTACTTCATTATTTTGCAGCATCGTAGGCTATTTTTATTTGAGTACCGCAATTTGTATTGCAAAAAAATATTGCGGAGTTAGGAAAACGTTTAATTATTATTTTAAATACCAAATGTAATAAGTTTTTTAATTGGCCATGGATGTACCAAGCCACGCATTTTATTTCCATGAATATTGCAAAATTCACATCAAATAGGAGAAGTTGATCAGACGAAGACCTTTGGAGGGAAATATTGAACGTAGGACCAAATCGAATCGGCCGGATATTAAAAAGCAAACAACCTCTTGCGACAATAATTACTTATTTCTATAAAATGAAATGGTATGGAAATGAAAAATGGAGTAAAATGAAGCTCATTAAGCATTTCCCCGCGCGACGTCGCGCGCCATTAAAAAGCGTCAAACATTAAATTTTTATACAAATTGCTTGCAAATTAAACCGGCATCGCATCGGCCGGCGCTCAATGGAATGCTCGCGACAATTGCTACAGTTGGGTTTTTAATTTAAATTCATTCGTTTTTAATGGATTTTATTTTGTGCATAATTAATGCACACGCGGTGTTTTGCTTCTAAGAAGTACGTGCTCAATTCAATCGATTGAAAAACTTGATTATACTCTAATTGTTATAAAAACCACTATAACCTTAGGAAGATCATTCCGTACTCATCTCCCTAGCCTTCCTTACATTGTTCTGGAGTCTTGATACAGCCCGATATGGATGGTCGCCTGATTTTTATACAAAGTGACTGCCATCTGACACTTCGACCTTTATGACGAAAATCGGTAATCTGGGTTAAACCAGTTGTCAGACTCTTTTATGTTTCGGACTGACCTGTAGAAATTGAGAAGATGTTGAATTGCCAACCGGGACCGACTTAACGTGCTCTCCGAAACACGGAAGGAATTCGGGCTGTCACTCATCCAACTATTGGCTTGGGTTAGGGTTGCTTAACTTCGCTGATCGATTGAAGTGCGCAATAGCAACTGTGTGTACCTCTCCCAAAGTATTATTTACAGTAAACCTACTAAGTGTACATCAAAGGTTGTTTGTATATAAGATTACAATAAATATGACAAAGCTATTATATTTTCGATCGAATACCCGGAAATGATGTCGGTGTGTTTACAATCTTGTTTAAGGTTGAAATGTATTCTGTCCCGAGTTTTGATGCTGTTTTATAAACACAAATTATAATACATACGCCCGTAGTTGCGCCCGTCACTTCTGCAGCTTCTTCCGCAACTTCAACGCTTTGCAATACAAATGCTGTTCGATTGTATTGCATTGCTTTCAAAAGTGACTCTGAAACAGTTTACCTGATAATATAAGCCCAAGGGATACAGACATTATAATGCAAGATTCCAAATAGCGCTAGAAATCTTAGCACAGGAATAAAATACTACACTGTTCTGTTATATGACTGTGGTCTTTATTAAGGTCCACCTTAATAAAGACCACAGTCATGTAGCAGTAGCTCCAGCTA
This sequence comes from Watsonalla cultraria, assembly GCA_964035505.1. Taxonomy (NCBI): domain Eukaryota; kingdom Metazoa; phylum Arthropoda; class Insecta; order Lepidoptera; family Drepanidae; genus Watsonalla; species Watsonalla cultraria. The sequence goes on along the minus strand of OZ037734.1, from coordinate 7,675,430 downwards.
CTGCCCCCAGATGGGCAACTAGAATTGTAAAGGAATATCACTACGTCTCGTATACAATGGTTTATAACTTTACTCTGAGTAGTACTAAATATTTACATTAGAGACGAGGTGGGGTTTTAGCAGTCACCTGCTACGAAAACGCCGCAATTCCGAATCCCAGCGGTCGCTATAAATGACTTTTGCTAAAAACTTAAGTGCAGTAATTACACCCCAATTTTAGGGTGAAGAAATGGTGAGGTAACTTCCATATGTCTGACTCACGCTCTGCCACGTTGGTACTTAATCATTCACCGTGAAAAGTGGATATTGTTATTATAACACCTCTGCTTACCCCCTCGGAGACACTTCTGGGATGGCGTGAGCATATTATGTAAATATTTCTCAGTAAATGAAATATTGCAAATTGCTTTAAATTTTCTTGGCCGAGGAAAAATCTATTTAATACATAGCTCATCTCATATAAGATGAAATCATGTATGTGTTCAAATATTTTTGCTATTTTCTAATATCTCAAAGAGTCGCGAAAATTGTGAAGAACCATTGGTTGCTCAATGTGTTTAAGAATTAACTAAATTAGGAATAGTATAAGTTATTATTTATTCAGTAATAATTATTTGGACACGCAAAGGATATTATACATTGCAGAGATAAGCAGTATTGTTTTTGTATCGGGATAAGATCTTAAGGAAACCTGTATATTTTGAGAATCAAAGACGTATTTACTTTAACATAACATTGTTTTTAGGCTTTCGTGTGTTGTTCCCGTTATATGCCCACGGCTATTGCAACATGTTGAAACGTCGGGAGGGAAATAATAAGTCGTTATTTGGTGAATTCTTGTACTCATTCATATATCATTATAATTGGTAGTTCTTCTCAGTAAAAGCAACCTTCCGAACCTGGCGGTAGCATGTATAATCCTGTGTAATTGTGTCATTCTGACGATTTAAAAGTACTTTGTATAAAGTCTAATCGAATAAAGATATATTTGAATTTGAGTTTGATAACGTACAACAGAGCCAAATTGGTCTAAACCCGTAGATAAATATTATTATCTAAAGCTGAAGCGTCTGTTTGTTTGTTTACTTGAACGTACTACTCTCAGGAGCTACTGGTATAGGGAAAATCAGAGGTGTAGTAACAACACACACTTTTCACCGAACATAAGTCCTAACGTGACAGATGGAGAGTCTATCGCCGGTATGGTCTAAAAAATAATTGTTAAAAAAGCGATGACTGCTGAGGAGGTTAAATACAATATTTCCGAGTCTCTTACGATGTACATACATAAAGTAACCTTCAACTTTGGAACTTACCGACCACTTATGTGATTCTACTACTCTGTCCCTATTCATCCCGAATACGTCTTTAACTCGGGTGAAACCAAAACAGCTAATAGTAGAGTTAAAATATACTGTTACTTCATGAAATATAATATGAGAACGATTAATTCATTTAGGCTGGTAGTGAAACTTATGAAAGTCGATAAATTGCCTTCTGAGAACAACTAACAAGAAACTCAGCCAGGCATATTGTATTTCATCAAAACTTACAAAATATTTTTTATAAGTATTGGTTCGCAATTTTTGAATATCATCCAACAAATATAGTTAATACCTACAAATATACTACTAACCAGAGACCACACGGTTACAAAGCACTCACTGTATCCATTGAATACCAGAAGAATAACCAGAAGCCAATTGTATTGGTGACAGTCTTGTAACACCATTTGCAGTAGATGTCAAAGTAGATAAACCCCTTTAGTCCGTGGTTTAAATGTAGTTCCATCTCTTTTTCTGATACGGATTTCAAGGGATCGACGATCGAAGTTCGAGTTTGGTCTTGTTTAAATTTATCTATTGTAATATTTTGTAAAGGATAGATTTGTATGTAAATATGTTTGTAACGAATTGGCTCAAAAAGTACTGGACTGATTTTAAAAATTCTTTCTCCATTAGAATGCCACATTATCACTGATTAATATAGGTTATATTTTATCCCCGTACTTCCACGAGAACGGGAACTACGCGGGTGAAACCGCGGGATGTCCGCTAGTCAATTATAAAATAGACATATATGTAATTGGAAGTCTCTGGGCTGACCAAGTATCTTTCAAGAAGTACTCTTCGTCAAATTAAACCTTATGGTTCGGAACAATGGTAGCCACCACGAATCTCGTTATCGACAACTATTAGCAAATACATTTACTGTTTACTCAGCGTCTCCGGCGGCTGCCAACAGGCGCGAATAAACTACCCGCTGATACTAAATTCGCTTAACACGGCTCTAGACATGGTCGGGAGCTGAGCGACAAGCGTTTTACTTAGAGACTCACACTCGCGGTATATTTGAAGGATTTGAGGATGATACAATTGAACCATGATAAGCTCACTTTAAGTAGCCTGTAATCAACATCCTCATCATCATAGGCTTCATCTTGTCAGATGACTGTTGCAATGCTTTGTTCTATCGCATGTGTCTAAGCAGTCCAATAGCAGTACGGCATATCTTGCCACATCTGTCGCAAGTGTATTGAGGATCTGAAAGATGGATTAGAAGCACTGGGAGACACACCCAAGAACCTAGAATCATCTGGGATATCAAAGCATGACGAAGCGTGGCTCTACAACATAAAGAAAAAAATCTTCTATAAACCGGCACTGCTTCACTCTCAGTCTGTAATATGTACTTCATTTCAATCGCAACTTTCTAGAAAAGAAACAAATGATATGAATCTGGATTACCTTGATAACAGCCACCAACGTTGGTAGTGAAAGTATTAATTGAAGAATATTGCTTTATTACAATTAGTATCTTCTAGAAGGTAACCTTGGCTTACTACCTTAGGACTCCTATAAGTGAACCGTTTCTGGATGAACACGCTGGTTTTCGATCAGGTTTAAACCGTTGTACCCGCTCCGCTCATGACCAGCCCGGGTATACCCGGAGTTGGTTGGTTGCCAAGTTGGTGTGAAGCTTTGTCTCTATCCGGGAAAAACTGGATTTGTGTCGGAACTGGCGGATAATGACCGGGGCAGTGTCGGCTCCTCGCTGTCCCAATTTTGGGATTGTTACTGTTGCTTTATTGTTATTGTGTGTGCGGATGACAGATGGCCTCGGGATTACTTTATTTGTACCAACCAGTTGGTTAAATGACGTTTATTATATTTATTGTGCGATATTTTATCAACTTTGAGACGACCCTAACGGCTGTTTGAGCCACGACTTTTGAGGCGACAAACAAATACTATGTTTTTTCCTGCGATGAGTAAGGTCGCCAATTATCCATGGAGGGCAGGACTGGTAGTGTAGTCTCTGTGCTAGCAATAGTTGTCAATATGTTAGCACTGGGATTTCTATATAAGGTAAGCAAAGCGCGAGCGACACTTGCAAGTGGTGTACCAAGCAGTCATAGGCTGCAGTAGCCACGTACTATCAGGCGGACCTATGATAAAAACAAATTAAAGAATACTTTTCGATCTAGTAAAATATGTTGACACTCATCTTTAATAGCTCATAGATTTCTAATTGTATTAAAAGAAGTCACCATTTCCACACAAAATGGTTGTGTCGGTTTGAACGCATCGTTCGTCTAAACTACGTTATGGATCTTCAAAAATTAACTTCGATGCTATTGCTATGAAAGTTCATTTAATGCTTAGGGATAGAAAGAGAACAATTTCAACGTTTTTAAATTATTATGTATGTATCCACCACATTACTTCTTATTATAGCTAATGTAAGCCCTTTTTCATACATACTACTAATATCTAAACTGTAAATTGTATAACTCTGTACTTTAATAATAATTATTTTCATTTTTAATAGTCTTAAGAATTCGTTACCCAAAGCAAATATATTGCTAGTAGTGTGAGAAGCATTCAAACATAATATTATTAAATACACAAGTCCTATTAATATAATTAAATTTCTATTCCGAATGGAAAGCGATGAAACTAAACATTACAAACTTCAGTATCACATAAATATGGACGATGACATTTGAATACCACTTTAGTTCTTAATTAAATTGTCAAGCTTGAAGTGACAGGGCCTCGGCGCGGCTTACGTTGTCTTCTACTTTACTGAGGGCTTTACTGTTGTAATGATTAGACATGGCTCAGTGACTGTGCTCACCAGACAGCTGTTTATCTATGCTGGTGTAGCGTTCCTCCACTCGCTACATGGATGGCGCTACTAGCTAACAATTACAAAGTCCGAGTTCAAATACACGAGAACCTAAATCGCGTAGTAAGAGTTTTCAATCGCATTGTAGCATATGTACAACTGTCCAACTAGAACAGTTGGAGCCAGTGTTCCCCAGACATGACACCCTCCTGGCTGGAATATCTTCCCTTTGCTGGGGATAAGCATGATCAATCGCTCTCCCCACACTGGCCTATTGAACATTTTTATATACATACATACACATTTTCACGGATTTATTCCCCGAAGGGCTACTCGGAGGTATACTTATAGTACACTCACATTTCACCAGCTATTTAAGTCCCGTGTAATTCTTCTTCTTCAGTTTCTTGTCGATTCTTCTCAGAAGTCTAGTAGGAACCAGTGGAAATTTTCGTAAGTGCCTAACCAGGGCTTAGACTGAATAAAACAGTTTTTTTTTAATTTTCATAAGGGCTGAGCCTATTGTCACTAACCGGGCACTAATTCTGATACTGGGAAATTACAGATGGAAAAACTCAAGAACACTTATTTATTAGGTTGGCATTTTTTATTTAGTACCTTCATAGGTACCTCCTCAATAGAGTCCCCAAAGGGTGTTCTATCGCCGTCTCAAGCACTACACATACGTCTTTGAATATCTTCTTAATTACGAGTATATACAGGTTTCTCCATCATTTTCTTTCCCCGACTTACTGAATGTTGAGAAACACAAGCATTTTGTTTGCTCGGATGGATCGGGCCCAGGAAGGAAGCCTTTATCGGAATAAAGAATGGAAAATTCTAAATTACCTCCAAATCCCTTCAAGCGTTGAACGTGGAATTAAACAACAAACATACAAACAGAATGACTTTTCTTTTGTACTAGCTGTGCTCGTATAAGTAGCCTAAGTTACTCCTTGAAACATCAGCTACCTACCAGTGAAAGTCCCGTTAAAATCCGTCCAGCTGTTTCGGAGATTACCCGGAACAAACAGACAGACAGAGAAAAATTTAGAAAATTTGTTTTTTTTGTGTCAGTAGCGGGTATACTTTCATATACATTTAGTGAAAAGCTGTAATTTTTGAATTACAAACAGACACTTCAATTTTATTTATTTGTATAGATGTATAGAAAAATATGATGGCTTACGTAGCTGGTGGACATTTTCTGACATCCTTAAATGCCTTACCCAGCCTTTGAACTAAAATATATTCATTATAATTGTGGAATTGATGAAATTAGTTTGTATGCGGTGATGATAGACAATGTTTGAACGTTTAAGAATGGAAGAGGTAGTATAAGAATGGACGGATGACAGGGAGAAGAAAGGAAGACGATAAACGACGAAAGACGAAATATATTTTTATTTTATTATGTAGAAAAGGAGATAAAGAAATTGAAACTTTTATTATTCTTTTATTACGAGTATTTAAAACCATTAAACTACATAATTTTCACACAATCTGGATTTCCACAGATCAATTTGTATTCATCAATTTAAGTCTCTTTGACTTCGTTCCAAGAAAAAAACTATAGAATAAATATTATCCAGGATGATCAAAGCCATCTAAATGATATTATAACTAAGCTTACGCCCGTAGGTTTGCCTGCGTGGCAGTAAGATTTTACATACAAACATTTAGCCCTATTAGGGGCGGAATTTCGGATCCTTTCTTAACGTAGGTACGCCATAATAAGAAGCGCTCTCCAAATGCTCGATGTCACTAGAACCAGCGGCTTAGGGTGTGAATTGATATATTAATCAGTCAGTTAGGATTTAAACATTTGTATATTATGTGAAAGTTTGTATGTTGAAGTTGACGGTTTTACAACGCAATAACTGCTGAATGGATTGTATGAAATTTGGCTAAGCTTACTTATAAATGTGTTATATGGATAGGCTATTAAAGGAAACTATAAGATCATAATGTTAACTGCTTATTCTTGATATTTGAATGTTACACAGGTATTAATTACAACACCCACGTTCATTGTAGATGATCAGGTACTTGACAAATGTTAAGGGCATCGCCGTCTCGATCTATCGTATCTAATAATAGTCATGTCGTAAAGGGTGTCGTATCTAATACCTGTGATCACCACGACAAAGTCTGTTTCGAATACCACAATAACATCGTCTCTTATTAATTCCTTAAAATTAACTGAAAACTCCTCTTTTTAACAATTCAATACTTTACGCTGCTCGTTAATACCACGTTAACCTCAAATTGTTTGATCCTAAAATATTCTATCGTAATTAATTCCGAAGTATCGTAAAATAACTGTAAACAATCAAAAGTGTTGATATTCATTAGGGCGAGCACCGCAGCCGACACAACAATTTCCAACCGAAATTCAGGAAATTAAGATTTGTTTCATTATTTCTATGGAGGCTGTATTCAGCGAAGTATCGTGTTATTGTAAGTACTTGGAACTTGGCGCGTTCCTTTAATGATGTATGCTAATTAGTTAGGTAGTACTATTAAACGAATTATTATACTTTTAAAGTAAAATGTAATCACACACACATCATTCTCACACATATATTCCCCGAAGAGGTAGGCAGAGGTGTTGTAATAACAACACACACTTCTCACCAATGTTGATAGAGTGACAGATGGTGAGTTTATCGCCGTGTCAGGCACTATACATACGTCTTTGAATTACCTGTCAGACATATGCAAGTTTCCTCACGATGTTTTTCTTCACTCTAAAGCACGTGGTGTAGTATCACTGCATATAAGTTTTAGACACGCAGACAGACAATAATTAAAAAAAAAATATTTGTATATTTTCATACACATTTAGTGAATAGCTGTTGCGCGGTCTTCTGTAAGATAGAGGTACAGTCCCCAATCGGGCAACTCTTTGGTTTGAACAGAATTACCATTTACCCCTCTCCTATAGATATTTTCTATAGATACCCTCAAAGTAAAAGTCAAAAATATCTTTATTCGATTTGACTTTTTACAAAGTACTTTCAAATCGTTAGAATGACATGGTTATACAGGTTTATACATGCAACCGCCAGGTTCGGAAGGTTGCTATTACTGAGAAGAACCTGGCAAGAAACTCAGTAATTACTATTATCATTACTCTATCTATTTTACAGTGCTCTTGTGTTGAATTCATTGGTTTTTGACATTAAATAAGCATAAAAGCAGTTACTGCAGCACAATAACATATCTCATACATATCAATGTAATAAAATATAAATCATTGCGCTATACTCGTGACTTCTTAGATATATACGATACCCTCTGGCCTGAAGCTATCTGTTTATGTCAATGTTACGTGACATGGTCGCTCGTACAATGTTTAATGTGTTATTGCAGAGTTATATTGGTAATAGACAGACAATTTATATTAGAAAATAGAGAGAAACTGCAGAAAATTATCTCCTAATTGAAGTTGGTGGTGTCCGAATGGGGAAAGTACCTCCTTAAAAAAGAACACATTTAAATTGAGATGTTTTTCTAAAATGCTCTGTTTTTTGTTTCATCTCAGAAAGCTAGTTTCCGAACCGATGGTACATTTTCGACATTCATAAGTGCCTTACCAGGGCACTCATTTTCATAAACAGAAACATTAACAGAGTTAGAATCTTGCATAATTAATATCAAATGGCGACGCTAACAGAGCTTGAGGGTTGTCAGAATGTTTCTTGAGACGCAGGAATATTTTCAAAATATGAACATTTTTACTAAAAAATAAAACGATAATCTAAAAACTAAAACGGTAAAATACTTTAATGGTCCATTGCCTTGAATCTAGAATTAGACTACAGTCATTATTCCGCGCACAATAAGTTACAAATCCGGAATCCTTTAGCGGCAGTAAAAAGTAAATTGCCGACGGAGCATCTCCCGAGCGAGGGCGCGCGGTGCAAAAACCACAGCCTGTAGCGCCGCTTACCGCCATAATTGGAATACACTCTGTACACAGGAATGTTAACGTACTTTGGCTTAAAGAGTACCTTTTTGCTACTTTTGCTTGAGCACTATAGTTCTATTGACACTGCATTATTTCAGGTACCTAGACAGTAGGTAGATACTATGTATTGTTTTAAGGGTTTTGTTAAGAGACGTGGTACCTAGGTGGTCACCAGCTACAAGCGATGCATCTTTGAATCTCAGCAGAGCAATCACACCACGAGTTGCACGGTAAAGACGTGTATATAGTGCCTGAAATGGCGTTGAACTACCATGTATCACGTTGGTTCATATGAATGCATTTAGTTCAGTCGGCTGTGACAGGTTTAATGTTACACTGTTCCAGTAGTTTAGAGAGCAATAAGTGTTGAATGTTACCAAAGTCAGTATAAATCTCACTCGCTACATGTCTGCAAAGGCCATTCACTTCAAGTTGTTAATTACAAGTTGACATTTGGCGCTGTGTGCTTCAAAAGTTAAAATTTAATTATCGTGTATAATGGGCGGCGGGCACTCGAGCGGGTCAAGCATTACTTCTAATGGTCGTTGACACCCCACATCAAAGCCCAACTTCAATTCACCCTGGGTCCAATTTACCCCGTCATTAAAATAATTAAATATCCAAACATACTTGTGAAACAAATCTCAATTCGGCTAGTACTCGTACTCTTGATTTCAATTACGGGTTAAAATTGGCATAGTTGGGGCAAACCGCGGGGCTTAATAAACAACGGGAACTATTTGATCCCTCTGGCCGCTTTGACCCCCTTCAAGATTTGTTTGCAACTCCAAGGTGTGTCAATTATATATTAATAACCTGAATTGTTGCTTTGTTCATTGAGGGGTGTGTTCATCAATAATGTATGATTGATCCATCGATCAACTAAGTAGGAAGTTAGGTTCGGAGTGTGTTTGGGCTAAGGTATAAGACTTTTTTAAAAAGAGGTAAATAATGATATTATTATGTAACTAGAGTGTCGAAGTTGTCACAACCCTAGCCTCTTTCCGCAGTTACTCTCAAGTTCTTATGCTAATTATTTGACGGGTCACAAACTACGTGCGGAACATATTTTTATTTGCAAGTGCATAACGTATGTACTTTTAATATCATTGTTTATAATAATTAATAAGGAACGTTGCAGAAGGCGTCAAACTATACTAAATACACAGAAACTAGAAAAGTCTTTAATATAATATTGTTCAGAGTAGCCCCCGTACCTCCACAATTCAAGATACCTTTAAAACATTATCTCAAGACATTTATAGTACCGGAAGCTTTTCTAGTGGAATTTGGGGGTGTTTAATTTGCGAGGGAGGAATCAAAAGTGTTGCCCTGATTACTAATGGTCGTAATTGGGTCATCTGTCAGTTTTTATTAAAATTCTTCGACCGACAGGCGCCCATTGATTTACATGGTCGATAAAGTGTTCTACCTTTTGTGATTGAATAAGTATTAAGTCCCGTCGTGACACATTCACCCCTGACGGATGAGGTCCGAGGGGTTATTGGGAATACTAGTTCAGTGACACTTACACTAACATATTAGATCAGGGAGATCTATCAAACTTTTCCTATTCACCCCGTAAGTAATATTTCACGAGAAAAAGTAAATGGTATCTTAAATATCAATGCTCTTAAGCTGAAGAAATATAACTTGAGTTTTCTGCCAAAACTATGTCTATTTACCGATTTTCTGATTACCATCTGACTGTTTGACATTCTTTTATGATATAAGAACACTGACTGAATGTTCTAACAAGTTAAATCATCTCAATGTATACTGAAATATTAGTATACATTTAGATGATTTAACTTATAATAATAAGGCTGAAGAGTTTGTTTGGTGAGCTAATTTGGCGAGCTACTCTCAGGAACTACTTACTGGTTTAAATTGAAGGAATATTTATGTGTTGACTTTATAACACCAAGCTACGACCGATAGGAGCAAATTATCATTGATTACAAAAACTGGAAAAATTATCACTAACAAACAGTTCTTAATGTTAACCATACGCGGGTAAAACCGTGAAGCACCGCTAGTTAAACGTTACAAACTTCCTCCCAATAGTAGGTACACAACATAGAGGAAACAAGTGACTAAATCGTTAAACCTTCGCGATCAGAAACTTTGGAACTGTAAGTTGGGGTGAGTGTAGGCCAGTTGGGGGTGAGTGTGGCCCGTTGGCCGCAGGTAGCCGATAGCCGTGAGTTATGCGAGCGTGTCCGGCGCTATCGCACACTACCTCGGCTTACACTTCCGAGAGGGGATTTGTTTGCTATGGCCGACTTTTAATGTTACTAATAACTGTTATGGATGGCCTGATCCGGATACGCCACTCACTCTTAACCATTTGAGATTTCGGCTTACATTTTAATTGGATATGATTTTATGTGATGATTCAGTAATAAACCGTCATATATCGAGAGCTCACCAGCGAAGGAAGACATTGCGAGCTCGGCATATGCTGACATAAATCCAAAAACTTATACATAGTGGCTGAGACGGCAATGGACTCACCATCTGGCACGTCATCTAGAGTGTAAACGTTTAACACCACTAAAGATGAGTTATTCGTTTTATATTTATTCTCCTAAAGTAAAATATTAGATTCGGTATAAATCGGGCGTGTTTTACTATGTTTATATATATAAAGCTACTAAGTAAATAAACCTTAAGTGTAACTTAATACGGAAGCAGACTCAAAGAGAAAAATCAAAACACTTAATACAAGTATTGTGGAGAGTGATGGGTTAATTTGGATTCTATGACACAGATATTAAAGGTAATTTTCAATTCAAATGAAAGTTACCCCTAACGGGATTTACCTGAACTTTTCGAAACCTATTGTATCATCTAATTATTTACAACTAATTAACATTATTACCTAATAGTAATATCGTATTGATTTGAAAATCAACAGAATATTGCATAAATTATTCGGATGACACAAACATTTAGTCATTGCCTTAAAAACTCCGACGGGGTAGGTAGAAAATAAAACATCCTCTATATCATTCTCATAAAAGTCGTTGATAACTCATAAGTAAAATGTTTCCTCGTGATGTTTTCCTTTCAAAGTGAATTCCAGTGTAGAAAATAATATAATATTTCGAGGGAATAACCAATATTTCCGAACGTATTCATAGAAATTGTCTTTAAGTTTTCTCAGTGAAATGTCATACTCATCATCAGTTCAGCTTTTATTTTACTGTATTATTATTGGTTCATGTTACATTTTATAAAATGTCATACTCATCATCAGTTCAGCTTTTATTTTACTGTATTATTATTGGTTCATGTTACATTTTATAAAATGTCATACTCATCATCAGTTCAGCTTTTATTTTACTGTATTATTATTGGTTCATGTTACATTTTCTAAAATGTCATACTCATCATCAGTTCAGCTTTTATTTTACTGTATTATTATTGGTTCATGTTACATTTTCTAAAATGTCATACTCATCATCAGTTCAGCTTTTATTTTACTGTATTATTATTGGTTCATGTTACATTTTATAAAATGTCATACTCATCATCAGTTCAGCTTTTATTTTACTGTATTATTATTGGTTCATGTTACATTTTATAAAATGTCATACTCATCATCAGTTCAGCTTTTATTTTACTGTATTATTATTGGTTCATGTTACATTTTATAAAATGTCATACTCATCATCAGTTCAGCTTTTATTTTACTGTATTATTATTGGTTCATGTTACATTTTCTAAAATGTCATACTCATCATCAGTTCAGCTTTTATTTTACTGTATTATTATTGGTTCATGTTACATTTTATAAAATGTCATACTCATCATCAGTTCAGCTTTTATTTTACTGTATTATTATTGGTTCATGTTACATTTTATAAAATGTCATACTCATCATCAGTTCAGCTTTTATTTTACTGTATTATTATTGGTTCATGTTACATTTTATAAAATGTCATACTCATCATCAGTTCAGCTTTTATTTTACTGTATTATTATTGGTTCATGTTACATTTTCTAAAATGTCATACTCATCATCAGTTCAGCTTTTATTTTACTGTATTAGTATTGGTTCATGTTACATTTTCTAAAATGTCATACTCATCATCAGTTCAGCTTTTATTTTACTGTATTAGTATTGGTTCATGTTACATTTTCTAAAATGTCATACTCATCATCAGTTCAGCTTTTATTTTACTGTATTATTATTGGTTCATGTTACATTTTATAAAACTAAACTTTGTTTCCAAATATTCACTTTTAGAGTACCTATTAAAAAGTGTTTTAATACAAAATCTAAAAGTGTCATTACATCTGGACATCTATACATCTATACAGATAAATATTTAACCGGCTACTAATCCAGGGTACTACTAGAAAATTACCGAAGGAAAAAAACCAATAATACTTGGTCCGATCGAACCGATGATCTCGTGTTCTGCGACCATTATAACAACGAAAATTCTGGTGTCTATTTGTAATTCCAAAATAACAGCTTTTCAGTAAATGCATATGAAAGTATATACGATACTGAAATAAAAAAACCAATTTTTACTTTTGTTCTCCGTCAGTCTGTCCGTCTGTCTGTCTGTTCCGGGTAATCTCCGAAACGGCTTGACCGATTTTAGCGGGAGTTACACTGGCAGATAGCTATTGGTACAAGGAGTAACCTAGGTTACTTTTATTTAATAAAAACATAAGAATTCCGCGGGACACCTATAAAACTAACTCTACACACACACAGCTAGTACAGCAGGGGCACAGCTAGTTCTTAATAAGCATTCTACAAAGAATTTTACCACAACTGAACCATGGCAATAAGAACTCATAGAAAGATCACAGAACTATTTAAGTAAACAAAGTTCACAAGGTCATTTGAATTTTAGTCATATTCATATTTTTATATGAAAGAAGTGCTCGTCAGTAGATTTGGTTAATTATTTCTAAACCAGGCTAGTTAAGTAAGGTTAATTTTTGCACAACGTTTTCACCTATTTCATTTCGTGTTAGTTTTAATGAAGTCAGGAAAAGCCAGTGGAAATTTTAATTTTAGCTCCGACTTGAATATTTGGAATTACAAACAGACACTTCAATCTATCTGTATAGATATATATATAGATTGACTAGTTTTAGTCCGTGAAGAAGTAAGACCGTGTAACATTAGCCATCGGACATACGAAAAAGATTTACAACAATTAGATCGCGCAATGAATTGTAAATACACACCTTATCTGAAAAGGCAGGACCATTCTCCATCTATCTATACAGATAAATAAAATTGAAGTGTCTGTTTGTAATTCCAAAATAACAGCGTTTCACTAAATGCATATGAAAGTAAACACGCTACTGACACTAAAAAACCAAGTTTTAAAATCTTTCTCCGTCTGTCTGTCCGTCTGTCTGTCTGTTTGTTCCGGGTAAACTTTGAAACGCCTGAACCGATTTTAGCGGGACTTTCACTGGCATGTAACTGATGATTCAAGGAGTAACTTAGGCTACTTATATTTATTAAACATATTAGGGTTCCGCGACATGAAGCATTAAACTAAATCTACGCGGGTGAAACCGCGGGGCACAGCTAGTTTAAAATATTAATATGGATAAATGTGTTAGGTATGAAAACACCTCTGAAGTGACAATAACATTCCTGTATGAACAAACCTACTTGTATATATATATATATATATGTAGGTATATTCAGTCTCTGAGAAGCTCCACTCTAGTGGAAAACGGCGAATCGTATTCAGTGTGTGTTTATTTTACACACGTCTGTGCTGGAAACCGATTACTGTGCTCACGAAGAGCTGGGCTTGAAGCTTTGAGGAATTTAATAATATAGCTATGTTTGCTATGTAGATTTAAGAAAAACAAATTGTTTTCGCCTACGTTAAACCTATTTGTTGTCTATTTGAATTTGCTTAGGTTAATATAAAATGTAGTATGCACGTAGCTTTAATTTTGCGGGTGACTCGCGGTTACTCTAAGACGTCATAGTAAACCACTGTTGAAGAAACCACATCGGCTTACTTAAAAACTCTCCTTCAAAAACAATGTAACATTTTGAAGCTGAATTTTATTCATTCAGTACCAGATAAACGCGAACCAAATAGGTGTGACCACAAGTGTATATAGAGTGCTCGTCGGTGCACGTGACTAGACTTGCGGCCGATTATGACACTCTGTATTCAATGGCACGCTAGTTAAGTATAATATACTTCTTTATATATTTTGTACTTATAGACTATACACATCTTATCACAACTCCATCCCACAAGATACTATACAAATAGGGTCTTGTGGGATGGAGAGTACATCATCATCTACATCCCAAACATATTATGAAGGTTTCCTCACTATGTTTTCCTTCACTGTAAAGCTAGTGGTGTAACATCACTTTATTGAGGTATTTTTTAAAAGAAATTATTTGTACAACTGTGTAACTTGAGAACGACCACTCAAACTACTCGGTTATAACCATCGATTTAATTTGTTATTGCATATTTTTCATCCCCTTTTGTTGAAGATCCATAAATAAAATTCTCGTATTACGGTGTATGTTACAAAACCTCATCCGAAACAGCTGGACCGATTTGTATAAATTTGTGTGCATATCAGGTAGGTATGAGAAGCGGCCAACATCTATTTTTCATACCCCTATGATTAGGGTGATCCACCACAAAACATATGTGGCGATACAACTTTTTCCAGGCACTAAATAAATACATTTCCATAATAATTAAATGCACATATCACTACGACGAGCCATCAGGTGTCAAAAAAAAAAGAGTTACAGCTACAATTACTGCCATTACTTATAAAAGCTGTCCCTTTCAAGTAAATCGCTTAATATAATATGTAACCCCCTCCCCCCCTCGTAGCCCCGACCTCTAATGACATACAGCCCCTATAAGTATCTGAAACAAGCCTTCAGTAAAGTTGATCGGCCGTTAGCGCGGCGAAGCCTGAAAAAGGGCGTTTAACGTGCGTTTAATGGGCTTAAACTTATTCACAGTTTATAAAGTCAATATACCCTTTTGGAGCAAATAGCAAGT
Organism: Watsonalla cultraria; assembly: GCA_964035505.1. NCBI lineage: Eukaryota > Metazoa > Arthropoda > Insecta > Lepidoptera > Drepanidae > Watsonalla > Watsonalla cultraria. The sequence goes on along the minus strand of OZ037734.1, from coordinate 7,660,283 downwards.
GTCGTATGCGGGTGACGGGATCACGAGGGTCGAGGGTGACGTGTTATATATACACTTGGAGTCCACGGCTCAGGGTTTCTTCCCGAGGGGCTTTAATTGTAATGACCTCCTCGACGTGGTTTCCACAAGCGTGTGACATATAATAATATATACAAACAAACAACTAGCGGACAACATGCAGTTTCACTCGCGTAGTCCCAGTTCCCGTAGGAGTACGGACATAAAATATAGCCTATATTAATCAGCTGTAATGTAGCATTCAAATGTTGAAAGAAATTTTAAAATCTGTTTATACTTTTTGAGCCAATTCGTTACAAACATATGTTGGTATATGGCAACAATCCAAGTCACTCCATAGTGTAACTCATTCACACATTCATATCACTCATTCAATCGTTCTCTTATGTTCTTTAAAATGATTCCTAATATTCATTCCAATACAGACATTCGTCTAGTGCACAAGTCTTTTCTTTGCTCCTCTACCCATACCTATCCAACAGGTTATGGGCCCAGGGCACGTTATTAAGTATCAGTTTTAAATTTGTTGAATAAAGTGAGGTACCTACATAAAATATAATTAATAAATAAAATGGAGTCACGTAACCGACGAAATATTCTACAATTTAATGGTGAACGGTACAGTACATGGAAGTTTCGCATAAAATCTCTTTTAGAGGAATTACAGGTGCTCAGTGTCGTTGAAGAGGTACCACCAGAAAAACCAGACACAGATTGGACGAAGAAAAATTTGATTGCTAAAGGTACGATTGTTGAATATTTGGGTGATGCATTTCTTAATTTTGCTAAAGGATCTGCGACCGCTAGATCCATCATAAATGATCTTGATCAAATTTATGAGCGAAGAAGTTTAGCTACACAACTATCTCTTCGTAAGAAATTGTTGAATTTAAAATTACAACCGGATGTAACCCTATTTCAACATTTCACGAATTTTGATAATATAATCACTGAATTAATTTCATCTGGTGCAAAGTTAGATGAAATGGACAAAGTATCACATTTATTATTGACTTTACCAAATTCATATGATGGCGTGATTACCGCCTTAGAGACGTTAGGTGAAGAACATTTGAATTTGTCGTTCGTGAAAACACGACTATTGGACCACGAGGTTAAAATTAAAAATGAAACCACTACTGGTTTGAAGATGTTACATTTAAATACCAAGGAATATTCGATGCAACAAAGAAATGACAAGAAGAAAAAATTCTACCCTCAAGCTAAGAAAAAATCTAATTTTAATAGTCATCCATACAAGATTTCGAAATTGTACTGTGATCATTGTGGACGAAGGAATCACATGAAAAAGGATTGCCGCTTTTTCAAAAAACTGCAGCAAAATGGAGGACAAGCATATACAAAAACCGCCAATACGGTGCAACCCTGCAGCAATGATAAGGACAGTTTCGCTTTTATGTTTTCGAAATGTAAGTTACCAATTTCTGATCTCACAATTAATGAAGTATATTTTGTTTTAGATTCAGGTGCTACAGACCATATTATAAATACTCGAGATTTTTTCTCTTCTTATACGGAGCTACCCACTCCTTTAAAAATCGGCGTAGCTAAAAACAGCACTAGCATATCTGCATTTGGTAAAGGTTCGATTGAAGTTGTAAGTAATTTAGGAATTCAAGGAACCATTGACAACATTTTGTATTCACCCGACGTCCCGTGTAATTTGCTGTCGGTAAATCGGATCCAACAAGCAGGTATGATAGTTATATTTAAAGATAATAGTGTGCAAATATTAAAAAATGATAAATGTGTTATTACATGTACTAGTAGCAATAACCTTTACAAGATACCATTCAGTGTCAAAAAGTCACAAAGTCATTTAAACATGTCAGTAAGTTCTAAATCTTACGATTTATGGCATCAACGACTTGGCCATTTAAGCAAACAAAAATTTCAATCACTTAAACAATTAATTGATGACCATCACTTAATAAATAATATCGTTCCTAGTGATTCATTATGTGAGCCATGCTTGCTTGGTAAACAGTCTCAATTGCCATTTGCCAAGTCGAAGGATAAGTCTAGTAATAATAGACCACTTTTTATTATTCATTCTGATGTGTGCGGTCCGATAACGCCACCTACCCTCGATGATAAAAATTATTTTGTTACTTTTATCGACGATTATACCCACTATACTGTAACATATTTATTGTATGCCAAGTCGGAAGTATTGAAATGTTTCAAAGATTTTGTGTCTAAAGCAGAAAATTTATTTAATTCTAAAGTTGTTCACTTATATTGCGATAATGGACGCGAATACCTATCAAATGAATTCAAGGAATATTGTGTTTGCAAGGGAATAATGTATCATTTAACAGTACCATACACACCACAACAAAATGGTGTAGCGGAGCGAATGAATCGTACGTTGACCGAAATGGCTAGAACCATGGTTACAAGCGCAAAGTTACATAAAAACTACTGGGGTGAAGCTGTTTTAACAGCAACATATTTGACAAATATGCTCCCCACTAAAGCGCTCGTAAACAAAACACCATATGAAATGTGGCATGGTAAAAAGCCAAAAATAAGTCAATTAAGAGTTTACGGTTGTACTGCCTACGTGCATAATAAAATCAGAAAAACTAAATTTGATGAAAAATCTTTTAAATCCATATTAGTTGGTTTTGACCCAAATGGATATAAACTTTATGATGTTGAAAACAATAGATTTTTTATAGCTCGAGATGTCATATTTGACGAATCTAATTTTGAACATTCTCGGCCTACTTGTTCTAGTACTGATCAAGATGCAATTCCCGCTAAAATTAATAAACCTGACAATGATTCGGTAAATATAATAGACGACAAACATAATAATCCTCTGGATAAAGAATCAACAATAGACTCAAACAGCATAAGACGTAGTGAAAGAATTTTTAAACTACCCCCTAGAGATTATAAGCAAATGAATGACCCCCATATATACTTATCACCAATTGTTGCTCAGCCTTTGCCATTAACTTTTAACGATATTTTTGATCGAGATGATACTGATAAGTGGTTACAAGCTGTACAAAATGAAATTGATTCGCTTCGTGATAATCAAACCTGGATTTTTGTTGAGAGGCCTAATGATGTAAATATTGTTAGTTGTAAGTGGGTGTTCACGATTAAAAATAATGCTCTTGGTGAACCAGTACGCTATAAGGCGCGTTTGGTTGCTCGTGGCTTTACTCAGCAATACCAACAGGACTATGACGAGACGTTCGCACCAGTAGCTCGGTTAACTACATTTAGATTTGTATTGGCTTTCGCAAATCAGTTTGATTTATATGTACATCACATGGATGTCAAGACTGCCTTCTTAAATGGTATACTTAAGGAGGATATTTACATGGAAGTACCAGAGGGTATTTCAGCTAATAATAATCAAGTATGTAAACTACGTAAAACCTTATATGGCCTTAAGCAATCGTCTAGATGCTGGTATGAACGTTTACATCATGCTCTAACTGAAATGAAATTTAAAAATTCAGAAGTCGATCCATGTTTGTATATTTTGGATAACAATTGCATAGAAACAAATGTATACATAGTTATATATGTCGATGATTTACTAATTATTACTAAAAGTATTAAGACTATGCAGTCATATAAAAGTAGTTTAATGAAAATGTTTAACATGACTGATTTGGACAGTGTAAAATTATTCTTGGGCATTAAAGTTGACAGAACAAATAACGCAGTCACTTTAGACCAATCTGTGTACTTGCAGAATATTTTAAATAAGTTTTTTATGGCTGAATGTAACTCATCAAAATCACCCCTGCCGTCTAAATTAGACTATAAGGCTCTAAGTTCTGATACAAACTATGATGCACCATGTAAAAACGTTATAGGATGTTTGATGTATGCAATGCTTTGTACTCGACCAGATATATGTGCAGCTATAAGTATTTTAAGTAGATATCAGACTAAAAATAATGAAGAAATATGGAAATGTTTAAAGCATTTATTGAGATACATAAAAGGCACTTTAAACTTAAAATTAACTTATACTAAATGTGATTTTAAGCAACTCATTACAGGCTATGCAGATTCTGATTGGGGAGGCGATGAAAATGATAGAAAAAGTACAACAGGATACATATTCCAAGTATTCGATAATTGTACAATATCATGGAACACACGTAAACAAAACTGTGTCGCCGTCTCCTCAACGGAAGCTGAATACATGGCCCTTTTCGAGGCTGTAAAGGAAGCAGTCTGGCTGAAATCATTGCTTAATAGCATTTCTATTCACATAAATCAGCCAATTACTATCTTTGAAGATAATAATAGCTGCATTAGCATAGCTAATAACCCTACAAATCACAAAAAGTCTAAACATATAGATATAAAGTACCATTTCACTAGGGAACAAATTAATAATCAAATAATAAAGCTAGAACATATTTCCACAGGAAATCAACTAGCAGATGTGTTCACTAAGGTGCTGCCATCTACAAAGTTTGAAGAGTTAAAACTTAAGTTAAATTTATGCTAAGTGTCATTATTATAATGAATTCTTTATTTGTATAAAATCATAATGGATCATTTGAATTTGTTTTTCTATGTTTGATGAATGATTGAAAATTATTTGTAGACTTGAATTTTTGAGGGGGACTGTTGGTATATGGCAACAATCCAAGTCACTCCATAGTGTAACTCATTCACACATTCATATCACTCATTCAATCGTTCTCTTATGTTCTTTAAAATGATTCCTAATATTCATTCCAATAACTTTCGTGATTTTTGATTGTGGGTTAACTTAGTAGTGTGGAATATTTACAACAGGTTACGCGCAGATAATTCTTCTCAGAAGGCATACGAACTGGTGATAATTTTTCGACGTTCACAAGAGCATTACCCGGTCCCAAACTCACTCCTTCTGATGATTTGAAAGTACTTTGTTAGAAGTCTGATCAAATAAAAGTACATAATTTCTATTTTTATTTTTGAAATACACAAACAGCCACGAGTTCGATAGATCGATACAAAACAATACCATGCCCCGATATTTTAAAAAAAGGTGTCTATACTTTTCCATCTTTATTTCTACATCAAATTAAAGTACTTTGATTAAAGTCTAATCAAATAAAGACATTTCTGAGTATGAGTTTGACAAAGTATTAATGAAAGGGTCGACCATCATCGGTTTAAATAGAGCGTATTAAAAACTTCTGAGCTTTGACGTTTAATTTTTTTACCGTAAAATTAAACTTCAAAACTAGGAAGTTCTCAATACGCGCTGCTTAAACGATTATAGTTGACCCGTAGAATCTCTACGGTAAAAACTTACTTGTATTTAATGTGTTTATATAAATGTAAAGCGGAAGCTGGAGTGTCGACAAGACAGGGGTGAGCGCGGAGCCGTCTGTATGATAACAATGTAATTAACTGCTCTCTGATAAACGCGCGTTTACCGGAGACACAAAAATGGTACACGCTTATCAACACCGTGTGCCATACACAGGACCCATGTCATGTACAAACACAATCAGTTTCCCATTGCAAATCTGTGAAATACCTCGCGGTAATATTTACATTTCGTTACACGTGTGGCTTAGCAAGGTTCTGCCTTTCATATATGTAAAGGTGGTTTGGAGTAAAGGGTTACGTTGACACTTAATTATCTAGATACAATTGCTTACCCCTGTGTTCCATGGACCTCCATGCATGTGGGAAACACTAGACTCTGCTTAGGTAAGCAGCGTCTAGTCTCACATGCTTGAAATGTCTATTTTTAATTTCAAATTAACAGCTTTAACAGCTTTTCACTAAATGCACATTATGAATGTATGTATGGTAAGTAACTCACTCACTTAAAAAAAACAGTTATAATTTTTTTTCTCTGTCTCTCTGTTACGTCTGTTTCGTTACGTGTCTGTTTGTTGCGGCTAATCTTTCAAACGGCTGGACTGATTTTAACGGGATTTTCACTTGCCTACCTTATGTTACAAGGAGTACTTAACATAACATAACACTGTCGACGCAGGCTGTATCCCGGGGCGGAGTGGCGTTGGCTGTCAGTCTTGACATAGTCAACGCCTTCAATAGCCTGGTGTACCACCGCGTGCCCTCCTACCTGCAGCGCGTGGTCTGTGCCTACTTGCGCGACAGGTGCGTGCAATATGTGGGCGGAGATGGACGACTTCACCGGAGGGAGGTGTACTGCGGGGTCCCACAGGGATCGGTCCTAGGGCCACTCCTGTGGAACCTCGCGTACGATGCGGTCCTGCGGGTCGACCGCCCCGACGGCGTTAGCATCGTCTGCTATGCGGACGACACGCTGGTGCTAGCCGTCGGGGCCACTTTCGAGGAGACCAACCGGCTCGCCGAGCTTGGCGTGGCATGCGTCGTGGAGAAAATCCACGAGCTGGGCCTTCGGGTAGCGCCGGAAAAGACCGAGGCGCTGTGGTTCCACAAGATCCCGAGGGGAAGGGAACCACCCAGCTCGTCGGTTCGCGTAGGTGACGTGGATGTCCGGGTGGGACGGTACCTCAAGTACCTCGGTCTCACCCTGGACGGTCGCTGGGGCTTTGAGGAGCACTTCAGCCGCATGGTCCCCCGGATCAAGAGGGTAGCGGGTGCATTGCACAGACTGCTGCCCAATCTCGGGGGGCCGAGTGAAGGAGTCCGCCGCCTCTATGCGGGGGTCGTGCGATCCGTGGCTCTCTACGGAGCACCCGTCTGGTCTCCCAGATTGGGTGTTAGGCGTTGCAGAACTATGTACAATAGTATGCAGCGTCCTATGGCCATCCGGGTCGCACGGGGGTATCGTACCCTGTCCTTTGAGGCGGCCACTGTCCTGGCGCGGTTTCCGCCCCTGGACATCCTGGCGGAGATGGATGCTCGTATCTACGACCGTCTCCGCCGGGCGGACGGAACTGCGCCTCCAAATGCGGCTGAAGTGAGAAGGCAGGAGCACCGACATGCGCTCGTAACGTGGCGGGAGCGGCTCTGTGAGCCGCAGAACGCCCGCCAACGCGCTGTCGGTGCAATTTTGCCGAGCCTCGGGCCCTGGCTAAAGAGGAAGGACCACGTCACCTTCCGGCTGACGCAGGTACTCACCGGACACGGGTGTTTCGGAGAGTACCTGAATCGGATCGGTCGCGAACCGACGACGCAATGCCACCATTGCGGCAGTGACCGGGATTCCGCACAGCACACGCTGGAGCAGTGCCCAGCGTGGAGCTCGGAACGGCGAATCCTGGTCACCAGGATCGGGCAGGACCTCTCTCTGCCACGCGTAGTGACGGCTATGCTGGCAGACAGAGAGGCATGGAGGGCCGTAGTCTCCTTCTGCGAGACAGTAATGTCCCAGAAGGAGGCCTCCGAGCGGGATCGGGAGAGAGCCGATCCCTCTCGGAGACGACGGCGACGGCGGGGCGGAGGCAACGCACGCCCCGGACCGTCCACCCAATAGCCAGGGTCTAAGAATTTGGCTATGGTATCCCCTGCCTGTCGTAAGAGGCGACTAAAAGGGGGCCGGAGGGCCTGCTGGCGGTGGTCGGGGTGGGAGCTTTGACCACTGAGCCGCGGGCCCGGGAAGGTGGCAGCGCGACGTGGCTCGCGCTGCCTTGCACAGCGAGGTCTCCAGGGGCGGCGACACAGCTGCCCCGGGGATGTGCCCCGGCAAAGTGTGGGGGGACACCGGTGCGATCTATCAGAGTACCCGGAGTCCCCCCTGAGCACTGAGGATGGCCACCGGGGGGGTTTTAGTGCGGTAAAAATCCCACATACCCCGATCTGCCTCTCCCAGGGCGGTCGGGGACCTTTTGAAGGTTTCCCCCTCGTCAATAAAAAAAAAAAAAAAAAAAAAAAGGCTATTTAAAAAAAACATTAAGGTTACGTGGGTCACCCATAAAATTAAATCAAAGCAGGTGACACCGCAGGGCAGCTGTAGCTGTGGCTAGTTAGCAATAAAACTATTTTAAGAAAAATATATTTAGTCATGGTATTTCTATCTTGGTCGCCCTCTACCTACACTTCTGCTTACAATAAATCTGTAAACGTATATATCATACTTCAATTGTTTTTAGTGATATAAAGTGTTAGCCCTTTTGGGGAGCAGTGATTCCTCGCATAGATCTTACCGTGAAACACGTCTGTCAGCAACATAATAAAATTGTAAGATTTGATATGTATCGTGTGTAGACATTTCTAAGTGTTCTTCAAATGTAGTTGTTGCACAGAAAGTAACAGTTTAATAGCGTAATTGAGTTTCAAAGCCAAATCTTGACCGTTTTAATTACAAGTTGGTGAAATAACTTTGTTAATTTAACTTTACTTTTCGGTAAACTTTGATTTCAACAAAAAACAACTTGCTAAAATAGACTCGCAGTTAGATATGCCTGAACATTTTACTATAATTTGAAATGTGGTTTGAATTCCATTTTAAACTTGTAGCAGAATCAACAAATTTCTCCCTGACCTTATCCTATGAACGGTTTTGATGGCACTTGATTCAAACCGATATGGTTGATCATTTAATTTAACGCAAAACCGACTGCCATCCGAACTTCGAGGGATTACGAATTTTTACAATAAAAAAATCAGGTTATATCAGTTGTCAGACTTTCTTAGATTTCCTTGTTGGTGCCCCATCTTATTGACTTGGGTAGAGGCTGCTCAACTTCGGGACCCTTCTGGGATGGCGTGAGCGTATTTTAGGAACACAATCTTTAAAGCAATGTGTCAGCTCATGGTGTTATGTATTGATTACACATCATTGAAGGCATTGCTCGCGTCATTGAGCATAGTAATCAATGAAGGTGATTGCTTGGCTCATTTACACACCACACTCAATTGATTACATATATACATAAACTCACTCCTGTTTTCCCCGAAGGGGTAGGCAGAGGTGTTGTAGTAAAAACACCTATTTTTCACCAAAGATAATTAAGTGCCAACGTGATAGATGGTGAGTCTATCACATAGAAAAACTCATCGGTACAGGCCCCGCTGGGACTCGAACTTGCGTCGCTTGCATAGCAGGCGACTGCTCAAACCCGAGTCCACCACGGCTCCATTGATTAGGTTTTATAATCGATAGAACAGTGATTTTACACACCAGCCTTTACACTTTATTGGAAAATATGATAGTGAGGAAGCTAACATATTATGTCTGAGAAGAAATTCAATGACGTCTGTTAAGTGCCTAAGAGACAAGATGCCATTATATTTTAATGAACACTGTATAATATTTTGTAAGTTTACGACAATTTACAATCCCGCTCCCCTCTGTATAACCTCATCAAACATGCCTGTGCATACATACTAATATGTACCTAATTACGGTGCGGTAAGCCTCATACTTCCCTGTGTGTCCTGGTACCACTGGGCCTCTCGTTTTAATAGCTCACTACGTAAACTATAATTCAAAGATGCACCTCATGTACGTTTATGTTTCCTTTAATCTTACAACTACAACAAAATTTTCAAACAAGCGTGCAGTTCACTTGATGGGAAGCGGCTACTAAAGCCTTAATATATATCTAATTTATTTACGGACAGGTGGGATTGGAACTTATGTAGCAGACGACTGAGTGCTTAGTGCGAGTTTTCTTAAAATGGCCATCAGAAGTGATCTCGTCAACGTAAACGCAGATTTGTATGGGCTCACAATATTGTAATATTTAAGCCGACAGAGGCGCTGTTCCGATCCTACACAAACCTGCGTTTACGACGCGGTGATTTGTGACGGCGGCAGTGAAAAACTTGCACTAGGCCTTCGGCTCAAACTACTCGGACACCATAGTATGAAGAGAGCAAGTGATCACGCCGAACATATTCCAGCCTGGTGTCACGCCTGGAGAATACCAGCTCCAACTATGTACTCAAATGCCGAAAACTCTTATAGCGCGATTTACCTCATTGAGTTGTTCTCAAACTTGCAATTGTTAGCGAGTAGCGCCATCTATGTGGCGAGCGGAGAAGCATTGTTACACTGGTAAACAATATGATGTTTATAAAAACGACGTTTCCATCTCTGTTATCCTGTAGCCCGATTTACGTAATGAAAACCGTAACGACATCGTAGCGATTTAGTTGTTGACAGCGGTGTCGTATTCAACATACCACAGTAGAAAAGTTATGACTTAGAGTCATCGAGAAACCGTTTTGTTTCGGTCCTGTTGAGTAGAAGTCTGATCGAATTGACCACCTTGGGATAGGAATTCGACCGAACTCGAATAAAAACTTAATCTTTACTAATATAATAAAGAGGAAAGGTTTGTATGTATGTTAGTAACTACTTCCAACATTTGAATGCTACATTATCATTAACGCGCGGGAACTACGCGGGTGAAGCGGCGTGAAGTCCGTTAGTTATATATACAAGCAACATTACTTAAAACTAATTACAATATACAAGGAGAAAACTTAGCGCAAATCGGTGTCTCTCGGGATGATGCCAAGAAGGCTGGCAGCATTGCCACGTTGAATAGCAATGCTGATTCTCTGAGCGAGAAAAGTTCCAGCTTGGCACGAGAGGCTTCTACCAGACGATGAGCAACCTCTTTGAAAAGATGATCGTTCGAAGATATTTGATTAGTTTTACGTGAATCAGGCTACAGCACTAGGGGATAAACAAGGAAACTTTTTAACTGCCCTCTATAAGGGGTGTATTGGTATAGTTGGTGCGAGGGCGTCGACCTACTTCCTACAGTTTTATTGTCCTTTGTGCTTGTTATTACATTACTATGATCTTATCTCCAACGCATTCGGTATGATAATGAACTTTAGATGTCCGACAGTGAACACATCAGAGTGAAGTTAAATTTAATGTATTGAAAGATCTTCATACAAATTAATTGTTTGATCAATATAAACAGAATTTTTTGCAGTAATACCCATTAAATAATTTTTAATAAATCTTAAAAAATATGACTTACTAATTCGGTTCTAAAGTGGATGTTTAAACAACTTCGCATACCCCTTCGAGGACCCTTCAGCGTGTGGTGGTGTTCTTACACATTATTAAATTACTAGCTGTGCCCCGCGGTTTCACCCGCGTAGATTTTGTTTCATCCTTATTGTCACGGAACCCTAATATTTTGATAAACAAAATTAGGCTATGTTACTCTTTGAAACATCAGCTACCTGCCAGTGAAAGTCCCGTTCAAATCGGTTCAAACCGTTGCAGTGATTACCCGGAACAAACAAACAGACAGAGAAAAAAAATTAAACTTGGTTTTTTAGTGTTAGTAGCGTGTATACTTTCAAATGCATTTAGTGAAAAGCTGTTATTTTGGAATTACAAACAGACACTTCAATTTTATTTATCTATATATATATATATATATATTAAATTACCTTTTAGTAAGCCTCTGTAAACATCTTGTAATAAGTAATAAGTAGTCATTTTACTGATAACTAGCTGCGCCCTGCGGTCTCACGTTGGTCCAGCATTAGAAATCTGCCGGAACAGCCTACAGACGTACATTTTCTGTAAGTGTCTCATATATTTGTATATGCATTTAGTCAAAAGAAAAGCTGTTAATTTGGGATAATAAACAGACACTAACATTTTATTTATCTGTATAAGGTAAAGTTACTAATGCTCGACAGTGACCTAAAGGATGACACCTACGAAAACATATCCTTGTATTAAAAACTATTTTAGTTAAATTACTCTTATTACAATATCAAAGGACACCTAGTACCATCTATGAATTGTTCTCAAAAACTCCAAACAGTTTCTACACGAAATTTCAAAATATCATCAATTTTTGTCAATCATGTACTAAGATGTATAGACTTTCTTAAGAAATCTATTGGGTACATACCAATATAATCAAATAAACCTACGAATGGTTTATAAATAGGATCTGTAAAACAAATGAAAGCTTGATGTTCATATCCAGCAGTGTATCATTAAATGTACAAAACAATTTAGCTATCGAACAAAAGGCCAACTATCTCTACAAAGGGGACAAAAGATAATAAAACCAGCTTTGTATCGCAAACAACCAATTAGAGTGAACGGGCGGACGAAACAATTAAAAATATCGACAAAATATCGACTTAGCTCTATACTAAGGGAGTAGGGCATAGTTAAGGCGGGTTCTTTTTTAACTACACGTGCATCCGTTTTCGTAACCCATGCTCGCTAATTTCATTACATATTTTTATGACATATAGTTCTGGTCGATGCTTCGTCAGCGTCAAATAATGATTTTTAGTCTATCATTATTTACTGTGTAATGAAATGTACATGATGCCAGCTGAGTTGCTTGCCGGTTCTTCTAAGAAAGCTAGTTTCCGAACCGGTGGTAAATTCTTCGACTTTCATAAGTGCCTTACCAGGGCCTAAACTGAATAAATCATTTTCATTTTCATTATCGCTGACTTTAACTCACGACTTGGTTAACATAGCGTGATGATAGCCTTCCTCGATAAATGGGCTATCTAATTCTAGACATTTTCAAATCGGACCTGTGGATCTGGAGAGTAGCGCGCTCATGACCAGAAAAAAACTATTCAGCTTTATTTACTAAAAGTATATAATTATCACAGTGTATAGAGCTGGCACTGCCATTCCATCCATACATATAAATTCAACGCTGGTAAACGTGACATTTTGAAAGTGTACTCCACAATGATGTGTATATATACACAAATATTATAACGAAGTAAGATTTGATTGTGTTTTTATTTGTTTGCATTGAATAGGCTCCGATCTTGAAATTTTTTTCAGCAATGGATAGCTGCATCATGACTGGACGCTGCGCGGGTGAAACCGCGTGATGTCCGCTATATACTGATAAATATTTTTTCGAAATTTCACCAATAATGTAATCACTGCTGTGTTTTCGTCACATTCATAGACTGTAGTAGCCATTTAACACATTGAGGGTTGTACCATTGTAGTCTATAAACAATAGAGTTTATATTAAAGTCGATGTATCGATAAGTAAGATGTATCGATGTCGGCGCTTCGTGGTAGAGCTGGTTTAATGATATTGCTACTTCTTATTAGCTAATGGAATTTTGTAATTTGTACTTTTACTCAGAAAAGGAATAAGTCTGAAGTTTATATTGTATTCGAACAAAGAGGTTTGTTTATTAAATAGCTTGGGAATTGTAACGTAACGTTTATATGGTGAAACTTATGACACAACATACATACGCCTGTATCCCCCGAAGGGATAGGCGGATGTGTAAAGTACACTCATATTTCGCCAGTTATGTTTAAGTCCCATGTAATAGAGTGCGAGCCTATTGCCAATATCCGGGCACTTATCCAGACTCCAGGCTACTACTGGGATATTTCAGGTGGAAATACTCCATAACTCACTTTGAACGCATTTAATGGAGATCCGTTTTTGACACGGAGAGGAACCTGGCAAGAAACTCAGTAATTACTCTTTACAAAAATATTATATAATCTTAAAAAGAGCTTTGACAAAGCTAAGAAGTGTTTAATACGCGCTGCTTAAACGATCATAGTTGACCAGTGCTTAATAAATATAATTTTATGCCGAACCAACTCACGGGCATTTTATTATAAATTTCAAAATGTTAAATGTTAAACAGTGAACAGTGGTCGACGGCGGATAGTACATTTTCCACAAAGGTTTTTTCAGGAGCTGTTTGTGTCCCGCGGGACAGATTACGGGACCTTCTACTGAACATGAAAATGAAAATAATTTATCCAGACCTATGTTTGTTTTTCCCAAAGTGAATGAAACGCGTTTTAATTTATGACGGGAGGCTTGTGTCGGCCATTTTTAGATTGTTTGCGGTACTGATAATGATGGCAAGTCATTTACTAAATTGGGTTTGGTACCGTAGAGTAGTTCACTTGGGAATTACTTTAATACAAGATGAAAGCATATTTTTGCATCATTATTTTAATCTTATTAATATTAAGCTAAAAATTATATACAAATACTAACAAAAAGTCTAAATCTGACAGCACGGTTAGTCTGGTGGTTAGCAAACCTGACTGTTACACGGATGTCACCGATTTGATTCTCGGGTCCATCATTAAAAGTACTGTTTTTCTTACGAGTTCATTTTACTTCATCTTTTGAAATTGTCGGTTCTTCTGAGAGTGCTAGTTTCCGAAACGGTGGTAAATTTTCAACGTTCATAAGTGCCTTACCAGAGTTCAGTCTGAATAAATCACTTTCATTTAAATTTTCACTTACATTGGCGTCACTTACATCATTTACATTTCTGTACATATAACCTAAAAAAATTAAATAATGAAATTAATAAGTATAATTTAATCTACACGAAATCGACGATCAAAAATGAATAAACACTTAGAAATGATATGAAAACCAAAATAAAGTTTTATCGCTTCATGTGAGACCCAAATCACTTATGAAGTTGCTTAAATAGGATTAAAAAGTTCACAAATGTATGCAATCGATATTTAGATCAGCAGTATTTCCGTATATTACCGCCCTCCCATGTATTCGATTCGAGCAATCACGGTGCACCGTAGTATCAAAATCCAAAAAGCTATTTAGCCTTTCCAAAATTGCTCCAGCTCTTAAATCCTATCTGTTCCAATAGAATCGATGGTGTATTAATCACCAAGGGTGGGTGGAAGGGATGGAGGGGAGGAAGGGAGGGAAGGGGGGATTGTAAGGGGTACAAACAATCGTGTACATTAATCAAGAGAGTCATCACGCTAAGACGCCGCGATAAATTTGCCAAAGGTAATTAAAGTTGTACTGGCTGATATTTTACCAGGGCTGGTGTAAGGGAGGTACCACTTGACAAGGGGTAGCGGGCTTCACAAGGGTCCACGAAGACTAAATACCCGAAGATACGTGGCCATCTCTAAACCAGTCCACATACGTCTTTGAAATTCTTCACAGTCGTTATGTAGGTTTTGTCATGATTTTTTCTTATATTCGTGATATTGACTTTTCAAAATGCATATTATAATGTGACAGTTCCATAAATTTTACCAATTACCCTTTATCATAAAAATAAAACACGAACGCGAGGCTGGACTCGAATAAACGACCTGTGCAAACCGTGCAGTTGCTCTGCCATTTGAACTACTCGCGATAACATTTCATGCGTCGAATTTTTCCTTCCCTTGTTGTTTTTGCGGTTTTAGGGTTTGTATTTTTCCTAATCATCTTTAAGAATTTTCCATCTTTGTAATTTTTCTTCTCACTTGCCTTGTTCACTGTTCTCTTGCCCTACCTGCTTGTGTTTCTTCAAATGGAAAATGCTATAGACTCCTAACTACGTGCCAATCTTATTAATATTGTTTTAGTGTTTTCTACTTTGCAAAGCGCATATTAAAGATTATTCATCAATTTTATTTATCACCTCATATGTATAATTCTGCATATAATCCCTTGAAGAAAAAGCACCTGGTGATCATTATTCCGCACCCAACAGGACCTCCTTAATACCTTCTTCATCAGCTCGAGACACCCAGAATTCTCGTGTTCTATTTAAGATCTCGGGTGTCACCATGCGTAGGTCGTGCCATCATAGTTCGGATACAATATAGATACGAATAACATAGGTAGTACGGATTTGTACATGTATACAAGTTCAGAAAACATCTTATTAATTTAGGACTATATTATATATATATTGTTATGGCGGAGGAGATGACGGGATGAGCTTCATACACTGAAAATTAAAATGAAAATGATTTATTCAGTTTAGGCACTGGTAGGGCACTTATGAATGTCGAGGAATTTACCACCGGTTCGGAAACTAGCCTTCTGAGAAGAACCAGCAAGAAACTCAGCTGGCATTCGACAGAGAAAGTTTTTTTATGCCATGGGCATTGTCTCCCAGTCTACCTTCGAGTGGTGCAGAGAGAAATAGGTGTATTTGTTAGACGAGTTGACGAATTACTTATCGCACGTCGCGTGCGTCGATGTGAGGGTACAACGTAGTTGCAACTACAAACTAAACTGTTGATAATGAAGTAAAGAGAGGCAACTAGTCCGCCCTCGCCTGTGCACTATAGTTTTAACGAACCGTGAGCGAGTTACGGAACTTCGGTGGCTGTTCCTTAGAGTTACAGGTATTTAAGATCGTGCTTTAATTAGTCAAGTTTTTCGTTAAATTCCAACAACTCCAAACATATTTCTACATCCAAACTGTCTTGAGAGGCGTCTGTGGGCTTCGTTCTGATTAATGTACACGTAAAATTCATTAAAAAGTGTGTTTGTCTGGCTTATTTTTATGAGAGAAAAATTGCAAATGAGAATTGAATTGCTTTCAATTCATGTAAACTGTATACTGATATAAAAGCTGAAGAGTTTGTTTGTTTGTTTACATTTACATTGGAACTACTGGTCTGGATTGAAAAAAAATTTCAGTGTCATTAAGCTCATTAATCGAGCAAGGCTATATATCACCGCGGGTTAATGTTAGCGTGAGTGTAAAGTAACTATTCCACACCGACGTAGTTGCGGAACGAAGCGTGTATGGTATACAATTTCAGACTGGAAAAACAATTTCAAAAGCTACTTAGTTCATTTAACATTTCACTTAAATCTATACAGATAAATAAAATTGAAGTGTCTGTTTGTAATTCCAAAATTACAGCTTTTCACTAAATGCATATGAAAGTATACACGCTACTGACATTGAAAAACCAAGTTTTAATTTTTTTCTCTGTCTGTCTGTCTGCCTGTCTGTCAGTTTGTTCCGGGTAATCTCTGAAACGGCTGTACGGATTTTAACGGGACTTCACTGGCAGGTAGCTGATGCTTCAAGGAGTAACTTAGGCTACTTTTATTTATTAAAAATATAATGGTTCCGAGACATGAAGCATGAAACTAAATCTACGCTCGTGATACCGCGGGGCACAGCTAGTTTATCATAGAAACATTTTGAAACGGATAAATAACAAGTTTACAGCACAAAATGTAATCCCACACAAAGCAGCAGGCAGTTGACTAGTCGTCTTTAAATAGAAGTGAGTGGGAATGGCTCCGACCGCACCTTTAGGCGATGTTCTAATCAAACTGGATGAAGTATTTGTACCAACGAGCGGGCAACTAATATCTAGGCCTGCGGTCACGACCAAGGCAATCAGATCACTCCGCCCTTCCCGGAACCTTGCTGGGACTATCTGTAACTTGATTATTTTATTGGAAACCCGATAACTCTGATTGACCGGTTGTCAAGGTGAATTGTAATACTATCTATACTGATAAATTAAATTGAAGTGCCTGTTTGTAATACAAATTCGTCCAACAGCTTTTCAGTAAAAGCATAATAAGAACATTTTAATAACGTACGTTAATTAAATAAAAAAACACTATTAAAAAAAAAATGTCTGAAACGGTTGGGCCAATTTTAACAGTACTTTGACAGGCAGATAGCTGATATTACAAGGAGTAAAATAGAACTCAAATTTAAAAAAAAATGCGCAGTGAAATTATGTCTTCGCTAGTGCAGCCTCGGGGTACAGCTAGTCTTTGAATATAAATAAGTAAGAGCTACTTTAATTACAAATAAGTAAAATCGCCTTCAAAAGAGAAAAATAAAATTATGTGAAATAAAAAACTTTTGAAGTTGGTATTTGATATTTGGCAGTCAAAAGGTCTGAGGTAACAAACATACGGTCGAATTGATAACCTCCTCCTTTTTTGAAGTCGGTTAATAATCACACAGTAGTGTAATGTAGTAGTGTGTAGTGTATGCCTATTCGTTAATCCAGTTAGTAAGCTTAGGTGCTTTTATCCAAATCCATTCGATGATTTTGCTTCGTCGTATTTCCAAATATTTCCAAGGCTCTAGAACAAAACTTGAGTGGTTCTTTATTCAAATCATAAGTAATTTACACTTCAACGGCTGAGTACATTGCCGAGGCAGATTTATATCAAACGGGTCTGAATTACAATAATATTTTAAACAGACAGCCCCGCGGTTTCACCCGCGTAGATTTAGTTTCTTCCTTATTGTCGCGGAACCCTAATATTTTTAATAAATAAAAGTAGCCTAAGTTACTCCTTGGAACATCAGCTACCTGTCAGTGAAAGTCTCGTTAAAATCGGTCCAGCTACACCAGAGATTAGCCGAAACAAACAGACAGGCAGACAGACAGAAAACACTTACACATTATTTTCTATTTAGTTACCGTATAGACTTTCATATTATGCATTAAGTGACAATCTATTTGTAATTACATATAAACGCTTTAATTTTATTTATCTGTATAGATTTATTTTTCAATTCCAAAGAAAAATGTTTCAGCTTTATGTTATAAACGTTGAATCTCATATTCTCCAATTATCAGGATTAACACTTCTTGCTCTTCTTGCTCTTCACCTTCACATACAAGGTTTCCCAAAGACACATGTTTTTTTTTGTAAGTGTCAGCCCTCGTGTAACGGTTTCCTCACAATATTTAGCTTCACCGTAAACCTCTCGACGTGACAAACACATAACACCGTTATTTTATTAATGACGTCCTCCGTTAGATATAAACAGACCTTCCCGGAGCGAGGGAAAACAGGAGATATTTTGAGTGGGAAATTAAATCACGATATGATTCCCGACAGGAGCGCGGCCATCAATCCTTGTCGTGGTGTGAACAGGCGAGATGTTCCCGGATTACTGCTTTACAATTATTGCTCGGGAATTGCGGGATAATCGCTCGCCAAATCTCTACTAATATTTAGATGCATAAGTTTGTTTTGTTAGGAGAGCTATAGATTGATGGGATTTTCGGCACGATATTAATTAGAAGTTGTAAAAATAACATAAAATTTAAGGTTCAATGTAAAATGGTGAATAAACTAAGATGATACATATACTAGCTGTGCCTCGCGGTTTTACCTGCGCAGTGTTAATTTAATGGCCTAAGTTACTCCATGTTACATTAGCTATCTCTGCCAGTGAGGTCCCTTTAAAATTGGACCAGCCCTTTGGGAGATTAGCCAGAATAAACAGACAGAGATACAGAGAGAAAAAAAAAAAATTGGTTTTTTAATATCAGTTCCGTGTATATATATAACTCAAAGGTCTCAAAGGACTGACTGACTGACTGACTGACATAGTGATCTATCAACGCACAGCTCAAACCACTGGACGGATCGGGCTGAAATTTGGCATGCAGGTAGATGTTATGACGTAGGCATCCGCTAAGAAAGGATTTTGATTAATTCTACCCCCAAGGGGATAAAATGGGGATGAAAGTTTGTATGGAACTAAATTTGCAACTAGTGCTTTCATATGCATTTAGTGAAAATCTGTTAATTTAGAACGACATAATAACACTTCAAATTTTATTTATCTGTATAGACATATAGATACAAGCGTGAGCGCATGTATGTATGTTGATATACATTGAATACAATGTATTACAATCAAATAAATTTAAAATGTGCACTAACTATTATCCGCTGCACCACAATGATTCAGCAAACAGTATCCAAACGCTATTATAATTCTGCCTGTAGACTGATCGCATTAGAGTACTCATTAGTTGCAACTTAATTATGTGCCGTTGGCTTGTTGATTGATATTAACGCGTATTTGCTGGCTATTGATTATTATTGCGGTTTAGAATGTCGTTTTGAAAACAAATTTTTGAAGCCTTTTCGTGGCATTCTATAAGGTTACGGTTGTATTCCCTAGGTAAGTAGAGGTGAACTTATAGTACACCCACTTTTCGCCTATTAATATTATGTTTAAAGTTCCATGCAATAGGGGACGAGCCTATTACCATTAACCGGGTACTATTCCAGACTTTTGGATGCTATTAGGGAGTAGCAGATAGAAAAACCCAATAACACTGCCCTAGGTAGTCATACAAGGTAATAGCACATAAGTATATACTTGTATACTGTTTAGTGTTCTCCCTAAATGTACATTCCAAATATTGGTGTATTTAGGTATCTTCATATGAATTAAATCTATACAGATAAATAAAATTGAAGTGTTTGTTTTTAATTAAAAAATAACAGCTTTCACAAAATTTACATGAAAGTATACACGGTACTGAAATAGAAAAACATTTTTTTTTATTTTTTTCTCTGACTGTCTGTCTGTTTGTTCCGGCTAATCTCCGAAATAGCTGGAACAATTTTAACGGGACCTTCACTGACCGATAGCTGATGTTACAAAAAGTACGTTAGGCTACTTGATCAGCGGTCAACCATGAAATTAAAATCTACCCGGGTGAAACCGCAGATCACAGATAGTAAAAAATTAATTAGTATAAGCATTCACATATATTATGAAAATAATACACGCATCAAATTAACTAATTATATTATACCTACTATTTATAAAGGCAATTAAGAGAACTGACAGGTATTTTTATTTAAACAGAAACCATAACTCGTGATTGTAAATACGCTTACTGCCTAATATTTATTAAAAAATACAGCCTTTGCAAGCTGTTACCTAACATTAGCTTTAAACAACCTAATTTAATTTCAAGTGCTATCTAACTGAATTCAAGTAATACTACCTCTCGAGCACTACACAGCTGTGTGTGTGATATTGTATTTAGTGGGTGTATCTCACAGTCCGTTTCCTTCAGTGCAGTGTTAAGCCTTCGTCCTATTGTCTCAGCGACGGACGCCTTTGATACATGGCCGCCTGGTACTTGTGGATTGCTACCCAACATTGTTTACTTGTAAAACGATGCACTAAATAGTATTCTGAATACAAATGGCGACAGACTCACCATCTATCACTCTATGAAAATGAAAATGAAAATGAAAAATATTTATTCAGTTTAGGCCCTGGTAAGGCACTTATGAAAGTCGAGAATTTACCACCGGTTCGGAAACTAGCCTTCTAAAAAGAACCGGCAAGAAACTCAGCCAGGCATCATGTACATAACATCGAAACAATATAAATCATAATGAAATCATAACAATTAAATAAACATACATTTTATTAATATTATATTCTAGCTTTACCTCGCGGTTCCATGATGTTTCTTTTACATAAAAGTAGCATAAGAATACTCCTTGTAACATTAGCTATCTGCCAGTGAAAGTCCCGTTAAAATCGGTCCAGCCGTTTCAGAGATTAGTCTGGACAAACAGACACACAGAGATTTTTTTTAAAGAAATGATTTTTTATAATATTCTTTCATATCCATTTGGTAGTGAAAAGCTGTTAATTTGGAATTATAAACAGACACTTTAATTTTATTCAAATGTATACATGCATTAATGTAGATTTTATTTCATACAATACGTTCAAATTGCTAATAGGGTAGGTACTTATAGTAACAGTCGGCTACGAATGTGCTACGCCGTAGGTGAGGCCTACGAAGAGCTACGAAGTGCTACGCAGCCGATATAATTTTGGAACTATTAACAACTTGGACACTTAGACAGTTACAGTGATAGGCGTTTCAAGGTAACGTTCTCAAGATATTATTATGAAGGAAGTATCCTTCAGGAGAATAATGGAACTAATAATGATTAATTTAACATTTAACGAAGAAGAGATATGTGATTTGCGTGCGAGCATTTCTTCTAAGTAATAAAATAAAATAAGATTTAATATACTCCCGTCCCATCCCAGAAGGGTCCCCGAAGGGGTAAGCAGAACGAATATAATCAAGTGCCAACTTGACAGAGTGAGTCCATTGCCGTCTCAGGCACTATACATACGTCTTTGAATTTCTCAGACATATGTAGGCTTCCTCACGATGTTTTCCTTCACCATAAAGCACGTGGTGTGAACCACTGCACACAAGGTTTTTAGAAAAAATGCGTCGCTTGAGTCTGCTCAAACCCCGAGGCCATCGAAGTTGTCAGGAATATCATAAGTTTTTTTTTCTTGTTTATACACTAGTCGGTATTTTCAATTGATAAATAGTTGCATATTAAAATGAGACTAGGTTTTTTTTACTGGTTGAGACAGAATATCTATGCGCTGTTAGTGACTACTTATTTTTTGTTCTCCTCCACATGGCTACCGTGTTCAAAATCAAAAAGTTTTATTCAACATAAGGGACACTTGGAACACTTATTGAACGTCATTTCTCTTACGCTAACTTAGGTTAATTTACTACCGTTTCCAAAAGTAAGCCTGTCAGGAGAAGAAACGGCGAAACAAACTCCCCGGTTTTTTTTACATGTGTCCCTTCTATATACATAGGGTTGTTTAAGTACATTTCAATGGAAGAGTGAGCAACTCATTGCCATGCTTAGCTATCATCAATATACTCAGTTACACTATAATATGCTTTTTCACAAAGTTTCTGTTTGATTATTGCCTTAAAACTTAAGAATGGTAGTTCACACATTTTAAGATTGTTATATCAACTAGCTGTATAGGAACGCCTACCATAATCCATCGTGAAGGGCCCCATAAAGTAGCAGGGCGTAACTGAACAAGTACAATTATCGGAAAAGGTTCGATACAGTTGTTTATGTAATTGCAGGCGCTTGAACTGAATAAGGCTTCTCCGTCGCTGGAAACATTCAGCATCGTTCAACCGGAAGGAGGATTTTTCGTGAAGGTTTTATTAAATGCGTTGTTTACTAAAATCATTTTCTTCTTAATAATTTTATAAATGCGAAGGTTACTTGTATTTTGAAGCAAAAGTTACTGGATTTGTTAAAATTACGTTTTATAACGAATTTTGTTTCAATACCAATATTGTGAATGAATCTAGTTTCTGAATCTAACCCAGGAATAGAACTCGAAACCTCGTGATCGGCAGGCAAACTTACTAACCACTAGGCAGCCGAACTAGAATTATCATATTGTATCTAAAAAACAATTTGTGAAAGGTGATTTAGTTTGAATGGGAGTGAATATAGATATGACAGCTGATAGAAAGAAATGGAAGAGAAGAACACATTGCGCCGACCATGAATAACATGGGATGAGGGCAGGAGGATGATATGATGATGAAAAAAAAAAGAATTATCTGACCAGAAGAATATTATTAACATAAATAAAAATGTTTGCAAAATGTTGTATTATTCTAACAAAACTCAATAATATAATGCAAACATCATTTGTATCTGCAGTAACAATCAAATCAGAGTGCGCGTTGGTAATTACTAAGCTCCACACTCGCTTTGAAAACGGCTGTGAATTAATTCCTCTCTTTGCTAAGCATTTATCGACCAATCAACTGATTGCCATAACCGCGCTCTAGCGCAAATGAGGGAAGATTTATGAAATAGTGGCCTGCGAGTTTACTTTTAATATAACACCAATTAATTGTGAATGTGTGTTCAACTTATAATGATGTAAGCACTGTTGTTTTTAGTATGAGTAAATTCAATAAATATGGTCACGTCACGACATCACATGGCAGAGGTGGTGTAATAACAACACTCACTTTTCACCAAAGATGATTAAGTGCCAACGAGACAGATGGTGAGTCTATTGTCGTCTGCACTACACATTTTTGTATGTGGACTATCTTTAAATAAAGAATATGGATGTGTACGTAATTTCTAGTATATTGGTGTAGAGTTTCAAACTCAGCCATGCATTCTGAGTATATGATAATGATATCTAGAACCATACATTTTTCTTTCCTTCCATACTTGAGCCCTTCGTGAACTTTGCAAAAATACATTCAGACAAAAACCAAGACAGAAATAACAATAAATATATTGTAAACAAAGTGTGAACTCCCCTTAAGTCAGCAATAAAATTGTAGAACCAAAAAAGGCATCGCAACCGCAAGAACCGAATGAACCGCGAATATCTTCAGTAATTGTTGCATGGGCAGCGCACTAACGAGCGGGTAGGCCGTGGGGCCACAGCCCGGGCGGGGATCAGTAGCATTACCATACATCAGTCCATATTGTTTAAGGATGATAGAAGAGAGTTCTTAAAATAGATATTATATTTCTCAAGTCGCATATTATTACATTACGAAGAGCAGAAATTATTTTATAATCGTCAATCAGTCAAGATACTTTAAAAAAGAAATTGATTTTTTTCTATGAGAAAGAACCTAATATACTAATGGTGTCCGTCGCCAAAGACTGACTTAGAAAAAGATAAAAATAAATGAAAATAAAATAACATTATCAAAAGCTAAGGCTTAAAGAACACGCTGTGAGCAAGATGATAGGGCTAGAATTGGAGTGAATATAGATATGACGGCCGATAGAGCAACATTAAAGAGATAAAGCAGGATGTCGATAAATCGCTACCGCTACCGCTCCTCTCATCGCCAACTTCGTAGCTCCAAGTTTAAAAGAAAATGGTACAAATAAGAAGAGTCGTTTCCTTTGATGGAAATAAAACGCTCCATTCATTATCGCGGGCGCTGTTGGTATGTATGGCTGATTTATCAAGTTTCCAACTCGACAGGAATCAAGGTAGCATTTTAAATCCAAGCTTAAGACGACGGTTGCCGAGACGAGTTGTATTTTTAATAAATATATTTTTTTGCTATTACATTATACTTGAGTAAAAATTCTAATTGAAACTGATAGATTGTTTCAAGATGATTATGGTTTTTAGCTGATAGAGAGAAATGGACACACATTGCACCGACCATAATAACATGGAATAAGGGCAGGAGGAGTATTATGATGTTTGAGTTTAAAGTTAGATTGAAATATAAAGAAACAAATTGCTTATCCCCAAAAAATATTTGTGGGATAAGCAATTTGATACATGAAGTACCAGGCGCACATAACGGACGAGGAGTCTGGAGCCACATCGGGTTACTTGGATAATGACCACAATGTATGTGATAAGATCATAGCGATGGTTTTTTTAAGTATTTTTTCCATTCTTATCATTTCCATTGTTAAATGAATTAATAATGAAATTAGAGACAAATTTGAAGTGAGTATAACTTCCAGTGAATACGTCTGCATTTGAATTGATAGCGCAACGGTGGCAATTTGTAATGAATTCATCCATTGAAAATACTTTTACTTTTCACTTTACAAAGAAATCTTTTGTTACCAATTTGCGAGGCCCTTTAGGACCAG
Organism: Watsonalla cultraria; assembly: GCA_964035505.1. NCBI lineage: Eukaryota > Metazoa > Arthropoda > Insecta > Lepidoptera > Drepanidae > Watsonalla > Watsonalla cultraria. Next base: position 7,635,357 of record OZ037734.1, on the reverse strand, counting down.
TCGAGCGTAATCCGTCGGGATTATAGATTGGTTCATCATGTTTAAGGCCGCTGTTTGAGTTACTCAATTCCAAGGATCGGAGGTAGGCAGTTACCGAGGATGTTATTTAAAGATATTATCAATTAGGAATTGAATTTGAGATTGATTAAAATACGACGGGACTTGATATACAGTGGTCGAAAGTTCCGGAAGAAAGCACAATGACAAGCCCTATATAAAAATAGTAATAAAAGACGATCAAACACCTCTGGTGGAATGCCAGTACAGAGAAGAGGCGAAAAGATTGAGAGAGATTTTAGTAGTCGATATAAATACAAACGTACATGTACAAACACCCTGTGTTCACCAAGGAGTTGATTAAAAAAATCATAAAAAAATATTAATAAGAATTTTCTCTAGCCATAATTATTAAAATACTAGCTGTGCCCCGCGGTTTCACCCGCGTAGATGTAGTTTCATCCTTATCGTCGCGGAACCCTAATAATTTTAATAAATAAAAGTAGCCTAAGTTACTCCTTGAAACATCAGCTACCTCCCAGCGAAAGTCCCGTTAAAATCGGTCCAGCCGTTTTCAGAGATTACCCGGAACAAACAGACAGACAGACAGACAGAGAAAAATTTTAAAACTTGGTTTTTAGTGTTAGTAGCCTGTATACTTTCATATGCATTTAGTGAAAAGCCGTTATTTTGGAATTACAAACAGACACTCCAATTTTATTTATCTGTATAGATACATTCATCCTAATAAAGTATTCGTCAGCCATTTCTAGCAGTAAACAGAAGGGTCTATTGTCATCAAACTTGGGCTGCTACTGGGAAATTACAGACGTTACAGAAGAAGCCAGAAATATTTCTTCTGACGCCAGGGTTCAACCTAGAACTTCTTGTTCCGCAGTAGCGCTTACGACTACTAAACCAACAAGATTGTTAGACGGATATATAGATAATATACGAATAAAGAGATAATCGTCATTGCTCTGACACAGAACACCTTCTATTATGAAATGCAAAAAGTGCTCTTTGCCTCGGTCCCTTTGTCTTCAGGCTCCAGTACCTAATTGTATTTGTATTACATTAACATAATATTCAAGAAAATAATTTTGTGTTCCAGGTAAGTTGAGCGTTACTGACAGCGAGGTAAGGTTGCATTATTAACGACAGCAGACAACCAATTACTTCCAAGACACTCCGGAGCCGGGGCTAATTGGCAAAGCTCTATGAATATTTCAACGGCTACAAATATTACAAATGGGAGATGTAATTAACATTACAGAATAATTGATTGTTGTTAATATTTCAAGGGATAAAAATAAAAAATTACCTAGCTACTCGTACCAGCAAATATAAGTTACCAAATACACCTTGAAAGTAATTTGCTGATCACCCCGCGCAATGTAACAATTACCCCTAAAAATTATAGTGGTGGCCGAGGGGTGTTTGTGACCTGTTATGTAAATAGTGATCGCACCGTACCAATAAGTTTTCCTCAAAACTTAAGCGCAGTAATGTCACACCCCGAGCAGGAATATATAGAGGAGGAATATAACGTCAGAAAACCTGCATATCACACCAAAAACGTTGCTTAGCACATTTTTGCGTATTGTATCATCTCTGCGTACCCCTTCTGGGAAGGCAATACTAAAAAATGGTAACAAAAACGTAACGTTTGCAAGATTTCGAAGAAGAATCGCAGTAACTATTCAGTACTTGTATAGTTTCAAATAATTAGGAAGACATGTTACATGTATATAACAACTCGATGACGGATTGTTCACTTTCCCTCTACAATGATTGAGGGGGACAATGGCTGAAATTCACGTCATACTTGTGAACAGCTCATATCAAGGTATACTAACATTTATATAAAAGTAGAACTAGTTAAATAGTTTATATTATTTAAATATTTAATTTTTACTTTTCACTGACATTTGTGCATTGAAATTTTGTGCATAATATTTCTATTATTTTGTATTTATCAATATTGTACAACATTAGAGTAATTACTGAATTTTTTGCCATGTTATTTTCAGGAAAAACAACCTGCAGAACCTGACGGTAGCATTTATAAACCTCTAAAATCATCTCATTTTAAAGTACTTTGTAAAAACAAATGTAGTACACAAATAACGATCAATAAACAGTAAACCAAAGGCCGCACAAGCCATTATAATCCCTAGATACCAATTACAAGGCGAGTAATCCACAATTATTGCTTGAACATAATCCCAGGATACGCAATTGGAATGTTCATCTATTCAAAGGAATTGATAATGTAATGTATTTTGATATTGTAATTAATTGGTGTCGGTACTTTAGGAAATTGTTTTGTAATATCTGACTGAGGTATATTAGTCTTCAGTTTTATTTCAGTATATTGTATCTATACTAATATTATAAAGCTGAAGAGTTTGTTTGTTAGTTTGAACGCTCAAATCTCTGGAACTACTGGTCCGATTTCAAAAATTCTTTCAGTGTTGGATAGTCCATTTATCGAGAAAAGTTATAGGCTATATTTTATTCTCATAAAAATTAGGGGTTCGTAAGTAAATTGCAATTTTGTAACCTAAGGTGTAAAATCGAAAACCTAATTATGCGTACGCTGCAAAAACTATTGACAATAGAACAAAATGATGTACTACGGGTTTGTAGGTCTTATTAAGATCTACAAAAAGTCCGCGAGAGCATATATCTAACTATCATAGTTTAGTCACAATAACCGCTTTTATGTTCATAAAAAATATTCAATCGTCTGAAGAAAGAAACTACGTTAAATGTATATCTTTTTTTACTGTATACTTTATATTCAATAAAACTTAATTATATATACAAGGAACAGTACTTAAAACTAATTAAAGGTAGAAAACTTGTCCCAAGTCTTATCTTATGTAATGTTTATCTTAATATTAATCCTTATGCAAATTAAGCATTATGCTATCAAGGGTATTCATGTAGAAGTAAAATACCGTTTGTTTTATTCCAATCGGACATTTCGTTGAGAAATTATCACGAGTATAAAAACGCAAAGAATTGGTACCAAATAATGAGTTATTTGCTAGAGTTTTATCAACACGTCTCTTTATTCCGGGTAATCTCTGCAACGGCTGGACCGATTTTAACGGGACTTTCACTAGCAGATAGCTAATATTACAAGGAGTAACTAACTTTTATTTAAAAAGAACATTTGGCGTTCCGCGGGAATTAAATTAACTCTGCGCGGGTGAAACCGCAGGGCACAGCTAGTATATTATATAGTCATGACTCTACCTGAGGGCTTAGCCAAGTCGCACGATCGTTATTCCTTAAGTCCGCCTTAAGTCACAAATGAACAAATATTTATTTTAATACTATTCTATGCCAACTGTCACATTGACACAAATCTTCGGTGAAAAATGGGTGTAACTGGAAAAGCGTGAGCATTCTCTAATAGTTACAGAAGCGTGTGATACAATGAAGTTAATATAAGCCGAGTATAAGAGGTGGAGTATACGTGACAATACCGTGAATAGGGCGCCGTGTGAGTCACAAAGGGCTCGTTAGTTGCCGGTGCCTGCGGAACCCTTGTAGCGACATATACACATTAGGAGCTGCGCTGTTGGCAGCTGTCTCCTGCAACTGTGCACTACTTGTATCTTACCATAAACTATATATCTATTTAATAATATTCAGACAACTCGAAAGTTTAAAGTAATTAACTACGTAAATAAGTAGTTTTGTATTTGTACACAAGATGGCACTGTACCCTTCTGAATCACGCTATAGAGATTCCCTTTTTGTTATATATAAACCAAAATCAATAGTTCGATGCGATACAAAATATGTCAAACAACGGATTTATGTCATTTCCATACATATTTATTACTTCCATACACCTTGTCTAGCCCTACTGTCCAGTCACGGTGTGTCGACTTATAAAAGCGGTGCGACTTCTTAATTTACTTAATAAAGTTACCAAGTAAAGTAATAAGCATTTGAAAATAATAAAAACAATTCATGCGGAATTGGTGTAAAAAATGATGCTCTGAGCTTTATATAAATTCGTGGAAAAAATATTTTATCTCGAAATCGGTTTATTCGTTTCCGAGAAATCGTAGTACAAAAAAAACTGTTGAATTGAGAGCCATCACATTAAGATCTTACAAAATAAACACGCTTAGGCTTTCCCACAGGGTACAAAAAGGTTCCCTGAAGGGGGGGCAGAGGTGTTACACCACTTTTCTTCGAAGATTAACTGAGCCTTATCAGGGCACAAACGGAATGAATCATTTTCATTTTAAAAGTTACTAACTTTTGCTAACTTAGTAAGTGCTGTGGTAATCACTTACCTAAATATATATAGCTCAAAGGTGACTGACTGACATAGTGATCTATCAACGCACAGCCCAAACCACTGGACGGATCGGGCTGAAACTTGGCATGCAGGTAGATGTTATGACGTAGGCATCCGGTAAGAATTTTGATCAATTCTATCCCCATGGGGATGAAAGTTTGTATGAAACTAAATTTACCTAGTATAAAAATTTAGCCCTGAATTTAATACCTGTTTCCGTAACCATGTTAATGAAATAGTAATCAAACACAACCTCTATTCAATAAACTTACTACCTAATCAGACTTAATACGCTCGGGCAAAATACTTGGCTGGAGTTTCTTATTAGTTTCTCACGTGAAACTATAGTGTACTTCCTCGCTTTGCTGTCTATATTCATATAATAAACATGCTAAGTTTGTAGCCGTGGCTTTGAGTAAGCAAGCGACGCTAGTTCCAATCATACCAATGAGTATTCTTATAGCTAAAAATATTAAACCAGCTTTTTATTAAATTCCCATGTAGTGACGTTTTTCGATCCGACCCCAAAAAACATGGGATAAGGGCAGGAGGATGATGTAGTGACGTTTTTCTAGTAAAATCTTGCTCTCAATTATCAGTACCCGTTTAAACTGTTAAATGGTATTCAAGTTTATTTTGGATGACAATGCATGCTTAGCTGTGACGTCATTTAAATTCCAATATGGCGGATCATCCAAGATGGCGGACTAGTTTTTTCTACACAACCACAGCATGGGTATCAAATGAAAGGGCATGCTGAGGAGAACACGAATATTTTTATCTTTATCTGATTTGACATTTTGATAAAAGTTTGTTTTAAAAAACGTAGATACTTTATAGAAATTGCTTTTTATAACGTAAAAGCACGAGTTTCGTTGAGTTTGTCAATAGATGGCTCTGTGTGATAATATCCTAACATTATTATAATTGTGTAATTCCGACCCTTATTGAACCAGTATGTCACCATTGTACTTAAGTCACATAATTAAAATACACAGAAAGTCAGCTTCAAAAAGCTTTTATAAAACTCTTATGAAAACAAAGATACAAAAATACGCGATCTAATACTAGAGTTACTGCATAAATGACTCAAAAAAACTGTTATACTCTCCTTTCTATGTCTCAAAATGAAAATATTTTCACGCCACTCATACTAGCTCTATTAGAATTAGCCCGAAGTGATCTCAAAATCCTGTGTGTAATCCAGTTAATATGTATGGAAACCGACCTCGAGTTACGTTTCAATATAATGTTTAAGTTATCTGTTCCAAGTTGGTCCGGCGTGTGGGGTTACTATTACTCTCGTCCTAAGTCACTATAATTTATCTAAGTTTAAGCGAGTCCCTTGTTTAAGTAAACAACGTATGTATGAGTGATGGGGACTTAAACACTGTGTACGGGGCGTCTCGCTCCTGTCTGTGTTATGCAAATGTTACATTATACATGCATATGTCCACGTCTTTGCCCCGACATGGGGACCGCTGTCTTTAATAATATTATCAAATAACCTTCCATTTTGTTAGTTCTTCTTGTTTGTTAGTACTTGGGATTATTATCCTTTTACGTAGTATATTGGAGCATGGAATTACTAAGGAGTTTTTTTTTTATTCTGTTTTTCAGGATGAAAATACTAATTACTTCAGCCGTATTTTGCATGATCGAGTAAGAAAATCTATACTAACATTATAATGAAGAATGATTTGTATGTAAGTATGTTTGTAACGAATTGGCTCAAAAAGTACTGCACCGATTTTAAGAATACTTACACCGATTATTATAGGATATAATCTCATTTAAGTGAACTAATTTCAGTTCTTATGAGAAATAAATTCTTTAAACCTAATATAGGCTATATTTTATCCCCGTACTCCCACGGGAACGGGAACTACACGGGTGAAACCGCGTGACGTCTGCTAGTCTAACGCCTATTTTCTAGAAGGTGTAGGCAGAGTGTACTAATATATTAATAATAATAATAATAATATATTCTTTATTGCACACCATAATACAGAGTATTTACTTAAGGTACAATTATTAAAATATGGTAACAAAAGGCGGTCTTATCGCTAAAGCGATCTCTACCAGACAACCTTAGGGTACATGGAGACAGCGATATGAAAAATATTGAAGGCAGGTGTGTGAGACAAAGAAAGAATATATTATTACAGAACACTCTGTCGTACATACCACTAGTTTTGTGTAAGTCCCGCGTAATAAGGGGTGGGCCTATTTCTATTAACCGGCCACTAATCCAGGGTAACTACTAGAAAATTACCGAAGGAAAAAAACCAATAATACTTGGTCCGATTGAACCGATTATAACAACGAAAATTCTAAATCTATACAGATAAATAAAAATGAAGTGACTGTTTGTAATTACAAAATAACAGCTTTTCACTGAATGCATATGAAAGTATATACGATACTGACTAAAAAAGCCAATTTTTTTTTCTGTCTGCCTGTCTGTCTGTCTATCTGTCTGTTTTTTCCGGGTAATCTCTGAACTGGCCGGACCGATTTTAACGGAACTTTCACTGACAGATAGTTAATTTTACAAGGAGTAACTTAGGCTACGCTTATTTAAAAAAAACATAATGTTTCCGAGGGACACCCATGAAACTAACCCTACGCGGGTAAAACCGCGGGGCACAGCTAGTATTTAATATATTTTAACAAAGTACTTTAAAAACGTCAGAATCACAATTATACAGAATTATAGATGTTATCGCCGGGGTCGGAAGGTTGCTTTTACTGTGGATAACACCACTACAACTAAAACCTCGCCCACTTCGGGGAATACCGGCGTGATGCGAGTGTATGTATTTATCCATTATAATCATTACATATTAGTATACTGAATTGATAATATTCTCTAAGGCCTAGGGTATACCTAATACATACAGTAAGTCCTGGGGCCATGACCTCTTATTGCCATGATAGTTTAACTATTATTATGAGACAGATGTATATGACGTGTATAAGTCTGTCACTGTCACACTGTGGAACTTTGAGGGTACAGCTAGTATATTCATCTATTACTAGCTGTGCCTGACAGACGTTGTAATGCCATATATTTTGTTGGGCTGGATCACCCTTATCATTTAAGGATATGAGAAATAGATGTTGACCGATTCAAACCTACCCGATATGTACACAAAATTTGATACAAATCGGTGCAGCCGTTTCGCAGCAATTTGAAGAGATATTTCATATATACTCACTATAATTAAGCATAAGTTAGTTACAATATATCAAACCACAACATGAACCGCTCGTCATAGAGACATGACATTTGGAGCGTGTGTTCTTTGTAAGATGTAGGTTTAATCCATTAAGAAAAGTATTCCTAAAATTCCCCCCTAGCTGGCTGTAATGGAGGGTTGATAAATAATGTTGCTAGCTTAATAACTAGTCAAATACATTTTTAAATTGTTAAATACATAAATAACTAAAACTTCGTGCAGATATACACCATCCTTCATACCCCATCACAATATTAAGGCTCGTAGCTCGTATTTCAAGTTAACTCATGTGGTCGCCTTAAAAGCTTTCCAAATTGTTACCGACCAGGGGTGGGGGTGTCAGGGGAGAGGGGGGAGGGGGCAGCTTGAAGGATAATGCAATAACGCAAGGGAACTTATGTTCAACGGAGTTTTGATTGTAAACCATTGAAGTATCGATTAGTTGAAGTGTTCGCTCTAAAATGGTTTTGTTAGTTCCACGTATTATGATTAAAGACATGCTTCTAATAACGGCTTACTCTAAATATAACAGCTTGTTACAATACATAGACTAAGGTAGTCATTGGTTTTAAAGTAGCTCCAACTATTTCTGTGATACGGATTAAAAAAGGGATAGCTTTAGTCCGAGTTTAGTCTAGTATTCGTTTAAACTATGTTTTGTAATAAAGGGGATTATGTTTAGTTTCAAACTATATCATTGAAAAAATGTAGCGTCCGACCTTCGAGTAGGTACTTGTGATCAAATAAATGACTGAATACCAAAGAGATTTTTTAAAGAGAGTTTTTATTACGAAGCGAGTCTATGTATATACGTATACTGCGGAGTATCTCTACAGCGCGTATAAGTATATACTAATACTCGCATACAACTCCTGAACTCTTAAACAAACTTTAAAATATATAACACTCAGTCTCCTTTTAAATATTATACAGGTGTCAAATACGCAAAAATCGTACCTACAGTCTAGATCAAATTTACGATCGTAGGCAACACCAATTAGGTGTCATGTACTTTATAAATCACTAGCTGTGCCCCGCGGCTTCACCCGCGTAGATTTAAGTTCATGGGTGTTTTTAAATAAAATTAGCCTAAAACACTCCTTGAAACATCAGCTGTCTGCCAGTGAAAGTCCCGTAAAAATCCATCCAGCCGTTTACGCGTGACCAAGGGAAATGGGGATTAATTTTTATATATAAGAGAAGGTAGAATTACTGTGCCAACAAACATAAATGAAACTTTAGTAAGAATAAATACGGTGTAAGTTAAAAATAGATAAAAAACTACGTTGTCGATATTTTAAAAGGTCAAGTACTTCTGAAATGGTATGAAAAAAATTCGTTGATCATTGACACACAGCCACGACGTGACAATCTTACTGACATTACGCCTGAAATACTTATAATCTCGAAGATGCACGCGTCTATTCTCGCGTCGTGGCCGATCGCGTAGACATAATTAACATAATTTTTTCTGTAAATAAAAGAGTAAGTCAATTTCAAATGGTCTGGATTCTATACTACTTAGCAATCTATATTTATACTGTGTGTGTACAGTGTCGTGACACTGACAGGTTTCAGCGGGGAATATTATGTCAAGTGGACTGCTCTAAGCAATGGTAGTTAAGACCATTGCAGAGAACAGCTGTAATAGTTAGCAACGAGAACTTATAACAAGTTGAACACATAGTTATAATTGGATTTATTTTTGCTTTGATTGTCTTTTGCAGTTAATGGAGAATTGTATTTTTAAAGTGACAAAAGCAGATAAAGCATTAGCGTTTTTTAAATTATGTGGTCATTTCTAGGATGAGTTTTGAAGGCAACTCAGATAAATATGTTGTGGATGTTATCTATACAGATAAATAAAATTGGAGTGTCTGTTTGTAATTCCAAAATAACAGCATTTCACTAAATGCATATGAAAGTATACACGCTAATGACACTGAAAAACCAAGTTTTAAAATGTTTCTCTGTCTGTCTGTCTGTCTGTCTGGATTTTAACGGGACTTTCACTGACGGATAGCTAATGTTACAATGAGTAACTTAGGCTACTTTTATTTATTAAAAATATTGGGGTTCCGCGACAATAAGAATGAAACTAAATCTACGCGGGTGAAACCGCGTGACACAGCTAGTTGTATAATAAACCTTCAGCATTTTCAACCGTAAAACTGAGTTGTTGTTCCGTTTTGAGATGACAAACATTACATTCTTAACGCACAAGAATACAACATGACACTCGCATTCAAAATTCACTTAAAAAATACTTTGAAAGCTTTAGGATGACATGGGTTCGGAAGGTTGCTTATTGGGCTACTATGATCGTTTAAGCAGCGCGTATTAAGAACTTCTTAGCTTTGACATTTAACTATCTCTGCCTAAACCGATGATGGTAGGCTTCCAGAATTCAAACAATTAGGTTATAATGGTCAGTTAATAAGGAACTGAAAAAAATTAAAGTTATAAAAATACTACAATCTGCCCGCGGTTACTCTCGGGCAGTACCTTACAGTTTTCGGGATTTGAACTGTCATTTCTATCAATCCTGATCATAAAACCGGGTGCCGTTAATCTTTCAGGAACCTTGTATGTAACTCAGTACCATTTTCTTGGAAGAATTTATGACGTCATTCTCTTGTGTGCGATAGACACAAAATATTATATTCTAATACTAGCTGTGCCCTGCGGTTTCACCCGCGTAGATTTAGTTTCTTCCTTATTGTCGCGGAATCCTAATATTTTTAATAAATAAAAGTAGCCTAAGTTACTCCTTGAAACATCAGCTACCTACCAGTGAAAGTCCCGTTAAAATCCGTCCAGCCGTTCCAGAGATTACCCGGAACAAACAGACAGACAGACAGACAGAGAAAAATTTTAAAACTTGTCAGTAGCGTGTATACTTTCATATGCATTTAGTGGAAAGCTGTTATTTTGGAATTACAAACAGACACTTCAATTTTATTTATCTGTATAGATGTTTTCTTCATAGTCGTAAAGTTATATCGAACACGCTCAAAGCCACTTCCAGGCGAGCTATAGCTTTGTACCAATATTAGCCAAGCTTCACAGGATGTGTTAGTTAACGCCCTGTTTATACAGAGTGCTCTGTTTGCTCCGAGACACCGGAGCCACTTGCACTAGCCTGCATTTTATTGCACTCTCAACGCTAAGTGTACAGGGATAAGATTTATTATGGCTTGTTGAAAGTTGAATTAATGACATCTTAAAGGTGAAATGTTGTTTCAATTATTCGCAGATTTAATACAACTCTTTTGAAAGTAGATCATTGAAAAATAGTTGGATGGTGTGACGTCACAGATCACTACACTTCAACTGTGGTATAAAACTAAACTTGTTTTACAGCGTAGCAGGTGACTACTCAAACCTCTCGGCCAACATGCCATTATTTATCTACACTAATATTAAAAAGAGGTAAGATTTCATTGTTTTTTTGTTTAAATTGAATAGGAGCCGAAACTACTTGACCGATCTTGAAAGTTCTTAAAACAATGGATGGCTACATCATCAGCGAGTAACATAGGCTATAATTTTATCCCCGTGCTCCCACGGGAACGGGAACTACGTGGGTGAAACCGTGTGACGTTCCTAGTAGTAGGGGAGCCCACGATGCTAAATGGGGATTTACTCGAGCGTCATAAAGACCTATTGGGTTGCAAGCTTAGATGATAATAAGAAAAGAATGTCATATAATTTATACCTTTTCATCGGTGGGGGATGCGGCTATAGCTATAGTAAATTTAAGATTAAAAATTTAATTTAAACTTATGTTATGTGGACATACTCGAGCGCGTCAGATATTGATGGCATAAATGTCCTACGTATTTTTAATGAATGTATGTTAATTTGATCGTTTGCATGATGGGGGTGGTCGTAAAAGGGATGAAAATTAAAAAAAAAAAACATTTTATGGGGTGTTAAGTGAACCTTAAATAATGCTCTCATGCACTAATCAGACGATTTCGAAATAGACGCAAAATCGCGGCCATTATTATAATATGAAAAAAAATTCGAAACGAAATCCCCGCTTGGGCTCGTCTACTATAGTACTAATATATAAAGCTGAAAAGTTATAAATAAAGAAAAGCGCCAATCTCAATAGGTAAATATAGGTCCGGTTTCAAAAAAAAGAATTCCGTGTTAGATAGCCCATTTATCGAGGAAGGTTATAATATATATATCATCACGCTAAGACCAATCGCAGGTAAACGTTAGCTTTAGCTCTAAGTAAATACTCTACGCGGACGTAGTCGTGTGCAGACGTTAGTGTAAATATGTAAATTAACACGACACTACTGCTCCCGAGCTAATTTGGAATGACTTCTGACATGACAACAAAACTAGCGCAGTGTACATTACCGGCGCACAATGTCATACAAAATGCGCATTCCAAACAAAACGCGCAGTGTGCACAGCTGTAACGTTGTCGCACAATGTTAATATGAGCGCTATAATTGTCTGGATGCGAGAACAAAGGGCGAGTCGCCACACAACGCGGTTCGACCGCTCACATTATAAAGACCACACTACACTCGTGCCAAAACGATATTAAACATGTACAACGTAAGTAAAGATTATTTAATAATACACATATGTTTATGCCTGTACTTCCCGAAGGGGTAGGCAGAGATAGAGGCAGTCATATTACAGGTTTCCTCACGATGTTTTCCTTCACAGTTAAGCTCGTGGTGTGAAATCTCTGCATGTAAGTATTTAGATAAACACATTGGTAAAAACGCCCCGCTGGGATTCGCACTTGCGTCACTTGCATAACAGGCGAATGCTCAAATCCTTCGGCCACCACGGCTCTATTCCAATTATATATTAAGACAATTATAACCGTGGTAGCCTTGTGGTTTGAGAAGTGTGCTCTGCAAACGATGCAAGTACCATCCTTATCGACTTTGGGCCCTACCATGTCCTCTTATTGCCATGATAGGTTAACTATTATTATGAGACAGATGTATATGAGGTGTATAAGTCTGTCACTGTCACACAGTGGAACTATGATGGCAATAAGATCTTGTGGTAAGGCGCCCGTACCCTTATGACGAGTATGGCACTGTTTTCGTGATCTAATCTAACCTAATGACAACATTAAAATGTTGGTTATATTTACTATAAACTAGCTGTTCCCTGTGGTTTCGACCGTTTAGACATGGGTATTTCGCGGAACTCTATTTTTACCCTTTGTGACGGTGAAATTCACGTGTAAATTCATCGAGTTTTTCGAGATTACTTGGAACAAACATACAGACAGAGAAGCGGAGACAGTAAATTTTTCTTTTAGAGTCATTACCGTATATACTTTCATACCCATGTAGAGAAAATCTGTTAATTTTGAATTACAAGCAGATATTTCAACTTTATTTATCTGTTTATATGTATATATATATCAGCTACCTACCAGTGAAAGTCCCGTTAAAATACGTCCAGCCGTTTCAGAGATTACCCGGAATAAACAGACAGACAGAGAAAAAAATTAAAACTTGTTTTTTTAAATGTCAGTAGCGTGTATACTTTCATATACATTTAGTTAAAAGCTGTAATTTTTTAATTACAAACAGACACTACAATTTTATTTATCTGTATAGATTTTCATATAATACGGACATAAAATATGTTATACAATAACATATTTCTTATTTGAAAATAATGTCAAAGAAAAAACATTCTTAGTTTCATTATAATATTATTGAGAGCACAAACAAAGTTGCTTGTTAAAAGGTGGTACAGTATACAATTCACAGAATAATCCTTAGCCCGAACAAAGTATTTAACTTAACAAAACACTGGGAAATTCTTCACCGGGAATAGGAACGTAGCGCTAACACTAAACCGTCCATTGTCGCGTGCGCACAAAAGGCACAATTTGAGTTCCATACATAGCGAGCGTTGTACCAGTAATTGTAGCAAATACACATTCTGCCCATTTAATTCTTAACAATGATTTAGTGCGTGTGAAACGGGACAATAAGCCTTATGCCTTAATACATAAGTGTCGTTTTTCTTTTTATGACGGTAATTTTATGTGAGCTGGGATTGCCGGCTTCGTAAATTATTGTGCTGTTTGTACATGCATTGTGATTTAATCTTTATCTCTGTTTTATGTAAATATATGTATTTGTTTATTCTGTTCATTATTTTGAGAGCCATAGTGGCCGTGGGACTTGAGCAGTCACCTGCTAAGCAAGCGATATAAGTTCGAATCCCAGCTATCTGATCAGATAAGTTTTTTCTAAAAATTTATGTGCGGTGATTTCACACCACCTGCTTTACAGTGAACGAAAACATCATAAGAAAACTTGCATATGTCTGAAAAGTAATACCAAGACGTACGAGTATAGCACCTGAGACGGCGATAGACTAATCATTTTCTACGTTGGCACTTAATCATCTTCGATGAAAAGTGTGTGTTATTCCAACACCTCAGCCAACCTCTTTAGGGAATACAGGCGTGAGCATATGTAAGCATTGTTTTTCATGATGCTTTTAAAAATAATCACTACAGCTTACGAAATATCTAAAAAAATTAATTAAAATAGCAATTTATTTATTGGCACTTTGTACATCGTTAGTACAAGTCCGTACATTACACAGACCACAAACACCACAAACACCACGAATGCCACAGCTGGCAAGCCAACCAACAAATGTTTGGCAAACATCACACATCTTGCCCCAGCAGCGCTGCAGCGGTATGCAGCTATTAGCCACACTGCTTTGCGTATTATGATTTAATAGCTAATGAAATGATACATCCGCTTTGTGCGTTGTTGCGAACTGGACAGTAAATTTCCTTGGGTATAATTGCTTTTGCAAATTTAAACTCTTAGAACTAGCTGTGCCTCGAGGTGTTACTCGCGTAGGATTAACAATAATAAATATTTCACTTAGTGAAATTATTTTTTAGAAAACTAACCTTTGTATAACGTAGTTTTATGTGTAAGTAGTTAGCCATCTTCTTACAAGATGTCGCTGTATTATTCTACATCTCGATGAAGAGATACTCTTCTATTTACGTATTAAGTGCTCAAACCAATATCAGTGGTCGTCAAGTAAACAAACTAATAGTGGTCGAACCAATAAACCAGGACTGCCCAAGTTACGGAGTTTCATTCCAACCACCCAAGGTCTACTCCGACTGATCCTGGCTCCCATGCTTAATTTGTGTTATACAACCTTAGCCATGCCAGTGAAAGGCCTATTAAAATCAGTGCTACTATTTTGAAGATTAGCCGAAAAAACAACTGGTTTTTTTTTATTTAAGTACCGTATGTAATGCCATATGCTTTTAGTGAAAAATTTTACCTAAATTTGAAATAACAGACACTGCAATTTTATATATCTGTATAGATATAGATTAATATTAACATCGTTTCGCGACCATAAAATCAACATTTCCACGACGACACAGTATTGGAACTCTAACTCAGTAAGACTGGTCTGCCATCTAAGCGAAACTTGAGGTGAAACTAGTTATCAGACTTTTACTGGACTCTTCTGGCTTCTAACTGACTTGTAAAGATAGCTAAACATGTTCGATTGGCAACCGGTCCTATGCACGATTTTGAAGTATCGTCAGTGAACGCGGAATGTTTACTTTTTGGAATTACAAATAAATATACTCGTGCCACCCAGTAAGCGGAGGTATTGTATCAACAACACCCACGTTTCACCGAATTTGATTAAGTGCCAACGTGACAAAAGATGAGTCCATCGCCGCTGCAGGCACTATACCTACGTCTTAAAATTACTTCACAGGTATATGCAGTTTTCCTCACGATGTTTTCCTTCACTTAAAGCTTGTGGGGTGAAATTATTGCACTTAAGTTTTTAGAAGAATTTATTGCTGTAGGCAACACCGTGGAGTTTAGTCTGACCCTTGGTGAATCCATAACGGATTCTCCACGTAAAAAAAAACGGCAACCACGGCTCTATTGGAATTACAATCAAATTTTGTTTATCTGTATAATTGTATGGATGTGTTGACATCACTAAAAGGGAAAGTACAACACACAATCCGAGCAACTCATCAGATATCGCAACCCTTACAGCAAAACATCAAACTTGCTACCCGACACGGCAAATACGTTTGTACGCAGAATGTATTTTCCAAATTACGCAGATCTAATTTGGCCATCAACTTTTATGTGCGCTATCTTAGGCCCGATTCAGATCTAACGAGCGTTCCGCTCGATGTGCACGCGCCCTAACCGCGCAAACAAACCGTTTCAAATTCTCATCACAACTCGCCTCTCTGACGCTTAATGAGCGTGCTACTCACGCACACGGGCGGTTATTTACAAGGCTTCAGAGGGCCTAGTGCTAGTTTATCACTGCCGCCGTCACAAGTCACCGCGTCTGTCGTAGTAAACGCAGATTTGTATAGGTTCGGAACAGTGCCTCTGTCGACCTGAAGATAACACTATTGTGAGCCCATACAAATCTGCGTTTACGTCGACGCGATGACTTGACGTGATGGCGATTTTAAGAAAACTCGCACTAGGTACTCTGAATCTATAAATGCGTGAACACATGGTATACGCAGTTGGAATACTCAGTGGTATTTCTTCACTCATGCCCATATTACCTCATTTCAGTTACTTTCTTTCTCTTCTATTCCCTGAGGGAGCCTGCATGAGATCGCTATAGCGATAGGGCCTATCATCATCGATTCAATCAGAGGATATTAAGGAGGATACAGGCAACTGGGACCTCTTAGAACTAAAACCGCGGTCCCAGTCACCTAATAGCATTTTTAAAAATTTCTGAGCTTTGAGTTTTTATTTTAGTACCATAAAATTAAACGAAAGCTAAAAAGTTCTTAATACGCGCTGCTTAGACGATCATAGTTGGCCCCAATGCCGCTATTGTGTCTCTACACTTATCTGTTCTGTGTAATTTTTGTTTTCTGATGTGCAATAAAGTGTCATATTATTATTATTATAAGATTAGATTCTATTTTTGAAAACAAATTCGGTCAATGATTTCGCGATATTTTTTGAACATGTTGTTTTTATTAGCCGCTTGGTAACCGCAGCGTCCCCCACGCTCGTCTGTCGAACATGTCAGAGAGCGTATCAAACTGTTATCCAAGGGGCGGGAAGCCCGTGTGTCGCTGTTTATTTTTGTGCATCATTCGAACCAACTCCTTGGCGCGGATCACCTCAGAACCAGTTCAGTGAGTCGGCTCATTTAAATCGAGTTGTCCTAGATACAAAATATCTTGGCTGCTCGAGTATTGGTTATGTGAGATTCTTGTTAGGCTGCGAGAAAATTTTCAATAGGGTTATATTATTAACTAGCGACCCGCCTCGGCTTCGCACGGGTGCTATGTAGATACTCATACTATGCTTAATCATATTCGGTGAAATGTTCCTCCTAAACGGGGTTACGAAGGTCAGATGGCAGTCGCTTCGTATAAAAATCAGGTGATCAGCCACATCGGGTTGAATCAAGTGCCGATGCCCAACAATGTATGGGATAAGGCCAGGGAGATGATGATTCGGTGAAATGTGGGTGTTGTTGTTACAAAACTTCTACTTACCCCTTTGGGGACCCTTCTGGGATGGCGTGAGCATATTTTTTTTTTTTATTATACATATAACAATTTCTCCAGATTCATCATTATATCTATTGCTGAAAACTACATTAAAATCCGTTTAATAAATGATCTAAGCGAACAAACAGCAGATGTAACCTCATTTATAAAGATAGGTATCTCTTGTTTTAACCCTTGTGTCTAAACGTTCACTAAATATTGATGAAATAACTTTTTAAATGGGATGAGTACTTTTAAATGTTACCGTTACAGACAAAATAATAAAGTGTACCTATTATAATCTATACATTTATCCATACAGATAAATAAAATTGAAGTGTCTGTTTGTAATTCCAAAATACAGCTTTTCACTAAATGCATACGAAAGTATACACGCTCCTGACACTTAAAAACCAAGTTATAAATTTTTTCTCTGTCCGTCTGTCTGTCTGTCTGTTTGTTTGTTCCGGGTAGTCTCTGAAACGGCTCGACGGATTTTAACGGGACTCACTGGTAGGTAGCTTATGTTTCAAGGAGTAACTCAGTCTACTTTTATTTATTAAAAAATACTAAGGTTCCGCGACAATAAGGACGAAACTAAATCTACGCGGGTGAAACCGCGGGGCACAGCTAGTCTACTTATAAACTTCTTGTTAAACCATTATGTTTATCGTAACATTATTTGTTTAAAATAATAGTAAATTGTGTTTGTTCAATTCATATTGTTTTTATTGTAAAGAAAAAAGAAAAGAATAAGACATATGTCAAAAGAAAAAAAATAAGTGTACCTGCCAGTACTGTCTAAACAAAGATAATACATTAAAGAGTTTTTAACACTAAACATACCGGCCGCCAAGACCAAATATGGTCTTACATAAAGTTATATGTCAACAACAAACATAAAACACTACTTAAGTTAGTAGGTACAATAGTTACATATAACATACCCAATAATAGATAACTTGAAAATAAATTGTAACACATGTATTAATTAACTTATTAAATATAAAAATAATTATGTCATTAATATGCGCAAGGTACAATATTTATTTGTCGCAAATATATCTAAGTACCTACTTAATGTTATTTTATTCACGCATGGGATTAGTGTCATGTTAAAAATATATCTTGATAAATATCGAAGATTTGTTGACGAGGAAAATTATACAAATAATGTGATCATATCTTTATGAAAGGCAAGCGAGAACTCACATAATAGGCTTTCATGGTATCATGTTCAAAGATATCATTTGCTTTTTTATATGGTTATACGATTTTAATGTTAAATTTTAATATATTACTAGCTGTGCAAAATTGAGAATTGTTTTTTTATGTCAGTATCGTACATACTTTCATATGCATTTACTGAAAAGCTGTTATTTTGGAATTACAAACAGACACTTCAAATGTATTTATCTGTAAAGAGTTAGAAATAGGCTCTAGATAGTGAAAAACTTTAAGAGGAACTAAAATGCTGATAATATAATATTTCGTTATTTAATACAAATATAACAATAGAAAATAAACAAAATACAAGTTGATAACAAATCCATAAGAAATCAACATTTACTTTGGTTTGTATGTAGGTTGGCAGAAAGCGGCCAGTGTGTTGTTAATGAAACTCTTGTTTATTTATAGTCAAAACTTTGGAACAACTTGAGCACTATATTAATCAGAAGTCTTTTCGTAGGAAACTAATTGCTCAGATTGTATTGTTACCTCCCGATGTAAACCTTACTTTATTTGCCATGTATTTGTTTGTCGAGGTTTGTGACGGACAAAAGCTACAAAAAAACAGATGAATATTAAAATTACTACTGAATTTTATTCGATCATTAAACGCCAGGCTTAGAATATTCAGGCCACTGGGTCCATAGAGAACTGGGATCGTGGTCCCAGTTGCCTGATAGTATTTTTATATGTTTCAATAAAGGAGGAATTTCTATGTTTGTCACTTACGTTTCTTTTAAAGGCTGCTTAGATGGCTTATAACGTTTTGTGTATGGGATGATTCAAAAGTCTGGCAACAGGCTTACATGAAGACTAAGTTATTCATACATATGGCGGTAGCATGTATAATCCTGTAAATTGTGTCATTCTGAAGATTTGAAAGTGCTTTGTATAAAGTCTAATCGAATAAAGATATTTTTGACTTTGACTTTGACTTTGACTACTATGGAATGAATAACTAAAATGTTATGTCATTTTAATGTCTTTTTTTGACTAATAAAAAGCTTACTGCTACAATTAAGCTTAAGAAGTGGAGGCTTAGGTGGTGGACTTCACCCCTCACTTTACACCAAAACTATTTTGTGTGACAGATGGTGAGTCTATCGCTGTCAGGCATTTCACGTACGTCAGATGCTCCCTCCCGTTTTTTCCTTCACTCTAAATCCCCGCATGTTAAGCAGTTGTTCAAACCGCCCTGCGAAAACTGCACAAACCTACAATCCCCTTGGCGATCCCTTCTCAAGCGTCCAATATCTCCACCTTTTGTTATCAATTAGTGTCCTCTCGGGAATGAAGCGCGACCCCTCCAATTAGGGAGCAGATAAATCACAATTAGACCAGTGGCATTACTCACTATTACCACTCGACTTTGATCGGTGGCCGAGAGGTATCTGCCCTTCGTGATCCCATGTATTATTTATTTCACGACGGTTTTATTGGCCATTGCTGCCATATTATATTTATGACTTATTTATTTTAATAACATTATGTCACGTTCACATTTATAGGACATACTATGTTATTAAACGTGTTCTATATAACGAAACTAGCTTGCGCCCGCAGGTCACCTGAGTGGCAGTAAGATTTCAGATACAAAATTTCAAGCCCTCTTAATAGCCCTCCCAGAGCAAAGTGATATTGGATTTTTCTTTCAGTAATTTCCGAAAAGCAGCCCTTTTCTGGATTAGTCTTTGATACCTGTTATATGGGACTTATAAAATTCCTGGCCAAATGTGAATATACTCGTATTATTACGCCTATGTTTACCCCTTCGTGTAATACAAGCGGGATCGGCGTTAATCAGTCAGGACATTTAATTTTGTATGTATCCATAGATTTCTGTAGGATTGTAGGAATTTTGCAACAAGATATTCCTTTCGTGGTATAGAAACTTTAAATTAAGAAGATTAAATCGTAACCGTGAACGTTTATACTCACTGGCTAAAACATTACATAGGTACTAGTGTCACAAGTCTGTATAACCAATGAGATTATGTATACATAAGTTACAGTAATGTGACACGTTACCAACTTGGAAGGAAAACATTTTCACGATCAACGTCATGTTGTCACGTTGACACATAATTATTCGGAGACACTTTTGTGTCATGATAGATCTTCCTATCTCTTCAGAGGCCTTCGGGAAGGCTTGAGGATATTATCATCTATATCTATACAGATAAATACAATTGAATTGTCTGTTTGTAATTCCAAATTTTAAAACAGCTTTTCACTAAATACATTTGAAAGTATACACGGTACTCATATACAATTTATTTTTTATTTTTCTCTGTTTTTTTTTCTGTCCATTTGTCTGTGTATGTGTCTGTGTGTTCCGGGTAATCTCCTTTAGGATCTATCAGCCGTTTACGTTTGGACAGATTTTAATGGGCCACATTCATGCATCTCTGTATACACTACTACATCGTAGTAGTCATAGTAGTTCCCTTGGACGCCCTCTACCGACATTTTCGCTCACATTCGCTCTGTAAATTAATCGTTAATCGCCTTTCACTCATCCTTTCGATATGGACGTATCGAAAGGATGAGTGAAAGGCGAACCATCTCAACGAACTTTTTCACAGATAAAATAGTGACATAAATAAAATAAATAGATAGTAAGATACACAAACAAAGCAGCGATACTCGTACAAACCAGAACGAAACGAGAAATGATTTGAAAAACATTTTCCGAATAACCATTCCGAAACTACAATCGGCAATCCATTAATCTTTTTGTGAATTGGTTAAAAGTCGGCTGTTCGCGACTGTACTAATTGATCACCGCTGATCACGATCAATCACCGCGGGATGCGATAAATCACCGCGGGATACGGTGATGCATGGCCGCGCTGCGATAAAGCGTCTTGTACCAACCACTCAGTTTTTAACATAAGTATATACTATTTATTTTTAACAATAACATGCTACTCATTGTATTGTATTTATTTCTTCCATAATCGTACTATAGGTCTTTTTTTACACGACTAAGGCGGAAAACAAACTTGCAGTCTGTCTGTCTGACACGAAGTGTCACTCGCACGTTGCCTACCTTATCTATAAATATATACAGATAAACAAAATTGAAGTCTCTGTTAAAAAATTACAGCATATCACTAAATGCATATTATGAAAGTATAAACTGTACTGACATGGAAAAAACAATTTTTAAATTTTTTCTATGTCTGTCTGTCTGTTTGTCTGTTCCGGCTATTCTCCGAAACGGCCGGACTTCACTGTCAGCTTATTCATATTTTTTTACAAACTAAAATACTCCCGCGGCTTTGGTCAAGCTGTTTTTAAGCACCCAACTATCTTTAAGATCAAGATTTGCCAGATTTTAACATATTCCGTAACGGAATAGCCGTGAAAGGTGGGGAACAGACAGACAACAATGTTATCCTAAAGATAGTATGGTACGTCAGATAGATCGAACGATGATTATATTTTTTCTGTAAACGTTCTCATCTGGCAACTGACAGTACACTCCCATTTATAATATTAATAGCTTCTACCCGCGTGTTATAGTTAGTTTGGGCTAAGGCTTAGTTTTACTCGCGATTGGTTTCAGCTTTATATAATATAAAATTGCCTTCTCATACTAAAAACAATTTTCAAATCGGATTAGAATATCCTGAGATATGCGCGTTCAAACAAATAAACAAACACATCAGCTCAGCTTATTGGAATAAGTATGGATTTGAAAAAATATATATTGTACCCATGATCTGGCAACAATTAATAAAAAAAATATGTTTGTATGACTGTGAGAAGTTTCGGTAACCACTTAACCAACCCATCGTTCTTTCCAAGTTTCAAGTTCTCAAAATCAATAACTGTAAATGTGGCTTCATATTCGATTCCAAGGAACGCGGCGTATAATCATCCTAGTTGAATGTATTTGCGCAGAAAAGCCTTTGTAACACTCGTATTAAGATACATCCTAATCACAAGTTATGTAATAACCTCTTTGGGGTCACACGGGTCGCGGGAGGGCCGGCTAGGGAGGGGGGAGGGGGGGAGGGGTTATGCTGATCCCTCACTACAGAGGGTGGTGTCCGCCGAGAGATTCTTCCCCTGCACTTGCATTCAATTTCCGTACAGACGGTATTATTGTTGAGTTTGTGGTAATTGTTAGCGAATGTAAGCTTTTCTTTATTCTATATGTACTATTTAAAAAGGTTAAGTTTATATACACTAGTAATCTATACATCTATACAGACAAATAAAATTTAAGAAAGGTACTATACGGTAATATACGGTACTGAATCTAAAAAACCAAGTTCTGTTACGCTGATGATGATGTTGTTGAAAGTAGTCGTTTCGGAGATTACCCGGAACAAACAGACAGACAGACCGACAGAGAAAAAATTTAAAACTTGGTTTTTTTGTGTCAGTAGCGTGTATACTTTCATATGCATTTAGTGAAATGTTGTTATTTTGGAATTACAAACAGACACTTCAATTTTATTTATCTGTATAGATTGACCTAGATTCCCTACTGCTTGAGAAGCTTATATTTATACTGTGACAAAACCCTCAAGACACAGTTGTTGTAGCATCTAATAACAAAAGCATTTCCTTATGCAAAAACAACAAACAATCAGATAAACCAACAAGCCGGTGGATATACAAAAATTACAGGCTCTTTGTGAAACAAAATATATAAGTAACCGAAGGACGGCCTCCAATATACAAGGTATCGGCTAAGGGCGTCCAAAGAAAAACTACCAAGACCAGATTAAAATCTTCTCAAATAGAGCAAATTTCTTTCTTAACTCATAATTGGAGGAGATGAATATCGAAGCGAAAGAACTATGTTAAGATCATTAGCACTCTACTCTGATGGGCTACAGCAGTGAGCATTATTATGTATGTGGGTCACCATCCACTTTTTTTTCAACTGTCATTTTGTTTTCGACTGCCTGTGGTATTTTTTAGTAATTTTTTTTTTAACTTGAACAGGTAGAGTATATTTAACAATGAATTCAATAAATTTGATAGTTAAGGAATGAATTCATACATATTATATTCAAATATATGTATGTAGCTATGTAGGACGCTTACTATGATTTCATTCTCCATACGATAAGGAAATCTGCCTCTACGTCATGGCGCACTTGATTCGTGCGATGCATCTCGTGTATTTGTATGTACGTCTGTCCACGCAAACATATGAGAGTTGGGCTTCTGTTGACATTTATTTTGTGCCCTCGAGAGCTTGGGCTGGGTAAACACCATTATGCCTTACACAATACACCGCGGGTACGGTTACACACAATTGTAATTCTAATGTCAAGGATATAAACGAAATTCTAACTGAGCTGAATAATGCTACCTTAGTGTTGTGTTCATAGCGTGAGTAAGGTAGCCAGTGTCTATGGGGAAAGGATACCATTGACATCACGTGGATTGTAGGTCTGCTTGATAACTTTTGTAGTACATACATGCTCAAGTCTGTATGCCCCGAACGGGTAGGTAGAGGTATACTTTTTCAATCCACATTTTCTTACCTTACCAGGGCTTAAACTGAATAAATCATTTTCATTTTCATTTTCATTTTCCCAGCTATGAGTTTCATGTAATAGGGGGCGAGCTTCTTGCCATCAACCAGGCACTTATCCAGACTTTGGGCTGCTACTAGGAAATAGCAGATGGAAAAACAAAATCATACCTTCTCGACCTTCACATCAAATCTAATCAAATCAAAAAATATAACATACAACTTCTTCATTTCATTTTCATATTAATTTAAAGCTAAGGTTAATATAAGACTGAACTTAGAACCTCGTGTTCCGTAGTAGCATTTGCAACCACTAAATCAGCGGGCCAGTTATTAACAACATCAAATATCTTTATTTGATTAGACTATTACAACTTTGAAGAAGGTTGCTTTTACTGAGAAGAACCTGGCAACAAACCCACGCATACAGTTCCAATGCACAAATGTCGATAAACCATTGATAAAAATAGAAAGTACTGTGTATGATAGTGTGAGATGCCCAGCCCCTACAATCAGTACCTGGGGCCCAACCATGAGCTCTTATTGCAATGATAATTCAGTTGTGCGACAGTGATAGATGTATACACGTCACATACATCTGTCTCATAAATGAGTGAAACTATCATTGCAATAAGAGCTCATGGTAAGGCCCCTGTTTACAAGTAAGACGTTAATGTCTTTGTATTATAAAAACAATGTACAAATTTGTCTCGTAAACGTTCAATTACTTACACAAATAGATTGAGAAGTCAATACATTTGAATGATCGCCATTACTAGAACAAACAAACAAATGGCCGCAACAAAACCGATAATTCCCCGAACCAACATAAAACGCGTATAAAAAGTAACTATCCGGCTATATAACCTTTTTAATCCAAATAAGACTCGGCTAAGCTTTTAATCAACTGGGTAAGGCTGAGTAAGGGGGTAGTAAGGGGTAGTTAGCCCCAATGTGAGTGGTTATATGGTCGTAAATTGTTTCCCATGTTACAACTGTAGTCGTTAAGTTATTTTGATGGCATGTGGTGAGCGGTGACTGCTTGCTTTCTAGAGGTCTTTGCTAAACGATTAGTAGTTTTTTGTTCATTACATTAGCAGATTAGTAGTACATTTGAGATTTTAAAACCTTTTATGACATGATTTAAGTTTTGAAGAATAAATATTACGACCTTATTTACATTTTATTAGTATATTTGGTTTCTCTATATATTTCCAATATATGTATTCTAAGAATTACTCCGCTATTCATATATAATAACTCATTTATTTCATCATCATTAAATGAAGTCGTGTCTGTTTTAATTTAACAGATTATGCATAATCCCTACTAATATTATAAATGCGAAAGTAACTCTGTCTGTCTGTTACGCTTTCCCGCTTAAACCTCTCAATCGATTTTGATGAAATTTGGCACAGACAATCTTTAGACCCTGAGAAAGGACATAGGATACCTTTTATTAAAAATAGGGTTCCGCGACATAAGGATGAAACTAAATCTACGCGGGTGAAACCGCGAGGCACAGCTAGTATAAATATAAAAAATAATTACATTTTATACAAATAAGTTTCATTAAGAGTCACGCTACAATGGACCAACGTTCCATACTGCTTAGTACCAAAGCTTATAATAATACTAGCTGTGCCCCGCGGTTTCACCCGCGTATATTTAGTTTCATCCTCATTGTCGCGGAACCCTTTTATTTTTAAGAAATAAAAGTAGCCTAAGTTACTCCTTGAAACATCAGCTACCTGTCAGTCCCGTTAAAATCGATCCAGTCGTTTCGGAGATAACCCGGAACAAACAGACAGACAGAGAAAAATTTTATAACTTGGTTTTTTGTGTCAGTAGCGTGTATACTTTCAAATGTATTTAGTGAAAAACTGTTATTTTGGATTTACAAACAGACACTTCAATTTTATTTATCTGTATAGATGTATAGATATTCATTTAGAAGGCTACACTCATAAGGAGCAAGCTATAGTCATAGTAGTTTATAAAAGAGACCAGTCATAAATCCATGTGGGTTTGAAAGTTGTCCCAGTCCCTTCAAAACTGAACATTAACCATGAAACTTCTCAACAGTATAACTATTATTAAAGTTAATAACTTGATATAGGTCTAACATGTCCCTTCCAATTAGAGCACTCGTAGGTGCGGGCCAAGGATCCAACCCTTCATGTTACGGTGTCTGGTTACCTTCCCTGTAATTGTGATGTACAGTGTACATTTTGGAAGCTATCGTGTTTAATTGCTGATGTGATTTGCTAACTAAGTCAATTATACAATTTATGTGCGTATTCAGTAGAGGCCGATATGGCTTGAAAGGGAGTGAATACATATGACGGCTTGTAGCAGCGTTTCTCCGCTCGCTACATAGATGAAAATGATTTATACAGTTTAGACCCTGGTAAGGCACTTATGAATGTCGAAGAATTTACCACCGGTTCGGAAACTAGCCTTCTGAGAAGAACCGGCAAGAAACTCAGCCGGCATCATGCACATTTCATTACATAGTAAATAATGATTGTACAATAAAATTCATATAAAATTATTCACAATAGTGAAAATTGTACAAACATAATATTAGTTCCCTCCGTGCCTCGGAGAGCACGTTAAGCCGTCGGTCCCGGTTGCCAATGTAACATCTTTGGCAATCGTTACAGGTCAGTCGGAGGCCTAAAAATAATATCACAACTGGTTTAACCCAGATCATAGATTTTCCTCCTAAAATGGGGTTGCGAAGGTCAGATGGCAGCCGCTTCGTATAAAAATCAGGTGATCAGCCACATCGGGTTGAATCAAGTGCCGACCCCAACAATGCATGGGATAAGGCCAGGGAGATGATGATGAATATTAGTCTAATATCCCAGTATATCAGAATATATTGTTTTGTCAAAGAAGCTGTCACATGTCCTCGGCTATCCTGTAAACATTTTTACGAATGTTCCGTATTATAATATTATGGTCTAAGCTTATACTTTTAAGAGCGTTATTTTCAATAATTGACACTTTGTACTTGCTTCTTACTAAAAATATTCAGTAGTAATATAAAATTTCCATTACTTCCAGATTACATCAGAGTCATCAAACACAGGTCGTTCCCACTTTAAGCCAGACTTGCTGAGTACGTCTGTCTGGTTGGGACATTCTATTCAGGGTGTTGGCACAGAAGCACGCCCGGATGACCACTTAGATGCGTTCGCTCGCTCTTTCAATATCTATCTAATACTTTACAAGAAGCTGGAGTTATGTAAGAGACAACCATGCTACTAAAATAAAATTTTGATATTATCCTGCTTTTATTATACTTACGCCATCCTAAAAAGGTGACTTTAGCGGTAATCAGAAGTGAATTTATCCGCACATATTGCAGGATTCCTCAGTAGGTATGTTCTCTTTGTTACGTTTCGTAAGGCGTCAGAAAAATCTTTGGTACAGAACACTGGGATTTCAACTAGCGTGGCTTGCTTAGCAGGCGACTATTGAAACCACTTGGTCGTCATGGCTCACGTCTATATTTCGCGAAAGAGTAGGCAGAGGTATATTTACAGTACACCTAAATTTCTAGTTATATTTCAGTCCTATGTTATAGGAGGCAAGCTTATTGCTACTAACCGGGTACTAATCCAGATTTCAAACCAAGTTGGGCCGAGATGGTAAAACACTTTACCCGACCCGGGGATAGTACCCAGAATTTCACGTTGAGCAGTAGCGACCACAAAAAGGCAGTCCTAATCAGTTAGATTATATATGAATAAAAAATACCAGAAAATATTCAGTTTTTGAGTTTGCACAGCTCTTGAAAATACCTGGAATGTAGGTAGAATATTGAGAGTGCAAAACTCACGCCCAGGGCGAGCAATTGAATCCGCACGTTCCGTGGAGTTTGATCCTAACAAAGCCGGAATATACAAATGTTATATTTGCCCCGCCACGACCGAATGGAATATACCTATTGGGTTATTTAAATTTGCTTCGTTCTGGAGCTAAAATAACTAACAAAATTACACAAGGTAGTTTTTACGTTTCAAACATAATCCAATACATTATTTTTTTATGTACAAATATTATCTGAGACGGCGATAGACTCACCATCTGTCACGTTGGCACCTGATCAGCTTCGTTGAAAAGTGGGTGTTGTTATTACAGCACCTCTGCCTGACCCTCGGGGGATACAGCCGTGAGCATTATGAATGTAATACATTACATTTTTCAGATAGAATATTCAGAACATTCGCTATAACTTGGACATATCATGAGATGGATTTCGTCGTCTCTGAAAAACAGCTATTGTGAGTTTGTGCAGTGTTGTTCTAGGCGTGCGATGTAAGTGTCTACGCTAAGGATTTACATTTAATGTTAAAAAACTTTGTCAACCCTTTACACAGATAACTATTACAATGTATTTTGTCTAATTCGTAAATCAACTCTACTTCAGTTTCTATGAACCTTGTTACTGCAAGGGGCACTAATCAGTATCGTAACGTGATCGCCTAGCCGCAGGACAAGCTTGTGAACTAAGGGGAGGCAGCGCCGATGATCCTTTTCCAAGATAGATGTGTGCGATAGCCTCTAATACATAAAAACTCAATAAAGATCTATAAATATTATAAACGTGAAAGATTGTGAGTATGTTTGATATTCCTTCACGCAAAAACTCCTGAATGGATTTTAATGAAACTTTACAATTATATAGCTTATACATCAGAATAACACACAAGCTGTAATTTGTAAAGATATTGTGTGAATTGTTCAAAATGTAATGATAAGTCAAATCTTGCGTAGGTGGAGTTTCAAGCATCAGTTAGTCTACATATGATATCCGGGCGAATTCAATAGAAGCCTGTCCACAGTAATAAAGAAAACATTATTACCTACGATGGTTTAACCTCTCAAATAGTACATACATACATCATCATCCTCCTGGCCTTAATCCCATGTATTTGGGGTCGGCACTTGATTCACCAGATGTGGCTGATTACCTGGCTTTTATACGAAGCGACTGCCATCTGACCTTCGCAACCCCTTTTTCGAAGAAAATCGGCAATCCACCAATGGTTAAACCAGTTGTCAGACTCTATTAGGGCCTCTGACTGACCTGTAACGATTGCCAAAGATTTTAAATTGGCAACTGGGACCAACAGCTTAACGTGCTCTCCTAGGCACGGAGGGAACTCGGGCGATCACCCATCCAACTACTGGGCGTATGGTTGCTTAACCTCGCTGATCGAATGATATGCGCAATAGCAACTGTGCCACGAGCTCCTCGTACATACATACATAACATATAATATCCTGTAATTTAGCACAAGAACTGGCTAGATCCGGTTTGGCGAAAAAACCAATATGGCGTACTTCCAATTAAACGTTTCTGGGCCATGACAGTTTATTTATAGAGCGATGCACCGATTTAATTATACTCATGTGCCAATAAAGTTATAAAGTTTCTATACTCATTTTTAATTATATTGCAACAAATCATTCCCCACTGTGTTCTCTTCAACAACATCTTATAAAACATTTTACCCCAATACTTAGGAACAGATAAGGATTAAATACACATGCACAGGCAGGCAACCACTCAAACCACACAGCTATCGTGGCTACCACGGTTTCTAGAGTGAGCGTAAAGAAGAATTGAGGTTGTAGGAAACAAATTGAGTATCTGCTACAATAGATGATAAGACAAAATCGTCTAATCAACACAAATCTCGAAATGCCACTGCTGGGCCACCCGTCTTCAAACTCTGGAGAGATAACAAAAAAAAAATATGTTTCTTCCAAATAACTCTTTAATAGTTCCTTATGTGACTTTACCGGTCTAAAGTTAGCAAATAGTAAATGTAGAATTCTGCACCTTAATGTGAAAAATGGTTCACTTAGTAGGATTTGTCACTCAATTTATCAGCGATATAAGTTTGTGCGGAATTTCGTTGCGCGAGTTCGACACGAATTTGTTTTTAATGTTTTTGATCATTATTACCTTGCCCAATACGATAGGGCAAGGTATTATACGATGAATCAGTAGGCTATCGATTATTCGAGCAAATATATATCGGAGACCCTTTAGGTACCGTGCCTACCCGGAAGGGACTATGCCGTAACAGTACAGCTGTGTATACAACATATTAGCGATGTGACGCGACTCCCTGATTGTCAGGGTACGAAGCACGGCGTCACCACAACGGCTCGCCCTGAAATTGGCTGCTTTTGTCGCGAACACGCGCCGAATATCCGCAGAAAGCTATTTCTCTCTCGATAAACGTTTGTAGTTGGATGAATAGGGGCAGGGCTGCCTCTGCTGACTTCACTCAATTGGATTGTATTGATATTTGAGACGGTTTGCTCAACATTATATACTTATTTATCATGTAAATTTTCCTCACTAAGAGAAGAGAGCACCAGTTAATTTTATTTCTCGGTAATAGTAGTTGGTACTTACGAAACAATCGGATATTAAGTTTCTGAATTAATGATAAGATTGGTATTTGGAGAGCTCCTTAATTGTCTGGATTTTCTCAGAAGCTGTAATTTAATATCTCTAAATATGTTGTTGCTTACTGTACTACGGCTAACGTATTTTTCTTGAAAGATTTTCCCTACTTTTAATACTAATCTCAATTAATTTAATACATTACTTGTAGTAGTAGTTTATTATCTATACATATAGATAAATAACACTGATGTGTCTATTTGTGGTTATAAATTTTAAAACAGCTTTTCACAAAATTTATATTAATGGTCTAGACATTTTAAGCGAAGAGTCGGTTGGAAATACATGTCAACTTATAAATATAAGAAAAATACGTATAATACTTTTTTTATTTATCTTTGTTTATTTTATTAAAATTAGGCATATTTTACATCAAAAATATATATTGTCTTATATATCCACATATCATCCAATAAGCATCGAACCTTTAGTAACTTCTAACTACTACACTTTACCAGACTAATAAATAGTGAGTATTATGACAAAAAATAAAAAAGAATTAAACACCACCAACGGGTGCTAAATGACAAAAAATTCTGCTAAGAAGTCTCACGCTATAATTAAACAAATAATATATTAATCGTAACATTGAATAGTCAACCCTACCATGTATCGGAATGCATTTACCCAGTTTTCCCCGGTTATTGTATTGTTTGTCCGTTGCATTGTCCGGACACCAGCCTTCTGAACTATTGTTGCCGATAGTCGACGAACACCTCTCAGAAAACCTTAACACTTTTTAATTTTCCTTAAAAGCTTTCCTGACAATGATTTTAGTCTGTTGTTTAAAACTTACGTTGTATTTTGTAATTGTTAAAATATTTGTTTTGTTAAACGGGGTTTGTTATTTAGAAGCTCCTTTTGTGTGACAAAATAATGTATCGTATCAATATTCGAATTTATCTTTAACCGAGCCTTGGTGACCGTGGGGTTTAATAATTCACTTTCTACGCAAGCGACGCAAGTTCGAATCCCAGCGGCCTGTACACCGTTGTTTACGGTTACGCAAACGTCATGAGGAAACCTGCATATGACTGAGAAGTAATTAAAAGACGTATGTATAGTGCCTGAGACAGCGATAGACTCACCATCTGTCACGTTGGCACTTAATCATCTTGTGTGAAAAGTGGGTATTGTTATTACAACACCTCTGCCTACCTCGTCGGGGAATACAGGTGTGAGCATATATATGTATGTATCTCAGAAGAAAATATAAATCCATCATCACTTCGCTGTCCGTCTGTCTGTCAAGACTTTCGTCTCTGGAACGTGTGGAGATTTTAATTCCCTGGAGTGTCAAAGTTGTATATAGCTGTGACTATGAGAGAACTATTTTCCAACGACCAAGCTAATTTAAGTTCTATGTATTTCGATTTTTAAGTGGCATTATTTACAAGCGTTCTGTCCTTCTGATAAGCTACTTATAAACGTGACTAACACCCAGAGTACTAAACCTTATAAATAATGGAATCACTATATACAATAACACGAAATAACTTCTCTTTAATCTCCTATTCAGACTTTATTCATCCTCCATTTTTGGCGAAAATAACAAGGAAAAACTTCTAGCGAGCTCTTAACCTAATCCGGATCATATTGTCAGAGTTTAGCTTATAAACATACCCGGTTAGACCGTTACGCCGGATAGGGTACAGCCGGATATAGTTATATGGGTACGGCTGATTAAAAATATTTTGTACACAATAGGTATGACGTGATATCCGTCTTCCTGAATTACGGTCGGATTGTGAAGCTGAAAGAGAGGGTTTTAGCATGAAACAAATTAAGTTCACGTATGTTTTAAGCTACAATGTTTAACTTAGACATTTCATATTCAATATTACATATTTATTTATTTCATTACACTTTTAAGAAAGTAATTTCACATTAAAATAAGCTTACGCCATCCCAGAAGGGTCTCTAAAGGGGTAAGCACAGGTGTTGTAACAACAACACCCAAATTTCACCGAATATGATTACGTAAGTGCCAACGTGACAGAGGGTGAGTTCATCACCGCCTCAGACACTACACATACGTATTTCAATTACTTCTCAGACATATGCGGGTTTCCTCACGATAATTTCACCGTAAAACTCGCGGGGTGAAATGCACTTAAGTTTTTAGAAAATCCGCTAGGATTCGATTTCGCGTTGCTAGCATAGCGGGCGAGTACTTAAACCCCACGGCCACCATGGCTCTTATTATCTAACTATAATTATACTTGAATTACCCTGGAACATCCGGGAAGTATCCCATTCCATAAGTATTATATTCCCGATAGCCCGAAGCATCTCAATAACATCCGCTTTCGAGGCTTCAACGATTCGTTTTCCTCAAAAAATAAGGAGTCATTTGTTCATTTAAGTGTTGATTCGTTAATTAGTACGGTCTGAGGGGCAATTATCGAGTTTCGTAGCTCCAAACGGTTGTAGCAAATAGCTGAGAACAATATTCTTGGATAAATTTAACGGAATTTTAGCATTCGTACGCAATTATTGTAGGTGCCGTGTAACACGTTTTGTGAACGGCGTTTTGCAACAGGAAAATAAACGGGAAAAAATATCCAAGTTTATTATTTTATTAACTTGTGAATATTACATTTTTATATTATATTAATTCCTTTGAATGTATAGAAAAATACGAAAACAGGACGGGACTTGAACCTCTGTAAGCCGTGCAGTGACTCTGCCAACTGAGCTACTCGTGTCACCTCGTGTTCGTATTTTTCCAAACCATTTTTGAGAATTTATTCGTTTGTGTTAAGTTGTCCAATAAAAACAATTTAAGTCTTTGTTCATGCAAGCAACAGTAGCATAGTATTGTTTTTCTATTTGTTTGCTACGACTATATGAAAAACTAGCGGACGTCACGCGGTTACACCCGCATAGTTACCGTTCCCGTGGTAGTACGGGAATAAAATATAGCCTATGTTATTCTCTGATAATGTAGCTATCCATTGCAGAAATAATTTTTAAGATCGGTCTAGTAGTTTCGGAGCCTATTCAATACAAACAAACAAACAAATCTTTCCTCTTTATAATATTAGTATAGACCAATTTTGAGCAGACTTCACTGGTATTTGATGTTTCAGGGAATCCATGAGGCTACTCTTAGTATTGAAAATGAATTATAGTACCGTGCAAAAAAACTGGTACTATTGAATCTACGTGGGTGAAACTATACTCATCTAAACTAATATATAAAGTTGAAGAGTTTGTTTGTATGCTTGAAAGCGCTAACGTCAGGAACTATTGGACCGATTTCAAAAATTATTTCAGAGATAACCCTATATATATCATCACGTTCATACCAATAGCCAGTCAAGAAATTTAGTCTACGCGGGCGAAATCGCGGGGCACAGCTAGTTATAGTATATATCGTGTAATTTTACTTATTTTAAGGTAGGCATTGCGCGAGTACCTGACTTTGACTTTGACTTTGACTAATTTTTACTGAAACTGAACCTCAATAAAATCCATTTTAATTTAACCCAATTCTCTCAAACTTGTAACATTATAACCAGAATTGAATACCAACTACAAGCGAAAATGACCCTTAGTACCAAACGACATCTTTATTAATTACCTTGTTAATTTCACCCCAACGTTAATCGTAAGCCTTTTATTGAAAGAGGTCCTAGCAAAATACCACTTAAAGGTCACTTAATGTGACAAGGTTGCGCAATAAAACCAACCGAATAGCGTTTGGGAACCGTGTCGCAATTAGCTCCGATATTATTTCTTCATTTAATTGTCTAAAGCCACGTGTTGGGACTAATTAGACACGTGTGTTGCTATATTAAACCTTTGTAGGTTTGTAATAAAGTTCTAATTTATAAATTAGTATTTGATCTTATGCTCTAAAATTAATACAGGTGTTTGTGGAATTCGTCTTATTTTCCATATAACTATGAATTGTTATTTGTTATGTTAGAAGTGAATTTTACGTGGTTTGTTAATTAGTTAGCAAAAATAAAGAATAATTTTAGATGAATTTTATTGTAATTTAACATTATTTACCACTAGCTGTGCCCTGCGGTTTCACCCGCGTAGATTTTGTTTTATTCCCGCGAAACTCAAAATGTTTTTTTTTAATAAAAGCAGGCTATGTTACTCCTTGTAACATTAGCTACCTACCAGTGAAAGTCCCGTTAAAATATGTCCAGCCGTTTCGGAGATTACCCGGAACAAACAGACAGACAGACGGAGAGCAAAATTCAAAACTAACTTTCATATGCATTTAGTAAAAAGCTTTGGTATTACAAACAGACATTATTTGTATAGATGTAATGAACGAAATGTACAATATGATGCCAGCTGAGTTACTTGCCGGTTCTCAGAAGTCTAGTTTCCGAACCGGTGGTCAATTCGTCGACATTCATAAGAGCCTTACCAGGGCCTAAACTAAATAAATCGTTTTAATTCTCAAAACACTACTACGTAAATTATAGACAGAATTAAGTTTTTTTTAAATGGCCGGTCAAAATGCGTCTAGAACCAAAGTTTAGTTAGACTGTTGGTCTGATATAGGGCACCTACAAACTTTGAACCCACTCTCACGGGACTTTAAGCTTTGTGTTGTTTGTAACAAAGTAAATTGTTGTGGTTCGTGGTGTGGACATGTTTAAAACACCTTTACAATTTGCATTAGTTTGAAATAATTATATAAAAAACATTTACCTCCGCCCCAGTAGTAGCCCGGAGACTGGATTAGTGTACAGTTCATGGCAATAGGCTCGCCCCCCATTACACGGGACTTAAACATAACTGGTGAAATGTAAGTGTAATGTAATTTGCCCTCTGCCTACCCCATCAGGGTATACAGGCGTGGGCATATGTGTGAGACAGATGTATATCTAAATATATTTAACTCAAAGGTGACTGACTGACATAGTGATCTATCAACGCACAGCCCAAACCACTGGACGGATCAGGCAAGAAAGGATTTTGATTAATTCTACTCCCAAGGGGATAAAATAGGGGTTGAAATGTGTATGGAACTAAATTTTGGTACGCGGGTGAAACCGCGGGGCACAACTAGTGACGGTTATACCTGTCACTGAAAAAGAGCTCTTGGTTCCTGGAGCTACAAGGATCATAGTCGTAACATCCAAGTAACATAAAATGTATTCTAATGCCAATTTAATTTCCGAGCTCGGAATAAGACTCAAGTCGAAGGCAAATCAAGTATTCCATGTACACCGTCAATGACAAAATTAGTAAAGAACTTGTTAAATTTACAGCTCAGCCACAATACACACACAGGCAGTATTCCTATGAAAATGAAAAATATTTATTCAGTTTAGGCCCTGGTAAGGCACTTATGAACGTCGAGAATAACCACCGGTTCGGAAACTAGCCTTCTGAGAAGAACCGGCAAGAAACTCAGCCAGGCATCATGTACATATTATCATCGAAACAATATAAATCATAAATGAAATCTTCATACAAAATCAAATTTGATAACAGGTACCTACTACAACATACTATTATTTGTATATATATATATGAGTTTAATTCTAATACCCATACGTTTATACATCATCTCCCTGGCCTTATCCCATACATTGTTGGGGTCGGCACATGAGTCAACCCGATGTGGCTGATCACCTGATTTTTATACGAAGCGACTGCCATCTGACCTTCGCAACCCCATTTAGGAGGAAAATCTGTGATCTGGGCTAAACCAGTTGTCAGATTATTTTTAGGCCTCCGACTGACCTGTAACGATTGCCAAAGATGTTAAATTGGCAACCGGGACCGACAGCTTAACGTGCTCTCCGAGGCACGGAGGGAACTCGGGCGGTCACCCATCCAACTACTGGCTAGGGGTATGGTTGCTTAACTTCGCTGATCGAATGATATGCGCAATAGCAACTGTGCCACGAGCTCCTCCCATACGTTTATACATACAAACATAATTATGCTCACGCCTGTATCCCATGGTGGTAGGAAAATATCACCGTTCGCCACATGCTACGATCCTTACATACATCTTTCGCTTCATCCACATTCATGCATCTCTTCATACACTTCCTTCGGTTACAAGTGCTCCGAATATGATCCTTCTAAAATATTAGGTTTTTTGATCTATGCAAAAGAATAGCTATCCTACAGGGAAAGCTTGTTTTCTTTAGGTTAAAATTGTTTTATGCGGTCTCGCTTCAACTCTTCGCCCTGTTTTTACTTGAATAATAAAATGGTATAACAACACTTTTAAGAAACAATAATAAATATTCGTTACGCGGTTTCACCCGCGTAGTTCCCGTTCCCGTGGGAGTACGGAGATTAAATATAACTAATATTAATTAGTAGTACCATAGCATTCAAATGGTGAAAGAATTTTTAAAATCGGTCCAGTACTTTTGAGAAAATGCGTTACAAACATACATACATAGAAATCTTTTCTCTTTATAATATTAGTATTGATATGCATGAAGTAAATATGTATGAGAAAAAACTGTCCCTGCTGTGATTTTTTTACCTAAATCATACATATAAATTAAATTTAAGTGTCTGTTTGTTATTCCAAAATAAAACCTGTTGATATACACGGTACTGATATAGAAAACCCAATTTTTAATTTTTTTCTCTTTCTATCTGTCTGTCTGTCAGTTTGTTCCGGGTAATCTCTGAAACGGCTGGACCGATTTAAACGGGACTTTCGCTGGCAGGTAGCCGATGTTTGAAGGAGTGACTTAGGCTACTTAACTTTTATATATTAATAATATTAGAGTTCCGCGACAATAAGGATGCAACTGAATCTACGCGAGTGAAACTGCGGGGCACAGCTAGTACATAATATATACCGAAACATCATGCCAGCAGTAGGTACATATATTGATGTACTGCAACAACTCCTTTAACTGTGTACCCCATCAACAGTATTGAACAGTATATGAGAACTTTCCTTCTTCCCACTTAATAATTAACACCCCCCCCTCACCTGCACCCCTTCCCCCACCCTTCAGGGCTTTAGTTTAATTATTTATCAAGTTGTTCAGAATTCTCAGTTTAAAATGTAGATGTGTTGAACTTGTTCGCATTACTCAAGGTGTATATGACGGTAGTTGAAGTACTGTGGGATCAAATTTGATTAGGGTTATAAAAATGATTTTTGAAATTTAGATATACATACTCAAAATAAAGAATAAAATAGTGAGCCGTGGTGGCCCTGGGGTTTGATCAATCGCCAGCTACGCAAGCTCGAATCCCAGCGCGGCCTGTACAAATGAGTTTTTCTAAAAACGTATTTGCAGTGATTTCAGCCTACATGCTTTATGGTGAAGGCAATAATCGTGAGAAAACCTGAAATGTCTGAGAAATAATAAAAAAGTATAGCATAGTGCCTGAGACGGCTATAGAGTCACCATCTGTCACGTTGGCATTTAATCATCTTCGGTGAAAAGTGGGTGTTGTTACTCGTATTACAACACGTCTGCCTAACCCTTCTAGGAATACAGCCGTGAGAGTATGTATGTCAATATGTACATAGTTTTAGTCTGAGTTTAGTCTAGTCTTCGTATAAACCATGTTTTATAATAATGGAGTTTGTAATCGCAATAAATTAATTCACTATAATTGACACAGTGAACATAATTCCGTTGATTGCAATATAGTTCCAAATGGCGCATCGTGCCATAACACTCGACTCATAGATTAATGTATTGTGATTTGCGCTCAATGGAGTTAGTGTACTGACTGATTTGTGTGCTATGTATTATTGATGGCTTGTTGGTTCCGTCATAGTAAAGTTGATAGAAACAGTATCTCACTTGAATATTATTAGTTTTTTTTACATTAAGGTTACGATAAGGAAACCAGTGCAAGAAGTCGTGTTTGAGAGAAGGCCACAGAGTCAACATCTATTTCGGTGGCACCTGTAAACACGATAACAAATATTAGAATTTAGAGATAGAGAGAGCAGTGAAAAAAGCAGCTGACATTACTGAATTTATTTGACAACTTACTAACTATCAAGTGACAGATAAGAAAGACTAAAGATAAAAATCATAAATCATAAATATAACAAAATAGTTTCCAACAGCACCTAATATAAAAAGTGGTGACGTTATAACTCTTGCTGAAAAGTTTGAAAAACTTGCCACGTGTCTTCTGGAAACTTTAAAACACATTTATATTAATATTGTAAATGATGTGTGGATGTCATGATTAGTGTCATCCCCAGCATAGACAAGATCTTCCATTGAGGCGGGTGTCATGTCTGGGAAACACCGGCTCCAACTGTTCTAGTTGGAAACTTGTATATATACTGCAATGCGCTCGGAAACTCTTATTGCGCGATTTAGGTTCTTGTGTATTTGTACTAAAACTTGCAATTGTTAGCGAGTAGCGCCATCTATGTAGCGAGTGGAGAAACGCTGTTTCTTCATGGGAATGTGTATATGTATGTATGTTTGTTACCTTTACGAAGCTTTACTATTTTACTGACGGACAGACAAAAGGTGGATAAAAACCATAATGTGGACGAATTCGCGGGTTAAAGCTATTTTGAAATAATTCATCAAATTGCATATTTAACAATTCCTTTCGCACCACAACAAAAACCCAAATAATACCGCCACTTAATGAATGTCCCAGGGAACCCTTTCGCCAAATTATTAATTGAAAGAGTGGAAACCCTAAATCACATCAAACAAACGCATACAGAAGGTCTGCTTTCATACATTGGTAGAAACAGTCGCACAACTCCCACAGCTTACCATCATTGATTTAAGCTAAGCGTATTAAGAACTTCTGAGCTTTGACGTTTCATTTTTGTATTGTAAAATTAAACGTCAAAGCTAAGAAGTTCTTAATACACACTGCTTAGATGATCATAGTTGGCCTCCTTTTTCTTAGAGGCGAGCTAAATGAGCCTGCACATGTTTATGGATTATTAATTCAGTTCAACTAGGCAGTTACAACACACAACTAGTGAGTTCATAACAATGACATCAGTTGCTGAGTTTCTGGATTCGATAATGATTTGGGAGCTCAGAGTAGTTGAGTCATACCACTAACGACTAAAATCTTATTGGTTCTCGTTGAGCGACTAAGAAGAGCTCTTATTACTGAATTAAATGCAGTGGACGAGTTTGTCGAAGTTAACTCACCAGCTAAAACTAGATATTCTCGTACGCGTATGCGATATTTAGGAAGCCGGTGTTCTCTTACCCTTCTATTTAATGCTCCAATCTGCGGCCATGTGTCATCCTTAACATTTCCGCCGGCGCGGGGTTGGTATGACCACAGCTTTATAATAGGGGGCGGTTACTCGTTTATTGTGTCCAACTCGCTAATGTGCACTTCACTCAAGGGATTTTGATAGTTTCAGCTTTTGAATGTAGCACACATTCGATACCTCTATGCAAAAACATCGTTACTCTTTTTTTGTGTTTGAAGGGGACACAGATTTCAAAGTCTACAAAAATTACCAAACTAGCACACAGTGGTCACCGACAAAGTGTGAAGAAATAATATCGTGAAGAAACCTGCTTTGTATATGAGAAAGGAAATTCAATGACTAAAATAATGGTGTGCCTCACACCTGAGGGACTTGTGAAAACTGGGAATAAAACATCATATAATTTTTTAATCCAAAATATCCTTTGAAATCAGTCCAGGTAAAGCCAAATATATTTTAAAATGAAAGACCTCTACAACTGTCCAGTTGCGCCACTCACCCCCACTTGGAACACACTCGCCCCCACATGTAATACACTCACCCCACATGTAACACCTTGTAGCGCTAACATCGCTACAACCCGCTTGACCGCTGTAAACTCGTTGCTTTCTATTGACCTTTCAATTTCACTCGTGTGTCGAAATACAGCGCTATTGGGATTATGATTGCGGCTTGTAAAGTTTTAAAGCCCTCTTCGTAAATTAAATATTTATTGAATCCATATTTAGTGCTATTGTATGGCCTTTTTGCTTATATTAGTATACGGTAGATACTATTGAGGTATTTAGACTGGTGTTGTAACAATAAATGTGAATATTTTTTTCTATATCTATACAGATAAATAAAATTGAAGTGTCTGTTTGATATCCAAAATAACAGCGTTTCTCTAAATGTATATGGTAGTATACACGCTACTCACACTGAAAACCAAGTTTTAAATTTTTTTCTCTGTCTGTCCGTCTGTCTGTCTGTCTACCTACCTGACCGATTTTAACCGGACTTTCACTGGCAGGTAGCTGATGTGTCAAGGAGTAACTTAGGCTACTTTTATTTATTAAATATATTAGGGTTCCGCAACATGAAGCATGAAACTAAATCTACGCGGGTGAAACCGCAGGGCACAGCTAGTCTATACTAATATTATAAAGAAGAAATATTTGTTTGTTTGTTTGTATTGAATAGGCTCCGACACTACCAGACCAATCTTGAAAATTCTTTCAGCAAAGAATAGTTACATCATCAGCGAGTAACATAGGCTATATTTTATCCCCGTACTCCCACGGGAACGAGAACTACTCGGGTGAAGCCGCGTGACGTCCGCTAGTATTTGATAAGGTGATAAGCACATTGGTCCAGACAGAGCACAATAAAGATATAGGCAACCGTATATTTAATAAATTTTAATATTTTATCTTCGTCATAGCTGTATAAGAGATTATAAATCATACACTTCAAATTTCCTTGAATTAAAAAAATCCTTGCAGACGGTGTTTACTCTAAAACTGAAATAAAACAAACAGAAACTTTAATCACCACAATCACAACACTATACCCTAACACGATCTCTTATTCAACGGCGGATCCAGGGGGGAGTCATGCAGGTCATGACCCCCCCTGAGCTGGTTCCAGGACTTAGGTGGACCACTAATAGAACATAATGATTTTATTTATATATTTGGTCACCATACAGATTTTATGTAACTACATGCCTTCAATATTTAATTAATTTAATATAATATAATAACTTTGTATGATGGCAAATGTTTGGGAACGAACGACTATGTGACCCCCTTCTGGCGCCAAAGCTGGATCCTCCCTGCTCTTATTGCCATGATATATTGACTAATACTATAAGACAGATGCATATGACGTATATAAGTATGTCACTGTCATGTAACAAAACTATTATGACAATGAGAGCTTACTGTAAGGCCTCTGAGCTTGTGGCTGTATAGCAGTAGTGAGGCGAACCTTTGTTTCAATAATATGTTCACTGTGCACGGTTCCGTAAGGTGACTTTCAAAGTGTGCACCCGCCATTCAAAATAACTGGCGCAAACATATTTTTTCCCCAAAATACCCACACATCTGACACTCATATTTATACATCAAGTATTTTAACTGACGGCTATGAATAATTCATATGATTTGAGTAAAAAGATCCGTGGAGTCGCCGAGTTCACTAAAGTTGGTAAGTATGAAATATTCATGGAGTCGTTAGACAACTTTTTTTCTTGACAAAGGGAAGTATAAACACGACGTCTTGAAACTTGGGCGAGTTTTTTCATAAACAGTGATTTGAGAAGTTTAGATAAGTTGGTTTACGAAGGGCGGTTAGTCTAGCAGCCCTTTTGATTTCATTTTATAATTAAAACTGACCAAGTGCGAGTCGACTTCGCGTTTTGACAGACAGACAGACAACAGATATAATCCTTAAAGGGTATTATTATATTGTTTTCCTTAGAGGCGATAATGTAGCATTCTATTAGTTTATATATTTTTTAAAGTCTTTTCCGTACTTTCGGAGCGCATTCGTTACAAACGTAATATAAACAAACTAGCTGTGCCCCGCGGTTTCACCCGCGTAGAGTTAATTTCATGGGTGTCCCTCGGAACCCTAATGTTTATTTTTAAATAAAAGTAGCCTAAGTTACTCCTTGTAAAAATAGCTACCAGTGAAAATCCCGTTAAAATCGGTCAAGCCGTTTCAGAGATTATCCGGAACAAACAGACGGACAGACAGACAGAGAATTTTTTAAAAATTTGGTTTTTTTAGTGTTAGTAGCGTGTATACTTTCATATGCATTTAGAGAAAAGCTGTTATTTTGGAATTACAAACAGACACTACAATTTTATTAATCTGTTTAGATATTTCTTTCATCCCTACTAATATTATAAATGCGAAAGTAACTCTGTCTGTCTGTCTGTTACGCTTTCCCGTTTAAACCTCTCAACCGATTTTGATGAAATTTGGCACAGACAATCTTTATACTCTGAGAAAGGACATAGGCTACCTTTTATTTATTAAAAATATTAGGTTTCCGCGACCATAAGGATGAAACTAAATCTACGCGGGTGAAACCGCGGGGCACAGCTAGTTTTATATAATTCTACTTTACGTGTGTATGCCACTGAACTCCTGAACAGCTGGATGGATTTGAATGAATATTTTGTATGCGTTTGTATGGCGCCCTGGATGGTTTACAAACCAGTCCGGTAGATGGCGCTGCAGTCTGTATGCACGACCACGTCAGTCGGGTCCGCTAGTATAAGTATAGATTTCTTAACTCTATACAGATAAATAAAATTGAAGTGTCTGTTTGTAATTCCAAAATTACAGCTTTTCACTAAATGCATATGAAAGTATACACGCTACTGACACTAAAACACCAAGTATTAAAATTTTTCTCTGTCTGTCTGTCTGTTTGTTCCGGGTAATCTCTGAAACGGCTGGACGGATTTTAACGGGACTTTCACTGGTAGGTAGCTGATGTTTCAAGGAGTAACTTAGGCTACCTTTATTTATTAAAAATATTAGGGTTCCGCGACAATAAGG
Organism: Watsonalla cultraria; assembly: GCA_964035505.1. Classification (NCBI taxonomy): domain Eukaryota; kingdom Metazoa; phylum Arthropoda; class Insecta; order Lepidoptera; family Drepanidae; genus Watsonalla; species Watsonalla cultraria. The sequence goes on along the minus strand of OZ037734.1, from coordinate 7,592,255 downwards.
ATGAAACTAAATCTACGCGGGTGAAACCGCGGGGCACAGCTAGTTATGTCATAAGAACCGTGTGCAAAGAAACAATTAAAAGCGTGGCCCAACCAGTCACCCGCCAGCACAGTGGATGTTTATATTGGCCAGAATTTAATAAAGCCCCTTCGATTTGCCTTCTGCGGACTTTTATTAAAAAATCCTCGGGCGATAAATAACGCTGGGCTCGACCAAGTTACACCATTTGGTAAGGTTCTGTAATCGCATTCACCTTTACAACCATAAATCGAAATCAAAATTGTAATGCCACGGTTTTGTTCAGACTTCAAAAATGTGGGGTTATGTTATATTAATATTCGATGATTACTTAATCAGGTTAAATTGATTTAAATGACTGGTATTGCGTTGTGTTGTTTTATAAAAATAAATAAATCATCTCCCTGGTCATATCCCATACATTGTTGGGGTCGGGCACTTGATTCAACCCTATGTGGCTGAACACCTAATATTTATTAGAAGCGATGTACTTTTGTAACCGAGGAATATCGGTAATATTGATTTAATGAATTAATAAAAATGAAAATAAAATAAAACAAATATCATTATAATTATAATACCTACAAGTTTATCTTACTAATAATGCACTTGAGAATTATACAGAGTAGTTTTATTTTAATAAATATCTGGGTTGATAGCATATTCCTGAACGCGCACCTGACATTACAAGTAATTCAATTTTGTAGCAGTACCTTTGAATAAAACACGAAAAACTATTGATTACTTACATGAAATAACCCAATAAAAACCAAAATTATGATTATTGCAAACGCTATGTGGTTTGGTCACAATAATCTCCCCAATATTAAATCAAATTGCCAGAGCTCACCGGATAAAGAGCAATATTTACTGAGTGATTTACTCGATCGCTGCACAATAGTAACATTTACATATTGCCATGCTGCGGTCTGCATTGGCGGAAGAATTATGGCCAATTCTGGTAAGTATGATGGTTTTATATTCACCTAAGCTAAAAGTTACTGGCTATAAGCTAAGGTGATTCTATAGATATTGGACTAAATATTATATTTAACAGCTGTACAACAGCTGAAGTAAAAAGTCAGCGTTATGTCGTACAAGGAAGTCAAAGTGTTAGCGGACAATAGAGAGGGTTGGCGATTGCTTCACCGACAAGAGCCTAGCTCTTAAATAAATGATGATGATGATATATTCAACTTGTCGTACACCAAGTATAAGCGCCCCTAGCGGCGCGTGTAGGAAGTTTTGCTTACGTCTCTATACAAAATGAGGACCCAATCAATATACAAGGTGTAGCCTTCTTTACTGAACATTTTAGGCCCTGGGCATCGATAGGTGGTTCGTATCAATAAAAAAAAATCCTTACCTATTCTATATTTTTTCTGACCTTATTAATTATATTTGTGGTAAAGTGTAGTTAGAAAAGCTTAATTAAAGTTCGATGTTTATTAGATGACATGTGATATGTGAGTGTGGAATATAAAACTATGCTTATTTTTGTTGTAAAAGGAAATTGTGAAACTACCCCAAAAATATATAAAACTAGCTGTGCCCAGCGGTTTCACCCGCGTAGATTTAGTTTCAGCCTTATTGTCGCGAAACCCTAATATTTTTAATAAATACAAGTAGCCTAAGTTACTCCTTGAAACATCATCTACCTACCAGTGAAAGTCCCGTTAAAATCCGTCCAGCCCTTTCGGAGATTACAGACAGACAGACAGACAGACAGACAGACAGAGAAAAATTTTAACACTTGGTTCTTTAGTGTCAGTAGCGTGTATACTTTCATATGCATTTAGTGAAAAGCTGTTATTTTTGATTTGCAAACAGACACTTCAATTTTATTTATCTGTATAGATAAACGACATTTTTTTTTAAATATTCATACTAACCGAAGCTCTTTGTTAAACAGCTGCGTTATTCACTAAGGTTTCTCATCATCGCACTCGTCGTCGAGGGTCGGTTTTAAAGATATGAAATTGAACCTCATCCTCCGTGTATTATGTATCAATTATCTTTGGTTGGAACCAACGCTCGTCGTCGAGTTCGACTGAGAAACTTTAGTGAATTACGCGGCAGGTTTGCCTAGAAAGTCTAAACCCTATAGTCGAAGTTAAACATGTTAAGTATACTTGGGGCACTGCATGAAAGTTGGAAACTCAAGTGTGCCACTTAAGTGCTACCTTCTTGTATTTTCTTTGCAACCGCTTTCATTAATCTCGGATAACTTCTCTCCTAGAATGTTTATAGCCATAAATACACGAGGCACAATTAGGCTTATTTTTAACTAGCGGTGTCCCGCGCAGTCAATCATGATACTCTTTACATTCGTTTTCTGCCAGTGAAAGTCCCGTTAAAATCAGGCCAGCCGCAGTGTCAGTATCATATGTTATACTTTCATAATGCATTCAGTTTAAAGCTGTTATTTTAGCATTACAAACAGACACTTCAATTGTATTTATTTCAAAAAATATCTGAATTGATGTTTAGATTTTGTATAACATCCGAAATCGTGGTGATTGTGCGCTCATATTAGATACATCACAATTTAAACGCCCGAGCTACAATTTAAATTAACAACCAAAAAACCTTATTTCCATAGACTTAGCGTTCATTATTCAGAGTCTTAAAAAATCACCTCCATTACCAGATTGGACGGGAATTTTTCACCGAAAAAACTGTGAACCTTAGGGACCCTTCTCATTACTGTACTGTCACTACCTAATAAGTACGTGAGAAGAGCGAGTCCCCAGCAAAGGAAGATCGTCCATCGAGGTTAGTGTCATATCTGGGGAACCGCGGCTCCAACTATTCTAGTTGGAAACTTGTATATATCCTGCAATGCGTGCGGAAACTCTTATTACGCGATTTAGGTTCTCGTGTATTTGTACTCAAAGTACTGCTACATCTACAAATCTTATAAAACGCGTTTATATTAAACCCCATATTTTTTGTTATTAGCTTAAAATAGCGATGCGCGATTGCAAAATGATTCAACAATCGAAACAAGCACAAGTCGGTGTAATTTACAATCGAGTCAAACATCGACTCGCAGTAGAGATGAAACGATCGATTTTTAATACGACGGGTTCGAGTGATCGGTGATGCAAGCGATTGGTCCGAGTCGCGCCGAATTGCACCTAATAAAAACCCAGAAAAATACTACTGCACATTGAAGACCAGCGGTCAAAACGCATGATGCCAGTCTTAATATAGTATAAGACAGACTATATGCACGCCGCATTGGATTTTTAGTGGAGAAAGAAGAAACAATGAGTAGGTAGATAAGTTAAGTAAATATTAATGTGGTATTAGGTAGGTACATACGTTTTGGTATACACAAACACTACACGACTGTATTCAGTCATCGCAAATGGTAAGCACTGCTTATTTGCTTATGTGAAATGCACGCCCTGGCAGTATTCTTATCACCTTCAAAGTTCAGAATAACGACGGTTTTTTCGATAATGTAAAGCCTTCCTAAAACGCCTCGTACCTAATTGATTTCGCAATAAATTTCCCTAAATCGATGTAATTTCTCTCTGTGAGTCCTCGAACTAAGACCGGTTTAAGAAGTTCTCTCATTCAATAAAGAAATTACTTCCAGCGACGATTGGTGTTCTAACTTGTTTTAAACGACCTACCCCATGTTCCATCCACGTACATTCAAGGTTATGGATTTAGAAAAAATCGTTGTTATTTTTGAAAAAAATCTTTTCTGCTCTCCTTATCAAGCCCTTTTATTTGATACCTACCTACACTGGTAATGCTGAAAAAAACTAGTCCGCCATCTTGGATGATCCGCCATATTAGAATAGGAATTAGCCTAATGTTTTTTATTTATTTTTGTAATAATAAAGGTCCCGTTATAATTAAGATTTCTGAGTTTAGCCGGAACAAACAGACTGACAGACAGAAAAAAATATATTAAAAAACCGTTTATCCTTATTACTGAAAGCTAGTAATTTGGAGTCACAAACAGACACTTAACATTATATTTATATTAATAGACTAGTTGTGCCCCGCGGTTTCACCCGCGTAGATCTAATTTCATCCTTATTGTCGCGGATCCCTAATATTTTTAATAAACAAAAGTAGCCTAATTTACTCCTTGAAACATCAGCTACCCGCCGGTGGAAGACCCGCTAAAATTGGTCCTGCTGTTTCAGAGATTACCCGGTACAAACAGACAGACAGGCAGAAAAAAAAATTAAAACTTGGTTTTTTAGTGTCAGTAGCGTGTATACTTTCATATGCATTTAGTGAAAAGCTGTTATTTTGGAATTACAAACAGACGCTTAAATATATGTATGTATGTATAGAATAATAAATCTTTCAATTTTCACACTGCTCACTAAAGGGTCGCTCAAGGGGTAATAAGATAAGTTAGAACACTTACTTTTCTGATATGCACCTTATATTAGGCACGAGTGACGTAATTAAAATTCTTCAAGTAATATTTTTGATGGACGACAATCGTCCTCAATTACAAAACGTTCCTTATTGCTTAGAAGATAAGCTTTGAATTCTCTTGGCATGTGAGTGACGTAAATTATCTATATTGTAGGAAGCAAGTCGTATTTTAATGAGAAACATTTGTTTTGAATATGTAATCTCGCAAGTGTTGCGCGTAATGAGAACGCGTTGACATACAGACGTCATATATAGTATTATGTATGACGAATGTAGTATACTATACCTATGTTATAGCTAAGATTTCTGTGTTTGTAATGAATAAGCTCCGAGACAGCTGATAGCGATATAATCCCTAGCTATATGATTAATCTACACAGATAAATAAAATTGAGGTGTCTGTTTGTAATTCCAAAATAACAGCTTTTCACTAAATGCATATGAAAGTATATACTTAAGGAACTGCTATAAAAACCCGATTTTTATAAGGTTCTCTGTCTGTCTGTTTGTTACGGGTAATCTCCGAAACAGCTAGACCGATTTTAACGGGACTTTCACTAGCAGATAGCTAATTATAAAAGGAGTAAAAAATTGGTCACCCATTAAATTAACCGAAACCGCGGGGCACAGCTAGTTTGCTTATATATTACTAGCTGTGCCCCGCGGTTTAGCATATTATTTATCCATGCATCGTTACTGGCCTTATCCCATTCATTGTTGGCTGTGGCCACCTTTTATACAAGTGGTTCAGAGATTTTTACTGTGATACTAATTCCCGATGATAATACAGTCATAGACATTATATTTACCAGTTGCAAATACGTACTAGTTCGCAGGATGTGGGGGAGTGTCGTGAAAAGCCTTGGGTTGCATGCTTCCCTGGCCGCCGGGGAAATCATCGGCTGGCGACGATGTGGCCGCACTGTTCCGAACTAGGCGGGTGGACGAATTACTAGGTGTAACACAAATATGAAGATATGAAACCGTTTTGATTGGTCAACTGAACTTCTTGCTAAGCTTAACTTACAATATCTTGGATGACAAGTTGTTCCAATTTAAAACGAAATCTAATTTATTATAAATGGATTAATCGTATCGTATTGTAAAAATACTTTCTAATCGTCAGAAAGGTTCAAAATTTTTATTACGTTTTCGTTAGGTAAGTAAACAAATATGCATTTATTAAAAACTAATCACGTGAAAAAGTTGAAAAACTCATAGAATTATTATAATTAATTATGTTATTGAATGTTTTCATTTTTGCTTTTCACAGACTATAAATTAGATTATAGATTGTAACCCAGCAGAGATATGATAAAATCTGATATTTAAAACATTTATTTTTCTTCAAAATAATATCTTCTAATGAAGAACAAACATGCACCTCACTGACGGTAAGCAGAAGCGAACTTGCACATTCTCATGTAAACTTAGACATTATCCAGTGAACCTAACTCCGCAAGTGCACGACAACACAGACTTGTTAGCAGAGTACAAGTTTGTTTCAATTTCCGCCATTAGCCAAGCACGAACTTTGGATTGATAATTAAATATACAACTGTACATAATTTCCACTTTATTGCTTTGATCCTAAGCTTTACATTGCGGTGGCAGGGAATCAAGTTCTGTATAAATTATTGAATTAATTAGTTGCTTCGATAAATTAAGATTTGTTTCATTTTGTGGACCGGATTCATTGATGAGTTTGTCAAAGTTATACCCTCAAATACTTTTGTATTGTTATACATTTTCATTTGAATTTCTGACATTCGTTGATATTATATCACACCGTTTGGTCTAGTGGTTAATATATCTGACTGCTAGACTGGGTTGGAGTTCTATTCTCGTGTCAGGCCGAACATAAAAGTGGTAAGTTACTCTTTGTAGCATCAGCTATCTGTCAGTGAAAGATCTGTTAAAATCGGTCCAGGCGGTCCAGGACGGACGAAGAAAAATTTCTTAAATAGTTTTTTATATGCTTATACTTTCATATGAGTTTAGTGTAAAGCCGTTAATTTGGATTTGCAAACAGACACTGCAATTTTATTTGTCTCTTTTGTATGTATAGATTCTTAACCCTGTTTCAACGTTTATCAAAAATTTAACTTTAATATATAATTATAGCTTAACATATTATTAGCTACATACAAACATACAATTATTATCACAAATTTAGTGTAGACTACAAATTATTGGTATCGATATAGATCCCCACAATAAAGGTAGTCGTAGCTCTTCGTAGACCCTGCCTACGGCGTGTGCTACGGCGTAGCAACGTCGTAGCAAAACAGGAGGTACAGCCATGCATAAAATATGATTTGATAAATTCTTTTTCATCTTGAAAAATACGCAAACGGACTTAGATATAAAGGAAATGATCTAATTAATGTTTCTGACAGAGTAATAAGCGTGTTTTGACTTAACTTATTATAATGTATCTCAAATTGCGCTTCGTAATGGAATTTAAACAGAAAAACGTTTCTTATTCTTATTTTTAATCATAATGTTGCAAAGACATTAATTATTCATTCCTTTTTAAAGATCTCGTGGCAGTTGCTATTGCTAACCCAAGCCATTGGATGGGTGGCCGTCCGAGTTCCCTCCATGCCTCGGAGAGCACGTTAAGCCGTCGGTCCCAGTTGCCAATTTAACATCTTTGGCAATCTGTTTTAAGCCAGATTGTAGACTTTCCTCGTAAAAGGGGTTACGAAGGTCAGATGGCAGTCGCTTCGTATAAAAATCAAGTTCCGAACCCAATAATGGATGGGATAATGCCAGAAAGAAAAGACAATAGTTTCGACTTAGTATGTAGTATTTAGCGTTTTATAACTTTCAACATTCGATTGGTTTTATCCACTAATAATGGCAATATCGAGCAGATTCAGATTGCGTGGCATATTATACGTTACACAGTAGATAATCATGTTTCAAGTGCAAAACCGACATTTGCGCAATTTATAGACCATCCAAGCGGAGCCAGCTTGAACTCGGTTGAAATGGGACTTAATTTTAACCGCTTCTCGAACAATTCCTGGATAAAAATGTCACTCTGTTCAAAGGATTATCGTATATAGTGTGCGATCCTGTTTCCTGCAAAGGCAAACATACGTACTGTCTGTCTGTAAGCAGCTGTTATAGTCTATAAACGTGTACCCTTTGCCAACTTTACAAAAGGATGGAATCATTTTGCTTACTAAGTACCTAAAGTTTACCACAGGATGGGACCAATACTAAAAGAATATAGCATTATTTCTCTGCAATCTTCTGTAAAGTTAGGCAGGTTAGTTATACTATCCCACTTAAAATTGTGGGTTTATAGTAAATGACTAATCCCTTCAAATAAGGTTTAGTATCCCGAAAAACTATAGTTGTATATTAAAATAAAATATCAAAATTATATTAAACTTATCTTTGTCCAATTTTGGGGTTGAAAGATCGTTTAATTTAATGGTTAAGAGTTCATTGTAATTTGAAACGTCTTTCAACTTAGATAACGCTCAAACTCGTTAAAAAGTCTCGCACGATTCAGTTTTAAAGGAGTTTAGATTGTAAACGTAGACTACCCTTGTCACCGAAATTTTAATATACTGAAGGCTTTATACCAAGGAAAACATGCTTACAACCTAGTTTATAAAGTGGAGCAAAAATTATAATATTACGTATTAATAGTCCAGCTAGAGTCCATCGCCGTCTCAGGCACTATACATACGTCTTTGAATTGCTTTTCAGGCATATGCAGGTTTCCTCACAATGTTTTCCTTCACCTCGCAAATGGTCTGAAATCACAAGTTTTTAGTAAAAACTCATACAGGCCGCTAGGATTCGAACTTGCGTCGCATGCGTTGCAAACCTCACAGCAACCACTCTTTTCGGTCAAATATATAGCAATTACTAAAAGCAACAAGTAGGCTAGTTAAAATATAAAAAGCACTAGTATAAAAGCTCAAAGGCTTTGTGTAATTCCCCGTGTTTCAGTTCCATTGTGCTCTCAGCAATGACTTGGCGAAGCGACACAAAGAGAACACGACATGTACATTATAATATTCTTGCCTTCACATTTATCTTTATATTACGTGTTTAAGTTGTGAAGACACCCTTTTAGCGACGAGAATTTTATGCGGAGATTTCTTAGTAAATTGGAATTAATTATGCATATGACATCATCATCATCTCCCTGGCCTTATCCCATACATTGTTGGGGTCGGCACTTGATTCAACCCGATGTGGCTGATCACCTGATTTTTATACGAAGCGAATGCCATCTGACCTTCGCAACCCCATTTAGGAGGAAAATCTGTGATCTAGGTTAAACCAGTTGTCAGATTATTTTTAGGCCTCCGACTGACCTGTAACGATTGCCAAAGATGTTAAATTGGCAACCGGGACCGACAGCTTAACGTGCTCTCCGAGGCACGGAGGGAACTCGGGCGGTCACCCATCCAACTACTGGCTAGGCGTATGGTTGCTTAACTTCGCTGATCGAATGATATGCGCAATAGCAACTGTGCCACGAGCTTCTCAATTATGCATATGACAGTGGTTTTTAAATCAAATAGAGAACGTAGCATTAATGCACGTATCTGGTTAGCTATTCCACACATTATCTATGCATAAATTATAAAGCTTTTTATTTTTGCGTTTCAATAGCTAATCCATCGGGGAAGGCTTAAGGCTTTATAAGATCACGCTGCGACCAAAATAAGCGAAGTATCAATGAAAAATGTTACAAAATACTATACAAAATCCTAGCCTAGGTGTAAGAAGGTTGAAAGATTGTATGAGAAATGTTATTGCCACGCAGGCGAAACCGAGGGCGCAAGCAAGTTCAGATATACAAAAGAAACATAATATCTATCAAATAAAATACAATACAAATGAGAAGAGCCACATTGAAAACAATTTTTAACAAAACATGAGAAAATACAAGAAAATATAAATAGGCTAAAAAGAATATTATTTTCCGAGTAAAATAAATGATAGTTAGGGTAACCTCGCCACAACAAAGGACTGAATGAAATGTCCGTGAAAAGAACCATTGAAGAATTTCAGCCAACTGAAGCCTTTAGTGTGAAACTATTGTATTGAAAATAAACATTAACTTATCGGCTTAGGCTACAGTCGGTGCTTCATGAATAAATAACAATATATGATAGAGGAGCCGTGGTGGCCGTGGGGTTTGACCAGTCGACCGAAACGCAAGCGATGCAAGTTCTAATCCCAGCGGTCTGTACCAATGAGTTTTTCTAAAAACTTAAGTGCAGTGATTTCACACCACGTGCTTTACGGTGAAGGAAAACATCGTGAAGAAACCTGCATATGTCTGAGAAGTAATTCGAAGATGTATGTATAGTGCCTGAGAAATAATATTCGATGAATTGTGGGTGTTATTACAACACTTCTGCCTACCCCTTTGGAGAATATAGCCGTGAGCATAAGTATGTTTGTATCTTATATATTTCTACTGGCCCCTAACTTAGTTAAGTTTCTAGCAAAATTGGGTAAGCGGTTCACTCGTGAAAAGATAAGACAGACAGACAACACACTTTATATATTTACCCATTAGATTGCGCCACACAGATCACGACTTTTTATTTTTGAATTGGAATTTATTTCTGCGATTTGATACAGAAGATGATGAGACTTTGGGGCTTAATGCGAAAGTCCTTTTTAAGGATCTTGCAAAACGCCTGGTTGACGTCTCTGGTGACCGCCGAGCTGGTTCTTACCTCGGTCAGAGGATCAGTTTAGCAATCCAGCGAGGTAACGCAGCCAGCTTATTGGGTACCATTCCCGCAGAGACTAATTTAAATTCTGTTTACTATTCATAATTTTTATATTTTATTTTTCTCTTTAGTTCAATTGTTTTAGATTTAAGTTAAAAGTATATAATAATAATGTAGAATTTAAAATTATCCATATCTATACATCTATACATATATATCTATACAGATTAATAAAATTGAAGCGTCTGTTTGTAATTCCAAAATAACAGCTTTTCACTAAATGCATATGAAAGTATACACGCTACTGACACTAAAAACAAAGTTTTAAAATTTTTCTCTGTCTGTCTGTTTGTTCCGGGTAATCTCTGAAACGGCTGGGCCGATTTTAACGGAACTTTCACTGGCAGGTAGCTGATGTTTCAAGGAGTAACTACTACTAATTTAATAAAAATATTAGTGTTCCGCGACAATAAGGTCGAAACTAAATCTACGCCAGTGAAACCGCGGGGCACAGCTAGTTATAAATAAATTTGGGACAGAATGAATTCTCTATAACACGGGTGTTTCAACGCCATCTTTTCACCAGTGATGTGTCAGATGGTGAGTCCATCGCAGTCTCAGGCACTATGTATATGTCTTTGATTTTTCTCAGACATATGCATGTACCTCACGACCTTTCCTTCATCGTTAAACCCGAGGTGTATTGCACTTAACTTTGAATTTGTTATTCATCATGATACCCCGAATTCACTATGCAAATACTTGTAAGCTATACACAGCATCTTTGACATTCCCAGACATATTTCTCGAAATCTCTTTACGATAGTTATTTCATTTCAAGAACCATATAAATTGGTAACTCCGAGTACTTGATACTAAAATTTTACAGCCAATAAACCAGTTCGTACATACAGACAGTGTGAACAGATTTATGATCGTAATAAAATATGGAGTGTCATAGGAATAATACTACGAAGTGGCTTATTGTGTTGTTAATAAGGGTTATATTTGTTCAAGCGATACGTATTGTGTATAATTATTGAGCATATTCTGGCTAATGAGTTATTATCTACCTTATGCGTCAGGTTATAGATTTTATTGTAGCTTGAGGTTTGAGATCAACGTAATATTGATGGTTAAATTTTAGCTATTTAAACTACTACTCATAACAGGTATGATTCGTGCATCTAATCATAACAAATATTTCGAATTAAAATTAAAATGAAAGCTTAATTACCTAGTAATAATTTTTGTTCTCAAAATAAACGTCACTTAGTCGATAAAAACTTATTTAACACTGGACACTTATTCTTGGAACCTTATAACTATTCGTGCTTGGTATTGAGAGAAAAGGGAATTCGGAACTGCCTTATTGAGTAACTTACAGAAGATCGCATGCAAATAATGGTAGCTCTGAGTGCCAAGTTCGAGTTTTTCACTGCCACCGTCACAAGTCACCGCGTCAAATTTAACGCAGATTTGTATGGGATCGGAGCAGCGCCTCTGTCGGCCTAAAGATAACACTATTATGAGCCCATACAAATCTCCGTTTACGTCGACGCGGTGACTTGTGACGGCGATTTTAAGAAAACTCGCACTAGGCACTCAGATTAGTGGTGTGTTCCTGAAGTGAGCGAAATCGCCAGTGCTCCATGGAGGGGAGGAGTGAGTGGAGCCGCTAAGCTCGAATAAATACTATTAAGCTCAGAATACAACATTATTTTGAATAAAATAAGCAATTTGTACTGCAAATGACATGCATTAAAATAACCTGTTCGAGAATACTGAATCTAATCGCTGTGAAAATAAGGTTGAAAGTATTCAAGTATTTTCATAATATCATTCCCTTTAAGCCCCGGTAATGAGCTGTTTTATTTTCTCAAGAACTTTTAATTAAGTTATATAAAAAATGCCTTTATATTTGTCCGGGGTATTGAAATTAATTACATGGCAGTGTGGAAGATTATGGTTTGTATTTAATAGAGTAGTTAATATTCTTGACTCTCTTAGGCCTCTGACTGACCTGTAACGATTGCCAAAGATGTTAAATTGGCAACCGGGACCGACGGCTTAGTATGATCTTTGAAACACGGAGGGAACTGGGGCGGTCACCCATCCAACTACTGGGTTGAATGATATGTGCAATACCAACATAAGCCTGCACCAATGAGTATTTCTATTTTACTTCTAGTGATTTCACCCCATGTCATTTACGGTGAAGGAAAATATCGTGAGGTAGCCTGCATATATCTCAAAGGTAATTCGTATGTATAGTGCCTGAGACGGCGATGGACTCACCCTCTGTCACATTGGCACTTAATCACATTCGGTGAAATGTGTGTGTTGTTATTACAACACCTCTGCCTACCCTTCGGGGAATACAGGCATGTATGCATAAATATTAAATCAAAATTGTCTAGTCTGCACCCTTTTAGGTATATATTAGCTGCCTGTCTATTACCATCCCACGGATGGACGGCTAAACTGATTTCGTTGGATTTTTTTACATTAAATTTTATTCGGTGAAATGTGAGTGTTGTTGTTACAACACCTCAGCTTACCCCTTCGGGGACCCTTTTTGAGTGAGGGAGAGCATTTTATTATATAAGCACAATTTTCCCATCTCGCACTAATCACAACATTGTAATTCCACCCTTATATCCACATTAAATATGTGTAATTATCGTATGATCGTAATCACGGATATGAATTTCCACTTACCCTCTGCGCTGATTCAGAAAACCTTTCCTGCTTACAATATTTATGATAATACTTTACACGTTGGGACATGAAAAATGTACACATTTTTATTTCAATTAAACATACATTACGTACGTACGTATACATCATAATATATTACTACAGCTGATGTTAAATTATTAGCTGTTACCAAGTAATAAAAATCTTCTAAACCCTAGGAAATAACATGTAACATGATTACCTAAAAATTATCCCTTATATCACTTTCCTATGAAAAATGCCTACAACTTCATCTTTTTGCTAAGTTTTTCTATAGTCAGAACTACCCGAAGTTAGCTGATTTTAAAAAGTAAACTTGTACTTAACATTACTTAATCTGAGAGTTGATCAGGTTTCAGATTTCACTCACGTACCTAAAGTAAGTAAATAAAATAAAATGAAAAAACTTCAGCACTGCTAACTTGCACCAACTTAACGCCTATCTATTGTTCTTGTGGACCAACTTGGAATACCTAAGCTCAGCTTAAAAACTATCAACGAGGGAGGAAAGCACTTGTATTATTTTTTCGAAACCAATAGCAATAAAACTAAATAAGTCGCGTGTTAATGAATTAGATACAGATTACATTTTGTTGTTGATTTGTATTCAACTTAATAAGAATTATTGGTCCAGCAGTCTGAGTCAACTACGTAAGCAACGCAAGTTCTTATGTTAGTGGGTTTGCAAAAATGAGATTTCCTATAAAAGTCAGGATTTAAAAAAAAATATGTGAATTTGCTCTATATAGCAGCGAAGGAAACCTTCAAAGATAATACTCAAAGACGTATGTACCTGAGCTGGTGATGGAGTTACCAATCTTACCCTTTCAGAACACCTTCTGGGAAAGTTCATTTAAAATAAATAAAAAATAAATAATTTACCATTATTTTGCAAGTAAGTGTAAAACCACAGATGAGTTCTATTCGCAATTAGCAGCAAATCGTACCGCGTAAGTATCTATTAATTACTGTACAGTGTATATGTGTGGGTGTCTAGCAACGGAGGGAATTGGATTACCTAGATTATTTGTACTGTGTCTGGTTTCTTTATTATTAGCTACAGTAAATAAAATCGTTCGAAATGGATACTGTTCGCCAAATAGCATTGTTATATTATGTTTCAGCGTTGATTAAGCTTTAAAAATGTCTAACAAAGCGCTGTACCTACAGGAGGGAATCCAATCGTCTTATACTACGAGAACAATGATTCTACTGTGCATGGTAGAAGGTCATTGCTAAAGTTTACATACATACATATGCTCACGCCTGAATTATCCGAAGGGGTAGGCAAAGGTGTTGTAATAACAATACCCACAATTCACCGAAGATGATTAAGTGCCAACGTGACAGATGGTGAGTCTATTGCCGACTCAGAGACCATACAAACACCATACGATATACGATAACTTATAACCTTCGTAATATTTGTTTCTTATATTGACAAATTTATTTATTATTATTAATGAATAAATAAGAATAGTTATAGTGACGTCTAGTCCCAAACTAAGCAAAGCCTGTACTATGGGTACAAGACGACGAATATAGTACAAAAAATGCCTTAAAATAAAACTATGCTATACTTACTTGGTGAACCAAAAAAATCTTACATCCTTCTATACCGTTCTGTTAAAAAATGTTCTTAGAAACCACACAAGACTATTTAGATCCCGAAGTAATATAAAACAATCGAATTCATAACTACCTTCTAACCGGCGTTATTTATCTCATAGAAAATTCGGTACTTTTCAAATAAAAATTTCAACTCAACCTGCCTTAGACTTTAAAAGTACGGATTAATGTTTCTTGGAGAACATTTAACAAGTATAACTAGTTGCAATGTAGCCTCCCCGGGAACCATCCTCCCCGCGCAGGGAAACTTTGGTGGCAGGGTGGAACTATGTTAATATTGGAGTAACGAACACGGTGGGATTAAGAAGTTGCACGTCCCTAATTTTTATATTAGATAAAGTTTTCAAGGTGCTGCTCTGTAGGTCTTGCTTCCTTATATGATTGGAAGTGTGTATAGAAAGGAGTATTTATTCTCGTCATACTTGTGAACAGGTGCTGCTTGTGGGGGCTGGTCATCTCAAGCTACGCATTTAGATATAAGTACAACTACTAGACTTTTCTTTATGTTAATTTTTATCGATATTTGTGCATTGGAACTGTGTCCATGGGCTTACATTTCTCAAGTGATTTAATTTGTATAATATTTTTGAAAAGAGTAATTACTGAGTGTCTTGCCAGGTTGTTCTCAGTAAAAGCAACCTTTCGAACCTGGCGGTAGCATGTATAATCATGTAAATTGTGTCATTCTGACGATTTGAAAGTACTTTGTAAGAAGTCTAATCGAATAAAGATATTTTTGACTTGACTTTATTCCAATTGTTCGGTGAAATTAATAAGATACCTAGTTTGTCGTTTTCTGCCAGAAGTCTAGTTTCTAGTGGAGTGAGTAGGTGTGAATAATTTCCTCCTTTTTATTTATCAGTTCTTTCATAGACAAGTTTATCTTAACTCATTATTGAAATCTAACTGCCACGCAGACGGAACTACGGGCGCAAATCAAACTGGTATTTACTTCAAGATAAACTCTCCTATATTTACAAAGTAATTTCTTCCTTTATATTACTTCCTCTTGTAGGAAATAATGTAATAATGGTGTGCGACGGAGCTCCCCTCGCCTCGCAACTTATGAGTGGAAAAATAGCAATAAAGTAACTCACCACTTCACTAACTTACTCAAAGTTGATATTAGTCGGAGTAACGGTTGAGTGGGTCGCTCTATCACTAATGTATTTTCTTTTTCATATTTTGAACAATAATAATATGTGGGTCGTCTGCACAGACGTCTGTACCAAAAAGTTTAATCAATGAGCCGGTACAGGAGCCTTATACCTTAAAGACAAGTATCTGTCAATATGCTAAATTATTTTTACTTTAAAATTATATTTTTTTAACAACATGCATGCAATTTTCACTATTGTGAATTGATATTGATACTAACGGTTTCATCCGTGTAGACTTTAATGTGTTATACCACGTTTCATCTCAACGGGATAGTAAAGTACGTCCTTCTGGTTCTAAGCTACCTCACCACCAATTTTCAGCCAAATTAGTTCAGCCGTTCCTGAGTTATAGATAGTGTAACTAACACGACATTCTTTTATATATATTATGGATTTTATTATAATTAGTCATTATTTATTATGTAATGTTAGTGACGTGATGCCAGCGGAGTTTCTTGCCGGTTCTTACCAGAAGGCTAACGTTACATTCTAAGGAAGGTTTTATTCACGTAAATACTTGTTCATCTTAAAAGATCCGTCGACAAGACAGACTAGCCGGTGTGATGGGTGCGACAAATTAAATAAATACCTTCGAAGGCCTATACTGAATAGAATGTGTAAGTTTTTAATCATTGGTACAGGCCGGCGGCGGGACTCTTTGGAATTTAATCTTTCCTTTGAAGCCGGTGGCCGCCGGCCCGCACGATACTACACAAAAGAACGATGCACATTTTATAACGAAACGACTATTGACCTTTTGTTACTTCTCACATTCTTATCGACAAATCTATCTTTAATTTTGAAACTATTTTGTTGAAGAGCCGTGGTGGCCTCGGGGTTAGAGCAGTCGCCTGCTGCGCAAGCGACGCAAGTTCGAATCCCAACGGGTACCTATGAGTTTTTCTAAAAACTTATGTACAGTAATTTCACACCACGTGCATTACGGTGAAGATAAACATCGTGAGGACCTGCATATGTCTGAGAAGTAATTCAAAGACGTATGTATAGTGGCTGAGACGGCGATGGACTCACCCTCTGTCACGTTGGCACTTAATCATATTCGGTGAAATGTGGGTGTTGAAAATTACAACACCTCTGCCTACCCGTTCGGGAAATACAGGCGTGAGCATATGTATGTAACCTAAATTACTTCTTGTAACATCAGCTATCGGCCACTGTAAGTCCCGTTTAAATCAGTCCAGCCGTTTGAGAGATTAGACAGGCGGACAGACAGAGATTACTTTACTTATGTGAGTACCGTATATACTTTCATATACACTTAATGAAAACATGTTAATTTAGAATTAAAAACAGACATCCATTTTATTTATTACTGTATAGATGTATAGATATAGATTACTAGCGGACGTCGCGCGGTTTCACCCGCGTAGTCCCCGTACCAGTGGGAATACGGAGATAAAATATAGCCTATGTTACTCGCTGATGATGTAGCTATCCATTGCTGAAAGAATTTTCAAGATCAGTCAAGTAGTTTCGGAGCCTATTCAATGCAAACAAACAAATAAAGAAACACTCAAATCCTTCCTCTTCATAATATTAGTGTAGATTCTTAAGAGTAGAGGTATAATATAATTCGCGAACATGACGCCTATACAAATACCTACACACATACCTACACAAAAACCTTAATAATAAAAGCTTTCTCGACAAGGAGGCTGTTATTTCCGGTAGATTTAAAACTTCCATCTCTGGGCTGAGTCGAACCGGAAACTAAACTTGGCGCCAACTTTGCGCGTTTACATCGCGAGAGCTAAGTTAGGGAGTACCTACAATGTACATGACACGCGACACATAACGGTGCTCTTATACTGGCTGATACAATATCATATCTATATATACGTACATACAAATAAAATTGAAGTGACCGTTTGTAAATTCAAATTATATACTATTGTATATAATTTGATTAGCTGTGCCCCGCGGTTTCACCCGCGTAGATTTAGTTTCATCCTTATTGTCGCGGAACCCTAATATTTTTTATAAATAAAAGTAGCCTAGGTTACTCCTTGAAACATCAGCTACCTGCCAGTGAAAGTCCCGTTAAAATCGGCCCAGCCGTTTCAGAGATTACCCGGAACAAACAGACAGACAGACAGGGAAAAAAAAAAAACTTGGTTTTTCAGTGTCAGTAGCGTGTTTACTTTCATATGCATTTAGTGAAAAGCTGTTATTTTGGAATTATAAACTGACACTTCAATTTTATTTATTTGTATGTATAGATGTATATTAAAAAAACTGTCTCTGTCTGTTTGTCTGTATGCCTGTCCCAATCCAAAACAACGTCCCATATTTTGAATAAAAGAAATTGAATTTTGAATTTGACCATCACTTTTCCACATGAAGTTGGATGATATTACTATCACTACACAAGTCAAAGTCAAAGCCAAAAATATCTTTATTCGATCTTCACACAGAACACTGCACGATCTTCTGTAAAGTGGAGTACAGTCAGTCAGGCAGCAGCTCTTATGCCGTATCAGAAGATCTTATGCTCTACTCGTTCAAGACATAACTTCAACGGATATCCATTCAAATTTACATTTTAACTATGATTTAAAATCATCCCACAGCCTGTCTCGTGAGCCCTCCCCTTAACACCCCTGTATTAGAGGGTGACAATTTGAAGCAATAAAAAGTAGTGTAACTCAGTTTTGTGTCACTCCGAGGACACTTTCTTCTTTAACTGTACTTTTTGTTGGGAAGTATTATACTTTATAACCATTATATATGTGAGATGTACATCCGCTATAAATACTGCTACATTGCTTTACCACTCCTGATAAATATAGGATTTGCTTTCAAAAATTCTTATTTAATGACTAGCTGTGCCCCGCGGTTTCACCCGCGTAGATTTAGTTTCATCATTATTGTCGCGGAACTAATAATTTTATAAATAAAAGTAGCCTACGTTACTCCTTGAAACATCAGCTACCTGCCAGTGAAAGTCCTGCTAAAATCGGTCCAGCCGTTTCAGAGATTACTTGGAACAAACAGACAGAAAGACGGAGATTTTTTTTAAATTTTTTTAGTGTCAGTAGCGTGTATACTTTCATATGTATTTGGTGAAAAGCTGTAATTTTGGAATTACAAACAGACACTTCAATTTTATTTATATGTATGTATAGATTTGCCTCTATTAAAATTAGTTTCACTTTAGAATCGCCCGTGCTGTGGCCAACAAGTATTCAGCTCACCTGATGGTAAGTCACCGCAGCTTATGGTGTGTCCATCACTATATCAGGCACTAAACATACGTCTAGGAATTTATTCTCAGACACCATGATTGCAACTTGCGTCACTAGCGTTGCGGAGTCTACCAAAACCACTCGGCCACCACGGCTCCTCAAAAGTCTGCTAAACTATAAAACATTTGCAGTACCACATAGATCATCTCCCAGGCTTTATCCCATACATTGTTGGGATCGGGTTCAACCCGATGTGGCTGATCACCTGACTTTTATACGAAGCGACTGCCATCTGAACTTCGTAACCCCTTTTACGAGGGAATTCGATAATCTGGGTTGATCTAGTCGTCAGTTTTAATTTTTACCTGTTATGTTTACATGTTATACAGTGTGTAGACAAAGTTCAGTAAGCCGCAGAGCCAATAATTGAAGCAATAACCATCTACCCACCGGTTGTTATTGCCTCCCTCCAACACGGATACTACACTGTCAGAACACTTGTTTACGTATCCTGTGGTGTACTAACATCTCGTGTATATCTCGTTATATGCACTTCAATGTGTGTTCGAAGTAACCTCATTTGACTCCTTAGCTTGTAATTTCTTCGTTATTTATTACTAGCTGTATCGATTTTACTCGCATAGACGCGAAATCCTCTTTTAAATAAAAGTAGCCAAAGCTACCCCTAACGGTAGCTATCTGCCAGTGAAAGTCCTGTTAAAATAGAAACAGGCTGACAAAAAATCTTATATATAAAAATGATTCCCCATTTCTCTTGGTCGCGGCATCACGCGTAAACGGCTAGATGGATTTTAACGGGACTTTCACTGGCAGATAGCTGATGCTTCAAGGAGTGTTTCAGGCTAATTTAATTTAAAAAAAACATGAATTTAACTCTACGTGGGTGAAACCGCGGGGCACAGCTAGTAGTTTAATAATTGTGTTTTATTGATGTAATTACCGTATATGCCTGCATGAATGAAAAACTCGTTGGTACTGGCCCAGCAGAATTGGAACTTGCGTCGCTTGCGTGGCAGGCGACTGCTCAAACCTCAAGATCACCACGGCTCGTAATATAGTATTTGAAGCATAAATTAATTTCCTAAAGTTATATTACGAATCAAAGCATATCAAAATACGCACCCTATAATTCAGTTCCACAGTCTGAGACGAACTAGACAGATCGCTTAGACAAGTAGAATTCAAAGGATCTTTATAGGCGTGTTACAAATGAAACGTTTAAGACATGTCTGTTTTAATTCTGTTTGATCCCAATTGTTATCAAGATCGTCTTGGCACAAAATAAAACGTATAGAAGGCCAGCTTTCCTACATTGATGGAATAAACAACCTTTTACTAACCTGTTACTAAATTACTCACTCACTTGTTAATGAAGCACCGTCTGATTTTATGTACCATATTGTACTTTTATGGCTCAATAGGACTTAGGCCTTTAGACGCATTCTCTTAAAATAAAACTAGAATTGTCAAATGTCTAATATATAGAACTGTGGTCGTTAATCAAATAATAATTATGTCATTTCAAAAAGACCACGGTCGCACAATTTTTCTAGTATGAAAGCTAAACTGAAATAGATCAATTTGTTTCGGTTGTGGTCTAGACAGACACACATATGTACACGTTAAATATATATAACACCTCTCTTTTTGTGTCGGGGTTAATTTATCGGACTTTATTATTGACTAGCTGTGCCTCGCGGTTTCACCCGCGTAGACTGAGTTTCATGCTTCATTTCGCGGAACCCTAATATTTTTTATAAGTAAAAATAGCCTAAGTTACTCCTTGAAACATCAGCTACCTGCCAGTGAAAGTCCCGTTAAAATCAGTTCAGCCGTTTCGGAGATTACCCGGAACAAACAAACAGACAGACAGACAGAGAGAAAAAATTATAATTTTTTTTTTGTGTCAGTATCGTATATACTTTCATATGCATTTAGTGAAAAGCTGTTATTTTGGAATTACAAACACACTTCAATTTTATTTATCTGTATAGACATGGCCGTCGCCTGCGTAGTATTTAGGATTTTAATTTAACTCGATAAACAATATAGCCTATGTTACTCTGTTATATATTAGCATTCTATTAATGAAGTATTTTTTTCATCCGCTCACACAAACAAACAAATATGTCAATTGATAATATCAGTTATTCATATCTTCGTACGACGACGCTTAACTAATGTAGGAAGCTGCCCTTCTACTACCTTTTTATTTCGTGTTCTTGGCATTGCTTCACTAATTATCATTTCCGATTGTACAAGGGACTGTTCAATCAATTCTCATCTCTATCACGAAGAATTAAAGTAGATATCTGTTTGCAGGCTTCGGGCTTGGGAGCGTAGTTTTGTAGGAACTAATTTATTGGTTATCGGATTTTGCCATTTGTGCTGAGTTGTTCTTGGAAGGGAAGCCTAGTTGTTAGTGGTTTTGGGATCAGAAAGCGATTATGCATTTCTATTGTTGAACTGTTTCGGAAACTGGTTGGTTTTGTGACTTACGTAACCACTTTACGTAAGATCAGTAAGTAAATACAGTTTTGCAAATGATAGCATTATTTTGAAACCATCATCAGCGGCATTACCACAAGTTGTTATTGCCATCAACACTGTGTGACAGTGACATACTTATACACGTCACATACATCTGTCTCATAATCAGAGTTAAACTATCATGGCAATAAGAGGTCATATCATGGTAAGGCCCCAGGGGTTTTGAGGGTCTCGGGATATTATATATTTGAAGATTTTAACGTGATATTAGCCTTCCAAGGTAACCTTGCAATTCTAATAAGAATGCTTAACACAATCCGCCTGATTACAAATTACAAAACATAGACTATAGATGCAGCAGGTATAGAAGCAGCTGCAACTCTTTCTGTGATGCGGATTTAAAAAGGGAAGACATAGTTTTAGTCTCAGTTTAGTCTAGTCTTCGTTTATACCATGTTTTGTTATAAGGGGAATGTATCACAGGCATTCACCTCATAAATTCATGAACATTATACATGTTTCAGTTTAAATCTATATACAATTCAAAATCTTGACTAACTCCTTGATATATCAACTCTCGTCTTTTTCCATCGGTGTTTTATAAAGTATAGGTATTAGGTAAGGGATTTTTTCGAAATTGAATCCATAAAAGACTAAAAACCAAATTTTAGCACATTTAGAACGAATGTCTATGCAAAAAATGACTTTGTTCTATGACTAATAAGATACATATTCACATTTCTAGCCTTTTTATTTATTTGGAAAAGATAAAACTTATAGACAAAATATTCCCCGACTCTACCAAATCTGCTCAACAAAGACGCACGAAAAAACCAATCGAATTATGTACCTTATCTGGTTGGCTTATCGGACTAAATTCCACTTTGTCCGGTCAAGATGTAGATGTTATCACGATCCATCGGTTTGTGCCGCGTAAGCTGGCTTCCACGGATTTATATACTGACTTTCATTGGATTTAACCGCTAGGAATGTTCATTTTTCATTTATTAGTCTCGCTGATATTCTAAAAACGAACCGTTTTTTACAATAAATGCTTTTTTAGGTTACACAGAAGCGATTAACTAACGAAGGCGTATTACTAACTTCTTAGCTTTCTTAGCTTTGACATTTTAATTTATTATTACAAAATGAAACGTCAAAGGTAAGAAGTTTTTAATACGCTCTGCTAAAACCTATGATGGTAGGGCACCAGCCGCGTTATTCACTAAGGTTTCTTCACGAGATGAGAGTTGGTTTCAATCATAAGAAATTGATACATAATACATAGAGGATAAGGTTCAATTTCGTATCTTTACAACTCGACGACGAGTGCAATAAGATCTCATGGTTATTCCCCAGGTCAAATTAAGCACTAGCTATCTCCTTTGCTTACAGTCTGTTAAAATTGTCGCTTAGGATAGAAGCTTTAAATATACAAATGACGGCATAGAAGGAAGGTCGTCAGTAATTTATCAGGTCATTAATGAAGTGAAGGGCCGTTGAGCCAGACTAAGTAGATTATAAGAGCTGCTCGGATTAAGAGAGGCCACGCAAATCTATTTAGTTTGTCGTAAATACACGCGTTACGAGCGTGCCTGCTTTAGGGGAACTAGTCGTGACCTTCGGGTGCTTCGTAGTTTAATTTGAGGACAAGCTGTATCTGTTATGCTCAGTGCTCCGAGTATAGGTTCTAACATGTTTTTACGTTGACAATATTTTATTTATTTATTTATTTATCGTCTGTGTATTTTCCTCATTTTGTATGGGAACGTTAAAAAGCGTCTCCATTCAAAAAAAATTAGTGATGATGTTCGAACTTATCAAAACCTATACTTGGGCAAAGAATGAGATAGTTGTGCTGATGAATGAAAGCATTTATTGTTAGTAAGTTTAAATAGAAGCTATAGTGTTTCTCTGTGCGTCTGCCTTTTTGTTCTGGCTTATGTCTTGAACTACTGGACTGATTTTAACGGGACTTTCACTGGCATATAGCTGATATAACAAGAGGTAACTTAGGCCTTTCTTAGAGTTCCGTTAAATAACGCCATCCATTAAATTAAGCGACTACCTTATGACATAAGATTTTCCTGTTGCTCACTGTTACTGTTGCGACATACAAATCTTTCTTTTATAATATTTGTAAAGATAACAATATGTCCTCAGAGATTAGGGACAGTGTTGAGATATTTAGAGAGTGTCACACGTCTCTTTGTTGACCCCAACAAATACATAGCTGTCAGCAAATATCGGATAATCTGATAATTAATGACGTCACATTAGCCGCACTCACGTGTTGGCCCTAATTAACCACACGCACTAATTGCACACGTCTAACACGATTACCTCAGATTACATACATGATAAGCCCTTATTAGTAACAACGTGATCTAGACTCCAGATGACTGATCCAACAGCGACGCTTGTTTCAATGTGCAGTGATATCACACCACGTTATTTACAATGAAGAAAAACATCGTGGGGAAACCTGCATGAGAAGTAATTCAAAAGTCGAATGTTTAGTGACTGAGACGGCGATAGACTCACCATCTGTCACGTTGGCACTTAATCATCTTCGGTGAAAAGTGAGTGTTGTTAAATCAACACCTTTGGGGGTAGGCCCTTATATATTGTATGTATGTCACAAACAAATCCAGACTATGACCGCTTTGAATAAATAAAAATCTGATTAAATTATGATATGTCTATAATCTGGAAAATATGCCTGAGAAGATTAGAGATTCAAAGAGATATAGTGCCTGAGACGCTGATTCACTCACCATTTCACGTTGGCACCGTGGACTCTTAAGCTTACCGTGCTTGCGTGTCATAAACGAGTGAATCCCATAAAGCTATCGTCAAAATAATCGGCAAAGTTCAGCTTCCTCAGGAAATGCAACGTTGTTTTAAATAGGTGAGAACTTCCTAATTAGGTCACCTAAGTAGGGACTAAGTAAGCAACTTAGCTCTAACTTAGTTGGGGATAAGCTAACTTTGGAGTGTTGATGAAAGTGACTCTAACCCCAATATTATGAGTGGGATGCACTCGCCCACCTCCTAATTGTATCATCGAATTTCCACCCACAATATTCGTGTTACTTAGTGTGTGTTAAAAGATGTGTAACATCATCTATGTTTCAATCGAAGTCATCTACATGATTTGGAGTATATTTTCCTTCGCGTTTTATTTGCTTGTAGGGAAGTCAAATAATACTACTTAATTATTTTTTTAAACTTCACTAGTACAACTACAAGGTTTTAAGCTCTCTGTATCTTTCGAGGTCATTTAGTTTTCTGATGGCAACTGGCTGATAGCACACATAAATAACTGAAAATTAACTAACCGCAGAAACAACACAAAATAATCGTAATATGTCTAAATATGTTATTATAGCGATTTTTATAAAAAGAGGCCTGGCTGAGGTTCTTATGGATTCTTCTCAGAAAGCTAGTTACTATAATATTCCCTCGATGTGTCCTAGTTCCTTAAATGGTGTTAAATTTAATAAATGACAGGACATCAGGAGACAATATTAAAGCAATAACAAACAATTCTCATAAAACTCGACATTAACAAAAACAAATAAATATTGAACACAGCAAGCAATTCAAACAAAACGGGAAACTCTTGAAGGAGCAAAAACCATTATTATAAGCGTAATGCTATTTGCAGAACTCATTAAAGCAGTAGCCATCGCTAATGAGTTATAAGCCGTGTTCGCGATCGTGAAACAATTTAATTGAAGATACAATCCATTTTAACAGTATTCTCGGTTCGTTGAGATTCTTTAAAGAACCAATCTGGCGATTTTTTACATTAATTTGCTACGTATTAATTGACCCGCATAATTATTAACGGATTCCACTCTATTTCTTCATTATTAGATATCTCTATTGAATTGATACTGAAAAAAGCTTATGTTTTCTTAATACATACTCACGCTATGTTCACGCTAGTATTCCGCCAAGGGGTAGGCAGATGTGTTGTAATAACAACACCCACTTTTCACCAAAGATGATTAAGTGCCAACATGATACACGGTTTATTTAGACATATGTATTTTACATAAGTTTTTAGAAAAACTCATTGGTGCAAAAATCCGCTGGGATTCGAAATTGCGTTACTTGCGTAGCAGGCGACTGCTCAACCCTCACGGCCACTACGTCCTATTATTTGAAGTTAATTAATAAAACAATATCGGTACTAAACGTATCTCCAGAGTTGATAAACTATATTAATTTGCTATAAAAGGTGATACCAATGCCATTGGTTGCGTCATATGATTTAAAATATTGTGATCTAAATGAAGTTTTGATATTTTTGGTATTCACTTGAGCATTCAACAGAGCAACCACCCACAAAACATCAAATCATCAATTCTAAATCCCATTAAAATGTTCCTCAATAAACGTAATACACCAATTTATCAAATTACACCACTTATCAAAACCAATTCATTAAAATTGAATATAACTAGATTAAGGTATTAGAGGGGTGCCGCAAGGAGAGCACTTCGGGCCCATTATATTGAATCCGTACATAATCTCACGCAAACTAAATGGTAATTAAATCTGTGACTGTCCATATGTCACGAGACCCGCTTGTGATGACACATTTCCCGGTAATGAACCTTGTAGAGAAGTAATTTTCAACCCTATTAGTTGTGGAGCAAGGTTGGATTCAGGTGAACGAGGATAGTG
The DNA here is from genome assembly GCA_964035505.1 of Watsonalla cultraria. Classification (NCBI taxonomy): domain Eukaryota; kingdom Metazoa; phylum Arthropoda; class Insecta; order Lepidoptera; family Drepanidae; genus Watsonalla; species Watsonalla cultraria. Next base: position 7,566,158 of record OZ037734.1, on the reverse strand, counting down.
AATTTTAAGTGAGTTTAGGCTTGATCGATGCTTGGGCGGAGTTCAGTTTTGATCACTTAATTAAGTGTGATTGTTGATAGCTATCAGAGCGTAATAGCGCGTTATTTCTCACTTGGTTTGAAGTGAACTGTTATTGCATAGGCCAGTGTCTAGCCGCTTGAAAATTTATTGATAGTAATATGATTTAAATCTAATAAAGATAGGGTTAATATTTTATCGTTATTAATATTTTACTTTTAGTATTGAGTGAAGTCTGGTACTTTAAAATTTTTTACTAGCTGTGCCCCGCGGTTTCACCTGTGTAGACTAAATTTCATGGGTAGCCCGCGGAACCCTAATGTTTTTTTTAAATAAAAGAAGCCTAAGTTACCTACTCCTTGAAACATCAGCTACCTGCCAGCGAAAGTCCCGTTAAAATAGGTTTAGCCGTTTCAGAGTTTTTCTTTAATTTGGTGTTTTATTGTCATATGCATCTAGTCATATGCATTTAGTGAAAATCTGTTATTTTGGAATTACAAACAGACACTTCAATTTTATATATCTGTACTGTATGTATGTATAGATTTGGTGGTCACCCATCCAACTAGATACAGCCTTGTGTTGCCAACCTACATGAACATACGGACTAGCAGATATGTCATAAATTCACAAAGACTTTTTCAGCGTAAGCCCTAAGTTCAACCTCAAACCTTCTATGGTTCGCTTGAATTTTACTTTCCTACTGCATTAAGTTCTAACTTCTGATGCTAGAGCGACCAATGCTATAAAATATGGCATTGAGAGCAGCGACTGCATTAATGTAAATACTACACACAAAAGTGACAGCAAAATGTCCGTCGAGCAACGTTCAGTCGTCTGGGATAAAACATTTTATAATAGCGACAGCAGCAAAATAGTCGCAAAGTAGCGTCGGAATGGTAATACGAGTTGGAATAACTCCGCCGGCACGGAAATGAACCCCGGACTGAATTAGGGGGCGTATTGTCAGCCCGTAGCTGACGGCGATTAGCAATTGAATCGTAGATGGTTTTGTTCGAGAGGCGTATTACGGAAATGTTATATATGTCGGTTTTCCTTTCTCTTTCTTTAAGATTTTTTATAGCTGCGTGGCCACCTTTAGTATTGAAGATGCATTAGTAGCATTCCTAAAAAACGTCTCATTTGAAAGTGTTGACTACAAATTCTAAATTTACTTATTTCTTATAATATATCCTCTATTTATAGAACCGTGGAAGCCTGTATCAGCGAGTTTTTCTAATTTGAAGACGTGTGCTAATGCCTGAGACAGCCACGGACCCAGTCACGTATTTTATAGTTCTTTTATCAATCTCTTATTGAACAAGAGTTAAAGGTAATTTTATACTCATACGAATTACGTAAGTTGACTGTTAAGTGACCATTTAAAAAAAACATAAATAAAAACAGCTTGTATTTAAATCCTCATCGAATTCCAATAAAAACCGCACACTCTCGTTACTATTCATTTTAAAATCAACCCTATGCTAGCTACTTCATGGTCCACATTCCCAGTATAGTTACCAACAATGGTATCTGAATCAGGTGCTGAATAGGATAGGACGTCAAGAGATGCATTGTCGCTCTCTCGCTTATTGGTCTAATTGGAGTCTTTATGTCTCCCTCGGCATGGTTTACTAGTGTTCTCTTTGCCAACCTTATAGTTAGACTGCTAATTAATACATATTCATGATTTTTCATAGTGGGTAGGCTCTTACTCGCGACTTGTCCGCGTGTATGTAATTGCTTATATACTTAAATACACGAAACTTATTGACTGTGTAGACTTTCAATGCATTGACTGCTTTGCTGATTGTATGAGACATCATTTCATTATATCTAAATAATTGGATTAGGATGTTACAAATACGCTAATCGCAGTGTACGTAAACCACTTGTCGAATTGTTAAGGTTATTAAAAGACAAACAATCTAGTATTTGTTTTTGAATCACTGAAAGATAAATAAATAACGGCAAAACCACAAATAAAACTATATTAAACCCACGAAATGTAACAAATACACGAACACAATGGAGTTGAGAGAGAAAGGGCTTATATTCTCAACCAAATGAAGCAGTAAATAACCTTAACAGTCGACCTGTTAAAGTCCCAACACAATTTGGACAAAGAAAAATGCCATTGTCAATTCGCCGTAGACCCGGAGACGTATCTGACCCATTACCAAGCCATACTGTTATTGCTCACGACGCGCGGTCATTATCTAAATGGTGCCTATACATCGCTGCTCGCGCGAACACTCGCTCACATTTGTTACATACATTAGCTTCAAGCGATCGCGCAATTTGATGAGTACGTGAGCTAATTTGCGAGATGGTTCGGGGTGAAGTGTTGGGGTCGATTAGACTTTGTATTTGAGAGAATTGGATTGTTCAGTGAACATTTAGATACAGACGAGTAATGTTCCCAAATCTTGCTCAGGAAATAGAACAAGAAGCCTATATACACCTTTGACAACTTGTACTGGGAAGATTAGCTTTACTTATCTTCATAGTACAAGTTTCATACGGCTATCTAACCCTAAAGCAATCGTTCATGTTGCAATGATAGTTCAGTTGTGTGACACTGACAGATGTATACACGACGTACATCTGTCTCATTATATGAGCCGAATTATCATGGCAATAAAAGCTCCTTGCACCCTGATTTAATAAAAAATATTTTCTTAGTTTGGGACTTGGTAAAATTGTGTGGGAATTAGCATATTACTGGTTTCTCTAAAAGTAAAAAGCAACGGTGAAGATAAGTAATAATTACGAAAAAAGACTGTTGCAGAAAATGCTTGCCTTTAAAATTACATTCATCTAGATCCAAATATAAAAACACAAAATGTATAAGACTATGGTCTAATCAGTAACAACATCATTCAGCCCATATAGTAAAATGTAATTTATTCGATTATATTTCACCGCCAAAGTGAATCAGTGGGACAACGTAAACATCAAACCGTTGATGAGCTCACTTTGTCCCAAATCTAAATTTACGACACAAGTAATACATAATAACAAATTCAATAACAAACAGGTAAATTTATGTCACCCTTAAATTACCATGCATATGCAGCCCTTGCTCACAAAAGTCCAAACACTCTGAGGAGCAGGTGTGTCACGGTGATTAGTAGCCTCTCCCCCCTCCCCCCCTTCTCACCCCTCCTCACCCCACTTCCATCCTTTCAATGAAATAGAAAGTCATCGGAAGGGCTTCCTACTTTGGTTGAGAGCCGTCGGAAAAGCTTATCCCAATTTATTATTTGCGAATTTTGGTAATATGTATTTTATAGGTAGATATTATTTTTCGTCGTCGTCAACTTTAAACCGTCTGCCAATTTAAGATCTTTGACAATTGTCACAGGTCAGTCGGAGAACTAAGAAAGTCTGACAACAGGTTTAACCCAAACTGGGATTTCCTCGTAAAATGGGCAACGAAGGTCAAATGGCAGTCGCTTCGTATGATATGATGAGCCACATCGGGTCGAACCAAGTACCGACCCCAACAATTTATGGGATAAGGCCACGATGATGACGGCATTGTTATATTATGTTAGTCACAAAGCAATTAATATAATTTTATAAATTCTATAATTATGACATTTTTGTAACCGCTGCAACTATCTGTTCTTCTAGCTTGCGTACATTTTGAAAACATAATAATTTGACATTAGTAGAATATTTAGAACTAGCTGTGCCCCGCAGTTTCACCCGCGTTTCATGCTTCATGTCACGCTACGCTACTTTTTTTTTTTAAATAATAGGGATTATATAAAAAAAAACAAAAGTAGCCTATGTTACTTCTTGAAACATCAGCTACCTGCCAGTGAAAGTCCCGTTAAAATCGGTCCAGCCGTTTCAGAGATTACCCGGAACAAATAAAACAGACAGACAGAGAAAAAAATTAAAACTTGGTTTTTCAGTGTCAGTAGCGTGTACATTTTCATGTGCATTTAGTGAAAAGCTGTTATTTTGGAATTACAGACACTTAAATATTATTTATATAGATGTAAAGATATAGATACAACTTATATTTATTACACCTCAAATGATTCGCTTCAAAAAATAGTAGCTTTAGAGGCGCTTATAACTGTTTATATTTGCGCCTCCGCCAGTTACGGCTAATGTACGGGAGCGGACCTTCCGTGTGCTTAAATTGTGACCTAACCCGCTGAAATATTGTACCGACTATCAGTCTCATGGGACGCAGTCGGGTCGTGACGGATGGCCGATATTTCTACGAATGATTTTTATCTTATTGACGTTGAAAAGGAAAGTTTTATTATAACGAGGGTTTGATCGATCCTTACTTATGTTTGGATGCAATTATAATGGCCCACGTTTTGACATCGAAAGATCCTTTGATGTTCAGTTCAGAAGGCTACTTTCTGTATCGGTAGTTTACCGACGTTCAGTTAGGTACCTTACCAGGGCCTAAAATAAACAAACCATTTATATTGCCAAAACCATAAGAGAGCCAATTAAACCATATATAGAGGAGATGCATGAATGTGGATGAAGCGAAAAATGTATTTAAGGATCGTAGCATGTGGCGAACGGCGATTCCTAATGTTTTTTCAATAAAATAGCCTAAGTTACTACTCGTAACATAAGCTATCTACTAGTGAAGTCCCGTTCAAATTGCCGAAAAATTAGCCGGAACAAACTGACTGGACAGACTGACAGACTGAGATTTTTTTTTATTGGGTCTCTATTACAGACACTTTAATTTCATTTATCTGTATAGACATACATAACATGTTATCAGTGAATCTATGAATACTATACATGAGCCTGTGATCGTTATTCCGTTCCACTGTTTCTACGTTACACACAGTCAAAGATACAAACTTTCTTAGTAAGATATCATGGCCTCTCAAGAACAAAACTGCCTTCAAATAGCTGATAGAATGATCAACCATGCAACACGAGTATAATACACCTATGTCCATAATTGAAGGGAGCGTGTTGGGGCGCACTTTATTGATTCTTCGAGGCCCTCGGGGCTCGCCTAACAGCCTTAATAATTGACAATGCCTTTCCCTGTCAAAGATATTGAGCTTTAACGTTCATGTTATATACTTAGATCGTGTGTTTACTTACGATGTACTCGACTGAGGGAACCTCTTTTAGCTTTAGAATTTAAGCATTATTTATACGCTTTGTATCAGAAATACTGCTAGTGTTTCAAACCTTAGATTTTTCAATCGATTTTCACAATTCATCACTGCAAGTTAAACGAAGGCTTTAGATTATTTTACATTAACTACACTAATAAATATAAAGAGGAAAGATTTGTATGTAAGTATGTTTGTAACGATTTTGCTTCAAAAGTACTGAACTGATTTAAAAAATTCTTTCACCATTTGAATTCTACATTATCACTCATGAATATAGACTATGTTTTAACCCCGTACTCTCACGAGAATGGGAACTACGCGGGTGAAACCGCGTGACGTCCGCTAGTTTCGTAAAATCACCGTTAAAGTTATCAGGGTAATAATATTTTGTTTTTGTTCAGGTGGTGTTTGGTCCCTCCGAAATCTGTCCATCTCAGTCCCCCGCGCCGTCCTCTCGGGAGAGGGCCAGGCCGCAGTGCTGAGGTGTTCTTACGACCTCGAGGGAGCGGCCCTCTACTCCATCAGGTGGTACCGAGCCGAGACCGAGTTCTACCGCTTCGTGCCGAGAGAAATGCCTCCTACTATGGTCTTCGCGCTGCCAGGTGCTTCTGTTGATGTGAGTTATTCTATTGTAAATCAAAGAGAGGATAGTTAAACGTATAATTCCAACTTTAACCAAGCCTGCCTAGGCAGCAGTAGGTACAAGCCTTTGAAATCATACAACAGCAAGATTGCTCACACGTTTCCAACCTTATATTGAGTCTTTTGTACCATTGAAGTGGCAAACAAGCATACGCACCAAGTGAATGATAAGTGGTGCAGCCTAGGCACTTACGATACCAGATGTGTTACGTGCGCGTTGCCACTATATAAAAATCGCTTTATACTCAGCTTGAACACCCCCTGATTTAATCTTCTACTAGACCACAATCCTATAATAGAGCATTATCATTTAACTGCGGCGTTCATAAGAGAACAACTACTTAAGTAAATTAAGGAATTACTAACTCATTGCCCGACCTGGAGATTGAACCCAAGATAACTAGACTTCGACAGTATTTTTGATAGTGTATGTTTTGGCCCAGCTGTCGCAGTCAGACCACCAGCAGGTGCGCATAGTGAACATGAACCGGCGCCTGAGTGGGGACTACCAGTGCGAGGTGTCGGCAGACGCGCCGCTCTTCCATACCGACATACGATCAGCGCCGCTTACTGTAGTTGGTGAGTGGCAACCATTTGTATAGTTTCAATTGCGTAAAACGTTGTTCTCTTTTATTCAAGGTATACGAAACAGATTTCAATCAATACATTTCTGAGTAATCACACTACGAGCGCCTGATTCTTTCAGATTTTCTTAACATACTTAATAACCAAAGTCTGCAGTCCCTTTGAACTTTTCAATAATAGCTGATAAGGCTATGAATATATACATTCAACGAAAACTGTTTTTAGAATTTTAGCTCTCAAAATAGGCTCTCACCATGTATATCGATTTGTGGCAGCCAAGTCATCAAAGTCACGTCAGCTTGTTCAATTGTCGGATGATGAATGTCCAATATTTTAATAGATACGAATTCACATGCATGTCGATCTAAATCCTACTCTATTGATACAGACCCACCGTTCAGAGCTCCTCAGCTGGTCGTCTCCCGGAGTAGTTACGCTCGCGGTGACGTCATACAAGCCAACTGCTCCGTCGACGAAGCCTATCCAGCTCCGAACATCACGTGGATCTTGGATGAGCATAAGGTAACCATTTTAATAATACCAAATAATGCTTGCCAAATTGCAGACATTCTGCATTGAATCAATAAAATTATGAAAATTCTTGTCAGTAATTAAACCAAACACCATTTTTTTTGCGCCTCTCTCATCATCTCCCTGGTCTTATCCCATGTATTTGGGGTCGGCACTTGATTCAACCCGATGTGACTGATCACCTGATTTTTATACGAAGCGACTGCCATCTGACCTTCGCAACCCCTTTTTCGAGGAAAATCGGCAATCTGGGTTAAACCAGTTGTCAGACTCTCTTAGGCCTCTGACTGACCTGTAACGATTGCCAAAGATGTTAAATTGGCAACCGGGACCGACGGCTTATCGTGCTCTCCGAGGCACGGAGGGAACTCGGGCGGTCACCCATCCAACTACTGGCTAGGTGTATGGTTGCTTAACTTCGCTGATCGAATCATATGCGCAATAGCAACTGTGCCACGAGCTCCTCCTCTTACGCCTCTCTATGCAGAATATTGTATAAGAAACTAAAGAAATCTATGAAAAACACAATTTATGGCAATAAAAGTTTATACCGTCTATTATACAGAGAATAATATGATTTCCTGGCGAAATTCGACACAGCAAAAGATACTTCAGAACAAAATCACATAAGTGTCAAATTCCATTGTCCAACTTTTGGTACAGCATTGTTTCAAATAAACAGATCAGTATTTCAACGCGAGACGCAAATAAAGTTACCGAACTCACTGAATATCTGCTGGGAGATATTAAAAAAGTACTTCCAACTGAATTTCCCAAGTTCCAGTATTTCCAACGACGAAAACAATACTATTCATTTTACAAATTCAGATACATTTGCATGATGTTATCACTGAAAAATGTGGAAAGTTCGCTGCGAGCTTTACAAAGGAAAAATAAAAGGTTTTAGATCGAACTAAACTGAAGGTTTTTTGTACACATTTGGGATCTAAAATGAAAGAAATTATAGTGATGGACAATCTACAATGAGAATTATTAATTTCATATTAAGCTGTGCCTAAAATTATTTAATCCTTTCTTTTTTAGAACACTAGCTGTGCCCCGCGGTTTCACCCGCGTAGATTTAATTTCTGCCTTATTGTCGCGGAACCCAAATATTTTTAATAAATAAAAGTAGCCTAAGTTTCTCTTTGAAACATCAGCTACCTGCCAGTGAAAGTCCCGTTAAAATCGGTCCAGCCGTTTCAGTGACTACCCGGAACAAATAGACAGACAGACAGACAAAGGCAAATTTTTTAAATTTGGTTTTTCGGTGTCAGTAGCGTGTATACTTTCATATGCATTTAGTTAAAAGCTGTTATTTTAAAATTACAAACAGACACTTCAATTTTAATTATCTGTATAGATGTATAGATATAGATGTATAGATAATGGCACAGTATAAATATAAGCAGTAGGGGATCTTGACCATTTTTTTTAAATAAGAACTTTGCTCCTTAAAGTGTGAGGGTTTTCAATCTTAAAGACTTTAAAATTTACTTTGTATTGAATGAGCATGTCTGCGACGCTTGTAGTGTTAAAAACATCAGTTAGCATTTGAGAATTTATTGTGAAATAAGCCCTAAATATAATTTGTTTCCGACCTTTAGGTAACATTATCGATCAAATACATAAAGAAAAGATACAAAAGAAAGAGTAAGCCCTTTAATAAATCCATTGTATTAGACCCCACGTCTACTTGTCGGTTAAATATTCATTCGTGATTTACCGACTTCACCCTGCTTTGTTTCGCTTCTTAAAACGCGAGAAGTTTTCAATGAAGATCTCAAAGATATTCTTTTAGAAGACAGATTTATTCGAGCACTTATATCTTTTGTTGGAGAACTGAAAAATATTATCCTTGTTCTTACATTGAAGGGGCTCGAGGCTGTAAGTAACCTTCACTGGTGAATACCTGGTAGGACAGAGGTTAATAAAATTATATTGCAAGAAAATGAAATCAAATCATTTTATTGAATATTAGCCGTTCCCCGACCCGGTTTAACCTACGTAGACTTAGTTTCATTAGTTTTTTAAATAAAAGTAACCATACTTGATGGTAAAGGAAAACATCGTGGGGAACCTGCATATATCAAAAAGTAATTCAAAGACGTGTGTGTAGTGCCTGAGACGGCGATGGACTCACCCTCGGTCACGTTGACACTTAATCATATTCGGCGAAAAGTGGGTGTTGTTATTATAACGCCATTGCCTACGCCTTCGGGGAATACAGACGTGAGCATATGTATGTATGTAGCCTATTTTAAACCTCGTATCATCAGCTATCTGTCAGTGAAAGTCCCGGTAAAATCCGCTTGCACCCGCAATAATAATTAACATTTTGATACCGTTTGAACAGATAGCAGAAACGGTGTCCTGGCGAACATCAGACCTGGATTTCAAGGAGCGAGGAGCCTTCAGTCGACTGGAGATCACAATCCTGGAAGCAGAGCATTACAAGATGGGTCTGGTACACACCACCTCCAACGTCAAGTATCAAGACCACTTCGTTTATGATCGGGAGATGGATAAGGATAGGGAGCTGCTGAGGTGAGGACTTTTTCGAAAATCTCTCTTCTATACAGATAAATAAAATTGAAGTGTCTGTTTGTAATTCCAAATGAACATGTCAATATTGCTAAGATCTCATTGAAATCTTAAGTCTTGCTTGATTGTTCAGCATCATGGATGACGATTCAATATGTAACTGTATCCCCTCCCAGGTACGCCCTGATCCCTCCTCCAAGCGGCGTGTTCTCCCTCCGGTGCGTGGACACCATCTACGACATCTACTCCCGGAAGAGCGACCCTGTCCTCATCAAGGAGGACACTCCACGTCCTGCCTCCGTCACTGGAGAGGATTCATCTGGTACGTGACTTAATGTGCTAGATGACTTACAATAAACTTTTATTGCCATCATAGTTCCACTGTGTGACAGACTTATATACGTCATATACATGTGTCTCATTATAAGAGTTCCACTATGATGGGAATAAGAGGTCATGGTAGGGTCCCTGATTGTTCAAACCGATGAGTTCGGGTAACGCATCTTTTAGATGAGACTGGGTGCGAGTGTGAGGGTGTGAGTCTGACACAGTACTAATATAAGCTTACTAAACAGTATGGAATCTAAACCTGATTTATGAAATAAGAACGTTTACTCCACCGATCGTGAGGGCTATCACTCTTAAAGTCTTTAAAATTTACTTCTTTAATTAGTATCAAAATAAGTTTAGACAAATATCTGTAAACTACGTAAATGACGTACACACGATCGGCGACGACTTGACACCCTTACTCACATTACATCAGGCCGCTTGTTAATCTCGTGGATGTGACGTAACTTTCATACTGCAATAGTCGCTTACCATCAGGCCAACGGCATGTTTGTATGATAACTATTTGAAAATCTTTCTCAGAGCATCTAATGAATAGGTTCCTCCTTTTTTTCCCAGGTGTAGCAGTCACTTGCAGTCTCCTCCTGACGTCACTGTCTGCCTACCTTACGTTATGATCTCCCATCTCCGCTAAACGCTCCGTCTAAACCAAACTTTGGACAAATGTTTGTCAACCCTAGTTAAATATGTGTTACACAAAGACGCGCGGTTATAACAAGCGGGAACGTTGTTAGTTGTTGGTTGTATTAAGTCAATTACTGTCGTTTTGTTGGTCGAAGTAACTGTAATTGCCAAATTATCGTGCTATGTTATTGTAATCGTTCATAAAAGATACAATTGCTTACAAAGTGATATAAAGATGCCGGTGATGAAAATAATCGTGCCCAGACAAAGCGCAGACTGTATTTAAAGTTGTTTGAACCTCTCTTTTGCCCCAAAAATCCTAAAATAAAAAATTGTTTTGCGAAAAATGTTGAGTGCAAAAGAGGGCCGTTAAACATTCACACATTTAATGAAAAAGGCCTAATAAGTCTCCCTTCAAACCATGAAAAATTCCATAACCTGTTTGTATTTAGAATTTAAGAATTGTTAGCGGTTCCGCTATAAAAAAAACTCCTCTACGATGTGTATGGTCGCAAACATTTGTTATGTTAATGGTTATGTGTGACAAACCTTTGTCCCAAGCCCTACAAACATTTACGTAAGGAAACTGAATGTTGTGATAGACCCTAAAAATAACATAATAGTCGAGATATTTGTACTAGAATTATAAGATATAATATAATATTATTATACTTATTTCAATGTTGCAAATTTAATTATATTATGTGAATATGTAAATAAATTAGTTATTGAATATCTTTACTGTTTTATTGAAACTTCTCACAAGTAATAAATCTAAGCATTTTGCACGTAAATAAAATATTGTTGTCTTATTTCACTATGAAACTGATATATAGCAAAACTGAAGAAAACATATATAAAATAAATCATTATTATGTTAGCTTCGAGCCAGAAGGATCCAGCCTCAAAAAGGGTAAGCAAGCAGAGTTGTTACAACAACGCCTGTATTCCCCGAAGGGGTAGGCAGAGGTGTTGTAATAACAACTTTTCACTGATCATGATTAAGTAACAGATGGCCTATCGCCATCTCAGGCACTATACATACATACGTCTTTGAATTACTTCTCAGGCATATATGCAAGTTTGCTCGCGATGTTTTCCTTCACCGTAAAGAACGTGTGAAATCACTACACATACGTTTTAAGAAAAACATTCGAACTTGCATTGATAGCAAGGCAGGCGACTGCTCAAACCCGCGGCCACCACGGCTCTTACGGCCATCACGGCTCGATCGAACCTAGTATAGAACAAAGGTATAAAATTGGTCTCAAAGGCTCAGTTCCCGAGCGTGTCCATTTGACTCAACTGCTGTAAGAATTCCAATGCAATAGAAGTTCACAAAATCAGGTCACATATTCATACCTTCACGGCAAATTTGTCTTCCATCGCAACCTAATATTCGCCTGAAAACCGTCCAAGTGCCACCTCAAATCTAATATGTGAACCAAATTCTTTCATTCAATAACACCGAACATTTTAGACCCAAGCATTTACCATTTAGAATTCAAATTCGTTTGGGACATTATTAGGTAGCGTTGCAGTTTTGTGCACATCTTGGCATTTTCATGCAGGTTTGTTAGGCTTTTTTACGTTAGCAGTAAGGTTGAAAATGGCTTGAGAGTTGGATGAAGAGGTCGTTATTTTCCGGATACTGAGTACTGAAGTGGGACATGGTTACCCGTTTGGATTGGAGCCAGGGAGTCGAGTGACTCGAGATGCTTTTCTACAACTGACTCGGCTTCACAAATGGCAAATTGTAGATACCTACTTATTTCGCTACGCAAGCGATGCAAGTTCAAATCTGCGGTCGGTCCTAATGAGTTTTCTGATAACGTGATTGCAGTGATGTCACATCACTAGCATTAAGGTGAAGGAAAATAAAGGAGGTAGCTGTAAGGCTGGGAATCAAACACTATTTTAAAATTAGTCACCATATATTTCATGTAACACTAGCTGTGCCCCGCGGTTTCACCCGCGTAGATTTAGTTTCATCCTATTTGTCGCGGAACCCTAATATTTTTAATAAATAAAAGTTGCCTAAGTTACTCCTTGAAACATCAGCTACATACCAGTGAAAGTCCCGTTAAAATCCGTCTAGCCGTTTCAGAGATTACCCGGAACAAACAGACAGACAGACAGACAGACAGACGGACAGACAGAGAAAAATTATAAAACTTGGTTTTTTAGTGTCAGTAGCGTGTATACTTTCATATGCATTAAATGAAAAGCTGTAATTTTGGAATTACAAACAGACACTTCAATTTTATTTATCTGTATAGATTAATATAAAAAGTATTATTAACCGACTATGAAAAAGAAGTTTCTCAATAACATTTTTCTTTTTTATCGGTTTTTGAACCGATTTTGGAGCAGGTGAACATTGCAAAAAGTCGCTGAAAAACGACAAAAGTCCAAGTTTAGTCCAGTCTCAGTTAAAACCATACATACAAATGCTCACGCCTGTATTCCTCAAAGGGGTAGGCAGATGTGCTGTAATTACAACACCCACTTATCACCGATGATTAAGTGCCAACGTGACAGTCTATCGCCGTCTGTCTATACATACGTCTTTGAATTACTTTTTGACACATGCAGGTTCCCTTACGATGTTTTCCTTCACCGTAAAGCACGTGGTGTGAAATCACTTCACTTAAGTTTTCTTAGAAGAACTCATCGAGACATGCTGCCTGGATTCGAAGGTCATTAGCGCAGTAGGCAACTACTAAAAGTCTACAGCCACCACGGCTTGAGTTAAAGAGTGAGTCAACCTGAACCGAAAGCTAGGCCTAAGCCTATGGGTATACTAGCTGTGCCCCGCGGTTTCACCCGCGTAAATTTTGTTCCATACAAACTTCCATCCCCCATTTTATCCCCTTGGGGGTAGAATTAATCAAAATCCTTTCTTAGCGGATGCCTACGTCATAACATCTACTTGCAAGCCAAATTTCAGCCCGATCCGTCCAGTGGTTCGGGCTGCTCGTTGATAGATCACAATGTCAGTCAGTCACTATTGAGTTATATATATTTAGATTGGCCTGGGATGTTTTATCGGACAAGTTTAATGAAAGTAGTTACGGTTTTCAATTCAGTGGCAAATTGGAATCGTGATCAGTCATGTAAGGTTTACGTCAAAAGTTTAGGGAGTTGCAGAGAGAAATATCTTACGGTACCATTGATTTAATAGTATTGTGGTTTCTGTTGCTTAGTTGTGATGTTTCGCTCTGAAAAATCTGGTGTAAACGCTGATGAAAGGTTGGAACCCTCCTTAGTATTTTTTGAGAAATCGCACTAGGGTTCATCCAGGCTTATCCATTATATACTCCACAACTTGTATACAGACTATACAGTATGTGTTGACGTTTGGCACAGCATAGTAAAAGTATAAAATAAAAAAAGTATAGGGATATTGATGACATTTTTAATTTGATGTCGCACCTACCGATGCCCTGTGCCAAAAATGTAAGCCTACAAAGTCTACACCCTGTATAACTGGTCGGATTAATTAAAAAACAAATAAAGCTTAAAGATTTTGCCAATAATTCATTTTAGCCCTTTAGTATGGATTCCGGTATTCGACCGGTAATCCGGACCGGTAAAAAGTCCGTAAAGCCGGATACGTGAGTGAGGGATATTCTTTTATGAGAGAATGTACAATCGTATTACAGTCCAGCCGAGGCTTGTATTAATTTTGATCCAACAATTTCATCATACTTTTTTGCCAGGAGCAATAATGGTTGAGTGGTTTGAGTTACCTGTTCTAATCCCCGAAATTTCCACGGACGGAAAGCGGAGTCTTAGTAATAGGGTCTCCTAAAAATTAATGATAGTTCACACTTTCAAATACATCTGAAAAAACGCAATAACTTCAGCATTTTAAGTCCCAATAGACTCAATTCGTGGAATAGTGGTGTCCCAATAACGTTTAATAGTTTTATGTAATCGGCCACAATGGCCGGCCACCGGCGCCGGCCACTGTTATTGACAGTCTGTCTGTCTGGCCCACTGCCAGGGGAGGAATCACTTACCGATATTGCCTTTGTGGCTCCCAAACACTTGCAGGATACTTATTTTCTTAAAGAAATCACAAAGACCTTATATAGACAGTAGGTCAGTTTTACTTCCTACTTAATTGCTGAGTTTCTTGTCGGGTTCTTCTCAGCAAAAGCAACCTTCCGCACCCGGCGCTACCAATTATTTTCCTGCACAGCGTATTTTTTTGACGATTTGAAAGTGCTTTGTAAGAAGACTAACCATTAAAGATTCTTTTGACTATGATATTATTTATTAGTTGCCTTACAATGATGCTGGCTCAAGTCAGGACAGTGTATGAGAACTGACCTTCTATGTTTTTTTGTAATCGTACTCAAAAGAGGAAAAACAGTGTGTCTTATTTAATTCAACAGCACATCTTCTACCTTAGTTTCTGTTTTAGTGCTTTGTTGCAGTTGTGGGGAGAGCGAGTGATCATGCTCATCCGCAGCAAAGGGAAGATCTTCCAGCCAGGCGGGTGTCATGCCTCCAACCTCCTCCGGAACCGCGGCTCCAACTGTTCTAGTTGGAAACTTGTATATATATTGCAATGCGCTTGAAAACTCTTATGGCGCGATTTAAGTTCCCGTGTATTTGTACTCAATTTGTACAAAAACAGACGTGAGCATATTTTTGTATGTAAAGCAACGACAAACACAGTCCGCCTGATAGTGCTCACCATTGCAGAATATGAATGCTTTAACACCAAGTTTACTCACACATGTGGATATTCAATGAGTCCGTTCTTTTGTCAACAGGTACGTGTGCGCGGGTAATGTGAAACTACCCTCGGCGTTCGAAGCATTCCAGAATAAAGAACAACTGTGGAGTAAAGTCAAAAGAGGTGAGGATCATCAACATTTTAATTTATTGACTTCTCAAAGGTGACCTGCTGTTGTGATGTGGATAACAAATAAGTTACAGAAATATATTTACTTAAATACATTGGTGATTTTGGCTTGGCGAGGTCAATTCTTATACTGATCACATTCTAGACATATCCACCTATTGCGTTTCCGTAATGAAGTCTCAATAGGGTAGAGTAAAAAGTATTTTCGAAAACACGTTTCATTAGCTGCAAAAATAATAATTCTGCAATTTATTTTATTGCGCTGCCGACCATACCTCAGTAACATGATTATACTACTAATAAAGTGAAGCATTATTTGACTGCGATCTTATGGTTAAAGATATTTATTTCTCAAAAGAATACATTTTTCGTTTAACTGATAAATACAATTTGAATCTTATAGTATACATAGTTTACAAACACATGTTGCCAAAAAAGTTTTGTTTATGAATGTGGATGGTTACAAGGGGAAAGGAAGACCTAAGAAACGATGGATTGACTGTGTGAAAGATGATATGACTAGAATGAGAGTGAATAACGATATGACGGCTGATAGAGAGAAATGATAGAGAAGAACACATTGCGCCGACCACAAATAACATGGGATAAGGGCAGGAGGATGATGATGAGTTTACAAACACATACAAGTGCCGTAACGGCGTTATTAAAATAGTTAAGCATAATCTCACAAGTGAAGTGTTGTGTTATTAAGAATGTAACAGATTATGAGGGTAGTGCGATAAATAAAACAAGTCCAATAGTGCAACCACGTCGATGCAAGTGTGTGCATTAACATGATACATATATCTGTGTTGGATTTGGGTCTCTTTCTTCTGTAAGGTGGACCTATAAATTTGTCATCTTTGTATAAAAAAATACAATATTTTTCAAAGGTCTTCGCCCCGAGCGTCTGCCTCACTTCTCGGACGAATGCTGGGAGGTGATGGAGGCTTGCTGGGCTTCAGAGCCCTCGCAAAGAGCCCATCTAGGAGATATACAGCCTAAACTGGAGAGGATACTACAGCAAGCTCTGGACGACGAGGCCAAATCTGAACCTTGTCCCGCAAGGAATAAGGACTCCGATAACTCTGAAGACGAGAGCTTAGACATGACTGGCATTGATAAGGATTTGTGATATCACAACGTATGGTAATGTCGACTGTAATACGTTGGTAGAAGGTGGATTTCTGTTTGTGTCAAATGTAGGCGCGTATGTCACACATACATGTGTCAAGGCAAAGGCGAATGTAATGCGATGAGGTAAGGTTGATTTCGGTTTGTATTATCTTAAGCTATTTAAATTTTAAAGACATCTCCACTAAAATAACTAGTCTTGTAATGAACTCAATGTGATTATCATCACAAATATGTAAGTACAATCATGATATATTCGATTGATTCAATGCAGCTGCGTATTGGTAAAAAAAGGTTGTATATTCTTGTATATAAAGTATTTAAAAGCAAATCTTTGATATATCGCTTGTAACAATAAATAGCTATATTGTAAGAATCTTGTGAGCTGAATTTACACAGGGTGTCGGAGAAAAAGGAACAGTTGTCTTCTAGAAGTTGTAGGGTTTTATGATTATATGACTATGTTGGAGTCTAAAATATCTAGCTCTAACGATAACGTAGTTATAGGCTATGGTTAATAAGGGCAGAAGAGCTCGCGGCCTTAAGCGGTTCAATGAACGCGCAGCCGCGTTTACCTACATTACGTACGCGATAATTCAACTTTTTAAATTAAAGGGAAGGTTAATGGTTTCGAAAAATGGTTTCATGGGATTATTTCAAGAACTATAAGTGGGAGAAAAGAAATAAAAACGTAGTTAGATTTCACGTGAATAACTCTACGTTACAGCAGATTTTATGCGAAAATAAGGTCTTAATATGGTCAACTTTGAACGTCAATTACTCGAAAACGAAAGAAGATATTTTTGTCATAATCATTTTATTTGCTTCCTAAAACTATACCCTATCACATATTTTAACAGCTGTCCTATTTTCCCCGATAACCTGTATAGTGTTTAGGTATCAATATAGTTTACTCTATACAAATTATAATGGAGTGCAGTAAATTTATATCTACACAAAGGTATCAATTTACCAGTGAATACCGTTGATACGTATATTAAGGTAAATTTTTTAAATAGAACCCTACTTTTATAGAATGTTAGTGAAATATATTGACAAATGTATGGAATGCCTTCTAAAAACGGTTTACACAGTGAGGTTGAATTTCTATACCTTTTTGTATGATTGATACCTTTTTGTATAATTGATACATTTTCTGCCTATCAGATATCTTACAGTATAACATAGCGAGTCATCTAATATAAACTTTTAATTATTATTTTACTGTACCTAATATTTATATCCGTGTGAAATTTCAAAGAATGCAAATCAATTCAATAATTTCATTATATCGATTTTGTAAATGAATTAATTGGATATGGTGTTTTAATTAAGAAGAAAAATAATTAATTAAGATACGTTTTACTCCGTGCTATATTCTTAAATATCCAACTTGCAAAAAAGAAGATTATATTTATTTTTTATATATTTTTCAAATTGATATTCCACCAAATTGTTCCCAAAAAAAGTTTACAACAGAGCAAATTATTTCAGAACTGAAATATTTGTGATAAGAAAACTATTGAATGCAAAAAAAAATCACAACTTGTCTAAATTTGACATAAGAGAGACAGACTCGCAATCTGTCATATTAGAACCTAGTCTTCGGTGTAAAGAGGGTGTGATGGTACCCTTTAATTAAAAAATTGTGATATTGTCCGCTAGATTCAACTCTTAAAGAGTATCGTTGATATCATGTATATACATTTTAAAAACTATATTATAATCATATCGACGCCTATTTGGAGTAAATTAATACATATTATAAGTAACTTAAAGTCTATTTTCGTCTGTGATTAAATATCTGAGATCAAAGATATTTTTTTTCGTATACCTATAGTGGATATATCGCATGTTTTTATTCGCCTCACTCTATACATATAGAGAGAGATAGGCCCATAAAGCGACTATTACGACGCTCATAACTCATGACGGGACGGGAAATCCTTTTTGACGTAAACGCGCCATCTGTTGGCCAACAGCGGTACTAAGAAGACTCCCGATTGGTTCTTTGCAGATTTTAGAAAAGTTATCATTGTGCAGTCTGAGTGGCGACGGCTTATTAGTAAATAAGTAGTCTGTTTGTCTGTTCGTTGCAATTTTACGACATAGCCGATTCTTTTTAATTTGGACTACACAGTAGGGTATTTATAATAAATAACTATTTGATTTCTTTGTATGTGTCTGTGTAATCAAATCACCACCATAAAATTAAGTCTACGCGAGTGAAACCGCGGGGCATAGCTAGTAACAACTACAAAACCTTTTTTTTTAAAGCTATCATAACCTAAAGAAGTCAACTTTATCCCATAGTTTCTGCAACGTTACCTAAATAACAAACATTTGCCGCGAACTACCCGGTTTTAAATTTATGTAAATGGATCTCCCCATCAGGGGATAATGATCCTTTATGTTATTATAATTAGGGTTGGGAATGGTGTGGTGGCTGTTTGACACATCTTCACCATTACAAAATGAAAACTTAAAAAGGTCAGCTCTATACGAACACTCGATATGAAGTAGCCGGCAATTGTTTTCTCGATCGTATTTTCAACTCGGCGTGGAGGGAATCGACGACACGGGAATGATTTATATGTGAATCAGAATCGCGTACACACAGACAGACGCATACTTACGAGTTACAATACGATACAAGTATCGACAACATTTTCAGATACTAATATCCATTCTCACGTCTGTATTCTTCGAATGGTTAGGCAGAGATGAACTCAGAATAAACCGACAATTCGCCAGATGTTTGAGTCTCATATAATATAGGGCCTAAGAGATTACCAACTCAAAAAAACTGACATTTTACCAGTTATGTTTGATGTAATAGAGGGCAAATCTATTGCCGATAACCGGGCACTGATCTAGACTCCGGGTTGCTACTGGGAAATTATAGATGAAAAAACTCAATATAATTATACATATACATGATGCCAGCTGAGTTTCTTGCCGGCTCTTCTCAGAAGGCTAGTTTTCTAACCGGTGGACCTTTGAATAAATCATTTTCAATAACATTGCCCGACCCTGTGATCGAATCCAGGACCTCGTGTTCCGCAGTAGCGTTTGCTACGACACCAACGAGGCCTTTTTAAGTATCGATGTTTAGTATAATATACTTGACACACATTTTTAATGTTCCCTTTTCCCTTTAGTTTAAGTATTTGGTTACCGCGATCTTAATATTATGCATTCTGGGGTAGGAAGCGGTCCTTCTGTTGCCTCTAAGAAGTACACCACCCTAGGGGTTTATACGGACACCAGCCCTTTAACGAACCCTTATCCTACCGCGTGACGATATGTGAGCTTTATGATATAAATTCAGAATTTATAAAGTCACTTGTTAAAACATCAAAATTATTGTTTTCATTAGAAAACTACAAGGAGAAGCTCGTGGCACAGTAGTTATTGCGCATATAATTCGATCAGCGATGTTAAGAAACCCAAGTAGTTGGATGGGTGACCGCCCGAGCCAGCCAGAGCCCGAAAAAATTGTATTAAAAGTAAATAGAAAAATCATGGTGGCAAATACAAGCTCTGGCAAAAAGCAAGCCTAAAGGGACACAAAAAAATATGCAAGAAACTTATAAGGTAAAAACAATAAAACATTATTTTTATGTTAACTAAAGTCGAAATACATCTTAATTAGCTTAATTAGGTATTTTAAATAACAATATAAAATGAACCGGAAACACCCTATAAAGTTTACAGTTTTGTTACAAAAGTAAATCATAATTGTATTTTAAAATAAATTATTCAATAATTACAACAATATTAGATAATAATGAAACATTAATTAAACTTCTAATTTTACATAATTAACTTAGCTCGTTTCTTAAAATAATACATACGGAAGTCATACAGTAGTGTAAACACAACAAAAACATTAGTGACCCACTTAATTCATATTACATTACAAAATTATATAAATAGGAAATTCTACTTCGTTAGTACTTTTAATTAATTCTAGAATCTGAATTACAATTTATTATCCTAAATTTAAGAATTACATTATTACGAAAAGTAGCTAGTGTTGTTTCCTGTCTCAATTTTAAATTGAGACTTGTTTCCTACAATTGAAACTAGATGGCAGCTCGGTTGAGCGCGCCCATACGGCCATACTGACTCAAGCGCGTTCTCTGCGCTTACAAATTTAGAAAATCATTGACAGAATTGAAAATCATATAAGATTGCATGTACACACAATTACATAATCAAATCAAACCAATCTCATATTTCCTTATAACAAGGTTCTCTTTTGTTTTAAGGATAAACACTTAACTTGTAAATGATAACTTAACAAATAATATGGTAACTTTACAGCCTTGATTAATTAGTAAACATTTCGTCAAAAACAATACTTTGACACTCATAAACATAAATCATTCTTGAGACTAGCAATCTCATTCTAGGATCTACCCACACCAAAACAGGCAATCACCCATCCTGGGATCTAGCCATCAACAAAACAGGCAATCACCCTTCCCGGGATCTAGCCATCATCAAAACAGGCAATCACCCATCCTGGGGTCTAGCCATCATCAAAATAGGCAATCACCCTTCTTGGGCTATAGCCTCTAAGACCGGTATAAAGGATGCGCATGGTGGCCAGCCAGCGCGAAAGGAAGGATTTTGGATAGGAACCAACAATAAAATAAAGCAGGGGCTAATTATTGGAAGTGGATGCCCCCAAATTAACTGGTATGTTCCCACAGTTATTAGCGGATGCAGTGGCGGAAGATAGTGATTCAACAGGTACTCCAGAATTATCGTTATTCGCCCATACGGCCGACTGCTCAGAGTCAGAGTCACTTTCAAAAGGGTCATATTGTGCAAGGGGAGCAGCTCGCAAGGAATCATGACTAGCAATTTTTTCTGAACAACCGCGGAGATTGACATGTTTTAGTCTGTATCTGTCATTGGGCAAGATTTCTAAAACTTCCATAGGCCCTTCAAATTTGGGACCGAGTTTAGTGGTGTGGCGTTCATGGCGCCGAAGTAGAACAAAGTCGCCAACTTTATAAGGTTTGACTTTAGCTTTACCTTTATCGAAACGAGACTTATCCTGAAGGGATCGCTCGTCCATCCTATCCTTGCAAGCCGCTCGCATTGATTCTAGATCATCAGTTAGTACATCGTCATCAACTTGTAATAACTTAATACTCGGTGGTGAACATTTCTTTCCCAGTAAAATTTCCAGTGGACTTTTGCCGGTACTTTTGGATACACTACAATTTATAGCTAATTGTAAATCCTGAATAGCCGAGTGCCAAGGCATATCAAGTTCTACAACCGACATATTGTCTTTAATTACTTTCATAAGGCGCTCTACCTGTCCATTCGCCCTACTAGCGCCTTTTGCCACCACATGATGCTGAATACCATAACGTTCGCAAAAACTTTTGAACTCTGTGGATGTCATGCTTTTATCTTGATCAGTAATAAATAACGTAGGGGTGCCAAAAATAGATATAAAATTTTGAAAGCACTTAATTGCGGTTTCCGTAGTGCGGTCATTTGTATAGATCATGTGAACGTATTTGCTGTAACCATCTATATAAACAAAAGCATATTCCGCTACGTTTCGCTGGCCATTCATTCGTCCAGTAATATCGCCGTGGACAGTGTGGAAAGGAATTGGGACTTTGTCGATTGGATGTAGCGTAACCTGTCGAGCACCCGAAACACCTTTCCGAACTCTACAACTAACACAGTTCTCTACAAATTTTCTGACCAGCCGCGACATATTTGGGAACCAGTATTGTTCACGTAATTTAGCAAGAACTTTCTCCCAACTAAAATGTTGAAGAGAATTATGATAGTGACTGATAAGATTCCATCTGTATCTAGCAGGGACAATAATGAGCTTATGAGTTTTATTATCAATTTGGACTTTACGCCTCAATAATTTATCTTGGGTAATGATGTAAGTATCGGCAATAGATTTGGGAATAGAGTCTCCTTTTAATTGATCAACAATTTTACTTAAGATAGGATCGCGTTTCTGCTCAATGAGCAGCCAATTGTGGTCAAGCGAGTTGACTAGGAATTTTAAGGCCTGAGTAGGCGATTTTGGTGGTAGAGCGACACTGACAGTTCGAACGGATTTTTCAGTATCTACGTGGTTGCGACTGAAATAGTCTGCATGAGCAAGGCGGTCTCCCTTACGGTATTCAATTTGAAAATCAAAATTCTGTAAATAAGCCCACCATCGATGTACCCTGGGAGTCAACTCTTTCTTATGACTGGAAGCTTTTAAAGAGTTGCAGTCCGTCACGACTTTAAAAGCCCTCCCGTGTAGAAAATGGCGAAAATGTTTAATTGCTTTTACAACTGCGAGGGTTTCCAATTCATACGAATGATATTTACTCTCGCAATCAGTCGTCCGCATACTAAAATAAGCAATTACCAATGGATTTTTATCCTGTCTTTGAATTAACACGGCGCCATACCCCAGAGAGCTGGCATCGGTGTGAAGCTCTGTGGGTAAACAGGGATCGAAAATAGTCAGAAGGGGAGAAGATATAAGCCGATTAATGACCTCGCGTCTTGCAAGTTCATGACGATCTGTCCAACGCCAAGGTACGTTCGCCTTTGTTAACTCGTACAGGGGAGCCATTATCGAGGAGAAGTTAGGCACAAATTTCCGAAAATATCCAGCTAATCCATTAAACTGACGGACTTCTTTGGGACTCTTAGGAATGGGTGAATTGACCAAGGCTTGGATCTTCCGTGGGCTAGGTTTAACGGTTCCGTTTTCTATAAGGTTTCCTAAATATTCTACTTGCGTTTTAAGAAAAGAGCATTTGGCAACGTTCAAGGAAAAACCAGCTTGCGTTAGTCGATCTAGTACTAATTTTAGATTATGCAAACCTTCGTCAATTGTTTCGGATATTACCAGAATGTCATCAACATAAACTAACGCGATATTATCTTTAAGTTCTCCTAATGCCGAATTGATAGCACGTTGATAAACCGACGGCGCGTTACAGAGACCAAAAGGCATACGCAAGTATTCAAATTGACCATCGGGGGTCACAAAAGCGGTCTTTTCGATCGAATCGGGTGAAATTGGAATACCATGAAAACCTGCAGCCATATCTAAACAGGTAAAATAGCGTGCTTTTCCTAACTTATCGATCTGATCTGCTATAAGCGGTAAAGGAAAGTGATCTCTGAGAGTATTGGCATTAAGCTCGCGAAAATCGACACAGAGCCTGTCAGTACCATCCTTTTTTTTGACTAGTAAAATAGGGCTACTGTAAGGAGATGAACTATCTCGTATGATGCCATTACTCTTCAAATCCTGAACTATTTCTTTAACTTTTTCACGTTCCACAGGTGACAGTCTATATGGTCGTCGCTGTACTATTTTGTCCGGATTCTTTAATCTAATTTGTAAAGATCCAGTTTTCACTTGTGAAACGCGATTCCCACTTGTAAAATTATCTTTATATTTAGTAAGTATTTCCCGTAATATTTTAAGTTGTTGGGGATCGCTTATATCAGTATCAAGACTCAAAGTCGGGTCAACATCAAGCAAAACGTTGTTAATAAAAAGCTCACGCTTTAGAGAAATACTGTCTTTCTTCAGTGTCACGCTAAGACCTGGCACATTCAAAAGGTCGAATCCGATAAGGATATCAAATTTCATGCGAGTATCACCAACTACATAAAATTCTAGCTCTACATAAATACCGTCTACTTTCACTACAGAGGTGATGCTTCTATTTGACTTTATTGGTGAACCACCAATGCCCGAAAAGGTAACGTCTACACATTTACGTTTGCCGGGTACAGAAAGAGAAACGCTTTCTTTAATTAATGAACAGTCGGCACCAGTATCAAAAAGACACGAATAACCCTTATCACCTATTTCTACAGTAATCAGACTGCGTTCTAAGGATTGACAATAGTTTACAGACTTGTTTATTGATTTGAGGCGCTCATCATTCTGCCGACGAAAACAATTCCTTTCAACGTGACCTGGACGATGACAATACCTGCACTCAATATTTTTAGCCATATTCGAGTTACTAGAAGGACCTGGTTTATTGGGTTGATTATTATTATTTTGCATCGGCACTGGGTTGGCCTTAGGGACCACCCTTATTTCCTTACAATCACGAGACACATGACCCACCTTATTACAGTTATAGCATTTAACAACATGATCCCTTTTAGAAACACTGTATTCAGCAAAACGTGGTTTTTTGCAGTCATGATGATCGATACTTGGTTTTATGGACGGTTCTAGCTTGCGTTTGCGATAAGTTTTCAAAACAGAAATTAATTTGGGCAATGATTCTGGCGTAATACGTAATAAATCTGAGCGAATAAATTCTGGAAAAATACCTGTCACCACAGCATCAACCACCTCCGCATCCGAAGCCTCAGGTCGGACTCGCTTGAACAGCGTCCAGGCCTTTGTAGCGTATTCAGCGTAACTCGACGCGTGATCAGAAGTGAAGGCTCTCCACTTCTGAACGTCGTCCGCGTACCGGAATTCCCTGCCAAACGTTTGGATTAGTTCACATTTAACTTGGTCCCACGTGGTAGAACTCAGCGACCACGTGTCAGCCCATGTTTTTGCTCTTCCTCTTAGTTGTAAAATAGCTTTCATGCGGGCCTCGTATGAAGGTATGTTGAATTTTGATATCGTTTCGTCCACGTGAGCACACCAATCCCTAATATCATGAGATCTTTCATCGGGGTCGAAAGGCGGCAAGTAAAAATCGTGATGGTGACGCGATGGCAATGAACCAGATGAGAGGGCAGCGGTCACAGCACTAGCTGCCGATTGTTTCGTAATAGAATTAACAAGACTCATGACCTGTTCCATGGTGAAAGTTGGCTCCAGTTGACGTGGTGGTCCGGGATCACCGGGCTGCGATCCCACCGCTGCTGTCGGCGCCTCACCGGAGTTCGCCCCAGGATCCATTGTAATCGTCAAGAAAAATAAGGAACACAGCAGGATAAATAATTATATTTCTTTAACAACCTTACTCTTCAACGATCAGCGAAAGAATGCCACCTACTGCAACCTCGACTAACCAAGTTATTTAATTATTAATTACAAGACCACGTGTTTCACATTATTACAAAACTATTTAATATTAAGGTTTTATAATTCTAAAAACAATAAAACATTATTTTTATGTTAACTAAAGTCGAAATACATCTTAATTAGCTTAATTAGGTATTTTAAATAACAATATAAAATGAACCGGAAACACCCTATAAAGTTTACAGTTTTGTTACAAAAGTAAATCATAATTGTATTTTAAAATAAATTATTCAATAATTACAACAATATTAGATAATAATGAAACATTAATTAAACTTCTAATTTTACATAATTAACTTAACTCGTTTCTTAAAATAATACATACGGAAGTCATACAGTAGTGTAAACACAACAAAAACATTAGTGACCCACTTAATTCATATTACATTACAAAATTATATAAATAGGAAATTCTACTTCGTTAGTACTTTTAATTAATTCTAGAATCTGAATTACAATTTATTATCCTAAATTTAAGAATTACATTATTACGAAAAGTAGCTAGTGTTGTTTCCTGTCTCAATTTTAAATTGAGACTTGTTTCCTACAATTGAAACTAGATGGCAGCTCGGTTGAGCGCGCCCATATATATATAGGGTTGCAACACCAAGGGTGGCACCAGCCTTACAAAGTCTGAAATTAGATTGTTCTTGATGGACACACATGTTTACTTTCAAAATTCTTCGGTATACCAACCAACAGATGTCGCAAGCCCCTAAACCGCAAAACAAGTTAAGGAAAAATTATACTCATGAGGTAGGATCACGAGTAGCTCAGTTGGCAGAGCAACTCCAACATAGAATACTGGAGACCTTACTCACTGTGAACGTGAACGCAAGAGTTACACGCAATCTTCTGTAAGGTGGGGCAGTCTTCAATAAGTCAGCACTGAATTTCAAACCTTTACTTGACCCTTACCAATTCCTTAAAAAGGTCAACAACCTTCGGATTGCAAACTTTCAGGGATGTTTAGCACTCACGAGTTTAGCACACGTTGCAATTACTAAAACTGCATGTCGTATTGCATATAACGAAAGGTATGCACGCTATCAAATTAAGTACCTTCGGAGAGACGTCGGAAGCTCAGGTGTGTAGATACCATTAAGACTTTATAGTCAGCACCGAGCTGGCTGTATAAACGTGTTTTGATTCTGTTTTGAATATAAATAAGGTAACATAAAACTCAATGCAGTTTTGAAGACGGATGAATTCAATTTTGTAGCAGAATTTAAACAGTTCTTTTGCAGTGTTTTGCTTCGAAATAAAAACCTTTTGCGTATTTGGCACTATGCGTCGAAAGGGTTATAACTTCACCATAACGCTAAGCCTTTATGAATTTGAAATGCCTTCATAACAGTACCTGGAGGAGACATTATACAGATTGGAAGCACGTAAGGTTGTTGTTGCAATATAGGTTTTAAGGTAATGTGTGGTAGACTCAAAATCAACTAACCTTAAAGTATAAGAGCGTACCCTTAATAGACCACTGTGCCCCAAGTATAGGATTTAACAAGTTTTACGCTCACGATATCGCATGCGTGTTTTCCTCATTTGTATAGGAACGTTAAAAAGCGCCCCAAGCGGCGAGTGCAGGAAATTTTACATCTCCATAAAAAAAAACGCAATACAGTCAAGCGACGACGCGACGGCCTACTGTCATCTTTATAGCAAAGACGTCTTACTAACTTCTTAGCTTTGACGATTAATTTGGGTGACCCGAAATGCAATGTCAAAGCTAAGAAGTTCTTAATGCGCTCTGCTTAAACTGATGATGGTAGGCCCCCTGATGACCTTTCTCACATTGTGAACTTGTACTCCGGACTGCGATCATCTGTAAGATAGAGGCATATTCGAATATCGCAAAACATTCTGTCGTTCAAAGACCTGACATGATAAAAATGCAATCAATTAATAATGCAGTTGTCTCTCCCTAAATGAAAATAACCATCGCGGTATTAAGAGATAAGATAGGAAGAGATATAATATAATATTCCTATTTCTGGCGTTATTCACTCAATATTTTAATGTTGCCATTATACGAATGAAGGCTTTGTTGGTTTCGAGTAAATGAAGAGTTTTTAAGGTAATAAGATATTGTTCACACTCAATGTTATATTAATTAAGAATTGAAATAATTTTCGGATAATTTTACACGGATGGACGTAAGCGCAATATAAGCAAAAAATAAATATAAAATCGAACCGACGAACTCACTTCTCGGGTAAGGTGAACTGAGCTGTTAGACTATAATCCTTACCACAGTTACACTAGATATACTTAATTAAAATTAATTAAAAAAAACGTTTATTTATTACATACATACATTACGATTTTATGTTAACACCGATCTGTGCACAGCTGGGATCACAGGAGTGTTCCTCTGTACCTCACTTAAGTCTTAATATCTCATTAGGTCTTCCTTCACCGTAAACCTCGTAGTGTGACGTTTTGAAAACAATATTTAGTTTATATAAGCCAGTGAAATGTGAACTCGCTCGCTTGCAGTGTTTCAGGCGACAACCTCAAATCCTTGCTAGTATAATAAATGAGTTTTTCTCACTAAAAGCAACCTTCCGAATCCGGCGGTAGCATGTATAACATGTCGTTCCGACGATTCGAAAGTACTTTGTTAAAAGTCTAATCAAATAAAGATATTTTAAATTGAATTGAGTTTATTTAGAAAGTTATAAGAGTTTAATGACTGAAACCAGTGCCCAAACCAGAGCTAGGAGGATCCACAAGGTTGACAACATTAAATGATAGCATTGCGTGTGAAGAGTTTATTTTCACCTTTACACAAACTGCTCTCTAGTCTCGGATTAAACGACCATGGGATTTTTTAAATGGAAACATCACGAAACAAGGATTTACGGATAACGGGAATGACGGAA
Organism: Watsonalla cultraria; assembly: GCA_964035505.1. Classification (NCBI taxonomy): domain Eukaryota; kingdom Metazoa; phylum Arthropoda; class Insecta; order Lepidoptera; family Drepanidae; genus Watsonalla; species Watsonalla cultraria. The sequence continues at coordinate 7,537,763 of OZ037734.1, read as the reverse complement.
ATAACGGGATATAACGGGAATAACGGGACATTGCGTGGTTATTAAGGGAAAGTGACGCATAGCTCAGGTGAATGAGGTGACATGCAGAAGTTTCAACACCTGATTAATAAGTATATTTACGCGAAGGGGGAGAGGTGATACAACACACCTTCGTATTACAAAACATCGCCTAAGATCTTTTGTTTAACACTAGTTCAATCTCTTTCGGATTTCAAAAGGGATGGACGTAGTTTTAATCCGAGTTTGCTCCTCGACTCTAGGCTATGTATACGTTTTGTAGAAAAAGGTTATTGTGCGAAGATGTTTAGGCGCCAACGTAAAAGATGCTGAATCAATCAACTTCTTAGGGACATGCGTCTCTAAATTTCGTCGTAGACATTCCTCACAATGTCTTACTTCATCCTTTAACTCGTGGTTCAGAAATCACAGTACATGTATATTTTTAAGGTTGTGAGATTTGAAGTGGAAAATTGGGGAGATTGGAATTTGCTTCGCTTGCATAGCAGGTGAATGTTCAAAGCACTCAGCTACCAGCCATCCTGGTTTTTATGTTGAAATTAGATATATATTTAAGATAAACGTTGGTCCTACGCCTGGGGCCTTACCATGAGCTCTTATTGCCATGATAGTTTCACTCATTTATGAGACAGATGTATGTGACGTGCATACATCTGCCACTTTCGGACAACTGAATTATCATTGCAATAAGAGTTCAAGATTCAAGGTTCAAGAGCTCATGGTTGGGGCCCTGATCTGTCTCCGGTCATGTCAGACGGCCTCCCATCTGACTATGAAAAGGCACCTGTATTTGCGCACACGCTTGTAAGTTTCGACGCTGTGAATGAAATTCAGTTAGGACATTATCATCTTAGCTTTTCATTGATAATTATGAAAAGTACATACAAAGAAAGTAAATATGGTTAAGTTTAAGTAATTTAGATAGAAGCTAACACTCTCTTAATGATCTTTACTCTCTCAATGACAATGTTTTTGATAGCCTACCTTTGAAAACATGCTGCTTGAGATTACTGGCACTCACGAGATGAAAGGTTGAACGTTTTAAGAGCGGTTATTTATCGAGCGTACGAAATAGCGAATACTTTATACAAAGCATTATACTTTAAACGGCTATCCTTAAAAAAGATCGTCGCCACGGCACCAGCTCGCCACCTGCGCAGTCATTTGTCCCCTAATGATAATCATTAGTATTCGCTAAAGGAGGGTAGTAAATAAAAATTTGCAATCATTGCCAGATGTTACGATCCATTAAGTGGAGCGTGAGGAGATGCCGCCGATTTATTACTGCTCTTGGAAACACACGACTGGGAATTACTGACGTGAACGACGCGGTAGTCGTCAACGAATCTATTTTCAATACAAAAAAGTTATGTTATTTAGTTTATATTATCAATTAGAACATTTTTTGCTTATGGTGCGTCTGAGATAAATATTGTGAATATAACAAAAAGTTTTCTTGCTTTTCCACAGCTCAGCAATTGAAATGATTCTGCTATGAATCAGTGTAAAGATATCCTGGACATAGAATGTTATTTTAATTTAGATACAAAGCTCAGGTATAAGCTAGTATTATTTTATTCACACAGTATACGGAATGTGATGGAAGTCGTTTTCGCTCTTAGAATAATAGGAGGATAAAATCACTTGATTTTTCTTTTCTTGTAATATACTTACTGTTCTCAAAATATTCGCAAACCTTTTTATTACCAAAAAACAATTAGGTATAGATGCATAGAAGCAGGAACATCCAGCTATCAAGAAAACAACTAAAATAATAATATTAACGCTGCATACATATACACAATACTCATCCCATGAATCCCCACAGAAGGAGTCATAACATCTCATTTACAACGGCCCACCTCACACATCGCTGCCTCGCCATGCCCACTGCATTACCACGTACGCTCCCAACACGCAATGTACATGAGGCCATGCATATTCTCAGTTTAATATCCGTTTTGTAATGCAGTCGTTTGTTGGTGAAAGCAAATTGACACGAGAAATTATTTCATGTGTAGATGTTGCCGAGGGGACACGCTATTTGAAGGTACATCATATTTTGATGTTGATTTATAAGGGAGGGGCTCGTGCCACTGTTATTGCGCATATGATGGAATCAGCAAAGTTAAGCAACCATACGCCTAGCCAGTAGTTGGATGGGTGACCGCCCGAGTTCCCTCCGTGCCTCGGAGAGCACGTTAAGCCGTCGGTCCCGGTTGTCAATTTAACATCTTTGGCAATCGTTACAGGTCAGTCAGGCCTAAGAAAGTCTGACAACTGGTTTAACCACAATAAAATCCCACAATCAATAATCGCGTTAAATTATGATACATGGGATAAGGCCAGGGAGATGATGATATATAGGGGAGTTTTCAACATCTTATTCTGAGCCTTCGCTATTGGGGCGAATTGTTATTGGGTTTTAAACCTGTAATTTCACAGTAGCAGCCTGGATTAAATGAGACGAGGGCGTACTATAAGTATATGTCTGTCTAGCACTCTGAAGAATAAAGGACTTTTAGCATTGTATCTATATGTACTTAATATAATTAGTGCGAAAATTACTGTTTATCTGTCTGTCTGCTACCACCTTATGGCTAAGCCGCTGAACTGCGCAGAAATTTGGATCATATCATATGTATACAAGAAAAATCCACCAATTTTATACTAATCGTTTTTCGTACCAAGGTAGCAAGAATACCCTCCTCATGCTCAACAGCTTTGTTTGCTCGCATCTTCGGGGGTGTTACTTCCATCCTATGCGCAGTGGGACCGCTAAGCTCCCAGACTCTCACCATAATATCGCAAGGAAATAAAAGCATACTTTTTCTTCCACCAAATCCCACACACTGTCATTACCATAAACCCAATACAAACATTATATCCGAAACCGTGCAAAAGAAAATATATCTTTTATTCATACAGACATAAAAGCAATCAGGATACGGTAAAAACACCGCTCGGGAATCGAACCCGCTGCACAGACAAGACGGATCGCGAACAACGATAGATACTGAATTAACAAATAGATGTAAATGTGATTATGTAAGGAAGGGCGTGCAGACGGGCGACTTGTGACTGCGACACACCGACACCCGCGATTATAAGCGACCGATATTTTTGATATTGATCGGAAAAATATAATATAGAGACAGATGCATGTGACGTATTTAAATCTGTTAGACAGTGGATATCATGGCAATAAGAGCTTATTGTCATATAAAATTTGACGAACAAGGTTTTTGACTGTCTATCTCTTTGTTCTTTGGTTAATCATTGACACGGCTAAACCAATTCTAATGGGTCTTGTCTGGCAGAATAAAAACTCCTTTTTATTCCTTCAAAAATAGCATTATTGCCCCCAACGTTTAGTAAAGATTCAAAATATAAAAGCAAGTACAACAGAGCGACACAATTGTAAAAAGCTCCTGTTAATATAATTTCCAGACGTCTAACATTCCAGTGTCCCTTACTGTCTGCTTTGAGCAAAATTACAAATTCCCAAGGGACTAAAATGACCTTAAAAATGTTGTACGACATTTCAAAGCGGAATTAGCTTTAATTGACGTCCAAATACATCCCCGCCGGGTATTGTGTTGGACCCGGATAGAAAAATATACCAACATTTTGCTTAATAAGAAACCCGTCAAATGTTAGATCTTTGAGAAAATATTTGGACGTCATTTTTTTATTCAAATGTTAAAGGGTAGGTATTATTATTTAGCGCATTGATGATAATTTAACGGAAATCAAGACACAGTTTTTATGCAAATTTTCGCATGATTTATGTTTTTTTTAAGTAATAAGATATATAAGCAATTAAACGTGGTGGCTTTCGGGTTTGAACAACTGCTCTGCACCAATAAGTCTTCTAAAAACTTACGTGAAGTCGTATAACACCACGTGTTTTACGGTGAGGGAAAGCATTGGGAGAAAACCTGCATATCTGAGAAGTAATTCAAACACATATGTAATTATACGATGACGACAGACTCACCACCTGTCACGTCAATCATCTTCGGTGAAAAGTGTGTGTTGTTATTACAACACTTCTGCCTACCCCTTTGGGGAATACAGACGTGAGTATATGTATTTATAAGCTAATAATATAAATAGTAATACGGTGAAGGAAAACATCATGAAGAAACCTGCATAATATGTTTGAGAAGTAATTCAAATGACGTTTATATACTGTGCCTGAGTTTGTATGTATGTATTTAATAAGCTAGATGGGGCACCGATGCGATCTTTTGGAGTATCTGGAGCCCCCTAACCACGTAGGATGGCCACCAAGGGGGTTTTAATGCGGTTAGAATCCATACATACTTCGACTGTCTCTCCCAGGGCGATCAGGTGCACTTTGATAGTTTTACACATGTGATTAATTAAAAATATATAAACAGGTGAATGTAAAAAAAACTACAAGATTGTGAATTAAAATCTGTGCCGATTTAATTAAGTTGGTAGATTTTGAGGGCAGATTCGATTGATTCAATTTCGCCAGCAACTAGCAAGCAACTGAACAGTCGCCCGTGTAAGCAAGCCACAACGATTTTGGCTAACATTTATAAATCATCCCATCCTTAGGTCATCAATCACCGACATTATATCGATATCATAAATACGCACATCACTATTGTATCCTCCTGTCAATAGTAGACGAGTCACGGTGATTCGAGTGTTGTAGTTTGATGACTGTATTATTATATCGTGGGCTGTGGTCACTATTATTGGGGAAATGTTGCCATAACTATATATTAGCTCGACCTTTTATTATTATTATCTATACAGATATACATACAGATAAATAAAATTGAAGTGTCTGTTTGTAATTTCAAAATAACAGCTTTTCACTAATGCATATAAAAGTATACACGCTACTAACACCAAAAATCCGAAGTTTAAAATTTTTCTCCGGCTGTCCGTCTGTCTGTCTATCTATCTGTTTGTTCCGTTGTAATCTTTGAAATGGCTGGACCGATTTCAAAGGGACTTTCACTGGCGGGTAGCTGATGTTTCAAGGAGTAACTTAGGCTACTATTTATTAAAAATATTAGGGCTCCGCGACAATAATGATGAAACTAAATCTACGCGAGTGAAACCGCGGGGCACAGCTAGTTTGAATATATATTTTGAACGGCCAGTAACCTACACAAATTGCAGCATATTTAAAAAATATATACAGTACACAAAACATAACAGTATACACAGCATATTACTTTGACTTCAAAATGAAAAGAACAAATTTAAAACACCATTGATACAGTGGTTGGTATACCTGATGGACCCTTCTGGGATGGTGTGATTATATTCATAGATTTAGTATGATTATATCAATAGGACAGTACTGCGGCGTTATTCACTAAGGTTTCTCTCGCACTCATCGTCGAGTGTCGGTTTTAAAGATACGAAATTGAACCCTATCCTTTATGTATTATGTATCAATTTACTATGATTGAAAACAACGCTCGTCATAGAGTTTGATGCTGAGAATAATTAGCGAATAACGCGGATGGAAAGCGTTTCGTCTCTAGCATTACATTGTAAGGCTGTAGGTTTGAAGGTTTAGGTTTAAATCGATGTAGTTACTAAATAATTTGATTAGCCTTTAATATAATCCTTAAGTTTCTAACAGTATTAAAATACACTGAAAAAAAAAATACAGTCCAAACCTTAACAGAGGGACTGTCACTTAAGAAAACATCATAAAATTAAATACGTACTTTTCCCTTCCCATAAAAACCCTTAACTTTGGTATTAAGACCTCTTTTTATCCTTAAAAGATTCACGTCACAGCTAGGGCTGAGCCTCTAATGTAATTGGGCTATCTGCGGCGTTTGTATAATAAATAATGCTGAGCACATCCCTATATCCTGGAAGGGATAGGCGCGAGTTATTACCCTTTACAAGTCCTGAAAATTGTATGGGAGGGAATGTACTGTGCCTCGGGGAGTTCCCTTAAAGAACTACTTCAAATACAAAAGTGTATTAAACCTATTAAGTTCAGGATCTCTAGCGTGACTTAGGCCCTGGTAAGGCACTTATGAATGTCGAGGAATTTACCACAGGTTCGGAAACTAGCCTTCTGAGAAGAACCGACAAGAATTACACAGTAAACAATGATAATTACGATACTAAAACATTTAAAATTATTCACAATAGTGAAAATTGTATCAGCATGCATGTGTAAAAAATAATAATTAAAAAAGTAAAAACAATACCAAATGATTTACATATCATGTTTGCATACCATGTCATTGCCAGGAGCTACTTGTGCAGAGTTTTAATTCCATATGTCTTTATCATTTATGTAACCCGAAATTGTATAATAAGCTTTCTTCATCAGTACTGGGCCCCAACCATGAGCTCTTATTGCAATGTTAATTCAGTTGTGCGACAGTGACAGATGTATGCACGTCACATACATCTGTCTCATAAATGAGTGAAACTATCATGGCAATAAGAGCTCATGGTAAGGCCCCAGTTTTAACATGTGTCTTAAATTTATCATAACTTAACGCGTTTATTGAGATAGGCAGAGGTGTTGTAATAACAACACCCACATTTCACCGAACATGATTATGTGCCAACGTGTCAGATGGTGAGTCTATCACGTATACGAATTACTTCTCAGACATATGCAGGTTTCCTCACGATGTTTTCCTTCACCGTAAAGCATGTGGTGTGAAATCTTGAAAACTTGTGTTGCAATAAAGTTAAAAATCCTGTAGCTTTATAAAAGTGAGTATAAACTTTTCCCGCGAAGATATCAGATGCATAACGAGCGGTCTCATTAAAACAATAAAGTAATGTATACTCTCCCTTTAATTTGAAACGCGAGCTTCTAAGGTGGTAAAGGTACTATGGAACGCATTCGCAGTTATTTATTGGAACCTTTTCCAAGTAAAAGGTGAAGTACTTCATGCTTTTTACGAGTTTGAGTACAAACAAGTTAAAAAGTTGTAAAACTCGAATCAACTTCACTGCTTAGGGCTTGGTTTTAGATATCGAGGTCACGTGATTTCCAAGGCTCTTTTCTTTGATTAAATAATATTTTTTTAAGTAAAATATGCACTAAACATTTATACAAAGACATCAATCCACCTATTGGTCAATAGTAAAAGAATATCTAGTATTTTTTGTGTTTATCCTAGACATAAGAAACCGATTTCAATCGTATGAGATATACAAATACTTGTCATCTTATCCTATCTTATCTTATACCTTTAAACGAGCAATTCTTGTGTAATCTGGATCTCGGGAATGGCTGCAACGATTTTCATGAAATTTTGTATGTAGGGGGTTTCGGGGGCAAAACATTGATCGAGCTAGGTTTCACTTTCAGAAAACATCGTTTTGACCATGTTTTCATGCACTGAAAAACTCATCAAATATCAATACATACACAAGTTATGATAGCTCAGAGGTGAGGCTGTCAGCTTACGAGTTGATAACGAAACTAGAGTACCCCGGTTCGAGACTGCCGTTCACCAGTTCGATTTTTTTCTTTTGGTTCCTTTTTTTCTACTTTTACCATTCGTTTGTGGGAAAAAGTTTAGATCCGAGCTCAGCTCGGTCAACCAGGTACTGTCTTTTATACATCTATACAGATAAATAAAATTGAAGTGTCTGTTTGTAATTCCAAAATTACAGCTTTTCACTAAATGCATATGAAAGTATACACGCTACTGACACTAAAAAACCAAGATATAAATTTTTCTCCGTCTGTCTGTCTGTTTGTTCCGGGTAATCTCTGAAACGGCTGGACGGATTTTAACGGGACTTTCACTGACGGATACCTAATGTTACAAGGAGTAACTTAGGCTACTTAGATTTTTTTTAAAACATTAGGGATCCGCGGGCAACCGTGAAATAAAATCTACGCGGGTGAAACCGCGGGTCACAGCTAGTTATATATATAACGTGCCCATTCATATTACTTTTCATTTTCAAATTTCTGGTAACTCAGTTGTTTATAAGATAGTCAATGCGTTAGTAACACTCACCAGATCACAGAGAAAGTGTTAAATACTAATTAGTGCTTGTTTCTCATCTAAATAGCTTAAACAAATACCATTGTCTAAACCACTACAAACAACCTGTCAGAGGACTATATGATACACACAGTAAAACACAGTATAGATATAAGCTTATCTCTTCAAGATCTAGATTCCATACTGCTTAGTAAACTTATATTTATACTGTGACTAATTGTGTTTGCCATCGGCTTCTTAGAACAATCGAAGAACAAAAGACGTTTGGATGAAACAGATAGATCACATTATTGCGTGGCAAAATATTCGCTAAGCATTTTTTGGCACAAAACAAGATCACCTCTCTGTAAAAATTTGAATAGCAACCCTTTAAGACACTCAAATAAATTGTAACCCTTCTTACGACCACACAATCGGCTAAAACACTTAACCACCGCGACATAACCACAAAAATGGGGTTTAAAAGCCACAGGAAACTTAAAGATGTAAGTAAGTCAGACAAGGGTAGGCGATAAACCTGTTAGGGTACATTTCTAAATAAAACACGCCGCTGGAATTTTCAACCTTTTACCAATTTAAATACAGCTTATTTTCCTTAAGAAAACATTTAGCGATGGTCACCCTTTATCTCGAAATAAAATAAGAGAATTTTAACGTCTATAAAACAAGATATATATCATTTTATGTATCGTTATGATCAAATTAGGGTTTTGCTAGTAGGTACCATTTTCATTCGCACTATGCATGAGGCAGATAAGTCAATCGCACATTGCCTACCTTATAAGGAACGAGATTTGCCGACTTCGTTTTTGTGATACCAGTTTTTTTTGAGGTATAAGCTAGTCTAATATTATAGAGAGGAGAGATTTGATTGATTCTTTGTTTGCTCTGAAAAGGCTATGAAATTACAGAACAGATTTGAAAAAGAATTCACTAATGTAATGCTTAAATATTACTGAGTAACATAGGCTTATATAATCGGGTAAAATTACGGAGACCTAATAAAAAGCGGGCGAAGCCGCAGACGGAATTAGTATTTTATAATTCAGACGGATCATTTCAGCGCTTCAGTCGTGAAAAGATAACTAAGTGCAGTCAAAGAAACCTATCCTAGGTTAGCAGACAAAGGAAAGTGAATATTTAAATATTACATTTGAGTTCCATGTTCAGGGAATAGTCGCTCAGACATTACTTACAAAGTTAACGGGGCATTCTCTGATCGTTGTGAGAACTTATCAGCTTTCGCGTTTCATTTCGGTACCATGGAATGAAAGGATTAGATGTTCTTAAACGTGCCGCTTACTAGCTACCCTTCTGACGGGAGAATGAATGGAAAAACTAAACAAGCAGCATAGATAGGTGCTTGCATTCCCCGAAAGGATAGGCACAGGTGTTGTAATATCAACACTCACTTTTCACCGAAGATGATTAAGTGCCAATGGATGGTGAGTCTATTGCCGGCTCAGACACTATACATACGTCTTTGCATTACTTTTCAGACATATGGAGTTCTCTCACTATGTTTTACTTCACCGAAAAGCACGTGGTGTAAAATCACTGCACATAAGTTTTTAGAAAAACTCATTGGTACAGGCCCCGCGGGGATTCTAGCGTCGCTTGCGAAGCAGGCGACTGCTCAGACCGCAAGGTCACCACGGCTCCTTTATGACTGTTCCTATATTATAATTAACAATATGATTGTATTTTTATTTAACGATTTCTTTTTCATTCGAAATATATTTATTTTATTAGACTTCTGACAACACTCAGATTGTCAGAGGGACACGTCAAATTATACTATACAGGCTTATAAATATTGCCATCGGGTTCGCAAGGTTGCTTTTGATAAAGAAGAATGAATAACCGTAGACAAAATTGCTAGTAGAAGCATGTTATATATAAAATCCCCACCTCTTAGATGCAAGGCTGTTTTGTAAACAGTGAACGATAGCCGAATGCCGGCACGTTTATATTCAATTTGGGGCCAATAATGGATTTGTTCGCTATTGAAGCGCACGCACAGGAATGTCGCTATGGGTTCATTTGCAACAATACTTATATACTTTTGTACACCATTACAATATAAAATTACATGTAATTGTGTAAATGTATTGAGTCGAAATAGAATCAAAATAGCTGGTTTCAGAATTTCGAATTATAACAACACTGAGCAGTGTTTTGTTCAGATTCACGATTGTTTCAGATCTTTAACTCGCGATGATCAGAATCTAAATGATGATCAGAAATGCATATCTTTACTTAATGTAGCACGACTCTCATGTTTAGAAATGTAAATCTATACAGATAAATAAAATTGAAGAGTCTGTTTGTAATTCCAAAATAACAGCTTTTCACAAAATGCATATGCAAGTATACACGCTACTGACACTGAAAAACCAAGTTTTAATTTTTTTCTCTGTCTGTCTGTCTGTCTGTCTGTCTGTTTGTTCCGGGTAATCTCTGAAACGGCTGGACGGATTTTAACGGGACTTTTACTGGTAGGTAGCTGATGTTTCAAGGAGTAAATTAGGCCACTTTTATTTATCAAAAATATTAGGGTTCCGCAACAATACAACAATCTACGCGGGTGAAACCGCGGGGCACAGCTAGTTTTTAATAAAGTTAAATAACAGCTCAATTCAACTCATGTGCTCAAAATGTTTTTACAAAATATAAAATTCAGTCAAGTACTTTCATATAATATAATTTGGAAAAATATTTTACTACTAGCTGTGCCCCGCGGTTTCACCCGCGTAGAATTAGTTTCCTCATTATTGTCGCGGATCCCTAATAAGTAAGTTACTCCTTGAAACATCAGTTACCTGCCAGTGAAAGTCCCGCTAAAATTGGCCCAGCCGTTTCAGAGATTACCCGGAACAAACAGACAGACAGACAGAAAAAAAATTATTTTAAAACTTCGTTTTTAAGTGTCATTAGCGTGTATACTTTCATATGCATTTAGTGAAAAGCTGTTATTCTGGAATTACAAACAGACACTTAAATTTTATTTACCTGTATAGATACAATGCGATAATTTTTTGTCTATCGACTAAAATTACGGAATTATTTATAAAGCGCAGACACCGCGGATGGGAACAAATAATGAATGAGTAAGATCATCCCTACATTGTTCAAGACCCCAATATCTCTCAATGGTACATTGTATTTAACGTATCACGTCTCAAAGGTAACAAAACAAATCGAACTACAAATAAATGCGATATATTCAGATCTCCCTCTCACCATCGCAATGGTATCGATATAAACACAAACACGACAATATTAGAGTTTTATAGTTTTCGACAGCACGCCTCTTCCTACAATGTTGCACATACTCTTGTCTGCGAGCTACTGTTTCCATGGAGCCGACGTTAACCGACGTTTACTTAATTTTTAAAGGTCTCCATTATAAAGCCGTGGTAGCCGCGGGGTTAGAGCAGTCACCTCAAGCGACGCAAGTTCCAATCCCAGCAAGGCCAGCACCAATGACTTGAGTTCATCATAAAGAAAATAAAATAAAAATAAAATATTGTTTGAGGGAGTACAGCTGTATAACAAATTACCAAACGACGTTATGGAGTGTAACAGTATCCCATTATTCAAAAGTAGACTTAAGAAACATGTATACACGATATAGACTTATTGTAAATCAGAGCACTTATTTGTAAATATTACTACCTAAATATTAAGAATTCTTTCTGTATCTCGTTTTAAGTGAACTTGTTAGTTATTATGAGAATAAATTCTTTAAACCTAAACCATATCTAAAATCGGTGAAGGAAAACATCGTGAGGAAACCTGCGTATGTCTGAGAAGTAATACAAACACGTATAGTGCTTGAGGCGGAGATAGACTCTCCATTTGTCACGTTGGCACTTAATCATCTTCGGTGAAAAGTGGGTGTTGTTATTACAACACCTCTGCATACCCCTTCAGGGAATATGTTATCGAGACTTTGACCGCTGTGAATTATGATGTGTGATTCTATCAATTGCGTATTTTCATAATTTTGTATGAGAGCGGTGGCGCTTTTACATTAACACTAGCTGTGCCCTGCGGTTTCACCCACGTAGATATAGTTTGTTCCTTATTGTCGCGGAACCCTAATATTTTTAATAAATAAAAATAGCCTAAGTTACTCCTTGAAACATCAGCTACCTACCAGTGAAAGTCCCCTTAAAATCCGTCCAGCCGTTTCAGAGATTACCCGGAACAAACAGACACAGAAAATTTTTAAAACTTGTTTTATTTGTGTCAGTATTGTGTATACTTTCATATGCATTTAGAGAAAATCTGTTATTTTGGAATTACAAACAGACACTTCAATTTTATTTATCTGTATAGATTTATTACTCGACTTCATTATATTACTATACTTGGGGTACAATTGTCAAAATCTCGTTAGCCAATGGGCACGGAAGGTATTCCGATTCACGTGAGACTGTGTCACCGCGTGGGTGTCACTGCTGGAATACTTCGACGACAGCTTTCAGATTTCACCATTTTACACGCTACACCTATTTCTGTTTGTCTTATGAATTCTTTAATACCAGTCTGGATGCTGGCTTTAAGAAACTTAACAAATTCTATTTTAGATATTGGTATAGTTAATCTATACAGATGAATAAAATTGAAGTGTCTGTATGTAATTCCAAATTAAAATTATATATAATATAATATACGGTACTTCCATAAAGAATATATTAGAAAAAAAAAGTGTATCTATCCGTATATTTTGTTATTGTTCCGGCTAACCTCCAAAATGGCTGGTCCGATTTTAACGGGACTTGCACTGGCAGATAGTTGATGTTACAGTGCTACTTATATTTAAAAAAGTGTTTGTTTATGTCCTACTAATATTTTTTATATTTTCGTGTATCTATATGTCTGAGCATTTCAGATAGTAACTGAAACGTCTGGACCGATTTATCAGACCTTCTATCTACCTTCATTGATAGCTATTTCATGTTAATTAATTTAAAAGATATTTTCACGAAGTAGTTTGACAGTCGAAATCGTTGGAATGAATGGAGAAAACAAAACCCATTTAATATTGTCTACGCTAGTTTCAAATATAACTTAAACAAATAAACGCAGGTTCGATTCCCGGCGAGGGCATCGCTTATTGTATTCACTGCTTATTATTTTTAATGGGCAAAGAGAAGGAATAACTTGATACAAACGTTTGCTCTAGAACTCTCGCGCTTTGTTTCAATCAATGCGTTCTTTCTGTTTTCACTTAGTTTTCTTGAACGTTGCATTTCTCATAGCCTATTTGTATTTATAGCTAGCTATAAATTTCACCGAATATGATTAAGTGCCTCAGTAGTAATTCAAACACACCCGTGTTTAAATTACTTCTCGGACATATATATTTCTTACGATATTTTCCTTCACCGTAAAACACGTGGTGTGAAATCCCTGCACAAGTTTTTTAGGAAATTCTCATCGGTACAGGCCGCATGTGATTCGAAACCCCTCGACCGCCCCGGCTCTTATCTTTATTTGTGGCACTGGAAAACTCTTCCATAGTCTTCTACCACGACCTCTTATAGCCATGATAGTTTAACGCTTATTATGCGACAGATGTATATGACGTGTATTAGTCTGTCACTGTCACCCAGTGGAACTATGATGGCAATAAGAGCTTGTGGTAAGGCCACTGTGTCCACTAAAGTCATAACTACTCACTCATTATTTTAGGATTACTCCTACGAGTTATTATATTAGTTTCGCGTCCAAGCTCCCATGTTATCCAACTGAAAAACTGACGTTAAGATGGAGTTGAGGTGAGGATAGAGGGTTCTGTAAGCCTGCTTTTCAAAAGGTAGTGTTGGCCAGCTTGATTTTATATCCAGATATTCTACATCACCAATTATAGGAGTACTGCCTCTCTTGTCTAGTGAAGAAACAGATGATGTACAGATGCCGCTACTATGAGCTCTCAGTAAACATAGTGGGGATGAGAATGATTAATTCAGTTCAGGTCCTGGTAAAAATAAACGACGAAAAATTTACCATCGGAAACTCAGCTGGCATCGAGTACATTTCATTACATAGGATAACTGCTCGCTCCATACAAGACCAAAATAATTACTACTATTCAAAGTCAGCGATCATAACTCGTTATGACACCTAGAGTAGCATCATATAGCTCATTTTACTGAGTTGATCAGTTTGCAAGAGGTCTGAAAATGAAAATGAAAATGAAAATGAAAAATATTTATTCAGTTTAGGCCCTGGTAAGGCACTTATGAAAGTCGAGAATTTACCACCGGTTCGGAAACTAGCCTTCTGAGAAGAACCGGCAAGAAACTCAGCCAGGCATCATGTACATAACATCAAAACAATATAAATCATAATGAAATCATCATCTAGTCTAGGGTTCAAATCCCATATTGTGTTCATTTATTCCTTAATTTCTAGTGTCTGACGCGGTAGACTCACCATCTGTCTGGCACTTAATCATATTCGGTGAAAAGTGGGTTTTTGGTTACAACACCTCTGCCTACCGCTTCAAGGAATACAGTCATGAGCGTATGTTTTTCCTAATCACTTTTGCACTTAAGCACAAAGCATGTGTGTCGTGAACTATGTTTTCCTTGGCCGCACTTCAAAACAAATTACAAGTAGGCCTAGGTTGCGGAACCCCGGCTCGTCTGCTCGGCTTATGATATAATCCCTCTCCATAAAGGAAAACATCGATTCGTCGGAAAAACACAATGAAACGTTCCAAGTTTCCGTCCAATTTACGTAATGCGATATGGGGGAGCTCACCCCCGCCTCCCGATAGTTATTACCATAAAGACTGATAAATATTCCCATGACATTTATATATGGGTGATACAACCTATTGACTGACAGACGGACGGAATAACTATTAATATTGATTGGGTTCCATTCGCAAATTGCAATTAATGAAAACACTTCACCCTACAGCGAATTGATAGAAATTATTATTGAATTGAAATTATTTATTTAATTTGGTATATGGCCTATTAAACTTGAAAAAATACTACCGTTTTGGAAACTAGCCTTCTGAGGAGAGCTAGTATTAATTCTTAGTCATATTATGAATTCCATATTATTTTTAAATAATTATACAAAAAGCTAATTACTGTCTGCAAAAAATTTAGAGCGTCATTCGAAAATTAGAATAAAAACTTTGAGCGTAACTTTTTAATGGCAACTAAATAAAAGTAGTTTCACATTTCATTTTCAACAAAAACATCACCGTCTACTTCTCACCGCCTAGTTTGTCAGCCTATTTCTTCATAACTTATATTTATTTTAAGTTTACTGGAATGTGTGGTAAAAGTATGAAATATGACGAGACATTCAGAAGACGATTTAAAAACTATAAAATTGAACTTATTAAAAATATACTAGTTGCCAAATTACAAAAGCATGGCTTAGACATCAAGTTCCATTGTCCAAGCGTCCATTTTGTTCAATAAATTATTTGATTTTATTAGCACATGAAAATTATTGACTCATTTTCCTGTTGTTGACTTTATAGATGTGTTAATGCATCACGGCTCGTGCCTGCATTGTCATGGTGTATAAGGATCCAGGGATCTATCATTGGTTATCATCAATCTCTTCACACATGCCCACTGGTCTCATAAAATATATACAGATAAACAAAATTGAAGTGTTTGTTTGTAGTTCCAAATTAACAGCTTTTTACTAAATGCATATGGCACATAAATAAAAAAAACAGCAATTTTAAATAATCTATCTGCCCGTCTATCTGTCTGCCTGTTATTGAATCAATATCTTTTTTATTTTAGGAAAGCTTACTGGCTAATTTATAAAAATTATAAGGAGATTAGAAGTAACCAAGTTGCTAATTAAAGGCTTCCACATTTCCGACAGGACTTTCACTGGCAGAGAGCTGATTTTGCAAGGAGTAACTTAACCTACTTTTGTATTAAAATAATATTAGGATTCTGCGAAATAAAACCACCTATGATATTTAGTCTACGTGGGCGAAACCGCGAGGCACAGCTAGTAGATAAATAATAAGCAAATACATTTCCTTATCATCCAAATCATAGTGAGGATGATAACTAGCAACAATCAGAAAGCCATTATACACTCGGACCATAACAAATCATAATGTATGCGCATGAATCGCCGCATTCTCGCCATAAAACTGCCGCGTCGGTGTGCTAACAGATCACATCGATCTGGAACATGGTAACACTGGATATAAATACACATATAAGGTCAGCTTCCTCACGTCGACGGTGAGTCACACAACACAAATAACATTACAAACTCACTCTAAAGTCGCCACATCTACACTAATATTATACAGAGGAAACATTTGATTGTTTTTTGTTTGTTTGCATTGAATACGCTCCGAAACTACTTGACCGATCTTGAAAATTTTGCAAAGAATAGTTACATCATCCGCGAGTAACATAGGCTATATTTTATCCCCGTACTCCCACAGGAACGGGAACTACACGGGTGAAACCGCATGACGTCCACTATACATACATATGCTCAAGCCTGCCATCCTATGGAGGTAGGCAGAGACCACCGTTCGCCACAAAGATTCCACCACAGTTTTATAGGCAGTTACGAAACTAGGCCTAATTTTTGAAATGAGAACGTTTGCTTCATTGAGAGTTGTCAATAAAAAAATACTGGAAATAATGTTATTTGTTATTTTGAAGTTTTGAAAAAAGTCGTTAGAAGACATAACTGACGTATAAGCGATCGGACTCGACGTGTCCCTTGTTGACGCTTCAGCTATTCTGCTTATAATCTCGTAGATTAGCACGTTGGTGTGAGTGTGTCATTTTAAAGGATCTGTTCCTAGTTAAACTGTGTTTTCACTATGTATTAGGATCGTGATCTAATTTTATACTCTAAAGAGGAAAATTTTTGAAAAGGTGTCCTTCATGGTGTTTGAGGAGGTCAAAAATGGGTCTTGAAAAAGAAGTAACCAGGAGCGAGTCGTAATCAGGCAACGAAATGATCTTATAGGGTATTCTCTCCCTTTTGCTGTTACACCGATAAGAATTTAACTCTAAATTTCATGAGAACGATGATCATAATTCTCGTATGTGTGAGTGCTTCGAAATCGATCAATGTAGGCAGTCGTCCTTGTATTAATACTTTATTTTATGGTAACACAAAGCTATCGGTAGTTTTGACACATTTTACGATCACTTTGAATACTGTTCGGAGGTTTATGGCGTTTCTAGGTATAAACGTCAGTGGGGTGAGTAGGTACTCAGCTTGTGGCGAATGTTGGTGGAAAACAACGGTTATATCTTGTAAATAAACATTTAGGGATAAACATACTGAAATGCTTCCCCTCTTATTATATAAGAGCCGTGGTGGTCGTGGGTTTTGATACACAGCAAGCGAGGCGGCATGTAACAATTATTTTATCTAAAAAACTTAAGTGCAGAGATTTCACACCACGTGCTTTACGGTGAAGGAAAAAATTCAGTAATCCATAGATGTATGCACCGGCCTAGTCTGCACCCTTTCAGGTATATTAGTTGTCTGTCAGACTGTTACCATTATTTCGGTGCATTTGTAAAGTAGAGCACTTTAATCACTACGTCAAGGAAGTCACGGGTGACAGTTATCTTATACTCTTCTACACTCCTTTGTTGGTCTAATGGCCACAAAGGGTACTGCAGAACACGAGATCCTGAGTTCGATCTCCGGGTCGGACAGTGTTATTGGATCTCTCCATCTGAAATTTCCCAACACCAGTCTGAAACTGGCTAAATATGGGTGTACTATAGTATACGTCTGACTACCCATTCGCGGGATAATAAATAATGATCTCCTACCGAATTACGGTTACGGCGGCTAATCTCAACGAGGATCAGCCATGTGCGCAGGAGATATTATAGTGCACAAGTGTGTGCGTAAACACAGGTGCACTCTTTATTCCCTTACTCTCATAGTCCGATGGGACGGCAATCCGACACGACCGGAGAGAGATCAGGCGTAGGACCAACGGCTTAACGTGCTTCCGAGGCACGGGGGTGTAAACACTGCCAACTTCCAAACTTCGGGCATTTTATTGTGAAATTCTTGACAGAAAAACCCAATATCTATTTTTGACCCTACCCGGGAATCGAACCCAGGACCTCGTGATCGGAAAGTGAACCTACTAACCACTAGAACAACGAGGCAGTCAGAGTAATGTATCTTGTATTTTCTCTATCGACCTTATTCACTAGATGTCATCTTTGTGAAATCTGTACGCCTGTATTTAACATGCAAATTCCTCGTCGTGAAAATTTCCAAGAGTTTCAAAGCTATCATGCAAATCTCCCCTTATGACGCTGTAGGTGTTTGCTTCCGCGAGTATGATCATATTTTTAGGATCATATTAATGCTACGAACACGATGAGTTTTCGAAGCAAATATGTTTGTTCTTTGGTATGAGATTTTTCTTGAAGCATATGTATAATATCGTGAACTTATCGCACAGTATAGGCTTGCTAAATCGTGTGGACAGTAGGACAATATTTTGACATGAAAACGCTTGTCCTATCAAGTGTGAGGCTTGTCACACTTTTTATTACTCCTTTTTTTACTGTTGTAAGCCGTGGTGACCACGGGGTTTGAGCAGTCGCCTGCTACGCAAACGACGCAAGTTCGAATCCCAGCGGGGCCTGCACCAGAGAGTTATTCTAAAAAAAATAACTTATGTGCAGTGACTCACTCTTTGTCACGTCACTCAATCATCTTCGGTAAAATGTGGGTGTTGTTGGTATAACATCTCTCATTGCCCCTTCGGGGACTCTTCTGTGATATTTATTTAGTGTGATAGTAATATCGATTTGTCGATTTGAAGTTTAGAAAAATGTCTCATGTGAATGACGTGTACGCAATCGGCCACGCAATTACACTCCTTAACTCCACAATATAATATACATACATAACATGTTAAAAAAGAAAACCCCGCGTATGTCATCCTTTGTAAAAAGGGCTGCTTGTATTTACCTGTGTCCTTTAAAAAAATATAACTTTTTACCTCCATTTCCATAAACAAAAGTACAAAACGCCATGTATTATTCACATCAAAAGGACTTGAGTAAATTTGCTTTGGGATATTTTTGTATGAACAATGGCAAAAACTGAACCTCGACTGCGGAACGCGAGGTCCTGGGTTCGATCAGGTTAAATGTTATTGAGTTTTTCCATTTGGACCATATGTATGTGGGAAGAGGTTATATGTGAGCATGATAGGCAACGTGTGATCGGAAAGAATAAAAGAGGAAGAAGTAAAAAGTGACGGATGACAGAACGATGGTGAAGACCGACGAAGAAAGACGTAAAGATTATTTATTATCTTAAAATGTGTTTATTTAAGTTATATTAAGAGGACGAAGTAAAGAAGTCCAGTTAAACATTCCTCGTTATATTTTATTCAATCCCACATGTATGTATGTTTGTATTTATGTCGCCCTCTTAAACAAGTTAAACACACAAGAAGTAAAGAATATTTTGTAATTCCATCTTAAACAAGATAGTGAAACAGTATTAAAATAAATCTAAAAGGTTTTTTTTTCATTTTCATTATTGAATCGCGCTGCAGTTCGCTCGAGCTACAATTTGATAGAGTGTACCTACAAATTAACAGCTTACTTATATTACTATTCTCTTCTCGTACTTATCCACCAGTAAACTAACGACTATCGTCAACGCATTAACAAAGCCAAATCAAAATCACACATCTATGCAGAGAAATAAAATTGAACTGTTTTGTAATTTCAAATTAAACCTTTTCACTAAAAGCAAATATAGAATTTTCCTTTAATCCAATTAAAAAAAAAACTTTTGATCTGTCTGTTTTCTTCGGCTAATATCTGAAACGTTAAAATTGGTTCAGAAATTTTAACCGGATTTTTACTGACTTAGATAGCTGATTACACAAGGAATAACACGGGCTAATTTTATAAGTTAGTATTAACTAAAGTTACAGGTAAATTGATTCCAATTTCAGCGCATTGCAAAAAAAGGCAGAAGCTACTTAACGTGAGTCACGCACACAGGTGTAAACTTATGTAAATTGCAAGGTCAATACGGCGTTATTTTGCAGCTGTCGGCGTGACGAGGGTCAGGTGCAATAACGGTGGATCTATTTGCGGGACCTCCTTCAATGTCAGGACTCAGGAGTATTGGCACTTCAGGTGCTGATGTTACTGGTGTTCTGCGGGCTACATTGGAAATAGGTACGTTTTTAGGAGGTGCACGTTGTGAAAGAATTTAATTTAATGTTTCGTGTTAAGGGCTTCGGGTAGGGTTGGCGTGAATGTATTCCCTTACAAACGTATCCTTGAAATACATATGTGTTTATGTTTCAATTACTTTGCAATATTTGTCTTCTGCTACTTTTTGCTTTAATAATTTAGTCAGGCGTTTCAGTTTGTTTAACTACCTGCGACATTTGTTTTATACACTCTCATTCTAAATTCAAGCAGCTCCGTGTGTGTTTTAACATTACAATTTAAGAAAAATCAATTATATAGTTTGTAACGCACACAATCTTTCCTTTATGTCTTCATCGACATAAAAATTGGCGACCGTGACAGGACCTGCAATCCAAGGTCTGGAAACAAAGGTTGTTCGCCGAAAACGAATCCCGCAAGCAAACCACGCCGTGTCATCGTGCTTCCAATGCATGAAACTTTTGGAAATTATCATCACTACACCTCAGTTACCGTGATCATCGAGCCAGTGATATCGAAATATCGTCTTATGACCGCCGTGCAGCAATTCATTTAGAAACATGCAATTGTGAAGTGACGTGGACATCGGATTGAATCAAGATTACATCAATAAGTCCAGCCGGGAGTCGTCGGAGCAACCAGTGGAGACGAGCACATTACCTAGAAGCGTTCTTAACAAGCTATTTTGCCATCGCGAGCCTCGAGAAAGCTGAAAAAACTTCGCCTGAAAGCCGTTATACAGCAGAACAAAGCGAGTTAAGTGCCCTGTTCCATACCTCTATCCTAGGCGTCTCACACAAATTTTAATCACCCACATCCATACTTCTACATACATTCATTTAGCTTCACTTGTGCAAGCAGTAAGACGCAAAGGGTTAAATGACAATCAAAAAATCATAAATACAATCATATTGCCTCCACTAGCGCACCTAGTAAGACGCAGAGGGCATCTCAAGTTCATTATCAAAGTAACAAGTCTAAACAATACAATATTCATCAAAACATTTAATACATTACCAGCAACCGTGCAACCAGTAAGACACGGAAGGTATTGTTTTATCCATACATTTAATATATGCACCATAATATTAAACATCCAACACATATTCAATATTCATATCAATCTATTCATAAATAAATCAAGCATACAGGAGCTGTTTATACCCAATATACATACAAATACACACATACTACACATCCAAGAACAAAATTAAAAATAATTAAATTTAAAACATTCTTGTTATACATCTAGTTTTCAAAAGGAATACTTACTATCATTAGATGTCTCTTTCAGAAAGCTTATTCAGTAAATAAAATACATTTTGTTAAAATTATTTGCCGACTATTCCAGCAGTACGCGACGGCGACTTTACTGGAAGTCAACTCAGCCTTCGTTCGTGAGCAGAGCCGAGCCCATTCAGCCTGCTATACGCCTCCCAGGTGTTGCCTTGCGAGGATCGTCAGCTAAGCCATTTCATTATTTCAATTAGAGACATAAAATTTTACCTACACTGATACGTAAATCACACATATAAAATGTCAGTTGATAGCGACAAGCTTTCTGTCAAAGACACCCTCAAGGAGTTATACACCAAACGTAGCTCACTAAAGGGGCAAATTACAAGGTTTAAAAATTATTTGGATAAATTATCTCAGTCTCAATTATCAAATATTGAGCTCGCAGAGTTGAATCTTAAACTTAATAAAATTGAAAGCATATCAGTAAAATTCGATGAGTTGCAAGGCCAAATTGAAGTTTTCAATTCTCATAATATTATCCAAGAGCTAGATGAACGTGAGAAAATTGAACAAGACATCATAATAAGTATAGCTACTGCAAAAACCTTTATAGAATCTCAAACTAATATTCTAAATGAAACCAGACGTAATTCTTGTTTTCAAGATTCTCTGTGTCATCATGATCATTTTGACTCCATTAAGCTGCCACAAATTCAAATTTCAAAATTTAATGGTGCCTATTTTCGTTGGCTTGAGTTTAGAGACACATATAAGAGCTTAGTTCATGACAACAATCGAATAACCCCTATTCACAAATATCATTTGTTAATTTCTTATCTTGAAGGCGATGCCGCTCGCATAATAAGCAATCTAGAAGTGTCATCAACAAATTATAACGATGCGTGGCAGTTGATATGTAACCGTTACGATAACAAACGACTTTTGATCAATCATCATTTGCACTCATTATTTAATATTCAAAATATACAACGTGAATCAGAACAAAGCTTAAGATTTTTGGTTGATCACGTCTCAAAAAATCTGCGTGCTTTGTCAAGTTTGGGACAAAATACTAATAACTGGGACATACTAATAATTTTCATGATATCTGCTAAACTAGACAGTCATACATTAGCCAAATGGGAGGAATGTCGCAATAGCTACGACGAAATTCCAACCTTAGATCAATTCAATACATTTTTAATCAATCGAGCCGATGTGCTTGAAGCTCTCCGTAGAAATAAGGGTAATTCTACAAATACTAACCAATCGAATTTGAGTCATTTTAATGCTAACAACAAAAGGGACACATTCATTCATACAAAGTCTTTTGTTGCAAGTACACCCAACAATCAAGTTGGTTTATTTTGCATCATTTGTAACGCTAATCACAGAATTTATGATTGCGATGTATTCAGATCTAAAGGTAATCAGGATAGGTGGAATGATGTTCGAAGACATGGACTTTGTTCCAACTGTTTAAGACGAGGCCATGCCGTTACTGATTGTCGATTAGGGCCCTGCAAAATATGTTCGAAAAATCATAACTCTTTATTACACAATTCAAATAACTCAGTGCAATACAATTCGAATAATTCTACAAGCTCACAACCAAGTACATCCAGCACAGTAGCTAACTATTCAAGTAATTTTCAAAATCATGTCATTCTATCCACTGCTCTTATCAATATAACTAACGTGAAATCTAATGAAACAATTCAAGCCCGAGCCTTGCTTGACAGTGGTAGTCAGTCAACTTTTATCACCAAGTCTTTAATGAATCGATTATCACTTAATGTTCAGCATACCGACATAGTAAATGTGATTGGTATTGGCAATCAGTGCAGCTCGCAAGTCATTGAGAGCTGTGTCGTTCAAATCAGTTCATTGTTCAATGCATTTCATGTCACTCTTTCTTGTCTGGTGCTGGATGAGCTGACCAGTGAAGTACCTAAAGTTCCCCTTGATGTTTCGGATATATCCATACCTGAAGGCATACAACTTGCTGATCCCAATTTTAATGAGCCATCATCTGTAGACATAATAATCGGTGCTGATATATTTTGGGACATATTGGGTAACGAGCAACAATCTCTAGGTCATATGAAACCAATTCTAAGAAATTCTAAACTAGGGTGGATACTAGCTGGATCTATACCTTTCAAGTCGCAAAACCAGATACAATGTAATTATGCAACAACAAACTCAACCGATCTTAATCAAATGTTGACCAAGTTTTGGGAGTTGGATGACTTACCCCATACACCTATACTATCAGAAAATGACATCCAATGCGAGAAACATTTCCTACAAAATACCTATCGATTAGACTCAGGCAGATTTTGTGTGAGTTTGCCACTCAAAAACTCTCCTGATTGCCTGGGTGATTCTTATACGTCAGCCATGAAACGATTTTTGTGTTTAGAAAAGCGCTTCAAAAGAAATCCCCTGCTTAAATCACAATATTTTAACTTTATACGAGAGTACGAAGACTTGGGTCACTTATCAAAATCTGACATCATCATACCTCCTCAATCATACTTTTTGAGTCATCATGCTGTATTCAAGAGCGAAAGTGAATCCACAAAAATTCGGGTGGTCTTCGATGGATCATCACCCTCTTCTTCAGGATATTCAGTTAATGATATCCTTAGGGTAGGACCCAACATACAAGATTCTCTCTTCTCCATATTCATTAGATCTCGCCAATACAAATATTTATTGACAGCCGACATCGAAAAGATGTACAGGCAGGTACAAGTAAACGAAAATGATCGCAATCTGCAATTAATACTGTGGAGAGAGGATGAGTTTTTACCTGTAGATACGCTACGTTTAAATACTATCACTTACGGCACCGCAAGCGCTAGCTATTTGAGTACGCGATGCATTTGGCAGGTTGGCGATGAATGTCAAGATGAAGTTATAAAAAACATCATACAAAGGGATTTTCTTGTAGATGATTTAATAACAGGTGCTGATAATGAATCAGATTTACGCTATATACAATCAACTGTTACAAAAGAACTAAACAAAGCATGTTTTAACTTGAGAAAATTTAAAACTAATTTAAAATCAATCTTCGATGATGCAACCATTCATAATGAGAATCTAATGTTTAGTGATTCAACTAATACCTTAGGCTTAGGTTGGAATCCAGAAACCGATACTTTTACATTTCCTACTAAATGTTTTGATAACGTTTCGAATGTGACCAAAAGAGTAATAACATCAAATTCTTTTAAAATATTTGATCCATTGGGACTATTGAGTCCAATCATTATTGTGCCTAAAATGATAATTCAATCATTATGGTTTCAAAAGGTTGACTGGGATGAACCAGTACCAATCAAAACGAAAGAAAAATGGGATGTATTTTGCAATAAGTGCCACTCAATATCCGATTTACGTATACCCAGGCTTGTTGTATGCAATGCACCCAAATTAATAGAAATACACGCGTTTAGTGATGCTTCGCAAAGGGCTTACGGCGCTTGTATTTATGTAAGGTCGATCGATAGCAATAATCACATAAATGTTAGTCTTCTTTGCTCTAAATCAAAGGTTTCCCCTATAAAGCCCGTCACGATACCTCGTCTCGAGCTTTGTGCTGCTCTTTTGTCAGCAAGACTTACTAGGTGTGTCATAGACTCCCTCAGACTATCTGTAGATAGGATCATTTTGTGGTGCGACTCTAGTGTGGTCTTATGTTGGCTGAAGGTTGATCCCAAGAAACTTAAAACATTCGTTGCTAACAGAGTTGTCGAAATACAAGAACTGACACACACCTCTTCATGGCGTTATGTATCAACATCCGAAAACCCAGCTGATTTAATATCTAGAGGCGTTGAACCAGACGTGCTGCCTACATTAGATGTTTGGTGGTGCGGACCTAAATTTCTTTATTCAGATGAGTCTACATGGCCTATTCTTAAGAAAGACCATTCACTACAATCTGTGGAAATAGAGGTTAAAGCAAACGCAGTAGTAATTCCAGAACCCGTATTAGACTTTAAAAATTATTCAAATTTCAATAAATTAAAGTTCATTTATGCCTATGTTAAACGTTTTATATACAATTTGAAAAATCCAAAGGATAAGTTAACAGGCAAACTATCCATAGAAGAATTAAACAGTTCATTTCTAAATCTTTGCTTCTTGGCACAACAGCAATCGTTTATAGGCGAATACAATACTATAAAGGACAAACATATCTTAAATAATAAATCCAAAATTTTACCATTGTCACCATTCATCGATGAACATAATTTAATCAGAGTAGGAGGAAGGATAAGTGCTTCTAATTACTCATATCAAAAAAAATATCCAATCTTGCTTGATGGTGCTCATTACTTCACTAAAATTTTTTTTGAGTACGAACATCGTAAAAATTTACATGCCGGCCCTCAGCTTTTGTTATCCATTACTAGGGAATCAGTGTGGGCAATAAATGGACGTCGTCTAGCGCGTCAAATTGTAAACAAATGCGTTCGATGTAGGCGAGTAGATGTTAATGTTTTATGTCCAAAAATGGGAAACTTACCATCTCAAAGAATTACTCCAGATTTTCCATTTCTGTCAACAGGATTGGATTATGCTGGTCCATTTTTCATATTGAATCGCAAAGGGCGCGGTGCAAAATTATTAAAATGTTACATGTGCATATTTGTTTGCCTACGATATAAATGTATTCATATAGAAGCGGTTAGCTCGCTATCCAGAGAAGATTTCTTGATGACACTTCGTAGATTTATAGCTCGACGTGGCAAGCCATTGGAACTATTTTCTGATAACGGTCGTAATTTTGTGGCTGCTGCTAATGAAATAAGTTCATTCTTACAACAAAACTCCGATGCTGTCATTGACTTTGCAACTCAGGAGGGTATCAAGTTCGTTTTCATACCGGCTTACGCTCCTCATTTTGGCGGCATTTGGGAGGCCGGGGTAAAATCGGCCAAATATCACATTAAACGCGTAATGGGAGCTACACATCTAACATTAGACGAAATTTCTACTCTCTTTGCGCAAGTGGAGGCGGCAATGCTTAACAGTCGCCCACTGTGTCAACTATCCAGTTCTCCTAACGACTTCCTTCCTCTCACCCCAGGGCACTTTTTGATAGGAAGAGCATTTACAACATTTCCATCAACTTCACTACTCAATCAAAGGTTGGGGCCTCTCCGGCGATATGAAAGGCTTCAGCAAATTCAAGAACACTTTTGGAGGCGATGGCAGCTTGAGTACATTCACGAATTACAAAATCGTATAAAGTGGAAGATCAATAAATCAAGTCTCAGTGTGGGAGACTTAGTTCTTATCCGAGAAGACAACGTTCCACCCTTATGTTGGCGTTTGGGACGAATTTCAAAATTGTTTCCCGGATCAGACGGAATTTCAAGAGTTGCAGACGTTAACACAAGCAGAGGCTGTCTTAGAAGACCCTTAACACGCTTGTGCCCATTACCAAAAGGAGAAGAAGATTCCGATTGTTGAAAGACGGAGCCTTTCAACGGCGGGGAATATGTTTATGTTTCAATTACTTTGCAATATTTGTCTTCTGCTACTTTTTGCTTTAATAATTTAGTCAGGCGTTTCAGTTTGTTTAACTACCTGCGACATTTGTTTTATACACTCTCATTCTAAATTCAAGCAGCTCCGTGTGTGTTTTAACATTACAATTTAAGAAAAATCAATTATATAGTTTGTAACGCACACAATCTTTCCTTTATGTCTTCATCGACAATATGCTACGTATATATTCTCGCGCCTGTATTCTCCGAAGGGAAGGCCACATTTCACCTGATATGATTAAGTGCCAGCGTGACAGACGGTGAGTCTATAGTCTCAGACACTGTGAATACGTATTTTGTATTAATTCTCAGACATATGCAGGATTCGGTTTTGGTAAAGCACGTGGTGTGAAATCACTGCACGTAAGTTTTTAGAAAAACTCATTGGCCTCCGCTGGGATTGGAGCTTGCGTCGCTTGCGTAGTAGGCGACTGCCACCACGGATATTCTTGAAATCGTTAAGAAATGCTCAATATCTTTATTTGCTTAGATTAGATTTCGTTTTTAACACAGTACCTACATTGAAACCGTGAGAATGACACGATAAGGTATAAATGTTATCGCCGGGTTCGGAAGGTTGGTTAATAAGCGAAACGCAAAATTGCTCTTTTCAAAAAAATTACAACTTTGATCGATATAATATAAAATGTTTGATCATACATACACACCCACTCATCGCCACTAATTTCGCTCAACGCTCAAAACTTATGACGTCAACTGTAGATAATATTATTTAGCTAACTTAACATTGAATAATCATTTAACCCGTAAAAGTTATGTTAAAATGAGGTATTAATCCCGAGCTACGAATGTTCCATAACAACGCTCACTTCTTGAACCAAAACGCGTTTCCACGACTTTCCCTTTGTTATTCAAATGATCTACAGATTTATTTCACCGTTACAATTGCCAAATATACCCTCACAATTCACACCATCCTTACTCGCTTCTAATAGGGTTCAGAATACAGTAATTTGAGTGCAAAAGTAAATTGGTAAATGTAACTTTTGCCGGATAAAAATCTGCTAAGTGTGTGATTATTTTGGGAGTTATAGGTTCCGTATTTATATGTTATTGTTTGTATTTATTGTTATTATGTAGACGTTTATGTTTGGCTAAAATTATAGACAACTATTTTTCGTTCTTTATCGAATATAATAGGTATACATCGCGACTCATTAATATCGTAATTTATCATAAGCCGGTTAGAGTGTTAGTATAAGCATGTGCCGATAGATGGGGCTAATTGTACTATGAATCGCGCTGTAGAGATTCTCCGCGGTATATGTATACAGGGTGTCGAGGAAACCGGGACAGCTCTTAAAATACGTGATAGGGTATAATTTTAGGAAGCAATTAAAATAATTATGACAAAAATATTTTCTTCCGTTTTCGAGTAATTCGTGTTCAAAGTTGACCATATCAATACCTTATTTTCGCATAAAAATCAGCTGTAACATAGAGTTATTCACGTGAAATCTAACTATGTTTTTATTTTTTTTCTCCCACTAATAAATCCTGAAATAATCCCATGAAACCATTTTACGAAACCATTAACCTTCCCCTTAATTTAAAAAGTTTAATGACTGCGTACGGAATGTAGGTAAACGCGACCGCGCGTTCATTCAATCGCTTAAGGCCGCGAGCTCTTCGGCCATAGCCTATAACTACGTTATCGTTGGAGCTAGATATTTTACGATTTCAACATAGTGATATATTCATAAAACCCTACAACTTCTAGAAGACAACTGTTCCTTTTTCTCCGACACCCTGTATACTAAGACTCGTTGCATAATAGAAAACTTATATCTCTCTGGTATTCAGTCATTTATTTGATCCCAAGTATCTACTCGAAGGTCTGAGCACTGGTTTTAATGCTACATTGTAACTTTCTTTAAAACTCACACACTTTTCACCTCCATGCTTGTAAGGGTGAGGGAATGTCTCCGAGTATGGTATTATGTTTAGAGGTTTACAATTTTCGTACACGTCAGCGTGTGGTTAAAAAAATTTTGATACATTGATATTTTAACAGGAAATTTGTATTTTCATAAATATAAATGTTATTTTCTAATTTATTATAATTGAATATGCATTTCTAATTAAATTAAATCAGTCGCCAATTGCTTGCTTGCATATAATTACGCGTTTGCTTCATATTAGAGAAACTGGTACCAAATTATTTCCTTGCAATATAAAATACTACAGCAATTGTTTTTTTTTGTGTGGATTAGTGACGGATCCCTAAAAGGGGGTTGTATTAATTTCATCTTTTTGCAGCCGTGCGAGTTTGTCATCACAGACGTCACAGGGGATGTGTTTCGGTTTGTTATTAGATATATGTAAGCCGTGTTTACATGACGTATACAATACTTATGTAAGTATACGCCATCATAATATTATTTTCAGTGATGTATATCTCACTATTAGTACAATACCCATACTTAAATTTGTATATAAGACCAGGGGGCCAGTTATGATCGCTTAAGCAGCACGTATTAAGAACTTCTTAGCTTTGACGTTTGATATTGCAGTTCTTAATATGCTCTGCCTGAACTAATGATGGTAGGTCCCTGTTACGAACGCAGCCGTAACAACATACCATTCTTGTCTATACTCATTCAATGTATGATATTGTCAATGCCTGGAAACGGCAGACACATTCAAAATCAGCTTAATCATTATCTTGCTCTCAACCGGCAAACTTTGTAACCACCTGAGGATTAATTTATATTATAGTAGTTATCTATCGTACCAGTGCCTTTTTATTTCTTCACAACATCTAAGAAGAAACAGTCCCCATTCGTTATTTAATTCTAACTCAGTTATATTGATACAGAAGTACATCCAAGATAAGAAATGTTGATTGATATGTTGTTTATTGATAATCTCAAAACCAACGAAACCCTAATTTTGTAACAAGTTTTCTATCAGTCAAATTATAAGCGTTTTGTTGCAATAGTTGCTCTCCAACTTCCCATAAGAGACACGAAAGAGAGCTGAAAATGAAAATGATTTATTCAGTTTAGGCCCTGGTAAGGCACTTATGAATGTCGAGGAATTTACCACCGGTTTGGAAACTAGCCTTCTGAGAAGAACCGGCAAGAAACTCAGCTGGCATCATGTACATTTCATTACACAGTAAACAATGATAATTACAATAAAAACATCATAAATTATTCACAATAGTGAAAATTGTATCAGCATGCATGTGTAAAAAATAATAATTAAAAAGGTAAAAACAATACCAAATGATTTACATAACATGTTTGCATACCATGTCATTGCATTGAATAGCTACAAGCTAACAATATAAACACTGTTATATGCAAATAGTATGTTATTGTATCAAGAGCGGAGGTCAGGAGCCCTCTCAGACCATCCCAGTAATATTTCCTTCATCTAGACCTAACTGATTGCCTAAAAACTTTTGCTACAGGAAGCAGGCCTCATAAAAGTATAGGCAGAGAGCTGGAATCCTTAGGTCTTACGTAATTTTTTTTTAGATATATTGTCTTAAGCTCCTTGTGAAACTGTTCGCGCTTAGTTATAAAAACACGGTAATAAGCTTTAAAGACAAGAGAAAATTATAATTAATATCCATTCATATAAATTTCTAATGAAATAGTTTTATAACAACTCAAGAAAAATTCAACTCTGCCATGTGTCAATAGAAAACAAATGCAGAACCCCAAATATATCTAAGAATTCAATGAATTGCGTATAGGACCAGGGGCCTTACCATGAGCTCTTATTGCCATGATAGTTTCACTCATTTATGTGACAGATGTATGTGACGTGTATACATCTGTCACTTTCGCACAACTGAATTAACATTGCAATAAGAGCTCATGGTTGGGCCCCTGAGACGGCGATAGATGCAACATCTTCAATAATGTATATACATTTTATTTGAAACAATTATTTATTCTGTGATAAAACGTCCATGATGCTTGCTGAGTTTCTTGCCGGTTCTTTTCAGAAGTCTAGTTTCCGATGTCATAAGGGCCCTAGTGGCCCTGTATTGAATAAATAATTTTCTTTTTCATTTATGTTGGCACCAAATTATCTTCATTGAAAAGCGAGTGTTAGAACATCCACATTTCTGGGAAATTGTTTATAAAAAACAAAGATACATCTCATGGCGGTAGGCAGAGACCACTGACCAATTGTAGGTTAAAACATTGTTTTTAGCCCCACAGCTCCCAGACTACTCGGCTCCAACGCAGGCCACTAACTTTGATAAAACTTGCGCGATACATGGCAACATTCCCCCAAGTTCGTAAACAAAGAAAATAAGTTGATCGTTCCATACACGAGCCATGTAAGTATAAGTTGGGATAATGTAGACCTTGTAATTCTGATAAATGGAGGTATTGTGCCAGTCTGTAGGGGAAAGTATGGGTAATAATAGATGGGATTTATCGAGAACAAGTTACTTGTCGGGGAAAGTGTATGTCCTTGGCTCTTGAACTATTATACTCGCTAAATAATAGTTATAACTATCTGTGCCCCGCGGTTTCACCTTAGTTTCGTGTTGTTATTCACGGAATTCTAAATTATTTTTATAGACGACTTGAAAAAAGGAGTTTATTAATTCGACTATATGTTTTGGTCTTTGCCTACCCCCATAGAATACAGGCGTGAGCAATGTATGTCTTAATAAAAGTCGTCTTAGTTATTATTTGAAAAATCAGCTACCTACCGGTAAAAGTTCGGCTATCATCGGTCCCGACGTTATAAATACGAGAAGGAACAAGCAGGCAGACAGAGACAACATTTAGAAAAAAATGTTTTCAACCATGTGTAGTATAAACTGCTAAATTCATTTATTGAAAAGCTATTTATTTGAAATACAAGTAGACACTTCTATTGTATTTATCTGTATAGATAAGTATTCGTAGTAGTGCGAGATAGAATACCTACAATTGTAGAGTATATATCTCGCAAGAATCTTTCAAGAAGGCTCGTTATATTCATCTCAGTCAGCTTATAGTGTCGTCAGTGATATCTCCATACACGGAGTTAATATTAACTATACAATTATGTATTCACGTGCCGACGCCTCGCGATACTGAAATGATGTCACTGAAACTCTTGACTCACTGAATACGGGTGGCTTCAGCCAAATTAATTATGTGTTTATCAAAGTTCACTTTGATTTTAACAATACATACGTCATACATACGTATATACTCACGCCTGTATTCCCCGAAGGGGTAGGCAGAGGTGTTGAAATAACACCACCTTTCACTGAAGATGAGTCAGTGTTAACGTGACGAGTCTCACGCCGTCTCACCGTCTCAGAAATACGTTTTAAAATTACTTCTCAGACATATGCAGGTTTCCTCACGATGTTTTCCTTCACTTCACTTCATATAATTTGACAATTAGCACTCAAATATCTACCTGTAAGTGTGTGTACTCACACTTTCCCAGAAAGTTGTTTAACCCATTGGATATTATTCTCCAAATATAAATTGCATCGGTGGTATCCACAACGGATGGCAATCATAACAAAATATATAACAGCCGTGGTGGTAGTGGGGTTCGAGTAGTAGCCTGCTACACAAGCGTCGGCATGCACCAATGAGGCTGGCAGCATTGCCACGTTGAATAGCAATGCCGATTCTCTGAGCGAGAAAAGCCCCAGCTCTCTTGTCACGATGATAAATTAATTTTGATACATAATGAACATTTTTTTTACAATTTCCAAAATCATTTTGTTTTGTCATTGAAACGGCTGGACCGATTTTAACGGGACTATCTAATTTTAATTTAAAAAATAGGGTTACGCGAAATTAACCCTCTATTGATTTAAGTCTACGCGGGTGACACCGCGGGGTACAGCTAGTGTAAGCAGATGCATAAATGAAGGTATACAGGCGTGAGGATATGTCTACGAAAATAATACCTACTAATCATATCAAACGGACTATGACAAGAAATTCTACATTCCCTTATATAAATAGGAGCCAATTTTCTATTCATTCGTTCGCTTCATTCATTCATTCACTGTATGAATTAAACCTCGATTTCAAAGCTCGTGAGCTCTGAAATGAGATAATATTCTGATGTGCGATGCTTTCACTACTGAAAAGGGTATTTATGCTTTGAGTGAATGTCGGGATATTTGTATAACTTTGAATGTAAAAGGCTTGCGTTTAGCTTGCATCTTATTCGTTTAGCACGTGACACTAATTAAACACGTATTTCATTTTAAATACTATCGTCACTTTTAATGAAGCCGCCTCACTGCCAAAATTTTTTACTCTACATCTATACATATACATACATACATACATACAGATAAATAAAATTGAAGTGTCTGTTTGTAATTCGAAAATCACAGCTTTTCACTAAATGCATATGAAAGTATACACGGTTCAGACATAGAAAAACCAATTTTTAATTTTTATCTCTGTCTGTCTGTCTGTCCGTCTGTCTTTCTGTCTGTCTGTTTGTTCCAGGTAATCTCCCAAACGGCTGGACCGATCTAAACGGGACTTTCACTGGCAGATAGCTAATGCTACAAGGAGTAACTTAGGCTACATTTATTTTTAAAATATCATTAGAGTTCCGCGGGTTCCCATGAAATTAACTTTACGCGGGTGAAACCGCGGGGCACAGCTAGTTTATTTATATAAATGAATTGCTGTTCCTTAGTCTCGCTAAAACTCGGGAATGGCTGGACCGATTTAGGTAATTTTGATCTTGATATATTTGTGAAAGTTCAGGGAAGGGTAGATTAAAAGGTGATACGAAGTTCACTTGGTAAACTAGTTTAAAATAGCTAAGTGAGTAGGCATTTTTTGAAACGCGAATCTCCGAAATTTCTTGACAGATTTAATGGGACTTTCTCTGGCAGATAGTTCACTTTACAAGGCATGGTAATTTACAGCTAATTTACTACGCAATTTAATTAATATACAAGTCATTACATGCATTTCGTGAAAAGCTGTTATTTTTTCATCACAAATAGACACTACAATTGTATTTATGTGTAGGATACTCTAATATACTTGCCCTATAACAAAAGCATTTTGTAAATGTTCGCTAAATGCATGAACCAGACACGCCCCCCCAGTGGTATTCAGGAGTGATGGTAAACTGGCTCCATCACAGTCGGGCGCAGATGTTGAATAATAAAGCGTGTCTAGCAGCCGACTCCGCTGTTTTACAATTCCTTTAGCAATTATTCAGCGCTGAACGGAAAGCACTGATTTCCTGCGGGAATATTTCACTTTACAGGCAAAGGTAGCTTGCGGTGAGCTGGAAATACTATCTATCAATCTGTTTTTATTAATGTTGAGATCTAAATAGTGACTTCAAAACACTAATCAATCTTATACCTTTAAACGAGCTATTCTTGTATATATATTATATAGAATCTGGATCTCGGGAACGGCCGCAACGATTTTCATGAAATTTTGTATGTATGGGGTTTCGGGGGCAAAAAATTGATCTAGCTAGATTTCACTTTCAGAAAACATCGTTTTGACCAGGTGTTAATGCACTGAAAAACTCATAATATATCAATACGGCGGTAAATGTCGCCGACAACTGTCAAGTTATGATAGCTCAGAGGTGAGGCTGTCAGCTTTCGAGGTGTTAACGAAACTAGAGTACCCCGGTTCGAGACTGACGTTCACCGGTACGATGTTTCTCCTTTTTTTTTACTAGCTTTTATGAGAAAACATTAAGTTTTTTTCTTTTGTGGCAAAAGTTTATTTTTTTGTGAGAACAAGAAACAGGGCACAGCTCGGTCAACCAGGTACTGATATATTATACTAGCTACGCCGAGAGTTAATTTCACGTGTAGCCCGCGGACCCCTATTGTTTTTTTTAAATAAACGTAGCGTTTAAACATAATTTAAAGCGATTGAAGCACAATTTAATTTACGTGAATACTACTTCAACGACACTTCGATCAAACGACTTTAGAATCGACGCCGGATGATAATACGAAACCTCTGTCTACGATCAAGTCGCTACGATATCGTAACGGTTTTCATTACGAGAATTAGCCTACAGGGGCCTACCATCATGGATTTAAGCAGAGCGTATTAAGAACTCATCTATATACATATACAGATAAATAAAATTAAAGTGTCTGTTTGTAAATCCAAAATAACAGCTTTTCACTAAATGCATATGAAAGTATACACGCTACTGACACTAAAAAAACAAGTTTTAAAATTTTTCTCTGTCTGTCTGTCTGTTTGTTCCGGGTAATCTCTGAAACGGCCGGACCGATTTTAACGGGACTTTCACTGGCAGGTAGCTGATGTTTCAAGGAGTAACTTAGGCTCCTTTTAGTTATGAAAAATATTAGGGTTCCGAGACAATATGGATGAAACTAAATCTACGCGGGTGAAACCGCGGGGCACAGCTAGTCGATAATAAAATCAATGTATCATTCATTACAAAATTCTTTCTCTAAGCCCTGAGCCACCATTGTCTAGAAATTGTATCAATCTGTTTTTTTTATTTTGATCTTTGTAGCAAAAGCTGTAAACACAACATTATTTGTCAATAATGGTCGGAGTTTCGAGAAATATTTTTACCGTCCCAGAAATATCTATTTTTAGCATGTTTATGAAATAAAGCCTCGATTTTCTATCGAATTAACTGCTCTATACCCCTGTTAATAAGATATATAGCTGTATAAAAACAGCATTAATAACAACACTTGCTAGGAAATTGTGTCACATAAAGCTAGTGTTTTTCCTGTTCTTTGGTATATTGCAATATTTACTGGATTATGTCGTATATTTTGAACCTTTTCCCCATTATAATAAGGGTGTCAATAACGTACCATTTTCATCACCTTATTAACTTATGAAAAGGTTCGATATCCAATCTTTCCTTTCTCGACATAACAGGTGTCGATATGCCACCGTCTGTTCATGAAAAATGGTTATGTACCACAAATCCAGGAATTTGGAATTAGTTATTCAGAATTTTGTGTACCTATGTTAAAAGTTAAATTACACACCATATAAGATACTTGGGTTTTCTAAAAATAACTTCCCAGTTAAAGTATTTTTTGCCTAAAGTGATTACATTGCGAGTTTTTCTCATGTGACCCAAGTACTTAGTACTTATAATAATAGTTTTGAAATCACTTCTCAGACAAATGCAGGCTTCACGATGTTTTCCTTCACGGTAAATCAGTTGGTCTGAAATCACCGCACATAAGTTTTTAGAAAACATCGTCGTTTGTGTAGGACGTGACTGCTCAAATCCCACGGCCACACAGCATTTTGTTGACATATTTTTGCTATCTAGACATATTTGTAAATTCCTAATTTCCTCAATAATCATGTGACTTGTAAGGCTCTATCCGTTGCCATGGCGACGCGATTGGCCCCAGCTGCTGGCGGAAATAGTTGAGTCGCTGCCTCCTGATGTCGAATAAAATATGTAACAGTCCATTTGGAAGTCCTTTGTGATTGCGAGGACAATGTTTATCTTTCTTTGCAATTACTTTTTGACCGACTTCACAAAAACGAGGTTTTATTTTCCAACAGCTGTACGGAAAACTTTTTTTTTATTTACGGTTTCTTTATGAAATCTTCGTCAGTCTAGTGGTCGCAAATGCTACTGTAGAACATGTCTTAGGTTCGACCCCCGGGTCAGGCAAAGTGTTGTTGAGTTTTTCATCTGTAATTTCCCAGTAGCAGCACGGAGTGTGGCTTAGTGTTCAGTAAATGGCAATGGGTTCTCCACATATTACATGGGAGTTTAAATATAACTGGATAAATTTAAATTTAAACGCGCATTACTCCACATGCTTTATACTACATAAGATTTGCTCTTTAAAGTCGATCAAAAATCTAAGCCTTTATTGATAATGTAGCATATTTGTGAAATATATTAATTGATCTCATTGGTCTGAAAAAAAAAATCAAAAAAAAACTATTTATAATCTTTATAATATAGTGGTAAGTGTCTGATCGATAAGTAGTATCTTTAGAAATGTCAGTTATTTATTTCCCATGAACTTATTACGAAAATGATTTATTCAGTTAAGACCTTGGTAAGGTACTAATGAATGTCAAGGAATTTACCACCATTTACCACATTATTATAATATAGTTGCTAAAAATAAAATGTTTAAAGTTGAGTTGAAAATTAACTTCTCGTGTATAACCTACCTATCCGTGTATAACCACACGAGTACTGAAGTCGCGACAAATTGCATATTTATATGTCACCAGACTGAATCAGGTTTCCACGGATGTGGCTGGAGCTTCCACTCTTTATGGTACACGATATTTGTACTAAAAATATACATGCCTTGGAAAAGAACTGGGGACCAACGATATTCGTTCGCTTTGACATTAAATTTTAAGGTACCATAATATATACTAAATGTAACGTCAAAGTTCAGAAATTCTTAATACGCTCTGCTTAAACTGATGATGGCAGGCCTCCTGTTGTTTTCTAAAAGTTGTAGGATATTATAAATATATGATGATGATATCAATATAACTCGGTTCACTCTGATTTCAGGTAGTAAGCATGTTACATCACGTTTTTTTCCTTAACTTGTATTGGCTTTGAAATAAATATCAGAAAAATATGATGCGAAAGAAATTATCATTAGGAATCCTTCATTTGTCAGAGAAGAAATCCTAAGACGTACTCGTATGTAGCCTGAAACAGCTGGATTCACTGTCAGATTCATCTTTCACGTTGGCACATCTTTAAGAATTGTGGGAGTACAACTCTGGTATTGGTAAGTCATCAGGTGGACTGAACCATTGCTGGCCACTTTAGTGCCATAATTTGTGTGATTGATTAAAGACTTAATTATAAATACAGGGACCAGAAGGCCAACTATGATTGTTTAAGCAGCGCGTATTAAGAACTTCTTATCTTTAACGTTTGAATTTACGGTACATAATGAAACGTCAAAGCAAAGATTTTTTTAATACGCTTTGCTTAAACCGATGATGGTAAGCCCACTGTAGTTAAAACTAATTACAAGTAGAAGGAATTACTCAAATCAGTGTCTCTCAGGATCGTGCTAAGACTATCTGAATAGCAATGCTGATTCTTTGAAAAATCGTGTCGTGTGGTGTAAAAGAGCGTACATGTTGAAGTATTCTCTCTCTATCTTAGAATATTATACTTGTTGGTGTGATATACGTGTGACGTCATTTATATTTATACCGCTGATGAGACTCGGCATAAATTCGTATTTTGTTTTATCAAGCCAACATGCAGGAAGTCTCCCTAACTTACCAACAATTTGTATGAAATTGGATTTAATTCTACTTTAATATTGTTCCGTTTGTTATATTTTGTTCACAACATAATATGAGTTGTTGTGTAAATTTAGATGAAGTTTATTCTGTCGTGAAGTCCTGCTGTAACATCAACTATCGGCAAGTGGAACTCCTGCTAAAATTGGTCCAACCGTTTCTGAGATTAACCGGAACAAATAGACAGACGAACAGACCTACAGAAAATAAAATCTTGTTTTTTAAGAACCATATTTACTTTCAAATGCATTAAATGGAAAGCTGTTAATTATGAATTCAAACGAGACACTTCAATTTTATTTATCTGTATAAGATATAGATAGTATAAAAACAAGCAAATACAATAATATTAAAAAATATATTGATGATTGATAATAAGAATGAAATTCAGAATTTTCATAGTTTATACCGTGAGCCTAGCGTGACTTAATCATAAAGTTATTTCTTCATATTATATATAAATGTTTTTTATGTAAATAAAAACAACCTAGAATATTGAGTAAATTTTCATCTAATAATTTATCAAAGTTATTAGAGCACGTTTGGAGAGGTCTCCAACGAAATTCCTAGTCTTCGTAACGATATTGTCAAGCACGATTACAAACTGACAGACTGGAAATTTAATTATTATGAATAAACGTAGCGCTACGAGCTACGATAACGTAGTTACGCGCTACGCCGTAGCACTTGCTACGAAACCTTGGTGAATCGCTACATTGCGATATTACACCATTATAATACTTAATGATATCTATTTAGGAGCTATTTTTCTTTGTAACTTATTATGATTCTATATTTTATCGTGGAGTAGCACATTGAACTTTCTGATGACGTAATAAGGATAGAATTCAATCGCTCATAACTTCAAGATTATAATGCGCTAAAGTTGGTTAATGTCATGGATAGGTCATATTTATATTTGAATGTAATTGTTTTATACTACGTGTCGTGTAGCATTTAAGCAGCTATCTGCCAATGTAAGTCCCGTTAAAATCGGTCCAGCCGTTTCAGAGATTACCCGGAACAAACAGACAGATAGTAATAGTTTTTTTTTTTTAAATGGCTTTTCTATGTCAGTACCGTGTATACTTTCATATGCATTTAGACAAAGGGTGTAATTTTGAAATTACAAACAGACACTTCAATTTAATTCATCTGTATAGATATATACATATAGATTTGTTTGCGATCTTACCGACATGATAGTACTCAGTCGGGCAACACCGGAATTGGTACAAAATATCCCCTAACGTTTCACTTGTAACAAATTTAAACATTTTAAATGTTAAATATACTGAGCTAAGAAACCCCACTGTTAATGTAATTGCCTTAGTATTCAACTGAGGTATTGAAACTTTTCCACAAGACTTAGTCCTGAGAGTAAAGTAAACAGTAAGTAGGTCCCGCCGAGGGTTGGATCTTGGTCACACGAAGTTTATTTATTTCTTTTTGCTTCTTACATTTTGTACAATTGGAACTTATATACTGAGTAACTCTTTTGTGTGGCAAAGTATACGATTTCTCAATAAACTACCGTTAAAATGTGTGAACTACCATACATACATATGCTCACGCCGGTATTCCCCAAAGTGGTAGGTTGAGGTGTTGTAATAAACACCCACTTTTCACTGAAGATGATGCTAAATTGACAGATGGTGAGTCCATCGCCGTATCAGGCACTATACATACGTCTTTGAATTACTGTTCAGACATATGCAGGTTTTCTCACGATAATTTCCTTCACCCTAAAGCACGTGGGGTGAAATGGGGGAGGCTTTAACGCTGCTAAAAGGGGGCAAGATTATTGCCACTGACCAGGCACTATTCAGACTTCAGGCTACTAGGAAATTACAGATTCGAAAAACCTAATAACACTTTACCCGACCCTAGATAAAATATAAAGGACCCTTCACTCACCCCTTTAAAATTTGAAAAATAATATTTGCAATTAATTAAGCTAAGCGAGAAAACACAGAAGCCTTCTACATACATACGAGATTAGCAACAAGTATTTTGTACGTATGTATACATATTTATGTCTGTGTGGGTATCTGTTTGACTTTACCACAGACTATTGAAATCACGGAGATGATACGCTCTCGTAACCGCTTTTAAAGGACGTGGGTAGCCGCTTACTATCAAGAGGGTTGCATGTTATCCAGGCTTTATAATCGGTGGGATAACGTGTCAAAAAGTTCCTTTTAACTATTCTACATTTAACATAAGCCGTAGTTAACCTAGCTAGCACATCTGATTAACTTATCCTCCATTAGTAAGTAATTATCAAATTGTGACATATTTTTAAAGTGGCTGGGTTTTTTCCGGACTCTTCTCAGTAAAAGCAAACTCCTGATTCTGGCAAAAGCATTAATAATCATGTCATTCTGACATTTTCAAAGTAGTTTATTAAAATCGGCCAGTAGAGAATTGTACATCGTGAGAAAACCTGCTTATGTCTGAGAAGTAATTCACAGACGAATAATATAGTATCTCAGACGGCGATAGACTCACTATCTGTCATTTTGGCA
The DNA here is from genome assembly GCA_964035505.1 of Watsonalla cultraria. Classification (NCBI taxonomy): domain Eukaryota; kingdom Metazoa; phylum Arthropoda; class Insecta; order Lepidoptera; family Drepanidae; genus Watsonalla; species Watsonalla cultraria. The sequence goes on along the minus strand of OZ037734.1, from coordinate 7,496,920 downwards.
TTTGATCGTCATAGGTGAAAAGTGGGTGTTGTTATTACAACACCGATTCTTACCCCTTCGACCCTTCTGGGATGGCGTCGGCATATCTAAATATATATAACTCAAAGGTGACTGACTGACTGACATAGTGATCTATCAACGCACAGCCCGGACGGATCGGGCTGAAATTTGGCATGCAGGTAGATGTTATGACGTAGGCATCCGCTAAGAAAGGATTTTGATTAATTCTACCCCCAAGGGAATAAAATAGGGGATGAAAGTTTTTATGAAACTAAATTTACACGGGTGAAACCGCGGGGCACAGCTACTAAATATACTTTATTAAAGTCTTATAAGATATAGATCTTTTGAAATATGAATTCTTTAGGTGCATGTATGTATATATGTAATGTACAGTCCCCAGTCGGGTTCCTCTGAAATTTGAATAAGGGATTCCTTTTTCTCAAAGTATAACATGTCCATTCAGTGGCATATCTATGTGTAAATATTTCTATGATCCGAGGTAAAATGTTCTCTGACAAAAGTTGGTAGCTACTTTGCTTCAGCTGAAATGTTGCTTTGTGGAGATTGAAACTTTTAGTTGTAATTAAATGAGCGTTTGTAATTATGAGGAAGTGAACATTTTGTACGCGAAATAGACCGAACACTGCTATATTGTTAAGCGTTGTTAAAAATGTATTTTCTATTCATTGCTTTGAATGCGAACATAGTAATAAACTAGCTGCGCCCCCCAGTTTCACCCGCGTAGATTTAGTTTCATCCTTATTGTCGCTGAACCCTAATATTTTTAATAAACAAGCCTAAGTTACTCCTTGAGACATCAGCTACCTGCCAGTGAAAATCTCGTTAAAATCGGTCCAGCCGTTTCAGAGATTACCCGGAACAGACAGATAGACAGACAGACAGACAGAGAAAAATTTTAAACCTTGGTTTTTTGTTGTCAGTAGCGTGTATAGCGTATATACTTTCATACTCGTATGCATTTAGTGAAAAGCTGTTATTTTGGAATTACAAACAGACACTTTAATTTTATTTATCTGTATAGATGTAGATGTATAGATAAATATAAAATTGGCTATCCATGGTCTCCTATTGTCTCTAGAAACATAATAACAGTGAGACCAACTTCATAACAACTCGTTAGTTACTGATTAATCCGGAAGATTCCGTGTGCGATGCAACCGGTCTTAGCCCGGGGCGTAATCTCCACATAATAGCCCACGTACGTTTAAATCTACTGGACTTAGAGGACTTAGTGGATTTAGAGTGGACTTAAGACATAAGTAGAAAAAAAAATAGTTGAATTGAATATTATTTTCATAAGTGAATATGAGTGGGAATTATTTGAGTGAGAAATATATAAATCTGTCTCAATAGACAGTAAAACTATCATAGCAATAAGACGTAATAGTAGGTTCTTTACTTTAAGCTCTTATTGATATCATAGTTCCACTGTGTGACAGTGACAGACTAATACACGTCATATACATCTGTCTCATAATAAGAGTTAAACTATCATGGCAATAAGAGGTCACGGTAGGTTAAGCGCGAGGGAAACTCTTTTGTTGGTCACGTTTATAGCCTACTATAGCCGCATTTCGGTTTATTTAGCGACCGATATTTTTTAAATCATCTGTACAGATAAAAAAAAATTACATGTCTGTTTGTAATTCCAAACTGACAGCTTTGCAGTATATGCATATGACAGTATATACGATACTAATATAAAAAACCAATCGTTAATTTTTTTGTCTCGGTCTGTCTGTTTGTTCCGGGTAATCTCCGAAACGGCTGGACCAATTTAAACGAGACTTTCACTGACTGATAGATAATGTTACAAGGCCTAACTTAGGCTACTTACATTAAAAAAAACAAAAGGACTTCCATGAAGGTAACTCGCCGCGGGGGACAACTAGTTACTCAATGAAGATCATAATGACCGAACCCGCTACACTTAGCATAGTAATCAAATTTACTAAGCACAAGACCAACGGAGGCGTCGAATTAAGTGATTTAATTACTGCTTAAAATTATATTCACCTCTATCAAGCATTTAAATTATTTAATTAGGTCATAACCAATTAGGTGGCGTAAAATATGTGGCAGTGCTTTTGTGGATTTGGGTCAGATAAATGGTTTTGGTTCATATAATATTAATTGACCTGTCTAGACTCGAGGGGTCTCCTCGAGGTCAATTTGACACACAGACCTATCGAATAGCTAGCAAGATAAAGTGCAATTTATAATACTACTAGCTGTGCCCCGCGGTTTCACTCGCGTAGGGTTAATTTCATGGGTGTTTTTTTAATAAACTTAAAGCCTAAAACATTTCTTGAAACATCAGCTATCTGCCAGTGAAAGTCCCGTTAAAATCCATCCAGCCGTTCACGCGTGATGCCTTGACCAAGGGAAATGGGGATTGATTTTTATATATAAGATGCTATAATATATTGCAATTTATACCTTACAACCCCATTTAATTCCCTTAGGAGTGGACATTCGGAAATTCCTTTCTTAGTGTAAGTATCCTATACCACTCCTCAACAAGAATACAAAACATCACCACTTCCCTTATGGTTGAGGAGGGCGATGAGTGGCATTCACGTACTAGTGAACAGGTGATACTTGTTGGGGCTGGTCATCTCAAGATACAAAATCGTTATAATTTTTTATAGACATTTGTTTGCATTGGAGCTGTGTCCATGGGCTATTAATTTAAATGATTTATTTTGTATTACCCCAAATTTTTTTACACAAAAGTATTTTTGGAAAGAGTAAAGTTTCTTGTCGACATCTTCTCAATAAAAGCAACCTTTCGAACCTGGCGATAGCATGTATAATTCTGTATAATCATGTCGATCAGTCGATTTAAATGTACTTTGCTAAAAGTCTCTCCAAATAATGATATTTTGAAATTAATTTCGACTTAGTATGAGCTTAAGTTTAAGCTTGAAAGATTATATCTATACAGATAAATAAAATTGAAGTGTCTGTTTGTAAATCCAAAATAAAAGTTTTTCACTAAATGCATATGAAAGTGTACACGATACTGACACTAAAAAACCAAGTTTTATTTTTTTTCTCTGTCTGTCTGTCTGTCCGTCTGTCTGTCTATCTGTCTGTCTGTCTGTTTGTTCCGGGTAATCCCTGAAACGGCTGGACCGATTTTAACGGGACTTTCACTGGCAGGTAGCTGATGTTTCAAGGAGTAACTCAGGCTACTTTTATTTATGAAAAATATTAGGATTCCGCGACAATAAGGGTGAAACTAAATCTACCCAGGTGAAACCGCGGGGCACAGCTAGTATAAAATAAATATGCTCACGTCATCCCAGAAGGGTCCCCGGAGGGGTAAGCGGAGGTGTTGTAACAACAACAGCCTCATTTTACCGAATATGATTAAGTACCAACGTGACACAGGGTGAGTCCATTGCCGTCTCAGGCACAAAACAGTCTTTGAATTACTTCTCAGACATATGCAGGTTTTCTCACGATGTTTTCCTTCACCGTAAAGCACGTGGTGTGAAATCACTGCACATAAGTTTTTAGAAAAACTCATTGGTACAGAAGCCGCTTGAAAGATTACCGTCGCTTTTATTGAGTAGTAAGTCTCGAGTATATTGATAACTGGCTGTGCCCCGCGGTTTCATCCGCGTAGATTTAGTTTCATCATTATTGTGCGAGGATCCCAAATTTTTTTAATAAATAAATGTAGTCTAAGTTCATCCTTGAAACATCAGCTACATACCAGCCAGTGAAAGTACCGCTAAAATCGGCCCAGCCGTTTCAGAGATTACCCGGAACACACAGACAGACTGACAGAGAAAAAAATTATAACATGGTTTTTGACACTATCAGTAGCGTGTATACTTTCATATGAATTTAGTGAAAAGCTGTTATTTTGGAATTACAAACAGACACTTCAATTTTATTTATCTGTGTATATCTGTATAGATTATGAATATGTAGCAGTCCGTTAGAGTTGATAATCGCGTGGCCGGTTCATAATAATGCTTCGTGAAACCTACGCGACACTGCACAAACGAGTTATTAAACTTTTGTTCTTATTGAAAGCTAAAAGGTGTTCAGCTTACTATAGTTTGTTTGAAACTCTGTTGTAGTTTTACTACACTACAGTTGATAAAGTTCTTGCAAGTCTTTTGTACTGTTACTTTTTTTATTAAACTAAGTAGTTTGGTATTAATTTTCTTGGTTCAAGTGTAGTGGTTATGTCGACACAGTTATCCTTTATTGCACACAACAATATTGCTAATTCTATATCTATACATCTATACAGGTAAATAAAAACTGAAGTGTCTGTTTGTTATTCCAAATTAACAGTTTATCTCCAAAGGCATATATTAATAAAGTGTAAGATACTGTAGAAGTGTAGTTGTGATACCACATTTGAACAGTTGCCTACTATGCAAGCGACGCAAGTTGGAATCCCAGTGTAGCCAGTACCAATGAGTTTTCTAAAAATTTAAGTACAGTGATTTCACACCACATGCTTTACGGTGAAGGAAAACATCGTGAGGAAACCTGCATATGTTTGAGAAGTAATTCAAACACGTATGTATAGTGCCTGAGACGGTGATAGACTCACCATCTGTCACGTAATCATCTTCGGTTAGATGTGGGTGTTGTGTGTGATTACAACACCTCTGCCTACCCCTTCGTGAAATACAGAGAGCATATTCTTTAAAATCTTTTAGATTGACCACACTCACACATAGGTTCTAATTTGAATAAATATTTCTAGATTCCCTACCGTATGTAAAGCGTATATTTAAACTGTGCCATAACTGTATGTTTGTGTATTACAGCGGTACAAACAAATGTGCCACGTTAATTCCCGCGGCTGAATGATGTGCCGCCACACCACCAAGCGAATTGCCCAGCGGTGGGCGTGGCCAGTGGCCATTACATACGGCTCTGATGAAATTGCTCGCGTCACCCGTGTTTTGACAATTAGTTTAATACTATTCCCATTGTAAATGCGGCTGACTTTGACCCGCGAGAGTTTGTTTTGTTTTATGTCCCCCTAATGTTTATCTATACAGAAAATTAAAATTGAAGTGTCTGTTTGTAGTTCCAAATAAACAGCTTTTCATTAAATGCATATGAAAGTTTATGCGGTACTCACGTTAAAAAAACAACATTTTTTTATATCTTTCTGTCGGTCTGTTTTTTCCGGCTAATCGACGAAACGGCTAGACCGATTTTAACATATACCCACTGGCAGATAGCAAATGTAGAACTTAGCTTTCTTTAATTTAAAAACAACATCAGAGTTCAGAAAGAGTGTTAAGACATTAACAATATGTACCTGAAGTTTGGAAGTTGGCGGTGGGTCCACCCACGTGCCTCGTAAAGCACGTTGAGCCGCTGGTCCTACGCGTGATCTCTCTCCGGTCGTGCCGTATTGCCTCCCATCCCACTATGAGAGTGAGGCAATAAAGATTGCACCTGTGCTTGCGCACACACGCGTGCACTATAATATCTCCTGCGCAGATGGCTAATTCCCGTTGAGATTAGCTTCCGCGGCCGAAATTCGGTAGATCATTAATAGTAGTGAAACTATCATAGCAATATGATCTCTTGATAAGACAATCAGCGGCTTAAAGAGATGAAATTCATCAAAAAGATCCACTTTAAACTCACCAACGGCCTATTTGCACCGATCTTCGGTGTTATGCTCAGCTTAGCACTTCGAAGACGAGGGAAGGCGACTTGAAATCGCAAAAAGTTCACAACATTCACAAAACATTTTCGTCTCAATAACTTCTGTGTGAAAACAACAGATTCACCGCTAAGAAAACGCAATATATTTTAAAAGTACGTACTTATTCTAAGAGAGGTAAACATGTTTGGGAAAATTGCTTAACATTAAGTACTTACATTATAGAAAAAGAAGAATTTAGCTTTTTGTTTTGTGTCAAGTCGAACAAAATGACAGCTTAGCGAGAGGTTAAATGTAACTTAGTTCTTCTCGAGAACTTGCAAGATCACTTAACTGGTAGCTCAGCATATCTTGAAGAAAAAACATTAGTCACTACAGGTAGGTACCTACTTCAAAATACTGTTATTTGGCTCGGCCGAATAAGTTAGTAATTTTGGTTTAGACTGATTAGTTCAATGTTTTTATCATATTTTTTCTCATTTTATACAATAACGCACTTAATAAAAAATAAGTAAAAATATAAGTCATTTTATGAAAAAAATTATTGCTGTATTCGTTTTTGTATAATCTGTGGATAATTTTTGTCATTTAAAATATTTTTGTCTTTTGTTATAATTGCTTTTGTCTCCGACTGTGTAATAGAAATAAAATTTCTGGTTATAAAATTACCATTATTTATTTATTTATTTATTTATTTATTTATGTTACACAAACAGATTGAGATCCGAAGAAATTACATTAACAAGAGTATTAACTTAAATATTGGAACTAGATAACAATCCAAAATATGTGTAAACAGCTAGTCTAAGTATATAAACTATAAAGAAACTATATGAAAACTATAATATTAAAAGAAGATATGATAATAAAGAAGATTATTAAAGAGTATCTAAAAATTTGATAAATTTAGGATAATCACTTAATTAGACTATAGATTATAATTGATCAATACTTGTGGAGGTTATCCCGGCACCACCCTTTCAAGGCAGATATATTATTGTTAAATATATCAATGTTCTTGTCTTTGATGGCTATTTCATTGTACTGTCTGCACATTCTAACAAGCGGATTATAATACGACGTGTTGTTATTATATGTTTTTAAAAGAAATGTCCGGGGAGCTCTGATTTTATAACGAGTGTTAATGTTGATGGAGGATAAAAGGAGTGGACAATCTAGTTTGGAATTGATGATTTTGTGTAAATATAATAGGTCAAACTTTTTACGACGGGTGGCAAGAGATGTTATTTTAAAAGCAGCCAAGCGGTCGTCATAACATGAAAGCTTTCTTCCGTACTTGAAACGATAAGCTAGAATTTTGAGGCATCTGTTCTGAACATTCTCTATACAGTTGATATGAACAGCATAGAATGGTGACCAAATCGGACATGCATATTCCAGTATGCTTCTTATGAGTGTGTTAAATAAATTGAGCATACTTAGTGGTTTTTTAAAGCCTTTAGTAGACCTGGATATGAACCCAAGTAGTTTATTTCCTCTGTTACTGATATACTCATAATGCGACCGGAATGATAATTGTTCGTCGAAGATTATTCCCAGATCTCTGGCTATAGGTCTGCGATCTAATGTTTGATTAGATATTGCATAGTCAAATAATATCTTTGTATGTTTTTTGGTGAATGTTATAACAAAACATTTGCTCGCATTCAGTTGCATCTTATTTACGTGACACCAGTTAGAAATTATATTAAGATCGTTTTGCAGAGCTATGCAGTCACCTGGCTCATTAATGTCCCTAAAAACTTTTAAATCGTCTGCGTATAGAAGCTTAGGGCTTGAAATTTGGTCAATAAGATCATTAATAAAAACAATAAATAGAAGTGGACCCAGATGCGACCCCTGTGGAACACCTGAGAGCACAGATACTGGTTGGGAAGTGCAGCCACCAATAGCAACCAATTGACATCTATTTCTAAGATACGAGCAAATCCACCTATAGAGGTTACCATGTATACCCAATGAACAGACTTTGCTACACAAAATGCTGTGGTTGACTTTGTCAAACGCCTTGCTGAAATCGGTGTAAATAGAGTCAACTTGACCACCTGAGGCAAAAGAGTTACACAAAAAGTTTTTATAGACAAGGAGATTGCTTATAGTTGATCTGTTCTCAACGAAACCGTGTTGATGTTCTGAGATATACAATTTGAAATGATTATATAAGTGTTTGTAAATCAATGATTCAAAGATTTTAGCAATACACGATAAAATACTTATGGGTCTATAGTTTTGGCACAGGTTCTTGTCGCCAGATTTGAAAATAGGCACGACATGAGCAATCTTCCATAAAGAGGGAAACATTCCAGCTTTTAGAGACTTGTTGAATAGTAATGTTAATGGAACACAGAGTTCTTTTCCACATGCCCGAATGAATGAAGGTGGAATGTTATCTGGGCCGGCACCCTTGTTGGGGTCTAAGCTCTTAATCTCGGCCAAAACTTCCGTTTCTGTAATTGTTATATTACTTAGTACGCTATGATTGAGCTCAGGCATAGAATTAACATTTGGCTCAGCCTGACCAACATGTGACAACTCATATGATGCTTTAAAGAAGTTGGAAAATAGTTCACATATACCTTGGGAGTCGCTAGATGTATGACCACGGTAATGCATTGTTCGTGGAAGTGAACTTTTCCCCTTCCTATTTTTTATGTATCTCCAAAATGATTTGGTATTGTTGTTCAGTGAATTTTCAACTGAGCTGATAAACGCGTTATAGCAATCAATGATTAATGTTTTACTCCTTTTGCGAAGCATTGAAAAAGTATCGTAATCACGTGGGTTATTAAACTGCTTATAACGTCGATGGTATTTATTTTTCTCTTTTATGCATTGTATCAAAGCAGAACTGTACCAATAGGGATATTTGTGTGAATTCGTTTTCCGCATTGGGGTATGCTTTGTGATAACATCATTCAGTTTTTGATAAAACGCGTCAACACAGGTGTCCAGACAAGGCGAGCTCAGAATACTTTCCCAGTCAGTATCGCACAACTCAGATTTAATTTTGATAAAATCACACTTATTAAAGTTTGGTCTTTCAGCTTGAGACCGACACGGTTCAGAGTCTATATGGAGTGTTAAGTCAATAGCGATAGGAGGGTGATGAGAATCGATGCGAGCCAAGGGGTCTGCACCGTACACCGAGACACTTTCTGATGTGGATAGAACCAAGTCCAGAAAGCGGTTATTTGAATTTGGAATATTATTAAATTGATAAAGATTGCATATTGATATGTTTTCAATCAATAATTGTGACTTTCTATCAAGTGCATCAGAGGGGATAAGATAATGGGAAGAACCACTCCTAGTCCACGTTAAATGAGTATTAAAATCACCAACAAGTAAGAACAACTCCTTTTCATCAGAATTCAATATGATCCTTTGACAATTTTCATAAAATGAACATAACTTATCTAGAGGGAGGTCGGGAGGTAAATAGCAGACACATATATTTAGGTTAGGTTGTCCATTGGCTGATGGTATAGTTACCCAGATATCCTCCACAGTACTTTCCCAATCCGTCCGACGTGTCAAATTAAGGGTTTTTTTTACCGCAATCAGCACTCCACCACCTTCAGACTTGGTTATAGAAGTTTGATACCGATCTCTCCGAAAAATATTATACCGTTCATCGAGTATTTCCCCATCAAACACACCCTGGTTTAAATTTGTTTCAGTCAGACAGATTAGGTCATAATTAGAATTAAGTGCACCGCAGAAAACATCATTTAGCTTAGATCTTATTCTATTAACATTCTGATAAAACACTACTACCATTAAATAAAATTTAGAAAAAAACCAGATAGAACAATTTTTTTTTTTTTTTTTTTCCTCTATTTTAGGGTGTTTGTCCATTACAATTTTTGGTTATAAAATTACCATGCAGACGAAGTCGCAGCCAAAAGGATGTAAAAATACCAGGGAATATGTTTAGATAAAAATATTTAGCGAACACTGAAGGCTCTATCGGAAAACGTACGCTAATGTAGGCAGCGATGTGCCGGATATACACGCAGACCTCACGATGCATAGATATGGCTATTTCAATTATTTTTATACTCTAGCTGTGCCCCGCGGTTTCACTCAAAAACTACTGGACAAAATAGATCAAAAACAGTCAGAAAGCAACGTCTTCAACGAGTTACATAGACTATATTGTTAATAATGATTTTGGAATCTGTATGTCAGTAGCGAAAATGTTTTGCTGGAGTCGTAGAGTGAAATAGTACTTTTTGACATATTGAAGATCCGTGGTGGCCATGGGATTTGAGCAGTCGCCTGTTGCGCAAGCGACGCAAGTTAGAATCCCAGCGAGGCCGGTAAGGAAAACGTCGTGAGGTAACCTGCTGAGAAGCAATCCAAAAGACGTATGTATAGTGACTGAGAGGGTGACAGACTCACCATCTGTCACGTTTGGCACTTTATCATCTTCGGTGAAAAGTGGGTGTTGTTATTACAACACCTGACCCTTCTGGGATGGCTTGAGCATAAATAATGTAAATTGTGTTTGTCTCAATGACGCTAAGCAAGTATTTTGTAAGAAGTATAACTGAATACAGATAGTATTCACTTAAAATCAAACTTGATACAGCCAAAACAAAAGTTCAGTTAGTCGTAGAGTGGAATAATACTTTTTGGAAGCACATTGAAGTAAGCGCGCGACTGTACCACCACAACACACGTCTACAAACTAAAACAACAACAGCACGAGATAATGAAGGAAAATTTGCAATTTCATACGATGAACTTGGTTAGGTATTGGCTTTCAATATAGGCGCTTATTTATGAAGTTACCGAACAGCGAGTGACGGCGAGAGTACCGTTCACATCACAATGATAAACTAAGAACCCTTTAAGATATCATCGTTTAAGATAAGAGCTACTTTTAAACCAAGGTATATCTTCTACACTGATATTATAAAGAGAAAAGATTTTATTGTTTGTTTGTTTGCATTGAATAGGCTCCGAAACTACTTGACCGATCTTGAAAATTATTTCATCAATGGATAGCTACATCATCAGCGAGTAACATAGGCTATATTTTATCCCCGTACTCCCACGGGAACTGGAACTACGCGGGTGAAACTGCGTGACGTCCGCTAGTAGTCTATATTTTGTAATATGGGAGTTTATGTATAGTTTAGCGATAACCATTTTGAAATTTGTGAAAAAAATATTTTTGGAAAGAGTAATTTCTGATTTCCTTGCTGGGTTCTTGTCAGCAAAAGCAACCCGGTGTTAACATTTATAATTCTGTACAGTGCAATTTTCACTCTGACAATTTGAAAGATTTTTGTAGAAGTCTAATAATATATAAATACATACATACATACGTATGCTCACGCCTGTATTCCCCGAAGGGGTAGGCAGAGGTGTTGTAATATTCAACACCCACATTTCACCGAACATGATTAAGTGCCAACGTGACAAAAGGTGAGTCCATCGCCGTCTCAGGCACTATACATACGTCTTTGAATTATTTATCAGACATATGAAGGTTTCCTCACGATGTTTTCCTTCACCGTAAAGCACGTGGTGTGAAATTACTGTACATAAGTTTTTTTTAGAAAAACTCATCTGTACATGTCCCGCTGGGATTTGAACTCGCGTCGCTTGCGTAGCAGGCGACTGCTCTATCCCCAAGGCCACCACGGCTCTCTATCAGACTGAGTTGTTTCATTAAAATAGTAAGTGTAAAATTAATTAATAGTTATATTGATGAGTTTGAGTATCGTGCTGACGCTCCAAAGTTCCAGTCTTGAAGACAAACCAGCTGATGTAGGAACATGACAATATATTGTTACAGTTTCTAGTAACTAACTAACCACACTCGTGTCTCATACGATCCACGTCCAGAAACTAGGCATAACATATTAGTACTAAGTAGTACGGCGAGTTCCTCTGAAATCGCACTGGAGCTATGTATCTATACAGATAAATAAAATTTAAGTGTCTGTTTGTAATTCCGAAATAACAGCTTTTCACTAAATGCATATGAAAGTATATACAGTACCGACCTAAAAAAAACAATTAAATTAAAAATATAAAAAAAATTGTTTGTCTGTCTATTCGTTCCGAATAGTTTCTGAAACGGCTGGAACAATTTTAACGGGACGCTCACTGGCAGATAGCTAATTTTACAAGGAGTAATTAATATAGGCTATTTTTATTTTTAAAAAACATGGGAGTTCCACGGACCATCCATGAAGCTAAATCTACGCGTGTGAAACTGTGGGGCACAGCTAGTCTGAAATAAATAGCAAGACTTAAAAATTCATGCGCTTAAATATTCGACTACTGACAAAAAACCTTAAAACAATAAGCGATTTTTTAAAACTAGATTAATATAATAGTAAACTAAATAATTAATGAAGCGCTTAGTTATTTTACAAACTATCTGATTCACAGTAAAATATCATTCTTTGTTAATATATAATCATAAATTACTTCCATATTCCGCATATAAACATATTTACGTAGACACGTCCATTCTACAAGCAAGTTGGTCTGTGAATATTTTTCCGGTCGTACCTCAGCGAACGTATCCGATACTGAATTAGGTTACAGTTGCATTCGATACATCTGTTACAGGGGATTCAATTATATACCAACCTATATAAAACTTGTTTCTCGTGTCGTCTGTGTGGTATAAAGTTTACACACATGTAGCACCACCAATTAATTTGAACGATTCAGAAAAACGTTCGCAGGTAAGTGCGTATAATAATATTTTGTTTCCAATTATAATTTAGAAAAAATACTCACGCCACCAAAGAAGGGTCCCCGAAGGGATACCAACACCCACATTTCACCAAATATGATTAAGAGTCAACGTGATGATGATGAGTCTATCGCCTTTTCAGGCACTATACATACGTCTTTGAATTACTTCTCAGACATATGCCGGTTTCCTACAAAGGTACAGGCCCCTCTGGGATTTGAATTCGCTTGCGTAGCAGGCGACTGCTTAAACCCCACAGCCACCACGGCTCTTATCATAATTAATAAAAAAAAGAAATTTGAATGGCAAATAAGTGCCTATGTGTTCTTGTTGAGGTGAAGGTATAGGTTAGGTAGAGGATGGGTTTTCCAAACTTCCATCCCTGAGTGGGCTAAAAAGGGACATTATGTATCGCGTAATTATTAGTAACCGCGGGGCACAGCTAGTCCTGTATAATTATGTAATACTGACGATTTGAAAGTACTTTGTAAAAAGTCTAATCAGAAGTCTAAGTCTAAGTCTAAGTCTAAAATATTTTTGACTTTGACTTTCCGACTGATCTGTAATAAAAATGTTTGCTTAAAAAGTAAATATGTGTATTTACAAAAAGTATATACATACTAATTTCATTAATATATTTTGTCCACAAAGACGTCCTGGCTTAGTTTACGACCTACTATATTTACGGAGCCTCTATGTTATACCATGATTCTATTACAGCAGAAGATAAATGATGAATTATAAGAAGTAATACGTCAGGATAGAGTATATTTTTGTCTGCACCCATCCCCCTAACCACAACCATGAACCAGAGGAAAAATCCACTTACACAGAACCTCGTAAAATTTGTCTAGAAACACATCTCTTCCACGGAGTATATGCAAATTGTACCCATTGTCATTTATTATGTACGGCGGGAGGCGGGTACATGTGAATTGGATTTTATGGCCCTTGATATAAAGTTGAAATTTGCATTTTTATAGTTGCAGTGACGTTTGAACTCATAGGTTTGTGAGGTTACGAGACGGCTTCTACAAAATTATTAGATCTGATGCCATTGTATATTGAGCAGTCTGTCTGTCTGTGTGACTTTATAAAAGCCATACAGAGTTGGAACTAATTCACTAAATACATAAACAACTAATGCACTGAGCATTTATTATTTTACTAGCTATGCCCCGCGGTTTCACCCGCGTAGATTGAATTTCATCCTTATGATCGCGGAACCCTAATATTTTTAATAACTAAAAGTAGAAACATCAGCTACCTGCCAGTGAAAATCCCGTTAAAATCGGTCCAGCCGTTTCAGAGATTACCCGGAACAAACAGACAGACAGACAGACAGAGAAAAAATTTAAAACTTGGTTTTTCAGTGTCCGTAGCGTGTATACTATCATATGCATTTAGTGAAAAGCTGTTATTTTGGAATTACAAACAGACACTTCAATTTTATTTATCTGTATAGATATAGATTTTACGGATAATAACAACATAATAATAGAAATTGCAATTTATGTGTTTTGCTAAGTATGCACATTAGTTCTCAAGGCAGTTTATATATTAAACTACATGGTTGTGCCCCGCGGCTTTACCCGCGTAGAGCTAATTTCATAGGTGTCCCGCAGAACCCTTATGCTATTTTAAATAAAGTAGCCTATGTTACTCCTTGTAACATTAGCTACCTGTCAGTGAAAGTCCCATTAAAATCGGTCCAGCCGTTTCGGAGAATACCCGGAACAAACAGACAGACGGACTGCAAGACAGACAGAAATTTAAAAAATGTTTTCTTACGTCAGCAATGTACCTACATACTTTCATATGTATTTATTGAAAAGCTGTTATTTTGCGATTACAAACAGACTCTACAATTTTATTTATCTGTATGTATAGATATAGATTTTCGACCTAAAAACCTTAAAATCCTCAGGTAACTAATATGTACGTAGTTAATGACCTATTCTATCACATTATCTTCTCACTTGTAAACACACAATATTTTTTGCGCGTGAACAATGTATACGTCTTGCTAATGACTACAAAAACCGGTGACAGACGGACAGACAAAGTACTTGCAACATTAACGTGTACACAGATAGATAGGACTAAAGATCTTTTTTGTATATGATGTAGTCTGGTGATCAGTTTTTTTTATTTATTGTCTGTAATCTAAATGAAAGATATATTATATAAAAAAAAAAGAAAAGTGCCTTTGTCCATCTGTCCAATTGCTTAAATTAGGTAGTGATTGTAAAAACATAACAAGCGAAGTAGCGGGAATTACGTTTATCGGAGGACTCAAAAAACTACTTAATGCAGCTGTGAAGGCCTTTTGGTTTGAGTAGTACCAAAATTCAGATCTCAGTGGACTGTACCAATGTTTTCTAAAGGTGCAAAAATATCACCCTACGTACTTTACGGTGAAGGAAAACATCGTGCGAAAACCTGCATATGTCTGAGAACTAATTCAAAAACGTAGGTTCGCCTAAAAGCCTGAGCCGGCGGCGATGGATTAACACGTCACGTTGGTACTTAATCATATTCGGTGAAATGTGGGTGTTATCGTAATAACACTTCTGCTTACCCCTTCGGGGATCCTTCTGGGATAGTCTATAGCATATATTTATTTTAATTAATACAATTTACAATACCTAGTACTTAAATTATCACAAGTGACTTTCGATGTCGCATATAAAGTGGTTCTATTTTGTCGTAGTAAGTGCCTTACACCAGATATATCCAGTTCTGTGAATATCTTCGAAGAGGAACAAATGATATTGGATAATGTATGGGATTACATGGGATTGTTTAAGACCAGTGTCGCTCGTATGAACCGACTCAATCTAGTTATAGTATTTGGGTTGGGTCGTACTGCTAGCGACAGTATTGCTGGCAAATAGGTCTGCGAAAATTATTAAACTGATCAGTTCGATTTCTTTGTGTGCTTTTAATTTTATGTGAATTCTTGAAATCGTAAAAAAAAACGTTTGTTGTAACTTTTTCTGTAGACCTAGGTCCTTATATGAGGCCATATATATATATATAATTTTGACCCTCATAGCGAACGTGATATGACAACCATATATACCAACTAGCTGTGCCCCGCGGTTTCACCCGCGTAGATTTAGTTTCATCCTTATTGTCGCGGAACCCTAATATTTTTAATAAATAAAAGTAGCCTTAATTACTCATTGAAACATCAGCTACCTATCAGTGAAAGTCCCGTTAAAATCCGTCGAGCCGTTTCAGAGATTACCCGGAACAAACAGACAGACAGACAAAAATTTTAAAACTTGGTTTTTTAGTGTCAGTAGCGTGTATACTTTCATATGCATTTAGTGAAAAGCTGTATTTGTTTAATTACAAACAGACACTTCAATTTTATTTATCTCTATAGATATAGATATTATCAAGCTAAAGATTTTATTTTCTTTTTGGTTGAACGAAGAACTACTGATTTGAATCGAAATATTATTTCCGTTATTGATATTTAATTAATCAAGGAAGCCTTTTAGGCTTTTAGGCAACATCACGCTGCGACCAACAAGAGCGAAGCATCGAAAGAAAATGTTACTAAAAATGAGAAAAATTATAAATATGTAACATGGGTTTTGTTGTCCTATGCGAGTAAAGCTGTAAGGTATAGCTAGTATTTCATAAAATATTTATCTTCACGATTAACCCATTAACCTATTCATCCAATCATTTGAACATAAAACTCATCTCTGCATCGAAATCTTCGAATCTCCACGCATTGTAAGCGACCACTGCACCCACACGACCTGACACAGTGACTTAGGAAAGCCGCTATAACTAGGAATGTACGTTCGATTCCAAAGTCATACCGTATTCATAGGACTTAGAGATATGACGTTACATAGCCGGTCGTTACGACATCTGACAGCCAATCTTATTCCTATCACCCTTCGTACTGACTCTCATGATTTACAGTATCTTGCTATATTTTTCTTGCTGAAACGTGAAATAAAGATTCTTGCAAGTTAAAGCTGTTTGATAGTAAGCGGCGGCCATGACCAACACTAAGTGTGACCGGCGCTACCTATGCGAGAAAGTATAATTATTGATCCGTTATCATTTATTTACAAACAAAGAAAGGTTGGTTTTCTGGGCCATATTAAGACATGCCAGATACGAACTGCTGCAATTTATTATTATGGGCAAAGTGGCTGGGAAGAGACCGTTAGGCCGAAGGAGAAAGTCGTGGATGCGCAATATCCGCGAGTGGACTGGCATCAGCAGTGCTGCTGCACTCTTCCGCCTCGCGAACGATAGACAGAAGTTTTCCGAACTGACAGCCAACCTTCAATAGCTGGAGAGGCACTACAAGAACAAGAAGATCATTTATTTATTTATTATATTTAATCACTAGCTGTGCCCCGCGGTTTCAGCAGCGTAAATTTAATTTCATACAAATTTTCATCCCCTATTTAATCCTCTTGGGTATAGAATTAATCAAAATCCTTTCTTAGCGGATTCCTACGTCATAACATCTACCTGCATGCCTAATTTCAACCCGATCAGTCCAGTGGTTTGGGCTGGGCGTTGATAGATCACTATGTCAGTCAGTCAGTCAGTCACCTTTGAGTTATATATATTTAGATTTATTGATGTATACATAATATCATATCATCATTATGTCGTTTTTAGAACATACATTGTTGGGTTCGCCTGCTTCGTAAGCGATGAGTTCAAATCACAGCGATCCTGTACCAATTAGTTTTTCTAAGAACATGTACAATGATTTCACACCACGTTCTTTACGGTGAAGGAAAACATCGTGAGGAAACCTGCATATGCCTGATAAGTAATTCAATGATGTGTGTGTACCTGACACGGCGATAGACTCACAATCTGTCACTTTGGCATCTTGTGTAAAAGTCCCTCTGCCTACCTGCCGGAATACAGTCGTGAGCATATGTATGTATTGTTGCTGTCATCTGATTATTTACTCAGGCGGACTGTAAGCTTGTTTACCAACTTTCTAGCATAAAAAACATATATATAAGTTCCCCCTCCGTCAAAATTTAACAAACTAGGTTCTCATCACGAAAGCACACATTCCATAACTTCACAGACAGTGCAAACGAAACTTGCCTGTTTGAGTTGTGCACTGGGTACGGTCCCGTATTATCAAACATTAACACAATCCCGGGTCTCCGGGATTCCGGGAATATTTGATGCGCACCACTAGTGCAAAGAATTAGCCGTTCATATTTTATAATGCCGTTGTACGACATTTTTATCTTTGGGTTGTAAATTAAGGTTACGTGTAATTATGTGGTTACTGTGTAAGCTAGCATATGCACAAAACCGTACTTATCTTGTGTAATTAGGTTCAGAATTATTTTACAACCTTTCTTGCGCCTTTTTATACCACTAGGGTGGCAAACAAGCAAACGGTCCCGATGGTAAGTGGTTACCGCAGCCTGTGAATTTCCGCGCTTTCACGTGACAATCTGTTATAATCTCTTCACAGCCTTGAAGCACTAGTTTCCAAGTAAATCAGTGTTCGCCAGTATTCCCTAGGCATGAAGCTGGTTGGAAGACTTCAATTTGATGGGGATGAACAGGATCACTCGCTCGCCCCACTTACCACCTACCCACGTACACACCAAGTGCTTCACAGTGAAGAAAAACATCGTAAGGAAACCCGCATATGAAGAAATTCAAAGACGTATATATATTGGCTGAGACAGTGATGGACTCACCATTTGTCACGTTGGCACTTAATCATCTTCTGTGCCCACCCCTAAGGGGAATTGCAAATAACCAACTTGCAACACTATTTCACTTCGCAGGAAATAGAAATTAATTAGTATTATCTTTTTAAAACATTTCAAAGCAAATCCGCGTTAGTTCACTGAATAAACAACTTTTTATATTAAAAAAACTATTTATTAAAACTCCACTATGGGAAAATTAACTGTAGCTGCACAAAGCGTGAATAGGGGTGCGGTTTGAGGAGTGGGGTTGCCAGGTTAGTAAACTTTCCTAGTTTTGGTGAAAATAAATTGTGAAACGAAGACTATTACTTGAATTATGAGGCCTTTCTTTGGATGAGGTAGCAAAGTCATTTGAATTTTAAGAGAACTTGGCTGCGATCTTCTGTTAAGTGGCTATATAAATAATACATATACTCACGCGTGTATTCCCCGTATGGGTAGGCAGAGGTGTTGAAATAACAACACCCACTTTTCACCGAAGCACAATGCATACGTCTTTTGATTTACTTCTCAGACATATGCAGATTTCCTTTCCTTTTTTTTTTCACCGTAAAGCACGTGGTGTGAAATCACTGCACATAAGTTTTTAGAAAAACTCATCTACATCAACTACAGGCCCCGCTGAGATAGTACCCGGAGTCCCCCCTACGCACGGAGGATGGCCACCGGGGGTTTTAGTGCGGTAAAAAACCCACATACCCCGATCTGCCTCTCCCAGGGCGGTCGAGGACCTTTAGAAACCTCTTCAAAAAAAAAAGGGCCCGCTGGGATTCAAACTTGCGTCATTTGCATAGCAGGCTATTGCTCAAACTCCACGGCAGATCCCACTATGCCTTCTCTTAGCGATTATAGCCAACAATGGCGCTTACCTTGTGCTTTAATATTTGCTAGGTTCGTATTAAGTAAACATCATCATCATCTCCCTGGCCTTAATCCCATGTATTTGGGGTCGGCACTTGGTTCAACCCGATGTGGCTGATCACCTGATTTTTATACGAAGCGACTGCCATCTGACCTTCGCAACCCCTTTTTCGAGGAAAATCGGCAATCTGGGTTAAACCAGTTGTCAGACTCTCTTAGGCCTCTGACTGACCTGTAACGATTGCCAAAGATGTTAAATTGGCAACCGGGACCGACAGCTTAACGTGCTCTCCGAGGCACGGAGGGAACTCGGGCGGTCACCCATCCAACTACTGGCTAGGCGTATGGTTGCTTAACTTCGCTGATCGAATGATATGCGCAATAGCAACTGTGCCACGAGCTCCTATACGAGTATTAAGTAAACAAGTGGTAAATATGTGTAATGTTAGTGGCAACCCAGCGGCCGTCATCTAAATAACGAGCGCTCGCCGCCCATATGGGGCCAGCATCGCACGTCCCACTCCGCGCTAGTTACACATTTGTTTGTGCAATTTACTGGCGCCGTGTTTCGTATTTGTTGCAAGCTTGTACTTTTGATGGGTGGGAATAGTGGAAAATATAGCTATACTAAAAATGTATAAAGCTTAAGAGTTTGTTTGTTTGAACGCACTGATCTCAGAAAGTATTATTTCGATTACAAAAAATATTTCCGTGTTAGATGACCCATTTGTCGAGGAAGGTTAGGTTATATATCGTCATGCTTAATATTTGCGTTAGCGCAAAGTAACTACTCCACGCGGACGAAGTCGCGAGAAGAAGCTATTAAAATATAAAGCTCACGTCGACCCAGAAGGGACTATTTCGGGAAATAATTTCATTGATTAAAAAATATTATTAATTTCGTGGATTCTTTAAACTTTTACTTACGCATCATCATCTCCCTGGCCTTATCGCATACATTGTTGGGGTCGGCACTTTATTAGACCTGATGATTGAGATGCTACAATTCCTCATGCCTTCCAAGTAACAAGTGGGTAGAGGTGTACAATACCCACTTTTCACCGAAGATGATCATGTTGCTTACATCACAGTCCCAGGATAACTAAACCCAGTGTCTTTGAATTTCTTCCAAGTTTCAAGCAAGTTACAGACTTCATATATTTTTATACAGTACTTTTAAGGGTTAAGATTTGGAAACCTGCAGTAATTTCTGACATAACAAGAATGTGCAGAAGAAATATTTATCGGCCACTAAGTGATTGCAATATTAAGTCGCCGGCGACGCTAAAAATATACTGTCATGCATTATGCAACGCGACAGGCGGTCTGGGGTGAACGGGGGCTTACATCACACCGTGCTATATATATTGTGGCTATTATAAATTAGATTATTCACAAGAAAAATATATAGTAGTAGTAAAAGCAAACATTTTAATAATTATTATTTATCAATTCTGAGAGGAAAATTCCAAGCATTGAACGCGTTCAAAACTAGATTGTACCGTAAAAAATTAACTATACATTATCGCCTTTTCTATATGCCAATCTTAGGAACTGGAGCCCAACCATGAAGTCTTATTACAATGATAGTTGAACTGTATAACAGTGACAGATGTGTACACGTCATATACATCTGGCTCATAATATAAGTCAAACTATCATGGCAGTATAAGCTCATGGCAGGGCCCTGCTCACTGCGTTTTGGTGACCTTTTATATCGCATATAATCGCATCGGCCAATTGACAACATATTGCAAACATAGGGAATGGGAATTTCAATGGTGGAACGACACAAATTATACCAAATAATTGACTAAACTTGGCAATTTTTTATTCACTGGGATCTCAAAGTACGTTCGGGTGATTTGTAATTTAGGAAATATAGTAAAGTAGGTATTTTTTAAAATTATGGTATCATGTTTTCGTCGCTGACGTATACTGTGCAGCTCGATTTCGTTCAAACAAACTAAAGAATGTTACGGCTCGGTGTAAACGCGTCCATAACAAGAGTTCCTCTAATGAAATAGTCCATAAATCTGGAATATGGAACTGGCGACAAGCGTAACTATGGCATTCCCTGGACTTGTTACTGAACGGTGTTCTTGTGGAACTACTTTATATTATAACTGAATTGGATGCCAGAATACACTCGAGATGGGATTTAGGTCAACTCTTATCTGTGATCTTCTCGCTTGCGAAAGGGTTTGTAAGGGATGGATATGAAACAAAAATTATTTTTGACCGACTTCAAGAAATATTTAGTACTAGCGGACGTCTCGCGGCTTCAGCCGCGTAGTCCCGTTCCCGTGGGAGTACGGGGATAAAATATAGCCTATGTTACTTGCTGATGATGTAGCTATCCATTGCTGAAAAAACTTTCAAGATCGGTCAAGTAGTTTCGGAGCCTATTCAATGCAAACAAACAAATCTTTCCTCTTTATTATATTAGTGTAGATGTATTTACATCTAGGTGAATAATTTGCGTAAAATGTTCTATTCGACTGTTCACTTGTCCGTCCCAAACATTTTATTATATGTAACTATTATTATGTTATTTATTCACTTATTTTATCTATAAATTATTAGGATATATGCGTACACAAGACAAAATACTCATACACACGTGTCTATAATAAGCCCCCTTATTATAAAACATCGCCTTAGATAATCCTTGGCTTAAATTCAGACTGAGCAGACTTATAAGTTATAAATACCTAATTTGGTAGGAACAAAAAAACATTTATAATCCCTGCATTATTTAAAATACAAGGGCCTGAGTGACAGAGACAGAAATAGCCGTCATATAAATCTATCCCTTACAGTTAGACGAACATAAATCACAATAACAGTTGGTTGTAGACTTCATAGGCAGTTCAATAGAAACATAGCAGGGTTAGACATGTGTGAAGCCCTCAACTGAAGATAAGCTCCATTTGACCTGTCTCTGGTGGCAAATTGCAGGGTGTCAACTTGGAGACAGGTCTCCTATGTGAGGTGAGGGGACAGGAGGGTGAAGGGGAGTGACGGGAAGTGTTACGTGGAGTGTTAAATATGGAGGTGGTATTTCTCGTTCTCATTCATATATACATACATATGCTCACGCTTGTATTCCCCGAAGGAGTAGGCAGAGGTGCTGTAATAACAACACGCACTTTTCACCGGAGATGATGCCAGATGAAAGTGCCAACGTGACAGATAACATCTCAGACATATGCAGGTTTCCTCAGGATGTTTTCCTTCACCGTAAAGCACGTGGTGAGAAGGTGACTGCACATAAATTTCTAGAAAAACTCATTGGTGTAAGCCCCGCTGGTATTTGAGCTTGCGTAGCAGGCGACTGCTCAAGCCCCACGGCCACCAGCCGATGCTCTGTGTAAAAGCTGTGCGCCTAATAAGTCTTGACCCTGTTTATAGAAGACAATTAATGAGACGGCACTAGAGTCACCATCGGTCACGTTGGCACATCTCTGGTGCACCTCTGCCTAGCCATTCAATATTATGTTTTCGAATTTTCCCTGTGATGTAAGCAATCTTGAACCCACTCCAAATATCAACCCTATTTTGCGCTCATCAGGAATATACCATATCCATGTAACAAACCTCCATGGAGACATAGGTGTCCAGCGTTGACCTCCCAAAATCTCCCCATTCGTTGTGCGCTGTGACTCCTCCTGACATTCTGTTACGAGGACATGTTATGGAAGGTTTTAAACTCTTTGTGATCTATTACTTGATTGATACCTATATCTTATTGGTTTACTTTGTGAAACTGAACAAATGGCTTTCATGTTACGAAATAATGCTTCGAATAAAATGTGCAAACAAGCGTACCTTCTGATGCTACTGCTACCTATAACGCTTGTAACAAGTACCTTATATATTGAATTAGCTGTGACCCGCGTAAGATTTACAAAAAAACTTTAATTACTTAGTTATATTTATAGCTTTGGTTACTCGTTGTAACATCAGCTGTTTGCCTGTGAAAGTCTCGTTAAAATCGGTAAAACCGTTTCAGAGATCAGTTGGAACACACAGAAAACAGAAAAGAGAGAAATTTAAAAGTACATTTTTGTATGTTAATACCGTTTAAACTTGTAGAGGCATTAAGGAGATGCTGTTATAATGGAATTACAAACAGACACTTCAATTTATTTATTTGTATATATGTGTAGATGAGCTAACACAGTTATAATTATGTCATTCTGACGATTTGTAATTCTAATCGAATGAAGATATTTTTGACTTTGACTTTGATAGGAAAGTGTCCCAGTATAGCTAGCATATTGCTCCCACTCCTATAGAAAAGATGACGGAAAAGATCTTGGTGACCTTAATCACCGCAGGAACAGAACGAGTAATGAAAGACTTTCATACCAATAACTTTCGTATCCCGCGTTAGTGCTAGCACAACGGTTCCACTCATCTTACGAAAGGGGTTGCACACGAACACAGATGGCTTACCATCAGGTAGGAGGCTTTTTTCCACTTTTTAAAGTAAAAAGATTAAATCCCCGACTGCATCTGCTGACTTTATTGAGAAATATCAGCGAGTTTTCACCCCTTCATGAATTATTTACCGCGAGTTGTCAATTGTATCCTGTGTATTGCTTTTTTTTATTTGCTATCGAAAGTAGCTGATTTGCACTGAGACCAGTTTGAGAACTGCTCATTCATTTCTCTCAACTCCGTACTCCAAGGTTCATGCTTAAACGTGGCGATTAGGTTTGCGTATGGCTCGAAATGTGTTGATACTTCCTCGATGGGTTTTGGATAAAATTATTTTTTATACTTACATGTATGTTAATACAATTTGTTACTATTGTAAATATTGATACTTTATATTACATTTGATTTCTTTGAAATTGTTCCTACTTGTATCCTATTTTGTAGCAATACCTACATAAACTCTTAAAATATATTAAACATTGAATTATATTGATAAAATCTACATGATGCCAGCTGAGTTTCTTGCTGGTTCTTCTCAGAAGGCTAGTTTCGAAACCGGTGGTAAATTGTCGACCTTGTAGTGGGCCTTACCAGAGCCTAAACTGAATAAATCATTTTCAATTCAAATTGTGGTAGATCAACCCATTTTGAGCCACATAAAGTTCACCAAATTCGCAATCGATTGTACATATTTAAACCTGTAATTGGGACACTGAAAACTAAAATAACTTAAAAAAAGTATGTAACAAGTGAGTTTCAGACAAATGGCCATGTCCGTATTAGTATATAGATATTATTTTAACACATATTATAAAATGTAAAAAAAAAGTGACATGATGCGGCATGTGAAGCGGCGGAGAAGGCTAATGCTAGCAAATACAGGGGTCTGGGCACCGAATACGAATTCTTCCATTCGGTGTCGAGACCCTTGGTCCGTGGGGTCCTAGCGCTATAAGGCTAATTAATGAAATTACGAAAAGGTTAGTCGACATCACCGGAGACCGAAGAGCTGGCAGCTACCTCGGACAAAGAATTAGTTTAGCTATCCAAAGGGGGAATGCTGCCAGTATCTTCGGAACCTTGCCTCCAGGGACTCCTTTTAATAATATATTTTAGGTATCAGATTATATATTTCTTTTTAAGGTTTTTAGTTTATAATTAGGTGTCAATTATTAATTGTGTTGTAAAACACATATTATTATGTTTATTACCTCACAATGTTTTCCTTCATATTAAGTTGAATATTTAAGAAACAAGCATTATACCACAAACTCAAAGATCTGTTATTTCATTCCCATACACTCACGGCTTCCTGTAAATAATCAAGAATTTACCAATTTACAATTTTCCTCCACAATCCAACGTCACCGCTCAAATAAGGTCTCAAATTAAATCTATAAACATTTGTACGGCAACTTCCTAAAAACGGAGAGCTGGAATAAAAATACTTCCTGCAAATACACTCAAGAGATATAAATTCGGGTCACGATCGTAATATTCGAAAAAAATACTTTAGAGGCTCAAATGCTCTCAAATTATACTTCTTCTGAGTACAATGAAGTACAAAATCGCCTACAAAAAGTGCATGGCTCATTTTTAGGACAGAGCACACGCTTCTATAATAAATTACCAGCAAAAATTGTAAACTTGCCTTTCAACTAATTTAAAGAAACAATTAAATCACTTTTGCTTGAAAAAGGATATTATACTGTAAGTGATTATATTTGTGATAAGGGAGCCTGGGATGTACCTTTGTCTGATAATTTTTTGTAAATAATCCCATTGGCACTGTACTTTTGCTACTATTAATTAATCTTAATTTTGGTTTGACTGGCTGGAATTTGCCATGCTCACATATATTTGTAATTTTTTTTTTTAGTTTTTATTTTTGATAATTGATCATTGGAACTGTGTCCATGGGCTTATAGTTGCTTGAGCAATTTATTTTGTATTTGTAAAACTGTATAATATTCTTTAAAAGAGTAATTACTGAATTTCTTGCCAGGTTCTTCTCAGTAAAAACCTTCCGTCCTGTGTAATTGTGTCATTCTGACGATTTCTGAGATCTAATCGAATAAAGATATATTTGTGTTTGAGTTTGAGTAGTATGCTTAATTACGAATTATTTGAATTTAAGGTTAATGACAGATTTATTAAAATTGGTCTAGAATTTTTTTAAGAAATTAGATTTAAACATGCATGACATGAATACTAATTCTAAGATTATTCTAAATTCTTAAGTTAATGCCTAAAGCAAGAGGTGTTTACAACCGACATTTTACCGAAAATTAGGTGGACATGTGACAGTAGAGTTACTATATGTAATCCAATACATAAAATTCTCGTGTCGCGATGTTTGTTACTCTTTCGAAACGGCTGAACTGTTTTGTATGATATTTTGTTTACATATCGGGTACGTCTGAAAATCAGTCAACATCTATTTTTCATACCCTTAAATGATAAGGGTGATTCATACACCCAAAAAAATATATGGCAGTGCAAAAACATTTGCAGCTATGCCCTGCGGTTTCACCCGCGTAGATTTTATTTTCATAGTTTTCATTGAACCCTAATGTGTTATAAAAATAAAACGCCAGTGAAAGTCCCGATAAAATTGGTCCAGCCGTTTCGGAGATTAGCTCAAACAATCAGACATACAATACAGACCGAAAAATTTGATATCTTTTTGTCTTTCTTTTGGAAGTACAAACAGACACTTCAATTTCATTTATCTGTATAGATATGTGGGGAGAGCGAGTGATCATGCTCAACCCCAGCAAAGGGAAGATCTTCCAGCCAGGCGGGTGTCATGCCTGGGGAAACGCGGCTCCAACTGTTCTAGTTGGAAACTTGTATATATACTGCAATGCGCTTGAAAACTCTTCTGGCGCGATTTACTAACACACACTAGCCTTAACTTGTCAAAAGTTTACGTCTGTATTTAAATCTTAAAATTAAATTGATATATTGAATATTAGTGTGTAATTCATATAAAATACTGTAGTTTAATGTGTAAATAAACAACACAAATGTGGGTTTTGTGATAAACACTAGTGTAGCTGTGAAATATCAAGTTTCTCCACCGGCGAACTGTCAACGGAAGGAATTTTGAACTTCGTCATCAAAAGTGAAACCCGGGGAGTATTCTGAACTTTTATTATATTATTATAGTTTAGAAAACACTAGATAGGTTTATCACTAACACCTAAAAGTCTTTGCATTTTTTTTTCCTCATTGCACAAATGCACAAACATTGACACAATCTAACTACTTTAGTTAGACTTGATATATTGTGATTTATTCCTATAATTGTTTATTTATGTCAATAATTGTATACTTAAGACTATTGACTACAATTTATAGGCATTATTACTAACTTATTTCAATTAGTTCTCTGTGTAACACATTTCAATTTATTCAAATCATTAGCTTACTCATCTACCTCCACAATAAAATAAAAATATTTTTAATTTCGAAACATTTACTTTATAGCTTTTAAATTATTAAAATATATTTGGGAAATAGTTAGAAGAGATCCCCGTTTAATATTATTGTTATTTTTCCATGATAAAAACACATTATTATCTGTGTAGTTACACTTCCTTGACGGACTGCTACTCACTTTAGTTGTTTTCTGCCTCAGAGACCTACACCACCAACATGTCAATGATGACCCGCAAGGCCACAACCAAGGACTTGGAGAGTAAGCTAAGAACAACACTTGCTGAACTCAAGACATGTAAAGACCTCTGCGCTAAGCTGCTCCAGGAGCGAGATGACAGCGAAGAGGAAGTGAAGAGTATTGTGGACCGCAACAGTCTATTGAAAAAGGAGCTGGCTTCACTCCACCAGAGCTATGTGGACATCCAGGACCAGTGGGATCACCTACAACAGGTGGTGGACGGGTTCAGCGAGTGCAGTGACACACACGAGAGGGCCCTCTCCCGCATATCAGAACTGGAAGTTAGTCTGTGCGAGGCCCACCACCTTGTTAACCAGCTAGAGCAAGAGAAGCACTGCCAACAGGAAATTAGCGTACACAGCCTTTATGATGAACTGCTGGGAACTGATGCAGCACCGTCTCCAAAGTGCATGGACACCATAGATTTAACAAATGATAGTACTATGTGCTGTAGGAAGCCTGTTATAATGGGTAGTCATAATAAACTTAAGAAATATATTAAGATTAATAAAACAATAGCTAGAACTAGGAAATTAATTAAGTCACAGCACAAGAATATTAAATTGTATAAGAATAGAGTAGAGCGTGTCAAACTTATAGAATCATTATATTCATGTAAGAAGCAATTAAAAGATACCTTATTTTTGCACAACAGTGAAATGGAGCACCTGAACTTTGAATTACAAAAGAAAGAACTATACATAAATAGTCTTATTGCCAAATATGATATGTCTCAAAAGACCATCAATGAACAGATTTTAGCAACCTCACACTTATTGGAGCTTAGTAAGTACAATGAGGATAGATTTGATTCGCTAGTTAATAAACATTCATGTCAGTGTGCTCAGTTATCACCGTGCTCCACCACATCACAGGTTAATAACAGTTTGTGTGAAGCGCTTCATAATAGTAGCAACGGCATGCCCCTACCTCAGCATAACACAACTACACAAACTGTTGTATTCTCAGACTGTATGGGGAAAAACATAGGTCAGTTATTGTACACCCATATAACAGGCGAAGTTATTAATTATTGTATGCCCGGGGCCACATACAACCAAATAGTTAGTAAAATTAAAAGCTTTTCACTTGGTGCCCATGTAAATATTGTAATATTAATAGGAAATGGTCTATGTATTAACAAAAGTGATCTATTAGGGAGCTTAGAGTTATTCTCCCAATTAAACTCTGGGAAAATTATGTTATGTGCATTCCCATATTCTCAATGTTACACAGATAGGCAGAACCAATATATAAGTAGGTTAAATAACCTACTGCACACGACGTCCCGTCATAGTGACGGTTTTATATTTTTTGACACTAATAAATTTATTAGTGGACTTAGGGTAACTAGGGATTCCTTTTATATCCCTAAACAATGTCTTAAACTGATTGCTACTTTGATAGCTTACAATATTAACGACGTTATAGCAAATATAACAAAACATAGGTTAAGGAATGAATCTGAGTATAACAGTACTAGTAACACTCCTATTGGTGTTTTAAACTAGTACCAGAGACAACAGCTGTGCCCAGTGTCTCTCAGCGTTGTCGCTTAAATGTTGTTCATCAGAACATACAGGGCTTAGCTGGCAAAGAATTAGAGATAGACTTGTTTTTAGAATATCACAATGTTCACATTTTATGCTTAACCGAACATTGGCTGAAGAACCATGAGCTATTGCTCACTAATACAAAATATAGACTTGCAAGTGCATTTGTCAGACGTTCAGCAATACATGGAGGCTCATTAATCATTGTTTCAAATGAAGTTAAATATAAGGAACGGAAAGACATAGTTAATATTTCCGTTGAGCGCACAGCTGAGTTATTATGCATCGAACTTGATAAATTTGTTATTATTTGCGTGTACCGTCCCCCCTCAGGGAACTTTTGCTTATTTGAATCTCTGTTAGAAGATGCTATACAGCGAGTTTGTGTACTTAATAAAAGTTTAATAGTTTGTGGCGACTTTAACGTCAATTTGCTAGACAGTGGGCCATTAACGGTTAGGTTGGTTAGTCTTTTTAATTCTTTTAATTTAAAACATTTATTCTCTGAGCCTACCAGAATCACAGCAACTACAGCCACATGTTTAGATAATATATTTTGCGACTGCGAAGCCACAGATAGTGCTATTATTAGTGATCTCACATCTGACCACTGTGGTCAAAAGATGACTGTTTTGTATACAAGTAACTTAGATACACAAAAAGTAACATGTAGGCCTATCACAAAGAAACGGTTAAATTTGTTTAGATCTAACATAGAAAGTAAAATTCCATATTTGCAATGTTCACAAACTGATCCCGATAAACGTTTCAAAAGCCTATTTCACCTTATAAAAAATGAGTTTAACAGTACCTTTAAACTTAAACCAGTTCATAAAAACATTAAAGCAAAATTTAATGAATGGGCAACTCCAGGTATACGTGTTAGTAGAAATAGGTTGTATGAGCTATATGGGTTGAAACAATGTAATCATAACCCAGAATTTATAAATTATGTACGGACTTATTCAAAAACTTTCAAGAAAGCTTGTATAAAAGCTAAAGCTCTATACCTCTCGTCTAAAATAAAAAATGCTGATAACAAGATTAAGGCTACATGGAATATGATTAATGCGGAGACAGGGAAAATAAAAAGTCGCGATACTCGAATAGCCTTGAATATTAATAATAATTTAATCCGCGATAATATTCAAATTGCAGAAACGTTTAATAATTTTTTTATTAACATTCCGGTAGCTACAACTTGTTCTTTGCATTCTTCATCTTCAGACGCTGAATCTCTTCTTAAGTCAAGTGTGTCAGAATGCGACGCCGGCTTTTGTTTTTGTTCCGTTACCCCATTAGAAGTAATTAGGACATTTAAAAGTTTAAATTTAAAAAAAACGGGTGATTTGTGGGATATATCTCTAAAAGTATTACACGATATAATAGATATAATAGCCCCAACCCTGGCTGAAATTTTTAACAATTGTATTAAATTAGGTAAATTTCCCGATTTGATGAAATATAGTAAAGTTATACCATTGTTTAAGGCTGGTGATATTAATGATCCCAATAACTACAGACCGATTTCAATTTTACCTGCTCTTAGTAAAATTTTTGAGAAAATCATATTAAATCAGCTAGTTATCCATTTCAACATAAATCATATTTTACACAATGAGCAGTATGGCTTCACCAAAGGTCGGTCAACTACTGATGCCGGTGTTGCACTTCTTCGACATGTATATAGGGCTTGGGAGAACTCACATGATATGATAGGTGTATTCTGTGACCTATCTAAAGCGTTTGATTGCGTCCATCATGAGACATTATTGCTCAAATTAAAACACTATGGAGTCAAAAGTACTGCACTCGATTTAATTGATTCATATTTAAGCCAGAGGGTACAGAAAGTAGAGGTAAATGGCGTTAAGTCTTCCGGGTCCCCGGTACTGATGGGCGTGCCGCAGGGATCAATCTTAGGGCCTTTTCTATTTCTGATATACATCAATGATTTACCGCATTTTGTTAAGAATATTTGTGATATTGTACTTTTCGCTGATGATACATCACTCTTGTTCGAAGTTAGCAGAGGTAAAACGGATTATGACGATGTAAACAGTGCCCTTGACAAAGTATTTAAATGGTTCACTGTGAATAACTTAGTTTTAAACGCGAAAAAAACAAAATGCTTAAAATTTACTTTACCTAACGTTAAACCTGTTCCGACCAAAATTATGATCAATGGTGAAAAACTGGATATTGTTGAGTCAGTAGTTTTTCTAGGTGTAACACTTGATAACAAACTTCAATGGGGCTCACATATATCTAGTCTATCGGGGAAACTCAGCTCGGCAGCATATGCCGTCAGGAAAGTAAAGCAGTTCACTGACGTAGACACGGCACGATTAGTTTATTTTAGTTACTTTCATAGTGTTATGTCGTATGCTATCTTGCTTTGGGGCAAAGCTGCCGATATAGAAGCCATATTTATATTACAGAAAAGGGCTGTAAAATCAATCTATAACTTAGGATCTAGGGCATCTTTGAAGGAAAAATTTAAAGAAATAGGAATTTTAACAGTGGCTTCGCAGTATATTTTTGCAAACTTACTACTTGTACATAAAAATATAAATTCTTTTCAAAAGAAGAGTGATGTACATAATGTCAACACAAGACATAAAAATAAATTAGTAGTACCTACACACCGCTTACAGAAAGTCCAGGGATCATTTTTAGGGCAAAGTATACGCTTTTATAATAAATTACCTACATGTATTGTAAATTTGCCCTTTGATAAATTTAAAGAAACTGTAAAATCTGTATTACTTAAAAAGGGTTATTATACAGTTAGTGATTATATGTGTGATAAGGAAACTTGGAATAATGTATTACCAGACAAATATTGTAAGTAGTCTCATGGACACTGTACTTATGCTACAATTCTTTTTAATATTTCTTTTGATCTTTGTTTTGACTGGCTTGAGTTGTCATGCTCACTAAAATGCCTTTGCTTGCGGCGGCGTTAGGGTGACGGGTCGCTCACTTCCCTCTATAATGGTTGAGGAGGGCGATGGCTGGCATTCTCGTCATACTTGTGAACAGGTGCTGCTTGTGGGGGCTGGTCATCTCAAGCTACGCATTTAGATATAAATAGAACTACTAGACTTTTCTTTATGTTAATTTTTATCGACATTTGTACATTGGAACTGTGTCCATGGGCTTACATTTCTCAAATGATTTATTTTGTTTAAATTGTATAATATTTTTGAAAAGAGTAATTACTGAGTTTCTTGCCAGGTTCTTCTCAGTAAAAGCAACCTTCCGAACCTGGCGGTAGCATGTATAATCCTGTAAATTGTGTCATTCTGACGATTTGAAAGTGCTTTGTATAAAGTCTAATCGAATAAAGATATTTTTGACTTTGACTTTGACTTTTGACTTAGGTTCTCGTGTATTTGTATCTAAACTTCGCATTTGTTAGCGAGTAGCGCCATCTATGAGCGAGTGGAGAAACGCTGCTACAGATACATTGTTAGCCTGTTAGGCTTTCAAAGATCACGTTTAAATTGCTGGTCTCAATTAATTGCTTTCAAGTGTATCCTCACAGGATTCCTTTCAGCAATGATTGGTTCGCTACACATTTCTTCCGAAGGTATCGTCACAAACATAATCTCATTAACGACGGGAAGTACACGAATATAAACAAAATATTACACGTGCCGCGGATTATTGAACTTAATTAAACGCGTGACTTCACCCTGTTGTATTAACGTAATTAATATACTCTCGTGTCAAAGGTTTTTTAAGTATTTGAAATGGAAAATTACTACCATTCGGTTTTGAGTAATCTTTGTGTAGGCCTATATTTTTTTTAAATAACGTTTGCTCCTTCGCGTGTCATTGTTAACAATCTTAAAGATTAAAAAAAAAACATTTTTATTTACAGACAAGATAATGCAGATTTTTAGTTTTGATTTTGAAAAACACGTGAATGACGTATACGCGATCGGCCACGACGTGACCTCTTACTGTCATTACGCCTTTTCATTATTTTATAGTAGATAGCGTCTGTCTGTGTTGAGGGGCTCGTGGCACAGTTGCTATTGCGCATATGATGCGATCAGCAAAGTTAAGCAACCATACGCATAGCCAGTAGTTGGATGGGTGACCGCCCGAGTTCCCTCCGTGCCTCGGAAGCCGTCGGTCCCGGTTGCCAATTTTACATCTTTGGCAATTGTTACAGGTCATTCAGAACCCAGATTGCCGATTTTCCTCGAAAAAGGAGTTACGAAGGTCAGATGGCAGTCGCTTCGTATAAAAATCAGGTGATCAGCCACATCGGGTTGAATCAAGTGCTGACCCCAAATACATGGGATAAGGCCAGGGAGATGATGAGCGTCTGTCTGTGTATCATTCCGATCGATTTGTTCATAGATAGAACTGCTTCTAAAGCTTTGAATTTAAACTGGAGATGTTTTGCCAACTGCGTGACAAATGTATGCAAAAACTGTCACTATGCGTCGTGTGACGCGCGTCAGGTACCGTCACACACACGCGGTGCGCGTCAGCGACGATTAATGATTGCGTGGGGCCATTAAGTTTGCGTCTAAACTTAGTGTTAAGACCCGATTGGTATGGTGGCTAAGCGTTATTTTTCGGATTCGATTCTCATATCCACTGAGGTACAATGCTGATAAAAAATGTCAAGATTTTTGTTATAAACTCATTAGTCAGTTCCAAACGCGTGTCAAGCTTGCATTCTTTTGAAAGAAAAAGATACTGCAATATAAATATAACTTATAAGGTAATTAAAGGTTCCATTAGCCCTTAACTCCTTTCTCATTGGAGGAAACCTAAGTTTCAATGACGTAAATTTAATATAATTCATAGATGCCTGACTGGCGACTGTTTCTCCAACTTACAGAAGATCATAGCTACTCTCTCTAGATAATATCTAAAGAGAGTAGCTCCCCAGTCGGGCAGCTATGAATTTCGAACAAGGGATCTAAATCTCATGCATATTTAATACAAAATATCGCCTAATTCTCGGATTAAAAGTAGTTCCATCTCCATTTATGACATTTTAAAAGGGACTAGCAGACGTCACGTGGTTTGACCCGCGTAGTTCCCGTTCCCGTGAGAGTATCGGGATAAAATATAGCTGATGTTGTAGTTGCGCTGATGATGTAGCTATCCATTGCTGAAAGAAATTTCAAGATCGGTCTAGTAGTTTCGGAGCCTATTCATTAAAACAAAAAACAGTCTAATCTTTCCTCTTTATAATATTAGAATCTAGTTTTAGTCCAAGTTTGTTCTAGTCTTGGTCTAAACCATATTTTTATCTAAGGAGCTAAGAATATAAAATGTAGGTCTTGCATAATGTATGATTTTAAAAATTCTCTTTACTTATTGGTTCAATCCCCAAGTGAACTAGTTCAAATATATTTGTATTGTACAACAACCTTCACGTAGAGTATTGGTATACACTTGTTCTTAAGAGGCTGATGAGATTCTCCTGTACAAAAGTACTTCTAAACTATGTTTTATTACTAACTGTGCTCTGCGGTTTCACAGAACAGAAGAAACAGATATACAGAGACAGGCGGACAGATATTTTTTAAACTTAGTTTTTTATATATACTTTTATGCATTTAGTGAAAAACTGTTAATTTCAAATTACACACAGACAATTTTATTCATCTGCATAGAGTTATTTTTTTATTATTTTCACAATGTCTAATTAACACTCCATTTCAGTTAGGAATAACCTTTGCACTAGTGTTGTATTGCTGCGGAAAATAAGGTTCCTCTTTCATAATGACAGCACAGTATTTCCAATTTTTGTAATGTTGGTAACGCACGACAGGCGCCCAGCAGTGGCTTGACGCTCTCGTGTTTAGACTCATTCGAGTTTCTTGAAATTACTCTTGTATTGGGACATTTTATCTTAATCCACATTAACCAAAATGTGGTTAAATCTTCAATACATTTACGAATTTTCTCAATTTGTATAATACCTATATGTAAAGGCTATAACTAGAGCAAGCCTCTGCAAGCCCCTTAAGTACTAGACAACATGTTCTACTTGCACATAACATTTTATTTCTTTTGGCTACTCTACAAATGTCCTTTAAATTCAATTGAGTTATAAAAACAAAAGTATTCGAATTGTTAAGTCATTATTGTTTCACATAACCATATAATCTATACAGATAAATAAAATTGAAGTGCCTGTTTGTAATTCCAAAATAACAGCTTTTCACTAAATGTAAAAATTGTTGTCAAGTAATTGAAAGACGTATGTTTAGTGCCTGACATGGCGATAGACTCACCATCTATCACATTGGCACTTAATCTACGGTGAAAAGTGGTTGTTGTTATGACAACACCTCTGCCTACCCCTTCGGGGAATACAGGTGTGAGCATATGTATATGTATGTATGTAGGTTATTATATTTTAGTATATTTTAGATTATATATTTCTTTTTAAGGCTTTTAGTGTATATAATAACGTGTATAAATAAATAATTAATAAAAATATGTATGTAGATAAATATAATGTTAAAACATGTATTGAAACGGCGTGTTTAGTGACCGAACATTAAAAGTTATTAATTTAACGCCTGTCAGCGTAAGGGATTGTTTTTTAAATGTTGACCTTCTGTCAAACGCAGGGGCCACTTCGACCCTCGGCTTACACTCGGTTTATTAACTAACTTGTGGTTTTGATTGGTACTTCAATAGCTATTATTATAGCCATTTAAACCTGTTTTAAGTTTACATAAAGGTATAACATAGGTGAGGACTTGGTGTAATTAAGATTCGTAATTACGTATGGTGACAAAGGACGTAGCTTGGGGGATTATTTTTATAATGAGCATAGAATGTTACGTGCTTGGATGCAGTTTCATTAAATAAATATATACAGAAGGCCTTCGTGTGGCATACCTAGTCTGCCTATGTAGCACTTACGAAGTTAGCATTTATATACCTAACAGCGGTGATAGGATGTGAGCAGGCAACGCAAGCGACGCAAGTTCGAATTCCGGCCTGTATTAATGATATAGATACAGGTCGGATAATCCTGTATAACTGTGTCATTCTGACGATTTGAAAGTACTTTGTATGAAGTCTAATCAAATAAAGATATATTTGATTTGATTTGGTATGAGATTTTCTAAAAATCGTAGTACAAATATTTCATTTTACGGGCTTCACGGTGAAGGAAAGAAAAGAAAGAATGAAAATTATTTTTTCGAAGCATAAAAAATTGTGAGTAAACCTGAATATGTCGGAAAAGTAATTCAAAGATAGTTTAGTGTCTAAGACGGCGATGGACTCACCATCTGTCACGTTGGCACTTAATCATCATCGGTGAAATATGGGTGTTGTTATTACAACACCTATGCTTATCCTTTCATTTATTTATCAAGGTGTAATTTTTCAAATCGAATTAGTGCCCTCACAGAGTATGCCCTCGATAAAATCCCAACTTCCAATGACCCACTTAACTAGAAGTTAACTATTCATATTGAAGTCTCTATGGGAAATTAGTTTTTAATCCGTCCTCGTGAAGTTTCCGCGAAGATGGCGAGATGCTCGGAATAAATTCAACGGAACGCGAAATGAACAATCCTCGCTTTTAGTGATCTTTGCTGCATTGTATAAAGTTTTTAAATGGTACGATTGCACAATTATAAATGACTAGATATTGTGCTTTCACGGTTTCTTAATAAAGGGTCTTTGAAGGGGTCGAAAGAGGTGTTTCTGGATGACGGTTCTCTATGATGGTTGAGGAGGTCAATGGCTGGCATTCGCGTTATACTTGTGAACAGGTGCTGCTTGTCGGGGCTGGTCATCTCAAGCTACGCATTTAGATATAAGTAGAACTACTAGATTTTTCTTTATGTTCATTTTTATCGATATTTGTGCATTGGAACTGTGTCCATGAGCTTACATTACTTAAGTGATTATTTGTATTTTTAAAACTGTATAATATTTTTGAAATTAGTAATTACTGAGTTTCTTGGCAGGTAAAAGTAAAAGCAACCTACCGAACCTGGCGGTAGCATGTATAGTCCTGTATAATTATGTCATTCTGACAATTTGAAAGTACTTTGTAATATTGCATACGTTTCCTTCTCAGACATTTGCATGTTTCCATATGATGTTTGGCTGTAAAGCTCGTGGTGTGACAAAATCACTAGTTATTATAAACTAAGCAAAGTTCTTGTTAAAAGTATAGTTTTAATTAATGTTTGTACTCACGAACATTTCTAAATTATATTTTTATAGCCTGATCCTGAAAATTTGACGTATTTTTCACATAAATCGCGTGTAACCCACTTACACCGAATTTATTAAACTTTCGGAGGCTGACTAATGAGTTTCTAAACAAATTTCATATATTTCTGGTAAAGAAACATTATGTACGTATATTTCAGGCAATATATTACAGCAATGCGCTGAAACTTGCTTAACGAGTGTACTTTTTACATTCGACAAGGTTGGTGTGAAGGAAGCATTATATATATCATATCATCATCTCCCTGGCATTATCCCTTACATTGCTGTGGTCGGCACTTCATCAGCCCGATGTGGCTGATTATCTGATTTTTACACGAATCGACTGCCATAATGGTAATCTGGGTAATACCAGTGTGTAAGACTCTCTTAGGCCCCCGACTGACCTGTAACAATTGCCAAAGATGTTAAATTGGCAACCGGGACCGACAGCTCGTGGTACAGCTCCGAGGCACGGTGGGAACTCGGACGGTCACCCATCCAACTACTGGCTTGGGTTAGGGTTGCTTAACTTGGGGTGCAAGGCCAGGAGACCTCCTCGTGTGCCCGATCCATTGTTTGTCCTAAGGATACGTCCGAGGGAACGACAATGGCTTCGGGACGGTGCACCCTGGACGTCGACGACAGCCTCTTCGGGGGCCTTCATCGAGTGACTTAGCTCCTCGATGGCGATCCCTGGGGACACTGTCGTCGATGACCAACACCTGGCACTCGACGCAGGTGGCGGAGGTGGAATTCGCTCCTTGTACGTCTCTGTTCAGCAGAGATGACAATGGATGCGAGCCTGCGTCACCCATTCCCAAGGTTCGGCGTGCCTATGGGAACTAGACCTTCTGTCTAGGACTGGGGGGTAGTACCCAGTCAAACGTCAGGGGGAGGGGAGGCACTCCGAAAGGGGTGCCCGGGGTTGACGCTATCTCGCTCGTCACCCCGTGAATGCCGTAATCACCGACTCTTCCTTCAACAATTCCAGTTAGCGAGGCTGGATACGTCGGGGAGTCGGTGACCGGAGAGGGCTTGCCTTAATTGGCTGGCCTGCGAGGAGAAAACCTCTATAAAAATCCGACAGCGAAGTCGTGAAAACCTGAGAGGCTCTGGGCCACCTCTCAGTATATAAGTCCCCCATTGTCGGAATGGGCGTCACCCGGCAATGGTCTTTAGTTCGACCCATACTCGTGGGAATAGTTATGGAGACAATTAATAAAAACAAAAATAAACCGATGGTGGAAGGAGAAAAAAAAGGAATGGAGGGAGAAAAATCCCTAGAAGGAAAGGGGTCTACGGGGGAGAAGCAGTCGCTTGCCCCCGTTGTTGTTTTGGAGAGCTGCAGTATTGGAGCTGTGGCGACGCGACCGAGGTCACAGAAGAGGAGCAGGACGAACTCCGGCTCCTCCTGCGGCGAGCAGACGACCGCCAAGGTCGGCACGGCGACGCGTGGCCGCACGCGCCCACGTGCCACAGCCCGAATAACGCGTGACGGGTCAGGCCGCTTTATCCGGCCACCCACACCTTGCGCGGGGAGCGAGCGGGACGAGGACAGCGATGCGATGTCGGACATGTCGCTCGTGTCGCTGACCTCAGGGGAGGTTGAAGTGGCGTCAAAGGCGGGTCCCTCAGGCACATGCCGAGCGGCCTTCCTAAAGGAGGACGCGGACGACTTGTTCGGTTCCGAACTGGCCCTGACCAATACCAGGGCCAAAAAGAAGCTGCCCTCGATAGAGGAGCTCAAAAAGAGGATGGGAGAGATGTCCACCGGCGAGTTGGGCACCCTCATAAAGGACCAGCAGACGGCGGTTGAGCGGGTTGCGGACAGGTCGAAGCACCTGAAGGGCAACTTCGTGCACCAGCTTCGTGTGAGTGCACGAAGGACCGAGGCGGCGTCGCTTGTTTTAGCGATGAGAACGTCTGCGGGCGCAAACACGGAAAGGCTGGAGCGTGAAAACGCGGAATTGCGCTCGCAGATGGCGGCTCTCTCCGCCAGGATGGAGAAGCTGACGGAAGAGCTCTCTGTCCTTCGCGGGGTGGGTAGGGGAAAGGCCAGTGATGCCGCCTCGGCACCGCCCTCGGGTGTGGAGGATCTCACGCGCGCTATCATGGTCCAGGTGGGGACCATGATTGGCGCGCGGTTTGAGGCCTTGGAGGAGAGGCTGCTCCCCGAAAGGCGCATGCGTCCCCAGCTCGCTGCGGATGCCAGGAGAGCGCCCCAGACACCTGCCGGGCCATCTGTTGGGCTGGAAGCCCCAGCTTCTCTGGCACCCGCGCCAGTGATTCCGGGGCGCAAGAAGAAGGGAAGGGGGGGCAGGAAGAATAGGAGGAGGACACCGGCCACTGTGCCAGTGCTGCCGGTTCCTGCTCCTCCCTCAGCTCCTGTCCCTGCTCCGCGAGCTGTGCAGGTCCAGCCCCCTCAGGTGTCCTGGTCCACCGTGGTGGGGCGAAAGGCCCAACCGAGGGCTGGGCCGAGTACGGGGCCCCAACGGTCTCCTCCCGCGGTGTCTCAGCGGCCTGCGCCTGCAAACAGGACCACGCCGCCGCGCAGTTCGGAGAGGGCACCTTCGCGGCTGCCAGCTTCCGCAGCGATCACGGTGACAATCCCAGAGGGATCGAATGTCACGTACGCTGCGGTGATGGCGGCCGCAAGAGAGAGGATCAAGCTCACCGAGCTTGGCATTCCGTCCTTACGGAACAGAAAAGCCATTACCGGTGGGCTGATCTTGGAGGTGTCCGGTCCGGACTGTGCCACCAAGGCCGACGCGCTTGCAAGCCGCATGCGCGAGTCCCTCTCTGACCTGGGCGTGCGTATTGTGCGCCCTGTCAAGATGGGGGACATGAGGGTGATGGATCTCAATGAGGCCATCACCCCCGAGGACGTAGCGGCGGCAATCGCGGAGGCCGGAGGCTGCGCGGCGGCCGATGTTAAAGTGGGGGAAATCAAGCGCGCCTCGCCCTTAACTATGGGGACAGCGTGGGTCCGATGCCCACTCACCGCGGTGCGCAAGCTGTTCGCAGCGGGGCGCATGCAGGTCGGGTGGGTGTCGGTGAGGGTTGAGGCACTGGAGGCAAGGCCTTTGCAGTGCTTCCGGTGCCTCGAAATCGGGCACGTGCGTAGCACATGTCCGAGCGCGACGGACCGGAGCTCCATGTGCTACGCATGTGGCGAGGCGGACCACCGGGCGAGTCAATGCACTCGCCCGCTGAAGTGCCCGCTCTGCGCGGACCTGGGCCGGCCCTCTGGCCACAGGATGGGGGGCAAGAAGTGCTCCGCTCCTCGTGGCAAAAGGGGCCGTAAGCCGGGTCTCGCGAAGCCGAGCGGCACGGGTCCTGTACAGCCGGGCTCGAGCCCAGCTGCGGCGGCAACTGAACCGCCAACACGGACTTAAGGCCCCTACGAGCCTTACAGTGCAACCTCAACCACTGTCGCGCGGCGCAGGACTTGTTCCAGCAGTCCGTCGCGCAGTGGTCGGTTGCACTGGCGGTGGTGGCGGAGCCATATCGCGTCGTCCCAAACCATCCTCGCTGGTTTGGTGACGACATGGACTCCGTCGCCATATATTGGGGTGGCGGTAGCGGCGACCCTCCCTGCTCCCTCATTGAGAGGGGGCTGGGATACGTCGCCGTGAACTGGGGCCGAATAGTCGTTGTGGGCTGCTACGTCTCCCCCAACTGTACCCTCGCCGTCTACGAGGCGTACCTGGACGGGGTGGCCAACTGCATGCGCAGATGTCTGCCTCGTCCCGTGCTTGTCCTGGGCGACTTCAACGCTCACTCTCGTGAGTGGGGGAGCGCCCGGGATGACCAAAAGGGGGAGACAGTGCTGGAATGGGCGGCGGCGCTGGACCTCCGGTTGCTGAACCGGGGGTCTGTCAGCACCTGCGTGCGCTGGCAGGGGGAGTCGATCGTGGATCTTTCGTGGGCGACTCCCCAGGCAGCGCGCATGGTGACGGGGTGGAGAGTGGCAGAGGAGATGGTCACATTATCCGACCATCGCTACATAGCGATGGATGTGGCCATCCGCCTTCCCCGCCCCGACAGCCGCCGCAGTAGCAGCCCGCCGCGACGATGGTCTCTCAAGCGGTTGGACAGAGATCGTCTCTGCGCCGCAGCCATCGTCGCGGCCTGGCCTGAGGGCCAAGAAGATGGGATCCTGCCCGATCCTGAAAGGGAAGCCGCCTGGTTTCGGGACACGATGACGTCCATATGTGACGCGTCGATGCCCCGGACCAGATCTGCCAAGCCCCGGGCCGTGTACTGGTGGTCGGAAAGCATCGCGGAGCTGCGCGAGATTTGCCTCCGCGCCCGACGCCGGTACACGCGTGCCCGGAGAAGAAGGCGAGCCACAGCCGAAGAGTTGGGTGGAGCCTACGTGGCCTATCGAGGCGCCACGAAGGCGCTGCAGGCAGCCATTGCCAGCGCCAAGGCTCGGTCGTGGGATGAGCTCATCGGGGGACTGGAGAGGGATCCATGGGGCCGCCCGTACAGGATGGTACTGGGCAAATTGCGCCCGTGGGTCCCTCCGTTGACGGAAACTCTGGACCCGGAATTCGTGGAGAGGGTTGTAGACACCCTCTTCCCCAGGGTCCAGAGCAGTCCCGTGCCCCCTCCTTCGGAACCGATCATCTGGACCGAAGAGATGGGGGTGACGACCGATGAGCTGGACCGAGCCGTGAGGCGCCTCGGAGCCCGAAACACGGCACCAGGCCCCGACGGAATTCCTGGTCGGGCCTGGGTGTTGGCTCTACCCAACGGGCTGGGGAACAGGCTGCGGCGGCTGTTTAACGACTGCCTACGCTGCGGCGTGTTCCCCTCAGGCTGGAAAGTGGCTGGGTTGGTTCTCCTCCATAAGGATGGTAGACCCGCAGATTCTTCCTCCGCGTATCGTCCTCTCTGCCTACTAGATGAGGCGGGTAAGCTGCTCGAAAGAGTGTTGGCGGACCGCCTCAGTACGCACCTGACGCGCGTCGGGCCGGACCTGTCGGAAGACCAGTTTGGCTTCCCACGCGCGCGGTCGACAGTGGACGCGATCATACGCGTCCGAACACTGTCGACGCAGGCTGTATCCCGGGGCGGAGTGGCGTTGGCTGTCAGCCTTGACATAGTCAACGCCTTCAATAGCCTGCCCTGGGACGCAATAAGGGGGGCCCTGGTGTACCACCGCGTGCCCCCCTACCTGCAGCGCGTGGTCTGTGCCTACTTGCGCGACAGGTGCGTGCAATATGTGGGCGGAGATGGACGAGTTCACCGGAGGGAGGTTTACTGCGGGGTCCCACAGGGATCGGTCCTAGGGCCACTCCTGTGGAACCTCGCGTACGATGCGGTCCTGCGGGTCGACCGCCCCGACGGCGTTAGCATCGTCTGCTACGCGGACGACACGCTGGTGCTAGCCGTCGGGGCCACTTTCGAGGAGACCAACCGGCTCGCCGAGCTTGGCGTGGCATGCGTCGTGGAGAAAATCCACGAGCTGGGCCTTCGGGTAGCGCCGGAAAAGACCGAGGCGCTGTGGTTCCACAAGATCCCGAGGGGAAGGGAACCACCCAGCTCGTCGGTTCGCGTAGGTGACGTGGATGTCCGGGTGGGACGGTACCTCAAGTACCTCGGTCTCACCCTGGACGGTCGCTGGGGCTTTGAGGAGCACTTCAGCCGCATGGTCCCCCGGATCAAGAGGGTAGCGGGTGCATTGCACAGACTGCTGCCCAATCTCGGGGGGCCGAGTGAAGGAGTCCGCCGCCTCTATGCGGGGGTCGTGCGATCCGTGGCTCTCTACGGAGCACCCGTCTGGTCTTCCAGATTGGGTGTTAGGCGCTGCAGAACTATGTACAATAGTATGCAGCGTCCTATGGCCATCCGGGTCGCACGAGGGTACCGGACCCTGTCTTTTGAGGCGGCCACTGTCCTGGCGCGGTTTCCGCCCCTGGACATCCTGGCGGAGATGGATGCTCGTATTTACGACCGTCTCCGCCGGGCGGACGGAACTGCGCCTCCAAATGCGGCTGAAGTGAGAAGGCAGGAGCACCGACATGCGCTCGTAACGTGGCGGGAGCGGCTGTGCGAGCCGCAGAACGCCCGCCAACGCGCTGTCGGTGCAATTTTGCCGAGCCTCGGGCCCTGGCTAAAGAGGAAGGACCACGTCACCTTCCGGCTGACGCAGGTACTCACCGGACACGGGTGTTTCGGAGAGTACCTGAATCGGATCGGTCGCGAACCGACGACGCAATGCCACCATTGCGGCAGTGACCGGGATTCCGCACAGCACACGCTGGAGCAGTGCCCAGCGTGGAGCTCGGAACGGCGAATCCTGGTCACCAGGATCGGGCAGGACCTCTCTCTGCCACGCGTAGTGACGGCTATGCTGGCAGACAGAGAGGCATGGAAGGCCGTAGTCTCCTTCTGCGAGACAGTAATGTCCCAGAAGGAGGCCTCCGAGCGGGATCGGGAGAGAGCCGATCCCTCTCGGAGACGACGGCGACGGCGGGGCGGAGGCAACGCACGCCCCGGACCGTCCACCCAATAGCCAGGGTCTAAGAATTTGGCTATGGTATCCCCTGCCTGTCGTAAGAGGCGACTAAAAGGGGGCCGGAGGGCCTGCTGGCGGTGGTCGGGGTGGGAGCTTTGACCACTGAGCCGCGGGCCCGGGAAGGTGGCAGCGCGATGTGGCTCGCGCTGCCTTGCACAGCGAGGTCTCTAGGGGCGGCGACTCAGCTGCCCCGGGGATGTGCCCCGGCAAAGTGTGGGGGGACACCGGTGCGATCTATCAGAGTACCCGGAGTCCCCCCTGAACACTGAGGATGGCCACCGGGGGGGTTTTAGTGCGGTAAAAATCCCACATACCCTGATCTGCCTCTCCCAGGGCGGTCGGGGACCTTTTGAAGGTTTCCCCCTCGTCAATAAAAAAAAAAAAAAAAAAAAAAAAAAAAAAAGGGTTGCTTAACTTAGCTGATCGAATTATATGCGCAATCTATACAGATAAATAAAATTGAAGTGTCTGTTTGTAATTCCGAAATTACAGCTTTTCATTAAATGCATATAAAAGTATACACGCTACTGATACTAAATAACCAAGTTTTAAAATTTTTCTCTGTCTGTCTGTTTGTTTCGGGTAATCTCCGAAACGGCTGGACGGATTATAAAGGGACCTTCACTGGCAGGTAGCTGATGTTTCAAGGAGTAACTTAGGCTACTATTATTTATTACAAATATTAGGGTTACGCGACAATAAGGATGAAACTAAATGGCACAGCTAGTAGTAAGAATTATACGCGCTCCTCATATTTTAAATTATATGACTTTCTACTATTTATAAAGTATTTTCGTCTTCTTTTTTATTATTCGAAATTCAGTTGTCAGAATAGAAGTTCATTCGCACATTTAAAAAAAACTGTTGTGTACAAACATAGCAATGGTTTGCTGCAAAATAGACATATATTTCAGAATTTGGAATAAAGAATTGTAATTTTCAATAATTTCATAACTATTTAAACCGACATAATTTTTCTTGTTTTTCTACGTAACTGAATGTACA
This sequence comes from Watsonalla cultraria, assembly GCA_964035505.1. Lineage (NCBI taxonomy): Eukaryota > Metazoa > Arthropoda > Insecta > Lepidoptera > Drepanidae > Watsonalla > Watsonalla cultraria. Next base: position 7,452,449 of record OZ037734.1, on the reverse strand, counting down.
ATTTATCAGGTAGGATATAGTTGTAACTAGCTGTGCCCCGCGGTTGTCCCGGAATCCTATTATTTTTAATAAATAAAAGTAGCCTAAGTTACTCCTTCAAACATCAGCTACCTGCCACTGAAAGTCCCGTTAAAATTGGTCCAGCCGTTTCAAAGACTACCCGGAACAAACAGACAGACAGACAGAGAAAAAATTTAAAACTTGGTTTTTCAGTGTCAGATGAGTGTATACTTTCATATGCATTTAGTGAAAAGCTGGTATTTTGAAATTACAAACAGACACTTCAATTTTATTTATTTGTATAGATGTATATTTTATTTACCTGTATAGATTAACTTTGATTGAGATGAAATAAAATTAAAATTATAAGAATACTCCAACAAAAAGTATTAAGGAACGTCCAGAAAATTAAAGTCGATCATAATCTCCAATCTGCCTGACGATATCAAATGCTGAGCCAATACTTAGTCTCAGCGCATCTTAAATCACCATAAATCGAACCTCGACCGCAGAGGACAGTATCACCGGGATTTCCCCCGGGATCCGAGCACTGTGGACTAAATTAAAGTTAAATAATAACGCCCCATCCCGCGGGATTTGAGTAAAGACTCAGTCTTTTATTGTTTGAGCTTCGTATTGATTTGTCGTATTGAGGAGTCTGAGCACAAGCTTTTATTTACAAGCTAATATAAACCAAAATAATCCATAATTACACACAAGAATTGGCTCACACCAAAGGGATAGGCAGAGGTCTTGTAATAACAACATACACTTTTCACCGAAGATGATTAAATGCCAACGTGACAGATGATGAGTCTATCGCCGCCTCGGGCACTAAACATACGTTTTTGAATTACTTCTCAGACATATGCAGGTTTCCTCACGATGTTTTCTGTCACCGTAAAACATGTGGTGTGAAATGACTGCACAGTGTACGTATGTTTTTAGAAAAACTCATTGATACAGCCGCGTTATTCACTAAAGTTTCTCAGAGTCGCACTCGTCGAGTGTAGGTTTTGAAGATACAAGATTGAACCTTATCCTCTATGTATTATGTATCACTTTCCTATGATTGAAACCAACGCTCGTCGTCGAGTTCGACGCTGAAGAAGCTTACAGAATAACGCACCAGGTGGCTGGGATTCGATCTTGTGTCGCTTGCGGTATAAGAAAACATCGTATGGAGACCTGCATATGCTTATCTAGACGACATTCAAAGACATGTATAGTGCCTGAGACGGTGATGGACTCGCCATCTGTCACGTTGATACTTAATCACTTTTGGTGAAAAGTTATTGTAAGACACCTCTGCTTACACCTGGACAGGCGTGAGTATTTTTATTTATATTAATTACCTTAAAGAAAAATGATGAGGACAATTTCGCAGATCATGATTTAGTCCCAAACAAGCTTCTAGGATCATCATCTCCCTGGCCTTATCCCATGTACGAGTATTTGGGGTCAGCACTTGATTCAACCCGATGTGGTTGATCACCTGATTTTTATACGAAGCGACTGCCATCTGACCTTCGTAACCCCTTTTTCGAGGAAAATCGGCAATCTGGGTTAAACCAGTTGTCAGACTTTCTTAGGCCTCTGACTGACCTGTAACGATTGCCAAAGATGTTAAATTGGATTCTAGGATATTTAATCTAAATCTCCAAGTATAGTGAGTACGTATAACATTGGCACGCCGGCCACATACCCAACTAGTCGCATATCATATTAGCACAAAAGGAAAACAAGCTACATCCGTAGACGGAGCTATAACGCATAACTCATAACAGCGGGCATGTTGTCAAATCACGACGAATGTGGAAAAATAAAAAAATGGTCAAGATCGAAGTGATTTAGTGATAAAAGGGTTGCGTACATAAATCTATAAATCTGTTCTATACTTACAAATAAAATTGAAATGTCTGTTTGTAATTTAAAATTAACAGCTCTCCACTTAATGAAATATGAAAGGTGCTTATATTCTTTTAATTAATATTTCTCTGTCTAATATTAATCTGAAACGGCTGGACCGATTTTAACGGTCTTTCACTGGCAGATAGTTGACGTTACAAGCAACTGACGCTGATAGCTGACGTTACAACTTAGGGTACTTTTATTTTTGTTTAAATAGGGTTTTGTGAAATAAAACCCCCTTTTAAATTCGGTCTACGCGAGTGAATAAAATAAACTACGAATTGGGCTAGGGGTGACGATCCGCTTCCGAATTGATATAGCCTTTATGCGAAGGTTTTATTTATACGGATCTCCAAAACTGGAGAGAGACGTCACGTAGCCCCCTCACTGTAAATAAATCACGGGTCCTACTCGCGCATACGAAGTAGTTGGCGCTAGTTCGACGCGGCGAAAACGTTCGGAAAACACTCGCGCCCACTCCGAGTGAATGCAGATGATATTCGGGACTCACGGGCTGATATTTAGAGCAGAAACGCTACGATTCTATGAGGAATTAAAGAACATTCAAAACCAGTATATTTTTAATTGTAGGCGTCCATAAGTAATCTAATCAGGGCCGCTATACGGTAAAGCATTATAATTTTAATTATTTTGATAAGTAAGGAAACTGTGAAGATCTATGTCTAAACTACTTTGAAACCCGTTTTCTGCAGGCAAAATTGTAGGTTTGTAAAGTATAAATAAATGATTCTCTACTATACCTCGTCGCATGGCAGAAGTTGTCATAAGCATGCTTATAATATTTCACACAAAAACCTGCAAGATTTTGCACCTTTTTCTTCCTTTTTGACGATCATTCTACGTTTTGCATTTGTGTACTTAATCACATTTTTAATTCTAAGCTGTCCCGAGCAGAAAGTTCGCTCGTGTGTCCCCTTAGTGTCCCCTACAGACGAGGCGCTCGAATGCCTGAATATGTGAATGACTGATGATGTAATACGAAAAATCAACCTTAGATCGTTGCTTACATAACAAATAAGTGTCTCTTAAGAATTTATTTAGAAATACCAACATATAATAAATAGAAATCATTTTTATTTGGCGAAAAAGATAATATTTACGTCGAATGTATTATGTGGGAGTCTCGATTTCTGCACACTACAAAATATCATGAATATACCATACCCACTTTGAGCTAATTTGTGCGTGTCCTTAAGTATTTTTTTCAACGAGTAAAGGGGGTGAACTATGATAAACTTCTTAGCAGTTAAATTTTATGATACCACGTCAAAGCGTAGAAGTTACACAAACGAGCTTCTTAAGACGAATATACTTACTTAGTTGGCCCCAGTATGGGTTCTACAAGTAAAATAAACTTTTTGAAAAGTTTGCAATGCATGCGTGAAGTGCCTGGTTGCATTAACTTCAGGTAGGCCGAATTTAGTCTTTAAAGAGTATGAATTAAAGTCGTAATTTCGATACAAAATGACTTCATCTGTTCTTCCTATTTTCAGCTAAACTAGCGGACGTCAGTCGGTTTCACCCGCGTAGTTCGCGTTCCCGTGGGCGTATGGGGATAAAATATAGCCTATATTAATCAGTGATAATATAGCATTCAAACGGTGAAAGAATTTTTAAAATCGGTCCAGTAATTTTTTAGCTAATTCATTACAAACATACATAAAAATCTTATCTCTTTATAATATTAGCATAGATTTAAATTATAATTTATACAAAGTGGAAAGCCAACATCTTTTAATAGTCTTAAAATAGGTAATCTGAAGCGAAGTGAGGGCGGGGAGTAATGATATTAATAAAATGGCATTAGTAACAAAACCACTAGTATATTAGTCAGAGTGGTAATCCAGTTACGAAGCGGATCCAGTCCCTCGCCATGGGCACGTTGCTGTACACTCCTGGACGGTCCTTCATGGCACATCCTACTCCGAAGGACACCAGTCCTATTAGCTTGCCCTTTACCACCGCTGGCCCTCCGGAGTCTCCCTGGAATAATTATCAGCTTTGTTTACACATTTCTCATGGGATACTCCTTAGTTTCATTCAATAAATCGGTGTTATTAGGGTACCTGTGCCACAAAAGAAAAAATCACTAAGTTCGCTTTCCGTCTGTCTGTCAAGACCATTTTTTTTGGAACATGTATTAGAAGGTATCATGCAATTATCAAATATTCTGGTCTACAATAGTTTGCACTTGTGCAATCATAATAATATATCAAAGCTAATTTAATCAAAAGACACATTTTTGTTTGCCATTCTCAGAAGAATCAAAATCTATAAAATACTTCTCATTGACCTAGAATCATGAAATTCTTCAGGTAGCATTGCTTTGGTGAAAAAACTTCCTGACCTGACAAGAGTCTTTGGTCCCATTGATGAGTCCAGCGCAGAACATCCTGGGCGTGATCATCTGGTAGTTGCGCAGAGGCAGCGAGGTGCACACCTGCCGTGCCATCAGGGGCACATACACTCGGCGAACGTTGTCCTGCATTCTGCCCTGATAGGAGGATACGTACAGGACTTATATATACGTAGAATTAAAACTTATCGTGACTGATTAAAAAACGTGTAGACTAAGCAGCTTGCCCTAAGTACAGGTATTCCAGTGAGCGTGACAAACTCCAGACATTTTAAAAGTATTGAATTGTCGCACAAGTGCTGGTGCTCCTGGCAACTATTAACTAGCGCATCCACTCCGCCCCCACTCCGCGTGGAGCACTGGCGACCTCAGTTACGGCATAAACAGAGTTATGCCGATCCCTATTTGTGATCCACCGGTGGATTAATTTTAATTTATATAATTTTTCTATGCCGTTCTGATCCTACCTACAATGCTGTGATATCCTAGTCAACGATTAAAACAAATTTTGGGACTGTCAGCAACAAAAAACACATTACTCTAAAGTAGCGTTACTTGACTGCGATCTTCTGTAAGTTGAGGTGCAGTCCCTTGAAATTCAGTAATCACAGAGAGAGTAAGAAAATCAACTGTACCTTATAAGCAATATGTCCCCAACCACTAACAGCCACGCTCTGTCCTGCAACCACGTCGCTCAGGTCCCCGATGGCTATCGGCCGCGAATACAGGGTCACTGGCACTGGTCTCTCCAGTAGTACCAGCTGGTAGTCATAATCGTGGTCATGGTCCTAAATAATAAGTTTCATTTAACGGTTCCCTTAGCATTATCATCCTCACGCCAGTCTTAAGCATTGTTGGGGTCAGCTACTTGCTACTTGCTTCTACTACATCACATTATATTCATCTTGGATGGATAGGATGGACATAGTTTTAGTAGTTGGAGTCGCTGTTTCCCAGGCTTATTACCCGCCTGACTGAAAAATCTACTCTTTACTGGACCTGAGCTGACAGCATTATAGTCTGATGAAGAACCTCCCATGAGATGTTATTCTTACCTTAGAAGTATTCCACGCAGGATGCAAAAAGTGTGCACAGATGGGATACCGAGTAGCTGTGCTGCGCAGCGTCGATCCTGCCATGATGAAGGTTTCCTTCGTCCTTGGAAGAAGAGAGGTTATTAAGTTCATATGGTTCACCTGATGGTACCTAAATGGTTACCGCAGCCTTACCGTTACTGTACCAAGAACCCATTGTAATCTCTTGACGTACTTTTTGAAGATTCTTTGGAGTTAGACACAAATGCACTTATCACGAAGTTCTTCTGCACCATAAAGTTTATTTTTAGGAAAGTTCATAAGGAACTGTGACTGTCTATTCATCCGTGCACTTGATTTTAAGTAACAGCTTATGGTACTTGATAGTGACTAATTGCTTCACCTCTTCATAAAATAAGTATAAGATGTGATGTAATACATAATACTTACTTACAATGTGCCGCAGTGAGGACCCATTCGGGTGCAATGAGGGTCCCTCCGCAGAACATGCCGTACAGCACTTGATATGGCACGTCCTTGATCGACACCTTGCTGCCGCCGATTATCCGAAATTGGAGCTTCATACAACATAATTAAAGCTTTATTTACGATACTCATAATCTCACTTTGCGATGATATAAGAGAGTCAGGATATGATAACTGCCCGATTGGGGAGCTTTAAGGTAGTAGTACCTCTGAGTAGTGTTGTTCTTCAGATCACCTCATGCACAGTTTCCACAAGGGTTCCCCTCAACATAAGTTTGGGGATGCAACACAAGCTTACCATCAGGACTCTCCTTAATATTTTTTCATAATGATGTCATAGTTTTGTTAATACGAGTAGCAAGCACAGAATAGCTCTTTCGAACCAGCTGCTTAAAGCCCATGAACTCAAAAAAAACTATTTACAAAGTTAATTATTATGGCGACACCAATTATAATAACTAACACAAATTATGTATGTATGTAATGTATGACACAAATTAGGCTTGTGAGACAGGATCAGTCAGAACAGACCTTGGGTGGTTGGAATGAAACTCTGTAACTTGGGCAGTCGAGGTTTTTTGGTTCGACCCAACGTTGGTACACACTTAGCAAGAATGTATTTGCTATATACGATATGGAAAGAGACTCTCAACAGCGCGATCTAAAAAGGTACAACGCCATCTTGCGATAAATACTTAAACTAACTTGGTGGTAGGTATTCTACGTTTAACTGTAGCATTAAGTACTTTCTTAATAATCTCAACAAACGGTAATGCTTTGAATGCACCCCACAAACAGATCACATCCAGAACTTGCAAAAAGGTGGGCATAGAGTTTAGCATAGTTAAGTGGTTACTCACATCAGTATCCCCATCCTTATGCTCGTTCAGCTGAGCTGGTGTGAGTGTCTCGTGGTAGTACTGATAGTTCCTGGGAGGCACCCTCCGCGACACGTATATGCGGTTGTAACTCTCGACGCATGCCGGCGTCAGCAGACCAGTATACGTCACTGGAAATTAGCAACCTTTAGAGATTTACGGTTAAAATTACAGAGTTAAGACAGAAGGGTGTAATTCTCTGCTTGATAAGTTGTGTTTGTAGGTTGCCAGTAATTCATTGAGTGGAAAAGGAGAAGTGAAGTCACTTTTGTATTTTATGCTTGCGATTTTTATAATTACGTTTCTCTATCTGTGACCTAAAGTTCAGTGACTATACATTTTATTTTTGAGATTAAACCTGTATACTTATATGGCTTATTTCGGCCTTTGGTGATTTATTTGTAAAACGTATTTTTAGATTGGCATTCTGTGGTTAGTTAAGTAACGAGACTCGTGCGTGTATACAACCAACATATTTTATTAACTTGAACTTGGGTATCGGTTAAATAATAATAATACTAATTATATATTCTACTTATTTAAATTTAATACTTTCTTTATCGTTTTATGTTAATGAACCTGCAAATCGAATTGAATTCTCACAGGTTTTTAGATGTGGTTTTTCTTTAATGAACTCAATGTTAACAATAACGTACAATAATATAATCAATTCGAACGAACAAAAATAAACTTAATTAAAAAAAATATTAAATGCTAGCTGTGCCCCGCGGTTTTACCCGCGTAGAGTTAATTAGAGAGAGATAAAGAGTTAATTTCAAGGGTGACCCGCAGAACCCTTATATTATCTTTTGATAAGAACATAAGTTATACCTTGTGAACTTTAGCTATCTGCCAGTAAAAGTCCCGTAAATCGGTCGAGCCGTTTCGGAGATAAGCCGGAACAAAAAGACAGAGGTAATTTTAAAAATTGATTTTTTTTTAGAATAAAAACATACACTTCATATCTGTACAAATTTAGATGATCCCAGCAAACTTGTTTGTAATGAAATCACTGAATGTTATCGCAAAGACAATACAACATTCGTACATTTTCATCTTTGATTATTTCCGATTTTGTCATTCAAATGTTGTGATTAATTTGGTAGCATTACATTTATAATGGCTGGTGTATTGGCTGGTGTTACTAGTCATGAGTCTGTTTATTTAATTTAAATGTAGCCTATGTTACTCCTTGTAACATTAGCTATACGCTAGTAAAAATCGGTCCAGCCGTTTCGGAGATTAGCCGGACTAGACAAGCAGACAGACAGACAGACGGACAGACTGAGATTTTTTTTATATTTTTCTATGCCTGTACACTTTTTGGAATACAAACAGACACTTACATTTTATTTATATGTATAGATAGTAATAGATCATATAATAAAACTAAATAGGTACGATGACAACAAAGGTTTTCAGGTGTCTGGAACCATGAAGTTCTGGGACTGCGGTCTCAGTTGCCTAATGAAACTAACTAATACTTATTTAGGAAAAAAAAAATTATTTTCAATTTAGAGAATAATCAAAAAGAATAACTCTTGAACTCACCATTATATTCACAATTGACGATATAATAAAATGCACAGATTACAAAACCTATAACTCTCATTGCCACAAACCACAGTAGTCCAGCGCAAGGTGCGTACTATGCCTCCAACTATACTTCATCCGTCTTTACGGAACCTTATCCAATCGTGTATTCACGCCGAGTTAACTATAATACGCTATAAGGATCTATAGCCAGCACTTTTAGCGTAATTAAAGTACTATTTTGATTTGATTATTGCTCTGCTTCCTATTGATGGCAACAGATGGCGCTAGAGATCAATGGGGCTCGAATTTAAGACTTAGATACTTTTATATACCTCGCTTAGCGATTTAGAACTTGGAACTTTACGTCTTAGCCTATAAAGTTACAAAAAAATCCTTATCCCATGTATTGTTTTACGAGCAAATCTTAAAAAATAATATATTTAACTTTTACGAGAAAATCGGTAATCTGGTTTGAACCAGTTGTCAGACTGCACAACAACAACTGTGCCATGAGTCACTTTTGCTTTAGTTAAATAAGACATATATTATTCCGACTGAATTCTTACAGTTACTCATTGTAACATCAGCTATCTGCCGAAGAAGATACGATTTTATAATCTGTAGGTACATTTTGACAAGAGATCACAGTATAAATGAGGAGTTTAACTTTAAATTACAGAGGATTACGGCTGAACCTCCAATCCAGTGAAATCCCTGGAAATAAGAATCAATTTCCCTCTCCAGGGATAAAATCCCTTCCCTCGCATAATCAGAGGGGAGGTTACAGTATAACATATTACCTATACAGGCTGTCCACAATATTCACTTTTATACAGACTACTAGTGTTCTTAACATGATTGCAAAACATTGAAGGGCTAATAATCGGTACCTATGTAACCTGAATTAATATCACTATTCTTTAATTTTTTTACTGACGAGGGGGAACCTTCAAAAGGTCACCGACCGCGCTGGGAGGGGCAGGTTGGAGTGTGGGATTTGTATCGCACTAAAACCCGCCAGTGGCCATCCTCCGTGCTCAGGGGGGATTTAGGGTACGCTGATAAATCGCACCCTCACATTGCCGAGGCACATCCCCGGGGCAGCTGTATCGCCGCCCCTGGAGACCTCGCTGTTCCAAAGCTTCAACCCTGACCACCGCTAGCAGGCCCTCCGGCCCCCGCCTAGTCGCCTCTTAGAAAAGGCAGAGGATACCATAACCAAATTCTTAGACCTAACTACTCAAAGCATTTGTGTCGTACATAAAAATCTAATATTTATTTTCAAGATATTTGAAGACAATCTACTTAGTGGGTGTGATAAACGTAACGCTACTGCGATAGCGAGGTCCTGGTTGATGGCAATAGGGTGGCTCCGTTACATGGGACTTAAACCATAACTGGCGAAATATGTAAGGCAGTAAACCACCTACCCCTTCGGCTTCTATCTGTCTGTTACCATTTTATGGTTGAACCGCAGAACAGTTTTTGCTGAAATTTGGAAAAACATTACGGGAGCGAAGTCATAGGTAAGAGCTAGTAGTAGGTATATAAGTGGGTACATGCTGTATAACAGTAATATAACAGCTCTGTAGAGATAACAGTCGTTTGTCCGAGCGTGGCTATAAACTGAACCGCACTTCGTATCAAGGAGGGTCGGAGCCTCGAAAAACTATAATAGTATGTAAATTTTTTCGCGTTCCCACTGTTGGAGACGACACGGGAAGATTACAACACGAGGAAAATTTTAATACTACCAAATTTTTTCATGTATATTTTCACAGCTACGCCGAATAGTCCCTTTATTGGAATTAGAATCTCGTCACATAGCTCGCCATGCATTGTCAGTCAAGCAAATTTAAGCTCAATCGGTTAAATATCAGTTAATTTAAAATTCACCAGCAGGTTTCCACTCGGACAAAGATAGAAGAAGAAGACATAAAGAAGTAAAATAAAGGCTTGTTAAAACCTCGTGAATTAGAAACGTTCTCAAAAAGTCGTGTGTGTAAATGGAGCTGGGTCGTGCAGAGATAGCGCTGAAGTTCGGTAATTGTTTGAACAGCGGAATTAAACAGACCTCATGATAACGTTGCATATTAGTTGTGGATTATACCTTCGTTTGGGACTCTCTCTGAAAGGTTACACAGCATGGGTCTCTCTCGAACTCCTGGGTAATTGAGTCTTGTAAAGATTATTTAATATTAGATTTTTTTATTAATGACATACATGTTTATCATGTGTATAATTTTTGTATAATTATCTATACATCTATACAGATAAATAAAATTGAAGTGTCTGTTTGTAATTCCAAAACAACAGTTTTTCACTAAATGCATATGAACGTATACTAGCTACTGACACTAAAAAACAAAGTTTTAAAATGTTTCTCTGTCTGTCTGTCTGTTTGTTCCGGGTAATCTCTGAAACGGCTGGACCGATTTTAACGGGACTTTCACTGGTAGGTAGCTGATTTTATTTATTAAAAATATTATGTTTCAGCGACAATAAGGATGAAACTAAATCTACGCGGGTGAAACCGCGGGGCACAGCTAGTAGCATATAATTATCAAGGCGGCCCCTAGCCGCCAGAACAAGGGAAAGAAAGAAAAATCGACGCATGAGGATCACGAGCGGCTCAGTTATAAGAGCAACTGAGGGCTTAGCCAAATGGCACGATCACTATTCGAATAGAATGCTGAATGTATGGCGATTGACATTTGTTTTCGTTATGTAATTTGACCTAACGTATCGAACTTCAAATTGGTAGCCAAATGGCAATAATTTAATTCACGCTAACATCGTTTTTCAAACGAACGCCTACCGTCATACAATTCCCTAGCCAAATGGCACTTTTGACAAGCGAATGCCGAGCTTAGCGATAAGATTCACCGTCGGTTCGAGTCCTGCCTCGTGCTCTTTCTTTAGCATTTTTAAGATTTCATAAATTACTTCATATGTTATTTGTCTGCAATATTCTTACTTAAATTCCATTTATCTGCATATATGCTGGCCACCAAGTAAGTCATCATCTCCCTGGCCTTATCCCATGTCGGCAATTGATTCAACCCGATGTGGCTGATCACCTGATTTTTATACGAAGCGACTACTATCTGACCTTCGTAACCCCTTTTGCGAGGAAAATCGGTAATCTGGGTTAAACCAGTTGTCAGACTTTCTTAGGCCTCTGACTGACCTGTAACGATTGCCAAAGATGATAAATTGGCAACCGGGACCGACAGCTTAACGTGCTCTCCGAGGCACGGAGGGAACTGTCTCCCATCCAACTACTGGTTAGGCGTATGTTTGCTTAACTTCGCTGATCGAATCATATGCGCAATAGCAACTGTGCCACGAGCTCCTCCACCAAGTAAATATTATTATGGAAAGGCGTGGTGAATAAGCCGATAAACATTTATTTATATACACATGGTCACGCCATGTGCCTGAGTGAACACATGTGATTTATATTTGATTAAAAACTTTAATATCGATCCAAATTGACGCGGACCTATAATAATAACCACGGTATTTGGTCACGGGTATAAATGTAACACGTTAGGTTGTAAGTGTCGGAATACCTAAACATATACCTACATAGAGATAAATAAAATAGAAGTGTCTGTTTGTAATTCCAAAATAACAGCTTTTCACTAAATGCATAATATGAAAGTATTTAGTACGCAACTGACATAAAAAAAAATTGTCTGTTTTCTGCCTGTCTGTCTGTTTGTTCCGGGTAATCTCTGAAACGGCTGGACCGATTTTAACGGGACTTTCAGAGATAGATAGCCGATAATACAATGAGCAACTTTGGCTACTTCGATTTAAAAAAAACATTAGGGTTTGCGGGCCACTCATAAAATTAAGTCTTATCGGGTGAAACTGCGGGGCACAGCTAGTTATAACTATTAGAACTTAAACAGACCATCGAACTCAAAATCATCGTAATTTAGAGATGTATTTGTCATTTAAATCTATCACACACGATTTCCACCGACACGTATCTGTGAAACTAACCCAATTATTGCGCCAGAGAGCGCGTTCATCCCATTATCAGAGCCAACGTTGGCCCAAACGTTGGCGCAACCCTTCACACGTCATTAGACACCCCTTGTATTTGCATATGTTAATAACTTCCCCTTTGGTGATTGGAAGGGTTTACTTTCGGTATTCATAATTTTCTTGCGATTAAATTACGTGTTTTGATGATATGTTAATGTTTTGTTGATTTGTATTATATTGTTGTTATGGTTAGAAAAGTTTCATACCTTATGCAAAAGATGATAAAGTGCCAATGTGACGGAATGAGACTGTAGCAGCGTTTCTCCACTCGTTACATAGATGGCGCTACTCGCTAACAAATGCGAAGTTTGAGTACAAATACACGAGAACCTAAATCGCGCAATAAGAGTTTCCAACTAGAACAATGTTCGTCGGTGTTTCCGATACATGACACCCGTCTGGCTGGAAGATCTTCCCTTTGCTGGGGATGAGCATGATCACTCGCCCCCCTCCCACAAGTACATCACTGTCTTAGGTTTACTTATGTATTTAAATCTCTGCTCAGTATCCCCAGGTTTGTGTGTTTTAAAGTTGCCTACCTATATCGTGAGTACCGTATATACTATCATATTATGAATTTTGTGAAAAGCTGTTGGAATTGCAAACAGAAATAAGTACGATACAAAGCTAAAAAAAAAAATTTTTTTGTATGTCCGTCTGTTTGTTCTAGATAATCTCCGAAACAGCTGGAGCGATTTAAACGAGACTTTCATTGGCAGATAGCTGGTGTTTCAAGGTGTAATTTAGGCTACTATTATTTAAAAAATCATAATGTCTCCGCGGGCCATAGCTTGTATTCTTAATCTTGAAAACGATAAACACATATCGATTCTGAAACTAACTTTCGTTCTGATTAAACTGAAATTAAACTGATTTTCGTTCATTTTAGTCAAAAGTGAGTAGACCCCCATGAAATTGACGCAGGCTCTACTGATCCGGAGTTACGCGATGTAATTATGTAGACACAACTACTTGATTACAGTTTACGCGTGCTTTACTTAATGAACCGCACTAATTGCGTTTACTTAGCGTAACAGAGCTTTAACTTGGTTACTCTAACTATTTGTATTCAATTTGTATTGATACACTAGCTGTTACCTGCGGTTTCACCCGCGTAAACTTTGTTACATCCTTTGACTCACAGAAACCTAATTTGTTTTCTAAATATTAATAGCCTGAGTATTATTAGTAGTCTAAGTTACTCCTTGTAACAACAGCCATCTGCCAGTGAAAATCCTTTTAAAAATCGGTCCAGCCGTTTCGGAGATTGGCCGGAACAAACAGACAGATAGACATACCGAGAAAAATTTCAAGACATGAAAAGAAATTTTTAAATTTTTTTCTCTTTCCCTCCGTTTAGATCAGTACCATATTATATACTTCCATATCCATTGGGTAAAAAGCTGTTATTTTGGAATAACAAACAGACACTTCAATTTTATTTATCTGTATAGATGTTACAAATTGTACGCAAACTTGGTTCCTCGCGGCGAATGCTACTAGAAATGTAATCACGCTGCGTTTGTTAAGGAATATAGCCTTCTACATCATCACCATATTTACTGAGTCATGTTGATGTTATCACAAGCTGTTTTGGACGAACACATCGTAGATTTTAACTATATTAATATTATTTAAGTACTTAATTATATAAGGTTAAAAAAAAAACTATATAACTCGACTCTATAAACTATAGACTCGTGATGGCCGTGGGATTTGAGCAGTCGCCTGCTACGCTAGCGGCGCATGTTCAGCTCCCAGCGGAGCCTGTAAACATTGAGTTTTCCTAAAAACTATATATAACACTGATTTCACACCACGTGCTTTACGGTGAAGGAAAACATCCTGAGGAAACCTGTCTGAGAAGTTATTCAAAGATGTATGTATAGTGACTGAGATGGTGATAGACTCACCATCTGTCACGTTGGTACTTAATCATATTTCGTGAAAAGTGGGTGTTGTTATTACTACACATCTGCCTACTCCTTCTGAGACGGCAATGCAGGCGTGAACATATGTATGTGTATGTAACTACTGTACTACTAATTGTGTCTTTCGGTCTGTCTGTCTGTCTTTTAGTTTCGGGTCATCTCTGAAACGTCTGCCTTAACTTAACGGGACTTTCACTGGCAGAAAGCTGATGTGACAAGTGCAATCGACGTAGTCAATGTTAAAACCTATAATTACTTTCAGATATCACATAATTTAAATTAGCATACGCACTAATTAAGAGTTATCCGTAGTTAGTTATTCGTAAGTTCACATTTACGTAGTTAAATTCTCCACTCAGTGAGTATAATTCACCGCAAAACTTCGCGACAGAATCAAGTCCAAATTGTGAATTAGCCCGAACATTGGCAAGGAGGCCAAATCAGCGTGACAAAAGAATAACAGAAGAACGCACAAACTAAGTTAAAAAGAGGATTCCTAAAAATATTTACACAAAAATTTTGCCGAATATAATTCCACTTATTGTTCTGCCGTCTCTACGCATAGAATAGCGGACATACAGATGGGATATACCTTTGTTACAAAGCTGGTTGTGAAAACCTGTTAATTTGGAATTACTAACAGACACATAAATTTAATTCATCCATCAAGGTTTCTACTTGTAGTTAGTTTTAAGTACTGGGCCCCAACCATGAGCTCTTATTGCAATGTTAATTCAGTTGTGCGACAGTGGCAGATGTATGCACGTCACATACATCTGTCTCATAAATGAGTGAAACTATCATGGCAATAAGAGCTCATGGTAAGGCCCCTGTACCCCTATCACGAGTTTACCATCGTTTTCATAATGTACACTCGCTAGCGACTCCGCCGAATATTATTTTGTACAGCGCCGAGAAATTGTACAGCGCCTCCAAGCGGTGACGTGAAGAACTAAAATATGTCATACAAATATTGTCGCAGACGCTAGCGAGTATAGATTAAGAAAACTGTGGCAAACTCGTGATAGGGGCACTGTTTACAGGGCTATATACATACATAGGGCATCAGTTGGTAGTAGAGAGCCTCAAATATAGGTTTTGACAAGTTCGAACGTCGTCGCTTGACGTTGCGTTTTGGGTTTTTTGTATGGAGATGTACAACTTCCTACACTCGCCGGTAATAAAATGTAAGTAAAAACGTGTTTAAACCTTTATTTGGGGCATAGATATTTTTAAAAATATATAAACAATCCCTTTGTTTTTTTTAAGTTTTCTTTGTTATACTTACTTATTATATTTGAGTTATTATTAATGAAATGTATTATTGATTAAATTCTAATGTGGTCTGTAAAAGTGGCCCATCTACAGCCTTCTTTATTCATTGTTTGTGTAAATACATAGACCTCGCAGAGCCACCGTAACAACTCGATATGTTTCACGGAAACTTGAACTTTATACACTTACAAATTAGTTTGTAATTCTTTGAAATATTAGAAAATAAATTCCATTGTTTTAGTTTCACTTCAACTTTATTGGCAGCATTCATAAGGTTGATAATGTAGTGCAGTTCAGCTTTTGAGGAGTTTTAGACAAAAGTCCTTTATCCCTAACGAGGGCCGAGTTAGCGAAGGGTTGTTTGTTTAAGATTTGCTTCATTTCGCGGATATTCCTTCCGTTTTCCTCTTATTGCCAGATGTCATCATGAAGGTAAATACTGCTTAGGAGCGACGATATTCTCAGAATATTAAATATAATTATGAATTGTTTACCTTATAAGTTTCTTGCATATTTTTTTGTGTCCCTTTAGGCTTGCTTTTTGCCAGAGCTTGTATTTGCCACCATGATTTTTCTATTTACTTTTAATACAATTTTTTCGGGCTCTGGCTGGCTCGGGCGGTCACCCATCCAACTACTTGGGTTTCTTAACATCGCTGATCGAATTATATGCGCAATAACTACTGTGCCACGAGCTTCTCCTTGTAGTTTTCTAATGAAAACAATAATTTTGATGTTTTAACAAGTGACTTTATAAATTCTGAATTTATATCATAAAGCTCACATATCGTCACGCGGTAGGATAAGGGTTCGTTAAAGGGCTGGTGTCCGTATAAACCCCTAGGGTGGTGTACTTCTTAGAGGCAACAGAAGGACCGCTTCCTACCCCAGAATGCATAATATTAAGATCGCGGTAACCAAATACTTAAACTAAAGGGAAAAGGGAACATTAAAAATGTGTGTCAAGTATATTATACTAAACATCGATACTTAAAAAGGCCTCGTTGGTGTCGTAGCAAACGCTACTGCGGAACACGAGGTCCTGGATTCGATCACAGGGTCGGGCAATGTTATTGAAAATGATTTATTCAAAGGTCCACCGGTTAGAAAACTAGCCTTCTGAGAAGAGCCGGCAAGAAACTCAGCTGGCATCATGTATATGTATAATTATATTGAGTTTTTTCATCTATAATTTCCCAGTAGCAACCCGGAGTCTAGATCAGTGCCCGGTTATCGGCAATAGATTTGCCCTCTATTACATCAAACATAACTGGTAAAATGTCAGTTTTTTTGAGTTGGTAATCTCTTAGGCCCTATATTATATGAGACTCAAACATCTGGCGAATTGTCGGTTTATTCTGAGTTCATCTCTGCCTAACCATTCGAAGAATACAGACGTGAGAATGGATATTAGTATCTGAAAATGTTGTCGATACTTGTATCGTATTGTAACTCGTAAGTATGCGTCTGTCTGTGTGTACGCGATTCTGATTCACATATAAATCATTCCCGTGTCGTCGATTCCCTCCACGCCGAGTTGAAAATACGATCGAGAAAACAATTGCCGGCTACTTCATATCGAGTGTTCGTATAGAGCTGACCTTTTTAAGTTTTCATTTTGTAATGGTGAAGATGTGTCAAACAGCCACCACACCATTCCCAACCCTAATTATAATAACATAAAGGATCATTATCCCCTGATGGGGAGATCCATTTACATAAATTTAAAACCGGGTAGTTCGCGGCAAATGTTTGTTATTTAGGTAACGTTGCAGAAACTATGGGATAAAGTTGACTTCTTTAGGTTATGATAGCTTTAAAAAAAAAGGTTTTGTAGTTGTTACTAGCTATGCCCCGCGGTTTCACTCGCGTAGACTTAATTTTATGGTGGTGATTTGATTACACAGACACATACAAAGAAATCAAATAGTTATTTATTATAAATACCCTACTGTGTAGTCCAAATTAAAAAGAATCGGCTATGTCGTAAAATTGCAACGAACAGACAAACAGACTACTTATTTACTAATAAGCCGTCGCCACTCAGACTGCACAATGATAACTTTTCTAAAATCTGCAAAGAACCAATCGGGAGTCTTCTTAGTACCGCTGTTGGCCAACAGATGGCGCGTTTACGTCAAAAAGGATTTCCCGTCCCGTCATGAGTTATGAGCGTCGTAATAGTCGCTTTATGGGCCTATCTCTCTCTATATGTATAGAGTGAGGCGAATAAAAACATGCGATATATCCACTATAGGTATACGAAAAAAAATATCTTTGATCTCAGATATTTAATCACAGACGAAAATAGACTTTAAGTTACTTATAATATGTATTAATTTACTCCAAATAGGCGTCGATATGATTATAATATAGTTTTTAAAATGTATATACATGATATCAACGATACTCTTTAAGAGTTGAATCTAGCGGACAATATCACAATTTTTTAATTAAAGGGTACCATCACACCCTCTTTACACCGAAGACTAGGTTCTAATATGACAGATTGCGAGTCTGTCTCTCTTATGTCAAATTTAGACAAGTTGTGATTTTTTTTTGCATTCAATAGTTTTCTTATCACAAATATTTCAGTTCTGAAATAATTTGCTCTGTTGTAAACTTTTTTTGGGAACAATTTGGTGGAATATCAATTTGAAAAATATATAAAAAATAAATATAATCTTCTTTTTTGCAAGTTGGATATTTAAGAATATAGCACGGAGTAAAACGTATCTTAATTAATTATTTTTCTTCTTAATTAAAACACCATATCCAATTAATTCATTTACAAAATCGATATAATGAAATTATTGAATTGATTTGCATTCTTTGAAATTTCACACGGATATAAATATTAGGTACAGTAAAATAATAATTAAAAGTTTATATTAGATGACTCGCTATGTTATACTGTAAGATATCTGATAGGCAGAAAATGTATCAATTATACAAAAAGGTATCAATCATACAAAAAGGTATAGAAATTCAACCTCACTGTGTAAACCGTTTTTAGAAGGCATTCCATACATTTGTCAATATATTTCACTAACATTCTATAAAAGTAGGGTTCTATTTAAAAAATTTACCTTAATATACGTATCAACGGTATTCACTGGTAAATTGATACCTTTGTGTAGATATAAATTTACTGCACTCCATTATAATTTGTATAGAGTAAACTATATTGATACCTAAACACTATACAGGTTATCGGGGAAAATAGGACAGCTGTTAAAATATGTGATAGGGTATAGTTTTAGGAAGCAAATAAAATGATTATGACAAAAATATCTTCTTTCGTTTTCGAGTAATTGACGTTCAAAGTTGACCATATTAAGACCTTATTTTCGCATAAAATCTGCTGTAACGTAGAGTTATTCACGTGAAATCTAACTACGTTTTTATTTCTTTTCTCCCACTTATAGTTCTTGAAATAATCCCATGAAACCATTTTTCGAAACCATTAACCTTCCCTTTAATTTAAAAAGTTGAATTATCGCGTACGTAATGTAGGTAAACGCGGCTGCGCGTTCATTGAACCGCTTAAGGCCGCGAGCTCTTCTGCCCTTATTAACCATAGCCTATAACTACGTTATCGTTAGAGCTAGATATTTTAGACTCCAACATAGTCATATAATCATAAAACCCTACAACTTCTAGAAGACAACTGTTCCTTTTTCTCCGACACCCTGTGTAAATTCAGCTCACAAGATTCTTACAATATAGCTATTTATTGTTACAAGCGATATATCAAAGATTTGCTTTTAAATACTTTATATACAAGAATATACAACCTTTTTTTACCAATACGCAGCTGCATTGAATCAATCGAATATATCATGATTGTACTTACATATTTGTGATGATAATCACATTGAGTTCATTACAAGACTAGTTATTTTAGTGGAGATGTCTTTAAAATTTAAATAGCTTAAGATAATACAAACCGAAATCAACCTTACCTCATCGCATTACATTCGCCTTTGCCTTGACACATGTATGTGTGACATACGCGCCTACATTTGACACAAACAGAAATCCACCTTCTACCAACGTATTACAGTCGACATTACCATACGTTGTGATATCACAAATCCTTATCAATGCCAGTCATGTCTAAGCTCTCGTCTTCAGAGTTATCGGAGTCCTTATTCCTTGCGGGACAAGGTTCAGATTTGGCCTCGTCGTCCAGAGCTAGCTGTAGTATCCTCTCCAGTTTAGGCTGTATATCTCCTAGATGGGCTCTTTGCGAGGGCTCTGAAGCCCAGCAAGCCTCCATCACCTCCCAGCATTCGTCCGAGAAGTGAGGCAGACGCTCGGGGCGAAGACCTTTGAAAAATATTGTATTTTTTTATACAAAGATGACAAATTTATAGGTCCACCTTACAGAAGAAAGAGACCCAAATCCAACACAGATATATGTATCATGTTAATGCACACACTTGCATCGACGTGGTTGCACTATTGGACTTGTTTTATTTATCGCACTACCCTCATAATCTGTTACATTCTTAATAACACAACACTTCACTTGTGAGATTATGCTTAACTATTTTAATAACGCCGTTACGGCACTTGTATGTGTTTGTAAACTCATCATCATCCTCCTGCCCTTATCCCATGTTATTTGTGGTCGGCGCAATGTGTTCTTCTCTATCATTTCTCTCTATCAGCCGTCATATCGTTATTCACTCTCATTCTAGTCATATCATCTTTCACACAGTCAATCCATCGTTTCTTAGGTCTTCCTTTCCCCTTGTAACCATCCACATTCATAAACAAAACTTTTTTGGCAACATGTGTTTGTAAACTATGTATACTATAAGATTCAAATTGTATTTATCAGTTAAACGAAAAATGTATTCTTTTGAGAAATAAATATCTTTAACCATAAGATCGCAGTCAAATAATGCTTCACTTTATTAGTAGTATAATCATGTTACTGAGGTATGGTCGGCAGCGCAATAAAATAAATTGCAGAATTATTATTTTTGCAGCTAATGAAACGTGTTTTCGAAAATACTTTTTACTCTACCCTATTGAGACTTCATTACGGAAACGCAATAGGTGGATATGTCTAGAATGTGATCAGTATAAGAATTGACCTCGCCAAGCCAAAATCACCAATGTATTTAAGTAAATATATTTCTGTAACTTATTTGTTATCCACATCACAACAGCAGGTCACCTTTGAGAAGTCAATAAATTAAAATGTTGATGATCCTCACCTCTTTTGACTTTACTCCACAGTTGTTCTTTATTCTGGAATGCTTCGAACGCCGAGGGTAGTTTCACATTACCCGCGCACACGTACCTGTTGACAAAAGAACGGACACATTGAATATCCACATGTGTGAGTAAACTTGGTGTTAAAGCATTCATATTCTGCAATGGTGAGCACTATCAGGCGGACTGTGTTTGTCGTTGCTTTACATACAAAAATATGCTCACGTCTGTTTTCCCGAAAGGGTAGGCAGAGATGTTGTAATAACAACACCCACATTTCACAGACTCACCATCTGTAAAGAGAGTCTATTTCTGTCACAGGCACTATTCGTACGTTTTTGAATTACTTCTCAGACATATGCAGGTTTCCTCACGATGTTTTCCTTCATCGTAAAGCACGTGGTGTGAAAACACATATTCGTTTATAAATTTGTCGCTCTAGTATCAAAAAATGTTTTTGGGTACGCTAGTTTCTTTGTCGCTTTAGAAATATTTTTTTTATATCATGTGTCTTATCATCACGACGGACTGCAGGTTCGTTCTTCTCATTGGTAGTATAAAAAAATTAGTAACCAGAAGAGTATCCCAAAGGCGTAGACGTCGACGTTGGCGTCGTAGTCGCCGGCGAGCAGCTCGGGCGCCATGTGCACCGGCGTGCCCACCACCGACCCCGACATCAGCGCCTCCGCCGCGCAGAACCCCAGGTCCGACAGGGCCGCGCGGTCGTTGGCGTCCAGGAGCACGTTCTTCATCTTTATGTCGCGGTGCACCAGCCCCAGCGAGTGCAGGTAGCGGATACCTGACGGACACATCCATCACGTTACGGCCTCATCGCACGGCGGGCAGGTCCCTCGCCCTATGGGCCGACACGACATAGTATAGTTACCCTGTACGATGTCCAGAGCGACCCTCATCCTGTTGTGCCACGCGAGGCCTTGGCGCACGGCGGCGTGCAGGTCGCGCGCGCGGCGGGCCGACACCAGCAGCACGGCGGGCCCGTGCGCCGAGCGCTGCACCACCGACCCGTACGGCCGCACCACGCGCGGGTGCGCCGGGATACTTCTACGACGCATACGCGACGCATGACAACGTTGGTTTAGTCATTAGTATACCAGAGAACCTATTACGAATTTTCACTGCTGCCTTCACGAGTCACCGCGTTCACGTAAACACTAATTTGTATGGGATCGAAACGGTCTGGCGGCCCGATGCTCTATTTTGATCCCATACAAATCTGCCTTTACGTCAACACGACCTGTGACGACGGCAGTGAAAAACTCGCACTAGGCCCTGGCTGTCCGATATAGTTCTATTAATTTATTTAAAGTTTACCTCACCGCTCATTTGAGAAAACTCGGACTAGACATTTGAAATGTCTAGTGCGTGTCACGGGTTCGATTCTCACGTCAGGGTAAACAATGCCTTGTGTCTGGGTGTTTGGTATAAATTATACTTATTCTAAAAAAAAGCATTTAGATATTGTATTCGTCGTTTGATACCCTCTGACTGCTAGCGCTGTGTAATAATGTCCAAATATATGTATTTAAGCAGCGATTGCCTACGTGCCATATTACCAACTGCAAGGAGTCCATGTCGGCGAAAATAAAATAAAGATCCATGAGATGTTAGTATTGGGTGTGTTACTACAGTACAATTACCGTCGCCCGCTTTGCACGCTCAACCAAAATAGTCAGCGCCATACACACTGTGTGTACAGAGATATACCTATAAAATTACATACATATACACACAGGGGTAGCCAGAGTTGTTGTAATAGCAACACCTACTTTTAACTTAAGATGGTTAAGCCGACGTGACAGATAGTGAGTCTATCGCCGTCTATCCCCTACTGATGGTCCGACAAGTAGCTACACTGGGGATGAGCAATGATGGGTCTCGTCACGAACCTACTAGTAGGGGCACAGAGAGCGTGTACCTGGTGTAGAAGAACTCCATGGCCAGCTCGTGGTAGTGGCGGTCGTCGGCGGGCAGCACGGACTTCACTGCCACCGGGCTGCGGCCGCCCCAGCCGCCGCGAGCCGCGTACACTACGCCGTACTGTCCGCGTCCTGACACACATCCTTACTGCTTACACACACCACTCCATACATACACACCGTTTCAATATAAGCTTTGCTTAGTTAAACACACAGATAGGTACGTCTACGAGAAAATTTGCGGAATAGACGTAATGACTGTAAGAGGTGACACGTCGTGGCTGATTGCGTATTCAGAATTGTTTACGAAACTTTTTACCTTACTCTATTTTGACAGTTAATAAAACAGTATATAATACAGATAAATAAAATTGAAGTGTCTGTTTGTAATTCCAAAATAACAGCTTTTCTCTAAATGCATATGAAATTATACACGCTACTGACACTAAAAAAACAAGTTTCTTTTTTCTCCATCTGTCTGTCTGTCTGTTTGTTCCGAGTAATCTTCGTAACGGCTAGACCGATTTTAACGGGAATTTCACTGGCAGATAGCTAATGTTACAAGAAGTAACTTGGGCTACTTTTTAATTTAAAAAAAACATTAGGGTTCCGCGGGACACCCATGAAATTAACTCTACCCGGGTGAAACCGCGGGGTACAGATAGTATTAAATATTGACAACCCTCACTTGCTCAATAGAGCAAGCGTTTCCAATTAAAAAAATAGATTAGATTCCTTACTACAAGTAAAACTTATATTTATACTGTGCCAGGGGCCGTCCATTTAACTCGTAATGATTTTTATGTTTGTTTTACCCGAAATCATGATATCTTTCTACATCCCCCTTTCGAGCTTCCATATCGATACCTTTTACAGCATTCAATACAATAGAAATATTGTTCGGACATGCTTTAATAAAATACTAACAGTGTGGTCACAAAGGGTCTTACGGCTAGAGCGATCTCTACCGGACAATATTAGGAAATAGCGTTATGAATACAAATGAATCTCTTAAATCAATCATCAATTGAGAATTACTTTTTTCGAGCAAATATGATGAGCAAATATAGTAGCCTAACCAATACTTGGATGGGTGACCGACCGAGTTCCCTCCTTGTTTCGGAGAGCACGTTGACAAAATTGGCAACAAGGAACGACGGCTTACGTCGTTCCCTGTTGCCAATTTTACATCTTTGGCAAAGTCAGTCCGAGGCCTAAGAGAGTTCTGACAACTGGTTTAAACCATTACCGATTTTCCTCGTCGAAGGTCAGATGGCAGTCGCTTCTTATGACAATCAGGTGATCACTAACATCGAGTTGAATCGAACAATGCATGGGATAAGGCCAGGGAGATGATGATGTCAAATAAGACACGTGCCGGATTAAAATGCTGTCAAATTGGGAACGTAGCGGGAATTCGGGAAAGTGTCCAACCATTACCGGACTCCTGAAATTCGTTACGTGATACTTAAACGTATATAAACTTACCAATCTCCCTGCCCAGCTCAGGCGTGCCATACATGAGTAGATCGCACATGGAGGTACTTTCCAGGCAAAGTCGCGCGAACGACGGAGCGTATTTCTTCCTAATAGCTAGTTTGACATCTTCTGTGTGGTGCAGTTTGCCTGCTAAAGCTGTTTCTAGCGATGACAACGCCGACTGATACTTCTCGTGGGCTAAGCTTAGTCTTTCTAAGATCTGGAAAATAATATATGTCACAACGCTTTTCCGCTCGCTACATAGATGTACTTGCTAACAATCGAAGCGTGCTACTCTTTTGCTATGTTCAGCGACATCACAAAGTGATAATACTTTTCTTTATCACCCTGTGGCGTCACAGTAGTTTTTGCGGACTTTACCAGATTAATAAGGCATTTTCTTTTTGCCGAAACATACAGCGGGTGAGTACTAGCTAAAGGTACGTATCAAAAGAAGAGCACCCTGTCTTTTACAGCTTTTTGAGATTTTTTAAGTGCTTACTCGGACGGTGTTTATTTAGATCCATATATGTGTATATGCCCGCGTCGTATTGTAGATAGTACATTATTTATTTATTTATTACCACTTTATTGTGCACCTTTGAATGTATTTAGTTACATATAGATGCTATATAGCTGTGCCCCGCGGTTTCACCCGCGTAGATTTAGTTTCACCCTTATTGTCGCGGAACCCAAATATTTTTAATTTATAAAAGTAGCCTAAGTTACTCCTCGAAATATCAGCTACCTGCTAGTAAAAGTCCCGTTAAAATCGGTCCAGCCAAAACAAACAGACAGACAGAAAAAAAATTTAAAACTTAGTTTTCTAGTATCAGTAGCGTGTATACTATCTATAGTATCTATATGCATTTAGTGAAAAGCTGTTTTGGAATTCTAAACAGGCACTTCAATTTTATTTATCTGTACAAATGGTGGTTTTTTCGCACCAGGCAACATTTTCCAGACAACCATGGGATGGATTTGCATCGCCAGTTCACAACCTCGCTAGACAGTTTATAAAATAACGATGTACAGAATCAATCTCGGTCGGTTCTTCTCAGAAGGCTAGTTTCCGAACGGGTGGTAAATTCCTCGACATTCATAAGTGCCTTACCAGGGCCTAAACTGAATAAATCATTTCAATCGATGGTATATAAATATAACATATTTTCCAAGTTACCTGTGTGGAAATGACCCTGGCCAGCCGCTGCGGGCTGAGCGAGTGCACAGTCTGTAAGGCCACCCGTCGTCTCCACACGGGGCTCAATACGCAGCACGCCTGCTCTGCCTCCCCTCCCACCAGACGTAGCCTGGGGGGACAACACAGGCTTCCAATTATATTTGCCATCACATAAGGCTCCCCGAAGTGATAATAGGTTATCATCATCTCCCTGGCCTTATCCCATACATTGTTGGGGTCGGCACTTGATTCAACCCGATGTGGCTGATCACCTGATTTTTATACGAAGCGACTGCCATCTGACCTTCGTAACCCCGTTTAGGAGGAAAATCTGTGATTTGGGTTAAACCAGTTGTCAGATTATTTTTAGGCCTCCGACTGACATGTAATGATTGCCAAAGATGTTAAATTGGCAACCGGGACCGACGGCTTAACGTGCTCTCCGAGGCACGGAGGGAACTCGGGCGGTCACCCATCCAACTACAGGCTAGGCGTATGGTTGCTTAACTTCGCTGATCGAATGATATGCGCAATAGCAACTGTGCCACGAGCTCCTCAAGTGATAATAGGTTATAACATCCACTTAAACTGCAGCTGATGAAGTGCCAAAACGTAACATGCCTCTTAGGTATGCGAGGTTTCCTCACGATGTCTGCCATCCTAGTAAAGTTAGTGGTGTGACATCACTGCATATAAGTTTTGAGAAAATCTCTGTGATTTGGATTTGCTACGTTTGCGTAGCTGACGAATACTTTCTGATATACAGGATGTCGGTTAATTCCGGTCAGCTCTTAAAATGTGTGATAGGGTATAATTTTAGGAAGCATTTAAAATAATTACGACAAAAATATCTTCTTCCGTTTTCGAGTAATTGACGTTCAAACTTCACCATTTCAATACCTTATTTTCGCATAAAAGTCAGCTGTAACGTAAAGTTATTCACCTGAAATCTAACTACGTTTTTATTTTTTTTCTCCCACGAATAACCCCATGAAACCTGTTTTCGAAACTATTTATCTACTTCTTAAAATTTTTATGATTTTTGAGGTCATCGTTACAGTTCATACTCCTGTGAACTCTGATAACCTCTAACGGGTTCAATTGAATTAGGTAAAAGACAGACCGATGATTTACAAAGAAATGCCGCCACAAGAATCAAAGTTACTGCCGGCTTTTCGGTACGATATCAAAGACACCGCAAGGCATCATTAAAAAAGCGCGGTGTCTTTGAGTTCAGGCGGCACGTGCAAATAAAGAGATATCGCGGCGACTTTCGGCAGCGCGCGGCACGCTTTGTGTTTATTAGTGTGTGTGTTTATTAGTGTGTGTGTTTATTAGTGGTGGGATTATTTTAATCGATCACTCGATTAAAAGAAAAAGTACCTAATGCTTCCATTAGTAGTAAATACCAATTCATTGTTCGCATAGACTTAGTGAAAAACCTAGGTACTTACGTTATTGTAGTAATTGGATAGTAGAACTTTTGTAGGTAAATGTAATGTAGTTAGGTAGAGTATTTCTAATTCTCAATAAAATTTGTGATTTTATAGGATTCTGATATTAAATAAACTACTTACCTTAATTATCATCTGAGTACAGATTCAATAATTTACTCTTGTAGTAGAGCACTCACTTAAAGACAACACAATTTTAAACAAGAATACCCGAGATATCTTTTAATATCACGTACTATGTAAATTGTACCTACATAATAACGTAACTTTATTAAATCGGTTCTGTGATTTGTTTTTATTATCAGTATTCAGTAATTTAATTTATGTTTCGATAAGTCTATCGATAATAGCGTCCCATCCCATCCCTATTTCGTACGTGCCCCCGCGCCCCGCCGCTATGATAGAACTGTATTAGGGCTGTCGAACATGGTCTATTTACTCTACTTGTTCCACGAACCCTGTTCGTAGGTATTAAATTAATTCACACTCTTAATTTATTTTAATTTTATTCTTAACGTGAATAAATAAAAAGAAAGAATGAATTTTAAAAATGTTTATTTTTAAAAAACATCGTCTAAACCAAGACTACTATTCTACGGATCTTCTCAGAAAGCTAGTTTCCGAACCGGTGATAAATTATTCGACATTCATAAGTGCCTTACCAGGGCCTAAACAGAATAAATCATTTCCATTTTCATTTTCACTAGACCAAACTCTGACTAAAACTATGTCCATCCCTTTTGATATCTGTATCACAAAAAGAGATAGCACTACTTTTAATTAAACCAAGGGGAAATGGGTAAAGTTTTGATACCGGGATTAGAACCGGCACGTCTACGCTTGATAAGCGATGTCTAATCCACATATTGTGTTACCAGTCGGAGTCAAAACTAAATCAAAATAATTCGTATGTTAAAAGTTGTATCTTGAAAAAAGTGTGTGACACCCCTATTTCATTCGCACTTTTATGATTTAGTACCTATTTATTTGTTTCAAAATCAGTCTTATTCGGATAATGGTCGCGGGCGTGTGCTTCTAAGCAAAGTTTTTTGTTTCCGTCGTGACCTTGTTACTTTCATTTTCTCGTTAGTTTGTTAGGTACTTAGTACCTACTTAATTAGTATTATCATGCCGAACTTTCAGTACTCAGATGTTCAGTATACCGACAAGGTTTTGGCCTATGCAATAGCAAGCTGCAAGGGGTAACACTGGTGAAGCGTTGCGTTTTTATTTGGACTTTTACGGTCATCGAAGTGATGAGTGCGTGCCCTCTTCAGGTAGAGTGCTTATGAGAGTTGTGCAACGGCTGAGGGATAACGGAAGTCCAAGCTCAGGCTTGTTTGGATGTGCAAGGGCGCAATTTCGAACACTTGCCCATTTAGAAGTTGACTGAACTAGCGGTAATAATGCTTTCAGTGATAACAATGTTTTGTATGTGAGTGAAGTGATATGGTCCAGACTAAGGTGTATCCTGTCATAAATAAGGTTAGTTAACTAAATGATTTGAAGTAGGTACCTACCTATACTTACGTAGATTATTACCGCGTACGTAATGTAGGTGAACGCGGCCGCGCGTTCATGCAACCTGGCTTAAGGCCGCGAGCTCTTCGACTATAGCTTATAACTACGTTATCGTTGGAGCTAGATATTTACGACTTCAACATAGTGCTATATTCATATAACCCTACAACTTCTATAAGACTACTGTTTCGAATTCTCCGACACCCTGTGTAAGTGTTCACGTTTGTAAATGAAATGTGGTGAAAATCCTTCTTTAGTTAGGATGCCTTCGTCATACGAGGAATACGTGTAAGAAATTTAATTTTCTAGCCTCGAGGCTCGGTGTTTGTGCGTTTATACATCAGTCAATCAAATCAAATCAAAAAGTTTTATTCAACATAAGGGACACTTGGAACACTTATTGAACGTCATTTCTCTTACGCTAACTTAAGTTAATTTACAACCGTTTCCGAAATATAAGCCTGTCAGGAGAAGAAACGGCGAAACAAACTCCCCGGTTTTTTTTTACATGTGTCCCTTCTATATACATAGGTACTCACTTTCGCGTTTCAGACATAGATAGAGAGCCAGCAGTCTCCGTATGTATGTACCTGTGCAATAGTCTCCTGAGCGAGTCGAGCAGCGAGCGCAGCAGCGAGAAGGAGGCGCAGGGCTGCAGGTCCACGTGTCGTGCTGCCCCCAGCAGTCTCCGTATGTATGTACCTGTGCAATAGTCTCCTGAGCGAGTCGAGCAGCGAGCGCAGCAGCGAGAAGGAGGCGCAGGGCTGCAGGTCCACGTGTCGTGCTGCCCCCAGCAGTCTCCGTATGTATGTACCTGTGCAATAGTCTCCTGAGCGAGTCGAGCAGCGAGCGCAGCAGCGAGAAGGAGGCGCAGGGCTGCAGGTCCACGTGTCGTGCTGCCCCCAGCAGTCTCCGTATGTATGTACCTGTGCAATAGTCTCCTGAGCGAGTCGAGCAGCGAGCGCAGCAGCGAGAAGGAGGCGCAGGGCTGCAGGTCCACGTGTCGTGCTGCCCCCAGCAGTCTCCGTATGTATGTACCTGTGCAATAGTCTCCTGAGCGAGTCGAGCAGCGAGCGCAGCAGCGAGAAGGAGGCGCAGGGCTGCAGGTCCACGTGTCGTGCTGCCCCCAGCAGTCTCCGTATGTATGTACCTGTGCAATAGTCTCCTGAGCGAGTCGAGCAGCGAGCGCAGCAGCGAGAAGGAGGCGCAGGGCTGCAGGTCCACGTGTCGTGCTGCCCCCAGCAGTCTCCGTATGTATGTACCTGTGCAATAGTCTCCTGAGCGAGTCGAGCAGCGAGCGCAGCAGCGAGAAGGAGGCGCAGGGCTGCAGGTCCACGTGTCGTGCTGCCCCCAGCAGTCTCCGTATGTATGTACCTGTGCAATAGTCTCCTGAGCGAGTCGAGCAGCGAGCGCAGCAGCGAGAAGGAGGCGCAGGGCTGCAGGTCCACGTGTCGTGCTGCCCCCAGCAGTCTCCGTATGTATGTACCTGTGCAATAGTCTCCTGAGCGAGTCGAGCAGCGAGCGCAGCAGCGAGAAGGAGGCGCAGGGCTGCAGGTCCACGTGTCGTGCTGCCCCCAGCAGTCTCCGTATGTATGTACCTGTGCAATAGTCTCCTGAGCGAGTCGAGCAGCGAGCGCAGCAGCGAGAAGGAGGCGCAGGGCTGCAGGTCCACGTGTCGTGCTGCCCCCAGCAGTCTCCGTATGTATGTACCTGTGCAATAGTCTCCTGAGCGAGTCGAGCAGCGAGCGCAGCAGCGAGAAGGAGGCGCAGGGCTGCAGGTCCACGTGTCGTGCTGCCCCCAGCAGTCTCCGCGCCGCCTCGCTGGCCGGACGACCTCCCAACTCCTGGCGACACGCTTCCTCCAGGGACTCTAGACACCTGCACATGACAACGATATATGGAATGGCCTCTTCCCTCTATAATGGATGAGGAGGTCAATGGCTGGCATTCGCACCATACTTGTGAACAGGTGCTGCTTGTGGGGGCTGGTCATATCAAGCTTCTAGTTTTTCCAGGTTCTTCAAAGAACCGATTTAGTAGATACTAATTTCTTGCCGGTTTTTCTAGTGGTAAATTTTAGTTAGTACTAGATGTGCCCCGCGGTTTCACCCGCGTAGATTTAGTTTCATCTTTATTGTCGCGGAACCCTAATATTTTTACTAAATAAAAGTAGCCTAAGTTACTCCTTGAAACATCAGCTACCTGCCAGTGAAAGTACCGTTAAAATCCGTCCAGCCGTTTCAGAGATTACCCGGAACAAACAGACAGACAGACAGACGGACATAGAATTTTTTTATAACTTGGTGTTTTAGTGTCAGTATCGTGTATACTTTCATATGCATTTAGTGAAAAGCTGTAATTTTGGAATTACAAGCAGACACTTTAATTTTATTTATCTGTATAGACTAGTTATAAAAGTGGTATCTGTAATTTCCCATGGCAATAGGCTCGCGCCCACGGGTGGTCAATATAACTAACGAAATGAGTATGTACTTTGAACATAAATGAAATATTGTGGATGAATACATACCTGTGCAAAGTGCCGAAGTACGTGTCCTTCAGACAATCCATGAACTTGACTAGTTTCACACTTATCTTGCGGCTCAGCTTCGACAGAACTAAAACAATGCCGTCATATAATCGATACATATTCAATTAAACTGAAATCAACGCACAGCCTGAAGGATCACTCACTAATCTTTGAAGTGTCCATATTAACAGCTATTCACTTTATGTTAAGCTATTATATAGTCAATAAATAAAATAGTGTACATACCAGTCTGCTGTACGTCCAAGGAAGCTTGCTTGAAGGACAACGTGAGGGTGTTGGTGCAGGTGGCGACACTGGTGGTACTGGTGGCTATGGGGCTGCTAGTGTTGGTCCACGCAGTCGACGACAACGATACCATCCCTGACTCGTTCTCCACTCGGATGCTCGTGTATGGATGGGAATCCTCGTCGGACTTTATCTGAAAAATTATTTAACAATATAATAGACTAGCTGTGCCCCGCGGTTTCACCCACGTAGATTTAGGTCCATCCTTATTGTCGCGGAACCCTAATATTTATAATAGGCTTAGGCTTAAGTTACTCCTTGAAACATCAACTACCTGCTAGGGAAAGTCTTGTTAAAATCGGTCCAGCCGTATCAGAGATTACCCGGAACAAACAGACAAACAGACAGACAGATTTTTTTTAAATCTTAGTTTTTTAGTGACGTATTTAGAGTAGCGTGTATACTTTCATATGCATTTAGAGAAAAGCTGTTATTTTGGAATGACAAACAGACACTTCAATTTTATTTATTTGTATAGATATAGATAAATAAAATATTCTCACGCCATCCCAAAAGGTTCCCCGAAGGGGTAAGCAGAGGTGATGTAATAACAACACCCACATTTCACTGAAGATCATTAAGTACCAATGTGACAGAGGGTAGGTCTATCGCCGTCTCAGGCACTATACATACGACTTTGAAATACTTCTCAGACATATGCAGGTTTCCTCACTATATTATTCTTCACCGTAAAGTACGTGTTGTGAAATCACTGGTAGCTTTAATTTTATTTATTTATCTATACATACGTCACGACTGACTGCCTTATATATCAATCAACCTAAACTGGTCCTAGGAACATGAAATTTGGTAAGTGCGTTCTTTAAGAGATGTCATCATCATCTCCCTGGTCTTATCCCATGTATTTGGGTTCGGCACTTGGTTCAACTCGATGTGGCTGATCATCTGATTTTTGGAAAATCGGCAATCTGGGTTAAACCAGTTGTCAGACTTTCTTAGGCCTCTGACTGACCTGTAACGATTGCCAAAGATGATAAATTCGCAACCGGGACCGACGGCTTAACGTGCTCTCCGAGGCACGGAGGGAACTCGGGCGATCACCCATCCAACTACTGGCTAAGCGTATGGTTACTTAACTTCGCTGATCGAATCATATGCGCAATAGCAACTGTGCCACGAGCTCCTCTTAAGAGATGTATATAACAAAAAAGCATTTTGGAAAATTAATATCTTAGAATGTTTAAAATCCACTCACCCGTCCATTGAAACACTCGCTGGCTCCAAAACTCTCCTCATTAGACCGTATAATTTCATAATCATCAAAATTATAACTGTCGTACGACACGGCTTCCTCGCCGTCCGACGCCTCCGCGTCCGACCGAACAGCGCGGGTCGTGTCGGACGTTCGGCCAATGTCGGACGTCCGGGCACAGTCGGACAGACGGATGGGTACGCCTTCAGGACTACTTCGGGACGAGTTGTAAAACGTTGAGTTTGATATGACGAAGCGACGGTCTTGGTGGCACGGGAGATCTAAACGAGAAATAATTTGTGGTACAATTTAATTTTTCTACTTAATTACGTTTTGGTTTCTATTGTAACACATATAGGTGGGTTCTAACCCACTTCTAATAGCTGTGTAGTTGCTTTTATTAAGGAGGCATTTTGATGCCTCTGTAGATAAAAAATTGCGTCCAGGTTCGAAGGACCATTTGCGATACAATACATAAAATGATAATCGTTTAATGTATCACATGAATGTATCAAATAGGGGTGTCACACGCAAGTCACCTTTATATCAGGAATGACTGTAACACTGTCTTTAAAATTGGTCCTTCGAGCCTATTTTGCACACCAACTATTTTTTATATGCAATGCCAGAGGCGTCACATGCGCGATTCACCCCTAAGTTGCTTACCATCAACACTCCAGTCCATGTTGGTGACCTCGTGCCTCATCTCGTGCAGTACTTCCTGCATTATGGCCACCAGCTCCTGCTTCTTGTCTCCTTCTGAGAACTTCTCATTTATTGTCTGTGGAATATTTCATTTAAATACTTTTAAAAAGATATTATTCAATGTCATAGCTCAGAACTAACAACAAAGAATCATTCATACATACATATGCTCACGCCTGTATTCCCCGAAGGGGTAGGCAGAGGTGTTGTAATTACAATACCTACTAATCATCGAAGATGAAAGTGTGAAAACGTGGCAGATGGTGAGTCTATCGCCATCTACAGGCACTATACATACGTCTTTGAATTGCTTTTCAGGCATATGCATTCCTCACGATGTTTTCCTTCACCGTAAAGCACGTGGTGTGAAATCACTGTACATAAGTTTCTAGAAAATCTTATTGGTAAAGGCCCCACTGTTCTATTCTCACTCAAACCAAATCTATATTTTTACACATTGTGCTCCTTTAATGGGGTTGAGTTAATACAATTATTGAGTTTTAGAGTGAGAATGCCATGCTATCCTTCGTTCCACTATAGGCTTTACATCTATACATCTATACAGATAAATAAAATTGAAGTGTCTGTTTGTAATTCGAAAATAACAGCTTATCACTAAATGCATATGAAAGTGTGCACGCTACTGACACCGAAAAACCAAGTTTAAATTTTTTTCTCTGTCTGTCTGTCTGTCCGTCTGTCTGTCTGTTTGTTCCGGGTAATCTCTGAAA
Source organism: Watsonalla cultraria (assembly GCA_964035505.1). Taxonomy (NCBI): domain Eukaryota; kingdom Metazoa; phylum Arthropoda; class Insecta; order Lepidoptera; family Drepanidae; genus Watsonalla; species Watsonalla cultraria. Next base: position 7,418,677 of record OZ037734.1, on the reverse strand, counting down.
CGGCTGGGCCGATTTTACCGGGACTTTCACTGGCAAGTAGCTGATGTTTCAAGGAGTAACTTAGGCTACTTTTATTTATAAAAAATATTAGGGTTCCGCGACAATAAGGAAGAAACTAAATCTACGCGGGTGAAATCGCGGGGCACAGCTAGTTATAAATATGCATAGTATACATACATCATACAAGTGTTGTTCCTGTGTAGCGACGTATTGTATCTTGCGCGGCACTAACTGTAGTTCCCGCGCCAAGTCGAACGACGCTAACACCAACTGCTGGACCAATCGCACGTGCACCTGGGGGGCAGCATTAGTGTATGAGGACTATTGACTAATAGTCAGGTATCTTAATCTTTAGAGGTACATAACAATGTGTATAATACGACTTTTGGACGTTTTGAGCTTCCGCGGGCCACTAAAATGCGGGTGAAATCGCGGGGCACAGCTAGTGCCCGTGCGAAATAAATTTTTTTTTCAATCTTTTTCTCAAGAAGGACAAAACATACATACATATGCTCACGCCTGTATCCCATGGGGGTAGGCAGATACCACCGTTTGTCACATGCTCCGATCCTTACATACTTCTTTGTTATTGCTTCAACCACATTCTCAAATTCTACGTCATATGAAATTAAATTAAAATATTTAATTTCATATGACGTAACCATTTTTGTCTATATATTTATCTATATCTATAGCTATACAGATGCATAAAATTGAAGTGTCTGTTTGTTATTCCAAAATAACAGCTTTTCACTTAATGCATATGAAAGTATATACGATAATGACATTTAAAAAAAAACAATTTTTAAATATTTTCTCTGTTTGTCTGTTTGTTCCGAGTAATCTCCGAAACGGTTTGGCCAATTTTGACGGGACTTTTGGGATTGACGAGATAATAAAGCAACATGGCGGACACGAATATCGAGCTCGTGGATACCATAAACGCTTATCTATATATATAAAAATGAATCCCCATTTCCCTTGGTCACAACATCACGGGTGAACGGCGGGACCGATTTCTATAATATATTTTTTGTTGTGTTCGTTATTGTCAGGAGATGGTTCTTATGAAAGAAAAAACTAAAACAAATGCGTGGAAAATTTAAAAAAAATACTTTTTTCTTAAATTTAACCTTAGCGCTTTGGACAATAAAAACTTTTTGATGTAACCTTATGACGTTTGACATAGAATTGACAGAATACGTGCTGCACTCTCATAATTAAGACAGGGCAACGTCTGTCGGGTCAGCTAGTTGTGTATATCACAATAAGTCTTACCTCACTCAACCTAGTACAAAGTTGCAGCAGCGATGCATGCACACAATCGGCGGCGAATTTGACTACAGTATTGAGGAGGGCCGTCCGCGAGCGGAGAGTGCGGTCGTCCTCCCGCGACTTGTGACCCCTCCCTCCGTCCTCCACGATGGCCCATTGACTGCGCACCTGGTGCTTCGGGGGGGGACTGGCTGAGGGATTTAAATTTAAGCATTCATTTATAACCTTCCAACATCTTCCCAGTCATCCACTGCCAATAGATTGTGAAAAATAAACAAAATAATTGTTTTTGAATAATAATTCTTTGATACCATTTTATTAAGTAAATACAGTGTAGTGTGTAAGGATGAATGAAGAACATTTTTTTCAAAAAAACTTGACAATAACTGAGTATAGAAGCTGAAAGGAGCTAGAGATCTATCAAACCTTAAGGCCTCAATTTCAGCACAGTGGTGACATGGCCACCTCTTTAAGAAAAGTCTAATAGCACACAAGTAGCTCAGTAGGCAGACCAACTGCACGATTTGCAGGAGCTCGCGGGTTCAAACCTCACCATTAAAGTTTCCTGATAATTTTTAGAATTTAGTAAATACTAGTTGTGCCCCGCGGTTCCCCCGCATTTCATGCATTCAACACATTTTTTTAAATAAGTAGAACATCAAATGTCTGCCAGTGAGTCTCGTAAAATTGATGTAGATCGAGATTAGGTGGAACAAACAGACGGACAGGGAAAATATTAAAAAAAATGTTTTTTTCATTTCAGTACCGTATATACTTTCATATGCGTTAAATAAAACGCTGTTAATTTGGAATTACAAACATACACATCAATTTTATTTATCTATATATAGATGTATAGATAAAGTAAGTACTACTAACTCATCATCTCCCACTGATCCAGTAGATCGTTCATGAAGGCGTTCTGTTCTTCGTAAAGTCTTCTGTTGGCACATGCTGTTGTGTGCTCGGAGAATTCTTCTGTATGCCTGCTGCAAGGTTAATATATCTTTAATTGATTACATCTATACTAATATTATATATAACATTTGTTTGTATGTTTATAATGAATTGGTTCAAAAAGTACTGGACCGATTTTGAAAATGATTTCACCATTTGAATGCTACATTATCACTGATTAATATAAGCTATATTTTACCCCCGTACTTCCACGGGAACGGGAACTACGCGGGTGAAACCGTGGCGTTCGCTAGTATCTAATAACAGGTATTTCCTGACCTGTGTACTCCATCCTTCAACAACCCCTGATCGGATTCCGGCAGCTCCTCGCTACGATACGGTTCCTCCGTAGACTCAGTGGCTTCCTCTGACCGGTGGCAGGGTTGCGGGTTCGAATCCATGTCCTCGCTGTCGGCGAACAGGAAGAACAATAACTGGGCGTTGGGGTTCAACTCTTTCACTTGGTGGAGGTCTAGGCAGTTCTGGAAAAAACATTGCCAAAGGTAAATTATATATTACATTCATTTAAGTCGTGAGCATTTTACAGACAGACAGACAACTTAAGTTTTATACCATTAACTTCTACTTAATTAACTTTTGTATATCTGACACCGTATAATTGCATTACCGTTAGATAATCTATCTCGCGAGATTGTGAACCGCAACATACTGCTTACAATTTAACGTATTATTATTTGGAAGATTTGATATATATGAGGAGCTCGTGGCACAGTTGCTATTGCGCATATCATTCGATCGGCGAAGTTAAGCAACCATACGCCTAGCCAGTAGTTGGATGGGTGACCGCCCGAGTTCCCTCCGTGCCTCGGAGAGCACGTTAATCCGTAGGTCCCGGTTGCCAATTTAACATCTTTGGCAATCGTTACAGGTCAGTCGGAGGCCTAAAAATAATCTGACAACTGGTTTAACCCAGATCACAGATTTTCCTCCTAAAATGGGGTTGCGAAGGTCAGATGGCAGTCGCTTCGTATAAAAATCAGGTGATCAGCCACATCGGGTTGAATCAAGTGCGGTCGGCACTTGTATGGGATAAGGCCAGGGAGATGAGATTTGATATATATCGAAGTGAAACAGTTTGTTGATGGATTACTTGTTTCACAATTTTTCTACATTACACGATCTGCGAGATATATTATAATCTAACATGTATTTTCAATTTTACGGTGGCATATACAAGGCAAACACAAATGCTCAACGCATAAAATATTTGCCTTGAACCCGCGACACCTGTAGTAATAGTCAGGTATAGTAACCACTAGACCAACGGCGTTGTCAAATTGGATTGATAAAGAATACAAATGTCTTACCTCACCAGAGAACACGGCAGGCATCCGACTATTATTCTGCACCCTTTCCCTAACCGTCTCCGTAGTGTCTCTTTCATTGGGCCCTTCGTTCGCCTTACTATTATAATACAAGCTAAAAGTATTCCAAAAGTCTTCTTCGCTTCTCGAAGTACTGATCGACCCACATATAGTATCACTAAAGATATTCTTTCCCATTCTATCAATAGCATATAAATATATTGGATTAACATGTTTAAGGATGCTATTTCGTTTATTGTATAGCTCTGAATGGTGTCTTTTTAGCGTTAAGTGGTCTATAAGGCCTGGATCCGTAGCTAAATCTGGCGGTATTATAATCTTAAGGCCGTCTTTTAAGAATTGATTGTTTAATTCCACTTCTAGTATTGTAGTTAGGTCGGTCTGGTCTTGACGTATCAGGTCCTGGAAGATAAAAATAATTGCTGACTTTCTTGCCAGGGTAGATAGTGACAAACGAGAATGACATGTGACATATGTCACGTGACAAATTTATGTTATTCCCATACATTTTGTATCGTTTCTACTAGCGCAAGCGCGAGAGAATGTTACTATGTCTAGGGCCAGTGGTTGTTCGCAGTAAAAACAACCTCCCGAACCTGGTTGTAACATTCATAATCCTGTATAGAATAAAAAATAAAATATAAAAGTTTGAAAGTAAAAAACAATAAAAATGTAGGGGAATGAAATATTATTTCATTCCCATACATTTTGTATCGTTTCTACGAGTGAAGCGTGAGCATAGTTACTTTATCTCCAGGCCCTGACGAGAAGATATGGGATCACCTTTGATTTTTTTTTTATAGAATACTATTTAAACAATCCCAAACGGTCCGGCCGATAAGAAGACATACGCGTCGACAAACACCTCCGTTTTTTAAAGTCGGTTATGAATATGAAGTCCCTGACCTCAAGAGGCAGAGTATCCCAGGCGCGCCGGTTGCACTCCAGCTCCTCGACCAGCTCGAACTCGGAGTTGCCCAGCGACAGGTGCACCTGGGTGCTGCTGCCGTACTGGATGCGCACCTGGAAACAAAAAAAGTTTATTATTATAGTTAGCCGTTGAGTATTCCATTTAAGTACTCAACGGATTTAAATGCTGTTTTAAGCAATAGAAAAAGTGATTCAAGAGGAAGGCTTATAAATAAAAATAACTCGAAGTGAAGCGAGATCGGGCCACTAAGTAGTAAAATTTGAATAAACCTGCCCACGGTTACTTCGCTATACGAGGAGCTTCGATATGAGGAGCTCGTGACACAGTTGCTATTGCGCATATGATTCGATCAGCAAAGTTAAGCAACCATACGCCTAGCCAGTTGGATGGGTGACCGCCCGAGTTCCCTCCGTGCCTCGGAGAGCACGTTAAGCCGTCGGTCCCGGTTGCCAATTTAACATCTTTGGCAATCTTTACAGGTCGGTCAGAGGCCTAAGAAAGTCTGACAGCTGGTTAAACCCAGATTCCCAATTTTCCTCTAAAAAGGGGTTACGAAGATCAGATGGCAGTCGCTTCGTATAAAAATCAGGTGATCAGTCACATCGGGTTGAATCAAGTGCCGATCCCAAATACATGGGATAAGGCCAGGGAGATGATGGTTACTTCGCTATACATTCTTACAGCTATAAACCCATCGGAGTTCCACATGTCAGTAAAAACCGTACCAAGGTTCAGAAGAATGATGCGTTCAAACAGACAAAATAATTTGATATGGAAATAGCGACTAAAATATCTTCTATAGGTACTAATATTATTAAGAGCTAAAGTTTGTTGTGTTTGTTTGAATGTGTGCAGTTGTTTAAGGGGGGTTAACTCTGAATCTACTGAACCGTTTTTGAAAAGCCACATTATTTGTAATTGACTATAAATTAAGACGAAAAATTTATATTGACGGTAACAGGTTGTGTGTGAGATTGAATGAGAAAGATATTTGTTCTCTTGCAATATTAGGAAGTAGAGGTACATTGCACTCACCCAGCGGCCGCCCCTCGGCGGAGGGTCGGGCAGCAGCGGCCTCCCGAGGATGGCGTGCAGCAGCCGCGCGCGGGCCGCGGCCGACGTGCCCAGGACCACCAGCGCGGTGGACCGCAGCGACTGGTTGCCTATCTCCTGAACTGCTATTGATATTTCTGGTTCTGGTACAATATTATGGCTGATTCAGTATTTGATTAAGGTACAAAGTAACATCACCAAAGATATACATTGTTAAAGAAAACATCTTGATGAAACCTGCTTACGAAAACTGAGAAACCAACGGATTCAGAGGTGTTTCATTTGTAAAAATACAGGGTTTGGACTTTTTAGGCATTTTTGGCAAATTAAAAATATAAGAAAAATCCCTGTACTTATTTTTATATGCCGTCTTTATACGTAATAATACTTATTTTTGTTGAAAAGTGTATTTACTATGTTAGGGTTTAGTAAAGATTGGGTGTTTATTGGATGATATAAGACACTGCTTATTCTAGCTTCGATATAATATAAAATTCTAAATTAAATTGTCTTCAAAAATAATACATATTTTTAATTATTCTTGGTCTGTCTGTACCACCAAACGAAGCTCTGTGCCAAAGATGCCTAAAAAGTCTAGGCATTTATTAGGGTTGAAGGCAATAGTAATGACACTAGGTGTACTCACCAAAGCTGAGTACATCAGCGACGTCGTGCAACGCCCGTTGTGTGTCCCTGAGCAGCGTGCGCAGCGTGCGCGTGCGCGCCCCCACGCGGCGGGACCACGCCACGCCGCCCGCCATGCCCGCGCCCGCGCCTCATGCGGCTCTCTGCGACGACCATACATCACTTACTTACTATCCTGCTGCTGAGGCCACTTGTATACTAAGCAGAAGCTGCTAGATTGACGCGGACCGACGTTATTGTCGATTATTCAGACTCTCAAAGTGCCTAGTGCGAGTTTTCTTAAAATCGCCGTCAAAGTCATCGTCGACGTAAACGTACGGAATCAAAATAGTGTCATCTTTAGGCCGTCAGAGGCGCTGTTCCGATCCAATACAAATCTGCGGTTACGTTGACGCGGTTACTTGTGACGGCGGCAGTGAAAAACTAGGCCCTCAGACTCCTAGAGTGCCTAGTGCGAGTTTTCTTAAAACCGCCGTCAAAGTCATCGCGTTGACGTAAATGCAGATTTGTATGGAATCAAAATAGTATGTGGCTCGACAGATAGCGCTGTGGTACTTAGATAAATAGAAAACAATTTTTAATGTTTCTCTGTCAGATTTTTCCGTTGTATTGTGTAGGATGTTCTCTGAAACTGTTCTCTGAGACTGGACCGATATTAACGAGACTTTCACAGGCAGATATCTGATGTTATACGAAGTGGGTAAATTGTGCTACTTTTATTTTTAAAACAGCGAGGCATACTTAGCTAATTTATACATCGATATCTATATACAGATAAATAAAATTGAAGTGTCTGTTTGTAACTGCAAAATAACAGTTTTTCACTAAATGCATATGAAAGTATACACGGTACTGACATAGAAAAAGCAATTTTTTAATTTTTTCTCTGTCTGTCTGTCGGTCTGTCTGTTTGTTCCGGGTGATGATGTACTTAGGTACGTTGGGTGGGAGACGGGGAGAAACTCAAGAGTAAGTAGATATAAACGGGAATGTAAATGTATGAAGTCATGGGTCTGACAAGGAAGTCCTTATTCCTTAGTCTGATTAGGATGTGTGTAAGTCGAATGTATGACTTGACATAACGAGCGAATCTATACATCTATACAGGTAAATAAAATTAAAGTGTCTCTTTGTAATTCCAAAATAACAGCTTTTCAGTAAATGCATATGTACCTAACTAGGTATATATCTCTGTCTGTCTGTCTGTTTGATCCGGGTAATCTCCAAAACGGCTGAACCGATTTTACTAGGACTTTCACTGACATTTAACTAATGTTACAAGGAGTAACTTAGGCTACTATTATTTAAAAAAACTTCAAGGGTTCCGCGGAACACATAATTAATTGTACGCGGGTGAAACCGCCGAGCACAGTAATTGAACTTTAATTAATGATCCATGTAATCAAACCTACTAGATCAAAATAGACCTTATAGTAGTTATTTCCCCGCATTTACTAGTGTAGAGATACACTTATAATAATAGTATTTGTCTTGTTATCAGTACTATTAAAGAAGGTTAATGCTTGCGTTAGATAGCAGACTAATTGTCATTAATGTTTACTGCCATATTTGGTATTGGAGACGATGGTATTATTAAAAGTACAGACACGAGATAAAATAATCTATATATGTATATAAAAATGAATCCCCATTTTCCTTGGTCACGGCATCACGCCTAAACGGCTGGATGGATTTTAACGGGACTTTTACTGGCAGATAGCTGATGATTCAAGGAGTGTTTTAAAAAAACAACATAAAATAAGTCTACGCGGGTGAAACCGCGGGGCACAGCTAGTAATTTGATAAAACTAAGTTTAGTATTCGCCTTCGTAAAGCGATACAAATTACAAATATTACTGACTATTTCCACACACTATATTGGTATAGTGGTCGCAACGTTACTGCCCAACACGAGGTCCTGGGTTCGATACGCGGATCGAGCAAAGTGTAACTGAGTTTTTCCCAGTAGCAGCCCGGAGTCTGGATAAGTGCTCGGTTGATGACAACAGGCTCGACCCCTATTACACGGGACATACATATATAACTGGCAAAATGCAGATATTATATCTTACAACTGTAAATGCTCTCATCATTTGATAACTGACAGTACACTTTCCCCATTTATCTATACAGATAAATAGCATTGAAGTGTCTGTGTGCAATTCCAAATGAATAGCTTTTCACACTGAAAAACCTTTTTTTTTTAAATTCTCCATCTGTCTATCTGTTTCGGCTAATCTCGGAAAAGGCCGGATAGATTTTAACGGATTTTTTTCTGTTTTCACTAGCTGATGTTTCAAGGAGTAACATATGTTAATTAGATATTGAAAATATATAGGATTCCACCCATGAAATTACCCGCCTACGCGGATAAAACCGCGGCCGAGCTAGTTTATATATTAATACGACATGGTAAAAAAACACAATCTATCAGTGCATAAACTGCATACTCCGATAGACACTCATTATAATAATTATTCCTACCACAACACAATCAGGTGTGACGTAACGTATGACGTCATACACGCATTACTGAGTACTTAGTACTTGTAGAATACCACACGAATGGGTAACCAACAAGAATTAAGCTCAATTTACACGTGTGTATTTTTTGCTAAATGATTAATGATTACAAATACTCCTCAACTAAGTACTTTAGATATTAATGATTCTTGATTTTTTTGCTACGAACGTAAGGCAACATTGTGTAGGTACATATTATAGGTGCCTGATTCAGTGACTAATCTATTATTTTTTTTCTATTTAGTGACAAAAGCAGGTGCTTTTTGTAAAAAAAAACTATCATACTAAGTATATAACCCAACTATCTCATAGCTTTATTCTGAATTTAATCTAGTCTTTGTTTAAACCATGTTTTGCATAAACGGGGTAAGGCTCGAGTTCATAGGTAGTCGCTCAGTCGGAGTTCCGTAATTTTAACTACTTAAAAAGATTAAGTATAAATATTTTATTAATTTTAAGTAATTAAGTAATTAAGTTATTTAAATACGTGTATAGTGCCTGAGATGGCGATAGACTCAAACTGAAAAGTCATAATCTCCCTGCCCTTATCCCATAAATTGATGGGGTCGGCACTTGATTCATTGACCCGATGTGGCTGATCACCTTATTTTTATACGAAGCGACTGCCATCTGCCCTTCGCAACCCCATTTAAGAGGAAAATCTGTGATCTGGGTTAAACCAGTTGTCAGATTATTTTTAGGCCTCCGACTGACCTGTAACGATTGCCAAAGATGTTAAATTGGCAACCGGGACCGACGGCTTAACGTGCTCTCCGAGGCACGGAGGGAACTCGGGCGGTCACCCATCCAACTACTGGCTAGGAGTATGGTTGCTTAACTTCGCTGATCGAATGATATGCGCAATAACAACTGTGCCACGAGCTCCTCAGACTCAAACTGAAAAGTGCGTGTTGTTAATACAACACCTCTGCCTACCCCTTCGGGGAATACAGGCGTGAGCATATACGTATGTATGTACATACATAAGGCAGAGGCAGAGGTGTTGTAATGACAACACCGACTTTTCACCGAAGATAAGTGCCAACGTGATGGATGGTGAGTCTATCGCCGTCTCAGTCATTATACATACGTCTTTAAATTACTTCTCAGACATATACAGGTTTCCTCACGATGTTTCCCTTCACCGTAAAACACGTGGTGTGAAATCACTAAGTACAATTTTTTTTTTATTTAAGTAAGTATGTTTAATTGTTTTATGCCCTACCCTACTCCTCTTGTTGTAAATGAGGTCACGACGTCCGCAGCTTGTTTACAATCCCTGCAAGGTCTACGTCCTGAGGGTTATCACTTTCTGTCGACCTTGGGCAGTTTCCACGCACATACGGTCGCTAATTGCTTACATTGTCTCACTATCTTAAGGATTCATCCGGTATCTTGGGTGAGATATGTCCCAACATAGTTGCAAGGAAATATGGTTGTTATGTGATCCTTGCCCCTTGTTGTAAGGAAATAAGCTAAGCAAAATCAATATTATGAAATATTTATACTATTACACACACATATACAAAGTTTATGCTTGTATTCGCCGAAGGGGTAGGCAGAGGTTCACTTATGGTACACTCATATTTTGTCCCATGTTATCCCAAGCCTATTAATTTTTTGTTATTTTTTTTTTTTTTTTTTTCTCTTTATTTGGGATAACAAACAATTGCATTGATAGTATAGTTATGATTACGATATTAGAACTAAAAGAAGTTACTTACAATGCAACCAGCTGCATTATCCACAACTGGGTTAGATGTGTGTAATAGTGCGTCATAATTCAACTAGTTAAACATTATTAAGCTTGATACAATTAGACAGAGAGATTATAAGAGTTACGGTAGTGAAAAACTTAAACAACTTAAACAAGTAAACCTTATTGTAGTGAAATAATGGTTGTATGAACGTGTTTTTTTAAATTTATATTTTATTTATTATTAACTAACTGTCCTCTCCTCTTTCACCCGCGTAGACCATTTAAAGGGTGGCCCGCGGTAACCTAATGTTTATTTAAATAAAAGTAGATAGCCTAATTACCCCTAGTAACATAAGCTATCTGCCAGTGAAAATCCCTTAATAATGAAAAGCTGGTAATTTGGAATTTTAAACAGACACTTCGAAGTACTTACTTAAGTACTTCTAGTTTTGATAGTTTGAGAAAAATGGCAACAATTAAAAAATATATTAAGTACTTACGTACTTAAGTACTATATTAATATATATTTTAGGTTATTTTAGTTTATATATTTCTTTTTAAGGCTGTTAGTGTAATAAATTTAAAATCATATTGTAACGTCCTTGTATATATTATTAAGTAAATAAATGGAAAATTACTTACTTATAATAAAAAAACATCATATTTTATACTACAAAAAAAATTATACCACTAGCTGTGCCCCGCGGTTTCACCCGCATAGATTTAGTTTCATCCTTATTGTCACGGAACCCTAATATTTTTAAATAATAAATGTAGCCTAATTAGTTAAGTTAAGTTAAGTTAAGTTGAAACATCAGCTATCTACCAGTGAAAGTCCCGTTAAAATCCGTCCATCCGTTTCAGAGATTACCCGGAACAAACAGACAGATATACAGAGAAAAAATTTCAAACTTGGTATTTTAGTGTCAGTAGCATGTATACTTTCATATGCATTTAGTGAACAGCTGTTATTTTGGATTTACAAACAGACACTTCAATTTTATTTATCTGTATGTATAGATGTATAGATGTACAATACATAGGTACTTAAGTACATGAATAAAGATCCATCCGCAACCTCTCCGCACTCAACACTCTTGTGGACAAATATCCTGAATGTGATTTGTTTGCGGATGAATGGAAGGATATCATGTCAGTATGCTTGGAGTACTGCGAGAAGACTGAGTAAAAGTGCGTACCTATTAGTGTAAGTGGCTTATAGCCGTTCTAACATGGTTTAAATAAATCAAATCAAATCAAAAATCAAATCAAAAAGAATCATTTAATAAATAGCAGTGTTCATCATCTCTTCTCACTCACACATACTGTAATTGCAATTAACTTTGCTATTAGCAGAGATTATGGCTGTGTGTGCTGCAAATCTTTTCAAAAACTATAAAAGTTCATGATTATTTGCAGATGTTATTGATATACCACATACATGATCATTTTATGTATTTACTTACGTAGTAATCTATACAGATAAATAAAATTGAAGTGTCTGTTTGTAACTGCAAAATAACAGTTTTTCACTAAATGCATATGAAAGTATACACGCTACTGACACTAAAAAACCAAGATTTAAAATTTTTCTCTGTCTGTCTGTCCGTCTGTCTGTCTGTCTGTCTGTCTGTCTGTCTGTCTGTCTGTCTGTTTGTTCCGGGTAATCTCCGAAATGGCTGGACGGCTAACTTAGGCTACTTTTATTTATTAAAACTATTAGGGTTCCGCGACAATATGGATGAAACTAAATCTACGCGGGTGAAACCGCAGGGCACAGCTAGTTAAATTATAAATTAAAGAGTGCACCTGTGTTTGCGCACACACTTGTGCACTATAATATCTCCTGCGAAGGTGGCTATTCCTCATTGAGATTAGTTGCCGAGACCAAAATTTTGTAGATTTGGTAGACATCATTACTTAAGTAGTTAGTAATAAAACTATTAGAAACTTTATGTTACTGTTTTTACTTCATGTCAAAACTAGCTCTGTTCCTACAGTTTCACCCACATTGATTTTATTTTGTGGAAACTGTTTTTTGTTAAATATATTAAATATAAGATACTTCTTGTACCATCAGCTGTGTGAAAATCATATTAAATTCATTCAGGTGTTTCGGAGACTACCCGGAACAAACAAACAAATGGACAATGGAAAAAATTACAAAGTAGTTAAGTAAGTCAGTAGTTTTTTCATATAGCGTTATACACTTTCATGTGCATTTCATAAAAACCTGTTAATTTGGAATTACAAACAGACACTTCAATTTAACGTATCTGTGTAGATATCAGGGGCATGCATTGGATTTTCAGAGGGGTAGGCATAAACAATAAGTAGTTAGGTAGGCAGCTTAAGTACATACTTATGTGACGCGGCGTAGGTACATACGTCTTGGTAAAGATACACATACAAACATAAACACACACACACAACACGAGTGTATTTAGTGATCACAAATTGTAACTTCTGCTTACCTGCTTATATGCAATGCACGCCACTGGTAGATATAGCTATAGATAATGGTCTTTACTCAAGTAATACTTATTATACTAACTTTCACACAGTTTTTATCAGTAGATAGATTGATTAGGGTTGTGTCATGTTCAAATCTTACGGCTAACCTTAGGTTCGGTGAACTAGTTTGAAAATACTTTAAAAAAAAGTATCATTGAAGTGCTTAGAAACACAATCTACTACCACTTGCCAGATAAATTTTATTGCCATGCTAAAAACAATCTTGTCTTTCTCCCTACTTTAAGATTTCAGTTTTAATTTTGTCTCAAATACTAGGCATAAAAACAGTGGTCCATCATTGCAGTAGAGGATAGTAAGGTTTATTTTTGTTCATAAAATATATAACAAGAGTTGATGATTTCTGAAAGATTTTGTTATTATGTATGTAGTTATATGTCATTCTTCTTTCTCTTTACACTGAAGAACACATTAAAACAACAATGGCTTGCAGTACATTGTACTCAATCTCCATTTTAAGATAACTAACAACTAGGTATTTATGTTTATCACAGTATAAACTGGTTTAATTTGCGTTATCTAACACAGCTCTATGCACATATTTGTTTTTTAAATGAGTAACTGGCAGAACAGGAAAGCATTTCTATTTTTGAAAATTGGAGGTAAGTTGAGAAAAGAAAAAGTTACCAACCAATTCGCAATCTATGGCCATTTGTTTTAATATAATAATTAGTTAGTTTCGTAAAGTGCTCGACAGTCAATAATATAACAGGTCATATTACAACATCTGTAGTTACTTACGCGTTTATTTGTCGGCGGACACAGTAATTGCATTAGAAAATCTCTGTAAACTTGGAGCTCGTTCCCTTAATTTTGCAGTTTCACTCAACCTACGCGATATTAGATTATAACTTCACTAACTTTGCCACTATCACAGTCATTGTTTTAGCTGTAATTTGTGAGGAAAGTAACGCAAGAGAAGAAAATAACTACAAAAAAATCACAACACAACTTTTCGCGACGTTTCAACACAAAACACACAAAATTACATTGTTGGTTGGACGTCTCAACTGACTGCTATCCGACATAAACTTTGTTTGACTTTGACAGTGACAGAAACTTCGCTGGTAAAATAAGGCGTGCTATGTTGCTATAACAATAAACAAATAAACAGCCAATATTTTTTATTGTTTTATTTTATGATAAATGCAATTTTCTAAAATCGTTTTTAATGATCACACTTGGTGCTTATTTGTTATTTTGCTTCTGTGATCGCAGCTTCTAAAATAATGATTTACATTTCTTATTTTGTGTTAAATATTCATCCAAATCCAAATTTTTTTCGTTGTTTGTTACGAATTTCGTTACATACTAAGCGTAGTACCTTAAACTGGCAACATTACATTTTGTCAATGTCAGAAACCGTTTAGTTATTGCTTACTTTAAAATAATAAAATTACTTTATAAAGTAAAATAAATAAATTCACAATATTCTTTTTACTAATCTTTTTTTAAATTTTAACTATACGTACGTACAATAGATAAATCAAATTACAAATAAGTACCTAAATGTAAAAGTATCGTCAAAGTAATTTTAATCAAGATGTTTGCAACAAATCAAATAGGTACCTAATGCTAGAAGTTCTTTGATATTATGAGACACGTATATAGTGCTGATCGCACTTATCTGTAGTGCTAAGATAAAACTGTTGAGATTTATCTCGCGCTGGGCTCTACCGCCACCTGTGCCAAGGAAATCAGTACTAAATACAACGCACATAAGAGCCATCGCAACCACGCGCTCAGTGACAACCGCTGACCCAAATCCCTCGGCTAGTAAAAATAGCGGCCGACAATAGCTCAATCACTATTTTTAGTTCGTATCTTAAAAATCTCAAATCAGAAACTGTTATCTTGAACCTCACGGTGTAATTAAGGCCAGTAGTGACAAGTAGAGAGTCCCTCGCATCGCGTCTACAGCGCAACGCCGCGAACCTACCTATAACTTGAACGCACAAACGAATCGATACAGCCGCGCTTCGCTCTACAATCAGTTGTTTTCCGTGTGAACACCAGTGTCGGTTTAGTTAACGCTAGTTTTTTAGTTTAGTAAACACGGGAACATGATACATTAGTTTAGAACGATGGAGAGCGGTGCTAAGAGGTACATTAGGAGTGAGTCCGCGAGCTGCGCCCATATGGTGGAAGAGAATACAGCGAACAATAGAAAAAATGCTGACCCGCACGAAAAGCTGAAGGCTTTGCTAAACTCCCCGGAGGACGATACTGACGACACCCTGCCTCCTTCAGATGCACCTAAATTCGGCACAGTGATACATAACAGAATTTTCGTGGGAGGTTTCTCCCTAACGACGACTGATGAGGACCTTTGGAAGTTCTTCTCAACATTCTCGACGGTCACAGCAGCCAGGGTCATTTACGATAGGGCTGGGGTCTCCAAATGCTACGGATTCGTCACATTCGCCAGCCCCAGAGTCGCGAGATTAATCGTCAAACAGGTTAGTGCACACATCAATAGTTTCTAACAAAAGAATTACTAATCTCGTGGCCTAATTTTGAAAATTGAACAATATTAACGGTTTTGTCGGTAGATTTCGGATTTAGTTAGCAGATTCATAGAGTAGTTTAATATTTTTTCTACAAATCGGCCTAAGTTTTATAAAAGATCGTAGTTATAAGCACGATTCACGTCAACTTTGACATTTAGAAATACAAAAATAGATTTGCAATTTATTTAGATCCCCTAATTATTGGACTACTTACTTTTATCAATTGAAGTGATGATTAATATGCGTAAAATAATTTATATTATATCTAAAGTAAATTTTACATTGTTAGAACTGAGAAATAGAATTATAGTATAGCTCTAGCGTTATTTAATTTCTATCGGTAGGTGATCGGTACATAGATAGTCAGTCTTAGACGTAAGTATAGCCTTTATGATGCGATTTTAATTCACAAAAATATTTAGGATTTAGATTGAACTCCAAAATATTCCGAATCCCTAACGCTTGCGGTTTCCGCTGCGGTTTTCGGAGGAATTTGTTACTTGGAAAGGATACACTAATATCTGGCGTGGGTTGCTAACTTAAAATATTAGACAGACACAAATTAATCTCAATTGAAGGGAAGGAAGAGTATCAACCTTTTCAACACAAATGTGCTTCGTTTTTAATAAAAACTTAACAATATAAACTTCGAATTAAAAATGTCGAAGGGTGAAAACGTGCATTATTGGGGACTTCTAAAAATATTTTGGAATTATCGTTACTTTTACCTCTTGTGTCTAGAAGGGGATTTGGTCGGGAGGCCTTTCACATGACCCTGCTGTAATACTCTTTACTAAGTGATAGCAATGAACATAATAGGTATAAATACTCTCCATTTTGCTTCTTAAAAGATACCTCTGAATCTCCGATTAGTTAGCCTTAACAAAACAGATGTGGCAAAAACCTTTCTATATATAAACCATTTCAATGCAAGATCACAAGAACTAGGTGGTAACCTAGATTCTATTGATAAGCCTCTGACGCCGACGGCTAAACCTGATCCCTGAGCTAGAGAAGGGACTCATTTTACATGAATAGCGGACACATTCCACAAATAATCTCGCATTAGCAATTTCGCCATAAACCCCTGTTTTGAGAGGTAATTATGTATATTGTCACCCTCCAACAAAGGTCCCGAAGGTATAGGCTTATTGGAAGACCCTTTTCACGAAGTTAATTATGCCAATGTGACAATTTTTCACCATCTAACGCACGGTTTATTGGTCTTTGAATTTCTTCTCAGACATTATGCAGGTTTCCTCACGATGTTTTCTTCACCGTTAAGATTGTGCTGTGGCGAAACTGTAAGTAAGTTTTAGGAGCATTCATTTCTTCAGAAACCTTACCACGACTTTTATTACCATGATAAGACTCTTATTGATGTCAACGGACACTAGCCATTTGCGCAGGAGATATTATAATGCACAAGTGTGTGTTCAAATACAGGTGCACTCTTTATTCCCTCACTCTCATAGTCCGATGGCACGGCAATCCGACACGACCGGAGAGAGATCAGGCGTAAGACCAAAGGCTTAACTTGCTTTCCAGGCACGGCGGTGCACACACTGCCAACTTCTAAACTGAGCATTTATTATGAATTTCTTGACAGAAAAACCCAATATCTGTTTTTGACCTGAACCGAACCTCGTGATCGGCAAGCGATCTTACTAACCACTAGACCAACAAGCAGTAACACTCATTATCAGACAGATGTATATGACGTGGGATCATCTGTCACTGTCATACAATGGAACTATGATGGCAATAGGAGCTTATGGTAAGGGCCCAGGGCGAGATGTCAAGTGCAGTTTCGGGCTGTATGAGCCACAGCTACAAAGTATTTTGTTGTATCAGTCTCTTTTAGCGGCATTGAACTTCGTCAAATATTGCACGAGAATGATAACAGAGGTGTTCGTCAGTGTTATCACTGATAAGATTGGTCGACGTTTGAGATAGATTGGTGTACGAACAACTCTTGGTAACTATCTCGGACGATCCGTTATAAATATCTTTGTGAATGTTAAGATTTTGTTTTTCCTCTCGTATGTCTCACTGGGTTGATTTTCATTCTTAACTACCTGTGCCCCGCGGTGTCACCTGCGTAGATTTAGTTTCATACTTTATTTCGCAGAAACCCTGATATGTTTTCTAAATAAATTCAGCCTAAGTCACTCCTTGAAATATCAACTAATTGCAATATGCAAGTCCCGGTAAACTCGGTCCAGCCGTTCACGCGTGATGTCGTGACCAAGGGAAATAGGGATTCATTTTTATATATATAGATTAATAAAACTACTTACACTAGGTACCATCGATCGTGCCTTTCAAAATATCACCAGAATTTACCGAATTAAAGTATTTGCACTGATGTTTGAGTAGTTGCCTACATCGCAAGCGACGCAAGTTCGAGTGTCAAGTCTCGTACGTATGAGTTTTGAAAAAAAACTAAAGTACAATGATATCACATCGGTTTACGGTGAAGGAAAACATCGTGACGAAGCAAGAGTTTTCATTAACAATATTAAATATTAGACCATTTGATTTCGAAAATCGAAATTCTCAATTCGTCAATATACATTTTTATCATCAAACTACTAAAAATAATAACACTAAATATTTATTTTTGCAAAACAATTAGCTTAATTTGAAATCGTAAGCACTTAACAAATATAAAATAATCAATAATAGGTAGATACGTATACAAAGTGGCAGGATGTCTAAGTGCATTCTCGAAGCCTCTCAGATTGTTTGGAAGGCGCTTGAAAGCCTCCACTTTCAGCCTTTGAGGTTCCAGCAAAGAATTTAGCGTTGAAAATGTTTCGAGTGACGTCTTTCATCAGAAGCTTATTGTATACTGAAAGGGGCTTGCGCTGTACGAAGCCAACTGAAACTTGGGGATTTTATTTTAAAGGTTTTGATATATACATGGTCTTTGCAACTTTAAAAATGTGGCTTCATTTCCAATGTTGTGCAAGACGACTACCTATCTCTGGGAAGTCGTAGAATGTGGATTTTAATAATAACAAACTAGCTATTCCCCATGGCTCAGTACTCATGTGGACTTTATTCCATGGTAGGCTTTATTTAGCAATTTTTTTGTAAATATCGTGACGTGAAAATCCCATTGACGTTGATGCATGCGTTTCAAATATAGCTGTAAAAAACAGGCGGACATCATATGAATTAAGTGAATAGCTGTTTTGTTATTATAATTTTGAATTATAAATATATCTACAAATAATTGTATTTATCAGTATAGAAAGAATAATACAGAATGTACCTAGGTTTCCTGATAAATGATCACCTTTCTAGATTCTATTCTAAAAAATCTTTATTATATTTATTTCCATACTATTACGTTGGTAATAAATATGGGTCCACCTTAGACCTACACTTCCACACTTTAATCGAATGCGCTGGTAACATTGCGAGCGCAGCTAATTTGTGACAATTTAAGGAAAAATAACACGTTTTTACCCAAAAATTGGGGTAAAACCATATTAATTCACAAGCTTCGCTTTTGGGGCCGATAGAGCCTTCACACGCAAACTAATAACAAATGCTTTTCATAACGCCCCGATTCGAATCTACGAGTCCACGTTATACTAGAAACGCCACACTACCACAGTCTAATACAGCTTTATAAGCAGTCAGGAATCTAGGAACGAATCGTTCAAAATTACACACTCTACAGACGCGCGTATCTACGGAGAAACAATCAGAATAGACATAATGACAGTAAGGATACTTCTAATTAATAAGTAAGGATGATATTGTAATTTGTAGTTAGTAGTTCACGCCTTTTTGAAGGGTTCTAGACGAGATAGGCAGAAGGTGAGCAGAATTATCACAACACCCACATTTCTGCTTCTTCTTCTTATTTTAATGGTGGCGACGAGCTTGAGTGCAGCTATTCTGCCAATGGCACGTGGCTGTTGTGGATAAACGCACCCACATTTCACCGATGACCTACGCGTTTACGTCATTCATGTTTTTTAGCGACATCTTTCAAACGATAAATCTAAATTATTTTTACAGTAAATAAAAGAGTTAATTTTAAAATATTTTATATTTACAACTCTCACGATCAATGAAGCAAACCTTCTTATTATAAAAATAGGCCAGGATTACTCACTGTTTGTAAAACTTATCTTTTTACTATGACACTACTTACATAATAATATGTACCTTAACTTAACTTGTAGTTGTGTTAAATTCGCGTTTGACACAAAACGATTGAGGTAGGTGACACGAAACTGGTTTCCTTAATACAAATTCATTTTCAAAATGTGTATAATTATTTATAAATAAAAGTTGCCATCCCAGAAGGGTCCCCGAAGGGCAAGCAGAGGTGTTGTATCAACAACACCCACATGTCACCGAATATGATTAAGTGCCAACGTGACAGAGGGTGAGTCCATCGCCGTCTCTACTATACATACGTTTTTGAATTACTTCTCAGACATATGAAGGTTTCCTAACGATGTTTTCCTTCAATGTAAAGCACGTGGTGTGAAATCACTGCACATAAGTTTTTAGAAAAACTCATTGGTATAGGCCTCCGCAGCTCTACCTTCATTCTTCTCTATAATTATTTATGTGATTAGACCATTAACAAACTATTTTCAAACTGTCTGTCTGCTGGGCTTTAACAATTCGCAATTGGACTTAAATTGGTAGAAACCTGGTTGCAGGTTCTTCTTTTTCGTCATTAAATAGTAGGTAGTTGAGGTCGGGTTGCACACATCGTTCTTCTGCAAGTACGGGGCTTACTAACATTTAGAAGACTACCTGTGCCCCACGGTTTCACCCGCGTAGATTTAGTTATTGTCGCGGAAACATAATATGTTTAATAAATAAAAGTAGCCTAAGTTATTCTTTGAAACATCAGCTGTGAAAATCCCGTTAAAATCGGTCTAGCCGTTTCAGAGATTACCCGGAACAGACAGACATACACACCGAGAAAAAATTTAAAAGTTAGTTTTTTCGTGTCAGTAGCGTGTATACTTTCATATGCATTTAGTGAAAAGCTGTTATTTTGGAATTACAAACAGACACTTCAATTTATTAATTTATTTATCTTTATAGATGTATAGATTAACTCCGATGGGTTTATAGAAAAAAAAATCCAAATTATATTGAGTCTTCTAAATCGTAGGCAAAGTTAAGTAAGTTCGGGACGCTAGTGATATTATAAATAGGAAAGGTATCCTACCATTTGCAAATTTAAGAAAACGTAATGTAATTTTTTTTGATTACGACATATGCGTGGATTACAGAAAGCTTGTATTAAATAAGTATATCATATCATATGGAGAATATACGGACGTGTAACAACAAGGCACAGTAATAAAAAAATCCTTAAACAATACAAACGCTGTGTTTGACACATGCCAAAACCGCAACGCACTCAAAGAAAAAATCCTAAAAGCGCTTCATATAAAAATTCCAACGGTGTTTGTAATTAATAATTGTACCGGACTGCGATCGTGGGGAAAGTGGGCTAATGTTTTTCCGATACTCGTAGCGGTCCCGTTGCATGACGTAGCTTTGTGTAGGCTTACACCACACAATAACAATATACATAACATAAGGTCAGCTACATTTAAAGAGAGGTACTTAGAATTCAGGTATTCAGGACCAAAGAGAAAAGATGATTGGCCACCTGATATGACAGCCTTAGAAGAATGAAAGAGAGGAAGTGTAAGAAGGCTGCCATACAGATACCAAGATAAAGAAAAGGTGTCTTGACGTATGCAGTAAAGAGACGCCAGACAGATGCAAATACTTAGTTACAATTGCATCAAATACCAACAAGAGATTGACTCTTAAATGCACGGTGACAGTATACTGTACAATGAGGACGTGTATACTGTATACATCTGTCACTGTCATACAGCTGAACTATCATTGTAATAAGAACTCATGATTGAGCCACAGGGCCTGTAGATACCTAAAGTAAGGTTATCCTCACGCTTCGCTAGTAGAAACGATACAAGAGACGCGAGAAAATGTCACTTTGTCTAGGCCTACAGTTCGGAATATGCGAGCATCGCCAATGTATGGGAGCTATCCTTCTCTATATGTTTTATTTTACGCCTACGCGCTGACGGATGGCCATCTGTATGGAAACGAGGCTCGTAGGCCTGCAGACAGTGCTACGAACTCATTTGTGCCAATAACTTTGGCTGTAGGATTTGTTACGTGAAAGTATATTGTTCGTTTTATAGGACACTGAATGCGCAGACTTTGCGTGGCAGTAATATTACTGAAGTTACAAACTGGGATTACAATGCAATCTATATTTGTGACGTTCAACAGTCATATGCACTAAGGTTTCTCAGCGTCGCACTCGTCGTCGAGTCTCGGTTTTAAAGATACGAAATTCAACCTTGACATCTATGTATTATGTATCAATTTCCTATGATTGAAAACAACGCTCGTCGTTGAGTTCGACGCTGGGAAACATTAGTTAATAATACGTAATTGCCAGGAGCTACTTGTGCAGAATTTAAATTCTATACGTCTTTATCTCTATATAAAAATGAATCCATATTTCCCTTAGTCATGGCATCACACGTGAACGGCTGGACCGATTTCGTTAATTTTTTTTTGTTGTGTTTGTTATTGTCAGGAGAAGGTTTTTATGAAAGAAAATACTGGAAAAAAATACGCGGTAAATTAGAAAATTTAAGAATACTTAACCACCATATATCTAATCTAACTTAGCGCTTAGGCGCTTTTATGTTATGACGTTTGATATAGAGTTGACAGAATGCGTGCTACAAATATCTCATTATTGAGACAGAACAACGTCTGTCATGTCAGCTAGTCATTTATATAATTTAAAATGTCAAGTTTTTTTTTTCGTATTATGTATAATACTTACCTACCTAATGATGCCGAAATCGTTCGCCTAATAAGTCTAAGCCCCGTATAGAAGAATATACCTTCTAAGAACCCAAAAGTCCTTAGATACTTCATAAAAGCAAGTCGACAAAAACCGTTGAGATTCTTAAAACTTCTTGCATTATTAAATCCACGACCTTTTGTAAAAGTGCCGAGCTGGGAAAATATCGCTGAATCGGTCACGCTCGCGATCAATTGAATTGTTAGAAAGTTTCATTATTATTTGTGACGATGAATCTACCTTTGAATCTGACAACTTTATTTGAATTGAATTTATTGGGATCATTTATTTTGTAACTAAGTTCATAAACTTGTGAGTGTATACACGTATACAATATAAAACTATACACATACAGATAAATAAAATTGAAGTGTCTGTTTGTAATTCCAAAATTACAGCTTTTCATTAAATGCATATGAAAGTATACACGCTATTGACACAAAAAAACCAAGTTTTAAAATTTTCTCTGTCTATCTGTCTGTCTGTCTGTTTGTTCCGGGTAATATCTGAAACGGCTGGACGGATTTTAACGGGACTTTCACAGGTAGGTAGCTGATGTTTCAAGGAGTAAATTAGGCTTTTATTTATTAAAAATATTAGGGTTCCGCGACAATAAGAATGAAACTAAATCTACGCGGGAACAACCGCGGGGCACAGCTATAGAATATAAAATACGTATTTTTATTAATATGTAGCGTGCCCAGTGAGTCTTACTATTGACTATTGAAAGACTAATTAACAAATTCTTAAAAATGATTAGGAAAAATACGAACACTCGAACCCAGAGGTCGCCTGCACACCGTGCAGTTGCTCTGCCAACTTAGCTACTCGTTAACTCACAATTCACCTCTATTGTGGGTTATTTATAATTCTTATAAAACGAACTAACTTCTGGAAACTAGCTTCTGCTCGAGACTTCGTCCGCGTGGAATAGTTACTTTCGGCTATTATTCCGCGTTTGGTCTTAGTGTGATGATATATAGCCTATAGCCTTCCTTGATAAATGGTAAACCCATTGAAGTATTTCTAATTCAGTGTTATCTTTCACTGTATTCACAGTAAAACCTTTACTGCCCAAAGACCAGTGAACTGTTATTTTGTTTGATGACCCAAATTTAACTCGAGTGACACAATACGCTATACTTATGTAAATTGCAAAGAAGAAACATCAAACCACAAAAAATAATAAGCAAAAAATGTCTTTCAATAAGTTGGGACTCTTACGAAGCGTGAGAGATAAGGACCGGTCCCGAGTAATCCTCAAAATATAATTTCCAGCGACGTGGGTAAACAGAGCAAATAAATCCCCTTGCAATATCTGGGAATATTAAAAGGACCATATTTTCACAAACGCTGACAGCTCCGATGATGGATTTGGGACACAAACTTGCGAATAATAACAACAAGGGAACGATTTGATGAAATATACAAAATGTCCGACTGAATTTCTTCCCGGTTCTTCTCAGAAGGCTAGTTTCCGAACCGGTGGTAATTTATCGACGTTCCTAAAGGGACCCAAACTGAATAAATCGTTTTAATTTTAATGAAAGTATATTTAGGGCAGTTTTGGGGCTCCCATCAATTTGTGATTCAAAGGAACTAAGTGCTCAATTATTCGCTCAAGTTATTAACAGCCGCGGTGGCAGGGAGGTTTCAAAGATCGCCTGCTATCTGTGTATATATTACATCTTTATACCCAGAGACTGTACCTTCACCTTACAGAAGATCGCATCCAAATAATGCCACCTTAGAAGTGCTATGTTTATGCGATGAGTAAACGTCGCTAGTACTCCGTGGGGCGAGGAAGAGTTGGGGTCCTGAGCAATAGTGGCAATCTTTCGTCTCTTACTATATTGGCACAGTGATTCCATGCTTTATAAGGTAGGAAATGCGCGAGTGCCACTGGTGCTGGTCACCTTCGTAGACTGCAGTAGGCACTGTCTATGAGGCGGACTGCACGCTTATTTACCTATACGTGCATTTTCAATTTAAATTTCAATTGATTGCTCGAATATAACCTAGTACTTATAGATGACATTAAGCAGCAATTTTGGAGCACTCAAAATGATGAATCATAAATGTAGTCCAAACTGCATTCTACTTTCGGCTCGTCCAAACAACACAGAAATGATTTATTACAGCCAAAATATTGAACCAAATTATAGTCGTGAAACATACAAAAGACTAATAACACCCCTATTATTAATACGAAAAGGTTCACTTTACCTTTCAACCTCAAAATAGCTCGGACTCCAATAGCTTTCCGACCATATTCACACAAAGTTGCAAAATCACTTATTGGCTAAACCACTTTAAGCCCTTGTCGTATTTAAAGGGTCACGCAGGTGTCGAAGGTTTGTTTACTCGATATTTCGCTTTTTTAATAGACTTTTGTTAGCTATAAGGTTGATTATTGTATTAAATATACAGCAATTCTCTCACGGGAAACACCGTTATTTTTAGCCCACTCTAACATTAATGCAGAGTTCAATGTAGGTATGCAATCCAATTTGGGCCTCGAAGCGTTTATATTATATTCTTACTAGCTTTTACCCGCAGCTATGTAAGGCTTTTTTTATTTAAAGGCTAAATTTAGCCTTCGTGACCGAGTGGTTTCAATATATACATAACTCAAGCAACTAAAGTTCCAATCTCACCGATCTGGGACCTTACCATGAGCTCTTATTGCCATGATAGTTTCACTCATTTATGAGACAGATGTCTGTGACGTGCATACATCTGTCACTGTCGCACAACCGAATTAACATTGCAATAAGAGCTCATGGTTGGGCCCCTGTACTTAATGATGCTAATGAGTGTGTCTAACAACGAGATGAGTTGTCACAATGAGTTGTCACATCACGAGATTTACGGTGACGGAAACCAGGTGCACGAATCATGTCTGAGAAGAAATTAAAAGACATGCATAGTGCCTGAAATGACGACACCATATTAAGAAGATACCATAAAATCTGCCACTATGAAATCTTCAGTACATTAGTTAAATTTTTTAGTATTCCTAAAGTGACGTGGAATAGTAAAGTAGTTACATTTTGTAATGTATTATAATACATAAGGGTGAAGAGTTTGTATGCATGAACGCGCTAACCTCAAGAACTACTTGTAAAATAACTTCGTAGTTAGATAGCCCGTTTATTGAGTATGGCTATACGATGTGGAGGATATAATTATACCATCACGCTAAGACCAATGGCGGGTTAAAAGTTAGCGCTAGCCGACTATTCCACGCGGACAAAATCGCAGACAGAAGCTACAAAAAGCTTTACAACATGAAACAATATGAATAGAGTTAGAATGTACTGAGTAAAGATCTAATAGTGAATTAGCATTGCCCATATTTCTTCAAAAGCTGTTTGGAAAAGGAACCTTCATTTAAGGACCAAATGTTTCTTAAATTTCAGAGTGGTGGAGTGATGTTCTCTCCCCTGGGACGTCTACGAGTTGCTCAAGCGGTCCGGAAACAGGTAAGGTTAAACTTACTACATATAATCTCACTGTAAAATTACAATCACGATCAGTTAACTTAGATGTAGGTACCACAGTATTTTGCTTTGTTTGTATGCCACGCAGTAACAGATCAACGAATGGTGGTTCCAATATTTTATGGTGGGTGCTATTCAAACATTACATGAACAGTAATGATAGTAGATTTTACACAAAGTGCTTTACGCTAAAAGAAAACATCGTGAGGAAACCTGTATATGTCTCGGAAGACGTATGTATAGTGCCTGAGACGGCTATAGACTCACCACTGTCTGTCACGTTGGCACTTAATCATCTTTGGCGAAAACTAGGTGTTGTTATTACAATACTTCTACCTACCCCTTCGGGGAATACAGGTGTGAGGATAAGTATGTATGTAATAGTACTGATAGCATCTAAAAATACATTCACTTTAGTAATAATAGTAAGAAAACTTTATGCATTATGACGTTAAAGGCAAGTGGGTATTATTTTTCAAGATTAATGACGTGCACACTCGCACGCACGACATACCCCGTGTACTCATTAGGACGACACGCACATGCACAAATTACTCAAAATTACATACAGCTGTATTCGTTTCATTAATCATTGAGACCCTTATGGAGTACGGTAACAGCTATATCTAGCCAGCTATATACTTAGTATATGCACATCCATATTATAATGTGTGTACAACGGTGGTTATAGTGCGTTCTGGTGATAAATGTTTTACTGAAGTTTTTAGTCTCTGCTTAATTGATATGATTCAGTTAAGCTTGAGCAAATCTTCTACTGTTGTTACAGAGTCTTGTTGAAGAGATTTTCAATTGCCGTCTTATATAACATCAAAAATAGTTTCTGCGATCTTATTTAAGTTCACATTCCTCTTTTTCTTTCATTTTAAGCGAGAGATGGTTTTATGATCTAAACTCATATCACGATTTACCGCTAAGAGGTGCTGCACATGGCATACAAATATTTGGTGAATACGCCAGCAAGATTAGGGGTATTAATTGCGCCTCGTCTCTTGGTAAAAGCTTACCAAATTGACAGTGTTTCTAACGTTTAATGCTAATGTTTTCACAGATGAGCCAGCTCCCAGTTCTGGGCACAGAAGCAGCTCCACTGCAAGCGCCCCTGTGCTATCAGCTGCTCTGTGCCCCACCCATCGCTCCGCTGCAGGCGTGTGCCCCATGTGAGCTTCCACCTCCGCCGTACGCCATGTACCAACTGCCATTTGACAGTAAGCATCTTTTTCTGTACCTGTTGCCTTAATTTTTGACACGCCATTTGTGCACACCAAGCCATAAAGTACTAACCGTGCACGTCCAGACTCTGGGCTGTTACTGGTAAATTACAAATGGAAAATCCCAAACATTTTGCTCGACTTGGGGTCGAGTCTAGAACTTTGCGATTGCGACCAGTATACCAATGAGGCATATAATTATTGTTATAACTGGCAAACCCCTTTTCTGTCCTCTTTACATTATTATCACGTAAATAGAAAAAGTCATCTGATACTCACCTGATAAACAAACTTAAAGATCAGATTTATGAATCCACTCTTATTGCAGCAACTCCAGCAATATACGGCCCACCAGCTCAGTACACCCTGGTGCCAGCTCCGTTCAGCGCCCCATGCTGCGAGGCCACATGCTGCACTCCTCTCGACAAACAGCCTCGGATCCACCCTCCGCCTCTGCACCCCGCCTTCATCTACTAGGACTGGACATACCTGCGTTCTGTTCTTGAAGGCTATGACTTGAGTTGAATGAGTTGATTGCGACGTTAGCAAACTGATCTAATACATCGGATCCAAAACCCATTGGAAATCATGTACCATGTAACAAAAAAGCAATAATACTTATACAAATGTTGATGTGTATTTTGACTAGCCGTTAGTTTCAAATCTTGGCACGCCACTGAGAAGTGTATTTTCTTATAATTTTTATTATATTCAATAGTGATACTATGTTTATTCGATTGGCAGTGACGAATATTTAAAATTCATATTCATAATAAGTTCTTCAAAGAAATATCGACTCATTCAACTCAGGTTTATATCCAAAGCTGTTATTGAAATTAGTTATTCTTCCGATTCCATCTTTATTGCTCAAGTCTTCCAACTTTAAGTGCTCATACCTTCCTCATACAATACTAGTCATGGAGAGATGCAAATTTAACATTAGTTGCAACAGGAATTGTGTACTTCTTGCATTTAGCTTAACAATCATTAAACTATAAAGAAGGGAGTGCTGGAATGGTTATAGAGAGAAATGGATGAGAACATACATTGCGCCAACCCCAAATAAAAATAAATAAGGGCTGGAGAAATACTTTCTTAAAGACTTACGTGGATTTATGGTAAAATATAAAATGGTCTTAACGAGATGAAGATAGATTTCATCAATACGAACAACTCTCATAAAGCAACAATAAAGACATTGGCGATGCTTAACAAAATCACTATATGCAACGATAAGGTCAATCGATCCTAAAAAATGCCTATGGATATATGGGCGTTAGCAGGCACTTTTTTAAGGACTATAAATGCGATTTCGTGACTAATTAAAATATTATATAAAACTCTAGTTAAAAATAAGTGAAGTGGTGTTTGTGTTCTGATAATTTAAGTGTCAGTGTAAAGATTGTGAAGCAAGCTGCATGATTACGATAATTCCTGTTACATCTGGCAATGTTAAAAGTTAGTATGACATGCAAGTGTTCATGATAACTTGTCCAGACATGTTTGTGATTTATTTCAATGATCGCCTGATCGCTTTTATTTACTAGATGCTAAGTTACATTGTATAGCTTCCAACAGGTATTGTGAAACGTGAATTTGTGTATTTTCACTGTATTAGTACTGTAGCTGGTATTAATGGGTGTGTCGAGTTGGATTATAGTTCATGTCTAAGGTTATGGTGAAGTTGCAAACCAAAGTAATCGTTTCAAGTGATGATGTCTTTAAAGTATCTGGAATAAAGTATTGGTGAACTATAATAAAATTCGTACAAATACTATCATTGTTAGTAGGTATACAAATGTGTGCGTACGCACAACGAATTATGGCACAACATAAATTAGTTGCTAGTCTCGGTAATATTACCTCTTATAAAAGACAGATATTTTGTTGATATCGCTTGTTATCCTTGTGAAGGAGTTTCGTTCACCTTTAGTGTAAGATTGTTTTTGAATTCCCTAATAAATAGAACAGAGATAATATTTTATAATAATTTAGTTTTTATCATGTTACTGTTGACACTGAAATAAACTGGGGTCCAAGTTGTGATACAGAAAGGTGACATTTGAAATATAAATGATTTCAAATATCATATTTCTACACCCGTTAAAGTTGATGTTGGGAATGTTGAAATATCTGCGAGATTTCAGTTGAAACATTTCAATGTTATAAATAAAGTCGAGGATAATAAACACAATGGTGTTATAGATTCTTTAAAAGTCACAATTTTTGCCAATTTACTGGAAAAGTTAAATAAAAATAAATTGTTAGTTATGAATAATAATTATTATGCTGTATTTTTAGCAAATATACTTAATAGTTTATTTTCTCCTATTAGTTAACCTAGTTTATATTTAATGTTATATGAATGTACGTCAAACACGCAAAATAAATGAATAGAAAACATTTTCAAGACAACTGTGAGAACAGAACCAATATTCCCGAAAAATATTAATGTTACATAGGTTTTAGACATTCACAAATTATCTCTAAATATATACGTAAATTTGTTGTATATCTCTATCACTTTTATGCTATTTTTGTGAGCTTGGACGCATGGGTTTACGGTATATCATAAAGCCATTTTATCATATTTGTAGACTGAGAAGATATCGGGATGGTAACTTATGGATCACTTAGGGTAATTTATATTGACAATGGATATGATTGGTAGATTTTTAGAAGCTTAAGAGTCACGTAGAAGAACGAAAAATGCATATTGGGCTGGGTACGAATACACTTGAAACAAATATATCATCAATATATATTGCACAGACAAATTGCGAAACAAAACGACTTTATTTATTTATTTATTTATTTATTTATTAAATTTGGACTTCCAACAAGGAATACATAATTACAAGCTTAAAGCTAATTATACAAAAAGGTCTCAATATGTATGTTTCCTCAATTAAAGGAAATCACAGCATGCATTAATATATTACTACTTAACATAACGATATTGTTTACTACATTTATCAAAATCCACATTCTGTGGTTCAACTTGACAGTTTCGCAATAATACCATTTTTAAAATCTCTCAAACTGTTATTGAAAAGGTCTATGTTTCCAGAGCCGATGGATATGTCATTGTATATTTTAGACATTCTTGCAACCGGTGAATGTTTTGCAAGGTTGGTTCGACATCTGGGGACATCGAGGAGCGGTCGGGGATGTCGCGGTACTTTGTGCGGTACTTTGATGCTAAACTTAGAGAGCAGGTCTGGACACTCGATACCATTATTAAATAATTTATATAAGAATGTTAGGTCTGATACAGTGCGACGCGATTCGAGAGAAGTAAGCTTGAAGTGTACAAGTTTTTGATTGTATGAATTTATAGGATGCCGTACTTTGAATCGGAAGGCTAGTTGACGAATAAGTTTCTTCTGTACCCTCTCGATCTTGTTAATATGCACTTGGTATATTGGATTCCGGTTGTACTGCAGTACTCCAACCGACTACGAACATAACTATTATACAATAAAATAGTAGTTGAGGGTTTCCTGAATTCCTTTGACATTCGAAGCACAAACCCAAGGGATCGATATGCACTCGCAAGTACGCCATCGACATGGTCTGTAAAACGTAGGTGGCTGTCGATATTAACTCCCAAGTCGCGGATTAAATTAACTTCTTTTAATATAGTTCCTTGTATATTATATACTGTTTGTATTTTAGAGTTCTTCCGAGTGAATTTGATATGATAGCATTTTTCGCAATTTAAGTTCATTTTATTTAATACACACCATTCGTTTAAGTTGTCAATGTCGGACTGAAGTAATTGAGAATCATGTTCATTTTGTATGACTCGGGTAAATTTTAAATCATCTGCAAATAGGTACGGGGTAGAATATTTTAAGATGTTTGATATATCATTAATAAATATATTGAAAAATAACGGTCCCAAGTTTGAACCTTGTGGTACTCCAGAAGAGGCTAGGAATAGGTCAGACTCGTCACCGTCTATCACTACTGAGGATGGTCTGCTTTCCAAATAAGATTTACACCATGTTAATATAATCCCGGTAATTCCAAAAGATTCAAGTTTTCTTGTTAGGATGCTATGGTCAACTTTGTCAAAGGCCTTCGAAAAGTCAGTATAGACTGCGTCTATTTGCTTTCCTTGGTCAACTGCTAATGCTAGATCAGTAATGAATGTCACTAGATTGGTGCTTGTTGATTTTTTGTTTGTGAATCCATGTTGATTTCTTGATAAATATGGTTTTACATGGTTATAAAAAATGGGGTAGACAAGCGATTCAAAAACCTTTGACAGAGTTGAGAGAATAGAAATAGGTCTGTAATTGGTGATCGTTTCTCGCTTTCCATTCTTGTATATGGGCACAATTTTGGCTTTTTTCCATACTTTTGGAAATATTCCTGTTTGGAGAGACCTATTATAGATTAGTGCTAATGGAAAAGCAAGTTGACGTGCACAACGTGACCAGAATATTGGAGGAATGTTGTCAGGACCTGGGCCTTTTGATAAGTCAAGCTGAGAGAGTTTCTTTTTTATATCTTCTACATTGATGGTAAAGTGATTGATATCAGGTCTTACAGATATCGGTATACTATTGAGGACTGAGTCGTTGATAGGACCGTGTAGGTTATATACTGATGAAAACTGTTTTGCAAAGAGATTAGATATGTCTTTGGCATTATTCGCACTTGTACCATTTAGGTTCATTTGTGACGGGTAATTAGAACTGCATTTGCGAGTGTTTTTTACGTGTGTCCAGAAGTGCTTTGGATGATTTTTTATCGCATTTTCAATTTTTTCTATGTAGTTATTATAGCACTTCTTTATTAGTATACCGCAATCCTTTCTTATGTAATTGAATTCAATGATATCTAATTCATTTTTATATTTTTTTATTTTATTACGTAGTTTTAATTTAAGTTTAAGCATTCGTATCAAATGAGATGAGTACCATGGTGGGTATGCGCCCCGATAGGTTGTTTTTTCAGGCACATTTTTCTTAACAACTCCTTTTACTACCTCATAGAATTTTCCAACCATAAGATTTACATCAATGCACGAATCAAATTCTTTGGTCCAATTAATATCATTAAGGTCTTTGGTGATAGTATCATAGTCGGCCTTATAGTAATTAAATTTGACTATTAATTTGGGCTTAATTTTACTTATAACAGGCATTATTGGGGTGAATTCTAAAGCCGGGTGAAATTTATCTATGTCTTTGATAGGGCTTTGACAATTGATAGTCTTTATTGCATTAATATCGGAGAGTATTAAATCAAGCGTTTTGTTCTGATAGTTTTTAACTCCGTTAAATTGTTTCAGGTCATGAAGAGCAATGAATTCGAGAAGTAGATCATAAATTTGGCAGTGATTATAATTACATGGAGTGTAGAACTCATTATCATTACTATTACCATTCAATGCCACTCATGTTGAAATCGCCCACTATCAAAGTTTGACTATTAGAGTCAGAATCCATAACAGTATTGCAGTTATTTATAAAATGCTCAACAATTTCATTGCGGATTGGTGGAGCTAGATAAACTGCACATAACTTTATAAATCTATTTGTCTGTGTTTCAATTGTGACCCATAAGTCTTCACAATCGCTCACCCATTCAAGTTTGCGATGTGAAATTAGTTTATTAGATATTGCAACTAGGACACCACCGCCTTTTTTCTTGTGATTGTTGAAACTAGATGATTCGCGATCTCTTCTATATACTGAAAAATTATCATTAAATAATTCAGAGTCAAACACACCTTGACAGAGCCATGTCTCAGTTAAGACATAGACATCAAACTCAGAGTTGAGTATATGTTGGCGAATTTCAGCAATATTGCCTCGCAAACCTCTGATATTTTGGTAATAACATTTGATACTAATGAATGTAACATTTTAGAAAAATATAGCTAGCCTATTACTTATTAAATAAAA
The DNA here is from genome assembly GCA_964035505.1 of Watsonalla cultraria. Taxonomy (NCBI): domain Eukaryota; kingdom Metazoa; phylum Arthropoda; class Insecta; order Lepidoptera; family Drepanidae; genus Watsonalla; species Watsonalla cultraria. The sequence goes on along the minus strand of OZ037734.1, from coordinate 7,385,643 downwards.
TTAAGTTATACACTTCAGTTTTTCTCCATCTGTGACGACTATAGTAGGTGATGATTCTTCTTTCCTCATAAATATCTTGCCATGACGGACCCACACAAATTTATACCTCAATTCTTTGGCTCGGATGCGCGTCGCCGCGTGAAGTGCCTTGTTTTCAGGAGACAGATGTTCAATTACATATATCGGCGTCGGCTTGTCGGTTGCTATTCCCAGGTGGCTTGAATTCAATTTGTTGCTTGTGTGGTTTTTATTGTACTTAATAGATGAAGCAAGAAAAGTATCCCGCAAACGAGGGTTATTAAATTTTATGAGAATAGCTCTTGGTCTCGAACTTTCTGTATCCTTTTTGGCAATTCTAGTGCACAGTTGAATATCTGCTTCGTTGACTTCACATCTAATTACCTTACTTAGCTGCAGCACTGTGTGAACTAAATTTTCGGACCTATGCTCCGGCACGCACTGCAGTTCAATATTATTGGAACGTGCGTGTTGCTCTAATGTATTCATCCGAATTGTCACTGCAGCGAGCGACTGCTGTAGTAAGGAGTTAGTTTTTTCTAGTGCCTGAGTTTTAATACTGTTTTCCTCCAACATAACTTTAAATTCTTCATATCTACCATTATAAAACGAAAGGGACTCCTTGAACTCTGCTATCAAATCGTTCATCTTAGAGAACTGCTCGCTTATTAGATCTTTCACCGTGTCTCTGAGTGCACACCCAATTTCTTGTCTGATCATATCTCGTAGTGACTTACTGGTGATGTCGGTCACTAACATATCACCCTCGTAGTCAAAGGGGTGACTTTTTGAGGGCTTATTGCGTATTGTTATGTTTGTATCTTGTGTTGTGGGTGACGGACTACAGGCAGAATTTATTGTTTGCCGAATCGGTGTATTGGTGTTATCAACTTTTGGTTGCTTACTTAAACACCCAGGGCATTTCCAGTTGCTTCGTTGCTCAATATTCATTTGATTGTATCTCTTTTCAGGTATATTAGCGCAAATAATATCGAACCAATGTTTACATTTAAAACATTGCAGGCTCTTGCCACTGAGCGCATTCATACAACCGGCGCAGTTTTTTGTTGACATCTCGTTTGTTCCACAAGTGAGGCACAGAACGACACAGAACGCGATCCTTTCCAACTATCGACCACGCTCATGCAGATCTCGAGCACAGTGTAGCACTGTGTTCTGTTCGTGCGCGATTCGTTGTGACGTAGTGCAGTAATGACACAGATAAACACAGAACGCGACTAATTCCAACTAATCAACACAGTGCTACGATGCACGAATTGTTTATAGACCTTAATATGATTATAACTTTAGTAATTATTCACTATTTTGACTTCAGTTTTCAATGTTCCATAGATACTTGTTGTGGCCACATCACAGCATAACGACACTTAGCAAATGTACAGTTTTTACAGCTATTAACGATTTTAATAATGCAGCACACTTTATGACACGTCAACGCGATGCGCGCCTTTTGAAAATGAAACAATATATAAACAATCTGTCTGTTTTAATATCACAATTCATACTTATAATAACTACTTTAACAGGTTGTGCAAATAATGTTGAAAGAACAGTGATTTGAGTTAAAAATGTAATACCTATTTGATGGAAACCTGTGCGCAAGTCGAAGAAGGCAAAGATTTGTCGAAGTACTGAAGTGAATGTATTAAAAGTATGGGTAAAGGATCACAATTCATGCGTCCAAGTATTTTAATGTGGTTTTCAGCCTCTAGATGTAAGGCTTGTCTCAATTACTATACTCGTAAATCATATACGACTAGTATAACTGAAAAGCTGTCAATTTATTGTCTTGGATTTATACAAATATTTATTCTTAGATAAGTAATAATTATATCATGCCATGCTTCTATGCTCAAGTTATGATTTATCTATAAACGAGCTTGTACATTATGTTCCTTGTATTTTTATTATTTCTCTATTGAAGCAATTTATAGTACCTAGTACCTCTTCAATATTTGCGATTAAGAGAATACTTTTACTATTAAAATATATAACTTCACAACATATGTATATCATTAAAATAAGGTAATTCAAACGTAAGTTTTTAGTTCAGTAAATCTAAATTAACAGGTGGAGTAATTAAACTGTTGACCACATTTTAACTCAATAATTGTTGTCTGAGTGTTACCTTTTCTAATCACTTGTGCTAATGTGCGTCTATATTTATTGTTGTAGTGTCTCAAGTAACTGGTACTAGTTTAACATTAAATACGAGTACAAGGAATAATTATATCCAAGCTAATCATAAATACTATTAAGCAATTATTCTATTTCTGTCACTTTTCACTGCTTTCATCCAACCATTTTGTATGATTATGTTTTCACGTACAAGATTGGTTTAACCCAGGACTATTTTAAAATGACAATTGTGGTCCTTGGTATTTGATGACGTAATTGTACAAAACGGTTGCCTGTACTAAGTATTATTACGTGGCTTAGTGACGTCTACTGCCTAACATATCGGATATAATGAATCAGTATGCTGTAGTTACTTATTTTTTTAAAACGAGTCTTGTATTAAAATCTCTCGCTAGATGGATTTAGATTTGTGAAATTTAAACGATGTTAGACAATATTAATGTATGACTTAGATTAGAAACTATTCTAGTTTTAAGAGTCACGTCTCTTAGGATTGGCTTAGCTATATTGTGATGTACGTATTACGTGTTATTCTGTCTATTGCCATTAACTATAATATACTAGTAAATAAACATGTCATAGGGCTATCAATGGGTATATCTTCAACATTTTCAAATGGGTGGGTTTTTTCATAATTATGATTGTTTGGAACCATTACATACCTATTTAATCAGTACTATTGTGAAATGACTGTAGAATATTGAAATCCGTCTTCAAGTCATTAGTGTTGCCTACAGGGACGAAGACAATATGGGGTTAAGATAGCCTTTATTTTCAGTAGAACTGGCTTAAAAAAACATGACGTCCAATTTCGTTTCAAGTCCAGCTGATTCATAGATAAGGTTTAGACGGTAGAGGATGCAACTATAATGGATGGCGATATCAACCAAACGTTTAAATTATTTCAAAACAGATTCATTTAGAGTTCATGTTCAACGAAATAATATATTAGATGCATCTTTACCACTGCACTTTTGTCTAAGGTAAGCGATTCTAGATCCACTTTTAAATATATATATCAGAAAGTCAGAAAAATCAGAAAAAAATTCCATAAGCTATGTAGTATATGCGTAGCGTTTGCGTCTTAGTGATGTTAAACAAATGCTTTATCAAGGACAAAATGTGCAGAGTTCTCTGAATTGTAAATTTCCGCATTAACAGGTTTTAACATTAAATTGAATTAAAAAACACATCAAACAGCCATCTTATCAAATCGCATGTTTTGTTGAAATATTTTGTCCAAATTTTTCGAATTATATTTGTGGTTTGTGTATTTTGAGTAACATTGTGAATAACACTAATAAATGTAATGCCATCCTAACATCAAAATCATGATTTACTATCATTAACGTTATTATTGTTAACGAAACTATTCGTTGATAAAAAAAAACAAATAATAGTAATACAATATGATTGGAATACCCGTATTTAGCAATCACAAAAACTTTATTAACGGTGTCGCAAAAATTTCGCGCAATTTTTATTCAAATGAATAAATTCTAGGTTATGACAGCCACAATGTTTCTCCAATACATACGACCACTGTTTTTGATAAACCTTTACATTTTTACAGTCCAACATGTTTTGTTATAGTTCTACCCTTTTAGATGTACGTATAACGCGAAATAAAAGCTATTTGTTGAATTTATAGTGAATACTTCATGGCAATATTATGTATTTTGATTGTTGACTACTTGTAAGATAAAGGAGGAACCCTTTAGGGCGCTACGCAGCATAATTGCTTTTATAATATCGACCAGTGTCTAGATGTAATTGGCACTAATACATTTATCAAAATAATAATTATAGTTAAAAGAAAAAAATATAATAATAATAATACAAAAACACGAATCTAGATGTCTTATATAATAATATATTATATTATAGTGTCTTTAAATCGTAGAAAAAAGGTATTTGTTATACTTATTCTATTTGACTATATATAGGTACGTGTGTTAGTATGTGACTCTATTAAATGTGAACATTATTATATAATAATCCTTCTTAAATGTATAATTTGAATAATTCATAAGTGAAATGAAGTGGTGTATGCGCGCTATCGTGATCATTAATCAATCATTACGCACATAAATATTTATAGGAATAATAATACGAATTAATTATAAGGTTAATAATTACACCATTGTATCATCGAATGTAATTGTTGATTGTTATAGTTGATAAGACATTATTAATAATTATTATTGTCTAGTTATTGTGATATTGTTATTGGAATAACAGATATTTTAAATGCTAAATAAAAATAACTATTATTAACTCTATAAATTCTCCTTGTTGACTTTTGTGTGTAATAATATATTAAGTTAGATGTAAGTTCAACACTTCTACAAAAATAGTCTGCAGTAGAAAACTGCTTTTAAAACAATTCTTGTAATAGATTTTCAATACATTTCAATAGTTTTAGTTGACTATTACACTATTATAAACTGAGTATTGTCAAAGTATACGTCATTTAAATAAAAAGTGCTCAAATTATCCTTTAACTAAAATCTTGGAATTTTAACGAATTTTACTGTACCAAAATGAAAAAAAAACAAATAGGTTGACCCTACGCGTGGATTATTTCACATACATTTCAGATCTCTACGAAAAAGACAAAAATAGTCTTAATTTAAAAAAATCACAATATATGCACAAAGGTATAATTATTATTTGTTCAAAACTGTGAACCAAAAAATTACCATATTCTAAATTTTAACTAATCTGGGAATGCGACTCTGAATCTATTGTATTTCTATAGACACAACACTGATTAAACATACAGTGAATAACATTTAACCATACTACATCAATTTAATGTTAAAGTGAAGTCGGCCAAGGCAATACTTTTCTGGGATACACGAAGGAGAATTTTACTGTCTCACTAGCTGCACTAGGGCAGGTTAACATCATTCAATACTGAAATCAAATTATTTTTCTAAAATCATTTGATTGATGGAAAATTAATTACAATGGAAAACAGTGGAAAATTATAACCTGTCCAGCCGCTGCGAAGATTGGGAGTAGACAAAAAATTTAGCAAATTTGTGCCTACCGTACCTACCTTCACATGCATTTAATAAAAAACTGTTATTTAGACATCACCAATGCATTTAGATATTTTTACTAGCTTCCGCCCGCAGCGTCGCCTACATGGCAGTAAGATTTCATATACAGACATTCAAACCCAATTTTACCCTCTTAAAGATGGAATTTCAAAATAACCCTTTCTTAGTGTATACTTACACCTCACCAAGAACACACCATCCAATTTTAATCAAATCAAATCAAAAACTTTTATTCAACACTAGCTGTGCCCCGCAGTTTCACCCGCGTAGATTTATCGTATATCCTTACTGTCGCGGAACCCTAATATTTATAATAAAAAAAAGTAGTCTAAGTTACTCCTTGAAACATCAGCTACCTGACAGTGAAAGTCCCGTTAGAATTGGTCCAGCCGTTTCGGAGATTAGCCGGAACAAACAGACAGACAGACAGACGGCCCGAAAGACAGACAGACAGAGAAAAAAATAAAAAATAGGTATTTCTGTGTCTGTACTGAGTATACTTTCATATGCATTTAGTGAAAAGCTGTTATTTTGGAGTTACAAACAGACACTTCAGTTTTATTTATCTGTGAATGTATGTATAGATAAGGGACACTTGGAACACTCATTGAACGTCATTTTTCTTGCACCAACTTAGGTTAATTTACTACTTAATATCTCTAAGACTAACGGTTTACGCTGTGCGTTCTTTTCAGTCAGACATATCTTTGAATTTATGTACAGATTTGATTTCTTGGCCGGCTTTACGAATATTCACCTCTATACGAGTATAAAAGTCATCTGGTAGGTACTTCAGTGCACACTACAAGTATGAACTCAAGATCAGATAGACAGGTCTGAAGTTGCAGACGATCAGACTCGCATTCGCACTCGCATTTTAGTAATGTATTATCTTCGATCAGTATTTGCATGTTAACTGGCAGTAATACACTGTAGAACTAAGTACAATAACTATAATAATGAAGCAATAAAGATTAAAGTAATTGTTAAGTCACTTATTATATATTATATTACGAAATAAATATATGAATGTACGTTTGTGCGGTTTTATTTCTCACCCAATTTTTTTTTTACTGAAAATCACAGGTTAAATTAATATTAATCTTTGATATTAAATCCTCCTTTTATGAATGTAGAATTATTTCCTAAATAAGATTTTGTTCATAAAGATTTCATATATTTGAATCATCATCATGCCCTTATCCCATGTTATTTGTAGTCGGTGCTATATGTATTTATGTCTATCAGCCGTCATATTACATGCAATCACTCCATTTTTAGCCATATCATCTTTAGCCTATATGCTAAGACCGTTAGCCCAAAGTAACTATTTAACGAGAACAAGTCGAGGGCAGAAGCTAGGGGGTTTATATATTTTTCCCCTAAGTTTAGGATAGGAATAGCAGGTGCAGGTAGTCGCACATTGTCCTCGTGACCTGCTGCCATTTCATCCATATTTTTAATGTATTATCTATAATATTCCACATAAGAGAAAACCATCATATAAACATAGGATAAGGGTAAAAAATTTACCGACGAAATTAAGAGCCTCCTTAAGAAATACGATATAAATGATGTGATGAAAATAGATAAAGATCCCAATAAAATTACTATGTATAATTATATTATCATTTTGGTGAAGACTTCTAAGGTCCTTAAGGGCTAGCAGAATGCTTGAATCCTCCAAAACTTGCAATAACAAGGGCGTCACTCGTATGCTACCAAAAGCTATCATAGTACTCACTTACATAAATATGCTCTAGCCTGCAATCCCCGAAGTACTTAAAATACACCCACATATCGCCAGTTATGTTTAAGTCCCACGTAATAGAGCACTGATCTTGACTCGGGCTGCTACTGGGAAATTATAATTATTTTGAACCCACTGTTTCCCACTTCTGGACAAAGGCCTTCCTGCCACTTTTCCAACTATCCCTGACCTCAGCAGTCTGTTGGTGGGAAATTACAGATGGAAAATCGCCAGAATCAAACCCAGGACCTCGTGTTCCGCTGTACCGTTTGCTTCCACTACACCAACGAGGCAATTTAAGCAAAAGCTTCTCGATAAAATAATATAGTGACATCAATTAAAAAGAAAATTCTTATTGGAACCTGCGTCTTCACATAAACAACCCACAACCATAATTAAATGACCCTTGTGCAATTAAGAAGTCTAATAACTGTCTCCATAAAGCATAGAGCAACTTCATATTTTTTCCGAGAAATATAACGATGTGAAAGAGGCATAGTTGCCAATTTTCAGCCATAATTCGTTAAGGCTGTGTCTTGTAAATGGTCTTGCAGGACATAAACCCGTGTCGGTTACACGACTTGTTATATATACTGTAACTGCACTCTAAATTACGGGGGATGTGACCCAAAATGTATGTTGTTTTGTGAACCTCATTTATTTCGACAAATAAAAGGATGAATTTACGATTCCAATGGCTTAAAATACGATCGAAAAAATACATTGTAAACGTTTGATTATCTCTCTAGCCTTATCCCTTACTTTGTTTTGGTTAGCACTTGATTCAACCTGATCACCTGATTTTTTTACGAGGAGAATCGGTTATCTTGGGTAAACTAGTTATCAGACTCTTTTATGCCTCAGACTGACCTGTAACGATTGCCAATAATGTTAAATTTTCAACCGGGACCGACGGCTTATCGTGCTCTCCGAGGCACGGAGGGCACTCGGACGGTCACCCATCCACCTACTGGCTTGGGTTGTAGTTTTACATGTCATATACGGTCGCATAATATGAATCAAATTATCATCAAAGAGTAACACCGCAATTTATACGTAAAAAATGTTTTTTGTTATATTTTTACCTACTAACGCATATGGGCACACTTCCGCAGAAATCATTTTTTTTCTTTTTATTTTACTAGATTTAGTTCCGTTATGTTTTATTATTTACTAGCTGTGCCCCGCGGTTTCACCCGCGTAGATTTAGTTTCATCCTCATTGTCGCGGAACCCTAATATTTTTAATAAATAAATGTAGTCTAAGTTACTCCTTGACCTGCCAGTGAAAGTCTCGTTAAAATCCATCCAGCCGTTTCAGAGATTACCCGGAACAAACAGACAGACAGAGTAAAATTTTAAAACTTTGTTTTTTAGTGTCAGTAGCGTGTATACTTTCATATGCATTTAGTGAAAAGCAGTTATTTTGGAATTACAATTTCATTTATCTGTATAGATGTATAGATTGCCAGTACCAAAACATTATAAAAATACTAATAAAAAGGATGATTTAAAATGAAAAACTTATGAGAATGTCATTAAAATTCAATAATAATTAGGTATTGGATATGTTATGTTCATTTAAAGTAATGTTAATGCAGTTGTAGTAGCTATGATGTACCTTCGAGCACTGCCCTTTCTTGGCCAATATCCAGCCGTGGACTGGGATGTACGAACGGGATTGGATGAGCTATTGTTGGATGAATCCTACTAATGTTATAAACGCGAAAGATTCTAACAAAGTCTTTTACTCTTTCATTCAAAAGCTCATGAATGGATTTTGATGAAAAATATCCTCACACCTATTTTAGGTGTTGTTATAACGACACCCACATTTCACCGAAGATAATTTAGTGACAACGTGACAGATGGTGAGGCTATCGTCTATAATTAAACTTATCAGAATAGCACATACGATATATGAGATAAATTTTTGTGGTAGTTAAATTACACGCGGGTGTAACCGCGCGGCTCAGCTTTTACATATTTTTTTTATTTTTGTTGCAGATTCAATAAAGTATATTAACTTTTACATTAATAGCTTTTTACTAAATGTATACGAAAGTATATAATGTATAATAATTATAAAGAAAACTGCCTATCTGTCCGTTTGTTCCGGCTAATCTCAAAAACGGCTGGACCCATTTTAGCAGGACTTTCACTGAGGGCTGATGTTACAATAAGTAACAAAAGACTAAAACTAAAAAGTAATTTTTCATCCCACCATCTCGGAAAGAGTATTTTTAATCTTCAATATCTGAGTGGAAAAGCCGTTTTTATTCTCTAGAGGATAAAGTAAATTGAATTTAGAACATCGTGTGCACTAAGTTTGTGAATTAAAAAAAACGTTAAACCTATTTACTGCTACCTCTATGGTGCCGAATATATCATACAACTTTTTTTTTATTTGTTAAAAACTCAGACTCGGAACCTTGGTGTTCTTTTTTAAATTTGCTTTGTACGCGGTTCTTACGCGGCATTTTTTCACGTCATTGTTAAACCTTATATCAAAAACAAGAAACTTGAAAACAAGTGAAAAAATTAAAATGAGTGATTCTAGCGACGAGGAAGATTGTTTCACGCCAACAGAATTGACTGAAACTGTTAATAATGCGCAAATGAGCTTTTTTTTGCATTTAGTCATTTCCTCGCTGAGGTGGAATGAAAAGTTACGTGTTGCACTCGAGTGCAAAGATTTTTCACCTCGTGCTCTTTTGATTCCCTCGCTAACGCTCAGGATTCTAATTTTGAATCACTCGCTGCGCTCGTGATTCAATTTTAGAATTCTTCGCTTGCTCGGTCATCAAAATTGAACACGCGGTTAAAAAGCAACTTTGCACTCTTGTATAACAAATAACTATTAAATTTAATTTTGGTTTAGTTCTTTTTTATTAGCTATCCAAATATTCGCAGCTCCCAGTAACTTCGTCAATATCCCGACTGGGACGAGGGCAGTGCCAGAACAGTGTGAGCTGTCAAAATACAAAGTTTATATTCAAAGCGGTCACTGTGTCTTTGGCTGGGTACCATTGGGTATCCAAAGGGGTACGTGGAGGTGCTTCAACATCTACTTTGCAACAAAGATGTTGATTTTCTAGTCAGTTATTCTCTGATGGGTAGTTGATCCGGTGATAATTTTATCGATGTTCATAAGTACCTTACCAGTAGGCCTAGACAAAATAACATTCTCTCACGCTTGCGCTAATGGAAACGGTAAAAAAATTATGAAAATAACAGAAATCAGTCACGTGACATATGTCATTCCCGTACATTCTGTATCGTTTCTGCTAGCGAAGCGTGAAGATAATGTTACTTTGTCTACAGGCCCTGGGCCTAAATTGAATAAATCATTTTCATCATTAAAGATTACCTACCGGCAATAGAGACGATTCACGTGACTGGGACCACGTACAATTGGGACCGCGGTCCCAGTTTCGCGATAGCATTATTGAATCGGTCGACTAACCTATTGAAATGTAATGAAATTTAATGTGTCAGATGGTGATTCAATCGATATATCTCAGTAATAAATATACGGATTCGACATTTCTGCTTAGATACATGCAGGTTAATTCATAATATAATAAAGCACGTATTGCTGCAAATCTACACTAATATTGTAAAGAGGAAAGATTTGATTGTTTTTTTGTGTGTTTGCATTGAATAGGCTCCGAAACTACTTGTCTGATCTGGAAAATTCTTTCAGCAATGGATAGCTACATCATCAGCGAGTAACATAGGCTATATTTTATTCCCCTACTCTCACGGGAACGGGAACTACGCGGGTGAAACCGCGTGACGTCCGCTAGTACACTAATATACTTAGATACAGATATGTAAATTAAAAAATATTAATGACTAGCTGTACCCCGCGGTTTCATCTGCGTATATATAGTTTCGTGCTGTTTTTTTAAATAAAATGAGCCTAAAACACTCCCTGAAACATCAGCCATCTGCCAGTAAAGTCCCTTTAAAATCCATCCAGCCGTTTACGCGTGATGCCGTGACGAAGGGAAATGGGGATTGATTTTTATATATAAGAAGATAAGCCAGCACAGATACTCGTATGAAGTACCTGAGATCATCATCTTCCTGCCCTTATCCCATGTTATTTGGGGTCGGCGCAATGTGTTCTTCTCTTCCATTTCTCTCTATCAGCCGTCATATCTGTATTCACTCCCATTCTAGCCGTATCATCTTTCACACAATCCATCCATCGTTTCTTAGGTCTTCCTTTCCCCTTGCAACCATCCACATGAAGTACCTGAGATACACCGATAGAATACTATTCAAAGATCTGTGGCAACCAGCATTTTTTTTAATTAAGTATCTTATCATAGTACCTACTTAAACATAATGCAAACACATTCAAAATTCAACCTTATTACAAAGATACAATAAAAGCTAAACACATGCCGCATTGTGTTCGTGCATCGACCTCGTTAAAACATTCTGTACAATCAAAAAATAACAAGCATTTTGTTAAAGCCAACATTGGAGAGAACTAAACGATTACCCACTGACTCCTAACTGGATGGGAGTGTACACTTCGTAGGGATGGCACGACGATATATCGATAGACTCTCTAGTGATGAAATAAATGAGTTCTTAATTATTTTTTGAGACACTACAACTGTGTCTGCTTGGTATTTTAATCTATCTATACAGATAAAATAAAATTGAATTGCCTGTTTGTGATTCCAAATAAATAAAAAAGGGATTTAAGGCAGTTGCATAAAAATACCAGACTTAAAAAAACTCTGTTTGTCGGCTAGACCGATTTTAATTTATTTTAGCTGATGTTACAAGGAGAATTGTAGGCTAATTTTATTTCTAAATAAATAGGAGTCCGCGAAATAAAGTCTATGTGGGTGAAACGCACAGCACAGCAGCAATAGTCGGACATTATCACACAGCGCCTTGTTCCAAACCAAAGCTTGTCAACGGATGTCATATTCCATGAAATACAGCGTGAGATATGTATGTATGTAACTACGCCTATACTAATATTATAAAGAGGAAACATTGGTATGTATGTTTGTAACAAATTTGCTCAAAAAGTACTGGACCAATTTCAAAAACTCCTTCACCGTATGAATGCTATATTATCACTCATTAATATAGGCTATATTTTATTTCCGTACTCTCACGGGAACAAGAACTACGCGGGTGAAACCGCGTGATGTCCGCTAGTAACGAATACAGCTTTAAAGATGGAAGCGAATCTATCGTCTAAAATGTTTATTATTCGCAGAAACCGTATCGATATCTCGCTAACGCACAGCACTATTATGACCTCTTCGTTGGCCCCCTTTTTATTCCATCCATCATGAGTCTAGCTTAAATGTACAAATTCTAAAAAAATTGAAATTTTCTTAGATTTAGAAAGAGATGAAAAACTTAAGTATTCACTAATAAAAGAAAGAGACACCGAACCGTATGCTCAAATATATTGTATCAATCACTTTTTTTTCCCGGAGATATTTTTGTTCAACGGGAATTAAATTTATATACACACTGACAAATTTGAATATTCTAAAGGAATACATACGTATGCTCACACCTGTATTCTCCGAAGGGGTAGGCAGAAGTGTTGTAATAACAACACCCAGTCTTCACCGAAGATGATTAAGTACCAAAGTGACAGATGGTGAGTCTATCGCAATTTCCGACACTATACATACTTCATCTTTGAATCACTTCTCAGACATATGAGTGTTTTCTCACGATGTTTTCCTTCACCGTAAGGCACGTGGTGTGAAATCACTGCACTTAGGTTCTTTAGAGAACCTCTTGGTTGGTATTGGTACAGGCCCCGCTGGGATTCGAACATGCGTCGCTTGAGTAGCAGGCGACTGTTCACACCACGGCTCTAAAGGAAGGATTTAATAATGCATATTATTTAGCCATGCATAATAATAAATCTGCTTTAGATTGATGGCATACAACGGAGACATTACCCTTCTAGAAGTTTCTGTAGGTAAATCGCAAACAACAGAGAAGTGGACGTACAGCCACAAGTCGAGTAGCTCCGAATTTCGAACGGGAGATCCCTTTATGCCCTACGCTCTAGAGTCGAAACTTTTTAGGCGCATACTTCAGGCACAGAGCATTGCGATTCGCGTGTTAGTAAATATCATTATAAAAATTAATTAAAAATCCCTTACCATCATTTATGTTTCATCGTATTTTTTTTATTAATTTTTCAGTTTATATATTAGAATTTCATTTACAACAAAAATAAGCATTGTCTTATGTTCCACATATCATCCAATAAGCATCGAACCTTTAGTAACTTCTAACAACTACACTGTATCACAAAAATCATTTAAAATCTGATTCTTTAAAATTTATCTGAAATACGTGCTTACACTGCATCACTATAATAGTATTCTCTCCATTTTCGTAGAGGACACACAACACGCCCCTTGAATGTTTTCTTAAAAAACCCTAAATGCCACCCTCTTGTAATGTAAATAAAGTCGAAAATCCTGTAATTTTTTATAAAACGTAATGTGTTTTTTGCTAAATCTTTCGCTTTGGAGACCCGACGGCGCTCTTTAGAGGAAAATCACACCAGTTAAGTTACTGTTAAAATATACTCGATTTAAGGGCTAGTCTATTTATCAAGTTATACTTGTCGTTATACTGTTAAGGTTGTAATTACAGCAGGAGCTCGTGGCACAGCTGCTATTGTTCATATCATTCGATCAGCGATAGCCCAGTAGATGGGTGAACGTGGGAGTTCCTACCGTGCCTCGGAGGTAAAGTTAAGCCGTCGGTCCCGGTTGACAATTTAACATCTTTGGCAATCATTACAGGTCAGTCGGGGACCCAAAAGAGTCTGACAACTGGTTTAAACCAGATTGCCTATTTTCCTCGTAAAGATCGTCGCTGCGTATACAATCTGGTGATCAGCCAAATCAGGTTGAATCAAGTGCCGACCCCAACAATGTATGGGATAAGGCCAGGGAAAGAATTGGGGGTTGAAATGTAAAATCTTACAGCCACTAAGTCAAAGCTGCGGGCATTAGCTAGTTCAACTGAATCTTATGCGAGATCCTATGACGTCACAAAAGTTTAAGGTTCAATAATTCGCCAAGCTAACGACTTCCAGCTAGTTAGGACTTTCGTGAAGTTCTCCCTAAGTTCAAACCAGTCGTTTTATGGTTCCCCGGTTTTAAACATAAGTCACTAAATATAATGTTATCCATTATACCTCTTTTTTCTGGAGCGAGTTAAGTTATAAGTTTATTAAGTAGACGTGAATAGCTTAATACATTGAGGTTATTGGAAGTTGTTTGGTGCTTATAAACCGCCTTCAAAAAAAAAGGTTTCTCAATTCGAAAGTTTTTTTTTTAAACGTCTTCATGAATTGGGGGGTTACAGGGTGTGTTTTTTGTACGACATAAGAATTCGATAAGAAAGTATTTTCTGAAATTCAAAGCCTAAATGGGGAAGTCTGTATGGGAATTGACGTTGGTCAAATCTATTCAAAAAAAAACTTATAAGAAAAAATTAAAACACGTCATCAGTGTTTTATATTTTATTGAAATTCATCTCTAACGCTAAATATCCCCAAGTCGCGGGAAAAGGCTAGTTTAATAAGTTTGTATATGAAAATGAAAATTATTTATTCAGTTTAGGCTCTGGTAAGGCACTTATGAACGTCCAAGAATTGACCACCAGTTCGGAAACTAGCCTTCTGAGAAGAACCGGTAAGAAACTCAGCTGACATCATGTACATTTCATTACGTAGTAAACAATGATTAATTACAATAAAATTCATATAACATTATTATATTTAAATAGATTCTGGTTACAACATGCTACGATTTGCTACGATCTGCTACGAAAATGCTACTACGACAAAGCCCATAGCGCCCAGCAACAGACATTAAGCCAATAATTTTCAACAGTCATGACATATAAATCAAAAAGGCTTTAAAATTCTGCGTCGTAAATAAAAATAACTGCATATTATTATCAAGATGGCGGAGATTGTGTGCATAGAAAGAAACATTTTGTCTCCAGCCGTTCTCTAGACTTCGCTTTGCATAAAGATTATTTTACTACATTTATCGACGTCACGCGGTTTCACCCGCGTAGTTCCCGTTCCCGTGGGAGTACGGGGATAAAATATAGCCTATGTTACTCGCTGATGATGTAGCCAACCATTGCTGAAAGAATTTTCAAGATCGGTCAAGTAGTTTCGGAGCCTATTCGATGCAAACAAACAAACAAAAAAACAATCAAATCTTTCCTCTTTATAATATCAGTATTGATTTAACAAGATGTTTTGAAGTGAGTCACGTTATCTATACATCTATACAGATAAATAAAATTGAAGTGTCTGTTTGTAATTCCAAAATAACAGTTTTACACTAAATGCATATGAAAGTATACACGCTACTGACACTAAAAAACCAAGGTCTAAATTTTTTCTCTGTCTGTCTGTCTGTTTGTTCCAGGTAATCTCCGAAACGGCTGGACGGATTTTCACTGACGGATAGCTAATATTACAAGGAGTAACTTAGGCTACTTAGATTAAAAAAAAAACCATTAGGGATCCGCGGGCAACCATGAAATAAAAATCTACGCGGGTGAAACCGCGGGGCACAGCTAGTAATAATATATAATGCTTAACCAAGAGACGCGATGAATTAAATAAATTATCTGTAAATTACTTTTCACGGCAGAACCGGTGAACCGATTTAAGCTTAACGAGATAGGCTTAACTTCAGGGAAAGTTATGCTAGCACCTAACCTGGAGTTAGGTCACTATGATAGAACGATTGGTTAATGAGCATAAAAACACCCACTTTTCACCGAAGATGATTAAGTGCCAACGTGACAGATGGTGAATCCATCGCCGTCTCAGTCACTATACATACGTCTTTGACTTACTTCTTAGACATATGCAGGATTGCTCACGATGTTTTCCCTCACAAACTCATTGGTGCAGACCGCTGGGATTCGAACTCACATCGCTTGCGTAGCAGGCGGTTACCACGGCTCTTAATCTATACAGATAAATAAAATTGAAGTGTCTGTTTGTAAATCCAAAATAACAATTTTTCACTAAATGCATCTAAAAGTATACACGCTACTGACACTAAAAAACCAAGTTATAATTTTTTTCTCTGTCTGTCTGTCTGTCTGTCTGTCTGTTTGTTCCGGGTAATCTCTGAAACGGCTGGACGGATTTTAACGGGACTTTCACTGGTAGGTAGCTGATGTTTCAAGGAGTAACTTAGTACTTTTATTTATTAAAAATATTAGGGTTCCGCGCCAATAAGTATGAAACTAATAGTACGCGGGTGAAACCGCAGGGCACAGCTAGTTATTAATATACACTATATTAATGAGCGTATTTTGCCTTCCGACAAGATAACAATATTTATGTGAAATGTCTCGTCTTTTAATACTTACGTTGTCAGCGGGTCCCATACAGATCACATCAGACACTAAATTGATGTCGATGACCTTGTCTTCGTTCAAAGCGACTCACTCTTGTGTTTCGGATAAATGTAAATTCCAGTCTTAATACTGAATGATGTAAGAAGGCCTGATTTAGTTGCCAACCAGACGAGTTATAGACACGTCTTCAATACGCCAGACTACATTCATATATCACTTTCAATATGCTAATACAAATTCTAATAAAAAAATCAATTATGTATTTTGAAGAGTGATGTGCTCACTGTAATAAATAAGTAAAGCTATGAGTCTAGAGTATAGAGCCGAGGTGGCCTTGGGGTTAGAGCAGAAGTAATTCAAAAAGACGTATGTATAGTGACTGAGACGGCGATGGATTCATCATCTGTCACGTTGGCACTTAATCATCTTCGGTGAAAAGTGGGTGTTGTTATTACAACACCTCTGCCTACCCCTTCGGGGAATACAGGCGTGAGCATGTATGTATGTAATCTATGAGTCTTGGTGGGCGTGTGGTTTCAGTAGTAGGTTGAAAAGCTG
The DNA here is from genome assembly GCA_964035505.1 of Watsonalla cultraria. NCBI lineage: Eukaryota > Metazoa > Arthropoda > Insecta > Lepidoptera > Drepanidae > Watsonalla > Watsonalla cultraria. The sequence continues at coordinate 7,368,670 of OZ037734.1, read as the reverse complement.
GAGGCGTGAGTTCAAATCTCAAATGTCTTCCTTACCAATGAGTTTTTTTGGGTTACTCAGTAATTACGAGTGCGACAGTTGAAGGAAATCTGCATTTAGCTCTGGATCTAATGGCTGCTACCAATAATGCTGTTGCAGTAGCCGTTCTAGGCCACATCAGTTGAATTACACAATTTTTTTGTCGTCAACACGATAAGAAGAATGCCGGTTCTTCTGAGAAGGCTAGTTTTCGTAGGTACGGTTGGTAAATTTTCGATGTAAATAAGTGCCTTACCGGGGCCCAATCTGAATAAATAATATTATGTCTGAGAAGAAATTTAAAGAGCTGTGTAGTGACGAGATGGTGAAACTAGCACTATTTCAGCCCTACTTAACCTAGGTATCTACCTAACCTACTCGTGGGATCAGATATGGAGAATAATACAAAAACATTGACGAAGGGAGATGGAAAAAAAAAGGACGAGGGAGTGAAATCCTTAGACGGGAAGGAGATTACGGGGGGGAAGCAGTCGCTAACCCCTGTAGTAGTGCTGGAGAGCTGCAGTAGTGTAGCTGCAGCTGTGACGGCCCGACCAAGGTCGCAAAAGAGGAGCAGAACTAATTCCGGCTCCTCCTGTGGTGAGCAGACGGCTGCCAAGGTCGGCACAGCGACGCGTGGCCGCACGCGCTCAAGCGCCGCAGCGCGAATAACGCGCGATGGGTCAGGCCGCTTCATCCGGCCACCCACGCCGTGCGCAGGGAGCGAGCGGGAAGAGGACAGCGATGCGATGTCGGACATGTCGCTCGTGTCGCTGACCTCAGGGGAGGTTGAAGTGGCGTCAAAGGCGGGTCCCTCAGGCACATGCCGAGCGGCCTTCCTTAAGGAGGACGCGGACGACTTGTTCGGTTCCGAACTGGCCCTGACAAATACCAGGGCCAAAAAAAAGCTGCCCTCAATAGAGGAGCTCAAAAAGAGGATGGAAGAGATGCCCACCGACGAGCTGGGCACTCTCATAAAGGAGCAGCAGACGGCGGTTGAGCGGGTTGCGGACAGGTCGAAGCACCTGAAGGGCAACTTCGTGCACCAGCTTCGTGTGAGTGCGCGAAGGACCGAGGCGGCGTCGCTTGTCCTGGCGATGCGGACGTCTGCGGGCGCAAACACCGAAAGGCTGGAGCGGGAGAACGCGGAATTGCGCTCGCAGATGGCGGCTCTCTCCGCCAGGATGGAGAAGCTCACGGAAGAGCTCTCTGTCCTCCGCGGGGTGGGCAGGGTAGGGGCCAGTGATGCCGCCTCGACACTGCCTTCAGGTGCAGAGGACCTCACGCGCGCTATCATGGTCCAGGTGGGGACCATGATTGGCGCGCGGTTTGAGGCCTTGGAGGAGAGGCTGCTTCCCGAGAGGCGCATGCGTCCCCCACTCGCTGCGGACGCCAGGAGGGCAGCTCAGGCGCCTGTTGTGCCACCTGCCGGACCACCTGTCGGGCCACCCTCATGCCCGGCAGCCCCGGCCTCTGGGGCACCTGCCCCGGAGACGCCGGGACGTAAGAGGGGAGGGAGGAGGAACAGGAGGAACAAGCGGAGCCCGGCCACTGCCACATTGCTTCCGACCGCTGCTCCTCCTGCAGCTCCGCGGGCAGTGCAGGCGCCACCCCCCCAGGTGGCATGGAGCACAGTGGTGGGGCGTAAGGCCCAACCCAGGGCTGGGCCGAGTGGGCCTCCTCCCGCGAAGCCTGCGTCCCGGCCCCCGCCGTCGCGCAAACCGGAGAGGGCACCCGCGCGGCCGCCAACTGTCGCAGCGATCACAGTGACGATCCCGGAGGGATCAGACGTCACGTACGCTGCGGTAATGGCCGCCGCGAGGGAGAGGATAAAGCTCGCCGACCTTGGCATTCCGAGCCTTCGGAATCGGAAAGCCATAACCGGCGGGCTTATACTCGAGGTCCCGGAACCGGACTCTGCCTCCAAGGCCGACGCGCTCGCGAGTCGCATGCGCGAGTCCCTCAAAGACTTGGGCGTGCGAATAGTGCGCCCAGTGAAGATGGGGGACATGAGGGTGCTGGACCTCAATGAGGCCACCACCCCCGAAGACGTGGCGACCGCGATCGCGGAGACTGGAGGCTGCGCGGCGGCCGAAGTGAAAGTGGGCGAAATAAAGCGCCCCTCACACTTGGCCCTGGGGACTGTGTGGGTTCGATGCCCTCTCACCGCGGTGCGCAAGCTGTTCGCAGCGGGGCGCATCCAGGTGGGGTGGGTGTCAGTGAGGGTCGAGGCACTGGAGGCAAGGCCATTGCAGTGCTTCCGGTGCCTCGAAATTGGCCACGTGCGTAGCACATGTCCGAGCACAACGGACCGAAGCTCCCTGTGCTACGCATGTGGTGAGGCGGACCACCGGGCGAGTCAATGTACTCGCCCGCTGAAGTGCCCGCTCTGCGCGGACCTGGGCCGGCCCTCTGGCCACAGGATGGGGGGCAAGAAGTGCTCCGCTCCTCGTGGCAAAAGGGGCCGTAAGCCGGGTCCCGCGAAGCCGAGCGGCACGGGTCCGGCTCAGTCGGGGCTGACCCCGACTGAGGCGACAACCAGGGCCCCAACACGGACTTAAGGCCCCTACGAGCCTTACAGTGCAACCTCAACCACTGTCGCGCGGCGCAGGACTTGTTCCAGCAGTCCGTCGCGCAGTGGTCGGTTGCACTGGCGGTGGTGGCGGAGCCATATCGCGTCGTCCCAAACCATCCTCGCTGGTTTGGTGACGACATGGACTCCGTCGCCATATATTGGGGTGGCGGTAGCGGCGACCCTCCCTGCTCCCTCATTGAGAGGGGGCTGGGATACGTCGCCGTGAGCTGGGGTCGTGTAGTCGTTGTGGGCTGCTACGTCTCCCCCAACTGTACCCTCGCCGTCTACGAGGCGTACCTGGACGGGGTGGCCAACTGCATTCGCAGATGTCTGCCTCGTCCCGTGCTCGTCCTGGGCGACTTCAACGCTCACTCTCGTGAGTGGGGGAGCGCCCGGGATGACCAAAAGGGGGAGACAGTGCTGGAATGGGCGGCGGCGCTGGACCTCCGGTTGCTGAACCGGGGGTCTGTCAGCACCTGCGTGCGCTGGCAGGGGGAGTCGATCGTGGATCTTTCGTGGGCGACTCCCCAGGCAGCGCGCATGGTGACGGGGTGGAGAGTGGCAGAGGAGATGGTCACATTATCCGACCATCGCTACATAGCGATGGATGTGGCCATCCGCCTTCCCCGCCCCGACAGCCGCCGCAGTAGCAGCCCGCCGCGACGATGGTCTCTCAAGCGGTTGGACAGAGATCGTCTCTGCGCCGCAGCCATCGTCGCGGCCTGGCCTGAGGGCCAAGAAGATGGGATCCTGCCCGATCCTGAAAGGGAAGCCGCCTGGTTCCGGGACACGATGACGTCCATATGTGACGCGTCGATGCCCCGGACCAGAGCTGCCAAGCCCCGGGCCGTGTACTGGTGGTCGGAAAGCATCGCGGAGCTGCGCGAGATTTGCCTCCGCGCCCGACGCCGGTACACGCGTGCCCGGAGAAGAAGGCGAGCCACAGCCGAAGAGTTGGGTGGAGCCTACGTGGCCTATCGAGGCGCCACGAAGGCGCTGCAGGCAGCCATTGCCAGCGCCAAGGCTCGGTCGTGGGATGAGCTCATCGGGGGACTGGAGAGGGATCCATGGGGCCGCCCGTACAGGATGGTACTGGGCAAATTGCGCCCGTGGGTCCCTCCGTTGACGGAAACTCTGGACCCGGCATTCATGGAGAGAGTCGTCGACACCCTCTTCCCCAGGGTCCAGAGCAGTCCCGCCCCCCCTCCTTCGGAACCGATCATCTGGACCGAAGAGATGGGGGTGACGACCGATGAGCTGGACCGAGCCGTGAGGCGCCTCGGAGCCCGAAACACGGCACCAGGCCCAGACGGAATTCCTGGTCGGGCGGCTGTTTAACGACTGCCTACGCTGCGGCGTGTTCCCCTCAGGCTGGAAAGTGGCTGGGTTGGTTCTCCTCCATAAGGATGGTAGACCCGCAGATTCTTCCTCCGCGTATCGTCCTCTCTGCCTACTAGATGAGGCGGGTAAGCTGCTCGAAAGAGTGTTGGCGGACCGCCTCAGTACGCACCTGACGAGCGTCGGGCCGGACCTGTCGGAAGACCAGTTTGGCTTCCGACGCGCGCGGTCGACAGTGGACGCGATCATACGCGTCCGAACACTGTCGACGCAGGCTGTATCCCGGGGCGGAGTGGCGTTGGCTGTCAGCCTTGACATAGTCAACGCCTTCAATAGCCTGCCCTGGGACGCAATAAGGGGGGCCCTGGTGTACCACCGCGTGCCCCCCTACCTGCAGCGCGTGGTCTGTGCCTACTTGCGCGACAGGTGCGTGCAATATGTGGGCGGAGATGGACGAGTTCACCGGAGGGAGGTGTACTGCGGGGTCCCACAGGGATCGGTCCTAGGGCCACTCCTGTGGAACCTCGCGTACGATGCGGTCCTGCGGGTCGACCGCCCCGACGGCGTTAGCATCGTCTGCTATGCGGACGACACGCTGGTGCTAGCCGTCGGGGCCACTTTCGAGGAGACCAACCGGCTCGCCGAGCTTGGCGTGGCATGCGTCGTGGAGAAAATCCACGAGCTGGGCCTTCGGGTAGCGCCGGAAAAGACCGAGGCGCTGTGGTTCCACAAGATCCCGAGGGGAAGGGAACCACCCAGCTCGTCGGTTCGCGTAGGTGACGTGGATGTCCGGGTGGGACGGTACCTGAAGTACCTCGGTCTCACCCTGGACGGTCGCTGGGGCTTTGAGGAGCACTTCAGCCGCATGGTCCCCCGGATCAAGAGGGTAGCGGGTGCATTGCACAGACTGCTGCCCAATCTCGGGGGGCCGAGTGAAGGAGTCCGCCGCCTCTATGCGGGGGTCGTGCGATCCGTGGCTCTCTACGGAGCACCCGTCTGGTCTTCCAGATTGGGTGTTAGGCGCTGCAGAACTATGTACAATAGTATGCAGCGTCCTATGGCCATCCGGGTCGCACGGGGGTATCGTACCCTGTCCTTTGAGGCGGCCACTGTCCTGGCGCGGTTTCCGCCCCTGGACATCCTGGCGGAGATGGATGCTCGTATCTACGACCGTCTCCGCCGGGCGGACGGAACTGCGCCTCCAAATGCGGCTGAAGTGAGAAGGCAGGAGCACCGACATGCGCTCGTAACGTGGCGGGAGCGGCTCTGTGAGCCGCAGAACGCCCGCCAACGCGCTGTCGGTGCAATTTTGCCGAGCCTCGGGCCCTGGCTAAAGAGGAAGGACCACGTCACCTTCCGGCTGACGCAGGTACTCACCGGACACGGGTGTTTCGGAGAGTACCTGAATCGGATCGGTCGCGAACCGACGACGCAATGCCACCATTGCGGCAGTGACCGGGATTCCGCACAGCACACGCTGGAGCAGTGCCCAGCGTGGAGCTCGGAACGGCGAATCCTGGTCACCAGGATCGGGCAGGACCTCTCTCTGCCACGCGTAGTGACGGCTATGCTGGCAGACAGAGAGGCATGGAGGGCCGTAGTCTCCTTCTGCGAGACAGTAATGTCCCAGAAGGAGGCCTCCGAGCGGGATCGGGAGAGAGCCGATCCCTCTCGGAGACGACGGCGACGGCGGGGCGGAGGCAACGCACGCCCCGGACCGTCCACCCAATAGCCAGGGTCTAAGAATTTGGCTATGGTATCCCCTGCCTGTCGTAAGAGGCGACTAAAAGGGGGCCGGAGGGCCTGCTGGCGGTGGTCGGGGTGGGAGCTTTGACCACTGAGCCGCGGGCCCGGGAAGGTGGCAGCGCGACGTGGCTCGCGCTGCCTTGCACAGCGAGGTCTCCAGGGGCGGCGACACAGCTGCCCCGGGGATGTGCCCCGGCAAAGTGTGGGGGGACACCGGTGCGATCTATCAGAGTACCCGGAGTCCCCCCTGAGCACTGAGGATGGCCACCGGGGGGGTTTTAGTGCGGTAAAAATCCCACATACCCCGATCTGCCTCTCCCAGGGCGGTCGGGGACCTTTTGAAGGTTTCCCCCTCGTCAATAAAAAAAAAAAAAAAGGTATCCACCTAACCTACCTATCTTTGGTGAGAACTGACTACTGGTCCGATATGAACAATTATTTCAGTGTTAGCCCATTTATCGAAGAATGATATGATCTATCGACGGTTAAAGTTAGTGTAAGCCCAAAGTAACCATTCCACGCGGACGAAGTCGAAAGCAGAAGCTAGTATTTATATAAATAATAAATTATTCTTCCAACGTCGTGGGTTAAATATGGTATCGAGACTTCAGTGTTATCGTGAAGCAAACATGAGCTGTACGTCTCGTCCCTATTGGTCATAATTTAAGAAGTAAACGTGCCCGCCTGACAAAATGTAACATCTATATTCATGGTCTATAGCCTTCTAAAATACGAGGCGATAGAGCTTCCAGTTAACATCTTCGCGAATTGCGGGAGAATATACAAAGATTCCCAAGAACGGATGATCCTATGACTAAATTGCATTTGAGAAACAGTCCTAATAATTGCTGAGACGGGTTAATATTTCATTCGTAATTTGAAGTAATTTTCAAAATAGATTTAGTGAGGTAGTTTTCTTTAGAGAAGTTTCATTCGGTGGTCCCGGAGTGAGAGAGCTGGCCACTAAGGACTGATGCAATTACTGGCTGACTCATAGCCAAAAAAGGCACTATGCGGCGTTCCAATTGCAGCTGTGCGTAGTATTTTCTCTCGATTATCAGGGAGCGTTTGAAGGATGCAGCTGGGGGGGCGGGTGCCGGCGCAGGGGGAGGGGGGCGGAGGCCGTGCGGCGCCTCAGTCGAGCCGGGCCCGCCGCACGGAACGCATGTGTGATGGCTAACTAGAAACAACCAAATGAATACTCCGCGGAACCACAATTCGCGATTAGCATACTCTAGAAGACCGGCCAGTAGCTGTTGACTGTGATTTTTTTTAGTTTAATTAAGTAATATTTTTTTATCATCTAGTAATAAGACACTCTTGGACTGTTCCCGTTTGTGGCTAATGTGAGTTGAAATTTTCCGACCGCGTGTGTATTATCCAGTCACGTGCCCTACATTTGGGTGTCGGCGCTGGACCAGCTCGATGCCACATTACTCGTACACTTACAATATGCCAACGCTTCTTAAGTATTAGTACAATATGTAGATGCTTAGTGGTAGTTAACTCAACTGTCATGTGTATCATCTCGTAAACATTTTATGTCATCTGTATTGACCGCATAAGATCCGTGATACTCACCGTGTTCCTGTCATTCTCATTGTAAACGCTTGCGACTGTTAATCCAATAAACTGTTTGAATCCAGCATTTTTTTACATTGCCTGCAATCACCCTAAACCCCTTACTGTTAACCGAAAACCACAGACTTTTCGATACAAGTATGTGTATTTATGTAGCGTAGTTTGTGCCTTATAGTTTAGACCTTATTACATAGCTGTAGAGTTGAGAATAGATTTGCCGCTCCGAGTAGAAACATTAAACCCGAATGTCTGTAAATTCACCGTCTTATTTCTTCATTTTTAGTTAGCTCCTCTGCAATGCTTCGCTAGTAGCTCTATACGTAGTGTAGATAATATGTGTGTATGTAGCGAATAGATTGTTCCTAAACTAACTGTGTAACTATTTGAGGTTATTAATGCTGTAGTAATGTGAAGGGTGGCCCACGTGTTCACTTGGAGGTAAATAATTGCTCCCACGTGGCTCTGAACTCAATTAAACCTCCCCTTAAGGGGTCGGAACGTACGCTTTCACTAATGGAAAACCTGTACAACCTACAACAATACCACTTACTGATACGATCTTGTTGAACTTACATACAAATTATAAGCACCATTGATTCGATGTTGGAGTTTTGTGTGATACGAATTGATTTATAAATTATGTTTTACCATTACGAATATAGTCTTATTAAGACGTATTCGACTTGCGATTTATATGTAATTAATAATTGAAATTAATAATCCAATTATCGTGACTAAGATGTTGACTCAATCGAGTTGAAGTGGTACCGGCGCGCCTACATGGACGACATAATGATGTTAGGTCATTTGGACACATTAGAACAGTCCATGGGTCTGTATGCGTCTGTGCGTGCGGGGGTTCATGTCTGGGGGGTTGGGGGGTGTTGTCGAGCCCCCGGGGGGTGGGGCGTGCGGTGGGGGGTTGCGGGCCAGCCGGGCACATGGCGATCGATGTCGGGCGCGACGCCCGCGTATAATTTGCGTGTTCCCCGGATGCCGGGATGACCTCCTCTCGCAGACACTTGCCTATAAAGTCTGCGAGCCCGTCTAGCTTGTTGTCATATCGACCATTTAACACGTGATAGGCACATGGGCGGTTGCTAATAGAACAACTTCATGTTTCATAATCAGGTTGATTTGTCCCAATGCATGCGTTTGGATACCGAAAGGGTTTCGTACGCGGATATTCATTTAAGACTGAATACATAATGACCTAAGGAACATATTTTTGAAAGAAATTTAAAATTATTTTAAATCTTCGAAATGAATTTAGTTTTAAGAGTTTTGACGGTTTTTTAATTACGAATCTTTATTTTTGTTTCTTAATTAAGACATAATTTATTCTCGTGTAAGGATTTTAATAAGAATACCATATGGGCGAAGGCAGCGGTAGCTATTACAATATATCTGCATATATTTCTTTCGCTTCGCGGTTCATACTTTATCCTACGGTTATGGGTGTCACGACTGTGACTGTTTTAGGGATAGTTTTGTAGCTTATTATAAAACATAGGCATATAAGATTAATCGCGACGTTGTGGTTACCTTTACATGAATGCTGATTATATTTATTCTGTCAAAATATTACTTAAACAGTCTACGTCAGTCTTAGAAACCAAACTTTTTAAATTCAACTTATGATTATTTTGACAAAACATACTTTTCAAGAATTATATTATATACAACAAAATTCGAAATGTTGAGGTTTTACAATCTGATCAGAACAACATATATTGACATGTTACAACCCTAATATTAAATAAATTATTTATTCTTCTTCTTCTTCTTCAAGTGCCTCTCCAATTACTGAAGGTTGGCAACCAGTTCTGAATATTTTCTGCCATCCCTTGCGAGGTGGAACAACTCTGCAGCGCTCCTGATGCCGGTCCATTCGCGAATGTTCCTCAGCCAGGACTTCTTTCTGCGGCCAACTCCTCGTCTGCCGGCTATTTTTCCCATCATGATGAGTTATTTATTATTTATTATATAGAATTATTTATTATAAAAATTAATAATTAAAACTTATCAGTCTTTGGCACCTGTAAAATTAACGTCAATACTGAGAAATTCAATTAATTCGCACTTCATAAAACGAATCTAGTTGACCCTATAAACCTTATTGGTATAATTACTTACAAACGACTACATACTGTGTAATCATTTATGTTATGCATTCTATTAAGAGAAGCCAATAAATTGCTAAAACAAATTACATAGTGCAGCACTGGCCCAAAGGACAAAACTATTAGTTAATGAATGGAAAACAGATTCTTTGGAGATATATCAATTAGGGAGTACTTTCAGCTGCGTAAGCCCTTCGCATTTTCCCTCTTTAATGAAAATCTTGGGAATTGCTCTCAATCCTCTCAATCCTCTATACTACCCCGAAATTATGATGCAGTATTAGAAATACACTTGATTTACGGAAAAATTACGAAAAGTATTCCGGATGGAGACCAGATATTACATTTTATATCCTATTAGCTGTGCCCTGCGGTTTCACCCGCGTAGATTTAGTTTCATCCTTATTGTCGCGGAACCTTAATATTTTTATTTATATATTACCCAAGTTACTCCTTGAAACATCAGCTACCTGCCAGTGAAAGTCTCGTTAAAATCCGTCCAGCCGTTTCAGAGATTACCCGGAACAAACAGACAGACAGACAGGGCACAGCTACTACTTGTATAAAAACTGGCTCATTAGTCAGAATCGCTACTGCGAAACACGAGGTCTAGGGTTCAATCCCCGGGTCGGGCAAAGCGTTGTTGGGTTTGCCATCTGTAAAATCCCAGTAACTGAAGCCGTAATGGCAATAGGCTCACTCCCTTTTACATGGGTCTTAAATGTAACTTACACTTCTGCCTACCCCATCAAGGAATACAAGCGTGAGTATATTATATATTTGTGTGTAATTGATGTACACTACTCATGTTTTGATGAACCCTTCCATAGTTTAATTTGCAGTAGTAGTTTAGTTGGTGGATTTCTAGAGACATTAGCGAATGGAACATTATTTTGAACTTTGGATTCATAGATGACCTAACAATCTTTCTTCCTTTACAATATCGCCGCTGAATCATAAATCTGATGAATAATAAACAAATAATCTATTTTTAGAAAGCTTAGATCGATAACGCATTCGTTGAGTATCTCTGTAACGTTTAAACCAAATATTAAAGACTTTGCATTACCTTCTCGAAAGGGCATTTCTGCAGGTAGTAAGGTTACCAGTGATCTATGGGGGAGGACCTAAATTACAACCCTTTTTTATTTCACCACATTGCTAGCGTGCTGCTTAAAAGCAGTTGGAATGGGGGCCAATCATGATCGTTATAGCAGCGCGTATTAAAAACTTCTTCAGCAACTATACGATACAAAAAGAAAACGTTACTAAAACCGATGATGGTAGGCCCCTGAACGCTCGTTTGCCACTTTTGCAGTATAAACAAAAATGACTAAAGAAATTGTTTTCAAACTATTACCTGATATTAAAGAATGGTCCCAGACAGGTCGTAAATGGCGTAACGACATAAATATTAAATAAAAACACCATCACAATAGGTGTATCGAGCTGTAAGTTACGGTCATTAAAGCTCACCATTTACGCGCAGGCTACGTCATAAAATACGTTTGTATTGTGACGTCATCTCGTAATTCGAGGGCTCGTCACGTGAATGCTGTAGTCATACCTTCCTTAGAGGTATCGGCAGATGTTACAATATCGTATTCTTGCAGAAAGTAAAAAGGTGATATGTAACATTTAAAGAGGCCTAAGCAGAGTTGTTGTAATGAGAACACCCACTTTTCACCGAACGTATCATAGGGTGAGTCCTTAGCCATCTCAGGCACTATACATACGTCTTTGAATTACTTCGTTTCCTCACGATGTTTTCCTTTACCATAAACTTGTGATGTGAAATCACTGCAATTAAGTTTTTAGAAAAATTCATAGGTACAAGCCACTCGATTCGAACTTTTGCTGCTTGCGAATCAGCACAAACCCCACGGCCACCACGTCTCGTCTAATAGTAAAATGACTTTCACCAATCACAGTTAAAAGCTAAGTCTTCGACAGTTAACTTGAAGCCCCAACTAATACCCTGAAAGTTCTAAACATCATGAACGAATTAAAGTGGGATAAATGAAGCATTCCAGAGTCCTGTTAGATCTGAGGGAGTTGAACTAAGCTAGGGGGAGGGGGCGAGAGGGTGAGATGACTTTAATTGTGTTAATTTTGTTGTATTAACAGTTTATATGGGAATTCAAATTTGTAAGGTCATCGATGAGGTGCTAATAGTCTGTACCAATAAGTTGTTCTATTCATGTAGTGACTGATCTTGCTTTTTAGCGTGAAGGTAAACGAATACGTCTGAAGAGAACTTCATAGACGTATGCGGCACCTAGATACGGTGACAGGCTCTCCATCTATCATGTTGGCACCTAATGAGTCAGATAATAGTTTCTACACTTATCGATAAGCAACGGTGTACAAACACCCAATGTATACCGACTGATACGCTAAAATATCTTTATTCGATTAGACTCTTAACAAAGTACTTTCAAATCATCAAAATGACATAATAATGCAGGATTATACTTTTACGTTGCTTTTACTACGAAAAATCTGGCAAGAAACTCAGTATTTACTCGTTTCAAAAATATAAACTAAAATAATTTCATGTTCCCGTTCCTGTGGGAGTACAGGAATAAAATAAAATATATTTATCGCTGATAATGTAGCTATCCATTGCTGCCATTTTTTAAATCGGTGCAGTACTTATTGAGCCAATTATTTACAAATATTTGAATAGATATATACCAGTAATATTATACGACGTGTATAAATCTGTCACTGTCATATAGATGCACTATCATGGCAGAAAGAGCCTATGGTTGGCCACAGTGTTATTCATTAATATTCATATATTTATTGCAAGTTAGTATACAATGTTAACGTACACTTATAACTAACAACCCTTTGATTTGGGCACAGCAATCTGAGAGGCACTACTTAGTTTAAATTTATTTAGTTATAATATATACAATTTATCTTATATTTATTACACCGAAATAAGATACATTTAAATACTTACTAGCTGTGCCCCGCGGTTCCACCCGCGTAGATTTAGTTTCATCCTTATGGTCGCGAAAACCTAATATTTTTAATAAATAAAAGGTAGCTTATGTCCTTCCTCAGGGTCTAAAGAATGTCGTTTGAGAGGTTTAAGCGGGAAAGCATAACAGACGGACAGAGTTACTTTCGCATTTATAATATTAAGTAGGGATTTATTAAATTATGCAATTAGGTTTATTTATAATAGATATAAATATAAATTCTGGGTGCGTTCTGACGATCAATTCTAAAAGCGAGCTCTTTATTGCCGAAACTAAATCACTTTGAAATCTAAACAAATAGTTACTAGTATTGTATTGTGAACTAAACAAATGAATCTGCCCGCCAATAAACCCATCACGGGGATTGAATGTTTGACTTTGAAAACAAAACCCACGTTGAAAATAAAGGTTTTGAAAAGTTACCTTTTTCTTGGAAAGTTTCACGCCGGTAATTTGATATTCGATGCAAATGGAATTTGCCTTTTTGCCCCGTTTCCCCCACGTCGGAAAACTTGTGAGGAAATTCTTCCATTAACCTTCGAGTTTATCAACTAAACTTAATGTAAACTGCGTAAATGGTTTTGCGCAATCACTTTTACCGACTTTCCAAAGAGGAAGTACTTAAACATTTTGTTACGTATTAACCTATCAGATGCGTGTTTATTGACTGTACTGAAAATCAAGCCTCAGATAAAATCTATACAGATAATATTAAGATGTCTGTTTGTTATTCCATATTAACAGCTTTCAACTGAATGCATATGCAAGTATATTATACGGTACTAACATCTATACATACAGATATATAAAATTGAAGTGTTTGTTTGTAATTCCAAAATAACAGCTTTTCAGGAAATGCATATATAAGTTTATACGATACTCACATAAAAAACCGATTTATGAAATGTTTTTTTCTCTCTTTGTCTGTCTGTCTATTTGTTCCGGAGATTAGTAGGAACGAACAGACAAACAGACAGTGTAAAAAAAAACGTTTATTTGATTAAGGTACCGTATACACTTTCAGCATTAAGAGATAAGTTGTTAATTTGCAAATAGACACTTCAATTTTATTATTTGTGTACATATAAGTATAGATGGGGACAGTAACCCAAAAATGTATTATTCTGTGTGGACCCTTCTGGGTAGGGTTAAAGATATATCTTTATGTAAAAGGTGACCTCATGTTAAATTACTACCCGTCAACCAATCTGATAACATAATTCAATTATCTTAAGTATATTTCACGAAAAAACTATTCCAGAAAAGTCCCTCATCATTCCAGGCTAACCTAATCCTATACGAAATCTTAATAGGTTTTTTTACGCTTTTTGTCATTCACCACAAATAGAGGTTTATATTGCACTATACCTAATGTAAGTCTTTCAATCACTTATGCAGACACATGCAGGTTTTCCCACTATATTTACCTTCACCGTAAAACTCACAATGTGAGATCATTCCCTTTATCTATACTTAATATTATAAAGCTGCAGAGTTTGTTTGTTCGAACGCTCTAATCTCAGGAACTACTGGTCCGATTTCAAAAATTATTTCAGTGTTAGATAGTCTATTTATCGAGGAGGAAAGCTATAGGCTATATTTTATCCTCATAAAAATTAGGGGTCCGTAAGTAAATTGCAATTTTGTAACCTAAGGTGTAAAATCGAAAACCTAATTATGCGTACGCTGCAAAAACTATTGACAATAGAACAAAATGATGTACTACGGGTTTGTAGGTCTTATTAAGATCTATAAAAAAGTCCGCGAGAGCATATATCTAACTCTCATAGTTTAGTCACAATAACCGCTTTAATGTTCATAAAAAAAAATTAACGCCTGTAGAAAGAAACTACGTTAAAAGTGTATCATAATATTAATTATTATCCGAATCAAGCATTATGCTATCAAGGGTATTTATGTAGAAGTAAAATACTGTTTGTTTTATTCCAATAGGACATTTCGTTTAGAAAGTCTAAAAACGCAAAGAATTGGTACCTAATAATGAGTTATTTCCCAAAGAGTAATCTCTAAAACGGCTAGACCGATTTTAACGGGACTGTTACTGGCAGATAGCTAATGTTACAGGGAGTACCATGGGCTTTTTATTTGTAAAGAAAATTTAGGGTTCCGCGGTAACGAAATTAAATCTACGCGGGTGAAACCGCGGGGCACAGCTAGTAATACATAATTATTAAAAAGTGTAAAGCTGATACAATAATAATCTTTTGGTAACCTCACTAGGCAAGCCTGTATCGAGGTAACCAATGCCTTACCAGGGCCCAAACTCATATCCATTTTAATATTTTTACCCCAACGATTTACGCTTTACAAAAAGGCTGCTAGTATCCTGAGAGGTAACATATGACCTTTGGCTTCTGGCCTCTACTCTCACGTCAGTAATTGCGATGTTTAGGGAAAAACCGGGCACGAGACAGGCAGTGTCAAGCAATGTGACCGCGACGACATTGTCTTCATGCCTTCGCCAGACATCCACCCATAATGGACGGCTTTGAGACAATTGCTTTATTGGGGATGGCGTAGCTCATAAACATTGACTCAACTGGGATTTTTGATAAATTGTGTATTGGTTTTTATTGGGTCCGTTATATTGCTTTTGGGCGTCACATAAACATAAGCAGAAGTATTAAAAATAATGACTACTATTGCTATGTTTATAATGTCTTCAGGTTCTTCATTTAAGAGTTAGCTCTTGTCGGTGCAGCTGATGAAGCCCACTCCACTTGTTCCTGTCCAGTGCTTCTTTGACCTCCTTATACGAGGTGACGGTTATTGTATCCTTTGCTTGTATGTTGTAGCTTATCTTTGGTCGGCCCCTGCCACGCCTTCCTTCTATTTTACCTTCCAAAATGGTTTTAATAAAGCCGTCATGCCGTATAAGGTGATCAATCATTTTACCTCTTCTGTTTTCTATATTGTTTTTTTTTTGTTTGTTTGCATTGAATAGGCTCCGAAATTACTTGAACGATCTTGAAAATTCTTACAGCAATGGATAGCTACATCATCAGTAAGTAACATAGGCTATATTTTATCCCCGCACTCCGACGGGAACGGGATGTACGCGGGTGAAGCCGCGCGACGTCCGCTAGTATAGTCGATATATTTCAACGTGTTTTAGCGTGGCACGGAATGACAACTCAGCTCCGATACAGTATCAACATCGACAACGTAGTGTGAAATCTCAGAACTCGGTCAACGAATCATGGTGTTATAGGTCTTTGTCGGTTACTTCAGTTCCGGAGTCCTTTAGAACTGCAAACAACTCGCTGAGCGTCTAACTTCTACACTAGCAAAATTCTAGCCATAACTATACTTTTTAGTCTTTAACTATTATTTTTAAACATGCATACTTTTACAATTTTCACTATTGCGAATAATTTTATATGCATTTTATTGTAATTAGCCATTATCCCTACTAATATTATAAATGCGAAAGTAACTCTGTCTGTCTGTCTGTTACGCTTTCCCGCTTAAACCTCTCAACCGATTTTGATGAATTTTGGCACAGACAATCTTTAGACCCTGAGAAAGGACATAGGCTACCTTTTATTTATTAAAAATATTAGGTTTCCGCGACCATAAGGATGAAACTAAATCTACGCGGGTGAAGCCGCGAGGCACAGCTAGTTTACTATATAATGAAATGTGATGTCTGGCTGAGTTTCTTGCCGGTTCTTCTCAGAAGGCTAGTTTCCGAACCGGTGGTAAATTCTTCGACATTCATAAGTGCCTTGCCAGGGCCTAAACTGAATAAAATATTTATTTATTTATTTATATTTATTTTATACATTATCCCACGAATAATATATAAAGTCAAAATTGCTGTGCCGATTTTAAAATAGGTTTTACTGGTAGAATGTTAGTTTATCACTGAGTAACAAGTCAAATTAAATTTGAGATCCCAAAAGGCAAAGTCACTTGCAGCAGCTAGTATTGTTATTTCACATTCATGTTCCAACGCATTCCATAATTTCATTGATATAACTCCTACACAGCTAGCTTATATAAAGCTCCGTAAAATGCACTGGGATTTGAATCCTTGTTCACTAGTAACTGGGTCACTCTTTATACAAAAAGACGATCCTATCAGCTTCCTCCGAGAGCTACAATAGGAAGAAAAGTTTCTAGTTTTGCACATTTTGTACTTACATTTTATCCGCTTAGTTTATTCAGTTTGGGAATTTTCTTCAGAGGAGATATATTCATTAGTATAGAGATATAATTTAACCTGACTAATTAATAATCAACGCACAACCCAAACTGCCCATGACGAATGTATAGTGCCTGCGACGGCGATACTCACCATCGTCTCGTTGGCACTTAATCATCTTCGGTGAAAAGTGGGTGTTGTTATTACAACCACCTCTGCCTACCCCTTCGGGGAATACAGGCGTGAGCATAATAATGTTTAATGTTTTTCTTTCGGTATTCTTCTAAGATTTATTTTAAACTTAATTGACCTAAGTGTCTAATGATTTAAAAGTTTAAAGCCGATTGTAAAACTGAGGCCTTACAGAAACGAAGAAAGAAAGAAAATAAATTTATTCATAACAACATACATAAAGGAGCGAAAAGGTTTGTCGTAACAGTACATTATAGTTGTTACGAATTGGACCCAACTCAGCATAATCTGCTGCGGCTGCCACGCTGATGACAACCATCACTGATCTTACGCTAGGCCAAGTCGTGACACCACGGTCACACTGGCAGTGGCCACAATATAACTTAATCTGAATATAGCATCTACTAAGCAAGCGTTCTCTGAAAATCCTCCCCTAAGGGGTTAAATAGGGGTTGTAAATTGCGGACAAAGCTATTAATAAGATAAACACGTTACGTTTAACATTGTATTGGCACGATTACGATACTGAGAAGCGAATGCCACCTGTGGGATAAATGACCGAATAGCTTTATTTTCCTGTAAGCTGAGAGCTTACATTGTATCGCCATAATATTGTCAGTCATTTTTATATTAAGATGAATAAGGTCGAGATTTTTAGGTAAGAACGTGGTATTTATACTTTTCGTATGGAAAATGGATGATAGGGGAACGCGTAATCTTAAATATCATTAAAATCCATCCATTCCTAAATCATATGACCAATCTTGACTTGATACTTATAAATTTATAGATGACACATTTGTATTGAGTCGATTTAAATAATATTCATCATATATCAGATTCCTTAAAAAGATTAGTATAGAGATTATTAGAAGGAAAGAGAGGAAGAGGAAGACCCAGGTTAACATACATGAGACAAGTCAAGGGAAAAGTGTCTGCCACGACGTATAGGGAGGTCAAGGATATGGCACTTGATAGAGACAAATGGAAGAAGTTGCATCGGTTACACCGACAAGAGTCACAACTCTTAAATTTATGAAGATGATTCGTTTAGTCGTCTGCTACGCAAGCGACTCAAGTTCGAATCAATGAGTTTTTCTAAAAACAACATAAGTGCATTAATTTCCACGTCGGCCGTGTATGTAAACAGCTATTCGTAACCAGTTGCGATCGAAGACTTTTTCGATCTTGTACGAAACCAGTTGCGATCGAAAACTATTCCGTCCTTACACGAAACTGTTACGTTCCAAGTCTCTTTCAGTTGGGTACTTACTCAACCGGTAAGGAGCTCGTGGCACAGTTGCTATTGCGCATATTATGATTTGATAAGCGAAGTTAAGCAAGCACACGTCTAGCCAGTAGTTGGATGGGTGACCAAGCTCCCTCCGTGCCTCAGAGAGCACATTAAGCCGTCGGTCCCGGTTGCCAATTTAAAATCTTTGGTAATCGTTACAGGTCAGTCCGAGGCCTAAGAAAGTCTGACAACTGGTTTAACCCAGATTGCCGATTTTCCTCGAAAAAGGGGTTACGGAGGTCAGATGGCATTTGCTTCGTATAAAAATCAGGTGATTAGCCACATCGGGTTCAAGGCCAGAGAGATGATGACTTACTCAACGAGTAATTTAATCCCATGTGCTTTACGGTGAAGGAAATCATCGTGAGGAAACCTGTATAAATGTCTGAGAAATATATCAAAGATATAATAATATGTATAGTGCCCAAGACGGTGAGAAGTGGGTGCTGTTGTTATAACACCTCTTTTTTCTGTCTGCACCTTTTTTTAATTGTACTTATCACGACGTTACATACAAGGCTACGTTTTCAAACTACAGTATAACTGCAAGGCAAATAGCAAGCCTTGAAAATGACAAAACACCCCATTTACAATATTAACATGGACATCAGTTAAATCGGCCACAACTTTTCAATAAATCCCAACCCTAATCCCAAGAATGGCGGCTTGCTTTATACGCTGACAAACCAGCTCCCAGTTCCTACGGCTGTAATCCTGTAATTCAGAAGTACAGTTAAGGCTCTGTCGTATTGCTTGAGCTGAAACGACATTGTCACATGCAAGATATACAGGCGGCTATTAAACCCGCAATGATGCAACTCAATTGCACTGCTGTATAATCTACCCAGTAGGGCTGTCACTGAGTCGAATGAATAAGGGATTTAAGCGCCAAAAATAGCTAAAATATTTCTTTATTTTCATGCATCTATTTTACATACATATTCTTGCGACTGTATTCTTACGTGGTAGGTAGATATTGTTTGCCTCATACTATGATCCTTTTCAACAAACATGACTCTATACACGTAATTCTTAGTTTACAATAAAGAATTTATATGAGATAAAAATGATTTTAAGCAGGTTATATTATTTTAGTTAAGCTAACGTGGGTTTAAAATAAATACTCTTCAGCTTACTCCTTCGGGCAATTCAATCGTGAGCATGTATGTGTGTAATCAAAAACACTTTTATATGCAGAAAGTTTATTGTGGTTACATTTTTACATTTTTCTTTAATTATCATGGTAAAAAGGTTAAAAAAAATTATGCAAAGGGAAAAAGTTTCCCAAGAAGTGTCAACCCTGTTCGTATCTTAGGTTCGGTGGAGTGGGGCCTCCCCCCGCCTCTTTGGCAACGGCCCCGCTATACAATCCGCCTATATATTATGCTATATGGACTATTCCAACACGAATTTAAAATACTAGTTGTATATTTGGTGATATTAATTGCTATACAAATTGGATATTTGTGCGCAACAGTAATTTTTAGTTTTCCTTATTTGATGTTTGTGACGTACGTTTCGCGGATAAGTGAAAATGATTTATTTAGTTTAGGCTCTGGTAAAGCATTTATGTACGGTAAAGAATTGACCATTGGTTCGGAAACTAGCCTTCTGAGAAGAACCGTCAAGAAACTAGTTAATTTAATAATTATTGATCTTTTTTAAATATTAATTGTGTGTTTTATGGCAAGAAGTGATCTACACTAATATAAAGAGGAAACATTTGATTGTTTGTTTGTTTGTATTGAATAGGCTCCACACTACTTGATCGATCATGAAAATTCTTTCAGAAATTGATAGCTACATCATCAGTGAGTAAAATAGGCTATATTAAAATTTTATCCCCGTGCTCCCCCGGGAAAGGGAACTACGCGGGTGAAACCGCGTGACGTCCGCTAGTTCTTTATATTATTATTTATACAATTTGATAAAGATGACTGCCCCGTTGGTCTAGTGGTCGCAAGAGCTACTGCGGAACACAAGGTCTTGGGGTTCGATCCCAGGGTCGCGCAAATTGTTATTGGGTTCTTCTACCAGTTGCCAGTAACTGTATGTAAAATTAAAAAAAATGCTAGCACCATCCCAGAAGGGGTAAACAGGAGTATTGTAATAAGAACACAAACTTTTCACCGAAGTTGATTATGTAATGTAACGTGGCAAAGGGTGAGTCCATCGTCTCAGGCACGTGGTGTCAAAGGCACAGCGTTTAGAAAAACTCATTGGTACAGACTGCTGGGATTCATACTTGCGTCATTCGTGTAGCAGGCGACTACGACTCCTTAAAACGGCTTAAAAGCACACATTTAAAGATTCGTAAGATCATTTTGGTTTTTTTCAAATCGACACCACTTTATTTGCCGGTCGGTGGAGATTTATAATACTTTGGCTAAGTGCACTGTGGGTGATATGTCCCACACTAAATTATGGGACGGTTTAAATCCTACTTTGCGCCATTGAAAATTTATCTGTTAAACGCCTTCACGACAGAGAGGTTTTGCTATTTATAACTACCCTGCGGTTTCACCCGCGTAGATTTAGTTTGATCCTTATTGTCGCGGAATCCTACTATTTTTAATAAATAAAAGTAGCCTAAGTTACTCCTTGAAACATCAGCTATCTGCCAGTGAAAGTCTCGTTAAAGTCGGTCCACCCGTTTCAGAGATTACCCGGAACAAAAAGGCAGACAGACAGACAGAGAAAAATTTCAAAACTTGGTTTTTTAGAGTCGGTATCGTGTATACTTTCATATGCATTTAGTGAAAAACTGTTATTTTGCAGTTACAAACAGACACTTAAATTTTATTTATCTGTATAGATGTATAGATATTTTGCAAAACGACCTATAAGCCAACGCCCTCTAAATACCACAAATATTTTCGTAGCAGTCTCGTAGCGCGTAGACCCTCGTAGCGGCTCGTAGCGCCTACGAAGGCTGTTTTCACTAAAAATAAGTAATAAAATACTGATTCGCCGTAGCACGAAATCGGATTATCTAATACTGTTTACTGTCTGCGGATTGTGGACGTAGTATGAAGCACGCACCACTTTACGATTCGGTTGTAAATCTGTTTATTTACATTTGTATCTTGCACACCTCCACGAGGGATAGGAATAGGTGCAACAACACCCACTCCTAATCCTACTTTTAACGGTACTTACTACACGGTAAATAGCCGTAATAGCCCTTATTAACATTAAAAAATATACCATATGGCATGAAATTGTGAAAGTATGTATTATAAAGAGGTAAGGTTTACATGTTTGTTTCAAACGGATTGGCTCAAAAAGTCCAGGACCGATTTTAAAAATTCTTTCACCATTTGAATGCTACATTATCACTGATTAATATAAGCTATTTTTATATCCGTACTCCCTCGGAAACGGGAACTACGGGGGTGAAACCGCGTGATGTCCGATAGTAAACTAATATAACCTTTCAACGCATTTTATTTGAATGCGATCTAAATGTGAACCTAAAGGTGCCGTCACGAGATTTGAACGCACAACGCGAATAGCGGGGAGAACGGCGCATGTATTTGATTGTGCCAAACAAACCCTAAAAATAACAACTGCGCAACCCAGCGCTCAAACCTCATGAAGCCATGTTCACAGTCTCTAGTCGGTATACCTCTTTTGGAAAATTGTAGAGAATTATGCAAATTTTTCCCACTAGAGTTTATAATCTACAGTCAAATATCAGCCTACTTTCTATACGTATAGCTTGCAATTTCTATTATTCAGGGATGTATCATTACATTATATGAATAATACATAGTAGATGATGCGAAGGCACAATAGTTGATGATCAAGGCATATTCAAGGCGATCTTGAATTGATTGTGGATGTTTGTGAACCTCCTTGAATGTTTTGGTTCTTTACTTTACTTGTTACAAGGAAATATCAATGTGATATGTATGGCAAAGTTGATTGCGTGACACTTTTGTAAGTATTTATATTTTACACTAGCTGTGCCCCGCAGTTTCACCCGCGTGGATTTTGTTTCATGCTTCATGTCGCGGGACCCTAATATTTTTAATAAACAAAAGTAGCCTAAGTTACTCCTTGAAAAATCAGATACCTGCCAGTGAAAGTCCTGTTAACATCGGTCCAACCGATTCAGAGATTACCCGGAACAAACAGACACCGAGACAGACAGACGGACAGACAGAAAGACAGAGAAAATTTTTAAATCTTGGTTTTTTAGTGTCAGTAGCCTGTATGCTTTCAAATGCATTTAGTGAAAAACTATTATTTTGGAATTACAAATGGACACTTCAATTTTCTTTATCTGTATATAGATTAAGAAGGCCAGTAGGTACGTCTGGACTTTCTGACTTCTTACAATAAATAAAAGACGTTCCAACTTCTTTCTCAGTATAAAATTTCAACACCCCAAAAGAGATCATTCATTGAGATATCGAGAACTTTGAGATAATAGTTAATAAGTAGGTCAGATGACGTCACAGCTCCGGAGAGAAGCTTTTAAAACGTCACCATTCATAACGATATAGCGACTATTTAAATTTTTTACTAGCTGGTGTCACGCGGTTTCACCTGCGTAGTTCCCGTTACCGTGAGAGTACGGGGATAAAATATAGCCTATGTTATTCGCTGATGACTTAGCTATCCATTGCTGAAAAGATTTTCAAGATCTGTCTAGTAGTATCCGAGCCTATTCAATACAAACAAACAAATCTCTCATCTTTTTAATATGAGTATAGACTCGCGATCCGCCCTTGCTTCACTTCGAGTTACGTTTTATTAAGACCTCAAGAAACAATTATGAATGAAATAAAATAAAAATGATTTATTCAGTTTAGGCCCTGGTGAGGCACTTATGAACGTCGAGGAATTTACCACCGGTTCGGTAACTAACCTTCTGAGAAGAGCCGGCAATAAACTCAGCTTGCATCATGTACATTTCATTACACAGTAAACAATGATAATTACAATAAAAACATTTAAAATTATTCACAATAGTGAAAATTGTATCAGCATGCATGTGTAAAAGATAATAATTAAAAAAGTAAAAACAATAGGCACATGATTTACATAACATGTCATTGCCAGGAGCTACTTGTGCAGAGTTTTAATGATGATCTTATTAAAATCCACTGCGAAAACGAAAATCAATAAGTTGACTCCAGAACAAATTGCTAAATATAAATCAATGTATTTATAGATAGTCTCTTTCGCAATAACCGTAACATCCCGTATATAAGTCGTAAAAGACAACGCTGCGGCGAGTAATTTTTGCAAAGTTTAACAACAATTTTACAGCTTAATCATAAGATAATAAAACTAAACAGCTGACGTATGGCCGCTATAATAAAATTATAAGCTGTTCATATTATCTCTTAGTTCTCTCAGTGCGAGGGATAAAATCTTGACGATCGCTTTTATTAAACAGGAAAGCTTTGGAACAGTCAAAGACCTTAGTCACAGTTTAAATTAATTTTTAAAAGCAGTAAGGAAACTAGGAACAAATCGTTCAAATCGACAGTATCTCACATATAGCGGAATAGGCGTAATGACAGTAAGAGCCAATCGCATATACTGTATTCACGTGTTTTACCGACATTTTTCAATCGCTGTTTGCCTGCTGTACTTGTTTGCCCTCGTGTGGAAATTAAACGACATTCGTCGTAGCAGTCACGTAGCAAATGATCCCGTCAAAAAACGAATTTATCATATACTAGCTGTGCCCCGCGGTTTCACCCGCGTAGATGTAGTTTCAACCTTATTGTCGCGAAACCCTAATAGCTTGATAAATAAAAGTAGCCTAAGTTACTCCTTGAAACATCAGCTACCTACCAGTGAAAGTCCCGTTAAAATCCGACTAGCCGTTTCAGAGATTACCCGGAACAAACAGACAGACAGACAGAGAAAAAATTTAAAACTTAGTTTTATAGTGTCAGTAGCGTGTATACTTTCATATGCATTTAGTGAAAAGCTGTTATTTTGGAATTACAAACAGACACTTCAATTTTATTTATCTGTATAGATTATTGAGTTGCCGAGTTCGGAAGGTTGCTTTTCAAACTCACACAAACTATCTTTATTAGATTAGACTTTTAACAAAGTACTTTCAAATCGTCCGAATGACATAATTATACAAGACTAGCCGAGCCCCGCGGTTACACCCGCATATAATTTAAATACCTACCAAGAAAATTTATTTTTATAGCCTACGTGTTATTCTGATGCATAAGCTATATTATTGTAAAGTTTCATCAAAATCCATTCAGTAGTTTTTACGTGAAAAAGTAACAAACATACATCCATTGTACAAACTTTCACGTTTATCATAATAGTAGGATTATTCATGCCACTTAATTTAAAGAAAACAATCCGGCAAGAAACTCTTGAAAAATATTTTAACAATTTTAATAGGCCATAAAGCTCATGAATATTAGAGTAATAAGTACAGAACCCCACTCTCAGCCCCTGGTCCCCTGGCTGGTCCCCTGGCTATAGCGCATAGGATGTGCTGATAACCGCGATCATGGGCCCGACTACGGGTTGCAATAAATAAAAAAATCGTAAAATGTCGCTCGTAACTCCAGCCGAGCGTCGTAAATCTTATGGACATCGGAGAAGTACATGGCAATACTAAACTTTGTGAAATCTGCTTTTTATAAGGCTGCTGCTGCATTTAACTTTCAGGAAGTAGCGACTTGTACAGCCTGCTCTGACTCCAAAGATGACTCTGAAAGAGTTCACTGTTGTGAACAAATTTATATGAATTTAATTGTAATGAATCATTATTTACTATGTAATGAAATGTACATGATGTCAGCTGATTATTGTCGTCTTCTCAGAAGGCTAGTTTCCGAACCGGTGGTCAATTCTTCGACATTCATAAGTGCCTTACTGACTAAATTTATTGCGAATTAGCGTGATCCAGATTTCTAATAAAATTAGCATTGAACTTCATCCAATTTGAAACATACACCTATATGGTATATGATCTTGAAAGTCCAATATAACTATTAGTGAAATAATTTTTGAAATCGGATAAGAAGGGTTAATGATTATATCTATACATACAGATAAAAAAAAATTTAAGTGTCTGATTATAATTCTAAAATCGTTTTACTAAATGCATATGAAAGTATACACGCTACTGACATAAAAAAAACAAGTTTTAATATAAAGTGCTAACGATTGTTTTATTATATTTTTAAATGGATACGCGCTACCAATGCTATGTGCCAAATATGTGCGTCTCAAAATGTTTCGACTTTGTATAGTTCTTAAAATTACGTCATTAACTTTAGATATTTACTTAATTAAAATATTTTTTATCGACGTCATGAAGATGATATAGAAAGCACTTGAGAATAAATTAAGCTCAATTAAGTACTGCTAAGTGTAGTTAAGCTAATGCTAACCAAATTAACTCAAGTAAGTGTGAACCTCAAAGCCGTAATTAGTAATTTAAACCCACGGAACTCCCACATCGTAACCTATAATACATCACGACGTCTTAACACCCAAACAGCGGCCGGCCTAGTTAGAGAGACGTCTGTATCCCCCGCTGGGGGGTGGCGACCCCCCACCCCCCTAGACCGGCCGGCGCCTGCCAAGGCTGTCTGCACTCGAAGGTTAAGGACTGTAGATTGATTAGAATTAGATTTTTCTATCTGACACTAGGAAATTTACAGAAAAGGTTTATTTGATTATATATACTTTGATAGCCGGGGGTCTATTCTGTCGTAAACGAAACTTCGATTACGATCGAAAGTCAAACGAAATTGTAGAATCGTTTTGATTTTATCAAACTCAAATTAAAGTGCGTCAAATAATGTAATTTGACATTCCTAATCGAAGTTTCGTAGTATATAGTAGTAGTTTAGTAGAATATATTTAAGGAATTTCCTCATGCAGACCACGTCCTGACGTAATTTTATAACGAGAGGAGATTTGCTAGAAACTTTGCGAATTTTCGACCCCTGCCCCGCGGCGTTACCCGCGTAGACTTAATTTTATTGGTTGCCCACGGAACCCTATTTTGTTAATTTTAAAGTAACCTCAATTACTTCATAAAACAGCAGCTATCTGCCAGTGAAAGCCCCGTTTAAATCAGGCCAGCCGTTTCGCAGATTAGCCGACAAACGGAACAAACAGACAGATGCACAGACGGAGAAAGAAAACAAAAATGGTAATTTTATTTTAATTCAGTGAAAAGCTATGAATTTGGAATTAAATTGTATTTATCTGTATATAATGTATAGATAGGAAACGTAGTAGAGACCATTTGAGGTTTCGACCGAAACTTCGTAATTCGTACAATAAGAGTAGGCCCCCAGGATATAAAATCTTCGTTGCAGTTATTCTAAAGCATTTGCGGGAAGAGCAATAATAAACTAGGGTAATAAATGCCCATCTTGTTGGTCTAGTTGCATGCACTACTGCGGAACACGAGGTCCTTACTTCGATACCCTGGTCTGGCAAAGTATTATAGGGGTTTTCAATCTGTTATTCCCGAGTAGAAGCCTGGAGTCTGCTACTTGGGAAGCTAGGGTTTATTTTTAAAAACACGAAAAAAATGTTCCAAGCTCGGTTATCTAGGTCCTTTTATATGTACAAAACTAGCTGTGCCCTGCGGTTTCACCCGCGTAGACTTAGTTTCATGGGTAGCCCGCGGTACCCTAATGTTTTAAAAAAAAATTAAAGAAGTCTAAGTTACTCCTTGTAACATTAGATATCTGCCAGTGAATCCCGTTAAAATCGGTCCAGCCGTTTCAGAGATTAGCCGGAACAAACAGACAGAGAAATTTTTTACAGCTTGGTTTTTTAATGTCAGTAGCATGTATACCTTATGCATTTAGTGAAAAGCTGTAATTTTGAAATTACAAACAGACAATTTAATTTTATACATCTGTATAGATATTATTAGGTGTGTTAAGGCACCGAATCATTTTCGGTGGAAAGTGGGTGTAATCTCTACCTACTCCTTCGGAAGATATAAAGATATTAGTGTTTCCAATTAAACATACATCAATTGTAAAGACTAAGAAATTACAAAAGTTCCCTAATAACTTAAGAATACTATTTTCTTCCAAGGCTAAGACATGAGCTGTAATGTTTATTTCTATGTGTCTGATGATGGATTCCGTATATTAGGATAACACCCTTATATTTTATTTGTATTTGTGATCGGTGTCGTTTTTCCATCTATCTGTTATTATTGTTATAAATGTTATTTCACGAACCCAATTTTTTTTAAATATAAGTTACTCCGTATAACATCAGTTATCTGCCAGTCTAATTCCCGTTAAAATCGGCCCAGCCATTGCAGAGATTAGCCGGTACAAACAGACAGGCAAACAGAGGAATATACTGATATTGGAGTGTATGACAACTTAATAGATGTGTGTGGGAAAAACATATTTGAATAGTTTTGTGTATCTTTTTCGTGGTTAACATCTCGGCTATGAGGCCTTCAAATACAGACAGACGTACAAGCATACATAAGATCATGCCATATCTCTCGCAGACCAAAACACTATTTCACAAACCTTTCTTTTACAACCACAGATGTATGAGAGTACAAATGAACAGGGGCTCAACCATGAGCTCTTATTGCAATGATAATTCAGTTGTGCGACAGTGACAGATGTATACACGTCACATACACCAGTCTCATAAATGAGTGAAACTATCATGGCAATAAGAGCTCATGGTAAAGGCCCAGACAGATAGAACGAGAAATGTTTTTCGGATTAAGACGCGGAACCCGCGAAACTTTCAAGGACTTATAAATGCTGTAACAAAGCAAGTAAAACGGATAATAAATCTAGACTTAAGAAGCATAGGGCGGGCCCAAACACACAAAAGCCTAAAACTTTATTTTCCGGGTATCGAATAAGGAACTGTCAATTTGGAAGACAAATGCTTAGAAGTCTGGCGATATTGTGTTGGTTTCGACTTTTTTCCTTGTTGAAGCACGTGTCTGAATATCTGGTTTCTGTGGCTAGACTGGACAAGGATAATTTAGTGGTGTCTTCAACGCATATAATACGAGACTTTCTAGCCAGACATATTTGTCACAAGAGACTTTTTTGTATAATCGGTTGGTGGTCGCCTTACAATCGGCCTTAAACTCCGACATCACTGGCCACTTAAATCGAGATTTCAAATTTAATTTTTAATATATAAATTAAAATTTTGTAAGATACGAAAAGAAATCAGAGAGAGACTGAAGTCAGATAGAAAATAATGTAAACGTGTTTTAATCCTACCGTGAAATATATTGATAGAGTTTATTTTATCCATACATCTATTCTATTCTCAATTCTATACAGATAAATAAAATTGAAATGTCTGTTTGTAATTCCAAATTAACAGCTTTTCACTAAATTAATATGAAAGTGCATACTATCTCTCTTGTACCGGCTAATCTCCAAAACGGTCTGACCGATTTTAACGGGACTTTCACTGGCAGATAGCTAAAGCTACAAGTAGTAACTTGGTTTTTTAGTAAAAAAGCATTAGTGTTAATTCACAGCTAGTAAATGAATTAGTAAGACAGAACACACCCATGAAATTGGGTAAGAGTTACAAGATTTCTGCCGGTATAATAGGTACTATCTTGACATAATGTTGTCACTAAACTGTTGTAGATGTGACGGCTGGTTGTTTAAGGGGTCAATTGTGTTAGTCGGGGTCTTGGGGTCACTCGCCTATATAATATGCCAGACAGCCTAATTGACTCCCACCAACTGTCAGACAAGTTTTTAGGTACATCTGCCAACTACCAGAGCGATATTGTCATTCAAAAGAGGCATAGAATAATAGTCGCGTGGAGTAGGAAACCGGTGAGATCACTGTGAAACATGTGCGAACATGAAAAAAATCTTTATTTTTTTCTACTTGATTGTTTGTGTAAGCGTAAAGGATTCTCCACGTTAAAAGCTCAGTAGGAATGAGAGAATTTGGTGAACGTTAATTTGGGGATCGTGACCGGTTTTCGAATGTCTGGGGAAAATATTGTAATATGCATAATTTCTGGAGGATTTTTTAGGAAAAAACAATTTAGTAACCCTGATGGTAACCTACGGAGTAAGGTAGCCTATGAACTTACACCTACAATAAGCTATAGAATTATATATACATAGCACTTTTAGTTTTTAAATTTTATCGAATTTTGTGCTCTGGAACTGTGTCCATAGGCTTATTTTTTTGTGATTTATATTGTACTAGCTGTGCCCCGCGGTTTCACGCGTAGATTTAGTTTCATCCTTACTGTCGCGGAACCCTAATATGTTTAATAAATAAAAGTAGTCTAAGTTACTCCTTGAAATATCAGCTACCTGCCAGTGAAAGTCCCGTTAAAATCGGTCCAGCCGTTTCAGAGATTACCCGGAACAAACAGACAGACAGACAGAGAAATTTTTCAAAACTTGGTTTTTCAGTGTCAGTAGCGTGTACACTTTCATATACATTTAGTGAAAATCTTTTATTTTGGAATTACAAACAGACACTTCAATTTTATTTATCTGTATAGATGTATAGATGTATAGACTAGAGCGACCCGCCCTCACTTCGCTTCGGGACGGATTTTTAAGACTATTACTATTATATTATTATACACATAAACCTTCCGCTTCAATCACTCTATCTATTAAAAAAACCGCATTAAAATCCGTTGCGTAGTTTTAAAGATTTAAGCATACATAGGGACAGAAAAAGCGACCTTTGTTTTATACTATGTAGTGATTACTCAAAGTTGTAAAACAATATTTTCGATAATTACTGAGTTTCTTCTTAGTAAAAGCAACCTTCCAAACCATGTAGCATGTATAATCATGTGGTTCTGACGATTTGAAAGTATTTTTTTGAATTTTGAATATAGGAGTCACTCATTACCTGCCTTCTACATAATTGGGATCAGTATGCCAACATAATGCTAATATAATAGTCCTCCAACAGGCGGGTCGTACGCCTGTTTGGCTCAGCTCACATCCATCAAAAAGTAACAAAAGCACGCCCTAGTTTTATTTCACATCGTCGTAAACCGCTAAACGTATTACATAATATAATATCGTACAAGGCACGTGTATACGACACGTTCCTGTGTAAATAGAGTCTTAAATTCCCCTGTATTTGGTACATGTGAACGCTTCGGGCGATTTAAGACTCCCATTTCGAAGGGTGTATCTATACAGATAAATACAATTGAAGTGTCTGTTTGTAATTCCAAAATAACAGCTTTTCACTAAATGCATATGCAATGCATAAAGTATATACGATACTGACACAAAAAAATCAAATTTGAATTTTTTTCTCTGTCTGTCTGTTTGTTCCGGGTAATCTCAGAAACGGCTGGACTGATTTTGACGGGACTTTCACTGACGGATAGCTAATGTTACAAGGGGTAACTTAGGCTACTTAGATTAAAAAACATTAGGGATCCGCGGGCAACCACGAAATTAAAATCTACGCGGGTGAAACCGCGGGGCACAGCTAGTATTTTATAAGTTTTACGCTCGTTGTATGTTTCGAGTTGGTTCCGGATTTAATCATACTGTTAATCTCACGCCTGTATGCCTAGAAGGGGTAGGCAGACGATACTTATAGTTCACCTGTTATATTTAACTACCATGTAATAAGTGGCGAACCTATTGCCATTTAATAAAATTTTAATTAATGTTGCCCAATATAGAATGCCTGTTGCACAAAAAATATTTAGATTTATGATTAATCAGTCAGGGTGTACGAGTCGATTAGGGCTTAAATTTAAAAACAGTCAATTTGATAAAAAAATAATAGGACACGATCACATAGCGCCATCTAGTTAAAATATTGTAAACTAAACACCGCTTATAAATTATGTTTACATTAATGGAACCTCCATTGTTTCATCATCGGCGGAAAGTTCCCCCACGCACTTTGGAAACAAAATAGTCGATTTCAATGCTTTAAGAAAGGTAGGGCATAACGAGACCTCTCATCTGATATTTGGAGCTGCCTGTACGTCCACCTTACAGAAGATCGCAGCCAAAAAATGCTACCTTTGAGTAGTTTATTCATTTCACATTTACACACAGTTAAACTTAATTATAATGGTTTTAACTTTTAACTAACAATCCTGTCAGGGTAGCAGCTTCGTTTAAAGAGTTAGCGAGTAGGTTCCCTGCAGACCTGCTCTTTCTCACATTCTCTTACGCTTGCGCTGGAATGACATAAATCAATCACATGGCATATGTCATTCCCGTACATTTTGTATCGTTTCTACCAGCGAACATACATACATATGCTCACGCCTGTATTCCCCGAAGGGGTAGGCAGAGGTGTTGTAATTTTCAATACCCACATTACACCGAATATGATTAAGTGCCAACGTGACAGAGGGTGAGTCCATCGCCGTCTCAGGAATTATATACTTACGTCTTTGAATTATTTCTCAGACATATTGCAGGTTTCCTCACGATGTTTTCTTTCACCGTAAAGCACGTGGTGTGAAAATCACTGTACATAAGTTTTTAGAAAAACTCAATAGGTACGGGCCCAGCTGGGTTCGAATTTGCGTCGCTTGTGTAGCAGGCGACTGCTCTAACCCCGAGGCCACCACGGCTCTTTTCTATTGCTTGCTACTAGCGAAGCGTGAGGATAATGTTACTTGGTCTACAAGCCTTGTAATATGCACATTTTTATTTGCCTTCAGTCTTTGTTATAGCAAGTATCATATCGACAAACCAAAACAAAAGGATCAGCTGTTAAAAGTACCTACTGGTGACGTAATAAACGGTAGAACGTAATGTAAGTAGTCCCACGCAAGAATAGGCTAGACTTTGACCTTATTGAAACCATTATGACTGACTATTATGTGTAGTAAAATAAATTATCTATACATACAGATAAATAAAATTGAAGTGTCTGTAATTCCAAAATAACAGCTTTTCACTAAATGCTACTAAATACACGCTACAGACACGAAAATACCAAGTTTTTTTTTTCTGTCTGTCTGTTTGTTCCGGGTAATCTCTTGAACGGCTGGACCGATTTTAATGCGGCTTTCACTGGCAGGTAGCTGATGTTTCAAGGAGTAACTTAGGCTACTAACTAAATCTACGCGGATGAAACCGCAGGGCACAGTTAGTCTGTAATAAAATAAATAAGTATCCACGTGTTTTTGCTAAAGTATAAGTCCATTATACCTAACTATCTATAAGCTAGCGGACGCCCCGCGATTTCACCCGCGTAGTTTTAGTTTCATGCTTAATTTCGCGGTACCTTAATATTTTATATAAATAAATTATGCATTGCCAAATTTCAGCCCCACCAGTCCAGTGGTTTGGGCTGTACGATGATAGATCACTATGTCAGTCAGTCAGACGGTCCGTCAGTCACTCAGTCACCTTTGAGTTATATATATTAAGAAGATACAAGGAGTAATTTAGGCTATAGTTCATTTGAATGCAATTGGCATAATTATGCAGGTATCCTCACGATGTTTTACTAAATTTTTAAGCTTGTAGAGTGAAATCATTGTATTTAAGTCTAAAAACACTAATTGGTAAAGACTGCTGTGATTCGAACTCGCGTCGTTAGCAAAGAAGACGACTATTCTGACCCCTCGGCCATCACGACTCTTTGAATTCTCAAGCCTAATGATACCATACGTAAACGCAGATTTGTATAGGATCGAAACAGCGCCTCTGTCGGCCTAAAGATGACACTATTGTTAGCCCATACAAATCTGCGTTTACGTCGACGCGATGACTTGTGACGGCGGCAGTGAAAAACTCGCACTAGGCACTCGGATCTGCTAAGGGATAGAATAAATGAAGCATTTGATTGTCCGTGACCACATCTCGATCCATTGGTATTACAAGTGGCGTGTAGGAGGATACGAGTCATATGGGAGACGGAAGCAATTATTTTCACGCTCTGCCTCTGATTGTACTTACATATCAATGAACAGACGGACCTTTGTCTCACAAAATGGTTGAGGAGGGAGATAGCTGGCATTCTCGTCATACTTAGAGTAGGAGACTTAATTTCAAAGATCACCCGCAGATCCTTTATGCTTTTTTTAGTAAAAATAGCCTTAGTTACTCCTTGTAACATTACCTATCTACCAGAGAAAGTACTGTTAAAATCGGTCCAGTCGTTTTCGAGACAGCTATTGGACAAATACACAGATAGAAAGACTGTAGGTACGTTATATACTTTCATATACATTTAGTGAAAAGCTATTATTTTGGCATTACAAACATACAATTTAATTTTATTTATCTATATAGGTTTAATATCATTGTGCACAGACAGATCATTGTCCTAAAATACCATTATTATATTGGCACCATGAATCATTGTATTATTATACCCACCCTAGACATGTCTTGACTAATAAAATATCGGAACAATCGGTTGTAAACGAGATTCGGTCGTCTGTGTGAAACTAAAGATTCGGAACAGAGAAAACTTTAGACGAGATTACGTGCGTCACAAGTTATGAGCGCTCAGTGCAAAAAGTGGGGGTATTTTATTCAAGTCGCGCCATACAGACAGACAGACTTATAAAATTACTACTGCGCATTCAAGGTTAGCTCTCTAACTCGTGACGACATCTATGGTTTAGTGGTTAGTAGGTATAACACAGGGCCTAGTGCGAGTTTTACACTGCCGTCGTCACAAGTCACCGCGTTGACGTAAACGTAGATTTTTATAGGATCGGAACAGACTCTTTCTGCCTAAACATGACACTATTGTGAGCCCATACAAATCTGCGTTTACGTCGACGCGATGACTTGTTAAGGTGGTTTAAAAAAAACTCGCACTAGGCACTCTATCGATACGCTAGGTATCGCGAGTCACGGCGAAGCGAGTTTAGTCGGTGCGAGACTGACGTAATCCTTCCGCTGCCCCCACGGCCCTTGGTGTATCGGATTGGAAAAAGTATCACGAGTGATAGCACTTTGCCCGACCCGGGATCCTATGTTATAGTGGCTACGGGACAAACGAAAAATCTTGCTTTGAAGAATAATAAACATTTACCAATCAATTTAACCACGGAATGACTTTTTTATTCTGGACATTTATACCTACTATTTGGTTGTCTATTTGTTTGCATAATAGGCTCCAAAACTACTTGACCGATCTTGACAATTATTTCAGCAATGGATAGCTACATCATCAGCGAGTAACATAGGCTATATTTTATCCCCGTACTCCCACGAGAATGGGAACTACGCGGGTGAAACCGCGTGGCGTCCGCTAGTATACAATAAATCTGAAGAGTTTGTTTGTTGGGTTGAACGCGCTAATCCCAGGAACTATTGGCTCGAATTGAAAAAATATTTCTGTGTTCATTCATCGAGAAAGGATTTATTTACGCTTTATAACACGTCTTACAAATAGGAGCGAAGTATTTATAGAAAATGTTACAAAAACGAGAAAAATATTTCACTTAGCAACATAGTTTTTATTTTTAATCTATATCTATACAGATAAATAAAATTGAAGTGTCTGTTTGTAATTCCAAAATAACAGCTTTTCACTAAATGCATATAAAAGTATACACGCTACTGACACTAAAAAACCAAGTTTTAAAATTTTTCTCTGTCTGTCTGTCCGTCTGTCTGTCTGTCTGTCTGTCTGTTTGTTCCGGGTAATCTCTGAAACGGCTGGATCGATTTTAACGGGACTTTCAATGGCAGGTAGCTGATATATCAAGGAGTAACTTAGGCTACTTTTATTTATTAAAAATATAAGGGATCCGCGACAATAAGCATTAAACTAAATCTACGCGGGTGAAACCGCAGGGCACAGCTAGTATATATCTATATTTACATAAACAGATAAAGAAAACTGAAATGTCTGTTTGTGATACCAAATTAACAGCTTTTCACTCCATATGAAATATGAATGTATATAAGGTTAAACATTAAAACAGCTATTTGTCTCTCTGTCTGTTTGTTCCGGCTAACCTCTGAAACGGCCGGACCGATTTTAACGGGAATTTCACTGGCAGGCAACTGGTGTTTAAAGGAGTAACCTAGGCTACTTTTATTTATAAAATATATCAGGGTACCGCGAAGTATAGCATAAAACTAAATCTTCGCAGTTGAAACCGTGGAGCACAGCTAGTTTAAAAATAAAACCGTGACGGACAGCTCCTTAAGCAATATTATATTCAAAAATCGTTAATCGCTATTTTTTTTTAAATTTGCAACATCGATGTTTCTTTTTCCTCTCGATCGCAAACCAAATGCCGTACCATTTTTCTTCGTCCAACCACGACGATATCCTAGTGCGTTGACCTTTCCATTCTCGCTCTGAAAATTGCTGAATTTCAGATATAAGATTGAAGAACATTCGACTTGCTACGCGGTTTTTTGCTACAATGTTAGATGAGACACTGAAAGTTTTATTAAGGAAGAACTTAGGATATTGCAATAGATATATGGCATTCGAAATTCATAATCTTTTTAGTTGATTGGACACGAACATAATGATCACGCCTGTAAGCCCTGGACGAGTAGATAGAGATGTACTTATAGTACATCCACATTTCGCCAACTCTGTAAATTCCATGTAATAGGGGGCGAGCCTATTGCCATGAATCGGGCACTAATGGAAATACCCAGTTCCTACCACTTTGCCCGGGGATAGAAACCAGGACCACGTATGAAGCAGTAGCGTTTGTGATTACTAGACTATTGAGGGGGGCGCAAGCTAATTTAGTGGTGGTAGTAGCAGGGGCGTGCGTTGGATTTTCAGAGGGATAGGCATAAACAATAAGTAGGTAGGCAGGTTAAGTACATACCTATGTGATGCGGCGTAGGTACGTACGTCTAGGTAAAGATACAGATACGAACATAAACACACACACACACGACACGAGTGTATTCAGTGATCACAAATTGTAACTTCTGCTTACCTGCTTATATGCAATGCACGCCACTGGGTAGTAGAAACAGAGAGACAGATAAAAAATATTTTTTTTATGTCAGTATTGAAACACTTTTAATTTGGATTCACAAAACAGACACATACATTTTATTTATCTGTATAGATAAGGAAGTGTCCACTGAATCCAAAATCTAATAAAACTTTATATATTGTAAGATTCTATAAATATACTAGCTGGTCCCCGCGGTTTCACCCGCGTACAGTTAATTTCATGGGTGTCCCGCGGAACGCTTGTGTTTTTTTTTAATAAAATGAGCCTAAAACACTCCTTGAAACATCAGCTATCTGCCAATGAAAGCCCCGTTAAAATCCATCCAGCCGTTTACGCGTGATGCCGTGACCAAGGGAAATGGGGATTCATTTTTATGTATAAAGATTAGTCACGATGAAATAATTATCTTAATATCGCGATAAATTACGAAGTTATTTCATTCTGACACCACAAGTTCCTACGCTTTGTGTAAGTACACTTGTATTATAACACTCAGGCACTAATAGGCACTATACAATATTATGTATTGCACTTTCTTACAAATTGTAGCCCGAAGGAAAGAAAGGGCGGAACACAAGCATAATATCAATTTAACTAACCACGAAGTTAAAATAAAAAACTTCACGTGAAGCAGAACATGAAATATTTATCAAAAATGCACCCTTTCGCATATAAAATAAGACACAAATTACACCGTTTACCAACTATAGGTCAGTCAAAGGACAAGATGATACCACCAAATGACGTTAGCACTCATAATAACAGCATTACCACAGTAATGGTCCGCAAGTTTCCTCAAACAGGAGAATATGTTTTGGGTAATGGAACTAAATAAATACATACACAAGGAAAGCTCTCTAAGCGTTATTATGCGCTCGAACATAGTCGCACAAAGGGCGCAGTCAAATATTTATCGTGTTGGCAGTTTTTTCTAATTCAACAGTTTCTTTTATTTGCTATCTATACATCTATATCTATACATTTATACAGATAAATAAAATTGAAGTGTCTGTTTGTAATTCGAAAATAACAGCTTTTCGCGAAATGCATATAAAAGTATACACGCTACTGACACTAAAAAACCAAGTTTTAAGTTTTTTTTCTGTCTGTCTGTTTGGACCGATCTTAACGAGACTTTCACTAGCAGGTAGCTGATGTTTCAAGGAGTAACTTAGGTTACTTTTATTTATTGAAAATATTAGGGTTATGCGACA
Source organism: Watsonalla cultraria (assembly GCA_964035505.1). Classification (NCBI taxonomy): domain Eukaryota; kingdom Metazoa; phylum Arthropoda; class Insecta; order Lepidoptera; family Drepanidae; genus Watsonalla; species Watsonalla cultraria. The sequence continues at coordinate 7,331,511 of OZ037734.1, read as the reverse complement.
CGAAGTATGAATCAAAATATACGCGGGTGAAACCGCGGGGCCCAGCTAGTATATGAATAAAATTCGGAATGGAAAAACATTAAGGCTTTGACGATAAACTATTTCGGAAATGTTCTAAAAAAGTCTTGTTTGAGTCAATTTTGCGGCCAAAATAATATAAGAAACCGTCTTTCTGTACTTTTATTCTGCACCTTGTAATGGTCAAAGGTTTTTATGTAAAGTGCTATGGGGTGTGTGGGGAGCCTCGCTGTTTGTAACAATACACTTAAGCTGCGACAACTTATAAATAATTCATTACATGGGTCAGTAAATTCATCTACTTATCACTATCGGTACCTCAACTTCAGATATCATGAGTTATTCAATCACTCGTCCGGTAACTATCTCGATGTGGGACGAAATACCGAATTAATTATTAGGGACAAAAGCGGAATATGATGTGGGTCGTACGCGGCTTTTTCGTTTGGGACGAACTTGCGTGGTCCATACATACATACACATACATATTCTCACGCCTGTATTCCCCGAAGGGGTAGGCAGAGGTGTTGTGATAACAACACCTACATTTCACCGAAGATTATTATACAAGTTCAATGAGTATTCCAAGTGATTCAAAAAAATATATTCATCATGAGGGATGATGAATATATTTTTTTGAATCAGAATATTCACTATTGTTGTTTATTAACTCGTCTTATTACGTTTTTTTTGCACAACATGAAATAATAATAGAAACATACATTTATATTCGTTCACGTCTCTTCCACGAAGAGGTAGGCAGAGGTATATTATAGTGCACCCACATTTGGCCAGCAATGTTTATGTCCCGTGTAATAGGGAGCGAGCCTATTGCCAATAACAAAGCACTAATCCAGACTCCGGGGTATTCCTGGGATATGACTGATGGAAAAACAGGGGGATTGAACCCAAGACCTGCTGTTGCGCAGTAGCGTTTTCGACCACTAGACATACGAGGCAGTCGTGGCGAAAGTTAGCGACGCAAGTTTAAATCCGAGCGGCCTGCACCGATTAGTTTTTCTAAGTGCAGTAATTGCACCCCACGTACTTAACGGTGACGGAAAACATCGTGAGGAAACCTGCATGTGTCTGAGAACTAATTCAAAGATGTATAGTGCCTGAGACGGCGATGGGCTCACCCTCTGTCACGTTGGCACTTAATCAACTTGAAAAGTTGGTGTTGTAATTACAACACCTACCCTTCTGGGATGGCGTAAGCATTTTTATTTTATTTTACAAAGGCACTAGAATTCACTGAAACGCTACAAAACAAGCTAAAAGAGAGTAAAAACGCACTAAAACATTCCCAACAATATGTAATAGTTACGGCGCGTAGTGCAGTACCGAAAGTATCAAACTGGGGTAATGAGACCCCAGTTTGTAAGTTGACTCATGAATTATGTCCCTAGTTTCCGGGTCCACTCCGAACTGTTGTACTGATCATGCCTGCACTGTGTACTCATAAATCATTTCCTTGTTATTTTATATTATTCTCTCGGTTTATTCAACTTCTGCTTTTATTTTTGAGATTTTTGTGGTTTTTGCCTGAAAAGGTAAAAAGGAACCTTTGTCTGTTTATCAAGACCTTTTTCACAGAAACATGTGACAACATGAAGAGCCGTGATGGCCGTGGGATTCGAGCAGTCGCCTGCTATGCAAGCGACGAAAGTTTGAAACCCAGCGGCCTGAACCAATGAGTTTTTCTAAAAACATAATTATAGTAAGTACACCCCACGTGCTTTACGGTGAAGGAAAACGTCGTGAGGAAACCTGCATATGTCTGAGAAATAATTCAAAGACGTATGTATAGTGCCTGCGTGACGTGCCTATAGTGACGGCGATAGACTCACCATCTGTCACGTTGGCACTTAATCATCTTCGGTGAAATGTGGGTGTCGTTATTACAACACCTCTGCCTACCCCTTCGGGGAATACAGGCGTGAGCATATGTATGTATGTATAGTTCCTGAGACGGCGATGGACTCCTTCAGTCACGTTGGCACTTTAAGTACTTTGTTAAAAGTCTAATCGAATAAAGATATTTTTGAGTTTGAGTCGGTATAAATTGGGTGTTTTTACACCGTTGCTTATCGAAAGCTTTAAAAAGGTGTTATTAAAACATTTAGCCAAATGTAATCACTGTATTCTCTGCGTCATTAGGTTCATATTTCACCGTAATCCCGTTATGCCTTACCGCTCTTTATGTAAAACTAGCTGTGCCCTACGTTTCACCCGCGTAGATTGAGTTTCATACTTCATTTCGCGGAACCTTAATATTTTTATAAATATAAGTAGCCTAAGTTACTCCTTGAAACATCAGCTACCTGGCAGTGAATGTCCAGTTAAAATCAGTCCAGCCGATTCAGAAATTAGCCGGAACAAACAGACAGACCGAGAGACAGACACAGTACCCTGTACACATTCGTATGCATTTAGTGAAAAACTGTTATTTTGGAATTACAAACAGACACTACAATTTTATTTATCTGTATGTATAGATATCACCTTCCAATTAACCCAACCTCCTTCCTATCTAAAAATGTTACATAAATCTTCCTCGTGTGACACGAGTCGAGGCACGTGGCTAAAGGGCAATGACTCTCCCGTCCTAAGTTCAACGTCTAGGTACACAACCCTTTATCTCAGCCCTAAGTCATAAAGTTTAATAAACTCATTCATTGCGTCATTACACTGGATAGATAATACTTATTACCTGGGATTTGAATCTGAAACTTAGGAAGTTCACTCAGTCTGGACTAGAGTGTTGTTTTTCGGCTTTGCCTGCTAGGTTTAAAGTGTCTTTTAAATACTTGAAAGGATTACATTGCTTTTGAAACCTTTGAAGTAGTCACTTACCATCAGGTGCTAAATTTGCTTGACTGAAAAGCAACCCAAGAATTCAATCACAAACCACCGCCGAAAAAGTATCAAGTAATTTTGAGCCACACTTAAACGCAAGGTCATTCGATATCAAACTTACATATTTTGACACCTTTGTCTGTGAAGGCAAGTTAACAAACGTACACCCTTCTGATAGTAAGCACTTACCACTCTCAATATAACTTCTATAACTTGTAAAAGTATTTTTGTAATCCAAGTTTTTTTAAGCTATTAATATAAAAAACCTTGCTATCGCGCATTCTTTTAAAATAAACTCGACTTATGAAAATTGGGTAAGGTTTATTTACAAGGGCCTTAAGACCTGAAACCGTGAGAGCTTCCTCAGCTAAGTTCAGTGATGTATGCCACCATAAGCTTTACGGTGACGGAACACAATAATGTCTTCTCAGACGTATGCAAATTTCCTGACGAAATCAACGATGTGTGTTAAGTTGAAATATTCTGATGTTAGCCGTACTTTGGTCCAAAAGGAGTACATTTTCATCTATAAATCTATACAGATCTATATACATACATACAGATAAATAAAATTGAAGTGTCTGTTTGTAATTCCAAAATAACAGCTTATCACTAAATGCATATGAAAGTATACACGCTACTAACACAAAAAACCAAATTTTAAAAATTTTCTCTGTCTGTCTGTCTGTCTGTCTGTCTGTTTGTTCCGGGTAATCTCTGAAACGGATGGACGGATATTAACGGGACTTTCACTGGCAGGTAGCTGATGTTTCAAGGAGTAACTTAAGCAACTTTTATTTATTAAAAATATTAGGGTTCCGCGACAATAAGGATGAAACTAAATCTACGCAGGTGAAACAGCTAGTTTTTAAATATAATCTTACAGATTATAATGCGGCAATCTGACTACCTTAGTCTAAAACTTTTCATAATCATAAACTTTCAGTATTTATTGCCCTAAGAAATGTTAGATTTTTATGCATGACACAGAATATAAGCATGTTATAATATTCTAAATAGTTAAAATTAATAAGAAACATTGAAATTTAAACAAACGTACAGACTAACAAACTTGCGTCAATGTATATATTTAGGTCCATTGGCCTTTCTACAAGACATAACGCTAATAATTTACAGGAGTATTTAAGCTAGAATAGAAGTTTAGATTAAGGTATACTTTGTTTCACCGTGGGTTTGTCTGCTTCAATGAAGTTAATATTATCTATTTATTTAATACTTCTTAAATAAAAAATTATTGTCTAACTCAATTCCTTAAGCATTTCATACTTAATCATACACTTGATTGTAAAAAAGTATATTTAATGCTAGAAATCTGTGTTTTTTCAATAAACCGTTTGTGTAAATTATAGGTTTTTTTTTTTTTTTTTTTTTTTTATACACAGCAATTAAAAAAGAGTTTTTGCACAGAGTGCACGCCACTCTTATTGGTAACACAAAAGGACAAAATATAAATTATAGGTGGAAATTATTATATTTTCCCATCACGATTCAAAGCCTCAACGTAACAGGATCTTTAACCACTGAGCTATAAGACTGTCAGAGTTAGATTGATGATGATTTCATATGATTTATATTGTTTCGATGATATGTACATGATGCCAGCTGAGTTTCTTGCCGGTTCTTCTCAGAAGGCTAGTTTCCGAACCGGTGGTAAATTCTCGACTTTCATAAGTGCCTTACCAGGGCCTAAACTGAATAAACATTTTTTATTTTCATTAATGTTTATTTTCATTGAGACATACGCACAAACCTACACCGTAGTTATATATATATACAATAAGCAAGAGCTGATATCCTATCGTTAGTGTGTTCGAGGTTGTTTAATAATGCCGCCCACGTGCCATCCGTGTACCAACTCTGGAAGCGACTTGGGCGTATTTTAAAGCACGTGACGAGCGCATTTACTTTTAGCGAAGTCGACTGTTCCTTATTAACGTCAGAAAATTACCACCGGGGATTGAAAAATCTGTTAATCTGTATAAAATAATACTATGAAATATTTTTATAAACGCGATTTACAGTAAAAGAAAACATCGTGAGGAAACCTGCTTATGTCTGAGAATTAATTCAAAGTCTATATTCAAAGTATAGTGCCTGAGACGTCGATAGACTCACCATCTGTCACGTTGGCACTTAATCATCTTCGGTGACAAGTGGGTGTTGTTATGACAACACTTCTGCCAACCCTTCAGGGAATTCGGGGAATATAGGTGTGAGCAAATGTATGTAATGTAATACTCGTATATATGTGCCTAGACTAGACTGCCACGCTGGTCTAGTTACAAACCCTGCTACGGAACACGAGGTCTTGGTCTCGATCTCCGGGTTGGAAATTTTATCCGGGTATTCCATGTTCTTAACCGATAGTGACCAGCTGAGTTTCTTGCTGGTTCTTCTGAGAAGGTTAGTTTCCGAACCAGTGGTAAATTCCTCGACATTCATAAGTGCCTTATTAGGGCCTAAACTGAATAAATCGTTTTCATATTTAGTATACCGGAGGCTGATTAGTGCCCGTTTAGTGGCAATAGGCTCGCCCTCTCTTAGGTCCTAAACCTGGCGAAATGTGGGTATACTACAAGTAAACCTTTGTCTACTTCTCAGAAGACAGTCGTGAGCATATATTATAAGAATGCAACTTATAAATTTTGTAGTAATTAAAATATTGCCAATAAATATTTTTTAAAAGACACGCCATTTGGTAGATATTTCTCGTTTCAAGTCGGCTTTTATTATTTAAATACATATACAGCATTATTTAGCGTGGCAATGCTACAATTCCGAAAGACACTAAATTGGATCATGTTATTTAATTTGCAGTTTGACTACAGCAATAATAAGTAACCGTCAAGAATAGGGATACTCTCTCGCATTAAACCAGGTATAAAAAAGAATGGACCCTAATTAAATACTTAAGTATTGTGGGCAGAGGATACATTAGTTACGCTAGAAATAGTTGTATGACACTCCTGGTGTAACAAGCGTTCATAAGCAGCTAATAGAGCTCATTGAACCAGAAGTCATTTTTTAGAGCAAAGTCGATAAGGATGCTTTCTAGATTTTAAGTTTTAGTTTCTGTATACACAATGTTCAATTCGAATCGGTTCTTAAGATTTCTTGTGATACTTTGTCGAAACTGAGTGAAATGAATGCCAAAAGTCAATTATTTAATGTCAGATAAACATGTTGCTAGTTTTGCAAATACATTTGTGGGGAGAGCGAGTGATCATGCTCATCCCCAGCAAAGGGAAGATCTTCCAGCCAGGCGGGTGTCATGCCTGGGGAACCGCGGCTCCAACTGTTCTAGTTGGAAACTTGTATATATACTGCAATGCGCTTGAAAACTCTTCTGGCGCGGTTTAGGTTCTCGTGTATTTGTACTCAAACTTCGCATTTGTTAGCGAGTAGCGCCATCAGTGAGCGAGTGGAGAAACGCTGCTACACATTCAATGTACAGACACGTCTCTGATGGTTTTTAAGAAGTTTAATAATAATGTTAAAAAATATTCAAAGATTGATAATATTCTGTTGTTTCATACCTCTAAGGTGACAAACAAGCGTAAAGTCCGTCTTTTGGTATGCGTCTCCTGAGTGAGTTTTCTTAAAATCGCCGTCACAAGTCATCGCGTCGACGTAAACTCAGATTTGTATGGGCTCACAATAGTGTCATCTTTAGGCTGACAGAGGCGCTGCTTCGATCCCATACAAATCTTTGACGCGGTGACTTGTGATGGCGGCAGTGAAAAACTCGCACTGAGTGTGTCACTCACACATTCCTTACCTTATCAATAATGGAATCGCTATGCCAAGGCTGTGAATAGGCCTTTCTATTCATATGCTCACGCTTGTATTCCCCGAAGGAGTAGGCAGAGGTGTTGTAATAACAACACGCACTTTTCACCGAAGATGTTTAAATGCCGACGTAACAAATGTTGAGTCTATTCCCGTCACAGGCACTATATTAGTCTTTGAATTATTTCTCATACATATGCAGGTTTTCTCACGATGTTTTCGTTCACCACAAAGCACGAGGTGTGAAATCAACGCACAAAAAAAATTATGAAAACCACACGGCCACCACTTCTCTATATTTTTTATAGCTAACTAATATAGTCCTGTCAAGGCGAGATTTAGCTCTACTGTGTCTATCTACGCGAAGCACTAAACTTCAGAAAAAAACCCACATCACGTTACAATACTGTTAAAATCAATGCGTCAAATGTATAGATGACAGTTTTGTAAACCCATTTGAGACTTATACCCTCTCAGAAGGGTCCCTAAAGAGATAGCATCGGACTCACTATGCACAATCACAAAGAACAGCGAATTACACGCATAGCAATTCGATACTAAGCTTATCAAACATTTATCGATTTCGAAATTCAGCCACTTTTGAATCTCCAATACTATATTATTATGTAAACAAAATAGTTACGAAATAATTCTCAACAAAGACCTTTTATCTAAATCCAATAAGACTAACTTAAGTCTAGATAACACAACTAGGTAACAATATAGAAATAGTGTTTATTCAAGAGTTCAGAACGTTGAGCCTACGCTTAGACTTACTTATTTGATACCTTGACATTTCCAGATTCAACACATTCGCGTTTTCACGGAACCGGTTCTATTTATAGTATTTCAGCGTTCTAATGGTGTGGGCTCGACGTGCTATATAATAGGGCCTGCGAAGCCTCGTCCCTTCAGTACTCGGGTTACAGTTTCAGAGTAAAGGTAGGAAGTAAAGCGCCGAGATCCCTTTGCCTTTGTACCTACGTTTTAAAAGTTTCACGAAGATTGGCTGTCTTTAATACTTTCATCGTTATTAAACTGTGAGTATTTTTTGATTTCAATTTTAAAATTATTTTGTTGTATATTTTTTTAAATTTAGATATTTATTTTTGGAATTTAAATTTTTAGATATTTCACAGTATATAAATACGGGGTTAGATTTATTCATACACTCTCTTAGACACTAAATTATATTTTAATTTTAATTTATTTACACTCTATATACCTACTTACCAATTTTAAACACAGTTTATGGGACAAATAATAAATAATTTTTATAAATCATTAATCAATAGTTTAAGTTTTATAATATTTTTATAATGGGGTGTAAGTATTATAAGTACACCTGGTTCTGCCTACCCCTTCGAGGAATACAGGTGTGACTATATGTATATCTATACAGATAAATAAAATTGAAGTGTCTGTTTGTAACTGCAAAATAACAGTTTTTCACTAAATGCATATGAAAGTATACACGGTACTGACATAGAAAAAGCAATTTTAAATTTTTTTTCTCTGTCTGTCTGTCCGTTTGTCTGTCTGTTTGTTCCGGGTAATCTCCGAAACGGCTGGACGGATTTTAACAGGACTTTCACTGACAGATAGCTAATGTTACGAGGAGTAACTTAAGCTACTTAGATTTTTTTTAAACATTAGGGGTCCGTGGGTAACCATGAAATTAAAATCTACGTTAGGTGAAACCGCGGGGCACAGCTTGTAGACTATATGTATAGCAATACATAATTGTAATATGTATAATTATTTACCAAGCTTAATTAGCACTGAAGGAAAACGGAACTCAAAAATAAACACTTATTATCTGTTTATCGTGAGTCGAGAACTAAAACTGAGTTAAGTTAAACTTGTTGCTATTCATTCGCGCCATCCCTATGTGCCCTAACTAATGATTACTATTACAACTCCTTTCTTAATAAAATTCTCTTTTGTAAACCTACCTTCAAAGGTTGTAACAGGTTGGGTGTACTACTGTACTACAAAAGCGCCACTGCCGACTGCCTACCCTTCTACTTCAATTATTTTTTATTATAAGGGGATAATTAATTTGACCGTTTATTTTTGTGCTGGTAGACTCGTCTGCTATTACATGGTACAGCGAAATTTGGGTGGTACAAGCACACCTCTGCCTACCACCTCTGTTACAAAGGTTTTCAAAACAATTATATTAATTTGACCGTATTTTTTTGTGTTTGTAACTCGTGATTTCTTATAACATATGAATCATTAAAAAAAATCTCTTTAGACTTAGGTCCACGATCGGTCCCAAAGATTTGAGACTAATCATAAGCGGTTATCGAAAAAAAATAAATAATCACCAAATAAGTGAACAAATACATAGGAAGATTTTCAAATTGCTAGTCATAAATATTTTACTTTTTAAAAATGGTCAAGAAAAATACGAACACGAGGCGGGACTCGAACCCACGACCACTGCAAACCGTGCAGTTGCTCTGCCAACTGAGCTATTGAGGTAGTATAACGAGTAGCTAAGTTGGCAAAGCAACTGCACGATTTGCAGAGATCGTGGGTGGGAATTTTACATGTAAAAGTAACTAGGTAACTTGTTTATTTTTACACTACACGAACTTTTTAATTTCCTTTTATGTTTTCTGTCATCTATTCTTACCATATAAAAAAGCTAGATATACCATTCACATCTTTACAGTATCTATACAGATAAATACATTTGAAGTGTCTGTTTGTAATTCCAAAATTACAGCTGTTCACTAAATGCATATGAAAGTATACACGCTACTGTCACTAAAAAACCAAGTTTTAAAATTTTTCTCTGTCTGTCTGTCTGTTTTTTCCGGGAATCTCTGAAACGGCTGGATGGATTTTAACGGGACTTTCATTGGTAGGTAGCTGACGTTTCAAGGAGTAACTTCGCGGAATATTAGGGTAACTAAATCTACGCGGGTAAACCGCGAGGCACAGCTAATAAAATATAAAAATATATAATAGCCCTATCATGAGCATTAGGCAGTATGTCATAGGCATAGTGAATATTTATACCTATTATCAAATTTGATTTTGTATTATGATTTCATTATGATTTATATTGTTTCGATGTTATGTACATGATGCCTGGCTGAGTTTCTTGCCGGTTCTTCTCAGAAGGCTAGTTTCCGAACCGGTGGTAAATTCTCGACTTTCATAAGTGCCTTACCAGGGCCTAAACTGAATAAATATTTTTCATTTTCATTTTCATTTTCATTTTCATTTTCATAGCCTTAAATATATTTTTTGTTACGTAAGCTGGACGCGAGTGGGACTCATCTAGACTTCTTATAATATATTATACCTATAAATAAAGGCCTGTTCGTTAGTCTGGCTAAAACTCAGTAACTACTCAGCCGATTGGACTTATCTTTACATACCGGTCAAAATCTTAACCCTGTTTTTGCTTCGACGTAGCCGCTTAAAAATTAATCCCTAAACTGGTTTACGCTTTAATTTGAGAACGACTTTGCCGACTTCATTTAACTTTATCAGTTTTTAATGTTTTTAATACGAAAAAGGTGTAAAGGCTCAAAATTAAGTCAAGGGTGAAACCGCAGGGCTAGTGCCTGAGTTATTCTGATGCTATAATCTCTACTAATATTATAAATGCGAAAGTAACTCTGTCTGTCTGTTACGCTTTCCCACTTAAACCTCTCAACCGATTTTGATGAAATTTGGCACAGACAATCTTTAGACCATGAGAAAGGACATAGGCTACCTTTTATTCAGGTTTCCGCGACCATAAGGATGAAACTAAATCTACGCCGGTGAAACCGCGGGGCACAGCTAGTATTATTGTAAAATTTCAGTAAAATCTTCTCAGAAGGCTTTGCGTGAAAGAGTAACAAACATACATACATACATCCATACTCACAAACTTTCGCATTTATAACATAACTAGGGCTTTTCGCTCTAATTCAAATTGGTTCAATAAAGGAAGACAAAAGCCTTGAAAATGTATTACGTATGGGAATTACCGGTGTGTAGTTGGGTGCGTTCACTAGTTTCTGATGAAATTTAATCTACTGCCTTTAAAAAGCTTAAAGATATAATCTGAATCTCGGAAACGACTCTAACGATTTTTATAAAATTTTGTTTGCATTCATTTTCATTTCATTTTCAAAAAGCGATCTAAGCTGTAAGTAAGTACTTAAATACTTAAGTACCGTGGTGCTTATACGTACTATACTTAAATTCCGGTTTCGGTCGACTACTTCGGGGTCAATGAAACGGAACACAGACCCTTTTTCAGGAAATATTTACCTAAAACCCAGGAGACAATGTTTTTAAATATAAGACCTTTGTTTTCATAACTTTTCTGAGGTTATTCACCCGACAAACCCTTTTGGACCCTTTTATTTAAGTACAAGTCTTCCTAGAAGGATTAGCGAAGGGTTTGAAGTTAATTAGGTGACAACATGTCATCCTTGTTTTAGATCTTTTTACCTTAATAACTGAACTTAAGAGCTCATGGTAAGGCCCTTGAAACAGCAACTGTGGTATGTTGAACTGAAAAAAGTTTAATGTTTTGTGGCGTATTTGATCATATTTGCGTTGAATCAGGAGAATACCTTTTTTTCTCAGTTCCAAAAGTGTGATTACCTATTTAAGGTATTCAGTGATTTTTTTTCTTAAATTAAAATAGCCTATGTTACTCCACTAAAACCGCTTCAGTAATTTGAGTAATCAGACAGACACATTTACACACAAATATATTTTGGAAAAAGAAAATTATGTAAGTACATAAGTAGCGTAAATATATACTTTCATATTATTCACAAAGAAAAACAAAGAGTTGCTTTGGAATTAAAAACAGACACTACAATTTTATTTATCTGTATAGATATAAATAACTTGCAACCCAACCCCGCTTGACTTTAGTTTAAAATTTTTAAGCCTATTACAAAACTCTGACTTTTATTTTTTCTATGACAAAAACCCATATTCAAATAAGTAAGAACTCATTACCTCTATTATCAATGAGATTAATTAGGTTGTTAACCTCTGCCTACCTTCAAATATTAAACACAAAAAAAATATTTTTATAATTTATACGGTCCTTACCTAAGCTCAGACGCGAAAATTAAAAAAAACAGTTTTATACTTCCCAAATTAAATTTATGTAAATTGTATTTTGAACCCGACTTCCGAGAGTCGACGCTGGGGTCAATGAATCGGAAGCCCTTAAGGAAAACCTTTAGCAGGAAAATTTACGCAAACCCAGTGTACCTTGGGACGGAAATTAAATAATTCTGTTTTGGCATTCAGGGCTTCGACTTTGAAATTATTTTAGGATTACTTGGATTTAGAACGACAGACAGTATGATATTAAATAACACTTAATATTTAAGGAGTTAAGAATAAAATTATAGGGTTGATAACGAATGTGCGCTTTCACATTGGACGATAACGGTAACGACACGATATCGTCGGGCTAGTAGTGTGATATAATTACCACTGAACGTTTTCACACTGTGTCGTTGTAGTCTAGTATGAGCGAACGATATCGTGGCAGTGGGAAAGCGCCTAATAGGTAACCTACCATCATCAGTTTAAGCAGAGCGTATTAAGAACTTCTTAGTTATGACGTTTCATGTGAGATTTTTTCTTTATCTATGGTGATATCGAAATCAAACGTCAAAACAAAGTTAGTAAGACGTCACTGCTATATGGGTGAATCAACTTTTTTACCCACTCCAAGAATGTCTATGGAGTTACCGCTAATGTACCTCAGTATGCAGGTAATTCCGCAGACAATCAGCGTATTTTACCATAAATTTTCACGGAAATTATCCATATTCGAGAAGTTTATCAAGTTTCCCGCTGTGCCTAATAATCATAGATACTATAGCTATACAAATTATGTGCGTACATATAACCAAATGGAGTATTTAAATAAGAAATGGCCGGGGACAGCAAAGTGTGGGTAAAATAGTTGATTCACCCATATGGATGATAGCAGGCCCTCTGGTTATAAAAGAGTAAAAATGTTACAATACTTTATTCTGCTATTATGATAAATATACAAATGACATAGTTATCCTAGTGAAGTGCAGTCCAGTATGTGCTGGGGGTGCACCAGCCTGCGGACGTTAGTATTTAACAATCTATACAGATAAATTGAAATGTCTGTTTGTTGTTCCAAATTAATAGTTTTTCGCTAAATGCACATCATGAATTTATCAAAATTCAAATCATGAATCGTAATATAATAATAACTGTCACCAAGTATATCACTGGCCTGATCCCAAACATTGTTGTGGTCGGCACTTGATTCAACCCGATGTGGCTGATCACCAGATTTTTATACGGAGCGACTGCCATCTGACCTTCGCAACCCATTTAACGAGGAAAATCTGTGATCTGGGTTAAACCAGTTGTCAGACTATTTGAGGCCTCCGACTGACTTGTAACGATTGCCAAACAACACTCGTCTTCGAGTTCGACGCTGAGAAACCTTAGTGAACAACGCGGCTGTATGCAAAGCGCAAAATTTGCAAAAGACTCAAAATTAAGTGGGTTTCTATCGCATTCCTAGGAGTCGTAACTTCCCATGACTGTCTCAACTACCCAAGGTGAATGCGGCTGCTATAAAAAAAATAGAGGATGGTGCAAGTCATGAGCGACAGGATAATTTATATAGATAAATAAAATTGAAGTGTCTGTTTGTTATTCCAAAATAACAGCCTTTTACTAAATGCATATGAAAGTATACACGCTACTGACATAAAAAAAAACAATATTTAATTTCTTTGTCAGTAATCTCCGAAACAGCTGGACAGATTTTAACGGGACTTTCACTGGCAGGTAGCTTATGTTACAAGGAGTAACTTAGGCTACTTTTATTAAAAAAAACATTTAGAGTTCCGCTGGAATAAAACTAAATCTACGCGGGTGAAACCGCAGGGCACAGCTAGTACATAAAATAAATATACTCGCGCCATCCCAGAAGGGTCCCTTAAGGGCCCCCGAAGAGGTAATCAGAGATGTTGTGACAACAACACTCATCATTTCAGCTGACAGACGCCCACTGCTGGGCATAGGCTTCCCCCAAAGGGGGGGGGAGGCAATAATCGCCACACTTGGCAGGCGGATTGGCGATCGCAGTAAGATGTTGCTTTGACTCGGATGCTGCTGCCCACCTTCCGGTAATCCCTCAGCTGATTTCTACGGCACCCACAGGAAGAGGGGGGGGAGTGGTATTCTAATGTACAACAGCAAACACAACCCTCACTGGATCATACTAGCGACCCGCCCTATTTTCATTTCGGGTTACGATGTTTTAAAGCTACAGCTACAAAATGTAGAATGAAAATAAATATCTAGGACACTATTGTGTTTTGAAAAGTTAATCGGTTCGTTTGGAGTATCAAATACATTCAGTATTAAGGCACGGAACTCTCGGAGATTATATTAACACATAACCTGTTTTGTCATACACTTTCATATGCATTCATAGCTCTGAAAGCACCAGTTTTAGCACTTCACTAGCGCTTTATGTGTCAGCTAAAGCGAAATTATACACTTTTACACCCCAATACACGCTTTATGGGTTCAATATCTTATGAGTTTTAAGAATATGCTTATATGTAATAGTAAATTTATTATCCCTGGGGAACTACAACAAGCCGGAACACCAGCGTTCTTTCAAGCGATTACGACTTACCATTTACCTACGCCAGAAAATGTAATTTTAAGTTTTTCCAATCTCAGCAATGTAATTAACCTTGTGGGGAGAGCGAGTGATCATGCTCATCCCCAGCAAAGGTAGATCTTACACTGAGGCGGGTGTCATGTCTGGGGAACACCGGCGAACACTGTTGGTTGGAAACTCTTATTGCGCGATTTAGGTTCTTGTGTATTTGTACTCAAACTTTGCAATTGTTAGCGAGTAGCGCCATCTATGTAGCGAGTCGAGAAACGCTGTTACGACAAAGCACCGTGAGAATATTTTCTCTTTATAATATAAGTACTTAGAGAAGCTCGTGGCACAGTTGCTATTGCGCATATCATTCAATCAGAGAAGTTAAGCAACCATACGCCTAGCCAGTAGTTGGAGAGCACGTTAATCCGTCGGTCCCGGTTGCCAATTTAACATCTTTAGCAATTGTTACAGGTCAGTCGGAGGCCTAAAAATAATCTGACAACTGGTTTAACCTAGATCACAGATTCTCTTCCTAAATGGGGTTGCGAAGGTCAGATGGCAGTCGCTTTGTATAAAAATCAGGTGATCAGCCACATCGGGTTGAATCAAGTGCCGACCCCAACAATGTATGGGATAAGGCCACGGAGATGATGATGATATAATATAAGTACTTTGTAATGAAATGTACATGATGCCAGCTAAGTTTCTTGCCGGTTCTTCTCAGCAGGCTAGTTTCCGTACCGGTAATCAACTCTTCGGCGTTCATAAGTGTCTTACCAGGAGCTAAGCTTTGTAAAACATTTTGATTTTCATTCTATACATCATCTTCTCCCTGGCCTTATGCCATGTATTTGGGGTCGGCACTTCAATTCAACCTGATGTGTCTGATCACCTGATTTTTATACGAAGCGACTGCCATCTGACCTTCATAACCCCTTTATCGAGGAAATTCAGCAATCTGATTTAAACCCGTTGTCAGACTTTCTTACGCCTCTGACTGACCTGTAACGATTGCCAAAGATGTTAAATTGGCAACCAGGACCGACGGCTTAACGTGTTCTCCGAGGCACGGAGGGATCTCGGGCGGTCACCCATCCAACTACTGGCTAGGCGCAATAGCAATAGCACGAGCTGCTCCATATATATTCTATAGATCAATCCAACAAAATAAAAATAATATCCTCTAGTAACTTGCACCACCCGACGCCCTTATCCTCGCCATTTGATGTATTATGACAATAAATCAGCTGGAAGGGCCGATGTTATCTGCGCGGGCTGTATTCGCTCATATTTCGAGCTCATTGATTTGGCCCCTTCACTTGTTTCTGCTATATTAATATCATCTGTGTTTATCACTGTATATCTTTGTTTTCAAAACTGTACGTTTTTTGATGCACGAATGGGAACGTAACCTATTAAGAAGTTATTTTAATACAAGTTCATTTTCTTTATCTTTATTTATGTAAGTTTACTACAAGATTGAAAAATCCTCAATGCGGGAAGTACTAGTAAAAATTTAAATGGGACTAACTTCGAAGTATACCATAAAAATATCTAGGTATACTTATATTATAGAGCTGAATAGTTTGTTTGTTTGGTTGGATGCGCTTATCTCAGGTACTAGCTACTGGTTTGAATTGAAAAAATATTTTTGGGCACGGTAGATTGCTTTTACTGAGATAAACCTGGCAAAAAAACTTAGCAAAACAGGTGATATTTAATAAAAAATATGTTTACAATTTTGATCATTGCATTAATGAAAATATAAATAAACTAGCTTCGGAATAGTTGCTATTACGCATATCATTCGATCAGCGAAGTTAAGCAACCCTAGCCCTAGCCAGTAATTGGATGGGTGACCGCCCGAGTTCCCTCTGTGCCTCGGAGAGTACGTTAAGTCGACGGTCCCGGTTGCCAATTTATCATCTTTGGCAATCGTTACAGGTCAGTCGGAGGCCTCAAATAGTCTGGCAACTGGTTTAACCCAGATCACAGATTTTCCTCGTTAAAGGGGTTGCGAAGGTCAGATGGCAGTCACTCCGTATAAAAATCAGGTGATCAGCCACATCGGGTTGAATCAAGTGCCGACCCCAACAATGTTTGGGATAAGGCCAGGGAGATGATGATAGATTAGCCAAGTGCATAGTAGAATGCAAATTTCAAGCCGATTTATTCCTGAGATGTTAAGGTTAGACAGACACACTGAACGAGACAATGGAACCCAAAACATTATAACAAGTCTAGTCAAAGTATAGACACCCTTATAGCCTACTTGAGTATTTCATACTCAAGTCACGTAATAAGTAATGTAATAGCAATAACTATCAATAACCTAGTTTATAAGTTACTGCGAAAACATTTACGTAATGACCACTTTGATTACTGTTTTTATGTTCTGTACTAGGGACGTTAGTTCCCTCGAGTGATGGGGCTACCTTTCATAATAAATAGATCAATTAAGCTGAATTTACCTGCTTTACTAGAATACATATACTCACGCCTGTATTCCCAGAAGGTACAAGTGTTGTAATAACAACACCTACTTTTCACCGAAGATGATTAAGTGCCAACGTGACAGATGATGAGTCTATCGCCGTCTCAGGTATACATACGTCTTTGAATTACTTTTCAGACATAATATGCAGGTTTTCTCACGATGTTTACCTTCACCGTAAAGCACGTGGTGTAAAATGATTGCACATAAGTTTTTAGAAAAATTTATTGGTACGGGGTTCGCTGGGATTCAAACCAGTGTTGCTAGCGTAACAAGTGACTACTTAAACTGATTTGACTACTCACATCTCGATAAATCAGTCCAGCTATTTCAGAGATTAACCGGTACAAACAGACAGAAAGCAATGATAAATTAAAAAAATGTTTTTTTCTTTATTATATTACCGTATGTTATTTCAAATTTACGTATGCATTTCAAGAAAATCTGTTAATTTGAAAATACAAACAGACACCTCAATTAAATGTATCTATATGGATTGGGTGATTGTATAGTGTGACCAGATAATATAATAGTGTATTCGTGGAGAGAATGTGAAGTTAGCACGCTATGACATCATTGATCGTCACATCCGACCGAAGTTTCTAGAAGTTGTCGCGAGAACGTAACACTCGTAAAAGATTCGTAGGGTGTCCGATGAAGTTATGCGGAATAATATCCCAACGTAATAATATATTAACGATATTGTTTGCCATAGATCTTAAGGTTCCGCTCTAGACAGCATACGAACTTATATACATATAAGTATTGAAATTCTAGCTAGTTTACGGTTTCACCCGTAGACTTAATGTTAGACAGACAGAGGATTTTTTTTTAATTGTTTTTTTATGTCAGTACCGTACATACTTTCAAATGCATTTAGTGCAAAGCTATTAATTTGGCTAATCATCTTTCCACTTCGATTTTGGATTGTTCTAAATGCGACATGACAGCTTCTTTATAAACATAATAGAAGGGAAAGTAGAAGGGAAGAGAGGAAAAGGAAGACCAAGGCTCACATACATGAGACAAGTTGAAGAAAAGGTGTCAGTCATGTCGTATAAGGAGGTCAAAGAGATGACAAAGGCACTTGACAGAGACAAGTGGAAGGAGTTGCATCGGTTACACCGACAAGAGTCTCATTACTCTTAAATTTATGGTTAAATCATGATGTTAATTTGGACATTTTATGTATGTATATGTATAGATTAGGTCTGCCTCGTTTTTCTGTCAATTCACAATAAAATGCCCGGAGTTTGGAAGTTGGCGGTGTTTACACCCCCGTGCCTCGGAAAGCACGTTAAGCCGTTGGTCCTACGCCTGATCTCTCTCCGGTCGTGTCGGATTACCTCCCATCCCACTATGAGAGTGAGGGAATAAAGAGTGGACCTGTGTTTGCACACACACTTGTGCATTATAATATCTCCTGCGTACATGGCTAATCCCCGTTGAGATTAACCGCCGTAACCGAAATTCGGTAGGAGATCATTATTATCATTATTTATTTATAGATTAGGTCTTAAAATTATGGGACTTTAAGTCACAACTTCTTAAAAGCTCTATACAGTTGTGCTAATTGTGCTTATAACTGCCACTTATTTTCAACGGACCCACATTTTTTCTCAAAGTAATGTGAGACTTGCTTCATCGCGAAAGCATATTCTTAAAGCGTGATGTGGAACTGAGTAGCGCCATCTATCGGTTGATTAATATGGAGATACTTTTTTTGAGAGAGTCATCGAATTTAATTTTAATAGCATTCCACTTTCCATGGTAACGACGCCTTAAAACCTTGCATTGTTGCCTTTCTGGTCAACTCAACTTTTTTGGGGTTCTTACAGTGTCTTCAGTATGATTTATTCTAGTTTAATCCCTTCATTTGATCCACTCTTGGTTATTCTTTTGTTTTAATACCGTAATGATCAACTTTATATTTAGTCATTTAGGTCTGATCCACCACATGAACTCAAGTTCCTTTTGACAAGTGTGTGTGTGTATGTGTGCAGGAGCAAAGATGTCCCGTTGGCGCGGGTTCGATGGCGCCGGGTGAGTGTGCTAGCCGGCTAGGCGCCGATGCGCGCCTGGCTAGTGGTGTGTGCGGCGCTGGCACTCGCGCCGTGCCGAGCGACCGCGGCGCACCCGGACCCCGCGCGTTTGGAGCACATCAAGTCACAGATACTCGCCAAGGTATGGCACACACTGTGATACACGCCAAGGTATGGCACAAACATTGTTACTCGCCATGTTATGGCACAAACATTGTTACTCGCCAAGGTATGGCACAAACATTGTTACCGCCAAGGTATGACACAAACAGTTACTCGCTTAGGTACGGCACACTTTGTGTTACTCGCCCTAATGACTCGACTTTCTTAATGTTACCCGCCAAGATATCTCTCACAGGTATATTAAATTAAGCGTAATTAGCAGAAACGAGAAGTTTCGCTTTATTAATAAAAATGTAACACATTTTACTCTGTACACCAGCTATTATGGGAACACATGCCTTGGCAAGAGCAATAGGAAATAATTCACCGGAGAACTTAGCATGAGAGCTCCTTATGGACCAGACCATAAGCTCAACTGCAAACATAAAGGTTTGGCTTGTTTATAATTGATATAGTTGACTAATTCCTATGTCGATATCTTCCAGCTGGGTCTCTCAGCACGACCGACGCCTCTCGGCGCGCCGCCACGAGACGTGGTTCGGCAGATATTAGCACGAGCGGCCGACCCGCACCCGCCGCCACGGCACGACGACGAAGCTGAACAAGCCATGAGGGAGGTCATTGCCATCGCACATAGAGGTATTACTCTACTGTCTAGCTATAGTAGCAAATTTTAAGCTAAGTTACCTTTGAAACTGACGTTAAATTAAGTGTCTTTTAAGTCGAATAACTTTTTTTAAATTTTTAATTTTGACCATCATCTGACTAACTAAGCAATATAAGATGTTTTTTTATTTGAAGATGTTTAGGGATTGATTGTTTTATTTATTAACCTATAAGTATAACGTTCGAAATATTTTTAAAAGGAAAATACAGGTTTATACGGCATCGTGTACAAGGCTACAGCAATGCAGATTAAGGGCTGCTAATACTTTCTTTTTTTTAGTAAATCGGGATGTCGAAATCCGAACCTTATTGCAAAACATCGGCTAAGATAATCCTTGCTCTAAAAGTAGTGCCATCTCTGTGATATTGATTTCAAAAGTGATGGACATAGTTTTAGTCTTGGTTTAAGCCATGTTCTGCAATAAGGACATAAAGTTTTACAACCACTTTCTCTAGATTATTTTCCTTGGGATGATTATGGATCTTGTCTTGAAACTGGACTGAAGTAGTTAAATGAGAAGTTAGAAATCTGCTCTTAGAGTAATGTGAAAAAAGGTTTAAAAGTGGAAAAACAATATAAGAGTCGCCATGAATTAAGTTTTCAGAGCGACTTTATTTCAACACTAGCCATATTCTAGTTGTGGTCAATTTGTTAATCTATAAAAGTTCACGTGAATTAAGGGTTGACACTAAAGTTTTTAAAATGTACTCCTTATTTACTGTCAAACTAATGTCAATTTGTACATCAAGAGTGACAACCCTTAATTCACGTGATTTGTCAATTTGAAGTTTAGAAAAATACGTAAATGACGTATACGCGATCGGCCACAATGTGACATCCCTAAAGACATTATGCCAAAGTCGCTTATTATCTCGTAGATGCTCGCTTCTGTTAGAGTGTGTAATTTTGAACGATTTTTCCCTAGATTCCATTCTGTTTGAAGTAAGGTTATATTTATGCTCTACCCTGCTCTTCTACTACATAACAGTCTCACCATCAACAGTCAGTGTTGGTGGTGAGACTGTCATGATAGTTAAACTCATCTTCCAAGATAAATTTATATGTGTGTCATGTCAAATATGTCACTGTCATGTCGTCAAACTATCGTGACAATAAAAGTACCTCCTGAGGGCTTAGTGCGAGTTATTCACTGCCACCGTCACAAGTCATCGCGTCAAGGTAACCGCAGATTTGTATGATCGGAACAGCGCCCCTGTCGGCCTAAAGATGACACTATTGTGAGCCCATACAAATCTGCGTTTACGTCGACGCGATGACTTGTGACGGCGATTTTAAGAAAACTTGCACTAGACACTCAGGGCTAGGTACAACCTCTTTCGTATACAATCTCTCAAATGCTAGATTTCTAGAACTTCTTATTTCATCTAGATCCTCAGCTTCTTACAGACACATGTATAGTAAATCTTTCACTTCATTCACATACTTATCATATAAAATGTTCACAGCCCTAGAGTAACGTAAGAAAACAAAATAACAATAGGCGTTCCAAGACTAACATACAACCAAATAAAATCTAGCTAGATCTTATTGGTATTTGATCGATGGTTATTACAAAGAATAGGGTAGCAACCGTATGAGGCTAAGAATTCAAAGACTTGGTAATGATTTCCTAAGTATTTCCCTGTGCCAACAGCAGGAACCTTGAATATATCTATACCTAGACCTAAGGGCACTTCCGCATTTATTAGCATAACATTTTCATTGTATCCTAAAGCGAATAGTCATTGTTATTTGTAAGGTATATTTTTGTAAGTCATAGGTTTTGTATAGAAACTTGTACCTAAGATGTATCGGCTGTTTGCGAGTTAGTTTTACAAGAAATACTCCAGAACATCTTATAATATGAATATGATAGTTCATTTCTATCAGATTTGACTTGGTATGGGTGGAATTTAATAGCTTTCATATCTTGTAGCTTTCATTAGCATTATAAAGAGTTAAAAAGATATTATCGTCAGCTCACAGCTTCGTCTACATGATAGTAAGATTTCACATACTATCAACCCCCATTTGGTCCCCTTAGTAATGAATTCTAAGACAACCCTTGCTGCAAGCACAAGAACCCCAAATGTCATGCCTCTAAAACTAGGAGTCAAGACTTGTACGTCTTATGAGTATGTTTTAGTTTCATTCTTTGTAAGTAGATGGCGTGAGTAGTAAAATAGATCGCGCTATTGAAAGTTGTACATAAATATTATAAAACTGTATTGTTAGTATGTAAGACATGCCATGTCCCACGTATGTGGTTTCGCCCGTGTAAACTTAATTTCATTGGTGCCTTTATTTCGCGGACTCCGTCCATTCTTTTTCTTAATTAAAAGCATAAATAGTAACGACAGCTATCTGCAAGTTAAAGTCCTTGTTAATTTGGAATTGCAAATAGACACTTCAATCTATATCTATACATCTATACAGATAAATAAAATTGAAGTGTCTATTTGTAATTGCAAAATAACAGTTTTTCACTCAATGCATATGAAAGTATACGCGGTACAGACACAGAAAAACCAAGTTTTAAAATTTTTCCCTGTCTGTTTGTTCCGGGTAATCTCCGAAACGGCTGGACGGATTTTGACGGGACTTTCACTGACGGATAGCTAATGTTACAAGGAGTTACTTAGGCTACTTAGATTTAAAAAAACATTAGGGATCCTCGGGCAACCATGAAATTAAAATCTACGCGGGTGGAACCGCGGGGCACAGCTAGTTTATACTACGACTCGGATTTGGAAGCACGTGTTCGTTTGTTGGAAAACGACAGAGAGTTATTCCGGTCTGGTCCCCTCGTTTGATCCACTCTTGATCCGTTGGTTGAGCGCAATTAAGCTTACTACGCGTAATATCTCTTATCGTTTTTCTATAGAATGCTACTCTATGTAAGATTTCCTAAAATATTCCTTTTAAAAATATTTTTTACATTTTATTACAGATTTTTTATTTATTTTTACTTTACATATGCTCAATGTATCACTTGGCTGGTGATTCGTAGAGTATTTGTAAAGTTATTTTGTCTTTTATAAAATGCAATGCGTTTTAGATCTAGATCTTATAATATAAATTCAATAATCCATCAACTCTTATTAGTAGATTAGTTAGACCCACTAGTAAGAGACATGTATATGACTTGTACATACGTCTCTGTATCTCAGTCAAAATACATCACAGTAAAAGTTGATGGTGAGATCTGTGATCAGTACACCAAGTGCTGTTTTAACATGTTTAAACGTTGACTATACCGTATTGCGTGTTTTCCTCATTTAGTATGGGAACGTTAGCGCCCCTACCGGCGAGTGTGGGAAGTTTTACATCTCCATACAAAAAAAGCGCAAAACGCAACGTCAAGGGAACGTTCGAACGTGTTTAAACATATACTTCAGGCACAGAGTACCCTTATTACGATTTACGCACCGTTTTCGTGATCTATACTCGCTAGCGTTACGTACAATATTTGTATGACATATTTTAGTTCGTCACGTCACCGCTTGGAGGCGCTGTACAATTTCTCATACAAATATTCGGTGGAGACGCTAGCAAGTGTAAACTCGTTTTATGATTTGATGTTTAGTATATACTATTTTTTTCCGTTGTTATGTACGAGTTAAGGAATGTAATGTCAATCTAGTTTTTAACCAACATTTTTTATTATTTTTCGCAAAATACTTGGTCAAAATATAACAGTAAGTTTTTTTTTAGTCGAGACACTTTATTCACAAAATTAATTAATGTAGTGATTATAAAAATGTACATTTTTGTGAAAAAGCGATTGATAAATAACATATTTAATTTGCATGTGTTAGTTATAAGTAATTAATACTAAATAATATTTATTATCGCTCTGCCTTAAAATATGTAAATGTATCAAATGACCCATCACTCTTGTTCAAATGACTCTTGTTCTTAATTGTGTTTAGATTTTGTTTTAAGTTTGATTTCAGCTCTCTACCGAGTTTTCAGCGAAACTTATAACATCTTCCTGAAAAGGTACATATTATATTTTCTTATTGATCGATTACGTTAAAACTCGTTCATAGTAAAACTTTCCGAACTCAGCGGTAAAATGAAAATGATTTATTCTGTTTAGGCCCTGGTAAGGCACTTATGAATGTCGAGGAATTTACCACCGGTTCGGAAACTAGCCTTCTGAGAAGAACCGGCAAAAAACTCAGCTGGCATCATGTACATTTCATTACACAGTAAACAATGATAATTACAATAAAAACATTTAAAATTATTCACAAATAAACTTTATAATCAAGTAACTCTGGCGATTTGAACGATTTTTAAAAGTACAAAAAATGTACTCTAAGTTTAGTTTTTTCTTTTCACTTGTCGTAAATGTGCTAATTGCGTTTCTTTCTAACCTTTTTATTTACATTTCAGCTGAAGAATCGATGTAAAACGACCGGGAAGGTGAAAATCAATGTAAGTAATAATTATTGAAAATCACATCAAATTTCTGCTAACATATAATATGATATAGGTTTATTTTTAAATCTTTTCCTTCACCGTAAAGCTCGTGGTTTGACATCGATAGTTACAGAACAAGGTTTGAACTTACTACTAAGCCACATAACCATCACCGCTCTACATATTTTTCAAAATAATAAAAGTATATGCCCTCGCCTGTACTCCCGAGTGGGTAGGCAGAGGTGTACTTATAGTCCACTCACATTTCGCCAGTTATGTTGAAGTCCCAAGTAATAGGGGCCTATATAGTGGCAATTTCTTCTCCTGAGAGGCTTTAACATAGAAAAATAGTAAATTTTAAATTCAAATACAAATTCAAAATAGTTATTTGTTATACAAGAGTGCAAAGTTGCTTTTTAACCGCGTGTTCAATTTTGATGACCGAGCAAGCGAAGGATTCCAAATTAGAATCCTGAGCGTTAGCGAGGGAATCAAAAGAGCACGAGGTGAAAAATCTTTGCACTCGAGTGCAACACGTAACTTTTCATTCCACCTCAGCGAGGAAATGACTAAATGAAAAAAAAACGTTTACAATCACAAGATAGGTACACTTTTATTTCAGTTTAGGTATTAATTACTACATTATGACAGGTAAGTATTACAGAATAATCTTTTTAATTCACAAACTTAGTGCACACGATGTTCTAAATTCAATTTACTTTATCCTCTAGAGAATAAAAACGGCTTTTCCACTCAGATATTGAAGATTAAAAATACTCTTTCCGAGATGGTGGGATGAAAATATCTTTATTTGATTAGACTTTTAACAAAGTACTTTCAAATCGTCACAATGACACAATTACACAAGATTATACATCCAACCGCCAGGTTTGGAAGGTTGCTTTTACTGAGAAGAACCTGGCAAGACACTCAGTAATTAATTACTCTTTTAAAAAAAATATTTTACAATTCTGATTAATACAATATTAATCATTAAAAAAATACACATATAAGCCCATGGACAATGTTCCAGTGCACAGAAGTCAATAAAAATAATAATATAAAAACTAAAAGTAACTAGCTAAGTTAAGCTTCAAAAATGACGTTCAACGAGTGTTCCAACTGTCCCTTATACATATTTTCTTATTTGATTGCCACCGGGCACAAATCCAAGCTCCGGGCTGCTACTGGGAAATTGTAGATGGGAAAACCCAATAACCTTTTGCCCGATATGGGGATCGAACCTAGAACATCGTGTTCCACAGGTTTACGACCACTAGACCATCGAAGCAGTCACTAAAACCCGATTTTTAAGATGGAAAGCAAGCATACAATCCACCTGATGGTGAGTGAACACTGCAAGCTTTAGAGCATTACAATGCCAGGGTAGACACACACATTAAGAAATCTATACTTGTATTATTAAGCTGCAGCTGGTGCGATTTGAACAATTCTTTTAGTGTTAGATAGCCCATTTATCGATGTTATCATCATGCTAGGACCAATGCCGTAAAAGTTACAATTGCAAAATAATCTGGGTAAATATAACCAAATGTAGTCGACTGAAAAATACTTCAGTATATCGACCTTTTTCCAATCTAACCAAACGTCCAACATGAACTCAAAAGTTAAATTTTAAAGTCCTTTACTGCATATAATCTTTAGAAATCGGCTATATTCCCTAGAGTAGTGACTGCGCAAACCGTAGACCTATTATAGTATAAAATAACTGGGTTGTAGGTCGGTTATGCGTTTGGGCGGCAGCCAGATATGGGCGGGCGGGATTTAGTGTGCCGTTCTAACGCGACGATTTATACCACTGGGTTTTTTTTATTATTTGCTTCTTGGTTTTCTAAATTTACAGAAATAGCAACTACTCCTAAAATGTTATTGTACTTTGTGTTTTACTTAAAGAATAGCTAATCACCCTGTTTTATAGAAAAACTAGCTATCCGAAGGGGTAGGCAGAGGTGTTGTAATAACAACACCCACTTTTCACCGAAGATGATTTAGTGCGAACGTGACGGATGGACTAGCTGTGATCGGAAAATGATGTATTGCCATATGTTTGTGGATCACCCTTATCATTAATGTGTGGAAGTTTGTTACTCTTTCACGCAAAAAATATTGAATTTAATTTATTGAATCTTTATAATAATAGCTTATACATCTATACAGATAAATAAAAAATACAGAAAGATAAATAAAATTGAAGTGTCTGTTTGTAAATCCAAAATAACAGCTTTTCACTAAATGCATATGAAAGTATACACGCTACTGACACTAAAAACCAAGTTATATTTTTTTTCTCTGTCTGTCTGTTTGTTCCGGGTAATCTCTGAAACGGATGGACGGATTTTTACGAGACTTTCACTGGTAGATAGCTGATGTGACTTTTATTTATTAAAAATATTAGGATTCTGCGACAATAAGGATGAAACTAAATCTACGCGGGTGAAACCGCGGGGCACAGCTAGTAAATACATATAATTTATTAAGATACTCTAGCTGTGTCTGGCAAACGTTGTATAGCATTAATTTTTTTGGGGTGGATCTTTTAGGGGTGTGAAATATAGATGTTTCCCGATGCTCAGACCTACCCAACATACACACAACATTTCATACTAACAGTCCAGCCGCTTCAGAGGCGTTTGGTAATAAACACCGCGACACGAGAATTTTATATCTATACATCTATACAGATAAATAAAATTGAAGTGTCTGTTTGTAATTAGAAAATAACAGCTTTTCACTAAATACATATGAAAGTTTACACGGTACTGACACAGAAAAACCAATTATTAATTTTTTTCTCTGTCTGTCTGTTTGTTCCGGGTAATGTCCGAAACGGCTGGACGGATTTTAACGGGACGGATAGCTAATGTTACAAGGAGTAACTTAGGCTACTTAGATTTTATAAAAAAACATTAGAAATCCGCGGGCAACCATGAAATTAAAATCTACGCGGGTGAAACCGCGGGGCACAGCTAGTATTAAAATATGCGGAGAGGCTATCGCCGTGTCAGGCACTATACATAGTCGTATACATGGGCCAAAAAGGTGACATATGAAAGATAGATCAACATTAACATGCAACTCAGATGCAAATGTTGAGATGGTGCGTAACGTGACTGGCCAAAGTAAGGAATAAGTTTTTAAGGGGCAGTCTGAAAGTAGTTTGAGTGACTGAGAAGTTGAAGAATAAACATTTTGTGGTATCGCATGTTATGGGGCGTGGACAATGTTGCCAGAATATTTTGGGAATGTGTATAGTTGAAAGAGGTGAGGAAGATCTATGAAACTATGTATGAACTAGCTGTGCCCCGCGGTTTTACCCACGTAGATTTAGTTTCATCCTTATTGTTGCGGAACCTTAGTATAAAAAAAAAGCTAAAAAATTGCCTAAGTTACTTCTTGAAACATCAGCTTCAGAGATTACCCGGGAACAAACAGACATATAGACAGACAGAGAAAAAAAAATTTACTTGGTTTTTTAGCGTCAGTAACGTGTATACTTTCATATGCATTTAGTGAAAAGCTTTTTGGAATTGAGTTATTTTGGAATTACAAACAGACACTTCAATTTTATTTATAATAATAATAAACGTTTATTGATTTCAATAAGCAGCAACAAAACAAATAAAACTGATACAAAAAAAAATATACAAAAAAGAATACACAAAAGAAATAAGTAGTGTTTTTATGGTGCAAAGTGGTTCGCACCAGTACATCGGGTGTTGCCGCACATTGTCATCAAAGGGCCACAACTCAACTATACCCGCAGACCAAACTGGAATCCAGTTCAATCTAGCGGAGCTGATTTTCAGTGTGACCCACACTATCTGCATTTTTTTTTTATCTGCATAGATGTATAGATTGTATGAAAGATGATATGATGGTTACAAAAGGATTTAATACAAATAAGACAGCTGACAAAGAAAAGCATAATGAAAATGGAGAAGGGCTGGAGGATTAAAACCTAACGCAAGGCACAGTAAAAATATCAGCTAAGTATGGAATCTCAACCTTACTTTTTAGGATTTTCAAAATAATAACTAAAAAAAAAGTAATGATATAAGTTGTCATACTTTTTAAAATAAGCTCTTCTTTTATTTACTGTCAAAGTAATGTCGCTTTGTCGATTTGAGGTAAGTAATGTCTGTGAAATATGTTAATGACGTCATGTCAGGGCCGCTTATTATCTCATAGATACACGCGTCTGTGTAAGTATAATTTCCAACGATTTGTTCATAGATTTCATATTGCTTGTAACCTTATATTCATTCTGTGGTGCAGGTTTCCTCACGATATTTCCTTCGTATTTATGCTTTAGAAAACTCATTGTCGGTATACGAACTCGCGTCGCTTGCGTTACGAGTACCTACTAATAAAACCACTCGGCCTCTGCGGTTTTCTGTTTCATTCATTTGTTTGTCAAATGTAAGTAAACATACTTTATTCAGAAGCAAATAAATGTGGTGTTGCGCTCAGCATTAGGCGGACATTGTTATGGCAAGATTTATGCAATCACCCTTTGATAACAAACTAGCGACCCGCCCACGCCTCGGGTTACATTTTTTTTCAGAAATAATACAAAACTCAGCTTTTTCTCCACTTTCTATACATCTAAATATATATAACTCAAAGGTGACTGACTGACTGGCATAGTGATCTATCAACGCACAGCCCAAACCACTGGACGGATCGGGCTGAAATTTGGCATGCAGGTAGATGTTATGACGTAGGCATCCGCTAAGGAAGGATTTAGATTAATTCTACCCCCAAGGGGATAAAATAGGGGATGAAAATTTGTATGAAACTAAATTTACGCGGGTGAAATTGCGGGGCGCAGCTAGCATAATATAGAATTATTTAAGCTGTAACTCCACGGAATACAACTCCCTACAAGATAGTCAAAACCGTATCAAAATCGGTAACATATTTAAGGAGAACAATGCGTTCAAACAGACAAAGCATCTAATTTTGTATGGTAATGCCGACCGATGACCGATCGGGATCGGTGAATGTTTGCCCTAACATTTTATATGCAAAAAAAATATGTATTTTAAAAAGTATACACGTTTTATGTCTATTGTCTGGTTCCCATTCAACTTTGCTTAGTTAGGGACTAACTGTGGCACTGTGTGATAATATTCAAACATTATTAGTAATCTAAGCTTCACTTAATAACGCGGTTCCAGTTAGCTGGCGGTCCCAGTCGCCTGAAGGCTTAGTGCGAGTTTTTCACTGCCGCCGTTACAAGTCACCGCGTCAGGTTTATAGAATATAGGATTAAGTGCGAACATGACAGAGGGTGAGTCCATCGCCGTCTCAGGTAGGTACTTTAGTTTTCTCACGATGTTTTCCTTCACGGTAAAGCACGAGGGGTGATATTAGCACATTTAAGATTTTAGAAAAACTCATTGGTACAGGACACTGGGGTCCGTACTTGCGTCGCTTGAGTAGACGACTGCTCGAACCCCACGCCCTCAAATCTGTTTTTTTTTAAACTGTACCTATAATAATAAACATTGCGGTTAATGAATAAAAATACTAATTAATTGAACACTTGACCCAATTCGTTGTCGCGGTGAGTGCCAAGATGGCAAGGCAGCCGTTACTTTTATCAATAAAACCTTAATAATAATGTTTATCTGTTTCTCATTTCAGGACAAGCAGAACCTTGAAGATGTTTTGAAGGCCACAGAGTAGCTGTCTACTTCATACAATGCTTTAAGACTGGTGAGATTATTTTATTGCCTTTTAGTGCCTCGGAGAGCATGTAAAGCTGTCGGTCCCGGTGGCCAATTTAACATCTATGGCAATAGTTATAGGTCAGTCGGAGTCTGACAGCTGGTTTAACCTAGAGTACCGATTTTCCTCGTAAAAGGCGTTACGAAGGTCAGATTCAAGTCGCTTCGTATAAAAACCAAGTGCCGACCACAACAATGTCCCATACATATACGGCAGGGAGCGGTTTTTGAATCTATAATTGGACCAATGATTTTTAACCGACATCAAAAATAGTAGGAGGGTAAAAATACGTATAGAATGATACGTGATAGGATGAACAACAACCCAATTTAAAGTCCATCAGAGGATAGGTAGAGTGTGGCAGTAATTTAAGCTAATGAAGAGATTAGGCAGCAATGATGAATTAGTTATCTGGTAATTAATGTATTACTTATATCATTAGTGTATTTACTAACTATGTACATGTATAGGGTTTTGTTTATCAAAACAAGTAGCCATTAAAAGTTGTTAATTATCAATATTTATTATAATACTAGCTGTGCCCCGCGGTTTCACCCGCGTAGATTTAGTTTCATCCTTATTGTCGCGGAACCCTAATATTTTTAATAAATAAAAGTAGCCTAAGTTACTCCTTGAAAAATCACCTACCTACCAGTGAAAGTCCTGTTAAAATCCGTCCAGCCGTTTCAGAGATTACCCGGAACAAACAGACAGACAGACAGACAGACGGAGAAAATTTCCAAAACTTGGTTTTTTAGTGTCAGTAGCGTGTATAATTTCATATGCATTTAGTGAAAAGCTGTTATTTTGGAATTACAAACAGACACTTCAATTTAATTTATCTGTATAGATAATATTGTTGAGGCCCTGGGTAGACTACCCCCCCCCCCTTCACTATCTATTTATGTACTTATATAATTATTAAGAGAAAATGTTTGTACCTATTAGTATTATTGCTTATATTGAATTCATTAAAAAGTACTGGATCGATTTTGATCATTATTCCACTAATTTTACTAGTGGTTCCAAATCAAAAGCAAGTCACTGTCAGGATCTAGTCAATTATAACAAGGTAAAGACTGATTATATGATAATAGTTAGTACATAAGTAGCCGTGGTAGCCGTGGCATTGTGCAATCACCTGATACACAAGCGACGCAAGTTCAAATCCCAGTGGGACCTGTACCAATTATTTTTTCTAAAAACCTTATGTGCTGTGATTGCACACCACGTGCTGACAACATCGTGAGGAAACCTGCATATGTCTGAGAAGTAATTCAAAGACGTATGTATAGTGCCTGAAACTGCGGTCGATTCACCATCTGTCACGTTGGCACTTAATCTTCGGTGAAAAGTGGGAATTGTTATTTCAACCCCTTCCACCTTCTGGGAATACAGGCGTGAGCATATGTATGTTTCAATGGGTCACTTAATAGTTACATGGCAGAATAATCATACGCTTTATCTAGTCACAATGTTGACTTATGAACCCAATCAATATTTTGGTTAGTTTGTACTTGTTATGACAAATTGTATGTTATACAAATATCTGACTAATTATCATAAATACTAAATAGTTGATTACGTTAAGCAAAACATTTCAAGGAATTAGACAAAGTACAGAAGTGACCAAAAGGTTCGAGTAGTTGCCTGTTGCATGCAACAGATAAGAATATCAGGAAAAAAGGTACGCAAGCGACGCAAGTTTGAATCCCAACGCCTGTACCATAAGTTTTTTTCTAAAAACTTAAGTCCAGTGATTTCATAGCACGAGATTTTTACGGCGAAGGAATACATCGTGAGGAAAGTGCAGATAAATAAGCGCCTGCTCTGAAGAGTATTTCCAAAATAACAGCTCTTCCCTAAACGCATCTGAGAGTATTTACGAAACTTAGAAAAAAAATCTGTCAATACGGCTGGACCGATTTTAGCGGGACTTGTATTTGCATTGGCAGTAAGTAAGATTTTTATTAGGATTCCGCGAAAAGCCACCCATGAAATTAAGTGTACACAGGTGAAACTGCAGGGCACAGCTAGTCCTTACTCTTTTGATGGCACCTATAACAGAGTAAGGAACGGCAAAGTTTGGACCAACTATGATCGTGTAAGCAGAACGAAATAAGAACTTCTTAGCTTTGACATTTAATTTAACAAAAATGAATTGTTAAAGCTTAAAAGTTCTTAATGCACTCTGCTTAAACCGATGATGGTAGACGGAGGGAGGGCCTACCATCATTGATTTGTTACAAAAAGTCTAGAATCAATGACTTTGCAATATATAATAAGATAAGTAAGCCTATTTCAGTAACTAAAAATTATAATTGTGTCTGTTTGCGGATAAATTGTGTGTATTTAAGAGTTCAATGCCGACCGTTGACCGCTGTCACTATCTGTCCACATGCTACAGTCACTGATCTCATGATCTGTCACTTCTGCCATGAATCTCCAAGATAAGTGACCAGCACAGTGCGTGAGTACTAGTTGAGTTCAATGTTTGATTAAATTGTAATGAATTAATGAACTGAGAACAAATGTATACACGTATGTATAGTGGCTGAGACGCTGATGGACTCACTTTGTCACGTTGGCATTTAATCATCTTCGGTGAAATTTGGGTGCTGTTACACCTCTGCCTACCCGTTCGACCCTTGATAAATATTTTAGAAGTTACACAGAGCAGTTTCAGAAGTATTGAATGCATGTTTTAGATGCTACAAAAGACGTATAGGGAGATCAAGGAGATGCACTTGATAGAGACGAATGGAAGAAATTGCATCACTTACACCGACAAGAGTCACAACTCTTAAATGTATGATGATGATGACAAAAGACCAATGAAATTTCTTCATTTTATTATTACGAATGTGTAGTTTTAACAGCCTTTTAGAAGAGACTTAAGAGAGTTAGGGGTTGCATAGTGGAATCTTCCGATCGAAATGCAGAGCTGCCTGGGGACTGTACCTCCACCTCCCAGAAAATAACGATCTTTGAATAAGCAATGGTGCTTCAAAAAAATATTATTTGTCTGAGGTCACTCAACTGCTGCCGTCAAAATAGAATTGGAAAATCCTAATAACACTTTGCCCGACTGCACGCAGGACCTTATGTTCCGCGACCACTCGACTAACGAGCTTCTGCGTTGGTTTCAATCATAGGAAATTGATACATAATATCTAAAAGATACGGTCCAGTTTCGTATTTTTAAAACTAGCACTCGACGATGAGTGGAACGCTGAGAAACCTTAGTGAATGATACGGCTGGTATGGTGTTGTAAAAACCTCATTTATACAGTGAAAAACTCGCACTAGGCACTCGGAGAGTTTTTCACTGCCGCCGTCACAAGTCACCGCATCAAAGTTAACGCAGATTTGTATTTATATTTTATTTATCTGAGTGTATGCATAGGTATACCATTTATGTATTATAGCTGTATGTAGATCAGTGAACAACCCTTATCAAGCATACAATGATGATAACCCGGATGTGACACTTGAAGTGGTCGCCAATAGGTATCATTTACACAGTGACTCTTCGTTAAACAAATAAATACGCGTTCATTACTTATTGCTTTGACAATTATGAGAAGAACTTCAATTGTTATATCTATACATCTTCTATACAGATAAATAAAATTGAAGTGTCTGTTTGTAAATCTAAAATAACAGCTTTTCACTAAATGCATATGAAAGTATACACGCTACTAACACTGAAAAACCAAGTTTAAAAAAAAAATCTCGGTCTGTCTGTCTGTCTGTTTGTTCCGGGTAATCTCTGAAATGGCTGGACCGGTTTTAACGGGACTTTTACTGGCAGGTAGCTGATGTTTCAAAGAGTAACTTAGGCTACTTTTATTAACGAAACATATTAGGGTCCCGCGACATGAACCATGAAACTATATCAACGCGGGTGAAACCGCGGGGCACAGCTAGTTTAATCTAATATACATGCAGATAAATAAAAATGAAGTGTCTGTCTGAAATTCCAAATAAACAGCTTTTCACTAAATGCATATAAAAGTATGTACACATAGTTGAAAACACCAATTGTTAATTTATTGCTCCGTCTGTTTGTTTCGTCTAATCTGCGAAACGGCTCAATCGATTTTAACGGAACTTACACTGGGGATACCTAATGTTACAAGGAGTAATTTAGGCTACTTTTATTTAAAGGTCAGTTGGAGGCCTAAGAGAGTCTGACAACTAGTATAGCCTGGAGTATCGATATTCATCGTAAACGGCGTTGCGAAGGTCAGATGGCAGTCGCTTTGAGTAAAAATCAGGTGATCAGCCACATCGGGTTGAATCAAATACTGATCTGAGAGATGATGGTGCTAAATTGCCTTATTGCCAATTTGTTGCAGAATAGTATAAAACATTAAAACAACATGCACCTATAGATATTTTTATTTTTGGAAAGAACTCCTCAACATGGTTTTCTCAAAAGAATGGAGTTCTTCAGAAAGAGTGTGTTGAGTCTACTTTCGTGCGAAATCGCAAAAAGTGCATATAACCAGCGCCTAAACTGAATAAATCATTATCATAAAGTTTACGTATTGTCTCATCACGATGTTTTCCTTGACCGATTATTTCAATAATATAATTAATGTACCATCTAATCAATGTGTGTGTAAACAATTCAATTACAGAGAAATGCAACAACATTGTACCAATGATTGCTATTATCTTCGCGGATGTAGCTGTGCACGTGTGACCTTATACTAGTGTCAGTATGTACATACATTATACTAACGTCTGTATTCCCCGAAAGGGTAGGCAGAGGTGTACATTTCGCACACCCACATTTCACCAGTTATGTTTAAATCCCATGTAATAGGGAGCGAGGCTATTGCCATTAACCGGCCACTAATCCAGACTCCGAGCTACTACTAGGACACATTACGCGAACCGGAAAACGAACTCAAGACTTCGCGTTCCGACGACGTTAGCGACCTAAGTTGCGTTACCTTTAAAACCATTGCCTCATTCAAGTAGTTTTAACGTGTTTTTACGTGGACTATCGCCTGCGTATTTTGTCAATTAGTCAACATTCATAAGAGCCTTACCAGGGCCTTAACAATTTCATTTTCCTCATTTTTAACCGACTTAAAAAAGGATGAGTTTGCCAATCATGTTTTTTGTTACGTAAAAACGACCTAAGCGGAAGTTTTACATCTCCATACAAAATAAGTGTAAAAACAATACTCGGAAAAGCTGTTCAATTAGGAAAGGTACGACTATACGAGTATTTTCATAAGAGACACAACGAGAAGAGAAACAAAAGAGTAGATTACAGAGTAAATATAAACCAGAAATAATCTATTATTCAAATATAAACCTTATGCTGAGGTTAGCCCAACAGCAATACATATTTTACTATCACCACATTGTAGACCTAATTTCAAATTCCGCCTCTTCTTTCGACTCGAAATATCACAATGAACCTATCAACGTATGTAATCGAGTGGAATAATAAAGTATTTCTATATTTACAATAGATAATACAATGTTTACAGTTGACTGTACATTGACCTGTTACTGTGGACGTCGCGAAGTCCAGGGTCTCCAAGGTTTAAAGAACTTAAACATCCCGATTTAAATATAGCTTGCTTAGCATCTATGCGCATTATCTTCGCAATGATTTCTTCGAAGAGGTGTTACATTACCAAAATTTTTGGGTATGGGTATCCCCGTTGAGACCGAAATCAAAAAAAACCATCTGCGCGGTATCCCTAGACAAAGTAACATTCTATCGCGCTTGCGCTTATAGACACGATACAAAATGTATGGAAAAGACATAAATCAGTGACGTGACATATGTCATTCCCGTACATTTTGTATCGTTTTTACTAGCGAAGCGTGAGGATAATGTTATTTTGTCTACACGCGCAGGAGAAATAGTGCACAAGTGTGTACACAAACACAGGTGCACTCTTCACATTAAACAGATTTAAAAGAGTCCCACTACAGCTAACACACCTGCACTCCTTCCCCTCTCCCCATGAAGGTATACTCAAAGGTACGTAATACTAAAAGGTAGCATTTATTGTGGCTGCGAACTCCTGTAAGGTGGAGGTACAGACCCCATTCGGGTAGCTCAGTATTTCGATCGGAAAATCCCGTTATGCACTACATTTCCAATTGTATTTCATTGGCTCCTTTTTATATCCAAAGGAAGCAATTAGGGCTCTGAGAAATGAAATCACCCAAGAAAATGAAAATGATTTATTCAGTTTAGGCTATCCTGGTAAGGCACTTATGAAAACTAGCCTTCTGAGAAGAACCAACAAGAAACTCAGCTGGCATTATGTAAATTTCATTACACAGTAAATAATGATAATTACAATTAAAAAAAAATTCATGAACTTAAGTCTACGAGGGTGAAACGTGGGGAAACATATATAAAGTCTATGTTTTACTTATATAGCTGTGTACAGAGGTATGGTACCCAAAACTGGCTGGTATACCTCGCTGGATCGTCAAAGGTGATGCTTTGTAATAAGGGAGAATGCACTCCAGCCAAATGTTCTGGTCATTTCCTTTGTCACCAAAACATCAATTAAACATGAAAATTAAGCGTGATTACTTAATTAGCTTAAGTAACTACTGAGCTGCCTAACTAATGGCTTTGTACACAAAATCACTAATACTAAGTGTTAGTTGTTTGTATGTATGTAGTTGGCTGATAACAACTTTTTAAACACGTTTTCCAGAGAAAATAAGATTAAGACCACAATTATACTTTACTTGCTAGCTGTGCCTCGAGGTTTCGCCCGGTAGACTTAGTTTTATCCTTTTTTTCACGGAACCCTAATTGTTTTTATAAATGTCTCCTTGAAACATTAGCTACCTGCCAGTGAAAGTCCCGTAAAATCAGTCCAGCCGTTTTAGAGATTAACTAGAACAAACAGACATACCAGAACCAGAGATCCAGAACCTCCGTTCTTTCCACCGAAGATAATAATTTGCTTCTGTGACAGATGACGTATGGAAGTTCTTCATAACTACATCAAAAATCCTTTTGAGTTATATTTTCCTTGACTCATATTTACTTATCGTTTTCTTAATAAATCAATTGTGATCTTTCTAATTTAGTTCCATTTCATTGTTTCTTATTACATACTAGCTGTGCCCAGCGGGTTCACCCGCGTAGATTTAGTTTCTTCCTTATTGTCGCGGAACCCTAATATTTTTAATAAATAAAAGTAGCTTAAGTTACTCCTTGAAACATACTCCTGCCAGTGAAAGTCCCGTTAAAATCGGTCCAGCCGTTTCAGAGATTACCCGGAACAAACAGACAGACAGACAGACAGACGGACAGACAGACAGACGAATAGAGAATTTTGTAACTTGGTTTTTTAGTGTCAGTATCGTGTATACTTTCAGATGCATTTAGTGAAAAACCGTTATTTTGGATTTACAAACAGACACTTCAATTTTATTTATCTGTATAGATTAAAGCTATACTAGTACTAAAGAGCTGAAGAGTTTGTTTAAACGTAATTTTTTTCAATCCAAACCAGAGAATTTTATCAGAAATCTTTTATTGCCAAGATTATGACTCATGGTATATGTCAGATGTATAGGTAAGACATCTTTAAATCTGTCATAAGAGTTAATGATTGAAAACAAAAGAAAAGTGTTAGCTAATTTTTAATCAAGCAAGTATCTACACAACTAACCTTGCACCCCATTTGACAATCAAACTGCAAAACAAACAAATTACATTTCATATTTGGAATCGAAGAGCGCTCCGCCCTGATTGGTCGGCCACAATACCCACGTCTATAAAAGGTGTCGGACACCTATCCTGTACGCATTTGCCTGTCATCTCTCGTGGGGGCAACATAGTATAAGGCTTAAAGACTGACTCTTACTATTTAAGTGGTACTTTTACCCCATCCCAAAATGGGGAAAAGTAGTATTAGTTTTTGTGTATTATTAATAGTTTCCGTTTTATGGGAACCGACGCACGGGAACGGTGAGTACATTTTTTTTATTTGAGATTTTTATTTTTTATTTTTGCAACGCCTATTCAAACCGTTTCAAGGATTAAATGTGTTTCTCAAACTTTTTAGCGAAGTAATTAGGTAGTGTCTCAAAATGCATATTTTATGAACGAATAATTTGTAATAAAAAATATTATGGATACTTTATCAATACATTATTATTAAACTAAAAATAATTAAACATTCACACTAAAATTTCCGTAATAATAATTTAACTTTTAAGGAACTTTAACTTATAATATCTATTCTTCAATGCTCTAAATTCTTGGCGCAATAATCTTGGAACCTGTCGACATGCAACTGCCATAATTTATCACCGTATATTAAAAAGGACTAAGAAATAATATTAGTTCACATACCTTTGAAGCCGTACAGGCCTATTTCCTTGAAGTACGCAACAAAACCACCTAAAGCAATAATAATTTTGATTAGAACATTGAATAAAGCTATTGAAAAAGCGAGAATAGAAGCTGATGAAAGCTTCATAAAATGTATGTGGAATAAGAAACCAATAAGAAATTTTGACCATCATTGTTCTTCATTAAAATAAGTAAATATAACGGTGAAGGAAAACATCATGAGGAAACCTGTATATGTCTGAGAAGTAATTAGGGTAAAGTAATTAGGGAAAATAAAAAAGCAACCTTCCGAACCTGGCAGTAGCATGTATAATCCATGTCGTTCTGACGATTTGAAAGTACTTTGTAAAAAGTCTAATCGAATAAAGATATTTTTGACTTTGACTTTGACTAATTCAAAGATGTATGTAGGTATAGCGCATGAGGCGGAGATGTCACGTTGGCACTTAATGTCTCTCTCTTGGGTGAAATATCGCTGTTGTTGCTACAATACCTCTGCTTACCCCTTTGGGGACCCTTCTGGACTATCAACCAAAAATAACATGAAACAGACTTTTAATATTATGTTAGCTTCTGCCCGCAGCTTTACTCGCATCGTTATACCTCCTTTTCATCCTCATGGAAGATTTTTGAAAAAAAATTTATCGAGTATTTCTATATAAGAGCTATTATATACTTACACCAAGTTTGAACTTAATTCAATCGCATTTTAAATTTCTTACATATAAGGTATTTAACCTTATTTTATTCCCATTGATGTTGAAATTAAAAAATCAATAGATTTTTTAGATATTATAGATTAACAAAAAATTATAGATACCTACATTTCAACGCTTTTAAAAAGTTACAAAAAAAGTTTGAGATTCTTTTGCAATTCTTGTGCGATTTCTTTTTGGGTGTTTTTACCTCGTTACTTTAATAAGTGAAGATGTAACACAAGACCTACAGCATTGTCTCCGACATGATAATTCGCAATAAACAACGTAGATAGCGGTCGAACTCTGACATCAGATTGTACTATCTCCCGGACTATCTATTACTCAATGTCACAACAATTGTTTCGAATACGTGACTAAACAAGGTAGATATAAGACTCAAATTTGAGTGAATTTTACATTTTTTATATTATAATAAATTTGAGTTTCGTTTGCACCTACGCGTTTTTTTAAATACAATACTCGCAAACTACGCAGCAAGAGTAAGCTTCTGAACATGGCGGTAACATTTATAATAGCGGTTAATCTTATTGTTACGATTAAGACCTATTTTGCTTTGGGTGTGCACTTACCATCAGGTAGAGGTCTGTTTTTCCACTTTCTATTCGATTCCCTTCGACCAGCACACTCTTCTCTAATATTTTGTTGCATAAAGCAAATCTGTAAAAAAAAAACTAATTTTTTTTGTAAACGTTTCGGAACTGCGAAGTAAATGAGGAAAAGTAGTGTTATCAAAGATGTTTACCACAAACATGAATAAATATCCTTGACAATGAATCCAATTCATCAACGAATTCACTGATAACAGGGTTAAAAATTAGCATATTGCGATGATAACGAACCTACTGTGTTACTTTATCTATGACCGATGACCCATCTATCACTTTAGTGTTAAATGTATTAAAAACTCCTTTGTAATGAATGTATCTTGGGAATTGGAAAATACTGAGAAACGGGGAAGTTTTAGGTTAAAATTCTTTGATGGCTTTGAAGCGCAGTTTAAATATAAGCTTACTAAGTAATATGGAATCATCATATCCCTGTCCTTATCCCATGCATCGTTGAGGTCGGCACTTGATTCAACCCGATGTGACTGATCACCTGATTTTTATACGAAGCGACTGCCATCCGACCTTCGCAACCCCTTTTACGAGGAAAATCGAAAACCAATTTTTTTAAATAAATACTTTTGGTTCATTGAGTGTGAGGGTTGTCTCTATTGAAGCTTTTCTCCTCAATTTTATCGTCAAAGTAATGTCGATTCGATGATTTGAAAATGTCTGTAAAATACAAAAATGTCGTAAACGCGATCGGACACAAAGTGACATTGCACCTGGGTCGCTTATAATCTCGTAGATAAAAATGAAAATGAAAAATTATTATTCAGTTTGGGCCTAGTAACTTACCACCTGCGCGTGTCTGAGTGAGTGTGTAATTTCCTAGATTCAGAACTGCTAAAAATCGGTACAACTGTCGTATGATGAGTAACTAACTGATAACTTACCTACCCACTATTCAATGTGTTAATGCTTTCCTCATCTGACAACCCGACAGAGCATTATTATGACATTAATATGGATTTGCAATACATTTGAACCCACAGAACCCCAATTCTTCACGAGCCCAGAATGAGCGGATGAGTGCTAATCGGTTTCGAGAATGATCTCTAAACTGATACATCCGTACACATCTGTCTGTCTGTTAGTTATTGATGTCAATGCAGTCTCTAAAGTTATATACCTAACTCTTAATGTTCAGTTGAAAATACCAATGATATTAAAGAGTTTAAAGTTTACAATTGAGATGTAAACGCCCGCCATCTAAATTTTTGGGGTCGATTTGATCCGAAATAACTTGCCACTTAATTCTAACTGTATTACCAACTTACCTTTGCAATTCTTACGGGGACTATCGGTAATATAAGTAAAATTATCTCACCAGTAACTATTGACTACGTACGGGCAGATGCAGCGTTGGTAGGCCTTCAGCCGATGTCATGCCAAGCCAATCAATGGATGCATTTAGCGAGTTTGTTTTCAATTTGCAACCTTGGTGCAATATAATAGGTTAATCATCTTGGTATGGGCTGTCACCCCAAGCTATGTAGGTACTTTAGTTTCTTGTTTAAGAATTTTTCTACAATCACTTACACGGGAATTTCTATGTGTTTATTTTAAATTTATGCAATTGTTAAGTAGTAGTTACATTATGAGTATCACTGGTGTCATGTTATTATTAAAGACCGCAGGTAGTTGAGAAAAAAAATTAAATACCAATTTATTTGAGGTAGAACAAACATTACATTGTTATGCTCTATGCACAATACAAAGACAATAAATAGATTAAAATTTGCGCGTTGCGAAGTTACAAAGAGTAAAAAGCAAATGTCACTGGAATAATTTGTGTATCTATATTTTGTTTTGGATCAAATTCATTTTGGCCGTCATTGATATTTGCCTAAGGATCTCCAAAGTCGGTCATAAAAACAATCTCGCTGACAATTTTTCTCATGACTGATCGACCCGGCGAGGCTATTACCCAATTTGTGGGACTGGGGGACTTTGTCAGTGCGTTTTAATACGTACTCTTTACTACTGTATGTTTGTGATTGGTTACATGAGCTTTACGGTAAAAAACACCGTAGCGATTTAGTGATATACCAGAGGAAGAACTGATTTTAATTCTTTTTAGCAGAAAATAGGGGTATAGGTTCTTGTTAGGCATCCGCCAAGCTCATCAGAGAGCTTAAGGGCATGAAGAGATCCAGAGTTCCATTAAGACAGAGAGTAAGCTACGTTTTTTTTTCAATAGTATTACCGTCGCACCTTTCCCGTTAAAACAAGCCACAAGGCCATTCATTTCAGAACATTAAGGCAGTAACAAAAAAGTAAATAACCGATTCTTCAATTTGCTAAACAAATTTCCTTTTAAATTGGTAAGGTTCCATCACCTTGGACGAACAATGCCTACAGTATGTTAGCTAACTCGTTATCTTTGACCCTAAACTGACCTATGAAACGGATCTGCAACTATGTGTGGCTCTCTAATTAATAACTGATAACGCTTGTTATTAATCAGAACTTCACTAGACAAGATAGTGAATCCAACAGTCACTGTTGGAGGTAATTTATTGTTCTATTAAATTAATTGATGATTAGAACTAGAACAATGATTCTCAAACATTGTAACTTTCTTGTATGCCACTTTTGAGTTAAAAATTCAAATTTGGTTAGAATTCTGCGGTATTTTGTTTTTATGGGCTGGTACCAGGACTCGACTGACCAAATGAGAAACACCTGCTAACAATGAATCATCTAAGGAACACTGAATATTTGTGAAATAATATTAAACATTTCTCAATATTCGATATTCTTACCTGTGGTATGGCGTAACATCATTTTGTCTCCAATGTTGTGTCCCCTTGGATATAGGTATCTCACCAACTGCTTCTAGTCCTTGGATCATTTTCCACCTCGTCGCTTTAGCAGTACCTGGGGAAGGAGGGTTTCTATTCTTTCAAAGTGGTCAAGCCGAACTTTATGAGCTCTAAGATGGGTTTCCACCAGATTAGAAT
Source organism: Watsonalla cultraria (assembly GCA_964035505.1). Taxonomy (NCBI): domain Eukaryota; kingdom Metazoa; phylum Arthropoda; class Insecta; order Lepidoptera; family Drepanidae; genus Watsonalla; species Watsonalla cultraria. The sequence goes on along the minus strand of OZ037734.1, from coordinate 7,288,995 downwards.
GGGTAGTGAGGCTAGGTAAATGCACTGATTCGTTTAGTTCTTTAGTCTCGTATGTGGTTTGACTGCTATCATATAATTCCTCTATTACTCCTTATTGTCCTCCTACTTTGTGTACTTTCTTCGGTTTATATTAAAGTTTCAAGAAAGCATCAAGTATTCCACTTTACTTAGGTACATATGTCCTCAAAGTATTCTCGAAATGTTTCATTGTTGCTATCAGGACTTCCATTAGCATTGTTTATGGACCTAATGTTGTTGACACTATTCCCGATAATGACCATAATTATAACATTAATAAATAAATTATGATACTTATGTTTGTAATTAATAAATTGTCTTGTTTGTTTCAGATAAATGTTCGCTTGCGTGCTCTGGCTGTGAGTTGACTTCCTGGTTTTATAAATAATATACATTTCTTTGACATTAAAGATAATCTTAAATTTTGTAGATATATAGATGAAATAACTGAAGGCTGTTCCTTCATAATGGAAATAAAATGATGACATAGCTTTACTTGGGTTTACTGTTGCAATTGAAATTTATTTGATTTCATTTCTTGCATATTCAGTGAAAAAAAAATCACAGATGATAATTTACTGTAACCCTTTAAAAATAAGGTTTATTTTTCAGCCTCCGGTTCTCCGGCATTCCTCAACGGCCACAAGTACCAATATGGCGTGGAGGGAGTCGTCACGTTATTCCTGTCAGGAGCTGACAACCAAGAGACCAGCGTCAAGTTGCTAGGACAGGCTTCGGTCACAGTCCTCGGCAACTGCGAACACGAGCTCTCCGTACAGAATCTGATCATCTCCGGGCCTGATGGCAAGGTACTATTAATCTTACTTCGTATCTTAACTTCTTTGTCAAAACCATTTTAAATGAGTTCGCCGCGTCTGAATGACTTTCCTGATGTGGAAAGAGTTCATGGGCTGCAACAGCATCGCTATGTGCAAATTTTGTAATAAATGTATTAGAAACGGATAAAGATAGAAAAGCATTTAACCACTAGACATCTGCGCTTCTGGTTATAGAAAATTGTACTATGCTTTATCTACTATTACTAATAATTACATACACATGGACTTCTGCAAAGCAACACCAGATTCTTTTCAAAATCTTCGTTTCTAGCGGAGATCTGATTGTTATAAAAGAGCTGATATCAGCACTACTAAATAGCTTCTTTGCAAAAACGCTCTATAGATGCACCCTATAAGTCTATCAGCTTAGCTAAATAATTCTTTTCTTTCGTAGAAATACCCAAGCCCGCCCGGCATCGACAAGCCAGTGCGGTTCACTCTGCAGGACGGCCGTGTTGGTGCTGAGATCTGTACGGTGGAGGGCGACACCCGCCGTTCCCTCAACATCAAGAGGGCTATCATCTCTCTGCTGCAGACTGAGCAGAAGCCTTCCACTCAGGTATGTGACAACAAAGCAAAAAGAGAAACGAAACATAAAGAGATCTTCCACTTCCACACAAAGTTGCCTGACTGGGTACTCTACCTCCACCTTGCAAAAGTCCGCAGACAAGTAATACTATTTACTAAGGTCGACAATGCTTGGATTGGAGAGGTGGAGGCACTGTTCTAGCTATGGTGGAACTATTATTAGCTAGGCAATGCGTGAGCGACACTTCTGTTGTTGGTCACGTATAGGCTGCAGTAGTCACTTATATTATTATATTATATTATACCAGGCGGAATGTGCTTGATGGCAATTTTGAAGAATAAGAAAATTAAGCTTGCTGGCTAAAATGTCTGTACGGTCATCATAATAGGTAACTGTTGGGTTTGTTGTGATAAATATTGAATGCACGTTGATGTTCACTTCAATAACAGCAAACAATTAAAAACCACCTTATTAAGAAGCATATTAAAGTCCTTTTTACGGTTCCACTAGGTTGATGTGTTCGGTACCTGTCCCACCGACGTGTCTTCGTCCCAAGAAGGTGGTGCGGTCCTCGTGCACCGAACCCGCGATCTCTCCCGTTGTGGCCACCGCGAACAAGGGAAGAATGACCTGGTCACTGGAATTTTGAACCCTGCTGCTGTAAGTATACGAACTAAAAGTACAAATCCGGTGATAAGCACACTATATGTAGATATGGTACCTAATTTATCTTATGATATGGCTAATTTCTTTATCCAAAGTATATTATTGTGAAAGCCTTAAAAATGACTCATTCTGATTTAAATTTGTTAATTATGAAGAATCAAAAGCCTTTTAAACAAAATACTAGATCTATGAGTGACACAGGAATAAAATTATTATATCATCTAAATACATCTACCATTTTTGCAGGAAATCAAAGACACAAAAGTACTGCAATCCACACTCCACGTAGAATCCAAGGTGAACAACGGTGTGCCTGAGAAGGTGTCTGCCACTGAGGAGTACTTGTACAAGCCCTTCTCTGTGGGAGAGAATGGAGCTAGAGCCAAGGTTCACACTAAGCTCACCTTGACTGGCAAAGCAAGTGCTGCTCCAACTCCCAGTAAGTCTTAAGATTTTGAGGAGAATCTTCTTAAAAATGCATGACTCTTTAAACTTGTTCAACATAGTGAAGGCGAAAGGTTTACGCTAGGCCGTACCGGGCCTGAGTTGAGCTTCGACAGTAGCTTAAAGCCGTCGTCGTTGCTCGGCCGTCACTCGATTGCCGCTCTGTATAAGGAGTGTATCCATACAACCATGCCAACGATCGGCTCAGAACCAGCTCGGTCTAGCGTAAGTCATGCTTTGTACGCGTCAAATTCCTTAAGTCGAACAATCGCGTCAATAAGAGTGGATAAGTTAGTGATTGCCAAACTAAAGAGTTTAAAGATCAGGTCAAATGGGCAACCATTCATATTAGGTAGCTAAATCTAGTAAATGCTTAAATTTTTCACCAGTCTCACATATATTCCAACATTAAAACGTTTCCTTCCCGGTACGTTAAACCAGCAGTCTTAAAGAGGAATGTCTTTTCGAAGACAGAGGGACATCCAATCGCAATTCCTTTCACTAACCAATATGTTAACCAGGTCAATGTACCGAGCCCCGCACCATCATCTTCGAGACCCCTCACGGCGTGACTGTCAGCCCCAACAACCAGCAAGCTGTCCTGAGCGCCGTCAAAGAGACCGCTAAGTCTTGTACCAAAGAAGCTGGTCCCAAATCTGCCGGAAACTTTGCTCAGCTTATCAGGGTAAAAGAACTTACTTTATAAATGTTATGCTTGTGCATCAAAATCAGATTTTTAGGATCTTACTAAATGTCACTCTGATTCCAGATCCTGCGCACGAGCAGTAAGGAAGACTTGTTGAAAATCTTCAACCAAGTTAAAGGAAACAGTGTGGAAAAGTAAGTATTAATTTACCGCACAAAAACCTATCTTCTTAAGGGTAGTTTCGTTTACAATATTTTAATTATATGTCTTTATATTGCATTCTTCTTCCTTTTTCTTTAATATTACGCAACTTAACTTTTAAGGCAACTGTCCTAAAATTATTTAAATTACTACATCGAAAACATTATATGCCTTGCATATCTAAAATATCGCACTATGAAGCATATAATATATTCTTTTTAGACGTGTATTCCTGGACTCCCTCGTCCGCGCCGGCACTGGCTACAGCATCGAAGCCTCCATCAACCTCCTGAAGAGTAAACAGCTGGACAAGCTCGAGGAAGCCGTCGTCTACCTCTCTTTGGGCTACGCTCGTCATGTCAACAATGATGCTCTGAAGGCCGCTGTTGTACGTACTCTAGATATATTCTCATCAAAAAGAAATCCTACACTTCGCACTAAGCTCATGTTTTAATAATTTTCTGAACCTAAATTAGTCTTGTAAATATTATTTATACATTTTTCAATACTTTGAAATGTAATCTCGATCTCTTCATAATTTTCCATAACAATACTGCAAATAGAATGGTTTTATATGTACTCATCTATCTTCCTTAGACCCTCCTCGACCAGCCGAATCTCCGCAAAGAGATCTACCTCGGCGTCGGAGCTCTAGCGGGCACGTACTGCCGCGAACACAACTGTCACTCTGGTGGAAACAATGGCATCACTGCCATCAGTCAGAAACTGGCCGCGAAACTCCAGAACTGCAAGCCCAAGAACAAGGAAGAAGAAGACAATGTGAGTTTTGTTTCTAACCTATACGCTTTCATGCATTAAAATTGAAAGCAAATTTAATGTTTAAGAGACGTTAACATTATATCATGTCACAGTCTGATCTGATGCAATACCTCTCAAACTTTCCTGCAAGCGACGCAAGAATTAATCCATTGGAACCTGTACCAATGAGTTTTTCTTGAAACTCATGTGCAGTGATTTTTACACCACGGGTTTTACGGTGAAAGAAAACATAGTGAAGAAACCTGCATATATTTGAAAAGTTATTCAAAAGACGTATGTATAGTGTCTGAGATGGCGATAGACTTACCATCTGTCACGGTGACACTTAAACTTTGGTGAAAAGTGGGTGTTGTTATTACAACACCTTCGCCTACCCTTTCGGGGAATACAGGCGTGGGCATATATAATATGAATACAACTTCTTAAGGTATAGTTATTCTTGAGCTATTCTGTTGAAGATAGCCTTACGATATCCTTTCTACTCCAGGTGGTAGCAGTATTGAAGGGAATCCGTAACATCCGCCACTTGGAGGACAACCTGGTAGACAAGCTGACCCGCTGCATCAACGACAACACAGTCAAATCCAGGGTCAAGGTCGCTGCTCTGGAAGCCATCCATGCCGACCCTTGCGCAACCAAGGTATGACACCAAGATATTAATAAGATTTAATCCTTTTTCTCTTGTCATCGATCAAATAATAACTTACTGGTATGGTAAAGAGAACAAAAATTCTTATATGACTCTGATCATAAAATATATCGCAAGGTTTTACCGCATACTTAACTGTCTTACGAGCTGTACCATGGGAAACAATTTTCGTGAAATCTGCATTGTGTGTAAGAAGAAATTCAAAGACTTTATGTGAAATTGTGCGTAATAGGTGGAAATAGATGGCGACTCTCTCATACATGAATCTCTTTATGAATTTATCTTGCGAGATTTTTTTTAACCGTACAATCTTGGCCAACAGGTACACGCAGCAGCGATGGATATCCTCAAGAACGTCCAGCTGGACTCTGAGATCCGCATTAAGGCCTACCTCGCCGTCATCGAATGCCCCTGCGCACACTCCGCCACCGTCATCAAGAATGTTCTTGAACATGAACCTATTTACCAAGGTTTGTCCCAACATCTAAAGTTTCTGGACTATTCTGGCAGACTTGAGGAGTATGGCGATTGGAGTCTGGTTCTTTTCCTCCTTTTTCAATTTTAAAGAACTCCTAAAACAAAAAACTTTTTTATCTGCTCACTATAAACCTTCTAATAACAAATACTAATTCATTTATTTTTATCCATCCAGTGGGCAACTTCATCACATCCTCTCTGCGCGCCATCCGCAGCTCTGCCAACCCTGACAAGGCTCTTGCTCGCCTGCACTACGGAAACATACACACTCCGAACAAGTTTAGGATCGATGAGAGGTAAGATACTACCTGCAGGTTTTAATGACAGGTTGCCAGGTACAAAATACGGACACAAAATAACGTTGGAAGTAAGATCAAAGCCGTTAATAATATTCGAAGAAAATTCGTTTAGTACGATGAGTGTGTGTGCACTACCAAAGTCTCAGCACCATAATTTTACCAGCAGCAAGAATTATTGTATTAATTTAACGTTCATGTTCTCAGGAAATACTCCTTCTACAAGGAGCTGTCCTACAACGTGGACGCACTCGGCTTCGGCGGCAGCTTGGACCAAACTGTGATCTACTCCCAGGACTCGTTCCTGCCCCGCTCTGTTCAGTTCAACCTCACCACTGAGCTCTTTGGGCACAGCCTTAATGTCTTTGAGGTAACTTTCACAACGAAAATTACTCAAGGTTTTTTTAAGACCAAAAAACAAAAACTTGTTTTAAAAGACCAAGATATCTAAGATGTGATCTCCGCAGGTTGGTGGTCGTCAAGGGAACTTGGACCGTGTGATTGAACACTTCGTCGGCCCCAAGGGTCTGTTCATGGGCAAGCCTCAGAAGGTCTTCGAAGATCTGCTCAAACGTTACGAAGAGTCCAAGAAAAGGGTAGAAGAGAAATTCTCGCGTGGACGTAGATCTGTGAAGAGCGAAATTGACAACTTTGACAAGAACGTAAGCATTTTGATTCACAAGTGAAATTTTCTTTCATTCTTTTTTGTATGAAGTATTAATGATTCTGATCTGATTCCCACAGTTAAAGGCTGAAGCCACGTCATACAACAACGAGCTGGATTTGGATGTCTACATGAAGCTTTTCGGCACTGACGCCCTGTTCCTCTCGTTCGGCAACGACAAAGGCTTCAACTTTGACAACGCTCTTGATGAAATCTTCAAGTTTGTCAACACTGGCATCAACGAAGTTAAGCACTTCCAGGTATAGTTCTACTCTATTTACTTCTTGATATGTTTTATTTTTGGTATTTGCTGCATCATTATTATTTCGATTTGCTTCAACAATCTCTGTAAATATTCAAAGTTGGTTTTACTTCAAATAAGTATTTAAAACTTAATGCTACTCATTTGAAATATGACATAAGTTCGTGTCTTAAGTTCACTTTTAGTAATACTGATTCTTCGATCATATTTATAGAAAGAAGTGAACGCTAACCTTCTGTTCCTCGACGCTGAGCTGACCTACCCGACCTCCACTGGTCTTCCACTGAAGCTGGACCTCACTGGAGCCATCACCGCTCGTTTCGAGGCTTCCACCAACTTGGACATCCGTCAGATCATCCAATCCCCACAAAATGCCAAGATCGATATCAAACTAGTCCCAAGCACTGACGTCGAAATTGCTGGACTTTTCCTCGTTGACGCAGACTCTGTCACTACTGGTCTTAAGGTCATCAACAGCCTGCACTCTTCCACCGGTGGCCATGTTATCGCTAAAGTTCTGGAGAACGGCAATGGTTTCGACTTGCAACTTGGTCTACCAGTTGAGAAGCAAGAGATATTGACTGCATCTAACGACTTGGTGTTCGTGACTTTCGAGAAGGGACAGAAAGAGAAGCAGGTGGCTGTGAAAGTCGACACTGATAGAAAAGAATATTCCGGTTGCTTTGACCAGCTCTCGGGTGTCTTTGGCTTGACTATTTGCGGAGAAGTGTCTGTGCCTTTCAGCATCTCTGGCAACGAGGCCCAGGCTTCCATTGCCAAGTTCCTCGCTCGCTACCCGCTGACAGGACCTTCGAAGGTCAGGCTTGTAGTTGAGAAGAACGACCTCAGAGGTTACCACATCAAGGGTATCTACCGTCACGATAACTCCAGGCGCAACGTTGAACTGCTCTTCGATGCCGAAGGTATGTATCGGCTTCGTTTTATTCAATTATTCATTTAATCGTATTATAACCCTTATACATTTTTGTTTTCTTAAATTATGACTTTTTTCGTAGTTGCAAAAATTTCTGTTTTGTGTATACGGACACTTTTAACAAAATATTTATCTTAATAGTATGTATGTTTAATATGATATAATAAATGGTTGCCATTTGTATCGATTTTAATAATAGCTCCTCAATTGCAGGATCCCAAAACCGACGTACTCAGTTAACTGGTGAAGTCGTGTACAATGAAGGACACGAATATTCTGTCAAGTTAGGCCTGGATTCCCCGATCAAGAAGATCTCCGGAGAGGTCTCCATCTACAACAAGCCCTCTGAACTCCTCGCCGTCGTGAAGGCAAAGAACGATGACATGGAATACTTTGGAAAAATTGGATTTAACATTCAAGGTAATTTTGTTTTACTTTTTTATAACATTCTGAATTACGATAACCGACATATAATCATAAACGAGTGCATAGAGTTATTTACAACTGAAGGATGTTAAGAGTTTTTAAGTTATTGGCAGCGAGCAATGCCGTTGAGTTTGCAAGTGGTGACTGGCTTACCATCGATCGGGCCAATCACCACCAGTTTAAAAATAGAGTTTCGAGTTACTATATATAAATCCACAACACTTAATATTCACAGGAAACAACGCACGCGCGGTGTACAGGCCCATATTTGAGTATCAATTCCCATCTGAAGAGAAGCGCAGCATCCCAGTTGAAGGTCAAGTTATCGCGGAACATCACGGTGACCAGATAAAATACACCCTTGAGGGTATCCGTGTCCGCGTTCCGAATGTTGAACAGCCTCTTGAAATCGAAGGGCATGTTAAGACCGTTCGCGGTGAATATGACTTCGATCTCAAAGTCAAGGAGAAGGCAACCGTCAAGGGAAGTATTAATAAGGGCAAACTTATGCTGGAGTTCCAGAACACACTGAACCCTTACATCAACTTCAGGGTGGATTTCAAGAATGAATATACTGGTGAAGTAAGTCCTTTTGTATTTTCCTTAAATTCCTCTTTCGAATAAGACTTCTCCTGATATTGAACTTTGGAGTAAATGTGAGCCGTGGTGACCGAGTGTTTTGAGTTGTTGCCTACTATATGTGACAAGCAAGTTTCTATCTCATCGGTCTTAATTCCTGGACTTAATTCCCAAATCTTCTGAGCCGTACTTTGAATTCATCATCATCGCCATAGCAGACGATATATCAAATATTAAACACATTGGCTCAACGCCCAAAGTATAACTTCATGAAACTTAACTGGTACTTTCTTCTGCAGCTATCCCAGAATGACTTGGAACTGATATACGGAGGAGACCTCCGTAACTCCAAGAACAAGGTCATTCTGAGCCGCATGGTCAAGTTCCACAAGGCTTCCATCGACAACTTCAACCTCATCACCAAGAATAAATGTAAGTATTATCTGTTTGTTCAATTGCTTTGGTTTCTAACCTTGGTTTTATGCTCTCGCATATACTCGTATGTGTCCTATTTTATTAGTTTTTCAAATGTTGGAAAAAAAAAATCATTTGTTGCATTCTATTGCAAGACATTTAACCTTTTCAAATCCTACTTAAGAAGTCTAAAAACCTTACTGAAACTTGGAAGCAACCTGACTTGATATGGTCTTAATGTTATTTCTAGTCGAAATCTACGCTCTACCTATGAAGATTAAGTTCAACGCTGATATCGACCCCAAGAAAGCGTCGGTGGAGATCGGAGGTCAGTACATAGACAGGACTGCGGAGTTTGACCTTGAAGCTAGAACTAAGATCAAGAAGGACGGAGACTACATGATTAAGATCACAGCTGGAGTCGACAAGAACAGCCTAGAAGTTTTCTCCAAGAGGGACATTGAGTCTGCTGACAAATCTAACTTTGAGAATTATCTGGTCATCAAGAACATCGGGCGTTACGAGCTGTCAGGAGTAGTCCTTCACAAGACCAAGCCTGGTGACATGAATGTTGGAGCCATTGGACACTTCAAGGTCTCCGGCGGAGGCAAGAATGAAGATATCAAGTAAGTTCAGGATTCTTGTTCTCCAAAAGTAGAGGCATGAAAGAGCGAATATGAACATGGTGACACCCAAATACTCTAGTCATAGATACTTTCGAAAGCAAGGCTTAGTAAATATTTAGTTGCCAGCTCTGCAGTGATGTGATAACAATATAACGAGTGAAATATAAGGTGACCGTGGGTAACAATACGAAGAAAGTCGCTGTGTTTCATTAATCTGGTCAAAGCGACGTAGTCGAAATCACTTTTTGCTTTAATTTTACTTAACTTTTAGGAATCTCATCTAACACCAGACATGCTAAATGCTTGCTTTTATTTATTAATATCTAACTTTTTTTTCCACGCAGATTCGACATCGGTATGATAGAAACCGCCAGCCTGTACTCTTCTCACGGTAAGGTGACCAACAACCAAGGGGAGCTCTTAGACTACCTCCTGAAGATCAACAAGGGAGACAGTCCCAATGGACAATTGAAACTGAACCTTAAGGACACCATCGCAGCCAACGGACAGTTCAAGGTTACTGGCAATGACGGCAAAGGAAATGGAATGATCATCGTTGATTTCAAGAAGGTTTGTTTTCATTTGAAATTGAAAAAACGCACATTTTTAACTGGTACATTTGTACATAATTTTGTAAATTATCAGCGTTATTTCACTGGGAACTTCTGTAAGACGCAGATCCAATACGTACATTTCAAAACGTTTAATGAAACTTAATAGTTGGTAATTATTTATTGCTCACATTATGAATTGCGCTTACCCCATTCAGACGTATTGAGGAAATGTACATGATGCCAGCTGAGTTTCTTGCCAGTTCTTCTCAGTAGGCTAGTTTTCGAATCGGTGATAAATTCTTCGACGTTCATAAGTACCTTACCAGGGCCTAAACTGAATAAATAATTTTCATTTTCATTTTCAGACTCAACGCAAGATCAAGGCTGACGTTAAGTTCGTCGTGAAGGACCCAGTCTACAGCGGCGACTTCGACGTGTACCTCAACTACGAGAAGGACAACAACGACAAGATCTGCTTCTCCACTAACACCAAGCACACCGATAAAGTTTTCGACTCAAAGTATGAATCACAAGTCAAAGCTATCTTCTGAACAGCTTCTTAAAATATCTAGTTCAGTAATGATATAATGTCACTTTGCAAAGAAAATCCGCAATTCCCACTTCAGCTACCTTAGATATTTTTCGGACCTAATAAAGAATTGAGTTTCTGTGCCTAATTAGTAAAAATAAAGAAGGTTCCACAGGAGCACAGCACTACTCTAAAGTAGCACTACTTGATCTTCTGTAAGGTCCGTAATCAGGCAGGTCTGAATTTCGAACAGAAGAATCCGTTATGCCCTACACCTCTTAACATTATCTCTTATATCGACAGGAACAAACTTGAGTACAGCGGTAAGACAAGCGAAGTGAACGTTCACCACGACGGCACTCACACTGCCACTGGCAAGAACCACGCTAACGTTGAAATAGTTCTGCCTACCGAGCGCTGCCTTACTATTAAAGTTGACCGCGATGTCTCTGAAAAGGATGAAGTGAGTAAAACAAGCCATATTCGTTTTTATTTCAATTTGTAGCACCTTATCCTAAATGCACCTTGCATTCCTTAAGTTGTATTGCATCACAACTCTAAATTCTAATTAATAGCTTTCTAGTCCACAAAGTATTAAAGTCGGTATTATAATACTTATTATGAAACTCATACTCAGTTGTGTTATTTTGTTCTTTCTGTTCTAGGTTTACAACGGCCACGCTGAGCTGGTACTCACTGATGCAGAGAAACGAGGAGGAGCTGCTTCCACCCTCAAGTACAAGGGCAAGATCAGCAACACCAACTACAACAAGATGTCCTTGAACTACGAAGGTCAGCTGGAATTATCCTTGAAGAACGGCAAGAAACTACAGAACAACTTCTTCATCAAGAACAACCCTGAAGGCAACGACAAGTACAAATATGATTTCAAGGTATGATGTTCCAAAGTTCATAATTCAGTAGTTCTGATGCTTAAGAAATATCTTAAACATATAAGAAAAGGTGACCCAAGAATTTAAATTTGCTCTATAATGAGTTTCACGAAAAATAGCACTTTATGTCTATGAAACTTGGGAATGTGCAAATGTAAGTACTGATTTGCAAATTTAAGTTACTGATTAGGTTACTACTGCAGCAAGTCTGCAGCAAGAGCTTTTGGATAAAAAAAAATTAATTGTATTGCGCAATAAAATCTTACGACAATTTTTTGGTAGTATCTGAGAGATGAGTTGTCACAATTTTATAAATTACTCACGATCATATTTCTCTTTTCCCACAGTCTGACGTCACTGGAAATCTTCTCAACAAGCCCATATCGCTGTCGGCTTCAGGCCTACACCTCGACTCTATGGTTTCAATAAACGAAGACTATCGCTTCAAGGGATCTTTCGGTGAAGACATCAGCTTTGAGCTCGTCGGCACGTGGATCGCCAAACTGCTTGAGAAGGGAGAGAAGAAGTAAGAATTAACAGTATCATTTAGGGATCCTGATTATATTATACTTGTCTATAGTTTTACACTTTTCGAATCATTGTTATACGAACACAAACAAACAATTTTGGGTTTTTATTTATCCATATGGATTTCGAACGCTCTGAATTTGGGCTTTCTGAGCTTGAGATGTATGAAAATATGGATGAGGCATAAGAGCTTTACAGCTCGGATCCTTACGGATTGGATGTGGCAAATTGCAGTCTCTGTCTATCATCTTAGAATTTCATAAATTTTGAAGTGCAAGCCTATTATGAAATTTAGGAACAAGACTTTTATTCAAAGCGAATATCAACTTACAAATTTTTTCAGGTACTTGGATGACTTCACCGTTAACGTTCGTCTGCCTTTCGAGAAGAGCCATGACATCAAATGGGTGAACACAATCCTCTATCTCCAGCCTGAAAATAAGGACGTTGCTGAGGTGAGACTATCAATATGTAGTTGAAATATTATAGGTCATTTGAATTTTTGAATGAAATAGGTGATGATTGAAGTTTTACTCTTATTCTTGCATATTAAGCTATTTATTTTATATCATAGAGACACTTCACACACTGCCTAATAGCGAGTAGCGCTGGAATTGTATAAGGTTGATTATGCAACATATAATACTGACCAACTTGAAAAGTAGGAGGTCTTTAACGAAATGTTGTATAATTCCACTTAATCATTGATTTTTTGGATAAAAATACTAAAGATAATTTTTCTTTATTCCCTAGTACACCATTGTTGAATCATTCCAAATAAACGGTGACATATACAAAGTGGACGCAAATGGCAAGGTTGGTCTGGAAGCAGGCAATGGAGTAGTGAAGCTAGTCGTGCCCCATGTGGACCCCATGGTGTTGGATGTCAACTACAAGAACAAGGAAGAAGGTAATAATAATTATACTTGTTGATGATAATGTTACCAGTGACAGTGCTGATATAAGATCAATAAAAATGCATACTTTAATAGAAAAAAAGTCTATTGATGCTCCAGATTGCAAAAATTGGAGAGCTCTTGTTTAATTTGAAGGTAGTGAACAGATTCTGGAAATTGCTCGCTATTTTATATACAACTAGCGGATGTCACGCGGTTACACCCGCGTCGTTCCCGTTCCCGTGGGAGTACGGGGATAAAATATAGCCTAAGTTACTCGCTGATGATGTATCTATCCATTGCTGAAAGAATTTTCAAGATTGGTCAAATAATTTCGGAGCCTATTCAATACAAACAAACAAACAAATATTTCCTCTTTATAATATTAGTGTAGACTAGCTGTGCCCCGCGGTTTCACCCGCGTAGATTTTAATTTCATGGTTTTCCGCGGACCTCTATTGTTTTAAAAAAAGTACTAAGTTACTCCTTGTAACATTAGCTATCCGTCAGTGAAAGTCCCGTTAAAATCCGTCCAGCCGTTGCGGAGATTACCCGGAACAAACAGACATACAGACAGAGAAAAATTTAAAAAATTGGTTTATCTACGTCAGTACCGTGTATACTTTCATATGCATTTAGTGAAAAACTGTTATTTTGCAGTTACAAACAGACACTTCAATTTTATTTATCTTTATAGATATGATGTAGCTCAAAATTGTATATCAAAGTGATACTATGACGATACCTCTTTTGATTGTATTTTTTTTGAATAGCTATCATTAGTATGTTTTCTGACTCTTTAAGTAAAGATAACTCGTGATAAATGTATATTTCTTCAATTACAGGCGAAAAGCGAGCTGTATCTACTGAAGTCAAGGCTAAATATGGCAAAGGCAAGTCTGCCACTATGGCTGTGGACACAACTGTAGCTCCTAACGACGTCACCTTCCAAATCAAGGCTAACGCACCTCATTCTGAGAAACTGAAGAAACTGGAACTGACAGTACATTCTAAGGTAAGGAAATACCCAAGTGTTCTTAAGTCAGACATAATGAATAAGAAATAATACATTTTTAACTTGCGTCTGATTCTAATGCTATATTTAACGACAGCTTAAAATAAAAATCAGCACTTCCTACTGTTTTGAAAAATAATCAAAATACCTATTTACCATCCAGTGAGGAAATAGGTAAGGTAATATAAATATATTACTTACAGAACCCAGCTCCGGATACATACAGCTCCGCTATTATCATAGACATCGACAGCAAGGTATACAAGTCAGAATACACAACGGTACTATCAAAGGTGAACCCACAGATTGACTTCAAGTACTACAACCCTACCAACTCCAAGACGTCCAGGTATGAATTCATTTTATTCTTCCGTATTATTTTGATTGAATTAGAATCTTATTATACATTTGATTCGATTCAATATAAATGCATGAAGACAGTAACTTTAGAGCTTATTTTACAATACTTTCTTCTCCAGGGTTTACGTTAAAGGTGACTCGTTGAGCTCCACTCAGGGCAAACTTGATGTTAAAGTGGAAAATATTCGTGAAATCAATTTGGATTTGTCTGGTGAAGCTAATGTCCAGAAAGACAATGTAGCTTTCAAGCTGCTCGCTAACTCTGAAAAGCTCGGCTTTAAGAACTACGAGGTGGAAATTGCAAGCAAGGAAGCTGGAAGCGGCAAGCGTTTGGAATTCCACGCTGTTAATGATGGCAAGAACGTTTTGAGTGGAAGGTAAAACTCTTAATTTAACAATAGCTTTACAGTTATTAGGGTTTCGCTAAAATATTACGATATAATTAATACGTTTGTCTTTTCATAGCACATCCTTCCTGAGCAAACAAGAAGGCCAGAAAACTATCATCGAAGGTTCAGGCTCCGTGAAAGTAAAGGAAGAACAGAAATCCGCCAACTTCAAGTTCATCCGCACCTTGCTAACTGAGGGTTCGGAGAAGGGTGTTGAGGTAAATTCTGATTATTTTTTTTCCCTTATTAGTTGAGTTCTCTCCAATCTTGATAATTTTATCGTTAATGTCCTCAAGATTATCTTATATAATCAGTGTTGCATTATCATATTGCTAAATGACTTCTTCAAAATCTTCAGTCACATGTGATTTTGTATCTTAACTCTTTGAGTAATTAAGCTTATTTTCCTTCCAAAGACTTTCTTCAACATTGCTATTGGAGAGCGCAGCTACGTCGCTGAAGCCCGAGTCACCAACATGGAGTACAAGAACTCTTACGTCTACTGTGAGGAGAAGAAACAGTGCGCTCATGTCGAGATTCAATCCAAAATCGATGTCTCTAGTAAGTTTAACTTACCATCATACTTTTCTAAAATTGTTTTCTATATGTGTATCATTTTATTCATTAACTGGTGCCTGTCTTAAACTTTACGGTCATGACAAACACATTTACTTTAAAAATTATCATGTCATCATTTCTAGGTATCACAAATTCCATAATTAAAGCAATCAGCTTAGTTTTTCAAAATGGTTATGAGTCGCACAATTACAATATTGCTAACATACCATACATAAATCACATTAATTAACTTTAATAAAATTTCTAGAACCGGGCATCATCTCAAACCTGGTGAACGCTGGAGTTGATCTTCGCAAGTTGGGCATTGCCCCAGAGTTCGGTCTTCAGATCAAGGATGAGGTATCGGACAAACGCCCGCCGCAGTACACCCTGGACTTGCACGTCAGCAAGGAAGAGCTCAAATACCACCTCCATGTTTACAACACTCCTGAGTTTGGAAGTAAGTCTGAGCTACTTTGGTTATCTGTATTGATAAGTCTTTAAAAATTATTGATGGAAATTTTGCTAGTGTTTCGGATTTTAAAGTCTTTTAACTAGAGGACGTCACGCGGTTTCACCCGCGTAGTTTTGCGTTCCCGTGGGAGTACGGGGATAAAATATAGCTTATGCTACTCGCTGATTATGTAGCTATCCATTGCCAAAAGAGTTTTCAAGATCGGTGAAGTAATTTTCGGAGCCTATTCAATGCAAACAAACAAACAAATCATTCCTCTTTATAATATTAGTGTATCACACTTCCTCAACACATTCCTATGATGAATATGATGTGTCTATGATTCTGAGTGCTTATAACACAACTCTTTACAGACTCCAAGACTGGCTGGACAGTGACTCTTCCGAAACGCGTCATAGCCGTGGAGTCCGCAGTGACCTATCCAACCAACAAGCAGCTGCCGTTCCCCATTAAGGGCGAGTTCTCCTTCGACGCAGACAAGAAGAAGCAAGGACATAAGACTTCTGCTAGGTTCTTGGTTGACCTTAACATCGACGATGAAAAGAGACAGATAGCTATGGCTGAATTCGGCTTCAACCATCCCAGGATTAACAAGGTGAGTAGTTGGAATATGCTTTCAATACTATTAAGCAAGCTAGATAACCCATAATAAGTTGTTGTGCGAGTTCACAAATCTTAGCTACTTTTTAAATTTGATGGTAATCTGAATTTTCAGGAGGCAGTTGCCAAAATCGGTGGTGAAATCGTCAGGCCCCAACCTAACACGATCAAAATTGAAACCCACGCGTCTGTGTCACACCCAACTCTTGGAAATGTAAGTATCTATTATACTCACAATTTTGCTCATTCATTGAAAATTCGGATGCGAAAGAATGCTATAAATTAAACAATCCCATTTTTCAGGACCGCCAATCCAAAATCTTATTTGAGGCGAACCCGAACCACTTCAAACTCTTGGTAAGTAACCTAATCATTTTAAAAGATCTCCAGGTTGTATCTACAGTTAAAAGTCGTTTAAGGTTAACGCACTCTTATCATTCGAATCAGCATCACCTTAACTGAACTCGAGGCATTCAGTTTTATATGAAACAATCCTGATGCACCGGCACTGCCTCGCCTTGGGACACGCTCGCGAACTTAAGCGAGAGGGTGACGATCCATTTCCAAGTGTTTGTGTGCGATAACCTTAAAACTTCTGTAGCAATAAACGTTCACATTCGTAACAAAGTTATCTTCTGCAGGTAGACACCCCATTAGTAAAGGTTATCGACGTAGAAGGCTCTGCTACCATCAAGGAGAACCTCCAACAAGGAGACTTCAAATTCTGCCTCCTTCAAGGGAAACCAGTTCAAGTGCGCGCCATCATCAAGGACTACCAATATTACGAACTAACGACAGGTTATAGCGGTGACTATTTTACAAATACTCATCATTTTTATGACAATTAGTTACTTAAAAATGTGATCTTTAAAATCTTTATCTTAACTGAAATAAGCTTAAGAAAGAGTCAGTAAGTTAGACAACGTAAGAAGGGAGGGCTATTTCAACTCTTTTAGTGAAACTGCATTCAATCAGGATTTAAAACCTGTTTCTTGCACAACATCACTTTGGAATTTGATTGACCTGAACTAAGTAGTATTAGGCCACAGGTCCGTCTTTCTATAATCTTTGTCATGGCAAACGACCGACACCACTAATTCTTACACTCTAATGAAACGCATACACATCTGCACATGACACCAAACCAACCGAAACAAGTCCTTAAGACGGGAACATTTAGGCTCAAACTTTGTTACAGATGAGGCAGACCGTAGGCTGTCCATCATTGGTCACTTGGAGCCTGAGAAGCGAGTGGACATCAGCGCTGATATCATCCTGGGTGGAGACAAGAAGAACATCATCCATGGAGCTCTGTTCCTGCAAGACAACCTCGTCAAGAGCGACTATGGTATCTCTAAAGAGAACTTCAACTACTTCTTGGTAAGTTGTAAAGATCTGAAAACCTTGACGTGTTCCTATTTCTATCTATATCTATACTGATATTATAAAATTTAAAGATTTGTTTGTTCGCAACGAATTCATTCACTTGATCGCTAATTAACCTAGGCTATATTGTTAATAGAGTTTAATTAGGGATACGTTATAACACGTGGGCAAAATCGCTGACAAAATCTAGTGTTTAATATTGATTATAGATTGAGCAGTAAGTTTGCAATTATAAAACTGATAGACATAGGTGTAATCTGGGTTTAAATCATGTTTTGGGATATGACAAATGCAATAACATCAACCTTAATTTTTTTTGTCAGTTTTTGATCCATTATCTTCTCAGAATGCCCTGAAGAACGATCTGACGACCCTGGAGAGCCGCATCAAGCAGCTCGGAGACAAGGCCAGCAAGGACTTCAAGGCTATCACCCAGAAGGTTGAGTCCACCATGAGGAAACTGCGAGAAGCTTACACAGAAGATCTAGAGGGTGTATTCCAAACCTTTGCCAATGACGATGTCTTCAAACAACTTTCCTCGGCGTTGTAAGTATCCCTACCGAACATCACTATTATTTCAATGTGAAAGTATCTAGATGTCAGTCACCTTTCTTCAAGATGAAAATCGTTGAAATTAAACTTTTCTGAAGTCTCACTGGTATTCGCGATTATTTATATTTAGCCTTTTCTATTTAGCCCTGCAGCTTGCTAGTTTGATAAACAGATAGCTTGGACCCAGAGTGATATTAGCATACATGATACCATTATGCACTTATAAAATGCAGAAAGAAGCAGTAGTGGTTCTCAGTACTTTAACAGTTTATTTCAAATTCATCAGATCCAAGACCGTTGAGTTCCTGGACAAGATGGTGAAGGAGGTCCTGGAAGGTCTCAAGCCTTTCGTGGACAAGGTTACTGACACTTACGTCGAAATCTCCAAGAAGGTCCAAGAAATGTACGAAAAACAGGTATGGCTTTCGAAATATTACCATTAAATCTCTTAATTCAATACAATTCAATTCAAAAGATCTTTATTTGTAACAAAGTACTTTCAAATCGTCAAAAAGACACGATTACACAGGATTGTACATATGCTACGGAAGGTTGCTTTTACTGAGAAGAAACTCAGTAATTGTAATTTTTTCGCATAAATCTGAATAATTTGGAATAAAGCTATCACGTGCGGGAGCATAATCAATGCAACACATTTCAAATACAATTAAAAAAATATAAAACATGATCTGTCATGCTACATCGTTTTCTTAATTTGTGTTCAGATCCAACCTCAAATCAAGCACTTGTACGAGACGTTCGCGACCATATTGAAGGAGTACCTCGATGGATTGATCGACGTAGTCGCACACTTCTCAGCTCTCTTCACTGACTTCTTTGAGAAACACAAGGCTGAATTGACTGAGCTGACTAACACTTTCGCTGAGATCTTCAAAGGTACGTCTGATTAAATGATAAAGATTTTCCTTGACCATCATACTTATATCTGGCTTCACGTTATCTTCGGCAGCATTATACGATATTTGAAGGAATGCTCATAGCTATCTATGCATACGTCTGAAATTAGCAGTTATGGAACTTCCGTCAGCAGACTATTAGTTATATCTCTATTCTCGTATTTCTCGTCTGAATCTCAATCTCTATTACATATATTAGTCCACTTATTTTTCTTTAGATTATTTCACTTCTAGTACTTCTGTTCCAATTAAGTACATGTTATTCAGGGTTAGGCTTTTAGCATTGGCTTCTCTGTATTCTCACCCATTCTCTTTGTAGCCAAGTTTCCTTTGATATAAACTTTTCATCGAATCTTAGTTCTTCGCCTACCCTCTTTGATAATCAATTCCCTTGCATCGTTTTTTAGGTTTCGTCTGCGATGTTTCATAATAAATTCCCTCCACAGACGTGACCCGCCTGCTGGTAGCCCAGCTGAAGGAGTTCAAGAGCAAGTTGTCGGACGTTTGCCAGGAACTGCTGCAGGACATCAAGGACCTGCCCATCTTCAACGTCATCAAGGAGAAGGTAATGACCACAAACATGCAACATAAAAAATACCGTTAGCCATATCTTTGTTATGTTATAGTCAACACAATTTGTACACATTCGTGTATTCAGGTTCATTGTTTATTATATTTGCCTTCCAATGGGACCATAGAATGATTTAATAAATATCAACTTTATAAGTGATGATACATTAAATATGTCATGAAACTAACCTCGGCAGACGAACCCCTAGTTACAAAAATAATCTACGATAGTCTTTTAACAGTAGTTCCATCTAAGGTGGACATAGTTTGTCTGAGTTTAGTCCAGTCTTGATTTAAACTTGGTTTCGAGAGTAATAATAATTAAACGATATTTAGTGGGACGAGCTGTCGGTTCCGGATCAAGTTCTGGACCTTCTGAAGCAAGCCCACGACACCGTGCGAGACTTGATGCCTACCCAGGAGATTAGAGAATTCCTCGACGCTCTCAATAACTACGTACAACACGTGAGTATACTTTCTAGATTGTTCGTACTTATGCAAAACTTAGAGCTCGCACAATGCTGTTTTATGAGAATTAGGGCACAACACGATCTGCTATCTGGGGACGGTACCTCCATCCTACCAGAAGATTGCAGCCAAATCAGGATAGGTAGTAGCTTGTTAGTATGATGTGCGCCATGGGGGCGGAAGGGATGGAAGGGCTAGTTATAATGGGATTTTTTCGTCTTTAACTACGTTAACATTGTAATTCCACTATTTCTAAGGTAGACTGTAGTCTCTTACCATCAGCCTACAGGCTTGCTTGACCATTTTCATAGTAGAAACGTTGGGTTTCAATAGAAGTTCAACCATAACTTATCCTAAACATAAGGAAAAAATAACATTCAGTAGGTCAATTTCTTGATGGTGTAGTACCTCTTGGCTGATATGAAGACTATTTTCAGAAACTCCGTCAAGACAAGGTGGACGACAGGAAGGAGTTGCGCGTCGTTTACCAGAAGCTGGCCACCGCTGTCATGTCCCTCGTGCAGTACGTACGCGCGCAGATTGGACACTTCGCTACCCCCAGCACTATCGGCTTCGGCAATGTAAGCTTTGTTCTTTATACACTTAAAGCTGATATTTATACTGGCAATACTTTTCTTTTAATTTTTATAAACAATTTTTAACACGAGCAACAAAGTTTTCTTTGACTTCATAGTCTGATTTAATCAGTGGAATCATGCTGGAATATTCGACAGCTTAGTTTTGATATTTCACTACAAGGCGTCTACGTAGAAGGACTGTGGTCTGTGATTGGTTAACAATGACGTAATTTTGAGGCAAATGAGTTCTTATAGGGAGACTCAAGAAATGACACAAAGTATTCCAAACCGTGTGATCCGATAAAAGTCCAGAGTAGACAAAAAAATACAACTACAGCTTTTCTGTTCTTATCGTCGATCGTTATTTGTGCCGTGACTTTACAGTGTAATACTATAACCACTTTGTTCGTCTCCAGTTCCTCCTGCCAACCGGTTTCGGCCAGTCTTTGCCAACCTTCGGCGGATCAGCGTCCCTCAGCCTGCTCAAACAGGTCCTACGCAGAGACTTGCCCGACCCATTGTCTCTGGTGCGCGCATACAGACCTCGCAGCTTGAACCCTCTCGAAGAAGTGCCTAAGAAGCGTAAGTATCAAACCCTATAATGAAACAATATAAGTCAAGACCAAGACTTGGATATACCAAATGAATGCCTTTGAAAAAGTCAACGTAAAGAAAATGATTGATTTCTTACAATTAGTCTTACATCATGTTATATAAAGCACTTTCTTTAGTCAGAGGTTTGAGTCTAACACGAAATTCAGACCCGCAACACTTGGCAACCAGCCAAACTAGTCAAACTAGTCTTCTCCTGTTTAAAATACCGTTAAGATTGATACGTCTAGGTTCTTCCACATCGTTAATTATGATTTCATCTGATTTACACACTATCAAAGAACTAAACAATAGTTTTGATGGAGAACTGTGCCAAGACATGCAAGCCCATGATGACTAGCACAGCGACCACACTCCTCCACCTGCCACTTATGTATCACTGGTGACCTTACTCACCGCAGGAACATATTACTACTCTACTCTGTAAAGGTTATTGACCTAGAATTCTTCTTCTCCAGTCCGCGCTGTGGTCGTGAACGGACAGCACATCTTCACATTCGACGGCCGCCACCTGACCTTCCCTGGTACTTGCCGTTACATCCTCGCCCACGACCACGTCGACAGGAACTTCACCCTGGCCATCCAGCTCCAGAACGGCGCTCCCAAGGCTCTGCTCCTCGAAGACAAGAGCGGCACCACCATTGAAATTAAGGAGAATGGACAGGTATGTTGATGATCAGCATATAAATATAAGCTTCAGAAATAAGTGGGTGGTGTAACCTGCAGGTAGCAATCATACAACTTAAAACCACTTCGTAGGTTTATTGATTAAAAAGAGAATTATATTATGTAGAAGGACGTTACTTAAAACCAAGTATGTACTAAAATAAGCCCAATTCGGTGTCTCTCGGAATATTTATGTCTTTTAGTACAATTCGGGTAACTTGTGTGTATAAACAAGAAAATACCTAAGAGTACCTAAGAGCCGCATAATATATTGTCATTAAAGTATGTATATGTATATTATCGTATATAATTTATAATCTGATATTTATTTCAACTCGCTACAATGTCTGCAGCTACTTATACAAATAAAGCAACTCACACTGCCAATACACATTGATCACTAATTTGAAGCAAACGTAGACATAATCACGGGTAAAACTAGTTGCATGACTAATGAATATATTTATTTAATGTTTCTGTTCACCAGGTGACCCTGAACAACGCAAACCACGGCTTCCCGGTTCTGGAGAAGGATGTGTTCGCGTTCCGCCAGGCCAACGGCCGCATCGGTCTCGGCTCCACCTACGGTCTCATGGCTTACTGTACCAGCAAACTACAGGTGTGTATTTTTGTAATATCAGCTGATAAATGTCCCAAGCTTAAGCCCGCAGGCTGATTTTCTCTGATAAATTTCACTACTATACATACAGTCCCTATTGAGTTTACCTACGCACGCAGAACCGAAGCCTAGGTTCTTTGCCTACGTTCCATAGCATATATATCACCTTAATGAACTAAAACTGGAAAATATTAGTCTGTATATAAAAAAAATATATACATTGTATAGGAGTTAATGTGATCACGCTAGTCAAATATACACATGCTAATAATATAAGTTGGTAAAATATGTATGTTTTGTTATATCTCATACCACCGTTATACCATGATTTTTGAGAATATATATATGGTCAGTATAAATCTCTTCGACGAAGACCAGATAATTAAGATCGAACTTCACTTTGGTAATTTCGTTTTATCACTTAATTGTTATTAATCATCATCTCCCTGGCCTTATCCCATGTTTTTGGGGTGGGCACTTGATTCAACCCGATGTGGCTGATCACCTGATTTTCATACCAAGCGACTGCCATCTGACCTTCGTAACCCCTTTTTGAGGAAAATCGGCAATCTGGGTTAAACCAGTTGTCAGACTTTCTTAGGCCTCTGACTGGCCTGTAACGATTGCCAAAGATGTTAAATTGGCAACCGGGACCGACGGCTTAACGTGCTCTCCGAGGCACGGAGGGCACTCGGGCGGTCACCCATCCAACTACTGGCTAGGCGTATGCTTGCTTAACTTCGCTGATCGAATCATATTCGCAATAGCAACTGTGCCACGAGCTCCTTAATTGTTATTAATATAGTGAGTATGTGTAAAAAGGCTTAACGAATCTTAACAGCATATAACTCGTGATCTGTATTAGATTATCTTTGAACTGAGTGCTAAATTATAATATGAAACAGGTGTGCTACGTGGAAGTATCCGGCTTCTACCTGGGCAAGCTACGCGGTCTGCTCGGAGACGGCAACAATGAACCTTATGATGACTTCAGGCTACCCAATGGAAAGGTAAGGATTAATGTAACCAATAAAGTCTAAATTTGAATACGTAGTCTTATCCATAGAAACCACTTACGTGTTCTTTCTTCCTTCTCTCGTCATGCAACCCTTTGAGTCAATATTTTGAGGTCTAGATAGTATTTTGAGAACTAATATGTAGTAGATATTACTTACTTAACCTAAAGAGCCTTGCTTAACCTGGAGTCGAAAGAGATGAAATCTACATCGGCGCATAAAGTCGTCTAGATAAATGTTTGCTCTACGCCACTGACATGAAAAAAGGCACCGTATTGAAACGTTTAAAGGCATTGGGATCTGTGCCCCCAAGTATAGCCCCCAGGTTTTGACACATTAGAACGTCGTCCCTTGACTTTGCGCATTGCGATTTTTTGTATGGAGACGTAAAACTTCCCACACTCGCCGGTAGGGGCGCTTAATAACGTTCCCATACAAAATGAGTCAACGTTAACGTACTGGTCAAGTGCTTTCTGCTACCTCTGGAGTATAACAAAATGGTGTCCACAGATTGTGACGTCAGAGAGTGAGTTCGGCAATGCATACCGCCTGGCTCGCTCTTGCCCAGCCGCCACGGCGCCCGCGCACGAGGCCCACCAGCTCACGGCCGCCATGCCCGCCGCCTGCGACCAGGTCTTCGGGGGCGTCTCCCCGCTGAGACCCTTGGCGCTGCTCCTCGATATGGCTCCCTTCAGGTCAGTTCATAAGGACTTGTTTTCTTTGCATAGCTTTTTGAGATGACTCTGGCTGTTTTAGTGAGACATGAAGACCAGTTTGAATAAATTATGATGTGCTTAAGAAGATAGTGACGAATCAATTCTAGCTAGGTATAAAAGATATGTTAATATTAGCTGCATTTATGACCATAGTTCAGTCGTTGAACTGATGCTCTAAAAGGTATAAAAACAATGAACAAAATTCCACCTTCATCTATTCGAAGACAAGTATTTAATAGACGTAAAATATTGTAATACTCACAATACAATGACATCGACAGACAAGCGTGTGTGCACGCATGCAGCGCGAACACCCCGGAGTCGCTGCACCAAGCGTGCGACCTGGCGCGCGGCTACACCGCCCTCGCGGTCACCGGCCTGCTGCCAGCAGTCCTGCCTGATGTCTGCCTGCAATGCACTGATGCAGACAAACCTCGCAACATCGGAGACGACTACGAACTGAAGGTCCCCAACAAACAGGCTGATATCATCGTTGCTGTTGAAATTACTAAGGTAACACAATTGAACACGTGGGGCTAATCGAAAGATAGATTTGTTTTTTTTTTCAGTAGGTAAATAAAGTGCGAATCAGAGTTGCTCACGAAGGGTTCCGTTTCATTACATTATAGATAACACTAACAATTTTATTTTGTAGGAGAGTCCTTAAGTATTAATTTGTTGTTAAAGTGGCAACAAAAATGCATCAACTGTCTTAATATCAAGGTTCATATTGATATAGCCTGGTGGTAACCAGACAGACAGGCGGACGGACGGTCTTAGTAATAGGATCCTGTTTTACCCTTTGGGTATGGAACTTGAGAAGTAATTTGAACATAGAAAACCTGCAAAAGTCTACGATATAATTCAAACTACCTGACCGAACTTATCTTCGTTAAAATATAATAATAATAAGCATTTATTGACTTCAACCACAAAGCAACAACAAAAATAAAATATGAAAAAAGAAGCAACTAATAATTAAAACAATATTAACAATGGGTATTTTAACACGTCTGCCTACCCGTTTAGAGACTCACCTGAAAGGTGTAAAATCTGTCTTAGCTACTCCATGAGAGTGATGGTTTCAGTAATATTTCATCTATTTTTACAGAGCAATGAGAAGAACTACAAGGAGCTGGTGGTGCCGCTGGTGTCCCAGCTGGTGGACCAGTTGAAGAGTAAGAGGATCAGCGACATCAAGGTGTACCTCGTCGGCATCACCTCGGAGATGCCCTACCCCATCCTTTACGACACTGACCGTTAGTATAAACTCATTCAATCTATACAGATAAATAAAATTGAAGTCTGTTTGTAATTCCAAATTGACAACTTTCACTAAATGCATAATGAAAATATATATAGAAAAACGATTTAAAAAAAAAATCTCTGATTGTCTTTTTGTACCGCCTAGTATCTGAAATGGCTGGACCACTTTTGACGGGTTCCTACTACGGTTCTTATTCGTTCTAAGAATTACTTTCGAATGTGGTCCGAAAACAAATTGTTTGATGATTATACATTTCAAGTGTACTTTCATAAATTTTTTTACTTAAATTATTTAACGGATCAAAATTTTATTTTCATAAAAAAAACCAATACTGAAATTTTATTTCATAATCATTTGTTTACGAAGTTTCATTTTTGGAGCAATGAAGTTGATCCCTGCATTCGTATAACAACTTTTTGCATCTTCCCCAGTGAAACTGAAGAATGCCAAGGTGCAGTTCACAGATGAGTCCCGCTACCCGAAACCACCATTCTTCGGCGACAATGCGCTCACTAGCATTTTCGACATCGTGGACACTGTGAAGAAAGGTCTTGGTATGTAAAAGCTTCCTGCATTATAATATAATACACAGGCGGACTTAGTACTGCATTATTTTCCAGTCAACCTTTAGGTGATGCAGACATGGCAGGTGTTACTTTGGAAAAAAAAATATTTGAATTCGCTTGCGCAGCAGGCGACTAATCAAATCCCACGGCCACCACGGGCTATGTATGTTATGGTGATAGAAAATATGTATAATGCTTAATGCTGCTCTTATAAATATACAAACAACATATTTATTTTCAATGAAATGCAGTCCACTATGTAAAAGTAACAGGCATTGTAACATATATCAATAATAATAATTAAGTTCTCGTAGTGCCCCACTCAATGCTGTGCCCTAACAGGGCTAACTAACTTAAAAGCTTTAATTATATGTATATGAATATGAATAATTGTTGGTTCCGCAGGTCTAACCAACGTAGTAGCAGGCTATAATTCCATCCTGGACTTGCCTCTTCGCGCCGGCGCCATCAAACACACCATCAGCGTTGTTGGTGAACAGTGCGAAGCTCTATATGAACCTGTAAGTATCTTAACCGACTTTAAAACAATTAAGAGGTTCTATGTACATCGCGAATGTTTTTCTTCTGTGATCCACTGCTGATAAAAATGGCAGGGAGAGAATACTTATCGTTTTAAGTACAGCGTATTGAGAATTTCTTGCCTTTAGGCTAGCCATCATCATCCTCTTGCCCTTATCCCATGTTTTTGTAGTCGGCGCAATGTATTCTTCTCTTCCATTTGAGCCATATAATCCTTCATACAATCCATCCATAAGCTAGCCAAGTCAATTTGCATTATATGGACAATATTATTGAGCGTGGCTAGTCTTACGTTTATTTTTAATACAATAAAATGGACCGTGAAATCTAAGGCACTCTCTGTTGTTTGTTAATTGTATGTCTGTGGGCATCACCCCCGTTGTATCGAGGACTTAAGAATGGTAATAAGAGTAATGTGATTGTCTAGGTGTCGGTGTTCCGCTCCATCGCATACGGCGCTCTGTTCGACGACATGGCCTACACCCACTCTCTGGTCACGTCTAACCTCATCGGAGCCATTGGAGGCGGTATCGACGCCGCCAACACCGTTGGTAAGTACACAAACATCTTATATCACTTTTATGTTTATACAGATAAATGTAATTGAAGTTAATAATAGCTCAATAGGCCTAGACAAAGTAAGTCTCTAGCGCTTGCGCAAAGAGAAACGACTTAAAATGTATGGAAATGACATAAATCAGGCACGTGACATGTCATTATATATTTTCTATCGTTTCTATTAGCGAAGCGTGAGGATAATGTTACTTTGTCTACAGGCTCAGTCTGTTTGTGTCGTGGCATTCTCTGGAATAGCAGATGTTACAAGAAGAAACGTTATTCTTCTAAAGAGTTAAACTATCATGGCAATAAGAAGTTATGGTAGGGCCTCTGAGACACAGTATATTATGCAATTCTTCTAGTAATCTTAACGGAATGTGTTTGTAGGTGTCACTAAGGACAACGTGATCCTGATGGGAGCCAAGAGGGCCACCAAGGAGTCCGAAAAACTCAGAACTACCTTCAATTATGCCAACGAGGATGCGTGCATCGACTTCGTTGAGGGGGTATGTGCTATCATTAATACAAATTCAAAAAACATTTATTCTTAATAGGAGACACTTGGAAAACTCATTGAACTTCATTTTTAAATCTTGCAAAACCCCAGCAGGGCCTATCCAATAAGCTTTTCTAAAAACTTAAGTGCAGTAATTTCAACCCATCTTTTATACGGTGAAGGAAAACATCGTGAGGAAACCTGCATATGTCTGCGAAGTAATTCAAAGACGCATGTAGGCCTGAGACGGCGATAGACTCATCTGTCACGTTGGCACTTAATTATATTCGGTGAAATGTGGGTGTTTGTTACAACAACTCTGCCTGCCCCTTCGGAGAGCCTGCTAGGATGGCGTTAGTATATTGATTTTCATTCATGGTTACTATTAAAATGGTCTGTCCGTCTACCTGTCAATTTCATGCGGCTGGATCAAATTTGACGGTATTTAAACTGGCAGATAGCTGATGTAATTGTTATTATAAAATAATTATTGTTCCTATTAAATTTTCATGTTAGGAAAAAATCTGAGTCACACTCAAAACCGAAGGAAGTGTATGAAGAGATGCATGAATGTAGACGGAACAAAAGAAGTATGCAAGGATCGTAGCATGTCGCAAAGTGCAACAAATAGTCTGCCATGAGCATACCGTATGTGTATACAAAATTCTTAGTAAGTTTCATTTTTAATTGGATGTTTACTGTTCAGACGGACGGCATAGTGTTCGGAGCTTCAGCTTACCTGGAAATGAACCCGAGCCAGCAGAAGCAGTACCTGCAGACGGCCACGACGGCCATCCTCAACGAAATGCTCCACCAGACCGTGGTCCAGGACTGCACCTGCGTGTACGCCGGGCCCTTCAGGGCTCGCTCGCTATGTCTCTCCAAGGACAGGAAAGAAGCGGTAAGAGCGCCATTATCTACTTTGTTCATCATCTCCCAGGCCTTATCCCATGTATTTGGGGTCGGCACTTGATTCAACTGTGGCTGATCACCTGATTTTTATACGAAGCGACTGCCATCTGACCTTCGTAACCCCTTTTTCGAGGAAAATCGGCAATCTGGGCTAAACCAGTTGTCAGACATTCTTAGGCCTCTGACTGACCTCTAACGATTGCCAAAGATGTTAAATTGGCAACCGGGACCGACGGCTTAACGTGCTCTCCGAGGCACGGAGGGGACTCGGGCGGTCACCCATCCAACTACTGGCTAAGCGTATGGTTGCTTATTATTTATTTTGAACCAACCTAAGGTACGATCTTCTGTAAGGCCCGGTTCCAGTGTCCAGTACGCATGTATGCCTACCTCACACAAACATTACAATGGTTATCTTAATTACCTTACCTTTGGGAAATTGTGTTTCAAATAAGTAATTTTATTAATATCCATTTGAATCATTATATAAATGTGATTGTTGTCCACAGGCTCGCAGACGAAAGTAGATCAAGAACTGAATACGCAACAACACACAGCGAGGCGTCCCTTTCACTCGTAGCAAAATCAATGCAAGCCCAAATATTGCGTCTCGCTCCATCAATACGCCATTAATGTTTATTTTATTTCGCAACACTCTCATGCAACTTGTATTAGATTAATAAAAATATGTTATAAAACATACGTACTTATCTTTTATTAATAGCATAATTCAACATCCCGGAATGATGGTGTTGGGCCTAACCAAAACTATAAAGAAAAGTTTAATATTTACACACATAAAAACTCCTCACAATAATAAAAGATTCCTTCTAAGTGAGACCAATCAAATTGCTTTTCTACAGACTATCAATAGCCTCACTCTTAAAAATGGAATCCTACTAATATTATAAATGCGAAACTAACTCTGTCTGTCTGTCTGTTACGCTTTCCTGCTTAAACCTCTCAACCGATTTTGATGAAATTTGGCACAGACAATCTTTAGACCCTGAGAAAGGACATAGGCTACCTTTTATTAAAATATTAGGGTTCCGAGACAATAAGGATGTAACTAAATCTACGCGGGTGAAACCGCGGGGCACAGCTAGTAGTTATATATATGACAGATTATAATATAAATGCCTGGGCCTGTTAACAATATAACATTATCCTCACGCTTCGCTAATGGAAACGATACAAAATATACGGAAGTGACATATGTCACGTGACTTACATTTTGTATCGTTTCTATTAGCGCAAGCGCGAGAGAATGTTACTTTGTCTACAGTTCTGAAAAATCTAACTACAGCTTAGTATCTATTTCGATTGAGCTTGCAAACATTAATGGACCCTGTAAATTTTTAAGTGCAAACTATATTCGATCTTTAACTACCTGTTAAAATACTTTTAAAGCAACTTTACAAATACCAACCCACAAAATCTATAAAGTAATAAAACTCCAACATACAATAAAATACAATTTAATACATGCATTAGAGAATGTAATACGTGCATAGTAAAGCATGCAATGTCTGCTTATCTAGTAATATGTCTTGCGCACCCACCGCATCCTCGGGCCGCGCTGGGAAGCTATCTTGACTGAGGCACTGGCCGCGGCTTTCACCACTTCTTGGATCTATAAAGCAACAAACATGACCACTTCTAGTATCGCACTTCTCCCCATCGACGGGGAATGCATCACCACACTTTGGAACCCAAATAGTCTCGCACTGGTCGTTTCCAAGGGAGCTTCTTTCTCTGGACTCTCAAATGTGGAATGAACTCCCCAACATACATTTACATATGCTCACGCCTGTACTCCCCAAAGGGGTAGGCAGAGGAGTTGTAATAACAACAACCACTTTTCACCCTCCCCAAAGGGGTAGGCAGAGGAGTTGTAATAACAACAACCACTTTTCACCGAAGATGATAAGTGCCAACGTGACAGATGGTGAATCTATCGCCGTCTGAGACACTATACATACGTCTCTGAAATACTTCCCAGGCGTATGCAGGTTTCCTCACGATGTTTTCCTTCACCGTAAAGCACGTGGTGTGAAATCACTGCACATAAGTTTCACGCATTGGTACAGGCCCCGATGGGATTCGAACTTGCGTCCTTGAAACCATAAGGCCACCACGGCTCCCCTCCAACAACATAGTTCAACATAGTTTTCCCAACCGAGTACAGCAAGGGGTTCTTCAAAAAGGATATGAAGAGATAATCACAGGGTCGGCAACGAGCGACCTGGTATAGCAAGCGACCACAGGCTGCGGTAACCACTTACCATCAGTTCACCTGCTTGTTTGCGACCTAGTTGTATAAAAATGATTTGTGTGCTACGCAAGCAACGCAAGTTCAAATTCCAGATGAATGTATTTTTTATTTCCATGTGTAATTTCCCTGCCTGGTTAAGGGCAATAGGCTCAGTCCCTAATGTGTGTATTAAAAGTACACCTCTGCCAACCCCTTTGGGGAATACGGGCGAGGAAAATTGGTTCGGGTTTCGCAAAAAGTTGTGTTATGTACTCACACTCATCATTAGATTCTGTGCGTTGCCGACCAGCATGTCCATCGCTTCCTTGTCCTCATCAGAGCCTGGAAAACACATTTCAAACACACCTATTAAAAATCTGGGCCTTTATTTGAAAGCAGCGGACGACACGCGGTTTCACCCGCGTTGTTCCCGTTCCCGTAGGAGTACGGAGATAAACTATAGCCTATATTAATCAGTTATAACGTAGCATTCAAATGGTGAAAGAATTTTTTAAATCGGTCCAGTACTTTTTGAGCCAATTCGTTACAAACATACAAATATTTCCTCTTTATAATATAAGTATAGTAAGTACGTACCTTGATGCCCTAGCGACGAGCCTTTGACAGTGGTCAGCATCTTCAACTGGCCGCTGATCGTCGGAATACGTTCACAAGTTTGCAGCAAGTTCTGAAATCAAAACATAATAATTGTGAGACCTTATATACTCACCGCTCGAACACAATTATTGTGTATTACTAGCTGGGCTCTGCGGTTTTACCCGCGGAGAGAAAATTTCATAGGTGACCCGTAGAACCCTATATATTTTTTTCACTGTGTCATTCAATTCATTCAAGAATTGAGATAGACAAAACAACAGAAGGCGCAAGGCGGCCCCTAAACCGCAAAACAAGGGAAGGAAATATTCGACGCATGAAGTAGATCACGAGTAGCTCAGTTGGAAGAGCAACTGCACGGTTTGCAGAAATCATGGGTTCGAGTCCCGCCTCGTGTTCGTATCGTGTTAGAATTTAAACGTGCGTGTCATGAACACAAATTTAAAACTTATGATAGTATTATATATAGTATCTTTGACAAATGTAATTGGTTCGCCGTTTCTGTTAAATAAATAAATAAATAAAATAAACAACTAAATTATTTATATTCCACGTGCACTAAAGTAATGTATTGACTTACGTTCTTGATCCTAAGGTCAGTGCACTCGTGCGCAAGTTTCTTGGCGAGTAGCGCCACCTCGTGTGACTCCTGAACTATAGACTTTGATGTCAGAATCAAGTCGTGCTTCTTGTCTGTAATATAAATTAAACACCTTTTTAATTTTTACTCATTGTTTATGTAATTGTGAACTTTACGGGAAGGAAATCAACATGAGGAACCTGTACATGTCTGAGAAGTAATTCAAAGACGTATGCATAGTGCCTGAGTCGGCGATAGACTCACCATCTGTCACGTAGGCACTTATTCATCTTCGGTGAAGAGTTGGTGTTGTTATTACCACACCCCTACCTCCTCTTGGGGGAATATAGCGCGAGCATATGTATGTATGTATAGAGTGTGTGGGGAGCGTTACCGTCGCGCATGTGGTCGGACAGTCGCGCCATGAGCACGGCCAGTCGGCGGGCGCCGGCCACGACGCCGTTGTATGTATGTATAGAGTGTGTGGGGAGCGTTACCGTCGCGCATGTGGTCGGACAGTCGCGCCATGAGCACGGCCAGTCGGCGGGCGCCGGCCACGACGCCGTTGTATGTATGTATAGAGTGTGTGGGGAGCGTTACCGTCGCGCATGTGGTCGGACAGTCGCGCCATGAGCACGGCCAGTCGGCGGGCGCCGGCCACGACGCCGTTGTATGTATGTATAGAGTGTGTGGGGAGCGTTACCGTCGCGCATGTGGTCGGACAGTCGCGCCATGAGCACGGCCAGTCGGCGGGCGCCGGGCACGACGCCGTTGTATGTATGTATAGAGTGTGTGGGGAGCGTTACCGTCGCGCATGTGGTCGGACAGTCGCGCCATGAGCACGGCCAGTCGGCGGGCGCCGGCCACGACGCCGTTGTATGTATGTATAGAGTGTGTGGGGAGCGTTACCGTCGCGCATGTGGTCGGACAGTCGCGCCATGAGCACGGCCAGTCGGCGGGCGCCGGCCACGACGCCGTTGTATGTATGTATAGAGTGTGTGGGGAGCGTTACCGTCGCGCATGTGGTCGGACAGTCGCGCCATGAGCACGGCCAGTCGGCGGGCGCCGGGCACGACGCCGTTGTATGTATGTATAGAGTGTGTGGGGAGCGTTACCGTCGCGCATGTGGTCGGACAGTCGCGCCATGAGCACGGCCAGTCGGCGGGCGCCGGCCACGACGCCGTTGTATGTATGTATAGAGTGTGTGGGGAGCGTTACCGTCGCGCATGTGGTCGGACAGTCGCGCCATGAGCACGGCCAGTCGGCGGGCGCCGGCCACGACGCCGTTGTATGTATGTATAGAGTGTGTGGGGAGCGTTACCGTCGCGCATGTGGTCGGACAGTCGCGCCATGAGCACGGCCAGTCGGCGGGCGCCGGCCACGACGCCGTTGTATGTATGTATAGAGTGTGTGGGGAGCGTTACCGTCGCGCATGTGGTCGGACAGTCGCGCCATGAGCACGGCCAGTCGGCGGGCGCCGGCCACGACGCCGTTGTCCCGCGCGCGCCACGTGCTCACCGCCGCGTGCAGCCCCCGGGCAGCCGCCTGCGGATTGGTAAACAGATTTTTCTTACTGACTGTGCTATTGTATATTCGCTAAGACGTTGTCTGCGAATTAAACAAATTCATTCACGAATCAAACATTCAACAAATAAGTGTATGTCCACCTATACACAACACCTTAGTGTTTTCAGATAGCCTAGGTAAAAACATAGGTATATTACTCGATAGACACATTAGCGGTACAGTAGTTAATTATTGTATGCCAGGGGCCACATACACACAAATAATTAATAAAATCAAGTGTATGACAATAGATCCTCAATCTGTTGTGATTGTTTTGATAGGTGAGGGACTTAGGGTGCACAAAAGTGAATTAATAAGCGGCTTAGAATATCTGTCACAATTAAATGTACACAACATTATGTTAACTGCTTTCCCCTATAGTAAGAGCTACACAGACAGGCAAAATGATTATATAGGTAGGTTAAATAATGTAATGTATAGGACAGGTTGTCATAGCGACAATATTTTTTTTTTTGACACTAATAAATTTATTAGTGGATTTATTATAACTGGGGACTTGTTTTACATCCCCAAAAAATGCATGAATATGTTCGCTACATTGGTAGCATATAATATTAACGGTGTTATAGCAACTATAACAAAACATAGGTTAAGTAATCAAACGGTGTTACATTGTTCTAGTAACACAGAAATTAGTTCTAGTTCTAGTTCTTTAAACTAGTAACTGAGACAACGGCCGAGTCCCTCGTCAAACGGCTCTGTCGCCTTAACGTAGTGCACCAAAATATACAAGGCTTGGCTGGCAAACAATTAGAAATTGATTTATTTTTGGAAAGCCATAACGTTCATGTGCTTTGTTTAACCGAACACTGGCTTAAAAATCATGAGCTATTGCTCAATAATAGTAATTATAGACTTTGTAGTGCATTCGTCAGAAAATCAGCAATTCATGGAGGCTCGTTAATCTTAGTATCTAATAATGTTAAATGTAAAGAGCGTAGTGATATAGTAAACCTGTCAATCGAGCGCACTGCCGAACTATCGTGTATAGAACTAGAAGGAAATGTAATAATATGCGTATATCGTCCCCCATCTGGCAATTTCTGTTCATTTGAATCAATCCTTGAAGATGCCCTTAGACGTGTTGCGGGCCTTAATAAAGGCATTGTAGTGTGTGGCGATTTTAATGTTAACTTGTTAGAAAATAATTCTCTTTCGGTGCGTTTAATTAGTTTGTTTAACTCTTTTAATTTAAAGCATTTATTTCTGGAGCCCACTAGAATAACTGCCACTTCTGCGACATGTCTAGATAATGTGTTCTGCGATTGTGAGGCCCTGGAAAAATCTATTATCAGTGATCTAACGTCAGACCATTGTGGTCAAAAAATCACAATATTAAATAAAACTAATAATGTAGTAAGTAAAACCACTTACAGACCTATTACTAAGAAACTTGTAGCAAATTTCAGGTCTAACTTAGCAAGCAAGATACCTTATCTGCAAGGGCCACAAGAAGATCCTGATGCTCTTTACAATAGCTTGTTTAACGTTATACAAACGGAATTCAAT
Organism: Watsonalla cultraria; assembly: GCA_964035505.1. NCBI lineage: Eukaryota > Metazoa > Arthropoda > Insecta > Lepidoptera > Drepanidae > Watsonalla > Watsonalla cultraria. Next base: position 7,253,764 of record OZ037734.1, on the reverse strand, counting down.
AGTACATTTAAACTAAAAACAGTTCAGAAACATAGTAAAGCTAAATTCAATGAGTGGGCAACTGTAGGTATCCATAAAAGTAGAAGGAAGTTGTATGAACTTTATGGTATGAAACGAAATGATCATAGTCCTGAATTCTTAGCATTCGTAACTAGATACTCTAAATGTTTTAAGAAAGTTTGTATAAAAGCTAAAGCCTTGCATCTTGCCCAGAAAATCAAGAATTCTGATAATAAGATAAAAACTACCTGGAACGTTATTAATGCCGAGACGGGAAAGGCAAAAAGTCGCGATTGTCGTTTAACTTTAAATATAGATAACAAAGTAATCCAAGACGATGGTGAAATAGCTGAAACTTTCAACAAGTTCTTTGCAAATGTTCCTATAGTAACTACTAGTTCCCTAAATTCATCTCCCACAGACGCCGAATTATTACTGAAATTAAATGTTTCTAAGTGCGGCACTAGCTTTAGTTTTTGTTCTATCACGCCTTTTGAAATAATTAAGACATTTAAAAGTTTGAATTCCAAAAAGACTGGTGATTTATGGGATATATCAGTGAAAGTACTTCACGATATTATTGACATAATTGCCCCTTACTTAGCTGACATTTTTAACAGTTGTATTAAGAGCGGTGTATTCCCGGATCTCATGAAATATAGTAAAGTTATTCCATTATTTAAAGGTGGTGATATTAGTGACCCTACTAACTTCAGACCAATCTCTATCTTGCCAGCCCTCAGCAAAATTTTCGAAAAAATTATGCTGAATCAAATAGTCGCTTACTTTAATCTTAATAATATTCTACATGGTGAGCAATATGGCTTCACCAAAGGTCGTTCAACCACTGATGCTGGTGTTGCACTTCTTAGACATATTTATAGAGCGTGGGAAAACGCTCACGACATGATAGGTGTATTTTGCGACCTATCCAAGGCATTCGATTGTGTACAACACGAAACCTTATTAGTTAAATTAAACTATTACGGTGTCAAAGGTAGGGCACTCGACCTAATCAAATCATATCTTTGTCAACGGATTCAAAAAGTCGAAGTAAATGGGGTCAGATCTTCCGGTTCTCCAGTACTAATGGGCGTCCCACAGGGTTCAATCCTAGGACCATTTCTATTCTTAGTATATATTAATGATTTACCAAATTTAGTAAAGAATACGTGTGATATTGTACTGTTCGCTGATGACACATCTCTTTTGTTTGAAGTCGACAGAGCCAAAACGAATTATGAAGATGTAAACAGTGCACTTGATCAGGTATTGAAATGGTTTAATGTAAATAACTTAGTTTTAAATGCCAAAAAAACTAAATGTATTAAATTCACTTTACCAAACGTCAAACCTGTTGATACAAAGGTCATGGTAAATGGTGAAACTTTGGAAATAGTAGATTCTGTAGTATTTCTAGGTGTAACCCTTGATAATAAACTTCAGTGGGGCCCACATATATCCAAGTTATCAGGAAAACTCAGCTCCGCAGCTTATGCAATTAGAAAAATTAGACAGTTCACCGACATAGAAACAGCTCGACTTGTATATTTTTCTTATTTTCATAGCGTTATGTCCTATGCTATTTTAATTTGGGGCAAAGCTGCTGATATAGACTCTATATTTACACTACAGAAAAGGGCTATACGATCTATATATAATTTGGGACCGCGAGAATCGTTAAGGGAAAAATTTAAATCAATTGGAATTTTGACAGTGGCCTCACAGTATATTTTAGCTAACTTATTATTTGTGCATCAAAACATTGGATCGTTTCAAAGGAAATGTGATGTGCATAACGTAAACACAAGACACAAACATAAAATTGTAGTGCCTGCGCATCGCCTACAAAAAGTGCATGGCTCATTTTTAGGACAGAGCACACGCTTCTATAATAAATTACCAACAAAAATTGTAAACTTGCCCTTCAACAAATTTAAAGAAACAATTAAATCAGTTTTGCTTGAAAAAGGATATTATACTGTAAGTGATTATATTTGTGATAAGGGAGCCTGGGATGTACCTGATAATGTTTGTAAATAATCCCATTGGCACTGTACTTTTGCTACAATTAATTAATCTTAATTTTGCTTTGACTGGCTGGAATTTGCCATGCTCACATATATTTGTACTATATTTTTAGTTTTTATTTTTGACAATTGAGCATTAGAACTGTGTCCATGGGCTTATAGTTGCTTGAACAATTTATTTTGTATTTTTAAAACTGTATAATATTCTTTAAAAGAGTAATTACTGAGTTTCTTGCCAGGTTCTTCTCAGTAAAATCAACCTTCCGAACCTGGCGGTAGCATGTATAATCCTGTGTAATTGTGTCATTCTGACGATTTGAAAGTACTTTGTATGAAGTCTAATCGAATAAAGATATATTTGATTTTGATTTTGATTTTGAAACGCGAAAAGTCTCGTGCAATAGTATTGCTAAAGAATTTACGCTACATGAACGATCCAATATTTCTCGATAAAGCGCATCTCATGTTAATGAATTGCAATGAATGCAGAATTGAAACACTTGAAAATTCAAATCGAAAATATACTCACAAATATTGGTTGGTCCACTTCGGGTTGTTTCTCGAATATGTTCTCGCCGACCAGCACTGCCTCCACCTCGCCCGTCGTGCGCATAATCTGATCATATACACCATATTATTATCGATATATTTTAAAAGAATATAAAATATTTTGCCTGTTTGAACGTATCGTTCCTCTAAACGGATAGCGGCGCCCTCCAGTCGGAAAGGGCGGGCAGCCCTCTGCAGCTAGTGTGTGTAGGGGGGTACCTCGGCGGCGGTGTGCCTCCAGTCGGGCAGGGCGGGCGGCCGTAGGGGGTACCTCGGCGGCGGTGTGCCTCCAGTCGGGCAGGGCGGGCGGCCGTAGGGGGTACCTCGGCGGCGGTGTGCCTCCAGTCGGGCAGGGCGGGCGGCCGTAGGGGGTACCTCGGCGGCGGTGTGCCTCCAGTCGGGCAGGGCGGGCGGCCGTAGGGGGTACCTCGGCGGCGGTGTGCCTCCAGTCGGGCAGGGCGGGCGGCCGTAGGGGGTACCTCGGCGGCGGTGTGCCTCCAGTCGGGCAGGGCGGGCGGCCGTAGGGGGTACCTCGGCGGCGGTGTGCCTCCAGTCGGGCAGGGCGGGCGGCCGTAGGGGGTACCTCGGCGGCGGTGTGCCTCCAGTCGGGCAGGGCGGGCGGCCGTAGGGGGTACCTCGGCGGCGGTGTGCCTCCAGTCGGGCAGGGCGGGCGGCCGTAGGGGGTACCTCGGCGGCGGTGTGCCTCCAGTCGGGCAGGGCGGGCGGCCGTAGGGGGTACCTCGGCGGCGGTGTGCCTCCAGTCGGGCAGGGCGGGCGGCCGTAGGGGGTACCTCGGCGGCGGTGTGCCTCCAGTCGGGCAGGGCGGGCGGCCGTAGGGGGTACCTCGGCGGCGGTGTGCCTCCAGTCGGGCAGGGCGGGCGGCCGTAGGGGGTACCTCGGCGGCGGTGTGCCTCCAGTCGGGCAGGGCGGGCGGCCGTAGGGGGTACCTCGGCGGCGGTGTGCCTCCAGTCGGGCAGGGCGGGCGGCCGTAGGGGGTACCTCGGCGGCGGTGTGCCTCCAGTCGGGCAGGGCGGGCGGCCGTAGGGGGTACCTCGGCGGCGGTGTGCCTCCAGTCGGGCAGGGCGGGCGGCCGTAGGGGGTACCTCGGCGGCGGTGTGCCTCCAGTCGGGCAGGGCGGGCGGCCGTAGGGGGTACCTCGGCGGCGGTGTGCCTCCAGTCGGGCAGGGCGGGCGGCCGTAGGGGGTACCTCGGCGGCGGTGTGCCTCCAGTCGGGCAGGGCGGGCGGCCGTAGGGGGTACCTCGGCGGCGGTGTGCCTCCAGTCGGGCAGGGCGGGCGGCCGTAGGGGGTACCTCGGCGGCGGTGTGCCTCCAGTCGGGCAGGGCGGGCGGCCGTAGGGGGTACCTCGGCGGCGGTGTGCCTCCAGTCGGGCAGGGCGGGCGGCCGTAGGGGGTACCTCGGCGGCGGTGTGCCTCCAGTCGGGCAGGGCGGGCGGCCGTAGGGGGTACCTCGGCGGCGGTGTGCCTCCAGTCGGGCAGGGCGGGCGGCCGTAGGGGGTACCTCGGCGGCGGTGTGCCTCCAGTCGGGCAGGGCGGGCGGCCGTAGGGGGTACCTCGGCGGCGGTGTGCCTCCAGTCGGGCAGGGCGGGCGGCCGTAGGGGGTACCTCGGCGGCGGTGTGCCTCCAGTCGGGCAGGGCGGGCGGCCGTAGGGGGTACCTCGGCGGCGGTGTGCCTCCAGTCGGGCAGGGCGGGCGGCCGTAGGGGGTACCTCGGCGGCGGTGTGCCTCCAGTCGGGCAGGGCGGGCGGCCGTAGGGGGTACCTCGGCGGCGGTGTGCCTCCAGTCGGGCAGGGCGGGCGGCCGTAGGGGGTACCTCGGCGGCGGTGTGCCTCCAGTCGGGCAGGGCGGGCGGCCGTAGGGGGTACCTCGGCGGCGGTGTGCCTCCAGTCGGGCAGGGCGGGCGGCCGTAGGGGGTACCTCGGCGGCGGTGTGCCTCCAGTCGGGCAGGGCGGGCGGCCGTAGGGGGTACCTCGGCGGCGGTGTGCCTCCAGTCGGGCAGGGCGGGCGGCCGTAGGGGGTACCTCGGCGGCGGTGTGCCTCCAGTCGGGCAGGGCGGGCGGCCGTAGGGGGTACCTCGGCGGCGGTGTGCCTCCAGTCGGGCAGGGCGGGCGGCCGTAGGGGGTACCTCGGCGGCGGTGTGCCTCCAGTCGGGCAGGGCGGGCGGCCGTAGGGGGTACCTCGGCGGCGGTGTGCCTCCAGTCGGGCAGGGCGGGCGGCCGTAGGGGGTACCTCGGCGGCGGTGTGCCTCCAGTCGGGCAGGGCGGGCGGCCGTAGGGGGTACCTCGGCGGCGGTGTGCCTCCAGTCGGGCAGGGCGGGCGGCCGTAGGGGGTACCTCGGCGGCGGTGTGCCTCCAGTCGGGCAGGGCGGGCGGCCGTAGGGGGTACCTCGGCGGCGGTGTGCCTCCAGTCGGGCAGGGCGGGCGGCCGTAGGGGGTACCTCGGCGGCGGTGTGCCTCCAGTCGGGCAGGGCGGGCGGCCGTAGGGGGTACCTCGGCGGCGGTGTGCCTCCAGTCGGGCAGGGCGGGCGGCCGTAGGGGGTACCTCGGCGGCGGTGTGCCTCCAGTCGGGCAGGGCGGGCGGCCGTAGGGGGTACCTCGGCGGCGGTGTGCCTCCAGTCGGGCAGGGCGGGCGGCCGTAGGGGGTACCTCGGCGGCGGTGTGCCTCCAGTCGGGCAGGGCGGGCGGCCGTAGGGGGTACCTCGGCGGCGGTGTGCCTCCAGTCGGGCAGGGCGGGCGGCCGTAGGGGGTACCTCGGCGGCGGTGTGCCTCCAGTCGGGCAGGGCGGGCGGCCGTAGGGGGTACCTCGGCGGCGGTGTGCCTCCAGTCGGGCAGGGCGGGCGGCCGTAGGGGGTACCTCGGCGGCGGTGTGCCTCCAGTCGGGCAGGGCGGGCGGCCGTAGGGGGTACCTCGGCGGCGGTGTGCCTCCAGTCGGGCAGGGCGGGCGGCCGTAGGGGGTACCTCGGCGGCGGTGTGCCTCCAGTCGGGCAGGGCGGGCGGCCGTAGGGGGTACCTCGGCGGCGGTGTGCCTCCAGTCGGGCAGGGCGGGCGGCCGTAGGGGGTACCTCGGCGGCGGTGTGCCTCCAGTCGGGCAGGGCGGGCGGCCGTAGGGGGTACCTCGGCGGCGGTGTGCCTCCAGTCGGGCAGGGCGGGCGGCCGTAGGGGGTACCTCGGCGGCGGTGTGCCTCCAGTCGGGCAGGGCGGGCGGCCGTAGGGGGTACCTCGGCGGCGGTGTGCCTCCAGTCGGGCAGGGCGGGCGGCCGTAGGGGGTACCTCGGCGGCGGTGTGCCTCCAGTCGGGCAGGGCGGGCGGCCGTAGGGGGTACCTCGGCGGCGGTGTGCCTCCAGTCGGGCAGGGCGGGCGGCCGTAGGGGGTACCTCGGCGGCGGTGTGCCTCCAGTCGGGCAGGGCGGGCGGCCGTAGGGGGTACCTCGGCGGCGGTGTGCCTCCAGTCGGGCAGGGCGGGCGGCCGTAGGGGGTACCTCGGCGGCGGTGTGCCTCCAGTCGGGCAGGGCGGGCGGCCGTAGGGGGTACCTCGGCGGCGGTGTGCCTCCAGTCGGGCAGGGCGGGCGGCCGTAGGGGGTACCTCGGCGGCGGTGTGCCTCCAGTCGGGCAGGGCGGGCGGCCGTAGGGGGTACCTCGGCGGCGGTGTGCCTCCAGTCGGGCAGGGCGGGCGGCCGTAGGGGGTACCTCGGCGGCGGTGTGCCTCCAGTCGGGCAGGGCGGGCGGCCGTAGGGGGTACCTCGGCGGCGGTGTGCCTCCAGTCGGGCAGGGCGGGCGGCCGTAGGGGGTACCTCGGCGGCGGTGTGCCTCCAGTCGGGCAGGGCGGGCGGCCGTAGGGGGTACCTCGGCGGCGGTGTGCCTCCAGTCGGGCAGGGCGGGCGGCCGTAGGGGGTACCTCGGCGGCGGTGTGCCTCCAGTCGGGCAGGGCGGGCGGCCGTAGGGGGTACCTCGGCGGCGGTGTGCCTCCAGTCGGGCAGGGCGGGCGGCCGTAGGGGGTACCTCGGCGGCGGTGTGCCTCCAGTCGGGCAGGGCGGGCGGCCGTAGGGGGTACCTCGGCGGCGGTGTGCCTCCAGTCGGGCAGGGCGGGCGGCCGTAGGGGGTACCTCGGCGGCGGTGTGCCTCCAGTCGGGCAGGGCGGGCGGCCGTAGGGGGTACCTCGGCGGCGGTGTGCCTCCAGTCGGGCAGGGCGGGCGGCCGTAGGGGGTACCTCGGCGGCGGTGTGCCTCCAGTCGGGCAGGGCGGGCGGCCGTAGGGGGTACCTCGGCGGCGGTGTGCCTCCAGTCGGGCAGGGCGGGCGGCCGTAGGGGGTACCTCGGCGGCGGTGTGCCTCCAGTCGGGCAGGGCGGGCGGCCGTAGGGGGTACCTCGGCGGCGGTGTGCCTCCAGTCGGGCAGGGCGGGCGGCCGTAGGGGGTACCTCGGCGGCGGTGTGCCTCCAGTCGGGCAGGGCGGGCGGCCGTAGGGGGTACCTCGGCGGCGGTGTGCCTCCAGTCGGGCAGGGCGGGCGGCCGTAGGGGGTACCTCGGCGGCGGTGTGCCTCCAGTCGGGCAGGGCGGGCGGCCGTAGGGGGTACCTCGGCGGCGGTGTGCCTCCAGTCGGGCAGGGCGGGCGGCCGTAGGGGGTACCTCGGCGGCGGTGTGCCTCCAGTCGGGCAGGGCGGGCGGCCGTAGGGGGTACCTCGGCGGCGGTGTGCCTCCAGTCGGGCAGGGCGGGCGGCCGTAGGGGGTACCTCGGCGGCGGTGTGCCTCCAGTCGGGCAGGGCGGGCGGCCGTAGGGGGTACCTCGGCGGCGGTGTGCCTCCAGTCGGGCAGGGCGGGCGGCCGTAGGGGGTACCTCGGCGGCGGTGTGCCTCCAGTCGGGCAGGGCGGGCGGCCGTAGGGGGTACCTCGGCGGCGGTGTGCCTCCAGTCGGGCAGGGCGGGCGGCCGTAGGGGGTACCTCGGCGGCGGTGTGCCTCCAGTCGGGCAGGGCGGGCGGCCGTAGGGGGTACCTCGGCGGCGGTGTGCCTCCAGTCGGGCAGGGCGGGCGGCCGTAGGGGGTACCTCGGCGGCGGTGTGCCTCCAGTCGGGCAGGGCGGGCGGCCGTAGGGGGTACCTCGGCGGCGGTGTGCCTCCAGTCGGGCAGGGCGGGCGGCCGTAGGGGGTACCTCGGCGGCGGTGTGCCTCCAGTCGGGCAGGGCGGGCGGCCGTAGGGGGTACCTCGGCGGCGGTGTGCCTCCAGTCGGGCAGGGCGGGCGGCCGTAGGGGGTACCTCGGCGGCGGTGTGCCTCCAGTCGGGCAGGGCGGGCGGCCGTAGGGGGTACCTCGGCGGCGGTGTGCCTCCAGTCGGGCAGGGCGGGCGGCCGTAGGGGGTACCTCGGCGGCGGTGTGCCTCCAGTCGGGCAGGGCGGGCGGCCGTAGGGGGTACCTCGGCGGCGGTGTGCCTCCAGTCGGGCAGGGCGGAGCGGCGCGCGGCGGGCGGAGGGCGGGCGGCGGCGAGGCGCGCCTGGGCGGCCCGTAGGGCGCGCTGCAGCTCGGGGTCACGGCGCGCGTTGCTCGACGACAGGCTCACCGACATCACGCGCTCCGCCAGCCTACACACACACACACACACATCACCACCATCGGACTGAAGCCTCAACCCACTGAGAGCCGACAGACCTTAATTAGGCTAAGAACCTAAATTTAAAAACACTTAAAACCTGAAAAAAAGAATATTTATTTCCTCGCACTAACGAGACAAAAATACAAAAAAAACTAAATACTGTAACTAAAGACCGTAACGCAGGCCTAAGGACCAAAAACCTTCACCTGAACTATGAGCCTTAGAGTCCATAGGTTCATAGAAAGGGGCCAACCTGAAGACCTAAAACCGAGGATAAAAGGATCTACGCCCAGACTTAGAACATAAACTCGAACTAAGGACCTAAAACCTACGGCAATTAGAATCACAAGCATCTTACTTTATTTATTTTGCAAATCTTGTATACTGTTAGTATCATAACAACTCTGTTCAGCACTTCCAGTTTAATAATAGTGTATATAACATTGTAAAGAGCATTATGCAGAAACATACCCAGTAATAGCTTTGGAGGTGTAATCACACTTTTGAAGGTCGTCTTGATCGGTGGATTCTTCCCTCAAACGTTGCATTGTTTCACCTATAACGGACTCTGTATTACAAAACTTATCGAATTTTGGAATTGCTCAGATGGGTATATCCACCTTACAGAAGATCGCAGCAAAAAGTTGCGTAAAGTACCCAGTGTTTAAAAGAATGGAGGGGATGCTTTCATTATAATTGATATTGTGATAAATTTTTTTATGATGTAGTTAAACGCAAGACACACCTTTGGTTTTGCCAGGGCTACCAATAAAGTAAAAATATGATTCTTACTACCTGAGAAAGTAATGGGTTAAGATACCAGTAATGTGTTTCTTACCAGCTGTCTGTACGAACTCGGTAGGGTCAACCGCTTGATCGCAAAGTTCCCGAACCTTCGACAAGGACTCCGTGTACTTGGCCAAAAGGGCTTTGTAGTTCTCCACTACAGCCTTTAAAACAAAATTAAAGTGTAAAATTATTATGGTTAAGTTGGAAATAGTAATAATATCATCTAGATAAACAAATTTCTCAATGAAATCGGTATTTGATGTACAGGTGAGGGTTTTAGTGTTCACAAATATGATACAGAAACCTTATATTTAGTACTATACTATATTATTGATATAAACACTATTAAACCACTTCGATTTTCTCTAAAATAAAACATTTGGGAATAGACTGGTATCTGATAATAGCCAGAGCAGAAGTCAAAGTCCGTTAACAATACAAAAGGGATCAAAAAAAGGTTATGTATGTTGATTTCCTTGAAATGCACAATAGACAAATAACCATCAATGCAACATTTAATCTATAAATAAACTAAATGTAATTTAAAAAAAAAAGGAATATATAATTAAAGTAATTCTTACATGGTTATCAGGAGAAGCGATTCTCTCTTGAGCAGCTTTAACCAACAGAGGCGCCAGTAAATCCGTCTAGAATCAAATGGATGAGATCTTAACTAAATCTTGCGGTGAGTAAGATGGTTCATGTAAGGGGGGGGACTGGGGGCACTGGGTTTATGTGCTGGAAACGTTCATAGGCTGTATTAGCCGCTTACCATCAGGCACAGTGTTCGCTTACTTGATCTGATATAAATAAAATCATGTGATACCTATATACAGGTATATACAAACCTGTTCACGACATTGATTAAGTTCCTTGTTATGAGTGGGTCCAGCCAAGCCTGCGTGAGCCACGAAGTTAGCAGTCTTGTTGACGCGAGCCAATTGAGCTAACAACTCGGCTATCTTACGCTCCAAAATCAACTCGCGCTTCTGCTTATCTGAACAATATTACAATAGACGTATTATTTATAGTCCACTAAAAGTCTATTTCAGTTACATCATCATTCGATCTGTATCTCATTCTGACATATATTTGTCGGTTGATACCGTTTCTTTATATCCAACAGATGGCGCATTGATAAAGAAAAGAAAAGATTCGATACAAAGAGGACTGCTACGAGTATCTTAGCGGTAAGTTAACATATATACATAAAATTAATACATACACACATATATACATAAAATGAACATCAATTTCCCAATGGAAGGCATTTTTATGAAAAAAAAAGAGTTAAGGAAAAAAATATTTTCGACCGACACATTTTTTGCTGGTCGATAGCTGATGCTATATAGAGTAACACTCTTCTGTCATTCAATCAATCATGTAAACATACAAAATGAAGGACACCCACCCTTCTCGCTACCAACAAGAAATTCGAGGTCTGCAAGGGGTGCCTCGACTTCCAAGAAGTCTTCCACAATCCACGTCACGAAGCCTTGTTCCACCGCCTTCCTTATCTCCTTGAGACGCTCTGATAGTTGGCTGGATGGGAACAATAAACAATATTTGTATTTGATTTATATGTATTTCAACAAGGGTTCTCGAAGGGGTATTCAGCGACGATATTAAGTGCTCGTGGAGTCGTAATGCTTTAAGTAGTGATGAAGATGTGAGTTTTTCTGAAAACTTAAGTAAGCACGCACGTCACGCTACGAGCTTTACGGTGAAAGAAATCATCATAGGTAAATTTAAAGACATATTTATTATGTCTGAGACGGCGAGGAATTTACCATCTATCACGTAGACATTAGTCATCTTCAGTGAAAATTGGGTGTTGTGACACCTGTTTCTACAACTTATGGGATCTTTCTACGAAGACGTAGGCATATAATCTACGTACATTTAGTGCAAATGTGTGACATTTGAATTAGAAAATATGAATTTTTGTCAATCAAATATAAACCTTACCCGTATTTCTCATGGTTGTATTTCTTCGAGCACTCGGCGAGAAGCTCTTCAGTTTCCTCTACCAAGTGCACCATATCCTCTTTCTCATTATCCTTCAAGTCTAATGACATCTGAAATATTTTAACGTTGATTTTGAAGAGCATAAGAACCTCATTCTATAATCGGAGCTCAACCTCCACCGGTCTTTGTCAAAACGACAAATCTGCTTTACTTTGATAACCATACCATACCACCACTGCAAAGTCATAAGTTTTAAGATTAGGCCTATGTTCGATACTGTTTAGTAAGCTTTTATACATATAATATACAGTGGCAGTACAGTGACTGCCTTGTTTGTCTAGTAGTAAGTTAGCCTGCCGATAACGAAGTTCCGGGGATCGATTCCCGAGTCTGGTCAAAATAGATATTGGGATATTGGGTTCTGTCATTAAATTCCCGGAGTATGGAAGTTGACAGTGTTCCCGCCCCGTGCCTCGGCGCGCATGTTGCACCGTTGGTATTACGCGTGATCTCTCTCCAGTCGTGTCGGATTGCCTCCCATCCCACTATGATAGTGAGGGAATAAAGAGTGCGCCTGTGTTTTCGCACATACGCGTGCACTATCATATCTCCTGCGCAGATGGGTAATCCTCGTTGAGATTAGCCGCCGTCTCTGAAATTCGGTATAAGAAAGTGTACCTTTCTAGCAACATCAATGATGTTCCTGGCAGCCTCTTCACCGGCCGCCTTCACCTCCGGCTTGCAAGTAGGTTTGGATAACCATTTCTTCGCGATCTCCTCTCTATAATTGTGAATTTATTATTATCAACTAGTTGTGCCCCGCGGTTTCACCCACGTAGACTTAATTTCATGTATGGCCCGCGGAATCCTAATTATTCTATCCCTGTATTAATAGCTATCCGCCAGTGAAAGTCTTCAAAAACCGGCAAGTAGCTAGTAATATAAATGAATTGGGACTAATGTATGGTTGTTGGAAAACTAAATCAAAAAATATTATATAATCTAGATGAACTTAGATATAATCTTAAAAAAATATCACGCAGAAGAATATTCTATAAGTTTAATAAAAGCACACTTTACAAAATATCGATTTTAGAGTTTTGAATGAAAATATAGAAAAAAAATAACTTACTGAGTTTGCACGTAGCTCTTCTGTTCACCAGCCTAGAAAAGTAATATAACATTAGTTTGTGCTAAAACATAAACTGTGAATTAAAAAGGTAACCGTGAAATCTTATAAGTATTACCTCTTCGAGTTCTGCAGGATCGATCTGTAACACTCCAGCTTTCTGACCGTTTGCTCTGCGAAAATGATTATAAAATGTACATTGACGACATCATTGTTATACGTTTCGGTTGTCTATTGGTTCCTCTATATTATCGGCGATTACAGCCGATTACGAGCGAGCACAATCTTGCAGAGGGCATATTCTGGTGTGCATTTGTGAAGGTTACTTTTACCAGTTAAATAAAGTACTGAATCAATATACTCAGACCATCCCAGAAGGATTCCCGAAGGTGTAAGGAGAGTTGTTTGTAATAACAACACCTCCTGTTCACAAGATTAAGTGCCAACGTGACTAAAGGTGGGCCTATCGCCGTCTCAGGCACCATACATTCTTTGAATTACTTCTCAGACATATTATGCAGGTTTCCTCTTTACCGTGATGTGAAATTCCTGCACTTTTTGTTGTAGAAAAACTCAGTGGTACAAGCCACTGCGACTCGCGGGGACTCTTGCCAGCTAATTCTAATGAGATGCAATTTATAGTTCGACCACACTTACTTGATACTCTTGAACAGCTTATCAAACGCTTCGACGACGTTCTTCTTGTGGGAGAACGAGGTCCAGGTGAGCATCTCATCTTCGTCATCATCATCTTTTGTTGAGTTGGAGACCTCCTTGATCAGGGCTTGGGTTTTAGTCAGTAACTCCCTAAAAGGAAAAATAAACAATATGAGACCTCGTTGGTCTAGTGAATTCAAACGGTTCTAGCTGCCAGCTGAGTTTCTTGCCGGTTCTTCTCATAAGGCTAGTTTCCGAACCGGTGGTAAGTGCCTAAACTGAATAAATCATTTTCATTTTCACTACAGAAAACCAATTATGATTAAAATAAACGGTTTTTTAATGCTATTTAATAATTTGACATTCCTATAATCGCTAGTGTCTCCGTCGAATATTTGTAGGAGATAGTATAGTTCTTCACGTCACCGAGTCAGATAGATAGGCAGATAATCGGTTCTACTTGTACATAAAAGGGGTTGCGAAGATCAGACCACAGTTGCTTATCATAAAAGTCTGGTGATCAGCATTGGGGTGCTGCAGTCCCTAATTATTTTAAAGTTTCATGATTCTATAAAATGTTACAATGCAATAATGCTTTATTTATCACTAGCTGTGCCCCACGGTTTCACCCGCGTAGATTTAGTTTCATCCTTATTGTTGCGGAACCCTACTGTTTAAAAATAAATAAAAGTAGCCAAGTTACTCTTTAAAACATCAACTACCTACCAGTGAAAGTCCCGTTAAAATTCGTCAAGCCGTTTCAAAGATTATCCGGAACAAACAGACATACAAGCAGACAGACAGAGAATTTTTTTTAACATTTGTTTTTTTTTGTCACAGTAGCGTGCATACTTTCATATGCATTAAGTGAAAAAGCTGTAATTTTGGAATTACAAACAAACACTTAAATTTTATTTATCTGTATAGATTTTGTTCACTCACTTAGAGTTATTCCTGATCTCTTCACACCTAGCCTTTGTCTCGTCCGTGACGTCACCGACTTGCGGCACCAGTGCCGGGTGACCGCTTACTGTGCGGACCTCGTCCGTGGCGGATAACAGCTCCATTGCTAAGGGAGCTATTTTATCCTGAAGGGAAAAAATCTAAGTTAATGGACGATGTCTTTAAGAGCTGGTGGTGGCGATTTTACTAGCTGTGCCCCGCGGTTTCACCCGCGTAGATTTAGTTTCTTCCTTATTGTCGCGGAACCCCAATATTTTTAATAAATAAAAGTAGCCTTAGTTACTCCTTGAAACATCAGCTACCTACCAGTGAAAGTCCCGTTAAAATCCGTCCAGCCGTTTTAGAGATTACCCGGAGCAAACAGACAGACAGACAGACACACAGAGAAAAATTTTAAAACTTGGTTTTTTAGTGTCAATATCGTGTATACTTTCATATGCATTTAGTGAAAAGCTGTTATTTTGGAACTACAAACAGACATTTCAATTTTATTTATCTGTATAGATAATTTTAAGTCCCATTGATCTGTGTCATTGAGTTTCTTTAAAACTTAAGTACAATGATTTCACACCACGTGCTTTACGGTGAAGGAAAACATCGTGAGGAAACCTGCATATGTCTGAGAAGTAATTCAAAGACGCATGTATAGTGCCTGAGACGGCGATAGACTCACCATCTGTCACGTTGGCACTTAATGATCTCAAAAGTGAGTGTTGTTATGACAACACGTCTGCAACCCCTTCGGGGAATACAGACGTGAGCATATATTTATATATTATGTTATTACCTAGTAACTTTGCATTATAAAAAAATCAAGTTTTTACCAGATTCCTATTCTTGATAGCCCCACACAGTGCCTCGGAGGTGGTTTCGATCTTGGTCTTGACCTGCGTGACCTTGACCAGTAACGCCTTGTCCTTGACCTTGCCCTCGGCTTGTTCCAACGCTTGGACCAGATCCTGTACTCTCTTCTCTAGGGCCGGCACTTCTTCACGCGCCTAGAAGATTAAGGAAATTACGAAAAATAATTTATATACAGTACATTTCCAGTCACACAAGAGTGACCCTCATAACCTATACTTGACTTGTGAATGACTGGCTACATACTAAACTAATAACAAAGGGATTTTTTCTATTATATTAATTGCAACTAGTTACGCAGCACGGGGATAAAATATAGCCTATGTTACTCAGGATGAATGTAGCTTTCCAATGGTGAAAGAATTTTTCAAATCGGCAGAGTAGTTTTTGATTTTATTCATTACAAACATACACACATAAATACAAATCTTTCCTCTTAATAATAGACTAGCTTCCGTCCGCGGTTTTGCCCGCGTGCTATCACGGATCTGTGTGTGTAAACCTCGACACAGAAACAGACAAAATAATGTTGTATAAAAATGGTGACATATAATACCTGATCCGGATCGAGTCGTACAAGGTGCACACAAGTGTCGTGGAGTGAAGCCGCGGCGCGTAACATGTGCGGCACGTCCACCACTCCTTGGGATGGCACCTCCTTGTCTGTCTCTGACACTGACAGCTGGAATAGTAAACCTCTACCTTACAGAAGATACCAGACAAATAATGGTACAAAACAAAAAAAATTACCTATGTTATGTTCCTGCGGTAAATAAGGTCCACAGTACTCCATGGGGGGGAGGAGAAGAGTGGGGGCACTATGCTATGCTAATAGCTATGACATTAGCTTTGACGTATGTCAAATGCGTTGCACAATAAGTAAAACATTGTACGGATCGATGCAGGTTGCATTATGTCTGATAAGTAAGTCAAAGACAAATGTATAGTGTCTCAGACATAGACTCACCATCTGTCACGTTGGCACTTAATCATGTTCGGTGAAAAGTGGGTGTTGTTATTACAACACCTCTTTCTATGAGCCAGCTATAATATAATCTATGAGCCATGTATTAGACACACAGACAATATACATACAGATCAAAAGAATGTAAGTTTATTACTAATTAATGACAATGATGTAGAGGAGCTCGTGGCACAGTTGCTATTGCGCATATCATTCGATCAGCGAAGTTAAGCAACCATACGCCTAGCCAGTAGTTGGATGGGTGACCGCCCGAGTTCCCTCCGTGCCTCGGAGAGCACGTTAATCCGTCGGTCCCGGTTGCCAATTTAACATCTTTGGCAATCGTTACAGGTCAGTCGGAGGCCTAAATATAATCTGACAACTGGTTTAACCCAGATCACAGATTTTCCTCCTAAACGGGGTTGCGAAGGCCAGATGGCAGTCGCTTCGTATAAAAATCAGGTGATCAGCCACATCGGGTTGAATCAAGTGCCGACCCCAACAATGTATGGGATAAGGCCAGGGAGATGATGATGACAATGATGTAGTGAACTCACCAAGTAGTTGCAATGTTCGGCGTAGTCCACACTGTTGCACACAGCCGACGATATGAAGTTGACACTCTGCATGAACTGCTCCCGGGACATCTTCTCGTCACTATTCAACTTATCTA
The DNA here is from genome assembly GCA_964035505.1 of Watsonalla cultraria. Classification (NCBI taxonomy): domain Eukaryota; kingdom Metazoa; phylum Arthropoda; class Insecta; order Lepidoptera; family Drepanidae; genus Watsonalla; species Watsonalla cultraria. The sequence continues at coordinate 7,237,585 of OZ037734.1, read as the reverse complement.
TACATACATTAAACAAAATGTAAGTGTCTGTTTGTAATTCCAAATTAACAGCTTAATTACATATAAAAATCGATTTTGAAATGTTTTTGTTGAGTGCTCAAGACGGTACATGTACAATAATGTGTGATTTATTAGTTGATATATTGATGACCAAGCTGTGCCCCACGATTTTACCGGGGTGGCCCGCAGACTCCAAAATTTTAAATAATAATAATAGTAGCTTTTGTACTCTTCGTAACATGAACCATCTGCCAGAGAAAGCCCCGTAAAAATCAGTCGTTTTGGATATTATCGGGAACAAACAGACAGACAGAGAGAGATTTTTTTTATTGTTTTATAACGTGTATAAAAACTTTCACATGCATTTAGTGAAAAGCTGTTAAATTGGAATTACAAACAGACACTTCAATTTTGTTTATCTGTATGTATTTATCATACTATGTAGTATGGTAGTTACGTATAACATCGTTGTGTTCGTGGAGTGCCTCGACACAGGCGGCGAAGGGCAGCGAGCCCCGCGGGGTGGCCGCGAGGGTCGCGCGGGGACCCTCCAGCGCACTCAGGGCCTCGTTGCATTCACGCTTCACCTTGTTCTTGCACGGAGACACGCGGTTCTGATACATGGACCAATGTGTCAGTCAATTCAGTGATACAAATATTGAATGAAAACATCAACATTAATAAACAAAGAGACAGAATAAGAAGCAGGATTATTGGTGGCAGCCATTAGATCCTCCCGCGTGCAGCTGGTGAGGCACGCAGGGCACGATTAATAATAATTATTATTCGGCCAATTATTCGATGAAATGTACCAATCATAAAATGATTTTTAAATTTAATGTTTAAAGGAATTCATGGATGAATAATTCACTAGTATATATGTAAAAGTATATAAAAAATTAACATTAAGTTAAGATTAATACCAGCTCGCACCGCTATATAATAAGACAATATATCTCACCAGTTTGTTGATAGCATCACTGAGAGAGCGACACGCGTCCATGAGCTTTCTTCTCGACTCTGGATGATTTGGCTCCTGGAAAAATAAATAATATTACAACAAATTTTCAATCCCCGTCGAAAAAAAAGGAGTGTATAACCCTCTAAACTCCCAAGGACTAGGGCGATTTTCATAATGATTTTTAATTTGAATATGACTCTTTGATATATAAAATTCTATAAACGGTAAATTGGCAGTTACTGTGGTGTTCTGTCACATTTACACCGTCGAATAAATACTGGAAAAGTAAATTTGATTCTGATTGAATTTATGATAATAAACTTTGATAATAAAAAATTTTGTTGTGTAACTACGATACCTGTCGAACTAGATCCGATGTCTTCAGCAAGCTGTAGGCAGCGAACGACATCTCCTGTGTAGCTTCCTCTATACGCTGCGACTGCACTGGATCCTACAAATTATAGTCATAAATTAACCATGAGGACATACAGATTATATCTATACAGATAAATAAAATTGAAGTGTCTGTTAGTCATTCCAAAATAACAGCTGACACTAAAAACCAAGTTTAAAATTTTTTCTCTGTCTGTCTATTTGTTTGTTAACTTAGGATACTTTTTTTTACTAAAAATATTAGGGCTCCGCGACAATAAGGAAGAAACTAAATCAACGCGGGTGAAACCGCGGGGCACAGCTAGTAGGTATATAAAAATGAATCCCCATTTCCCTTGGTCACGACATCACGCGTGAACGGCTGGATGGATTTTAACGGGACTTTTACTGGCAGATAGCTGATGTTTCAAGGAGTATCTTAGGCTAATTTAAAAGAAAAACAGCATGAAACTAAATCTACGCGGGTGATACCGCGGGGCACAGCTAGTAAATTATAAAAAAAGGAGTATCAGTGAGATAAATGTGTCATCTCTTTGCTGTAAGGTCCAAACTTACATCGGTAGGCTTCATGGTCCTCGCGACAGCTCCAAGCTGTATGGTGCAGTCCACGATGTCGTGCAGCTTGGTAGGCAGGTTGGCAGCGTTAGTCTCCTCGGGCAGCGCGCCGCCGCACATCCAGGTCAGGTAGGCAGACAATTTCTGCATTTTGTGTTCCAATTCCCTAAATAATAGATATTATATTTTAGGATAGGTTTTTGATTATGGTTTTTACGGTATGTTTTTAGCTTAAATAATACATTTTTGAAACGCTTAAATATAGTAATGAAACACTACTTAACGGTGAAAGAAATCGACGTCAGGAATCATTCAAAATTCATAGATATGGATAGCTTTAGAAACTTGTTTTACATCAGAAAAGAACCGTGGTGGCCGTGAAGTTGAGCAGTCGCCTGTTACGCAAGCGACGCAAGATCGAATCTCGTGAAAATTAATCTTTTTGTTTTATACAAATAGTTACTCCTTACAATCGGTCCAGCCTTTTCGGAATCGGAACAAACAAACAGACAGACAGTCAGACAGACGGACAGACAGAATCTAACTTAATATCAGTACCCTTTATACTTTCATATGCATTTAGTAAAAAGGTGTTATTTTGCAATTCCAATTTTATAAGTTATATAATTAACATGAACAATACTAACCTGCTATCAGCATTGGTATTGACCACGTGTTCAGTAGACAGTAGTTTACTGACCAAACTGGGGCTGACCAGGCTGTCCTGGCGCTTCAGGGCTTCAGAACTGGTCGGCGGATTGTCCAACTCCTGGAAAATTCAGGAAACCTTGTTATAGTACAACTTTTAAGACGTATGTGCAGTGCATAAGATTGAGAAGGTGATCGGCTAGCTATCTGTCACGTTGGCACATAATCATCTTCGCTGAAGGTTTTCGAGCGAATTGCAGTAAATATACAAGTTTCCAACAGTTGGAGCAGCGGTTTCCCAGACATGACACCCTGGTTGGAAGATCTTCCATTTGCTGGGGATGAGTATAATCACTATTTCTCCCACGGGCATAAATTATTCCAAGGGTCGTATAAAGATTATAATGTAACCTGTAGTATTTGTTCAGTAATGGAGGCCATCTCAGGCCCCTGGGCCGGTTGCCAAGTGGCCACCCGCTTGCCACCACTTGCCACCAGAGCCTTCAGCAGACCACTCAGTTTATTCACGTGCTCCAAAGACCTGGGAATAAATCATCATTATGAACTTAAGAGTACCTAATGAGACTCTTGTCAACTCTCTCTTTAACCTTATACGTCATTACTGACATCTTTTCTTTAACTTGTCCCATGTATGTTAGCCTTGGTCTTCCTCTTCCTCTTTTCCCTCCGATTATGTTTCTAAAGAAGCTGTCATGTCGCACAAGGTGGCATCTTACACACATAAATAAACCAGTTAAAAACAATATGATGTATCTGGAATGAGGAGACTGGTGTCAACTTGTAGGACGTTTAACGTACCTAGTATAATACTATAGTACACAAGTACTTTGTATATGTAAGCTGGAGTTGCAGAGCACGCAGAGTCTTAACCGTCTCAGTCCTTGAGACGTTTAAAATTTCTATAAAAAGGGGAATGTGTTTTATGAAAGTATTCCTATGTGTGTCGAGGTATGATCGTGTACTAACCGTTCCCTCAGGAGTGGAGTGTGTGCCGGCAGGCAGGCGGTGTAGCAGGCCAGGGCGGGCGCCAGGGCGGGCGGCCGCCCGCCCCGCGCCGCCAGCGCCGCCCGCCCCACGCCCGCCGCCCTCTACACACACATACACACATTACACATGCACACGCCTCTATGTCCGAAGGGGTAGGCAGAGGTGTGTAGCGCTTCTCCACTCGCTATATAGACTGGCGAGTAGCTACCCACGATACAGATTATACGACGCACTACTTATTTCAAATAGGGTTTATTTTTACTTTCACAACGTATGTTCTCCATACAGTTCACCTGATGATAGGCACCACTCGTGCGTTACCTAACACAGAATAAAGTCGCTTGAAAGACGATTAAGTCCCAAATGGTCATCGCAGCGCCTCCACTCGGCTTTTTCACGGATGACGACCTCATAACTTTTTGAATGTAAAACTTCTAAAGTAACATTATTTGTCTCCAATTTTTCAGTTAGGTCTACCTTACCTTAGTAATTCAAATGAAAATGAAAATGATATATTCAGTTTAGGCCCTGGTAAGACACTTACGAATGTCGTTGACCACCGGTTCGGAAACTAGCTTACTAAAAAAAACTCAGTTGGCATCATGTACAAAGGAAAAGAAGAAAATGGACGTAAAATTCTCGACTCTGTATATCTTAATACCAGGACGACATCATCAGCATTGCTGGCAGTGAGGGGCAGCAGTGTGGGGAGCACTTTCTTCTCCAAGTCCTCGAGGTCGCAGATGGCCTCGTCGTACGCCACTCCTTGCGCCATCGACACTGCACTTTTTGTTGCGAACCTTGCAAACAGAACAACAACATTCAGATCAAAACTTATCTTTGTTCGAACATATTGACATTTATAGGTAACTAGCGGACGTCACGCGGTTTCGCCCGCGTATTTCCCGTGCGAGTACGTGGATAAAATTTAGCCTATGTTACTCGCTGATGATGTAGCTATCCATTGCTAAAATAATTTCCAAGATCGGTCAAGTAGTTTCGGAGCAATGCAAACAAACAAACAAACAAAAAAACAATCAAATCTTTATAATATTAGTGAAGATTAGTTTAGATTAAGTCAGTCTGTGTACCTTTTCACGACTGAACGGCAGTATAAATATAAGCCTTAAAAGCAGTAAGGAATCTGGAATATTTTTGAAGTTTATTTATTGAGCGTGAGAGTTATCCTTTTTCGGACACATTTTGGAACGCTAAGAAATCAAGTTCATTGATCTTTTATGTTACCTGAGATAACTGCAGGTGTCGTCCAGGACATCAGCTTGCTTCCTCAGCGTAGAGCACGGCTTGTCCTGTGCCAGGGTGTCTAACAACTTGTTGATTTCAACGACTCGGTCTCCGCAGTTCTACGACACATTAACAAAGTTCATCAAAGTCATCACAACAGATATGCTAAGGGATTTCTTTGTTACGAAGTAATATTATCAGTCAATTCGCTCAGCGCAGTTCCTGTGGAACGGGCTTAGCAGTTTGAGGTTATAAGACAAAACAAGGGATGTGTGCTAGACGGAGACGTTGCTCTTTCAGAGTTTCCCTGCGTCACTACACATCCTCGCACCTAGCCATTTTATTTTGTTTTTTACAGTTTTTTCCAGTCTGTCTAATGGTAAGCTACTACTGCAGCCTGTAAATGCTTGTAACACCAAGTGTCACTCGCAATGTGCGAGTTAATTAAATCCCTGTGCCAACATTATGACCATCATTGCTAGCACAGCGACTACACTTCTATTTCTCCCCTCCATGGAGCACTGGCGACCTTACTCGTGAATATATTAGTCATATGCACAAAAATGGTGAACAAGCTAACAGTCCTGATGCAGAGCTACTGCAGCTTTTAAACTCATGCAATATTAAGATGATTGTACAGGCAAAGCCGTACATTTTGTATTGTATTATAAAACTGCACACACAACATTTCATAATTGCAAGCGCTTACATGTGCGACCTACATTCTAAGTTAGTATAGTAATTATATTTCAGTGCATTAAAAGCATTCATTGACATCGGTCGGTTTATTTGACATCCCTTACCGCCGCCCTATTGACATTGACATCATCCTCTACCCACATTGACATTAAGGTGCAGTGGTTCGACAAGTAGCCGCTACATTTTGGTCCTTCGAGGATTGACATTTGAGGACATTTTGGTCCTTCGAGTGAAAACAGAACATTTGTCCAAAGGACTAGCACGTATAAAGGACACATTTAGATCCTTCGTGTTGAAATATTGGACAGGACCTCGCGTTTCGGGAATCAAATACAGTAGTGACTCGGACTCGTGGTTCGTTCGGTATACCTACGGACAAAGTGACATTGGATTGCAGTGCATTTACATTGACAGTGCGTCAGGTAATCAACCTGACTCTTGACAGCAGCAGCACCTTAGCCTGGTTGGCTTGAGGTATCACCGTGGTGGTTGTGAGCTACCACATCAACAGCACATCCTGACATATTCGGTCACGCACACGCGCCGTGACAATCTACAGCTACATTTGTGACAAGTAAGATCTTTCCTTTATCTCTTACAATGGAGGGCTTATTGCAACGCCAAAAGGACATCATCGAGATCTTAGAAAGAATCAACATCAACTTCAAAAAAGATCCTATTGCTAGGAAAACATCTGAGTATATTACGGTAAAATTGACAACCATAGATGAGCTATGGGGAGAATTTGAGTCAAACAATTCTCAATTATTGACATCCTATGACAAAACTCATGAGTATTTCACTAAGAATATTTATGACTGCACAAAAACATTCTGTGAGGCAATTCGCGAGAGAATTTCTTCCTTTAAAGCAGATGACAATGACAGTGAAGGCACTTCTAAGCAGAGCCAAGTGACATTTAAGGACTTTGATAGTCAAGCTTTACCTCAAGACAGTAAAGTCAAGGACTTGATAAGTCAGCAAAGAACTAACTTTAGAGCATTACAAAGATTGATCCATAACATGGATATGGACAATCTAACTGACAAATGGGAAATAGAGGACGAGCTACGCAACTTGCAAATGCGTTGGAACAATATTGACACTTTACATTGGAAAATTGACAACATTTTAGAAGGGTCAGATATTTTCTATGATAAGGAATACACTGACCACGAAATGCACTTCAAACGTATCAAGAAATACTTGAACAAAAAAATATTATCAAACTCACACATGCAGGAATCTACTCCAAAACTGGATATACCAACATTTTCAGGCAACTACACTCAATGGCCTACCTTTTTGGATCTGTTCAAGGGTAGCATTCATGACAATCCACTACTATCTAAAGTCCAGAAAATGCAGCACCTGAAAGGTAAACTCCGGGGAGAAGCAGAACGTCTTGTTCAACATTTACATATTTCCATGGAAAATTATGACACGGCATGGGATATACTCAACCATCGCTACAACAATCAGCAAGTATTGTTCACAAGGCAAATTGAGATATTTCTAAATCAGCCGAACGTACAAAAACAGTCTTCGTTTGAACTAAAACGTTTACATGACACCACAACTGAATGCGTACACGCCATTCACAACCTTGGGATTGACACTACAAGTTGGGATCCTTTACTCGTTCACCTTCTAGTTAAGAAACTTGACACAGACACATACAGTGACTACATGGAGGCGAGGAAAGCACCCCGGGAACTACCCTCGTTCGAGGAATTTATTTCGTTCATCGAAAGTAAGTTCACAGCACTAGAGCCTATTCGAAAGATCGAGAAAAACCTGACAGCATCATTCAAACAATCTCCAACAGTACCCAAGGATAAACCATACCTTAATATGAAAAAAGGTTTTCACAAAAGTTTCCATGCTAATTACAATAAATATAATTGTGTATTGTGCAATACTGATCATGCATTATACCAATGCCACAAATTTGGATCTATGTCACCGGACGCAAAACTCAAAACAATTGCGAAATATAAAGTGTGTAGAAATTGCTTATACATACACGAAAACAATATTTGCAATTCCACTAAACGGTGTAAAATATGTGATGATCAACACAACACATTATTGCATGATTCATTTAATAAAACAAATGCATCAAAACCATTGACACCAATCAGGCAGCAACAGCCTTCTCAGCAACACGTGAACCACATCGCCACCAATGATGATGAAATTTTATTGACAACAGTGCAAATAAGTGTGTTGACCCACAATGGATCACGTGTCACTTTAAGAGCACTTTTAGACCAAGGTTCACAGATCACCTTAATAACTGAAAATGCAGTCCAGCTATTGGGTCTCTCACGTGAACAATTCAACGCCTCTATCTCGGGGATAGGGACCTTGTCTAACAAATGTAAGGGTAAAGTTGAACTTCACTGCAAGTCAATTCATGATGACTACCTTCTGACAACAGATGCGCTTATAGTACCTAAACTGGCAAAGAACTTACCTTGCAAATCGTTCGTGCGAAAGGAGTACGAACACATTCAGCATATTCCGCTCGCAGACCCGGAGTACAACGTCTCAAGACCTATTGACATCTTATTTGACGCCAAGGTGTACTCAGAGATCATCATGAATGGATTGATCAAGGGATCGCCACACCAGCCGATTGCACAACAAACACGCTTCGGTTGGATATTATCAGGGACAGTTACTACATCATTTAACTGTCACGTTGTAATCAACAATATTGACGACATTGCCAAGTACTGGGAGATAGAAGACATCACGTCACCCAGCACTTCTGACATGACACGGCAAGAGCAGTTTTGTGAAGATCTCTACAGGTCAAGCACGAAACGTTTAGCTGACGGCAAATACGAAGTCAGATTGCCAATGAAAGAAAACTTCGAACAAAAATTGGGTCAGAGCAAACGTCAAGCTATAGCTCAATTTAAACAAATGGAGAAAAAATTGCAAAGAGATGACATGTTGCGAAACAGCTACCAACCGTTTATACATGATTACATAGAAAGAGGACATATGCAGAGGTGTACTTCTTCAAAGGAACCGATGTGCTACTTACCTCATCATGGTGTTCTAAAGGAGGAGTCAACTACTACCAAGCTACGGGTTGTATTCAACGCGTCTGCAAAAACCACATCAGGATACAGCCTCAACGATCTCATGGAGTGTGGACCAAAACTGCAACAAGACCTACTAAGCTTATTACTTAGATGGCGTACATATAGATTCGTCTACACTGCAGATTGTGAGAAAATGTATCGTATGGTTGCTTTACAAGAAGACCAGCAGCAGTTACAGAAAATTATTTGGCGAGACGATCCTTCACAGCCATTATCTGAATATCAACTTTGTACCATCACATACGGAATGAAAGCTGCACCGTATTTGGCTATGCGGACATTGAAACAGTTGGCAGAAGATGATGCTGACAAATATCCATTAGGGTCCAAATTCTCAAAAATGATTTTTTCGTTGACGATCTACTGTCTGGTGAAAATGACATCAATAAAGGAAAAGAAGTTCAGAAGCAACTGATCAGCATATTACATGGAGCAGGATTCAATCTGAGAAAATGGTCTAGTAATACACCTGAATTATTAGAAGGCTTGACAGAAGATCAATTAAATAAAAATGCATTAGACTTCAAAAATGCCAACTCAACAAAGGCGCTTGGGCTCAGATGGAATCCGATGACTGATACATTTACATTCCAAATAAAATTTGACACCAAAACAACCAAGTACACAAAAAGAACGATTTTATCAGATATATCAAAGATATTTGATCCGCTTGGTTGGCTATCTCCAATTACAATTAAAGCCAAGTTAATATTCCAAACCGTATGGGTAACTGGAATAAATTGGGATGACACGGTGCCGGAAGAGATTCAACAACAATGGATATCTCTAAAGGACGACTTGCAACACATCAAACAATTTGAAATTCCCAGATGGATCGGGAACACTCTGACATCAATCGAGCTGCACGGATTCTGTGATGCATCGGAAAAAGTGTACGCTTGCGCTATATACGCAAAAACAAAAACTGAACAAGGAGACATAGTTATAAAACTTATTGCAGCTAAGACCAAATTAGCCCCTCTGAAAAAAGCGCTGACATTGCCACGTTTAGAATTATGTGGTGCGTTACTATTGACAAAACTTATGACAAAACTTTTACAAATATTTCAACAAAATGACATTCACGCACAAATGTTTGCCTGGACAGACTCTATGATTGTATTAGGCTGGCTTCAGGACAGGCCATCCCGATGGAAAACATTTGTTGCAAACCGCACACAGCAAATAATTGACATAATTCCGCCATCGTGTTGGAGACACACGAAGTCTCAAGACAACGCAGCAGACTGTGCAACACGAGGGATGACACCTGCGCAGTTGAGTGCTCACTCGCTGTGGTGGGAAGGGCCTATGTGGCTCAAAGATGACATACGAGCAACCAAAATCAAAATTGACATCCCAGATATTGACAAGAAAAAACAGCCACAAGCATATTATGTAACACAGGTGACTAATTATGCTGATGTAGAAGAACTATTAAACAAATATAGTTCAATCACCCGCGCGGCACGCGTCATGAGCTGGGTGTCTCGTTTCATAACAAACGCGCGACACAAAGTTGCAATACGATGCGCCGCAGCTGACCAACAGGGATCGACAGTTCCCACTTCAAGAATGACACATAGACCTCTACAGTACAACAAACATTTGACATCGCAAGAATTAGAATATTCATATCGCAAATTTGTTAAAATTACACAGGAAAAGGAATATGAAGATGACATACAACAAATCAAACGTACAGGCTCTGTTAAATCGAGCAGTAGCCTGCTAAAATTAAATCCTTTCATGGATGAACACGGAATTATGAGAGTAGGTGGAAGACTCGAGTACTCGAATCTAACTGACATTGCCAAACATCCCATCATATTACCTCAGAAATCCAAACTGACAGAACTACTCATCGATCAGGCACACAAAACAACACTTCACGGAGGTCCTGGACTTACCACGATGTATCTCAGGCAAAGATACTGGATCATCAGTGGAAACGCAACGGTTAAGAAGCTCATTCGACGTTGTGTTAAATGCAGTCGATTTGGTCGTCAGAACAGAAACCAACTGATGGCTAATTTACCGGGATCTAGGGTGACACCTTCACGACCATTCTCACACACTGGAGTGGACTTCACAGGACAAGTGGAGGTAAAAGCAAACAAAGGCAGAGGCGTGAAGACGACAAAAGGCTACATTGCAGTATTTGTATGTTTTGCCACGAAAGCGATACACTTAGAACTTGTATCAGATTTGAGCTCCGCAGCTTTCCTAGCTGCGTTCAAACGAATGTGTGGCAGAAGAGGTATTCCTCAGCACGTATACAGTGACAACGGCACTAACTTCATTGGTGCATCCCGCGTGCTGAAGAATGAATACAAGGAAGCTTTGAGTATGATCAACACTCCATTTCTAGATGACATTGCAAAAATGGGGATCGCATGGCACTTCAACTCACCCGCCTGGCCCAGTGCAGGAGGCCTATGGGAAGCGGCTGTCAAAAGCATGAAGCACCATCTCAAGCGAGTCCTGGGTGAACAGAAATTGACATTTGAAGAGTTCACTACATTATTGACACAAATCGAAGCATGTCTAAATTCAAGACCCATGTACGCAATGACAGAAAATCCTGAAGATGATTATTTAACTCCAGGCCACTTCTTGATAGGTGGGCCTGTATTATCTTCACCACTGACATCACCTGACACTGACATACACAACATCAAGACTAAATGGCAACTGATTGAACGCATGCATCAACAGTTCTGGAAGAAATGGTCAAGCGATTATCTTCACCATCTACAAATCCGCAGTAAATGGCATCGCGTTCAGCCAAACTTGCAACTAAATGACATAGTCTTGATAAAAGAAGACAACATGCCTCCATCAAAGTGGGCTCTCGGACGAGTTACCGAAACACATCCAGGAAAGGATGGTCAGGTACGCGTCGTCTCCTTGAAGACAAAGGGAGGTGTGGTGAAACGACCTATCATCAAACTGGTCAACTTACCGATACACACGGAGAAGACAGCCAGTTATGACAACAATGACAAACAGCAGCCTGCCGTCACTCAGAAAAGAACGAGAACAAAGGTGAAAAGGATAAACTTTCTGACAACCGCTTTGCTTTTGTGTCTGACGTGCATTGCACCGAGTGTTATAGCAAGTAGTGTACAGCAAGGATACAACATTACACAACTGAACAACAACAACTCTCTCTACTTTGACAAACTGGGAGACTTACAATTGATACAGGAACAGTGGAAATTGATCATATATTACAATATGACATCTTATTGGCAAAGCATTCAGTATATAAACAGCTACGTCAAACATTTAGGCAACTTAAATCAAAAGATACCAATTTACAATACTGTTGCACATCAATTGGAACATGAACTTAATGAGCTAGACCACTACAATAACATATTGACAAACAACCACACTCTTGTCTCGTCTCAGCGAAAGAAGCGTGGACTGATCAATGGGGTTGGCACCGTGGCCAATTACTTGTTTGGAGTTCTAGATGACAACTTTGCACAGAAGTATGAAAAAGATATTGACAGCATTTCCAAACGAGAAAACCATCTCTTGAACTTATTCAAGAACCAAACTTCAGTAATAGAAGCTCAAAACAATATTCTTAAGCGCAACGAGATCGTGATGAACAAGCAGTTCAACATTATCAATCAGCATCTTCAAAATGTCTCATCACAGATGGAAGACGTGAAAGAATCTGCTCTGCAAGCAATCGAAACATTTTACTTCTTGGCTACTGCGCTATCGGCAAACGTTATAGTTGGTAACTTACGCAGGATTCAAGAAACGTTAATTGACAGTGACAGATATCTATCAAGGACATATTGATGTTCATTTACTTTCCCCCAACCAATTGCAAGAACAACTGAACATTATTTCAAGTCACTTACCAGAAGATCTTCAAGTACCGACTACTAATATACGTGATCTTTATGAGTTGCTACGAGTACAAGCCAGAGTGACTACAAGGTTTTTGATTATAGAAGTTAAGATACCCCTTGCACGACGCAATGTGTTTGAACTTCACAAGATCATCACCATACCACACAAGCTAGATAAATCTACGCAAAAAGCTCTTTATGTATCTACAGAAACAGATTATATAGCATTTAATCTCAAGAAAGATCTGGTAGTACCATTATCAGAAGCTGACATTGACAATTGCATCAAACATACAAATGGAAAATACCTGTGCATAATGAATCATCCAATTTATAAAATTAATATTCAACAATCAATTTGTGACATAAAACTAATTGTAAACAATGACGACCACACATACTGCAGATCAAGTGTCAACGAGTGCGCCGACAAATGGCTCAAGTTGCAAACAGGTGATTCTTGGCTCTTCTCGTGTTGCCAGGAATGCTCGATCCGCATTTTATGCTCAAGTGGCGTTACCACTAAACGCTTACATGCAAGTGGGATTATCAGTCTAGCCCACGGTTGCATCTTAAAGGGTGAAACATTCACAGTTCATGCTCGACAAGACTTCGTAAGCGAAATGGTTCTTGACAAACAGATTGACCAACCAATCATCTCGCCCATAAATAATATAATTGACACATCTGCTCTACAACCTTTAAACCTCACTACCGAAAACCATGAACAGCTGTATCGTGAAATACAACAGCGAATTGACACATTAAAGGAACATACAGAATTCCCCGTAGAAATAAGCTCTATGGAACTGAACAGTCATTATATCGTAATATACACATTACTCACCACACTGATTGGAACTGTATTAATCTACATAATATACAAATGGATCAGAGGCAGATGCCAGCAGTATCCAAGTGGTAGAGAGTCCCAGCGGCAACGGCAGCAGGAATCCTCCGAGATGACCTCAGCCGCTAGCGTGGCCACTTGCAGCCGGGAGATTAGTGACAAGTGTAGTGAAGTGAAAACAGTGCAGTGCAATACAAGCTTGGACGATGTCACATCGCCAAAAATGAAGCGAACAGTGTCTTTTGACAACAACTTTAGCGTATAACTCTCGTTTTAGTTATAGTACCCTTTTTCAGTTTACTATTGATATATTATAGAATTTTTATGTGTTTTACATTTTACTATTTTACATTTAATGACATTTTATACAATTTTATCATTTGCATACTACATTATTTACATTTTTTATTTGCTTCTTTTCGAGTGGCAGTATGTACAGGCAAAGCCGTACATTTTGTATTGTATTATAAAACTGCACACACAACATTTCATAATTGCAAGCGCTTACATGTGCGACCTACATTCTAAGTTAGTATAGTAATTATATTTCAGTGCATTAAAAGCATTCATTGACATCGGTCGGTTTATTTGACATCCCTTACCGCCGCCCTATTGACATTGACATCATCCTCTACCCACATTGACATTAAGGTGCAGTGGTTCGACAAGTAGCCGCTACAATGATGGTGATGGGATAAGAACCTGTCCAAAGTGATCAATCTCGAGTAGTCCGTCGAGGGTATCAGCGTCCACCGGGGGCTGGTTCTGCGTGGGGTGGATGAATCGGAATGCCTCGGTGTGCATCTCATCGCAGTGCTGTTTGATACCCTAATCATACACAAATATTAGTTAAACATCTGAATAATGCCTTGCAATAAATTATATCTAAAGTGGTTGACCAACATATATTTGATCTACTGACACGAAAAAAACAAGTTTTAAAATGTTTCTGTCTGTCTGTCTGTCTGTTTGTTCCGAGTAATCTCGGCAACGGTTGGAACGATTTAAACGGGACTGTCACTGGCAGATAGCTGATGTTTCAAGGAGTAAGGTTCCCTGAGTTTAAGCATAAATCTAAGTTTACGCGGGTGAAACCGCGGTGCACAGCTAATACATAAATAAGGTTTAATCTACTCTAAGCTTGTGAAAAATGCTGATTATATATCTTTATACCCAAAGAGATGGCACCGGATAGAGAAGAATGGAAGTAATTGCATCGGTTACACCGACAAGAGTCACAACTCTTGAATGTATGATGATATATATTGATTAAATATACAAATCTTCAGGTTGCCAGATTTTGACAAACACCAGAGCACTTAGGCATTGCTTACCCTATAAATAATTTAATGATTATGTCAACTAAGTTAAGGGGGTCTGTCTCATTATAGCTAGCACAGCGCCTCCACTTCATTCACCGAAGAAACGTAATAGAACTCCGAAGTTGCACTATTTGACTGCCATCTTATGTAAGGTAAGCCCCCAGTCGGGTAACTTCGAGTTTCGAACGGGAAATCTCGTTATGCCCTTCCTCATCCCTACTAATATTATAAATGCGATAGTAACTCTGTCTGTCTGTCTGTTACGCTTTACCGCTTAAACCTCTCAACCGATTTTGATGAAATTTGGCACAGACAATCTTTAGACCCTGAGAAAGGACATAGGCTATCTTTTATTTATTAAAAATATTAGGTTTCCGCGACCATAAGGATGAAACTAAATCTACGCGGGTGAAACCGCGGGGCACAGCTAGTTTAATATATAAACTAGCTTGCACCCGCAGTTTCGCCTGCGTAGTAGTAAGATTGCACAAACAAACTTTCCATCCCATTAAGGGATACATTTTGGTAACGGGTAACTTAAAGGCTACCTGCGCCTCACAAAGAACATCCTATGAATGTTGTCTCTAGGACCAGCGGCGTTAAGTAGATGTAAATGAAAAGAACTCGAATGTTTGATTGGACTTCTTTACTTCGTCTTCAAATGAATAATAACTTAAATAAACATCTTAAAATAATAAAATAATCTTCACGTCTTTCGTCGTCCGTCTTTTACGTCATCCACCATCGTTCTGTCATCCGTCACTTTTTATTTCTTTCTCTTTTATTCTTTCCGATTACACGTTGCCTATTATTCTAACATAAAACCTCTTTCCACATATATATAAGTCCGTCAGTCAGGACATTGCATTTTATGTATATTAGTGTACCTCTAAAGCTTGTTTCCCACGAGGTATCTCAGCGGCGCTCGTCGCTTCGTTCAGCTTGTCCGCTTCAGACGCCACGTCCTTGATAAACTCCTATGGATGGCATATACATTCATTACTTTATAAGGGTCCCAGAAGGGGAAGGCAGAATATCATATCATCTCGACTCATGACGATTTCACATATCCAATTTTTGTTTTAAATTTTAGCATATTATCTTAATGTAACACTAGCTGTGTCACGCGGTTTTACCCGCGTAGACTTTATTGTGTTAAAATATACATGTTTACATTAAAAAACAAGGGAAGGAAACATACGACACATGAGGTTTGATCACGACAGTTGGCAGAACTGCACGGTTTGTAAAGGTCATGGATTCGAGTCCAGCCTCATGTTCGTATTTTTCCTAACCATTTCTAAGAATTAAACTCGCTCTAGGCCCTCTTTTGAATTTAAATACAGGTTTTGAAACCTTCAGAAGGCGCCCCTTCACAAAGCATGTGTTAAAGATGCTATCTTCTATACATATACATACAGATAAATACAATTGAAGTGTCTGTTTGTAATTCCAAAATTACAGCTTTTCACTAAATGCATATACGCTACTGACACAAAAAAACCAAGTTTAAAATTTTTCTCTGTATGTCTGTCTGTCTGTCTGTTTGTTCCGGGTAATCTCTGAAACGGCTGGATGGATTTTAACGGGACTTTCACTGGTATTTAGTCGATGTTTCAAGTGGTAACTTAGGCTACTTTTATTCATCAAAAATATTAGGGTTCCGCGGCAATAAGGATGAAACTAAATATACGCGGGTGAAACCGCGGGGCACAGCTAGTTTTCTAATAAATTGCTGAAGTATGCCCATTATACCAAGATACAGTCATGTATGATGCTTAAAGGAACCAGTGTTGATGTATAATGAGCTGTAAACACTCACCCTAAGGTCCACAATGTGGCTGTTCTCATCAGTCTTGTTGGGCCTCGTCTGGAGCAGAACTATCTGTAAGTTCTGGATTGCATCCTGGAGAGCTCTGTGCTTCTCCATATCCTGGGATTAAGAATATATTACTAAGCGTTCTTATTCGCAGTTGCCGGCGATAGTCAAAGTCAAAAATATCTTTAAACACCTTTTACAAAGTACTTTCAAATCGTCAGAATGACATTATTATACATGCTCCCGCCAGGTTCGGAAGGTTGCTTTTACTGAGAAGAACCTGGCAAGAAACTAAGTAATTAATCTTTTCAAAAATATTATAATTAAAATTTTAAATATACATACGTATACAATGATAAATAATGCACATATTTCCGGCTTCGTGTAGCGTTATCCCTGTCGCATACTACCTATGTGAAGTCGCATTCCGGTATATTTTATGATATTAAACCCAGCTGGCATTTTTTCTATTGCATTAAAACAAAATATTATAACACATTTACATATTTTGTATTCCTCATTATTGTAATAATATTTCTGAAAAGAGCAACCACCTAGTTTTTTCCAGGTTCTTCCAGTAAAAGCAACCTTCCGAACCTGGCGGTAGCAAGTATAATCCTGTGTAATTCTGACGATTTGAAAGTACTTTGTTGAAAGTCTAATCAAATGAAGATATTGTTTTAATTAAATTTACAACGTGGGCAAGGAAGCTAATTACAACTTACATGAGGCATCCTGGCACAGCGCGATCCCGCCAGATCCATATCTTTGAGCGCCGCGGCCAGTCTGTTGGCGTAGTCAGCATACTCTCGTCTCTCTTCAGCTGGCACATTTGTGTTTTCTGCACGTTTCTATAGCAATGAAAAATAATGCTCAAGCCATGCCAGGAGGGTTCCCGAAGGGGTAAGTTTAGGCAAGAAAGGGGTATGGTTCGTAAGTCGGAAGATGATTAAGTGCCAACGTGACTTATGGTGGGTCTATCGCTGTCTCCGGCACTATACATATGTCTTACTTCTCAGACATAATATGCAGGTTTCCTCACGAGGATTTGCTTGACTGTAAAGCACAGAGTGTGAAATTACTGCACATAAGGTTTTAGAAAACTCATCTGTGCAGACCGCTTCGATTTGAGCGTGCGTCGCTTGCGTAGCAGGCGACTGCTCAAATCACACGGCCAGCAGGACACATTTCAATTCCATTACTAACAAAATGTTGGATGATAATAAAGAAAACATTAGATACCTTAGCATCCTCAAGTATTTTGGTAGTAATCTGCCTCAGAGGAGTATCTTCTACCACAAGCTTCTCAATCCTTCTCTTCCCCAACTCTCCCTTTACGTCCTTCTTCAGATTCTCCAGCAGTTTCTCCAAGTTCTCCGCTTCACCGGAAAGTTTCTCCACAGTAGATGCCTTGGAGGGGTCGGCATGCTTCCAGGTTTTGGAGAAGGCTTTGAGTTTGGTCGAGAGGCTGTCAGCTGATGATACCAGGGCATCTTGGCACACTGAGTTGTGGATAGACGGTGATACCAGCTGGAAAGAAAAGTTGCTTAGAAAATATTACCATGATAAAAATACTTAAAATACTTAAACTAACACCTAACAATATCCTAAATTATCCCCCCTTACCACGGTCAAGTTACATACACACCCCCATTATCAACCCCATGCTCAAATGCTGTCAATTGTTCTGTCAATGACGGTCTTAAGAGGGCTTAAGACCGTCATGACCCACACATCCTATCTCATGTATATAGGATGATGTTTTTTAGTAAAGGGTATTAAAAAACATCATCCTATATCCTATGTCTCCCCTTGCCAACACCATGAGCAATGACCCCCTTTATCAATAACCATGACCCATGCTCCGCCTTACCACCGTCATGTCCCATGCCCTCATACCAAAATAAAGTTCCACACCCCCTTACTACCGTCATGTGCCATGCCCCCTTACCATGGCCAAGTCCCAAGTCCACCCCGTACTACCGTCATGTGCCATGACCCCCATTACGAACCCCATGTATCAAGCTCTTTATCAATTCAAACACTTACCTTCGCAGTATAAACGAGTTTTCCGGCAGAGTCGACGCACTCGGCACCGGATTTACAGATGTTACTCACACTCCCATCCGCGACGTCGCCTGAACCGCTGACGCTTGACGCTAGCTCAGCCGACTCCAGAGCTATGCAGGAGGCACTATCGCCTATCGCTTTAGCTCGGGAGATAATCTGGAATTACATACAAGTATAAATCTTATGTACTGAATCAGATATGTGCATGATGCCTGAGGCTGAGTTTCTTGCCGGTTCTTCTCACAAGACTAGTTTCCGAACGGGTGGAAAATTTTGACATTCTCAACTGATAAAAATGTATTTCGAAAGATTTATTTAATTACATTTTGATTAAATAAATAATTATTAACAGCTCATGTCTAGATTACCTCCTTCTCGAGTGCTGGGTCGATGTCGGTGCTCACTTCGTGCAACAACTTGGCCGACCGGTCGCCGAACACGATCGCGGACTCGTTCAATTTCTATAAACATACAATCAAGATAATATTATTATTTATTTTCCTCACAAAAATAACCTAAGAAGTAAGGAACCTGGACCATTTTTTTTTAAATAAGAACGTATTTTCAGTGTTGTTGAACAGAGGGTTGTATGACATGACGTACACAAGGTAACACCCCTTACTGACATTACGCCAATGCCATTTATAAATTCGTAGATGCGCCTGTGGGAGTGTGTCATTTGGCACATTTTTTCCTAGATTCCTCTCTGCTTGTAGTAAGCTTATATTCTTTCGGTAGCACTAGTCCAGTGAAGAGAATACCTGAACGACGCGTCGCGAGATCAAAATAATTACTTTAGGGGTCGGGTATTTCTCAATCTTTATTTTTTAAATGTTATTACTGAATCTAGGTTCCACTCAGTCAATCATGTCATTGAGACGACTTCTTATCAAATAATGATATTTTGATTATTGAATTACTTCTTTAATGTCGATAATGTTTAATCGATGTAGCAAGACTGTGGCAATACACAATACCTCTGTTTAACGTAGTTTGTGTAATTAGTTAGCCATCTTCTCACAAGATGGCGCTGTATTATTCTACATCTCGATGTAGAGATACTCTTTTATTTACGTATTAAGTGCTCAAACCAATATCAGTGGTTGTCAAGTAAACAAACTAATAGTGGTCGAACCAATAAACCAGGACTGCTCAAGTTACGGAGTTTCATTCCAACCACCCAAGGTCAGGGGCCTTACCATGAGCTCTTATTGCCATGATAGTTTCACTCATTTATGAGACAGATGTATGTGACGTGTATACATCTGTCACTTTCGCACAACTGAATTATCATTGCAATAAGAGCTCATGGTTGGGTCCCTGCTCCGACTGATCCTGGCTCCCAGACGTAATTTGCGTTACCTCTCTATTGTTCTCGGCAGTGTCGCACAGAGTCCTCGACGCGTCGCACAACCCCACCATGTCCTCCAGGAACTTCTTCCTCGCATCCCCTCTTATAACACTGCTCAGGGACTTCGCATCTAATGGGTCAATATAACAAACATATATATACATCTATACAGATAAATAAAATTGAAGTGTCTGTTTGTAATTCCAAAATAACAGCTTTTCACTAAATGCATATGAAAGTGTACGCTACTGACACCGAAACCAAAGTTTAAAATTTTTTCTCTGGATGTTTGTTCTGGGTAATCTCTGAAACGGATGGACCGATTTTAACGAGATTTCCACAGGCAGGTAGCTGATGTTTCAAGGAGTAACTTAGGCTACTTTTATATATTAAAAATATTAGGGTTCCGCGACATGAAGCATGAAACTAAATCTATGCGGGTGAAACCGCGGGCCACAGCTAGTATATACATCCTCGGGCCTGTATTCCTCAAAGGGGTAGGCAGAGGTGTTGTAATAACAAAATCCACTATTCGCCGAAGATGATTAAATGCCCACAATCAATAATCGCGTTAAATTATGATAAATTTAAAACACATGTCAAAACTGTTTTGATGAAGAAAGCATATTATAAAATTTCGGATTATATAAATGACAAGGATATATGGAACTAGGTAAATCACTCTGCACAAGTAGCTCCTGGCAAATACATGGTATGCAAACACTTGTAAATCTATCTGGTATTGTTATTTTTTTTTCTCTTTGATCTCTTTGATTTTGTTTTATAATGACTTGCATGCTAATACAATTTGTCACTATTGTGAATATTTATACCTATTATCAAATTTGATTTTGGATGATGATTTCATTATGATTTATATTGTTTCGATGATATGTACATGATGCCTGGCTGAGTTTCTTGCCGGTTCTTCTCAGAAGGCTAGTTTCCGAACCGGTGGTAAATTCTCGACTTTCATAAGTGCCTTACCAGGGCCTAAACTGAATAAATATTTTTCATTTTCATTTTCATTTTCATTTTCAACGTGACAGATGGTGAGTCTATCGCCGTATACATGCGGCGGGCTCAAACCCCACGGTCACCATGGCTCTCTACTAAATAGGTACCTTTATAATATAACTTTAAATCAACATTACCTTCAGCTAAGCTCGTCATGAGTTTAGGAAGTTCTTTGGTAGATTTAGAAGCAGCTTCGTAGTCTATTTTGTCGGCATCTGTCAACAAAATATTAGTTCTAACGTATAAAAAGCAAATAACGATAATAATGCTCAAATAAACTTGATTCGCGCTTGATTTCGATTACCTAAAATATATCAATATATTATTATACCTTAGTAAATATAAAAACTTTTAACTTAGTAAGTATCAAGTGTTAAACAAAAGCAAGTGTCTTTGATAAATTTCAAAAGTATCTTAGTTTGTTTCAAAAAAACAAAAATCATCAATCAGCTGTCCAGTCTAAAAATGTAAAAGTATAAAGGTGTATGTTACAGTTGGCGGACACCAGGTTGGCGACGTGGACACCAGCTAGAGCCAGGGTCTCCTGCAGGGCGCGCTGCTTGAGAGCTACATCGGCCGCGCCCGCCGGTTGGCTGGGGGCGTCATAGGCCTGGGAATACAAACATACATTCATATATTCTTCTTCTTAATCGTTACACTCTTGGCAGAGCGGTCGTGGTCGTGATGTCAGAATTGGTGGCTTGCTGAACAAAACGGCGCCATTCACTTCGGACTGCTGCTTTATGGCAGCATTCGTTGATAGTAGGAACACCCATCACAGCCTTAATCTGGTCCGTCCATCTCATTGGTGATCTGCCACGTGCCCTAGTACCCTCGAATGTACCCTGCACCACCAGATATAGAGAGCTCTATGGATGCGTCTCCACGTCGCGACACATGTCCAAAGAAGTTGAGAATGCGAGATTGAATTGTGGACATTAATACATACAACGATATAAAGTTAAAATGGCAAATGACAGACAAGAAGAGACAGACTAATAAATGCCCGAATGAAATTCAAGATTACCCGACTGCTTAGTAAAAAGGAGGGTTATGATTCTGATCGGTATGACTTTATAATAATGTCTGACATCGTCTTTCAGACACATAATTATTGTAAAAATATTTAAGCATATTTTTTTTTTAAAAGTGGGTTAAGACTGAATGCCAGTGTAAATGCAACCTTCTGAATCCAGTGGTAAAATTATTATAATGTAAAATAATGTAATTCTGATGATTTGAAAGTACTTCGTTAAAGCCTAATCAACATTCATACAGCTCACGCCTGTATTCCTTGAAGGGGTAGGCAGAGGTGTTGTAATAACAACACCTCATATTCACCACAACAACAATTGTAGATTTGAAACGCCACTGACGAACGCCATGTCTTCGGAACTAAATTTGAAGTTTATTTCTACAAAATTATCATTGTACATATTATCTACTATGAACTTTACGGCTTAATAATAAAGTCTATATTACCTTCTTCAAGCTATCTTCAGCAGCATGTATCTGCTTACAGGCGTCGTGGACAGAAGCCACGAAAGTATTGTGTAGTTCTTTCTCTTTCTCAACCGCTCTCATTAAATCTGCGCAAAAAAAACTATGCAGTAATATTATATGAATAAACTAGCTGTACCCCGCGGTTTCACCCGCGTAGATTTAGTTTCATCCTTATAGCCCAAGTTACTCCTTGAAACGTCAGCTATCTACCAGTGAAAGTCCTGAATGGGATGAATACGGTGATGGAGAAGATGATAAATATGATCCACTAGCGGATGTCACGCGATTTCACCCGTGTAGTTCCCGTTTCAGTGGGAGTACGGGGATAAAATACAGCCTATATTACTAGTTGATGATATAGCTATCCATTGCTGAAAGAATTTTCAAGATCGGTCAAGTAGTTTCGGAGCCTATTTAATGCAAACAAACAAACAAAAAACAATGAAATTCTTCCTCTTTATAATATTAGTGTAGACTAGCTGTGCCCCGCGGTTTCATCCACGTAGATTTAGTTTCATGCCGCGGAAACCTAATATTTTTGATAAATTAAAGTAGCCTAAGTTACTCCTTGAAACATCAGCTACCTGCCAGTGAAAGTCCCGTTAAATCGGTCCAGCCGTTTCAGAGATTACCCGGAACAAACAGATAGACAGACAGCCAGAGAAAAATTTTAAAAACTTTGTTTTTCAGTGTCAATAGCGTGTACACTTTTATATGCATTTAAAGAATATCTTTTATTTTGGAATTACAAACAGACACTTAAATTTTATTTATTTGTATAGATATAGATGTAAAGATTATAATTTTATAGAAATTGCAGTTATGTAGTCATCATGTACCTTGTTGTTCTTCCGAGCGCAAACGTTCAAGGAAATCTCTAGAAATGTCACCGCCTTTGAAGTTAGGTGGCGCACGCGCTGTGGTTGTGTCCTCGAGAGTGGACACCCTCTTCGGAACTGGAGGGGCGGGCTTCTTCGGGACAGAAGGTTCTAGAAGATGATACGAAAACATCTAAATAATAATTACTCTTATTACAAAACACCACCTGAGATAATCCTTGGTTTAACAGTACATACATTCACATATTTTCTCACACGCCTATATCCCATGTGGGTAGTGTAGAGACCACCGTAAATCCCAAACTACGATCTCCATACAATTTCAACCGCCAAAGGGTGGAATTTCGGAAAACCATTTATTAGTGGCCCTCAAGAAAAGCACAATATGAATGTCTTTAAGATTCAAAATCCCACCAAATTAATGTCTGACTTTGTGCTTCTTTTCTCTTATATTCCCTGCTGTGACCATTCAATGTTATAATATATATAAGCTGTAATAACAATGATCTCCTACCAAGTTTTGGTTATGGCTAATCTTGACGGGGATCAGCCATCTGCGCAGGAGATAATATAATGCACGAGTGTACGCAAACATAGGTGCACTCTTTATTGCCTCACTCTCATAGTCCGATGGGACGGCAATCCGACACAATCGGAGAGAGATCAGGCGTAGGACCAATGTCTTAGCTTGCTTTCCGAGGCAGGGGGTGGAAACACCGCCAACTTCCAAACTCCGGGCACATCTAAGTACAAGATAGCGTAGCGTTGACTTGTAACTTACTGTCCAACGCGAGACAAAGTCCCTTTAGTTTATCAACTCCAGCTTGTAATTTAGTGTTATCTTCTTGAACGCGCTGTTGCGCTGGATGGGTGGGGTCAGTAACCGATTGACAGGTGGCCTCGAGGTCACGACCCTCGTGAGCCAGCTTCTCCGCTGCCTTCACCAACGCTGTTCGGCACGAAGGCGAGTCTATGCTACCAGATGTCAACTGTCAAAATAAAACGTCACATAAGCTTAGATTGTGACACAGTTTAAATATAGGGTTCAATGGACCAAACGTTCTCATTTCAAAAATTAAGCTAAGTATCCTATATATATATTATAATATCTTAAACAGCGCCATCTGTGGCTTGTATTGTGTATTATTTTAGTAGAAATCTGAAAAATCTATCAAGTAAAATTATTATAATTCAATACCTCTGTGGTCTTAAGCAGCGCCTGGGTGGCGTCAGCGACTCGTTCACAGCTCGCTCCCAGCTGTCCACTACCAGCACTTCCCACGTGAGTACCCCCAGCACCCCCTTTGCTACCCTTGACGTCCCCCAGTAGTTCCTGAGCGTCGGCCACCAGCTGAGTGCCGGCACCACATGCATTCGCCACATATGTCATTACCTACATCACCAAAACATTTACAATTAGCACGCACGCAATACATACTATAGTTCCGTTGTTAAAGGAATAGTTTTAAATAAAGAAGAGTCGGGCGTATGACCTCATCTGGTGAGCAATTAAATCAGAGTATAGAATGACAAGAGTCAAGACGGCCCGAACGTTCTCACCTCTTGTTCCCTGGCAGGTTCCAGTGTGCGTGGAAGCACGAAACGCAGCTTGCGCGTTGCGTCGGCGAACTGACCCGCGGCGGAATGCAGCACCTGCAACACAGTGGGAGGGTGTAGTCACGTCCCCTGGGATCACCCATGGCCACAGCGGTATTGTTCTGACCACTGGGACTCAAGTACTTACCTCGGGCTGCTCCGTTGCGGCAGCGCAAAGAGCACGGCTCGCATCGCACAGTTCACGCGTGTGCTGCAGCAGCGCCCGCCGCTCCGCGTCGTCAGCACCTGCGCTCTTTGCGTCTGCAACATGAGCACTCTTACTCACCGCTCACCCCAGAGACCCATCTCTCCTCTAACACCAACTCCACAACCCTTACCCTTGGCCACCGCGGGCAGCATTGTGCTTATGTCATCTACGGCCCGCTGCGCCGCTGCGTAGTCTATCTTGTCACGATCTGAAACCGACATTTACCGTGAGATGGGCGCCAAACTAAAGGGCCACCTAATAGAGCTGCAGTACTAACCGGCGGTAGCTGCGAGCAGTGCGGCCACGGCGGCGCTCAGTGCAGCCAGCTTGTCGCTGAGCCGCCGCTGCACCTGGTCCACGGTGTCGCCTCGCAGCGGCGTCGCCGGCTGCAACAAACACGGGCGTCACCGCGGCCGGCCATCGTCGGCCGCAAACATGCGAGAAGAGCGGGCATACCTTGTCCAGCTCGTGGGCGGCCGCCTGGCACTCGGCGTCGGCGGCGGCCACGCTGGAGGCGAGGCGGGCGCGGTCCGCGTCGACCGCCGCCCTGAACTTGTCGAGCTCGGCCTGCAGCTGCGTGTGGTCGGCTCGGATGCGCTGCAGCAGCGGGTCGGCGGGCTCGGCGAGCGCGCGGCAGGCGGCCTGCAGCTGCTGCCCCTCGCGCGCCAGGGCGTCCGCAGCCGCCAGCAGCTCCTCGCGGCAGCGCGGCGCCTCCACGCTGCCAGCCGCCACCTGCACAGGCGGGGTCAGAGGGCGCGGGGGGCGGGGGGCGGGGGGCGGGGGACGGGCGGCGGGCGGCGGGGGCCTTACCTGCGCACTCGCGAGCAGTGCCTGCGCCGCGTCGGCCAAGCGCGCCCCCCGCGCGTCCAGCGAGGCGCCACTCCCGCCGCCCAGCCGCGAGCCCAGCTGCTGCACGCCGCCCAGCACCTGCGTCGCCCCGCCGCACACGCTGCCCGCGCTGCTCATTATCTGCAACACGCGCCCACTCTCGTTGGCTACCTACGTCGCCACTCCACAATGCTCGCTCTCTGCACTGTCTCACACATCTCAGTGAGCAAATTTCCCCCACCTCACAGCGATATTCAATTCTTGAAAATTTTGGAACTGACACATTTACCATTACTATACGCATCATCATCATTTATTTAAGAGCTTCAGAGCTCTTGTCGGTGAAACAATCGCCAACCCTCTCTATTTTCCGCCAACACTATACGCATAACATTTAAAAAATAACATAAAATAACGATGTTTCTTTATGTTTCGTGCAAATAGTACGCAAAAAAAATAAACGTAGTGATACAGCAATACTACTTTATACGCAGAACTAGCAGATTTAGGCCCTGTGGTTTATTCTGGATACTGGAGTAAAATAATGCAATCTGGTATTTAAATAAGTTTATGGGAATAAAAATATTATATTGTTTATTATTTAAGCTGAGGAGGAGCTCGTGGCACAGTTGCTATTGTGCATATCATTCGATCAGCGAAGTTAAGCAACGCTAGCCAGTAATTGGATGGGTGACCGCCCGAGTTCCCTCCGTGTTTCGGAGAGCACGTTAAGCCGTCGGTCCCGGTTGGGCCAGGGAGATGATGATTGTTTATTATTTAAAAAAATAATATAATACCTTTTTGCCATATTCAGTTATATATTGTATAGTTTTATGACCATTACCATATAACATTTCGACATTTGTTGTAACGAGGAGAATGGTAATGATATTTTTAAATAAAAGTTTGTTTAAGTTAGTACTACTTGAACTCGGTTATAATTATGTTGGCATCAATAAAATGGTAATACAATACGTAATTTCCTTGTTAAATGTTCATTGGTCGGCATTGGGAGACAATTTGCACGGGATGAGGGGATCTACTTTTTTCTTCCAAAACGAAACTTCGCACACGAACGAAAATCATACGTAGTTTCAATATTGTTTTGATTGTATCAAATTTAATGTTTGCATTCGTTAAATAATTAAAAAGCAGATTCAGAAGTTAATATTATAAACGTTAAAAAAATGTTTTGCAGACCACAATCGGACGTAATTTTAGAATTAATGAGAACCGTGAAATTCCTAAATTTTACGAACTTTCGACCGAAACTTGAATGAAAATGATTTATTCAGTTTAGGCCCTGGTAAGGCACTTATGAATGTCGAGGAATTTACCACCGGTTCGGAAACTAGCCTTCTGAGAAGAACCGGCAAGAAACTCACTTGGTTTTTCGTTGAAAAAGAATAGGCCCCCCAGTTAACATAACAAGCGGATACTTCACTCTTCCTACTCTTACTACAGCTTACCTTTGGTTTAGGTCCTATAGGTAGGTAATAAAAGACAACACGTGTTTTATTGAATATTTTATTAGTCACAAAAAGCAATGATCTACGTGAATTGGATTTCACATGCTTTTTAAAGTACTTACCAGATTTCATACTCACTTCAGCGGGGTGACAGGCATCGGATCTCGTTACCATACGGTGGGACCAGTCTCCGTAGACTGGTCCTGCAACGAAAGCTACACGACATAGAGCGACAATAGCGGTGAAGGCAGTAGACTCACCTCCTGTTCCCTGGCGGGGTCATGTTTGCGTGGGAGGACGAAACGCAACTTACGCGTCGCGTTTGCGAATTGGCCCGCTGCGGAATGCAGCGACTGTAAAGAATAAAAGCGGTCATTCACAGCCCCAACGGTATGTGTTCGTGTCCCTTGGAAGTCACTCGCGTCCCCAGCAATGTGTGGTCGAGTGTCTTGATGTCACCCGTGTCCCTAACGGTATGTTATCATGTCCCCTAGGTATCCCTGTGTCCCCAGCAATGTGTGGTCGAGTCCCCTGAGGCCACCCTTGTCCCCAGATGTGTGTGACCGTGTCTACGTTGTTCACCTCGGGATGGTCTCCCGCAGCAGCGCAAAGTGCGCGGCTCGCGTCACATAACGCTCGCGTTTGCTGCAGCAGCGCTCGCCGCCCGTCCTCTTCAGCACCCGCGCCCTTCGCGTCTGCAGCACATACACTTCAATCACCGACCTTATCATATCTCCACCACAGTTTACATATAAGATGACTACAAGCAGTATGGTAACTAGAAACGCGCAAACCTACGAGATTCAAAGCACGTTTCTGCCAGTGCTGACATTAGGAGAGTTTCACGTGGTGGCCGATCGTGTATACTTCATTTATGTGCTTTACCAAAACTTTTTAAAATGTCTGTAAAGTAAGAAGTTAATTTTGCAGACTCTTACCTCCTTATGACAAAACCTTGTCCTCGGTTCGAAAGTAGTTCCATCTCTTTTTGCTCTATAGATGTCAATAGGGGTGGACATAGTTTTTGACCGAGTTTAATCTAGTCTAGACATGTTTTGTAATAAAACCCAATAAGTGACGACCCTCACGCACCAAAGGAACAAATATTCTCATTTCAAAATTAGGCCTCGTTATCATACTGCATGGTTAGTTTATATGTATAATGTGTCTCCACCCAGTCTCGCCGGCACTCACCTTTGGCCACCGCAGGCAGCAGAGAGCTGATTTCGTCCACTGCTCGCTGCGCCGTTGCATAGTCCACCTTGTCAGGATCTACAACCAATTACTGACGTAAGCTGAGAACAGCACAGGAGGTCTACTCTTGTTCAACGAAATACGAAGTTTCTAGCTTCACGTCCGAAAGTGGTCCGCTAGAAAATTCTTTGACGTTTATATATTCTAAGCCCACTTTAGATCAATTAAAGAACGCAAATTTGAGTTTAATAAAAGCAAAACGAGAACTAGTTTGATTTTCGTTCGTTCACGAAGTTTCGTTTTCAGCGAAAGAGAGTAGACCCCCAGAGATCTTACTGATCGTTGTGCACTCATAATCGTTATAAGCGCACTATAGCGATCGCGTACCTCTTCAGTGCTCATCAACTTACGGTGCCTTTCCAGCTATACGGTGTCTATTACGGCATCTTATCAATATTACGAGACCAATAATAACATCTATAGCGAAGCATCTCGCGTAGGTAAGTGCCGCCGTGAGGCACTGAGCCTACGCAACCCGTTCTAACGTTGCCTTCCCACGCACACCCCCAGCACTCTCGAGCAAACCGATTTACGCCGCGACGCGGCGTTCCCCCCCCGCACGACGCCGGCGCCATTTTGTTAGTTGGCGTCCACCGGCGACACGAGTAACGTTATACAGTGAGATTAGTGAGATACTATATTAGTTTTTTGTAACAAAACCACTTTATTATATAGAAAACTGCTTTATTATACATCGGAATTTATGCAGTAATTTTGTATGTTTCAAAGGAAATTTAATTTGAACGGTTTATCAAATCCGATCAATTATATCGAAAATGGTTACGGTGATTTAGTTGGACACTGACGTTACGGAATACCAAAACGGCTGTTTGACAGTTTGATCTTTGTACATTTCACAGCGATAATTAAAAAAACGGCCAAGATTAAATTCATTTCATTCACACACATTCGCGCTTGCACTAATAGAAACGATACAAAATGTATGTAAATGACATAAATCGGTCACGTGACACATGTCATTACCGTACATTTTGTATCGTTTCTACTAGCCAAGCGTGAGGATAATGTTACTTTGTCTATCAGACTGGAAAGTTAACTTACCGGCGGTAGCGCGCAGTAGAGCGGCGACTGCAGCATTCAATTCAGACAATCGTGAGTCGAGCTGACCTTGCGCCTTCGCAATACTTTCTGCTGTCATTTTTGTCGTCACCGGCTACAATACAACATTAGCTACGAATCTCAAAAAGTACATACAAATACTTTTTTGACTACAATCAATGGCCGTAGGGTAGAGCAGTTAGATTCCCAGCGGAACCTGACGCGATGAGTTTTTCTAAAAATTCATATGCAGTAATTTCACATGACGTGCTTTACGGTTAAGGAAAACATCGCGAGGAAACCTGCATATATCTCAGAAGTAATTCAAAGACGTCTGTATAGTGACTGAAAGGGCGATAGACTCACCATCAGTCACGTTGGCACTTAATCATGTTCGGTGAAAAGTGCGTATTGTTATCACAACACTTCTGCTTACTCCTTCGGGGAATACAGGCTCGAGCATACGTATTATGTATACATACATACATGAGCATACGTATTATGTATACATACATACATACATAGTGAGTGAGTCTATCGCCGTCCTGGGCACTATACTTTGATTTTATTGATATATGCAGGTTTCCTCACGATGTTTTCCTTCACCGTATATGTATGTGTGTTTTTACAATATTATTTCAAGTGTGCAAATACCTCGTTCAACTCGTGTTCAGCGGCTTGTATGTCGTTGTTAGCGTTCGCGAGGGAGTGTTTGAACAGGAATTTGAGCCGATCTCTCTCTTGAGGCGAGAGTTCACATCCATCCACCTCCATCATGGATATATCGTAATCTGAAAACCCATTTCAGTCTACTTTTTGTGACTTTTCCTGTTATTTTTATCCGTCCTCCGAGAAATAGCGTAACAGTAGTTATTGCGTTATACATTTATACTTGTAACTAGCGGACGTCACGCGGTTTCACCCGCGTACTTTCCGTTCCCGTGAGAGTAGGTGGATAAAATATAGCCTATGTTACTCGCTGACGATGTAGCTATCCATTGCTGAAAGAATTTTCAAGATCGGTTAAGTAGTTTAGGAGCCTATTCAATGCAAACAAATAAATAAATTCTGACGGTGGTGAAAGGACCTAAAGTTTTTAGAAATCGCGTTATCATACTCTTTACTGGATCTTACCATCGAGCTGATCAAAAGAGTATTTAAGCTTCTCAATCGCTTTATGCAGGTCTACAGTCCTGACTTGCAGCTGTTCGCCAAGGTCGTGTCTCTCAGGCGTCTCCACCAGTGGCTTCCAGGTATTGGTGAGCTGGTGGGCTGATGATGACAAGGACTCAGCCGCTGCTGTGAGCGCGCTGCGGCAGTGGGGCTCGTGGATAGCTGGCGCTGTCAGCTGATTGGATGAACATGCATGAATAAATAATGTTTATTTGGACAGGAGCTCGTGGCACAGTTGCTATTGGGCATAACATTTGCCAGTAGTTGGATAGGAGACCACTCGAGTTCCCTCCATGCCTCGGAGAGCACGTTAAGCCGTCGGTCCCGGTTGCCAATTTAACATCTTTGGCAATCGTTATAGGTCAGTCGGAGGCCTAAAAGAATCTGACAACTGGTATAACCCAGATTACTGAATTTCCTCGTAAAAGGAGTTACGAAGGTCGGGTGGCACTCACTTCGTGTCAAAATCTGAAGGTCAGCCACATCGGGTGGAATCATGTGCCGAAACCAATAATACATGAGATATAGTCAGGCCGATAATGATGTTGGTGAGATTTTCATAAGTGATAACAAGAGAGTCTTCCATCGTCGGTTTAAGCAGAGCGTAGTAGAAACTTCTGAACTTTGACGTTTCATTTTCATTTCAACGTCGAAGCTAAGAAGGTCTTAACACGCTCTGTTCAGTTTTGGCCTCTGGGGGTCAATACCGTGGCAATTATGGTGACCGTGTGATTTGAGCAGTCGCCTGCTGCAAATGCGACGCAAGTTCTAATCCCAGCGCACTGTACTGACCGAAGAGTTACGTGAAGAAAACTTACGTGCTTTGCAGTGAAGGTAAACATCTCTGTTACAGTCACGGCGCTGGACTCAGTAATTGCCAGTTTGGCACTCAATTATCTTCGATGAAATGTGGTTAACACCTTCGGCGACCCTTCTGGTATGGCGAGAGCATATATATATATAAATAGTGACCTGTGCACACGCGAGTAGGTCCCTGGCGGCGTGAGCGAGCCTGATGCCAGCATCGTCCACCATCCCGGCAGCTGCCTCATCAACAGCCAGCACGTCAGTGGACAATTCATTCGTCTTCAGAAGCACCACTGACGCCTTGTCACCCACTTGTCGAGCTATCTCGATTATCTACAAATATCAAATATCATACACAAGCGTGCTCGTGTTACATGGAGTATGTAAAATATAACGAATAGTTGTTTTTATGTTTATCTGTGGATATGGAACACTGCACCAATGGCACTGTGTTCCAGAGTAGTAGTGTCTGTGGAACACTACATTTCTAGCTTTCGACCGTTACCGTTAAGACTGTGCGTGCAATACCTTCCTGCAACTCCAAGTTACGTGTTCAAAGTACTTGTATACTGTAATATTGTACTACAATAAACATTCTACAAGCTTACACCAGTCTCTTCATACCACAAAAGTGCGGCTATTCCTGTTCCAACACGCCAAGACCTTCAGCACTGTAATGTGTGCAAAATGTATGACCGGATCTGTCGACCCCGAATCGGTCTTCTCAGCAACTGAAGAGTTCTTAACAACTGATGCTGTTTAAATCATCTTTCATCTATATCTATACATCTATACAGATAAATAAAATTGAAGTGTCTGTTTTTAATTCCAAAATAACAGCTTTTCACTAAATGCATATGAAAATATATACGATACTGAAACAAAAAAACCAATTTTTTAAATTTTTCTCTGTCTGTCTGTCTGTCCGTCTGTCTGTCTGTCTGTCTGTTTGTTCCGGGTAATCTCCGAAAAGGCTGGACCGATTTTAACGGGACTTTCACTGGCAGGTAGCTGATATTTCAAGGAGTAACTTAGGCTACTTTTATTTATCAAAAATATTAGGGTTCCGCAACAATAAGGATGAAACTAAATCTACGCGGGTGAAACCGCGGGGCACAGCTAGTTGATTAATAAATATGTATAAGACAGAACATATCTGTCTACATTTTCGCTCACCTCATTCCGTTTATCAACGTTGATGGCTCGTCCCAGGGTGAATATCAGCTTGCTTGACACGTCTGCGTAGTCGTTGGATGCTTCTTGTATTTTCTATTACAACACAAACATTAGGAATTTAAAGATCCAAAGATGCAAACCTTGAAGTTGTACCCTTCCCTTCCCTTCTCTTCTCTTCCCTTCTTGTAAGCATAATAGAAGTACTAACCTCATGGTCATCAGAGCTGCGCAGGGTGCAGACCCGTTTGGTAGCAGCACACAGTGCCTGGATATCTTCCAGGAGAGCTTTCCTATCAGCTGGATTCTTACAGCTTCCAAGAGCTTGGATATCTGAGAGAATATTTTTTTTATACATCAATGCAAAAAAATTAAATTAAATGAAAAAAATCTGTCACTAAACTCAAACTCAACTCAAATATATCTTTATTCGATTAGACTTTATGAAAAGTACTTTCAAATACTAAATACATGCGAAAGAAAGTATATATAAAGTATTTACATTAAAAACTCTTTGTCGGTCTGATTGTTCCGGCTAATCTCTGTACTGTATGTAAGGAGTAATTTAGGAAACATAAAAAAATTGGGTTCTGCGAAATAAATTCGCCAAAAACTTAAGTCTACGCGGGTGAAACCGCGGGGCACAGCTAGTTATAAATAAAAGTGCTTACCATCAACCAATTCCGGCATCATTTCCTTGATGGTGTTCATTGATGTGACCGAAGCTGAGTAATCTATGTTCTTAGGGTCTGGGAAAGAGAAAGTTAATTCAGTTGGTGTCATATTTTTATAATATCTAACCTGATAAAGCCTATATTGTCTCATTGCTGAGCAAATCAAATCAAATCAAATCAAAAAGTTTTATTCAACATAAGGGACACGTCATTTCTCTTACGCTAACTTAGGTTAATTTACTACAGTTTCCAAAAGTAAGCCTGTCAGGAGAAGAAACGGCGAAACAAACTCCTCGGTTTTTTTTACATGTGTCCCTTCTATATACATAGGGTTGTTTAAGTACATTTTAATGGAAGAGTGATCAACTCATTGCCATGCTTGGCTATCATCAATATCATCAAATGCGAGAGGCATTCGCAGTTTAAAGTTCACCCGACTTTGTGCCTCCTGGCAAACTTTTTGCCGACTGGCAAATTGTTGTACTCAGTAAAAGTTTTAATTCAACATGCAATGGATGTATGTTGCCCGAATTTTAAATATTTAACCGATTTAGGACAATTCATGCTCAGCAATGTGTCATTTTAATTCCAATATGGCGGATAAACCAAGATGGCGGACTAGATATCAACTGAAAGGACTTGCTGAGAGAAGAAGTGAAAAACTCAATATTTTTTGGTCACAAGTCGATTCAGTTACAAAGTAAACTGATCCTCAGTATAAATAAGGATCAGATTGCTGTGTCCTCACCAGCATGAGCCGTCAAGTAGAGGGCGACGGTGGCACTCAGCTTCCCAATCTTGTCGACCACAGATCGCTCCCGCTCTTCGGTTTGCTTCTGGTCCAATGGCGAGCCTTTGTACTCCTAAACATTTACAAAATGTCGTATATCATTCGATTTTAAATCTTCTAAACTTTACATTTAGGTACGGTTTTGTTTGCCCAAATAATACAGATTTATAATTAAAATTGCTTCTTTGAAAGTTTAATAATACAGGTGCTGTTACGAGTTGAGAGCGTTTAGCGAAAGTAGTGGGGGGTAACTGCTAATGTATTATAGTAGTATTAGTTACGTCGCGTCATACAGACAAACAAAAACATACTCATAGAATGACATAACTCGTGACGACACTTAAAGTGATGCAAAAACTGAAATAATGCTGTGTATAAAGAGTATGTAGCGAAAGTTCTCATAACTAATGCTAGAGAGATAGTAGGAACCTGGCAATATGAATATCAAAAAAAACCTTAAAATTCACTTTCTAATTCAAAATATATTTATTTGATTAGACTTCTTAAGCTCGAGAAGCTTAAGAGGAGCTCGTGGCACAGTTGCTATTGCGCATATCATTCGATCAGCGAAGTTAAGCAACCGTACGCCTAGCCAGTAGTTGGATGGGTGACCGCCCGAGTTCCCTCCGTGCCTCGGAGAGCACGTTAATCCGTCGGTCCCGGTTGCCAATTTAACATCTTTGGCAATCGTTACAGGTCAGTCGGAGGCCTAAAAATAATCTGACAACTGGTTTAACCCAGGTCATAGATTTTCCTCCTGAACGGGGTTGCGAAGGTCAGATGGCAGTCGCTTCGTATAAAAATCAGGTGATCAGCCACATCGGGTTGAATCAAGTGCCGACCCCAACAATGTATGGGATAAGGCCAGGGAGATGATGATTAGACTTCTTAAAAAGTAAGAGGGTTCGGAAGGCTGCCTTTGTTGAGAAGAACCCGGTAAGAAACTAGATGTTAGTAAAGTTCTCACGTGCGATATATCTCCCTGTGCGGTTTCAACAGCGTGGAGCGCGGTGGTGGCGGCCGCTACAAACGACTCTTTACGTTGTCTCTCTTCTTTCTTCTCACTCTTCCTGAAGCTTGCTCGGGATTTCTAGAGATAGTGTGTTAGACATGAGTATTTTTGACTAGCCCCCGTCCGCGACTTGCTCGCGTGTTATTACGGACCCCTAACCGCGATATAATGTATTCCTCAGCAATAATGTAGCATTCAGTGTAAGAATTTTCTTATTACAATCAGTTCAAATGTTCCTGAGCCTATCTGTTACAAACAAACAATATATTTCCCTCTTTGTAATCTATACAGATAAATAAAATTGAAGTGTCTGTTTGTTATTCCAAAATTACAGCTTTTCACTAAATGCATATGAAATTATACACGCTACTGAGACTAAAAAACCAAGTTTAAACATTTTTCTCTGTCTGCCTGTCTGTTTGTTCCGGGTAATCTCTGAAACGGCTGGATGGTTTTTAACGGGACTTTCACTGGCAGGTAGGTGGTGTTCCAAGGAGTAACTTAAGCTACTTTTATTTAATAAAAATATTAGGGTTCCGCGACAATAGGGATGAAACTAAATCTACGCGGGAGAAACCGCGGGGCACAGCTAGTTAGTATATAATAACTGAGGATGAATTCTGCAAATAGGCGTGGATGGCCCAACTATAATGCAGCATCAATCCAAATCATATTGATTTTCAAAGCCTTAACTGTATAAATCATTTTCATTTTCAATACACAGATTATAGAATAAATTCGAATGCTTAGCGAATAATCGAATACAAGAGTACTCAGATTTTGATATTCGAAACTCGGTATTCGAAAAAAGTACCGGTTACTTTATGGTATTCTGTGTGAAGTTTGTTAAGAATTTGAGTAAACAAACTAATAAAAATTTGTATGTACTACTCATTTGCTAAGAACACCAGCAATTAGAAAAAACACCTTTTGGTTTTCAAACCGTCTATAGAAAACAGCATAATGAATATATTAATCTACTAGCGGACGCCACGCGGTTTCACCGGCTTAGTTCTCGTTCCCGTGAGAGTACGGGGATAAAATATAGCCTACGTTACTCGCTGATGATGTAGCTATCCATTGCTGAAAG
Organism: Watsonalla cultraria; assembly: GCA_964035505.1. Lineage (NCBI taxonomy): Eukaryota > Metazoa > Arthropoda > Insecta > Lepidoptera > Drepanidae > Watsonalla > Watsonalla cultraria. The sequence continues at coordinate 7,201,178 of OZ037734.1, read as the reverse complement.
AATTTTCAAGATCGGTCAAGTAGTTTCGGAGCCTATTCAATGCAAACAAATAAACAAATATATCCTCTTTGTAATATTAATGTAGACCTGCAAAATCGGACTGACTCGAATCTTTTATTAATTAGTAACTGCCAGAATACTCGAATATCCAAAATGGCCGACACATCACTAGCAGATTCAATATAGTAATTGCTTTTCGAGTACTAGTATAGTGTATGCAACAATAAGATACCTCGATCTGCTGACTCCTCCTCCTGTTGGTGGGGTCCAGCGAGAAGTACATCTGCATGGAGAGGTCTGCCACCGTCATCGCACTGTCCACGGCCGAGGGAGCGCTCTGCCAACACAACTTGTATCTTGTTAACATTGCATAAGGTATATAAACGTACAACAACAAATTAATTTTCGTTCACTATTAAAATTAGGTTTCCGCGTGTGCAAAATATGCCCGCGCTCACTTTTAGCTATAGCAATTTATTCATAGTAAATCAGTGCATTTTTATCGCGAAAATAAAACCTCTACGGGTTTTATTTTCCCTCGACTTGGTGCACTCTGTATCAAAAATTATTATATCATTTTAGTTAGAGCATTACCTTATCATTCGTAGTGTAACGGATAAGTTATCATTCACAGTGAAACAACCGTTCCATTTCTGGTCCTTCGAACCGGATCATAATTAAGTAATTATGATATGATTTTAAGTACGTAGACTATATTATTTATATATTTACATGGTCACGTATTTTATATTCAAAGGCTGAATTATAACATTTGTTGGTGCAATTAAATATTTTGCTCGTTTTGGTAATGAATTAATGAGTTTATTCAAATATGAACTTAAAATGAATTCAAACTTAAAAAAACACATATATCACATATATTGCAATTATAGGTATGCTTGTTTTAGAGGGAAATAATTTAGCCATTTTTAGTTCGTCCCACGTTGGGCGCCAAGAATGATCACGTGACCTTTATAAAAAAAATTAACTCACGACCGCTCCCGGCTTGGTCTGTGAAGACAACTTCTTAATCAAATCCTGCAGCTCCTGCAACTCTTCCTGCAGCTTTTTCTTGGAACTTTCGCTCTCTTGCAGCGATATCGTTTCGCTCAGACCTACAATACGAAAATAACTCACAACTCCTGCAGTATAATAAAATTAAAGGTAGCCACATAATGTTACTTACAATTGTTTCTTTTATAGATAGTTTTGTATATTCATTAAATGCAACATACATTTTTGAGTTTGAGTTTGAATCAATCATCAAATGAAAGAAGTGTAGCGGCGTTTCTCCACTCGCTCATAGATGGCGCTACTCGCTAACAATTGCGAAGTTTGAGTACAAATACACGAGAACCTAAATCGCGCCATTAGAGTATTCATGCGTATTGCAGTATATATACAAGTTTCCAACTGGCATAACACCCGCCTGGCTGGAAGATCTTCCCTTTGCTGGGGATGAGCATGATCACTCGCTCTCCCTACAGATGTTTTATTTAAAGTGTGGACCTAAACATTTATATCCCAACGTTCCATTTTTAATCTAATCTAATTTCGTAATATTGAAATAGCACAAATTGAGGTCGTCATTGCCATACAACGTATTTTGTCTATTTGAACGCATAGTTCTCCTAAACCATGTTACGGAACTTGGTACGGTATATATTAACATGTCGGAGTTAAACTCCAATGGGTTATATCTAAAATAGTAGTTCATATTATAGTTATGTATAGTAGAGAAAAGTCAACGTGTTGTAATAGTCTTACAAAAATGTTGCCTGAAGTGAAGCGAGGTCGCTAGTAATATATTCGTTCTCACCTTTGACAACAGCAGGCATACTATTCTCCATAGATTCAATGATCTTTTGTGCTTCCTTTATCGACGCTTCGGTGGGAGCTGTTGGGAATATAAAACGTATGATATAGGTTATTAATTTAATTAAATTTTACAACTTCGAAAAAGTACTTTCAAATCGTCAGATTGACACAATTATAATGGCTTATAAATTCTCCGGATTCGGTTGCTGAGAAGAACGCAAGAGAAATGAGTAACTCTTTTCAAAAAAATATGTTCACAATTTTGATCGTTACATAGATATTAATATAAGCCCATGAACACAGTACCAATATTCAAACTGGTACTACATTTAACTCCCTGTGTTGCGGCGCCTCGCCTTAAGGACTGCGGGGAGCATGTTCTCAGCGAGCGGCCGCTTTGCTATTGTTTTTCTATGAGGCGCTTGCGCTTGTATTACTTGTATAAAGTGTCGACCTTCACTTGACCGAAGGACATTGTCAGAGTAACATCTATTATATTTTATTAAATCCTTATATGCAAATGGGACTTTCTTTCGCACCATTACGCCACTAAAACGTAGACACCCCGATTTCCCCAAGTGAGAAGTGATTGCTAAAGGTTGCAAGAGATGCAAGAGTGTTTAACGGTAACACCTTACCATCATGGCTTTAAACATCGGAAGTAGTATAGTGGAGACCAGTTTCTTCTTCAAATTCTACAATTTAAATGCATTGTTTTGACACCACGTGCTTTATTAAGGAAAATGTGTGAGGAAACCTGCATATGTCTGAGAAGAAATTCCAAGGCTTATGTATGTTTATAGTACCTAAGACTCATCTCATCAAGACTCATCTGTCACTTTTAATTATCTTGTGTAGAAGTGTGTGTTGTAATACTTCTGCTTACTTCTGGGACCTTTCTGGGATGACGTGCATTTATAAATATGTAAACAAACTTACAAGTCAACAGCGACACGACCTGGACCGCGCTGGCGTTGAGTTTATTGAGGCCCTTCACGGCGTCCTTGGACATGTCCGAGCGCATCGATATTGAACTCTTCTGTTGACACAATACAGTTCACATTCAATTATTTACACTAAGATAATGAGATAACTAAAGTTGTAATTATCATTGTTTACTAAGTAATTAAATGTACATGATGCCAGCTGAGTTTCTTGCCGGTTCTTCTCAGAAGGCTAGTTCTCGAATCGGTGGTAAATTCCCCGACATTCATAAGTGCCTTACCAGGGCCTAAACTGCATAAATCATTTTCATTTTCATTACATTTTTTTTCAGTTGTTTGTATGATAATTGAAATATAATGTGTATACGGCATGGTAATCCTCGTCTGTATAATGGTATTTCTAAATTCAATTTCAAAAATATCTTCATATGAAATAACTTTAAACAAAGTACTTTCAAGTCGTCAGAGTGAGATGATTTTGCGAAAGGTTGTTTTTACTGAGGAGAATCCGGCAAGAAACTCAATATGTTTAATGTGTCAGTTAGTATCGTGATATTGTTTTAAGGTTAGCTCACCACAGCCCTCTGTTGTACCAGTTCGTCGATGACCGCTTTCTGAGCGTTAGTCTTCCAGCCCGGGGATTGTGGCGGTCCACAGCTCTGACCCATTTGAGAGTTTTCGCCATGCTGCATCTCGTCGGTGCCCTGTAAATATACATTTTATTATAGTAAATACATAAACATTTGCCCACACCTGTATTCCCCGAAGGTGTAGACAGAGGTGTTGTAACAACACCCACTTTACACCGAACATGATTAAGTGCAAACGTGATAGATGGTGAGTCTATCGCTGTCTCAGACACTATACATACTTTGAATTACTTCTCAGACATATGCAGGTTTCTTCAGGATGTTTTCCTTCATGATAATACACGTGGTATGAAGACTGCACATAAGTTTTTAGAAGAACTCATTGGTGCAGGCTCAGCTGGGATTTGATCTTGCGTCGGTTGCGTAGCAGGCGACTGCTCAATCACCAACAACAAATTATTGGAAAAGAAATAAAAGCTGTGGACGAATAACAGACCTTCCAACCAGCCGGTGGCGACAGGATGCCAGTCGAGCCCTCTGAGGTAGTGTGCTCGTCGCTCGCCACCTACACACACACACACACACACACTTTATTGATAATCAAATCAAATCAAAAAGTTTTATTCAACATAAGGGACACTTGGAACACTTATTGAACGTCATTTCTCTTACGCTAACTTAAGTTAATTTACTACCGTTTCCAAAAGTAAGCCTGTCAGGAGAAGAAACGGCGAAACAAACTCCCCGGTTTTGTTTTTTACATGTGTCCCTTCTATATACATAGGGTTGTTTAAGTACATTTTAATGTTAGACTGAGCAACTCATTGCCATGTTTGGCTATCATCAATATACTCAGTTACACTATAATATGCTTTTTCACAAAGATGGCGATATGCAGCTTATACACAAATATGCAGATACACTGACATACACTTCTATACTAATATTACAAAGCTGAAGAGTTTGTTTGTTTGAACACTCTGATCTAAGAACTACTGGTTTCGAAAGAAAAAATATTTTTTGTTTTGGATATATCATACCTTCGAAAAAAAAATATCGAGGGACAACAAAATATAGGCTGTCATTGAAAGTCCCGTTAATATCGGTCCATCTTTTTCAGAAATTAGTCGCAAAAACAGACAGACAGAGAACAATTATAAAGATAGTATTTTTCTAAGTACACGCATATACTTTGAAATGCATTTAGTTAAAAGCTGTTATATCGGAACTACAAACAGACACTTCAATTTTTATTTATCTTTGTAGACGTAAAGATAAATAAATCTATGTATGTTGAAACGAATTGGCTCAAAAAGTACTGGACAAATTTACAACAAAATATAAAAAAAAATTCACCTATTGAATGCTAAATTATTACTGATTAATATAAGCTCAATCAATCAAAATCAAAATCAAATATATCTTTATTCGATTAGACTTCATACAAAGTACTTTCAAATCGTCAGAATGACACAATTACACAGGATTATACATGCTACCGCCAGGTTCGGAAGGTTGATTTTACTGAGAAGAACCTGGCAAGAAACTCAGTAATTACTCTTTTAAAGAATATTATACAGTTTTAAAAATACAAAATAAATTGTTCAAGCAACTATAAGCCCATGGACACAGTTCTAATGCTCAATTGTCAAAAATAAAAACTAAAAACTAAAAATATAGTACAAATATATGTGAGCATGGCAAATTCCAGCCAGTCAAAGCAAAATTAAGATTAATTAATTGTAGCAAAAGTACAGTGCCAATGGGATTATTTACAAACATTATCAGGTACATCCCAGGCTCCCTTATCACAAATATAATCACTTACAGTATAATATCCTTTTTCAAGCAAAACTGATTTAATTGTTTCTTTAAATTTGTTGAAGGGCAAGTTTACAATTTTTGTTGGTAATTTATTATAGAAGCGTGTGCTCTGTCCTAAAAATGAGCCATGCACTTTTTGTAGGCGATGCGCAGGCACTACAATTTTATGTTTGTGTCTTGTGTTTACGTTATGCACATCACATTTCCTTTGAAACGATCCAATGTTTTGATGCACAAATAATAAGTTAGCTAAAATATACTGTGAGGCCACTGTCAAAATTCCAATTGATTTAAATTTTTCCCTTAACGATTCTCGCGGTCCCAAATTATATATAGATCGTATAGCCCTTTTCTGTAGTGTAAATATAGAGTCTATATCAGCAGCTTTGCCCCAAATTAAAATAGCATAGGACATAACGCTATGAAAATAAGAAAAATATACAAGTCGAGCTGTTTCTATGTCGGTGAACTGTCTAATTTTTCTAATTGCATAAGCTGCGGAGCTGAGTTTTCCTGATAACTTGGATATATGTGGGCCCCACTGAAGTTTATTATCAAGGGTTACACCTAGAAATACTACAGAATCTACTATTTCCAAAGTTTCACCATTTACCATGACCTTTGTATCAACAGGTTTGACGTTTGGTAAAGTGAATTTAATACATTTAGTTTTTTTGGCATTTAAAACTAAGTTATTTACATTAAACCATTTCAATACCTGATCAAGTGCACTGTTTACATCTTCATAATTCGTTTTGGCTCTGTCGACTTCAAACAAAAGAGATGTGTCATCAGCGAACAGTACAATATCACACGTATTCTTTACTAAATTTGGTAAATCATTAATATATACTAAGAATAGAAATGGTCCTAGGATTGAACCCTGTGGGACGCCCATTAGTACTGGAGAACCGGAAGATCTGACCCCATTTACTTCGACTTTTTGAATCCGTTGACAAAGATATGATTTGATTAGGTCGAGTGCCCTACCTTTGACACCGTAATAGTTTAATTTAACTAATAAGGTTTCGTGTTGTACACAATCGAATGCCTTGGATAGGTCGCAGAATACACCTATCATGTCGTGAGCGTTTTCCCACGCTCTATAAATATGTCTAAGAAGTGCAACACCAGCATCAGTGGTTGAACGACCTTTGGTGAAGCCATATTGCTCACCATGTAGAATATTATTAAGATTAAAGTAAGCGACTATTTGATTCAGCATAATTTTTTCGAAAATTTTGCTGAGGGCTGGCAAGATAGAGATCGGTCTGAAGTTAGTAGGGTCACTAATATCACCACCTTTAAATAATGGAATAACTTTACTATATTTCATGAGATCCGGGAATACACCGCTCTTAATACAACTGTTAAAAATGTCAGCTAAGTAAGGGGCAATTATGTCAATAATATCGTGAAGTACTTTCACTGATATATCCCATAAATCACCAGTCTTTTTGGAATTCAAACTTTTAAATGTCTTAATTATTTCAAAAGGCGTGATAGAACAAAAACTAAAGCTAGTGCCGCACTTAGAAACATTTAATTTCAGTAATAACTCGGCGTCTGTGGGAGATGAATTTAGGGAACTAGTAGTTACTATAGGAACATTTGCAAAGAACTTGTTGAAAGTTTCAGCTATTTCACCATCGTCTTGGATTACTTTGTTATCTATATTTAAAGTTAAACGACAATCGCGACTTTTTGCCTTTCCCGTCTCGGCATTAATAACGTTCCAGGTAGTTTTTATCTTATTATCAGAATTCTTGATTTTCTGGGCAAGATGCAAGGCTTTAGCTTTTATACAAACTTTCTTAAAACATTTAGAGTATCTAGTTACGAATGCTAAGAATTCAGGACTATGATCATTTCGTTTCATACCATAAAGTTCATACAACTTCCTTCTACTTTTATGGATACCTACAGTTGCCCACTCATTGAATTTAGCTTTACTATGTTTCTGAACTGTTTTTAGTTTAAATGTACTATTGAATTCCGTTTGTATAACGTTAAACAAGCTATTGTAAAGAGCATCAGGATCTTCTTGTGGCCCTTGCAGATAAGGTATCTTGCTTGCTAAGTTAGACCTGAAATTTGCTACAAGTTTCTTAGTAATAGGTCTGTAAGTGGTTTTACTTACTACATTATTAGTTTTATTTAATATTGTGATTTTTTGACCACAATGGTCTGACGTTAGATCACTGATAATAGATTTTTCCAGGGCCTCACAATCGCAGAACACATTATCTAGACATGTCGCAGAAGTGGCAGTTATTCTAGTGGGCTCCAGAAATAAATGCTTTAAATTAAAAGAGTTAAACAAACTAATTAAACGCACCGAAAGAGAATTATTTTCTAACAAGTTAACATTAAAATCGCCACACACTACAATGCCTTTATTAAGGCCCGCAACACGTCTAAGGGCATCTTCAAGGATTGATTCAAATGAACAGAAATTGCCAGATGGGGGACGATATACGCATATTATTACATTTCCTTCTAGTTCTATACACGATAGTTCGGCAGTGCGCTCGATTGACAGGTTTACTATATCACTACGCTCTTTACATTTAACATTATTAGATACTAAGATTAACGAGCCTCCATGAATTGCTGATTTTCTGACGAATGCACTACAAAGTCTATAATTACTATTATTGAGCAATAGCTCATGATTTTTAAGCCAGTGTTCGGTTAAACAAAGCACATGAACGTTATGGCTTTCCAAAAATAAATCAATTTCTAATTGTTTGCCAGCCAAGCCTTGTATATTTTGGTGCACTACGTTAAGGCGACAGAGCCGTTTGACGAGGGACTCGGCCGTTGTCTCAGTTACTAGTTTAAAGAACTAGAACAAGAACTAATTTCTGTGTTACTAGAACAATGTAACACCGTTTGATTACTTAACCTATGTTTTGTTATAGTTGCTATAACACCGTTAATATTATATGCTACCAATGTAGCGATCATATTCATGCATTTTTTGGGGATGTAAAACAAGTCCCCAGTTATAATAAATCCACTAATAAATTTATTAGTGTCAAAAAAAATAATATTGTCGCTATGACAACCTGTCCTATAAATTACATTATTTAACCTACCTATATAATCATTTTGCCTGTCAGTGTAGCTCTTACTATAGGGGAAAGCAGTTAACATAATGTTGTGTACATTTAATTGTGACAGATATTCTAAGCCGCTTATTAATTCACTTTTGTGCACCCTAAGTCCCTCACCTATCAAAACAATCACAACAGATTGAGGATCTATTGTCATACACTTGATTTTATTAATTATTTGTGTGTATGTGGCCCCTGGCATACAATAATTAACTACTGTACCGCTAATGTGTCTATCGAGTAATATACCTATGTTTTTACCTAGGCTATCTGAAAACACTAAGGTGTTGTGTATAGGTGGACATACACTTATTTGTTGAATGGTGTCATTTAACTCAGCAACCCCCAACTTACAGGGCAGTGGCAGGGGCTCACTATCGGATGGTGATGATGGGAGCCCACAGCCACAAGAGTGTTTGTTTGTTAATGAGTCAAACCGCTCCACATTATAGTTACAGAGGTCTACCAACTCGGTGGTAGCCAGGATGTGTTCACTAATCTGTTTCTGAGCACTTGTATATTTATTAGTTAAGTCTATTAAATATTGCTCTTTACTCTGCAAGTCGGACTGCAATCGTTGAATGTCCATATCATGTGTGACCTTTAAAGTATTTAATTTACATTTATATGAATCTAAAGTGTTTCTTAAAGATAAACATTCTTTTGTTAACTTAATACTATTAAGGAACTTTCTTTGCCTTTTTATTAAATTTCTAGTTTTCTTAATAAACCTATTTAGCTTAACATACTTTTTTAATTTATTATGGCTACCCATCTGTACATGAGAGGAAATATCATTGGTTAAGTCAATTGTAACCAGTTGTTCGGTTGGGAAGGCTCCGGAGTCAGTGCGAACCAGTTCATCGTAGAGGCTGAGCGTGGTGGTGGTCTGGTTTATGTCCCTCTCTTCTTCCAGTTTGGTCACCTGTGTGTGGGCATGACTCAAGCTATTCTCTAGCTCAGAGATGCGAGTCAGGGCCCTCTCGTGGGTGTCGCTGCACTCATTGAATGATGAGACAATGTCCTGCAACTGATTCCGCTCTTCTTCGACTACAGTGTATTGTAAATGCAGTTCAGCCATTTCCTTCTTTAATTGACTATTTTTCCTAACAATGTTGGCTACCTCTTCCTCGCTCTCATCCCTCTCTTGCAGCAGTTTGTTGTTGAGGTTTTTTGACAAGTGAAGTTCGTGCAATGTCTTCCTAAGTTTGTCCTCCAAATCCCGAGCTGTTGCTTTTCGGGTCATCATGGTAGTCATTGTTTCGGAGTGACTGGAATGCAAACAAGAGATGTGAGAGATATGTAGAAGTTTTAACTGAGATGTGAAGTTGTTTGTGTACAGTAGTTATTAATAACCACAATAAACAATGTGTAAGTGTAAGTTAACAACTATTTTGAGCAAATAAATGGCTTGAAGACTGGTAAAAAACGGTAGTATATATTTGTATGAGGCGGTAGTAGTCGTCTTCAACTTTACTTCCACAAAAAAAGTCAAGTAAAGTGAGACTGTCACTGGGCCAGGTGTGTGTTGGACGTTGCTCATAGGTTATGAGCAGTGTTATGTAGTAATGAGTAGCACTTTTAATATAAATGTGATAAATAAACACGATACTTCCCTGTATTTTATTGCAATGAGTCACACTTGTGTTTGAAAGTTTGTATAACGTCCATTTGTCTGACAGTTCACAAGGGTCGCACTTTTAAAGTTGTTGTTGCGACGAAAATCTTGAATTGTTTACTTCACAAACACTTTCCGATAATATTAAAGCACTAAATAATGTTTATTTCTAACTTATGAATTAATTTTACTACTTATTTTAATTTAAATAACAATAAAATTTAAGGAGACGTAAAAACTTGACAGGTCTGGCCAATGTTGCCCGTCAAAGCTATATTTTATCTCCGTACTCCCACGGGTACGGGAACTACGCGGGTGAAACCGCGTGACGTTCGTTAGTAAGGTTACAATATCTGACCGCTTTCCCCTGTCGATGCGCCAGTTCTTCGATAATGGCTTGTTGCGGCGTGGTGTACTGCGTGCCGTGGCGAGCCCTCTCCCCGGACTGCGCGGGCAGCAGGCGACTGGGACCAACGAACGACTGCTCCACTACTCGGCCCGCGCCGTGGGACACTACCTCCATTATATTGCCTCTGGGGAACAATATACGTAGAGTGTCTGACGCACCTCTCGCCGAGGGTTGTATGCTTTAGTTGGTAACAATTCATACTAAACCGACACTGCACTTAAACAGTCGTAACTTTTACCCGAGACTGCGCCCCACATTGCATACGACGGAGATAAGTATATTGCGCCGACTTACATAATACCTACAAAATGTCGTCTATTCGCTTAGACCTTTTAAACTTCTCAACGAATTTTGATGAGTGGGGAGAGCGAATGAACATGCTTATCCCCAGCAAAGACACAATCTTCCAGTCGGGTGTCATGCCTGGGGAACACAGCTACAACTGTTCTAGTAGGTAACTTGTATATATAATGCAATGCGCTTGAAAACTCTTAATGCGTGATTTAGGTTCTCGTGTATTTGTACTCGAACTTCGCATTTGTTAGCGAGTAGCGCCATCTATGTAGCGAGTGGAGAAACGCTGCTACAGATGCAATAATGTAATGGTTCAAAAATAAGGTTTATTGGATAACTTTACTTCTTTTTAAGGGTGGCTTTATTTCTGTGAACTCATATATTTTTTAATTAATTTAGCGTAAGTTACTGTTTGTAACATCAGCCATCTGCCAGCTAAAATCAGTCCAGCCGTTTCAGAACAAACCCCTAGTTTAGTCTAGTCTTCGTTTGTTAAGGTTGTAGTAGTGTAACATACTTGTCAGGGTGTACCAGATCCTGGCAGATGATCATTCCGTCGTCACCCTGGTGGTCGTAGCGCGCCATCATGCGCTTCCTGATGAGGTCGATGTACCCTTGGAGGATGTCGCGGATACGGAGAGCGTCGCGACTCTTCACGCTGTACTCCTTATCACTGAGGGTAACGAGAGAAGGGTAACAAGATCTTGAAATTCGTAGCTACCCGACTGGGGACTACCTTTACCTTACATATGATCGCTAGGAACGCTTTCTCAAAGTAGCATTCTGTTTCTGCGGTGAATTACATCGCTAGTGCATGAATGGAAGGGGTGGATTGAAAGAACTTACAATCTAGTTGATATTACCGAGTTTGTGGCGAGACAGCTTCCTTGTGTTTGTTTTCAAAGGACCTGTGTTTCGAATGACTGTGTGACTAACACCATTGGCTATTATTCACAATGGTTTATTTTTATATATCACACAAGACGAACACATTATTATTTGACAGAACCCTTTCTAAATATCAGTAGTTAAATTATTCCTTGTAAAATGAGCTGTTAAATCAGTCCAGTCATTTCAGAGATTAGCCGGAACTAACAGACAGATCGACAAAGACTTTTCAACTGTACTTGAAATATTTTAATATGCATTAAGTGAACAGTTGTCAATTTGGAATTACAAACAGATACTTCAATTTTATTTATATGTATAGACTAGCTGTGCCCTGCGGTTTCACCCGCGTAGATTTAGTTTCATGCTTAATTTTTCGGCACCCTAATAGTTTTTATAAACAAATCATGCATGCCAAGTCTCAGCACGATCGGTTTAAAATTGATTCATTCATACAAACTTTCATCCCCTATTTTATCCTTTTGGGGGTAGAATTAATCAAAACCCTTTCTTAGCGGATGCCTACGTCATAACGTCAAAAATCACCTGCATGCCAAACTTCAGCCCCATCCGTTCAGTGGTTAGGGCTTGTGCGTTGATAGATCACTATGTCAGTTAGTCACTCAGTCAGTCAGTCACCTTTGCGTTATAAATATATTTAGATTTTGGACAGCTTAAAGGCAAATAGTTTGACAAAACAGCTGACCTGTAGTCGCCAAAGTTGAGTGTGAAGGTCTCCCCCTTGCCGGCGTGGTAGCTCTTGACGTGCGTGAGAGGCCACACCTGCAGGATCTCCTTGCTCACCTCGTCCAGTCGCAGGATCGACTCCGCGTTGATGCCCAGTAGACGGGGCACCAGCTTCTTCTTGCCTTTCTGTTGCTCCTGGATAAACAATATAGGCATATTATAGGTAGATTTTTTAGACGTATATTATTGGCACAGCGCTTTTATTGATTCTACATATAAAATTAAAAATATATAAAAAGATCTGAAAATGACACATTTTCTTTATAGTCATGACGTATAAGGTGGTCAAAGAGATGGCGCTGGACAGAGACAAATGGAAAGAGTTGCATCGGTTACACCGCGAGACTCACTACTCTTAAATTCATGATTATAAAAACAACTCGAATATGTATTGAAAAAAAAAATCTATACAGATAAATAAAATTGTAGTGACTGTTTGTAATTCCAAAATAACTTTCACTTTTCACTAAATGCATATGAAAGTATATACGGTACTTGACTAAAAAAAAACAATTTTTTATTTTTTTCTCTGTCTGTCCGTTTGTTCCGGGTAATCTCAGAAACGGCTGGACAGATTTTAACGGGACTTTCACAAGGTAGAACGCTTGACTTTCACCTTAGATGTTATGAGTTTTGAGAACTGAGCGAAAATATTTGCGATATACAAGTACCTAGCTAGATATACAGAGATAGTCTCATAAAATTACATGATTTATTCACAATTAAGGCCCCGGGGGCCAACTATCATCGTTTAAGCAGTGACGTCTTACGAACTTCTTAGCTTTGACGTTTCACTTTGGTACCGTAAAATAAGACGTCAAAACTAAGAAGTTCTTAATACGCGCTGCTTAAACGATCAAGAAACCTACTAAAGTAGATAATTTACGAGGATACCACCTCCGATATTACCTTGACAAGAAAGAAGGTGACCCCATAAGTGGGCAGGTCCCGGGCGGTCTTGTTGTACGTGAGCTTCGCGTCCAGTTGGCTCAGCCCCTGGTGCTTCTTGTACTCCCTGAATATCTTCTTCTCAACTCCCCACGAGGTGGCGTACTCCTTGGGAAGGTACTCGCTAAGACTGGATAGGAATTGTAACGGAATATGTTAGCTAGCTCTTTAGCCCGTGACAAAGTAAACAAAAATATATGCTCACGCCATCCCAGAAGAGTCCCCGAAGGGGTAAGCAGAGGTGTTGTAATTACAACACCCTCTTTTCACCTAAGTTGATTAAGTGCCAACGTGACAGAGGGTGAGTCCATCGCCGTCTCAGGCACTATACATAGGTACGTGTTTGAATGATTTTTCACATATATATGCAGGTTTCCTCACGATGTTTTCCTTCACTGTAAGCACGTGGTGTGAAACCCGAGTTAGTAGGTAATAAATAAGCACATTACCTAAAATATCTGTCAATAAGTGGCTTGTGTTCGACGTACAGGTGTCACGAGTAATGAGCGCTTAGCGAAAATAACGGGGATACATGTCATGTTTTTATTCACCTCGCTTCATACAAAAAGACAGAGACAGACTAATAAAATGACTGCGCAGAGGTCAGCGCTCATAGCTCGTGACGGGACCTGTACCCATATAAATACTTACTTCTCAATAAAGCCTGGCTTGTGCTTCTCTTCTTGGAAGTCACCGAAGTGGATCTGACACTGGATGCCGGCGAAGGCAGCGGCTGCAGGACACAACATTATAATCAGGATTCACGGTGAAGGATTCACATATCGTGAAGAAAACTGTTGCGGTACATCATAGGAAATTGATAAGTAATACATAGGTATAAGATTAAGTAAAATTTTTAATAAAACTCGACGTCGAGTTCCTCGCTCAAATACCTTACAAAGTAATGCAGAAAATCAAAGACGTAGTATTTGAAGTGAGTGAGCTCAAACGACATTATGCCCGGTTTACATTATTCCAGTCCAGTGATCTAGCGAGATTCCAGTCCAGTGCTGGACTGGATCTGTCGTCTACATTATTCCAGTTATTTAGAAGCCGTTGAAGTGTGAACACTATAGTGACAATGATTTCAAGAAGAGATCAGTTTCGAAAATGTTTCAAACGTGCTCAATCACTCTTGCTACAAGAAGTTATTAATGAGGTTGATAAGGAACTAAAAAAAAAAGGAACGGATTTGGGTGAGAAATTGGATCAGCGAAAGAGATCATAAAGGAGGGTCAGCAATACTTTTGCAACAACTGAAGATAGAAGATCCCAATGAATATAGACTGGCACTGAGAATGACAGCAGAAAACTTTGAAGAACTGTTATCATTAGTTTCGATTAATATCCAGCGTAAGAATACGTTGTTCAGAGATGCTATACCCGCAAAATTAAAATTAGAAGTCACTCTTTCTTTTTTAAGTACTGGAGATAGTTACAGAAGCCTCAGTCGTATGTTTCGATTGCCAAAACCAACTATTTCAAAAATTATACCAGAAGTCTGTCAAGAAATTAAAAGGGCATTAAAAGACCACATCAAGGTAATATTTTTTTTATTAAGTATCATATCTATGACAAATTAAGCATTAATGAAAGCATTCATTCTGGGTCATCGCTTACTACATTTAACGAGTCCTCGGTGGTTTGTGTATCTACAGACGCTGGACTATTCAATGGCATATAAGTACTACTACTCGTGCTTGGTCTTGACGCATAATTGTAATTTGGTCTATTCGGTTTTATAGGACTATTCAAATCGTGTAGTCGACATCTTGTTATCACACTCTGTATTTCTTCTTGGCCTAGGATAGCCTGTTCTGTAGAAAGGGTTCTTAATTGCTTCGCAATGTGTTTCCCGAAGATGTCGAATTCATCTTCCACTGTTTCTGATTTGGATAAATCGTATTGCATATCTTTCATGCTACTGACTATTGTAGACAGCTGTGAAATTTTACTTCTTTTCTTTCGCGGTTCTGATAGACTTACTTCTGGGTTTGTATGGGTAGGGTTGGTCCCACATTGGTCACTAGGTTGAGTATTGTCAGTATTTTCTTTATTTTGAGCATCATCAGTATTTTCCTGAAAATAAAATATTTTTACTTTCTTTTTGCAGATACCCACTGCGGAACAATGGAAACAAGTCGAGGAAGGCTTTCGGAATAAGTGGAACTTTCCTTTGTGCTACGGAGCGTTAGACGGAAAACACATAAAAATTACTGACTCCTATGAATATGGAAGTACGAACTTTAATTATAAAAAAGAAAACAGCATAGTATTGATGGCTCTTGTTGACCATGATTACTGTTTTACGTATATCAATGTGGGCGCAAATGGAAGCGCTTCGGATGGTGGTATTTTCAAAAACTGTTCCATTTTTACTGAATTAGAAAATGGCAGTTTTATTCCAGAAGATGGCTGATTGTGATTGTGGCTGATGCAGCATTTCCACTAAAAACATACTTAATGAAACCATATCCTGGGGCTAATTTGACTTTTGAACAAAAAATATATAATTACAGGCTGTCCCGTGCTAGACGCATTGTAGAAAACGCTTTTGGAATATAAGTAAGTCGATTCAGAATTTTCGAAAAAGCTATTTCAACTAAGTTACATACTGTGGATCACATTGTGTATGCAGCTTGCTCTCTACACAATTGGTTGAGAAAAAAGTCAAGCAATTATATGACTACTTCTTGTGTAGACCATGACGATCACAACGACCATCATTTGATTAATGGAACATGGAGATCCGAAATAACCTCTTTAGATAGTATCATACAGCAGGGCAGTAACAACTCAGCAACACATGCCAGGGAAAAAAGAACTCAATTTACTAATTATTTTGTGAACGAAGGAAAAGTACCATGGCAAAATCATATGATACATTGATAAATTTGTGTGTTTTAACAAATAATATGCTACTAAAATAAAAATAAATAAAAATCTTAAAATAAATACCTGTGTTTTACGCTTCACCATCACATTTTTAATAAATGAATTGAATTCGGCGAACCATTTCACTTTGGGTTGGTAAACATTGCCACTAGCACCAGATGTGGATGATTTCTTAATCTTGTCTAGTTCAAGGTAGTATGTCGAACGAATGCTTTTTATTTTGTTTTTCACATCTTCCGGTGTGAATCCTTCAATTTCCATACCAATGCACAGATTTTGCAAAGCAGTTTGGCGCATAGGTTTGTTTTTATAATGTTCTGATGTTATATCCCATAAACACGGATTTTCTCTGTATATAGTGACAAACTTTACAGTTTCGTCTTCAGATAACTTCTTCACCATTGTTAAATCCTTTTTCTTTGCAAAAAAGTCCGCAAAAACAACCAACACGTGTGTACTTCGTCAGCACTGGAATGGCACTGGATTGGTCGCACTGGATTCAAAAGTAGACCGCGAATCCAGTTACTGGACTGGAATGCTTACTGGATTCATTCCAGTGCCGGTTTACATTTTTCCAGTAAGCAATCCAGTACTGGACTAGATCGCTGGACTGGAATAATGTAAACCGGGCATTAGGATTCATTAAGATTCATTGCTATTAAGATTCAGTCAGGCGCTATAAGAATCTAATTTAGGTAAAGACAGTTCAGCCGAATTCTTAATTTCCACTTCTATGTGTTCCCCTGGAAATGCATAGCACATAAAATTGTTTGCCCTGTCGAGTGAGCCTACGACTCATAGTAATGAAAAAGAAAATGAAAATGAAAAATATTTATTCAGTTCAGGCCCTGGTAAGGCACTTATGAACGTCGAGAATTTACCACCGGTTCGGAAACTAGCCTTCTGAGAAGAACCGGCAAGAAACTCAGTAACAGGTATTCAGGTAACTACTAATAACCACGAACAAATATAGGTACAGTTAATCCATACTTCACGGATCTACTCACAATCTTCCGCACTTAAATCCTTCATCCACTGCATTGAAAAGATCATCACTTTTTAACAACATCTAATAAAAATGTTTGTAGTTTAAATTGATATCCCTACTTAATATTATAAATGCGAAAGTAACTCTGTCTGTCTGTTACGCTTTCCCGCTTAAACCTCTCAACTGATTTTGATGAAATTTGGCACAGACAATCTTTAGATCCTGAGAAAGGACATAGGCTACCTTTTATTTAAATATTAGGGTTCCGCGACAATAAGTATGAAACTAAATCTACGCGGGTGAAATCGCGGAGCACAGCTAGTTCGAGAATATAAAAAAATATATATATGTCCAACGGTGTCATACAATACAAGTACGTTATACTCCCATTATATTAATTACTTGGCAAACTAGTTTCGTTTTTGGCGAACAAACTCTGGTTCGCCAAAAACTGGTTTCGTTAAGACTCATATGACCAAAACTTTAATTCGTAAATCCCTTGGTGTTTGTCAATTATAGAGCCACGATTTAAGCATATAAATATTACAGGGTTTGCACCTGGCAATTCTAAGCGGTGTGGCGGGGACAATCAGTGTTGTAACCGACATACCGCTCACCAAGGTACCACCAATGCAATGAGGATTTAGTACCATTTATCTATAAAACGAAGAACTGACAAAAATATTTGTGCGTGAGACACCAACACACGCCAGGGAACACAGGCTGCTTTTGATATCAGAGTGCCTAGTGAGAGTTTTCTAAAAATCGCCGTCACAAGTCCGTGTCAACGTAAACGCAGATTTGTATGGACTCACAATAGTGTCATCTTTAGGCCCACAGAGGCGCTGTTCCGATCCCATATAAATCTGCGTTAACTTTGACGCGGTGACTTGTGACGGCGGCTGTGAAAAACTCGCACTAGGCACTCAGCTGGTCGTACTAATTCGCGATCAAACTCTCCCGTCCCTCGCACCCGAATATAGAATTAAAAACACCAAATAAAAACAAGGTAAAAAACTTTATTAGCAAACTTAAAACTATGCAACAACAACTACCTATTGGTATCCGAGGCCACTTGACTCTGACCATCTTTATTTATAATCTGTTCCAGCTCATAATCCTGGACCACCTGGAAGATCTTTGTCTTCGCCTGGTTGAGATAATAAGGGCTAAATTTCCTTAACGTCGACCCAATAGTCAATAGGAACACGTCTAACGGGTCCGTAGGGTTTAACTCCTGATAGCTATCGTTGTATTCTCTATTGCTATTGGAATTTGAGACTTCTGTTTTTTTCTGGAAAGCTATTGTTGGTTTGACCTCTCTATTCTCTACGTCATAATCTGCGTTATCTTCCACGAACACTTCTGCTGGCATTTCAACTTCGCATTCGGCTTCATCGTTGAGAAATTCAGCCGTATAGTCTTCAGTTGTGTGTGTTGAGATTTCTTTGAAGTAAGGTAGCATGAATGATAGGTGTTCCTCGTATTTGTAATGGTAGCTGTGTTGTGTTGGGTTCCTGATGCGATCTCTCACTTTCCTGCGCATCATATCTCGTATGTTGATCCATCTGGACTTGCAGAATTGAGCTGGAAACCAATGAAGAAACGTTTATTAGATGTCCTATGAGAAATTCTGAGGAGAAATTTTGGATGCAGTGGTTTTTTTGATTAATGTTTCGACAAAGGTGGCAAATTGACGCTTTGGTAGTAGCAGTTATCAATTTAACCCGTAAATAAAGATCACATACATATGCTCACGCCTGTATTCCCCGAAGGGGTACGCAGAGGTGTTTTAATAACAACACCCACTTTTCACCGAAGATGATTGAGTGCCAACGTGACAGATGGTGAATCTATCACCGTCTCAGGCACTATACATACGTCTTTTTGAATTACTTCTCAGACATATGCAGGTTTCCTCATGATGTTTTCCTTCACCTTAAATCACGTTGGTGTGAAACCACTAAGTTTCTAGAAAAACTCATTGCTATAGGCCCCGCTGGGATTCGAACTCGAGTCGCTTGCGTAGCAGGCGACTGCTATAACCCAAAGGCCACCACGGCTATCTAAATAAACATTATCCTACTAATCCTTCTTCCTATCCTACTAGTCCTACTACTCTACTAATATCCTAGTCCTAGTCCTAGTTCTAGTCCTAGCAATATAATAAACGCGAAAGTTTCTAAGAATACATGTCTGGATGTATTTTTGTTACTCTTTCACGCAAAAACTACTGAAATTATTCTGAGAAAACTTTACAATAACATTGCTTATACATCAGAATAATACATAGGCTTTAATTTATATAGATATTGTAATATAAAGACTAACAAATCCTGCGCACATGGAGTCGTGGGTACTAGATATTTATAAAATAAATATGGATGTTACCCCTGACTTCATAGCCATTATCGACTGATACAATGATAACACGATACATCAAGGACAAAAAAATATATTATTAGGACCGTATTATCACTTTGTTCACACACCGAAAACGATAAAAAAGGAAAATTCGCACACGACTAAGTTTTATTCGCATATCAACTGCACGGTTTGCAAGTGATCGTGGGTTCGAATCCCACATTGTGTACCTATCATAACCATTTTAAGAATTTGGATATAAAACATGTGTGTATTGTGAGTAACGAAAAAAAATCATGAATTCTTTATAAGATGACTTCAACTGCTAAAAAACTAAATACTAATTACATTCATAAACTCACAGTTGGTAATACAAAACGTATTCTATGCATTTTAACTTAATTGTGAAATTCGAAAAGCAAATAATAGATATTGACCAGAATGAACTTATGTAAATAACCACTTGGCCTCCGCATTGGTGACCCTTTGAAACAATACTATACTTACATTGAATCAGAATAAGGTGCCTATACTTATCTATACAGCTAAATAAAATTGAAGTGTTTGTAATTTCAAATTAACAGCTTCGCAAATTATGCATATAAAAAAAAATTATCTGTCTTTCAGTCCATTTGTTGCTAATCTCAGAAACGGCCGATTTTAACGGCACTTTCACTGGCAGATAGCTAATGTTACTAGGAATAACTTCGGGTACTTTTATTTAAAAAAATACATTTGTGTTCTGCGGGCCACCCATGAATAAGTCTACGCGGGTGAAACCACTGGACACAGCTAATTGGAAAATAAACAGTTAGTTAATTTAAGCAGTTAGTAAATACACATTTAAGTAATGGTGAGTGGCTGTGTACTGTGGACACTTCATTTTAGGTATTATTTATATTTATTATTATTACTAGCTGTGCTCCGCGGTTTCACCCGCGTATAGTTTCATCTTTATTGTCGCGGAACCCTAATATTAATAATTAAAAGTAGCCTAAGTTACTCAACTACCTGCCAGTGAAAGTCCCGTTAAAATCGGTCCAGCCGTTTCAGAGATTATCCGGAACAAACAGACAGACAGAGAAAATTTTAAAAACTTGTTTTTTTAGTGTCAGTAGCGTGTATACTTTCTTATGCATTTAGTGAAAAGCTGTTATTTTGGAATTACAAACAGACACTTCAATTGTATTTATCTGTATAGATATAGATATAGATGTATATATGTTGATTATTCACACACACCAGTTATACTTAGTACCTATATAATACTTATATGCATATACCAAAGTAAGTTAAGTACATTGTTTATTAACTCCCAATCTAATGACGGGATAGTGGGTAGAATTATATTTTGATAAAAAAAATATGGTATGTAGATATCTAAGTACTTATCTTAATATCACTAACACAATCAATAATAGGTATACATATTATTGTTTGCCACCTATGTCCATAATCATTTACCAACTTACAAAAACCAAATTAAAAAAAGTAACTTACCCGGTCGATTTAAAATATCTCCAATTTTCTGCCAAACAACTTCTCTAGAATCAAAATCAAGGTATTTCAAGTGCTTCGTGTTGTAAAGTATTGGGTTATCTTTGACTAAATTGAGCAGTTTGAGATCTAACTGTTTGTTGAACGGTAGCGGCATGGCGACGGGCCGGCGACGACTGGCGCCCGACGGCGGAGCGGCAACGTCGCGGCCAAGATTATACGGCGAGGTGCGTGTCAACGTGGCACGACCACTAAATCTACACTTACATTATAAAGAGGAAAGATTTGATTGTTTTTTTGTTTGTTTGCATTGAATAGGCTCCGAAACTACTTGACCGATCTTAAAAATTATTTCAACAATGGATAGCTACATCATCAGCGAGTAACATAGGCTATATTTTATCCCCGTACTCCCACGGGAACGGGAACTACGCGGCTGAAACCGCGTGACGTCCGCTAGTATACTTATAAAACTGAATTACTGTTCGTTAGTCTCGTTAAAACTTGAGATTGGCTAGACTGATTTGGGTAATTTTGATGTTGATATATATGTGAAAGTTCAGGAAAGGTTTAAAAATCGTAAATAATAAGTAAAGGAAAAGGGGATACGAAGTTCACTAGGTCAACTAGTAAAATTATAATTTTTTTACACAACAGTATATTTATTATAGCTTTATCTTTTAAGTATTTTAGGACCGTGTTTGGGGTTAAAGCTATATTTAAAGAAAATCAGCTACATCTTTTCAGCGGTTCAGCCATAAATGTAGGAAGAATACAGACAACTTATTTACTCACAAGATCGTGACACACGTCAGTTATTCGTAGTCGTATCGCACAATTGTTACATTTTCTTACCATATCTAGAAACAAGTCCAAGTAGGCTTATAAAAATGAGCCAGGACATAATGCAGTAGGTAGGTCAACTTGCAAATTATCAGAGTTCTACTGAATTTTTGGGACGGAATTAATAAAAAAAATGTTTTTTATTTAAATCCTCCAAACGATGGTAAAATTTTATAATAGTTTACTTATTTATAATACCCATAATATGTAGTTTTATAACATTTGTCTAAATACAAGTGTTCCCGCCAGCGTGACGCGCACACGCTACGCAAACGAGGTGCCCGGCGTCACGTGACGCGGCCTCGTCGCCGCTGTGAGCACCTGTGCGAGCATCGTGCCGTCTATGTGTGCGTGACACCATATCGACCCGACCTCGAATCGTGCGCTACTACGAATTCTCTTCTCGACTCTAGTTACAATCGAGTTTTCCGATATGAAAAAGCAGTAGTTCTAAGACCCTTATAGAATAAGGTAGGTACCTAGTATTTTTTTTATTAGACGACTGTTGTGTTAGAGTTACAAATTAGCGAAACAATACATTTTATATATACCTTATAACTTTATTAGATATCTATCACTTCCACATACATAAGCATTAGATTTGTGTGACTCAACAATACGACCCTAAAATATTAGCCTTATTGGCTAAAATAATTATTATCAACCTTATAAAATAATAAAGATATCTTTGTTACATTGAATGTAATTTGTAACTGAAAAGATGAATCACAATCAATGCTATCTAATAATTAAATATTTACCTAATGACCTGACATTGCTTAATTACTTAAACATGAAAATTAACGATCCACTTAAGTTATATTTTATGATAAGTACATAGTGTCACTTGTCACTTTAATGTCAGAGGGCGAGTCGTGTTTCTGAACGATTTGCTGCAAATCATGTTCCTGAACGACTGAGAATATTTTACTCTTCGCCACATTGAGATGGTATGGTGTGAACGTCTTTAGAGTCGCGCCAATGCTGAGCAGAAACGCGTCTACCGGGTCCGTGGGGTCGAA
This sequence comes from Watsonalla cultraria, assembly GCA_964035505.1. Lineage (NCBI taxonomy): Eukaryota > Metazoa > Arthropoda > Insecta > Lepidoptera > Drepanidae > Watsonalla > Watsonalla cultraria. Next base: position 7,178,370 of record OZ037734.1, on the reverse strand, counting down.
CTCTGAAGGTGTGTCATTGAAACTGGTTGAAGCTGGTATTTCCTCTTCGTATTTGGGTTCCTTCCTCTTGGCAGTTTTACTCTTACGCGTTCTTTTCTTCTTGATGGGTTTCTCTGAATCGTCCGAATCGTTAGTCGGTTCGACGTCTTCGACCCATTCCACTTCGTAAGATCTATCGTCGGCTTCGGTCTCATTCATTGGCAGCACGTCTTTGTAGAATGGTCTCATGAACATCAAATCCGCTTCGTATTTGTAAGGGCGAGATGGTCTCTCATTGTCTTTGAGCTGTTTCCGCAGTATTCGTCTGTTCACGTCGCGTATGTTGATCCATCTGATTTTGCAGTCGCCCGCTGAAATTTATTTAAAAGAGTTAAAATCAAGGTTTCATTCACGGTTAGAATAAATATGATTCAATTTACATTACACAAAAGTAAGAAATGTCACCGATTTGCAAAGATGATTGGAACTATCGTTTAAATATCGATTTACAAAATGACATCTATTAGGTAAAATAGTAAGAACCAAATATTTTCAAATTCAATCATAATACAAACACGTTTATCACAATCAGTCCCAATCAATAAAATTATCGACATAATCATAAACATTTTTTATCACAGTTCAATAACCTAAATATATTTATCACATCGAGATCCACGAGTACCTACTTATTAGAAAGCACAAAATGTCGTACAATATAAATGTTACCTGGTCTTTTGAGTTCGTCTCCAATGATCTGCCAGGCGACTTCTCTCGCGTTGAAGTCCATGTACTTGACATGATTGAAGTCGTACAGCACTGGGTTCTCTCTCACTAATTTAATAAGTTTATGGTCTAGTTTCTCGTTGAACAACATGGCGCGCGATCGCCGCGTCGGAGCGAGTGGACGCGAGTGAGTCGGGTCGGTCCGTCGTTGCTCGGGTCGGATCGGTCTCTCTCGCTCCCGCCTCACAAGCGGTTTACATGACGGAATATTATTGTCCTCAAATACTGTAAAAATATCTATGCACTCTTTTGCCTACTGTAATCCATCTGGGAAAAAGTTTTAACGTCATAGTTTTATAATGTCTTTGTGTAGCAAACATGAATTAAGTAGAAACGCACTTGTGTTTGCTATTACAGAAGACTACAACTGGTAATATGCATAAATAAATATAAATACACGACTCAAGATCTCACATTGACGTTTGCAAAAAAATAACATAAATGTTGCATGCTTCCGTGCTACATTGTACTCAATTTTATCGTTATCTTTTCGCCAAGCTGCAAACACATAGTCTAAACCAAATGATAAGTATATACTCTTAGATATAAACCTTTTTTTCCTACGAAATTTTCCACTTAATTATTTTTAAAACCTTTGCCCGTCATGTAAAATCAAAGCTATTTCTATTCTTTCTTTAAAAAGGTAACAGATAGATTCTAAATAACTGCTATTTTCTGTAACCCTTATCTATACAGATAAATAAAATTAAAGTGTCTGTTTGTAACTGCAAAATAACAGTTTTTCACTAAATGCATATGAAAGTATACAGGCTACTGACACTAAGAACCAAGTTTTAAAATTTTTCTCTGTCTGTCTGTCTGTTTGTTCCGGGTAATCTCCGAAACGGCTGGACGGATTTTGACGGGATTTTCACTGATGGATAGCTAATGTTACAAGGAGTAACTTAGGCTAGGCTTAGATTTTTAAAAAACATTAGGAATCCGCGGGCAACCACGAAATTAAAATCTACGCGGGTGAAACCGTGGGGCACAGCTAGTACTTAATATGAGCGCCATGTAACCGCGGCGCGCGGCGGGAGCACGACACGCGTCGCGGGGAGCGCGATCGTATCGTCCTCATTGCGCCGACATTTATACAACTCGATTGGCTATTGAGACGCGCAGCCAACACAATACACCTTTACTTACACACATCTTATGTTATTATGAGGAATGGCTTTTTTCGCGGAACCCTAATTATGTTTTTAACTAAACGTAGCCTTTGTTACTCTTTGTATCATCAGCTATCTGCCAGAAAGTCCCGCTCAAATCGGTCAGTTGCTTCACAGATTAGCCGGAACAAACAGAGAGGCAGGCAGACAGAGAAAATTATTGAAAATTGTTTTTTTTTAAGTACCGAACATACATCATAATGCATTTAGTGAAATTCCAAATTTATTTTTCTGCATAAATAGCCACAAAATTTCAAAATATGAGGTTGAATGTCTTTGAGTATAGCAAATTCATATAAACATTATAAATGTGAAACTCTGTCTGGTAGTTAACCTTAGCAGGGGCCCAAACCATGAGCTCTTATTGCAATGTTAATTCAGTTGTGCGACAGTGACAGATGTATGCACGTCACATACATCTATCTCGTAAAGAGTGAAACTATCATGGCAATAAGAGCTCATGGTAAGGCCCCAGGGCTAAGCCGATATCATGGAAATGTTACGGTGACTTCAAAATGGTTACCAATAATTCAAAGACGTAAATAAAATACCTTAGACACTTCACCTTCCTTCCCATCGGGGACACTTCTACGCAGTGTGAAGATTTTAAAAATTCGTATTGAAATTCAAGACCTCAGGAAAAAATTAATCTTAAAAAATAAAACTTAGATCCGTAACTTTAGATCACGTTAACAAGATGGCGCTAGTGTGTTTTAACGGTCCGTTTGAAAAAGCTTAAGTAGTAAAATTATTTTGTTAAAATAAAAACTGCTTACCTTATAATAAATGATTTTAGGTCATCAGATTTCCAGTGTTTACAAAAGGTCGAATAAAAGATTTTTGGTGGATTTCCGGTGTTGAAATGATCGAATAACAGTTTTTTTGTGATCAGTTTTCCGGCGAGTAAAAGTTTTCCGTCGAATAACGAATTTCCGGTCATATAAAGGTCGAATAACAGATTGTTGGTTATATAAAGTTAGAAAATTTACAATAGAAGAGGAATAATGGTTGGAGGGCACTTGTTACGACACGACAAGCTATTACAACTAGTACTGGAAGGACAAATCCAAGGAAGAGGAAGAGGAAGACCAAGGAGAAGCTACATGGACCAACTTAAGGAGAAAGGGGGTGTAGTGTCGTATCAAGAGGTCAAAAATTGTGCACAAGAGAGACAAGAGTGGCGATTGCTCCACCGACAAGAGCATCATCATCATCTCCCTGGCCTTAATCCCATGTATTTGGGGTCGGCACTTGATTTAACCCGATGTGGCTGATCACCTGATTTTTATACGAAGCGATTGCCATCTGACCTTCGCAACCCCTTTTTCGAGGAAAATCGGCAATCTGGGTTAAACCAGTTGTCAGACTCTCTTAGGCCTCTGACTGACCTATAACAATTGCTAAAGATGTTAAATTGGCAACCGGGACCGACGGCTTAACGTGCTCTCCGAGGCACGGAGGGAACTCGGGCGTTCACCCATCCAACTACTGGCTAGGCGTATGGTTGCTTAACTTCGCTGATCGAATGATTTGCGCAATAGCAACTGTGCCACGAGCTCCTCTCAAGAGCAAAGCTCTTAAATTAAAGAAGAAGAAGACAGTTAGAATAACAGATTCTTGGTACTGCCAATGTCGGATGACGAGAATTTCGAATACCAGATCTCCGGTTTTAAAAAGGTCATATAAAGGATTTCTGGCTATACGCCGACGCAAGCCAAGGCATTTAGTGAGGTTGTAACTCTAGCACTCACCCTGTTCCTCAGTGACGGGATGATGTCCCTCCAAGATGGCGTCTCTGGTCTGCACGTACAGCAGGTTCAGTTGCACTGGATCGCGGGAGTCGACGTTGCGGTCCGAGTAGAACAACCGCCGTTTGAGCAGAAGGGTCTGCTTAGGGTCCACGCCCATCTCGCGGAGGGTGCGATGCTGGTCTAGCCATTCCACTGTTCATACATTGACTTATTAATACAAATACATAAAAGATACATGATCAAAACGCGTACTGTAAGTATGTATGTATAATTAAGTTTTTATGTTGACATTATCGCTTGCGTAATTTCCTCATTTTAATAATTAAGTTAAACTGCGCCCCAAGCGGCGAGTGTTGGAACCTTAATGTCTCCATACAAAAAAGCGTAAAGAGCAAAGTCTTAATTTCTCGAAGGGGTAGGCAGAGGTGTCACTAAAGTGCACCCATATTTAGCCAGCTATGTCTAATTGCCATGTAACAGAGGGTGATCCTATTGCCATTAAGCAGGGAGTAATCCAGACTAGAGACACTATAACACTGTGCCTGACACGGGGATCGAACCTAGGACGTCGCGTTCCACAGTAGCGTTTACCACTAAACCAACGAAGCATACATATATTTTTATTTTTAACATACCATTATCGTCAGTCTTAAGTTTCTTGCTGAGTTGTTCCATGGCGAGATCTCTCTCCCGTTGCTGGTTCTTACGCTTGAGTGTGAGTGTGCCTGTTGCTGGCTTGTCCTTCTCTTTACTCTCTTCGGACTCCTCTTCTTTCTCGGGGCACTGGAGAAATAAATTAAAAAGAATATAAATAATATTTGGATATTGCCACACAGCATCAACTCTCAAGAAGTAAAGTCCGCACAAATACTCATTATACAATATGTTTTCCTAGTGGAATCGAACCAGCGACACTAAATGTGAATTTCTTTATTCATTAACATGTAAGTAATGTTACTTCTGAAGATCAGTCAGGTCTTGTAAAAATCTGGAGAATTACCTAATAGCCGACAGAATATTTATAAGCTAGGCCTTTGGTCTTGGCGATGTATAATAAGTGTGGGGTGTGGAGCCACTCACCAGGCCATACTCCTCGTGGTTGGTGATGCCGATCTTGGAGCAGATGGTGAACATCAGCTCGCCGAGAGGCTTACCTTCGTCCACTTGCAGCGTCTTCAACGTACCTAATGATAATGAAACTTAACAATAAATTATATACGAGTACTTAAAGGTATCTGTAATAATACGCGGAAAAAGTGGGAGCTAGTAATATAATTAAAAAATAATATACACACGCCGCCTCAGGAGGGTCCACGAATGGGTAGGCAGAATTGTCACAACCCATTTTCAACACCATCTAAGGCACTATACATACGTTCGATTCTCAGACGTATGCAGGTTTCCTCACGATGTTTTCCTTCGCCGTAAAATTCGATCTTCGAGACGGATTATATGCTTGCGAATGTGAAATTTGCATAAAATTATTAAAATACCTTCACTCCCTCTATAAAATGGACAGTAGTAGTTATCTGAATTAGCTGTTAGCTGAATCCTCCTTTTTGCTTCGTAGCCCTCCTCCTTTTTGCTTCATAGTCGGGTAAGAGTCTTCATAAGTAACTCACCGTCCAGCATCTTGACCCTGAGATTCCGTATCTTGCAGATGTAGTCGAGGGAGTCCCCATCCCTCAGCATGTAGTAGTCCAGGGTGCGGTGGTCTTCCAGCCACACGCCGGAGAGCTCGTCATCAGCGGAACGCAGGAACAGGCCGTACTCTGGGAAATTATCTTTATATATATACTCTACTGTATGTAAGTCACTGAACTCCTTCTAAACGGCTGGACCGATTTTAACGGGTCTCACTGTCAGATACAGCTGATGCTGCAAGGAGTAAATTAGGCTATATTTATTTTCAAAAAATAAATAATGCTATCCATTAAATCAAAATTAATTGTACACGGGTAAAACCGCGGGGCACAGATAGTATTTACTAAGAATTATATTATAATGATGTTATGATTAATTTGTTGTTACTATTAGACACGTCCGGTGAATCTAGATCATTGTTTCGCAGTAAAGAAATCCACGCGTAGCGTGAGTAACCAAGTTGAATCTGTCTGTAGCCAGGAACTTTACTAATGTTAATACCTATGTAATTTACTCATTGTAACATTAGCCGATCAGCCGTTTCAGAGATTAATCGGAACAAACAGACAGACAGTCAGACAGACAGACAGCCAGAAACCCGGGTTCGGGCAAAGTATTATTCTACAATCGAACCCAAGACCTCGTTCAGCAGCGGTTTGACCACTCGAGCAACGAGGCAGCTCTATATATCTAACCTCTCTGTCTACTCTAACTGTCTTCGTACCTTTCCCATCATCAGGGAGCATCATCTTCTCCTGCACGATGGCGTGAGCCTTGTCCACCTTGGTGGTGGTGTCGAACTTCACCTTGCGCGTCACTGCGCCGTCATCCAAGATTATCTTCAGGGATATGGGCGCCATTGCTCCTGCTATACCTATATTAAAACCACCTGTATTGTAATACAGCCGCGTTATTCACTAAGGTTTCAGCGTCAAACTCGACGACAACCGTTCGAATCATAGGAAATTGATACGTACATCTATACAGATATTAAAATTGGAGTGTCTGTAAATCCAAAATAACAGCCTTTCACTAAATGTATATGAAATAATATACGTTCCTGACATGAAAAAACAAATTTCTAAAATTTATCTCTTTCCGTTCGTTTGTCTGTCTGTCAAACGCTCGACGTCGAGTGCGACGCTGAGGAACATTAGTGAATAACGCGGCTGGAGGCCTACCATCATCGGTTTAAGCAGAGTGTATTAAAAACTTCTGAACTTTGCCGTTTCATGTTGGCGCCGTAAAATTAAATGTCAAAACTAAGAAGTTCTTAATACGTGCTGCTTAAACGATCGTAGTTGGCTGACGGCTTTATTTTGACTATAAATTGAATGACAAATATTATTTTCCGGGTTGTTCGATCGTTATTAATATTTATCATTTTTGATGTCATATTTATTTAAAGAGTGTTACAACATAGGAAAAATACAATATTTCCAACTCCATAGGCAATACATTTTATATCTAATAGAGTGAATGTGACAAAGTTAAAAAGTCAGAATTTTGTAAATTATTTGAATAAACAGCTTAACAGTTCAGTAATGTCGTATAGGCGCGCGACTTCGTTCTCAAAGAATGACTAAAAAATATCTGATGTCATTCACGGATAACTCATATAACTGTTCATGAAGGAATTCTTTAAGCTGCTTCATTCAAACTTGATACAAATAACCTTAATCATACAATATTTTATTCAAAGCAAGTGTAAATAAAAGAATACTTACAATATATCCAAAACGTAATGATATGAAGTCACTGCAAGCCAAACAGGTTGTACTCGGGTCGGCAGCTCGTCACGTTATCCTCTAACAAAGCTATAGTATAATATACCGATGACTAACTACTGCGGTCATCATCGCTCAAACATTTTCCCTCTTCACTTATTACATCCTGATTAACTTTACTGAATAATAATCTGGGATTCTGACAAAATAAATCTCATAAATTGGAAAATGTTGAGCCGTCATAGTGTCCGCTTACCATCAGATGAGCTGCCTACTTGCTATACATATTTTTCTCATACCATTAGATAGGCGAAATAAATGGTTTTTGGAAATAATAAGTTCGGATGTAGAGGTTATAAAAACTATTTGTATAGATATCCTCCATATGTAAGTATTCTAGAAGCTTCTACCTGTTTATATTGCCGGCCGAATGTTTTGGTTCGACATACCGCCACTCGATGTAGTGTCACTCGACGTTTAGCCACTCAGACGCTACGATAAAATAAAATATGACTAAATAATATACATATAGAATATATTTAGGGGATAAATTAATAAAACTTTATTTGGCAGAATATATTTATTTCATCTATATGAAAATATTACATAAATAATGTGTGTACAGTGTAATCTCACTAATCCGGCACTATTAAAAACCGGAGGATGCCGGATTATTGGAATGTTCGGATTACTGGATTATTCTGAAAAAGTCATAGGTAATAAATAAAATAAAGCATTTCATAGAGAGAATACATTTATATAATGTATTATTTTTTTTAAGTTTTGAAATAATCTTTAATTGATGTCTGCTTTTGTGCAACTTGTAGTCCTTGATAGAAGAATTATAATATCTTTGCCAGATAGTGGGCGGAGGGTGCCGGATTATTGGACGTGCCGATCTATCGAAGTGCCGGATTAGTGAGATTGTACTGTACTTATTTATTTAATTATTACAATGATTATTTAGATGAAATCACTTCAAAAATCAATCAAGTAACCAGACGTAACTTGCGATTTGAAAAGAAATAAAAAAATATATATACTGTCTTATGTATACTTACATAATTAAACTGTATCGCATGTTTATTTATAAGTGCGCAGTGAATATATATTATCACAATAGTAAGTTAAGGGCTCTTTCTAATTGAGCGTGTGGAGAGAGCTCAGTGTCATCCCCAGCAATGACAAGATCTTCCATTGAGACGGGTGTCATGTCTGGGGAACACCGACTCCAACTGTTCTAGTTGGAAACTTGTATACATACTGCAATACGCTTGAAAACTCTTATTGCGCGATTTAGGTTCTCGTGTATTTGTACTCAAACTTCGCATTTGATAGCGAGTAGCGCCATCTATGAAGCGTTTGTTTTTCCCATGTCCTACGGCTCTGCACACTCTCAATTTGTAAGGGCCCTAAGTATATATAGATAGTATAGATTCTATACTAATATTCATGCGAAATTGTCTCAGTCTGTACATCTGTCTGCTAACCTTTCACTGAAATGTAATAATTATAATAATACTTGCAGACTAGTGAGAAATTTTTTGCAGACTGACCAGAACCAATATGTTCACACTACTGCAGAATTAGCCTCTCAACCAAACACACGTGTTATTTAGACGCACCTGATGAACACTTGGCCTAGGCCCGTGCCATCAGAAATTCGGTTAAGAGCCGAGAATGATAAAGAAAAAATATAATAATAATAATAATAAATTAAACACCCCCATATGACTGATGATAGGTGTCGTAAATGCCACATACATTCGGAAACCATACAACATATAACTGGAGCATGTCCAAACCTCACACAAACAGATTACACACACAGACACAACCAAATAGCAAACATCATCCACCAAAAATTAGCACTCAAACACAACCTCTTGCAAACATCACACAAACGTACACCATACTACAAGTACACTCCAGAACCAGTCCTGGAAAATAACACGCACAAATTGTATTATGACCGCAGCATACTAACAGACAGAACCATACACTATAACAGACCAGATATAACACTACAAGATAAAACAAATAAAATTACTTACCTTATAGATATTGCAGTACCGAACACTCATAACTTAACTAAAACAATCACTGAGAAAGTTCATAAATATTCCGACCTGAAAGATGAAGTTGCTCGAATATGGAGACAGGATAAAGTTTATATAGTCCCAATAGTTTTATCCACAACTGGTGTCATCCCAAATCATCTACATCATTCGCTAAAGCTACTGGACCTTCAACCTTCATCATACATAAACATGCAAAAGGCTGCCATCTTAAATACATGTAGGATTGTCAGAAAGTTCATGGATATAACCGAAATAGAAGACCCAATCAATAGAACAACCAATACCAGAGACAATCCATCCCAATGATACTCACTTGGTCTTGACCCGTGGGTATCATTTATTACCGGCCTCGGCTGAGAAAAAATAAACCAACATGAAATAATAATAAAACTCTTTATTGTATACCACAAACAAAAACAATAATGAAAGATAGAATAAAAAGAAAATTTAGAGAAGATTGTATACAAAAGGCGGCCTTAGCGCTAAAGGGTTCTCTTCCAGACAACCTTTTGGTACAGAAGAGAGAAGAAAGCTACATACATACATGCTCACGCCTGTATTCCCTGAAGGGGTAGGCAGTGTTGTAATTTTCAACACCCACATTTCACCAAATATGATTAAGTGCCAACGTGACAGAGGGTGAGTCCATCGCCGTCTCAGGCACTACACATACGTCTTTGAGTTATTTCTCCGACATATGCAGGTTTCCTCACGATGTTTCCTTCACCGTAAAGCACGTGGTGTGAAATCACTGTACATAAGTTTTTAGATAAACTCATAGGTACAGGCCCCCCGAAGCCACCACGGCTCTAAGAGAAGAAAGATGGTGATATATGTAGAAATATTTTGAGTTATGATTAAGCTTCGACAGTTAAACTGCGTCCAACCAGGATATGCAGAGACTAGTGATCGACACAATGCTATAATCCCTATGTTACATTATATACTACTATTCATCACATACTGCCCTTAGCGAGGATTGAACCCACTTAGTATAACTACGACTACTCTTTAGGCCATTAGGAATCTTGCTTATCACGTTGGTTTAATAAATCTATATAAATGAACATCTCATTAAATGTGCCACTCATCAATACAAATCTTATAAAGATGAAAGATTTGTATGTAAGTGTTTTTGAAACGAATTGACTCAAAAATACTGGACCGATTTTAAAAATTCTTACACCATTTGAATGCTACATTATGACTGATTAATATAGGCTATATTTTATCCCCGTGCTCCCACGGGAACGGGAACTACGCGGGTGAAACCACGTGACGTGCGCTATTAACGTGTAATAGATTTGAAATAATTTCTGGAAAGAACCATTCCATTAGAAACCACTGTTTTAGCGCTCAAATTAATCTATACTACGTACCTATATAAAAGAATACAAATCTAGTTACCACATTTTAATATACTTATATCAGGAACTAATGGTTTATATTAAGATAAAAATATGTGAACTATATTTATTTTATAAAAATAATAATACTTATTGCATATTTCTAAAACTGCGCTAAAATAATTTAAATACAAATAGAACTTCTAAATAGACTAGGTAATATCATTTTTTTTTCATTTCAACCTTGCTACTATTCATATAGGCACTATTTATTCGCAACATGTAGGTACCTAATACTAAATACACTATAAACATAAAAAAAAAACAAAAATAAAATAAAAACAAAAATAAAATAAAAACTACAACGTAATAAAAAAAGTTTATTAGAATAAATAAAACTTAAAAAATAAAATGTAAATGTAAATAAAAAGAACGGACACTCGATTTTGTTACTTAACATATTTTTAGAAAAGTTATTTACAATATAATTAATATTCTAATATCTATGTTATAATTCCATTCACACGATATATAAAAATATATGTAAAATTCACTAATTCTAAGATTACATTGTCATAATTACGATATATCAACACTTTGTAACACTACAAATATAATAATATTATAAAATAAATATGAATAAGTATATATCTTAAATCACAATGTTATTGAAGGATCAAAACTAATTATTTATTTAAGTTAAATAAAGTGCATAATGATGATACAATAAATCATTATTTCAGCGAATGGTTTATCTATGATTTTTTTTATTATGTTTATAACAATAGCGTTATACTCGTAGCTATAAATAACCCGGAAAGATACTGTATGTGCGGCCGGGTACCGGGAAAATAAATCACAAGTTTTCCTTGTGATACCACTTTTAACAAAAACACAGGCTTAAAATTATTGCTTAGCCGTTATGCAAACAATTACAAAAGTTTTGTATAGGGTTAATATATGGTTCTTCTTATCCATATCTAATACATAATATAGTTTATATTGATTATTACATGTATAAAGCACTAGCACATGGCACTTTCGTTCTAAAATCACACTCGCATTTGTATATAATCCTTAAAATCTCCATAGAATTCGTTGTCATACATTTTTTTTCATTCTTTCATTCTAAACATTTTAATTATTTAATATGTTAATTTCACGTTCATATTAATTATAAAAAAAATCGTTAATTGCATTTGACATAGTCAGTTGCCAAACCCCATTACAACATAAATATTATTACATACAAAAATGTACTTTAAACATACACAGATAAGTTCCAAACTGCTTTGTCGTTAGTCTACTGACTTAACTACGTTACAAAATACACTATAATATCTACTGCCATAAGGTTTCAAATTGCTGCCAAACTTCTAATAAGCTGCTAATTTGCTATTATCAATAAATTTTTTGAAAGTAAAATTGTGATTATTGCATTTTTCTATATTTAGGTGCTCATCCACCATTGGCCAATCAGCACTATTAGGTATTAATTAATATGTTTCATATCGATATCGATAGAATTTATGCCCGAATACCAACGAAGAAATATATCACTTAACGATTGAGTAATATTATATCGATAAGACATGTCGATCGAGGCTTATCGACCAGTGTATAAGAATCCTTATCTTATAACAAAACATGGACTAAGATAGTCCTTGGTATAACAGTAGCTCCATCTCTTACTGTGATATGGATTTAAAAAGGGATGGACATAGTTTTTCTTAAAATAAGCCAAACAAAAACATCAAAACAGGGTACAGTTCCCGAGAAATTAGAATAGTACCCAACTTGTATATCACGATTCATTTCTACTGGCCTACCTGAGTGTATATGTAATAGAAAATAAGTCTGTCTGTTCGACAGTGCTCGCTTTTAGAGCAGCTTCTATGTAATAAGTATCTACATTGAAAACTACGTTACTTCATCATTTAGTTTGTAACAGTCGGTTAAGAATTTGAAAGACACTTTGGTGTCAAATCTTTAACCTGTAATATGGTAGATACAACCTTTTTGCCATTTTAGATTAAGAATGGTTATGAGACAGATGTATATGACGTGTATAAGTCTGTCACTGTCACACAGAAGAACTATCATAGCAATAAGAACTTGAGTAGTTAGTTGCGTGGGAGATCTCACAATGTCCCAAGTAATTAAAATGGTCGATGGCTTATCAAATGATATTAATGTGTATTCTTTGCTAGACTTGAAAATTTCGGTCAGAGTTTGTTACCCGGTGGGTGTCCGATATAGAACATATAGGTGGAAATACCTACCTGAATGAGGCTCGAAGGAAAAAACATTTTCTTTTCATATGAATGATACAACAGGAGGAGCTCGTGGCACAGTTGCTATTGCGCACATGATTCGATCAGTGAAGTTAAGCAACCATACGCGTAGCCAGTAGTTGGATGGGTGACCGCCCGAGTTCCCTCCGAGCCTCGGAGAGCACATTAAGCTGTCGGTCCCGGTTGCCAATTTAACATCTTTGGCAATCGTTACAGGTCAGTCAGAGGCTAAGAAAGTCTGACAACTGGTTTAACCCAGATTGCCGATTTTCCTCGAAGGGGTTACGTAGGTCAGATGGCGGTCGCTTCGTATAAAAATCAGGTGATCAGCCACATCGGGTTAAATGAAGTGCCGACCCCAACAATGTATGGGATAAGGCCAGGGAGATGATGAATGATACAACAGAGATGAGGCTTATAACACAGTACATATAAGCTTACTATAAGAGTACGGAATCTAGGAATAAATCATTGGAAATGTCGCACTCACAGACGCGTGCATCTTCTGAAACATCTCAATTATATCCGACCACCAGGGGCGTACATTGGATTTTCAGAGGGGTAGGCATAAACAATAAGTAGGTAGGTCGGCAGGTTAAGTACATACCTATGTGACGCGGCGTAGGTACATACGTTTTGGTAAAGATACACATACGAACAAAATCACACACACGAGTGTATTCAGTGATCAAAAATTGTAACTTCTGCTTACCTGCTTATATGCAATGCACGCCACTGCCGACCACGGTGTAATATCAGTAAGAAGTGGCACGTGGCCATTCGAGTATACGTCAATTACATATTATACTGACATTTTCTAAACTTTAAATCGTTAAATCTACATTACTTAAACAATTAATTAAAGATATGATTTTAAGAACTGTGACAGCTCCCACGCTCGATTTAGCTAACATACTCATTTAAAAAATTTGTTCTTCCATACTGCTTAGTAAGCCTATATTTATATACTGTGGGTTGATAAAATGATGATGATGATGAAGCGGGTACCAGTGTGTTGATATGTTTAGATCTGGTACCATGGTGAGCGTCGCACCCATCGCAGACGGTACCCGCCGCGTTCGCTGCGGATCTTGATCGACGCGCCCTCCGCCGCCTTCACTGTTTCCTTCACCTGAGGGTACACAATTTATTAAGTACAATCTTTATCTACACAGATCAATAAAATTGAAGTGTCTGTTTGTAATTCCAAGTGCAAAATAACAGCCTTTTACTAAATGTATATTATGAGAGTATGTATGTATATACGGTACTGACATCAAAACACAAATTTTTTTTTCTCTGTCTGTTTGTCTCGGTTAATCTCTGAAACGGCTGGACTGATTTTAACGGAACATTCACTAGCTGGTAGCTGATGTTTCAAGGAGTAACTAAGACTAACTTTATTTATAAAAAAAATATTAGTGACCCGCGAAATGAAGCATGAAACTAAATCTACGCGGGTGAAACCGCGGGGCACAGCTAGTTTACAATATTACATGTGATAGCTATGAAATTCATAGTATGAATTATCGGGGAGAAAGCTCAAAACATCACTATGTTCTTGAACTATTACCAATATTATTTAGTGCAATGTTCGGAATAATACATTTAAATTCAAAAATATCTTTATTTGACTAGACTTTTAACAATGTACTTTCAAATGAGCACAACGACATAATTATACAGGATTATACATCGATATCGATTTGCTTCGTAGCTAAATTTAACTGTAGACGTTCAGTTTGGCACGCCAACCAACAGATGGCGCAACAAGCGAAAGAATCATTCGACGCATGAGGTAGGATCACGAGTAGCTCAGTTGGAAGAGCCCCGCCTCGTGTTCGTATTATTCCTAACCATTTTTAAGAATTATACATGCATTTACCGAGTTCGGAAGGCTTTTACTGAGAAGAACCTGGCAAGAAACTCAGTAGTAACTCTTTACAAAAGCTTAACTTATCATGTATAATCCTGTATAGTTATGTCATTCTGACGATTTGAAAGTACTTCGATTTTCACTTTGAATATTTCCAATGAATGTATACTTACACTTTGCATCAAGTTCTGTGCGTTGCCGACCAGCATCTCAGTAGCCTCCTGATCTTCTTCGCTACCTGCACAATGACAACATTTGAGTATATAGATACGTATTAATTACATGCAATTGTACACACACTAAAAAGTCTAGGCCAAATGTGGATAAGTTTAACAATCTCTATACACGACCCGTCACGATTTTTTGTTGAAAAACAATCACTTACGTCAATTCTATTAGGGCTTTTATTTACTTAATACGAAGCTTTTTGATTTTTGCTAAAAAAATAATCTTATAACTTGTCATATTCACGCTCACGCTTGTATTCTCCGAAGGGGTAGGCAGAGGTGTTGTAATAATAACACCCACTTTTCACCGAAGATGATTAAGTGCTAACGTGACAGATAGAGAGTGTATCGCCGTCTCAGCCACTATACATACGTCTTTAAATTACTCTATCAGGTTTTTATTTACTCAAAACTTAAGAAGACGAGAGTGACAACTGGAAATATACCTGAGTGCGAGTTTTCTTAAAATCGCCGTCACAAGTCACCGCGTCGACGTAAACGCAGATTTGTATGGGCTCACAATAGTGTCATGTTTAGGCCGACGGAGGCGCTGTTCCGATCCCATACAAATCTGCATTTACGTCGACGCGGTGACTTGTGACGGCGGCATTGAAAAACTCGCACTAGGCCCTCAGAAGGTAAGAACATGTACCTTTGATTGCGCAGTAGTCATTTTAATGAGTCTGTCTCTGTCTTTATGTATGGCGCGAGGCGAAGAAAAACATGTATAATATCCCTATTTTTCGGTGTGCGTTTTTTACTCGTGACGGGACATGTACCTAACCTTTTTTGATTGATAAATGAAACTAAACTACACGGTTAACAATTTAACACTCGAGAATTGTTCAAATGCACACCGCATGCAGTACTACCCACTCTCATGTTCTGATGTGAAGATATATACAGAGTTGTAAATATGCAAGTAACGCCGCTGTATACAAGGACGCTGAGCTATTCTGTACAAAATTACACTTATTGCGTTGACTTGTCGCACGCCTAGCGAGGGGGTTCGGACAAAAATTTATGTGTAATAAAAGAATATTGCTAAATATTGATGTAGTGTTTTCTGGAGAAGAAATATTTGTAAAATTTTCACACATAATGTAGGTGTTAAGTTACGCTAGAAATGCGCATGCAGTGGCAGGCATCAAGCTGTATAAACGTGTTACCTTTGTAATCCGGCATGCCGACTGTTTGGGCAGACCACAGTATTATAAAGCAAGCGATTATACACTTTGTTAATATTGCTTAAGCTTACAGATTACAGATACAATTATAGGTAAAGTTTAACTGAAATCTACAATGTTGTTCAACGACTTTTACCGCTTAAAATGTATAGTTACGATGTAACATAAAAAGTTGCCGACCGTCAAACGATTGCCAACATTAACTAAATAGGTTGAATGTTATATTAAATACTTTGTTAAAAAATATCGACGATATTACTTTATGAAAAATAAAATACAAATTTACCCACTTTAATGCAATCTATACTCATATGATAAACAGTTAAAGTTTGTATATAGGAATTTATCTTCAAAGCTAATCATTTTGTTTCAAAAATCGTATTACCAATATTTAGAGTCTTTCATTTCAATTGCATAATATCTATACATCTATACAGATAAATAAAATTGAAGTGTCTGTTTGTAATTCCAAAATAACAGCCTTTCACTAAATGCATATGAAAGTATACACGATACTGACACTAAAAAAACAAGTTTTAAAAATTTTCTCTGTCTGTCTGCTTGTTCTGGTTAATCTCTGAAACGGCAGGACGGATTTTAACGGGACTTTCACTGGCAGGTAGCTGATGTTTCAAGGAGTAACATAGGCTACTTTTATTAATTAAAAATATTAGGGTTCCGCGACAATAAGGAAGAAACTAAATCTACGCGGGTGAAACCGCGGGGCACAGCTAGTTCAGTTATAAAGTAAACCAAGCGGGCGAGGCCGCAGATGTTAAAATAGTATTGAAATTAAGTGACGACTGTGACGAATACATTACTGTAGCTTAAAATATACTTAAGAGTATTCCAAGCAAAGCCAACATGAATATTTTATAGAAGTTTAAGTAAGTAGCAATATATAAATATTGTTAATTCTTTAAATTAACTTACCCTGTGCTCCCAGCATGGTAGCTTTGACAGTAGACAGGATTTTGAGTTGTGTTCCAATGGTTGGGATCCTCTCGCACACTTGCAGCAGGTTCTGAGAGTAGAGAAGCATATGGCATTAAAGGAAGTAAGACATATCCGGTCTGTCTGTCTATTTGTTCCGGGTAATCTTTGAAACGGCTGGACTGAATTTAACGGGACTATCACTGACAGGTAGCTGATGTTTCAAGGACTAACTTAGGCTCCTTTTATTTATTGAAAATAGAGTTCCGCGACAACAAGGATGAAACTAAACCTACGCGGGTGAAACCGCGGGGAACAGCTAGTATGTAGTATAAAAGAACTCACGGTCCTGATCCTCTTGTCGGTGCACTCGAGCGCCAGTTTCTTGGCGAGCCTGGTGACCTCCTCGGAGGCCTCCGCGATGGCCTTCGCCGTGGCTATCAGCTCTCGCTTGCTGCCTGCATTGTGCAATAATAATAGGTTAGCACACCGATACCATACATTATCACGCCATCCCAGAACTCCTAGCACCGGGAGACCGTGGACCCTTCTTGGTTAGGTGAGGGCAGAGGTTCAACAACAGCCACTATTCACAGAAGATGATTAAGTGCGTGACAGACGATGAGTCTATTGCCGTCTCCGACAATTTCTTCGCAGACATATTATTCAAGCTTCGTCACACTGTTTTCCTCGTGATTTGCGGTAATATATATATCTTCTCGCCTTCCAGCATCGTGCCCCAAAATGGGTCGACAGACAACGAATGAAAATTTATATTCAACGTTCATACATATTTGGACGCTGTTCGGCAATTAGAACCAAGCTACAAAATTTGATGAAATGAAACGAATTCTTAGTACTGAATGTCACCTTTAATTTACTCAATTAAGAGCCAAACTGCTTATAACAGTTATCTCACAATATTTTGAGTTGCTCATCTCAATAACATACCAATATTGTCGAAAGTGGGTGTTTTTAGTTCTCGTTGCATATCAACGACCTTTTGATTCGTATAACTTAAAATGTAAGCAGTGAAAGCACACATACAAAGCGACTTACCGCTCAGATTGATAGCGACCACTTCCAGAAAGCAATGGATAAATGTACACGTGATTACATCAAATGGTTACATATATTTACATATACGATGCGTAATGAGTTATTTGTAAGTAATGTGTTACAATGTTTATACAATAACTCGATAGCATTAGCAAGCGCATATATCAAGTTGAAAAAATCAGAGGCCTTACCAATTTCTGATTATTTTAGCGGATACAACAAGGTGCTAGCGTAATGTGTACATAGCATATCATTTTCGGAGACATATACATCAGAGAAAAAGTTGCAAGCAATTTCTGACAGTATCGATCTCTATGAGAACGAGAACATTTAATCTTAATTGTTGTATAGACCATGAAGCTATCTACTGAAAGAGCTATTGCTGCAGAATTTTCAAAGTCGGTCTAGTAGTGTCGGAGCCTATTCAATACAAACAAATACTCTTTTTATAATATTATTAGCATACTACTATAATGAGATTTTTATTAAATTTTTACCACCTGCCAATGGGCACTTTTACATTGGACGATAATAGTAACGACGCGATATCATCGGACTAGTAGTTTGATACAATTACTGCTGAAAGCTTTCAAAATGTGCCGCTGTAGTCAAGTGGGATCAATGATATCTTGACACTGTCAAGTTGACAGTGGGAAAGCGCCCGATGCTATTTGAAGTCTAGACCGTATATAATATAGAATGTTACATTGTGCTTGTATAGAGTAGGTTACCTTTGGAGTCGGAGCGCACGAGGTCGGAGAGTCGCGCCATGAGGATGGCCATGCGCTTGGCGGCCGCGATGATCTCGTTGTCCTTCGACGACCACTCGCGCACCGCCTTGTGCAGGTTGTGCGCCGCCACCTACCGCGGAACACTCACATTACACCTGTGTCTAACTCTCGCCGAAAACCGCCCAAATATAACTAACAATAACCTACATTTGATTACACTTTTGTGACGGCGCTACTCGCTAGCAATCGCAAAATTGTGATCAAATAGGCTTTTCGATCGTTTTGGAGTATTTACTTAATAATCATCTCCCTGGCCTTAATCCCATGTATTTGGGTTCGGCACTCGATTCAACCCGATGCGGCTGATCACCTGATTTTTCTACGAAGCGACTGCCATCTGACCTTCGCAACCCCTTTTTCGAGAGAAATCGGCAATCTGGGTTAAATCAGTTGTCAGTATTTACTTAATAATATTATTATGAAATCAAAGAGCAAGGCTGAACTATCTTTCCTTTACTGAAGCAGTGTATGATCACTCGCTCTCCCCACACTTTGACAAAGCAATTTTAAAGATGGATTAAGAATGGCACGATTAAACAGGATTACAAAATGGGAACCTAGCATTGGGTTCGGAAGATTGTCTTTTCTGAGAAGAACTTGGCAAGAAAATCAGATAAAAAAAAAAGTATTTTGAATTCAATCAGGAGGTACTTCACAGAGGTCCTTTTTATAAATAATATTTAACAATTTTGTTAATCACTAAAGTTGATCGCAAAAACATAGTAAATATATGGAACAAAAAGTTATAGTAGTAGCATTATTGAACAAAACGGATCAACCTATTAGCGTGTCCCATTAAAATGCACTAAAGTATAAAGATACATTCTTCAATAATCACAGTCGTTGTAAAACGCACTCTAGCTGTAAATAAATACAAGCTAATATAATATATGATAATGTTATTGTACCAGTATAGGTTGGCTGGGATGCGGCTGTCGGCGGAAGATATCCTCGCCCTCGTCGTCCGTGTCGGCCGGCGGCGGCGGGCGGGGAGGGGCTGGCGTCGCTGAACATATACATAGTATTGACTTCACTTATATTGTTTCTTACAGTTCTTTAAGACAATGCAGTTAGCATATCGCCTCCTTCAAGAATCGCCTACTACGCGTAGGCGATTCCTTAATCCCACGGACACCACGGTTCTTCAGCGAGTAGTAGTTTATGTTGCGTAGTCTCTGTCCAGTGTCCCATGGGTGTACATGGGAGTGTAGGCAGAAGTCTACTCATGCTACACTCACATTTTGCCAGTTATGTTCGAGTTTAATACAATAAGAAGCGAATCTATTGCCATTGACCGAATACTAATCCAGACTGTGGGCTGCTCTACTGAGAAATCACTGTTAGATAAACCCAATGCTTCTTGGCCCGTTCCGAAGTTCATATCCAGGCCTCGTGTTCTACAGTACTGTTATCGACCACTAGACCAGGAGGCAGGCATATACAATCAAACATTTTTGGAAACTGTGTTTTTATCCCCTGGTATGTTATGTTCACTTTTAAGTTATATGGGCAACGGCCGTTTAGTATCAGGCTGGTTAAGTCGGTGCTATATGGTTGTGTACCAGTGGTGGGCGGCGGCGGGCGGGGCGGCGCGGCGTGGTCGTCGACGTGCAGGCGGGCCAGCGCCTCGGGCAGGGCGGGCGGCGGCGGCGGCGGCGCGTACTGCCGCCCTAACGCACTCTCCATCTCACCCGCCGCGTTCAGGATCTGTATCACACAACACGCGGCATCACTGTCAAATGAACAGACTGGTGTCATCTTGTAGAACGTTTATTATAGTACAATATTATAGTATACAAGTACTTTGAACACGTAACTTGGAGTTGCAGGAAGGTATTGCACGCACAGTCTTAACGGTCACGGCCCTTGACACGTTCGAAAATCCCTCGTAATGATTCTATCTAAAGGTAGACAATATTTCTTTAAACGTAGAGTGTTTCCACAAATACTATTGCTCTGACTGCTCTGAGCAACTGACATTTGACATTGACTCCGCAGACTTCCAATGGCATATCCACAGATAAACACGATTTTTGGTTCGGCTTTATGAATCGTATGTAACAATGACAGTGGAGGGCAGTACCTCGGTGTTGGCGTGCCTCCAGGCGGGCGCGGCGGGCGCGGCGGGCGGGCCGTGGTGGGCGGCGTCCTTGGCGCGGCGCACGGCGGGCGGGATGGCGGCCTGCAGGCGCTGGTGGGCGGCGCCCAGCGCGCGCGCCCACGCCGCGTCCTCCGTGTTGGCGCGCTCCGCCCCGCCCACCAGCAGCACGCGGTTGGCCAGCCTGCGCGCACACACACCTCCATTACCGCACAACACACACACACACACACACCGCTCCATTACCGCACAACACACACACATACACACCGCTCCATTACCGCACAACACGCACACACACACCACTCCATTACCGCACAACACACACACACACCTCACAAGCGCACGACTAATCCCAACCTGGTTTACATCGACATTGAATACACAATGCCCATATTGTGCTCACAAATTTCAACATAATATTACCAGTCTGAACGTGAGCTTACTGAGGTAGGAGCGATAAATACATCCAAAAATCAATCCACACTACTGCTCTAGACAACAACGAAATAGTAAAATTTTCTTCTTTTCCTAGCACATTTCTAAAGACAATATACGTCGTCTTTAACGTCACATAATACACAGTTCTTGAAATGCGATAAGAAAAGTGTATAATGCCATCTGGGAACAAGTTAATTTATTTGAATTAATTAATACAGTAGTGTTGCTAGCGTACCTGGCAATAGCGGAGGTGTTGTCGACCATCTTCTGCGAATCGTTGTTGCGGATGGCATCCTCGCACAAATACGTGTGCTTCTGCATCAACTCACCTGCAATACATTTGAAAAAACCAAGGTGTACCAGCGTTTCTCCACTCGCTACATAGATGGCGCTACTCGCTAACAAGTGCAAAGTTTGAGTACGAATACGCGAGAACCTAAATCGCGCAATGAGAGTTTTCGAGCGCATTGCTGTATATATAAAAGTTTCCGACTAGAACAGTTGGAGCCGGTGTTCCCCAGACATATCACCCTGGCTGGAAGATTTTGTATTTGCTAGGCATGATCAGTCGCTCTCCACACAAAGATATAGAAAATGAATATAAAAAGCCGTGGTGGCCTTGGTGTTTTTACAGTCGCCTGCTACGCAAACGACACAAGTTAAAACCCCAGCGGGGCCTATACCAATGAATTTTTCTAAAAATGTATGTGCAGTGTTTTCACACCACGTGCATTACGGTGAAGGAAACCTGCATGTGTCTGAGGAGTAATTCAAAGACGAATGTATAAAGCCTGAGACGGCGATGGACTCACCGTCTGTAACTTAATCATATTCGGTTAAATATGAGTGGTGTTGTTACAACACCCTGCTTACCCCTTCGGGGACTCTTCTGGGATGACGTGAACATATGTTTATTTTACAAAATGTGAGTGATGGTTGAATGGAAATGGACCGACGACCTGGTGAGGATCGTGGGAATCCACTGGATGTGGGCACAACTACAAGACCGGTCGTCGTGGAGGTCGTTGGGGAGGATGATGATAAGTGATGATTCGGTAAGGTAGTAGAGTGGGGTAGTACCGGCGGTGCGCACGAAGTCCAGCGGGTCGACGGCCTGGTCGCACAGGTCCCTCACGCGCAGCACGGCCTCCGAGTACTGGCCTCGAAGGTTGTTGAAGTGCTCCTCCGACACCTGACCACATATACTACTTTATTAATGCTGCAATTGAGTAACACGTCTTTAATTATCCGGTATTAAAGACATTAACAACATAAAGCTTTAAAATATTCGATTTTTATTCATGGTTAAGAAAATTCGAACACGAGGCGAGACTAGAACCCACGAACCCACTTTAGAAGGTAACATGTGTGTCATGAATACAAATCTAATATTTAGATAGGGGTTGCGCCATCGGTTTGATACGTAGCTAAATGTAACTTTAGACGTATCAGTTGTGTTTGGATACACCGACCAACAGATGGCGCAAGGCGGCCCTTAAACCGCAAAAGGGAAGGAAATATTCGACACATGAAGTAGATCACGAGTAGGTCAGTTGGAAGAGCAACTGCGTGGTTTGCAGTGGTCGTAGGTTCGAGTCCCGCCTCGTGTTCGTATTTTTCTTTACCATTTTTTACCTTGCTGTCAGGATAAAGGAGGCGGATCTTCCCAGCCGCTACCAGCTGTGGCGACAGTTTCTCCACCTGAAATATAAAGTATATTTATTATATCCACAAAGTAACGTATATCATTGTTTCGTGTGCATTGTGCGTGAGTAGCGCTTATTTCGTGTATTACATACATATGCTCTCGACTGTATTCCCCGAAGGGTAGGCCGAAGTGTCATCGTGACAGATGAAAATGATTTATTCAAAGGCCCTGGTAAGGCACTTATGAATATCGAAGAATTTACTACCGGTTCGGAAACTAGCCTTCTGAGAAGAAACTCAGCTGACATGTGGTGATGGTGAGTCTATCGCCGTCTCAGCCACTACACATAATTCTTTGAATAACTTCTCAGACATATGCAGGTATCCTCAGGATGTTTTCCTTCACCGTAAAGCATGTGGTGTGGAATCCATTACCTCGTGTGCGTTGTGCGTGAGTTGGTCGGCCAGGCGCTTGTTGTGTCCGTTGCCGGCGGCCACCAGGGTGGCGGCCGCGGCGGCTCGCCGGCTGAAGGCTTGCAGAGCTGCTGCCGTGTCTTGGAAACGACCTTCGCGACCCGGAGTACCTGTCCCAACACACTATACTATTACAGGAATCAATCAAAAATCCTAACTTGTGAGATTTCTAGCCCGACTCGAAACCCTTGCATATTCCCTGAAGAGGCAGACACATGTTGTGATAACAACACCTACAATTTAACCGAATATTATTAAGTGCCAACGTGACAGATGGTGAGTCTATTGCCGTCTCAGGCACTATACATACTTGTCATTGAATTACTTCTCAGACATATTCAGGTTGCCTCACGATGTTTTCCTTCCCCGTAGTGTGAAATCACTGTGCATAAGTTTTTATAAAAACTCATTGGTACAGGCCCCGTTGGGATTCGAACTTGCGTCGTTTACCTAGCAGGCGACTGCTCTAACCCCAAAGCCACCACGGCTAGGCTTCGTCTATTTATATAGTGGGTGTGTATAATACCGGGCGGTGCGTTGACAGCGTCGGTGAAGTGCCTGAGAGGCGCGGCGACGTCGATGAAGTCCTCGACCACCCTGTTGACGACCGCCTTCTCTGTAGCACGCTTCAATTCGTGCAACTTGTCCGTTAGCTCTCTGCAATTACACATTATTCTATTATTACGCTAGAATCTACAATGGATAAATACAATTGAAAGAAATATAAAAATCAGGTGATCAGCCACATCGGGTTAAATCAAGTGCCAACCCCATATACATGGGATAAGGCCAGGGAGATGATGACTTATACATACGATCCTGAAATTAAAATCATTCTCCTATTAGAATAACATCTGTCTGTTTGTTTATGCCAGTTAATCTCTGAAACGGCCGGCCCGATTTCAACTGGAAGTCCACATGCATATTAGCTGATGTTACAAAGAGTAATTTAGGTAACTTTAATTTATTTAAATTACCCAATAAATGTATACTAATATATAAATAAAACTGGAAAGCTTTTTTGCTTGAACGCACTAATCTCAGGAACTACTACTCCCATTGAACGAGGAACTAATAACCGGTTAAAGTTAGCGTCAGCATTGGCACAAGCCCCGCTGGGATTCATACTTGCGTCGCTTGTGTAGCAGGCGTCTGCTCAAACCCCACGGCCACTACGGCTCTTAGGCAGCATATTAAGAGAGTATATAGAGTGACCTGGTGATAGCCCTAGCCTCGTCGGAGTCTCCCTGTCCGCTGGCACACAGGTCCGCCAGTCGGTCGGAAAGGCGCTGCACTTCGGAGCACAGCTGCAGTATCTCCGCCTTCTCGCGACCTTGGAGACCGTCTGCGATCTGCGAACACCAATTACATCTTAGAATGGTACAAATCAGAATCATCATTACCACACAATGTTCTTTTGTGTATCTGAACGCGTAACAGTTGAACTTCAATGGAATTATAGTTTAAGAAATCCATATTATATTTATAGGAAGTAGAAAAATAAATACTAGTAAAGAAAGAATAACAAACATAAAATGCAATATAACACGTGTAAACAAGAGGCGGTCTTATCGCTAGAACTATTTCTTCCAGACAACCTTTACATTAGAGAAAGAAACGAATAGTGAAAATAGATGAGAGGCAGGTGTGACGACTAGGAATAACAAATAAATAATAATAACTGCCATACTAATACTAAATTCAGAAACAATATCTAAATATATATAACTCAAAGGTGACTGACTGACATATTGATCTGTTGATAGATCACTATGTTAGTAGCCCAAACCACTGGACGGATCGGGCTGAAATTTGGCATGCAGGTAGATGTTATGACGTCCGTTAAGAAAGGATTTTGATTAATTATACCCCCAAGGGGATAAAATAGGGAATGAAAGTTTGTATGAAACTTTGTCAATTTTAAACCGATTGGGCTGAGACTTTGCATGCATAATTTATTTATAAAAAATATTAGGGTGCCGCGAAATTAAGCATGAAACTAGGGCACAGCTAGTTAGTTTAATAAAACAATAATAATTTGACCAGTCTGATGGAATGAGTTCCCAAAACTAATAGCTTTTATTATGAAGGATTGGAATATAAATTATGTACTAATATTCTAAAAAATCGTAATCCGAAATAAAGAGAGAGCGGTCCGCTAATCTACACAATAATTATAAAGAGGAAAGATTTGTATTATTGTTTGTATGTTTGTAATGAATAAACTCAAAACTACTGTGCCAATTACAAAAATTCTTTCTCCATTAGAAAGCTACATCCACCCTGAGTAACATAGGCTATATTTTATCCCCGTGCTCCCACGGGAACCGGAATTACGCGGGTGAAACCGCGTGACGTCCGCTAGCTAACGAACGGTGGGTTATCAGTGCTAGAACTCACCCTCTGTCCCTGGGAGACGATGCTGTTGATGGCCTTCTGCCCCTCCACACGCGTCATGGGGTCCGCCGAGGGGTGCAGCAGCCACTTGTGGGCCGTCTCCAACCTGACACCATACACATATAACGTTATGCACATTTTTATATAGTATATATTGAAGTCGCCATGTACACACAACAATATTTTATCTATTTGAACTTATCATTCTTCTAAGCTATGTTAAGGATAGACATATGGGAAAAATCCGTATTATATTTGTAGATAAAATAAAGAAAAGTCAACGGTCTGTAATAGTTTTAAAAACTCGTAATTCCTAATGAACGAAAGCGTGTCACTGGTACTTAATAATTACGAAATACAACGAAACAATATTATCGTAAAAAAATAACGATTGTCGTCGAAACATAAGTAGTATGGCTTCCTACACAGTCGAGAAAACTACACAAGCGCAGTATTTTGGATAAAATCTGTCAATTCCACCCACAACTTAAGAGCGAGACAATGACGATTATGTATGTGATTAATTATGTACGTTTACAAAACTACAATTATTCGTTTAATATAAAACTTGCCGTTGTACTACTAATCAATCTAATAGTGCCATTGGCAAAAGCGACCCTGTAACAATCTCATTACACCCTAATGAACACCACGAAGTACCACGTCACAGAGTTTTATTATATACATACATACATATTCTCACGTTGAAGAACCAAGGGGTAGGCAGAGGTGTTGTAGTAACAACACCCACGTGACAGTTAGTGAATTACTTCTCAGGCATATGCAGGCTTCCTCACGATGTTTTCCTTCACCGTAAAGCACGTGGTATGAAATCGTTGCACATAAGTTTTTGGAAAAATAATCTTAACTTCTATACTGACCTCGCTTGCATAGTCTTGCCCCCCTGCTTCTCCGCAGCTCGCACGCCGTCGTTCACCACCGAGTCCACTTCGTTCAGCTGCGAGCGGAGGTCTGACGCCAGGTTCAATGCCTTCAACACATATTACATCAATCAATCAAGAGGTAAGGCATTACGACTTAGCATAATTATTCAACATTCGGTGGGGACTATAACCTTACGGAAGATCGCGTTCGTTAATTCAAGTAATTTTATTTAATTCAACGCATTTGGAACACTCATTGAATACTTTGGCCATATTGCCCGCAAAGGTTCTGATAACTTGGAACGTCTAATAGTAACAGGGAAAATAGAAGGCAAGAGACCAAGAGGCCGGAGTCCGAGGCGTTGTACGGACCAAGTATCTGAACAATTAAATGCACCTATCAGCGCCGCAATCCACCAAGCGGCGGATCGTCAAAGATGGAGACAAATCGTGGAAAAATTTAAATGGAGTCACGATCCTCAGCAGTGAGGCATTACAAAGAAGAAGAAGAACCTAAGTAATACGCGTGATGCAAGGCTCAATAATCGCTTACCAACAAGCGCACTGTTTGCTTATTTGCCTGTTTGCTAAATGTAGTTATTCGGTTACCTTGGCCTCCCTGCCGTGTCCGTATTGTCTCTCGTCGCACAGTTGGTCTCCCTTGATGCCACCGGATCTAAGAGCAGACAGTTTCAATATAAAATATGAGGTTTCTTGAAGTATATTTGTATAATCACAAGAAGCAGCCGATTTTCGTTTTGTTTCGACACGGATAGTAAATATTTTTTATAACAACACAAATAGGGTGGTCTCACTTTTAAGACACATGCAATCTCACGCAATATTCAAAGGAAGCTAGTTGAATATATTTTTATATTTTTTTAGTCAGGCAATCCATGTGTTATTTCTTGATTTAATACCATCAAGCATATATAATAAAAATCTATCATATTTAAAAAAATAACTGAGTATTTTCTTAAGTCGTATCTCAGACTAATAGATTTGAATACTAGTAATTTAAATCCGAAGACCATAACTCACCGTGCCAGTCTACGAATGTCAATAGCATGAGAAGGGGACAGGTGTTCAGCGGCTCGCTGGGCCGACGTCAGCACGGAGCGCAAGGCTCGCTCGCCCGCTGAGTTACGTAACGCATCGGGATCCTATACAACACAGAAAATAATTGCAACATATTTATTGAAAACCAATTCACAAGTAATAAGAACAGAAAACGACGAAATCGGTATTATTTTTCTCTACACAATGTAATTTAGAACTAATAAGAACAATACAGGTCCGAGGATAGAACCCTGAGTGACCCCAAATTTCATCATAAGCTGAGAGTCGTAGATTTATCACTGAGATCATATACACAGGGAAAGCTATTCATACATTATTATTTATTCCACAAGGAACGCAAGTAGTTCTGATTTGAAGCTAGAACAGTAAGTTTACTCAGCAGAATTTTACGATTAACTTAATCAAACGCTTTGATTAAATCGAAGTAAACTAAATATAGCGGAGTATACCAATGTAGTGAAGACAACAGATAACATAGTGAACATAATGCCTGTAAGTTGCTGTTCACGATCTTTCTCGTTCTATTTTTTATCTGTTCCTCTCTCCTCCTCTTGATCTATACTGTTATTTGTAACACAACGGACACCGACAGGTCTTCGTAAAATGTAGAAGCCGACTAAATATACACCAGTTTCGAACATACGTACTTATATACAGGTAAGTATGCATAGAGTTAATTATTATTGATACACATATCTTACATTCAAGAACTCGTGCGCAGCTCCCATCTTGGTGTGGATCTGCGTCTGCAGCGCCTTCAACACCGCTATATTGTCCTTCTCACCGCCATCCTCCACGTATGACGTCAGCTGGAGCACACTGCCATTACAGCGTTTATTTAGTACTAGCTTTTACACGAGACATCTTCTATGTAATGTATGTCTCTCTATACCTAATTTAACCAACAGTCCAACTGCCTCGTTGGTCTAGTGCTTAGTAAGTTTGTCTTAATGTCCGGAGTTTGGATGTTGGCGGTGTTTCAACCCCCGTGCCTCGGAAAGCACGTTGCACCGTCGGTCCTACGCGTGATCTCTCTCCGGTCCCACTATGAGAGTGAGGTAATAAAGAGAGCACCTGTGTTTGCGCACACACTTGTGCACTATAATATCTCCTGCGCAGATGGCTAATCCCCGTTGAGATTAGCAGCCGTAACCGAAATTTGGTAGGTGATCATTATTCTATACCTACCTAATTTCAGCGAGAAGCTATTTATCGGTTCAGCCGCGAAGTGGCAACTACTTGTGGTAACACAAGATGGCGTCACACGTCAGTAAGATCGCACTATGATTACGTTTTTTTAAATCTGCAAATTTTCCTTATCATACAACCGACAGGACACTTTACCCATTTATATGGTTGGGGTATGGTACACTACAAACCGTATGATTTCGTGAATTTCATCAGCCATGCGTTGCGCGAGGTAGTTTCTGTTTTCAGCTGCATCCTCTATGCCTTTGCCTCCTGAAAAAGTAATATTCATATATTTATATATTATATGATTCTTATTAATATTGTCTTATTTCTCATCCATTATTTATAAATTTATTTATTATACAATTATATACTATATTATATTAAAATATACAGTTTTTGAGATCAATCTTTTCTATTCGTACGTTCAAATAGAATCTAATTTGCGATGTCTTAACACAATGTTATTAATGTTTTCTAGAATTTGTCTATTTACTGCCATTTCTATATACATCATAGTTATTCAACTATCTTTTATGATAATGTCTACAAAACGCCTTCAGTACTAGGTGTACATATTAACCTTCAGTGAGTATGTGTATGTATATCTTCATGGCGCAGATGAGGACGGGCGCCAGTTGCTTGACGCTGTCCAGGCAGCGGGTCAACGTCTCCGCGTGCGGCGGGTGGGTCAGCTCCGACGCTCGCGCCGCCACCTGACACACCAAACTTTGAACACCAGCGGACACCACATAATGAAAAGTTAATTCGGTTTAGGCCCTGGTATGGCACATAAGAACGTCGAAGAATTGACCACCGGTTCGGAAAATAGCCTTCTGAGAAGAAACTGTAGTACTAAACTAAGGATTGTAGTAATATATATGACGATAATATATATGATGATATTACTACAATCCTTAGCGTTCAGTCAAGTAGTCTACTTTCCTAAATAATGTCACAATAGTGCCACCTATGGGCCGCCATATATCGATCCCATATACGTATCACGTCAACGCGATGACTTGGTATGGCGGGAGTGAAAAGCTCGCACTAGGCCTTGACTTCTCGTCACGAATTAAGAACGAGTACCATTGCATGCGAAGAAGTAATTTTATGAGTAAGTCTCTGTCTATATGAGTATGGATAAAAACATGCCCAGTAACCCCACTATTATCCACAGCGTGTTCTTTACTCGTGACGGGATACGTCGTAAAATACTCACACAATGTTACCTCTTCATAAAGATGATGATCTCATCCAACAACTTCGGCCCATGTCGTCT
Source organism: Watsonalla cultraria (assembly GCA_964035505.1). NCBI lineage: Eukaryota > Metazoa > Arthropoda > Insecta > Lepidoptera > Drepanidae > Watsonalla > Watsonalla cultraria. Next base: position 7,148,023 of record OZ037734.1, on the reverse strand, counting down.
GCTTACGCCTTAATCTTTAGTATAAATATTATAAGTGACTGACCTCCCTGGCGGCGCGGGAGAGCGCCGGCGATATGTCTCTCAGGAACTGCACCAGGTCCTCCATGGTGTCGATGACCTCCGCCACACCGAGGTAATCTAGCACCTACACAACCAACACATAACTACAGTACACCTATCACGAGTTTGCCACCGTTTTCGTAATCTATATACTGGCTAGCATCAGCTACAATATTTGTATGAGATATTTTAGTTCTTCACGTCACCGCTTTGAGGCGCTGAACAATTTCTGATACAAATATTCGGTGGAGACGCTAGCGAGTGTAGTTTACGAAAACAGTGACAAACTCGTGATAAAGGTACCCCGGGTTTGCCACGGTACTGACCATCGTAATCTACTCTCGCTAGCGTCACCTCACAATATTTGTATGATAAAGTGTATATACAGTCTCCTAGCTGTCACAAATAGAACAAAAAATTATCAACAAAGCCATTTAATTTAACTAGCAACATTGCAAAAAATAATCATACATTTTAAATGTGACCTCATCTGCCCCTGAATTGCTTTCTGGGCCCACAAAAAAAAGAAGAAAAATTATTTGTGGTGGCTAGCTCTTTGACTAAATATAACTTCTATTATAACTTTCTATTATAACTTCTACACCAGGTAAAGACAATGTCACAAAGCATTCCCGATTCACAGACAGGAATGTAGGGTAAAACTTTTGACATAGATATCACTAGGGCATTATAACTTTAATAAATTGACGTTAAGTGAATGACGTAATACGAAATTGATACATGTTTGATCGATTTAAGGTTCAATATCGTTTGACGGAAATTTATACCTCACTGAAGATTCCAGTCAGGATTACATACATAAAGCAGTGCAAGCAGTTTGTACTTCAGTAGATAAAGTGTGTTCAAATCCCGGAGAATAGAGAATCATCAAAAAAGTTGTGCATGAAATAATATGAGGACAAGTGCGTCAGAAGATTGCGAAGTGCGCCCGTAGTGTCCCACTGCTGGGCAAAATACAAAGGACAAGTATTCATAAAGTACATTAATTACTGTACCTTTTTGCATTCCTTCACAATCTTCCTGACTTCAGACTCGTCGAAGCACAGAAGAAGAGCGGACGTGCCCTGAAGAATGCCGCGAGAGCCTTCTATCAGCTTCTTTCTGTGAACCAACATCAATCAATTCTTAGACCAAATACCACATAAACGAGGGTTCGATCGAGTAGACTTTATTTAATAGTTAGCCTTATTCGTAAAACCCATAATCTTTGAAAATTTAGCTTCAGTTAATAATTGCAATATCAACTACCTGCAAGTAAAGGTCCCATTAAAATCGGTCCAGTAATTTCAAAGATTGGCGGGAAGAAACAGACGGACAGAGATTTTTTCTGTAAAATAAATCCTAACCTTTCATAATAATGTATTCAGTGAAAAGCTGTTAATTCGGAATTAATGACAGCAAAAGAGACTTACATTTTACGTATCTGTATAGATATAGATTTAAAATGTGTTTATTATTGAAAACAGTATACCAATAAAATTACCTAAATCCATATACTTCTCCAAATATGATGCATCAACAGCCAGACATCAATATTCCTCAGTCTAGTCTGCAGTTTAATAGAGCTTACCTGGCAGGTCCGGAGTAGGGGTCAGCGCGCAGCATGTCCGAGGCCTGCTGCAAGAGTGTGGCGGCAGTCTCCACCCGGTGCAGGGCTCCGGGCATGTCCTGGCGAAGGACCGCGTCGTCTGATGACTCGATGGTCTCGTGCCCCACCTGCAATGACGCGATGGAAAGTGGTCTGTTTAAAACAAAGATATATAAAATGTATGTAAGGTACAAAAAAATCAACTGCCAAGAGATGACAGTTCACAGACAATAACAACTCTTGACCTGACCCGTTACTCTCTCTGCTGCTAAGTTTAATGTCTTTGGGCCTCACTCCAGTTACTCTCTTTGTAACTTGGACGCAAGAAGGGGACGGTCATAAATTGAGAGCATCGGTAGCCTGGTTGCTTGGGGGCTTGGATGACTGGCTGCTTGGACGCCTGACTATTTGGGTACTCGAGTGCCCTGGGGATTAGTTTCTTGAATGCTTGAGGCCTTTGATAGTGAAGGTAGTTCGAGCTTACTTTTTTACCGAGTATTAGAAAATGATACAATACCATAATCTAAAGATGTGTTACCTTTACGAGGTTGTTGACAGCGAGCGACACGGCCTGCACGGGCCGCGCCAGGTCAGGCATCGCGTTGCCATCTTCAGCTTCCTCATGTAATATCACCAGCCGGGACACCTGACAAACAATGCACTCATTAGTAATTACAACCTATAATATACTAAGTACCAATGAGGCAGTCAGATTCATTTACTATTAACTGGTACCCGCGTGACTGCGTCTGCGCAGGATTTGTCTTAAATCTTAATGTTTTGGACAATTCACACAATATTTTTAAAAACTATAGCCTGTGTTAATCTGATGTATAAGCTATATTATTGTAAAGTTTCATTAAAATCCTTTCAGTAAAAGTAACAAACATCCATATACATCCATACAAACTTTCACCTTTATACTATTAAGTAGTAGGATAGGATAATTCTCGTTACTTTAACAACTCAGGGACGCCAATGCACTTATAGAATGCACAATGCGTCATTCACCGATGCTTTAATTAGGATCCCGTACCAAAACTGCTTTGTTTATTTTCAGTCAAAGTCGAAAGCTTTACGACCAAGCCGCTGGTGCATCGAATCCCGGATTTCAGTGGAATTTATATTGTTTACTGCATCTAGTGATGATAACAGGTAGAGGTGTATTTCGGGAGAGCTCTGCAAATTGTTTGTGCTTACATCATATCAACACTAACGTCCGTCCGAATTCATATTCAAACTTGATCCATAATGTGTTCGGTCCGATACCTTTCTTTTGATTGATTTTCGATTCTCGATAAAAAGCTTTGGCAATCGAGGAATATTAACAATCATCATCATCTCCCTGGCCTTATCCCATGTATTTGGGGTCAGCACTTGATTCAACCCGATGTGGCTGATCACCTGATTTTTATACGAAGCGACTGCCATCTGACCTTCGTAACCCCTTTTTCGAGGAAAATCGGCAATCTGGGTTAAACCAGTTGTCAGACTTTCTTAGGCCTCTGACTGACCTGTAAGGAATATTAACAATATCGAATAAATTATCGAGTATCGATAAAAACTATGGATTATCTTGTTTATAGAAGTAACAATGCGTCTTTTAATTTCTTTTCAGATAGCAGCGAAGCATGGTTCCTCACGATGCTTAACATCAACGATTGTAACGACGAACGAAAGATTATTGTAAAAAAAAACAATAATTTTGGTCTATTAACATATGACCTTATTTAAGAGCAATGAACGTTAAAAGGTCGTTAATATCACATTGCATTTAGTATTTGATAGGTGATCCATCACCGCACTAGAACCCACCAATACCAATGATAGTTCAAACTTATTACGAGACCGATGTATATGACGTGTATAAGTCTGTCACTGTCAAACAGTGGAACTATGATGGCAATAAGAGCTTATGGTGAGGGCCCAGGTCGACAACCGATTAGGTAACGAAAACAACAATGGTTTTAATGCATTTAGAAACGTGACAGGTAACGAGTTGACTCCTACTCCTACAATCACAGATAAACTAATGGATTCTTTGTAAGTAAATGAAACAATATTGATTTAAGTAGTTAGATTGTATTATCCTGTTATATGTATTTAAACTAATAGCTGTGCCTGGTAAACGTAGTATTGCCATATATTTTTTAGAGTGGATCACTCTTATAATTTAGGTGTATGTAAAATAGATGTTGGCCGATTTTCAGACCAGCCCGATATGCAGAATTTTCATGCATATCGTAGCACACGAGAATTTCATACATTAAATATTGCAGAGGCCAGAATAAAAACTCTTTCAACGTCATTGCATTTGCCTGAAATTAATAAAAACGTTTAAACAATAAAGATTACTTTTAGAAAACAACAGAGTAAAATTATAAACTGTAGATAATACGCATAAAATCATCACATGTCCGCAACAACCTCGAGCAAAGCAAGTACAACATGTCACGTACTTATAGTACTTTCACTTGCACAATAGAGTACTCAGTCGTGACGTCACGACTCCACAATGGCGACACAAACACACACAAAGCCATTTACGGTTATCTCCGTCCTGGGCATATCATTGCTTATACTGCATTTAGTCTTAAACTTATTCATTTGAACTTCAAGTCAGACGAAATTTCGATGCATGAATCGGACGAACGTAGCGTAACGTACCCGCGTAGTTCCCGTTCCCGTGGGAGTACGGGGATAAAATATAGGCTATGTTACTCGCTGATGATGTAGCTATCCATTGCTTTATAATATTAGTGTAGATGAATAAGACCTCCATTATTAACTACTTACTACTATTTGTTCAATTAATACTGCGTATTCAGGGTCAGCGCTCAAAACTCGTGACATTTATACTTGTACTTTCACTAGAGAGATTAATCTAAAGAACGTTGGAATGCAACCATCAACATTACGAGGAACGTACAACATATTGGCATGCACTTACATAACAGTGCGTTTGCGTCTTATAAAATCTATCCATACTAATAATATTAAGAGTAAAGATTTGTATGTAAGTATGTTTGTAACGAATTGGCTCAAAAAGTACCGATTTAAAAAACTCTTCCACCATTTCAATGCTACATTATCATTGATTAATATAGGCTATATTTTATCCCCGTGTTCCCCCAGGGGTACGGGTAATACGCGAGTGAAAGCGCGTGTCGTCCGCTAGTAGTACATTTGTGATCTAGAAGACACGTCTCATAATTCTGGTACTATAATTAGCTACATAGACCCAGCTTAAATAGAGTAGGGCAATCTGGGCAGTAATGATATTGATAATTTACATGAATACATAGAAAGTCCAACATCGTTACCCCCTCAAGTCCTCAACAAGACCAAATCGTAACAAGTAACGACCCTGCCAAGGTGTTCAGAAGTATTGACGCAAAAATCGGACCTAAATTTTCCTTTAAGTAAATCTTCACCAAGATTACCAAAAGAATTCGTACAGTTTTGCCAGGAGTTATGACTGATGAGCTCTCAGCAAAAATGGTATACATACAGACAGACAGACATAGACCATACTCACCACAAGACATGTGACTAAATTTATAATTACTTAGTTATTGAAATATGGAAACATTTAAAATAATTTAAGTACTTAAATGGTTCACAGATATTTATTATATGCATATGTAACTAGGTTTAAAATATTGTTTGTTTACCGAAGAAAATAAAAACAAATTACTACTGCGCATTCAAGGACAGCGCTCATAACTCCTAATGGCACCTATACTACGCTGTAGGGTTTCATTAAAGAACCTTCACCATTCTTTCGTCTGATATAACAATTAGCAGTCCTAAAGGCTCTCCCAGTGACCTTCATCCGGCGTGCAACCATTTGAAATTCATTATACTAACATGTTAATGAATGGCGAACCGTAATTGCTGACGCCAATACTATATTAGGTGGTCGCGCCAAATAATCCACTCTGCACATAGTCATGTATGTGACATTCATTCATGTTTTTGTACCATCAGTATGGCAGGTCAACTCTCGGTTTCAACCACGGAATGAATGTGGGCGCCAAGTTCGTGACGAAATGTAAACAAGACTGTAAATATACTATGACTTATGGTTTATTTTACATTGGAAGTTGCGAAATTGCTTTGTATTGTTCTAAACGTTTTGTATTTCTAACTAATGTATGTGAGTCCGGTTGGACTGGTAATCAGCAAGTCGTCTGTAACGTGAAAGGCCTGGGGTTTGGTTTCCGCGCATGATAGAGTGAAAGAGAAGATGGGTCCCAAAATAGCTAACCCATTCATTATATTTGATCCTAATAAGGCACCTACAAGTTTGTAAGATTTCCAAAGAGTGTAATAAGAAATGAATACAGTTTAAAACTCCTTAGACCTACACATGTGCTTCTCCAAAACAATAAGCCAATTGAGACCTTAATCCTCCTTGAATAAAGACAGACCATCATTCATGTCAAACGGACGTCCGTGAAAGAGGTCTGTTTATGATAAGCCTACATTCACGGTTCAGGATTAATTGCATACATTCACGAAGAGAAAACATGGCATAAGCTAAAATATCTAACTAGCTTTTGAATACACATAGCCTATCTAAAAGCTAAGTACATCAAACTAGTTCCTACCCGCAACTTTATCCGCATAAAGATTTTTTAGGAACCCCCTGTCCACGTCCTGTCTTGGGGTTAGAAATAATACACATTCGGCGAAACTTGTTCAGTACTTAGTTTACTTACTTAGTCGAAAAAAAATTTACAGACAAACAGATACACTTGTCCACTTATACTAAATATAAAAATTTACAGACAAACAGATACACTTGTCCACTTATACTAAATATTACTTAATGCGTCACGTAATAAAAAGGAGAGATCGGCATTCTAAATGGCTTCCACTTTGTAGTTTGTTGGCAGATAAATTGTGTACATGGACGAATATTTTTGATGTTCTTAAAACCTTCTTCTAAACAAATAATCACGGCTTCGAATCAACTTTCCTCAAGCACTCCCTCGAATCGAACCCCAATGTGGACTACTCAAGTGTAATATTTACTTTTAATTTATTTATAACCTTGATTTTATCTGAATAAGAAGGAGCAATAACTCAAAATCAAAGGTGACATGACTGCTATTTCAGCCACCCCTACATACAGGGCTGAACAACCCTCTTGTGTCGCTGATTAGCACGTAATTTTCCGGATATTAAGCGAGTGCTCTTGAAGTTGGTATTTTGGCTTTAATTTCGTTCATATTCCGTAACAAGATCTACATTTCAGATGCATCTTTCTCGGATTTTCCTTTCCTTCACCTAAATGACTGCAAACATTTTTCAATGAAATTCTTTTTTGTCATCATTCGTCCGATCCGCACTTCCTACTCTGATGTAGATTTTAATTTCACTTGCCTCTAAAACTCATTACAGTACGAACTCACATTATACCAATTCAAATTTGATATAAAATTAAAAACTTTTTTGCAGCAAAGCAGATTTACGCCGCAGAGCGTTCAGGCCACTATTATATTATCCCAAAAAAAGACGATTTCTGTTGATAGCGAGGGTGAAAAGCACGTGGCTTAGACGCACAAGGTTAGTAGACATATTTAGAACCCCGCCAGGTCAGCCCCGCTAGTGAGGGTTGGGCCGAGAAAGGGCGCGGCATTTCGTCCCACCTTAGGGACTGCGGTACTTTCGTTATTTGTTTTAGTGTCGTCTGCCTCGAGAGACATTATCGAGCTTAGTGTTATATTTAGTCACATTACCATCTTGACTGCCATGTCTCTGGCATTCTGCGGCAATGTAGCATAACGAATCAATATCATTTGATCCACTGTTTGATCCATCGTGGTTTACAGTAAATTACTTACTTATACTAATCTATTTTAAATATACGTGATATATTTTGCATCAGAATTATGGTCAAAAAGACTCATGAATTATAAAACGCTGAAAGAAGCATTATTCATAGAATGTATGATATGATATCGACAGATTTATTAAACGAACTTTCTAATACTATAGTAAAACTATCAACACAGGCGTATATGAGCGAATATGAATACCGTGAACGTAGATAATAAAGCGAATTTAAGAAATGTTAATACTAAAGTATCGCTTACGCCCTATCAAAATTTAAGTAAGTAAGTATATAACCCGACAAATCGTTCACGTTTTTTAAGTGCCCTTGCCTGTCTTTGGGATTGTAACTAGCCTATACCAAATTTAAGTAAAAGACGTGACAAGGTAGCAGACAGATAGACATTTTCTCCCACAAGATCACACGTCAGTTAGATCGCACAATATCCGTCTAACGTTGAAACGAGCAATTCTGGTATATACATATATTTCGGAAACGGCGCCAAAGAATTTCATGGAATTTAGTATGCAGGGGCGATAAATCGATCAAGCTAGCTTTAATTTTTAGTAAACGGACAGGTCACTTTTCCCATTCAGAAATGAAATCGCTGTGCTATCATAATGGAAGACAAAAGGGTCGCACTTTAGCCATCGAATATTAAGCGCTTATTGAATCAGAAGAGTCAGTTCTCCAATAACCGGGTGTCACGTCAAAAGTCCGATATCCACCGACCTCGCCGCACTCTCGGACACAACCTTCACCTAAAAGCCGAGATATAAGCTGTTTGCTGTTTATACTAAGATAGGTCTAGATAAGTTTGGCTCGGCTTTCATTCTGTCTAGACATTTTATGACACGATGTTACGAACTCTGTTGAAATTCGTTTTAAGTAAGTATGCGTCGTTAACGAGTTCTCGTGTTCTCGTCCCACTGCATATAAGGTAATTTATGACGACATGAAGCGAATTGATTGATCACAACGTTGTGTTGCTTCTAGAAATGTCAGTAAGTAATATGTCACCTAGTTGTTTTAAGCAGTTACCATATATTGTGAGTATGTACATTATGGGGTACAGGGGAATATTAACTTTAATAAGTGAGTGCGTACCTAGTTACGCTGTAGGATGATTAGATGTTTTCGGGGATGACAAAACTTTCGAATCTTCGACATCAAGAATGTGTCACTGCGTCTTATATAACCATGCAGTGTAGCATCGAATGCAATCATAATTAGGGGTATATTACAATCTGGCCCGCTTAAATAAGCTAAAATAAGGGCAGAATGTTATTGGGTTTATCAATCAACTCCTCAGATCGCTGTCCGTTGTAAAATCCGCAGACAAACACAAGTAAACAATGTCTCTCATTATTAGTAGGCATACATGCACGCCATTTGGCACAAAAACATACTCATATTATGAAAATGATTTATTCGTCGAAAAATTACCACAGGTTCGGAAACTAGCCTTTCGAGAAGAACCAACAAGGAAATCAGCCAGGCATTATGCCTCCTTCGCCGAATGAGTTCACTCACACCGATATCCTAACCAAATAAGTATAACACTCGAACATTCTCCCTACGCAAATTCTCCTAATAAGACATCTCTACAGAAGGATTATGTTATGATCTTTACACGTTAACACGGCTCAGGCCCACGGCCACTCGTGGGCGTACTTACACCATATGGTCACAATCACATTTGTGTAATCATCCAATGACACAATTATGGCAATGACTTTAAGCATTCGACTTTTCCTATAATTATGTCGTTAACATTTTTGTTAAGTGTAAAATTAAAAATATTCTGATAAAAGTAGGGCCCACACTGAATTAACCTTTAATCTTCTAAGTAGTGCCGCTTGTAGCTTTGCTCGTGTGTAATTCGACCCAGACCCCCTATTTCACCACCTTGGTGGTTGAATTTCAGAGAACCCTTAGTGGATCCTCACAAAAACACACCCTCCGACTTTCATGTCTCAGCTTATATTGAATATGCCGGAAAAATGAGTTTTCTGTCAAAACGGGTCAGTCAGGACTTTTTGTTTCATGTGTGTATAGATTATTTCAGCTCATAACCAATTCTCAACCATCGGAGCAGAACAACACATCAAAAAATACGTATTATACTAACGAAAAGATCGTAAATATAATTTAATTGCCGTTAACAGACAAACTATCCGTCGCGTCGCCATCAAAAACACCGCGACTGTTACGAAACAAAACGTTACAAAATCAATTCCAACTTTAAATTTAGGCAGAAGGCGCGAAAACTGATGCAAACAACTGGCCAGCAACATTGACTCACAGTGTAAATATAGATATATTATGAGTTATATCACCTGGCAACACTGTTATATTTACGCGCGCAATTTAACTTGTACTTGTTATGCTTCAATAACTACAATTCAGAATCTTTATTTTGTCTTTGGATAGCCAGGCCATGAATTTAAATATTCACTCATTAGTTCACCTAATTACTTACGATCAATTCTGGTGGCCAAAACAATTAAATACAATATGTTTGTCATCGAAACGATACCAAGAAGTTTATGTATTACGAGGGTATTACTGTAAGATAACTTTTGAGCTATCTTAGATATCATGACTATCTGAGATCATGTATTTTTGAGAGACTGCATTTGTGCAGTCTCTCGAAAATACATGATCTCAATCCGTCATTGGTCCTTCGAGCGCACAAAATAACTTACAAATCAAACAGCTAAAGCATCGCTTGATTCGCTTCGAGTTGCTCACATTTTAGTGTCGGGCGATAAATATACTGTATTATTAGTTTTGCTTGCATTGAAAGACTTTGAATCATTACTTTGCATTCGTCATAGTCTGACTGCTAATATAACAGCATATATATGGGGAAAGGAAGACCTAAGAAACGATGGATGGATTGTGTGAAAGATGATATGACTAGAATGGGAGTGAATACAGATATGACGGCTGATAGAGTGAAATCGAAGAGAACAACACATTGCGCCGACCCCAAATAACATGGGATAAGGGCAGGAAGATGATATATAGCAGCATTAGTATAGAACACTGCTCACAAGCTTTACTTTATGGCGAAGAAATCAGGGAGAATACGTCTAAGACAAAAATCAAGGATATTGTAAAAAGTCGAGTCGAGTTTCAAACGATTTATAATTTTCTTTAATAAAGATAAATAGGTGTTCAATAATCAATGCTATTTGTATCGATTAAAGTACCATAGAACCAAAGAATCCAAGAAAAGTCCGAAGACTAGTTTGGCTAACGTAACAATTATTTAGGAGGCAAAGCACTTGAGATGAGTTGAGTTGTAAACGACTGGATGAGTATTGCATTTGAAATAAAAACTGTATATCAACTTTACCACTTTGTCAAATATTATCCTTAAAGAGGTTTTTACAAAGGTCAAAAATACTCAAGAGATGTGAAGTACTTATGCTATTATAGAACTGTGACGAGCATGATAAATATTTAAAGTGGATGTCCATGAATCCATTATTCACGGACTCTTGGCGGGCCAAAAAGATTTACTGGAGTGAAACTGACGTGTGTTAGCGTACTATTACTTGTGTTAACTATTCGATACATTTAGATTGCTGCAAAGACCAATCGTGTCATTGTGCACACATTAGCACTTTAATTCTACATCAAATATAATTTTTATTGATAACGCATATTGCGACATTCCAGGCTATTTTAATTACGATGACATATTCCAGCGCCAGCATTTTTCAGTTTTAAATATTCTTCATAAGTAATTTATTTCTGCCTCGTTAAACTAGAGGTTGCACAACAAATGGTACTATGGATGACGAGGTCCTGGGTTAGATCCGACAAAGTAATATTGGGTTTATCCTGTAATTTCCCAGTAGCAGCCCAGAGTCGAGATAAGTGCCCGGGTTAATGGCAATGGACTCATTCATTATTACATGGGACTTTAGCATAACTGGCGAAACATGGATGCACTATAAAATACCACCTCTGTTGTTTATGATAAATCAATCGTGTCAACAAAAATCATCTACCCATATCCAAAGTTCCAAAGCTTAATCATCTTAAGCCAAATTTCAAAATCGCCCCCAAACTGTGCCCCAGAATTCCTGACTTCTATTAGTTCTGTTTGACATTATCATGGGTATCTAATGAGTGACGTGACGATGTCCCACAGATAAACAATGACTCCCAAGCAGATAATATCATGTTGAACGTCTGAGTCTGTAATTAGGGCAGGTGGGCAGCTCGCTTCCGTTATCTGCGGCCTCCAGCTATTTGCGGTGGCACTCGGCCCTTACTCGAGGCCGAAACATTATGACTCTATATATTTAATATTGATTGTAAAGTTGTAGTAGTAGTACGCTTCTGCCTCCACCAGAAGCAACCTGAATAAACCATTAGATACATTTGAGGATAATATGTTATCGGCAGGACAAATAAAACGATGAATAGATTGTGTGAAAGATGATATAGCTAGAATGGGAGTGAATACAGATATGACGGCTGATCGAGAGAAATGTAAGAGAACACATTGCGTCGACCACAAATAACATGGGATAAGGGCAAGAGGATGATGATGGACAAATAAAACATACGCGTCTTACCATCACGCTGATTCTCTCACGGGGTTAAAGACGAAATAGTGAACCACTTTATTATCCCCACAAATTGCAATAGCCAAGATGAATGCGTCCAACCCGAGCACACAGAATTACTTCATGCCCAGTTGTTGTGTGTTTGCCTTCCAAATCACGCCATTGAAGGTAACATTTATAATCGGCTCTTATACCTTTCCTCACAAATCCTTCATATCATTTCACTCACGACAAAATAATGGCGGTACTGCAAAGTACGGACCTTCGATAAAGTCTCATCTAATTAAAATAGTTATTTTGAATTTAATGTTGGTTGTATAATTTGTACCTAGGTATATAGCATGTCAACTTATCAATTATACCAACCTATATTTATACCCTTGCTTGAGCAGTTGTTCCAGAATCAGTACCTGCTTAGGTTCCAATATAAGTACGTAATTCTGTCTGTCTCGCCGTGTCAGTGACCCGAGGACTTCACGCTCGGATGCAGACATGTTAGACGCGCGACATTGTTCTTTGGTTTCATATCATTTGAATTGATAGCTTCATTACAATGATGCATAGACATCATTGTAGACTTTTAGAAACATAATAAATTGATTAAGTACCGACAACCCACATACAGACCAAATACAAATTCGCTGAGCATAGCGATTCTTCAAGATATGCTACAGGCACTAGAGTAAACACCTATAATACTTATCTATATCTACTACATACATCTATACAGATAAATAAAATTGAAGGGTCTGTTTGTAATTCTAAAACAACAGCTTATCACTAAATGCATATGGAAGTATACACGCTACAGACACTAAAAAACCAAGTTTGAAAATTTTTCTCTGTCTGTCTGTTTGTTCCAGGTAATCGCTGAAATGGCTGGACCGATTTTAACGGGACTTTCACTGACAGGTAGCTGATGTTTTAAGGAGTAACTTAGGCTACTTTTATTTATTAAAAATATTAGGGTTCCGCGACAATAATGGTTGAGGAGGGCGATGGCTGGCATTCTCGTCATACTTGTGAACAGGTGCTGCTTGTGGGGGCTGGTCATCTCAAGCTACGCATTTAGATATAAGTAGAACTACTAGACTTTTTTTTATCTTAATTTTTATCGACATTTGTGCATTGGAACTGTGTCCATGGGCTTACATGTCTCAAGTGATTTACTTTGTTGTTTTTTAAATTGTATAAGAGTTTCTTGCCAGCTTCTTCTCAGTAAAAGCAACCTTCCCAACCTGGCGGTAGCATGTATAATCCTGTATAACCATGTCGTTCTGAAGATTTGAAAGTGCTTTGTGGAAAGTCTAATCGAATAAGATATTTTTGACTTTGACTTTGACTTTGAAACTAAATCTACGCGGGTGAAACCGCGGGCACAGCTAGTGTTCAATATGTTCAACCAAAAAATTTAATAGACTAATAAATGCATGACGAATCAAAGCTTTTGTTAAGCCTTGTCTATTTTACATGTAGAACAAACTATTACTTAGTTAAAAAGTCAGTAAGTATTTACTGCAAAAATGTTTACAGCATCTGAACATAATCTAAACCTATTGATAAAATATATAGACCAAATTTGTTCAAATAATAAAGGTAGACTGTTGAATCACTTGATTACATTTGCAAATTATTTGATATTGGTTAAACGAGAGCCTGACTTAAATTGATGGTACAGTACATGTCAAGCTGCTTCCATATAAAAATTTGGTTGATTAATTCATATCATCAAAATTTTCCATGGAATGCTTTGCATGTGTTATAAGGACAACAAGACAATTTTTTAAAGGGTAAGAAACTACTTAAAGTAATTAAGTACTTACTTACTTAATATTTTTTATTTTGAAGAAAACTATGAGTTTAAAATTTGTTTATTTCTCTATTCATCCTGACCCTTTCCCTGACCTGTAAACTTCATTTCCCGCTCCATAATAAAACAAGTTGCTAATTTAAAGTTTGTGAATCATAAAGCCATAACCCAAGAACAGAACTGCAATAAGGCATAAAATGATTTTAATTAAATCAATTCACAGAAAATCATTGACACATGTTTTCTTATAGCTGACGATGCATATTGAACCTTATGTAAACACAACAATAACTAAAGTCGCTGAATCAGTAACATCCTAAATTTAGACTGGTTAATCATTGGTTAAATAAACAGTTGATTGGTTTACTCACTCATTAGCTGGGTGTAAGGTCTAAAGGAGGACTGAAAGTGTAAGCATGGAGAACAGAACTCAAACTCAAACTCAAAAATATCTTTATTCAATTAAGTACTTAAGACTTTTTACAAAGTACTTTTCAATCGTCAGAATGACATAATTATACAGTATTATACATGCTACCGCCAGGTTCGGAAGGTTGCAAGAACAACAAAGAAGAAAAAAAGAAAAATGAGAAGAACTTGGCAAGAAAATAATTACTTAATTACTTAAGTACTTAAGTAAGTACTTACTTACTTCTTTCAAAATTATTTCAAAAATATAAGAAGTATTGATTAACTTAACTTTTTCTAATAACCTACACCTACTTAATTTGATTTCATACAGAAGGAATTTATTCTAATAAGATTCTACTATTTAGCATAAGTACATGGTTATGCTGACTTCAATATTGTATGGCTTTGGTTATTAATTTATATTGTTGCTTTAATATAGTTTCTTATAGGTATCTAAAAGACTATGTTTAAGGACTCAAAGATGACTTAACAATTGTTAAAAATAACTTCTCTATGCAGCATACTAATGATCAAGTGACTTTAGATAAGTCTAAATAGATGATAGCTTTTGGATAGTCAGTCTGATTCAGAAGTTTCCCGTCACAAGTTATGGGCACTGGACCTTGAATGTACTGCAGTAATCTTATAAGTCTGTCTTTGTCGTTCTGTATGGCGCGACGCGAATAAATTACAGCGCTCATTACTCGTGACAGCACCTATAAGTACTGATTAATTGAGTGCAAAGTTTATAGTGATGACGCCTCATGGTCACGTATTACTGACTGAACTGAACAGTCATACCACTTATGAAGATCCAAGGTTAAAGGCCGAGCTACCCCGATGCAAGTATCAACTCTCCAAAACGAGTAATTATCGATAACATACCGGAGAGGCTGAATCATCGACCGGCCGATGCCGCGCTAGATGACATAATACGCCGATTATACAAAGTTTACGTGAGCAGTAAACAATAATCGCAACATTTGACACCTACACGAGAAAAGTAGAACGGTACACAACATTCTATTAATAATATTGAGATATATTCGCGACCTTACCTGCTGAGCAACAGGTTCCAAAATACTCTCGATGATTTTTGTGTGAAACACAGGCATTGTTATTTCTTGTTATCGCACTTATTCACATCAGATAGGTATTTAAACACAAATAAAAGCCTTCGCACAAAATTCACAAAATAAAATTAAAAACACAACCAAACCACACGAGTTACAGAAAAACACTAAAAAAACGCGAGTTTTTCGAACTCATTGACAGGATGGATGGACCCAGAACTTATGACATTGACAGCTGTTATGTGTCATTCATATAAACGTCAGATAACGTCCATAGATATACAATGAACTACACCACCAGCGTCGTTATCACAGACAATTTATTATACATTAAAAATCAGAATATAATAAGAAAATCAGCAAGAATAGCGTCTTTGAATATTGTACAAGAAAGAACTTCTAATAATTTGCAGAAATTTCCACCTAACTATACGAAATCATGAAATCAATGAAAACATTACATTTGGTATTCAAATTTTATTTTCACTTAACAAAAAATCTTACAAATTATTAAGTCTTTAAAATTACGTGCACATTTATAAACCTGAAGAAACATATTATAGTAAAAACGTAGATACCTATATAAATATTAAATCATATCATTCAATTAAGATTGGTAAACAGTAAAATATTTTGGTTAAAAAAGGGCAAATGTCTCACTATAAATAACAACCTAATGAGGTACAAACACCGAATAAAATATAGTACGTAAGTAAAGATCACAGAATCAAATAATACTAAGTCAGGAAAGAATGACTGTATGTAGTAACAGCAAAATGTAGCTCACCATTTTGATTGGTATTGCTGGTAACATTGAACTACCTACTAAAAAACAAAAAGAAAAGTGCTTCAACGTGGCTTAGCGTGGCTTCAACGGGAAATAAGAAAACCATAGGAAAGTAAAGTTGGCAATAAACTTTAACATTAGGTCCTTTGTAGTAAAGACAATTTTCGGAATAGTTACTCATCACGTCATGATATTTTGAGCTATTTTCAGCATGAAATTGTATAAGGTCTTAACGGTTATTTTGTGCATAAAAATCATCAAGTTACAAAAAAACAACAGATTCCTCAAAAATGTTTTGATACATTCGATGTAGACCGATTCGTCAGCACGTTTTAATGTAGTTGTAGGTAGCTGGTCTTAATAGCAACTATGAGGAAAGTAGGTAATACTGACAGTGTGCCTGCTGGGATCAGCAATGGAATATTCCTAAAAAAAATTTCTAAAATCTTATACCTGCAAAGTTGCATCATAAAACCTCTTCAAAATATTCAACCGATTTATTCTAGAATTATACTAAATATAATGTTATTATAGATACTCCACGATATCGCATTTGATAGAGATATTAGGGCAACTGACTCCGTAGGTCAAGTTCAGGCCGTGAGGTTGACTCTTATGGCGCTCGGTGAGCAGTTTATGGAATATTGGTAGAATTGCACACTCGAATAGCTCCGACTCCGAACTGGCCGTGTACATCTTGCGCTGTTCAGCTGAGTCCTGACGCTTGAGGTCACTTCGCCCATACGTTGCCGATTTGCGCTCCTCACGTTTGTTTGGCGACCCTTGAAGAAGAGAAAATTGAAATTAAACGCGGATTATGAAGTACTAGAAACTTCAGCGTATTTATTGCAAGAGTTTTTAAGTCCAAAATAATATCTGCAAAAGGATTCTTTAGAAACATTCGTGGGTCTTTAAATAATTTCGAACTTATAATGATTAAGTAAGTACTTATAGTCCGTTACTTACCAGATTTATGTCTTGACGCTACATTGGGACTGCTTTTGTGATGATCTGGTCTCGGTGGGTGAGACGCCTGTGTGAGTCTTGGCGAGTCTCCCACTCCTTTCGCCCTCTTCAAGGGCTCAGCTTCTTGCTTCAACCGTTTTGCGGGTGACTCCTGACATTTAGATACCCTTATTGTATCAGGGTCGGGCTTCCAAGACTCGTTCTCCTGTGGCACATCTGGTAAAGGTTTTTTGAGCACATCTTCGTTTCTTCGCGGCGTGGATTCCAGCTTTTCTGTTCTGTCTTCGTGATACGATTTGATCTGCAAGAAAATTTTAAAAATGTATAGATTCTCCATAAACTTCTAGACGAACTACATGGGTTGGATGTCGGTATCCTTACTTGTGCTGAAGACTGTCTTCTTTTCGTTTGAGTTTGTTGTGGGGGCGTACTCACAGGTTGAGGGAATTCTGATCCTCGACGCTAGAAGTGGGAAAAACTGGTAAGTTACAATCAAAAGCGACATTCAGCTAGTTTTTATGTGATAGGGATTTATGAATCTATATTTTGTTGGAGGAAATTTCTGGGTCCATAATGACTCCGGATTATTATCACGTTCGGTTACCTTTGCGAGTCGATCAGTCATCCTCAACGTGTCTGCTTCTCGATAGCCTTCAGGAGTGCCGCCTCTAGTAGTTATAGCTGAAAACACATCAAACATTATAATTACCTATGGATTGGAAACCATAGATATATTATAAGCACAAGTCATTTTAAAATTGACATACTTATATCACCATTGATGGAAACGTTTGACGCCCTTCTCTCCAATGTTCTAGATTCAGGCTCTCTGCAGATAGCAAAAGTATCAATTAGGTCGATTATCATTATCTGTGATCAGTGTAATACCCCTGCTTGAAATACACATATTGATGTCAAGTCAGTTCATTAGCAATTCCAATATCGCTTACCCTGTGGCGATGCCCCTTTAAGATACTGTCTTTAAATTCTACCTACCTGTGATGAGGTGATGTTGATTGCTGTCTGCTCTTCTCTGACACGCTCCTCTGCATAGGTGTGTGGTGATGAGCTGAATGAAACGAAAATTATTGCAATATTCAAGATATCATCAAGGGAGATTGTTATTACCGGACCTGTCAATCTTGAAATAGAACTCAATTTCGATAAATTAAGAGCATGCTTTATTTGCTGCAAAGTTTCATTGTTTCCCAGACAAGTAGCACCCACTTTAATGGTGGTATAAAATTTTCTGAAGATTGTAGGAACTGTACGTGACTCACCTGGTGGTGATTTCTGACAAATATATTGGAAGGTATTCGTATCCCAAAGGTCACTCTGAACCACTATAAAGTTCTCCTTCTTTCGCTTCTCTGAATCTCTTCTTTGACCTAGAAAAACAAAGATTTATATCAAAGTCAAAATTCAAAAATATCTTTATTCGATTAGACTTTTTACGAAGTACTTTCAATCGAAGGACTCATAATGGCCTTAGACAGTTAAAAGATGGTCAGTCTAGCTAAGTTCTTGCCTTCCTACATCTGTGACCTTATAGCATGATATCCAATCGCAGCAATGTAAGTGAGTACGCAACTACGCACCAAGTAGTGGCAGGTTGCAAATTTTTAGTATACCTAAACCCTATTTATATATCAAAATATTCGGATAAGATACTAACAAGCTTTCCTTCTTTCTATGGAAGAATAGTCGTGATCAATATCCAGAATATCTTCTGGTTCCTGTTTCGGCTTTGGTGTTACAGGAGGTGGTGTATCTCTTTCTTGACCTGAAAGAAACATTACGTGAAATATACAATTGGTTTTATTAGGATGCCGACCTCTATGATGATCTAATTTAAGGATCAGATATTGTATTTGTTATTTTTACATCACATGAATTAATACATTTGTATAAATAATTAAAAAATGAAGCTGATGTAATGAAACGGTCTCACTGCCTAATCCATCATCATCATTTCTCTACTAACTCCGCGGTACGGAGTCAAGTCGACCGGTTACACATCCAATTACTGGCTGTGGTTGCTTAACTTCTCTGAGTCCTCCTGCCTCATCTGTCTGAAAATGTACCCTCTTATGAGTAGTTTTATATATAATCTCCTTACCTATGACTTTCCTCTCAAAGTTGGGGGGCGGCAGGTCGTCCTGGTCGAGCGAGACGTGCATGAGGTCGGTGAGCAGCGCGGCCTGGCTGACGCTGGACATGCGGCGGTGGCGCCCGCTCTTGTGCTCCCTTGAAGGCGTCGTCTTCGGCTCTTGGGGTTTCACTGGTTTCTTTTGAAGCTCTGGGGTCTGAAAGGAGAGTGTATTTTTCTAATAGTTTCTACAGTGCTATTCATTTGGTTTGTATGTTATTGGCATTAGTTTAGAGTGCACTATTGGTATAATATCAATAACGTCAAAGCTTTGCACTTTATGAAATAACTAGCGGACGTCACGCGGTTTCACCCGCGTAGTTCCCGTTCTCGTGGGAGTACGAGGATAAAATAGCCTATATTATAGGTCCCAAACTGCTCTTCCTCTTCTTACTCCAAATTTTTTACTGTGCAAGCTGTTCATCTTTGGAATTCACTTCCTTCATCAATCAGAGAAGCTCAGTCTATTTACTCCTTCAAAAGACTTTTGTATGATTATTATATATCTCTTTAAATAGTATATAGTATTCTTTGTTTTTTTGTAACTTTTGTGTTGTATGTATATTATGTATTATATTTATTTATACCTAGTCTCCCTTTCTTTGTCTCACACACCTGCCTTCAATATTTTTCATATCGCTGTTTCCATGTACCCTAAGGTTGTCTGGTAGAGATCGCTTTAGCGATAAGACCGCCTTTTGTTACCATACTTTAATAATTCTTCCTTATGTATATACTATGTATTATGGTGTGCAATAAAGAATATTATTATTATTATTATTATATTAATCGCTGATGATGTAGCTATTCATTGCTGAAAGTATTTTCAAGATTGGTCAAGTAGTTTCGGAGCCTATTCAAACAAACAAAAAAAACAATAAAATCTTTTCTCTGTATAATATTAGTGTATTTAATAATTTTGATAGTAACTTGTAACTATCATTCAATATTATATAGGTCTTGCTTTCGCAACTTCTATAGTATAGTTAAGCAAATCAGAATCATTACCTTATTAACTTTTGGAGGAGCAGCCTTTGTGTACATAGGCTCCTGCATCTTAGCTGGAACTGATTTGGCAGTAGATGTTTCGGTGGTCTTCAAAGATGGTATAGTCTTCGCTTCAGCTTTGGCTGGCTCTGTTAGCTTTATTGTTGATTTTGGTATTGGTTCTGATGGTTCCTGTAATAAATTGGAAACATTTTGTATAGTGATGTTGTAATAATAGGCTCAGAGTAAAGGCTTTTCTCCATACGGTTTCGTTGATCAAGGTTAATTTTTACAGAGTAATGTATTTACAGAAATTATATTCGCCTTGAAAGAAGGAAGGAACTGCACGAGATGCGATATGAGATAGGGCACAAGACTGCAACAATCATGTGTCAACATAAAGTGGCATCTAATAATGATGATCCTTTTTCATTACTAGGTAAAATGATGTGGACTGTTCCCAAGATACAGACCTCAGAAGTCCACCCATAGGGAAGCTTCGCGAGCTGGTCTTTCTCCGGCACAGCTTTGGAAGTGGGCGGGCTGGAGTAGTCAAGATGTTTGAAAGACACGTTTTTAGTGTGCTCCTTCTTGGGCTCTTTAGGGGGAGGAGGTTCTTTAACTGGCTCCGGAGGGGCTGATGGCTTAGGTCTAGAAAAAAATAAAGTTTATAGATCTCATCATGCTCTAAGGGTTCAAGTAAACTTAAAAAACAGGTAAAGATCTTTATATGATTACTTTATTTAATATTCACAAAATATTATTCATGCTGTTCATCCCCTTCAGCAGATGGTAAGTGATTAGGTATACAATTTTGGAAACACTCACTTGTCCAAAGCTTGTTGGTTCTGTAAGTTGATGTATTCAACCTCGGCTCCCGCTGAGGCACTCAAGCTGCATACTGATGTGATGTCACTGGTTTCTGTAGAGCACATTTATGTAACTTGCAAGTCGTTATGGTGCATGAACAAATTTTGGAATAGAATTTACGTCAATTCCAGAAGTCAAAAGAAGAAGTCTTCTTGACTCCATCATCAGAATAGATTGTTGATTCGAACGACGCACGTGAAGTTCAAGCTCAAAAAGAAATTCGATTCAAATGGTACCTACCAGGATGACTCAAATTCTCTTTTGGCAAAGGCAGTCTTGTCTTCTGCGTGGGCAGCGACCGCGAGTCTCGCGTTGATGATGACTCGGATCCCGCGTCACTGCCCAGTTTACTCAGTAACATCTGGCAATGCAAATATAAAATGCAAAATAAGATCTGAGTGTACTACGAAAGGGATTGATATTGTATGGTGCCACTATCGTGGAATCATAAAGGTGGCAAATAAGCAGTGTAAAATCCATCTATAGAAAATGGATACACTTTACGTTAAATTATACTTTTAAGCGTTCATAGAGCAGTCCAACTGGAGCAGAAGACTTTTTAAGGCCTTTACCTTTATTCGCAAAAGGACAGATTCTCAAAATGACAGAAATGTTTCCGACAGTTCTACACACGATAATTTACAGAAGGGTAAATGCTAAAAGCTATTCCTCATGATACTTATACCAGAGGCAAACTTAGATAGGCATACATTACATTAGATAACGTTATGTCCTTTTGCAAATAAAAAAAATAAAAAAGATAGATGTGACCTATTCCTCCTATTACAGGTGAAGTAATAAATCTCCCGAGGGCAGCCTGTGCTAGCAGAACGAGTTTCACACAAGTGATAATATTCAACAGAAGCCGCTTACCATCATGATATAGATGGATGACTACCTGCAACTCATTCTCCTTGGCCTGCAGCGTGCGCCGGTAGCGGTTGTTGTAGGTGCGCAGCTCCTTGAGGCGCCGCTCGAGCTCGGGCCCCGGCGAGCGGCACTCGTGCGTGGAGGCCGGCCGCAGCGTGGCGCGGATGCGGGTCGGCGCCGAGCCCGGCTGACCGTTGCGGCGCAGCTCTAGCAGCTGGGGGAACAGGTGCTTTACGATTATCTATATTTTAGGTAGCAAGAAAACGTCATGGAGGGCTCGTATAGATTTAACAATGTTTGAAAGTCGTCAGGTTTCGTTTTGTTTCAGCGAGACCTGAAATGTGCCTCGGAAAAATTATCAACATGTTTAAAAGCGTTGAAGTATTTCAGGTGTGATGAGGTAAACGTCGTGCAATAAAACCTGCGAAGAAATTCTTCGTCGAACTATAAGATGTTCCACCTGTGGGAGAGTTGAACTGGCTCATTATCCTTTCCTACCATTACGCAGTGCAGCTTACCTTGGGTACGAACACCAAGCACAAAGTTCCCGTCGTACAGAATATAATGAAGATGCCGATGAGCACGAATAAAACGTCTTTGTGATCTTGCAATACCTGAAAAAACCAACAGATTTTATTAAAGGATTCATTCGAAGAAATTCCATCTTAAACATGGAGCATTTAGAGTACATCTTACCAAAGCAATAGCAGCTCCCATGATGCACATGATGAGCACGTTGTAGACGGAGAGGCCAATATGCTGGGAGTCGTTGAGAGCTGGTATGGAGACGTGACGGGTCTCCCAAGCGAGGAATGCTCCGAAAACCTACAATGAATATTATGAGACTGGCAATTGTTTTGATTGATGAAACAAATGAATAGCAAAGTAATTGAATGCTGTGGATTATCCATCTATAACGTCTATAATGTCATCTTATTAATACTGACCAGTAAAAGACCTTTGTAAGCATAAATGATTCCAATGAAGATAGTCATCCTCTCCGACTGGCAGTATTCGTTTTCTTGGACTATGACTATGTCTTCGCTCGTTGGATGAGGCTGGAAGTATAACAATCTGTCAGTATGTAGCGCGACGGTATATTGTCTAAGAATTTGAATCTAAATGCCTTTCTAAACTTGACCGAGATAACTTACGTAAGGATCCATCTGCTTCGTAGCTCGGTAGAAAGGGTCAGAGACCTGCCAGGTAGTCATGATGGCCAGGTCGATACATAGCAGTACTCCCACTACCATAAACAGCTGATAGTCCTTGATTACCTAGAAATATAGGAAAGTTATTTGATGTCTAAATTCCATTACTAGCTTTCTTTCGGAAATTATGAATTTTGAACGTGTGATCTATTGCATTCTACTTTGTATTGCGTTCTAGAGGGTTCGTTAACAAACAATGAAGTCGTAAAAAGGGATCTTACTGTCTCGTACTCTCATAATGGTCTCGGTCGAAAACATCTTTGGCAACCGATGCAGGTCAGTTGGAGGCCTAAAGTCTAACAACTGGTTTAGCCTAGATTACTGATTTTCCTCGAAAGTCAGAAGGCAGTCACTTCGTAGAAAAGCCTCATCGGGTTGAATCAAGTGCCGACCCCAACAATCTATGGGATGGTGTCAGGAAAATTATGATAAGATTGAAAAAGCGCGAGTGTGTTTCTTGATTTTACTAGAAGTCTTATTAGCAATGGCTGACACTATCAAAACACTTTCTTCCAACCTTATTAGCAGGACAGATATACCAAACCTTCTTATTAAGCTTGACATCAGTGAAGATGGAGTGAACTCTCCAAGTCTTAGAGAACATGGCTCCAAAGGCGAGGCTGAATCCAGCCATAAGAAGCCAGGCCCTAGCAGTGCAGATGTACGGGAACGCAGCTGTGGAAATAGAAGTCATACTGAAGATATTACTCAAAGATTTAGATTTAAAACTCGTAGCAGTAATGATATGAGGTATACAAACTGACCATGATGAAGATCTTACATTTAAGGATGCCTTTCATAGTTATTTTAGGTAGGTATTTATTTGGATAGTTACGTTATTTTTAATAATGCTTACATGCGTTGTAGCCAAAATGCAATCTTAATTAGGACTGTACATGATGAGGGTGATTGAAGACTAGGCGCGATACACACAAGATAGACAAAATGCGATGATCACATAACAGTGAATAAAGCAGAAAAAGCAAACATAAAGTGATACTGTACATGACGGTGCATTAAGAATAACATAGAATTTTTTACACATACCATTGACATAAGCGGATGACGTAAAAACAGAAACCAAAACTTGGAAACATGCTGGCGACTCCAGTGACCTAGAAAATAGCCTAGGTCTTTCTCAGAAAGAAAATACATTCTCAAAATTCAAGGGGTTAAGAGTCAATACAGACGAGCTGTTCTAACTATCCAATTGCCAAAATGCCATTCTAGAGCAGTTTAGAGAATCTACAATTTCTTGAATCTGCCATTAAGAATTAGGAGTAGCTAACAATAAGAGTGTTGCTTGCAATGTAACGTATTATTCCGACATCCACATCATTGTGGCAGTTGACTGGTAGAACAGCTAGTCAGCATAGACCCTAAGTTCCCAAAATTTGGTTGATGGGATCCACATTGCCCAGGGTTGTAAGCTGAAGCTTGAGGGTTGGGAGCAAGCTTTACCTCCTCGCGGCGTGTCCTGAGAAAGACCTAAGAATCAATGGTTTTGATGAGTTCATGGACCAGCGTGAGATGATGTGCTAGCGCCATGCGAGACGAAATGTGACGAAATTTTAGTTTTAGTTTTGTTTTTACCTAGAAATATTAGGAAAGTCGCAATTATTTTATTCTAAAGATTTCGTGATGATTAGAATACCTAAAGACTTATGAACTTTTTCGTTTTCCAAATAGAGAAGGAGAATGTTTTTAAACGTACGTTTTACTATTGCTTACTGTTTCAAGGTTTATCTTTCTTCGCTTGATATAAATTATCGGTATTCATAAAATCTTACTGTATGCCTATAATAAATATTACCTTAGCCTTCGCATGGGGCGAGCAGGCTAAAAAGAATCTTGTAATATTCAACGAGAATTATACACCTTAAATTCCTCGAAGTGATTGCCAGATCTCAAACAAAAACAAACAATTTAGAACAAGTTTCAACAAGAGTCCACATAAAAGAACAGACTGATGAATATAATAGTGAATTAGGAGACGCACATACAGATGGAACAGCACATACCGATACTGCTGAGGCTGGAGTCGAGGCCGAGGAAGATGACACTCAAGTACGTGAGCATACAACCCACGATGATTAAGTTGTTCAGGTGAGGCGATGACATTTTAATGTACCTATACAAAATAAAATATACTGTAGTATCATAGCAAATATCCAGCCAATACTGCTCAAATGCATTATTACTTAAAGATGAGCTCGCCTCTCGGGCTTAACTATTACTTAATAATAATAGACTCTATGAATTCTCACTTCAATGTTGATAGCCTACCTCTGGTTCCTATAATGTATGTTCATGGCTAAGAATCCGGTGGCGAGGAGTATCCCGAGAACAGAGCAGCAGACCAGAATTGTGTAGATAGTGATGTTCACTTGGGTGTGCTCGATCAGGCGTAGGGTGCGGTCCTTTGGTGGGTTTCTGGGAATTTATACAGAGATGATTATAGCAACCACTAGAATGTAAAGAATCAGAATTTAAAGTAAATATCTAAGATCTTTGCTTTTAAGAATCATTTCGAGGATTTATCATTTTCAATCAGTCGCCTTCTTTGGTAATGAAAATGAAAATGAAAATGAAAAATATTTATTCAGTTTAGGCCCTGGTAAGGCACTTATGAAAGTCGAGAATTTACCACCGATTCGGAAACTAGCCTTCTGAGAAGAACCGGCAAGAAACTCAGCCAGGCATCATGTACATAACATCGAAACAATATAAATCATAATGAAATCATAATACAAAATCAAATTTGATAATAGGTATAAATATTCACAATAGTGACAAATTGTATTAGCATGCAAGTCATTATAAAACAAAATCAAAGAGATAAAAAAATAACAATACCAGATAGATTTACAAGTGTTTGCATACCATGTATTTGCCAGGAGCTACTTGTGCAGAGTGATTTACCTAGTTCCATATATCCTTGTCATTTATATAATCCGAAATTTTATAATATGCTTTCTTCATCAAAACAGTTTTGACATGTGTTTTAAATTTATCATAATTTAACGCGATTATTGATTGTGGGATTTTATTGTAGAAGCGAACACAGTTCCCCATGAATGATTTATTTACTTTAACTAATCTGAATCTAGGAGCCATAATTTTGTGTTTATTTCGCGTACAAATCGAATGAACATCACAGTTTAAATTAAAGAGATGAATGTTTTTTTTCATGTACAATAAATTCTCATAAATGTAAAGTGAGGGTAAAGTGAGTATATTAATTTCTTTAAATTTATCCCTCAAGCATTCACGGGGTTCCAACGAGTATATTGCCCTGATGGCTCTTTTTTGAAGTATAAATATAGAATCTAGGTCTGCCGCGGAACCCCATAACAATAAGCCATATGACATAAGACTATGAAAGTAATAAGACCTTACGCCATTTAGAAGGATGAGCTCGGTAAATCGAATATTTGTTGTAATACGTAAGACTTACTTCCCAAACCATTTGAATGAATCTCCACTACTGAGGTCCAAATGATCCCTTTCAGCACAGTACTCCCCCACTTTAACTTCCCCGATATCATCTCCTTGGAATTGTTTCAGAAGAATCGACGCTTTGCGCTCATTATCGTAGAATCGTACTGGACCCTGAAATTAATATTACCGTCAGGGTCTTGAATAAAATAGAGAACAAGAGTAGTCCTGCCAAAGTAGACCTATGAGGTGAATCGCGCAAAGCACAACGGCTATTTCGCGGCTAGTAAGTGGAAATGTTACATAGATAATACTTCGTATTTGTTATATTATTGGTAAGGATGGATTTGTTCACGTCAATATGAGAATATTTAAACCCTTTTTTGATTTTTGTATCGAAGTAGTTTTAGCATAGTTTGATCTAATACTCACAGTAACACCTTCGAAGGTAACATTGCTCAAGGCATCCAAGAACAGCTGTTCCCACTCCTTGTCCCGGTACCGAAAGTCCTGTACGGTCTTCTCCTTATACTTGAGCTTGACTCTCTGAGCTACGGTCTGGATAGCCAGAGCCATGGCCCAGATCCCGTCGTACGTGTACCCGTGGAACCTGGAGTACTCCAATCCTCGTCGTCTATCGTACTCTACTTGGTAGTCTTTAGCAGTCTGTAAAAAAAATCCTATTTAGAACCTGGTGAGGCACTGGTGTTTGAATATTTGTGTTGAGCAATTTTGGAGGTCTGAAAAATGTGAACTGATAATAAACAACCTGTAACCAGCATTCAGGGGGCTTTAGCGTTGTTTTAAAGGTACGTATAAAAATGCTCGATTATCACTTTGTAGCTTGCACCTACTCGTAAAAATTCCTTTGGAGAACTCATAAACAAGGGTCGGTGACCCTCTCTGCTAAGCTACAGATCACAGTTACAATCACCACTAAAAGATTTGCGTTAAGATAAGATTCTTATTCTTGGCCATTTGTAGAGGTATGTACGGGATGAGATACTCACGATTCCTGAAACGGTCATCTCGCCAGTGGTGGAGAGCGGCAGCAGATCAGTGAGGATGGTGGTGTCTAGGGCAGCAGTGAGGTTTCTCTTGGGGCAGGGCGCGCGGTGGAGCCACCAGTTGGTACTGTATGTGCCCAGCAACAGCCACGTGTACGCGCGACCGTACATCTCTAAACTGAAGCAAAAGTCATAAGTAGTGACAAACAAATACTTCATACTTAATTTTGTAGACCTCAACCGCAAGGTTGTAAACGTGTAACAATCTCTGTACTGGATTTTAGCATAATCGTTGCTTGCGCCTTTAGAACACGTGAAAGATAATTTATGCATAAGTGATGCATAAAATGTATGCACCACTAAAGAGCAATTGTCGATATATTAATTGGTCGTACGTATAAGTTAAAATTCAAGCTAAGTTTTAATTTTAATTAGAACCCACGCTGTTATCCTACATGTTATGTTACGTACTTATAGGCTTCACAGAAGATCTTCAAGGCCCAAGTCTCGTTAAAGTTCCCCAATATGATCCTGACGTCCTTTTCTTTCAGCTTAGATAGTGCTGTCTTCACTTCTGAGGCGAAGCTCTGTGTTTCTTCTATTAGAAAACCGTTGGCGTCCAGGTCTGCGAGCAGGCGGTTGTGGGCCTGCAGGAATGAAAAAGACGTATATAATTACTACCTTTCCTTACTTACCTGCCGTTTTAACGTAGCAGCTATAATGTCACGTTTTTTTTATTAAATTTGATTGACTTCGAAGGATGCTGATGTCGGATATCATGCATGATCTAATTGACCTTTGCCTGATAAAAAAATCATATAACGCTTTGGAAATTAGTACCAAACATTGTTTCAGGTGCCCTACTTACTAATGCATATCTGGGCTCGTTCTGGTAGATGGTGCCGACCCTGGTCCAGTTGAAGTGTTGCAGCAGTCGGATCCTCGGCAGGTTGAAGGCGTTCTCGGAAGGCACGATGCGGAAGAAATTGGGGAACGCTTCCTTCGTGAACATTGGATGGGTATCCGCGTAAGATAGCTGATGGGGAAGAATTAAAATCACTTAAGCCTCTTGCTTGTTTGTCTTTAGCCTCTAGCTTCATGTTAGACATCCTTAACTTTATTAAGTGTACAGTTTTATCTGTATCTGTATATGTATCTTAAATAGAAGCATTACTTTAAAGTCAAAGCAACTCTTCACTCACGATCAGTCGGTACCTAAAGTAAGTACCCAGTCAATCTGAGCAGTTCATATGTCTAACCTGAGTAAGATGCCAATGCTTAGAAGCCTTCGCGATGGGATCGGTGACGTGCGTACATGCAGCGCCGAACAACATCAGCTTGTGGGGCCCGCTGTGCATCATGTCGAAGAAGGACTTCACTCCCACCGCTGCGTTGCACTGACACACAAATTGTAGAACTCATTTATAACAAACCTTCAAGATTCATTTGGGTAAGTGAAATTCTTTCTTATTAGAACTTTCTTTTGAATAAAATTTTGATTGGAGGTAAATGAAGGTTGTCACTATCTTACTTATCTAAGAACAAGGTAAGTAAGATGTAGACCATTACCAATGGGTTCAAACCGTAGCAGCGCGGCCATTTCGCAATTCGGAATACGTCCTGACTGCGCCAGCACTAGCACATGAATGTTCCTGCGGCCAATGCCCTTCGAACTTTGTGTGGGGATTTAAAACGACCGAAGTAGGCCTCCTGATGGCCTAGTGCGAGTTTTCTTAAAATCGCAAGTAATCGCGTTGAAATACTTAAATGATTTGAAGGATTTAAGAGATTTGTATGGGATCGAAACAGCACCACCTGTCAGCCAACAAATGGGACATTTTTTATTCCACGCAGGCTAGGCACTCGGGTATATTAATTCTATGAATACCTCGGTGTCGTTCCACCACATATGCAGCCGGTAGTTGCGGAGCACGGAGTCGTGTTCGTTGACGTGGTCGAGCGCCAGCTTCACGCTCGGCATCACGCCTCGACCTACAGCGGTGTTCACATAGCTTTGGTACACAGTTCTTTAATCAAGCAGGTGGTTCTAGCGAGTTAGTCACGTGTTTGAAAACGAGGGCGGATATGTTGACTTATTTGGCGTTGTTAAAGGTAAAAAAAAGATCACAAAGTTAGTCTAGCTATTTATCACAAGATGGCGTTTATATTTAGATCGCGCTGTTGAAAGTCTCTTTCCGTATTGTATAACTGAATAATTTTCCAACTTTGTTGACAATTCAATAAATACCAAGACTGCCCAGCAATTTAAGGCCTGCTCCCAGGCACAATTTGTTATACATTAGGTGCACAGGTATGGGCAGGTCGCTAATAAATGCGAAAGAAAATTTTGTAGCCAGTTATGAAGAAAGTATTCGTAATTGTTTAATTATCAACAGGTTTATAAGAAATTACTTAACCACATGTCGGTAGAGTAGATATCATTATCAAATGGTGTTACTAAAGTCTCTGGTGAACTGCTCAATCTGATTAACTTGTTTAATATTCTTAAGAGCTGCCAAATAAGTTGGCAACTTGGAGAAACTTCCTAACTTTGTCATTAACTGAGAGTGGTTTCATACACCTTGAATGTACATAGTTTTGCCAACATAGGTAGTTTTTGCCTACGGCTTCATCCGCGTAATATTTATTAAGTAGGAATGTCCTTGGAGCCAACATACATACATTACTTCTCAGAAATATGCAGGGTTCCTTCACACTGGTGTGAAATGATTGCACATACTTAAGTTCTTAGAAAAACTCATTGGTACAGGCCCCGCTGAGATTCGAGCTTGCGTCGCTTGTGTAGCAGGAGACTGCTCAATCCCCACGGTTCTCTTCTTCTCCTTTTCTAGCAAACAGGTTATTTCCTATGGATGTAGGTTAGCTTAGATAGATACCAGTGTTGGAGTTTTCAAACCCCTTGCCGAACGGGAAGAATCCCGCGATGTAGACATCAGTCCTTCTATTCAAGATGGCGTCTAAATTGGGCTTCTGAGGAACTGCTTGGGACGTGGAGATGGTGAGGAGGACCAGGGCAACTGGAAAAAATAAATTTACAGAGGGCTAATTCATGAGTCACATATAAGCTTCGATGGATCGCTTAGTTAGCGAAGATTTTCAAAGTAAAGGTAGGTGATGTCTATGTGACAAATGTTTAAGTGTGACGGTACCTCAAGCCAAGCCAAGTACCTGCAAAATATGTCGTTCAATTTCTTCTCGAATATATTAATGTAGTTTTCCTTTTGATGCTTCAGATTAAAGCTTTTGCCCCTTAATACAAAACATGTCTGAAACCAAGTCTGTGTGACGGGTTCTCCACTTCCTTCTATATTGGTTGAGGAGGACAATGGCTGACATTCGCGTCATACTTGTGAACAGGTGCTGCTTGAGGGGGCTGCTCATCTCAAGCTACAATTTTGTACATAAAAAGTAGCTGTGCCCCACGGTTTCACCCGCGTAGATTTAGTTTCATCCTTATAGTCGCGGAACCCTAATATTTTTAAGAAATAAAAGTAACCTAAGTTACTCCTTGAAATATCAGCTACCTGCCAGTGAAAGTCCCGTTAAAATCGGTCCAGCCGTTTCAGAGATTACCCACTTTCATATGCATTTGGTGAGAAGCTGTTATTTTGGAATTACAAACATACTTGAATTTTATTTATCTGTTATAGGGTATAGATAGATGTATAGATATAGATGTATAGACATAGATTACGTGTCGTATTGTTTGTCCGGGATGGACTCCTAAACTACTGAACCGATTATAAATTTGATTTTTTTCACGGTTTGGGATACCAATTTGGGATTTTATCCAACTTTGTAAAATAGGATAGCTTACATCTCAATGTATAGTCGCAACTAGCTTCTGCTCGCGACTTCGTCCGCAAGTAATAGTTACTTTGAGCTAAAGCTAACTTTAACCCGGGATTGATCTTAGCACCCAAACATAAACTAAAATAGCCCTAGGTTATAAAGTAGTCACATCTCTTGGATGGACATAGTTTTAGTCCGAGTTTAGTCTTCGTTTAAAGCATTTTTGTATTGTGGAGGTATAATAATTTAGTTATTGCATGAAACTATTATAAGACTTACCTAAACAGCTTGCCATTATAATTAGTATTAATTAAAACACTAAACTGAACACTATGCCATGTGCTATTTTAAGATCACTGCAAACCAATTAGAACCAGATTGAACCAGATACATTCAGTTTCAGCAATATTTTCAACATTTCATGTAAGACACTAAACGACCACTTTATTTTGTCAAATTAACTAAAAATTTGCTGAAAAATAGCCCTCATTTCAGGTAACACAACCTTTCAGAGCCCACTGAAGTTTCACACTGCCTTCTCAGATAGTAGCTGATACAAAACCAACCGTATCTCTACGCAATAAGGTTTATAATTTGTAGCTCTTTGATTGGACATACAATTTCTTTATTGCAAGTAAAGGTCTTAAATATAAGTAGAAATTAATGCAATAGAGACTGTATTCCTGCGCGATAAGCTATAATGTTGCTTGTTCAAGAAGGATTCTAAAGTTGCTGATAAATGTAAGGGTTCGTGCAAACAGACAAAATTAGGCTTTGACCTGCAAATCGATAGAGGGTGGGTTCCATCGTTAGTGTTGTTTGTTTATCGATCAGTAGAAATATCGACAGTGTTTACACATTTTACGCAATACTAGTTTGTACCCTCGGCATCACCGTGGTACGTATAGGACATTAGCTAGCTAGGTAGGTAGGTAGGTAGGTAGAATGTAGGTAAATACGGTAGCACTAGTTTTTATTCAACATACTCGGTAGCTTAAAAAAATATGTCAGTACAATTTCACTACATACCGACCTACTAATTAATGTATTCTCAAAACATGCAAATCAATTTAGATACATGTCCTGACCGGGACATGAACCTGTGATTTTAAGACAGGGTGAACAAGTCATCGTCGATTTATAACCCTCGGCGCAAAAAGGGTATCTATAAGTAAGATCATAAGTAGCTACACTTCTCTCCTAAGTCCTAACCTATCGATATGTGTAACTGGTTGTAATTGCCACTTCCCTATCAAACTCGCTGACGCATGCGTGATGATCAGGGTGTGTCTTCTCTGGGCAGAGACTCTCACATGGCAAATGTTGGCTCCAACATACTTTCACACGTTGGGCGCCACAGCTAGTTGTCAAATAAACACTTAAAGAACATCCTTAACGATTCTCAATAAGCACGCTCAGACTAATAGAGTTACAAAATCTCGAACCTTTTGTAGATAGCGTCATGATGGTCGCAGACTCAGGTTCTGTTGTTGACCGTTACGACTGCCGAAACCCTCGGATAGAGCAATAGCAACAGACTAGATAGGTACTAATATGGCCCGAAAGTATTAACGTCGGTTAAACACAGGTGTTGATTATGAAGGCACGTAACCTACTTAGGTGGTGTAAGAATTAGCAACATGCCTTAATAATTCGTGTCCGTATAGCTAGCGTACACATGGTGGAATCCAGGGTCGGGAGTAGTCTTAAAAAATAGTGTTCTGTGTTCTTAATAGTAATCAAGGAGCTGACTCGATAGTATTTAAGGACTCAAATGAAAACCAAAAGTTTGTATGTATATACCTAACTCTTATCCGTTTTAAAAATCTCCCACCATTATTTTAGAATGGAGTGTTCGGGTGTATTATATAAATCATTTGCTTGAATAATAAAATATATCGCGTTATCATAGAGTCTATTTTCATTTGATTAGCAATTTAATTTGACATTACAATACTCGCATTGCCATGTCGATTAAAACGTTCCAATACATGCCAAAATGTAAAAGTGAACGTAGGTAAAAAAAACAAAAAGGAGCACTAAAATGTTTTTATTCTTGAACAGGTTTAAAAAAAATGCTTAGTAAATAATCTCTAAAATACTTGTGCTTCATTCATGCGCCAGAATCTTAATTTAAAAATATTAATGGTGCTCCGTTACACACTTTAAAAATGAAATTTGAAAAGTTCCAACTAAGCGGCAATAGACTGACAACACTGCCGAATACGTGGCCCCGAAGTTCTGTGTGGTTTGTGTGACTTGTTTATATTTTTTAGTGCACTATTTCGTTAAAAATCGCTGTGGAAGCCGTAAGTATTTCTAAGAATAAAACAATACTCATTTCCCAAAGTTAGTGGTGACTGAATAACAGCTGGTTCTTTCGGTAAACGCTGTAAAACTTTGGACGGCAGCTGTCAAAATTATACCAACAAGATTTCCTTATATTTTAGCATGTTTTCTCCTTATTTTAGCGTTATATAACGTAAATAACGTAGTTTGGTAAGTAATTGAATCATTGGTGAAGCTGTTTTGTTAAAAACACCTTAATTTGTCTTCAACATTTTAAGTAATTTCGTGACTCGTACATTGTGTTTTAATTGGTTACATTCCTGTTATTACACCACTAGTCCAACAATTTGTGTTAAAACTTGTCTTATTATCAAGATGAATGAGTATGCGAGGTGTTATTCTCGAATCTGTGTCATACGTGATGTGACTTATCTTATTGAGTAACATATTTGTATGTCAATTCACTACTCAACCTGGGCCCTGATATCACCTTATTTATTATTAAATTAGTAGCAGTCTTACTCAGCAACAACTTCCATGTTATGTAAAACATACCATTATGTTTTATATTTGCCGCCAAGTCTGAGACATAACGCCTAGTATGAAAATATGTTTGTATACTCTCCCTGCGTGTTGGCATATTATTTTTGTATCTATGTTTTGTATACCTTATCCATAGACTCAAAGAAAAAAAACAACATACTTTCATTATGAATTATTTTCTTAAGTAAAAGTTATTAGATTTATTTAGAGCAAGATGAGTCGTCAAACTTTGTATCACCTGTTTATATTTGTCGATGTTAGTATTTGCCGTAACTTATTTTTATTTTTCTCACCATTTAAACCTTTTATGGAGCTCCACATATATTTCAAGATCAAAATTAGCCAAATTGATTCGGACATTCTCGAGTTATATTTATTCAATAAAAACTTAATTATATATACAAGGAACAGTACTTAAAACTAATTAAAGGTAGAAAACTTGTCCCAAGTCGGTGTCTCTCGGGATCGTGCCAAGAAGGCTGGCAGCATTGCCATGTTGAATAGCAATGCTGATTCTCTGAGCGAGAAAAGCCCCAGCTCTCTTGTCACGAGAGGCTTCTACCAGACCATGTACAAGCTCTTTGAAAAGCTGATGAGTATCCGGACCCCAAGGCCCCAGAGTTTCAACCGCAAACGCAGAAAATATGTATCCTTGACCAATGCAAGCATATTTCCTGCGCTTGAGACACTTCTCGAGTTTAAGCGAGACTTACCAACAGCAATAAATTTTTTATATTAGATAATAATACTTTTTTGTAAAAACTCTCACCAAGTTGCAATTTTTTTTTTTAAATGTTTTCTACATACTAATGATTTCATACTTTTATATTACTTAAAATATTGAAATCAATCAACAACATTCATAATTGTATTGTGGTTTTATTTAATTGTTCTAGTCATAAATTAAAATAATAATGTCCACAGTATATTATACAGTAAGTGTATTATAAGAAGCCTGTCTCATTAGTCTAGTGGTTGCAAAATGCTAGTGCGGAAAAAAGTCCTAAATTCTATACCTGGGATATTTCCATCACTAGCAATCTAGAATCTAGGGCCTGGATATTAAATTGGCTTGCCCTGTATCACATGGGAATTAAATTTACTGATGAGGTAAGGTTTAAAAACTAGCTCAGGATAAAGTTAAATATTTGAGACCAAATTCTCTTAATCCCAATCTTATCCAGATTCATCTAAAAGTAGGTCCTCGAAAGTGAATCTTTTTATTTAATTGTATATTGTTACATATTGCCTAGGTGGCCACGGGATTCCCTACCTCGACATTATTTATATTTGGTGCAGAAATAAACATGTCAGAATTATGCATTCAGTCTGTCTTAAGTCCAACATTTATTTTTTAGGTAATCCGGCTTCTATCAACATGATGAATCCACAATACCTGCCTCCGGGCCAGAATAACAATGCTCCGAACAATCCACTTGGCTTCCCGCCCACATCTCAAGAATTCAATGGAGTCCAAAATGCCAACATCTACAATCAGATGCCTAGCAATGGGCCCCAAATGACACCTCATGACTCTGATGTCGCTCAGAAAATGCAGAACATGAATATAAATGGGCCTCAAGGTTTCCCATCCATTCCCCCCTCACAGATACCTCCAGGGCAGTTCCCTCCTGGGGCTTACCCACCAACTTCTAACTTTGTACCGGGTCAGTTACCCCCAGGTCAACGACCGCCCAGTGCCAACAGGCCTCCGGGAGCCCCCCTAGCAGGTCAAAGACCTCAAATGCCACCATCGACAGCCCCCGGTATGCCATCGCCTGGCTTCCCTCAGCCGCCACAAAGTCAGACTCCAGACCAGCAGAATTGGCAGTATTCAGGAGCACCTGCATCAATGCCTGGTTCACAAAGACCACCTAGTGCACAACCTAGTCAACCTATGGGCCCAGGAATGGGTCAGCCCCCAATGCCTCAGATGCCAGCACAGTCTCAAGGAGCTCCTGGTGGTAGACCGATGCAACCTCAATCTGGTGCGCCACAGAAGCCAGGCATGCCTCCGCAGATGGCCGGCCCTCAGGGATACCAACAACAAAGTCTACCTGGAATGCCTCCACAATCTCAACCTGGACCAATGCCACAACCTGGTATGCCTCCTCAGAGACCTATGGCTGGACCCACATCACAACCTGGGCTAGATATGCCACAACAACCTGCTCAAGGACAGCCTGGGTTCCCACCGCAATCTGGTCAACCGGGACTACCGCCCACTAGTCAATCAGGGGCACATCAACAATCTGGGATGCCTCCACATCCCGGGCCTCCTGGACAGCAAGGGTTGCGTCCTCAGCCTGGTATGCCACCGCAGCCGGGCATGCAACAACAACCTAGTGGCCCACCGCAATCTGGAATGCCTCCCCATCCTGGACAGCAAGGCTTACGTCCCCAACCTGGTATGCCACCACAAACTGGAATGCAGCCACAGCCTGGCATGCCCCCACAACCTGGTATGCAACAACCGGGTATGCCATCACAACCTAGTATGCCATCACAACCTAGTATGCCACCAAAACCGGGTATGCCGCCACACCCTGGAATGCAGCCACATCCTGGAATGCAACCACAACCTGGAATGCAGCCACAACCTGGAATGCAGCCACAGCCTGGTATGCCCCCGCAACCCAGTATGCAACAACGTGGTATGCCACAACCAGGGATGCCCCCACAACCTGGAATGCCTCCACAACCAGGAATGCCTCCGCAACCAGGAATGCCTCCGCAACCAGGAATGCAACAAAGTATGCCAGGACTCCCACACATGCCACCGCCATTGTCCCAGCAGAGCCAGTACCAAGGGATGCCTCCAGCGGCCCAACAAGCTGGCTTCCCTGGACAACCTGGACCACCGACTAATGCAGGATTCCCAGGTGGTAGGTTCTTTAGTCTTCATTTTGTTCTAGATATAAAATATTTTTCTGGGTTAGGTGGCAAACAATCTTGTCTTATACATGCAATTGAACATTTTCAATACCACTGTCACTCGCGATTACTCAACTTTCTTGTGTCAGAACAAAACATTACAAATAGAGAAATGGTGCTATTTAGTTCCGTTCTGTATAGTAAACGCGATAGCCAGGCGGGTACCACATTTAACAGGGCATTTATTATAAATTAAGCCATTTTTCAGTACATACTCTATTTTTTATCAATATAAAAGTTGTCTAACTAGCTCCTTGTGCAACCAGAATAAACATACATAAAGAGTGTATAAAAGAAAAAAAAATTTTTTTTTTAATGAAAGTACCTTTACTTTCAAATGCAAATATTGGATTACAAACAGACACTTAATTTTTTTTATTTGAATAGCAAACCAAATGTTCAATGTGTGTTAATGTATTGTTGTTATCAAAAGGCATGCCTCCGATGCCGGGCCAGCCCATGCAGTCGCAGCCGATGCCAGGCCAACAGCCGCAGTACCCGCCCGGCGGCCAGCCCCAGTACCCGCCCGGGGGCCAGCCCCAGTACCCGCCCTCAGGGTACCCGCCGCAGTATCAACCGCCGTTCCCCGCCCAGCAGCCTGCCTACCCGGGCCAGCAGTTCCCACAGCAGCAGCAGAAGAGATTGGACCCTGATCAGATGCCTAGTCCTGTGAGTTGTATTTATTTTAAACATAAGTTAAATTTTCTTATGAATTTTTCTTTCTTACAGATTTCCATCATACTTTAAATACTTCATACTTTGCCGAATCCGTGATTAAGACCTGAACTGACTAAACTAGTGTTATCTATTTTTTATAGCTTATGTTTTAAAAACGCTATCTCCATCCTTGGAATGTAAGCTATACTAAATACAAGCCAAATCGATTCAATGGCTTAGCGGTGAAATGGCTACAGACAGAGATCAACTGAGACACTTTCACATCTATACATCTATATCTATATATCTATATCTATACATCTATATCTATACATATAAATAAAATTGAAGTGTGTTTGTAATTAAAAAATTACAGCTTTTCACTAAATGCATATGAAAGTATACACGCTACTGACACAAAAAAACCAAGTTTTAAATATTTTCTCTGTCTGTCTGTTTGTTCCGGGTAATCTCTATAACGGTTGGACCGATTTTAGCGGGACTTTCACTGGCAGGTAGCTGATGTTTCAAGGAGTAACTTAGGCTACTTAGAATTATTAAAATTATGAGGGTTCCGCGGGTGAAACCGCGGGGCACAGCTAGTTTATAATATAATATTGACTAGCTGTTCCCCGCGTAGACTTAATTAAATAGACATTTCGTGCTGCCGCGGAATCCTTTTAAAAAAAACAAAAGCAGCCTAAGCACCTACATAAGCTATCTGCCAGTGAAAGTTTGGAATTACAAAGAGACACTTCAATTTTATTTATCTGTAAAGAAGAGACATGGATCTTGAACCTCAAAATGAACCGAAAAGGTTTTTTAAGTCAAAAGCCGCATAAAGCAGTGTTCTATAATAATCTAAATATATATAACTCAAAGATGAATGACAGACTGACATAGTGATATTAACGCACAGCCCAAACCACTGGAAAGATCGGGCTGAAATTTGGCATGCAGGTAGATGTTATGACATCCGCTAAGCTACAGTTAGTGATGTGATAAATTCCTTAGATCCAAGTGATGGCGGACGACCAGCAGAACCGCGGCAGTATCTTCGTGACCAACGAGAAGGGCTTGGTGCCGCCGCTCGTCACCACTGACTTCGTCGTCGACGATAAGGGCAATGCTAGTAAGTATCTCCGTTCAGATATTCCAATTTATAAATTTAATATAAAATGCAGTTGCTATTTCGTCAAATGTTATATACGTTCAATTCACAGACTTTCTTTTCTGGTCTTCTCAGAAAGCTAGTTTCCAAAGGGCTGGTATTTTCTTAATATTAAATAGTGCTTTAGTAGAGTACTGAATAAGCAATAAAAAAAACATCTTTTTGTAATACAAAAATGGTATTTGATC
Source organism: Watsonalla cultraria (assembly GCA_964035505.1). Classification (NCBI taxonomy): domain Eukaryota; kingdom Metazoa; phylum Arthropoda; class Insecta; order Lepidoptera; family Drepanidae; genus Watsonalla; species Watsonalla cultraria. The sequence goes on along the minus strand of OZ037734.1, from coordinate 7,108,749 downwards.
TATTTAAGAAAGCAATAATTTCTCCATTTCTTTCTTTGTTATTTCTTCTTCTATATAAAAAAAATATATCTAAATTAATTCTCAGGTCCCAGATACATTAGGAGTTCGATGTACACAGTGCCCGTGACTGCGGACTTGCTGAAGCAAACATCCATGCCTTTCTGTCTTGTGGTAAGTCCTTATACTTCATTGTAGACTGTAAGAGTTGCTACAAAATTATTATTTTATTAAATCCTTTCTTAGTGTGATGTCTTTGTCATAGGACGAATACGTGTGTCGAATATCAAGCCTTCAGGATTTGCACTTTTGCCTTTTATACATATAGATTAATATGTGCTTGCGCCTGTATTCCCCGAAGGGGTAATAACAACACCCACTTTTCACTGATGATGATTTAGTGCCAACGTGACAGATGATGAGTATCGCCGTCTCAGGCACTATACATACGACTTTGAATCATTTCTCATGCAGGTTTCCTCACGATGTTTTCCTTCACCGTTAAGCACCTGGTTTGAAATCACTACATAAGTTTTTTGGAAAAAGTCATTGGTACAGGCTCCGCTGGGATTTGACCTTGCGTAGCAGGCGACTGCTCGAACCCCACGGCCACTACGGCTCTCACTTTTCTCTTTTCTAGATATATCCTTCTTTTTTAGATCGCCCCAATGGCGGAGCCCCACGGGTCGGAGCCGGAGCCCCCTCTGTTGGACTTCAGTGCTCTGACGGGCTCGGCCGGCCTCGGCCCGGTGCGCTGCAGTCGGTGTAAAGCCTACATGTGCCCAAATATGAAGTTCATCGACGCTGGACGACACTTCAAATGTGCCTTCTGTAAAGCTACCACTGAAGGTGAATTTACTCTACTTGAGACATTAATAGACTTCCGTACCCAAAGGGTGAACAGGACCCTTTTGTTATGAATTTGCTGTCCTTCTGTCCGTCTGTCACTAGGCTGTATCTTATGAACAGGTTTAGTAAGACTGAACATTTTCACAGATGATGTATTTATATTGCCACTATAACAACAAATGCTAAAAAAATGGTTCTCTCCTACTCCATAATGGTTCGGAGCTATTCGTGCGCGAATCCGATTGGCAATTGGCTGCTATTTATGATTGGTATCCATTAACCTTGTGGAGAGAGTGAGTGATCATGCTCATTCCTAGCAAAGACAAGATGTTCCATTGAGGCGGGTGTCATGTCTGGGGAACACCGGCTCCAACTGTTCTAGTTGGACACTTGTATATATAATGCAATACGCTTGAAAACTCTTACGTTCTCGTGTACTTGTAATTGCTAGCGAGTAGCGCCATCTATGTAGAGAGTGGAGAAACGTTGTTACAACAATGATTAACTATTTAGAAAAAATGTAACATTAGTCAGAAATCTAATCAGGGGCTATTACGGAATTTGATTGCATATTATTTTTATAATGTGTTATGTAGTGCCGATGGAGTATACGCAGTATGTGAACAGTATGCAGCAGTACGGACGAGTGCCCGCAGAGATGGCGCTGGGAGCCTATGAAATCGTCGCCACCAAGGAGTACTGTCGGGTAATCTATTAAAATTTAAAATTCTTAAAAAAGGTCAGGTAATTACGAACGACACGGGACGTTCGTATTTTTCCTGGCCATTTTTAAGAATTTAAGAGAAAGAGTATGTGTGTCATGCATAAAACATATATCCTTTAAAATAGCTGTGTTTTATATGGACTTAATTTTATGACTGGGTTTATTTCGTGGAATCCCATTTTTTTCCCATAAATATATCTTATGTTATTGTTACTCTTTGTAACGTCAGCTATCTGCCAGGGAGAGTCCCGTTAAAAATCGGTGTAGCGGTTTCAGAGAATAGCCGGAACAAACAGACAGACAGACAGACAGACTTAAAACTTAGTTTTTTTTGTCTCAGTTGCGTGTATACTTTCATATGCATTTAGAATAAATCTGTTATTTCGGAATTACAAACAGACACTTCAATTTAATTTATCCGTATAGATATAGATGTCTGGGTGTATATAGATGTATAGATTTGTAGATAGTATAGAAAAGTGATCGTTTTGTAAGTCTTTAAAATGGTAAGATGGAAAACGGATCTGTATTAACATAATTAATGTAAATGTTCCAGAACAACACATTGCCCAACCCGCCGGCCATAGTGTTCGTGATCGACGTGTCGTACAACGCGGTCAAGAGCGGCCTCGTGCACACTGTCTGCGATAACATCATGAACATTATTGAGGTATGATTCTTTGCACTACTGTACTGTGGCTTCTACTGTGTTTTGTTCCCTCGTCATTGCGTTCTACCCTATTTATTTTTGTGTCGACTCTATTTACACATGAACCATGAATGAATACAGTCCTGATTGCCTAGTGCGAATTTTTGCGCAAGTCACCGCGTCGACGTAAACGCAGATTTGTATACGATCGGAACAGCGCCTCTATTGGCCTAAAGATGACACTATTGTGAGCCCATACATCATCAGAATCATGAAATTTGGTACGATGCGACGTCTTACAAGCACATACAAAAGAAAGATTGCGTAAAGCATAGATTTTAATTTACATCATATTTATTATTATTATGCCTGTTGTGTCCCACTGCTAAGGACAGTTGGAAAAGTGGGAGCCTTTGCCCAGCAGTTGGACATCATATTTATAGTACAAATATTTTTAATAAACCTAAACTATAGTGCGGAGCCCTACCTCGTGTGTCGAATTATATTGTGTGGTTATAATGATTGTATAATGGTTTCCAGTCGATGCCCAGAGACGAGCAGACTGGCAAGAGCTGGACACGAGTCGGCTTCATCACCTACAGCTCCACCGTGCACTTCTACAATATCAAGGTTACACATTAATATCGCTAATATTTGTTTCCCATCCCTATTAGTTACACACATTTACTGATTCAAGAGTGGCAGACCACTCAGCAACGTGCTATTTCTTCTAAAAAAATTTTTAATTACGTCACACACGTGTTATCAAATGATTTGTTGGAAAATAATAATAATAAATACAACAAAAATAACATACATTATGCTCATTCACTTATTTATGTATTCCCCGAAATACATAAATAAGCGAATGAGGTTCAAAATATATAAATACCGTCGCGCCATCCCAATAGGGGTAGGCAGAGGTGTTGTAATAACAACACACACTTTTCACCGAAGATGATTAAGCTCTAACGTGACAGATGGTGTGTCTATCGCCATGGTGTGAGCATATGTATGCACTAAAAAGGGACTAGATAAAACAATGATATAACTTTGAAGGAAATGTTTTTCTCAATTAGAAGTACCTTTATATCTTAACACAACAAAAGAACAAAGGTATAATCATGTTTATATGAAATATACCACTAACAAACAGTTTTTTAGAAATTGGTCCTTCGTGTCGTCTCAAATTTTTTGGTCCTTCGAGCATATTTTTTTTCACATACATGAATATTGTCCAGGGTTCCCTCGGGCAGCCGCAGATGTTGTCGGTGGGCGACGTGGGGGATATGTTCGTGCCGCTGCTGGAAGGGTTCCTGGTGCTGCCGGAGGAGAGCGGCTGCGTGCTGGCCGCCCTGCTGCAGCAGCTGCCCACCATGTTCCACGACAACAAAGAGACCGAGACCATACTACTGCCAGCTGTGCAGGTCATATAATAAACAACTAGCTGTGGCACGCGGTTTTACCTGCATATCATTAATAATAAAAATGAAATATATAGTTACTTCGTATAACATTACCTATCTGCCAATGAGAAGTTTTGAAGATATGCTGGAACTAGCAGATGGACAGACCTACTAAGAAATGTAGTTTTCTTAAGTCAATATCGTATTTATTTATTTACATTTAGTACCATTAGTTTCTCGTTACGGACAGATTGAGAATTTTTTTGATTAATGTTAATGGCGTAACCGCAGAAGCAATCTCCAGAACCTGATGGTAACGTTTACAATCCTATATCATGTCATCTTTCTGTGGCCTTTGATTTAAATGTAATGTGGTAATATATGTTGTAGGCGGGTCTGGAGGCGCTGAAGGCAGCGGACACGGCGGGCCAGCTGCTGGTGTTCCACACGTCGCTGCCCTCGCTGGCCGCGCCCGGCAAGCTCGCCAACAGGGAGGACAGGAAACTGCTCGCCACCGACAAGGAGAAACAGATCCTGGGTACCTATTACTAACTTTGTACCCCCATTCTACTCAGTCGGTGCGCTCTTGACAGAGCGGTCGTGGTCGTCATGTAGTTTGTGTATTTTTTTTTTTTTTTTTTTTTTTCAACAGCATTTAGTAAATTAATACAAGGTTATAAAGTCTATTCTTAGTGCCACTTACAGATTCATTCTTTACTAATAGATAATATAATTTTAGTCGTCAAACAGAAAACAGCAGAATAAGTACAATATTGTTTAAAATATGCTTATACAACAAAATATACTTTGCTTAGTGTGTGTGTGTTTGTGTGTAGGTATGTGTGTGTGTGTGTGTGTGTGTGTGTGTGTGTGTGTGTGTGTGTGTGCCTTTAGTAAATTTTTTTACCTTTATTAACAACAGTTCTAACTTTTTGTTCAATTGTATTGTTAGGAGCAGCTGTTATTTGCTTTACGATAGCCCGCCATCTATCTCTACTGGCCGCCATCCTTGAGTATTGGTGCACCGGCTCGCCAACCGCCGATTTGACCTGGTCTGTCCACCGCATAGGGGGTCCCGTTTGCTCTGGTGCCTTCCACTTTACCCTGCACAACTAGGCGTTCTATACAAGTGTTATCCCGCCGAGACACATGGCCAAAGAACTTGAGAATGCGAGGCTTTACCAAGGCTGATAGACGCGTCTTGATGCTTACTTCTCGGCTTATTGAGGCATTTGTGCGATATTCAGTCCACGATATTCCAAGCATTTTTCTCCAGCACCACATTTCTAGAGCGTCTATTTTCTTTTTCCCGATTTCGCGCATTGTCCACGTCTCCCATATCAACCCCTTAAGATACTAAATCTGAGTGAATCCAGTGAATAGAATCAGGTGTTACGTTTTTTTAAGCAATAATAAAACAGAAACTTTGTGAAAAAGCATATTATAGTATAACTGAGTATTTTGATGATAGCCAAGCATGGCAATGAGTTGCTCACTCTAACATTAAAATGTACTTAAACAGCCCTATGTATATAGACGGGACACATGTAAAAAGAACCGGGGAGTTTGTTTCGCCGTTTCTTCTCCTGACAGGCTTATATTTCGGAAACGGTTGTAAATTAACTTAAGTTAGCGTAAGAGAAATGACGTTCAATAAGTGTTCCAAGTGTCCCTTATGTTGAATAAAACTTATTGATTTGATTTGCGGAAGTCCATGTTTATGGTTATAAAGGAGTATAAAGTATTATAATGCTTAATTCCGCTACTTTAAAAGTATACTAGCGGACGTCACGTGGTTTTACCCGCGTAGTTCCCGTTCCCGTGAGAGTATGGGGATAAAATATAGCCTATGTTACTCGCTGATTATGTAGCTATCCATTCATGAAAGAATTTTTAAGATCGGTCAAGTAGTTTCGGAGCCTATAAAGTAGGGGAATTAGGCGTTGTAATATTTGTATACTCCTTTATAACCATAAGTGAATCCAGTTAAGTTTCTTGAAAATTCTTCAAAGAATGCTAGTTTCTGAACCGGCGGTCAGTTCTACGGCATGAAAAGTGCCTAAACCTCACCAATAACCCTCCAAATTCGATATCTCCATCTCATGTATGACATACTCATATTATTTTTTTATTTGGTCATTTCATGAATATATATGACTGTCTGTATGTTAGACAGGGACATATTCATAAAATGACTGAAAAAATGTTGTACGTCGCTCTTAACTTACCGCTCTTTTTTGTTGGCAGCTCCTCAAACGACAGCATACAACGAGTTAGGGCAGTCGTGTTCAGCGGCCGGTGTGTGTGTGGAGTTGTTCGTGTGCAACAACTCGTATGTAGACGCGGCCACCATCGGACAACTGCCCAGGCTCACTGGGGGACAGCTGCATAAGTACACTTACTTCACTGTGAGTACATAATCTATACAGATAAATAAAATTGAAGTGTCTGTTTGTAATTCTAAAATAACAGCTTTTCACTAAATGCGTATGAAAGTATTCACGCTACAAACACTAAAAAACCAAGCTTCAAAAATTTTCTCTGTCTGTCTGTCTGTTTGTTCCGGGTAATCTCTGAAACGGCTGGACCGATTTTAACGGGACTTTCACTGGCAGGTAGCTGATGTTTCAAGGAGTAACTTAGTAATTACCTTTTTTTTATAAAAAATATTAGGGTTCCGCGACAATAAGGATGAAACTAAATCTACGCGAGTGAAACCGCGGGGCACAGTATATATATAAGCTCATGGACACAGTTCCAGGGGCCTTGCCATGAGCTCTTATTGCCATGATAGTTTCACTCATTTATGAGACAGATGTATGTGACGTGCATACATCTGTCACTGTCGCACAACTGAATTATCATTGCAATAAGAGCTCATGGTTTGGGCCCCAGGACAAAAGTCGATGAAGATAAGATTTATTAGGGTCACAGTGTAAGCAGGGGCGTGCATTGGATTTTCAGTGGGGTAGGCAAAAACAATAAGTAGGCAGGTAGGCAGTTTAAGTACATACCTATGTGACGCGACGTAGGTACATACGTTTTGGTAAAGACGCACACACGAAAATAAACACACATACACACGACACGAGTGTATTCAGTGATCACAAATTGTAACTTCTGCTTACCTGCTTATGCAATGCACGCCACTGAGTGTAAGTATGTTTGTGGTGTCAGGCGGAGACGGACGGTGGTCGGCTGGTGAGCGACATAAGGCGAGTAGTGTCCCGTGGGACGGCCCACGACGCCGTGATGCGCGTGCGGACCTCCACCGGAGTGCGGGCCACCGACTTCTACGGACACTTCTTCATGTCCAACACCACCGACGTCGAACTCGCCGCCATCGGTACATATACTGTATTTATTTACACTAGCTCATATCATGATCGGAGGAGGAGCTCGTGGCACAGTTGCTATTGCGCATATTTCTACTAGCGAAACGTGACGATAATGTGACTTTGTCTACAGGCCCAGGGCGATGATGATTAGCGAATCTTAAAAAGATTTTAATCGTTCAAAGAATATTCAGTGTCCCTTATACATGTGTCGGGGAAAAAGGAACAGTTTTCTTCTAGAAGTTGTAGGGTTTTATGAATATATCACTATATTGAAATCGTAAAATATCTAGTTCCAACGATAACGTAGTTATAATGAAAATGAAAATGAAAATGATTTATTCAGTTTAGGCCCTGGTAAGGCACTTATGAACGTCGAGGAATCTACCACCGGTTCGGAAACTAGCCTTCTGAGAAGAACCGGCAAGAAACTCAGCTGGCATCATGTACATTTCATTACACAGTAAAATAATAATAATTACAAAAAAAAAACATCATAAATTATTCACAATAGTGAAAATTGTATCAGCATGCATGTGTAAAAAATAATAATTAAAAACGTAAAAACAATACCAAATGATTTACATATCATGTTTGCATACCATGTCATTGCCAGGAGCTACTTGTGCAGAGTTTTAATTCCATATGTCTTTATCATTTATGTAATCCGAAATTGTATAATAAGCTTTCTTCATCAGTACAGTTTTAATGTGTGTCTTAAATTTATCATAATTTAACGCGTTTATTGACTGTGGGATTTTATTGTAGAAACGAACACAATTCCCCATGAATGATTTATTTACCTTTGCTAACCTGAATCTAGGAGCTACAATTTTGTGTTTATTTCGTGTTGAAATTGAATGAATGTCCGAGTTTAAATTGAATAGATGAATATTTTTTTTCATGTATAGCAAATTCTCATAAATGTACAGTGACGGTAGGGTGAGAATATTTATTTCTTTAAATTTATCTCTAAGAGAATCTCGGGGGTCCAGCGAGTATATTGCCTTGATGGCTCTCTTTTGAAGTATAAAAATTGAATCTAAGTCTGTTGCGGAACCCCATAACAATACGCCATATGACATGACACTATGAAAGTAAGCGTAGTAGACTAATCTAGCAGTATCAATATCCGTCATTTGTTTAATTTTTCTAACCGCAAACGCAGCTGAACTAAGCTTTTTTGACAATGCTTCAATATGGGCGCCCCATTGTAATTTAGAATCTAAGGTAAGACCTAAGAATACTGTGCTTTCGACCAACTCCAATTGACTCCCAACTAATGATATATTTGTATCTATTTGCGATGTATTAGGTGGTGAAAATCGGATACATTTTGTTTTTTTAGAATTTAAAACGAGATTATTGGCATCAAACCATTTTGAAACAGATGTTAGAGTTTCATTTAGTGCCTTAAGATCTTTGTCTTTTCTACTCACTTTGAAAACTAAAGATGTATCATCTGCAAATAGAACAATATCACAGATATTTTCTACAACAAGTGGTAGGTCATTGATATACGCTAGAAACAGGAATGGGCCTAGTATGGAGCCTTGCGGCACGCCTGTTTTGATTATTGACCCCTTGGATGTTACACCACCGACGCCAACTTTCTGATGACGATTTGATAGGTACGAGGATAAAAGGTCGAGAGCATTTCCGCGAATTCCATAATAGTTTAGCTTAAGAAGTAGCGTACGATGATCCACACAGTCAAAAGCTTTAGAAAGGTCACAGAAGACTCCTACTGCGTCATAGGCGCCCTCCCAAGCCTCAAAAATGTGTTTTATTAATTTTGCTGCCGCGTCCGTTGTTGATCTACCTTTAGTGAAGCCAAATTGGTGATCGTGCAAGATGTTATGTACGTTAAAGTGAGCTAACATCTGATTAAGCAGAATTTTTTCAAATATTTTGCTAAGCGCGGGAAGAATCGATATAGGTCTATAATCAGAAGGATCTTCTTTAGAGCCTGCTTTAAATATCGGTATTACTTTGCTATATTTCATAATATCAGGAAATATACCTTGATCTATACATAAATTGAAAATAGAAGCTAATGCGGGAGCAATCGTTATTATAATAGATTGGATACTTTTAATTGAGAGTCCCCATAAGTCCTCCGTATTTTTAATATTAAGCGATTTAAATGCCTTCATGATGTCAATAGGACGTACATGTTTAAAACTAAAATCTGGGAAGCTTTTTCGTAACGATTGTTTCAATAAGCTTTCAGCTGTATTCGGACTAGAGTTAAGATGTTTGGTAGTCTCTGTGGGAATGTTAGCGAAAAAATTCTCAAAAGCAGTTGCGACCTCTAACTTATCCGATATAATACTATCATTGATTTTAAGCTTACTTACTTGCTCTTTAGTTTTATTTCTACCAGTCTCCCTGTTTATAACTTTCCAAACAGTTTTTATTTTATCATCAGAGCGGCTAATTTCACTACTTATATGTTTTGATTTGGCAATCTGGCAAACTCTTTTAAATAATTTTGAGTACATTCTAACGTGACTATGAAAAGCGACATTAGTTGTTTGGGCTTTCTTGTGGTATAACTCATATAAAGTGTCTCTACTTTTCCTTATGCCCTTGGTTGCCCAGTTGTTGAACTGTAATCTGTTATTTAATTTATATTGTTGTTTAGGACATGCCTTGTTGAATTCTGTACATATGACATCATGTAATTTATTGAAATATTTGTTTGGTTCGCGAGACTCTGCTTTTTTAATTTTTAACTCAACATTATTTTTAAACTTCAGCAGTCTATGGACAGAGAGAGGTCTAGATTCCCTAAAAGATTTAGAAGGTTGCCTACTACATTGCAACTCAACTAGTTGAGCCATGTGGTCAGATCGAATTCCACTTATCTGAGACTGTTTTATTATACTACCATTAGTTATTACATTATCGATACAAGTAGAGGAAGTGGCCGTTATTCTCGTGGGCTCATTAAATACAAAGTCCAGGTTAAATGATTTAAAAAGAGATATAAATAAACGCGCCTCAGAAGACCTTCTTAAAATGTCTACATTAAAATCACCACATATCAATATTTGTTTATTCGTTCGAAATATTTTCTTAAGAATGACCTCCATTGTTGAACAAAATGAGTGAATATCAGAGGATGGAGGTCTGTATACGCATACAATTATATAATTATCCAACTCTGCACAAGCCGCTTCACAGACTCGCTCTACAGAAAGACTAGTAATATCCTTTCTCTCTTTGGACTTAAAGTTACTATTCAGTAAGATGATGGTACCACCTCCCTCCGCTGAGAGTCTGTTATAAGAACTGGCAATGGTATAATTAGTAATATTAAACATCATGGTATCTGGTTTCAACCAAGTTTCAGTAAAACAGAGAAAATCAATAGGTATTTTGTCTAGTAATAACTCTAGATCAAGAATTTTGCCAGAGAAGCGGTTAATATTCTGGTGTAGCAGACGCATAATACATGCACCTGACTTCTCTGTTGTCTGACTTAATGGTTTAAAGAATCAATAAGATTGGTCACAGTGCTAGTAGAACATCTATCTACCACTGGCTCGTCACTTAACCTATGCTTTGTTATATTGGCTATAACAGTGTTAATATTATAAGCTAACAATGTAGCAAGCTTTTGTCTATATATCTTATATTATTTATCTATAGGCTATTTATCTATAGGCTATGGCCGAAGAGCTCGCGGCCTTAAGCGATTGAATGAACGCGCGGCCGCGTTTACCTACATTCCGTACGCGGTCATTAAACTTGTTAAATTAAGGGGAAGGTCAATGGCTCCGAAAAATGGTTTTATGGGATTATTTCAGGATTTATTAGTGGGAGAAGAAAAATAAAAACGTAATTAGATTTCACGTCAATATGTCTTGATATGGTCATCTTTCAACGTCAATTACTCAAAAACGGAAGAAGATATTTTTGTCATAATAATTTTATTTGCTTCCTAAAATTATACCCTATCACATATTTTAAGAGCTGTCCCGGTTTCCTCGACACCCTGTATTAAGTTTATATATCTGTATTTGGGTTTGCCACCGTTTTCGTAATCTATACTCGCTAGCGTCTCTCGCAATATTTGTATAACGTATTTTAGTTCTTCACGTCACCGCTAGGAGGCGTTGTACAATTTGTCATAAAGATATTAAAAGTCACTAAAGATACTAAAACACTTAAAGATATTAAAAGATATTAACACTTGAGCCACTTATCCAACGGTCCCACAGACGCAGACAAGGCCATAGGCATAGAGATAAAGCACGACGACAAGTTGACGGGCGAGGACGGGGTATACATCCAGAGCGCGCTGCTCTACACCCACCGCTGCGGCCAGCGCCGTCTGCGGGTGCTCAACCTCGCCCTCAACGTCGCCCACCAGCTCGCCGACGTCTACAGGTCCATGGAGCTGGACACGTGCATCAACTTCCTTACTAAACATGGTAAGTGGGTAGTCTTCACCAGTAGGGGTAACCTACACTAATATTATAAAGAGAAAAGATTTGTTTGTTTGTTTGTATTGAATAGGCTCCGAAACTACTTGACCGATCTTGAAAATTCTTTCAGCAATGCATAGATACATCATCAGCGAGTAACATAGGCTATATTTTATCCCCGTACACCCACGGGAACGAGAACTACGCGGGTGAAACCGCGTGACGTCCGCTAGTAATTGATATAATGATAACTTAATATAAAATGATATTGATATTGAGTGCCGAATGCGGGGGTAATAAAACCGCTCCGTTCGAATAATAATTGTGCACTGAATTTAATTGTTATTTGTGTGTTTTTCTTACATGTACGGAAACCCGTACATAACCTTAATGGAAAATTAAAAGTTCTTAATTTGGTTAGAATCTTCTCTTCCTTCTTCGCACGAAGGGCACTATTCTATATATCTACTAGCTGTGCCCCGCGGTTTCACCCGCGTAGATTTTGTTGCATCCTTATTATCGCAGAACCCTAATATTTTAAATAAATAAAAGTAGCCTAAGTTACTCCTTGAAACATCAGCTACCTACCAGAGAAAGTCCCGTTAAAATCGGTCCCGCCGTTTCAGAGATTACCCGGAACAAACAGACAGACAGACAGAAAAAATATTTATAACTTGGTTTTTTAGTGTCAGTAGCGTGTATACTTTCATATGCACTTAGTTAAAAGCTGTTATTTTGGAATTACAAACAGACCCTTCAATTTTATTTATCTGTATAGATATAAAAACGCTTTTTTCTGGCCCTTAATTAATTATTTATTCTGGTTTTTTATATTTGTTGTTATAGTGGGAACATAAATACTGACACAGACAGACTGACGGGCGGACATTGGAATCTTAGTAATATGGTCCCGTTTTACCCTTTGGGTAACCATAAAAACCGTATCAAGATTCTTTACGACGCGTATAAGAACGATGCGATGCGTTCAAACAGACAATATCTTTGGAAACGGCAACTGCAATTTATACTATGTAAATATGACACACAAATAACAGAGCTTTCATTTGATAAAATTATTTTCAAAATAGGCTTAGTAGATCCAGAGCTTACCCTACCCTAAAAACTCACAAACCTGTTTCCACTAATGTCTTTATTAGTATACTTAGATAGATTAAAATGGATTGTTGTTTATAACGTAAAGCGGTATGGGCCCTCCGCGAGCACAGTCCGCGGGCGGTCCGCGAGGGGCTGTCTACCCGCTGCGCGCGCTCGCTGGCTGCCTACCGCCGCCACTGCGCCTCGCCGTCCTCCGCCGGCCAGCTCGTGCTGCCCGAGTCCATGAAGCTGCTGCCTCTCTACACCAGCTGCATACTGCGCTCCGATGCCGTTGCTGGCGGTACGTATATTCAACTTTACAAGGGGGTAGGCAGGGATAGTTTTCACTGAAGAATCGGTGCCAATGATATTTTATACAACTTAAGAAAGAGTATTTTTAATCTTCAATATCTGAGTGGAAAAGCCGTTTTTATTCTCTAGAGGATAAAGTAAATTGAATTTAGAACATCGTGTGCACTAAGTTTGTGAATTAAAAAAAACATTAAACCTATTTACTGCTACCTCTATGGTGCCGAATATATCATACAACTTTTTTTTTATTTGTTAAAAACTCAGACTCGGAACCTTCTTGGTGTTCTTTTTTCAATTTGCTTTTTTTTTCATTTAGTCATTTCCTTGCTGAGGTGGAATGAAAAGTTACGTGTTGCACTCGAGTGCAAAGATTTTTCACCTCGTGCTCTTTTGATTCCCTCGCTAACGCTCCTTCGCTTGCTCGGTCATCAAAATTGAACACGCGGGTAAAAAGCAACTTTGCACTCTTGTATAACAAATAACTGTTTCATTTTCATTTTCATTATGGTCACACTATCCCCGAATAGAGGTGTTGTAGTAACACCCACTTTTCACTGAAGATGATTAAGTGCCAACGTGACAGATGGTGAGTCTATCGGGGCATACAGTCGTGAGCTGTGTAATGAATGTAAATGAATATAATGTGTTTAATTTGTTAGGTCCGGACCTGACGTGTGACGACCGTTCGTGTGCGATGTACCGCGCGCTCGCCGCCGACGTCGCCCACTCCGTCGTCTACACCTATCCGAGGCTGGTCGCTTTGCACAGGTACATTGTTTTATTTTATATTCATTTTATTGCAATTAATCATTATTTACTATGTGATGCCAGCTGAGTTTCTTGTCGGTTCCTCTCAGAAGGCTAGTTTCCGAACCGGTTGTAAATTCTTCGACAGTCATAAGTGCCTTACCAGGGCCTAATCATTTTCTTTACAGCTATTTTATAGAAAAATAAAGAAATGCTTAAAATATTTAGGTTCTTTTTATTCTGAAATTAGCTGCGCCCCCAGTTAAAACCGCGTAAAATTGAATGGGTGGCTGTATTTCGCGGACCCCTATTTTTTTTATAAATAGCGGTGCTAAGTTACTCCTTGTAACACCAGCTACCTGCCAGTTTGCCTGAAAGAGAGATTACCCAGAACAAACAAACAGACAGACAGAGTTTTTGTTTAAATCAGTTTTTTTTATTCAGTATACTTTAGCATGCATTCATTAAAAGCCGTTAATTTGGATTTACAAACAGACACTTCAATTTTATATATCTGTTTAAATAAGGCAGTAATATTGTTAATACGTAAAAAATAATGCTCACGCCTTCCTAGAAGAAAAGATGTTGCAATGCTAATTTTTTGAAAATGATTTGAGTGTTAACGTGACAGATGGTGAATTCATCGCCGGCAGGCAGGTTGCCTCAAAATATTTACCAGCACCATGAAGTTTTTGGAAAATATACTGGGTATATACCCAAGAACCGCTGGATTGGAAGTTGCGTCTACGAATATTCAAACCACCCTGCTTATGTATAAACGTATGATATATTACAGACTACCCGACCTACCCGCGTCTGGTGCCCAGCAATTACGAGCTTCCATGGACAAAATGCACGATCAAGGAGTTTATTTATTAGGTACAATAACATTTCTATATATATCTAATACCTTTAAACGAAAGATTCAGAATATAATTTAGTATGCAGGGTCTTTGTTTTCTAGAAAACAAACTGCGCAAAGGGTTCTGTATACTAATATTATGAAGAGGGATATTTTTATTTATATATATATTTTTGCTGGATCGATTTCGAATAATACTATATTACATACAATGGTATCGCGCACTGATCTTTGCCAGATAACCTGGGATGGGAGGTTTGATAGGGAATAATTTGTATTTGGGATTTACCCACATGTAAAAATATTTGGTAGCTCATCCTACCATTCATTATCGTGTGTGGATTGCTAAATTAAAGTATTGATATTTGAGGGCCAAGTAAGGTACTTTCAAGTACTAACAAAACTTTTATTAAACTATTCTTCAAATGAAACCAAACAATATTACTAGGAATATTAATTGAAGGTCATTTTATAAGCGAATTTGGGTAAACTTACCACCGCTTCCCAAATTTATAGCGCAAAAAATTCCCCGGATTTTTGTTAAAAATTCCTGTTTTTTCATTAGAAAGTCCACAACTTTAAAGCATCTCAACAAATCCCGTTTGTTATAGAAAACGGTGTGCACATGCTCCTGTGGGTGGGATCGCAGGCGTCCCCGGAGTTCGTCCAGGAGGTGTTCGGGGTGTCGTCGCCGCAACAGATCGACACGCAGGTGTGCGAGCTGCCTGTACTCGACACTCCGGCCAGTGAGGCCGTGAGGGCCGTCGTTGACGACGCTAGGGCTCTCCGGAAGACTGCTATGAGGGTAACTATTTTAGTATATAGAGTCTACACATTTTTAAGCGCAGAGAGCATCAGATAGTGCGGTATTTCAATTGAAAAATATATACAAAAATTCAGTATTTTGTTCAGTCTTTTACGTAGTGACTCAGGCCTGTACTTTCCCTGAAAGGAGGCAGAGGTGATGTAATAAACTTTTGAATTTTGTTTAACTACAAATTTGAAGTCTTGTGTTCCACATATTATCCAATAAGCAACTTTTATTAAGCCATAACAATTACACTTTACCACAAAAATAAGCAATAATTATGAGGACGAGAAAAATATCAAAAGTTTTACTAGGGATTTTGTTTCATATATTTTTAAATTGATATGTACCACCGGCCGATGCTCTGGGCGAAGAAAATGCGCCTAAAAAGTCTACACCCTTTATATTTCTACTCATATTAAAAAAATATGTACACTGCATTTTAGAAGGGCTGAAAAATTATGATTGCGACATCCGAAAACTATCAATGGTTTTAAAAATTTAATATTGCTTACGGCACTAAAAAGAGCCTAAAGACGTCACAGAAGCAGTAAGCAGAGGTTAATCTGAAAATGGCATTTAGGGAAGACGCAAAGACCCACAAACTATTGAGGATAAAACTATAAAAGTCAGATACGTAATGGAAACCGCGGGTGAAAAATATAACGCATGTCTAATTTAGTACCAATTTATGGAATCGATTCAAAAAGTATTAAGGTTTTAAATGGTCATACGCTTGGTTCTTGTCAGTAGAATAGCACTTTGTACTTGTATAGTTAAAGAGTAGTTTAGTTTGCTTTTGCACGCCACTATAATAATGTAAATGTGTGTATTTTATTCAGTTCTTTATTGTTTCCAATAGAGGCACTGTCGGGGCATTACGATTGCATTTGTATGATAAAAACAAAAGCCGAAACTTATTAATTCTGTGGGGCTATTATAAATGGATTTCGATATGGTTTCAATATATTTCTAATGGAAAAGTAACGTAAAGTAATGGCATAAGGTAATAGCTATAAAATTGTATTTTGTAATCTTTAAAAAAAAATTCCATCTACCTTCCACTGAATGGAAGATATTGAAACAATAAATCCAGTGGTAGTAGGCTGACCATTAGCTCTTATTGTGGCAAAAGTTCGACTCACTATAAAGGATAGATGTATATGACGTGTATACATCGGTCACTGTCACTCAGTTGTAAAATAATCGCAATAAAAGTTAGTGGTATCGATATTGGCTCTTCAGGTTAAATGCATGGGATTTAGAATGGAATGAAAATGGGAAATGCATGAGCAAGGCATTTAGCATGCTTTATTTATAATGTGTGCACCTTAGGACAAGGGTCTCGAAAGGGGTCGGCAACACAGTAATAATGGTTACTTTTTGCACACTGTGATTACCAAATTGTGCCAGTTTGACGACGTCACTCAGGTATACATACACCACCGTCCCTGGCCTTATCCTATACATTGTTGGGGTCGGCACTTGATTCAACCCGATGTGGCTGATTACCTGATTATTATACGAAGCGACTGCCATCTGACCTTTGTAACACCTTTTTCGAGAAAAATCGGTCATCTGGGTTAAACCAGTTTCCCTTTAGGTACGGAACCCCTGAAAACTTCTAAAAACACATTAAATTTTGAGTTAGGCCCAGAAGAAAGTTTGCAAAAATGCCGTCATCATAACACTATTTGTGATAACAGACTGAACTGATGGTAAGTATTCATGATAGCCTAGCATCCTTCCAATATCACCTGTACACAATGACCTAACCCGCCCCCTCCCCGCCCCCCAGTTGACAATAGTCCACCAGTTGGACAAAGCTGAGGGTCAGTTCCGGAGGCTGCTGGTGGAGGACCCCGGCGTGGACGGCTCGCCATCATACGTGGACTCTCTCATGGAAATGCATAAAAACGTCAAGAAACTACTGTATGTGCGATGGTGACGCGTATGTGCGTCACGCTTCTAGGTGGAGGGATCGAGTGATACACGCGTATACGCTTTTTGGAAAGCTTTTTTGATTCTTTTCGTTTTTGGTGAATTTTTGGTGTCGGTTTTTTTTGCTTTTGTTGGTGACAGGTCTCGGCAATGATATAAAAAAAGATGATTAAGTACCAACGTGACAGATGGGGAGTCTATCGTCTCAGGCACTATACATACGTGTGAAAAGTATGCGCTCACAAAACAAACGAATAAAATGGTTCGCATGCGGTTTCGTTTCTCAAATAAATAGTATAAAAACTTGCGGGCTAGTTACATATTTACCTCTTAAAAAGTGTAATATCCTTGCTTTTCTAGGGTTGTTTTTGAATCGTTTTTCATGATTCAACAATGGTGATAGGTTAGGTTTACTTCTTAAATCTTTAAAATGCCATCTCTGTATCAATACGTTGAGATTAATGTTAAAATTGGATTGATAGCTAAATCACGCGGTTCTTCAATATATATTTTATCCGCGTACTCCCACGGGAACGGGAACAACGCGGGTGAAATCGCGTGACGTCAGCTAATATTTCATATTTCTTATTATAACTCTTATTCGATTAGACTTTATACAAAGTACTTTCAAATCGTCAGAATGACACGATTACACAGGATTATACATGCTACAGGATTATTCAGCAAGGGTGGTAGGTAATATTTTATGCTTCGAGTTTTTATTGCTTAGTGTGTGATAAAAAAATTGTCAATTAAGTTTCTTAACCATATAAAATTGTGCACATGCCTTCTCAGAAGTAGGTAGAGTTACACTCGCATCTCACGGAAGATGATAGGCCAACGTGATAGATGGTGAGTCTATCACCGTCTCAGGCACCTCAAGTTGTCAACGTAAAACTAGTGCAGCACGCTTCGCTAGTAGAAACGATACAAAATGTACGGGAATGACATATGTCACGTGACAGATTTATGTCACTAATACATTTGTATCGTTTCTATAAGTGCAAGCGCGAAAATGTTACTTTGTTTACGACAACCACTTAAATACAAAATTATCTATACTAACATTATAAAGAGGAAAGTTTTGTATGTAAGTATGTTTGTAACGAATTGGCTCAAAAAGTACTGGATCGATCTTGAAAATTCTTTCAGCAATGCATAGATACATCATCAGCGAGTAACATAGGCTATATTTTATCCCCGTACTCCTACGGGAACGGGAACTACGCGGGCGAAACTACGTGACGTCCGCTAGTATATATGTATTATGTATATAGTATAAAACAAAGTCGCTTTTTCTGTCCCTATGTATGTTTAAATCTTTAAAACTACGCAACGAATTTTGATGCGGTTTTTTTTAATAGATAGAGTGATGATGATGAATGATGAAGAGGAAGGTTTACATCCATTAAATACTGGAGAAATACTGTTATTTTTGAGGTTTCTAATGTGATGTCGTAAATAACATTTTAATCCGTCCCTAAGCGAAGTGAACGCGGGTCGCTAGTATGTATATATATATAAACAGTGTATGTAATGTGGTGCATTGTTCCAGCTAACAATAATGCGGCAACACGACAAGCTGGAGGCGGTGCTACGTCACTTCCTGGTGGAGGACCGCGGCGTGGACGGAAGTACGTCATACGTGGACTTCCTGTGCCACGTCCACAAGGAGATCCGCGCGCTGCTATAGCACATGTACTCCTATTATTAACTTTATTAATATACAATACGTTCCATTTCATTCGGGACTGTGTCAAGGCAAGCTATTGTATCTATATCTATACATCTATACAGATAAATAAAATTGAAGAGTCTGTTTGTAATTCCAAAATTACAGCTTTTGACTGAATGCAAAGTATACACGGTACTGACAAACAATAACCATTTTTTTAATGTCTGTTTGTTACGGCTTATCTTCGAAACAGGTGGACCGATTTTAAAGAGACTTTCATTAAAATATAGCTAATTTTACAAGGAGTACTTAGGCTACTTTTTTTTTTTTTAAAAACACGGTTCCGCGTGGCTCAGCTAGTTTTATTAAAAAAATCAAAATACCATAATTTGATTTATTACAATCTATATTGAATGTAACAAACAAAAATGCATCATAATTAATATATATATATATATACATATATATGTTAAATTGTCTTGATACTTAAGTCCCTTGCAGTTCGATTGGCCTTGTACGAACAGTAGACCTAAACAAAGTGACATTCACTCGCGAAGAAATGATAAATAAAATGTATGATAATGACATAAACCAGTCACGTGACATATGTCATTCCCGTACATTTTGTATCGTTTATATATTGTCTAGGCGTGCCTGTTCGATAGATTTGAGATTATAAAAGTTGTTGGAAATGTGAACTTAATTGTATGTGAATAAAGTTGAAAGTCGTTCGACAGGTGTTTAAGAGTCCAAGTTGGTGTTTTATACTTAGGAACAATTATTTAAGGATTCAATACTTCCAGTATATTTGTTATTATAGAACTAGACATGGTACTGAACTATTGCATAGGCTACATACACGTTTGTACGATATATACAGACATACAAACATACCTATTTTCTTCTTATACAGACTGCAATTGTTTGCCTCTTTCTGTATAATATGAAATGAAATGTGTTAGAACGAGACAAAATTATGTTATTATGACAATATTATATTAATCACATAATTATTCAAATGCACTACGGCGAATGCTACGACGGGAAATTTATAACTACTAAGAAATATGAGCAACTAAAATTATTCTAGTACCAAAAGGTCCTATTTAGCATAGAAAAATTTACCTTATAACCTTTACCATGGGTCCACATATTACACCATGGCTGTAGCAACGTTTCTCCACTCGCTACACAAATGGCGCTACTCGCTAACAATTGCGAAGTTTGAGTACAAATACTCGAGAACCTAAATCGCGCAATAAGAGTTTCCAAGCGCATTGCAGTATATATACAAGTTTCCAACTAGAACAGTTGGAGCCGGTGTTCCCCAGGCATGACACCCGCCTCAATGGAACATCTTATCTTTGCTGGGGATGACACTGATCATGAGCTCTCCACACAGCTGAATTGAACCTTAATGCAAAGCAATAAAGATCATTGTAAACAACATGATTTTAGAGTTATATTATATTATATTGATAAAAATATATATCCCGCGTTGAATTCGCCTTGTGTGTATAACATAGCCATCGTGTTAATATATATGTAAAGTCGACCACAGATCTATACCAAGTTTGACAACGATTAGAAAAGTTCGCCACGGTCCGAATTGGGATTGAATCTTTTTAGGGCCATTTTCAATATGTACGTGTGTACATCTGTCAGATGGATTGCTATCCCCAGTTATCTGTCAGATGTGATATATCCATACCTTCAATTACATAATAATGTTAACAAGCGATTAGTTATTGGGGTAAAAAAAGTAAGGATAAAATTATAGATTTGTTTATCAAACAGACACGTGCGCAAACGAAAATCAACCTTATTTCCTATGAGGTGCAAATTATATTGTCTTAACGTAGTAAAGGACTCATGGCCGACTATACAACCCATCTACGATACAGTTCGTTACGCAAATTTAAACCTTAAGTCCTTATATTTAACAATGTTAATAGAGTGAGTAGAAACGCCTTAAAATGAGCTACTTAAAAATGTATCGTAAGTCGCTCTACTTAAAACTTAAATTACAATGTTCCGAGCTGCAACTGTGTCGGTGATTCGTAATAATATTTGTATATTTCCATCTCCCATGAAGTAGCGTAAGGCTTTAGTTCTAATAAATTGTTTATTTTTGTTTTGTCATATTATTATAACGATTATTAAAAGGTATAATTGAAAATTTAATAACTATTGAACTGTATCTGAGTGTAAATATTATATAAATTGGTATTATAATTTTTATGCAATTTGTTTTTATATTTTATGAACTGTGTACCCAGAATCCCCAAGTAGAAATCTTTGCAATTCAACCACAACTTGCATTTATTCACACATTCTATATGCCACGATATTCGTCAGCGTTGAATTTATTAAAAAACCTAAACACGGGGCAAAAAATGTCAAATGATTTTGTAACGATGATGGCATGGTAAAGAAGGAAAAATATGAGGGTAGATTTCAGTTGGCTCGTGACCGTCGGACGTCATGGTGACCCGAAAAATACAAAACTAAAGTGCATTTAAAATGTGAAATAATCAAATATTCAACGGTGGTACTCGTTTAGCGTTTTTTTATACGAACTATTTTACGATTTCTAAATTAACCTGACAAGAAACAGCTAAAATATCCTCGAGAATTTACTGAATAACAAAAGCATTTGGCAAGTAGTTTTCAGAATAGTTATTTATTGAAGTGATTAATTCGTTTCGTTAAATACATTTTTTATAATTTATAAATGTGTATGCAATTTAACGTAATATCAACGTTTCTTAGGTTTAGGGTAGATGACTTCAATAATAGGCCCCTTGTAGGTGCAGGGTAGGCAGTAGCTGGGTGTCCGACGACGCTGCCTGCACGACGTCACCTCGGCGACCCACAACAATAGTGTCAACGCCAATAGGTATAACTTCTTCAACCACATTGGTATCTGGACTTTGGTGTTATTTCTGTCAATGTAAAACGTATCTATTCAAATATTAAGCAATCGTTAAATGGAAGTGGCAGTGACCCGGCCATATCTCGCGAAGAATCGACAACCGCTGGGGTAAACGAGTTAGGGGAGGGCGTCCTACGAATCATAGTGTAGGGCGCCCTGCGGCCAGGTGGGATGACGATCTGCGAAAGACTGCAGGCTGATGCTGGATGCGGCATGCTGAAGACAGGGCGCTATGGTGCTCATTAGGGGAGGCCTATGTCCAACAGTGGACTAAGGTAGGTTGATGATGATGAAATGGAAGGGAACGAAATAACATGCATCCTGTATCCATATATTTCTGGAAAAATTGGTACATTATTTAGGTACTTACTGGTTCCCGTTTTTTAATTGCGATTTTAAAGACAGAAAACGTTGACTTCTATTCTGATATACATATAATAGGTATTATATAGAATATATAAAGGGTCTAGACTTTTAGCCGATGATTTTTTGTCATAAGTTAAGGGCTAAGTACATAAGTAAGAGGTAAGTAAATTGTTCGTACCACAAAGTCTGTGCAGGCCTTGCACAAGATGCCTTTTATTGCTTTCTATATGGCGCCGTGGTCTTTACAATTGGCCTCCTGCGTCATCCTAACTGACAGGGTGTTCGCTGTCTGTTTCTTACGACATCCTTGACTCGCGTGGATCATGGAGACGACGATGTGGAGGAACACCAGCACGAATTCATTCAGTAACGCCATTGCTTAGCTATGAGCTGTGAGATAACACGTGTTAACAAGTGCAGACACTTAGGTGCCTCTTATTACGACTCTCTTGTTTTGTTGTGGAATAAGAAAAGTGTATACACGCGAAAGGCAATATCCGCTTAAACACATTCACTGCTAACATTGCATCTTCTTCGTAAATTCTCTAACAGTTGGACGCGCAGGTGCGTTGTTAGCACTGCGTTAACATCAGGAATAGCTGCTGCTGAAGAAATGCTTTTGGTGGTGGCTTAATTACAAAATAAGTATATTATTTTAAAATCAAGTCGCCTATGTCCCAAATAGGGATTGCAATCCAGCGGCGTTTTCAATCCAGCTGGATTCTTGCTGGATTGACCTGAATCCAGCTGGATCCAGCGCGGATCCAGCAAAATGTGGAACGAACATAAAAAGGCAACATTTGTAAGACTTTTTTTATTTATTTGTACTTCTTACGATAATCTATGAAATCTTTCACTCATTTGGTGATATCTTATATAAATTTGCTTTGGTTTCTTAATTATTTGAGATCAAAAGAATCAACTTAAAATTAAATAATAAAACATATAACCTCATATAACATTTTAGATAATGTTTCTAAGTAAGCAAAATCTTATTACGTTTATGTTTAATGATAGGATGGCTAATCAGTAGCAATCAGTCCTATAAATTATTTTAAAATTTACCATAAAAAGGACCAAAATAGATAATATACTATTTTATTCTTCAATCAATTTTTTGTATAAAAAGAAGCTCCGAAATAATCTTCTCTTCACTCGCTAATCGTTAATTATTAATTATTAGGTACCTAGTTTATGATCTGACGATAAAGAGACTATTTCTTTTTTTGAATTTTCTTAGAAATCAAATTTGATCTATAGTCTTATCTCCTAACCTGCTTCGCACAGAACTGCATATGTAGCCGGCTGCTGAGAATGCCCTTTCGGACTCTACACTGGTCGGTTTTAGGGTCATTAAATACTCATAAACCATAGATAAATGTTCACCTCGCACTCCTTCGGTCTCATAAACGCTCATGTCTTTTTTCAGGACCTTTTTATAATCAAATTGACCACTTGGCTTTTGTTTATTAAAGTTCTCCTTCTCTCTTTTAAGTTCCATCTCAAACTCTTGCTCTAAAGTCATTTTCACGGGTTCTGCGTCATCATCTAGTCCATCCTCTTCTAACTCCATGATATGTACTTGCACCGGCTCTACAATGTTTTGTTTATTTACTCATTTTAACAAAGTTTTCATCTCCTGCCGCATCGCATTCTTTTTTGGCAAAGGAAAATAGCCAGGTTTTTTTACTGCTTCTTCATACTTTTTTAGATTTTTCAAGTACACTAACGTATCAGTTACTTCGGAGTGGTGCCGTGGCCGCGCCGTTTTGAAAATGGCGGCAACTCAAAACTAAACAATAGAAATTGATACGTTTGCGGATCCGCATGCTGGATCCGGCTCTGTATGCTGGATCCAGCATGTTTAAAAAGGCGCTGGATCCAGCTGGATTGCTGGATGCTGGATCCAGCAATTGCAATCCCTAGTCCCAAAATTATACGAGTATATAACCCGTCAATAAAAAGCGTTAAATTGTGTTGTTATTTTTCAGAGGCGATTTGTGATTGAATTCCTATGAAAATCAACGCATTAAACACGATACGCCGTTAATATGTTTTAACACAGCAAAACCTAGAGGCCTTACGGGTTTGAAGCTACAGTAGGTAGGCAAGTGGTGTAACCTTATTTGCGATCAGTCTTGGCACACTTGGGGTTGTTCTCGTTGCACGTGACGTAGGCAGTGCGCGAGCACCCGAGGCAGGACTCGAGGTAGGACAGCAGCAGCGTCACCACCAGTACCACCACCTCTTGCAGGAGAGCTGCGTCCATCGCCAGCTAGCTGCATGAACCAATACTTTGATGTTATGTGCAGTAAGCAATGTGTGTCATAAAGGCCATCTCAGAGCTATCTCATCATGTGACTAATAACTTGTAGGCATTTTGTCCACACTTTGGATTAAAATAAGATCTAATGTGTTACCATAACTCAAAATTACCTTAGTTCTCGAAATCTAAAAGATTTCCTGCGTACTGCATAGGTACCTACCTACCTACGGCTGCTACCAAGAAACTACCACTTTGAAATCCCTACCTTCAGAAACTCAAACTCGAAGTTCCTATGAAGTTCTGAAGGTACGATCCATTTATCGCGTGCAAGGTTTGACTGTAGGGTCACAGATACGGAGTTTCTTTCTGCGACAGCCGGCGACGAGCTCCAGCACGGACACCAGCCAGGCGACAGCAAGCACCAGACACGAAAACGTTTGGACCATCACTTGCTCTGCAACACAGTCCAATATTTACTGTGCTTCAGGATACAAGTTTGGAATCTAAATTTTATGTGCATGCAAAATCTGTCTGTAAACTTTTTCCGACTCTATTACTAGACATAAGATTGGTGAAATTACACAAGGCAGCAGGCAGTGGCATTTAAAGATAAAGAACATCTAGACCGAGAGATAGAGCAAGAATCTCACGACGAGTTTTAATAAGTACAAAACGAAATTGACGGGAATTATTTTGCTGCATATCATGATCCTGTTCTAAGAGCTAGTGATGGTCTCATCCCATACTGCATAGGACAATTAACAACTAGTGCTATGAAAATGGACAATGGGGAAGCAAACGGAGTAAAGATAAAGGGACAACGTACATCATTCCAAAAATAAACCGTTATAAAAATCTTAAATCAAGATCCTTCTGAAAACAGATTCTGCCGTCCACCAACGAAGTAATACTTAGATACCTACGTCTTAAAACTAATTTATAATCTCAAACGTAAGTATGCAGGTTTCCTCGTGATGTTTTCCTTCATCGTTAAGCTCGTGGTGTGGCATCACAGCAGTTAGAGAACTCATTGATTCAGACACCGCTGGGATTCGAACATCGCTCGCGTAGTAAAAGGCTACACACAACCCTGGAGCATTTCTTAGAAGGTAATTGAAGATAAACTTACAACAAAACGTAGTGTGAGTCTAAGTTAGAATAGCACAACAGTGTCCCAAGCGTCCATCATGCTCCTCATGCTCCTGCGAACGAAAAATGATTCATTTGAGTCATTCCACCGATGCGAGAAAACAAATAAATCTACGCAATTACTGATCAAAACAATAACAACTCTAATACAAATACACTAAGGTGGAATTTGACCCAAATCAATAACCTTTCGTTGGCAAACAAATCAAAGATGCAAGTTAGGTCAAAGCCTTTATTGAGTATCTGACATTGTGGTTACAAGACAAGCATTTTCAATTATTGTATCAGTGGAAGTGAATAACAAGTTATATTCGAAAACGGTAAATTATTGAAGAAAATGAAATGGAACTTTATTCTAAACCGATACATTATCAAATCAAACTATTTAAATTTTGGGGTCAAACAATTCACTATTTCAAGTTGCCAGTGCCAAAACTATATTAGATTTTTCTGTATGGCAAATATCTTTAAATTTGAATTTTGTTCGGTAAAAATTGGTTTTGGGGATTATATTCAGTTAGTTTGGGGGTATTCAGTGTCTGTAAGGTCCTCTGCGACAAGGGGCGCGTCCTGAGCAAGGCAGCGTCTTCTTGCAGCAACAGCTCGCTCCAACGAGGAATATCGAGAACATGGCAAATAGCACCGTGAGCAGACGATTCATGTCGAATCTCGCCATCTTTACTACCTGCAACAACGAGATACGGACATTCACTTCCACTTAACTTATAAATGCTCTTATATCAACTTTGGGATTCCCTTCATTACTTTCATTGCATTTTAGGGTTAACCTGATTGAAAATAATAATTGAAAGATAAATAAGTATGATCTTTTTTTTCACGGAGATAAATCTCTAGAGCACTTTTATACCCCAAAATATAATAAATGCTTCTTCTAGCGATATATTTAGCATTGACAGAAGTTTGCCAAATAAAGGTATATTGCTAATTTCAATTTGATATCAGCATAACCCAAGTGTTTCAGGTCCACAATCTGGTCAATATCACTAGCGGACGTCACTCGGTTTCACCCGCGTAGTTAACGTTCCCGTGGGTGTACGGGGATAAAAAATATAGCCTGTGTTACTCGCTAATAATGTAGCTATCCATTGCTGAAAGAATTTTCTAGATCGGTGAAGTAGCTTCGAAGCCTATTCAATGCAAATAAATAAACAAAAAACAATCAAATCTTTCCTCTTTATAATATCAGTGTAGATTAAAGATCCAGCGGAAAAGTTATAAACTGGTACTGACCGTATAGTTCACTTGCTGCAAGGAGCCGGCTGTCTGCAGGCAATGTAGACTTTCTTGGTACAGCCGCGGACGAGCCCGACCAGTGTGAGAAGCGCAGTGACCACGAGTAAAGCTGAGCGGACTAAGCCCATTTTACTACTCCTTCTCTATGGCTTGCATAGCTCCTGCAAAACGTACGCCTACCTCGAAATAGTTCCACTCACTGCCGCTAGATGGCATTGAATGTTATTACAAACCCTTATATTTTTGTCGTTAAATTCAAATTGGATGGCACTATTTTCTTTATATATTTGGGTCAAATTCCTCTCTACATAAAACTAAAGTAATTAATATGAGTAAAAACCTACATTTATTGCAACTTACCGGTGTTATTGTATTATATTAGTTTGAAACGATTTGATAATATTGCGGAATTGTGCGGGAATTTTGTGTGGATTTTGTTGTTTTTGACAGCGACTGAAGGTTTTGACCGTGGTGCCAAATGGAACGTGCTTTGAATGGTAATTTTTTTCACTTGCCTGTCTTCAGCCTCCAAGCAGGTGAAGGTTGATTACATTATGTGCTCCTACGGAATAAAATAAAAAATACCGTGGTATTACTCTTGAGTGCCTACTCTACATTCCGAATCGAGTTTTCCTACTGTCAATTAATACCAGTCGCATATCTTACCACTTTTACTTATAATTTCAATAGAATTACGTGCTCTGTGCGGTCATACGCAATATTTTTTCTCCTATTAATATGACAATGAAAATGCATGTGACTCAAAAAATAATTTATCTAATTATAGTAAAGATTAAAAATAGGATGAACTCTATATCCTCAAAGCGATACGGTATTTTAATCTATGGCGACACCTTATTTTTTCTATTCAAATGTGGGTAGCTGAACATGATTACTTGCGACGTCAAAAAACACCATTTTTGAATGGTTATACGAGTATAACTGAACTCATTTCTACGCTACGGAATACTTCGAGCTAGGCTGACCAGGATCTTATAAGCTGTGTGGTTTAGAAGTAGTCTGTAATGTGTGGATGTCGATTCAAACCTTTATCTGTGCCAATGAGTTAATAATACCACAAGTTTGACAGTGAAGGAAATTATAAGTAATTTAAGATCGTCAGTGAAAACCCAGTGAAAGATAAATTTCCACCGTGACGAAGGTATTCAAGTAAGTATTTCTGCAAACATCTGTTACCGTAACACCATGTTTAAAATAGGCTGAGTCTATTAATACGGGTACTGTACGAACAATTTATAATCATTAATACGGTTACTCCTTTACGTATTTTTATTTCACATATTTATATTAGACTTCGGATATTTAATTGATTAATGTTAATAAATATAAACAAACAAACGCAACCAACCAATATACACCTAGGAAGAGGAACCATCAACCAACCAATATACACCTGGGAAGAGGAACCTTCAACCAACCAACATACACCTAGGAAGAGGAACCTATTTATTATTATGGATTTGACGTAATTGCGACTTGAGTCTTGACAGACGGACATGGATGACACTGATCTGTCAGCACTGACAGCTATGAATAAATGTACGAATGAATATAATTTATTTTTCCAGTACCCGTACAAATAGTCACATCGTTTAAAATATACAAGCCATAATCAAAAGCAGCGTGTCCAATCTTGTAGTTATGTGCGTCGGGTCGTTAAAGGGTGTTTCGCTTTAAATGCCTTGTTTAAGTACTATTTAATGTTATATTTAACTTCACCTCATAAATCCGTGCTGTCGAGTTTTGTAGCTGTTGGTTCTCATCACAATTATTTTATTTACTTCTAGGCATCGAAAACGGAATCTGAACGACTGTGGCAGTTATACGAATATGCGGCTTCAAAAACTTGGTAAGTAGCTCTGAGTTTCCAGGCTTACACACGTACCTAAACATTTGTCATATCACAAACTTTTCGGTGAAGTAAAATATTTCTGGGATTTTCTATTAGGTATCTGCAGTCGTGTCTGAGGGTCTAGTGCGAGTTTTCTTAAAATCGCCGTCACAAGTCATCGTGTTGACGTAAACGAAAATTTGTATGGGCTCACAATAGTGTCATCTTTAGGCCGACAGCGGCGCTGTTCCGATCCTATACAAATCTGCGTTTACGTCGACGCGGTGAAAAACTCGCACTTAGCCCTCTTAGCGGCGGTGAGAGGCTCACTAATTGTTGTGTTCGCACCAACCTTATTTTTATATTGACGAGGGGGATACCTAGAAAAGGTACCCGACCTCCCTGGGAGAGGCAGGTCGGAGTGTGTGGGATTCTTACCCTCGGTGGCCATTCTCCATGCTTAGGGGTGAATCTAATAAATTGTACCGGTGTCCCCCACACTTTGCCGAGGCATATACTTGATGACAGTAGGTTTTGTAACCCTGATTACCATATTCGGGAACTTTTGCGGTAAATGGTTAAAAGTGGGTACTCATTGTGTGTTAGCAACAATGTTGGTATTACCGTCCGTGTTGTGCAATGAGCAATCGCACTATTTGTATCTATAAATTCCTAGGGACGTGTGCCGCGGCATAGCTATTGCGCCTGCTCTGTGCGCATGGCATGCAAACTGTCGCTAGTGATGGCCGTGAGTCGATACACGCCCTGATATTTATTATCTATGGTGCCCCTATCACGAGTTTGCAACCGTTTTCCTAATCTACACTCGCTAGCGTCTCCGACATTTTTGTATGAGATATTTTAGTTCTTCACGTTCCGCTTGGAGGCGCCGTACAATGTCTCATACAAATATTAGACGGAGACGCTAGCGAGTGTAGATTATGAAAACAGTGGCAAACGCGTGACAAACAGTTGTTATTGTGTAGCTTTGAATCTTTTAGTCGTGATATGTAACGGTCACGTAGATATTGCACTTGACAAAGAATTTACTTAATGTTTTTTAGTGTGTAGAATCCCACGTAGTTTTGTATGATAAAATTATATGACTAAACTGTTCTTCTAGTGATAAGATTAGGTGTTGCATGTGAAGCATTGCCCGTCTGGTATTTTATGTTTGGAATCCTACAGGAACCTCGCATACTATTTTGGCGATAAAGAGTCTACACTAATATTATAAAGAGGAATGATTTGATGATTTTTTTGTTTGTTTGTTTGCAATGAATAGGCTCCGAAACTACTTGACCGATCTTGAATATTCTTTCAGTGATGGGTAGCTACATCATCAGCGAGTAACATAGGCTATATTTTATCCCCGTACTCCCACCGGAAGGGGAACTACGCGGGTGAAGCGGAAATAACTTATGTTCCCCATCCAAAGCATATCAAAATTTCTCTTTTCCAATGGATGGAACAACTTTTTCAGTTTAAATAAATAAATAAATTATCTTTTATAGCTTTTTTAGTACTTAATCACAATTTACTCGTTGTCAGTAAAATGGTATCGATAATACATCGACCATCGATAAATCGGTCCAGCCGTTATATCGATATGAGCCGCTCGCACGCCTGCATCTATCCCGCGGCGGCGCGTGCGTCGCCACGCGCACGTTTATTTTTAACGAACACTTCCGATCGACCAAACGAATCACATTTTTAAATCATTATAAATAGATTTTATCGTATTAAAATGTCTTTGCAAAAATTTAAAACTTGCCCGAAAGATTAATGATACCAATACAGTGACAAGTTGAAATTGATCGCTAAATTAATTAAATAGCTGGTGAAGAGGAAAATAGTTTGGAGTGATAAAGTGATGTGGAATTTTTGACGTTACTTTGCCGAATTTCAAAGCAGTGAGTGCAGGTTGGCGTTACATCCGATGTGAATCAGACTAGCAGTTTGTTTTGAAAACGGTTTTAAAATCGCAGTCGTGGGCTGAATGCTGGATAGTTATATTCACAAGTGGATGCGATTTTTAATTCTCACGCGATTTACCGACACTTTCAAGGTATGTGAAAATAACTTAAAGTTTAGAAATCTTTTTAAAGCTGTGGGTGATTTATAAAGTTTATTTCTGAAAAGTTTTGTTCTGAATGAAAGTGAAATTGAATTAGGTGACTTTTCCAAGTGTCTGTTGGGGACGATATGCCACATTACGCTCAGTTGGATGACACCTCATTTATCAATCTCAGAACACGTTTTCGCGTTGGATGGTGAACATTTTTAAATTAATTGAAAGAAAAGTTGGAAGTTATGGACACAAAGATACATAAATCTTTCCATTAATGTAACAAATAGGAAAGTATTTGTCCATTTCACAGGACAACTGCAGACTTTATTTTACTGACATGTTTGTGGGCCTAGATAATCCTACTATCTATACATCTATATCTATACAGATAAATACGATTGAAGTGTCTGTTTGTATTTCCAAAATTACAGCTTTTCACTTAATGCATATGAGAGTATACGCGCTAATGACACTAAAAAGTCAAGATTTAAAAAAAATCTCTGTGTGTCTGTCGTTCTGTCTGTCTGTTTGTTCCGGGTAATCTCTGAAACGGCTGGACGGATTTTAACGGGACTTTCACTGGTAGGTAGCTGATGTTTCAAGGAGTAACATAGGCTTCTTTTATTTATTAAAATACTAGGGTTCGTTTATACTTTCATATTAATTTTGTGAAAAGCTGTAATTTTGGATTTACAAACAGACACTTCAATTTCACAAACACGACAATGAGGATGAAAG
This sequence comes from Watsonalla cultraria, assembly GCA_964035505.1. Classification (NCBI taxonomy): domain Eukaryota; kingdom Metazoa; phylum Arthropoda; class Insecta; order Lepidoptera; family Drepanidae; genus Watsonalla; species Watsonalla cultraria. The sequence continues at coordinate 7,077,282 of OZ037734.1, read as the reverse complement.
TTCTAATATTATAAAAGCAAAAGTTTGTATGTATGGCTGTTTGTTACTCTGTCACGGAAAAAATGCTGAATGGATTTTCATTAAACTTTACAATATACGTGTATCTTAAACATCAGACTAATACATAGGCTGTAAAAATAAATTTCCGTGGTAGTTAAATTATACGCGAGTGTAACCGCGCAGCTCAGCTAGTGCTGTATAATAGGGATTCTTAATTTACAAAGGTTCACAATATTATAGCCTATATACACCAGTGATAATTACTTAGTAGAATGTTTAAAAGGGGTTCCAGTACTTTTGAATTTATTCATCATAGCGGACGTCACCGGCGTAGTTCCCATTACTTGCTGATGATGCATCTATCGATTGCTGAAAGAATTTTCAAGATCGGTCGAGTAGTTTCGGAGCCTATTCAATACAAACAAACAAACAAATCTTTCCTCTTTATAATATTAGTGTAGACAGACAAAAATAAGAACTTTAATTACAAGATTTTATCAGCCACTTTGTCTGCGCGGTTGTAACTTTAAACATTCGTTTCACCTTTTGGAAAGCGCTTACTAATTTCATGTGCTTAGGACCAGCTGTTTACGTACAAAGCACACATAAACATACCTAACATGCGATGTATGTACCTACAATTTTAAATAATATCCTTTGTTACCTTCATACTAGCTGTGCCCCGTGGTTTCACCCGCGTAGATTTAACTTCATGGTTGCCCTAGGATCATAAATGTTTAAAAAAAAATAGCTATCCGTTAGTGAAAGTCACGTTAAAATGCACAGCGACGTCTCCAGGGGCAGCGACACAGCTGCCCCGGGGATGTGCCCCGGCAAAGTGTGGGGGGACACCGGTGCGATGTATCAGAGTACCCGGAGTCCCCCCTGAGCACTGAGGATGGCCACCGGGGGGGTTTTAGTGCGGTAAAAATCCCACATACCCCGATCTGCCTCTCCCAGGGCGGTCGGGGACCTTTTGAAGGTTTCACATTCGTTAATAAAAAAAAAAAAAAATTGTCCAGCCGTTTCGGAGATTACCCGGAACAAACAGACGGACAGACAGAAAAAAAATATTAGTGTTTCGCGGGTCACCCATGAAATTATATGTACCCGGGTAAAACCGCGGGGCACTGTTAGTTCGATTAAGTCAGTCAAGACTTTGAATTTAATATTTTTGTTGTGATATATGAACTTAATAATAAATTAATTGCACGATGGTGAGTATTTTTTAAGTAGGTCGTAACTGTAATAGAAAAACTAATTTGGAATCTCTATGCATTCATCTGACCCATTCATCAAATTGATTCCTTCACAAGATATTATAGGTATCATAAGCTGTCACATAAACTTTATTTTATTAAACCGCAAATTAATTACCAAGCCTATTGATATATCTGTCCCAGAAAATCACTACATTTTTCTTTCCCACTTTATTTTGAACCTTAACCTTAAAATCATAAGAACCGTTTGATTAAAAACGCATTTATTGTTCCATATTTAAAGTCGAGCTTTAAAAAAGAGTAAATAGTTGTCGGTAGATAGCTTTGCCACGCGGTTTCACCCGTGATCCTAATGTTTATATAAAAAGTTGCCTATTCAAAAGTTACTCATTGTAACAGCAGCGATTTGCCAGTGAAAGTCCCTTTAAAATCCGTCCAGCCGTTTCAGAGATCACCAGGAACAAACAGACAGACAGACAGAGAAAAAAAAATTAAAATTGTTTTTTTATTATCAGTACCGTGTATACTTCCATATGCATTTATTGAAAAGCTGTTATTTTGGAATTACAAACAGAATTAAATTTTATTTATCTGTATGTATAGATTGATATGATCCATCAGGCGATGCTTACCGTGTGGGACCAATTTGATACAAAGTGCGGTGGTCTACTCAAATACCCTTAAATATAAAATTGCAATCACCTGCCATTCCAAGCAAATAATATTAAGAAAAATAATTTGATATTGAACTTTACTTCATTCACATTACGGCTAACTAGCTTGTCATGTATTTTAAAGATATTAATAGAGTGTTGAAATGAGGCGACACACGGTCATTATAACTGGTGTTGACGTGTGACACGATGACAGAAGCTCGTGAGTACTTCTTGACAGATTTGAGAATATTGTCATGGTTTTATTTCGTAAGAACTAATGGACGTCAAGCGGTTTCACCCGCGTAGTTCCCGTTCCCGTGGGATTACGGGTATAAAATATTAGCCTATGTTACTCGCTGATTATGTAACTGGCCATCCATTGCTGAAAGTTGCCGATCTTGAAAATGATCGGTCAAGTAGTTTCGGAGCCTATTCAATGCAAACAAACCAAAAAACAATCAATCTATCCTCTTTATAATATTAGTTTAGAAAAAAGTAGGACCAGTATTCCCCGAAGGGGTAGTCAGAGGTGTTGTAATAACAACACCCACTTTTCACCGAAGATGATTAAGTGCCAACGTGACAGATGGCGAGTCTATCGCTACCTCAGGCACTATACATACGCCTTTGAATTACTTCTTAGACGTAAACAGGTTTCCTCACGATGTTTTCCTTCATCATAAAGCAAGTGATAAAAACTCATTGGTACGGGCCCCGCTGGGATTCGAACTAGGGTCGCTTGCGTAGCAGGCGACTGCTCTAGCCCCACGGCCACTACGGCTCTCTAAAAGCTTAAAATATCGTTTGATAGTACGGAATGTTCTGTGCACGAAGCTACCGGCTTTTTATAAATAGCAGTTCCATTAAGGAAGTCGCCATTTAACTGCATGTGTTATTTTATTCTCGTGTGTTGTATCGGTAATGGTGTTTACCCATCTGGCTCCCGACGCCGACGGATCATGGACGCATTATTTATAGACATACACACGTCCTCACATTTCTTTTATAATAATAACTTTTAATCTTCAAAGAGAAAGTTTTGCGTCATGCAAGAAGGGTGGAGCAAGTTAGTGGAAATTATCGTTATCGTTAGCTCGGTGATTTCATTATTCACTAGCTGTGTGTGACCCGCGGTTTCTACCCGCGAATATTTCGTGAAATCCTAAATTCTTTCTGAATAAACTTGCCTTGTAACATCAGCGTAAATCCAGTTATAATCGCCGTTTCAGAGATTAGCCGGAACAAACAGACTACTTAACAGTTTTATTTTTTTATTTTAGATGTATATGACGAAGAAAGAAAGCAAATTTATTATTCATAACAAAAAAGTGCAACGCAGCATTAATTCCAATTATATAAGGTACATTTACATTTAGTAAAAGGCTGTTAATTTAAAATTACAAACAGACACTTCAATTGTATTTATCCGTATAATATTTATACGGTTGGTATAATTTCTCGTAGTGGTACAACTCTAAAGTAAGACAAAGTACGAGCACCGCCTTCAGTGAGTATTCTCACACGCTATCGTATCGTCGCATACAAAAGTTGGTGACTGCCGGAGTCCGGAGTAGTTGTGTGTGACGGTACCTATATTTCCTGTGAAGTGGGGCCATAGAAGTAGCGTCGGTTTTTGATATTTCATTTATTATGTCATTATTGTCGTGATCACCACTGTAGGGAGTGATCATGCTCATCCCCAGCAAAGGGAAGATCTTTCAGCCAGACGGTGTCGTGTCTGGTGAACCGCAGCTCCAACTGTTCTAGTTGGGAACTTGTATATACACTGCAATGCGCTTGAAAACTCTTATTGCGCGATTTAGGTTCTCATATATTTGTTAGCGAATAGCGTAATCTATGTAGCGAGTGAAGAAACGCTGCTGCTTTGTTAATAGGTCTCTAATTGTTACTCGCTCTCTGGGGAGATTGTGTACGCACAATGTTTAGATATCTTTACAAAAATTCGCTACCTGTAGCGGCAGTTTAGTGGCCGCACAGGCATCGCACAGGTGTCGCGCTGCTAATACTGCCAATGAATAATGAAGTAGTTTTGTGGACGATTATTAGCGAATACTATTATTTACGGACATCGTTTGCGTTTGCCTTGATTTAGAATAATATAGGTTTATTTAACTGTGCTTTATATTTATAACACGATATATGGGTAAATATTTAATATACAAAACCGTAAAAGATACTCGTACTTAATTTGAGTTCAGAAAAATGTTCCGAAAAAATATAGACGAATTGATAACTTCCTCCTTTCTTTAAAGTCGGTTAAAATTTAATTATACATGGCGGAGAAAAAATCGGGTCTCGAGAATGGTCCTGACTAGGGACCACGATATAGTTAATGCGGTCTAACACGTTATATACTAACAAACAGCTGCATCTTTTTATAATATTGATAAGCACGCATAATATGTCAAGATATATTCCAAAATAAGTTGACCTCTCATTGTACGGAAAACCTATACAATACGAGGCTAGTTAATATTGGAAAGTAGTCTGATGCGTACATACTCAGTGGTATGTGTGTGTAATCTCAGAGGTCTACGTGCGTCGTAGCTAGTACGTGCTACGCCGTAGCGCTTAGGTCACTAACGTGCTACAACTTTGCTACGCCGTAGACATGTAGAATGTACAAATTTGCATTTTTTGGTGATTTTTTTTAAATACTTAATGTATTCTGGGAGTTCTTATTTCAAAACGGCAAGAACAGTTACTACTCGTGAATTAAAAAGTAAAAATAAAATGGTAAGCAAGGAGAAATTTAATTTTCTCCAAACAGTTCATTTCGTGATTATGTTTAAATATTCATTAGAAATTGCGAGAGACCTTACTTTCCACGCGTACTTTAACGATACAATAAGATAAATACAACAATATTCTTCTAGGAAACACACACATACCAACAAACCTAGATACACAATAAACAAAAAGACAGTGTGATGCACGTTGCCATTTCGAAAATAATTCATTGGTGCTTGGAATCAGGTCATTTTAGCAGTGTGAAGTTAGGTGAGGTGCGCGGCGCATCGAGGTGAACACAGGAACAAATGCGCGCGCAGGTCACTTGCCGAATCGCCAAGTCGCCCTTAGTCGCTTACAGGCATACAACCTAAGCTCTTATCAAACAAAAAAATAAAAAAAAACATCCGAAAGGCGTGTTCCAATTTTGAAAACCAAATTTTTATTTCTTTTTTTCTAAATACCAAAATGGCGGGAAGTGAGCGCGAACGTATAGATGTAAATGTAAAATAATTTAACAATATGTTAGTTTTAAACGGGACTTAAGTGACTGTGGTGTGTTGTAATTATTAATTACAGTGTGGTGTGGTATCTTATTGATTTGATAGCTGCTTAAATCCCACGTAAGTAAATTTGCTACAATAGTATTACTTACCTTATATTGTGTCCGTGAGACAATGAATCATGTCCGAACGAGAAAAATCTGCTTTCACTTGGAATTTCACTTAACTTAAAATCAGGTAGTTATTATATGGACTTTAGTATTTTTTCAGTTACCTAAAAGGTTCTTTTGACAAACTATTTTATATACGACTTACCAAATCGAATTTGTAATTTATTAATTCATACATTTACTCACACCTGTATTCCCCGAAGGGGTAGGCAGAGGTGTTGTGATAACAATACCCACTTCTCACCGAAGATGATTGTCAACGTGACAGATGTGTCTGTCATGTGTGAGTCTATCACCGTCTCAGGCACTATACATACGTCTTTGGAATACTTCTCAGACAATTTATTATTTCCATTAAATAAAACCTTTTCATTTAATTTCATAATTAATAAGTATTTCAAAGATAGCGATCACAGAATTTTAATACGTTGTTATTATACAACTTCGTTAATTTAAATTGAGAAGAATCGTTAAGCTAATTTACAATAGAAAAGCAGTATATTCACTAGATTTTCTTGGTATTTTTTATATAGAATATTTTGTACTTTATCGTAATTTGTATAGAACAAATCGACAAACAAGCGTACAGTCCGCTTGAAGGTAAGCGGCCACCGCAGAGAATGGAATCGCAGTGCCACCATATTGCTAGATAAAAGAGTCGCAAGAGCACAGTGACTCCACTCCTCCCCTCCCCTCCATGGAGCACTGGCGACCTTACTCACTGCAGGAATATAACACTACTACAGTGGCGTGCATTGCATGTAAGCAAATAAGCAGTGCTTACAATTTGTGACGACTGAATACACTCGTGTTGTGTGTGTGTGTGTGTGTGAGTGTTTATGTTTTAATGTGTGTCTATACCAAAACGTATGTACCTACGCCACGCCTCATTGGTATGTACTTAACCTGCCTATCTACTTATTGTTTATGCATACCCCTCTGAAAATCCAATGCACGCCCCTGCTACTCTAAGGTAGCATTATTTGTGTGGTGTCTTCTGTAAGATGCAGATACAATCCCCAGTCAGGCAGCTATGAAAATCGAACGGGAAACCCCGTTATATTATACTCTTAATTGCTATCATATCCCAATCACCGAATCACCGGTCACAACGCCCGTGAAAGAATAAAATTCGAAATATCTTTATTTCATTACAATTCTTACAAAGTACTTTCAAATCGTCAGATGGACACAAAAATACATTATACAGGATTATAAATGTTGGGGAACGGGCAAGAAACTCAACAATAACTCAAATATACATATGATATGCTCACGCCTGTATTCCTCATGTGGGTAGGCAGAGGTGTACTTATAGTAGCGACACCTACCTACATACATTTTGCAAGTTATATTTAAACTCATGTTACAGAAAGCCTATTGTCACTAACCAGACACTAATCCAGAATGGGAACTAAAATATGGAAAAACCAATAGCATTTTGCCCGACCCGCAATGGAGCCCCGGACGTCGTGTTCAAAAGTAGTGAACGCGGTCACTAGTCTTTAAAAACCTATAAGCAATATATTATAATCAGTGCTTTCATTATAAACTAGATGTGCTCCATAGTTTTACCTGCGTACACTTAGTTTCCATGCTTTATTTCACGAAACCCTATTTAAAAAATATCTGCCCCTGAAAGGAAAAACAAACAGACGCACAGATAGAGATTTCTTTAATGTACCTAAGTACCGTAAATAGCACGCATGTAATGAGTTAATTTTTAATAGCAAACAGACACTTCAATTTGATTTATCTGTACATAACTATAATTATAATTTAACTTCCACGAAAAAGTCTTCATTCAGTCTTCATTTTATTTAACTGTATAGATATCTCGTATAAATGTTTTATTCAAACAAAGCAATCTGATCTGTAAGCGTCTCAATCCAGCTAATATATACAAATTACTTACAGATAGTATAGTATCTTTATATTGAACTCCTACACGTGTCGGAGCCCGAAGGCAATGGCACTATTGCCCTTTATTAAAGGGACTGGGATACCCACTGTGTACTTATTGAGTTTTTTAAACTTAATATACGCCCTAGAATCGGGTTACGATGATATTTTTTCCCTTATCGTTTTTTTTAGTGTTTTAATAATAATATAATAAGTACCTATAATGTAATACTACTTAATATTATAAAAATGTAAATTTTGTGATCGGCGGATATACTGAACAGATTTAGATAATTAATAGCTGTGCCCCGCGGTTTCACCGCGTACAGGCTCGATAAATAAAAATTAAGTGTCTGTTTGTCATTCTAAATTACTTAACAGCTTTTCACTATATGTGTTTTAACGGGACTTTCACTGGCATATAGCTGATGTTTTAAGAAGTAACTTAAGCTGCTTTAAAAAAAGGGGTTGAAAACGGGTGAAACTGCAGGGCACAGCTAGTTTTAGATAAATATGCTCATTGATACAACACCCATTTTTCACCAAACATGATTAGGTGCGTGACGTGACAGATGATGAAAGAAAATTCGCCATCAGGCACAACACAAACGCCTTTGAATTCTCTTCTCAGACATGTGCAGGTTTTCTCACGGTGTTTTCCAAAGTTGTAAAGCTCTTAAATATGTATAAATATCATCTTTGCCTTTTAAGATAGTCAAGCATTCAACTAGAAATTTCATTCAAGTCATTCCCGTATTATCGAGCTTTCCATAATAATTAAGGTCGTGCCGAAGCAAAGATTACACTGAACTATCCCTCCCAATTCAACTGGCAAGGTACCTCTGGCCACTTCATAAATTGAATGACGTCATCTGTCTGTCTGTCCGCTCTTAGTGTTTGCATGAAAAGTGCAATAAAACCACATTCACGACGCGACGTGTAACCGGGTCACGAGTGAATACGGGCGCTCGTAGTGAAATGAAACGCGACCGTTTTTTTTTTACTTTGCCAACTTATGTAGGAAGCGTATAGAAAGATGCTTGAATGTAAATGAAACGAAAAAGTATTTTAGGATCATAGCATCTAGCAAACAGTAGTTTTTGCCTAACCCTATACAGACGTAAGCATATGTATGTTACTAAATTTCTGCTAAGCAAACATGATATGCTCAGCAAAGCATCATGTGATATTCAGTTGTCATGGACATGCAGTTTTATATTGCAACCTTTCTCCTAAGTAGAGTTTCAAATACTGTGCAAATAGTTAACAGGTAATTGTGTGCTGAGTTTCTTGCGTGGGTCTTCTGAGGAAGCGTACTCTTATCGCTGGGATTTTTTTCGACATTCGTCAAGTGCTTGAATCCAAAAATTTCCATCTACTAAAACAGCATAGATGTAGTTTCTCGCCGAGACAAGGAATTAATTAAACAAAATTCTGAACAGTCTTTCCTGGATACAAATATTTACGTAATAACGATTGCATATAGAATACGCAAAAAATACTGAGGACATTAAAACGCATCTGCCTGTAATAATACCCCGTGTGTTTACAAATGATTGCAGCCGCGTTCAGCGAAGCGATATGGAATACTGATAATATGTTATACATACACGCTAAAGAATATCATAGCTATACAGATTTGTTTAATGTACAAATATTATCTGCTAAGACAAACATACATACAGACAGGCATATTGTCACGACACCTCACGGAATAGGACGATTTCATTATACTCTAAAATAATACTACAGAATATTTATTCTGCAATTCTACAAGCAGTGGGGAATCTAGGAATAAATCGTTCAAAATGTTACATATTGACTCACACAGACGCGCACATCTACCAGATTATATGAATAGCTGTAATAAGGGGTTTCACGTCGTGTCCGATCGCGTACGATAAATCTACATTATCTAGACAGAAAATAAAATATTACGAACAAAATTGATTGCCTTGAGGTTTGAACACAACTTGCGTCGCTTGCGCAGCAGGTTTGAATCCCAGCTGTAAGTACCAATGAGTTTTTATAAAAAAAAACTTATGTGCAGTGATTTCACACCACGTGCTTTACGGTGAAGGAAAACATCGTGAGGAAACCTGCATATGTCTGAGAAATAATTCAAAGATATATGTATAGTGGCTGAGACGGCAATAGTCTCACCATCTGTCACGTTGGCACTTAATCATCTTCGGTGAAATGTGGGTGGTGTTATTACAACACCTCTGCCTACCCCTTTGGGGAATACAAGCGTGAGCGAGAGTGACAGTTGTATGTACTTCAAATACATACATACACCTTTTATAGTAAATCGAGTTAATTTCTCAATAATAGTCGGCGCTATTTCTCAAAGCTTTCATAACTTTCTGAACCATTATGCAATGCCAAACAAACTAAATAAAAACGACGAAATACAATAGGTAACTTCAATGACTGAATTTAATTTCGTTCGTGCTTTTTAAAGCGCTTTTAATTTTTTTGTACGTGTTTCATTTCATTCTGTAAGCTTATGGACTCTGCTAATGAAAAATGTACCGGTCAGAGGATTAGTATGCCCACACTGTACATACAAAGAAAATATAGTATAGTTTTAAAAAACAGGAAGAATTTGAAATCTGTACCTATCCCTTAACCGACAGTCAAAAAAGGAGTGCATTGTTACATACATACATTCATATGCTCAAGCCTGTATCCCATGGGGGTAGGCAGAGACCCCCGTTCGCCACATGCTATGATGCTCACATACTTCTTTCGCTTCATCCACATTCATACATCTCTTCATGCGCTTACTTAGCTGACATTTTTAACAGTTGTATTAAGAGCGGTGTATTCCCGGATCTCATGAAATATAGTAAAGTTATTCCATTATTTAAAGGTGGTGATATTAGTGACCCTACTAACTTCAGACCGATCTCTATCTTGCCAGCCCTCAGCAAAATTTTCGAAAAAATTATGCTGAATCAAATAGTCGCTTACTTTAATCTTAATAATATTCTACATGGTGAGCAATATGGCTTCACCAAAGGTCGTTCAACCACTGATGCTGGTGTTGCACTTCTTAGACATATTTATAGAGCGTGGGAAAACGCTCACGACATGATAGGTGTATTCTGCGACCTATCCAAGGCATTCGATTGTGTACAACACGAAACCTTATTAGTTGAAAATGAAAATGAAAATGAAAATGATTTATTCAGTTTAGGCCCTGGTAAGGCACTTATGAACGTCGAGGAATCTACCACCGGTTCGGAAACTAGCCTTCTGAGAAGAACCGGCAAGAAACTCAGCTGGCATCATGTACATTTCATTACACAGTAAAATAATAATAATTACAAAAAAAAAAACATCATAAATTATTCACAATAGTGAAAATTGTATCAGCATGCATGTGTAAAAAATAATAATTAAAAACGTAAAAACAATACCAAATGATTTACATATCATGTTTGCATACCATGTCATTGCCAGGAGCTACTTGTGCAGAGTTTTAATTCCATATGTCTTTATCATTTATGTAATCCGAAATTGTATAATAAGCTTTCTTCATCAGTACAGTTTTAATGTGTGTCTTAAATTTATCATAATTTAACGCGTTTATTGACTGTGGGATTTTATTGTAGAAACGAACACAATTCCCCATGAATGATTTATTTACCTTTGCTAACCTGAATCTAGGAGCTACAATTTTGTGTTTATTTCGTGTTGAAATTGAATGAATGTCCGAGTTTAAATTGAATAGATGAATATTTTTTTTCATGTATAGCAAATTCTCATAAATGTACAGTGACGGTAGGGTGAGAATATTTATTTCTTTAAATTTATCTCTAAGAGAATCTCGGGGGTCCAGCGAGTATATTGCCTTGATGGCTCTCTTTTGAAGTATAAAAATTGAATCTAAGTCTGTTGCGGAACCCCATAACAATACGCCATATGACATGACACTATGAAAGTAAGCGTAGTAGACTAATCTAGCAGTATCAATATCCGTCATTTGTTTAATTTTTCTAACCGCAAACGCAGCTGAACTAAGCTTTTTTGACAATGCTTCAATATGGGCGCCCCATTGTAATTTAGAATCTAAGGTAAGACCTAAGAATACTGTGCTTTCGACCAACTCCAATTGACTCCCAACTAATGATATATTTGTATCTATTTGCGATGTATTAGGTGGTGAAAATCGGATACATTTTGTTTTTTTAGAATTTAAAACGAGATTATTGGCATCAAACCATTTTGAAACAGATGTTAGAGTTTCATTTAGTGCCTTAAGATCTTTGTCTTTTCTACTCACTTTGAAAACTAAAGATGTATCATCTGCAAATAGAACAATATCACAGATATTTTCTACAACAAGTGGTAGGTCATTGATATACGCTAGAAACAGGAATGGGCCTAGTATGGAGCCTTGCGGCACGCCTGTTTTGATTATTGACCCCTTGGATGTTACACCACCGACGCCAACTTTCTGATGACGATTTGATAGGTACGAGGATAAAAGGTCGAGAGCATTTCCGCGAATTCCATAATAGTTTAGCTTAAGAAGTAGCGTACGATGATCCACACAGTCAAAAGCTTTAGAAAGGTCACAGAAGACTCCTACTGCGTCATAGGCGCCCTCCCAAGCCTCAAAAATGTGTTTTATTAATTTTGCTGCCGCGTCCGTTGTTGATCTACCTTTAGTGAAGCCAAATTGGTGATCGTGCAAGATGTTATGTACGTTAAAGTGAGCTAACATCTGATTAAGCAGAATTTTTTCAAATATTTTGCTAAGCGCGGGAAGAATCGATATAGGTCTATAATCAGAAGGATCTTCTTTAGAGCCTGCTTTAAATATCGGTATTACTTTGCTATATTTCATAATATCAGGAAATATACCTTGATCTATACATAAATTGAAAATAGAAGCTAATGCGGGAGCAATCGTTATTATAATAGATTGGATACTTTTAATTGAGAGTCCCCATAAGTCCTCCGTATTTTTAATATTAAGCGATTTAAATGCCTTCATGATGTCAATAGGACGTACATGTTTAAAACTAAAATCTGGGAAGCTTTTTCGTAACGATTGTTTCAATAAGCTTTCAGCTGTATTCGGACTAGAGTTAAGATGTTTGGTAGTCTCTGTGGGAATGTTAGCGAAAAAATTCTCAAAAGCAGTTGCGACCTCTAACTTATCCGATATAATACTATCATTGATTTTAAGCTTACTTACTTGCTCTTTAGTTTTATTTCTACCAGTCTCCCTGTTTATAACTTTCCAAACAGTTTTTATTTTATCATCAGAGCGGCTAATTTCACTACTTATATGTTTTGATTTGGCAATCTGGCAAACTCTTTTAAATAATTTTGAGTACATTCTAACGTGACTATGAAAAGCGACATTAGTTGTTTGGGCTTTCTTGTGGTATAACTCATATAAAGTGTCTCTACTTTTCCTTATGCCCTTGGTTGCCCAGTTGTTGAACTGTAATCTGTTATTTAATTTATATTGTTGTTTAGGACATGCCTTGTTGAATTCTGTACATATGACATCATGTAATTTATTGAAATATTTGTTTGGTTCGCGAGACTCTGCTTTTTTAATTTTTAACTCAACATTATTTTTAAACTTCAGCAGTCTATGGACAGAGAGAGGTCTAGATTCCCTAAAAGATTTAGAAGGTTGCCTACTACATTGCAACTCAACTAGTTGAGCCATGTGGTCAGATCGAATTCCACTTATCTGAGACTGTTTTATTATACTACCATTAGTTATTACATTATCGATACAAGTAGAGGAAGTGGCCGTTATTCTCGTGGGCTCATTAAATACAAAGTCCAGGTTAAATGATTTAAAAAGAGATATAAATAAACGCGCCTCAGAAGACCTTCTTAAAATGTCTACATTAAAATCACCACATATCAATATTTGTTTATTCGTTCGAAATATTTTCTTAAGAATGACCTCCATTGTTGAACAAAATGAGTGAATATCAGAGGATGGAGGTCTGTATACGCATACAATTATATAATTATCCAACTCTGCACAAGCCGCTTCACAGACTCGCTCTACAGAAAGACTAGTAATATCCTTTCTCTCTTTGGACTTAAAGTTACTATTCAGTAAGATGATGGTACCACCTCCCTCCGCTGAGAGTCTGTTATAAGAACTGGCAATGGTATAATTAGTAATATTAAACATCATGGTATCTGGTTTCAACCAAGTTTCAGTAAAACAGAGAAAATCAATAGGTATTTTGTCTAGTAATAACTCTAGATCAAGAATTTTGCCAGAGAAGCGGTTAATATTCTGGTGTAGCAGACGCATAATACATGCACCTGACTTCTCTGTTGTCTGACTTAATGGTTTAAAGAATCAATAAGATTGGTCACAGTGCTAGTAGAACATCTATCTACCACTGGCTCGTCACTTAACCTATGCTTTGTTATATTGGCTATAACAGTGTTAATATTATAAGCTAACAATGTAGCAAGCTTTTGTCTATATATCTTGGGAATGTAAAGAGATTCCCGAGTTACCTTTACACCACTAATAAATTTATTAGTGTCAAACAGTATGTATCGTTCATTATGACACGTCATGTTATGCAATAAGCTATTTATGTATGATAAATGCTTGTTCTGTGTCTCAGTATAGCTAATACTATATGGAATAGTGCACAATACAACCCTGCCTACATGCAGGTTTGTCAAGTCCTCAAAACTATTAATTAATTCCCGTTTGGTAATACTAGGGTTTTGTCCAACTAAGATTATGATTGTTGTGTGACTGTCATGATTGTTTTTAATTATTTTATTTACAATTTGTCTATATGAAGCTCCTGGCATACAGTAATTTATTACAGCATGAGATAATTTATTTCTTAAATAGCAACTAAAATCCCTACCGATTTTATCTGAATACATGACCGTTTTGTATTCTGGTGGACTTGAGTTTATTTGTTCCACACTTTCATTCAACTCAGCAACCTGCAACTTGCAGGGCAGTGGCAGCGGCTCACTATTGCAGGATGGTGGTGATGGTGATGATGGGGGCACACAGTCACAAGTGTGTTTATTAGTCAATGACTGAAAGCGCTCCTCATTGTAATTACAAAGATCGACTAGTTCGGTGGTAGCCAAAATGTGCTCATCTATCTGTTTCTGAGCACTAATGTATCTGTTAGTTAAATCAACTAAATACTGTTCTTTGCTCTGCAAGTCAGATTGCAATCGTTGGATGTCAGTGTCATATCTTAAATTTAAGCTAGATAAACTGCACTCATAAGAATCAATTGTTTTTCTTAAGGATAAACAGTCTTTTGTTAATTTTACATTTTTGAAAAACTTTCTATGATTTTTAATTAATTTCTTAGTTTTTTTAATTAACCTATTATACCTAACATACTTTTTTAATTTATTATGGCTAGACATATGTACATTCGAAGAAACATCATCAGTAAGGTCAATAGTAACCAGATGGTCGGTTGGCATGGCTCCGGAGTCGGTGTTTACCAGTTCATCGTAGAGGCTGAGCGCGGAGGTGGTCTGGTTGATGTCCCTCTCTGTTTCCAGTTTGGTCACCTGTGTGTGAGCAAGACTCAAGCTATTCTCCAGTTCAGAGATGCGAGTCAGGGCCCTCTCGTGGGTGTCGCTGCACTCATTGAACGATGAAACAATGTTCTGCAACTGGTTCCGCTCCTCCTCAACTACAGTATATTGTAGATGTAGTTCGGCCATTTCCCTCTTCAACTGACTGTTTTTCCTATTGATATTAGATACTTCCTCTTCACTCTCATCCCTCTCTTGTAGGAGTTTGTCGCATAGATTTTTAGACAATTTTAGTTCTTGCAATGTTTTCCTGAGTTTGTCCTCTACATCCCGGGCTGTTGCTTTACGGGTCATCATGGTATTCATTGTTGTAGAGGACTGGAATGCAAATTAAGAGACGTGAGAGATCTGAAGCAGTTTAAACTAAGTTGTTTAGTTGTTAGGTACAGTAAGTAATGTGTAACCACAATAAAATTGGTAGTGTATATGTATATTTTAGCACAGTAATAGCATTTAACGGGTAGAAGGTAGTGTATATCTGTCTGTGGCGATAGTATTTGTCTTCAACTTTACTTCCACTAACAAGTCAAGTAAAGTGAGATTGTCACTGGGCCAGGTGTGTATTGGACGTTGCTCATAGGTTATGAGCAGTGTTATGTGGAAGTGAGGGATGTAATGTGTGGTATTATTATGAGTAAACAATTATAAAACACTATACTCCCCGGGTTTTAGTTCCGATGAATCACTATAGGTTTGAAACTTTGAATAACGTCCGTTGTTTGACAGTTCACACAAGTCGTAATTTTAAAGTTGTTATTGTGACGAAAGTATTGCGAGATTTACTTCACGAACACTTTTGGTTAATATTTATACACTAATTAATAATTATTAATAAGTTTTATCTTAATCTATTACTAATTTTAAGTTTAATTACAATAAAATTTACGGAGACGTAAAGACTTGACAGTTCCGGCCAGTGTTGCCAGTTGATGTTCCAATGTGAAGAAGTTAAATTAAACTATTACGGTGTCAAAGGTAGGGCACTCGACCTAATCAAATCATATCTTTGTCAACGGATTCAAAAAGTCGAAGTAAATGGGGTCAGATCTTCCGGTTCTCCAGTACTAATGGGCGTCCCACAGGGTTCAATCCTAGGACCATTTCTATTCTTAGTATATATTAATGATTTACCAAATTTAGTAAAGAATACGTGTGATATTGTACTGTTCGCTGATGACACATCTCTTTTGTTTGAAGTCGACAGAGCCAAAACGAATTATGAAGATGTAAACAGTGCACTTGATCAGGTATTGAAATGGTTTAATGTAAATAACTTAGTTTTAAATGCCAAAAAAACTAAATGTATTAAATTCACTTTACCAAACGTCAAACCTGTTGATACAAAGGTCATGGTAAATGGTGAAACTTTGGAAATAGTAGATTCTGTAGTATTTCTAGGTGTAACCCTTGATAATAAACTTCAGTGGGGCCCACATATATCCAAGTTATCAGGAAAACTCAGCTCCGCAGCTTATGCAATTAGAAAAATTAGACAGTTCACCGACATAGAAACAGCTCGACTTGTATATTTTTCTTATTTTCATAGCGTTATGTCCTATGCTATTTTAATTTGGGGCAAAGCTGCTGATATAGACTCTATATTTACACTACAGAAAAGGGCTATACGATCTATATATAATTTGGGACCGCGAGAATCGTTAAGGGAAAAATTTAAATCAATTGGAATTTTGACAGTGGCCTCACAGTATATTTTAGCTAACTTATTATTTGTGCATCAAAACATTGGATCGTTTCAAAGGAAATGTGATGTGCATAACGTAAACACAAGACACAAACATAAAATTGTAGTGCCTGCGCATCGCCTACAAAAAGTGCATGGCTCATTTTTAGGACAGAGCACACGCTTCTATAATAAATTACCAACAAAAATTGTAAACTTGCCCTTCAACAAATTTAAAGAAACAATTAAATCAGTTTTGCTTGAAAAAGGATATTATACTGTAAGTGATTATATTTGTGATAAGGGAGCCTGGGATGTACCTGATAATGTTTGTAAATAATCCCATTGGCACTGTACTTTTGCTACAATTAATTAATCTTAATTTTGCTTTGACTGGCTGGAATTTGCCATGCTCACATATATTTGTACTATATTTTTAGTTTTTATTTTTGACAATTGAGCATTAGAACTGTGTCCATGGGCTTATAGTTGCTTGAACAATTTATTTTGTATTTTTAAAACTGTATAATATTCTTTAAAAGAGTAATTACTCAGTTTCTTGCCAGGTTCTTCTCAGTAAAATCAACCTTCCGAACCTGGCGGTAGCATGTATAATCCTGTGTAATTGTGTCATTCTGACGATTTGAAAGTACTTTGTATGAAGTCTAATCGAATAAAGATATATTTGATTTTGATTTTGATTTTTACTTCGGTTACGAGTGCTCCAAATTTGACCATTCTGAAAAAAAAAAAAATTGTATGTGAGTGTATTGTAATTTGTAATATACCTACTAACATATTTATGATTTTTTTGAACTACTTACCACAGTGTGGGTATCAAAGGACTTGTTTAAGTTAAGAACTTGTTTAAAAAAAAAGTAAGCCTTAATTTTATTTCACGCTGTACGGTGAATGTAAAACATTTTCAGGAAACTGACTGGCGTACGTTTGAGAAGAAATTCAATGAATTCATGCCAGTATTATATTGTATGAACGTTGAAGAATTCGGAATGAGATTTGTGAAAACACGCAAATCTGCCCAGATGGCTCATATCCATATCATAACTGGAACATTTGAAATGAATCGTGTCATAATGCAAGGAATGTCTTGTTCAGCAGTGCTATTCTGTAAGATTGTTTTGTTGTTTCGAAAGCTGATTCGCGGTAGAGTACCGCATTTATATGAAAAAATGATTTATTCAGATTAGGCCCTATTAAGACACTTATGAGCGTTGAAGAATTGGCTACTGGAATCTAGCCTTCCGAAAAGAAACCGGCAAGAAACTCAGCTGGCATCGTTTACATTTTATTACATAGTAAATAACTATGAATTACAATGAAACTCATATTTTCTGCGTATTAAACTCTGGGGCCTTGGGGTCCGGATGCTCATCATCTTTACAAAGAGGTTGCACGTCGTCTGGTAGAAGCCTCTCCGAAGCGTGACAAGCGGGCTGGGGTTTTTCTCGCTCAGAGAATCAGCATTGCTATTCAACGTGGCAATGCTGCCAGCCTTCATGGCACGATTTCGCAAGACACCGATTTGGGCCAAGTTTTCTACTTGTAATTAGTTTCATATCCTTGTATATATAATTTCACTTATATATAAAAACGGATTATTGGTCTCTCGAAACAAATTTTTTTTATTCGTACTAAAGTGATATACGTACATATAGGTAGTAGAAAAAATAGAAAACAAGCGATAAGCGTTTACATAATAGTAGTTAAGGAAGCAGGAACACCGTACATGTAGGTCAGGTCACTAAGGGTGTGCGTGCTCGTAGCTCCCACGGGTGTGATCTGTCATTTGTGTGGCTTTGTTCCACGTCAAATGGGACTTTTTAAATTAACCACGTGACGTATTGCACAGTTTTAGACCTTCAGTTAAATGAAAATGCTCTTATCAGCCGTAAATCATTGCCTATATAGGGTCTAGACTTTTTAGGAGAACTCTTTTTATTTTATTAGGCATTCGTTTTTAGAATTTATTTTTACAATATAATTATCATCCATTAAGCATCGAACTACTTAGTAGCCTGAGTAATTACAGTGAAAGTCAGGGAGCTGGAACAAACAGACAGACAGGTAGAGATTTTTTTAAGGTCCGTACTAAATTAGCATACTTTCGAATGCATTTAGTAAAAAGCTGTTAAATTGGAATTAAGTACAAACAGACACTTCGATTTTATTATCTTCTAGCTGTGCCCCGCGTAGATTTAGCTTCATGCTTTTTTTGCGGAACCCTAATGTTTTTTCAAGTTTAAATTAGCCTAAGTTACTCTTCGAAACATCAGCTATATGCCTGTGAACTCCCGTTAAAATCGGTCCAGCCGTTCACGCGTGATGGCGTGACCAAGGGATATATTAAGGATTCATTTTTATATATTAAGATTTAGATTTCTTACAACCTCAATAAATTCAACCCATAATCTTCCTTCTATTCATCCATCCTGCAAGCTTGATTCCACCCGTCGTATCATCACTTGGAAGACAAAAGCTCTTTACCTTATTCATTATCATAATTAATTTAACAGAATGAGCTCCTGTCAACTGCCATCTTGGGATTTTACCGGTGGAGTGGTGATTAAGAATAGAATAGGTAAAGGGATGTCGGCACTTGTCTTCATACAAACACTTAATTATGTTTACATGTGTACAATTTATTGTATTACAAAGCAAAAAGGCTCGGATATATGTATTTACTGCTGGCTTGCTACAAAAAAAAATATATTTTAAGATTTAGATCAATTTAATTATGTTTATTTCCAAGCTAGGATCTACGTATGTACTTATTGCTGGCCTATACCAGATTCAAAAGTAATAACTTTTTTTGAAAACTATTTTTTTTTAATTTTCGTCTGATAATCAAAAGGGAGGATTTGTTCAATTGGCAACATGTCACTCCCGTACCGTAAGATACACATAATAAGGTATAGTAATGGAAGGTCATTGGTCAAGGCAGATGACAGGTGGACGAAGCGAGTCACGACGTGGACAGGCCCCAACGGCTGCAGAGCCAGAGGACGCCCAAGAGAGCGCTGGGCCGACGAAATAATTAAGATCGCAGGCAAAAGCTGGATGCAAAAAGCCAAAAACAGAAAGTTGTGGAAGGAGTTGGAGGAGGCCTATACCCTCCAAAGGGACCTTGCTCGAACCTAAAAATGTATACTATGTACCTATTTGTATTGTTACTACTAAGCAAGGAAATTAAAAAATAAAGGCTTTATTATTATTATTATTAATGGAAGGTCATTCAAAAACAAGAGCTTTTCACTAAATGCATGTCAAGTTATATACGCTACTGACAAAAAGAAATAATATTTTTAAAAAAATTCTGTCGGTCTGTCTGTTTGTTGGCAGATAGCTAATGTTAGAAGGAGTAACTTAGGCTACTTTTATTTAAAAACACATTATTGAAATTGCCACCAATGAAATTAAGTCTACGCGGGTGAAACCGCGGGGCACAGCTAGTAATCATTAACAAACTAAGAGTGTGCCTTCAATTCGCATTGGAGTATTTTATAAAGTTTCCTGACTTACTGAGAAGACCGTTAAGCTAAAATGCTGTTACACTAACTAACATTGCTCATTACGATAAATTGTATTTAAAATTTAAAGCACAATTCCTTATCATGTATGAACCAAATTAACATTAAGTATTTAATTCAATTAACAGTAATGAATTAAAATTACCGGCGCGGTTTACACTAGTTTATTTATTTACGAAGCAGTCAGTGCTTGACTGCTGCGTGGTAATTGAAAATTGTGTTTTTAGTTTTAACCAAAGCTAGCCGCCCATTCTAAGATAATTCTCGGTTTAAACGTAGTATCATCTCTTTTTGGAATATGAGTTGTAAAAGACATAGACATGGTCGTAGTCCGAGTCATGAATCGTGATAGTTCGACAGTTGAAATTTACACAGGTCTGTTGTCGCTATAAAAACAAATACTAAAAAACGGAATTAATGAAAAAAACAATGAAATATATTTATTTAGTTAAGGCCCTGGTAAGGCACTTATGAATGTTGGCAATTTACCACCGGTTGGGAAACTAGCCTTCTAAGGAGAACCAGCAAGAAACTCGGCAATATAATTAATATATATAGTGAATATTTATACCTATTATCAAATTAGTATGATTTCATATGATTTATATTGTTTCGATGATATGTACATGATGCCTGGCTGAGTTTCTTGCCGGTTCTTCTCAGAAGGCTATTTTCCGAACCGGTGGTAAATTCTCGACATTCATAAGTGCCTTACCAGGGCCTAAACTGAATAAATATTTTTAATTTTAATATTTATTTTCAATATTTACGGGGTCCCATACATCAAACGTGATTTTATTGACGTTTTTTATAGATAATGGCACGGAATCATTCGTGCGCGAGTCCTACAAATAATTTTATTAAATTGCCTGTGATATTGTACGTTTTATTTAACATCACCACAAATTGGCGTGATCACTAAACTAAATAGAAAGTGTGAAATACCTAATCAGCCCATATCACGCGCAATTTGTGGCGATATTGTTCAAACAACAAGTAGTTAATTATTATGAACTAGCTGTGCCCCTCGGTAGATTAAGTTCCATGCTGTTTTTTTTTTTAATTTGCCTTAAACACTCCTTGAAACTAGCTATCTGCCAGTAAAAGTCCCGGTAGAATCGGTCCAGCCGTTCAGGCGTGATGCCGTGACGAAGGGAAATGGGGATTCATTTTTATATATAAGAAGAGATAGTAGCCTAAGTTACGTTTTAACATCAGCTATTTGCCAGTGACATTCTGTTAAAATCGGTTTAGCCGTATCTGAGATTAGCCGGAACAAACAAAACAGACACAGATTTATTTTTAAAAATGAGTTTTTATGCAAATACCGTATATACTTTCATAATGTATTCAGTGAAAGCTGTTCATTTGTGATTACAAACAGACGCTTCAATTTTATTTATCCGTATAGATCAACACAAAAAGTGAAGTTAGTTAAACTCAAAACTATCTTTATTTGATTAGACTTTCATTAAAAAGTGTGAGTCCGTACTGCGTGTAAACTTAACTGAGTACTGTGTAAATGTATACTGTGACAACTCTGAGTAGGAATCGTTGTGTGTCCTTCAAAGTGACAAGTACAAGCAACACCATTGTCGAGCTCATTAAAATATGATTAGGCGTCCTTCAAGGCCTCTTCCAAATGTTCGCCATGACATGGGTTGACGTGTACGTTCCGGTCTGTTAAGATACATATTCGAATTGACTGATATTCCGATTTTGGCGACCATTTGTAAAGATGACAGCGCGCATTAATTTCGCTAACTGTCATGATAATGTCAAAGCAGTTATCATAGACAGCTTCTGTTACCCCGATCACGAGTTTGCCACCGTTTTAGTAATCTACACTCGCTAGCGTCTCTGCCGAATATTTGTATGAGAAATTGTGCAGCCTCCAAGCGGTGACGTGAAGAACTAAAATATGTCATACAAATATTGTGGGTGACGCTAGCGAGTTTAGATAAGGAAAACGGTGGCACACTCGTGATCTAAACCTAACCTAACCTGTCTAAACCTATACTACCCCTGTAGTATAGGTTTAGACACGTTCGAAAGACGTCGCGCGTACACGTTTTTTTGTATGAAGACGTAAAACTTCCTACAGTCGCCGCTTGGGACGCCTTTTAATTTTCCCGAAAAAATAACAAAAAGAAAAATACCCAGGCGATATTCGTCATCGTAAATGAAAATTATTTATTCAGTTTAGGCCCTGGTATGGCACTTACGAATGTCCAAGAATTTACCACCAGTTCGGAAACTAGCCTTTTGAGAAGAACCGGCAAGAAACTCATCTGGCATCATGTACATTTCATGTAAAAACATGTTATAACCTATATTTATATTTGAGGCACAGGCCCGTCACGAGTAAGGAGCGCACAGCGAATCATAGTGGGGATTCTGCGCATGTTTTTACTCACCTCGCGAGATAAATATAAACGGACACATACTATGCCTTATATCTGTTGTTTGGTATGTGATTATTAATGGAGGCCCTTGGGTCTCGCCCTATAGTCTGGTTAAGAAGTGGAGGTAACTCCCCCCTACCAACTGCGAGAGACCATATCCTAAAAAAAATGTGATTATTAAAAGTATATATTTTGAACCTCAACGAT
Source organism: Watsonalla cultraria (assembly GCA_964035505.1). Classification (NCBI taxonomy): domain Eukaryota; kingdom Metazoa; phylum Arthropoda; class Insecta; order Lepidoptera; family Drepanidae; genus Watsonalla; species Watsonalla cultraria. The sequence goes on along the minus strand of OZ037734.1, from coordinate 7,054,649 downwards.
TTGTTGTGCTTGACAGACTCACCATCTGTCAAGTTGACATATCTTAGATGAGAAATAGGTGTAACGCAAGTATAACGTCTCCTAGCTTACCCTTTCGTAGTCTCGAGGGGAACTAGATGCTGTTATGTTTAAGCATGGTTCAGTAACATCGATCATTGGTCTAAACGGATAGCTAGCTTATTGGAAAAATAATGTCCTCAGTTTAGGTTTTACTGATACATTATTTTTTGGGGGCCACCTAGTTATTGGCTAACCGCACGCACACAATATTATTGGTTTGTAAGTAAAGTATTGTAAGTATTCACAATATTATAGAAAAATATCACAATACGAGCTGCACACACAATATTATTGACAAAATGCACTTTATCTATACAGATAAATAAAATTTAAGTGTCTGTTTGTAATTCCAAAATAACAGCTTTTCACTAAGTAAATGCATATGAAAGTATACACGCTACTGACAATAAAAAACCAAGTTTTAAAAAAATTCTCTGTCTGTCTGTTTGTTCCGGGTAATCCCTGAAACGGCTGGACCGATTTTAACTTTCACTGGCAGGTAGTTAATGTTTCAAGGAGTAACTTAGGCTACTTTTGTTTATTAAAAATATTAGGGTTCCGCGACCATAAGGATGAAACTAAATCTACGCGGGTGAAACCGCGGGGCACAGCTAGTTGACAATATTATTGGATGTGTGCGGCTGGACATTGTTATGAATACGTTAATAGTTTGTTTTAAAAAAGTTATCGGAATATTATAAGGATGGGGCCTACTCCGAAATCCGAAGTTTCTGACGAAAGTTCGCAATGTTTCCTTCGCGGTTCCTATGAAAATGAAAATGAAAATGATTTATTCAGTTTAGGCCCTGGTAAGGCACTTATGAATGTCGAGGAATTTACCACCGGTTCGGAAACTAGCCTTCTGAGAAGAACCGGCAAGAAACTCAGCTGGCATCATGTACATTTCATTACACAGTAAATAATGATAATTACAAACTATCTTTACGATCTAATATTACGTTCGAACGTAGTCCGCAGCAAAATTCTTCTAAACCTTCTGCTATTAAATTATTTAACGAACGAAAATTTGAGTTTGATAAAAACAAAACGATACATTTTTTGTTTTGTATTGGAGTCCCCCTTGAAGTTGTTTGTATGCCCGTTAGTTTCAATGCGTTAATCTCTAAAATCCGTAGAGAATGATTTTTGTATTTGATAGCCGGTTTCATGAGGAGTGGTTTTCGCCGCGTCGCCGTTCAAGTACAGCTATAGAATGCTACAGTACACTCTGACCAAAGTTTGAACTAAATTAATTTCTTTATCTCTCCACAATCCGGGCAAGTTTAATAGTTTAAATCTAATTTCTCCCAGACAGTCTAATATCCTTCGATTTCACTTAGTATTACTCAAGTTGGCTCGATCGTGTAAGTACTAACTTGTCTGAACCAAATTGAATATTCCTCACTTTACGACCCTTTCTAGCACTAAATGGCATAAACTATAACTGACAAGTTTGTAGCTAAGGGTTTTAAGTTCAATAATATCTAGTTTTATGCACTTATTATATTTACAAATTCGTCTACATTTATTGATCAGTACAATTTATGGTATCGGCTTAAATGTTCTAGGTAATAAGTGAAAATATTATGAATAGCGAGAAATTTACTTTTTGAGAAGGAAATTACACAGCCAGCATTTTAAAATCAATTTATGCAAATACTTCCTTAATATAACTTAATGAAATAGCCTACGGAACTCAGTGATAATGTAGCATTTAGTGAAGATGGTCCATTAGTTTCGGAGCCTATTAGTACAAACACACAAATATTTTCTTTTCATAATATAATCAATAAAAACATATTTCAGCGAAAATGATGAAGTGCCCATTTCAGGCACAATTCAGTCACGTATCACGGGAACAGGATAAAAAGTACCCTGTGTCCTTCTCCTGGTTAAGCTGCCTCCCCACAAATTTTCAGCCAAATCGCTCCAGCCGTTCTTGAGTATATACATAGAGTAAATAACACGACTTTCCTGTATATATATAGATGTTGGTTGAGGGTCGATGACACAATATACCTGAAATGTGCACGTACCGACAATCCAATTGAAAGTCTAGTGTACGGTCTCAATGTAAGGGTTAAGGGTCCATTGGACTTCATCGTGAATTCTAATGTCTACTCGCTCTCCTTTGACGTAATATCACATTCTGCCCTTCTCGTACTTAGTCTCATTGAGCAATCCAATGTTATTAAGCATCAATCTAATACGCTGTAGTTTTCGAACCGTTAATAATTTTTCAACGTTCATAAGTGCCTTACCAGGGCAGGATACTAACATGGTAATGTTAGTATCCTGAGATATATAATTAAGAGGTTTCTTATTTCCGTAAATTGACAATGATTATGAGGCGTATATGACATGTATGAGTCTGTCACTGTCACACAGTGGAACTATGATGTCGATAAGAGTAGAGGGTCGAAATTGAATACATTTATAATTTTAATTTAAACATTTTTTAAATAGTTTTTTTTTAATTGTATTTACCGTGAATTTTAATTATACCTAACATCAAATTAAGTTTTTGGATGATGTAGGTACTACTTGCATCCAATATGGTGTACCTATTTTGTACCAGTACTTAATATTTTTTTAAACTGTATTGATAAAATGTACGACGAGTTTCTTGCCGGGTCTTCGCAGATGGCTAGTGCCTAAAGTCTAAACCGGTGGTCAATTCTTCGACGTTCATAAGTGCCTAAACCTTACCGGGGCTTAAACTGAATAAATCATGTTCATTTTCAAATTCTTATGACGTTGACGGAGCATTTATGTGAAATTGTTTTTTATGTACTTTATATATGTCAAAATAATTTATGTTTAAGCTTTCTATTAAAAATTTAAGCAAAAGTAGCCCCAGCGTCTAACAGGCCATAACAATCAACAATCACAATTGTATATTCAAGTCCTATTTAATAGCGAACCTATTTCCATTAACCGCGAACACTAATACAGACTCCGAGCTGCTACTATGAAAATACAAATAGAAAAACTCTGCACCCAGGATTAGATAATATATCGTCTTAGTAATTAGTGCGACCTCGAGGACGTAGGTCGCGGTCGCGGGGACCCAGTACACGACGAGTACCAACGAATACAAAATATACAATAACAAGCCAACAGGCCTCGGGTATAACACGGAATCGTGCTGCCGAACCGTAAACACAAACAGACAACGGTTATTATATTTAGGGATCCGCATTTGTTGAAACAACGATATTCAAACTCCAAGGCTAAGAGGAAATGACTGTAACTCTTTTTTGTAGTGTGGAAATATGTAGCTTACACATCCAATACTCATTTTCCACCAAAATTACACAGAATTTCATATAGTATCAATGTGACAGAGGGCAAGTCCGTCACTAACCCAGGCACTTCTACAAGCCCTTGTTATTTTCTCGTAAAAATGCAGGTTTCTTCATTTGGAGGCGTAAGATAGTCTGACAACTGGTTAAACTCAGATTACTGATTTTCCCAATACGATATGATAGTTACGAAGGTCAGATGGCTTCGTATAAAAATCAAGAGATTAGCATTACATCGTATTACATGGAATAAGGCTATGCAGGTTTTCTCACGATGTTACCTTTCACAGTAAAGCTCGTGGTGACATAATGCTGTTAAGTTTTTAGAAACATTAGTCTGTACTAATAAGTGAGATTGGAACTTACAAAGTTTGTGTAGCAGGCGACTGCCAAACCGCTCTACCACCACTCATAGATGAAGATCCGAAGATATTTACAAAATATGTAGCTTTCTCACTCTTGATATCTTTTAAACTATACAAAATGTTTTATTTATATATATCCTACGGAACCCATTCTGAATCTTAACTTCACGGTAAGAACTATATAATTTATTTTCGTTTTAACTTGACTAAGGATGTTTGAGTTACCTTAACAATCTTTATTTCTTTGTGTTTCATTTTTCTATTGCCATTGCTTGGTCTAAGTCATTTGCATAATAACTGACTATTATATCCAGTTTTACCTTTAGATAAAACATAGCTATCAAAGTCTGAATCATAAATGTCCCGTGGTTTATTGAATTTGTCACTTTACCAGCGGCCACGGGGGCACTGAGTCGTGGCCGCTGCGTGATTTGGGAAAATCGTCACATAGTATGAAGTATTAGTTAATTTAAAGAAAAGCTCAGTTGAGAACCTAGATAACTTCATAAGCTATCATTCAGAAGCTAAACTGTTCCATTTGAAGTTCGTTCCGCTTTGAAATTTGCGTAGAAAATCCTTGTAGAATAGAGAAAGGCTTGGTTTTCAAAACAAAAATCTATCAAGAAAAAAATATGCTGTCTTAATCAGGATAGCATATTTTTTCTTGATTTCCAGTAGGAACCTAGACAAAGAGCTGAAGTTATTTGTGTACAAAAATGAATGTTTGCTCACAAATATCATATTTTTCTATCAGAAAACTATCGAATATCCGTGAATTCAAACAGGTAGCGCCTTAATCTTTCCATGGGGATTATAGCATTAAATACAATCACCAAGTGAACTTATTTACATTGGAGGCAATATCAATATCCCAATATTAAGAATAATTATATTACTGAGTAAATAACAGAGGAAGGGCTGAACCAATATATACTTAGAGGTCAGTGTCCCAAGGACGGTGTTAAGATGGTCGCTAATGAAACGACTGGAGGCTGCCTCGTCGGATTGATTGATTTTATGCCTCGAATTATGAAAGGAACGAACTTACGACCGCATCTTCGCTTACGTGGCAGAATACATACTTTCAATTTGTACCCTTTTTCACCCCTTAAGAGTTTGAGAAAACACTTTCTTACACCGACTGAAATGTCATGTTGTCACATCACTTTATGACCAGTGGTTTAGTTTGTGCGTTAGGCTAGTCGCACACACAGTACTTCTGTGAATATAATTCAAATTGACTAATCATATTGTATACTAGCTGTTCTCCGCGATTTCACCCGCGTAGACTTAATTTCATGGGTGGCCCGTGGAACCCTAATGTTCTTTTAACACGCTTTTATTAGCTTCATTTTAAAGAAAAGGTTACACCTTGTAATATTAACTATCTGCCAGTGAAAGTTCCGTTAAATATTGATTGGTCCAGTAGTTTCGGAGATTAGCCTGAATAATCAGACAGATAGTCAGAGAAAAAATAAGAATATTGGTTTTTCTATGTCAGTACCGTGTATGCTTCCATATGTATTTAGTGAAAAGCTGTTATTTTGGAATTACAAACAGACACTTCAATTTTATTTATCTGTATAGATATAGATGTATGCGACCAATATTGCGTTATTTTTCCATAATATTGTGATTAAAACAAAAAAATTGTGTGTGTGTGCGGCTAGCCTTAAGGATACTCTAACACGCCCAATTCACGTAAAACAATTGATAAATAGTAAAACGATTCCAGTTGTTCGATCGAAGTCATGTGTCAAATTTGGTCACATGTAACTTTGTCCGTATATTTTAAAGTTAGCGTGGGGAGAGCGAGTGATTATGCTCATCCCCAACAAATACCTTCTTCCAGCTGCAGGTGTCATGCCTTGGGAACCATGGCTCCAACTGATCTAGTTGTAAATTTGTATATGTATATACTGCAATGCAATTGAAAACTCTTACTGCGCGATTTAGGTTCTCGTGTATTCAAACATGGCATTTGTTAGCGAGTAGCGCCATCTCTGTAGCGAGTGGAGAAACGCTACTGTTTGAAAACCATTACCCTAACGCGCATTGCTATCTCTAAAAATGATTGAAAATTACGAAAGGTTATTTTTCGATCTGGCTTCGAGTCACTTGGAGTGTAATAAGTAAGACAATATGCGAGCCTCCGTGACGTAAACAGTATGTAATAACATCCGATAGAAGGCTCTCTCGCTCACAGTACTGCGGCCTGCGGGCGAGTTAATTAACATTTTTGACACTCTACCTTCGACGAGATAATGTTTTTGTTTTGTTATCGGGACCCGCAAAATGATTTTATTGTGGCTGTGATGGAACATTAGATCAATATTACATTGCATTATATTTGAAACGACTAAGTAAATGTCAAACAAACCTTTAGCCTTATAATTTAAGGAGTTTGTTTCTCTGTCTGTTTGTGCCGGCTAATCTCTGAAACAGGACCGATTTTCGCAGCTGATGGTACAAGAAGTAACTTAGGCTACTTTTATTCAAAAAAAGTTATTATATAATACTTAAGTGTTCCGCAAAATAAACCAATGCAATTAAATCTACGCTGGTGAAACAGCGAGGCGCAGCTAGTATATGATTACGGTTACATATTTGAAAATAGTATAATAATATGGTCAGCAAACCTGTCGTCCATATATTTTGAGACGACGCACAATACAATTAAACACACGCACACTAATTGCGCTTGCAGTCTACGACCTGAATACTGAAATAGCGCGAGCGAACTATTGATGCACTGCTAACGCACACTACAATGCTATTATGCGCTTTTATTACTTTCGTACCTGGGGGCCGACTATTGTTGAGTTTCTTGCCGATTCTTCTCAGACGGCTGGTTTCCGAACTAAATTCTAAACGATCAATTCTTCTACATTCATAAGTGCCTTTCAATAAATCATGTTGTTGGTGTAACCGAACCGAAGCAACTCTTCAACTCTCCAAGTGGAAACTTGTCTCTGTCCAGTGCCATCTCTTTGACCTCCTTATACGTCACGACAGACACATTTTCTTTAACTTGTCTCATGTATGATAACCTTGGTCTTCCTCTTCCTCTCTTCCCTTCTACCTTACCTTCTGCCAATTAAAATATAGTATCCATTAAATATTAATAAATGACGTTTCATCGCCCTAAAAGCAAACTGCCTTCGGATAATTTCCCGTCGAAGCATCGCTTAGCTCACGTCAAAGATCAATCAAAAGATCGTTAGCGGGAGGTTTGATGACAATAATATATTATATAAGTACCAGGGCGCTCCATGTTCAACGCGACAGCTTTCAGTTACATTCAATAGTTTTCAGGGATTTTGATAAATAGAGGGGAAGGTACAGCTAGAATTATATAAGGTCTAGACTTTTTAGGAAAATATTTTTGCCACAGGGGACCGGTTGGTGGTACAAAATCCCTTAAAATTTTGTTAGTGAATGAAAAATTACCAAATGTTAAATAATTTTTATCATGTTTTTAATCTGATACATCAGATATATCATAATATCATGTACCTACCGTACAGATCCTCTGTGCCGAATATGTTCGCCAAAGTCTCTCTCAACCCACACGGCCATCACGGCTCTTTGTTGAGGTAAGTTGATCTACGCAAGTGAAACCGCAAGACACAGCTAGTAACCGAAGAAATGTGCATCAAATTAAGCGAAGTGAGAAAATAATGTAAAGATCGTAAGCATGTGGCAAACAGGCTCCGACTACCCACGTAGGTAATAGAACCACCGACGTAATATTAGATGCTATCCAAACATCTATACAGATAAATACAATTGAAGTGTCTGTTTAAATTCCATATAAACAGCTTTTCTCTAAATGCATATTATGACAATAATATATACATACATACAAAATTGTCAAAAATTTTGTACTTTTCTTGGACCGATTTTAAATTGGACTTTAAATGGCAGACAACTGATATTATAAGGAGTAACTTAGGCTACGTATGACTTATACAAAACTCAGTTTCATAGCTTTTATTGTATGACCGCGGGAACACTTTGTCTCGCCATAAATCGAGTAACAAATTGAAATATTCCGTTATAGCCTGTATCATTTACATGTAATTAGTACGGTAACGTTGCTAGTGACATTGTAAACTGGAATGACGTCAATCCATTCAGCCCTCCGCAGTGACATCATCCAGTGACGTACACTATCGTAGCACCGAATATAATAACAACACGAGGGCAGCTACATCGGTCGAGAATTTAGGATCAAGTTGGGCTAATTTCTGTTGTAATTAATTTAAAGTTACTTAAGAAAGATGAACACAAAATGTAATATGAGTTTTTCTGTTATGGGTCGTTACGTCGCCATCATCGGCTTAAGCAGAGCGTACTTAGAGCTTTGTTTCATTTTGGTACCGTAATATTAAACGTCAAAGCTAAGAGGTTCTTAATACGCGCTGTTAAACGATCATAGTTGGTCCCCTGGTAGAGCACTTATGAACATAAAAAATTACCACCAGTTTGGAGACTAGCCTTCTAAGGTGAACCGGCAGGAAGAGCAGGGTATAACGTGATCTCTCATTAGAAATTTGAAGAGGGCAGCTCTGAATTTGTAACTATACAGATTCACCTGTGTAGATTATATCAGTCATATAATGTTACTAAGATTGGTATTGATTTCAGTTCCTACGATGAGTTAGTTCGCCAGTGACCCATAGAGGGGACGAGTAAGAGTGAAGGAGCTCACTAAAACCCCCCCGGTGGCCATCCTCAGTGCTCAGGGGGGACTCCGGGTACTCTGATAGATCGCACCGGTGTCCCCCCACACTTTGCCGGGGCACATCCCCGGGGCAGCTGAGTCGCCGCCCCTAGAGACCTCGCTGTGCAAGGCAGCGCGAGCCACATCGCGCTGCCACCATCCCGGGCCCGCGGCTCGGTGGTCAAAGCTCCCACCCCGACCACCGCCAGCAGGCCCTCCGGCCCCCTTTTAGTCGCCTCTTACGACAGGCAGGGGATACCATAGCCATATTCTTAGACCCTGGCTATTGGGTGGAAGCGTGAAGGAGCTGTTCTAATATTACCAAACAGTGTTGACAATGTCTTTCACAAATATAATGCTGCGTTACTACGTCACTAAGTAACAGTGAACTAGGATTATTGTAGTACTGATACATAGTATAACAATATTGAGTTTAAGAAAGTTAAAAGAAAATTATAAATTAAAAACGCAATTTAGATTTGGCTGTATTGTCAATCGAGTTCAATAAAGAATTTTATTAAATTTTTAGATAAAACAGCGGATGGAATTTTCTTCCAGTAGTATAATAAATTACCTTCAATCTATGGTATCTGACCTTCTGTATGTAATTATTAAGTGATCACAGTCATTACTTCCCAAGGATTAGTTCGGATTAACGCGTAGTTAGCGCCTCCGAGACAGGGGGAGGTTGGAGGACACATTACTTAGTACTCAAAGTTACTTGAGGCTAAGTACTTCACTTATAATTTGTGGTACGATTGTTTACTTTTTCAACAACAACTTAGCGATAGTAGCTATGGGCTGTAAAACATACATACATACACATTCTCACGCCTGTATTCCCCGAAGCGGTAGGCAGAGGTGTTGTAATAACAACACCCACTGTTCACACAACTGATTAAGTGCCAACGTGACAGGTGGCGAGTTCGCCGTCTCAAGCGCTATACACACGTCTTTGAATTACTTCTCAGACATATGCAGGTTTCCTCACGATGTTTTCCTTCACCGTAAAGCACGAGGTGTGAAATCACTGCACAAAAGTTTTTAGATAAACTGATTGATACCTAAATGCTACTTTTAAATTTCAAATCGTGGCACAGTTGCTATTGCGCATATCATTCGATCAGCGAAGTTAAGCAACCATACGCCTAGCCAGTAGTTGGATGGGTGACCGCCCGAGTTCCCTCCGTGCCTCGGAGAGCACGTTAAGCCGTCGGTCCCGGTTGCCAATTTAACATCTTTGGCAATCGTTACAGGTCAGTCGGAGGCCTAAAAATAATCTAACAACTGGATTGACAACCCAGATTACAGATTTTCCTCCTAAATGGGGTTGCGAAGGTCAGATGGCAGTCGCTTCGTATAAAAATCAGGTGATCAGCCACATCGGGTTAAATGAAGTGCCGACCCCAAAAATGTATGGGAAAAGGCCAGGGAAATGATGATGTCTCATCGACTGAATTGTATCTTTATTTTCTATCTAATCTGAAAGCTTATAAGTTTTAAATCCTGTAAAAGGTTGTTTGTTTTCCAAATCCATACAGATAAATAAAATTTAAGTGTCTGTTTGAAATTACAAAATATATTGACGTAATTACGAAATATATCGTATATTGACTACCTTACTAAATAACCCAGATTACTGAGCATTGAACCACAACCAAAGTAACACAAAGTGTTCCCCAGATCGCTATACCACACGTAGTATTTAGCGCGGCTATTGACAAGAATCAGTGGTGTGAGAGAACGACTTACACTTCGCTGGGTGCCGGAGATGGGTATATACATATATTATAGGTGATAGAAGCTGTCTATGTTGACATAACATACAACAGGTGCCGTCACAAGTTTTGAGCGCTCAGCGAACATAGTGGGATAACTGCGCGTGTATTAGTTCGCGCTCTAAAAAATACTACTGCGCATTTATGGCGCTCTAAATTCGTGTCGACATCTGTATGTTTCCATCATCATTTCCCTGGATTTTTCTATACATTGTTGGGGCACAGTATAAATTAATATAAGCTTAAGTATGGAATCTAGAAAAAAAATGGTTTTTAGGTTAACACTCTTTAAAGTTTTTTAAATATACTCCTTTATTTACTACTAGCTGTGCCCTGCGGTTTCAACCGCGTACATTTAGTTACGTGCTTTCTTATAACGGACCCCTAATATATTTTCTGAATAAAAGTAGCCTAAGTGAAGTGAAAAATCAGCTGTCTGACAGTGAAAGCCCCGTTAAAATCGGTCTAGCCGTTTCATAGATTACCCGGAACAAACAGACAGACGGACAGACAGACAGACAGAGAAAATTTTTAAATCTTGGTTTTTCAGTGGCAGTAGCGTGTATACTTTCAAATGAATTTAGTGAAAAGCAATTATTTTGGAATTAAAAACAGACACTCCAATTTTATTTATCTGTATAGATATGTCGATATTTCATTTTTCAGTTTTGAAGAACGTCTGTAAAATACGATTGTTTACTTCGGGGTCGCTTGTAATCGTAGATGTGTTCGTTTGTGTGAGTGTGTCATTTCGAACGATTTATTACTAAATTCAAATAAAAACAATATTCAAAATATCTTTATTTGATTAGACTTTTAACAAAGTACTTTCAAATCGTCAGAACGAAAAGATTACACAGGATTATACATGCTAGCGCCAGGTTCGGAAGGTTGCTCTTACTGAGAAGAATATTGTGGTTATGGTCTGATTTTACACAAAGCCATATCCAACTGACTTGTAACAAAATAAGAACTCATGGTTAGACTACGAAACCAGAAATATGAAATTTACAATCGTATCAACACACACAATGATTGGAAAGCGTAACTCGTGTTGTTAAAAGTTTTATGCCGACGAAAAGTTCTTACATTCCTGTAATTGCCGGCAGTTTTAAACAATCTGCTCGCGTGCATGTATTGTGTATACTTATGAATAAAATAAAAAGGTATTTCAGGAGAGAACGCTTTTATATTGAACAAGAGTGTTTCAAACTGGCATGTATGAAGAGAATTTATGATTTATTTGTAAGGATTGCATCATCGATTTGATGAATTACATAAAAATTATATGAGCTTTGCGGTGAAGAGAAACATCGTGACGACACCAGCATATCTGTGAAGTCATACAAAAATATAAGTACTCGTATTGAGGATACAGGCAACTGAGACCACTAGCTAACTGGAACCGCGTTCCCAGTAGCCTGATTCGTTTTGACGGCGATGGAAACACCATCTGTCACGTTGGCACTTAATCTTCGGTGCAAAATGGGTGTTTTAACACCTCTCTTTACCCCTTCTGGAAAGAAGTCACTGCGCTGGCATCGATTCCTTAGATTAAATTAAGAAATGAAAAAAAAATTATAAACTTTATTTCCGAGCCGAGAGCCGTGGTGGCCGTGGAGTGTCACCAGTCACCTACTACGCAAGCGACGCAATATTGAATTGAGTTATTTATATTATTTACCTGTATCTGTCTGAGAGATGATTCGTAGAAGTATGAATTGTGCCTGAGACAGCATCATAAATACCAAATATTTTTGAGCTCATAATATTAGATTTAAAACATTATTTTAACCAATTCATTCTCCTTGTTTCAGGGGACCAACAGAGTGTAGCAGCAACTTATACAAAACCTTATCCTCACTTGTTCCCTCCCTTAGTCAAGTTTATCCTAAGTAATAGTTCCTAGTGATGTGGACACTCAAGTGTTAAGTGCGCATAGCAGTATACCGGACGGTAACGGGTTCAATTTAGCGGATGCATCGGGAAAGAAGGTCAGTATTTCAAACTATAGATGCATATTTGCCCAGCTTCCAGTACAAAGCTGTGAAGTTTTAACTACTCAGTATAATGTAGATTTACTAAGACTTGAACACATATCACACAGCAAATCTTCATGATCTGATATCATGTTTATCGGAATTGAAACAAAATTTTAACCATCATCAGCTTAAGCAGAGATTATTAAGAACATCTTAGCTTTGAAATTTCATTTTGGTATCGTAAAATTAAACGTCAAAGCTAAGAAGTTCTTAATAACAAACGATGATAGTTGGCCCACAGTACATAATAGCCTAGCCATTCCCAGTTGGACAAGTCTAATATATCGGAAATCCCGTATCCACACAATCCACCTGGTGACGTATAGGGAATGTATAGAACAATGACGTGGACATGTTCTTTGATATGCCTGTGTAACGCTCCCTTGTGTGGGATTAGGAGTCTCTGGACCCAGTGCCTGTAAGTCGTAGATTTTAGTGTACGAGGAAAGTCCAATTGAGCTAATTGAGACACGTGCTAAAAGGTAAAACCCAAGTTTAAGCCGATAAAGTGACAGATTTGCCTCTCAGACATATGCAAACCTGCATATGTCTGAGAGGCAAATATGTCCTCACGATGTATTCCTTCACCGTAAAGCACGTGGTGTGAAATCACTGCACATAAGTTATTTCTTGGTACAGGCTGGGATTCAAAATTGCGTCGCTTGCGTAGCAGGTGACTGGTCAAACCCCACGGCCACCACGGCTCTTTTTTTGATGATGATTCAAATATTTTCACAATCTATACAGTCTATGCAGAATTCCGGTTCTATACAGGTTCCGCTGCCCATGAATTTAAGTCTACGCGGGTGAAACCGCAAGACACAGCTAGATGTCAGTTAAAAAGTCTGTAGTTTTAAGATCAACGTTCCATCACAACGCAATGTACCGGACAATGTAACCAAACAGCTGTTTATTCCAACTACCTTTGATGTCAGCAATAAAACATTCATTACAAACACTAATGGATCGACTTACCTAAAACTATTTGGTTTACTTTGACGTCTCATTGCACGTGTGTATTGTAAAGAACCTCCGTCTTTTTTTAAAGTAGGTTAAGAAATTCATTCATATTATTAACTAGCTCCCCCGCTAGTACCTCGGTGTTTCACCCGCGTAGACTTAATTACATGGGTGGCCCGTGGAACCCTAATATTTTTTATAAATCAAAGTTGCATAAGTTACTCCTTGTATCATCAGCTATCTGTCAGTGAAAGTCCCGTTAAAATCGGTCCATTTCACAGATTACCCGGAACAAACAGACAGACCGAGAAAAACTTTACAAATTTGATTTTTTATGATCTCGGTACTGACGTCTTAAAAATGACTATTTGCTTTCATGTGCATAGTGAAAAGCTGTTCCTTGGGATCACAAACAGACATTAAAATTTTATTTATCTGTATAAATATAGATGTAATTTCAAGTTGTTACTTCCTTATTTGGATATGTGAAAACTTATTTACTTATATAATGAATTCACAAAGGAAACTCATGTTATATTAACTTGAAGAACTTAAATATTTATGTTATTCTCTTTGGTATATCAGCGTTAAGTATATTATTCCTTCCTTTGGAATAATTTGAGAAGACTTTAACAATAATTAATTACGTATTTTGAATTAAAATTCCTTATTTACTAGAATCGTCCAAGAGTAACGCTTCCATCACCAAAAAGTGATTTTGAAGTAAGTGTTTGATATTTCTTTTGTTTCATTAATAAAAGTACATGGAATTCCGAAAAGGTAATCAGAGGTGTTACAACACCCACATTTCACCGAAGATGATTAAGTGCCAACATGATAGATGGTAAATCTATCACCGTCTCAGACCCTATACATACGTGTTGTTCACATATGCAGATTTCAGACCGCTGGAAATTCCAACAATAAGGCTTTTTTATGTTTCAGTCTTATATATTACTAGCTGTGCCCCGCGATTTCATCCGCGTAGATTTAGTTTCATCCTTATGGTCGCGGAAACCTAATATTTTTAATTTGTTCTTTCTCAGGGTCTAAAGATTGTCTGTGCCAAATTTCATTAAAATCGGTTGAGAAGTTTAAGCGGGAAAGCGTAACAGACAGACAGAGTTACTTTCGCATTTATAATATTAGTATATATATATATATACTAGTATATATATATGCGTTGTCCTGCACACCGACTGCAGCGCCATCTGCCGGGATGATTTGTGAACCTAAACCATCTAATCGCTACCCAAACGCTTACAAAAAAAACATTCGAATCTGTCCAGAAGTTTAGGAGGAGTTCAGTGTTGTTAGTAAATATCACTTATACTGTGTAAAATAATTTGCCAGTTATATTCAGGTTCAGAGACAAGAAATGACGCACATTAGGGCTTGTCGCAAGATCACGGAGTCATTCGCTTCCAATATCACACGTGTATCACAACTCGCATTAGGGGTGTCACTGCTTTAAATATATCCTGATTAAAGCAGGTTTTATGCTTATTTCCAAAATTCGAACGTTATACAAACCTTATAGAATAATTAGGACTAGAAACCGATGGTAGACTCCCTAATTGTAATTGACCACTTTATACTAGCTTTGTATTCCTAGAGAGTAGAAAGTGTCATATAACATTATACTCCCAATTTGGGCGCCTTAGAGAATTTTCGAATAACTCTTACTTAGAACAATATCTCGCAAATAACACATTCCCCAAATTTCATGTCTTTCCAGGACCAGCAAGGCGTAGACTGTGCGTCTGAAATTTTTTTTTTTCATTTCCCGTATTTTAGAAACGGCTGTAATGGATTCGAAGGAAATAATCTATACAGATAAATAAAATTGAAGTGTCTGTTTGTAATTCCAAAATTACAGCTTTTCACTAAATGCATATGAAAGTATACACGCTACTGACACTAAAAAACCAAGTTTTAATTTTTTTCTCTGTCTGTCTGTTTGTTCCGGGTAATCTCTGAAGCGGCTGGACGGATTTTAACGGGACTTTCACTGGTAGGTAGCTGATGTTTCAAGAAGTAACTTAGGCTACTTTTATTTATTAAAAATATTAGGGTTCCGCTATAATAAGGAAGAAACTAAATCTACGCGGGTGAAACCGCGGGGCACAGCTAGTTTAGAATACATTTCCTATTTGATAATATAATCTTTATTCAACAGTTTTGCAGCAAACAAAATTGAACCTCAGGTCTTGGGTCAAGTAGTCTCTTTCATCGATGTACGATTTATGATGGCTGTAAAAAAATTATACTCACGCCATCCCAGAATGGTCTCTGAACGGGTAAACACTACACCGAAGCTCGAAAATTATTCACTTTTGCTAGCTTCTAGCATAAATTAATAAGTCTGTGACAACCCTTAAATGTTCCACGTGAAGGTAGGAAAGATAAATGATATGGAGATTCCCTTCCGATGTCTAAGGTTATGAGTATAATGAAGGATCCAAGTTACAGTGAATACCAGCGTAATGTACACTCTTCATACATGACTCTGCATGTCCCATGCAACATTAACGGCATTCATTTTTCGAGTAGGTACAACTTAAATCTGAAAAAAATTCTGTTGGTGTCGTTCTTCTTGTTACGGATCTTCTTACGGTTTTTAGTAACGTGTAGGAGAACTTCGATGGGTTTATAGTTAAATAAAATATATGTACCTAATATTTAAAGACAGTAGGGAAATGACAATGTTTTATAATAGTCTTAAAAAGTTGTAACACGAAGTGGAGCGAGGGCGGGCTAATATCTTCTATACAGATAAATAAAATTGAAGTGTCTGTTTGTAATTCCAAAATAACAGCTTTTCACTAAATGCATATGAAAGTATACACGCTAAGTAGACACTAAAAAACCAAGTTTTTCTCTGTCTGTCTGTCTGTCTGTTTGTTCCGGGTAATCTCTGAAACGGCTGGACCGATTTTAACGGGACTTTCACTGGCTGATGCTGCTGATGTTCTGAGCTGATGTTCCAAGGAGTAACTTAGGCTACCTCTATTTATTAAAATGTACGGGTTCCGCGACAATAAGGATGAAAATAAATCTACACGGGTGAAACCGCAGGGCACAGCTATTATAAATAAATACATTCTGTATATTTGATAGGACTGAAATATAATTAAACTTCCATTTTATAATGAAATAATAAATCACACCGCACCGCCTCCAACCTAGACATTATAAACATTACATCCCGACATTAACGGGACGTGTCTAGACATATTCCTTTGATACCGGAACTCTGGCTGACACGTGACATCATGCTAATATTATGAATGCAAAAGATTCTCTATCAGTCGCTTCGAATTTTTTGCAAATATTCTTAGTTACAGAAATATGCTTGCTGGTGTGTATGTCCTGTTTCATAAAATAGATTTGCAAAGAGACAGAACAAGTTTCATAAGCTTACCATCTCAACCAGCGGACCAACTATGGTTGTTTAAGCAGAGTGTATTAAGAACTTCTTAGCTTTGACATTTAATTTACGGTACCAAAAATAAACGTCAAAGCTCAGAAGTTCTTAATACGTGCTCTTTAAACCGATGAAGGTAGGCCTCCAGGGAAGCTTATAGGGATTAAATTCTTAAAGTGCGCTCTGAGGCATGGACGGTATTAAAGCGCTCACCCATCCATCTACAGACTTGAGTTAGTGTTGCTTATCATCGCCGACAAAAATATGATATGAACGACAGGAACTGAACCACTATGCGTCCTTTTACGTGACCTAGATTATTTTCACTAGGTAAATCTTCGTGGACGAAGTAGCATGAAGAAGCTAGAGTTATCATAAAATACTAATCACTTTTGGCAAGTGTCGCCGGATGCAAACGGAGTAAAGTTACTGTTTATTTGTTCAACGATATTTGACATTCTGAGTAACTAATTGATGTTTTAGATATTCAGGATGTACGCTACAGGTATTATAACTGAACGGCACGAACTGATGGAATTCAGTGCCATAAGTATAGGTTTTTATATTAATCCTCGACGACTTTTGTTGCGCATTAGGGTGGCATTAATATAAATAAACAATTAACTTAGCGTTACCCTAAGCAACGTTATATGTTTGTAAGTTTTTTTAAAATAAATATTATCTCGCTATCCCCGAAGGGGTAAGCACAGGTGTTATAAGAACAACACCCACATTTCACCGAATATGAGGTGCCAACGTGACAGTCGCCGTCTCAGGCACTATACATACGTCTTTAAATTACTTCGCAGGTTTTCTCACGTTTTCCTTCACCGTAAAGCACATAGGGTGAAATTATTATTACTAAAGAAGTTAATAAGAGACAGCTTACAAGTGACTTTATTCATAGACAACTATAAATAAACGTATATTTATTTATAAATACGCCGTAGCTAGTAATTTTAAGGTCAAACATCGTGTTATTAATAGCGTAGTACGACAAGTTCATGACATTATGTACGTTTAATACTATGATTATTAACCTGTTGTTGGAGTTATCCAAATCAAACCAACTACGATGCTCAAGTATGCTGGAGCCACAGTACTCGAAGAGATGTTTCCGTAAAGTAAGAAGGAAAAGCCTTAAAAATGGTCAGGAAAAGTACGAACACGAGGCGGGACTCGAACCCACGACCTCTGCAAACCGTGCAGTTGCTCTGCCAACTGAGCTACTCGTGATCTTAATTCATGCGTCGAAAGGAAAATCATTTATTTTCGCACTGGCAAAATAAAAACAGATAGAAATTTGAACACTGAAGGGCTCTTTGAAAGACGAAACATTCGCTATGATATACAATTTTGGGTTTTTATAAGGAATTATTTAACGCGGAAAAATCTGCAACTATATTAAGATTCGCAGAAGACAACAAAATTCCAAATATCTTTATTTGATTAGACTTTATAAGATACTTACTTTCAAATCGTCAAAATAACATATAAGTGTTACCATCGTGATACATAGTATAGGTACTAAATATCGAAACAGATACGTAGCTACACATAGTGACTACCTAGTAACATGCAAAGGATATCAGATATTCCACAAGGTGCAGCCAGTTCTCAGTAACACATCAAACGCAGTGTTGGTTCATGTTCCAAGTATGCACATGCAACAGTTAGGTGCAATCATTAAAGCATTCATAAATTATTTATATCCATACAAATATGCATGTTTATATAAATTGTATGTTATTAAAAGAGGTAGGTTCGAATGTCGCATGTCAGACGAACTGTGGGCTAGACAAACTAAATTATGGACCGACAGCAGTGTCGCCATGTTAAGAATCCGGGCCTTCGACCTTAACCTAGTTGCTCGGGAGAGAGCAGGTCCTTCAGCGACATCTCCAGGGGCGGCGATACAGCTGCCCCGGGGATGTGTACCCAGACTATAGAAATCCCACAGACCCCGACCTGCTTCTCCCAGGGCGGTCGGGGACCTTTTGAAGGTTTCCTCTCGTCAATAAAGAAAAACTACAAGCTGGCTCCCATAGCTGCTTACTGTCAGGAGGACAGTTCGCTTGTTTGCCAACTACTTACCTATTTTGACCATAGATATAGAAAATATTCGATTCCAGCTGTCTTCTGTTGAAATTTCATAAACAAATCAGAAAAAATAAGTACGAGTATATCGGGTTGCAAAAATGTGTCTATACTACATTTTCCGATTTTCTTAAGATACCTTTTGTGGTTGGAGGTCTACTCTGCTATCAATGTAGGGTTCTTTCGTCGTGTTAGTCATCCCTACTATATATGTATATACGGACAGCATAAACATTATTTGAATTTTACAGCCGTGAATCACTCAACAAATCGCACGATTGTAAGATGCCAATAAAAACAATGACCTCAAACACGTACCTACAGACGCTCTTTGGTGCAATTTATAAAGATCATCTTAGGTTGCCCGCAGTTTGGCTTGCGGAAATAAGATTTCATTGAGAGAAATAATTTCGTAAAGGCTTTTTTGATTTGTATACTCACACGTCACCAAGAATACACCCTCTAACTTTCATGTCTGCCTCCTCAGTCAATGAGGGAACCTAAGTATGAGCTCTTATTTCAATGACAATTCAGCTGTACGACAGTGACAGATGTATACACTTCATATACATCTGTCTCAAAATCATCGTCAATCTATGATGGCAATAAGCGTTCATGGTAGGGTTGCGGACACGTGGGCGAAGAGAAGAGAGGCTAGAAAAGAATGAATAAATAAAGAAAACTATACTTCTGTTTTTTGAGGTGGAAAATTTCATACAAAACGGTCTAGCCGTTTTAGAGGAGTTTGGTAACAAACACCGACAAGAGGATTTTATATATATTAGATGGTCGCTCTGCACTCACATATTGTGCCCCTAATAAAGCAGGCGTTGAATCATGTCTCCTGAGTTCTCGGAATCCTTTTACAACACCAACAATGTATTTTTAAACGTACTTGTTGAATTTATGGAATGTAAAAAGATTGTGGAGAGTTTTCTTCTGAACTGAAATTAAATATGGAGACCTAAAAGAAACTCTCTCTTGTCGATAGGGCTTCGCAAATTATGCTTTTCATAACGATAGAAACCGTGCTACAACGTAAAAAAAGAAGCAAAATGTATACGTCATATAGGCGACCTCACCACACCACAATAACAGTAGTCCACGGTCACAAAAGTCCCGGTCAGCTCTGAATTTCGAACGGAAGATTCCCAAATGCTCCTAAAAAGGTAATCGCACACAGGATCGTCACCGGCTTGATAAGTTTGCGAGCTTGAGCTGAGGCAAGATGATACCGTTCCGTTGGTGATTATGCGATACAATAAAAGGATCATATAAATAATACTGTTCAGGTGCTGCTGCTCCGTTGTCGAGTTGATAAGTGTACGCCAACCTTTAAACCTATAAATAATAAATAATTGTGAGTAAAATAAACCATGCATAAATACTTCGATGCTATAAATAATAATTATTGTAAAACCACAGAGTATTAATTAAACCAATATTCCTCTGCCATAACAGATGTTAAGCGTTACGCGCGGATAGTAAACAGTAGTAGTTATAGTTTACGTTAATATTAATATGAACAAACAAACAGACATCTCTTTCAATAATAGGACATTGAACACGTGGTGGCCCGATTGCTTTTAAATCTTTATTCAAGGTATCTTAAGAGAAACGCTCACTATTGAACGAAAATAATATTTTCTTTTAATAGCATGACGTCACATAGGAACTTTTAATATCTTCTGAGGTGTTCATTTGATAAAAAAAATCTTTAAAACTTAAAAAATATATATATTAACTAGCTGTTGGCCTATGGAAGCCTAATATTTTTTTAATATAAAGTATTTTAAGTTACTCCTTGAAACATAGCTATGGGTCCAGCCGTTTCACATACAGACAGAGAAAAAAAAATGTTTTTTTAAGTCAGTACCGTATATACTTCCATATGCATTTAGTGAAAAGCTGTTATTTTGAAATTACAAACAGATAGGTACTTCAATGCTTTTATCTGTATAGAGTATAGATTTTCAAAAAGCCTTTTTAAAGTCTATTGATAGGAAAGGCATCCTACTATGGGTTTAAATACAGAAAGGTAGTTTCATCTCAGTACCGGTAATACTACATATATTTTCAAGGCTAGCAAGAAACTTATCCAAACCTGATATAAACCGTTGTAAAAACGAAAATTATTTATTCACTTTATGCGCTGGTAAGGCATTTATGAACGTCGAAGAACTGACCACCGGTTGGGAAACTAGCCTTCGGAGATTTCGAAAGTTAAAACATATACTTATTATTCTAATATTTCCTATTGAAACTTTTGAAAACCCCATGACATAAAGTCTACACGAGCAAAACCACGGCACGCAGATAAGTATATACATAAAATAGTAGTATGTATAATATAACCTCAGAGAACGATGTCACGTTTATGAAAGCCGGCATATATTTGTAATTTTCTTTATCTCTCCGCTTCAGTTCACGTGAAATATAGTTGTCTTTTGAAGGCAAGTTATCTCTTTAATTCGCGGCTCGGGTCGCTGGTTCTCGGGGTAGCCTTAAATACTATGTCGGACCAGCGACGGAATATAACTGCTTCAAATGAATTACTTATAATTATTCTGTACAAAGCATTTAATAGGTACATTTTATTTATATCTTAGCACTATACTCTTTGTTTTCAGATTTCTTTCATTGATTTCAGAATCGAGACTTTTTGGCCGCACATTTTTGTCACAGCATCGGCTGGTGGTACAATTCAATTTAAAATTAAATAAAAATAATTCTTCATTATAATTACTTTATTTTTGTTGAAATAAGTATTTGTTAGAGATTACTAAAGATTCGATGCTTATTAGATTATGTTATGAAATTATTATATTACGAAAATAAATGCTATATATTGCAAACAAAATGCTTATGTTTGTAGTAAAACGGAATTCGAAAAAATAAAATGCATCTAACATTTAAAAAATTAACAACACCAAAAAATTTAATTGATGTGTACCTAACATCAACCAATGCTCTGAGTAAGAATGTTCGCCTAAAAAGTCTAAATACTCTATATATAGGTGTTTTTGCCAAAATGTAGCAACATAATATATTTCAGTATACTTATTAACAAAATTATTATATAAATTGGATCAGTGGTTCTTGAGTTCTAAGCGCACAAACAGACCGATACCGCAGTATACATATACAGGGTGTCGGAGAATTCGAAACAGTAGTCTTATAGAAGTTGTAGGGTTATATGAATATAGCACTATGTTGAAGTCTTAAATATCTAGCTCCAACGATAACGTAGTTATAAGCTATAGTCGAAGAGCTCGCGGCCTTAAGCCGGGTTGCATTTACGCGCGGCCGCGTTCACCTACATTACGTACGCGGTGATAATCTACGTAAGTATAGGTAGGTACCTACTTCAAATCAATTAGTTAACTGACCTTATTTATGACAGGATACACCTTAGTCTGGACCATATCACTTCACTCACATACAAAACATTGTTATCACTGAAAGCATTATTACCGCTAGTTCAGTCAACTTCTAAATGGGCAAGTGTTCGAAATTGCGCCCTTGCACATCCAAACAAGCCTGAGCTTGGACTTCCGTTATCCCTCAGCCGTTGCACAACTCTCATAAGCACTCTACCTGAAGAGGGCACGCACTCATCACTTCGATGACCGTAAAAGTCCAAATAAAAACGCAACGCTTCACCAGTATTACCCCTTGCAGCTTGCTATTGCATAGGCCAAAACCATGTCTTTATACTGAACATCTGAGTACTGAAAGTTCGCCATGATAATACTAATTAAGTAGGTACTAAGTACCTAACAAACTAACGAGAAAATGAAAGTAACAAGGTCACGACGGAAACAAAAAACTTTGCTTAGAAGCACACGCCCGCGACCATTATCCGAATTAGACTGATTTTGAAACAAATAAATAGGTACTAAATCATAAAAGTGCGAATGAAATAGGGGTGTCACACACTTTTTTCAAGATACAACTTTTAACATACGAATTATTTTGATTTAGTTTTGACTCCGACTGGTAACACAATATGTGGATTAGACATCGCTTATCAAGCGTAGACGTGCCGGTTCTAATCCCGGTATCAAAACATTACCCATTTCCCCTTGGTTTAATTAAAAGTAGTGCTATCTCTTTTTGTGATACAGATATCAAAAGGGATGGACATAATTTTAGTCAGAGTTTGGTCTAGTGAAAATGAAAATGGAAATGATTTATTCTGTTTAGGCCCTGGTAAGGCACTTATGAATGTCGAATAATTTACCACCAGTTCGGAAACTAGCTTTCTGAGAAGATCCGTAGAATGGTTTAGACGATGTTTTGTAAAAATAAACATTTTTCAAATTCATTCTTTCTTTTTATTTATTCACGTTAAGAATAAAATTAAAATAAATTAAGAGCGTGAATTAATTTAATACATCCGAAGAGGGTTCGTGGAACAAGTAGAGTAAATAGACCATGTTCGACAGCCCTAATACAGTTCTATCATAGCGGCGCGGCGCGAGGGCACGTACGAAATAGGGATGGGATGGGACGCTATTATCGATAGACTTATCGAAACATAAATTAAATTACTGAATACGGATAATAAAAACAAATTACAGAACCGATTTAATAAAGTTACGTTATTATGTAGGTACAATTTACATAGTACGTGATATTAAAAGATATCTCGGGTATTCTTGTTTAAAATTGTGTTGTCTTTAAGTGAGTGCTCTACTACAAGAGTAAATTATTGAATCTGTAGTCAGATGATAATTAAGGTAAGTAGTTTATTTAATATCAGAATCCTATAAAATCACAAATTGTATTGAGAATTAGAAATACTCTACCTAACTACATTACATTTACCTACAAAAGTTCTACTATCCAATTACTACAATAACGTAAGTACCTAGGTTTTTCACTTAGTCTATGCGAACAATGAATTGGTATTTACTACTAATGGAAGCATTAGGTACTTTTTCTTTTAATCGAGTGATCGATAAAAATAATCCCACCACTAATAAACACACACACGAATAAACACACACACACTAATAAACACAAAGCGTGCCGCGCGCTGCCGAAAGTCGCCGCGATATCTGTTTATTTGCACGTGCCGCCTGAACTCAAAGACACCGCGCTCTTTTAATGATGCCGCGCGGTGTCTTTGATATCGTACCGAAAAGCCGGCAGTAACTTTGATTCTTGTGGCGGCATTTCTTTGTAAATCATCGGTCTGTCTTTTACCTAATTCAATTGAACCCGTTAGAGGTTATCAGAGTTCACAGGAGTATGAACTGTAACAATGACCTCAAAAATCATAAAAATTTTAAGAAGTAGATAAATAGTTTCGAAAACAGGTTTCATGGGGTTATTTCAGGAACTATTCGTGGGAGAAAAAAAATTAAAACGTAGTTAGATTTCAGGTGAATAACTTTACGTTACAGCTGACTTTTATGCGAAAATAAGGTATTGAAATGGTGAAGTTTGAACGTCAATTACTCGAAAACGGAAGAAGATATTTTTGTCGTAATTATTTTAAATGCTTCCTAAAATTATACCCTATCACACATTTTAAGAGCTGACCGGAATTAACCGACACCCTGTATATAAGCTACGACGTTGTCTTGTAATATGTAATGGAAGGATACCGACCTTCGTGTACACTTTAACATGATGTGTGGTTGAAAATATCCGGGTTACTGGTTACGATTATATTAAGGTGGCTCTACATTGTCTTATGCAACATTTGTTAAATACTTTTAACTGAACCACCATATGTACCAACTTTTTGTGCCGTGCGGTGTCACCCGTGTAGACATAATTTATTGCGAGGCCCGCGGAACCCTATTTAAAAAAAATATTAATAAAAGTCTAAGTTGCTCCTTACCATTAGCTATCTGCCAGTGATAGTCCCGTTAAAATTGGTCCAGCCGTTTCGGAGATTAGGAACAAACATGCAGACAGACAGATTTTTTTTTAACTTGGTTTTTTTTGTGAGTACCGTGTATGTGTACATTTATTTAGTGAAATGCTGTTGATTTGGAATTACTAACAGACACTTCCATTTTATTGTTTTGCTAATATGTTACAAGGTCAACGTAACCTAAAAGAACGAGATGTAACCTGGATATTTTGGGAAGTAAATCAGCGACGTATACCAGCCTGACTGTGCCCATTCATGTAAAACAAACTATCGAAATATCATTGAACGAAATCCCCTCCCTATAATCATGTGTTCCGTTATCGTAGCTTTATTGCTATTCCATTTATTCTTTGTTATAATGAATAAGAAAACTGTCAACGACTAAGTCGCTACAAAATCGTTACAGCTTAGCTCGTATTTGCGACGGAACGTGGGTAACATACACTTATCCCTTATCTACCTTATAGGAATCCTATGAGGTTCTTACAGACTCCTCTTGGGTAAATATTAGATTGTATTACATGACACACATTTTTACATTCTAAATTCTTAATGAGTTTGGATACACCAACTAACAGGTGGGGCAAGGCGGCCCCTAAACTGCAAAAACAAGTGAAGGAAAAAATCGACGCATGAGGTAGGATCACGAGTAGCTCAGTTGGAAGAGCAACTGTACGGTTTATAAAGGTCGTGGGTTCGAGACCCGCCTCGTGTTCTTATTTTTCCTGACCATTTTGAAGAATTCCTTGGTATCTCTGCCTACTACTTGGATGGCGTACGATTGCGCTGACTTTGTCAAACGCAGGAATATGTAAGGGTTTGACACGGTGTAAGAAATGTATGCCTCCCCTTTTGACGGTGCGGGGCCTAACGAGATTGGTAATGTGTGGGCTCGGTGCGGTCGCGTTACGAGAGGCATTTTGGATGTCTACAACCTTATTCTTACTTACAATATTATAAGAGCGACGGCTGTTTGTTCGTCCTACATGAAGTAATGGAACGACGAAATGTTTTATGTTTAATAATTTATATTTATATGCATACAGATAAATAAAATTATATGTGTATTCAAAATTAACAGCCTTTCTCTAAATACCTACATATGAAAGTCAATACGGTAATTACATAAAAAAAGCTATTTAAATTGTTCTCTCTGTCTGTCTGTACTACTGTCATGTACATGATGCCAGTTGAGTTTCTTGCCGGTTCTTCTCAGAAGGCTAGTTTCCGAACCGGTGGTAAATTCCTCGACATTCATAAGTGCCTTAAACCAGGGCCTAAACTGAATAAATCATTTTCATTTTCATGTCTGTGAGGTCCGGCTAATCACTAAAATGGCTGGACTCTTTCCGATATGATGGTGAAAACTTGCAGATGGCAATTTCCTATTTTCTACAAGTCTATTATAGACGTGAAAGTTTGTGAGAATGTATGTACGGAGGGCCTTGTGGGAGATTTCACTGCCGCCGTCGCAAGTCACCGCGTCGACGTAAACGCAGATTTGTATAGGATCGGAACAGCGCCTCTGTCGGCTTAAAGATTACACTATTATGAGCCCATACAAATCTGTGTTTACGTCGACGCGATCACTTGTGACGGCAATTTTAAGAAAACTCGCACTAGACACTGCGATGTATATTACTCGTTCACGCAAAAGCTACAGAATGGGTTTTAATGACACTTCACAGTAAAGTATCTTATACTTCAGAATAAAATATATTTACACGCGTGAATTGTCCAAAATATAACGATAAGGCAAATACTGCGTAGACGGAGTCGCAAGCACCAGCTAGTAATATCATATACGTGTAACGCGTTATTATAGAATTAACATCGCTATAGAAGGGAAATAGATGAAGAGGTGCGGTTTTATTGAATTAAACTTCGAGACATGTAATGGATTTAATTTGTAATTCGTGGGGAATTACTTACCTACGTACGTGCCTATCTACATCATTGAATTGGTTACTACCTAATAGTATGTGGTGAAGAGAATTCAAAACTCCTAGTTTTTAGTTTATTTTCAAGTATTAATTCGATGTATTATACATTTATACGTGTACTACGTATAAATGTATAATACATAAAGATTCTTGTCAATTTGTCAGGTGAGATGAGCAATTACAGATTTAATGAAACGGAACTATTGTGCGATCTTACGTGCAGTTGTTAGTAGGTAAATAAGTTGTCTGTCTGTTACTTTTTCCGTCAGCTAAGATACTAAGCTGATTTTGCTGAAAATTTTAACAGTGAAACCTTTAACGGTAAAATAGGGTACTAAAAATAGAGTTTTTTGATTCGATGTATAATGATTTCCATTATTTTCAACAGGTAAAGATGAGTGTCGCAGAATTCGCCGAGGAACCGGGCCCCATTCCAGCAGGGACCCCAACGGCCCCGGCGTCTACCCCAGCGGGCCCCGACGGCGGAGGGCCCCTGATCCCGGTCCCTGCGGCCCCCAGAAAGGCTCCAAGGCGGGGGCCCAAGATCCAGCAAGAGAGGCCGAAGCGAGCAATCTTTTGTTTGACCTTGAAGAACCCCCTGAGGAAACTATGCATTGACATAGTCGAGTGGAAGTATCCTTTTAAAATACTGGCGTAAATCAATCTCAAAAATATCTTTATTCGATTAGACTTTTAAGAAAGTACTTTCATATTTATATATTATACATGCTACCGTCAGGTTCGGAAGGTTGCTTTTACTGAGAAGAAGGCAAGAAACTTAGTAATTACTTTAACAAACATCATACACCTGCTATTATGCCACATATACTTAAGGGTTTGTCTGTCTTGTTGAAAACTCAGGAACTATTTCAATAGAAAAGTTCATTTTGTGTTCAATAGTTCATTCATTGAGGACTTTTGGCTTTATAACATCACGCTGCGACCAATAAGAGCGAAGCAATTTGTAAAAATAATGAAGTGAACGGTGGTCTCTGCCTAACCCCATGGGAAACAGGAGTGAGCATATGTATGTTTGTATGTGTGTGTATGTAATAAAATTAATCCTAGCTAGATCGATTGCTTGAAAACTGTTGGAGTTTCGGATATATTCAAGAATTGCTCATTAATAGGTGATTTACATAAATATCGAGTAACTACATACACAATAGAGATGTATGAGATGTCTGCATAGGTACCTACACTTAAACAAATGATAAAAATCACGAATCAATCGGAATATTTATCCGTAAAACAGCTTAATAGCAAAACGAATGACGGTATATCATCGAATCCATTAAATTTAATATGCCACTGGTAAATGACGCGTATCGCAAATGATCGGGGATTATTGGCCATTCGTTTTACGGGGACAAATAAACACTATCGGATCTTTCAATTGGTACCGAACTGCTTCGCATTGAACGGAATTATTTGGAGTACGGTCACAATCACCGAACACGGAAATACTCTTTCTATACAGATAAATAAAATTTAAGTGGTTTGTAATTTAAATTTAACAGCTTTTCATAAATAATTGTAAAAGTATATAACGGTACTTACAAACTCTTAAAACTTGCAAATACTGATCTTATAATAAAAAGCAAGAGAGACAGGTGTGAGAACTAGCAAGTTATGTCATTTAGCGGTCGCTCGAGACAGATAAATTCTAATAATCAAAAAATATCAGTGGAAACTGTCGCCTTCCTGTCATTACCTAATAAATATAAAGTTAAAATACTTTAAATACACATTAAGAAATGCTCAAAAGATATACGATTCGGAATAAATTTATAAAAACCTAAACCATGAACGCCTGATCCGCTTGATAGTAAGCGGCTACTGCAGCTTATGAACGTGACCAACACCAAAGTGTCACTCACCATTGTCTACCTTATGAGGAATGGAATCACTGTCAACACCGTAAGATACTAAAGGATCCCACTATAACTAGCACAGCACCTCTACCCCCTAGAGTAACTACCCCTGGAATACGTAGCATTATTTAGCTGCGATCTTCTGTAAGGAAAATAAATTCTGAGAATGACAGATTGCTTCACATCAACATTGATCAAATTTCTTCTTACATGCCCAATGTATGATTCTATTTGGTATTCATTTGTCAAATTAACTAGTATGTATACAATTTAAACAATAACTGTAAATACGGTGCGGTTAGTAACGAGTACCTTAGGTTTGGCATCGCGCCCGCCAAACATCCGTTCAACATGATGAGGGAATCCAATACGATCATATGTATATAATATATTGGCCATCAATGTTATTTATATACCATCGATACGGTTAGCATGCTTGTGGTCCAATTCAGAGCAGTTGCAGTTTACATAGATGATGTAATTATATTTAGAAGAATTCGCCAGAACGTGGAATTTTAAAGCGTGTGGTTGGTTTCTCGGAAATATATTTCAACCGGTTTTTATTTGAAACAAACATTCATATTGTTAAGCACATAGAAATTCTGCATTGAAATCCGCACCACAAAGAGATGGAACTACTTTTCAGCAAAGGATTAACTAAGGGGTTATATTTTACACCCTGGAAAGGCTCTGAGAATGAAGTTGAACTTGATTTATTCAGTTTACACTTATGAAAGTCGAGAAAACAACTATCGGCTCGGAAACTAGCCTTCTGTGAAGAACTGGTGAGACACTCATCTAATATTGTACATTTCATCCAAACAAAAATGAATATAGTTTTAAAATATGTAATCCACATTTGGAGGTTCATTAATTAATGGTATCCTTTCTGATCTAGACTCCTCAGAAGAAACAGTAAGCTTGATTTTAGAAACAAAACTATTCATATCACATATTTCGATATACGCTTGGTTTATATGCAAAAACACTAAAGAAACCTCAATATTATAATCCAACTACACGACACATTTATTGGTATTAGAATTTATGATTAAATGGCTAGCTCTGTGGTTTTTGCTATCTTCAAAAATAAACTTTTAAACTAAATTTATTTTCATATGTCTCGGATGGTGTTACGTTTATAATTTATTATAATTAGATGCATTAGTTTTATAGTTCCATTATCTAAACACATAAGTGAAGATATAAAGTATGCATTAGTGGTAAATGCGTACGGTCAAGGTTGGATCTCAGATGGATTCCGTATGGCGAACGGTGCTCCCTCTATGGGGACCTTGACATGCTGATTGATTCATCAAAATATTTATAGACTCGTTTGAACAACAGTTGAAATTATATGAAGGGCATTAGGAGGCTAGGATTTTTGTACCATTATAACATTATTACCAGATCTGAAAACAGAAACATCTCCGACATGTACAGTTTTGGAAATCAATTATGTTTAGAAAAGGAGAATGGTCAAGTTAACTAACGCAGCAAATAAGGATGTTGATGAAATAAAAGAGGTAAGTAGACTATCTAAATGGCTATCACTAGTGTATTCCACATGATGATACTTTGCCAACCTTTTAAGAAATGAAATATGCTGACAAAGTGAAAGAAAAAAGATTCTCTCAACCAACTAACGTAACCACTACCTTGAGGTAGCACTATATGGCTACAATTTTCTGTAAGATAGAGACCTCTAGCACTACGATAGCCAGCTCCCAATATCGAGCGGGAGATCCCATCATGCCCTACCTCTCTAAGTATGTATGGAAACAATGCCAAAAAATTTGGCAGAATTGTCGGATGATTCAAATACAATATTTTTTCAAAGAATCGTGTTCGAACCCACAAAAAGTAGTCATAAGGTATCTGTAGTAACAATACTTCCACGCTTCGTCACACGTTGCACATGAAACGATTTTATTATTAGCATAAATTCAAATTCCACGAAACAAACGTGAAATAATCAGCAGTTAACGTACTCTAAGTGATGAAAAAGCTTGGCTTTCCTCCAAATTTGCGGGCTATGAATGACACCAGGAGTCAGGAAATACCTCCATCCAGTACAGTCATTGTTTATGAAGAGCAGGGTCAGGAGACTAATCAAACAGAACAATTTCGGGGTAATGAGTATGATGACTTTGATGTGTTTCTCAAATAAACTGATTAGGTTACACTATCGATTGATTTATGCATACTATATGAGATCGTTCGTGTCTTGGAAGATAAAGTTAGGTTGCGAAGTGATTTATAAACATAACACGGTTAGATTGTTTTGCTCGTAAATTCAAATTTTATTGAAGACGTATTCAAACTCATATATATATATTTATATTTTATTGCATTTGCTCTTATGTCGCATAGAATCTGTACTTTCTTATTGTCTCGTACTTCTCGTAATCCCTTTTTTACATTCTCATTTAATTATGTATTCACACATTATTACCTTAACTCAGCTTTCCAGGCCTTTCGAATGGATGATATTAACGACAATATTCGCTAATTGTATCGCCCTCGCAGTCTACACGCCGTATCCAGCCAGCGATTCTAATTACACAAATTCAGTTTTGGTGAGTGTTTTTTATAATTTAGTATTTTTAACCTTTTCCCTTCTAGTAGCCACACGTCGAAGACCGTCGAGAAAAACGGGCTTTAACGCAAAGGGTTGCCTTTCACAACAATTTACCAATTAGCCTCGATGCCTTTAACATTTAACAACAATTTACCAACGAGGGCACGTACAAGGTGAAAGAAGCTTTTGCCCTGCTGAATAATTTTAGTAACAGTTTCGAAAAATTACCCATCTTTTTTTAAATTCATCAGAAACAACTTCAATCAAGAACCTTTGAATCCAAATGTTTGCAAGTAATCTCGCGATATTTTCATACAGCGTAGTTTTTGGCATGTCCATGGACCAGAAATAGAATAGATTAATCAATCGTGTTTTCATTAAGTCCATTCAACATGCCACTATTACATGACAGGACAAGACACATATTTCCCGGAAGGCCCGATGAAAACATGGTGGAACAAATTCATCTACCAGGATGTGGATTGACGTAAACATTTGCTTGGAGATAAATTGTTTGAATGAGTTGTATTCATCATAAATATATTAAGACGGGAAATGTGGGCTTCTCTGAATATCCACTTTGTTGAAAAAATATGTTTTTAACATCACTGCTAATACAACTATCGGAAATGCATTAAAGAAGAGAAAACGAATTTAAATTTAACATATTTCATACGACCTACTGAGAAATAATACTCTGTATTACCGTCCGCCTGTAATGGACCCAATATCCCTTATTGAAATTGAAGCATACTAAGCACCTATAAATTTGTAACCGTCTAATATTTCCGTAACTACTAATACGTAG
Organism: Watsonalla cultraria; assembly: GCA_964035505.1. Lineage (NCBI taxonomy): Eukaryota > Metazoa > Arthropoda > Insecta > Lepidoptera > Drepanidae > Watsonalla > Watsonalla cultraria. The sequence continues at coordinate 7,022,793 of OZ037734.1, read as the reverse complement.
AACATAACTAGTCATGCTCTAACTATATCGATCAAGCAACGTGATATCACAATTTCGGATAAAATACCATGAATAAGAGTTTGTTTTTAAATATCAACTATGCAGAATGATATTGTATCGCACGAAGTATAAATAAATGAAATCACAATATTCGCAACAGCAACTGTGATACAAGACACTCAGAATATTAATGACAACGTTGCATAATTGGCGCTTTTTCAAATTTCAGCGTTTGCTGTCGTACTGCTGCGGTACCAAACGCTCAATTGGGAAGCCTATAGTATATACTGCCGTTTTTTTGCTTCCAGGAAAAGATAGAGTACATATTCCTGGTGATCTTCACCGGGGAGTGCGTGATGAAGATCATAGCATACGGGTTCGTGATGCACCCGGGCTCATACCTCCGGAACGGGTGGAATCTACTCGACTTCACCATCGTTGTTATTGGGTATGGCATTTTGGAAACTACCTTTTATCTTAGTTAACTCTTCTAACGTTCAATAAACATCGGGTCTGGCTCAAAACTTCTCAATGAGTCCCGACTGATAAATACACAAACCAGAATTCTAGACGTGTGCGTGGTTTTAGAGTCACGTGGTTTTTGGAATTAATATGTAGTCGCCTTATTTTATCGAGTATATTTTTACATGAACGTTACTGTCATAGAAAGATCTTGGTGCGTCTGAATTCTAATATAGAAAATTGTCGTGTCAAGGCGTTTGTTACCAAACTTCTTTGAAACTGCTGGATCTATTTCTATGAAATTTTGTGTATATCGAGTAGGTCTGAGAATAGGTCAACATCTATTTTTCATACCTCTAAAGATAAGGGTGATCAACCTCAAAAACGTCCTTTTATATATTTATTCTAAAGCTGGTTAAGTGACGTCACTGTACTTAAGTACCCAAGTCAATGTCCCTTCTAGCATGAAGGCGGGTGATTTATTCCTTGCCGCCCACGTAACCGTGTTTCCAACTACCAAAGCAGAATTTTCCCTCTTTCGTATGAGTTTAGTGAATGGTTCTTGGGCATGTTCCAGGCTCCATGGGAAAGTTGAATAACTATAGAACAATACAAATTTTAACTTGTAGGATCTAAGGCATTTCAAGGAGCACTCAAAATACCTGGTTAACATGTCTGGTGACCGTCGAAATGATTTTTATCTTGCCTCGGTCAGATGATTAGTATAGCGATCGGAACAAATCCAGCTTGTTAGGGTACCATACCCACAGATCTAAATTCTGTAATTTTCAATTTCTTCCATTATAAGGTTAAGTACTTTGTTCTATAGATAGATTATCTAATCCATTTTTATAATATCATTCCCCAGAATGGTCAGCACGGTGTTGTCGAGTATATTCAAAGATGCGTTCGACGTGAAAGCTTTGCGAGCGTTCAGGGTGCTTCGGCCTCTGCGACTCGTCTCGGGGGTTCCTAGTAAGTGCTTTTTACAAAAATTTTCTATTTTAATATCACATTGTATCCCTAAATTTTAACTTGTTAGTGTTGCGTGTACTCCAGATGGCCTTTTTCATCATCAAATCAGTCCACTGCTAAAAATGTCTCTATTACATTACGATGACGACTAATCCTATAGGCAGCGTATATGTAACTTAAAAAGGTAGCAGGGCTCCGCTATATGCCACATTCGGTGACTTGCCATGGGATAGGCTTATGTCCAGCTTTTGCCTAAATTTGTTTGGTTTTGATTGTCCGTCTTCGTGTGTTCTAGGTCTGCAGATAGTGTTAAATTCGATCCTGAAGGCGATGGTACCGCTGCTGCACATCGCGCTGCTGGTTATCTTCGTCATCATCATCTACGCCATCATCGGCTTGGAGCTCTTCTCCGGGAAAATGCACAAGACTTGCTACAATAAGTTTACAGGTCGGTTTTCGTTAGCTCACCGAAATGTATGTACAAGATACCACCTGAACCACCTCCTGATCCTTATCGCAAGCGTATTCATTAATTACTTCAGTATCGCCACACACCTCCTATTTTAAATAAGGATCATTCGAAAATGTATATTAAAATGTTTGTTAAAAACATAATTGTAAACATTTTTTTTTTTTATTTTAATCGCTGTAATTTGTGTAGAGTTCTCAGTAAAAGCAACCTCTCGAAGCCGGTGATAACATTCATAAACCTGTACAGCATAATTCTGACGACTTAAAAATACTTCGTCTAAAGTGAACCTGATAGAGGTTTTGAATTTTCCCCAGATGAAATAATGGACTCCCCACACCCGTGCGACCAAGACAACGGGTTCAACTGCTCCCAGTTGGACAAGGACATGGAGTGCCGCGAGGGTTGGATCGGACCAAACTTCGGCATCACCAACTTCGACAACTTTGGCCTGTCCATGCTCACCGTGTTTCAATGTATCACTCTCGAAGGATGGACTGACGTCATGTATAATGTTCGTATACTTGCCTCACATATTTAAAGTTGCTACTAGCTAGTGCATAGCGAAATCTCCCGACCAATATTTGGAGCTGCTCAACTTGGTACCAGACAAGTAATGCTACCTTCGAGTAGTGCTGTGTTTCTGTGTTGCTGTGTCAGTAAGATCGTCAGTGTTCCACGGAGAGAGGACTAGGACTGAGGTCGCTGTACTATAGCATAATTATTTATCTATCTCGTTAACATTTTATCATGTTCGATGAAAAATTGATATTGTTCATTTATTTATTTATTTATTTATTCGATAATTAGAACGGCATACAATGCCAATTACACTAATTAGACACAGGTAATAAAGACACATATAAATATAATCCATTAAAAAAAAAATATAAAAAAAAAAGGAAAATCGACATTCATCCTTTCTCGCAAAACACCATGCACTCTAACAATAGTTTGTTCCATCCGTCATCAAACACATCCACAGTAGGGTTAGACTCCAGGAGAGCATTGAGTGCAGTCAACGAGCGAGGTATGGGGGACTTAGCACGAGCCACTGTTCGACTGTTGGGGACAGCGAACAGCTTGTGTTTCCTACAACGCAGGTACCTGTCAGGGACGAAGAGTCGACACAGTTCACCAATCAGTTCAAGGGCGTCGATCATGCCGCGGAGAACCTTACATGACGTAGCAATTTGGTCGACATCCCTTCTGACTTTAAGAGAATTATAATTCAGGCACCCCAGCAGGAAATTTGTGGGGTAAAGAAATGGATAGTACCCATAAGTGCGCTTATAGAGATACCTAAGGAAGGTTTTCTGCACTTTTTCCAATATGATAGAGTATGTGGTCTCGTGTGGGTTCCAAACACACGCACTGGTTTCCAATTTACTGCGAACTAATGCATTGTATAATATTCATCTGTCTTCGAACCAATTTCACCAGTCCATTATTCTCCAGATCCAAGATGCAATGGGCAACAGCTGGGAATGGATATACTTCGTGTCGATGGTCATCCTCGGAGCTTTCTTCGTCATGAACCTCATTCTCGGTGTGTTGTCTGGGTAAGTACAAGCTGTTTGTATATGTTAAAGTCAAGTTATAAGGGCCAGTCCAAAACAATTGGTAATTATATCCCTACGTGCTACGGTCGACGCTATGTACGGACCCGACACGGTCTAGACTCTAGCGTGAGTTATCTTTAAGGCTCAACGATTTAATTGTCCGTTGGGTTTTATAATACAATGCTTTTCTACCTAATAACACAAGTATATGAATAATAATGAACTTGCTCAAACCTACTATTTGTAATCTTCAAATTCACATTTGAAATAGATAGCTTATGATATATGAAGGATATTACCGTGATTATTTGTAGAGAGTTCTCAAAAGAGCGAGAGAAGGCGAAGAACAGAGGTGACTTCCAGAAGCTGCGTGAGAAGCAACAGTTAGAGGAGGACCTGAAGGGCTACCTCGACTGGATCACTCAGGCCGAGTACTTGGAGCCACTCAACGAGGCGATACATGATAGCGATCAGAAGAGAGACTATCATCTTGGTAACAATTGCAATACTTTAAAGAAGAATTAAAACTAATTAAGTTTGGAAGGGAAACCTTTGGGAACGATAGCTAGACTCAGCTGATACTGCTTCCGAGGCAGGCTTATTGACATTATCTAGCGAATAGCATACGTCTAATCAAAATATGAATTTTGTCGCTGATTTCTATACATGGTTCACTGAAATAGCCTGTAATATCCTCCAAGGTTCTAAGTAGGAGAATAGAAGCCACACAATTTTGTTAATTTTTGACCTCCATACAAAGCTTCACTACATAACCAAACTTATTTGCCTACCCAAACAAATGGTTTCAGCATTTCTCCTGAATCACCGCAGGTTGGAACTTTATGATTAGACGAACATTTCTTGAGTTGATAAAAGTAATATATTCGTTAAATGCTTATTAATTTTCCAGGCCCAACACCAAACGAGCACGACTCCACCGACCACTTAGGAATAGAAACGAATGAACAACAAAAGGTTTCTATTGGAAAGCTATGGAAGAAGGATTTTGATAAAGTGAGTATATATAACGCTTCCATGCATACCAACGAAATGACCTCCACTATCACAAGTACACTGAACTTCCATACAAATTTACATCTACAATTTGTAAATTTAAAACGCCTCTAGCGACAGCCCAGGAAAAAAAATACTTTTTATTGAGAAAATGGTAGTCTAAGTGCCTAGTGCTGGTTATCTTAAAATCGGATTCACAAGTCATCGTGTCGACGTAAACGCAGATTTGGACATCAGCTCGATATGGCAATTCTAATTCTTTTTTTTATTGCACCAGTCTAGCACACAACTTCCTACTCCACTTTCCTACACCTGGTCACACAAAGTTGTTAATGTAGTGTTACATCCTATAGGTAAACCGTCGCATGAAGCGCGCGTGTCGTCGTGCGGTGAAGTCTCAAACATTCTACTGGCTCATCATCGTGCTCGTGTTCCTCAACACCGTCGTGCTCGCCAGCGAACACTATCTGTGAGATACTTTTGTAGCTTTTTCCTCTCAGGATACAAGGATCCGTTAAGGCTGTGCAGATTTCAATACGATTTACCACCCTCCCTAATAACAGCATCCCAAAAGAAATCGTGAGTCTAAGATTAGATAGTAGCAAACCCTAAATTTCTTGAAATATATTTGCTGAGACTGCGGTCAGGTTTTCTGAAATATGATGATGGTGATGACAATAATCATAGTGTATTTACTATACAGACAACCAACATGGCTGGACCACTTCCAAGAGTACGGCAACGCATTCTTCGTGGCACTCTTCACGCTTGAAATGTTGGTCAAGATGTACAGTTTGGGATTGCAAGTAAGGCAGATCATTTATTACTTGTTTGAGGAACATAACCTTGGGCTACGAGAGTCAATGGACCAAAAATCACAGCTTCTAGTGATTTTAAAGTTAGTCTTAGCAGACAAAATACCAAAGACATATATTTCGTTCTGATGACACAAAGAAAATATATGCTAAAGAACTTATTCACAAACAAACTAAAACCAAACCGAGCATCAGGCTTAGCAGTTCCTTTCATTCACCAATATTAGCCCAAAATACACACTTTAAAGCGGTCAAGATGGACTAAAGTCTTAGACGTTCACACACACACGTCCCAGCACTACATTTGCAGCTGCAGGTAGTTTATCTCAACTCTTCAAGCAGTTCGTGTACCTATATTGATCACTAGCTAACAGCTGGAACTGTGGATCTTTTCCCATGACGTGTCCAAATCAACCATAATCACCCCCAGGGTTACTTCGTGTCATTGTTCAACCGCTTCGACTGCTTCGTGGTGGTGGGGTCCATCAGCGAGATGGTGCTCACCAAGACTGAGGTGATGCCTCCACTCGGCATCTCTGTGCTTCGCTGCGTGCGTCTGCTCAGAGTATTCAAGGTCACCAAGTAAGTGAACAGTGAATACATACTTGACAAATTCGATTAAAAAAGTCAGTATTACAGAATGCCATGAGACTTGGCATATTAAGAACGTGACTAAAAAGGAGAATTTAAGTAGCTGGAATCATAATTAATTGATAACAAAAAGAAAATGTATGGGCCACGGAAGAAGTTAGTATATTTACAGATACTAAGAAACGTTAGTGTAATCTAACTGATATGCGCGGAAATACATTATAGTTATCTCATCAAAGGTACTGGCGCTCTCTCTCCAACCTGGTAGCATCCCTCCTGAACTCAATCCAGTCGATAGCATCGCTGCTACTGCTGCTGTTCCTCTTCATCATGATCTTCGCGCTTCTCGGAATGCAGGTCTTCGGTGGGAAGTTCAACTACGACCCTGTTGAGGAGAAGGATCGACACAACTTTGACTGCTTCTGGCAGGCGTTGTTGACTGTCTTTCAGGTAAAGTTCGAGAATTCTTATTACGTAACCATAAGGTCGCTTAGGTTTTCGTTACATTTTTGCTCTTACTCTCTCTCTTTAAAATGCGGATTAAAGGAACACAAACACTAACGTATATGCATACATAGAGAAATCTTGCTTTGATTAATTCACAAATTGCGTATGCTTTTTCGTTCATTATTTCGTCCTGCAACCAGAGTTTATGCCGTTGGTTAAACTAAGGTCCTTCTAGTCCAACACAACTTCTAGCTATTCTGAATCTCATAGCTATGGCTAGTGTTAGGAAGGTTCTACCAATTACAGTTTATATTATCAGTGTATGTGTTTGGGGTAGATATTAACAGGTGAAGATTGGAACGCGGTGATGTACGAAGGCATCAAAGCGTTCGGTGGCGTCGGCTCCGTGGGCATCTTGGCTTGTATCTACTTCATCATACTCTTCATTTGCGGCAACTGTATCCTTTACCAACACTGTTTGAGGGGATCAATCTGGCCTTCCAAAGATTGCAGGAACTACATAAAACTAGTATTCATATGCAACTACTATGCATATGTTTGTTATAATGTCAAAGAAGAAGAGAAACAAAAAACAATGATAGACAAATTTATGCTACGCCATCTACTTACGAGCAATAAAACTAAAACATACTCATGTACGATTCGTACAAACACCATATACAATTTAACTTAGTATTTATTAATATTAGCTTTCACACACAAAAATTAAGTATTTATTATTATGTTCACCATGAAACTAAAGGATATGAGTCATATGAGCTGCGAATCTCAATTTGAGTTCAAACGCGAATGTATTGGGTCAATAATTACTACTGAACACTGATATGCTACCACCACATACGTAATAAGTGCGTCTATTTTGTGTGTCTCTGTTTCTTCTGTAGCACATTATAATTTAAAGGGTAAGGTGTATTGGGTGTAAGAAAGCAATGAATGAAAAAAAAACTATTCTAGCCTCATTTTAGTTTAAGAAAGTTATATTTAATTATAGTAATAGTAGAAAGGGAAAAATTAAACACTACAAATGATGGGAATTAAAGAATGAAAATGGAAAACGTTGTACTCAAAGAATGGCAAACTGCAGAAGAACAATGGTGTGAGTGGATACATTGCTGATCAATTTGAATGGTAGAGTGGCGTCCACGGTGTACACACAGCATGCTCGCATCTTGGAGAAGGATGCTCTATAGAGGCGGTTGAAGTTCTTGCAGATGCGTCGTTCCATTTCTAAAGAAAAAGGAATTTATATAACATTTTTTTTATTCTTTGGGTATTTACGATTGGCAGAATAAATTTAGAATTTAGGAGGGATTTTATGGCATCTGATAATTTGTTGTAAGTACGTGAATATACAACTACAAAATATAATACCAAATTTGATTTAAATCAGAATTTTCAAATCATGTAAAGATGTGTCCGACCAACAGCAGATGCGAACAATATTATATAACAGATACAAAAACAACTTGCCTGTACATTTTGAAGAGGTCATATACAGAGTCCAGGTTGCTCGTGATTCGTTAAGTAACATATAAAACTGCTCACAATTTGCACTCAACAGACACTGCAAGAAGAGATTCTTGAGGAGCCAAACGAATATTATAAGCACTGGCAATATTTTAATACCCTGAAAATGGAATAAGCAGGAATATTACATAATAAATCAATTGTATGTAAAATTTGAGTATTTGGATGCTATGTACTTACTTTTTGGTTCAGTTCTATCAATATCTGAACATACGCCAGAGCATGTGTAAACGTTTCAATTGTGTGATATAGCATCTAGAAAGTCAAACATCCATCGTGATTATTTACATCATGTAACCCCACATGATTTAGTATTTTAGACAAACAAAATGACACTGTTTCTCACCACTTCTTGAAATCCACTCCAGTAATATTCATACGCATCCAGAATATTCTGATATGCATCAAAGAAATGTTTAAATTCATCATAATATCCAGAATTTTCATAATTAATCGAAAGATGCTTGAGTTTCTGATTTAGAAATGCAAGGTTTCTTGTTAGTAAAGTCATCAATCGAGACGCATAAACCATATTAGTGTCGAAACATGCCAAGATTATTATGGACACGTTTGATTTAAACGATGTATGCTTAAGTACAACATAGAAATAAAAAATTACAAAGGAATAAAATCCAACTACAGATAAAACGGAGATCCAATTCCCCAAAATCATTGTCTTAAACTTTTTACTGCCAACTTGTAGATCCTTATGAACTTTCTGTATCTTTAAAACAAAGGCGATATTACTTTGATAGTGTAATAAATTAACAGTATAATTAAGGATGTATCCGGAACTATACAAAAGTGTGTCGAAATAAGTGCTGATGTAGGCCACGAGAGTCCAAGAGTTTTTAGCATTCAAGAAAATATTAGAAATGATACTAGAAAAAATCATCATAATAATAAGTAGTGTGCTACAGAACGAGAAGACGTGTAGCAGTTTAGAGTTAGGAGTGATGAAACTATCCTGTATCAGGTACTTGGGACAGAAGAAGATGTACTGCATGAAGTTTAATGGGAACAGCATGGATTGGAAGTCTTTGTCGACGATGTTGTTGAGAAGCACTTCTGGACGCACTAAAATCACTTGTTTCTTAGAGGTTTTCAACATAGTGGTTTATAAATCAATCGATGACCGTTTTTCACGAAAGCTCGTTTGATATAAAGAGTGATCGTAATAAAGTAATTGAAAGCATTACTTAATACGATATCATATGTTTGTTATTTTTACGCCGTAAGCAAAGAAATTGATCAATATTTATATAAACAAGGCTTACGCCGTAAAAGCAACACGACATTAGAAATATTTTTATTCCGATGATGTTTTGATTTATGTTAAACAACCAACCATAATGTTAATTTACAAATGGATAGTGAATGATAGGTACCTTACCTATAAGGATTATGAAAAAAAGAGACTAATATTTTCTCCCAATATATTCCTTAGCCCAATTTCATACAGACATCCTTCTGAACGTGTTCTTGGCTATCGCCGTTGACAACTTGGCTGATGCTGAATCGCTGACCAATATTGAAAAAGAAGGGGTTAGTATAATTCATGTTACTAATGTAAAATATATCAGTAGAAGTCAAAAAAAGTATGCTCAAGGCATCCCAGAAAGGTTCCCGAAGGGTTAGAGGTAGAGGTGTTAGATAGACCACAATTCACCAAAGACGATTAAGTGCCAACAACCACCGTGTCAGTCATTTTACCTACGTCTTCTTACTACCTAAGTTTCTTCTCAGACATAGTAAGAAGGCTTCTTCACGATGTATTCCTTCACTGAAAACCTTGTGGTATGAAAATTACTTAAGTTTTTAGAAAATCTCATTGATATAGACCGCTGCGATTTGAACTTGCGTCCATTCGGCCATGGACGACGGTTGACAGTAAAATATGTAATTCTGTTCAGGCTGGTGAAGAAAAGGAAGGTGGAAGCGTTGTGGCTACGGAAGGAGGCCACGCTGACACTGATGATGAGTATATACACGACGATGATGCCTACACCACCGATAAGTAAGAATAATAATGTTTAATTTGTGTCGATAATGTGTCCTCATTAGATTTAGCCTTATAAATTCCACTTTCATGACTTTGAATAACAAAGTGATTAAATGTTATACATTTGATTAGATTTACAAATAAAAAATATTGGTAAATGGTATCTGTAAACTCTGGATTCTTGCAAAATCTCTGACACACTGAGCACTCTGTAATTTTACATAATATATGTATTTCTTGAAAAACTCTATGGTATACCTCCAAGCTTGAGAAAAATACACCTTAAACATTTAGAAACTTCTAGGAAGAAGATTTTGTGTACACTTTTGCTAACCAAATCCTTGTCCGAAATTCAGTTCGGAAAGAGAATACGAAGAAACAGGTTCTGAAGGTGAACAGCAGGAGGACATGGAAGGTGAAGCTGACTTGGAAGAGATCGATGAAGACGGTGGAGTTGAACGGCTCGAGGAAGAACAAGAGAGAGAAGATGACTTGGAAACTATGGACGGCCATCCGAGGAATCATATAGGTATGATTATTTTCATAATAAAGTGGACATACTACCTATATTTGAAATCTACCAACATAAGAACCTTTCAATTTGAATCGTTAAGTAAATTGTGTCGTTAGAAATGTTAAGTTACAGCTATCAATATCCTTCTTGGATATGGCTAAATGAATTCATGATAAACAGAACTTGAAATTTAAGATGGCATTGTCCTCAAAATAATAGCAAACATAGCTACGACTGTGATAAAAAAATATTAAAATTATGCATATGCGCTAATATTATTTATAATTTACTTACGAATTTGATGAAACTAGTTTGAAAAAATATCGCTTAAAGTATTATTTGAATCAATTTGCCACGCATCAAAGCTAACCAAGCCTAAACAGTGAATACAGAGCTGGATGAAGAGCCTCGTCTGAAACGAAAGCCCACCACCTCATCAGCGCGCCCCAGACGTCTCTCCGAAGTCGATATTCACGACACTAAGAAACCAATCCCAGATGCTACATCATTCTTCATATTTTCCAAAGACAACAGGTTAGGGCCAGGACCACCGAAACAACAAACAGCTTTTAATCTATTCACTAGATGTTATTTTTTGGTATCTTGTATTTCTTTTGTTTCTCTACCAAAAGAGACAACGTTTTCTCTATTCTCACGCCTTTAATCTTCATAACATTCAACAGATAAATTTTATCTAATTAATATTATTTATATATCTCACACAGTTATTAAGCTATTCTCACGTTGAGTTCTGCATTTACTTTAATTATTATTATATTTATACAATTATTTCAGAAATAGGTGACTAGGAGGTTCACAGGAGTTTCGGCATGTATTTAATAGTGGAGCATTTAGTTGCAGGATATTATAAGATACTATATATAGTTAATAGACGATGACTAGTTTAGAACAAAATCTATTGTGGTATGTTTCTATCTCATAAAGATGGCGGGCAATCTGAAGAGGAAGGAACACTGGTAACCGCTCGGCCGCGGCGTGTATCAGAACTGAATATGCCAAATCAGACGCCGCCAATTCCGAACGCTAGTAGTTTCTTCATATTCTCACCGACGAACAGGTGAATGGTGATATTGATGTCACCGACGGTACCCGTGTCTCATTGTGCAAATTGGCGTTGTCATCTCGTTCCTACCCTCCATCAATCTTTCAAATGTGATTGTTATTTCCGATTTCATTATCGTCTTATGTACGTCCTCGTCTAAATCATGCACGAGTGTTGTTATATTTGTGTGGGGTTCGGATCAAAATTTTACAGCAATGAGAATATTGGGTACCCATAACTGTGTTCCCTATAGCGGTTCTAGGTTTGTTTGTTTAGAATAGGTTGTCATAGCATGACGAATATTCCTTAGCGTATTGATTATTATTTTTGTATTATAGCTTTGTTGCATGAAGCGTCGTAATTTAATACTAGAACAAAATATTAATACAAGTGACACCATTTTGCATAGACTGTCTGCATGCGCCTTTGTTTTTATTTTACATGTTTTTATAAAATGCGCTCAGAATGAGTCACGTGGCAAAAAGCTGGTCTCCAAACTCTTGATACAATTTACAATTTGAAAACTGTCAAGAGTTGAATGCTTGCTTGACCCATGTGCGTGGTCTAGACGCAATTTATATCAAATCTCGGTGTGTTTTTTTTTTTACACCTACTTGATGTGTGTATATTTTTTTATAAAACATTTTGTATTCGTATAATTTTTTTCAATGAAAAGATGTTATAATATACGCTTGCAATAAAGTCAACTCAAAAAAAAAACAAATATTGGAGGTTCGTTTTAATCCTTTCAGCCGCTTATGTGACTGTGTGGAAACAGATACAAATGTTCTAAATAATGTTCTTTTCTCATTGCCAGTTGCAAAACTTAATTTGATCCGTACATTTAGTATCTTCATAAGTTATAATGATATCTTCTGTGACAGTTTCCGCGTGTTCTGCTACAAGATGTCAGCGTCATCGACCTTCGGTAATATCATCCTGGTGTGTATCATGCTCTCCTCCGCCATGTTGGCTGCTGAAGATCCACTTGATGCTGGTCAAAAGGGGCTTAGGAATTGGGTATGTCGAACTGTACGTCTAAACCAAGATTCCAAATCTAATTGAAAGATGATCTTTATGAAGAGATTCCTCGTTATCTGTTGGGAGTACTCGCGTGAAAAGCGGACTCGCCACAGCATAGCTTAATTCCCTTTTTTAATTTCAGATGCTTAGTCAATTCGACTACTTCTTCACGGCTATCTTCACATTGGAGCTGTTCCTGAAGTTGATCACATACGGCCTTATCCTCCACCAGGGTGCCTTCCTGCGCTCTGCATTCAACGTTCTCGACATGCTCGTCGTTTGCGTCTCTCTCATCTCTATGAGCTTTAAGTATGTCTATCCTTTTCTCTGCCTCACTATCAACATCAATCAGTTGCTTAGAATGATGAAAACAAGTATAAAACTGAATATTTGTCTCAAACTCGAAATCCTTTCAGGTCTGGTAGTATATCTGTGGTGAAAATATTGCGAGTGTTCAGGGTGCTGAGGCCTCTCAGGGCCATCAACAGGGCCAAGGGCCTTAAGGTCAGTTACATATTTGATAGAACTTTTATACTAAGTTTCCATTATTTTCTAAAAATATATATTTAAGTCTGCTTAACAGCAGATGTTATATTGTTTTCAGTATTGTGGATAGAAAACGAACAATATATTATGTTCTCTGGTTACAATTAAATTTGTTTATTGCGTCAAGCAACATAAATTAACTGTAACCTTTTTTTAGTTTAATTATTTAAGTGTACTAAGAAATGAATCCTGACAAATATTTTCCATGATTATAGCACGTTGTTCAATGCGTGATCGTTGCCATCAAAACGATCGGCAACATATTATTGGTAACGTCGTTACTACAATTCATGTTTGCAGTAATGGGAGTGCAAATGTTCAAGGTAGGGGGCTATTTTATTATCTTCACCACTTCATTGTATACCCCACCGTTATACGAGGAATCACGTGTGACCACCGAATTTTGGGTGAATACACCATATTCACGGCGTTCCTTAAGAAAGCTTTCCAAATACACCTTTGGGTATTCGTTCATATCTCTTCTTTTTCCTTCTTTCCTTCCACACTCATTTCTCATAACTTTGTTTTTTATCTTATGTTCAAAATGCCTACGATTTGTTATTAAGCTGCCAACTAACTCTTGTGCTGATTTATTGCTGAAGCTTTCTATTGAAAAATATATATGGAAAGCTTTGCAAACCGTACATGTGAATTATCCGTGCCTTGCTTTTTTTCATGGACTTTTATCTTCAATCATATCTCTGTAATCATTTTCTTTATTGGTATTTCTAATATCATACGTTCAGCCGCAATGGTAGCATGTTGATTGGGAGTAGAATCAACTATTTATATCTTCAGTTTTTGAGATGTCGTAATTTAAATGTTGTCATTAGATTCAAGCATGACATCTGTAGCCGTCGACCCAAAGGTGTACCCTATAGATGACTAATAGTTCTTGGATGTGACCACCCCCTACCTTGGCGTTTACGGTAAATCTAACAGCCCTATAGATAACGAAGTCCTTGTAAAAACGCCCCATGTGATTAAAAATGTTTTGCTTGTCCCCCTATGTCCTGACGCTGCGTGGTCACCGGACTTTGGACTTGTCCTACCCCTTGGTAACGTATACCCTACTAACACCGGACATCTTAACACAGTATGTGGTGAAATGTGTGATAGTAGCGATTAAGACAATAGGAAATATAATGCTAGTTACGTATTTATTGCAATTTATGTTTGCGGTTGTCGGTGTACAGTTATTTAAGGTGAGCTTGGACTACATATTGGTGTTACTGCCTCAGTCGGTGTATCGCTTAAAGGATTATCTAATGTACTCACTTGATTGTTAGTGAAAACTCTGCTATCGATATGTTACGCTGGTATTTTATAATTCTTAAATTAATTTAGTGCTTCTGTTTCTTCAAAAGTTCGGAATATTTTTAACATGCACAGATATTTGCTCATTATTTAAAATCATTGATGAGACTATGCACCATTTTATTTAAACTGAATAACCGAGCATGGTATATATAATTATTTATTTATTTAAGTGTCTGGATTGAGTCAAGAACACAGTTTTAATATTTACAATGATTAATGACATAATTTTGGCTTAAGAATACAAGATTGTAATTTAAATGAAGATCCCGATGCAAAATTAGTCTCTTATAGTTAAATTCACCAACTTTTCACCGTTTGCATGTTTGTATTAAGCACGTGTTATAAGCAACTGCATATCGCATGATCCCAAGTATATTTTTATAATTTTAATCAAAAGACAAAGTTTTCTGTTTTTTTATATACTGATACCAACTTTTGTGATGGTAAATAAAAGGAGACTTGCATTAGAAATGAATAAAAGTTGAAGATATTATGTAGTTGGTATACATAATCAAATTATTTGATATTATGAACATAGTTTTTCTGTATCTAATTATTATGTTTTTGGTGTTTTCATGAATCTAATATCGAAGATTTGTTTCAGGGCAAGTTTTTTAAGTGTAATGATATTTCAAAAATGACAAAGGATGAATGTCGGTACGTAACACAAAATATTTCTCAATTATATTTTCGTACTTACAAAAATGTTTCTAATTAGTCTGGGTATGACTTTACCATTAACTATCCACTTTTTGCAGTTTCAAAAGATTTTACATTAAAATTATAAAATAATGAAAAGGCATACATTGATACTGAGGATGGCTATCATCAGATTTTTATATTTTCAGGGGAACATATTTAGTATTTGAGAACCAAAATTATGTAGTAAGAGATAGAGAATGGAAACGATACGACTTTCATTTCGACAATGTAATGAAAGGCATGCTCACCCTGTTTACCGTGTCTACTTTTGAAGGATGGCCTGGGTATGTGTTTATCTAGATGACTTTATAATGATTGCTTATAATTCCATCAAGTATTTCTCAATATGCATCACTAAATAAATTTGTTTCTTATTTCAGGTTGTTGTATGTTTCTATAGACTCGAATGCTGAAGACCGTGGTCCCATTACTAACTTCCGTCCAGTTGTTGCAGCCTATTATATTATTTATATTATTATAATTGCCTTCTTTATGGTGCGTATCTTCTTCTTTTATTTATATTAAAATAATAATATTCGTAAGTTTTGCTGAAACTCAAGAGCGCGGGTCGACCACTTTTTATTTTGCTTTATTCGCTATAAAAACACTCCTGGTGTTTAAATAAATGGCAACCCAAAAAGATATTCAAAATGTTATTGGTTACCAGTGCGTAGTCAGGCAGATCCACTAATGTTATACGTACAAAATGTAAGGCACCAACTAAAAGCTCTAATTCTCCGAAATATTTATTTTAGGTAAATATATTCGTCGGTTTCGTCATAGTAACATTCCAAAATGAGGGTGAACAGGAATACAAGAATTGTGAGCTGGATAAGAATCAGAGAAACTGCATTGAATTTGCATTAAAAGCCAAACCAATCAGAAGGTAACCTATTTAGAAACCTACATACCAAAACCAGTTAAAATTGTTTGTAACATCCTAGTTTTTCCATTCTCTTCGTATCCCTTTTTATTTGCAACTACGTCAATATTCACTCCTTTTATACCGTGATCGTCTTGAACGCCATCCACCCAACATGTATTAGAAATTATCTTCCTTTAACTAATGCCCATTATTGTCATAATCTTGTTCAACAGGTATATACCAAAACACCGCATCCAATATAAAGTGTGGTGGTTTGTGACGTCACAGCCCTTTGAGTACGCAATCTTCGTGCTCATCATGATCAACACCATTACCCTCGCAATGAAGTACCACAACCAACCCACGGAGTACAGCAAAGCTTTAGACTTGTTGAATATGCTGTTCACCGCCGTATTTGCCTTGGAGTTTATCTTTAAGCTGGCGGCTTTTAGATTTAAAGTAAGTGTTAAATGTAGTACCTATTTAAAAAAAACTTAGCATGTGGTAAAACGTACAAGACGCGTGGCTGATTCTTCTCAGAAAGCTTTTTTGGACTTGTATTTTACTCGACGTTTATAAATGCCTTCTTATCAAGGCTTAAATTGTATGAATAATTATTATTACAAACGATGATACTAATTTAGTATGAAAAATAAATGTATTTTACTTATACAAACTTAATTAAATATTAGTTTAACTTTAACTGATTTTCAGAAGTAAGTGTAATTTAACATCTAGCTTTCCTTTAGAATTAGCTATTAAGTATGGATCTGATTATAAATGCTTGTCATAAAACAAGCAACTCATTCCTCAGAATTACTTTGGCGACGCATGGAACACATTCGACTTCATCATCGTCCTGGGAAGTATCATAGACATCGTTGTCTCTCAAGTAAACGAATTGAAGAACCAGGTAACTTGCACTGACCACCCAAACACTTAGTACACTCTCACTTCTATTACTTGTGGTGACTGGATTTGGAAGGACCAATTTATTCTTCTTCTAAAAGTAATGTACTATCTATTGTCATTTGACAATGCACTGGAACTTTATTGCCTAGTTGTTTAATCATACGATTTGATGATTCATTGGTGCAGTAATTTCCTGTCTCTAATGATTTGCAAAGATATTATTGGGAATCATCTAGTAACATCAGCTTTAGCGTAATTGCAGACAAAGCTAGTCTTAGCTACTAATTTGTCTTAAGTTTTAGCTTAAGCTACTTCTGGAGTACTCCTTCAAATCTCTATAGTAGCATGAATAATATTAAATTATAGAACAGTCTAAGCATTGGGCCGCTTTATCCAGCCTCCACAGTTACTGTCCCTAGCATGGACATAAATGTTGTAATAACAAGCTATGCTCACGTACCGTTAGTAACAAACAATGAAGACGCTTCTTTATTTCAGGGAAGTGGTGTGCACAGGGCCCATGTGGTTAAGGTAAGTCTCACGCTTCCACGCAATGGTTCTTAAATGTTATTCAATGAACTAAAACCCAAAGTTAGTGCAGTATACAAATTAAATATAGCTGGCAAAGAAACCATATTTAATAACAGGCGTGTATTTATTAAGCATAGTGATTTTAAAGATATGACCGTGTGTCTACATTTTAGGACAATATGTTTGTATTGTGCTAAAATGTAGGATAGGATAGCGAGTAAGGATACAAATGTAGGAAGTAAAGATCGTGAATATTTCAATAGAGCTTTAGATGTTGTAAATTGAATGGATGTTCAGATAAATGCTTTAGATGTTAATAATGACGAAACATGGGACAGTAACAAATGCAAAGCTCTTTTTCTACTTAATGATATAACACCAGTAAAGGCACAAAAAACGCACGTAATGAGTCAACGAAATGTAAATTACTATGTAACTGTTCAATACTTCACTAGATAATATTATTGTAAATACAATAAACTAAGTGCCGTAGAATAGAGTTCTGTAATGAAATTAGAAACGCAAGAAATGCAAAACTAAACAGAAAACAAAGGGTAATTTGGGATATTATGTATGTGTATTTGAAAATAAGGAATAATTATATCAATGTATAAGAGAAAAAACAAACAGCGATGATTTTAAATCATCTTAAATATATTGTTCTTCTTCAAGATCATCGGCAATTCAACCATCTATTACATTAGCATCATACATTTTCAGGAGAGCTCTATCCCATCAATAAATTTCTTCCGTCTATTCCGTGTGATGCGCCTTGTGAAGCTACTGTCCCGCGGTGAAGGCATCAGGACTCTGCTTTGGACATTCATCAAGTCCTTCCAAGCCCTGCCATACGTCGCCTTGCTCATCCTCATGCTGTTCTTTATCTACGCCGTCGTTGGAATGCAGGTACCGTAACAGAACATTCAATTATATTTGCTTACCTTCTACATAGAGACATTGGACATATTTCGTTAAAGACTGCTTTACACTTCAGATATGTCAAGAACTTTATGAAAAACCTTATTAATAAACTTTTAAAGTAAATGTACTTTTAGATTATTTTAGTATAGTTTCAATCTCGACTGAACTGCTCAGACATATGCGGTTAAGATTTCTACATTGATTTCCGTTCTTCATGATTCCATTTGTACTGACAGGTGTTTGGCAAAATAGCAATAGATGACAGCACGCCGATCACCAGAAACAATCACTTCCAGACCTTCCCTCAGGCGATTTTGGTGCTCTTCCGGTCAGCCACAGGTATATTTGGCAAAATATTTCAGAAAACATTCATAATTCTAAATCATACACTCCTAGAAATTAAATTTTTAGTAAAATATCTTTAATTTTAAGATAGGAATGTGGTAACTTCTTACACATTATTTAAGATAGGAATGTGGTAACTTCTTACACATTATTTAAGATAGGAATGTGGTAACTTCTTACACATTATTTAAGTCTTTCTAATAAAATCGAAATAATTTTAGCAATCCTGCTACTACAACTCTATTCAGATAAGACCATAATCATAGATATATCCAGCTAAATAGGCCATTTGTGCGGGCAACATTGTATAGGACGCCATTTAATTCAGCTTCAATCAACAATTGATAAGGTACAGGTTTAAGAAACTGTCTCTCATACGGACTTAAACTAGTACCGAATTTACCCCAACTTTAATATATCTGTGCAGGAGAAGCGTGGCAAGACATCATGATGGGTGTCTCACCTGAACCAGATGTACATTGCGACACGAACTACAACGAGGAGGGTGACGAAGGCGGCGGCAGTTGTGGCAGCGTGTTAGCCTTCCCTTACTTCATCTCATTCTATGTTCTCTGCTCTTTCTTGGTGAGACATTCAATAATTTCTTGCAGTCATAAGCTCCTTTCAATAAGATTAGGTAACTACATAAGTGGAGGTAGGTGTATTTTATCGAGGGGGTAAACCTTCAATAGATGTCCAAACGGTCTATCTATTGGAGCATGATCTAAGAACTCAAATAACGAGTAAATCTATCTTAAAGTCTACCGAATCTGGTGACATTTATAATCCTGTATAAGTAGTGTAATTTTTTCTGTGTCCTTCTGACGATTTGAAAGTACTTAGGTAAGAAGTCTAATCATTAATTAAATAAAGATTTTGAATTTTTAACAAATAAATGTCGAAATTCAAGAGATGCTCATTGAGTTCCTTATGGGTTCTTCTGAAAGCTAGTTTCTCAAGCCAGGAGTAATTTGAAATGCATTTCTTCGGATTATTTGGTTCACATCTAAATTTACTGAATTTTCTCAAACATTTTAACTTATTGCAGATTATAAATTTGTTTGTCGCCGTCATCATGGACAACTTTGACTACTTAACTAGAGACTGGTCGATATTGGGACCACACCACTTAGATGAATTTATAAGGTAAGTTACTATATTATGACGACTCGTCATCTTAAGAACTATAGTCAGTCTATCGACTGTTGCAACAATAACAATGATCTTAATATTTTTGTTACCTGAATCGTAGGCGTAATGTAATCGAAGTTATTCATATTTTTTCAGATTATGGAGTGAATATGACCCTGACGCAAAGGGTAGAATAAAACATTTAGATGTAGTTACTTTGTTAAGGAAAATAAGCCCACCTTTAGGTAAGTTGCAGTTCAATTAGTATTAAAAATTTCCATCAACTTTAAAAAAAAACTAGTGTTTTTTGCCTAGTGACAATATTAAGTTTGGTTGCCTGGAAGCACGTTGACCGTTAGGATCTTTTTTGCTGACTCTTGCAGTAGGTACCTGGCGATATATGTATCTTTCTCTGTAATATAATACTTGCAATACATTATTGAAAATCTCTTCTTCCCCTTAGATTTCACTTCTTATAGATTCACTCTAGGTATTAACATGTTATACTTTAAGGTTTCGGTAAGTTGTGTCCACACCGCGTGGCGTGCAAGCGTCTGGTATCAATGAACATGCCGCTCAACTCCGACGGTACGGTCCTCTTCAACGCTACCCTGTTCGCGGTCGTCAGGACTTCATTGAAGATCAAAACTGAGGGTACTTTTAAAGCTATAGTTTTATCTCTTTTCATCTCAAATTGTATTGTCCACCGCTGTACACTGGCCTCTCTCTCCGTTATTAAGTTCGTGTGCCTCCGGTGGCTAATTGTTTGTAATAGCGTCGAGACTACACACCATCGCAGTACTGCCACGTCTATGGTGCTAAAATTTTTGTGGTAATATTAAATTATAATTGTCTACTATTAAGAAAAATTAATCTTACGAATATTTCAAGTGAAAAACCAACCCTTTTATGGCGTGTGTATTTCACAAGCCGAAACCCAAGAAAACAAAAGGCAACTAAATCACTTCGGAGTCTCAAACTTTTGACAGGAGTTGGTGAAACTTTTCATAACAAAACGATATTCCACTCTGCAGGAAACATAGACGACTGCAACACGGAGCTACGAGCAGTGATCAAGAAGATATGGAAGCGAACCTCCCCCAAACTGCTGGACCAGGTGGTGCCACCCCCGGGAGACCCCAACGAGATCACTGTTGGGAAGTTCTACGCCACCTTCCTAATTCAGGACTACTTTAGAAGGTGAGCATTTAATTAAGTTTTAAGTATCTAGGATTTCTGTCTACATAGCTGCCACTAAACAGTGTAAAAAATTGTATTTAGTAATGACTGACTGAACACACAGTCAATATAGTTTAGCTTATTTGATGACTATAATTAAATTTGGATATTTGGTCCCAGAAAAAATGTTAGGGAGTATAAGGTCTCCAAATTAAAAAAAAATGCAGACCTAAACTTGCTGCCTAAACCAACAAGTTCTTAGATTTGTTACAGGTGTAGTCCGAATCATTTTTTTTGGTTCGGTTGTAGGTATGTTCTGGGTAATTTTAAAGTAATGAAATATGTACCTATACAAGTAAGCGAACATTACTGACATATGACCATTTTTGTTTCATAGGAATCACGCGTAAGTAACGCATCATGAAGGAAAAGTATGTCTTTAGGAACGAATGATCCCTTTTAGTGTTCACTCATGGATTGTCCCCTGCGTTACTTAGAACAAATAATCAAATATAGCAGATTGTCCAAAAAAACGTGGCGTTCTCACAGTTTTCACCTTGCATGGAACCCTCTTGAGAGTTATCCAGGATAACAATTTAATATTGAACTTATATACCAGCTGTTTTGTACCCATTTACATAAGGTTTTGTACAAAATAAGCATGCAGATTTGTTGAACAATCCATTCCCCAATAATTACGGTTCAATATTATGTTTTTACCAGTTTTACATGTTGTGTTTTGTAATAATTTGAATACCTGCCGGATTCAATTAGACAGTTCCAGGATTTGATGTGAAATTATTTACGATTTAGATGAAATTGTACTTTCTACATATTACCTTCAAGTTACGTGGATCGCAAATGTAGTAACTAAGACGTATATCAATTATTTAGATCCACATAATAAAGTAGATTTCTACATAGCAAATATATCAATCATAGCAAAATCAAATTTCAAATTAGCCTGTGCACTAGATAAAGTATGTATAAATAACATTTCTAATGAAACAGTGGAATTGAAACTGAATTATTTGGTGTGTAAGGTTCAAAAAGCGAAAAGAACAGGAGATGAGGAACAGTGATGAGCAGACGCATCAGATGACACTACAAGCTGGACTGAGGACGTTGCACGAAGCTGGCCCTGAGCTGAAGAGAGCTATCTCTGGGAACCTGGATGATATCACCGCCGAGTGCGATATACCTATGCACAGAGTAAGAATATATACATAATGTATCCACAAACTAACTTATGAACATGATTTTGAAGTATATTTGCCGTTACAGAGAAACCACTCACTGTTTGGCGGTGTTTGGTCAAGTATACGACGACATGGACCGAACAGGAACTTCAATAAACACCGGAAGCATGGTGAACCTCCTGCAGGTTATTTACCTCATATATTATTAAATACAGTACAATATCATATACATTATAATGATATATGAGATGTTTTTCTTGCAGAAGGCGTTGGCAATCATTTAAGTTCCATGATGCAAAAGGAATATGGAGTGGCATCATTACCACTAGCGCCCAATCTGTAAGCTGATGTGTCATCTCGTGTAGTAAGATTTCAAATAAAAGATTTATATGCTAATTATATGTCTTTTACACTTTAGTGCAAACGGACAGCCCAAAGAGCAAATACCTTTAAGACCATTGATATTTAACGGGGAAGCTGAGAAGATATATCAAGTTTTAGAGTGAGTATCACAAATATCTTTATCACGTTTTTTAACATCATTCATTGCACATACTTGATGTTTAATATTAATGAACAACCTTAATGCAGTTCATAATTAAAAACAATATTATACTTATTATATTGCAGAAGAACCACAAATGACCTAAAGAACGCTATTTACCAAGGTAGTCAAGTGTGTGGTTTTGTGAATTTCACCTCTCTCTAACCACCCGCACCCTAACCTCCATCACTAACACTTAACGTATTCTTTCACTGCTCGCGTGGATTTCGGTACGTAACTAACAGCAATCAAAAATCGAACTACCCCGAGATGCTCGGCCAGATAGGTTTAGCGTTCGGATGCGTCAACTACCTGACGACGCCGGCGGACGCCGCCGCGACCAAGACGAGCCCGACGCCGTCGCGGCAGAAGGTTCACCCGGAGGAGGCGCCGGACATGCTCACGATACCGCGCAAGGCCTCGCCCGAGGACAAGACGCCGTCGCCGGGGGCCGAGTCGATCCAGCCGAAGATATCGCCGCTGCTCGCGAACGCGTGCGCGGCGGGCGGCGAGGCGCGCACGATGACGTCGTACGGCTACAACGCGGCGGCGCGCCTGCCCTTCATGTTCAGCCACGCGGGCCGCGGCGCGCTGCGCGGGGGTCGCTCGCTGCGTGCGCGCGCGCGGCCGCCGCTGGGCGCAGGTCGGATGGTGCGCAGCGCGTCGTCGGGCGCGGCGCCGCAGCATGCGCGCGAGCCCGCGCCCGCGCCGCTTCACCCGCACCGACACCCAGGTCCACGCACCCCCCCGACACGCCGTCCTCCCGATCTAGTAAACTCTCTGACCGCCACGCCGGTTTTGTTCTCGCCTCGAATCTCACTCCCGATCTAATGATCTCCATTCTATATTTCAATTGTACCCAATTTTATTAGGTATATTGCCCTATTTTTAAATCTCTTTTTGATCGATGAGAATGATCCAGATTACCAACATTCCTCCTCTTGGTGAAAACTAAATTTAATATTGGAAACGATAATTTCTTGTAGGTTAATAATATATGAAGATACAAACCGTTTTCAGAATACAGCACTATTTTAGTTTTTATTGTAAAACGACAGCGGTGAACTCCTTTTACTTCCCACCGCCAATTAACCGTTAAAATATTCAACTATAACGTTTTCTTCAATGAATGGTTGTATTCCTCGCGATATTGTCCCATCTAGATGAAACCGAAATGACATCGAAACAAGCGAAGTTATCATTTGTAATTGAAACTGTGAATAGAAATACAATTTTAAGTTTCACAGGATAATTGACTTTGAACGTGAGAAATGTCCCGGATGAAATATGGTATTCCCACTCGCCTTACACTCGATCACATTGCTTTGCGATAATATGCATCTTCAACTATATACAAACACACACATTATTACACACAAATTGATTTCATGCACATAATTTGTATAATCATTAATTAACTAAATAAAACTAATAAATAACATTAACAAAAAATAATTCTAAGTAAAACTCCCATTATTCAGCATGTACTGTGCAACTAACACATCATTGAAAAGCTAAATAGAGCATTTTAGACTAGTTGAGGACTTAGAAAGCTTCTAGAGGACATTTTTGAAAGGGTTGATTTTGACTTATATTGTTTTTGTTCATTTGCACGAGTACCTGAAAACCAATCAAGTAAATATTCACGAGAGCACGTTGATTTGGATAAATCATGGCATCATGGGAGTATTAAGCGTTCAGATTCGTTGCTTTAAATACATATAGAAGTTGAAGCTAACCGCAAATAGCTTAAATGCCACAAATAGATCAAATTAGAAGATAGATATAGATACTTAGTATTTAATTTTACATTTATTTAACAACTTTTGGTACCAAACTATTTATTACTCGAGATTAGAGAACTGAAATGTAAATTGTATGACTAGAATGAAAATTTTCACTACAAATATTACTAACAGTAAAAATATTTTTGTTTAAATTATAGACTTGTACATTTTCCCAGTAAATACGATACCACAATTATAATAATATCATCTAT
Source organism: Watsonalla cultraria (assembly GCA_964035505.1). Taxonomy (NCBI): domain Eukaryota; kingdom Metazoa; phylum Arthropoda; class Insecta; order Lepidoptera; family Drepanidae; genus Watsonalla; species Watsonalla cultraria. The sequence continues at coordinate 6,998,114 of OZ037734.1, read as the reverse complement.
GTAAATGAATGATGACTAATATAGGGTGTTCTGTTTTTAGGAGGCGATAGCAATGACCGTGGGGTCGTTTCACTACCAGGAAGTCCCCGAAGTAATAGCTCCTCTGTTCCCGTGGTTGGGTCTGCGGAGAGTCTCGTTACCAGAGTAAGCAACCATAACACCAATCTGATGATAACCAATTCTTAGATCTATAGTGGGCAAGGTATTTATATTTCTTAAATCGCGTATAACAGGTGCTAGCAGAGCAAGGTCTGGCCGAATACTGCGACCCAGAGTTCGTGAAGAACACATCGCGAGAAATGCAGGAAGCCCTTGAAATGACGCAAGAGCAGATGGACAGGTGGGTAGAAACAAGATATTTCATACTATGAAGCTTTTAACATTTAAAGAGATAGCACTGTGCTTAGGGATGTTTGTCACTAGCACAGTATTAGCTATTATTATACCAACTAACAGAATACGAAAAGCGTTTAAATAATAGATGTAGGTAAACATTTTATAGACTTCAGTTAAATAAAAAACTTCTTATGTTTATGTTTCATTTCAGAGCGGCGCATCAGCTAATGATACAAGAGAGGAACATAAAACAAGCACAGACCCAACAACCCCAAGTTGTAAGTATTTATTCCTATTTGAATTGACACTGAACTAACACACTCTATCTCAATAACGCAAATGCGATCTATTTCAGCTTTAATAGCCTAATGAAATCTATTTCTAACATTCACTTATGTCCAACAGAGATCAAACACTTGAAATATTTTATTACCACACTAATACAGAATTAGATTAGCTTTACTAACCATGGTTACGTACAGTTTGTAATGAATGTATAGGGTACTATTTGGGTTATAGGGCGACATCCTAGCCCGCCAATATCACCCCTTCCATCAGCCGGCCTCCCTACCGCCCTGCAAGCGGTTATAGCACCTACTCCCGTGGAAAAGCGCGACTCAGCGCAAAATGGCGGACCAGACGCCGCGAAACACACGCATCATAGGAGGAAGCGGAAAAGAAAACCAGTACTCGTTTAGCTTTATACGTTATGTTTATAGTTTGATATCTCCACTTGTTCTATTGCACCATTAATACTGACCATGTAGTTATCTCAGTGTTGTCAGATGCTCAATTTGTTTCTTGTTTTTAAGTCGAAAATGACAAATTATTTTGGAACTAAAAGTAAATGTATGTTCTTGAACTAAATTCAGACTGATGTTCATGACAGTCTAATTTTAGTTCACAGAGTAAATTCAGGATTTGATCCACATTTTGTGAACTTATAAAAGCTTTTTATTAAAAAAATAAGGGCCATAAAAATTAAAAAGCGTAAAGTTTAGTTTAGTTAGATAGAGTAGATGATATGAAAGATTAGTCATTGAAATGTGGCCCTATTTAAAATATTAAGGAGTGGAATTTGGGAATTCAGAGAGAGAAACTTAATTATCTCGTAAAACAATAAAGGGTAGGAATAACTTCAATATAGGTAGCTAATTTGTAATTATATGGAACAGATTTTTGCTTTGCTGCATCCTACGAACATTTTTCAATTATACTGATGCTGATATGATATAAAATGGCATTTGGTCGAAAAAATTTGCATATAAATGTTAAAAATGCTATCAAAATTTCCTGAACGCTAGTGCTTTCTAAGTGTGTATTTAGGTCGCTTTTTTACAATTCAGTATTATCCGGGGAAGTTAGTTAGACACCAATTATTAGGAAGGCTACGTCTATCTATTTTATAGCGCCACACATCGGACAATACAGCTATATTTGAAGACTAAATTGTAATTCTAACTCTAAATGCAGGGAACAGTATCCAATTTTCTGTAGATCTTTCAAGAGGCATAATTTATTTGGTATTTACTAGTATAAAACTTATGAGAAATTATATTTATAATTAATACTCGACTGGATCATAGACTAGATTAAATTGCTTTTTTCTTCAATTTGATCCTGAAATTTTAATTTGCTAGGTAAATTTTAATCAGTTGAAACATTCACTGTTAACTGGACCATTTGGATGCATTAGAATACTAGACAGTAGCCATAGACACGGGCCGATTATTGGCGCAATTAGATTAAATGGAAGTCTTTTACAACATTTTGTATTACAAACTTTTGAGGATCTTTTCAAACGGTTTCTTACCGCTTCAAAAAGAAAGCTGTCCTATTATTAAACCCGTAGGTTTTTGTCTTTTATCTCCGTTACCTAAATATCCTTTTGGGTTGTTTCAACTTTTTAATGGAAGGTTCAGTGATCTTTTAAAAGCTATAAAAAAATATAGGACCTACTTTTTTTATTTAGGTAGAATTATTACGCAAACTTGTTTTCAGCTTATATCTATTGCCTTCCTTTAATTTAAAAGACAGTAGTAAAATAGTATTTAGTGTCTGTATTTGAAAGTTTAACCTATGGTAATGTAATAATTTAGGCATTTATTGAAGTTAAATAACTGCCAATAGACTAAAATAATAAAAACATGGCCGGAGATAGTTTTGAAATCAAATGGTAAATATTGCACCAATTTCGAGAAATCTACTACTTTTGAAAAAAAATCTGTTTTATTAAATCTTGATTAGGTAAAATAAGCTACAAAGGCGAATTGCAAAAAATAAAGTAACATAGTAAATATACCTACACAATCGAACATAAAGAAATGATCAATTTTATTGTAATGGATGAGAATGTTGTAATGTTTACATGCCCACTTAGCTCTGTAAGGTATCCCCTAGTAAGTGCCCTTTTAAACGTTGGAATAAATGCGATGTAGGATAGGTCTTCATCACTTCACTCACCACAAACCACATTCCTTTAGACTTAAGAAAATTTTAACCGGACCACTTTTCTAACCAAATTTGTATTCACATAATTGTTACGGCCAATTCTCATAGGTACTTAGTTCAAGATACGTACTTATCAATATCACTTAAGACCAATGATATTGTAGCTAATACCTAGTAGATGTGTTATGTTCCTAATAGGACGTGTAATATCGTTCCCGTAAAAGAGAAGTCCCTATACGAAAACGAAATCGATTGGGACGTCTTCGTGTCATCTTTACACTCGGTAAGACGGTAAGACTTAATAGGTACCTATAGTATATCTGATTACCTTATCTTACAGCTATTTTACCTGTAATGAAAGTAAAAAAAACGAGAATTGGTCTAATATATTTACATTAAAACAACAATTTGACATCTGCCATCCCTTTTATACCCTGACTGACTATGAGTAACAATATTGAGAAAGGGAGAAGAATATTTTCAGAAAAGTCCATTCCTCGTAGGAGATATAAATGCGCACAGTTTACTCCGAAATAATGTCTGTAATGGATATGTATGTAATATACATTATATTATGTAAACAAAATGTCCCACGAGCTGACGTCGGTGATAAACCAAATCATATAGGTATCAGAAAAATATAAAAAACAAAGTAACATTTCAAACTCGAGGCATTAAAATACGTACATAATATTGTTGCAAAAATTATCAAATATTGTAGAATATTTAGTTATTTTATAAATGCCATTAATTTTAAAATACATAAGTTACTTTTTTTATATATTTTTCCGAGTCACAAAATATTCACTTGCTTTATCATCCGGCTTCGCTGACGTCGGGTCGTGCGTATATGGTTTATATGAATTATTCCCTAATTCTATCAAAATCCAGTGAGGTTTTTCTCGCGAAAATGCTTCCTTGTAACATAATCATATGTTCAAAGTGCCAATGATTTTGTTAACTCCTGTTTTAATATTATGTATTTGAGATCATTTAATTTGATATTATAACTGTATGTTAAGTAGTCAGCTTACAACAAGATGTCTATTTCCATTAGTTGACTATCTTTTGCCTGTTTTGTTAAACTTATCATATCTTCCTCGTTGCAACATCTGTTAATTCTATTTAATAGAATTTAATATAAATATTTACTTATTCAAATAAAATGACCGTTATAATCGGGTCCTTTATCAATCTTCCTTACGAAAGTCTAAAACCAATTAAATATTTTATAATATCCTATATTTCTTAAATCATCCATCATTTTTCTGTAAATAATGTACAAATTTAAAAAAAAATCTGTATTCAACATCATTAAGTAACTTTTTATATTCTAGCAACGGCTAGTATTTGAAATTGGAATGTACATATTTATGTAAATAAAAATTGATTTATAAAAATGTAAGTGAATTATATTTAATATAATATTATATATATTCCGTCAATCATAATAAATTGAGAGTTTAATTACCCATATTTATTATTTTAAAGAAACATTGTAAATCATTTTCATATGAATAAAAAATGTGAAGAACTCATATATTATATTTTATTTATCTCTGAAGAATACCAGTTGATGTATTCTCCTATATTTTATGGGGTCTTTCCCCCTTGTTTATAGACATTACTGGGCATTAGTTCTTTTGTCTTATTTTGCCTCACAGTAACTGTCATGTGTGAAAATGAGACAAAACATCCAATCAATATCAGAAGGCTTATTTCTTAGTTTATTTTTAAAGCTGATTTATATTCAATATCAAGATATCTTATTGCATTACCGCTGAGCTCAGGGCTACTAAGTATATCAAGAAATTATACTAAAATTAAATAGGAAAGTGTTTGCCTGTCTGTCTGCCACCTTGTCAGCAGTAAGTGAACAATTTGATAATAATATGGCAGAAAAGTAAAAAGAGTTAGCTGGTATGACAAAGTAAGTCCTAAGGCTTGGCATGATACTTTAAAATAAAAATAATACATAGTCATTCACCCTTCAATGAGATAATAATTGTTTATTTACAACAATATGACATGTATGCATAGATATTTACACAATTAATAACAACAGCAAGCACTTAATCATTATTTATCAATCAAAGTCCCCCTGACTCTCTTTTCAGTGGTCTGTGCTGGTGTCTCCGCTTGTCTCTTATTCATTCCCTTTCTCTCCAGCTGTTTCTCAATAATCCTGGCATTGTTGGCATAGCTGTCAGCCACTTCCCTTGCCTCTATTTCGTCCTCCTCCTCGTCTATGGTTGAAACAGTGACAGAACTGAACTTGCCCATGTTTTTAGTGTGTTTTGTAACCATAATCTTCTTTGGCTGAGTAAGGGCCACCTGTTTATATATGTCAGTAACTCCGCCTTCCCCAGCATTCTGAACCAAAGCCCCTTGCATTATAAAAAGCACGTTACCTTCGTGTTCATGCTTGTAATAGATAGGAATAGCACATTTCTTGCACTTCATTCTGTATTGACGTTCAATACCCTTTTCTCTCTTCAAGTACACCGTTTCATCCGGATCTGAAGTGATTTTATGAGCGTGTTTCGATCCGTCGATAACTCTTGCTCCATCCGTAGGTCTGAGGGGTAGTTTATCAATAGTACAGTCCAATATTAGAGACATTTGGCCGCAGAGGCAGTAGTAGATGTGTAACGGTTTGGTTTCATTGTATTCTTCTTGGTCTTTGGTATCCGAGCAAACAATACTTCGAGATACAACTTTAGGCATGATTTTGTATAGATATACAAGGATTTTCACGTGTAAAATAAAAATTGATATTTCCAGAAGTGGCTGCTGTCTGTTGACGTTTTGTTTCTTTGTTTGTACTGATATTAAGTGACATCAGTGACATGACATGCCATACCAACTTCAAAAGAAATAAAAACTGTCCAACTCTGTCTATGATAAAACTACTTTTCCGATATTTGCTTCATAGATAAAGAAATATTTTGCTTTTGCTTAGCGAGATCGCAATTTTTCTTTACTTGTTCAGCTAATATCAATATATTTACTGTCTCATAGCTGAAAGGTAGGCTTACACTAAGCTATAGGGTTAAATTATAATTAAGTAAAGGGGGTCCCGCTGGAATCGTCGTATGAACCACAGGCAAAAAAGATCGATAAAGGAGTTAATCGACTTCACTGAACATTTTGTAAAATAGCTTCACAATGGGATGCCTATCGGTCTCTATGATGAGTCTATGGGCTGAATTCTGTCAAGTTGGCATCACTTGCTGTCAACTTCACGCTTTTGCGATTGTCTTTTATTCTACAGAATTGTGTTTCGCTGCACATGTTCATCGATTTCTGTGTGATTTAGGAAAAGTATAACGAATTTCCTGCTAAAATGGGCGCTATAGCAAGTCGATACCGTGTATCTAACTCTGGACTTACAAGTACCGATTTGAAAAACATAGAGAGCGAAAATAAACGTGAAAACCCTGGCACTTTGGATGAGTTGCACAAAAAGACCAAAGGTAAATGTTTTCAGGGTTTTTTCAGTTTCAGGGCTATTCAAATATCAGCGTTTAGCTATTCAGATGCCTATGAATACATTATCATTTCACATTCAGTCAGAAAAAGGCGGCAAACAATTGAAAAATATTTCGAAAAGTTTGGTTAGCCTGTGATGTAATTGTCCATTATTTCTTATTTGAATGCGATTTCTGTAGGTTTTACGTCAAGAGTATTCTTTTCGCACTTAAAAAGCCGTGTTTAACGTTATTTAATCTTTAAAATCTGTGTAGTGTGCCAGAAATGCATCGTGTTCCTTATTTATTTGGTGATAACGGTTATCAACGTGATCGGTCACACAGCTAAGTTCGTTTTACTACACTAGTTTACGATATAAAGCATGTATACAAGATTATCCGAAAAAAAATAATTCTCCTAATTTTTTTGTCTGCCAGAATTGACTCGCAAAGTACTGGACCGATTTTAAAAAAATCTTTCATTACCACTGGAATGCTACATTATCACTGATTAACATAGGCATCACATATTTCATCTCCGTACTCCCACGGGAACGGGAACTACGCGGGTGAAACAGCGTGACGTCTGCTAGTTATTATTAAAGGCAATACTTGAACACAGTGCATGTGAATTCATATATAATTTGCATTCTTTGAAGGGGTAGGCAGAAGTGTACTTATCATACACATACATTTCACCAGATATGTTTAAGTCTCATCTATTTGGGAGTCATGCCTTCATGTGAATCAATAGACCTATATGAAAATGATTTATTCATTTTAGGCCCTGGTAAGGCACTTATGAATGTCAAGGAATTTACCACCGGTTCGGAAACTAGCCTTCTGAGAAGAACCGGCAAGAAACTCAGCTGGCATCATGTACATTTCATTACATATATATCAACAAATATATAGTTTCCTTCTAAAAGGGCTCTCCTTTCACACTTGTGTAATTGAGTCCTAAGTTAGATCTAAAATAGCCTTGTCCTTTTTACTTTATTTTCATTTGCTTGCAGATGTTATGCCAGTCAACTTTGAAGGAGGCAAATTGATGGTTAACAGAGGCCTATCTAATCACTTCCAGGTAATTTTACTACATTCATTTCCATTTTGTAGGTGTAACACCCAATTTAAGGTAGACAGATTAGGTGGCATGACTTATGGTGATTTTTAGATACAAGTGCCGCCTCGAGTTAGTAAATGAGAATGACAGCTGGCATCTTGTACATGTACATGTATTTAATTAAACAGTAAATAATGATAATTACAAAAAATAAATAAAAAAAAACATCAAAAATTATTCACAATAGTGAAAATTGTATCAACATGCATGTGTAAAAATAATAATTAAGAAAGTAAAAACAATACCAAATGATTTACATAACATGTTTGCATACCATGTCATTGCCACTGATGGCACTGATCTTCATTGTAGTAATTTTATGAGTCTGTCTCTGTCCGTCTGTATTGCATGATGTGAATAAAATACATATGCAGTTACCCCCACCCTATTTTTGCTGAGAGCTTGCAAATGTGGTGGTACCCATAAAACTTAATAGTGATTCCTGAAACCCTTCTCTGATAGATCATACCTCAAAATTGAGTTAACACTGTCTTGACTAGTTAATTAAAGGCTTTAGAATAAAAATAACTCAAGATGCATGAATGTTGTATATATTATAGTCAAGACACTGATGACAAGATAATAATTAGCCATATTATGTAACCTTGCTGTAGCAATATCGGGTCCGGTTGTCCGGAAGCATGTTCACCCTTGGGATATTTTATGCCACCATTGCTCCCATACACTACATAACTGATTCGTCAAATACTCCCTAAACAAGCCGGCAGATGTTGCCCATGGTGAAGAGCTAGTCATATCAATTAGCTGTATTGCCGTTTCCAGATGTCTCACACATTAACAATGAGTTCAGCTCAGAACGGGTACAAGTTGGGAGCTACATACATTGGCACAAAGCAGATCTCACCAACAGAAGCATTCCCCGTGGTGTTGGGCGATGTGGACCCTGCGGGCAATGTCAACTTCAACCTCATCCATCAGCTCACACCAGAGATTAGGTTTAAAGGGGCAGCTCAGGTAAGTGTTTTGTTCATTTATATCCTAACATGTAAGATTTTATAAGTATTCTTTCAAGGCCCATTTACCCCACATACGGGTGGAATTTCGGAATACCCTTTCTTGGTTTATACCCACACCTCAACAAGAACATTTCATGTCACTAAAACCAGCAGAATAGGCTCTGCATTGATGTCAAAAGTCAGGACTTTGAATTTTATATGTAGCTAAGCAACTTGAATGCTGCATTATTTTTGTTTAAGTGCCCCTGTGTTTCTGCTTACGTATAATTGATTGGTCCATCAGTTCAGTAGACAAAGTTCAAAACTTTCTCTAACTGCCACACAGAATAGTGTTGAAGGACAAATTTGCCATTGAGAAACTAAAATATATTTGTAGTTGTAGTTATTACATTCACACAATAATATGTCATTCATGTGATGTATATTCCAGGTGCAAGAGTGCAAGCTGACAGCGACACAAGGCACCGTGGAGTACAAGGGTCCCGACTACACACTGGCGATGGCTATCGGGAAACCTGACTTCAGTGAAAAGTCTGCAGTCTTCGTAGGACACTATTTACAGGTCTGTTTGCAATGTTGACTCTCTGGTTGTTATACCAAATTCATAACAGCTTTTCACTAAATGCATATTGTGGTATGTAGGTTTAGACTTTAGATTTTTATTTTGTGAATATTTTTGGCATAGACCATTGGTTGGTTGACCATATATAAACTACTAGCGGACGTCACGCGGATTCACCCGCATAGTTGCCTTTCCCGTGGGAGTACGGAGATAAAATTTAGCCTATGTTACTCGCTGATGATGTAGCTATCCATTGCTGAAAGTATTTTCAAGATCGGTCAATTATTTTCGGAGCCTATTCAATGCAAACAAACAAACAAAAAACAATCATATATTTCCTCTTTATAATATTAGTGTAGAAAAATAAAGTAAACAATCCCTGCAATTTTTTTAATAAATTTCTAATAACTATGTGCACTCAAAAATAAATAGTAAGTAAAATGACGAAATAATTTGAAAAATTTGAAAGTTTTTTTTAATATTTTTACTTTGATAATGTACCGATATCTAGTGTCATATCTTGTGTCGAATATTATTGTCTAATAAGTCTTAAGCCCTGTATACCATACATAAAAAACAATTTCAAAATTGTTTGTTTGTCTATTTGTTCCGGCTAATCTCTGAAAGTTAACTTAACTTTAACTTTAAGGAGTAAAGTGTAGTTGGGACCTAGGTGACGCTGTATGATAATGTGTGTATATTATTTATTATTATATAGTCGGTGTCGAAGCGGCTGGCGTTGGGAGCCGAGCTGGTGTTTCAGTCTGGCGCGAGGGTCATGGGGGGAGAGATCGCGATCACATCGGCAGCGGCTAGATACACTATGGACGGTAAGCGTTTACTATACTTATATCTTGCAATGTTGTAAGAACAACCACATTTCACCATATATGATTCTTTAAGTAGTCTAATCAAATAATTATTGTTGTCTGATGATTTCATATGATTTATATTGTTTTGATGATATGTACATGATGCCAGCTGAGTTTCTTGCCGGTTCTTCTCAGAAGGCTTGTTCCGAACCGGTGGTAAATTTTCGACATTCAGAAGTGCCTTACCAAGGCCAAAACTGAATAAATATTTTATTTTCAAAGATATTTTTGAGTTTCAGTTTAAATATACTTTATCTTAAACAACCAAACGAAAAATCGTTGAAAGATTAAATTCCGTAGGTCGAAATCCCATCCAAATAGGATCCTAACTAAACTGTTTGACGAATTTAAGTCAATACGTTTTTACTATGATATATATAATAAGAAAAAATCGGCCAATTGCGAGTCGATTACTATACTGTACCTATACCTGTCTGTACAGCACAGGTACGGTCTATGAGAATGAGGAAATAATTAGTGCATCTGTGTTTGCGCATATACTTGTGCACTATAATATCTCCTGCGCAGATGGCTAACCTTGTTGAGATAAGCCGTCAACCAAATTCGTTAGGAGATCTAATATGTAATTATTGTAAATGTTGCAGACTCGGAGGTGTCGGCGACATTGGGCGCGGCCAGCTTCCATCTGTGTTACTTCAAACAAGCCAGCGAACAGCTACAGGTGACACTTTAATACAATTATTTATTTATTTACTAGCTATGCCCGGCGGTTTCACCCGCGTAGATTTAGTTTCATCCTTGTTGCCGCGGAACCCTAATATTTTTGATAAATAAAAGTAGCCTAAGTTACTCCTTGAAACATCAACTACCTACCAGGGAAAGTCCCGTTAAAATCCATCCAGCAGTTACCCGTTCAGAGATTACCCGGAACAAACAGACAGACAGTTTTTTTGTGTTAGTAGCTTGTATACTTTCATATGCATTTAGTGAAAAGCTGTTATTTTGGAATTACAAACAGACACTTCAATTTTATTTATCTGTATAGATTTATCAACTTACATCTATCATTTCAGGATTAAAATCCTGATGCGATCTTGCAGCATTACACCAAGAAAATCTATACAGATAAACAAAATAGATGTGTTTGTATTTTCAAATTAACATGACCTAATCTGTCTGTTTGTTCGGCTAATCTCTGAAATCAGCTGGACCGATTTTTCACCGGCACATAGCTGATGTTTCAAAGGGTACTAAGGCTACTTTTCTTTTTTATGTGTTCTGTCAAAAATACCGCGGGGCATAGCTAGCATTATATTATGTGAAATGCGTTGGTATTCCAGATAGTAGCGGAGATGGACACATCGTTCCGAGGGATGGAGTCGGTGGGCACCATCGGCTACCAGGTCACCATTCCCAAGGCAGAGCTCGTGTTCAGAGGTATGCACTAATACAGTTAATATTGTGATCACGCTATCCCTAGGGTCTCGAAAGAGAGATAATTTTACTTTGTCTAGGCCCACGCTCCGTTTATAGAAATGATACAAAATGTATGGGAATGACATATGTCAAGCACAAGTGCCAGAGAATGTTAGGTTCTTGTCGGTGAAGCAATTGCCAACATGAAGCAATCACTAACCCTCTTTATGAAGCAATCGCCAGCCCTCCCTAGCAATCGCCCAACCTCTATAAAGCAATTGCAAACCCTCTATGAAGCAATCGCAAACTCTCTATGAAGCAATCGCCAACTCTCTTTATGAAGCAATCGCCAACCCTCTAAAAAGCAATCGCCAACCCTCCCCAGCAATCGCTTACCCTCTCTAAACTTTGTCTAACCCGAATAATCATGCTTATGTGGGGAGAGCGAGTGATCATGCTCATCCCCAGCAAAGGGAAGATCTTCCAGCCAGGCGGGTGTCATGCCTGGGGAACCGCGGCTCCAACTGTTCTAGTTGGAAACTTGTATATATACTGCAATGCGCTTGAAAACTCTTCTGGCGCGATTTAGGTTCTCGTGTATTTGTACTCAAACTTCGCATTTGTTAGCGAGTAGCGCCATCTATGAGCGAGTGGAGAAATGCTGCTACACTTATATTATAATAATTGCAGGTATGGTGGATTCCAACTGGAACATAGGCGCAGTGCTGGAGAAGAAACTGCAGCCCTTGCCATTCACATTCGCCCTCTCCGGGATGGCTAACCAGGCCAAACAGCAGTTCAAGTTCGGCTGCGGACTGATCATCGGCTAGTGTGTCCTCGTGCATTGATGTTAGTGATTGTGAAGTGCACTGAATCAATATACTGTGAACAAAGTATGTCTCCTTACATATTTCAACGGTAAACAAATATCGCAGCATCCTCAAAATGACTTGATACTATTACAGAGTTGTGATTGAATTCCAAAGATGGCTGGGATGGTTTCTTCTACTTCGTCAGCGTTTTGAGATGTTTAAACCTATATTTGAGGTATTGATCTGTTCCTTATACATGCAGTGAGTTTTTCAATTTGAATTGTGAGTGAAAAATATCTGAAAACTAAGCCCTTTTTCTACAAGTCTTGTCATGCAAGTGAATATCGGTGAATATTGGTCCAGCCATTTCAACAAATAAACATAGATTTTTTTTTATGTAAGTACTTTGTATACATTCATATGCGTGTAGTGAAAGGCTATTAATTTGGAATTACAAACAGACACTTCAATTTTATTTAATAATCATAGCTGGGTAGATAGGAAACTGCAATTATATTTTTTTAAAAACCTTGTTAAATTGTAATATCATTATTTTGGTATATTAGATCATGTTTGGGTATGAGGCTTTTTGGACAAATTTCTTTATAAGCAACTTCAAAATATGTCTGTTAGTAAATTGTTTGCAATTTTCAAGTGGTAGTGATTAAGGATGGATTCCAAAGAAATAAAATATAGTGTCTTATCATTTCCTATCTTATATCATCATCTCCCTGGCCTTATCCCATACATTGTTGGGGTCGGCACTTGATTCAATCCGATGTGGCTGATCACCTGATTTTTATACGGAGCGACTGCTATCTGACCTTCGTAACCCCTTTTTAGAGGAAAATCGGCAATCTGGGTTAAACCAGTTGTCAGACTTTTTCAGGCCTCTGACTGACCTGTAACGATTGCCAAAGATGTTAAATTGGCAACCGGGACCGACGGCTTAACGTGCTCTCCGAGGCACGGAGGACACTCGGGCGGTCACCCATCCAACTACTGGCTAGGCGTATGGTTGCTTAACTTCGCTGATCGAATCATATGCGCAATAGCAACTGTGCCACGAGCTCCTCTTCATTTCCTATCTTATATATAATATAATAAACTATACCCGCTTTTCAAGTTACTCCTTGAAACATCAGCTACCTGCAAGTGAAAGTCCCTTTAAAATCGGTCCAGCAATTTCAGAGATTACCCGGAACAGACGGAGAAAAATTTTAAAACTTGGTTTTTTTGTGTCAGTATATACTTTCATATGCATTTAGTGAAAAGCTGTAATTTTGGAATTACAAACAGACACTTCAATTTTATTTATCTGTATAGATTATAAAGCAATATTCTACCCATATATAGGTTCCGTCACGAGTAAAGAACCCGCAGCGAAGAAAAGTGGGGATACTTTGCATTCATCATCATCTCCCTGGCCTTATCCCATACATTGTTGGGGTCGGCACTTGATTCAACCCGATGTGGCTGATCACCTGATTTTTATACGAAGCGACTGCCATCTGACCTTCGCAACCCCGTTTAGGAGGAAAATCTGTGATTTGGGTTAAACCAGTTGTCAGATTATTTTTTAGGCCTCAGACTGACCTGTAACGATTGCCAAAGATGTTAAATTGGCAACCGGGACCGACGGCTTAACGTGCTCTCCGAGGCACGGAGGGAACTCGGGCGGTCACCCATCCAACTACTGGCTAGGCGTATGGTTGCTTAACTTCGCTGATCGAATGATATGCGCAATAGCAACTGTGCCACGAGCTCCTCCTGGGGATACTTTGCATTCAAAGGTTCTTAACTCGTGGCGGGAGTAAGTGACTTTGAATTGTATGTAAAAACTATTCATAAATTCTTGTACTCTATGTTATTGCAAATGTAGTCGTATTACTTGATATCGAAGGTTACAAATTGCTTAGCTGTTACAAATGATTGGAAATTGTATTACGCAATCACTAGCTATAATGCATATATCATTAGTTAACTATATTGATTGACTGTGTGTTGTGGTTGTTATTTAGACTTTATTCCCAAAGCGATTAGGTTCATATTGATATGAGAATATTTCACTTCATTTTGTATTTCAAATTGCAAATTTCCATACAGGGGCCTTACCATGAGCTCTTATTGCCATGATAGTTTCACTCATTTATGAGACAGATGTATGTGACGTGCATACATCTGTCACTTTCACACAACTGAATTATCATTGCAATAAGAGCTCATGGTTGGGGTCCTGTTCTTAGTATTGAATAGATGTCGCTTTTTACTAGTTTTTGCATTTATAACCTAATTACTTGTGGGATAAAGTCGAGAATGCTGCGTCCGTGAATAATAGACAATCCTAAATTAATTAACTATTAATGTACTATCACAACTGCCCTACTTCTGTACTTTATTTCTTGTTTATTATATTATTTGTATGTATGTATTTTGTTTGAAGCGCGAATCGCATAAACGCACCAGAATCGCATTTATTACGGCGTGACGTCACTCTGGGGTTGCCAGAGTACCTAGTGCGAGTTTTCTTAAAATTGCCGTCACAAGTCATCGCGTCGACGTAAACGCAGATTTGTATGGACTCACAATAGTGTCATCTTTAATCCGACAGAGGCGCTGTTCCGATCCCATACAAATCTGCGTTAACTTTGACGCGGTGACTTGTGACGGCGGCTGTGAAAAACTCGTACTAGGCACTGAAGACAGATATTCCCAAATAGGGGTGAATTTATTGCTTAAATTAAAGGCACAAGACCGGTGGAGATCGTTGGGGGAGGCCTATGCCCAGCGTCTGTCGGCTGATATGATGAATTGCTCCAATATTAGTCGACATAAAATTAAATTTTACAATTTCATTGCAGGCAGATCTGACGTAGTGACGTAGATTAGCGTTTCACCGACGCATTTTATTATTTCGTTTTAGTTTAAGTGTTAGTTATCGGTTACGATATTATATGTTGTGTAGCGAGTGAGAGCGTATTTGCCGCACTGCTGATGTTGGTCGCGTCTGCAGTGAGATTGATTTAATGTACTGACTGCAGAAGTGTTGCTTAATATTATCTACAAATATTGATGATGTTTTGCGTCTCAAATAACAAGAATAAGCTTGCTATGATAAAATTGATTTCAACCTCTTGTATAGCACAATAAGATCTATTTTCGGTTGGTGTAGGTACCCCCAGAGTGACGGAACAGGCGCGTTTCAGGGACGCATTTTGAATGCTAACTGCCTATATAATCATTACCTATTTTAAATACAAGTAATATTTATATAATTGTATAGCTGAAAGGCAAGTTATTATAAATAAAGCATCTTGTCACTTTGAATGGTCATAGATAAAGTATTATTGTAATAGACAACCTAACAAAATTCGATTTATCTTATAATTATGTAAATTTGTTCATTATAATCGGCATTAGTAACGCGTCTCAGCAAATTTGAGCTTATCTAAGTTCCCAAGGCATTTTATTCACATCTTTATTTCATTTTGCAATGTGTGTGTTTTATAGTTGCCTCAGGGGCGGATCTTGAATTTGTGGGGCCCTGGGCTAATACTGCTTAGGGGCCCTAATTACTGAACTAATTGTCATTTTGACAAGAAACTGTTTTCTGTAGTGATTTCGGTTGGGAGCCCTCTGTGTTCGCGGGGCCCTGGGCTGCAGCCCAAAAAGCCTTCAAGTAGATCCGCCCCTGTGTTGCCTATGTTATTAAGTTGTTTGTTGGTCACTCACACACGTTTGTAACTCGGTCCCTGGGCCGCGTGGCGTCGTAGCGACAGAATGTATGTAGATATACCCCTGTACATAGTGCTTGTTGTTAAAATGTTTATTTTTAATAGAGTTATGTTAATAAATCAGTGTTTGCTGTTTTATTTTTGTTGTACATTTTATTAAACTTATTTTTGTTTAAAACCTACCCTATAGAAAGCCTCTTAAGGCACCCTACAGGCTACAGCTCCGAGTGCCTAGTGCGAGTTTTTCACTGCCGCCGTCACGAGTCACCGCGTCAAAGTTAATGCAGATTTGTATGGGATCGGAGCAGCGCCGCCACCGGACCAGCTGTCGGCCTAAACATGACACTATTGTGGGCCCATACAAATTGCGTTTACGTCGACGCGATGACTTGTGACGGCGATTTTAAGAAAACTCGCACTAGGCACTCTGGTACTTTGATATCTTCACTACAATGAACGTTAACATCTTCTAATGTCTGATATCTTGGTACATTATACAAAGAAACTAGCTGAAACAATTTGCATACTTTTAGCATTATACATATGTCCCTAGTATTATTATAGTAATAGGCGGTAATTTAATTTTAGTTTAATAAAAAAAAATGAGGGTAGCTGTCAAAGTAATGTACAATTTAAAAAGTGGGTAGGTATACAATTTAATTTTAAAAAGGGGGGGGGGTAGATTTATAATTAGAATAGAGAGTATTTTAGGTACGACGACTTAAAAGTACTAGGCGCGCAGAACATTGGAAGAGGTAATAGCAGAGTTAGGTTTGGAATATTGTCACTCGGCTTAAAAGTACTAGGCGCCCAGAACTTTGAAGGAGGTAATAGCAGAGTTAGGTTTGGGATATTATGTCACTCGGCTTAAAAGTACTAGGCGCGCAGAACATTGGAGGAGGTAATAGTAGTTAGGTTTGGGATATTGTCACTCGGCTTAAAAGCACTAGGCGCGCAGAACATTGGAGGAGGTAATAGCAGAGTTAGGTTTGGGATATTATGTCACTCGGCTTAAAAGTACTAGGCGCCCAGAACATTGGTGGAGTAATGGTAGAGTTAGGTTTGCATATTTTTGACATAATACCCCAAACCTAACTCTGCCATTACCTCCTCCAATGTACTGCGCGCCTAGTACTTCCAAGCAGAGTGACATAATATCGCAAACCTAACTTTGCTATTACTACCCTCATTTTAATTGATCTCAAATAAATTGTTAATATACCCTCTTCTTATATTAAAATCTAACCTAGGGTAGGTAATTCATTTAAAATCGTAAATTACTTCCTCATTTGATGGAATCAGTTACGGGAATTTGGAAATCGGGAATTATGAAAAGAAACTCATATTAGTTTAAAAATAACGTAAGTTTATTACATGTAATCAAATAAAAATATAAAAATTAATTTTATTGTTACATGTATAATACCGTGCAGGTGAATTTATGCGGAAATTATCAATGAATCGTTAAGCTTAGCATACATATCTCCGCGCCGAGTCGTCTGGGGTAGCTCAACAATTTCCGAATATATCCACACGCCAGAGTATATTTCGATATCTATATTTCAACCTCGTCTAAAATTAAATCGAACAATCGTTATGTGACCAAACCGAAACGTTAGTTACTAGCTGTGCCCCGAGGTTTCGCTCTAACTATTCTGACACCGACAAACACTCACGTTTTTTTATATAAGTATGTTTATGCAATCTCAATAACCCTGTCACATAACGATTGCAATCACAGCGCGTCGATTTTTAAAATAAATTTAATTTGACAGTGATATATTTTTTATAATTTTTTTTCAGTGGCAACATTAACCTGATCGTGTCATTAGATGTATTTTTAAAAATCGACTGCTTTCGAGTTAAAACTACACACATACCACGGCGATTTTATAGCTAACTTCACATCTCCACGGTGCGATCAGAAAGCTGGGTGGACATATTCAAAAGGAAAAAATTACCAAAATCTACAAAAAAAATACTGTCAACCCAACTTTACAAAGAATATCAACTTAAAATTTTTCAACTCTTATATCCTTATACCAAAATATATTATTATGGCTTGAATTATCATTTCAAAGAAACATATATACGTCTATTCATATATTTTTCGTGTTATATAATCTATTTATAATCTAAGCTTAATATTACAGACGATTGCAACACTCGCAGTTCGCAACATGTCATTACAGAGATCTGTTACAATAGTTTTGAAATGTTCTTTTTGCCCTTTCGCTATTAAAATCCAAATTTATCTTTTTGATATGTCTGCTAATATAAATGAAAATCGATTTTCATTAAAACTAAGCTCTTACACATGCAAAAATAAAAGCAACATTTTATTCCAAACTGCTAGCTAATGAAACATTTTTAATATATATTTTTTAGACAAAAGAGTTTCTTTATTTGAATAACAGGCGGAATACAAAAACGTTACACATGGAGTCAAGAATTAAAAAAAAACTACTTCATAAAAAGAACATAACAAAACAATCACCGACACTGGCAGGTAACGGATGTCATTTTTGACATTGACAACCTAGAACCGTAGCTAAAAAAAGTTTACTCTATTCTCTGTTTAAATTTATTTTTTTAAAGACATTATCTTTGTTACTCAATAGTTATGCCAACAGTCGATGCGTCCGTTTCGTATAGTAGACGCAGTTTAATCTATGAACAAACAAAAGAGCATTACAAACTTTGGATATTATATATTCTCACTCACACTCCCTTAATATTAAATATATATCACGTAATTTTATTGTTGTTTATAATCCTAGGCTCTTAAGAAGTCTTAAGGCTTTTTTTTCGAAGTTCATCAAGGGGAAGAAAGGTTATCCAAGTTTTAACAGATATAATTACCTAGCTACGGTTCTATGTTAACGGTTTTCTGTGTAAGCCGATTTTGCTCATATAATTGAATATATTTAATACATCGAAATATACCAGAAGCGGTGTCAAGTGATGTAAAATGTGCAAACAAACAAAATATCTAAAAGCAGTAAACAGAACAATTATATTACATACAAGATATAATTTCTCAACCTCCTTCATAGATAAATTGACATATTTCTCTCTTTTTTTTTGAAACAAGGAAGAAAACAATCACAGCACTTGTCAATTTCCAAATTCGAATACAATAAAGCATAGACAATCTACACTCTCGGTGTTGCCAATCTAATGATACAATATCGGTTGCTTTGCAAGAGGGAGATGGACATAAAACGCATTTAAAACCATGACACATCATTTGTTTATAAAAATTAAAACTAAAAATAAAAAATAATTAAATACCTATGAGATATAGTGATGACTGTCCAGTCCGTCCGTAGCGACGGACTCTAATATATAATAAAGATTTAAGTTGGATTTATGCTATGGGGACAGATTAGAAGATATTTACAAAATGCTATCTCGCCCACTCACTACACCGTTGTGTTGCCAGCTATCGACAGATTATATTAAAATCGTGATTCTTTAAAAATTATTAAATTCAGTTACGAATACGTTAGAATATTGTTAGAGATGATTAAAACTAACGTTTACATTTCGTACAGTCATATTATATGTTGTCTAATCTAAGTTATCCTCCGATTTCAACGAGACCTAACGCTACCTCAACGTGAACACGATTTTAATCATATTGCTGCTAATCTTAAGCGTAAGAGACTAAGACAAGCCATAGACAATCCTACTTTTCATATCATACACACCGACGCCTAAAAACTTTTTAAAAACATGCATAGGTATTATAAAAGGTGTGTTCTTCACGGATGGTTTTAAAGCTGCGTTATGTTTGCCACCATTTAAATATAGAACTCCCCCATAGACGTTCTTTTTTATTTGGATATTCCTCCAAAACAACCAGTATTTTTAAGTGAGCAAAGGTTTTAAATAAAAGAATCGTCTTATCATTCTCTTTTCAAAATTTCGTTGTCTATGGGATGCACTACTTTATATTTAAATCTGAGCATTCATTATTTTAGTTCGGCTAAACTAATACCCTAACATTGGCAAAATTGTGGTCCATAAAATATAATCTGTTATAATTTTTTTATAACATTTAAGATCAGGGCAGCAAACACAACTTGTAAATACAGATTAAGTTACTGGCATCCCGCTGTCTATGGTCGGTGACAGGACATTTGACAGTTCAGCGCTCAATATAGAAAAAAAAAAATTACATATAATATTTTTTTATTACAGGTGTTTGACACCAGCAATATTATAAAAAATGTGAAAAATTAGCTTTACTCTTTCTGCGTAGTTATTAGAATTTCGCAAAAAGGTTAAGGGGATTTTTGACCGATACTCTGTGACTACATACATACATACATATGCTCACGCCTGTATCCCATGGGGGTAGGCAGAGACCAATTTCTGCGTTAATATTGTAATTTTACCACAAGATATCATGCATGAAACATTTTAAACAATACGTGAAAAAAGCAGCTCAATCGATACACAACTTTACATTCCCCCCAACAATAATACATTGCAAAATCGAAATGGGCCCAAAATTTTTACATTGCAAAATAGTTTTTACGACATGACAACACTGACTTAAAAAAAATCTCCCCCGACCATAGAGTAACGTGTTATTTAGACGGCAGTGAGTGCGCGCGGGAGGCACTTACGTTATAACTCCATGTCGTGGGCCTCGTCGTCGCTAAAGTCTGACATAGAGCTCTCGGAGTCGGAGCGAGCCCCGTTAGGCCTCCCGGCTGCGCCCGCCCCACCCACGCCTGTGATCGCGTCCTTTTCTAACAACGCCTCTTCAGTCGCGAATCTCCGTACGTAATCTGAAATACATTTTATTCTTATAAGAATATGAAGGTTGCGAATCTTCGCACGTAATCTGAAATACTAATCTATACAGATAAATTAAATTGAAGTGTCTGTTTGTAATTCCAAAATAACAGCTTTTCACTAAATGCACATGCTAAAAACCAAGTATTACATTTTTTCTCTGTCTGTCTGTCTGTTTGTTCTGGGTAATCTCTGAAACGGCTGGACGGATTTTAATGGGACTTTCACTGGTAGGTAGCTGATGTTTCAAGGAATAACTTAGGCTGCTTTTATTGATTAAAAATATTAGGGTTCCGCGACAATAAGGAAGAAACTAAATCTACGCGAGTGAAACCGCGGGGCACAGCTAGTTAATACTAAAGTTTGCATCAAAGCATACGCCCAAATGAAATTATTGAACCGTTTTTGTTAACTTCTTACCGTCAGCGCACGGAATTTATACGAGATATTTTAGTTTGTTGCTTTACCGCTAGATGTCGCGTTTATCGAAAACATTAGCGGGTTAAAAGTAAAGAATGGATGTATCCGTCTTACATCGTAAATACTAAAAATGAACGTGATTTTTTTTATTTAATTCACAAACATTCAGTACATAGTTTACGATTCTATAACGGCCCACGAGGGTGTCTGAGTTGGTACGAATGATTCGAACTCGCGATGCTTGCGTAGCAGGCGACTGCTCAAACCTCAAGGCCACCACAGCTATTGTTATTTTACCTTATTAGAAATACGTCGCTAGACTCATCATCTGTCACGTTGGTACTGAATCATCTTCGGTGAAAAGAAGGTGTTCATCATCTCCCTGGCCTTATCCCATACATTGTTGGGGTCGGCACTTGATTCAACCCGATGTGGCTGATCACATGATTTTTATACGAAGCGACTGCCATCTGACCTTCGCAACCCCATTTTTTAGGAGGAAAATCTGTGATCTGGGTTAAACCAGTTGTCAGACTTTTTCAGGCCTCTGACTGACCTATAACGATTGCCAAAGATGTTAAATTGGCAACCGGGACCGACGGCTTAACGTGCTCTCCGAGGCACGGAGGGAACTCGGGCGGTCACCCATCCAACTACTGGCTAGGCGTATGGTTGCTTAACTTCGCTGATCGAATGATATGCGCAATAGCAACTGTGCCACGAGCTCCTCTACTATGATAACAATACCCCCTCGGGGAATACAGGCGTGAGCATATGTATGTATGTAAAATAACGAATACCTGATACTTTTTTCTTGTACTCCTCAGGTTTGTGAAGGTACATGGCGGCCGCGTCTCCGTTCAGAGGGTCGATGGGGTTGGGGTAGGTCAGGAGTTGGGGCAGGAACGACTCGAAGATATTCGATAGGTCTGCAACACGAAAACATATATCTGTATATATTAAAGTGTATCACAATGTCCCTTCGTCGTCTTCGAATGGCTGGTCCGATTTCATAACTTTCAGTGGCAAATAGCTGAAGTTTCAGGAAGTAACTAAGGAAAATTTTAATCTAAAAATATTGGGTTCCGCAATGAAACTAAACAACGCGGGTGAAAGCGCGGGGCACAGCTAGTCTTTTATAAAAAATAAATGAATTTAACATTTTAATTTATTTAGCAATTATTACACTATTATAAACATAACTAAACTTTAAATGAGTTTATTTTCCCAATTAACGTCACAGAAATCCCTACTAATATTATAAATGCGAAAGTAACTCTGTCTGTCTGTCTGTTACGCTTTCCCGCTTAAACCTCTCAACCGATTTTGATGAAATTTGGCACATACAATCTTTAGACCCTGAGAAAAAGGCTATCTTTTATTTATTAAAAATATTAGGTTTCCGCGACCATAAGGATGAAACTAAGTCTACGCGGGTGAAACCGCGGGGCACAGCTAGTAATATTTAAATTTCTTAATAAAACCTAATTTATTAATTATTTATACCAAAACTATGCACTAACTTCTCGCGAAGTAATGTGCTGCAAAAATAAAAATATCACTCGCGCTTGCCTAATGGCAAACAAGCATACAATGAGCAATTGCACTGCAAACAACTTATAATGTCAAAAGTAACACAACGCTAGCCTGTAAAATTTCGTCTTAGCGCCATCTTGGGACGACGAATGAAAACTTATGAGGTTTATTTTTCAGAGGTGAAAAATTTAAGTTGTTTTTTTCCGTAGTTTTATTAACGTGAAAATTATACATAAGAAAAAATGATTAAGAGAACTTAATAATAAATAATAATTAGAAACTGATTTTTTGTCTTAAACTTTCTCACGTCTTTTTGTGTGTATTTCAAACGCTTGGTAAAGCCGTATTAAGTATATAAGCCATAGTAATAGGCTAATTCTCGTAATGGAAACCGCTACGATATCGTAGCGACTTGGTCGAAGACAGCGTTTTCGTATTCTCAACCGTCAATCGGCGTCGATTCTAAAATCGTTCGATCGAAGTGTCGTTCAAGCGTATGCACGTAAATTAAATTGTGCTTCAATCGTATTAAATTATGTTTAAAAATAGTAGGAAATAGTATGATGTTACCGGCAATAAATCATTGACTAATAGCGTTCGGAAAACACGTGAATAACAAGCCTCGATAGGATTGCAATCGAACGAGGTTGGAATTTAAACGATATTTGAATCGAACGTTTTTAGAATTACCCCAGGATGACCGAGCTTGCTCGTTTCATTTTTTGACGTTTTCTAAATCTGAAACCTAGCTAGATCATTTATCGTCCCCAAAATCTACTGAATTCCATGGAAATCGTGGAAGCCGTTTCCAAGATATATAATTATATATACACAATAATTGCTCGTTGGAACGTATTTGATTTATTAATT
The DNA here is from genome assembly GCA_964035505.1 of Watsonalla cultraria. NCBI lineage: Eukaryota > Metazoa > Arthropoda > Insecta > Lepidoptera > Drepanidae > Watsonalla > Watsonalla cultraria. Next base: position 6,974,765 of record OZ037734.1, on the reverse strand, counting down.
TTTCTCAAACTTTTTGGGTCGCCATTTAGAAAGTATGGCCTGCTCTAGAGAATGCATTTGAGAGCATATCTCCCTTCATGACATAAATATTTGATATACATTTTATTGTTATTAACTATGTAATGAAATGTACACGATCCCAGCTGAGTTTCTTGCCGGTTCTTCTCATCAGGCTAGTTTCCGAGAATTCGTCGACGTTCATAAGTGCATTACCATGGCACTTATATTCGTCTAAGATTTCTTTTTTCATTATCAATATTCAAAATATTTTTATTTGATTAAACTTCATACAAAGTACTTTCAAATCGTCAGAAGAACACAAAAACATTATACAGGATTATAAATGTTACCACCGGGTTCGGAAGGTTGCTTTTGTTGCGAAGAATCCAGTAAGAAATTACTTTTTTATAGCTTTGTATATATAGTTTGTACTCACCATAAAGCGCAGTCCACGCCTGGTTGATGACGTCAAGACACACGGTGCCAGAGACCTCGTCGATGTTGGGGTGGTACACCTTGTTCATGAACCCTATGGACGGCGATTTGAAGGGGTAGTGGTCCGGAAGGTGAACCCGCACGCGCCATACACCGCCCTCGTACGGGGCTGGAAGTATTCAAACGTATTCTTTACCTTAAAAAAAATATACTCAAGCCATTCCAGAAGGATCCCCGAAGGGGTAAGCAGAGGTGTTGTAATAACAACACCCACATTTCACTGATTAAGTGCCAACGTGACAGAGGGTGAGTTCATCGCCCTCTCAGGGACTATACATACGAGTTTGAATAATTTCTCTGACATATGCATGTTTTTCTTAAGCCGTAAAGCACGTGGGGTGAAATGGCTGCTCTTAAGTTTTTAGAAAAACTTGCGTTGAAGCCGACTGTTCAAACCCCACGGCCACCACGGCTTCTTTATAGTATGTATTATATATAATATAATAAACGTGAAAGATTGTGAGTATGTATGTATGTATGTTTGATACTCTTTCACGTAAAAACTACTGAATGGATTTTAATGAAACTTTACAATAATACTCGTATAGCTTATACATCAGAATAACACAAGAGCTCATGGTTGGGTATGTATAGTGCCTGAGACGGCGATAGACTCACCATCTGTCACGTTGGCACTTAATCATCTTCGGTGAAAAGTGGGTGTTGGTACAACAACACCTCTGCCTACCCGTTCTAGATGATTCATGATTTCTAGAAATTTACTCTTAATCGTATTGATTTGAAGGATTTTAGTTTCTGTAAATTCTTGAATGCGATAGTTTGGAGTTATTAGCACTTAATTTATTGAAAATTACAAAAGGTCGGCGCCACGACGGTAGTGGGAAATATGGCACTTTGCAATCAGAATGGTACTCACTTCCAGGTGGTCCGAAGAATTTGACACAGAACTCGTTGAGACCACCCAGTATCGTCACCTCGTGCTTACTTTCAATGCTGACGTGCGCTAAGGAAATTATATACACACACAGCCACACAATGGAAAATATTTGTTGACTATCTTAGCCAACGTTTTGTTTTTTTTTCTTTCATTTTCATCTGTTCCCTCAGAACTCTAAAAGTATTGAGGTATCATTGGATGCGTCTGAATTGTCCGCTGCTATAAAATTTTTTTTCGCTCTAGTTTAATCTTAAATCCAAAATGATAAGAATAACTATCCCAAATATTAATTAAATAAAAAAACCAAATTTAAAAACAAAAATCGACTATTGAAAAATCACGCTCGTGTCAATCGAGATTTTTCGGGTCGAAGTATGTCGGGTTATAATTTTTAATCTTACTTTATTTTATTAAATAGTTGGGACATTTTGCTTTCCTTTTTGTTTTTTTGGATTATTACTTACTTTATTTAAACGCATTTTTTTTGGGATATACCTAGGTTTTATCTCAACAACTACGTCAAAATCGCGGTCCAATTTCTACGCAATACACCTACGTGCTTTTCAATGTAAGTACTTGTTTACGAAATAGGTATGTTGTATGTAATCTAATCTTTGGGACCTTGAGTCACGCAACGCCGTAAAAGGTATGTAACGCCTTTTTCTATTTTAATCTTTAAATTGTCAATGCGAAAGTAATAAGTTTTCTCAAAAGGCTAGTTTCCGAACCGGTGGTAAATTTTCGACGCTTCTAAGTGCCTTACCAGGGGCCCAACCATGCGCTCTTATTGCAACGATAATTCAGTTGTGCGAAAGTGACTGATGTACACACGTCAAATACATCTGTCTCATAAATGAGTGAAACTCATCATCTCCCTGGCCTTATCCCATACATTGTTGGGGTCGGTACTTGATTCAACCCGATGTGGCTGATCACCTGATTTTTATACGAAGCGACTGCCATCTGACCTTCGCAACCCCATTTAGGAGGAAAATCTGTGATCTGGGTTAAACCAGTTGTCAGATAATTTTTAGGCCTCCGACTGACCTGTAACGATTGCCAAAGATGTTAAATTGGCAACCGAGAAAATGAGTGAAACTATCATGGCAATAAGACCTCATGGTAAGGCCCCAGGGCCCAAACTGATAAAATCATTTTCATTTCCAATGGTTTGTATATCGTGCTGACGACTGGATTTTTATAGGGTCCCGTAGCAAAAAGGTTGTATTGTCTCCGTTCAGTGTCTGTCTGCGTATTAAAGGAATAAAAGGTATAATGATTTCGTCGGATGTATGAATACAATCCAATAAAAAAAAATCTAATTACTTTTTGTAATCAAACTAAGTACTCTGCAAATTGTGTGGGTAATAAGTAAAAAATAATACTAATTAACGTGTAGACGTAGCAATTCGCAACTTAAAAAAAAATAAGAAATAATTCTTAAAAAAACCAATGGAAAAGAGTAATTGCCCAGTTCTTCTGAGCAAAAGGACTCTTCCGAACCCAGCGGTAACATTTATAATCCTGTAATTTTTTGTGTCCTGACGATTTCCAAGTACTTTGTAAGAAGTCTAATCTATACATACTACATACAGATAATTAAAATTGAAGTGTCTGTTTGTAAGTCCAACAGCTTTTCACTAAATGAATATCAAAGTATACACGCTACTGACACAAAAAAACCAAGGTCTAAAATTTTTCTCTGTCTGTCGTCTGTTTGTTCCGGGTAATCTCTGAAACAGCGGGACCGATTTTAACGGGACTTTCACTGGCAGGTGGCTGATGTTTCAAGGAGTAACGGATTTTGAAGAAAGGATTTTGATTAATTCTACCCCCAAGGGGATAAAATAGGGGATGAAAGTTTGTATGAAACTAAATCTACGCGGGTGAAACCGCGGGGCACAGAGAATCTACCGATCGAGTTCCGCAAGGCTAGTTTGAACTTCAATCGAACGATCATAACAAAGATACAATCGAATCTTGCATCTTTATAATATTATAATCGATATAGACTATATCGCAAACAATGCATCATTCGATTGGGTATCGAGTGAGCTCAAGTATGCGATTAATTCAGTAGTGTAGTGCACTCAATCGATATTGTCTGCGAGGGTCATTGTATCTCCATGTTTCATCCCTACTCTGTGGTATCTTTTGGTATTTTAATGGCTAGACGGTTAATGTCCCGAGATTTGAAAGCCGAATCTTTGGAACAAAGGCTTTTGATTTTCAGAAAATATTTATCTACAACCATCATTCTTTTTCCAACTACTTTGATTTTATTTTTATTGGCTTTTTCGTTAATGCGATAATGTCGCCCTTCATCCAATTCAAATAGAGAATTGCTTGGGAATTCTGTACTTAAATGCGAAAAGATATATTTCTTTTAAATAAATTAATATTTACGAAAAAAGCTGGCGTACAATCGCACAATCAAAATTGGTCAAAAATTTAAAACATTTAGTCACACCGGCAAGGTGTCGGTAAGCTTGACGCTCACACACGTCATGAGCTATGAGCGCTCAGCGATAGTGGGGGTAATTGAACATATATTTTATTAAAATAAAATTACTACTGACGCATTCAAGGTCAGCGCTCATAACTCATGACGGCGCCTGTACCATCAGGGATACTAAATATGTGTCATATTTATTTTAAAATCTCTGTACTCATCGTACATTATAAAGGTATTGTTTAAATAACCTAGGTATTCCTATCCTATTACTGTTTCCCATCTACCTTATTTGGCTGTTTGCCTTGCAACCTTTTTTTGTAATATAGAAAAACTAAAATTGTCTTAAAAAAAACTTAAAAAAACTAACAGAAAAAAGTAACAAAACACAACACAAGTCATCTGTTTTTTTTATTTCATTTGCTATTTCTGTGTTCAATGAAAAAAACTTTTTCTTCCTTGTCATCCTGCGGAGATCAAGGAGTCAAGAACCTGATAAACTATCCTCAACCTTATAACTCTGGGAATATATTCCATTTTAGATTTAGCATTATTTTGTCTAAAACTATTTTTGTTTTTGTGTGTATAGGACTTCCCATGGCCTTTACAGTTATAAATATAATTGGGTATAAATAAACAGTAAGCTGTTAGCTTTCGCCCGCATTTTAGGTACTTTCTTCTTTGATTATACCACAGAAATCTATTTTATGGGAGAAAATGTATATGATAATAGTACTTAATTGATATTGCAGTGTCTTCTATACTAATTATAATAATATTATGTAGAACCTTCTACTCATTGAATGGACTTTCAGGATGGACAAAGGCTATTTTAGTATATACAACAAAGAAAAAGATAGAGTAGAAGCAAGGAGAAGGAAGTACTCAATTACTTAAATTTTTAATCATAAAATAGTTTTAATGCTTCTACTTATGATTTAAAAAAATAAAAACCATTTAGGTTTTTTAGACCATAGTCAAATGTGTTGTATAAATAATGTATTTTAGGTAAATCAAACTGGAATAAAATTAAAATAAATAGTCTAACTATGAAAACAACAAAGTAGGTAGGTACTTGTTAGCTTGGAAAATTTGCAAACCGAAGTAAACACAATTTTGTTACGGGCAAAGTCTTTGTTCTACAAAAAAAATACCTTGTCATTTACACCATTGGTGCTATGACCTTGATAAAATATAATTTGTTCACTTTGATCAGTATAAACCATTAAAAATAAATAGTTATAAAGCCTTGATATAAACAGATTACATAAATAAGAGCATGAAATGTTTGTTCCTTCATAATATTAGTTTACTATTTATAGTCACTGTTGGCAGAATACCAAGGGACCAATGAACTACATGATGACCTAAGATAAAAAAGTAGAAAAAATAGTTTATGATTTTTTGTAAACAAATCGAAATATGACAAATTGACAATGATGACAGACTCACCTTTGTCTAGCTAGGGAGGAAATAATTAACATACAACGCAAATTGTGTTACGACAAAGTATGTGTAATAATGTTAATTATTGTATAGAAGAATAGCGTATTAATCCGTGCTAGTACGCGTATAAAGGCCGAGAAAAAAGACCGTGGCCTACATATTAGGAATTACGAAATGTTACAATCTACTCGTAGACGCGGAAGACTAACGTAACGATCTACGTGTTTATCAACGTGTTATATATAGATACGTTGGCCTACGGAGATGTACAAAGAATGCACGCTCCCCCCAGCCAAAGGCCTGCATTTAGCAGCCAAGGGCCACCAGCTGTGGTCATCATTCATTCATTATATTACTAAAACAATTAAATATTGATACAAACACACCCCATATCGATTTTTAAGGATCGTGACAATCAGCTGATGGCCCTTCAGCTACTTATTTACATGGTCGCCCTCGGACGCAGTACTTCTTTGTAATCACTCTAACAAAGAAAGGATACAGTTTGATGACATCTGTGTCCATGCGACGTTTCCCAGCGCTCGGTGACGACATCTTCGTGATCTATTATCAATAAATCACAATATCGAACACGAACACTAGAACAAACTCACACTGCACGCAGCTAAAACAATTTTTTCGTCCACCAGTAGCAGTCAGAAAAATAACATTGTAGAAAAACAATGGTCACAAACCATAGACTAAAACTTTGAAGTCTTTGAAGATGATGTGTAATGAAATCTGTATTGTCAATTGCAAAAACCATTTGAACACAATTTAAACTTAGCTCTAGAATACCTGGATCATTGGCTTGAGGAACATGGCCTGACGTTATCACCTAGGAAGTGCAGCGTGGTGGTATTCACAAGAAAGAGAAGTGTTCCTCCGGTTCACATTTTTGTAGGGAATGAGCAACTGCCCCAAACTAACCAAGTGAAATTCCTCGGTGTCATATTAGACACCAGGATGTCCGGAATCCCCCACTGTTACTCAATTGCCCAGAAATGTGAAAAATCGGTGAACATCCTGAGGTCCCTTTCTGGTGTTTGGTGGGGTGCCCATCCTTACACCCAGAAACTCCTGTATAATGCCATTGTCCGCAGCCTCTTAGATTATGGGTCCTTTCTCCTGGATCATTGCAACAAAGCAGGTTTATAAAAACTGTCCAAAATCCAGGCGAAGTGCCTCAGGATTATAATGGGGTCCATGAAATCCTCCCCTATCAACGCTATGCAGGTGGAATGTGTAGATCCTCCTCTCCACCTGCGCAGACAATACTTATGCGACAGATTCTTCCTCAAACTAGCCCAATCTTCATCCCATCCCGTGTGGCAAAAACTGTTCGACCTCTCTGAAGTCTCAGGTTCAGGAAGTTCTATACCATGCATTCTCCGTATCTATCGTCATTTCCTTAATCTTCCCTGTAAAACCTATCAGACTCCCATCCTGCCTGTATATTCCCTCCCCTTCGAAGCGTTGACTTTTAATCCACCTGTTCTCCTTAGCTTTGGAGGTCTTGAAAAAAGATCCATAGAGGCCAACTCTATTTTTAATAATCATTTGGCTACTCATTGGGCAGGTTGGATGCCGATGTTTTGTGACGCATCCAGGCTCTCTGAGGCTGACAGTATCGGCTCTGCAGTATGGATCCCCAAATTTAGAATTATCCTCTCTTACAAATGCCCCCCTCACTCCTCTATCTTCACTGGCGAATCAATTGCCCTCTTGGAATCTATCCTTTATGTCCAATCCCACAATCTAAATAAAACCATAATTTTCTCAGACTCGTTAAGCAGCCTCCAAGCCATCTGCTCTAACCCCTTTCGCTCCAAATCCAACTTTCCGATCACTCTCAAAATCAGAAAAGCCCTGTTTGAATGTTCGACACAAGGCCTCGATGTCATGCTTGCATGGATCCCGGGTCATAGTGGAATACACGGAAATGAGATGGCTGATTCCCTCGCAAAGACTGCTATACAGACCGGTTGCATGGAACACAACTGCTACTATAGCCAAGACCTCTGCCTCCTATCATCATCCAGGCTACGCAGAACTTGGTATATAGATTGGAAACTTTCTGGAGTTGAGAAAGGTAGATACTACAGCTCAATCAATCCGGAAATACCTTCAAAGCCCTGGTTTTTTAAATTCAAGCATTTCACTAAACCTGTCATCTCTGTGATATGCCGCCTCCGTTTGGGTCATGCGTGTACACCAGTCCATCTAGCTAAAATAAGGATAAGGGATCATTCTTTATGCGAATGTGGCCTCGATGAGTGCCACATTGACCACCTTTTTTTCTGCTGCCCAAAATTAAATTTCTCCTTGTATGACGTTCTCCCTGATAATATCCCCCGTCCTACAAATATGAAATGTCTCCTCTCTCTTGTAAATACTCCCTTTATTAAATGTTTAGCCCATTTTATTAAAAGTAACAACATTAAGCTTTAATTCATATACAACTAACGACATGCCCTAAATGTTGTAACATTATTGTTCGTCTGTAGTAAAATTTTTGTCTGTACTTTGCGACGTCACTTGTGTTTATAGATAAATTCAGTTGTTTTGGACTACTTCTACTTTGGGATCTTGAGCCTAGTTGCATTTTTCAATCCTCATCCCACCGAACAATCTCCGTCGTTTATCCTCAACAACCACGTGACATTGGCGGAATAGCTGCACCCAAGCTCGTCGCCACCATTAAAATAAGAAGAAGAAAAACCATTCACTCACTCACACTGTACACTCTAGACAATTCTAGTCGACTAAAAGTCATAATTTTGTCTAGTGTACACGTACCTTAATACAGACAACATATTTCCACGAACATTATGCGTCAAACTAAAAAAAAAACTAGAATCACTCATCATTGTCTGTGCTACATCATCAGTGAAACTTCGCGTGTGTGATCGAGGAAGATTATTTATAATTCAGTCTTAATTATAGATTTCTTTTGCTTACACATCCTAAAGTTAGTTAGAAAGGTACACGTTTGGACTGCGACGCTCAGTCGGCGCGCCACGAATGCGGAAACATGTGTTTTGATGTGAACATCTATACGTGATGCATGTCAACAATTTGGGTGTAGAAACAAAAGTTATTAAATTGATGATTGAGTGATTGAAAACGTATTTGGGGTCTTTTCAGCTACGAATTGCGATCGTAGACCGCTAATGGACCTGTAGATGTGTTTGGCTGTAAGTCGTTTCCGGCGTTCAGGGATGCCGTGTGTTCGGTGAAGAATATTTTAAATAGGAGTTAGTGACATCCTGGAATGATGGCGAATTCCGGGATAGGGGTCTCCTTCGACCCTAATGACATGACCAGGTTTGACCCCACATCAATATTTGTTGCTTACATAACAACTTTTTACAACCTTAAATGAGTAAATTTATCTAATCTTGTTACTGACTTGATTGATATAATAAATTATAATTAATGCATCATGGTTTGTTAGTTCACACAATGATACATTAATTTTAAATAGGTATTTGATGTTATTGAATATAAAAGGAGCTGTAGTGGCCGTGGGGTGTGAGCAGTTGTCTGCTATGGAAGCGACGCAAGTTCAAATCCCAGCGGCCTGTACCAATGAGTTTTTCTGTAAAACTCCATCACTCCATGTGCTTTACAGTGAAGTAAAACATAGTTAGGAGCCTGAGAAGTAATTCACAGGCATATGTATAGTAATTGAGGCAGATTTAAATTGTTGAGGCTTAGTTCCTCCCTATCGCACCAGCTATCTTCCAGTGAAAGCTCTGTTAAAAATAGTCCAGCAAAGATTAGCTGTACCAAACAGAAAGACAGATTTTTTATTTTGATGAAACTTCTACTTCTTCTATACTTTCATATACATTTAGTGAAAAGCTGTTAATTTTGAGTTGATATAGCATGTACCTAGTCAACATTTTTCATTTACTTTGTTTAGAACAATAAAATATAAATTACTTAATGTTGACAACCCTGAAATATATAGATAATGATATTAGGTACGTAAATATTGTATGCTAATAAAATTTACAGTTAGACAATGATTTTCCTTATGTTTATTTACATATTAATTAAAATGATTTCTGAAACAAAATAATTTTGTAAATAATAGGAACCATCTCCCAATTTTTTTTTTGTTTTTAATATTATTAATAGTAGATTTTAATTTTGTTACTGACTTATTTTTCTCAATAGCTCATGCATATTTCAGAAGCTGAGAAAATTTATTTCATATTTTAGCATAAACACAGATGAATTTGCTCATAAAACGGCCATGTTTATATTTAGAGGCAGTTAACCTGTCTAGAGAGAATCAGGACAGTAGTTAAACTCATTTACTGCTTTTGCATAGATTGACTGGCTGACACATAGATACAAAAGAACTTTACTTTCTGACATATCAACGCCCAGTCTATGTGTAATTTTTTTTTAAATTCCTTTTATGACAGCATGCACTCATGTTGACAGCTGTCATAATTCCCCCCTTTTCTATTATGGGAGTTGAATCAATAACCAAATGTTTTTTTAGAGTGGGGATTGAACAGAAAATGTGTTCAATCTATGCACATAGTCAAAGTCAAAAATATCTTTATTCGATTAGACTTTTTACAAAGCACTTTCAAATCGTCAGAATGACATTAATTTACAGGATTATACATGCTACTGCTATAAAATTGAAGTGTCTGTTTGTTCCAAATTAACTGATTTTTACTGAATGCATATGAAAGTACCTACATACATATATATACATAGTACTTCATAAAATACTATTTAAAAAATGTCTGTCAGATAGCTGATTTTGTAAGGAGTACTTTCATTTAAGATTTTTTTCCCACCAATTAACATGGTTTTTGATGTCAATCCTACACAGATAAAACCCAGAAGCACATTTAATTTTATTATGCAGGTGAAATTGCAGCACAAATCAAAAAAATTTCTATATATTGTTGTAACACATTGCATAATAAATTAAAGTAGCATTCAAATGATAACACATTTCCTGATACATTTGGATATATTTGTGTACCCTGATAACATATTAGGAGATGTACCTACAGGGAAAATTTGTTTTGTTTTTATTGCTAGCTACCTATAGACAATTAAATTGCTAGGGTTCACACCTGCATCCATTAGTGGCTCTGTAGGTCTAGTCAGTGGTAGGAACTTTCAAAGTGGGGTGCCAGATAGTTTAAAAGAAAATTGTTTACATTCAGAAACACTATGAAAAAGTGGGGGTTCGAATTATAAAGATTATAGAGGAGGAAAGCTCTCGACCGTCAAAATATAATTATATCAAATGTACATAATGCCTGCTGAGTTTCTTGCCAGTTCTTCTCAGAAGGCTAGTTTCCGAACCGTAAATTCTTTGACGTTCATACACTTATGACCGTCAAAGAATTTACGGTACGTAATTTAAGGCACTCCTTACCAGGGCCTAAACTGAATAATCATTTTCATAGTGGGCCATTTGTGTCAAGTTGCCTACTTTGCCCATCACTGGTCTAGTCTAACCATGTTTTGAAATGAATGGCATCATGTACATTCCGTTACAATGTAAATAATTATTAATTACAATAAAATTCATATAGAATTATTGTCAATCATGAAAATTTTATCAGTTTAAGGAGCTATACGGACAAAAACAACTGGACCCCAGTTAGGTCTGCGGGTATAGTTGAGTTGTGGCCCTTTGATGACAATGTGGCAACACCCGATGTACTGGTGCGAACCACTTTGCACCATAAAAACACTACTTATTTCTTTTGTGTATTTTTTTTGTATGAGTTTTATTTGTTTTGTTGCTGCTTATTGAAATCAATAAACGTTTATTATTATTTTAAAAGCAGACTTAACATTATAACATTTTCTACCAATCAACCACTGTTATATAATATTGCTTACAGTTGGTACTTCCGTGAGCTGTCCCGAGCTGAAGCGACCCGTCTGCTGCTCAACGAGACAGAAAGTGGTGTGTTCCTAGTCAGAGACTCCAAGACCATCACAGGGGACTATGTGCTTTGTGTCAGGTGGGGTTTATATACTTATTGTTTTAATTACAAATTAATTAAAGGTACAAGTGAGCACAAAACAGATTATAAAATAGTTATTGTACTATAGACTTATATTAAAAAGAAAGATATGGTACAGTTGCCGTCACGAGTTATGAGCGGTCATATCTCGACCATACGAAACCATCTGTTTCATATGAGTCATAGTAACAATTGTAGCATGGCAATAAGAGTTCGTGGTAGGGCCCTTATATGCCTAGACAAAGTGACATTCTCTTGCGTCTGCGCTAATAGAAACGATACAAAATGTATAAAAAATGACATAAATCAATCACGTGACATGTAATTCGCGTATATTTTGTGTAGTTTTTACTAGCGAAACGTGAGGATAATGTTACTTTGTCTACAGGCCCAGAGTTCCTAGTGCGAGTTTTCTTAAAATCGCCGTCACAAATCGCCGCGTTGACGTAAACGCAGATTTTATGGGATCACAATAGTGCCATCTGTGGGCCGCCTTTATGTCGACGCGACGACTTGTGACGGCGGCAATAAAAAACATGCCGGTTCTTCACAGAAGGCTAATTTCCGAACCAGTGGTAAATTCTTTGACATTCATAAGTGTCGAACCACGACCTGAACAGATTAAATCTATACAGACAAATAAAATTGAAGTGGCTGTTTGTAATTCCAAAATAACAGCTTTTCACTAAATGCATATGAAAGTATACACGCTACTGACACTAAAAAAATCCAAGTAAAATTTTTCTCTGTCTGTCTGTCTGTTTGTTCCGTGTAATCTCTGAAACGGCTGGACGGCACAGCTAGTCATTTTATTTTCTAACCTTTTACTCATATCCACAGAGAAGACGACAGAGTGTCGCACTACATAATAAACCGAGTAGTGTCAGCGGATGGGGTGGTCAGATTCAGGATAGGAGACCAGCTGTTCTCAGACATGCCAGCGCTGCTGTCGTTCTACCGGCTACATTACCTGGACACCACACCCCTAGTGAGACCCTTGCCGCAAGCGTTGGCGATGGTCGCCGCTCCCCCGCCCCCACAACCGCACCACGTGCTTGAAGTTGTCATCGCTAAATTTGATTTTGCTGGAACCGTGAGTATATTTTTACAATCTTTTTATTAACTTGCTATATATATCTATACAGATAAATTTGGTTGAAGTGTATGTTTGTAATTCCAAATTAACAGCTTTTACAAAACTATGTAATGAGGTTTGAGCAGTCGCCTGCTACGCAAGCGACGCAAGTTCGAATCCCAGCGAGGCTATGCAAATGAGTTTACCTAGTACAGTGATTTCACAACACGTGATTAACGGTGAAGGAAAACATCGTGAGGAATCCTGCATGTCTGAGAAGTAATTTAAAGACGTATGTAGTGTCTGAGACGGCGATAGACTCACCATCTGTCACGTTGGCACTTAATCATCTTCGGTGAAAAGTGGGTGTTGTTATTACAACACCTCCTACCCGTTCTGGGAATACAGGCGAAAGCATATGTATTTATAAATATTATATCAGTTATCATTAAAAGGCTGCTTAATTTAGTCATTCTGATGATTTGAAAGTACTGTGTTAATGTCTAAACATATTTTAAAATTCATAGAATTGGACTAAGAAAACTAAGGACTCAAACTCAAACTCAAATATATCTTTATTCGATTAGACTTTATACAAAGTACTTTCAAATCGTCAGAATGACACAATTACACAGGATTATACATGCTACCGCCAGGTTCGGAAGGTTGCTTTTACTGAGAAGAACCTGGCAAGAAACTCAGTAATTACTCTTTTAAAGACTATTATACAGTTTTAAAAATACAAAATACTAAGTACAAGTCACGTCACGAGTTAAGAACACGATGCAATTTATTCAGTTGGACATTCTATGAGTGTCTCTGTCTATCACCATACAGACAGACAAAGACAGGCTCGAAAACTGTACCACGTTTGTAAAATTTGTTGTCGATGATTGAATGAAATGTTAAAATTACATTACTGGGTTAAGAATCTAGAATACAACCTAATTAAGGACGCCAAGGGAATGTGAACCTAATCAGATCATCGATAAGGTTAATTTTCGCGCAGAAGCCCCTGGACATAGTTCCAGTGATCCAGTGAATGCTATAATTAGACTCGTTCCTAATATTATTAGGAGAATGACTAATGCATGTTATGCAGTACACGTGGCTTATGTTACGTGCGGACAATTCTTTTTTTATTCTACACTAGCTGTGCCCCGCGGTTTCACCTGCGTAGATTTAGTTTCATCCTTATTGTAGTGGAACCCTAATATTTTTAACATGCATTTAGTGAAAAGCTGTTATTTTGAAATTACAAACAGACACTTCAATTTTATTTATCTGTATAGATATAGATAAGCTGTGCCCTGAGGTTTCTGCGGAACGCTAATTATTATTATTATTAGCCTGTAGAGCCTCACTGCTGGGCAAAGGCCTCCCTTCCACTTTTCCAATATAAGGAACGCTTTTGTTTTTTTTTTAAATCAAAGTACCCTTTTTTTTAAATGTTTTTAAAAGTTAAAGGAACGACTGTTTGACGGTGCTTAGTTCGCCGGGTCAGCTAGTAAGAGTATAAATGTTACCACCGGGTTCGGAAGGTTTGTGTTTGGTTGGTGGTGATTTTATCCAATGTTGGTATTTCAAGATCTCAAAATCTGCTAATTATATAAGATATATTTACTGTGATAATACACTTAGCTACAACTAAACAAACATAATAAACATGCAAGTTCATAACTTAATAGATTGATATGTATAGATAAGTAAATAATATAAAGTTTAAGTATAATCTATACATCTATACAGATAAATAAAATTGAAGTGTCTGTTTGTAATTCCAAAATAACAGCTTTTCACTAAATTCATATGAAAGTATACACGCTACTGACACAAAAAATCCAAGTAAATTTTTTTTTCTGTCTGTCCGTCTGTCTGTCTGTCTGTCTGTTTGTTCCGGGTAATCTCTGAAACGGCTGGACGGATTTTAACGGGACTTTCATTGGTAGGTAGCTGATGTTTCAAGGAGTAACTTAGGCTACTTTTATTTATCAAAAATATTAGGGTTCCGCAACAATAAGGATAAAACTAAATCTACGCGGGTGAAACCGCGGGGCACAGCTAGTATTATTATAAAATGCATGAAAGTAAATAATTTATTAAGGATCTAGTCCAAGTTACAGTGTATATAATAGAGTACCTCTCACATTGCTGTGCCCTAACAGGGTAGTTAGGTATAAGTTATTGACATACATACATATAGGTACATTATAATTAAGTTTATATATGTGTGTAAATGTAACTAACTTGTGCAATAAATATATGAATATTTCAGGATCCAGATGACTTACCGTTCCGTCGTGGTGAGCAGCTGATGGTGATCAACCGCGATGAGGAGCAGTGGTGGACAGCCCGCAACAGACACGGACAGACCGGCTCTATACCTGTGCCTTATGTGCAGAGGGTATGTTACTACACTTCAATTAATAAATAAATAATTAAAGTAACTTTATTCACAACAGTTTACATATTAAAGACTAGCTGTGCCCTGCGGCTTCACCCGCTTAGATTTAGTTTCATCCTTATTGTCGCGGAACCCTAATATTTTTAATAAATAAAAGTAGCCTAAGTTACTCCTTAGAACATCAGCTACCTGCCAGTAAAAGTCCCGTTGAAATCCGTCCAGCCGTTTCAGAGATTACCCGGAACAAACAGACAGACGGAGAAAAATTTTAAAACTTGGTTTTTTAGTGTCAGTATCGTGTATACTTTCATAAGCATTTAATGAAAAACTGTTATTTTGGAATTACAAACAGACACTTCAATTTTATTTATCTGTATAGATGAATCCCCATTTCCTTTGGTCACGGCATCACGCGTAAACGGCTGAATGGATTTTAACGGGACTTTCACTGGCAGATAGCTGATGTTTCAAGGAATGTTTTAGGCTAATTTTATTTAGAAAACATATTAAGGTTCCGCCACTACGCGGGTGAAACCGCGGGGCACAGCTAGTCCTGTATAATTATGTCAGTCTGACGAGTTGAAATTACTTTGAAAAAGTCTAATCGAATAAAGATATTTTTGACTTAGACTTTGTATGTATATGTTTGTTTGTGTAGATGTTGGACGCGAGCGGAGCCCCGTGTCCGCCGACGGAGGCGCCGGGCTCCCCCGCGCCCCCCAGCCCGCCCGCCGCGCGCCCCCCGCATCGCACCAATATACAGGTGACCACACATGCCCTCATCACTTCTGAGCGCTCATCGTCCATGCGCAGTGCTCATTTTAAGATTTATTTTTATTTGGAAGCTGTGCACCGCGGTTTCACCCTCGTAGGGTAATTTCATGGGTGTCCCGCGTTACACTTATGTTTTTTTAAAACTAAAATTAGCCTAAGATACTCCTTGAAACAGCAGCTACCTACCAATGAAAGTCCCGTTAAAATCCTTCCAGCCGTTTCGGAGATTACCCGGAACAAACAGACTAACAGAGAAAAAAAAATTTAAATAGTTTTGTTTTTATGTCAGTATCGTTTACGCTTTCATATGCATCTAGTAAAAAGCTGTTATTTTGGAATTACAAACAGACACTTCAATTTTATTTATCTGTATAGATTACGGTTACGGAGCTCCATCCTTGGTCACGTCACGGCACGCGGGATGGCTTTAAGTAAGTGAGGTGCGGACACATTGTTTTAATATGAATATAATTTAATATTTCAGCGTAAACTGCCGGCGTTAGCGCGAGTGCGCCAAACGAGGGTGCCCAACGCATACGACAGGACGGCGCTCAAACTTGAAGAGGGGGATATTATTAATGTGAGCATTACAACTATTATCTACACTAATATTACAAAGAAGAAAGATTTGTTTGTTTGCATTGAATAGGCTCCGAAACTACTTGACCGATCTTGAAAATTTCAGCAATGGATAGCTACATCATCAGCGAGTAACATAGGCTTTATTTTATCCTCGTACCCTCACGGGGACGGGAACTACGCGGGTGAAACCGCGTGACTTCCGCTAGTTGTTAGATACATAGATGGTAGGAAAAAATCAACGTTTTTCATAGCATTAAGAAATATAGGCATAGACAAAGTAACATTATCTCGCGCTTGGTGATAGAAGTGATATAAAATGTATGGAAATGACATAAATCAGTCACGTGACATATGTCATTCCCATACATATTGTATCGTGTATATGCATAGGATAAGGCCAGAGAGATGATCACGATGATCTCTATAAGGTTATTTATATGAAGCAGTATTACCCAATTAAAGAGCCGTAGTGGCCGTGGAGTTTGAGCAGTCGCCTGCAACGCAAGCGACGCAAGTTCGAATCCCAGCGGGGCCTGTTCCAATTGCTTAAAAGCAGTGCTTTACGTTGAAGGAAAACATCGTGAGGAAATCTGCATATGTCTGGTTTAGTCGCTGAGACGGCGATTCACTCACCATCTGTCACGTTGGCACTTAATCGTCTTCGGTGATAAGGGGAATACAGGCGTGAGCATATGTATTATTACAATACTATAATAAGTATCTAATTAAACAATTATTTATCATTTCAGGTGACAAAAATAAATATAAACGGCCAATGGGAAGGCGAGCTGAACGGCAAGGTCGGCCATTTCCCATTCACATACGTGGAGTTCCTTGACGAGAACCCTTCCAGTTAAAATGTACATTGTAACAACATGTACATATTTAACAGCATGTACATTTTAACAAAATGTACATTGTAACATTATGTATATTGTAACATGTACATTGTAACAACATGTACATTTTAACAGCATGTACATTGTAACATGTACAGTGTAACAATGCTCCCGTTACTAGCCCACCGACTTATGGGCTCACTTGGACTTTCTGCAAACTATAATCAACCTACAAACTGGATAAATTAGTTTTAAGAGTTTCCGTACCCAAAGGGGTCAAAAGGGAACATTTTACTGACTTAGCTGTCTGTCTGTCTTTCATCAGGCTGTGTCGCGTAGACCATGATAGTTTGACAGTAGAATTTTTCACATATTCAGTTAATTATTTCCGTTTTTGTAAAACATAATAAGTTTACTACAGTATGGAAGCTAGGAACAAATCGTTCGAAACGACACCCACACAGACGCAAACATCTACGAGACTAGTCATTAAGAAGGTTTAATAACGAGGTTTGTCATTAAGGAGGTTTAATAACGAGGTTTGTCATTAAGGAGGTTTAATAACGAGGTTTGTCATTAAGAAGTCTCACGCCGTGGCCGGTCGCGTATATATCTTCAAACTTGAAACTAATATCAAGTCTTTTAGTGGGTTGGTTCTAGTTTGCGTCCAAATGTAATGATAGGGTGCGGTGAGAATCTCTTTAAATAATAATTTAAACATTCTAAATAACTCCTGGCATATATAATATGTTTTATATTTCAATCATGTTTCCAAGAATGACTGAAAAGTATGACTTCTGTATAAAATAAAATGCTCACGCCATCTCATAAGGGAAGTTCCCAACGTAGTTGCCTTGTTGGTCTAGTGGTCGCTAAGTGCTGCTGCGGAACACGAGGTCCTGGGTTCAATCCTGGGTCGGGCAAAGCGTTATTGAGTTTTTACCGTTAGTAATTTCCCAGTCTGGATTAGTGTCTGATTAAATGCAATGGGCGCGCCCCTTATTACATAGGACTGATTATAAATGGCGAAATGTAGGTGTACTATAAGTACACCTCTGCCTACCCGTTCGGGAAATACAGGGGTGAGCATATACGAAATTTCAAACGTCCTGAGAAAAATATATTGACAGACATACGGAAAATGAAGTGATTATTTTCCCTAATAGGATTGCTTGATTTTGTAATGGAACTCTAATATAATAATAATATTTACAGAGATTCTCAACCATGCATTTGTCTATAGAAATGAGATCTTGAATATTTCCCTCGCGAATTATATTATTAGGACATTGTAAGCTAAGAAAAGCTTTATATTATCTAAATAACCATTTTGACACTAAAGGCTATGTTTAAGAATAATAATATCATCCAAAAATCATTATTCGTATATTTTATTGAGATTATTCGGACCTCGTTATGTTAATGATAAATTAATTAAATTTTGAATGTCTATTTATTTTCATTTTATGTATAACGATGCATTTTAACAATTAGTGTTTCATACTAAAATAATTAAGTATATATGCATGCGTCAGATTATAATATTTTTAATACAGTAAGCTTTAAAAGTTATCTAGCTCGAAGGACCAGAAATCTAAACTCGCACTACTTACAACAATTTAAATACATATAAAATGCCTGAATCAGTAAGTCATAATTATTTTTTAATAGTTCTAAAAGCTGCATACAAAATTACACTCTTATATTGTTGTAATTAGTATGAGAATTGAAATATACTTAAAACTAGCTGTGCCTCGCGGTTTCATCCGCGTAGATTTAGTTTCATCCTTATTGTCGCGGAACCCTAATATTTTTGATAAATAAAAGTAGCTTAAGTTTTTCCTTGAAACATCAACTACCTGCCAGGGAAAGTCTCGTTAAAATCGGTCCAGCCGTTTCAGAGATTACCCGGAACAAACGGACAGACAGAGAAAAAATTTTAAATTTGGTTTTTTGTGTCAGTAGCGTATATACTTTCATATGCATTTAGTGAAAAGCTGTTATTTTGGAATTACAAATAGACACTCCAATTTTATTTATCTGTATAGATTAGTTATCCAACCAATGTATGACGAAACGGCTAATTAAAAGCATCAGAAATACAATGGAATTAATAACACTAGTCTGCAGTGGTTTTGTTGCCCTAGATATGAACATTATTTAGGGTCTATTTATGTCCACAATTCATAAAACTATCAATGATTTTGTAAGATTTGCTCTGATGTTATTTTCAGAGCTGTAGTGGCCTCAGGGTTTGAGCAGTCGCCTTCTACACAAGCGACGTACGTTCGAATCCCAGCGGAGCCTGCACCAATGAGTTTTTCTAAAAAAAACTTATGTGCAGTGATTTTACACCACATGCTTTACGGTGAACGAAAACATCGTGAGGAAACCTGCATATGTCTGAGAAGTAATTCAAAGACTTGCTTGAGACGGCGATGGATCCTCTGTCACGTTGGCACTTAATCATATTTGGTGAAAAGTGGGTGTAGTGATTACAATACCTCGAGGAATACAGGCGTGAGCATGACTTGGAAAATTAAATGTTATTTTTAACAAGCCGATAATTGTTCAAAATATAAGATATGCAAAAATCATGAAATACGAGCACATTGAGAACTTTCATTATTATATTCGTAATCTGGGCACAAAACATACGTTACAATTTACGATATATATCCAGGGCAACATAACAAAAATATTCAAATTTGATCCAAGACAAATAAAGGCCAAGAATTTTACTTCAGCTTCCAACAGGTAACGGGAAAACCCCCTTAAATCTAGATAGATAGAACTGTTTTTCCAATGACTTAAAATAATGTATACATCGAATGTTGACTGCTTAGTGTCTCTGTAGCATGGTTGTCATGTGATAATTAAACTAATTATTTTGACAAATCACTATGACATTATTCATCCTTTATGATCACAATGCCCAAAAGACTAAGTGGCAAATTAACTAGCATTTAACACGCCTCTTTGATTGATCAAAGGGTATTTTTCTGACATGATTGAGTGGCAATCAGTATAAGAATCAAGTGATTCGTTCCGGATCAAATTAATTTTGCGTAGCAAATGCGAAAAGTATATCTTTCTATGCGTTTTATTGTTCATCAGTCGTTTGAATATGGTGAATTATTGTGCGTATCAGTCACATGTTTTGTGGACATGTATATGTGAAACGACCCGTAGTTGTAATCGCACTGACGCCATTTTATTAAGCATGTAACCACATAGGTGAACTGACAAGTCATGACCATCTTGATTCATGCATTGACTAAATACTCTTTACAAAAGACATGCAGCGGTATCTCATAGTGAAACCGTCAGGTGGCGCTAGTGTACATACATAACAGTATACTAGCTGTGCCCCGCGGTATCACCCACGTAGATTTAGTTTCATACTGAATTTCGCGGTACCCTAATATATTTTATAAATAAAAGTAGCCTAATTTACTCCTTGAAACATCAGCTACCTGCCTGTTGAAATCGGTCCAGCCGTTTCAGAGATTAGCCGCAACAAACAGATAGAGAAAAACTACCGTGTATACTTTCAAATGCATTTAGTGAAAAGCTGTTATTTTGGAATTATATATATTATATATATATATATATTACACAATTATATAACTGCCTCGTTGGTCTAGTGCTCGCATATGCTACTGCAGGACACATTCCCAGGTCGCGCATCGTTTTTATTACCTAAATTGGCCAAATGCCATTGGGTTTTTCATCATTAGTGCCCGGTTATTGACAATAGCTCGTCCCGTATTATATGAGACTTAAACACACCTGGCTTAATTATGATGTACTATAATTACACGTCTGCCTACCCCTTCGGGGAACAGGCATATATATGTATGTATAAATCATACGCCATTACGTTATAGTGAATTGTCAAAGTAATTTATATAGATGGAATTGTGACGTCATTATTCTATACTCAAAGTCGCAGAATAAATAAAACAAATTATGTACTAACTTTGAAACGATATCTACAGATAGATTAGAATAATACCAAAATACGCGGTCATTGAAGCGCGTTTTAGCGCATTTATATTATAAATAACAGACTTACCGGTGCCGTCATGAGTTTTGAGCGCTTAGCAATAATAGTGGGGAGAACTTCGCGCTTGCGCAAGCATACCCAAAAAATCCACGCCGAGTGGCATTGAAAATGAAAATGAAAATGATTTATTCAGTTTAGGCCCTGGTAAGGCACTTATGAATGTCGAGGAATTTACCACCGGTTCGGAAACTAGCTTTCTGAGAAGAACCGTTGGGCGCTTTCAGATTGGACGATAACGGTAACGACACGATATCGTCGGACTAGTAGTTTGATATAATTACTACTATATCCTTATTACGAGATTTGCACCGCTTTTGTAATCTATACTCGCTAGCGTCACCAACAATATTTGTACGAGATATTTAATACTTCACGTCAGGAGGCGCTGTACAATTTCTCATACAAATATTCGACGGAGACGCTAGCGAGTGTAGATTAGGAACACGGTGGCAAACTCGTGATAGGACTACTGGGGCCTTACCATGAGCTCTTATTGCCATGATAGTTTCACTCATTTATGAGACAGATGTATGTGACGTGCATACATCTGTCACTGTCGCACAACTGAATTAACATTGCAATATGAGCTCATGGTTGGGCCCCTGAACGCTTTCACATTGTGTCGTAGTTAAGTATCGGCGGACGATATCGTGGCAGTGGAAAGCGCCCATTATGTTGAGCCAAAAACAAATGCCTGTTACTTCATATCGAATGTGTAGAAAAATAAAAGCCGCGTTATTCACTAAGGTTTCTCAGCTTCGTACTCGTCGAGTGTCGGTTTTGAAGATACTAAATTGAACTTTATCCTGTATGTATTATCAATTTTATTTGATTGAAACCATTGTTCGTCGTCGAGTGCGACGCCGAGAAACCTTAGTGAATGACGCGGCTGGATCGTAATATATAATTTTTAAGCCAGCGCTGACAACTCGGGACGCCAGTATACTCGTAATATATTATAAATATATCTAGATTTATACTTGTATTCATCAATTTTTGTATTTCTTTATACAAAATGCACTTGTTACTGTTTTGTATATGCATACTTAGCTAAGGATGTTTTGTTGAGAACTATTAATGACATAAACATTTTAGTTCGTAAGAATCATAAATGGCTGTACTATTTTTTTGAAGCCTGCTGAAATTCAAATTCATGTGAAATTGTAGAATATCTGAAGGATTACAGAATGTAGCCCTTAAACTTCACATGTGACGTAATTTATCAATTTTTTGCGTCAAAACTAAGTAAAACATTATTTCAGTGTGCCTATAGGCTAGCCGCACAAAAATTGTTCATAAAATATTGACAACTAGCTGTGCCTCGAGGTTTCATCCGCGTAGATTTAGTTTCATCCTTATTGTCGCGGAACCCTAATATTTTTAATGAATAAAAGTAAGCCTAAGTTACTCCTTGAAACATTAGCTACCTGCAAGTCCCGTTAAAATCGGTCCAGCCGTTTCAGAGATTACCCGGAACAGACAGACAGAACATTTTTAAAACTTGGTTTTTTAGTGTCAGTAACGTGTATACTTTCATATGCATTTAGTGAAAAGCTGTTATTTTGGAATTACAAACAGACACTTCAATTTTATTTATCTGTATAGATGTATAGAGAATATTGCGTGTGTGCGGCTAGCGTTATAGCAAGTTCAGTGGCCCTACCATGACGTCTTATTACCATGATAGTTTAACTCTTATTATGAGACATATGTATATGACGTGTATAAGTCTGTCACTGTCACACTGTGGAACTATGGTGACAATAAGAGCTTATGGTAAGGCCGCAGGACATGACATTTACTTTTGATTAGAATGGATTTCCAAATTAATGGGATCACTAAAAGCCACTTACAGAAAAATAATAAACTATAATTGATTTAAGACTTGAGCGTCTTAAATCTAGCAGTATGTCTATTGTCATAAATCTTCATTTAAATGTTTGGGTTCAGCTGTTACATTTCGATTTTGGTAATATGTCACTACAAATAACTCAACTGTCATTGAAAAGCCAAAAACGTTGATTGAATCAATCCAGATTTAGATAAAATCACCGCAAATATTTTCAAGACGAACATGACTAGATTTAAGAAAAATCTAGTTTTAAAAAAGCAGAGATTTCTAATACTAATCTTCATAAGAGTCAAATAATAAACGCTTATTAATATTCTCTAAAATTACGGCGGTTTGTGCTGAAAACGGGGATGTGCGGTATTTATAAATATATTTTTTACTCTTAACAGATAAATACATGTTACTAAAGATCTGTGTGCCTAGTGCGAGTTTTTCACTGCCGCCGTCACAAGTCACCGCGTCAAAGTTAACGCAGATTTGTATGGGATCGAAATAGCGCCTCTGTCGGCCTAAACATGACACTATTGTGAGTCCATACAAATCTGCGTTTACGTCGACGCGGTGACTTGTGACGGCGATTTTAAGAAAACTCGCACTAGGCACTCTGTTTTGCTTTGTATAAGAGCTGGTATTTTCTGTCACAAATCTGAACAAAATATATTTTTCATTTTGTGATTATATGTTGTTCATTTAGAAAAAAATATAGTATTTGCATTTTTTTTGCAATATTTTTATTTCTACCGCACATTACTTGTATGGCATAAACTACTAAGAGTCAAAAGTTTTATGATACCAAATGTTATATTAATCATTGTATAGAATCATGAAAATTTATGTTTTGAAATTGTGTCATAACATTATACTTTTAAGTCATATAAATATCAAAATTTGTCTAATATTTTTTTTATTAAGTTGTATGTAATGGTTTACTATAATAAATTCTAGGATGAAATCAAATAATCGTTTTTTTTTCATAATTACAGGTTCCCTCAGTTATGTTACTTTGAATATGCAATCCCTACTAATATTACTAATAATATAAATGCGAAAGTAACTCTGTCTGTATGTTACGCTTTCCCGCTTAAACCTCTCAACCGATTTTGATGAAATTTGGCACAGACATTTTTTAGACCCTGAGAAAGGACATAGGCTTTTTACCTTTTATTAAAAATTTTAGGATTTCGCGACAATAAGGATGAAACTAAATATACGCGGGTGAAACCGCATGCCACAGCTAGTATGCAATATAATAGTCTGTCTGTCTGTATGTACGGCTATGCTATGGCCACTATTTTCGCTGTGCGCTTATAACTCATGACGACACCCGTAAGTAGATTTTATATGTGACATGTCGATACTGGATTGATACAAAAATATTCAGTAACAAAAATATTTATTTCGTAAATATTAACTTTACAGGCACTTTTTCCTTATCATAATAGAAAGTATTTAAAAATGCACATTTGAAGAATAATAATTTGATAATGATAATTAATAAAAACAAATTCCACATTGATTACTAACAAAAAAGATTTTTTAACAATTACATTAAAATTGTGCAAAAAAACAATTAAATCAATACCCAGGATTGGTACCGTCCCAATCAGCAATCTTGGCATCATACCAGACGTATTCCCCTCGTACCGAGTCATCGGCATCGAGAGCCAGGAACAAGGGCCCGATAGCCCCTTGGTCAATAGTCAACGGACCTTTGTGAGAGGTCAAATCCGTGTCCACATAACCAGGGTGGACTGCATTCACTTTGATATCTGAAATTAATTGAAACTATAATCTTAAGACTGCCCTGTGTCCCATGTGGGTAGGCAGTAGGCACAGACTATGTATATGAAATACTATTTAAATTAAATTGTTGGCGGACAATAGAGAGGGTTGGCGATTGCTTCACCGACAAGAGCCTAGCTCTTAAATAAATGATGATGATGATAATAAAATCTATGTGATATTTTTAGATAATAACTAGTCTGTAGGTGCTAGTCATACCAATTTATAAATGTAAATGTAAGTTTGTTTGTTACGCTTTCACGCAAAAACTGCTCAACCAATCTTGCAACTTTGTACATTCTTGGAGGTATTAGAAGTAACATAGGAATGTTTTATTAAAAATACTAGCTGTGCCCCGCGGTTTCACCCGCGTAGATTTAGTTTCATGCTTCATGTCGCGGAACCCTAATATTTTTAATGAATTAAAGGATCCCTAGTTACTCCTTGAAACATCAGGTTCCAGCCAGTGAAAGTCCCGTTAAAATCTTTCCAGCCGTTTCGGAGATTACCCGGAGAAATTTTTTTAAACTTATATTTTCAGTGTCAGTAGCGTGTATACTTTCATATGCATTTAGCGAAAAGCTGTAATTTTGGAATTACAAACAGACACTTCAATTTTATTTATCTGTATAGATGTATAGATTTATATATTGGCAATGCGAGCATAGTCGCGGGTTAAAGCTAGGAAAAAAAACTGGCTATTTTTGTATTTTCCCAATAGTTTAGAACTTTAGAATTTACTCTTCACCATCACAGCATGCATTGTGTGTATAATAGTGAAAAAATTGTGATAGCATTATCTTATTTCAATACTTGAGACTTTGTTATATAAATGATAAGAATAATAATATGATATTGAGTATCAACTATCAGTGCGTTTACAGATGTATAAATAAAGCTGTGGTGGCCTTAAAGTACGAAGAGTAAGAATCCCATCGGGGCTTGAACCAATGAGTTTGTTTAAAATCTTAAGTTGATTTCACACCACATGCTTTACGGTGAAGGAAAACACTGGGAGGAAACCTGCATATGTCTGAGAAGTAATTCAAAGACATATGTATAGTGCCTGAGACGGCAATAAACTTACCATTTGCCACATTGGCACTTAATCGGATAATAATTAAATAGCATCTTAATAAACCTTTCAATGTATAAATAATTCAGTATTAACCTCTATCATTCAGCATCCTTTGCTGAGCCTTGGTGAGAGCAGAGACCCCAACCTTGGACACGGCGTATGAAGACTTGCCCCACTCAGCGGCCTCAGTGCCCTGTTTAGCAGCTTCTACATACTGCTTCATAAGATCGGATAACTCCTCAACTGTCAACTTAGGATCCCTCAGACGGTTCTTCAAGGCTTCACTAGGAATGTTACTCAAATGCCCAACAGAACTCGAAATGTTTACCACTCTCCCGCCATTTCTGACTATTGGTAAGAGTATCTCACAAGTAGACACCAAGGAAAAGTAATTGACGAACAGTGTTTGCTCTGCTTGAACTGCTACGGACTCTGTTGCGCTATTTTTAAAAGCAATCGCTGCGTTATTTACCAAAACGTCGATACCTCCATGTTTTTCTTTGATAAAATCTCGAAATTTCTCGACACTGCTCCTATCGGTGACGTCAAGTTGGTGGAATTCAGGATTCAAGCCTTCCTTTTTCAAATCGGCTACGGCGTTCTTCCCGCGTTCAATATCCCGCGCGGTTAGATATACAACTCCGGAAAAGCGCTTGCAAAGACCACGAACTATAGCAAAGCCTATTCCTTTATTTGAACCGGTAACTACGGCGACTTTAGCACTCATTTTGAATAAAAAAATAAAGAAAAATACGTTAATCGACGAAACAGATGGAAACGAATATACTAAAACCAAGATACAAAAGTATTTTTCAAGATAAAAAATTATATTATATATTACTACTTATCAACAATAAAATAAGTATCGAGATTCAGATCAAGAAAAAAAGCGAACGAACACAACCAAGGCTTAGTTAGGAATGATGTTTTATGCCGCAACATGAAAGTTTTAAAGTAAATAAAAATGAAATGTCAATTTGACATTGGTTTTTTTTAAACTGATATCTCAGAAATTGGCAACCACAGACATCAGTCAGTTTGTTTAACAGCTAAAGCAAATTCATACGTGTGCTTGCATTATCTTTAGCTAATAATTTTCTGGTGTAAATCAAAATGAATATTTTTCTTTCAGTCCCTCAGTCTGTAAATGTTTTATATGCCTACCGAAATATATCTGTAATATTATTTTAGTCTATGAATTCAACTTCAGCAACACATTGATACCGTGCATATAATTTAGTTCTAATCTATGCGATGGATGGATGATTTTTGTCTACAAATGGAACATAGTACTCTATCGTACCTTCTTATAAATCGAAACACTCTGTACTTATCTATCGTAGATATTTTGTGTTTCATCCATGGGTTGACTTTTTTGGCCCTGAGAGCATGATGGCACAGAAAACATTAATATAGTCAAATTACTTACCAAGGTCTTTTTTGGTGTTCACCTTACATCCACAGGGTAGTATATTCCAATCCAAATGAATATGAAATCTGTTCGATTCAATTATAAAAGTTTATTTAGACCATAGTAATCATTAATTCTATTATTTAATTACATACACACAAGGCCACACAACACTATAATGCAATAAATGTAGTTTTTGATAATGTAATGCGTATTTTAAAACCACACTCTACTCTGCTAACCGAATCTAGAGAAAGAAAACTACCTCCTTTGAACTGAAATAAAGCAACGAGCTCTCAGTGTTTAAATTCCCGGAAGTTTTATTTTAACGTTTTCCGGTGAACCTCACTGCCAGTAAATGCTGCCAATGTATATTTCATTTCTACCACAGACTGTAAATATCTAAAGGATTCGATTCGAGTTTACTTCAAACAAACGAACGTAAACAATATGTCGTGACGTTTAACACTCAGTAAGCGAAATATTTGTTCGGTTTTTATTTTTCTTTGGCATTATTATTAGAAGTAAAAATTTAACTATCATAGTTTGTTGAGAAAAATAACCATGGTGGGACAAGGGAGTGCTGGTGGGCTTTTTTTTAGCTAGCAACACAGTCACTCTGCTTTATCATTTGATCTTTCCCACCCTTTTTTCTTAAACGGTCGGTAATTTTCGTTCAAAGTATTAGACCAACCCAGATGGCAGGGATTGGTTGCAATGTGCAGGGCCAGATTAACCCTATCGGGAGCCCTAGGCAATGCAATTCTCGCAGCCCCTTTCCGTTGCCATTTCTTACTTTTTAATATATAAGTATTTTCCCCCTTTTATACTCGGGCCCCTAGCCATTTGCCTCTGCCTTAGGGATAGCCCAGCCCCTGACAATGTGGAAATTGTAACTCTCTAAACAGACTATCTACATCTAGATTTTAATTGGGTTTGCGTTTAGTTCGGTCAGGTAGGGTAGGTTTGGCAATGTAGAAGGCAGCGATCAAAATTTCTGTGTTTTGTGGTAGCGACATATATAACTGATAAATAAAAAAGTCAAAAGTGATTAAGAAAATATTTTATTATCCACATTTTGAGCATTAAAGCTGTGTTATTGAAAGATGAAATGCTTAACTTAGACTATTGTTACATGTGTTTTAATTATAAAGGAAATATAGGTGGTACTTAAAAACAAATAAGGCCCAATAAATACAAACTATTAAATCTATTTCACTTCACACTTCAATTTATTGCAGGAATACAACACTAGTAGAACATTTTTTATTATTGCAGTAATTCAAGGTTCATCTATAGATAGTTACTCTAAAAAAGTGTATATGCTTTTAAAATACCTAAATGTTACAATAATTAATAATTAAACTATCTATTTGTTACGTCACTATAAATAGGTCTTTTTCGTAAATCAATTTAAATACTATCTAAGTAGAAAATATGTGTAATGCTAGCCATAAAATATAAATAGTTAAAATGTGAAATACTCTCATTTTTTTTATTAGAATTCACTTAGGTGATATTCGATAACTCATATGTGGTGAGACGCTTATGTGCGTCAAAACGCAACAATGAGCTATACACGACACAAAGCTTATCTAACAGTCTTTGACCGATTGTTTGATCATTAAATTTGTGCTAAAATTCATATTATTAAAATGTACAATTTTATAAATTTATATAAAATTTGTTATAATGTGTCAATATTATAAAATATTCCTAATTACTTTCAATGCACAATCTTCTTTGAAAATGAAAATGAAAATGAAAATGAAAATGATTTATTCAGTTTAGGCCCTGGTAAGGCACTTATGAACGTCGAGGAATCTACCACCGGTTCGGAAACTAGCCTTCTGAGAAGAACCGGCAAGAAACTCAGCTGGCATCATGTACATTTCATTACACAGTAAAATAATAATAATTACAAAAAAAAAAACATCATAAATTATTCACAATAGTGAAAATTGTATCAGCATGCATGTGTAAAAAATAATAATTAAAAACGTAAAAACAATACCAAATGATTTACATATCATGTTTGCATACCATGTCATTGCCAGGAGCTACTTGTGCAGAGTTTTAATTCCATATGTCTTTATCATTTATGTAATCCGAAATTGTATAATAAGCTTTCTTCATCAGTACAGTTTTAATGTGTGTCTTAAATTTATCATAATTTAACGCGTTTATTGACTGTGGGATTTTATTGTAGAAACGAACACAATTCCCCATGAATGATTTATTTACCTTTGCTAACCTGAATCTAGGAGCTACAATTTTGTGTTTATTTCGTGTTGAAATTGAATGAATGTCCGAGTTTAAATTGAATAGATGAATATTTTTTTTCATGTATAGCAAATTCTCATAAATGTACAGTGACGGTAGGGTGAGAATATTTATTTCTTTAAATTTATCTCTAAGAGAATCTCGGGGGTCCAGCGAGTATATTGCCTTGATGGCTCTCTTTTGAAGTATAAAAATTGAATCTAAGTCTGTTGCGGAACCCCATAACAATACGCCATATGACATGACACTATGAAAGTAAGCGTAGTAGACTAATCTAGCAGTATCAATATCCGTCATTTGTTTAATTTTTCTAACCGCAAACGCAGCTGAACTAAGCTTTTTTGACAATGCTTCAATATGGGCGCCCCATTGTAATTTAGAATCTAAGGTAAGACCTAAGAATACTGTGCTTTCGACCAACTCCAATTGACTCCCAACTAATGATATATTTGTATCTATTTGCGATGTATTAGGTGGTGAAAATCGGATACATTTTGTTTTTTTAGAATTTAAAACGAGATTATTGGCATCAAACCATTTTGAAACAGATGTTAGAGTTTCATTTAGTGCCTTAAGATCTTTGTCTTTTCTACTCACTTTGAAAACTAAAGATGTATCATCTGCAAATAGAACAATATCACAGATATTTTCTACAACAAGTGGTAGGTCATTGATATACGCTAGAAACAGGAATGGGCCTAGTATGGAGCCTTGCGGCACGCCTGTTTTGATTATTGACCCCTTGGATGTTACACCACCGACGCCAACTTTCTGATGACGATTTGATAGGTACGAGGATAAAAGGTCGAGAGCATTTCCGCGAATTCCATAATAGTTTAGCTTAAGAAGTAGCGTACGATGATCCACACAGTCAAAAGCTTTAGAAAGGTCACAGAAGACTCCTACTGCGTCATAGGCGCCCTCCCAAGCCTCAAAAATGTGTTTTATTAATTTTGCTGCCGCGTCCGTTGTTGATCTACCTTTAGTGAAGCCAAATTGGTGATCGTGCAAGATGTTATGTACGTTAAAGTGAGCTAACATCTGATTAAGCAGAATTTTTTCAAATATTTTGCTAAGCGCGGGAAGAATCGATATAGGTCTATAATCAGAAGGATCTTCTTTAGAGCCTGCTTTAAATATCGGTATTACTTTGCTATATTTCATAATATCAGGAAATATACCTTGATCTATACATAAATTGAAAATAGAAGCTAATGCGGGAGCAATCGTTATTATAATAGATTGGATACTTTTAATTGAGAGTCCCCATAAGTCCTCCGTATTTTTAATATTAAGCGATTTAAATGCCTTCATGATGTCAATAGGACGTACATGTTTAAAACTAAAATCTGGGAAGCTTTTTCGTAACGATTGTTTCAATAAGCTTTCAGCTGTATTCGGACTAGAGTTAAGATGTTTGGTAGTCTCTGTGGGAATGTTAGCGAAAAAATTCTCAAAAGCAGTTGCGACCTCTAACTTATCCGATATAATACTATCATTGATTTTAAGCTTACTTACTTGCTCTTTAGTTTTATTTCTACCAGTCTCCCTGTTTATAACTTTCCAAACAGTTTTTATTTTATCATCAGAGCGGCTAATTTCACTACTTATATGTTTTGATTTGGCAATCTGGCAAACTCTTTTAAATAATTTTGAGTACATTCTAACGTGACTATGAAAAGCGACATTAGTTGTTTGGGCTTTCTTGTGGTATAACTCATATAAAGTGTCTCTACTTTTCCTTATGCCCTTGGTTGCCCAGTTGTTGAACTGTAATCTGTTATTTAATTTATATTGTTGTTTAGGACATGCCTTGTTGAATTCTGTACATATGACATCATGTAATTTATTGAAATATTTGTTTGGTTCGCGAGACTCTGCTTTTTTAATTTTTAACTCAACATTATTTTTAAACTTCAGCAGTCTATGGACAGAGAGAGGTCTAGATTCCCTAAAAGATTTAGAAGGTTGCCTACTACATTGCAACTCAACTAGTTGAGCCATGTGGTCAGATCGAATTCCACTTATCTGAGACTGTTTTATTATACTACCATTAGTTATTACATTATCGATACAAGTAGAGGAAGTGGCCGTTATTCTCGTGGGCTCATTAAATACAAAGTCCAGGTTAAATGATTTAAAAAGAGATATAAATAAACGCGCCTCAGAAGACCTTCTTAAAATGTCTACATTAAAATCACCAAAATCAAAAAAAAAATCACCTTTGACTTATACACATTGCTTGGACGGATATAAATATTTTTTCCACAAGGAATTGTCTTAAAAAACAATAAACAATTTAATCAATCTTATAATTAAATCATTTAGCTATAAACTATTTAGACTAACAACTATAGCCACCTTCTTACCTTTAGATCTATTCTATACATTCTATACAGATAAATAAAATTGAAGTGTCTGTTTGTAATTCCAAAATAACAGCTTTTCACTAAATGCATATGAAAGTATACACGCTACTGACACTAAAAAACCAAGATTTAAAATTTTTCTCTGTCTGTCCGTCTGTTTGTTCCGGGTAATCTCCGAAACGGCTGGACCGATTTTAACGGGACTTTCACTGGCAGGTAGCCAATATTACAAGGGTACTTAGGCTACTTTTATTTAAAAAAAAACATTAGGGTTCCGCGGGATAATGCAATTAACTCTACGCGGGTAAAACGGCAGGGCACAGCTAGTTATAATATAAATCGGGTTAATTATTTAACCCATTTATGGTTCTTACCAACCATCATAATTTAAAACTCTTTGATATACGTCTAATTATAAGTAAATTAGTGCGTCTCATATTCATATATCACTATGTCTAGTGCTTTTGCTAGACATGAAGTTTATTTTACTTCTGTTCCTGTTCCCGATTTTCCTCTATTACAGTTATTTACCGCGCCGAATCTTTTACGACAGCTGTAAACTTATATCAACTTCCAGACGCATATACGCGTTTACGACACGGGTTAGAAAAACGCATATACGCGTCGGTGACAGCGGCAAATATTTTGAGTCAATATTTATTTTATTGTCTATGAATACATTTTTTTTAATGAAACAATATGGTCATATTACTCTCTCTCTTTATAATAGAAATGTATTTTTAACAGTTTTTCCAATCAAGTCAAATTTAAGACCTGGCAATACATAACTTGTTTTAAAACGATATTAAAGCTCGCACCATCCTGTTTTAGGCGGAGGCCAAATAAGACCTTGTTAAGGTCAAGTTAGGGTATAATTTACCTTTGAAAAAAACTTCTCTAGACGCAGACCCATTGCCAAAAAGATCTTATTCGGATCAAATTAGGGTATAATTTACAAAAACTCTCAGCGTTCTGCGTTCAGTAAGTATGGTATTGCGTCATCAATACTGACGTCACCAAGGAATCCGACGAAGAATACGTCTTCTAAGAACGAAGCGGTGAAGGTTCTCAGAACAGGCAGCTGCAAGAGAAGGGTGGACACCCTGTCTTCATCAGGTTGGCACAGGGATTTCAAGGATCGTAGCACTTTTGTTTGGTAATCTTGCAGTTTGCGAGTTAGGAAGTCAGGCACGCCATCTGTGGGGAGAATCAACAAGTATTAAATGCGGCTGTGAATTCATTGAAATTTTACTGTGGTAATACGATGTACTGGCGATAGCTGTTGTTTCTATTTGAACAAACTAAGATGCTCTATACAGATAAATACAATTTAAGTGTCTGTTTGTAATTCCATAATAACAGCTTTTCACTAAATGCATGTGAAAGTATAATTAAGGATATAAAGGATTAAAAAGGATTTTTTTTTATTATTTTGTCTTTCTGTCTGTTAGTTCGGGCAAATGTCCGAAACGGTTGGACCGATTTTAAAGGGCTTATTTCACTGGCGGATAGCTAATGTAATTTAAGCTAATGTAAGGAGTAATTTAAGCTACTTTTATTTGAAACTAGCTGTGCCCCGCGGTTCACCCGCGTAGATTTAGTTTCTTCCTTATTGTCGCGCAACCCTAATATTCTTAATAAATAAAAGTAGCCTAAGTTACTCCTTAAAAAATCAGCTACCTACCAGTGAAAGTCCCGTTAAAATCCGTCCAGCCGTTTCAAAGATTACTCGGAACAAACAGACAGACAGACAGAGAAAATTATAAAACTTGCTTTTTTAGTGTCAGTAGCGTGTACTTTCATATGCATTTAGTGAAAAGCTGTTATTTTGGAATTACAAACACACTTCAATTGTATTTATCTGTATAGATGTATAGATAAAAACATTAGGGTTCCACGGGTCGCCATTGAAATGACCTCTAGACGGATTCTGTGATGGCTTGTGGATATTTATTTTTTATTATATCTTAGTGTTGACATATAATTGAAGGTATATTGTACCTGGTGAGAAGAGACATAGCGCCCTGAGATGAGCATACTCGTGGTCAGTGATCCTCAGCCGTTCGAGGGCGGCGGTCGCTTGTTGTAGACGAGCCAACGCCCCCACCACTTCTGCTATACGCTCGTCTGAGTAGTCCCACACTGATACCTGATGGACATTAATAGTACAAATATAAGTTTACAACAAGCTGAGGGTGTTATGCGAGTTTTTCACTGCTGCCGTTGACGTAAACGCAGACTTGTATGCAATTTAGGAACAAATCGCACGAAATGATACACTTATTTAGACGCCATGCGTATATACGAGATTGTAAGTGGCCCCGAAGTTATGTCAGTAAGGATACGTCAACATGAAACCGGTCATGACGAAAAAAGTTTTATATTTGTCAAATTATAGGCATTTAAAAAAAACTAAAATATTCTACGCTCTCTGACGGCATTTTAACTTACCACAAATCATTATCATTAAAATTCATGCCCCTGAATTACTTGAAGAGCTGACTGAAATATTTGTGCCTGACAACTACACACGCGCCAGGGAGCACAGGCTGTTTTCAAGATCTGCAGGTCGCGATAAAAGTAGCCTAAGTTACTCCTTGAAACATCAGCTACCTGCCAATGAAAGTTCCGTCAAAATCCGTCCATCCGTTTCGGAGATTACCCGGAATAGACAAACAGACAGACAGACAGAAAAAAATATTTAAACTTGGTTTTTCAGTGTCTATAGCGTGTACACTTTCATATGCATTTAGTGAAAATTTTTATTTTGGAATTATAAACAGTTATACACACTTACATTTTATTTATCTGTGTATATGTATAGATGTATAGATCTGTATAGATTAGGGTTCCGCGACAATAAGGATGAAACTAAATCTACGCAAGTGAAACCGCGAGGCACTAGTGTTGAATAAAATAGTTTTTGGTTTGACTTTGACTTCAGGTTGAATAAAATAGTTATTGGTTAGATTTAGACCTCAGGTAATGGTTCGTGCGTGGTGTCCTTGGCGGGTCCCAGCGCGCGCTGGCGCAGCTCGGCCTGCAGGTGCGCGCCCAGCGCGGGCAGCAGCGCGCCCAGCCCCAGCCCCGCCCCCAGCTGGCCCAGCCCCAGCACGAACAGCTCCGGCCAGCACTTCTTTAGCAACGTCACTTGGATCTCGAAACTGGAACGTTCAACGGTTTCATTGAGGAAAGGGTGCTTCTTAGTAGGTGTAGGTGTTATATGGACACTTTTTACCGATTATGATTCGGTGTCAACGTAATAGATGGCGAGTCCATGTCCTCTAAGGCGCTTAACAATCCTTGAATTATTTCGCCTAATGATGATTAGTTCAGAGGCGATTTGTGCAGACTATCGAACAATTATTAACGAATTGGGTTTTAAATATTGCAATAATATGGTATATGGCTTTTTTTTTTAGGACATGATCTCTCGCATAAGGTAGGGGAGAGTTACCTCCACTGCTTAACCGGACTATAGGGGGACCCGAGGGCCTCCAGCCGAGCTTAAACTTAAATACTAAGCGCCACAGCTAAGGGCGCCCTGGTGCGGGGCTCGGACCTCGGCTTAGGGCGTTGCTGGGGGATGAGGAAGGGAGCTGGATCTGAGTTGTATTATTTAGGGACATGTTTCAGGCTAATGGCTCGGCGTGCGCCGGCCCTAGCAGAGGACGGGGGGGACGATGACGTAGAGTTCGCGACGAGCCTCGCCGGCGAGGACGGAACAATGGTCGGATTGGTGTGTGCTTTTGAGACATTGCTTGCTGAAGCAATGTGATATCGTCGTCAGGGTCCAGGAGAACGTGCCTCGGACGGCGTCGGGAGGAGATACGAGATGAGGTATATCGGGCGGCCGATACGATTAGTGGGTTCGGATGTTTTTCGGCAGATTCGAAAAAGCGCTTAGAGGCTCTTTTCATGAACTGCTCGATGGTGGGAATTTTGAAGTCTACATGGAGTTGACTATTGCGAACATACCACGGGACGCCCGCGGCCTTTCGCAAGAATTAGTTTTGGAGGCAGGCCTCGCCCGTGATCTAGTTAGTATATATAGTTACGGTAGAGGTGCGGCGGGCGGCACGGCGAGCAGCCAGCGGGCGAGGGCGGCGAGGAGGCGGGCGCCGCCCGGCAGGCCTCGCCCGTGATCTAGTTAGTATATATAGTTACGGTAGAGGTGCGGCGGGCGGCACGGCGAGCAGCCAGCGGGCGAGGGCGGCGAGGAGGCGGGCGCCGCCCGGCAGGCCTCGCCCGTGATCTAGTTAGTATATATAGTTACGGTAGAGGTGCGGCGGGCGGCACGGCGAGCAGCCAGCGGGCGAGGGCGGCGAGGAGGCGGGCGCCGCCCGGCAGGCCTCGCCCGTGATCTAGTTAGTATATATAGTTACGGTAGAGGTGCGGCGGGCGGCACGGCGAGCAGCCAGCGGGCGAGGGCGGCGAGGAGGCGGGCGCCGCCCGGCAGGCCTCGCCCGTGATCTAGTTAGTATATATAGTTACGGTAGAGGTGCGGCGGGCGGCACGGCGAGCAGCCAGCGGGCGAGGGCGGCGAGGAGGCGGGCGCCGCCCGGCAGGCCTCGCCCGTGATCTAGTTAGTATATATAGTTACGGTAGAGGTGCGGCGGGCGGCACGGCGAGCAGCCAGCGGGCGAGGGCGGCGAGGAGGCGGGCGCCGCCCGGCAGGCCTCGCCCGTGATCTAGTTAGTATATATAGTTACGGTAGAGGTGCGGCGGGCGGCACGGCGAGCAGCCAGCGGGCGAGGGCGGCGAGGAGGCGGGCGCCGCCCGGCAGGCCTCGCCCGTGATCTAGTTAGTATATATAGTTACGGTAGAGGTGCGGCGGGCGGCACGGCGAGCAGCCAGCGGGCGAGGGCGGCGAGGAGGCGGGCGCCGCCCGGCAGGCCTCGCCCGTGATCTAGTTAGTATATATAGTTACGGTAGAGGTGCGGCGGGCGGCACGGCGAGCAGCCAGCGGGCGAGGGCGGCGAGGAGGCGGGCGCCGCCCGGCAGGCCTCGCCCGTGATCTAGTTAGTATATATAGTTACGGTAGAGGTGCGGCGGGCGGCACGGCGAGCAGCCAGCGGGCGAGGGCGGCGAGGAGGCGGGCGCCGCCCGGCAGGCCTCGCCCGTGATCTAGTTAGTATATATAGTTACGGTAGAGGTGCGGCGGGCGGCACGGCGAGCAGCCAGCGGGCGAGGGCGGCGAGGAGGCGGGCGCCGCCCGGCAGGCCTCGCCCGTGATCTAGTTAGTATATATAGTTACGGTAGAGGTGCGGCGGGCGGCACGGCGAGCAGCCAGCGGGCGAGGGCGGCGAGGAGGCGGGCGCCGCCCGGCAGGCCTCGCCCGTGATCTAGTTAGTATATATAGTCACGGTAGAGGTGCGGCGGGCGGCACGGCGAGCAGCCAGCGGGCGAGGGCGGCGAGGAGGCGGGCGCCGCCCGGCAGGCCTCGCCCGTGATCTAGTTAGTATATATAGTCACGGTAGAGGTGCGGCGGGCGGCACGGCGAGCAGCCAGCGGGCGAGGGCGGCGAGGAGGCGGGCGCCGCCCGGCAGGCCTCGCCCGTGATCTAGTTAGTATATATAGTCACGGTAGAGGTGCGGCGGGCGGCACGGCGAGCAGCCAGCGGGCGAGGGCGGCGAGGAGGCGGGCGCCGCCCGGCAGGCCTCGCCCGTGATCTAGTTAGTATATATAGTCACGGTAGAGGTGCGGCGGGCGGCACGGCGAGCAGCCAGCGGGCGAGGGCGGCGAGGAGGCGGGCGCCGCCCTCGCAGGCCGCGTGGAGCCTGAGCTGGGGCGGCGCGGCGCCCGGGAGAGTGATCTGGAGGCTCAGCGACTCCGCTGTGCTCAGGATCGAACCGCATTCCGCTGGACAAACGACTCACTGGTTCATTTCACGACACTGGCATATAATTCATGTTAAATGTAACACAGCCTTAAGCCTATCCGGAAATATAAAATAGAATAGACTTTATGTAATTTAAAAAAATATATATCTTTTGATCAAAGTCCGGCAGAGTCATAACTCCCAACGTCTTCTTCTTACAGAAAATTTGGGCTGATTGTGGATTGATCTGATTATTATACCTCGACACAAGCTAATCGGGCGGCTCCGAATATCGATAAATCCATTTCTTGAAATATATATGAGTAATATAATACCTTCGTTTTGTTGTGTATCAGCGGTGGCGTGCAAGGCAGCCAGCGGTACCTCGGGGGGAGTCGCGCCGTACGCCGATTGTAAGTACTCGTTTATTGCACCTGACCACAAATATTATACATATCATCTATATATAAATAAAATTGAAGTATCTGATTGTCAGAAAATGCATATGGAAGCATGAAAAACCAATTTAAAAACAGGTGAATTGTCAACCGGGACCGACGACGTGCTCTGTGAGGCACGGAGAGAACTCGAGCGGTCACCCATCCAACTACTCGAGTTACCGACCGGGCCACGAGCTCTACGTATGTATCTAATAATATCTATACAGATAAATAAAGTTGAAGTGTCAGTTTGTGATTCCAAATTAACAGCATTTCACTGAATGCATATGAAAGTATACACGATACAGAATTAAAACAATTTTTTTTTAATTTTCTCCAACGACCAATTGTAACGGGACTTTAACTGGCACGTAGCAAATTTTACAAGGAGTAACATGGGCTACTTTTATATTAAAAAAACATTGGGGATCCGCGGATCACCCATGGAATGAAAGTATGTCTCACCGAACTGTCCCATTTTGAAGAGGTTCTTTGCGAGTTGTGTCTGCAGCATGAGATGCTGGCGACGGGCACTCTCCGCTTCACCCGACCCACCGCCCAAGTACGGCGACACTGTAAAAAGATAGACACATAAGAAATTAATAACATAAGGCGCTTTCGCATTACACGATAACGGTAACGACTCGATGTCTCGAGAGGAGCTCGTGGCACAGTTGCTATTGCGCATATCATTCGATCAGTGAAGTTAAGCAACCATACGCCTAGCCAGTAGTTGGATGGGTGACCGCCCGAGTCCCCTCCGTGCCTCAGTGAGCACGTTAAGCTGTCGGTCCCGGTTGCCAATTTAAAATCCTTGGCAATCGTTACAGGTCAGTCAGAGGCCTAAGAGTCTGACAACTGGTTTAACCCAGATTGCCGATTTGCCTGATTTGAAAAAGGGGTTGCGA
Organism: Watsonalla cultraria; assembly: GCA_964035505.1. Classification (NCBI taxonomy): domain Eukaryota; kingdom Metazoa; phylum Arthropoda; class Insecta; order Lepidoptera; family Drepanidae; genus Watsonalla; species Watsonalla cultraria. The sequence goes on along the minus strand of OZ037734.1, from coordinate 6,935,767 downwards.
AGGTCAGATGGCAGTCGCTTCGTATAAAAATCTGGTGATCAGCCACATCGGGTTGAATCAAGTGCCGATCCCAAATACATGGGATTAAGGCCAGGGAGATGATGGTAACGACTCGATATCGTCGGAGTGGTTAATAATTTTTGGTTAGTTAATTAAGGTACCTTGGTTTCCTTTAAAAGCGACGGCGGCCGCCAGAGCGAAGTTGATAGCAGGCGCCGCGGGGGACACCGCACCGAACGCATCACTCGGCTCTTCTTTAGGATTCACCTAATTTATATAAACATACATACATCAATATCCTCACGCCTGTATTCCCCGATAGTCAAAGTCAAAAATATCTTTATTCGATTAGACTTTATACAAAGCACTTTCAAATCGTCAGAATGACACTATTTACAGGATTATACATGCTACCGCCAGGTTCGGAAGGTGGCTTTTACTGAGAAGAACCTGGAAAGAAACTCAGTAATTACTCTTTTCAAAAATATTATACGATTAAAAAAAACCTAAATAAATCATTTGAGAAATGTAAGCCCATGGACACAGATGCAATGCACAAATGTCGATAAAATTAACATTAAGAAAAGTCTAGTACTTCTACTTATATCTAAAAGCGTAGTTTGAGATGACCAACCCCCACAAGCAGCACCTGTTCACAAGTATGACGAGAATGCCAGCCATAGATAGCGTAGGCAGAGGTGTTGTAATAACAACACTCACTTTCACACAAAATGATTTAGTGCCAACGTGACAGATGGTGAGTCTATCGCCATCTCTACACGTCTTTTGAATTCTCAGACATATGCAGGTTTCCTCACGATGTTTCCCTTCACCGTAAATCACGTCGTGTGAAATCACTGCACATAGGTTTTTAGAAAAACAAATTCGTACAGGCCCCGCTGGGATTCGACTGGCGTCGTTTGCGTAACGGCTTATATATAAAAATATTAAGAGTGTAATTATCTCACCGGTCCCTGTCCAGTAAGCCCCAGCAGCTTGGAGTAGGCCACTTGTCTGTCGGAGAGCGCCTCGCGGTCCCCCTTACTCTTGTCCACGATGGGCTTTCTCTCGTGCTGGACCGCTGGCGGAGACACGGCAAGAATTACTGCTCAGCTTGTGGTTACGTTACACTTCTACATGGTTAGATAGATGCATTGACGATGGGTGGGTGATATAAAATAATAGGGTGAGCCTATTACATGGTACTATAAGTACACCTTCGGAAAATATAGACTTGAGCATTATGTTGGTATAACAAATGTATGCATAACTTATTCTTCTTTTAAATATCTACATAATATAAGCTTTTCACAATTGTGAATGGTGATGTCTTTTTTTGAACATGTAATCCAGAATCTACTTATTTAAAGCTTTATTGAACACTAGGATTACACAAGTAGGACACAATATACAATAACTTACAATCAGCAGTCTTATTGCACATGTCTCTTCCAGAGATTATCTGATGATTTGCTGGTATGGAACATTAGTAAGTCTTTGTACAACAACTACCAAATCTTCTTTCTCGAATATTTGACCTGATGTGGGGTAGCATACCCCCTCAAAATTTCTTTTGTCACATAATTGACCTGCACATCCTAAGGCACACTTTAGGCCCTGGTAAGGCACTTATGAAAGTCGAGAATTTACCACTGATGAAGTACCCTCTATTAGCCCTTGATGCATGATAATGCTGGTACTCACAGTCGCTCCTCATGCCACAAGCAAGGCACTTCTGCAGCCGACAGTACTGGCAGCGGTTGCGATGGTGCTTCGTCACCTCACAGTTCATGCTGCCCCGGCACTGGTAGCCCAGCTTCTTGCGTATTGATCGCTTGAAGAACCCTTTGCAGCCTGTGGACATAACACAACATAATTATGTATGGATATCATACAAGACACATGCTCACGCCTGCATTCCCCAAAGGGGTAAGCAGAGGCGTAGTAATAACAACAGTCAAATTTAAATGAATATGACTAAGTACCAACATCACAGAGGGTGAGTTAGGGTCTTTGAGAACCAAAGCAGAAAGCTATTACAGTTGAATAGATGTCAGCTTAGGCAATGCACGGGAATACACTTGTGTTGTGTGTTTGTGTGAGTGTTTATGTTTGTATGTGTATCTTTACCAAGACGTACATACCTACGCCGCAACACATAGGTATGTACTTAACCTGCCTACCTACCTACTTATTGTTTATGCCTACCCCACTGAAAATCCAATGCACGCCCCTGCATCAGAAAATTAATTGGCAGCTGTGTGGGGTACGGCATATATACTTCATAATAAACTTACATAACAAGATACTAAGAGCTTAATATAATATAATGTTCAATAAGTAGTTGACTACAAACCTTCACAGCTGATAGCACCATAATGTCTGCCGGAGGCCCTGTCTCCGCACACAATGCACAGTTCCAATCCTCCCACATCACTGGCTGTACTGAATTTCATCTCCAACTGGTCCTGCCCCTCCATGTCCCTGGAAATTAAAAAAAAGACATTAGCTAAGAGTTTTTAAATGGCAATTTAATTTTTTTTATTATTAGGTACAGACAATGAGGCTAAATCTGTAAAGATAAATAATATTGAATTGTTTGTGATATGAAAATAACATAATAATATGGTACATAGATTAAATGATCAATAAAAAAAAAACACTGTCTGGCTAATCTCTTGATCGGCTGGACAAATTTTATCGGGAATTTCACTAGCAGATAGCTAATTGTACAAAGAGAGAAGGCTACTTTACTTTTTTTTTTTATTAAAAAAAGAACATGGTACTTTCGAGGGCTACCTATGAAATTAAGTCTACGCAGCTAAAACCGCGGGGCACGACTTGTGTTTATTTAAAGTTCATCTAGATTATCGCTTTGTCACCAAAATTGATAAGAGTGGGCAGCGACCTTACCTACCTTTCACTAACTATACTCGTGGTAATTTAACCATTACGCTTCACTACGATATATGTACACGTTTGCATTTTAAACGATGGCGGAAAAGAAAAAAACGATGAACTCAGATGAATTATTATGACGCTGAGCTCACTGGACTGAAAAATACGTGAATGAACAGTTATGTACTTACTTGTGGTAAAACACCTTGAACACTTTTTGTCAAAGCGTTTGTACAATGTTTTCACGTGTTACAAGTATATGTTATAAATATTTCTGGGTAACATCTAGTTTGATTAAATAGAACTCATGTGTTAAAATGGAAAAAGAAATAAATCTAACACAAACAAAATGCACCACGCACATCACAATACAAAATTAATTTACAAGATTGAATGTATGATTTGAACGAGAATGAAAGAGTTCAATGTATAGAAATGTGATTATTGTATGACTGAGAAAAATGTACTATACTCACGTACGTCTACTGTACTGTAAATTAGAAACAGTGACCTTTTCTTTAACTTTGAGTAGAATTTAGTCACAGAACTTGACTTCAATATCTTCTTTATTTAATTGTGCATCGTGGAAAAATATTAATATACTATTCTATAAAAAAAACTATTTACTTTTAACAAAACGCGTTGAACGATTAGTTAGTTCAGTTTGAAAAATAGTGTTTGTGTCAAAGTCAGCTGCTCAAAAATCAAAAATGTCATGCATGTCACGACATGACTGACAGGCAAGTGACAGCTACCGCATGTGGTTTGTTTTGTGTTGTGTGTCTAACTCAACCTATCTTTTAAGTTTATTGTATGGAAACTTTATCAAAATTTATTCTGTAGAGCTTATAACTTAAACCATAATGGCTTGCACTGAAATCGAGAATATTTTAAACAAGTTTAATGATTATACCGAGAAACCTGTGAAGTTTTTAACTGTACAGAGTGACCGAAAGGACGATATAAAAACCTTGGTTAAATCACTATACGATTACACGAAGGCTCAAGAGAAGAATGTGAAAAGAGAGAAGAAAGGTGCCTTACCTAAACTGATCGTCGAGGACTTTGACGAAGAGCAAATATGGCAACAAATTGAGCTCCAAAACTCTGAATGTTGGGACCACCTTGTATGGGAAGTTGCCAATAATATAGCTGCTAAAGATAGCCTGATATTTCCAGTATCGACTTCAGGGGGCAGTGAAGACGATGGGAATGATGAGAGTGATGACAACCCCATGTCTGAAGATGAAACTCAAGATGAAAATGATAAGGTATCAAGTGCCATGATCCAAAAGAAACCGGCTTCTAAGCCAAAGAGCATGAAACCGAAGAGGGTGAAATCTTCAATAGTTGACGATGAATTTTTCAATCTAAAAGATATGGAAAAGTTTTTGTTAAAGGAAGAAAAGAATGAGGGTAAGACACCTGATGCTAACAGTGATGAAGAATCTATAGATATGTTCGAGGACATTGAAGATGATGATGATGGCTCTGACGAAGAAGTGGAACGCAAGGATGTCATGTACAATGACTTCTTTGACCGAGATGATGGGGATGACTATGAAAATGACCCTAATGATGAAGATATGCAGGATTCTGAGTATGATGATGATCAAGAAATGAATGATGATGGAGCTCCATCTGAAAGGGATGATAAACATAATAAGAATAGCAAAAAAGTAAGGTTTGCACAAGAATCGTCAAATGATGAAGATGAGAGTACTCCTGTTAATGATAAAGTCAATAATGCTTTGGTTAATGAAAAGAAATCAGAGTTTGAACTTCGTCAGCAGCGGTTAAAGCAAACCATAGATAGATTAGAGGATAAGACCATGAAAGAAGCACCGTGGCAACTCAAAGGAGAAGTTGATGCTACAAGACGTCCGCAAAACTCTTTACTTCAAGAAGTTGTGGACTTTGATTTAACGTCTCGTCCTCCGCCAATCATTACAGAGCAAACTACAATTACTTTAGAAGACATAATAATGCGCAGAATCAAAGACAAGGCTTGGGACGATGTTGTTAAGAAAGAGAAACCGGTAGATGATCAATTGAATTTCCGTAAGAAGGAAATCATTGATCAATCAAAAAGCAAATTAAGTTTAGCTCAAGTGTACGAAGCTGAGTATTTGAAGCAGAAGCAGGCGCTATCTGGTGATAATGAAGAAGAGAAAGAGCCAGAAAGTCATACAGAAATAAGAGATGCTATGAACAAGTTGTTTGCTAAACTTGACGCATTATGCCACTATCATTACACTCCTAAAGCACCTCAAGCCGAGGTTAAAATAGTAACAAATACTCCAGCTATTTCAATGGAAGAGGTGGCACCTGTAGCTACTAGCGATGCAACATTACTTGCACCCGAAGAGGTTAAAAAGAAGAACAGAGGAGACTTAATGAGTAAGGAAGAGAGGTCACAGACCGACAAAAATAGAGAAAGAAGGAAAAAGAAGAAGCTGCAGAAAGGAAAGGGGAAAGTGGAGAAGGTTACTAATCACAGGAACACAAAGATGGGAGTGGAAGCAAATGACAAGTCATTGAAGACATCTAAGGCATTCTTCCAACAGTTGAACGATGATTCTACAAGCTTGTTGAAGAAAGGAAAACGTAATGTTAAGAATAAAGGACAATAAAATGCATTGATTTAGTTGTTTTTTAATTAATTTGTTTTTTATTCATTAAAACTACCCCCATTTGGTTAAGGACAGATTCTTTGAAAAGAAGATTTGTGTAGACCTACAGTTATGAGCGCTAGACAAAGTAACATTCTCTGGCGCTTGCGCTAATAGAAACGATACAAAATATATGGGAATGACATAAATCAGTCACGTGGCATATACTTCCCGTACATTTTGCATCGTTTCTACTAGCGAAGCGTGAGGATTTTATTTGCGTCGCGCCATACAGACAGACAGACACATAAAATTACTACTTGTATGCGCATACAAGGTCAGCGCTTATAACTCTTGAAGGCATCTATAAGGTCATACAAAGTAGGTATTTATTTTAACATTGAGTGGTTGAGCTGAAATACACGTCATCATGACACCCCTTGTGGTGAGAAAGTAAATATTCAAGCAATTTTATGATACGACGAAAGTTTATTTCACCGAAGATAATAATATTAGTCAGACTGGGTTCGATACCCGGGTCGGTTCAAATAATATTTGGTTTTTCCATCAGTAGTTTAATTTCCGAGTTGCAGCGAGTATGGATAGTAATATCAATAGGTTCGTCCCCAATTACATGAACTGCATAAATGTGGGTTAGGATACTTTCCGAATCCGGTGTCAAAATTTATAATAATGTATAGTATAATTTTCTCTGTCGTTCTGCCATTTTCAAAGTGCCTAGGTAAGTACTTTGTAGGAAGTTTGATCAAATACTGATATATAGAATATTGTTTTTTTGTTTGAATTTTTAGTAGGTAGCTACACCTCTGCCTACCCCTTCGGAGAATACGGGTATGAGCGTAATTGAACTATTTACGTAGATTTTTACTAAATAATTTTCTAGACTGCTATTTCACTACGTATTGCTTCCAGCAATCCATTTAATTTAAAGGCAGACACAGTAGGTACAACAAAAGCTGTAGGTATTATGAGATCAGCCTGTCTAACATTTGAGGCGATACCAATTCAGGGCTTGCACAGCACTGCAATCCCACAAAGTGCCGGCTTTAGAACTAACCCGTTTCGTAACGGCCTGGCTGTAATTAGCGCTTGAAAAACCCGGCGATATGGCGCGCGACGAATCGAAATTACATTCAGCTAAGAGCGTGTGGATGTGCTTCTTTTAGGTACAGGGAATTACCCTATCGGGGCCCCTAGGCAATACAATCCTCGCGGCTCCATTCCGTTACCAATACATCATTTTTAAAATATATATTTTACCTCCTTGAAGACCTCGTGATACCACAGTGGACCACAGTTGCTATTGCGCATATCATTCGATTAGCGAAGTTGTTGGATAGGTGACTGCCCGTCTTCCCCCCATGCCCCGGAAAGCAGTAATATCTTTGTCAAATGTTACAGGTCAGTTGCAGGCCTAAGAGAGTCTGACAACTGGCTTAACCAGATTACGGATTCCTCGTAAAAAGGGGCGCTCCAATTGCCCCAAGTATAGCTCTTAACATGTTTTTACGTTGAAGACACCTGCGTATTATCCTAATTTTGTATGGGAACGTTAAAAGTCACCCTAAGTGAGTGTAGGAAGTTTTACGTCTCCATAGAAAAAAGTACTAATTGCAAGGTCAAGCGACGACGTTCGAACGTGTCAATACCTATTCTGGGGGCACTGTACCTTAGTTGCACAATTCGCTAGGCTCCCAGTTATTTACAGCCAAGTGTTACCAAGTAAAATATAAAATGTCTTCGTCTGTATTTCGTAGCTGCAATGGCTGTGCCTATTGCAGCGCGCTACAGCCCGAAGTCACCGTATAACATTCGCCGTTACTTTTTACTTTTACAGTTCAAATGTTAAATACTTTGGTTATTAACAAACACAGGCACATAAGTGTGTATCTACAAGATGCGTATGTTTAGATACATTCCGAAATAGATATATAATTATACATACTAAGATTTTGAGTCTAGGAATTACTTAAGCAATGTGATGACATATAAGATAGGTACTGGCGTCTTTGCAAGCATAAAAAAAAGTAGTTAATTTCTTATATTAATCATATATATTAGAAAACAGATTAGGGTTCCATGATATGCCTCTCTTACCGCATAAATCCAATCAATGATTTACTTGGGTTTATGATGTTCTCTTGTTATTGATGGTAGATCATTGATCATCATGAATAAACTAAGATCTGGTTGTTTAGAATTTTAAGTATTTAGAATTTTAAGTATTTAAGTATTTAAATTATTTTTACTAACAATAAGAAGTTCTCAGACGTCGTTTAGTTGGAAACTCGTAAATGTCTTCACAAATAAGAAAGCGCCTAATATACTAGAATGTCGCGCGCTTACTACAAATTGCTGTTAGGTTTTTTGCAGGCGCAACCTTTTTTTTCAATTATGTCTTGCGTTTTGTAAAATGGATTGTGCCTTTTGCTGTTTAATTCAAAGCTGAAACAATATTTAAATTGACAAGTAGTTAGTACAAGAAGAATATCAGACTGTACCTTCACTTCACAGAAGATCGTAGCCAAATAGTAGACTGGGTAGTTAAATTCCTGCAGCGAGTAAGATCACAAGTGCCTCATGAAGAGTGGTAAAAAGAGGGGTTGGTGCTGTGATTACTACAGTAGAACTCTTTCGTGTTCATTATGTTGGCTTAACGACCAGTAGGCCTAGACAAAGTATCTTATCTTGTGGAAATGGCATAAATCAGTTACGTGACATATGTCATTTATCGTTTATACATATTAGGAGAATGAGGATAATGTTACAATGTCTACAGCCCCCGATTGACTGGAATTATCGCACAGCCTAACCAGCTGGTCCTACAGACATGAAATTTGACAAGTGTGTTCTTGGTGAGATGTAAGTATAGATTAACAAAGGATTTTTGGAATTTCAATCCTTGTGGGAATGAAAAGCGTGTTGAAAGGTTGTATGTTAAATCTTACTGCGAAGCTAACACGTAGGTAACGTAAAAGCTTACCATTATAAGAGCGAAGAGTCTGATGGCTATGAAACCTTGTCGTAGTTTTCTCATACCGTAATTTCAATTTCTCGCATCGTAACCATTAAACATTGTAAAATTAAATATAATACTGTTATCATTTAACGTTGTAAATTATTTGTAACCGACTTCATAAACAAATTGGTGCCAAATATAGCATAAAATTCGGTGTCAAACACCAACTTCAAAAGTTAAAAAAGTAGTTTTTTTGTTTGCATTGAATAGGCTCCGAAAGGCTACTTGACCGATCTTGACAATTCTTTCGGCAATGGATAGCTACATCATCAGTGAGTAACATAGGCAATATTTTATCCCCGTAGGCAACGGTAGCTACGCAGGTGAAACCGCGTGACGGCCGCTATTGTGATATAATACTGTAACCATTGTAAACTGTTTTTGTAAAGAGTAATTGTTGAGTTTCTTGCCGGGTTCTTCTCTACAAAAGCAACCTTCCGAACCCGGTGGTATCATTTATAATCCTGTATAATGTTTTTGTGTCTTTCTGGTGAAAGTATTTTGTAAGAAGGTTTAACCAAATAAAAGTATTTTGAATAGTGTGAAGACATTTTAATGGGATAGACGCGTGCGTAGTGCAGCCTGCTAGCATTTTAATTGCCATGACTATTGATTGGCGGCACTGCGTTAAGTTTTTGTTCTCATCTATATGCAACTCTTACATATTCATCTCTCTTATGATCTGATGGGTAATTAAGGGGTCCGAGGTATATCTATTATAAAAATATAAGGAAGAGAATGGCCTTTTTGCATGCTACAATAAATTAAACAACCGTTAAGCACGTGGTGTGAAATCAGTGCACATACGTTTATCTAAATATATATAACTCAAAGTTGACTGACTGACTGACATGGTGATCTATCAACGCACAGCCCAAACCACTGGACGGATCGGGCTGAAATTTGGAATGCAGGTAGATGTTATGACGTAGGCATCTGCTAAGAAAGGATTTAGATTAATTCTACCCCCAAGGGGATAAAATAGGGGATAAAAGTTTGTATGAAACTAAATTTACACGGGTATCACTGCGGGGCACAGCTAGTTCAGTATAAGTACCTACTGGTTTGCATAAAATTAGGAAAATAGATTACACACTCAATTCGATACTTACAATGAGAGGGTGCCTACATAATTCGTGGCGAATTCCATAGTTATAAGCTACATATAGGACACATTTTGTAGTGAAGTGATTTAAGAGTTGATATGAGGTGCAGACAGGGGGCCTGCCGCGGCGGGCCGTTGCGGGATCATTGCGGACGATGCGGCCCGCCGCCCGCAAGCAGCGATTTAATCCCGCGGCAGCAGTCGGTCACAAATTTATAATTTGTACAATTACCCGCGCCGAGACTTTGGTGCGCAGAGCTTTGTGATTCACAGAAGCGCCACAGTTTAAATACAAGCTCTCGCAAAGGTGTATTTATACTGTGGAATCGATTTGAGATAGTTACTTTCTAAACGTCAGAATGACATTTTTAACCGACTTATCAATTGAGCTGTATGTTTTTTTTAATATTTTTTACCTTAGAACTTTTGACTGGGTGAACAGATTTCGATAATTCTTTTGTTATTTGAAAGATGATGTTTTCCAAGTGGTCCCATTTTAGTTTGGTTCAGTTCTGTAGTGGCATCTATGAGAACTCGAGGGGAACCTTCGAAAATCTTAACGGCGACTAGTGCATTAGTTAATTATTTTCGTTAAGTATTTGAAGCACTACATTTAATGAAGGTGGGGTCGATCTGATGATGGAGCCGAAAGACAGTCGGAGGAACTTCTCAACGATTGACAGTATCTAGTGTTAGGGCTTGATTGATTTGTATTAATGATAACTTTAAACCTAAGTGGGATGTAGGTATGCGAAAATAATCTTACTTACTTTTGAAGTCGGTGCCAAATGTAGCATCAAACTCGGTATCAAACACATAGGTATAATTTCTCAGAAGTATAATAGCAAAAAGCGAGCCGTGGTGGCCTCGGGGTTAGAGCAGTCGCCTGCTATGCAAGCGACGCAAGTTCGAATCCCAGCGGGTCCTGTACCGATGAGTTTTTCTAAAAAAACTTATGTACAGTGATTTCACATCACGTGCTTTACGGCGAAGGAAAACATAGTGAGGAAACCTGCATATGTCTGAGAAATAATTCAAAGACGTATGTATAGTGCCTGAGACGGCGATGGAATCACCCTCTGTCACGTTGGCACTTAATCATATTCGGTGAAATGTGGGTGTTGAAAATTACAACACCTCTGCCTACCCCTTCGAGGAATACAGGCGTGAGCATGTATGTATAATACTAATATAGGTTTTAAGGTTTATTTAGGGTGTATCTACACGTTTCCTAAGGCACTAATACCAGGACAGCATGGAGCGTAGGAGCGCAGACAAATAAATTCAGTCGCAGATAAGCGCAGTATAAATCAGGCACGCCCGCGAGCTCCCCAAAAAATGCCTCCTGTACTTGTGGTGTCACTTTGTAGAACTACATCACATTGGGCTTAGTTGTGTATGTTGATTGATATTTTAACTATGTTTTCCATGTTTAGATGGAAGAAAGAAAATGGTTATGAATGGAGGAGAAATTAAAATTACTGCATAAAATTTGCTGGATGCGGCAAGCGAAAGACAGTGTGCTATGACGCTCATTCAAAGTTAAAGTTAAAAATATCTTTATTCGATTAGACTTTATACAAAGCACTTTCAAATCGTCAGAATGACACAATTTACAGGATTATACATGCTACCGCCAGGTTCGGAAGGTGGCTTTTACTGAGAAGAACCTGGCAAGAAACTAAGTAATTACTCTTTTCAAAAATATTATACAATTAAAAAAAACAATATAAATCATTTGAGAAATGTAAGCCCATGGACACAGATGCAATGCACAAATGTCGATAAAAATTAGCATTAAGAAAAGTCTAGTAGTTCTACTTATATCCAAATACGTAGCTTGAGATGAGCAGCCCCCACAAGCAGCAACTATTCACAAGTATGACGAGAATGTCAACCATCGCCCTCCTCAACCATTATAGAGGGAAGTGAGCGACCCGTCATCCTGACGCCGCTGCAAGCAAAGGCATTAGGGAAGGCCTATGTCCAGCAGTGGACTAAGGTAGGTTGATGGTGATGATGATGAAATTTTTTGCAAAGATTATAGAGGTTATAGACTCACCCTTTATTGCATGGGACTTAAACTAACCTGGTAAAATGTGAGTGTACTATAAGAACACCTCTGCCTACCCCGTCGGGGAATACAAGAACAGGCGTGTATGCGTGTAGGCGTTATCTATACATCTATACATCTATATTTATACGTACAGATAATTAAAATTGAAGTGTCTGTTTGTAATTCCAAAATAACAGCTTTTCACTAAATGCATATGAAAGTATACACGCTACTGACACTAAAAAACCAAGTTTAAATTTTTGTTCTCTGTCTGTCTGTTTGTTCCGGGTAATCTCTAAAACGGCTGGACCGATTTTAACGGAACTTTCAGCGCACATAGCTGTGCGCCGCGGTTTCACCCGCTTAGATATAGTTTCATGCTTCATGTCGCGGAACCCTAATATTTTTGATAACTAAAAGTAGCCCAAGTTACTCCTTGAAACATTAGCTACCTGCCAGTGAAAGTCGGGTTAAAATCGGTCCAGCCGTTTCAGACATTTCCCGGAACAAACAGACAGACAGACGGACGGACAGATAGACAGAGATTTTTTTTTAAACTTGGCTTTTTATGTCAGTAGCGTGTATACTTTCATATACAATTAGTGAAAAGCTGTTATTTTGGAATTACAAACAGACACTTCAATTTTATTTATCTGTATAGATGTTACAGCTTACAAGAAAGAATATATCAAAAATTCAAAAGTGTCAGAGCATGCCGCCGCTGGGAAAATTGCAATTTGCCCCGAACATTAAAATGTTCTGGTGAAATTTGTGAATATTGGTTAGGAATTTATATTACGTGTTAGGAAGCGGTTTGCGACCCGTGGAGCGAGGGGGTTAGATGGGGTGAATGGAAGGCTTCGTCAATGTATAGCCTTCTTTATAAGGTTTGAGCAAGAGAGCCCAGGGGCCCAGCTCTTATTGCAATGATAATTCAGTTGTGCGACAGTGACAGATGTATGCACGTCACATACATCTGTCTCATAAATGAGTGAAACTATCATGGCAATAAGAGCTCATGGTAAGGCCCCTGGCGGCCGTGGGGTTTGAGCTGCTGCGCAATTTACTCCTTGTAACATTATCTATCTGCCAGTGAAAATCCCGTTAAAATCGGTTCAGGTGTTTCGGAGATTAGCCGAAACAAACAGACAGACATACAGACAGAGAAAAAATAAAAACAATGTTTTTTCTATGTCTGAAGGTACCGTGTATACTTTCATATGCATTTAGTGAAAAGTTGTGAAGATTTTAGAATTACAAACATACAACTCAATATAGTATGTAAGTATGTACATAATAATTTTTGATGTTTTTTTTTGTAATTATCATTATTTACTGTGTAATGAAATGTACATGATGCCAGCTGAGTTTCTTGCCGGTTCTTCTCAGAAGGCTAGTTTCCGAACCGGTGGCAAATTCCTCGACATTCATAAGTGCCTTACCAGGGCCTAAACTGAATAAATCATTTTCATTTTCATTAGAGATTACCTACTCGAAATTGTAATAATATTCTGGAAAAGATTATATATTTTAAATTGAATTGATTTATAATAGTACAGATATACAGGCAAATAAAAATTATGAACCCCAATTTGAAAGAGCAATTACCCAATAAAATCAAAGAGTATGTATATCGAGAACCATAACGCATTAAATTGAGTATTCTGTGCTAGTAAATGTTCGAATGCCCGCCGATAGATGGCGGTGGCGGCGTGTTATCGGAAATGGGGAAAATTAAAAAGAATAACGGCCAGAATCGCCGCCCTAGGCGACGCCGGTATTGCATTTTTGCCATCCTATATGGAAAACAATAATTTGTTTATCGCTTGTATGTAACGAACGTTTAATGCTTGCAACACTAGTGGGGTTTTAATTGCCAGTTAATATTTAAACGGACGATTTGTTTCCGACTTTTAAGGTTAATGTAGGTTTGTTCAATATCATATATTTTATATACTAATAAATTAAGCTGAAGACTGTTTGTTTGAAAATTATTTCAGTGTTAGATATATTCTATATATAGTGTTTATTCTATATCTATATTAGTGTATATTCTATATATATATTATATATATAGTGGTAAATTCTCGCCTTTCATAAGTGCCTTACCGGGGCCTAAACTGAGTAAATATTTTTCTTTTTCATATTCATTCAGAGCCGTGGTGGCCTCGGGGTTACAGCAGTCGCCTGCTACGCAAGCGACGCAAGTTCGAATCCCAGCGGGGCCTTTACCTATGAGTTTTTCTAAAAAAAAACTTATGTGCAGTGATTTCACACCACGTGCTTTACGGTGAAGGAAAACATCGTGAGGAACCCTGTATATGTCTGAGAAATAATTCAAAGACGTATGTATAGTGCCTGAGACGGCGATGGACTCATCCTCTGTCACTTTTTACCGAAGATGATAGAGTGCCAACGTGATAAATTCTTTCGTCTTTGAATTACAGGCCTCTCAGACATATGCAGGTTTCTTCACGATATTTTCCTTCACCGTAAAGCACGTAGTGTGTGATCACTGCACATAAGTTTTTAGAAAAACCCATTGATACAAGCCGTTGGGATTCAAACTTGCGTCGCTTACGTAGCAGGCGATTGATCAAGCCACCACGGCTCTTTAAACATTAAAATCGTAAAGAAACATCGAGACAGTATTCGACCGAATCTAATTCAATATAGTTAACTTGAAACTAAGTTAAAAACGGGGACTTAACGAACTGAAGTTGGGCGTTGGTCGTGAATGCTAAACGCTGCGATGTTAGCTTCCATAATATAATAACGTTACGTATGGAGGCTGTATATTAGATTTACTCTAACCTTCGGCTCCTTCGCAGACTACCGAAAGACTAGAGTTGATTTTAAAGGCTTATTCCGAGACATCCACAGCCCATAGATTTTGAAAAAAAAACTCGTACTTACATATGCTCACGCCTGTATTCCCCGAAGGGGTAGGCAGAGGTGTTGTAATTTTCAACAGCCTCATTTCACCGAATATGATTAAGTGCCAACGTGACAGAGGGTGAGTCCATCGCCGTCTCAGGCACTATACATACGTCTTTGAATTATTTCTCAGACATCAGCAGGTTTCCTCACGATGTTTTCCTTCACCGTATAGCTCGTGGTGTGAAATCACTGTACATAAGTTTTTAGAAAAACTCATAGTTCCTACTAATAATACCTAAACTCATAGTACCTAATATTTTTATTAAATAAAAGTAGCCGAAGTTACTCCTTGAAACATCGGCTACCTACCAGTGAAAGTCGCGTTAAAATCCGTCTAGCCGTTTCAGAGATTACCCGGAACAAACAGACAGACAGACAGAGAAACAGAGAAAAATTTTAAAACTTGGTTTTTAGCGTCAGTGTCGTGTATACTTTCATATGCATTTTGTGAAAATCTGTAATTTTGGAATTACAAACAGACACTTCAATTTTATTTATCTGTATAGATGTCGCCTTCTCTACCCAAACCAAATCCTAATCCGAATCATTTAAGCCAAATTAGCATAGTTCCTTATTATAATTTAGTTCGTAGCTCGTAGCTCCGTAGCAGTTGTAGACCTCACTACGGCGTAGCACTGCTACGAATCCCGTATTAGTTCATTGTAGGAATTAATTTGTTACGCTTTGATTTGTGACTGCTTAGCGAGGTTAATTAAAGATAAAATATATAATACCCACGTGGTTGCGCGGTTTCAATAGCTACCTGCCATGTGTGGGTGTAGGGTTTGAAATATAAGATGTATTTATTCAGTTTAGGCCCTGGTACTTTATATATGTACTTGTATGATAAATAATACACATAATGTCATCATCTCCCTGGCCTTAATCCCATGTATTTGGGGTCGGCACTTGATTCAACCCGATGTGGCTGATCACCTTATTTTTATACGAAGCGACTGCCATCTGACCTTCGCAACCCGTTTTTCGAGGAAAATCGGCAATCTGGGTTAAACCAGTTGTCAGACTTTCTTAGGCCTCTGACTGACCTGTATCGATTGCCAAAGATGTTAATTGGCAACCGGGACCGACGGCTTAACGTGCTCTCCGAGGCACGGAGGGAACTCGGGCGGTCACCCATCCAACTACTGGCTAGGCGTATGGTTGCTTAACTTCGCTGGTCGAATGATATGCGCAATAGCAACTGTGCCACGAGCTCCTCTGGCACGTTGATGACGTCCGCTAGTAGTTAATAATGATTAATTAGTAAGAAAATTAAAATTGTTATTAAGAAATAAGTATTGCGTATATATATTCACTAGCTGTGCCCCGCAGTTTCACGAGCGTAAATTTAGTTTCATACAAACTTTCATCCCTATTTTATCCCCTTGGGGGTAGGATTAAACAAAATCCTTTCTTAGCGGATGCCTACGTCATAACATGTACCTGCATGCCAAATGTCAGCCCGATCCGTCCAGTGGTTTGGGCTGTGCGTTGATAGATCACTATGTCAGTCAGTCAGTCAGTCTCCTTTGACTTATATATATTGAGATAATAAATAAAGCGTATCTAGTGATTTTGTGGAATATATTGTCTTTACTTAATCTGTAATTTAGTGATAGAATTTAGAAGCACGAATCCCAGCGGGGCCTGAACCAATGAGTTTTTCTAAAAACTTATGTGCAGTGATTTCACACCACGTTCTTTACGGTGAAGGAAAACATCGTGAGGAAACCTGCATATGTCTGAGAAATAATTCAAAGACGTATGTATAGTGCCTGAGACGGCGATGGACTCATCCTCTGTCACTTTTTACCGAAGATGATAGAGTGCCAACGTGATAAATTCTTTCGTCTTTGAATTACAGGCCTCTCAGACATATGCAGGTTTCTTCACGATATTTTCCTTCACCGTAAAGCCGTAAGTATGTATAGTGCCTGAGACGGCGATAGACTCACCATCTGTCACGTTGGCACCACTCCACCTATCCCTTCGCGGAATACGTATGTGATTATGAATATGTGAGCATATGTATGTATGTTTGGAGCTCACTAGTTAACATATTTTTTTACCAATAAGTTAAGTATATTTGTGATATTTTTTTAATTTATGTTCTTGTTTTGTCCTATACTCGACATCAACGCGCTTTTAAAAAAACAAAAAAATACATGATTTTTATTCCTGGTAACTCCAAATAATATATTTTTTATTTATGTGATATTTTATTGTATGTTATACATATATA
This sequence comes from Watsonalla cultraria, assembly GCA_964035505.1. Taxonomy (NCBI): domain Eukaryota; kingdom Metazoa; phylum Arthropoda; class Insecta; order Lepidoptera; family Drepanidae; genus Watsonalla; species Watsonalla cultraria. The sequence continues at coordinate 6,918,874 of OZ037734.1, read as the reverse complement.
TTTTATCTACAACGGGATATGATGACCTAATTTTTCAGACAAAATCGTTTAACCAGTTCATTAATTACGGTAATCACTTACATAGCTGAATTTGCAACCTTGCCATGGTGATCGCTTACCATCAAATAGCCCATTTATATACTTGTTTGCCAACTTATAGATGAATAAGGAAGAAAATAGGTTAAATTTGAAGGTTATTATTATTACACAGGAAAAAATCTGCCTTAAATCGCTACGCCGATCCGCCCAAGATGTGTTTCAACACACACGCACACACACATATACAGACTTGTCAGCTGAAAACCATATGCAAACGAAAATCTACCTTATCTTCCCCTTAATAGAGTTGAAGTAGTAAACCAAAAATCCGTCTAAATTAGGATATTTCAAAAGTTGACTACGACACTTGAGGATTTCTTCAAGTACACAAAATACGACTTTATTTGTATTGAGAAAAGGTTTATGATCATACTGGCAGCTAAAACAGATACGTCACGTCTCCGTTCCGAATTTGAAAGAGCTTTCCGAGGAGAGCCGAGCTCGTACCGATCGGGTCCGAGCGGCGCCGAGCGCGCGAATGCATTACGACGTAGTGGTATAGGGTTGGTACTTAAGAAAATAGCGCATTATATATTTTTTTTAAATTGATATCAACTTCTAAATTGTTATCTTATTATTATTTTAACATTAGAGCATTTATAATGGTTGCTAAAATAATAAAATTTATTAGAGACGTTAAAGGTATGCAATTATTTGGAATTAAAATTATTATGCATAAATCATAGAAACATACTATATAATATTTACACTTATTAGAAGACTTTACTAAATGTTTGCTCCAATGCGAATAATAGTGAAAAGAACATAACAACGTGTGACTCTTGCCTTATCCCATGTTGTTTGTGGTTGGCGCAATGTGTTCTTCTCATCCATTTCTCTCTATCAGCCTTCATATCTGTGTTCACTTCCACCCTAGTCATATTATCTTTCATCCATCGTTTCTTAGGTCTTCTTACATGTAACCATCCACATTCATAAACGAAACATTTTTGCCAACATTATCGTCATCCCTCCGCATAAAATAACCATATCACGTTAAATATTTATTCTTCAAGTATTAATACTAAAAATCCGTTGCCTTGGGGCTGGAATTGTTGCGGCAGTTACAGCTTTACCAAAGTGACAACCGTGAAGGGCGTAGGTTTGCAACGTTAGCACGGAGGTCGGGAAAGCTGTCGCAGCGCAGCCCTAGAGGCGGGTGGCGCGGGCGCGCGGGTAGCAGGCAGGCTCAGTGAGTCGCGGGCACCCGCGCAGCTCGCACGCGATGCGCGCTCTATAGCGTATTATGTTCCTCCCCGACCTCCCGCGAGCCTGCATGGTGGACGACGTGGCTACGTACCTACAAGCGCCCTCTACGGGACAGGTGGCTACATTATTAACACCAACCATATGTAATTAACAATGATCATATTAACAGATGTTGTGGCCTTTTGTCGCTTATATACGCGGCTGCCGCCCGGGTATTTTCGGTTTCGACGCCCGATCGATGGCTACACGTGATTTTGGTTTCCAAAAATTTTAATTGACCGGTTTCGAAAATTTGTTCGGTTTTGGTTCGTAAATGTGTACCAGTGGTTACTTTTGGTATTGAGGTCAAGTGATCATAACAAGTGTTGTAAACAGATCGATAGGGGCTTTTAACGTACTTGACTGTTCAAACTTCGGTGAGATGGAAAAAGTTTGATTCGAAGTTGATTTGACGTTTAACTATCAATTAAAAAAAATGTATTTTTTTTATTTGTATAAAAATAAACTATATATATTTGTGGCGCAGTGATAAACAGACGTACATACTAATAACACGTTTATAAATAGCGGTAAGATCAACGACATTCAGGTTAAAAATGAAATAAAATAAGCAAAACACTTCGTGATACTTTTTGTAAAAATAACTTGATAGGTTGTAATTTATGCGTATTAACATGATGTAAACTTACAACTTAATGAAAGTGCTTTACAACACATTTTAAACACGATATAAAAAATAATTCAAGTAATTTATTTAACATTAAAATGTGTAAATAAAATTGGCTTGATAACGTACGAAGTAATTTATGTAGGTATAATTATAAAACAAAAAAATATGCAGTTTGATAAAACGGAAAAGCTTATTTAAAAAATAGAACAAAAATCATTAAGAAACAAAAAACCAATTCGAATAACGAATAAAAAAGCAATGAATCGAAAAACAAATTCAAAATTGGAATGCAAACATTTTATATAAAAATCCCATGGTAGTGGATGGTAAATCGATATGGTTGGGAAGATGTGAGTAAGCTAACTGCAGGGAAACTACGGCATAGTGCATATCTGCAGTTCTACTTCACGTTATTTATGTCTCTTTTTGACTTTCCGGTATTTTGGTTATGGAATAGTTTTTGAACGTTTCTTTTTTAGAATTGGTTTTGAATTTGAAATTGTTCTACAAATTGTTTCGGTGTCGTAGCTGATTTATATTTTACGTGGAATAGGTTTGAATTTGAAATTGTTATTCAATTATCTTGCTTTTTTAGCTGATTGATAATTTCATAGGATAGGTTTTATTAATTACTTGTTTTTTTTTTTACTAGTTTTGAATTAAGATTAATTATTACATTAGTTTTGATCAGAATAGGAGAACGTTTTCTATTAGGGAGAGTTTTTCCTATTTGGAACACGCTTCGTTTTTATGACGATAAATTTGATTTTGATAAGATGTAAGGAAGTCATCTACAACTGATAGAGTATGTAGAATTTGTATTTTTTTTTTAATTTGTTACTATTAGTTTTTCATTAATTCTCATAGTTTTTTGAAGATTTTTGAGTACTTCGATGCTGGTATAATGTATGTAAGTAATAAGTATATATATATACATTTTAATTGATAAGAATTCGTTCACAATTCATAGTCAATATAATTAAGTGTTGATTTTAGTCTCTATGATGCCAATATTAATATATCACACAAACTTAAAATAAAAAATATTATTTAGAATAATATTTCACTAATTTGCAATAGTTCCAGTAGATATTAAAAAAATATCACCATGAATAAAGTAACCCCTTACCAGAAGGGTCCCCGAAGGGGGAGTCAGAAGTGATACAACGACAACGTGGTTCGACACGTGCCGAAGTACCAATAAATTACAACCTTATAATCTCTATTAGGTATCATGTTTTATTTATTTGATTTGAAATAAACAGTATTTGATGAATTAAAACTCAATCCTTATCAGGTTCTTTTTTTAAATAATATACACATCTTCAATATTTAAAACTAAAAATTAAACAACTAAAAACGTATTCGAAAATGGAAACAAAAAAATAAAAATAGCTCGGAATAAAATTTGCTAAAATAATCGTACAATGCCGGTGCAGCTTAGTCCCATATGTTGCGAGCTCGGCAAAACACGTGGAGCGGAACGATTCTATCCGTGCAAATTGAAATTCTAATTTAATTTTTGCTTTCTAGGGAAGTAGGTAGCGTTCATTCCTTGCAGAATGTATAGCTTTATTTAAAGTACGCAGAGGTAAAAGGGGTTAACTTTAAAAATGGTTTTTTGAACCGGTTGAATTTGGATTTTTCTTTATGAGGATTATATTAATTGGAATACTAAGTGTGATGCAATTGAATGTAAGATAATTTAAATATTGGAGACGTGGAGATGTCATGTCAGCACATGCTTAGGAAAGTTCTGACGGTCTTATAATGATCTTAATACAGATTTAAAAGTTTCAAAATAAAATAATCACCTTTCAAAAACTAAACGTGCAATTATAAAAAATACTGTTCTCGTGATTTTTTTGCAAAAAATATCCCGTATACAAAAATATAAATTATGGTAACGTTCGTAACGTTAAAACATCCATAAAAAAAACAGCCAATTAGAAAATGAAAGTAAATTTGAACTCCTTTATAAGGAAGGGGAAAACAGTTAAAAAAAAAGTTGTAGAAAAAAAAATGTCTGAAAATACCCGACCGGCAGTCGCGACGGGCATCGCATCGGTGTTTTTAAAAAATATATCGATGTTTCTTTCCCCCGTGTTTCTTTCTCTTTCTATCACCTGTACCTGCCGTCGATGTTGAATGTTTTCACTAACTGTTAATGTTGATATTTAACCTTTTTTTGTATTAAAATATATTAATGTATAGTTTTGGTGTTTCTCGTTTGTGAATCGATATTTTTTGCTTCGATTTTTGAATATTTTTTTTTTTATTTAGAACAAAATTTGGCCTGTGATGAAAGTGGAAATGATGAAAGTGGAAATGTATATTCGATGTTATTCAGAAGAAGAACATTGCATTGATCAAATAAATCCGATTAATCGAGTCGAATGTATTCTTTTAACGAGTATCTTTAGTAGATTTTTACCGTGTCATTATTTTTTTAAAGTAATTCTTATAAAATAATCGTTTATTTTTATTCGAGTAAATTAATTTGTAAATAATTGCTCTACATTTTAAATGCTTAACTTTTAATTATTAACGGTTGGGTCTACAACTTTCATAGACCTTGCTACGAACTGAAAATGGCCAAAAATATCGATTCACATAACGTTATATTATTTTCATTTCTATATTAAATGAAACATATTGCATTGTCTTTATAATAACTTTGAGAGAGCTAATGAAAAAAATTTTTTTTTTCTAAAAAAAAAATCTCAGTCGGAAAAAAAATTGCTGAGACAAAGTGATATGTTTTTGTTTGTGAACAAAAAATTAAAAAACGACTATTATTCTTTAGCAATCAAAGGAGGGAATTTCAATATAATAATTTTAGCAAAATTAAGAAGTGTTTTTTTAATTTTCTGGTCAAATTAGTACGTAATTTGTAAATGTGCATGGTTCCCTGAATGCACTACCCCCAAAGCAAGAATGTATTGCACGTTTCTGTTGTCTATTTAATTAAAAAATATTTGTCTTAACTTCACGAGTACGGAATCCATTAGCAAATTGGATTCGCCTGTAAATTCGACTGATGCGCCAATGTTCGTGGGTTGAAATATTACCATGTGTATTTCTGTGTGTTGGAACGTAGGTTGTGTCAAAAATTTTCACTTAATTTTTACAGGATTTTTGAACATTGACAATATTATATTAAAAAAAATGTTTTTTAAAGGTGCGTTCGCAATTGACGTTAATTATACGTGAAACGTTATTAAACTGAGTTGTATATTCAAATTCAAATTCAAAATATCTTTATTTGATTATACTTTTTACAAAGTACTTTCGATTCGTCAGAACGACACGGTTACACAGGATTATACGCGCTACCGCCAGGTTCGGAGGGTTGCTTTTACTGAGAAGAACATCCTTATATTAAAATATCCCTACTATACATAATACTAGCGTACGACACTCGGTTTCACTCGATCGAAAAACCCGAAAAAATATAGCCTATGTTACTCGTTGATGACGTAGCTATCCATTGCTGAATTTTCAAGATCGGTCTTGTAGTGTCGGAGCCTATTACATACAAACAAACAAAATAATCCCTCTTTACAATACAGATTATAAATGTGAATGTAAGTTTGTTTGTTAGGCTTTCACGCAAAATCTACTCGACCGATAATCATGATACTTTGTACACATATCCTTAGAGGTATTAGAAGTAGGATAGGATATGTCGGCGCCTCACCGGAGTTCGCCCCAGGATCCATTGTAATCGTCAAGAAAAATAAGGAACACAGCAGGATAAATAATTATATTTCTTTAACAACCTTACTCTTCAACGATCAGCGAAAGAATGCCACCTACTGCAACCTCGACTAACCAAGTTATTTAATTATTAATTACAAGACCACGTGTTTCACATTATTACAAAACTATTTAATATTAAGGTTTTATAATTCTAAAAACAATAAAACATTATTTTTATGTTAACTAAAGTCGAAATACATCTTAATTAGCTTAATTAGGTATTTTAAATAACAATATAAAATGAACCGGAAACACCCTATAAAGTTTACAGTTTTGTTACAAAAGTAAATCATAATTGTATTTTAAAATAAATTATTCAATAATTACAACAATATTAGATAATAATGAAACATTAATTAAACTTCTAATTTTACATAATTAACTTAACTCGTTTCTTAAAATAATACATACGGAAGTCATACAGTAGTGTAAACACAACAAAAACATTAGTGACCCACTTAATTCATATTACATTACAAAATTATATAAATAGGAAATTCTACTTCGTTAGTACTTTTAATTAATTCTAGAATCTGAATTACAATTTATTATCCTAAATTTAAGAATTACATTATTACGAAAAGTAGCTAGTGTTGTTTCCTGTCTCAATTTTAAATTGAGACTTGTTTCCTACAATTGAAACTAGATGGCAGCTCGGTTGAGCGCGCCCATACGGCCATACTGACTCAAGCGCGTTCTCTGCGCTTACAAATTTAGAAAATCATTGACAGAATTGAAAATCATATAAGATTGCATGTACACACAATTACATAATCAAATCAAACCAATCTCATATTTCCTTATAACAAGGTTCTCTTTTGTTTTAAGGATAAACACTTAACTTGTAAATGATAACTTAACAAATAATATGGTAACTTTACAGCCTTGATTAATTAGTAAACATTTCGTCAAAAACAATACTTTGACACTCATAAACATAAATCATTCTTGAGACTAGCAATCTCATTCTAGGATCTACCCACACCAAAACAGGCAATCACCCATCCTGGGATCTAGCCATCAACAAAACAGGCAATCACCCTTCCCGGGATCTAGCCATCATCAAAACAGGCAATCACCCTTCCCGGGATCTAGCCATCATCAAAACAGGCAATCACCCATCCTGGGGTCTAGCCATCATCAAAATAGGCAATCACCCTTCTTGGGCTATAGCCTCTAAGACCGGTATAAAGGATGCGCATGGTGGCCAGCCAGCGCGAAAGGAAGGATTTTGGATAGGAACCAACAATAAAATAAAGCAGGGGCTAATTATTGGAAGTGGATGCCCCCAAATTAACTGGTATGTTCCCACAGTTATTAGCGGATGCAGTGGCGGAAGATAGTGATTCAACAGGTACTCCAGAATTATCGTTATTCGCCCATACGGCCGACTGCTCAGAGTCAGAGTCACTTTCAAAAGGGTCATATTGTGCAAGGGGAGCAGCTCGCAAGGAATCATGACTAGCAATTTTTTCTGAACAACCGCGGAGATTGACATGTTTTAGTCTGTATCTGTCATTGGGCAAGATTTCTAAAACTTCCATAGGCCCTTCAAATTTGGGACCGAGTTTAGTGGTGTGGCGTTCATGGCGCCGAAGTAGAACAAAGTCGCCAACTTTATAAGGTTTGACTTTAGCTTTACCTTTATCGAAACGAGACTTATCCTGAAGGGATCGCTCGTCCATCCTATCCTTGCAAGCCGCTCGCATTGATTCTAGATCATCAGTTAGTACATCGTCATCAACTTGTAATAACTTAATACTCGGTGGTGAACATTTCTTTCCCAGTAAAATTTCCAGTGGACTTTTGCCGGTACTTTTGGATACACTACAATTTATAGCTAATTGTAAATCCTGAATAGCCGAGTGCCAAGGCATATCAAGTTCTACAACCGACATATTGTCTTTAATTACTTTCATAAGGCGCTCTACCTGTCCATTCGCCCTACTAGCGCCTTTTGCCACCACATGATGCTGAATACCATAACGTTCGCAAAAACTTTTGAACTCTGTGGATGTCATGCTTTTATCTTGATCAGTAATAAATAACGTAGGGGTGCCAAAAATAGATATAAAATTTTGAAAGCACTTAATTGCGGTTTCCGTAGTGCGGTCATTTGTATAGATCATGTGAACGTATTTGCTGTAACCATCTATATAAACAAAAGCATATTCCGCTACGTTTCGCTGGCCATTCATTCGTCCAGTAATATCGCCGTGGACAGTGTGGAAAGGAATTGGGACTTTGTCGATTGGATGTAGCGTAACCTGTCGAGCACCCGAAACACCTTTCCGAACTCTACAACTAACACAGTTCTCTACAAATTTTCTGACCAGCCGCGACATATTTGGGAACCAGTATTGTTCACGTAATTTAGCAAGAACTTTCTCCCAACTAAAATGTTGAAGAGAATTATGATAGTGACTGATAAGATTCCATCTGTATCTAGCAGGGACAATAATGAGCTTATGAGTTTTATTATCAATTTGGACTTTACGCCTCAATAATTTATCTTGGGTAATGATGTAAGTATCGGCAATAGATTTGGGAATAGAGTCTCCTTTTAATTGATCAACAATTTTACTTAAGATAGGATCGCGTTTCTGCTCAATGAGCAGCCAATTGTGGTCAAGCGAGTTGACTAGGAATTTTAAGGCCTGAGTAGGCGATTTTGGTGGTAGAGCGACACTGACAGTTCGAACGGATTTTTCAGTATCTACGTGGTTGCGACTGAAATAGTCTGCATGAGCAAGGCGGTCTCCCTTACGGTATTCAATTTGAAAATCAAAATTCTGTAAATAAGCCCACCATCGATGTACCCTGGGAGTCAACTCTTTCTTATGACTGGAAGCTTTTAAAGAGTTGCAGTCCGTCACGACTTTAAAAGCCCTCCCGTGTAGAAAATGGCGAAAATGTTTAATTGCTTTTACAACTGCGAGGGTTTCCAATTCATACGAATGATATTTACTCTCGCAATCAGTCGTCCGCATACTAAAATAAGCAATTACCAATGGATTTTTATCCTGTCTTTGAATTAACACGGCGCCATACCCCAGAGAGCTGGCATCGGTGTGAAGCTCTGTGGGTAAACAGGGATCGAAAATAGTCAGAAGGGGAGAAGATATAAGCCGATTAATGACCTCGCGTCTTGCAAGTTCATGACGATCTGTCCAACGCCAAGGAACGTTCGCCTTTGTTAACTCGTACAGGGGAGCCATTATCGAGGAGAAGTTAGGCACAAATTTCCGAAAATATCCAGCTAATCCATTAAACTGACGGACTTCTTTGGGACTCTTAGGAATGGGTGAATTGACCAAGGCTTGGATCTTCCGTGGGCTAGGTTTAACGGTTCCGTTTTCTATAAGGTTTCCTAAATATTCTACTTGCGTTTTAAGAAAAGAGCATTTGGCAACGTTCAAGGAAAAACCAGCTTGCGTTAGTCGATCTAGTACTAATTTTAGATTATGCAAACCTTCGTCAATTGTTTCGGATATTACCAGAATGTCATCAACATAAACTAACGCGATACTATCTTTAAGTTCTCCTAATGCCGAATTGATAGCACGTTGATAAACCGACGGCGCGTTACAAAGACCAAAAGGCATACGCAAGTATTCAAATTGACCATCGGGGGTCACAAAAGCGGTTTTTTCGATCGAATCGGGTGAAATTGGAATACCATGAAAACCTGCAGCCATATCTAAACAGGTAAAATAGCGTGCTTTTCCTAACTTATCGATCTGATCTGCTATAAGCGGTAAAGGAAAGTGATCTCTGAGAGTATTGGCATTAAGCTCGCGAAAATCGACACAGAGCCTGTCAGTACCATCCTTTTTTTTGACTAGTAAAATAGGGCTACTGTAAGGAGATGAACTATCTCGTATGATGCCATTACTCTTCAAATCCTGAACTATTTCTTTAACTTTTTCACGTTCCACAGGTGACAGTCTATATGGTCGTCGCTGTACTATTTTGTCCGGATTCTTTAATCTAATTTGTAAAGATCCAGTTTTCACTTGTGAAACGCGATTCCCACTTGTAAAATTATCTTTATATTTAGTAAGTATTTCCCGTAATATTTTAAGTTGTTGGGGATCGCTTATATCAGTATCAAGACTCAAAGTCGGGTCAACATCAAGCAAAACGTTGTTAATAAAAAGCTCACGCTTTAGAGAAATACTGTCTTTCTTCAGTGTCACGCTAAGACCTGGCACATTCAAAAGGTCGAATCCGATAAGGATATCAAATTTCATGCGAGTATCACCAACTACATAAAATTCTAGCTCTACATAAATACCGTCTACTTTCACTACAGAGGTGATGCTTCTATTTGACTTTATTGGTGAACCACCAATGCCCGAAAAGGTAACGTCTACACATTTACGTTTGCCGGGTACAGAAAGAGAAACGCTTTCTTTAATTAATGAACAGTCGGCACCAGTATCAAAAAGACACGAATAACCCTTATCACCTATTTCTACAGTAATCAGACTGCGTTCTAAGGATTGACAATAGTTTACAGACTTGTTTATTGATTTGAGGCGCTCATCATTCTGCCGACGAAAACAATTCCTTTCAACGTGACCTGGACGATGACAATACCTGCACTCAATATTTTTAGCCATATTCGAGTTACTAGAAGGACCTGGTTTATTGGGTTGATTATTATTATTTTGCATCGGCACTGGGTTGGCCTTAGGGACCACCCTTATTTCCTTACAATCACGAGACACATGACCCACCTTATTACAGTTATAGCATTTAACAACATGATCCCTTTTAGAAACACTGTATTCAGCAAAACGTGGTTTTTTTTTTTGCAGTCATGATGATCGATACTTGGTTTTATGGACGGTTCTAGCTTGCGTTTGCGATAAGTTTTCAAAACAGAAATTAATTTGGGCAATGATTCTGGCGTAATACGTAATAAATCTGAGCGAATAAATTCTGGAAAAATACCTGTCACCGCAGCATCAACCACCTCCGCATCCGAAGCCTCAGGTCGGACTCGCTTGAACAGCGTCCAGGCCTTTGTAGCGTATTCAGCGTAACTCGACGCGTGATCAGAAGTGAAGGCTCTCCACTTCTGAACGTCGTCCGCGTACCGGAATTCCCTGCCAAACGTTTGGATTAGTTCACATTTAACTTGGTCCCACGTGGTAGAACTCAGCGACCACGTGTCAGCCCATGTTTTTGCTCTTCCTCTTAGTTGTAAAATAGCTTTCATGCGGGCCTCGTATGAAGGTATGTTGAATTTTGATATCGTTTCGTCCACGTGAGCACACCAATCCCTAATATCATGAGATCTTTCATCGGGGTCGAAAGGCGGCAAGTAAAAATCGTGATGGTGACGCGATGGCAATGAACCAGATGAGAGGGCAGCGGTCACAGCACTAGCTGCCGATTGTTTCGTAATAGAATTAACAAGACTCATGACCTGTTCCATGGTGAAAGTTGGCTCCAGTTGACGTGGTGGTCCGGGATCACCGGGCTGCGATCCCACCGCTGCTGTCGGCGCCTCACCGGAGTTCGCCCCAGGATCCATTGTAATCGTCAAGAAAAATAAGGAACACAGCAGGATAAATAATTATATTTCTTTAACAACCTTACTCTTCAACGATCAGCGAAAGAATGCCACCTACTGCAACCTCGACTAACCAAGTTATTTAATTATTAATTACAAGACCACGTGTTTCACATTATTACAAAACTATTTAATATTAAGGTTTTATAATTCTAAAAACAATAAAACATTATTTTTATGTTAACTAAAGTCGAAATACATCTTAATTAGCTTAATTAGGTATTTTAAATAACAATATAAAATGAACCGGAAACACCCTATAAAGTTTACAGTTTTGTTACAAAAGTAAATCATAATTGTATTTTAAAATAAATTATTCAATAATTACAACAATATTAGATAATAATGAAACATTAATTAAACTTCTAATTTTACATAATTAACTTAACTCGTTTCTTAAAATAATACATACGGAAGTCATACAGTAGTGTAAACACAACAAAAACATTAGTGACCCACTTAATTCATATTACATTACAAAATTATATAAATAGGAAATTCTACTTCGTTAGTACTTTTGCCTGGAAGAGCTATTGGTCAATGAAGGACATAATGAAGGGATCCCTTCCACTCTCCCTTAAAAGAAAACTTATGGACATGTGCATCCTACCCACCCTCACATACGGAGCACAAACATGGTCGTTAACAAAACGCCAAAAGTCCAAACTCGCAGTTTGCCAGCGAGCAATGGAGCGCAGCATTCTAGGAGTGAAACTAATAGATCATGTGAGGAACTCGACACTGCGCTCCATGACACATATTGCGGATGTAGGCCACGCTGCCGCCAACTTAAAGTGGAACTGGGCTGGCCATGTCTGCCGCATGTCGGATGAGCTATGGGCGAAAACCATTACAAAATGGACCCCAAATGGCAGGAAACGACAACGCGGCAGACCTCGGAGGAGATGGCGGGATGAGCTTGATGCTTTCAGGAGCGATTGGGAGAGGACTGCTGAGGACAGAGAAAGTTGGAAAAGTGAAAGGGAGGCCTTTGCCCAGCAGTGGGACACTACAGGCTAATAATAATAATAATAATAGTACTTTTAATTAATTCTAGAATCTGAATTACAATTTATTATCCTAAATTTAAGAATTACATTATTACGAAAAGTAGCTAGTGTTGTTTCCTGTCTCAATTTTAAATTGAGACTTGTTTCCTACAATTGAAACTAGATGGCAGCTCGGTTGAGCGCGCCCATAGATACTATTTATATCAAAAAACTGCAATTTGAGCAAAGTCGCGGGTAAAAGCTAGTAGTTTATAAAACCGCGTGGTGTCGGCGCCCCGTAGTCTGTGTCTTGTCTCGATGCTCAAGCTTTTCGACCAAGTAAAATCAATTCAGCGGTTTACCGTGGACCGGCTACAGACAGACGGATATTTACACATTACTTATACTTATTCTTTGATTAAAAGACATACATGATGCGGTACATACTAACGCATTTTTATAATAATGGAATCTTAGTAAAATTACTACTTGTGCCCCGCGGTTTCACCCGCGCAGACTTTAGTGTGTTATATGCCTTTTTTTTCAGGTTTCAAGAGAACGGTAAAAAGTATCCTATGTCCTTCTCCTGGTTCTAAGCTACCTACCCACCAATTTTCAGCCAAATCGGTTCAGCCGTTCTTGAGTTATAAGTAGTGTAACTAACACGACTTTCTTTTATATATATAGACTAGCTGTGCCCCGCGGTTTCACCCGTTAGATTTAGTTTCATCCTTATTGTCGCGGAACCCTAATATTTTTAATAAATAAAATTAGCCTAAGTTACTCCTTGATATATCAGCTACCTGCCAGTGAAAGTCCCGTTAAAATCGGTCCAGCCGTTTCAGAGATTACCCGGAACAAACAGACAGACAGACAGAGAAAAATTTTAAAACTTGGTTTTTTAGTGTCAGTAGCGTGTATACTTTCATATGCATTTAGTGAAAATCTGTTATTTTGGAATTACAAACAGACACCTTTATTTTATTTATCTGTATAGATATAGATGTATAGATGTAGGTAAGAGTTTTCTAAACCACTTTTAAAGATCCATATTTCCAACATCACCTCACGAGTATGTGAGTATTTAAAAAAAAAACAAGTTCCTTTAAAAGCTTACAAAAAAGCTTAACTTACTCCTATGAAATCCCTAAGCGCAAACCATTATTCTTCGTGTTTTCTGTGTCATAAGTTCCTGTCTTCGATTCTGCTCCATAAGTCTCTTCATATTTATTTATTGTACGTACTATTAAGAGCCTTGGTAGCCGTAGGGTTTGAGCAAGTTTGAATGTTTTTCTATAAATTTAAGTACAGGAATTGCACCCCACACGCTTTTCATTGAATTAAAACATCGTGAAGAAACCTGCATATGTCTGTGAAGTAATTTTAAGACGTATGAATAGTGACTGAGACCAACGGTGTCGTTGAACCTTCGTTTAAAGCATGTTTTATTATATAGATATTTTGTCATACAAACTTTCAACTCCTATTTCATCCCTCGCAGGTCGAAATTTCAAAAACGCTAGAACAAATGTTTAATTATTTCTTATCAAGTGCTTAAATATAAGGTTTCATGGATTTATCTTTTAAAATTAAGAAAACCCATACAAACTTTGAACCTGTATTTCAACCTCTTCATCCCTTTTTTCGCAATAAAAGGCAGCCTATGTCCTTTCTCAGGGTCTAAAGATTGTCTGTGCCACATTTCATCAAAAACGGTTGAGAGGTTTAAGCGGGAAAGCGTAACAGACAGACAGACAGAGTTACTTTCGCATTTATATTATTAGTAGGGATTTTTTGGGACATCCCATTACGAATGCATTGGTAGTTTGAGGTAGGACTTAATGGGATCTTGCATCTAATTCCATTTCATGGTGGCCTGGAAGAAATCGTCTAGTGCTATAAGGCCACTAATTGTACTCTCATTCTTTTGTATTCTTTACTTATATATTTATGCTCACGCCATCCCAGAAGGGTTCCCGAAAGGGTAAGCAGATTAATAACAAAACCACTTTTGATTAAGTGCCATGACAGATGGTGACTATCGCCGTCACATGCACTACACATACGTGTTTGAATTACTTCTCAGAAATATGCAGGTTTCCTCACGATGTTCTCCTTCACCGTAAAGAATGTGAGGTGAAATCACTGCACATAAGTTTTTAGATGAACTCATTGGTACAGGCCCCTCTGGGTATGAACTTGCGTTACTTGCATAGCAGGCGATATATACAATTAAATATGTGATTCTTTTCAAAGTAAATTAGTAACATAAGTAAAATCCGGTATAAACTAGTTAAAAAAGCCAAAAATATAAGTGCCATCCCTAATTGTCTACCGCATCGGCTGAGCCTCCCTCCTATTGATTCGAGGGCGCGCGCCATTTTCATACAACTACGAGTCTTCGTGTTCCACTCACTCTGTATAATCATCCTTATACAGCACGTCGTTTTCAAACCCAAACTTAAAAATATCTATATAAGGCTTTTAGCAAAGTACTTTCAAATCAGAACGACATCATTATACATGTTATTGCCAGGGTCGGAAGCTTTCTTTAACTGACTTACTTTCGAAAATGTTCATTTTATTTATACTGTGTCTATACTACATCTGATCTATAGCTTTTAAACCTAACGCAGTCTGCGCAGTGACTTTTAAGTACCTTATGTTCATCCTCATAGTCATATCAGTAATATTGGTTCAGTGGTTCAGCAGTGAAAAGGTAACAAACAGACAGATAGGGTAGACACTTTCCTACCTTCTATTATAATAAAAATGAATCGCTGAATGTGTTGCTAAGCGCAAATCTCGAGAGCAGCTGAACCGATTTTGCAAATTTTTTTTTTAAATAAAAGAATCGACTGTTATGCGTTATGAAGTTCGACGGACCAGCTAGCGGACGTCACGCGGTTTCACCCGCGTAGTTCCCGTTCCCGTGGGAGCACGGGGATAAAATATAGCCTATGTTACTCAGGGTGAATGTAGCTTTCCTATGGTGAAAGAATTTTTGAAATCGTCACAGTAGTTTTTGAGTTTATTCATTACAAACATACACACAAAAAAAAAAAATTCTTCTTAATAATAGTAGTGTAGATTAAGAAGCTCTTCTTAGAAGGCTAGTTTCCGAACCAGTGGTCAATTCCTCGACGTTCATAAGTGCCTTACCAGGGCCTAAACTGAATAAATCATTTTCATTTTCATTTTCCTCGAACGCTCTGTATAGTTATTGCAGCCTATTGTTGTTTATGGTCATTTCCCTTTTTATTATTTCTCTCTATATAACCCTTGGTGATAAAGTTTATGTTTGTTTGTCCTGTTTTACTGAACAAGTTTGAGGTCATTTGGTTATCTTTCAACGTGATAAGATTTTATGTAACATATGCCGAATGAAGCTAGAAGAGACCTTGAATAAATCCTTAATAAAGTAATATAATATTTATATTTGCTGTTCCTATGAATAAACAGTGTTCATAGAGTTAATGATAAACAATTACTTATACGCGCGACCGCAATGTGACACCCCTTAAATAACAGTAACAGAATAACAGTTTAAATATAAGCTTAATAATCAGTAAGGAAACTAGTAAGAAATCATTTCGTAGATGCGCGCGTCTAATTTGTTCCGTACTACTTGTAAAATCATGTCACATTATATCACATCACAAGCTTCACGGTGAAGAAAAGCATCGTGAGGAAACATGCATTTGTTTAAGTAGAAAGTCACAGACGTATGTATATATATTATCAGAGTGCTTAGTGCGAGTTTTTCACTACCGCCGTCATAATTAAGTCTCCGCGTGGACGTAAACGCAGATTTGCATATGATCGAAACAGCGCCATCTGTAGGCCCACTGATGGCAATATTTTAAACCCATACATACAAATCTACGTTTACTTTACGTCAACACGGTGACTTGTGACGGCAATTTTAAGAAAACTCGCGCTAGTCGCTCTGATACAGCGATGGACGCACCGTCTGCCACGTTGGCACCTCCATCCATTTCATCGAAGTTGATTAGGGGTTAACGTGACAGATGATCAATCCAGGACAGCAGGACTGCGGTCCCTAATAGCCACCCTATACATTTACCGCATAGAAATACAGTGAAGTAGTCAAACTACGTTGAAAGTTCCAGATTCCGAACAACTGTCACCCACACACGTCCGGTAGTAAACACGTCCCAGAATGATGAGCAAGGCCAAGGATGGCAGGTCATCGCCAAGTCAAGGGTCCCTTGGCAACTCCTCAAAACCACTTGGCACCACACCCGTTACTGCTATTTTAACATTTATATCTATACATTAAAACTTAGTTTCGCCTATTCACGGTTATGTTACGACTGGTTTTAGAGACGTTTTTCTAAATTGGTTTCGCGTTGAGGTGCTGCCAAAGGCTAAAGGCTTTCTCTTATGGATACTAGCTTTAAACCGCGACTTTAAACACTGTTTAGAGACTGCTAGTAGTTCGCGCTCGCGTCCATACCACACATCTTTCGACATCTCTTCTGATTAGCTACGTACAGCCGTGTTATTCACTCATCGTCGAGTGTGGGTTTCAAAGATATGAAATTAAACCTTATCATGTATGTATTATGTATCAACTTCCTATGATTGAAACCAACGCTCGTCGTCGAGTTCGACGCTGAGAAACTTTAGTGAATAACGCGACAGGAGCTGTGCCTCGATCGAAATATTGTTGAACGATTAAAGTAATTCAATTCAAATCCTCTCCCAGTGTATTATTGTGATACGAAATCCTAGTTCGACAGGACTTCAACTCAATAGGATATTTTCGCGACGGCGATTGAGCTTTTTCGTTTTTTTTTTATATAATCAATAAGAAAACTCAGTCATCGACTCGTTCGAAGCGATTTGCTTCGAACGGTAGTGCGTGAATTGCGAGGCTAGGTAAATTACGTATTTATATTGGTTCTTAACAAAACACATCCCTCGCGACGACTCATGCAAACAAACAAACAAATATTTCATCTTTATAATATTAGTGATGTTCTCCCCATTTGAAAACTAACAGGATATTTTTCCCATTTATATTGAGGAGAGCTAAAACATAAGCAGATGTTCGAAACATTCTTAAAAATATAAAGCGATCTAAAAATTTCAATCAGAAACAACTTAACAAAGTCTGGAAATAAGTTTTCCAAGATACGTCTATATCAGCAGTTGTTCGCGACAACTGGTCCGATAGCATCGCGCTCAGGTGGGTAGGGTTGCTACTGGCTTTTATCATATTTCCTATCGAACTAGAGATATTTTTATCTTCATTATTTTACAAGTGGCTTCAGTTCGTGGCATTGTATGAGTTATTAAAAATACTTCATTATCCTATTACCAATTTAACCTATGTTACTCATTGATGATGTTCAACTCTAAAGGTGAACGGAAATTTTAAAATAGGCTTTTGAAAAAAAATTTAATGAATAAACAAACTACTTCCTTGTTAGTAGATTTAGGGAGACTAACAGCTTACGTATTAACAATTTATTTAATACTAGCTGTGCCCCGCGGTTTCACCCGCGTAGATTTAGTTTCATGCCTCATGTTACGGAACCCTAATACTTTTAATGAATAAAAGTAGCCTAAGTTACTCTTTGAAACATCAGCTACCTACCAGTGAAAGTCCCGTTAAAATCGGTCCAGCCGTTTCAGAGATTACCCGGAATAAACAGACAGAGAAAAATTTTAAAACTTGGTTTTTCGGTATCAGTAGCGGGTATACTTTCATATGCATTTAGTGAAAAGCTGTTATTTTGGAATTACAAACAGACACTTCAATTTTATTTGTCTGTATAGATATTTAAAGTGTTTGATAAATAAGGCTATCAAACATAATTAAAACGGTAACAAACTTGAAAACAAAGAAATAGATGGATTATTTATATTTTCTTCAGCTTTTTACCGCGGCTTCGTCTACGTCGTGATATTTAAGTACCTACCTACCTGGAGTTATCATTAAATGAATTCAACATTTCTTATCGGTTCTGCGACTAAGCGATGAAAAGGGTAATCTCTGTAACGGCTGGACGGATTTTAACGGGACTTTCACTGATAGGTAGCTGATGTTTCAAGGAGTAACTTAGGCTACTTTTATTTATAAAAAATATTAGGGGTCCGCGACAATAAGGAAGAAACTAAATCTACGCAGGTGAAACCGCGGGGCACAGCTAGTTTATAATATTAGTTAACACAGATTCGAGTATTGCTGTTACCTACGTATCAATTATTAAAATTAATGTAGAAGTATAGATGATACTAGCTGCCGCCAGCGGCTTCACCCGCGTGGTATTTCTCACAGAGAATAAAACAATTGTTTGAAAATGCAACCCTTTATGAATTACGGAGTACTTTTTCTTAGTTGATACCTACACGTTCACGAGAAACACCCACCAAATTCCATATATCTACTAGTGGTTTAGACTGTGAGTTGATATATAAGTCAGTCATTCAGTCAGTCAGGACTTTGGACTTTTATTTGTATTACCATAGGTAAATTTGCAAACAGTAGCTAGGATTTTAATCGGGTTTCTGCTGAGGGGATTTTGGCAAGGTAGTATAAACACCTCAGTTTTTCTTTATCAGTCATTACGTCGGCTCTTTTTCTACGAAGTTGGGACCCAACATCTAGGACTTGGTTTGGGTGCGATTGAATTTGAAAAGCTTATTACGTTAGTTGGAATTCAGTGCAGTGTGCGAGCTAAAATGATTTATTAATTTGCGGCCATGTTAAAGACACGATCTTACTACCGGTTCGGAAGCTAGCTTTTTAACTACGAGTAAACGAAACTTTGGTCTTTGCCATTTAGGAAAATACAATGTCCCATGCTTCTAATATTATAAACGGGACAGTTTGTAAGTATGGATGGTTGAATGGATGGCACTGTCACGTAAAAACTACTGAACGGATTTTGATGAAAATATACCTTGTTCATCAGAATAACATTTAGGTAACAATTTATAAAGATATTGTGTGAATTGTCGAAATTATAATGCTACGCAGACAGAGTCGCGGGCTGCAGCTAGTTTCATATAAATCTGTTTCTTTCGTTACTTGTGGAAATTTAAATTTAAAACGGCTGTTAATTACGTTGAGGCGCTACGAGAGTTTTCAAAGTTGAGAAAATGTCTACTTCATCAAACAACACGAAGGACTTCTTAATAATGTTCATCATTGTTTGGTAGATATCTTATCTCTGATAACATTATGATGCGGTTATTAACAAGAGGGGTCAAACTGCACTTCGATGATACTCTATGTAAAATCTCAAACATCGATATCAGTATGAAAACTTCCCTTTAACAAGCGATGGAATCACATGAGAATCGATGAAGCGATATCAGAGATTCAGCATCTGAAGTGGACAGCGAGTGAATCCGACAATGCGAGTAGCTCCCTCTCGCTCCACGGGCGTTGCGCAAACGCCCGCTCCGGCTAAAACAGGGCCCAGCCGTACTAAATTTAGTTCTGCAATACTGCAGCGTGTCATGCCCATAGAAAACATTAACACCACGATATACGGCGCCGCATATTAGCAGCCAGATTTTCGCCAACACAAATTGCTGTATAATATTCAATTAGGTCGGGAATATTGATGGGACGGCCGGAGGCAATTTTGGTCAGCGCATCTGCCGCGTATGTGCGAACTGGTTTGATATACGATTAGTTTTCGACACGTTTTACGCTCGTGTCGTGTTATAGTTGCAGTTTGAACGGTTATCGATGCCATTGGAAAGGGTTGGAGTTTCATTATGATGTTGAAACATGTTGTGAGAATTACGTAGGCGGGGTCGGTAGTGATCGATAGTTGGTGATGGTCGGTTTGTCGCGAAGGGACGCGGTCGTGTGTGATTCTAGTCGGCTCCCGGCTGCGTCCCTCAAGGTGCGTCGCTGGCCGCGCTATATTTAGCGGCGCACGAGGCGCGCGTCTCGGCAATTTTTCCTCTGCCGTCGTACGGGCGGCATGTTGCCAGTTCTACGTCACCGCTCTATTACCTCATAAACGCCGAAGTTTGAGAAAGGACTTTAAAATTAGCAAGGACGCGGGTTGCGACCGCCGCAGACGGTCCGCTGGCGGTATTTCGGGTGCGACACCAGCGCCGCGCCGTTACGCAAGTGGCCGCATCCCGCACACGCGGGAGACCGACGATGAGCTGTCACGGGGTATTTATGAAATTCGAACCAAAATAGATTCGGTAGTAGCTTCGTGGTTCTTGCGAGTCACCTTGACGCGCGCTCGTTATATAACCCGCACTCTATACAATGCATATTCCAAAATCAAAATTCCAAAATGTCAAAAATGTGACGCAACTAGTGACGTGGCGATGCGTGACGCAACTTTAGTGTTGCCACTCCTCCGTTCGACTAATAAATTTATTGTTTGGCATGTAAACGGATGCGTTCGAGCCAAGAAATTACAGCGTTCGGCGAAAAAAAAAAGATATTGAATGAACCAGAGGAATGATGGCGCAGTGTAATCGGGCAGCTTGCAGACTTGCCAAACATTGCTTGTTTATGGTTCAACAGTTGCACAATATTCTATTGACTATGGTTGTTTACCTCGTGTGCGCCGACCTTTCCTGCCGAACGCGGGGTGCCTTCCTTTTATTCCCTTTTCTCTTTTTTATCGGAGTTTTAATTACTTTCTTCCTAATGACGCCATTCTATTGAGAGCGGACTCCACTTACATTTAAGTGTAGACGTGACTTCGTTTTTGTTTCACTAATGGTTTTCTGTAGCGATTGTTTAGTTAAGCATTCTGTGCGGGCTGTAGATGGTGTGCTGATGGAATCACAAGTCTCATAGTGTGATGAATTATTAGCGAACTCCTTTGTTATGGACAGCACGTGGAGCGCCACAGTTATTGTTAAGCTTAACACAACCCTATGACAATGTTTTGGCTCCAAGTTGAGTAGGTCAGTAATGATATAAAAATATATTGAAATGGTTCCAGCGTCGAATTATGGATGCCAATTATTTAATTACTAGCGATCAGAAGGTACTATTTCTCTCCTAAAACGAAATTTCGCAACCGAACGAATATCAAACGTAGTGTCAGTAACACTTTGTTTCAATCAAACTAAAATTTTGGTACGTTTAGAATATATAAACGTTAAAGAATTTTCTTTGCGGACCACGTTCAGTCTTTAGACCATTGTAGAACGATTAAGGCCGTGTTACAAGGAAACCTGCACACTTCTGAGAAGTAATTCGAAGACGTATGTATAGTGCCTGAGACGGCGATAGACTCACCATCTGTCACGTTGGCACTTAATCATCTAAGGTGAAAAGTAGGTGTTGTTATTACAACACCTTTGCCTACCCCTTCGGGTGACGTGAGCATTTGTGAGTAGTGCAAAGAGTTGATCATTGGAACTGTGTTTATGGGCTTATAATTTTTTTTAAAAGAGTAGATCACTATGTCAGTCAGTCAGTCACCTTTGAGTTATATATATTTAGATTTAATCTTATGGTAGGTATATTCGATACGTGTATACATAACGCTCACTGGCTTCATAATCTAAACTCCCCGTTGTTTAGCCAACGCGCGTTACAGCCAGACTGGCTATAAAGTACACATCCCTTAGCTTGGCTATATCTCGCCAGACATTTGGCAAATGTCTAAGCTTTGAGATATTGGTATACATTATCATTAAGCGCCCATAGAGGAGCTCTAGCCTCTTTCAAAATCAAAAATATTAACTTTTTTGATAGACTTTTAATAAAGTACTTTCAAATCGCCAGAATTGTTATATAGAATAAATGTTTCTGCCGAGTTATAATGAGACCCATCAATAGAATTAAGCGATTTCTCGAATTTATCCACAATTTTGATAAATGTTTTTTATAACTTGCAACATTCTTTCTTCTCTCTAAATATATTTATTTGATTAGATCTTTAACTTTCTTTAAGATTGTATAGGATTACAAATGCTACAGCCAGGTTCGGAAAGTCACTTTTATCTTTGTGTCGCGAGAGGTTAATCGCGATTGTTTCGATTGTACAAATATCTCGATGCAACGCGATTGATTTCAATCGCATTCGATGGTAGCGAGTCCGACTCACGTGTAGTCGCTACTCATCAAAAACCGACGATCAGCTCCATTCGATAGCTCGAACCAATCGCTTGCATAAAACAATCGAAAAGCCTCTCGATTGTTTCATCGCCAGCGAGTCGATTGTTGATTCGATTGTATCGATTGATAAAACATCTCGCAATCGCGCATCACTAGTCTAAACATTTGTATCGCTACAATAAATTACTCATTCAAGATTTCCATACAAAATTCTTGCTGAGTTTCTTGATATTAACCATTTCTATACTACTATATAGCCAGTCATCGCTCATTCAATCGATCCATTTTATCAAGGACTGTAGTTATAAGAAATTTTATTCAAATATATGTTATTACTTGGGCTGTCATAATTACAGCTACATTTTTCTTGGGAATATGTTATTTGATTGATTATTATTTCCCTTGTTCTTAGTCGTTTGTCTCAGGAACTTGTTCTTCGTTAGATTTTAATGTCACGCGGCTTCACCCTCGTAGTTCCTGTTTCCATAAGAGTACGGGGATAAAATATAGCCTATGTTACTAACTGATGATGTAGCTATCCATTGCTGAAAGAATTTTTAAGATTGCTCAAGTACTTTCGAAGCCTATTCAATGCAAACAAACAAACAAAAAAACAATTAAAGTTTCCTTTTTATTATATTCCTAGCTGTGCCCGCGGTTTTACCCGCGTAGATGTAGTTTCATCCTTATTGTCGCGGACCCCTAATAATTTTAATAAATAAAAGTAGCCAAAGTTACTCCTTAAAACATCAGCTACCTGCCAGTGAAAGTCCCGTTAAAATCGGTCGATTACCCGGAACAAACAGACAGAAATATTTTTAGGTAGTTTGATGAAATTGTAATTTAGAATACAGATCGCTTATCTAAATCTAATCTAATCTAAACCATAAATAATATTGAAGTGTCTGTTTGTAATTTCAAAATAACAGCTTTTCACAAAATGCATATGAAAGTATACACGCTACTGACACTAAAAAACCTAGTTTAAAAATGTTGCTTTGTCTGTCTGTCAGTCTGTTTGTTCCGGGTTTGTTCTGAAACGGCTGGACCGATTTTAACGGCACATTCACTGGCATGTAGGTGATGTTCAAGGAGTTACTTAAATATTAGGGTTCCGCGACAATATGGGTGAAACTAAATCAACGCGTCAACAGCTTGTTTATCAGTATAGATGAGAGGTCGTAGTAGTGCCCCGAGTCAGGTTTCTTTTTCAAACCGTAGTAGTAGCATCCTGTATTCATATGTTTGCTAACACACACCCTAATAATATACAGTAAGCTGTCGACAGAGTAACTTACAAGGGATTAGTGATGCACGCTGTGTAATCCCGCACTGGTCCGGGACAATTTGCATGCGATCGCCGTTACCCGTCATCTCCGGGATTTGAGACTGGTGTCTTGCGATTCCCGGGATTTGTTTGTTAATGGTTGTTAGTGGGGTAGATTAGGGGCTGCAAGCACTATTAGTTAGGGGGTTGGAATTATGGGTGTTGTTATA
Organism: Watsonalla cultraria; assembly: GCA_964035505.1. NCBI lineage: Eukaryota > Metazoa > Arthropoda > Insecta > Lepidoptera > Drepanidae > Watsonalla > Watsonalla cultraria. The sequence continues at coordinate 6,894,977 of OZ037734.1, read as the reverse complement.
CTTATAGGTGTTGGTATATGGATGTTTGTAGTATTGCAAATGTAATGGGTAATATTCGCCGAGCTCACGACACCCTAGAAGGGTCTCCAGAGGGGTAGAATTTTCGACACCCACTTTTTGCCGAAGATGAATAAGTGCCAGCGTGACAGATGGTTAGTCTATCGCCGTCTCAGGCACTATACATACGTCTTTGAATTACTTCTCAGACATATGCAGGTTTGCTCACGATGTTTTCTTTCACCGTAAAGCACGTGGTGTGGAATCAGTGTACATAAGTTTTTTTTAGAAAAACTCATTGGTACAGGCCCCGTCGCTTGCGACTGTTCTAACCCCAAGGCCACCACGGCTTCTAAACGGCTGCAAAACTATGCACATAATTTCCATGTCAATCCAATCCATACATTTTCATAAAACACGGAATCCAGCCTCAATAACCTAAACAATTACGCAACATGACACACACTGCACTGACAATACATCTCATTTCCATAACATATATTATACAATAAGTCGCCATTGTACACGAAAAAAAAACTTTTCGCGCGTGAATAGAATTACATCGGCCGCCATTTGCAAATAATCGCAGCAGTGCCACAACACAAAAGTTTAACAGAAGGACCGCTACCTGTAACGTGACCATAATTATTATGACTCGAAACGGGACAGCGGCTTCTTCACGTCAAATGTTGGTTGAAAAATATACGCACAATTTAAATTTGTATTTGCTATTAATACCAATAATTTTAATAGATACCGATTTTACAAATAGAAATCCACATTATTTGTGAGAGTAACACACTACACATAAATCCGAATAAGTAAAGACTTTTTCATTGTAGTTAAATTTTACGCGGGTAAAACCGGGATTAGCTACTGCAAACATGCTTTCCCTTCTCTGTTTTGTAATTATTCTCATACTCACCTTTTGCCGTCGCACCAAGATCTCGTATTGTGCGATTTCAAATCAGCTTCCTTCCCTGGACGGCAAGGCATGAGCTATGTTTATGGTGTGAAATCTTATTTTCCTAAGCAAGTTCGGCATAACGTTCTTTCAGAAAGTTATAAATACATTCTTACAGAATCAGTCACGTGCCCAGCCGATGCACCTGGTCTTACAAAATGTCTAAAAGTTCCACAAACTACAAACAATAAAAAAAGCTTTCAATCAGAACAATGAGTGAAATGCTCGTAAGTATTCGGCAATGTGCTCGTGCGCATGTTACAATATAAGGAAGCCGGCCTCTTGTTACGTTTTATTTAGCGACAGTGCATCGGCCCCGACTCACCTTGTGTTACGAACAGTGAATTCAAAATGAATGCACTCGGTGGATTTGAGCAGTTTATGCGTAGCGGTATGTCGTGGGACTCTACGTGATAGCATGCTTTAAATATTACATATTAGGTAAATCATTTGGCTACTGTTGTGGGATACATCCCGGATTTCGATCAAACAAGAGTTTTCTAGCATTGGTATTGTAACACTACGTTAGTATATACAATATTATAAAGAGGAAAGATTTGTATGTATATTTGTAAGGAATTTGGTCGAAAAGTGGATTGATCTTGAAAATTCTATCAGCAATGCATAGCTACATCATCAGCGAGGAACATAGGTTATATTTTCATCCACGTCCTCCTACGGGGACGGAAACTACGCGGGAAACCGCAAGACCGCTAGTGTTAGAAAAAAGCTGGTGCTTGTGAAAATCGAGGGGAACCTTCAAAAGTTCACCCCGTGGTAGCGAATAGTTTTTGTAAATTTTATTTTCTTTAAGTATTTAATAAATATCAATCGTCGCAGGAGTCGAGACCACAATCTATCTATACAGATAAATAAAATTGAAGTGTCTGTTTGTAATTTCAAAATAACAGCTTTTCACTAAATGCATATGAAAGTATACACGGTACTGACACTAAAAAAACAAGTTTTAAAATTTTTCTCTGTCTGTCTGTCCGTCTGTCTGTCTGTCTGTCTGTCTGTTTGTTCCGGGTAATCTCTGAAACGGCTGGACGGATTTTAACGGGACTTTCACTGATAGGTAACTGATGTTTCAAGGAGTAACTTAGGCTACTTTTATTTATCAAAAATATTAGGATTCCGCGACAATAAGGATGAAACTAAATCTACGCGGGTGAAACCGCAGGGCACAGCTAGTACTCTATACAGATAAATTAAATTGAAGTGTGTTTGTTATTCCAAAATAACAGCTTTTCACTAAATGCATTTGAAAGTATATACGCTACTGACACTTAAAACCAAGTTTTAATTTTTTTTCTCTGTCTGTCTGTCTGTTTGTTCCGGGTAATCTCTGAAACGGTTGGACCGATTTTGACGGGACTTTCACTGACAGGTAGCTGATGAGGAGTAACTTAAGTTAAATACTTAAGTAAAAATATCAGGGTTCCACGACATGAAGCATGAAACTAAATCTACGGGGGTGAAACCGTAGGTAGTTTTTAAAATAAAAAAAGAATCTTCTAAATCTGTTCACCCAATCAAAAGGAGGTATATAATATATTTAAAAAATACAGTCGGATTGATAACCTTCTAATTTTATTAATGTCGTTTAAAGAGATAAAATTATCGTTATTAACTGGAGATTGTTCAAGAGAAGTCAGGTTGTAATATAGTGAGGTCTTTGACCTATTTGAATATAATTAGTACCGACGCTTAACACGACCGTAAAAGGATTTGTGATTCACATTAAGTATCTTATTGTTTATCATTTGGGGTTCCGTTATACAAACTCTTGGACTATTAATAAGGTATTTGAACAATAAAATTGAGTCATATTCTCATCAATACTAATTATAATAAAACTGAACAGCTTTTTACAGTTTTAAGACTACTCTACTTATTACAAAAAGGAGGTTATTTTTCAATCTGTAAAATGTAATATAATATTATGTTTAGAGAGAGTATAGACAACTCTATAAATTCAGATAAAAAAAAAGTGTCTGTTTTTAATTCCAACTAAATGCATATGAAAGTATATACGGTACAGACATTAAAACATTTTTTTTTTCTCTGTCTGTCTGTCGGTTTGTCTGTTCCGGGTAATCTCTGAAACGGCTGGATCGATTTTAACGGGACTTTCACTGGCAGGTAGCTGATGTTTCAAGGAGTAACTTAGGCTACTTTTATTTATCAAAAATATTAGGTTTCCGTGACATGAAGCATCACAGCTAGTGTATGTATATAAAAAGGCATGCATTTTTATACATACATATGCTCACGCCTGTATTCCCCGAGAGGGTAGGCATAGGTGTTGTAATCAAAACACCCACTATTCATCGCCGTCTCAGGCACTATACATACGTCTTTGAATTACTTCTTAGACATATGCAGGTTTCCTCACGATGTTTTCCTTCACCGTAAAGCACGTGGTGTGAAAGCACATAAGTTTTTATAAAAAACTCTTTGGTACAGGCCCCGCTGGGAGTTGAACTTGCGTCGCTTGCGTAGCAGGCCAGTTTATGAAGCTATGACGTGAGAATAAAATACACGCGCATTACCCTAACATTTTGAGCTTCCGCTGAGCGCTCATTACTCGTGAAAGCACCTGTAATATCTTTAAGTTCGCTATTTAGGTCAAACTGACTTGATATTCTCAGGTTAGCTCACAGTTGATTTAATCCTTGGTCTATTTCTAAACGTCCAATGTGTTCTTTGTCTTACATTGTATTGTTGTAGATAGATACATTGATATTACTGACAGGTTAAAATTAGACCTAGCTGTGTCCCACGGTTTCATCCGCTTAAATTCGATTTCATGGGGTTTTGTTTGAGGAGAACACTGTTTATGTTGCTGAAATAATAGTCGCTTAAGTATTATTTTTCTCATCAAATTCGGTCCAGCTGTTTTGGAGATTTGCAAGAACAAAATGGACAGATAACAATAACTATACATCTATATACAAGTGTCTGTTTGTAATTCCAAAATAACAGCTTTTCACTAAATACATATGAAAGTATACACGCTACTGACACTAAAAAACCAAGTTTTAATTTTTTTCTCTGTCTGTCTGTTTGTTCCGGGTAATCTCGGAAACGGCTGGACCGATTTTAACGGGACTTTCACTGACAGGTAGCTGACGTTTCAAGGAGTAACTTAGGCTACTTTTATTTATTAAAAATATCCCGGATCCGCCACATGAGGATGAAACTAATTCTACGCATGTGAAACAATATGTATAAAAAAAAAAAAAAATTTAATTATGCGACTACAAGAGCCTAACTCTTAAATACATTATGATGATTTTGATTGAAAAAGTGGTTTTACGGGTGTCATTTGTATATCAAACTAGCTGTGCCTCGCGGTTTCACCCGCGTAGATTTAGTTTCATCCTTATTGTCGCGGAACCCTAATATTTTTAATAAATAAAAGTAGCCTAAGTTACTCCTTGAAACATCAGCTACCTACCAGTGAAAGTCCCGTTCAAATCGATCCAGCCGTTACAGAGATTACCCGGAATAAACAGACAGACAGACAGACAGAGATCAATTTTAAAACTTGTTTTTTTAGTGTCAGTAGCGTGTATACTTTCATGTGCATTTAGTGAAAAGTAAAAATTTTGGAATTACAAACAGACACTTAAATTTTATTTATCTGTATGTATAGATGAAACATGACAATAATTTCCCACCAACAATAAGTAATGAGTATTCGCGTCAGATCCCAGTATATTCTGGAGTTGAATACATTTCATAAAAATAAATATCTACGTACGAAAAATGTAAAAATAAACGTGTAATTAGTGAATCATAAGCAGATGTTATTATTGCTGTACTTTTTAAATGTACATACATCATGTGAGACCCTCATGGGGTGGCTTAGCTTTAATGAAGTCCGCTTAGTAATCTATACATTTATATCTATACAGATAAATAAGATTGAAGTGTCTGTTTGTAATTCCAAAATGCATATGAAAGTATTATACGATACATAGCAAATTTTTTTTTTATTATTTTGCTTTATTTTGACTGTTTGTTCCGGCTAATCTTCGAAACAGCTGAACCAATTTTAAAAGGAATTTCACTGGCAGATAGCTAATATTACAAGGAGTAACATAGGCTGCTTTTCAAAAAAATCCTTTAGTGTTCCTCCGGCCACCCATGAAATTACAGCTGGAAGTATTGAACTCCAAACTTTAAATTATATATATATTTATTTTATTAGACTTCTTACAAAGTACTATTAAATCGTCAGAAGGAAACAAAAATCTATTAATACATACAGATAAATAAAATTCAAGTTTCTGTTTGTAAATCCAAAATAAAATAAAATCTCTAAATGCATCTGAAAGTATACACGCTACTGACACTAAAAAGCCAAGTTTTAAATTTTTTCTCTGTCTGTCTGTCTGTCTGTTTGTTCCGGGTAATCTCTGAAACGGCTGGACCGATTTTAACGGGACTTTCACTCGCAGGTACCTGATATATCAAGGAGTAACTTAGGCTACTTTTATTTATCACAAATATTAGGGTTCCGCGACAATAACGATGAAACTAATTCCACGCGGGTGAAACCGCGGGGCACAGCTAGTTATAAATAATACATACAGATTATAAATGTTACCACCGGGTTCGGAAGGTTGCTTTTGTTGAGAAGAACCGGCAAGAAACTCAACAATGACTCTTTTCAAAAACATTTTACAATGGTTACAGTATTATATCACACTAGCGGACGTCACACCGTTTCACCTGCGTAGTTACCGTTGCCTACGGGGATAAAATATTGCCTATGTTACTCACTAATGATGTAGCTATCCATTGCTGAAAGAATTTTCAAGATCAGTCAAGTAGTTTCGGAGCCTATTCAATGCAAACAAACAAACAAAAAAACAATCAAATCTTTCCTCTTTATAACATTAGTATTAATAAATTGCTTACTTTTGAAGTTGGTGTTTGACACCGAGTTTGTTGCTATATTTGGCACTAACCTCCTGTTTTTGAAATCGGTTACAAATATTTTACAATGTTAAATGGTAGCAGTATTATATCACACTAGCTGTGCCCTGCGGTTTCACCCGCGTAGATTTAATTTGATTACCGCGGAATCCTAAATTTTATTTATAAATAAAAAGTTCATGGTACTCCCTGTAACATTAGCTATCTGCCAGTGAAAGTCCCGTTAAAATCGGTCTAGCCGTTTCAGAGCTTACTCTTTGGCAAATAACTCATTATTAGGTACCAATTCTTTGAGTTTTTATACTCGTGATAATTTCTCAACGAAATGTCCGATTGGAATAAAACAAACAGTATTTTACTTCTACATGAATACCCTTGATAGCATGATGCTTAATTTGGATAAGGATTAATATTAAGATAAACATTTGAAGTCGTTTCTTTCTTCAGACGATTTTGTATTTATTATGAACATAAAAGCGGTTATTGTGACTAAACTATGATAGTTAGATATATGCTTTCGCGGACTTTTTTGTAGATCTTAATAAGACCTACAAACCCGTAGTATATTTTTTTGTTCTATTGTCAATAGTTTTTTCAGCGTACGCATAATTAGGTTTTCGATTTTGCAAAAAATTTACAAAATTTCAATTTACTTACGGACCCCTTATTTTTATGAGAATAAAATATAGCCTTCCTCGATAAATAGACTATCCAACACTGAAATAATTTTTAAAATCGGATCAGTAGTTTCTGAGATTAGAGCGTTCAAACAAACTCTGTTTTCTGATTAGTATAGATGAAAATGTATACTCAATATACTCCAAAAAGTATTTCAAAGACTATTCACATTACGTGCACAAATCTTGTAAGAACCAGCTAAACTATGTAGTTCCATCTGTAAACAGTTTGTATAAAGTTGCGGACGCCCGCCCGCCTTTGACCGCCGCCCGCCCTATCTTTGTGATTGTTGACAAATTCCAATGTTGGGAATTGTTTTACGGATTTCGCATTTATTTTATTCCCAGAGAGCATTGTTTTATTGTCTTCGTAATTTATATATAAAAACTAGCTGTGCCCCGCGGTTTCACCCGCGTAGATTTGGTTTCATCCTTATTGTCGCGGAACCCTAATATTTTTGATAAATAAAAGTAGCCTAAGTTACTCCTTGAAACATCAGCTACCTACCAGTGAAAGTCCCGTTAAAATCCGTCCAGCCGTTTCGGAGATTACCCGGAACAAACAGACAGACAGACAGAGAAAAATTTTGAAACTTGGTTTTTTAGTGTCAGTAGCGTGTATACTTTCATATGCATTTAGTGAAAAGCTGTTATTTTGAAATTACAAACAGACACTTCAATTTTATTTATCTGTATAGATTTAAATAATGATTATTTCTTCGAAGATGATTTTGAAAAGCCGTGATGGCCGTGGGGTTTTAGCAGCCGCCTGCTAAGCAAGCGACGCAATTTCGAATCCCAGCAGGGCCTGTAACTTTGAGTTTTCTAAAAACGTATGTGCAGTGGTTTCATACCACGTGCTTTACGGTGAAGGAAAACATCGTGAGGCAACCTGCATAAGTCTGAGAAGTAATTCAAAGACGTATGTATAGTGCCTGAGACGGCGATGGACTCACCATCTGTCACGTTGGCACTTAATCTTCGGTGAAAAGTGTGTGTTGTTATTTCAAAAGCAGAGGGCTTACATCTTCAAGAAATACAGGTGTGAGCATATTATGTATGTATCTATGTATGTTATATTTACGCATTTACCGGTTTTAAATCCTCTTTTTATGTTAGAACTTTATTTTCTACTAGCTGTGCCCTGCGGTTTCACCCGCGTAGATTTTGTTTCATACTTATTGTCGCGGAACCCTAATATAAAAAAAAGTCTAAGTTATTCCTTGATATATCAGCTACCTGCTAGTGAAAGTCCTGGTAAAATTGGTCCAGCCATTTCGGAGATTACCCGGAACAAACAGACAGACAGACAGATTAAAATTTTATAACTTGGTTTTTTAGTGTCAGTAGCGTGTATACTTTCAGATGCATTTAGTGAAAAACTGTTATTTTAGATTTACAAACAGACACTTCAATTTTATTTATCTGTATAGATTATAAAAAGGGCTCAATGAGTTACGTTATACATAAGTATAATCTTAGTATGAGTCCTATCACAGGATAGATTATTAAGGTAAAGAAATTATTTTCAAATCGTAAAAATCTGATCTATTTCCGATTGAGAATATAAGAAAAATTCAATTATCAAAGTCAATAAATCTATCAGTCAATGGCTACATAAGAATTTATTATTGTAAATATAACCTTGAGAGTGAGAAACCCGCTTGAGTAGTTGCCAAGGAAAATATTATCTCTTAAACTATCACAGTTCTCGTTTGTGTGTTTATGAATCGTAAAGTTCCAGGACAATCGTTTGTTTTGGTCATCATTAAAAGAATATCCTTGGGAATTAGTACACCCTGTGCCCTGGGTACAGGCTTAAAGGTCCTACATGTTCATACGTCGACGAATTCTGCCACATTACACCGTAGATGATTAAGTGCCAACGTGAAGAGGGTGAGTCCATCGCCATCTCAGGCACTATACACTTACTCCTCAGATATATGCAGGTTTCCTCATGATGTTTTCCTTCATAGTAAAGCGTGTGGGGTGAAATTACTGCACCAAAAAAAAATCATTGGTACAGACCGCTGAGATGGGAAGTGTTATAAATTGTGGATTTAGTATAATTTTTATTACTCTATGCGAGAGAGTTCATATTTTACTTGGGTAATTTTAAGAAAACTCGCACTAGGCACTCGTGCGTGCGAGTTACTGCAACTTAGTGCGAGTTTTTTTTCGATTGACGTCACAAGTCATCGTGTTGGCCTAAACGCAAATTTGTATGGGATTAAAATATTGCCATCAGTGGACCGACAGGTGGCGCTGCTTCGATCCTTTACAGCGTTTGCGTTTACGTCCACGCGGTGACTTGTGACGGCGGCAGTGAAAATCTCGCACCAAGCTCTCTGTTAACGTAATCTTTGTCACGAATCATGTATTCCAAGACTAAGCAATTGTGATTCACACGAAGTGCCCTCCGCTTCTGCCGGGACATCCGGGTGTGGTTCACGATGTTAGCTCATTTATTTACCGTCCGTATCTTAACTATGCCATGCTGTCCTGTGAATATTAAATGTCATATTTTCCATGGAGTGTCACGATTTTACACGTAGACACTGTGTCTCTTAGACACAAACACAAACTTTAAGGTATTATTATAAACTAGCTGTGCCCCGCGGTTTCACCCGCGTAGATTTTAATTTCATGGTTGCCCGCGGATCCGTAATGTTTTTTTAAAAATCTAAGTAGCCTAAGTTACTCCTTGTAACATTAGCTATCCGTCTGTGAAAGTCCCGTTAAAATCCATCCAGCCGTTTCGGAGATTACCCGGAACAAACAGACAGACAGACAGACAGACATACCGACCGATTTTATTTATCTGTATAGAGTATAGATTACAGGACGTCACGCGGTTTCACCCGCGTAGTTCCCGTTCCCGTGGGAGTAAGAAGATAAAATGTAGCGTATATTAATCAATGATAATGTAGCATTCAAATTGTGAAAGAATTTTTAAAATAGGTCCAGTACTTTTTGAGGCAATTCGGAACAAACATACATACAAAACATTCCTCTTTATAATATTATAATAGATGGGAAAAGTATTTGAAGTATTTTAATATTAAAAGAAAAAATATTCATAAAAATATTAAAAGTATTTGCTTTCATTAAATTCACTTACGATTGAGACTAATATTTGATAAACTGTATTGGGCTTACCATCATCAGATTAAGCAGAGCGTATTAAGAACTTCTTAGCTTTGACGTGTCATTTTGGTACCAAAAAATTTGACGTCAAAGCTAAGAAGTTCTTCATACGCGCTGCTTAAAATGTCATAGTCGGCTCCTGCTTCTTGTTATTATTATTTTTGCTAACCGACTTCAAAAAAGCTATGAATTCGATATAAGTTTTTATTTTAAAAATTAACATTTATCCGTCTCTTCCTGAACCTGAGTTGATGTAAGGGATATTAAAGAAGGCGGAACATGATGTCCTGGATTCGATGCCCTGTTCGAGTTTTTTCTATTCTTTGATTCTGGAGTCTGGATTAGTGCCTGGTAAGTGGCATTAGCTCGGTCCCTGTTACATGGTCCTTAAATATAATGGCGAAATGTGGGTGCACTAAGAGTATGTATGTAAATAATAAAAGAGCGAGTGTACATCGATATACGTTTGAATGGATCGGCTACCTCTAAACATACACTCTTGTAGAAGGTCGATCGGATTGCATGTAGGGTGGGGTGCCAGTGTGAGCGTGTGTCATGACATTTTTCGCGCTCGATATGTGATGTTTGATTTGTGTTGCAATTTTTCGGTTAATCAAGTTATAATCCCATTTGTCACAAAATAAACATATTATATCGTAGCCTTTATTATTGCCACATGTGACATATATTATAAACATTTCCGCTTAGTCCGTTTTTCAGAATTTTACTTTTTAATTGCTATGTCTACCCCGAAAGCTACATTGCATAGTTTAGTTAGAATTTTGAGACATCACATGAGATCCTTTTAAAAACATAATCAAGATATCTTCAAAATGTATATAAAGATTTTTAAGAATGTGTTATTTATATTTAAGTTTTCTAACGAGCAAGCCTTTGTGATCGAACGCCCCGCTGTAACTGCGACTCCAACTTACGTTCTTGAAACTATTTTCTATTTCTGCCCAACGGTTCAGCTGTTACAAGTCCTCAACTCCTGGTAGATGCTAGATATAAATACATTCTAGTACATTTGTGATCGTGACGATGGGAATGCAACATTATTTATGAACGATCAACTAAAGAGCGAATCGAAAATAAAAAGTAATTGTTTTTGGGGCAATAAAGGAACATAAGTGGGGCAAATGAAGTGATTTTTTTGACAACGTGAAACATTACGGGGCGAATGCGGAATAAATCCTAAGTGATTATGAAAAAAAATGCCTATTTTATACTGAACATTGGAAAGGGTTACTTGACGAAATTTTTTAAAAATCCATCCCCGGAATCTTGCACGTTATTTATAACTTTGTAAAATAGACTATATTTTTTTTTGGTATTGTTATTCTCCCGAAAGTAAAACTTGCCGGCTTACCCGTAAGTAAGACAACAAATCTTTATAAACAAATATAATCGCTAAAAGTGTTGCTAAGGGTAAAACTGGAGTGCAGATTTTAATATTTTTAAACCCTGTCATGACAATATTTTCCTGAAAAAATCTACTATATAAAAATCAGTCGGGTTTTCCTTCCTGACGCTATAACTCTAGAACGCACGAACCGATTTCTACGGTTTTGCATTCGTTGGAAAGGTCTCGGGCTCTGTAAGGTTTATAGCAAAGCAAATTCAGGAAAAAATCAGGACAAACCAACATTTTAAGTAGATGGCGCCGGTGCGTGATACATTGTTTGACAGCTACTCATTGTTCTCTGCTCAGTTAATTTCATGTGTCAACCGGTATTGTGTTCACTGTGAAATTGTGAAAATGGCGAGACGGAGTTCGCCAGGTTTGCTAGTTACTTATAAATTTGTGTTCCGGGACTCGAACTTCTATCTCTACTATCTAAGCAATCCATTACGGCAGCGGCGCGCCTGTTAATATATTCTTTGATGGGTTACGAAACCATCGTATTTCCCTGACACCATAGTTTTACGTATGCATCGTAAACACGAGCAATCAAACCGTGCTGCTGTTTGATTGTCGTTTATTTTTGTATGAGAGCATGGCTGAGCGTGTTCATACATTGTTTGACTTTTCTTGGCATGAGATTGTAAAACGACCGATCTACTTTCAGGGAAGGCAAGACAAGAAATATCGACCTAAGTACTAAGTAGTTTGAAAAACTATTCAGTTTAGGCCCTGGTAGGGCACATGTGAATGTCGAAGAATTTACCAGTTTTTTGGTTAAGTTTCAAAATGTATTTTACTAACCAATCAACTAGGCTGGTTGGTTATGAAAAATACTAGCGGACGTCACGCGGTTTTACTCGCGTAGTTCCCGTTTCCGTAGGAGTATGGGGATAAAATATATTGACTATGTTACTCGCTGATAAAACGCGGAAAGAATTTTTCAAATTGGTCCTGTAGTTTTTAAGTTAATTCATTACAAACATACTTACATACAAATCTTTCCTCTTTATAATAATCGTATAAGATTAGTATAGATATAAAGACTAACCGACCAACTATATCACCCATTATTATTTTTTATTATTATTATATTAGCTTTGTCATTTAATTATAGTATCATAAAATTTTGCGTTAGAGCTTAGAAGTTCTTGTTAAGCTTTCATAGTTTTCATAGTTGGTAGTAATATGTTGCTCCGTGATTTGGGTCTACATGCAAGGATTATCCTTTATCGTAGCCAAAGGACACTCGTAAACTTAGCTTTCTAGGCAATTACGCACGCACATACAAAGCTATGCGGAATCATTGAAGAATGTCAAATATTCAATATAAACTTGGAATACTTAAATGCATAACGAATTTGGTTTATTTTGCATTCAACACAACAATAGGATTTATTGTTGAATTACGTGCAATGCGCCGCAAACGGTCGCGCGCCAACCCGGCGCGTGGCGGTTGATTGTTTTTTTTGCGTATTTCCGCGTGTGCTGTGATTTTGGCTGATGCTCCTGCGTGACGTGGCCGACCCAGTTAGGCAAGCCAACCGGTGCCACGGCCAAGTCCAGACGGGCATCCCCAATGAACCGACGCCAATATCTATAAAATAAATTGGAGTGAAAAAAAATAATGAAGTAAGCGTCACGGCCAGGAGTATAAGCCGCCAAAATGGTTCAGGGTGAACGCACTCCAGTGTTGGCTTGTTGGATGGAGTCCTAATAGTTTGTTGTCATGCTCACTAAAATGCCTTTGCTTGCGGCGGCGTCAGGATGACGGGTCGCTCACTTCCCTCTATAATGGTTGAGGAGGGCGATGGCTGGGATTCTCGTCATACTTGTGAACAGGTGCTGCTTGTGGGGGCTGGTCATCTCAAGCTACGCATTTAGATATAAGTACAACTACTAGACTTTTCTTTATGTTAATTTTTATTGACATTTGTGCATTGGAACTGTGTCCATGGGCTTACATTTCTCAAGTGATTTACTTTGTTTTTAAAAATTGTATAATATTTTTTTAAAAGAGTAATTACTGAGTTTCTTGCCAGGTTCTTCTCAGTAAAAGCAACCTTCCGAACCTGGCAGTAGCATGTATAATCCATGTCGTTCTGACGATTTGAAAGTACTTTGTAAAAAGTCTAATCGAATAAAGATATTTTTGACTTGACTTTGACTTTGTTTGGTTCGATAACCACGGGCTGTGATTGGTCACTTGCTTTGTTACTATTCCAATGGACGCTTTCCCACTGCCACACACTCTAAATAAGTATTAATAACACTAAATGATAAATATTTCTCATACATACAGATAAATAAAATTAAAGTGTCTGTTTGTAATTCCAAAATAACAGCTTTTCACTAAATGCATAGGAAAGCATACACGCTACCTACACAAACAAACTGTCAAATTGAAATTACAAACAGACACTTCAATTTTAATTATCTGTATGTATAGATTAGTAATATTAAATTTGTATTATTCTGTTGGCGATCTAAAAATCCCTAGTAAATAGTCTCAGATTCTTTATCCCACTTTGTTATTAAACACAAAATCTCCCATTCGCCGCGTGCTATCATTTTTACTAAGACCTTCTTTGCCAAGATTGTATTCAGTGTTGTGATTATATTTGCCAAATAACCTTTTCATTTTATTCTCATAGTTTTACAACTACACTTGTATCCAAAATGTCATATGGTTATCTGCCCTCAACGCTCTCTTGGACTCAAACCTGATTGTGACGTGTTCGCGGATGAATATCACAAGATAATGTCAGCATGCCTGGAGTATTGTGAGGGGAGCGAATGAATGTGTTTTTTGTATATATTTATATTACTCTTAATTAGTGTAATTGGCTTTAAGCCGTTCTAATAATATTTGAAGTATTTCAAAGTATAACGCATGTGACGGTGATAGACTCACCATCTGTCACGTTAGCACTTAATCATCTTCGGTGAAAAGTGGGTGTTATTGTTACAACACCTCTGCCTACCCCTTCGGGGAATACAGGCTTGAGCATATATATTTGAATTATTAGGACTGCCTCGTTGGTCTAGTGGATACAACTACTACTTCAGAACACGAGGTCCTGGGTTCGAACCCCGAGCAGGGCAAAGTACTATTAGTACTTAAGTATTAATTACTTAAGTATTATTAGTATCTTAAGTAAGTATCTATTCAATGTTCCTTCAAGATTACCGCGTTATCCTGCCAACTTATTCAAAAATAAACTCTGTCGTACAAATTTAGGTCGCGACTCACCTGTAATCCGCATTTCTCGTATATACAACGAGTTAACACAAAAAATACCAAACTTAGACATTCACTGTGACAGTCTCTGTACATTTATAAACAAAATAAAGAACTCCTGAATTTTCCTAGTACATATTATAAACATTCCGCTTTGCAGTTTCGTAATAATATTATATTTGGTTTTATTAAGTGTTAGTCCAAATAGTCTTAATTTCAACAGATTATTTTTAAATATTGTAACATATTTTGTAACACAACGCATGCTGTGGTTACCTATAATTGTAAGAACGGTTTATAAATTGCCCAAACAAACTGATTTTCAAATGCATCATATAACTGTATCTTACGTTGGTGATCCTTAAATAAATAAATAAATAAAAATAAATAAATTAGGGTTTTTCAACAGTAGTTTCCCTGTTGCGCGGAGTTTGAATTTGTGTCCACACGCCTTGCCACTTAATGGCAAAAGGCGTATTACATGAGATAAAAATGTCTTCCCCTTAGGGGAATACAGGCGTGAGCGTATGTATGTATATTTAGACTTTTACTGGCAGTTTTAAGAAGTGTTTTAGGCTAATTTTATTAAAAAAAACAACACGTAACTAAATCTACGCGGGTGAAACCGCGGGGCACAGCTACTAATATTATAAAGAGGAAAGGTTATACATATATTTGTAACGAATTGCCTCAAAAAGTACTGGACCGATTTTAAAAATTTTTTCACCATTTGAATGCTCTATTATCACTGATTAATATAAGCTATATTTTATCTCCGTACTCCCACGGGAACGGGAACTACGCGGGTGAAACTGCGTGACGTCCGCTAGTCGTTCATAAAGTTCTCATGAAACAGACACTGTTAATATCGACAGTCGAAATTCCCTAAGCATTCCCATGATTGGCAAAATGACATTATTTTGGTAGCAACAGGCGTGAGGTCCTGCCAACTGGCCAGGAGTTCCCTAGTCTGGCACACCGTCTGCGATGTTAGCCAACTCTCTGTTTTGTCTGGCAATTTGTTTATGCCCAAGGTTTGGGACTCATGACTATGTAATTGGGTCCCAGCTATGATTGTTTACGTAATAAAGGTGTACAATGACGTACGGTGACGTATTGATGACGTCACTGAGTTCGATGCTCAGTAGACAATAGTGAATTTTATTT
The DNA here is from genome assembly GCA_964035505.1 of Watsonalla cultraria. Classification (NCBI taxonomy): domain Eukaryota; kingdom Metazoa; phylum Arthropoda; class Insecta; order Lepidoptera; family Drepanidae; genus Watsonalla; species Watsonalla cultraria. The sequence goes on along the minus strand of OZ037734.1, from coordinate 6,879,429 downwards.
AGGTTCGATGCAGTGTCGTATTAGTTTCGCTACAGATATAATGAAATTGAAGTGACTGCTTTTAATTTCAAATTAACAGCTTTTCACTATTACATGAAAGTATATACGCTCTTAAGATAAAAAAATCTATTTTTCTCTTGCCGTCAGACAGATGGACTGACGGAGAATTTTTTTAAAAATTGATTTTTTTATTACAGTACCGTGTATACTTTCATATGCATTTTAATCATCATTATTATTATTTTTAAATAAAAGTAGCCTAAGTTTCCCCTTGTAATATTGGCTACCTGCCAGTGAAAGTCCCGTTAAAATCGGTCCAGCCGTTTCGGAGATTACCCGGAACAAACAGACAGACAGAGAACAATTTTAAAACTTGGTTTCTTAGTGTCTGTAGAGTGTATACTTTCATATGCATTTAGTGAAAAGCTGTAATTTTGGAATTACAAACAGACACTTCAATTTTATTTATCTGTATAGATGTATAGATAAGATTTGGTCGGGATAAAGAAAATAGTATACTTTCACAAGAATTATTCTAACTACCAATTCCAGCTAAATGTAGTTAATGCAATGTCTCAAGCTTCCTCGTTGCAAAAGGAGGGCCGTTGTGCTTCTTTACAGCCACATTTGTGTATGAATAGAAGTTAGTTAGCAATTTAAATTTAATTGCCCTCAGTAATCAATTTGCTTCGAATGTGGTTAATTTGAAGGCAAATCGTGTGGAATTACCCAATTGTAACGTGGAAAATTTAGATTTAATTAGGTCTGATAGTTAAAGTTAACCGATAAACGTTAAACTATCTACATGGATTGACTTCGCTAACATCTTCTTTCGAATAGTTTGGATTTCTTCCTACTATATCTACAAGAGCCGTGGTCGCCTTGGGATTTGAGCAGTCGCCTGCTACGCAAGCAACGCAAGTTCGAAACCCAGCTGGGGCTTGTACCTATGAGTTTTTCTAAAAACTTATGTGCAATGATTTTACAACACTTTACGCTGTAGGAAACATCGTGAAGAAACCTGCATATGTCTGAGAAGTAATTCAAAGACATATGTATATTGTCTGAGACGGCGATGGACCGATGAACTACAAACGGTCACTTAAATTTGTATTAGACATTTTTGTTTCTAAAGGGTAGATTAAAAGCGTTCGCTGTGCCCCGCGGTTCGCCTGCGTAAATTTAGTTTCATATAAACTTTTATCCTATTTTATCCCCTTGGGGGTAGAATTAATCAAAATCGAATGCCTACGTCATAACATGTACCTGCATGCCAAATTTCAGCCCGATCCGTCCAGTGGTTTGGGCTGTGCTTTGATAGATCACTATGACAGGCAGTTAGTCACCTTTGATATATATATATATTTAGATGTTTACCGAATCATTAAAAAATCAAAAGAGGAACTAACGGTACTAGGAATATATATATATATATATATATATATATATATATATATATATATATTTATATATATATTTGATGCAGTACGTAGGTAAGAGAGAGTGTACATTATGACCGGCGCAAGCGCATACTAACGCCCGGGGTTTTCCACGGCCAGTATGATTAAGTATACGTTCCTTGATTTACATTATTCATCGTAAGATGCTGTATTCTACATTCACATCACTAAGCGGATTTTCTCACAGGCAGGGCTAGGCTAATACCTCTATTATACATCTATACAGATAAATAAAATTGAATTGCATGTTTGTGATTCCAAAAAACAGCATTTGAGCACTCCAAATTTGTGAAAAGTGGGTACTACGAACCCTTCTGAAAAGGCTCAAATTATTTTATATCGATTATTTTATACAGAATAAAAGAAAGTAACGCTAACATTGCGTATTATAATAACAGAAGGATTAGTAAGATTTTCACGAATCTTTAGTATTCCGCTACATGCTCGCCGCCGCGTATAATATATCACATCGACATTCGACATATTTGCATACATTATCGGAACGTGCGATGCGCTTTCATGCGTTATTATTATATTCTAAGGATATCTGCAGTGTTAGACATTATGTCTAAGCTTTTATTTATTCTCTAGTTGCTAGGATAGCAAATGTCTTAGGGGCTCTACCGGTAGAGGGCGATGGACTCCTTTTATTTTTAATGAGAAGCGGGAAACCTTCAAAATTTCCCCGACCGCCCTGGGAGAGGCAGGAAGAGGGAGAGGGATTAAAGAGTCAGCACTTCAGTGAAAAGTAGGTGTCTTCAAGACTTGGGGGGGTCACGGTGAAGCATGTGAAGACATATCACGTGCACACCCCATTTAGTGACCAGGAGGTACACCGTGTAGTTTAATCGGTGCGAGTCAGACATAGACCCTCCGCTGCCCCCGCGGCCCTTGGTGTATACATAATGATTCTCCACGTAAAAAAAGTACCTTCAAGAGTCCTGAGAAAATACATTTTATTGCGGAAAATATACCACGGGTCCAACCATGAGCCCTTATTGCCATGATAATTTAAAACTCATATTAAGAGACAGATGTATATGACGTGTATACATCTGTCACTGTCACATATTGTAACTATAATTGCTATAAGAGCATGTGGTTGGGTCCCGAAAAGCAAGTGGGGTGAAATTACTACACTTAAGGTTTTAGAAAACTCAATGGTGTAGGCCGCTGAGATTTGAACTTGCGTCGCTTGCGTAGCTAGCGTTAATGATATTACCTGTGAATTATTTGATGAATTATAAATAGGTTGTAAATATAATGTTTACTCAAAGAAAGTACTGGTTTTAGTAAGTGTGACGACTCCCGCGCATGTTATGATTCAACGCACAACAATACACCATTTGTTCGACGGACGTGTGGTGAATTAACGATTAATTTACATTTTTTCTTACATGACACATGTCATTGAGGTACGCGATTATCTTTATTTAAAGAGGTCATGACATTATTGAGGAACGCAGAGATTTTATTGCAAAATTTATTTACGGGATTTTGGGAAAATTTCGAACTGGGAACTGTTAGGAATGGATTGGTGTGTTTCAGGAGCTTATATGAAAATTAAAATGAAAATGACTTATTCAGTTTACGCCCTGGTAAGGCACTTATGCATGTCGAGGAATGTACTACCGGTTCGGAAACTAGCCTTCTGAGAAGAACCGGCAAGAAACTCAGCCGGCATCATGTACATTGTATAGGCTGCAGTAGAATTATATTGTATAGAGATATGGGTACTTGTGTATTTGATGGGGATTATTGGGATAACCCTATTTATTAAATAGTGTGTGTAGATATTATATCAAGTTTGAGTAAAATATATTAACGGGTGGAATCCTTATACATATTAAAATATGTATTTTTTTGGAATTTTTGTCTGTGTATGCATACTTCACGACAAATATGGCTTTATATTGGTACAGGTACAGACAGGCGGACAGACGGACAGAGAATTTTTATAAAAATTGCCTTTTCTAAATCAGTACCATGTATACATTCATATGCATTTAGTCAAAAGGTGTAATTTTACAATTATAAACAGACACTTCCGTTTTATTTATCTGTATAGATTGAGCGAAATGAGTATCTATTTATTTTTTAATTAACATTTATTAAAAGTTCTAATTCTTCACTTAAATTTTATAAAATAGAAGAAACTTTTTACAGATTTTTTTTACTCAAACTTATGTCTGAAAAACTGTAATAAGTATAAATACTCTCCCATCTCCACAAATAATTATAATCAATTCCAGACCTTATTCACACATACATATGGATCAAGATGAAGTGATCGGCTTCTGGATTATATTACACAATTTAACTTGTTTATTTGCGAACGCACCTTATCTTCACCGTGACAGTCAAGATGACGATATTGAACCTTACGTTACAGAAGACTGGGTTTATAATCGAGTGCTAATATCTTGATAGGCTCGTGACATTTGCGAGTGCTCGATAATGAACTTAATAGTGATTGGTGTAAGGTTTAATATTTCTATTTCTCAAGCTGTCAATTATAGTACAGGAGTGCTGCCCCTTAAAATCGAATTTGTTTGTCTTTGTAAATGATATTCGGTCTAAACGGGACGACCGTCATTGTTATGTGAGATCGAATCAGCTAAATGATATGAAGCTTATTAAATCATTACATTAAGTCGATAATCCTGTGCTGTAAATTTTAAATTAACAATAACGTTTAAAAATAACGTTTATTTTAAGTTTGACGTAGCAGTGACGATCTATCCCGAAATAGACCTTTAATAATTGGCACGAAAAATATTGAGTCCCACGTTGGGCGCCCAAATTCTTAGGGGTCAATAACATTTTGACATGTTGTAGCTTGTTGATTTCTGTTTGACTGTTCACAGGACGAGTTCCATCCGTTCATAGAGGCCCTGATGCCATTTGTAAAGTCCTTTTCGTATACCTGGTTCAATTTGCAAGCAGCCAAACGGAAGTATTACAAAAAACACGAGAAACGGATGAGTCTTGAGGAGGAACGGCATACTAAATATGAATTACAGGTAATTAATTTTTTTTTAAAATTTAATAATATCTTTCTACCTTTTCGGGAAGGCAGAGGAAAGCAAACCAAAATCGTATATAACACATTGAAAAATATATTACCGTTATAAGTCCCTTAAAAAGCCTGAATTTTGTAATGTATGAAAGATTAAAATAAGCCTAAGAGACACGTATGGAAGAGGAAATCTTTATTGAGTTCAAATTTCAAAGCTGTGTACTCTACCTTATATGAAATCGCTTCTGAATAGTGCTACCTTTGTAGTAGTGTATTCTTGTGGTAAGGACCTTAGCTTAGTGTGTTCCTGAGATGAGAAAAGTCGATGCTTTAACCTTATTACCGTATATTTAGGGAAGACATTTGCCTGCCTTTATAGCTTCCATACTTTGGAGCCGTGCCTTAGAGAGCACGTTAAGTCGTCGGTCCTGGTTGCCAATTTATCTTTATTATCATCATAAGCCACTTCATCTTGTCAGATGATTGTTTCAATCCCAATTTAACATATTTGGTCGGAAAATCAAATGATTAGATGATCTGAGTGCCTAGTGCGATTTTTTGACTGCCGCCGTCACAAGTCATCGCTTCGACGTAAACGCAGATTTGTATGGGCTCACAATAGTGTCATCTTTAGGCCGACAGAGGCGCTGTTTCGATCCTATACAAATCTGCGTTTACGTCGACGCGGTGACCTGTGACGGCGGCAGTGAAAAATTCGCACTAGGCACTCAACCACATCTGGTTGAGTGCCTCAACATTTTATGGAATAAGGTCTGATGATGATGTAGCTTCTATACCATTTCTTATAGTACATTCTTTGGAAAGTCAAAGTCCATTTTCGCATAAATAACTGAGTTCAAAACATCTTATAGTGAGAGGAAACAGACCAACTTTTCCCATAGTTTCACCCTCGTCTGTTATTGCGGTGATTAATATGGATATTAATGGCCTGGTCTAGTCTTACTGAATACTTTAGGCTAGGTCTCTGGAGTATATCGACCGTGGTAATGTTAGTAATTAAGAATACTTTAAGATCCAGAACCCTTGTGTATTTCATGGAAGTCGCGTTTGTTCCATTTCATTCATTGGTACTTTATCAAATGTATTTATCACTTATTTATACGTACGTATAGGACAATAAACCGTTCATCAATCAGTATCGATACTATCAAAACAAAAAAAAATTTGGATGGCATTTAAATATGAAATCGAAACGGGAAAATATTATTTTTGCGTTCGGACAAATCAATTAAATATTTCTTTGCAGGAATGAACAATTAAAGCATTGAATTCGAAACTAACAGTTACGGGTTCGATTCCCGATGCTTATAATATATTTTTGTTTCTTTGTACCCTATAGTTACCAATTATTTTTATAACTGTAAATGTTTTTCGTTATTTTAAATATGTCTAAGAAACGAAGAAACGACTCGCTCACAATCGGTCGTACGTATCAAGCATATGTGTAGCCTACTTGCTTTACCTTAAAGATCATGAGACTGTATTTGTGCTTGATAACCTCTGGGCCAGAATTACTATCTTCTGGTCCCCATAAGACCGATCACGACCCAGACCAAGACTGGATACTACTAACAAAAACAAACAATGACGGCTCAGCCAAGCTCAAGCCAGATGAACTGGCAATTAACCAAAAATGCATTTGTGAAATAGTGGGACAATATGGGCTGTACTAAACTAGGAAGCTCCACGGTATAAATTCGAGGAATGGCGAATCCCCAAGTTTCAAAAAGAGGACACGGTATAGGCTAAGGTTTAATCCCCCATTAAGGTAATAACTGACGTAATCAACATACTTTTCCCAAATTTTCAGAACGAGAAAGCAGAAGTAAAACAAAAATGGGCATCCAGACTTTTAGGCAAACTTCGGAAAGACATAACCCAGGACTGTCGAGAAGACTTTGTCCTCAGCATCACGGGCAAGAGGCCTGCCGTGTGTGTGCTCTCCAACCCAGACCAGAAAGGCAAGATGAGGAGGATAGACTGCTTGAGACAGGCTGATAAGGTAAGGATATATAAATGACAGAGGGGTACGGCATAAGGGGAAGACCCGTCCATCTTCACCTTACAGAAGATAGCGGACATCACGCGGAATCACCCGCGTAGTTCCCGTTTCCGTGAGAGTACGGGAATAAAATATAGACTATGTTAATCGCTGATGATGTAGCTATTCATTGCTGAAATAGTTTTCAAGATCGGTCAAGTAGTTTCGGAGCACAAAAAAACAATCAAATCTTTCCACATTATAATATTATTGAGGATACCAAATATTGGGTAGTGATGTGTTCCTATGGCGAGTAAGGTAACTAGTGATCCATAGAGGATCCTAGTTTCTGTGCTACAGTTAGTTGTCACAGCGACTTAATTCTTTAAAAGAACTATGAGGCACGTTTCAAGCTTGTTTGCCACCTTTGTTGTATAGAAGAGGAACACATTTATAGTTTCAAGGAAGCTGGATAGACTTAAACCTAATATAATTATAAAACAAATGTAGTTATAAAAACCGTTAAGGTTCATAGCGGTTGTTGATGGTCTTCAATAGTGGGGGTAGACTGTGAGGAAAAAACGTAGGGATATTCTATGGGTATACTCCTGCTTATAGAACTTGAATCCCTTTCCTAGAGTCGTGTTAGTGAGGATAACCAAAAATGAGTCTGCGAGCTACGCAAACTTGTCAACTTCATAAAAGACGTACTCATTTATTTCCTTCCCCTCAAGGTGACCTACTAAAATGACACGTCATTTAATATTTCATCATAATACTGCTTGTCATGCTCTAGATGTCATTTCCGTATTTCCTTGTGATATTTTGTCACATCAAGAAAAATAACTATTTATCCCAATTTTTTTTTTGAGATCGAAGGGCCATTAAGGGTCTTTTGAGGATCGAGGGACCTTTTTAATTAATTGGAAAACTGAAAACTGTTTTTACTGTTTTTTGATGCACGAATTTTTTGTTGACTGTTAATAATGCATTGACATTATATCTACCATCAAATGTTTAACAGTGTAGCATTACATAAAACCATATTTAAAAACAGTTAGGTTTAGAGTTCATTTTTCATCACCACACGTCATCACAGGTGGTAGTTACTGATTAATGACTTTACTCGTCGCTAGTGGCGACACATACTGTCAACGTACAACATGTAGCTATTAGGCAATGTCATCTTTAACACGAAGATATTAAGATTGCATATTCCCTGAACTAGTTTTAAGGATTTATATGTTTTTGTTTGTGGGACTAAAATTATTTTTTTACGTAGGTGTGTCTGATGTTTTTTTAAATATTGCAATGAAGCGAAATGTTATGTAAAGTGTATTGGTTGTGTATATGACATGCATCGCTCTCTATATTTCTTGAAATCAAATCATACTTAAAAGGTAAAAAGTCAGTGAGTGTCACACAGTAAAGACAGTCCCTCTGATGCTTAGCGGCTACTACAGTATGTTTGTATCCTACGAAAGTACAGTTACCTACTTCATAAATAATGGAAACTCTAATCATTTAAGAAGTGGTCCCACCGTAGATAGCACATCCTCATTGAAAAATAATTTTGTTTGTAGGCACCTATAAATACAAAAATAACAACGATTGTCAATTTTCTTTAGCTTGTGCTTCCTTGAACGGGTTCATCTCAGTAAAAGGAACCTTCCGAACCCGGTAGCATTAAAATCCTTATAATCATGTTATTCTGATAATTGGAAAGTACTTTTTTTAATTTTAACCTACGGGCTTTATAGTGAAGGAAGACATTGTGAGGAAACCAGCATAATATAGAGATAGACTCACCATCTGTCACGTTGGTACATATTCATATATGGTAAAATTTGGGGGCTGTAACATCTCTTACCCCTACCCTACTACGTAATTTTACCTCCAGAACCTTACTAAATGTTTTTTTTTTAATTATTTGAATGTTCCTTTTCAGGTGTGGCGTTTAGACTTAGTAATGGTGATACTATTCAAAGCGATACCTCTGGAGAGCACAGACGGGGAGCGTCTAGAGAAGCACCCAGAGTGCACGCAGCCTGGTCTGTGCGTGAACCCTTACCACATAAACGTATCTGTGAGGGAACTGGACTTGTATCTAGCAAACTTCATCAACAGCTATGGTAATGGGAGCGACGGTCTGCCAGGTCTCTCGCTCTTTTATTCATTTTATATTTACCCCTATTACGGGTTTCTCATCGTTTTCCTTATCTATACTTGCGATGGTCACCGTATTTTGTCTGAGACCCTGAATAGCGGTATCTAACGCTAGCCACGGAGTTTAAAGCACTCAGTGAAAACTGTGGGGAGAACTGTGAATATGTTTTCTTGCGCTCGCACTAAATTTGCAACTCAACTTCAAAGTTCAAAACTCCTCATCGTACTTAAAGAACTTAAATATCACGTGCAAATATTGTACGGTGACTTTAGTGATAGCTTCGAGAAACGGTGGCAAGCTTGTAATAGGACTAGAATACTGGGGCCTTACCATGAGCTCTTATTGCCATGATAGTTTTACTCATTTATGAAACAGATGAATGTGACGTATACATCTGTCACTGTCGCACAAATGAATTATCATTGCAATAAGAGCTCATGGTTGGGCCCCTGTGCACCAAGTATAGAATTTGTCACAAAAACGTTGAATCATGTTAAACTCTATGCTTGGAATACTGCTCCGTAAGAATTTCGAAAGAGGAATGATACTGCTACGAGTGACTTTGATACGGAAATCATTCCGTTTCGAGATGTCTTGCAGTCAATGCTAGGTTTTTCTTCCGAGGGTTAAATGTATGACTCAATTTGTCTTTAAACTCACTCAATTTTATATTATATTTGATATAAGACTTTGAAGTGATATTTATCATTATACTGCAAACAGGAATCTTCGGAAGATAAATGGTAACATTGAATATTATTATTAACATTATTTACGGAATTTTTGAATATGGTGATAGAATGGTCGATCTAAAATCGATATATAAAATGCTCTTTTGATATGGTATTTAATTCATCAAACAAAATAAATTTTATTATGAATTATACAATACCTAACCATAATTTTACTGAAGTAATGATGATCAATGTTTTATCATCAGTACTTTCATGGTTTTCACTTTGAATTTTAAATCAAATTCAAGTCAATATCTAAAAAAAACAAAACACCTCGTTCTACTTAAGACGATTGTAACTATCTATTTAATTTAGCATCGTAATATTCATGACATAAGATTACAAAGTGCTATTATGGGCCGGTTTCTGAAAGGCTTGTCACGTCAAAAATTAACAAATCTGTCAAATGGAATTTCAAGTGAAAATTGGGTTGCAGGAAGGGTTTGTGTAGTTTGAAATGATTACAATTTCAACTGACATATCAAATTATATCTTAAATGCATTTTATGTTTCCAGCGCGCTAGTTAGGCCTAAGTGTTCTGGAAATAGCATCGTCAAAAATCTTCCCAAAAACTAACCCTTTTTTCTACAATAGAATGCTATGTTTCAGATATCCTTAGCGGGTCGCTCTCACCCCATCAGCCTAGGGACAAAGAGAACGAACACGAGGCTAAGAACAAAGGTAACCCCCGCGTTCATCATTTCTACAGTTTTGTGGCAATCAGCTTTAGAGGGTTGTCTCATGGCGCCCAACGTGGGACTGGAATGTTTGATGTTGTAGTTTGATTTGATGTTGTAGCCTTTTGTATTCATTTAGTAAGTAGGATTTATTCACGGTGACGAGTATAATTATATCTTCCTTGCTAGGGTTTAAATAAAGCTTATTTGCAGCTAAATTTAGACTTATGATGCTATATCTAAAACGTTTGTAAGTTAATAAATTCTTGATTTTTTTTTAATTCTTGAAGATAAATAATAAGATATTCAAAAACAAAGTAAAAAAAGTTACTTTTTAAGTTTACTAGTTTGTATGAATATGTAATTTCTTATTGGATAAAAACTTTATACAAGAAATAATACTTAGGACTATTTAAGTTCGAAAAACCAAATGTGTGTACTTTAACGAAAATGCCTAGTTAATTTCAAAACCATAACTAAATTAGCTGCAAATAAGCTTAACATAAACCACTAAGTTGAAGTACTTTACTTTACTTGAAAGAATATTGGACGATTATTCTCTGCATACCATGCAGAATAAACGCATTAATTAATGAGCTGATAAAAACTTCTTATTGAGTAAAACACAGTTGATTACCACAAAAATATACTGTAGAATGGACTGGGTCTAGCACAAAACACGTTGTGAAGTTTTTTGTTCTATTTTGTGCATCCATTGAAATTAATCCCACAGCGAAATTGGCTTGCACTTACCTTTTCATGCTTTTGTTGAAAAATTTTAAAAACATTTTTTGGGATTGAATTCTTATTGTATGCTCGTTTGTTTTTGTACTGTAGTCGGTGTTCTTTCTCTTTCACTCCTATCGTCTTTGAATATGTCGATGCTCTTCTTATACTTCTACATTCAAATTACAAGCATTCTCTCATTTTTGACCGTTAAAAACGCAGGGTAGTGTTACAACCAAGTTTAATAAAAAAATTATGTTGAATAATTAGAAAAGCATCAACTTCTAGATATATTGTGTAAATATACATTGTTTCATTGTCATTGTGGCTTCATTCAATTACGCCATCCCTGTAAATAAGTTACAGGCATTTAGCACAATTATATTATTAAGATAGAAATTCAGTTGTGACGTAGATCTCCGTGTCTGTTCCGAGTGGTTGCACATCTTATATTGTTACAAATATTTAACTTTATAAATAATTTTTTTTTTAGTTTTAAAAATTCCATACAGTAGGTATTAAATATTCCAGACACACAGATTGTGAGTAATTAATCTTTTAGGACTATTCGAATCCCAAACTCAAAGAGGAAAATATCCTGATTTGTGACTTTTTTTCGGAATTTTTACCACCCTTATTACACATGGTTGAAACTAAACCTAGACCAAACTTTGCCCATCCTTTTTGAAATTCGTATTACAAAAAGAGATGAAACTACTTTAAACCAAGGACTATCTTAGTCTATGTTTCGTAATAAGGGTATGAGTTTTATCACTTGACAATCTGTAAGTGTGATTTAAGATCAGTGTCTCAAGTATAAGTTTTGACACATTGAAATCTTGTCACTTGTCCGTGGCTTGAAAAATGTTGATACTTTTTCGGATGCTGATTGTGGTTGAATGCTACAGATCGTGGATCAACACATTTAGAGCCGCGTAAGGCCAAGCGACGACGTTTGACGTTTTCAAACCTCTATAATTCTACTTCTATAATATTCAAAATCTTATACAAAGATATGCAACAACTTACACAAACCTCCATAGTTTGTTTATAGAGATGACTTTGAACTTTAAACACAAGTCCAAAAGGTCTAATGTCTGGACTGCTGGGTTTCAGGCTATAGTCACAATCCGTACAACGGAGTAATTTGCAACGATATTATTCTAGCGACCGGAGTCTTCTCCTCGAAGGAACTATGGAAGTTATCTAAAGGTAAGGACTCTAAACTATGTATTTGTTAAGCTTCGTGTTTCACCTGTCTTTAAATTTTGTCTGTTTGAACGCATCGCTCTTCTAACGTTACGGATCTTGATACGGTTTTACTAAAATGTAGGAGTTGAATTCCCGTAAGCTTATAGTTAAACACTCTCATAGACTAGCGGACCCGACAGACGTTGGTCAGCCATTTGGAAGGATTTCAGTGACATACACACGGACAAGATAGTAGAGAAAAGTCAACGATTTTAGTCTTGACAAATATTAATCCGAAGTGGACCAGCGTATATCCTAAGTACGCTTCTACAAAACCCTTATAACTAATTCCTAATAACTGCACAAAGAATTTTTGCAAAATTACCCTCAAATATAAGACAATACTCGTATTAGGGTGATAAGATACTGATGATCTGATGAACATGTTTCAGCGTCAATTCTCCAAGAGTCGGGGTCGGAGTCCCCGGGCGGGTCGGGCGGCATCAAGCTGGAGTCAGGGTACTACTGCGGCTACAGCCCCGCACCACCCGCCTTCGAACCGCCCGCCGAACGGGCGACGCCCTCCGCCATGCTGGTCTCACAGTGCTTCAGTGAGTACTATTTATCTATTCTTATATGTGGTCAGGAGCGTGTATTCCATATAAGCAAATAAGCAGTGCTTATCAAGTCTTAGTAACCAAAATACTGATGTGATGACTGAATACCCCTCTGTAGTAGTGTTATTATGGTGCAAAGTGGTTCGCACCAGTACATCGGGTGTTGCCGTACATTGTCATCAAAGGAACACAACTCAACTATACCCGCAGACCAAACTGGGGTAAAGTTCAATCTAGTGGATTTTCAGTGTGACCCACTGAGTGGCGCACGACGTCAGCCAAGAAACAATATACTAATATAAGAAAGGTATATACTTGAGTGTGGTGGTTACCTTATGTGAAAAAAGAAAATATTAATGTAAACTATTATTTTGCAATGTATTATAATTATAACTAGCTGTGCACCGCGGTTTCACCCGCGTAGATTTAGTTTCATCCTTATTGTCGCGGAATCCTAATAGTTTTAATAAATAAAAGTAGCCTAAGTTACACCTTGAAACATCATCTACCTACCATTGAAAGTCCCGTTAAAATCCGTACAGACAGACAGACAGACAGACAGTCAGACAGACAGAGACAGGTTTTTTAGTGTCAGTAGCGTCTATACTTTCATATGCATTTAGTGAAAAACCGTAATTTTGGAATTACAAACAGACACTTCAATTATATTTATCTGTATGTATATCTGTATATCTGTATATATGTATATATGTATCTGTATAGATGTATAGATTAAAAATACCTACACTGATATAAAAGTAAAGTAAACTAAAATGATATAAAAGTAAAATACATTTAAAAAACGTATCGTACCTCCGCGGCGCAACATTGGTATGTGCTTAACCTCTCTGAAAACCCAATGCACGTAGGGTAGAGAGGTTGTATATGAGAATTATAGTAAACGTATAAAGTCAAAGTCAAAGTCAACGTGTCTGTGCCAAATTTCATCAAAATCGGTTGTTTAAGCGGGGAAGCGTAACAGACAGACAGAGTTACTTTCACATTTATAATATTAAGTAGGGATTTTATGAAGTAAAGAAGATTCATTGAAACCTTTATAGTTATTTTTATTTGAATCCCAATACTTTGGGTTCACCGTACAGACTTTAATCGTGGATATGAGTGATGATCGTATGAAAACACCTCATTTTTGAAAATACATATGTCAATTAAAAATCGTGGAAAGAAGTAAATAATCGTTATTTAACGAACAGTTTGTACGTATTTTAATACTAGCTTAATATTAGTTTAATACTAGCTGTACCCCGCGGTTTCACCCGTGTAGATTTCAATTTCATGGTTGCCTGCGGATCCCTAATGTTATAAAAAATCTAAGTAACCTAAGTTACTCCTTGTAACATCAGCTACCTGCCAGTGAAAGTCCCGTTAAAATCCGTCCATCCGTTTCGGAGATTACCCTGAATAAACAGACAGACAGTCAGACAGAAAGACAGACAGACAGAGAAAATTTTTTTAACTTGGTTTTTTCAGTGTCAGTAGCGTGAATACTTTCATATGCCTTTAGTGAAAAGCTGTTATTTTGGAATTACAAACAGACACTTCAATTTTATTTATCTGTATAGATTGTGTTCCTTCTTGAGAATTAGATTAGATGAAAACCTCATTATTATCCTGGGATTAACCAACTGTTATGAACTGTTGGCATGGTACACAACACGTACAGAACGACTATATTTGGACATTCACATTTAGATTTGAAAGCAGATTAGTCCTCTCTATGACACTTGGTTTTCCTCGGAATAATACTGTTATAGTCTTAATATGGCATTTGGCAAATATACTGTCGACCTAATCTAAATATTTATATTTCAAAGACAGGTAGGGCATAAGGATATCTAACATCTTCAAATAAATATACATAGAAAAGTCTGTGAGCTGTGGTGGTCGGGGGCACTCGCCTGCTACGTAAGCGACGCAAGGTCGAATCCCGACGAAGCCTGTACTAATGAGTTTTTCTAAAAACTTATGTTACTGATTGACGGCGAAGGAAAACTGAAACCTGCATATGTTTGAAAAGTAATTCAAAGACGTATGTATAGTGCCTGAGACGGCGATAGACTCACCCTCTGTCACGTTGGCACTTAATCATCTTCGGTGTAAAGTGCCTACCCCATCGGGGAATACGTAGGCTTCAGTATGTCTCCGCAGGGGTAGGCTGGTGTTACAACATCTACTTTTCATAGAACTAGATAAGTGCCAACTTGATGGTGAGTTCGTCGTCGTCTCAGGCACTAAGACGCCTGCGAATTCCTTCTCATACTTATGAGTATTTCTTTAATTTCAGGCATCCCTCACAGCTCAGCGACATTGAGTGCTGCGCAGTCGCCGCTGGTGCCTTCCAACACCATATTCTACCAACACGCGCCGCCACCCACCGAGACACATCCCACGGGTAATACTCTACATCTATCTATATATATAAAAGAAAGTCGTGTTAGTTACACTATTTATAACTCAAGAACGGCTGAAATTGGTGGGAGGTAGCTTAGAAACAGGAGAAGGTCATAGGATATCCCGTTCCACAATATATATAACACAATAAAGTCTACACGGGTGAAACCGCGGGGCACAGCTAGTCAATAATACATAAATGCTCTCGCCTGATTCCTATGGGGGTAAGCAGTATTCAACGCCTAATTCATGTCAAAAGGCCGAGTGGTCGGAATTGTCTCCTGCCACGCCATTTTCTATAAAAATAATGAAAATAAATAACAAATATCTAAAGAGGTTTTCGAAATTCCGCACTTTAGGGGGGTGAAGTCGGGTCGAAAGTTTGTATTTGTCGAAACCGTGGGTACAAGCTAGTGTTTAATATATGCTCAAATTGACACTAAATCACGTGTTGTAGCACCTTTGCATAGTCTTTCGGGGAAGGCGCGAGAATTTTTATAATTATTTATTTCTATAACTGCCGTATCTGACGATCCTTACTACTTTGTACATAAGGTTGATATTTCCAATGGTTAATTATTCCAGCATCAGATGGTTTATCCAGCCAGCATGCCAGCAGTAAGTACGACGGGGCTCCCCAAGACTCCCTCGACTTCGTCACCTTCGTGTGCCAGGAGCCGACTGATGTCCAGCAGTTGCAGGTTGGTATATTCTAAGAGAAGAACAAATTGGGTTGCCTTTTCGCAAGAGTCACGCGAGGTGTAAAACATACGATAAGGCAATAGTTTGTTCAATGCAAATGTGGGATTACCTTTCCAGCCTTGGCAAGGGTTCTTCCCAGACATCCATACTTTTAGTACCACTACTGCCTAGGTTTTTGTTTAGGTATACAAATGAATTCCCAGAGCATCCAAGAAATTTCAGCAGTCAACATCAATATTATATCTTATAGACACACAGAAAATAAGAGGTTAACACTTTGACCCTCTTAAATAAGAGTCGAATTCATGGTGTTACGTTGTGGCACTATGCATTCTCGAAGTTCTATAAATATAAAAAATGAAGAGAGCCTATAGACCGTGGTGACATACCAACAAGTGACCTGTATGACTATTTGCGAACACCAAGACAATCCTATTACAACGACTTTTACTATCGATTGAAATATAATGGTCTCTCGATTTGGGCGAAGTAATTATGTAATTAACTTGTAATTATTTTTGAGTACGTTCTTTGTTTATATAATAAAAAAATATACAAGGAGTTTGAACTCTATTAATCTTAAAATACATGCAATTGTTAAAATTTTCAGGTGCACAGTCTATCCCGAAGTCCAAAGCCGGCATACTTCAGCAGCTCAATGCTTCCTCCTCCACCCCTCCCGCCTATGGCGCGACCTGTAGCCATTATTAGATCTACAGGTAAACTAAAGCAATTTTTATAATTACTTATATACTTTTGGACAGCTACTGCATGTGTGGAAAGTTTTCATCTATACAGATAAATAAAATTGAAGTGTCTGTTTGTAATTCCAAAATAACAGCTTTTCACTAAATGCATATGAAAGTATACATGCTACTGACACTAAAAAAACAAGTTTCAAGATTTTTCTCTGTCTCTCTGTCTGTTTGTTCCGGGTAATCTCCGAAACGGCTGGACCGATTTTAACGGGATTTTCACTGGCAGGTAGCCAATATTACAAGGGGTAACTTAGGCTACTTTTATTTAAAAAATAACATTAGGGTTCCGCGGGATAATGCAATTAACTCTACGCGGGTGAAACCGCAGGGCACAGCTAGTTCATCAATAAATAAATACAGATCTGGTTGAACAGAATAAATATATTCTGTCTGATTGTTGAATTGTTTAAGATGCTAGATAATTCTTCGACGTTGATAAGTGATTGACCATGGCCTAAACTGAATAAACATGTTCATTTTCATTTGAAACTCTAATGTTGACTGGTAGAGAATGCCTATAGCATTTAATGCCAATTCAGGTTGCTGAATACTGCAGCGAAAATATTTTTTTAAATTGATTTTATACTACATAAAATATAAGGTCAGAGAGTAGATAGTATTGTGAATAATTTATTTATCCTTAGCAACCTCATCATTTCTCTCCATACCACAACATTCCTCGAAGAGTTCGAGACAGAAGACTATATTCTATAAGCGATTCATCTTGTGCTAAAAAGAACTACTCTGTATGAGACATTCACGTTTAATAATACTTCATAATACTTCCAGCAAGTGAAATGGTGGGCGGTGGGTCCCCGACGTCCCCCGAGGTGCGGTCGCCCCCCACCTCCCCGCGGCGCCGCTCCCCGCTCGCCTACAGGACTGAGCCTCACCCCCCCGTCTCACACTTCAACCATTACCATTCCCAGCCCCAGCAGGTAAGGATCACATTCAGAGGAAGCTTGCCTAATCTATATATATAAAAGAAAGTTGTGTTAGTTATACTATATAACTCAAGAACGGCTGAATCGATTTAGCTGAAAATTGGTGGGTAGAACCAGGAGAAGGACATAGTATATCCCGTTCCACAATATATATAACACAATAAAGTCTACACGGGTGAAACCGCGGGGCACAACTAGTCTTATATATAAAAATGAATCCCCATTTCCCTTGGCCACGGCATCACGCGTAAATGGATGGAGTTCAGCGGGACCTTCACTGGCAGATAGCTGATGTTTCAAGGAGTGATTTCGGCTAATTTAATTTTGAAATAATATTAGGGTTCCGCGAAATAAAGCATGAAACTAAACCAACGCGGGCTAAACCACGGGGCACAGCTAGACTTTATATATAATATATAATTCTACTGTACGTGTGTATGTCACTGAACTCCTCCCTAAACCGATTAGAGTTTAGATTCACAAATCATCTCGGCAGATGGCACGCTGCAGTCGGTATGCAGGACTACGTCTGTCGGGTCCGCTAGGTTATAATTTTTGTAAATTATTTATTTTTCCCAGGATTTTAATACCTTTTTTTCACAGGTGTTCACATACGGCTTCGGCGGGGTGTCCGGCGTGGGTGCGGGGGGTGGGGCGGTGATGGCGGGCGGGGGAGGGGGGTCGCCCCCCGGGGGACTCGGCCTGTATGCTCCTAGGGCTTCCACTAGAGCTCCACCCAGGTAAGACAAAGAACAGTACCCCTATCACGAGTTTGCCACTGTTTTCCTATCTACACTCGTTAGCGTCTCCGTCGAATATTTGTATGAGAAATTGCACAGCGCCTCCAAGCGGTGACGTGAAGAACTCGTGATAGGGGTACAGGAAAAGAATTTATTTCAGGCATTTTGCCTTTTAGTTGTTTTAAATGTTAGTTACTTTGCCACTCAGTGTTATAGCAGTGTAGAGGTAATCCCTTAATATCGTTTTGCGGCGTTGGCATTGTGATCACCTTTTGGAACCCCAAGGTCATTCACGCTTTGCCCAGACTTCATTCTTTATGGTCGTCTGTATCCCCCGAAGGGGTAGGCAGAGGTGTTGCAATAACAACACCCACTATTCAACGAAGATGATTAAGTGTCAACGTGACAGATGGTGAATCTATCGCCGTTTTAGGCACTATACATACGTCTTCGAATTAATTATCAGACATATGCAGGTTTCTTTACGATGTTTTCCTTCACCGTGAAGCAATGTTCCGCAATTTGATTCAATTTGGATCCAGCAATGCCCTACCTCTCTGGCTTTCTTAATCAAGAAGATTAAATACTTTTTCAGATGGAACGCACCATTCCCGACTTTGGAAGAAGAGTTCAATATAATGACGGCACCGGCTGGACCCGACCACGTTGTATTATTAGATGATGGTGAGTCAAACACTGTTGGAGGAATCTCATCTCTACCTACAAGCATTTGAGGTCTATTTTACCTATTATGCGTATACAGAAAGCTATGGAATGAAATTACATGCAGCAGGCACAATGGCAGTTAACAAAATACCAATAAAAAGTCATACGATGGTTATTAATTTGCTTTAACTTGAGATTTTGTCCGCGTAATGATTTTGTTTTGAGGAAAATTCAGTTTAAATTCGATTCTGCCGCAGAATATAACTGAAATTTTATTAGTCATTTGATTTGTTCGTGATCCTCGATCCAAGATAATAAAAATAAAAAACACTAATAACTAAATACACTTAAAAGTAGCTAGTATCTATGCAATAGATTACATTACAAAAAAATATTCTATTTACATATTATTTTAGTTACCTATAAATTTCCAAATACCTATAACCACAAAGCTACAGAACATTGCCTGGTAGCTTACATTATCTTAAAAACTCTGCGTATCGAAGGGAGCCATGTATAATAGTTATGTATATACACTAGCGACATCTGTCGCTACTATGAGATACCGTTGCCTGTATTTGACAACTTAACAATAGTATCATCATCTCCCTGGCCTTATCCCATACATTGTTGGGGTCGTCACTTGGTTCAACCCGATGTGGCTGATCACCTGATTTTTATACGAAGCGACTGCCATCTGACCTTCGCAACTTCATTTAGGAGGAAAATCTGTGATCTGGTTTACACCAGTTGTCAGATTATTTTTAGGCCTCCGACTGACCTGTAACGATTGCCAAAGATGTTGAATTGGCAACCGGGACCGACGGCTTAACGTGCTCTCCGAGGCACGGAGGGAACTCGGGCGGTTACCCATCCAACTACTTAACATCGCTGATCGAATGATATGCGCAATAGCAACTGTGCCACGAGCTCCTCTCAACTTAACAATAGTATAAGCCTAGTATATGCGTCTTAGAAGTACACCAAACAGTCCAAGTTGAAAACCACAATTTTTTCTAACAAAGGTGACAAACAAGTTTACAACCTGATGGTAAGCGACTACTGCAGCCTATGAACGCTGCAGAGTGTGGTTCCTTACATAATTCTACTAAAACACCCAAGGTCGGCCTCCTTCGGGATTTTTGTCACTATTCTATTTTAATTTCAATTCCCACACGTTTTTCAAACCAAAATACATGGACACACCTTCTCAGAAGGGCTTTCGTAAGCTTCTCCACTTTTCACAGAAGAATAGCAGATGCCAACGTGACAGATAGTATACAGGTTTCCTCACGATGTTTTCCTTCACCGTTAAGCTCATGGTGTGCCCTTAAGTTAAGAGAATCTCAGACCGTTTGGGATATAAGATTGCGTGGCTTGCGCAAAAGGCGACTACACAAATTACACGGCCGCGATTATGAATTCATTTCATTATTTTATCGACTTCTAACAAGAAAGGATACTCGATTTGTGTACATACGAATTGAGAATCTTTCTCTGTAGTGTAATACATGCAATTTAATACATAATATACACAATTTGTTTAAATAATCTTAAAATAGTTAAAAAAAATAAGCACACATAAAGAGTTTTTCCTATCCTTTGCTGAATATTTCCCTTTGTAATTTTGCTTATTGATTTGCCTTTTGGTGACTTGCGCCACTTATTGACTTTCTCTTGATAAGCACTGAATAGATCACTTTAATTTGTCAGTACCTCTATCACGAGTTTTTCACCATTTACTAAATTGGTAATCTATACTCGCTAGCGTCTCGGTCGAATATTTGTATGAGAAATTGTACAGCGCCTCCAAGCGGTGACGTAAGAACTAAAATATGTCATACACATATTGACGGAGACGCTAGCGAGTATAGATTACAAAAACGGTGCAAAACTCGTAATAAGGGTAGCACGTTAAGAGACCGTGGGTTAGCCCTAGTCATCATTAAAGACAGGGGCAGAACTTCCCATACGGTATAAATTTCCCAATTTTTTTTTTTACAATCGCCCCCAATCAAAGTTCTTAGCGGCCAGTCTCCACCAATTCATATGTAGTGTCTTATGTGTACCCAGAGCGGTTCTTCCAATCGAGCGTGATCACGTCGGAGGCGAGTGCGATGGACACGAGCAGCGGGGTGGGCGGGGTGGGCGCGGGGGAGGACGAGCTGCAGGCCAAGGGCCCCGCGCTGCGCTCCCCGTGATGCGCGCCGCGCGGCGCCCTGCGCTGGACCCCCGCGCCGCCGCCGCACTGGCGACCCCTCGCCCATAGGACTACTTAACTTTACTACCGAATCGGTACACTTCCAACTGATGCGATTTCAATTATATTTCACCCGCGTAGATTTAGTTTCATCCCTATTGTCGCGGAACCATAATATTTTTGATAAATAAAAGCGCCTAAGTTACTCCTTGAAACATCAGCTATATGCCAGTGAAAATTCTGTTAAAATCGGTCCAGGCGTTTCGGAGAATACCCGGAACAAACACACAGACAGACGAAGAAAAATTTTAAAACTTGGTTTTTTAGTGTCAGTAGCGTGTATACTTTCATATAAATTTAGTGAAAAGCTGTTATTTTGGAATTACAAACAGACACTTCAATTTTATTTATCTGTATAGATTATTATAGTGCCATGTGTTGTGGTCTTCAAACTGTTAATTTGAACAATGGAGGACCCGAATCGGTGTTAAAAATTTTGCGATCAACGACTCAAACTGGTGACATTTCAAATCAGTATTTTTTGCTTAGAACTTCAATATTTTAGGAATCGAATCGTTGTTCAAAACTTGGTTAGAAAAGTGTGCGAACAAAACTGCGATTGATTCCTAAAAAAATTATTATATTCTCATACAGTGTTAAATGTGGAATAATTAGAACCAGTGTTCAACTCGCAGTTGAATCAATATGTGTAAACTAGTGCGATTGATTTAATTAAGTACATAATAAATCAAATTGGTGCAAAGACTCTAAAGTCATAAAACTAGAAATGTTCCATAGAACATGGTCATAACCATAGTAATTAAATTTTAACATTGTAATTCTGGCTACTCTCGTTTTCAAATCAATTAAAACAATTGTACTATTACATTAGGACTATTATAAAAATTTGCAATATAGGGATAAACTAAATAATTTCCTTTGGAGAACGATTGTTTCTTTGCTGTAATTCTTCATACGGACTCATACAATCGTAAATCTATTCAATATCGCATCAGTTTGAAATCCGCGTTACAAAAGTGGATCTCTTTTCAACGGTTCTATGACGTTCGCAGTAAGTGGGGCTCTATTGTAAATATTTGAATAATGAACAATAATGGCGAAGGTAGATGACAATTTAGATTTTACAATAACTCGTGAAGGTGCGTTCCCGCACATGTAACTTTGTCGCGACGTCACATTACGCGCATCTCATTGAATACTAAGGCAACAAAATACTCCTATGATTATTGTGTAAAAATAAAAATATAACAATTGTATTCTAATATTTTTATAGAATATAAATCGAGTATGATATGATCAAGCCTTCCAGTAATTTAGTGAAATAAAAATGTTAATTAAAAGCAGCTTATAAAATGTATTGTTTGCTAAGCTGTAAAACAGTTAGGGAAATAATTTGAATGCTTCCATGACAAAAAATTGCGTCAAAATTCATTGACGAGTGTGATATTATAAGTTGTTTTTTGTTTCGTTGTTGTGTGTTTTTTGTATTGAAAAATTAAATAGATTAAGCGTCGAGTAGTTGATAAAAATATTATTTTTATTTATTAAACGGATATTTGATAAAGACGAGTCTTGCTTAAGAGGTTAGTTTAGTGATATAATTAGTAGCCAACAGAGAAAAACGGTTTTATTTTTGAAATTTTGTTTTGATATTTATTTAATTATTATTTATTTATTGTTATCATTTAAATTATTTTTGAGTCAGACGAACAACAATTGTATAGTAGGAACGCGGTACAATTTTTTCATTCGGTAATTTTATTAGTCTGAGACATATTATAAATTGTTCTCGCGTTTTTTGTTATTAAATACTATTCTTAATCGAAAATAAAACCGTTTTGTAGTATGACAGTTGTCGAAGGACATTTTATAGGTGCCTTTCATAAAAAAAAACTTATATTAGGGTTTGTAAGTACTAAGTAGTATTCTTTTGATAAATCCATCCGTTCATTATAATTACCTGGACAACTCATTAAATAATTAAGGCTTTTACATTCTATGACTTAAAGTAACTACTTTCACGATTTATATATACATATGCTCACGCCTGTATTCCCCGAAGGGGTAGGCAGAGGTGCTGTAATATCACCAAAAATGATAAAGTGCCAAAGTGACAGAGGGTGAGTCTATCTTCGTCTCAGGCACTATACATACGTCATTGAATTATTTCTCAGACATATGCAGGTTTCCTTGCAATGTTTTCCTTCACCCTCGAGGCCACCCTTCAGGCGCGACGTAATTTCATGATCCTTGGAAAAAAAAGAAAAAAATGTTTTTTATTCATTATTTTAAGTCACAGAATATAATAATAACTACTATTATACTTAACAATCGCTATAAATCCCTATAATCGTTTTCATTTGTCATAAATACATAACTTTTTTTGCAATAACCGTGGCCATACGAGAAAAGCTAGTCATTAGAGTTACAACGTAAATTTAATATTACTTAAAAAAATAATAAAACTTATTTACAATTATTACTGAGCCCTTACGTTTATAAGTAAGTGGTGTATAAAACTAAAATCGTGGCCAAATTAAACTTAATGGAATCCAAATACATAATATATATATATACACAGTTTTTTAATACATTTCTAGATTTAAGTATTAAGTTGTCAGTTTGTAGAAATTGTATTGATTATTGAAAGGAATACCGAGTACGTAGCTCAAATGAAATGATAACATTTGCTTGAGTATCGGTTAAAAAGCCACTGCTTATATTCTAATTTAGACAACACTCGAAAAATATAAAAAAAACAATACTTACTAAATAATTTGCTATCGTAATAGCACAAACACATTTTTATCCACAATCTAGCTATTTATAAATTAAAAAACTCCGAAAGTTTTGTTGGACGCCTTTCTAATGTAAGAACTAGTTGAGTAGGTAACTTAGCAATAATAACAAGCAATAAATAATAATAATATAGAAATAATAATAATTAAATATGTTATGTATATTATTACAAAAAAATTACAGCTTTAGTGAAGCTAGATATTGGTACTGACGTAGAAAGAATATTATACACCATACAATTTGGCGGACATATTTTTTCTATAGAAAAATGGCAACAGTCTGGGTTTCTATATAAAAATGGAGGCAGTTTTGGTACAATTAACATAGCTATCTCACAAACTATATAAATAGATATAACAGCTGATAGATCTACTAGGCGAAGGCGGGAATTAGTCAATTGCTAGCTATAGACATTTATTAGATTAAAAACAGTTAGACGATTAAATAGTGTTGTCTCATAAGGCTTGTTGATTATATTAATTCAGAGTACCTACTCAATTTTGACATGTTATACTGAAGTATTGCTGTTCAAACCAGTTTCGAACTTCGACATATACTGTCAAAATCTGTAAAAGTGTAAAGGAATTGTAACCTTAATGATATGAGAATTGATTCAAAATTCGGAATTGGTTTCAAGAGTAATATGAATAGTTGATAAAGAAGGGCAGTATAATAAAATTGGTGACGAATTTAAAGCTCAGTGGTGCCGAACATTATATACTGTGATGCAAATGTTCAATGAGAACGTGTCTTATATTGAAATAGTTGTTTTTTGTATAATTGGCGAAATGCTATGAAGTGCATTAATAACGTCACTGATGTATGCAATGCATTTTGTTAAATAATAAAAATGACAGTTAAGCTGACATTATGTTATATTTTACAGTCGTTTGTAGATTTAGATTCTTTAATTAGTAGCTTTGCAGTTGTTTAATGACAATGTGGAAGTTTTAGATCGAAAAAGTCACACTAACATTTTTGATTGTTGCATCATTTTTTGAAAAAAAATCTCTCGTAATGTTTCAAAAACTTCCACATTTATCATGAAGTTTTTATTTAATTTCTTTAAATTTGTTTAGCAACATTCATACGAATATGGAGTAATGAAAAGCCTAAACATTGTGTGCCTTAGATACAACAATATTGTATGATATATATGATGCGTTCTATACAACGTGCTAACTAGAAATAAATGATAAAACATTATTTTGAATGCCTCGAATCTAATTACTCGATTGTTGATTCTGATTTGTGCAAAGGCTTGTATCTCAACTCCTAAATGTTTTATTGCCCTGTAAAGCTCCCCCTTCTATTAATCCAACATTATTTATTATAATAATAATACTTGAATTCCAGCAGTCTGGAAGTTTATTTCGAATCCAGATTGAATCCATTATAATCCTCATGTAATAATTATCTTACGGTTAAGTAACGCTTCAGTGCGTAGTTTCGCTGAAAATAATAAAAATAATTCTAATATATAAATTATATATTGTATAATTTTAGTAAATACCCACTTTGTACCCATTTAAGTACCTACTTATATACTTTACTGGCATGTGTATCTTAACCTATCCGATTTTAGGGTTGCTTTTCTTCAACAGATAAACTGAATTAGTCTTTTTACTTGCATGGCTTTTTGACTATCAACAAATAAATTTATTAAGTTTCCTAACTTTGACATTTATTGTGAAAAGGAACACAACTCCGTCTTCTTATTAAGTTTTGTGAGTTTCTGGAATAAAAAATGATATATACATAACATACATACGTAAATAGTTATAACTGTAAGAATTAATTAACCGATAGTGGAATACTCGTAGTTATCGATTTTATTAGTTGATTGGATGTAACATTAATCTTCTTTATAATATTATTTTAGCGAATTTATTACTTTTTAGAGTTTTACAATATGTGTGTCGAATCATTTGTATGTAAATATGTTCCGAATTGTATTTATAAATAATTAGTTTTGTATTTAACATTATAATAATCAAGAAATTTTGCAATTACGTTAGTCTCAATTCAATCCTTATGCGCTTTCATAATTTCAGTATATTTTCTAATTCATAGCTAATCGAATGACTCAATCCGAGACGTGCACAAATAAAATCGAATAAGAAATCGAATCAACTGATACGGATCACCTTCGAATCGGAATGGATCATTCGATTGATCGATAAACTATAAATAGACTTGTAAAAATGTTATAACATGTATTTTTAACCTATAAATAATAAGATATTTATAGAATTTTAGTCGTTTAATTATTTCGAACGACTTGTTATAATGAAAATTGGTGCTTTGAGCTTAATCAAATATGGGATGGCCGTGGTCGCCGTGTGTGTATTGTCATGGGAAGGTCAGAGCATATTGACATAAGCATGCGTTGTTATGCTCGCATTAGGGGGAACTTGTTTATTATCATTCAAAAAAATTCAATTCACATCTTGTGAAATTGTAACGTATTAAATATTCGTTGAACGCCGCTGCAAAGTCACCGCGCGCGGAACATACGAAACGTCACAATCTTTCGGAAGGTAATGAACAGTTTCCCCTAAAGTGCGTGCAGTTTATAATAATGTAGGTAAACTTTGCTCAATAACGATGAAAACTGAAAGTGTTACAGTTGATGCAATACAAGAAACAAACACACAGTTGAGTTTTATTTAATAACTAGCTGTGCCCTGCGGTTTCACCCGCGTAGATTTAGTTTCGTCGCGGAACCCTAATATTTTTAATAAATAAAAGTAGCCTAAGTTACTCCTTGAAACATCAGCTACCTACCAGTGAAAGTCCCGATAAAATCCGTCCAGCCGTTTCGGAGATTACCCGGAACAAACAGACAGACAGACAGACAGAGAAAAATTTTAAAACTTGGTTTTTTAGTGTCATTAGCATGTATACTTTCATATGCATTTAGTGAAAAGCTGTTATTTTGGTATTACAAACAGACACTTCAATTTTATTTATCTGTATAGATGTATAGATTAGAACGGTAATGACCCTAAGAATGGTAGTAGCCAGCCCAAAGCTTGTCTTTTGCGATATGTACTATAATTATCCGTATAGATGTATAGATGAGAGCCGTGGTGGCCTTGGGGTTAGAGCAAGTGTGAATCCCACCGGGACCTATACCAATGAATTTTTCTATAAACTTATGTACAGTGATTTCACACCACGTGCTTTACGGTGAAGGAAAACATCGTGAGGAAACCTGCATATGTCTGAGAAGTAATTCAAAGACGTATGTATAGTGCCTGAGACGGCGATAGACTCATCATCTGTCACGTTGGCACTTAATCATCTTCGGTGAAATGTGGGTGTTGTTAATACAACACCTCTGTCTACCCCTTCGGGGAATACAGGCGTGAGCAAATGATTCGCAGATATACATCTGCGAATGTATACAGATTCGCTCTCGCCTGTGTTCTTCGAAGGGTGTACTTATGTATACCCACATTTCGCTAGCTCATGTCATGCCATGTTCCGCTATAGCCTTTGCGACAAGACCAACGAGGCAGTGAGAGAAACGTTGTTTTTATATTTCATAAAATTATTTATTACATTTACATTACAATGTAAAAGTAGCTACTTAAGAATGCAAAAATATGCACAGTGCATAAATGAAATTAATATTCATTCACATGGAAATATAATATTTCAAAGCAAATGCAAGTCATTCTGCATAGCATCTGTTACAACATACAATATTGGAATATGTATACATTGTGGAATTAAATTATCTATACTATAAATATTATAACGCTGAGTTTGTTTGTTTGTTAAGTCAAACAAACTATTGCTTTAGTAGAACGCGCTAATATCAGAAACAGGTTTGAATTAAACTTTTATTTTTGTGTTGATTAAACTTATATTTTGATATAAGTACAACTACTAGACTTTTCTTTATATTAATTTTTATTGACATTTGTGCATTGGAACTGTGTCCATGGCCTTACATTTCTCAAGTGATTTACTTTGTTTTTAAAAATTGTATAATATTTTTAAAAGAGTAATTACTGAGTTTCTTGCCAGGTTCTTCTCAGTAAAAGCAACCTTCCGAACCTGGCGAAAGCATGTATAATCCATGTCGTTCTGACGATTTGAAAGTACTTTGTAAAAAGTCTAATCGAATAAAGATATTTTTGACTTTGACTTTGACTTTGTGTTGGATAATTCATTCATCAAAGAAGGCTTTAGGCTTTATAACACCACGCTGAGACCAATAGGAGCGAAGCTATAATAAATTACAATAACGAGAAAAAATATCACTAAGTAAAATTTTTTTAATCCTACGAGGGTAAAATCGCGAGGCAAAGCTATATAAAACATGTTTTTATTTGAAGGTCGTAAATTAAATATTATTAAGGTAATTATATCCATATATTTACATGATATTCAATTCAATATCCTGACATCGTGAGGAAACCTGCATATATCTGAGGAGTTATTCAAAGACGTAATGTACCTATTGTGCCTGAGACGGCGATAGACTCACCATCTGTCACGTTGACACTCAATCTTCTTCGGTGAAATGTGGGTGTTGTTATTACAACACCTCTGCCTACCCTTACGGGGAGTTCGTTTTGTGAGCCATTAGCATTTTTTGGAGAAATTTCTAGCAAAGTCATTATCTTATTCAGGCCACCATATTACAATGAATGTCATGCGCCAATTTCGTGGCAAAATTATTCTTATCGTTCAGAAGAGCTATATTGTTATTTATTTACTTACTATTTTAATAGCTACGATTCGATCAAAAGCGATCGTATATCGATCGTGACGGGGGTTTCACCCGCGTTGACTTTTTCATGCTTTATTTTCAAAATTCTTTTACGAACTTTTTTATTCTAAAAAAAATTGCTTATGTTACATTTTGAGTAATCATGCCGTGTAGGCCCAGTTAATATCGGTCCAGCCGCTCAGGAATTAGCCAGAACAAACAGACAGACAGAAAAACACGCACGGATACATCTAACCAAAACTGGATATAGGTATGCTAACCAAACCACTATGCCATAATATTAAGAATCACATTTACTTAGTAATTTTACAGAATGCGACGTAGAAAATTCTGATAATTCGGAAGTATATTTTTATTTTAAAGTTGGAATTTATTATTTTGAAGAATAACATCGTGCAATATAATCGGAAATATTCGCTAAGATGTTTGATTAGTATAAAATATTGAAACCATATGGGAATAAATCGAATTTAAATAAATTCCACGCTTTTCTGCTGTATAAAAGAACGACACAGATCATCATTTTCAAAGAAACTAAGTTGACGGAGAAATAATCATGAAATCAATTTGGTTATTGCTTTCCATTGCGGTTACTGTCTGCGAATGTTCTTGGTTCGGTATAAGCGGTTCACAAGATACAACACTAGAGTCCAACGATACCAATCAGACGGAAGAAGTGGGTTATGAGTTTAAGAATTTCACGCAACTGGCAGAATCATATGGTTTGCAATCCAAAAGACATGTGATACAAACCGAAGATGGATACCGGATCAGCATTTTCCAGGTATTTAATAAAACTGAACGTAATTTGACGTTCTGTCCGGAGCCTTTATTCCTGATGCACGGGGTCCTCAGCTCAGGTGATGGATTCATTCTCAGAGGCAATACTTCGTTGGTAGCAAAAATGGCAGAGAAAGGCTGCGAAGTGTGGGTAGGGAACTGCAGAGGAAACACATACGGCAGGGAGCACGTCTCTCTGGACCCTGACGTTGATAGTGAATTTTGGAAGTTCAGTTTCAACGAAATAGGACTTTATGACATGCCAGCAAGTATTGATTACATCTTGGATACCACTAAAGCATCAAGCCTACAAGTTATCACCCATTCCGATGGTAGTACGGCGTTTTTCGTTATGTCTATAAAGAAGCCAGAGTACAATACGAAGGTAAAGTCATTAATAGCTATGGGACCCGTTTGCTTGGTGAACAATGTCAGGGGACCTGCATTGTTATTATCAGAAGCGGAACCGATCATTAGAACTACTCTCGATGCTGTTGGATTGGTTGAGGTATTTAGTAACCGCTCTTCAGAGAATATTTTGAAGAACATTTTGTGTACATCAGGCCTCGTGGCCACGGAGGTGTGCGCCAATCTCTTGCAAGCATTTAGCGGATTTGATGAAACACAGTTTGAGCCTGAATTTTGGTACAAAGCACAAGGTAACTACCCAGCAGGGGCCAGTGTTCAAAATAGCCTCCACATACTGCAAGCGCATAATAACGTGAACATATTCACTGAGTACAATTATGGGTTTGCGAAAAATTTGTTGACATACGGCTCAGTCAACCCCCCGTCCTATGACTTGAGTCAAATGAAGTTGCCAGTAAGCCTGCTTGTTGCTGAAAATGACTTTTTATCTACAGTCAAAGATGCAGAATTATTTATGGGCTATCTTCCGGATGGCGTCGCTCAAAATTACTTGGTGATGCCGAGGGCAGAGATGAGCCACTATGATTTCATTTGGGGTAAGAACATGGAGGAGTACTTATATCCTTATTCGTTTGCTATGATTGAAGATTTGAACAAGTAAGATATGCAATGGGATGGGAGTAAGTATAGCAATTAAGTGTAGAGCAGCCTTTAGAGAATTATTTTGCAGAAGATCTATTCAGTATAGTGCGTTTGTTACTTATGAAACCAAAATAAAGAGTAATAAATATATTAGTTTCATTTTTGTTTTACTTCACACGTTTTAGGTCTGTCTTCATTCTGGATATTATTTTTCTGATAAATACTTGAATCCCATATAAGTTTAATGCAATATTAATGCACGGACACATTTTATTGACATTGTTTATTTGTTCTGCTTTAAGTTTTTTATTTTTTTATTTTCAAACAACATTTATCAGATATAAAATCAGATACAGTACATACTTAATTATGTTAAAAATAAATATTCTGCTTTAAGTAATGTGACGAAATAACGAAAGTTGTTCCTGCTTGATAACGTAACTATCCTACCGCATGCAAAGTCACTCGAGCTGTGACGATACAACAATATCAGTTAGTTTATTTGAGGTCCTTAATAAATGACGATGACAGTGACTGCAAAGAACCAAATGCGGAGAGTCCTAAGCTAAAGGCTACAAACGCCTGAAGAAAATATGCAGAAACATAAATATCAAGCGCAGAGTAAAAGTGGAACTGAAGCGTACACTCGTATTCTTCATATTTGTCTAGGCTTCCAAAACGTGCACGCTAGAAGCTTAGATTAGAGGTAAGATTATTGCTGGCGCAAGAAGTTAGGTAAATCATGGTCCACAATCGAGTCGATGTTGACTCAACTTAAACCTCCAGACTCACCTCTCTAGAGCATGTCACTAGAGACATCAGAGTCTTTCCATCCTCGAACACCTGGCAGAGAGCCGAACAGCCTTGAAAAGGTAATACAAGTACCGTAACGAGTTATGATCGCTCAGAGTAAATAGTGGGATAACTGTTCAAGTGGTGAGTTCTTCGACTTTCATAAGTGCCTTACTCGTACCAGGGCCTAAACTGAATAAATAGTTTTTTTTTCATTGCATATTCGTGCTTGCTCCTTACAAGACCCAAATACTGAGTACAGCGCATTCAAAGTCAGCGTTCATAACTCGTGACGGCACCTACACTAGTCTGCCAGAGGGCAGAGAGATGGAGTATCGGCAACCAACCACAGGACTGATTCCCTCATGACTTTCTTTCACTGTATCTTCCCGTAAATCATTGAATACCCGGCCCAAACGAAAAAATCTGGAGCGATATGTAGGCCGAGACAAAGTAACAATCTCTCGCGCTTTGCTAATAGAAGTGATACAAAATATATGGAAATGACATAATCAGGCTCGTGCCATATGTCATTTCCATACATTTTGTATGGTTTCTACAAGCGAAGCGAGAGGATAATGTAACTATATCTACAGGCCTTGATTCGTAATGCCGGTTATCGTCCACGGTGGTCACCAACTTCAGGCATGAGGACACGACTAGGAAGAATAATACTTAAATAATACGTTATAAGACGAATTCCATCGTACATTATAAAGTCAAAATGTTTGGTGCGCTAATGGGAACTAATTTAATTTAAATAAATTCCACAGTTCACTGTTGATAAAAGAACGACGCGTGAACATTGTTTTCAAAATAATTTGTCGTGGAAAACTAAGCTGACGTAGAAATAATCATGAAATCAATTTGGTATTTTCTTTCCATTGCAATTACTGTCTGCGAATGTATAAACAATACACAAGATCAAATAATAACACAAACAGGCAAAAATTATGATAATCACAAAACCAATCAGACGGAAGAAGTGGGTTATGTGTTTAAGAATTTCACGCAACTGGCAGAATCATATGGTTTGCAATCCAAAAGACATGTGGTACAAACCGAAGATGGATACCGGCTCAGCATTTTCCAGGTATTTAATAAAACGGAACGTAATTTGACGTTTTGTCCGGTGCCTTTATTCTTGATGCACGGGATCCTGAACTCAGGTGATGGATTCATTATCAGAGACTATACTTCGTTAGTAGCAAAACTTGCAGAGAAAGGCTGCGAAGTGTGGGTAGGGAACTGCAGAGGAAACACATACGGCAGGGAGCATGTCTCCCTGGACCCTGACGTTGATAAGGAATTTTGGAGGTTCAGTTTCAACGAAATAGGTATTTACGACATGCCAGCAACTATAGATCATATCCTGAATACCACTAAATCATCAAACCTGCAAGTTATCACCCATTCCGATGGGAGTACGGCGTTTTTCGTCATGTCTATAAAGAAGCCAGAGTACAATGCGAAGGTAAAGTCAGCAATAACTCTGGCACCTGTCTGCTTGTTGAACAATGTCAGGGGACCTGCATTGTTATTATCAAAAGCGGAACCGATAATTAGAACTACTCTCGATGCTGTTGGATTGGTTGAAGTATTTAGTAACCGCTCTTCAGAGAATATTTTGAAGAACATTTTGTGCACATCGAGCTCTTTGGCTACTGAAGTATGCGCGAATCTCTTGCAAGCTCTTAGCGGATTTGATGAAACACAGTTTGAACCTGCATTTTGGTATAAAGCACAAGGTAACTTCCCAGCGGGGGCTAGTGTGCAAAATATCCTCCATATACTGCAAGGGCATAATAACGTGAACATATTCACTGAGTACAATTATGGGATCTCGAAAAATGTGTTGACATACAGCTCAGTCAACCCTCCGTCTTACAACTTGAGTCAAATGAAGTTGCCAGTGAGCCTGCTTGTTGCTAAAAATTATTTTCTATCGACAGTCCAAGATGTAGAACTATTCATGGGTTATATTCCGGATGGAGTCGTGCAAAATTACTTGGTGATGCCGAGGGCAGAGATGAGCCACTATGATTTCATTTGGGGTAAGGACATGGAGGAGTACCTATACCCATATTTGTTTGCCATCATTGAAAGTCTAAATAAATAAGATTATGCTACGGGAGTGCAGTGTAAGCACTTTAGCGTATTAGCCAGTAATAAGTGTATACATGGTGTGCCAAAATTCAAGGATAACAAGGATATAGCCCCTCTTAAGACTAACACAAAAAAAAACCACGTCAACAATTTTTGATATTTGTTTTAATTTCTCATGAATATTTAGACAGCCTTGTTGGTTTAGTGGTCCTGCCGACTACGAGGTATGGGTTCGATTTCAGAAGTGTTCTTGGTTCTCCTCTGTATTTCCCAGTAGCAGCCCGGAGTCTGGATTAGTGCTCGGTTATAGGCAATTAGCTCGCCTTACATGGGACTTAAATTTGACAGGCGAAAGCGGGGTTTAGTACACACCTCTGCATTCCTCTTCTCAGAACACAAGCGTTAGCATAATTAATCAATTCGTGAATACCGAATTTATTGGAAAACTAGCGGAGTCCACGCGGTTTCACCCGCGTAGTTCCCGTTCCCGTAGGAGTACGGAGATAAAATATAGCCTATATTAATCAGTAATAAAGTAGCATTCAGATGGTGAAAGAATTTTTAAAATCAGTCTAGTAATTGTTGAGCCAAATCGTTCCAAACATGCTTACATACAAATATTTGCACTTTATAATATTATGATACGAGTATAAGAAAAAAACCAATATTGAATGACCGAAATAATGAAAGAAGAAAAAATCAATTCCTTTGAAAAGCAACTTTTGAGAAGATGCAGGTTCTCAGAAACCCAGGCAGAAGATTAAGAAACAAAATAATGAATATTCATAAATATAATTTTAAATTGTATCACGCAGGTACATATTATGTACCTAATACACATTTTTTTTTGTAATTACTTTACGTACCTATGTACTTGTAAATGATCTATGTTCCACACTTATACATATAAAAAATCACTAGTTTCGCCCACGGCTTTGACTGCGAAGTTTAGGCAAATGTATAATGTATACAATATCAGTTTTATAATTTATATGTTAGTTATTGTAGTTGGCACATTTATAATAGACTATAAATAAATAAATAACAATAAATAAAATAAAAATTCATTGATGTTTACAATATCAACATTTGTGATAACCACACCCACTTTTCCCCGAAGATGATTAAGGGCTGTGACAGATGGTGAGTCCATCGTCGTCTCAGGCACTATACACACGACTTTGAGTTACTTCTCACAAATATGCAGGTTTCCTCATGATTTTTTTCTTCATCGAAAAGCATGTGGTGTGAAATCACTGCACTACTATAGCTTTTATTAGAAAAATCATTGGTACAGGCCCATATAGGATTCGAACTTGCGTCGTTTGTGTTGCAGGCGACTGCTGAAACCCCAAGGCCATCACGGCTCTTCGGCTCTCCGAATGTCTAACATCAGAAATAACGATTCTGCATTTAAATTTAAAATTAGAAAGTAAGAGTTCCATGTTCAAACCTCGTACAAACGGTTTAAACATCGAATCGAATACAGTCCAATAAATCGAAGCTAGCATCGGGCGACGGATCGCGGAAATCAATAGTCGATGCCGCGTGGCCCGCGTGCCTAGCAAAATACCTTTACTTCTCTCAACAATATCTCAACTACAACATAAACCAATACAAAACCTACTTTAACATTCTAACTATAAGATTGAAAATAGACGCGATGCGAGTTAGAGTTACGACGTTCTCGACCACTCGACTAAAAGAACGGATAATCGACGCCTAGCCTTGTGCGATATCGATTTTAGCAGGGGGCTACTTTCACTCGAACGTGCTGACAATAATACTCCCGTCTCTTTCTTGTAAACGGTGAATATGTACGATTGTGAAAGAGTGAGTAGTATGTTATCTTTGCGGCAAGCTTATGGGGTCGCTCGGCGCGGCGTTGCCATGACAACGGGCCATGACGAAGAGGGTTACATTTTCCGATATTATAGACAATCTCAAAAGTTCATCAATTTTCGATTATTTTAAGTCAAATGACTGAAGTAAGGATTCATGTTTATATTGAAGAAAACAAGCTTCAAATATCTGGGAGAAAGGAAAATGATTTCGTTATTGATTTGGTAAGACTCTCAGATAATGTTGCGTTGAACAAAATGGCGGCCATGGAATTTAATGATTTTCCAATTTTTGATAATAATCAATATTTAACAGATTTTTTTCACAATCCACTATCTAGTGTGGAAATTAAAATGTCGGTTTAGTGTTTACTCCATTATACAATACTTACATAATATAAAAAGGAAAGCTTTTAGGTATATTAAGGTCTGAATAAAAAAAAAAAATATTTGCTTGTCCT
Organism: Watsonalla cultraria; assembly: GCA_964035505.1. Classification (NCBI taxonomy): domain Eukaryota; kingdom Metazoa; phylum Arthropoda; class Insecta; order Lepidoptera; family Drepanidae; genus Watsonalla; species Watsonalla cultraria. Next base: position 6,843,855 of record OZ037734.1, on the reverse strand, counting down.
GTGATAGTTTGATCACGTGATCGATCCAAAAGTGACGTCACTGCGAAGCGATACCCGATTGTATAGGAAATATCCATAAGTAGCTCAAAAACAACATTTTGAGGTTATGTATGTATCACGCGGTCTCAGCTGCGTAGTTCCCGTTCCCATGGGAGTATTGGAATAAAATATACATGTCTGAGAAGAAATTCAAACACGTATGTATAGTGCCTGACACGGCGATGGACTTACCATCTGTCACGTTGGCACTTAATTATCTACGGTGAAATGTGGGTGTTGTTATTACAACACCTCTGCCTACCCCTTCGGAGGATACAGGCGTGAGCATTGTGTAGGTATGCAAAATGAAACGTCAAAGCTTAGAAGTTCTTAATACGCTATGCTTAAACCGATGATGGTACCCCTGTTCAGGGCCCCAACCATGAGCTCTTATTGCAATGTTAATTCAGTTGTGCGACAGTGACAGATGTATGCACGTCACATACATCTGTCTCATAAATGAGTGAAACTATCATGGCAATAAGAGCTCATGGTAAGGCCCAGGGCTAGTGTCATCTTGACGTATGTAAACGCTCTCGATATTTTAGCCTAACAGTAATGATTTATTCAGTTTAGGCCCTGGTAAGGCACTTATGAATGTCGAAGAATTGACCACCGGTTCGGAAACTAGCCTTCTGAGAAGAACCGGCAAGAAACTCAGCTGGCATCATGTACATTTCATTACATAGTAAACTAGCGGACGTTATGCGGTTTCACCCGCGTAGTTCCCATTCCCGTGGGAGTACGGGGATAAAATATATTTATCAGTGATAATGTAGCACTGAAACGGGGAAAGAATTTTAAATCGGTCCAGTACTTTTAGAGCCAATTCGTTACATACATTCATAGCCATTATAATATTTGTATAGATATTAATAAACGTAAACTTAGTTTCAAACAAACTTTCATCCCCTTGGGAGTGGAATCAATCAAAATCCTTTCTTAGCAGATGTCTACGTCATAACATCTACCTGCATGCCAAATTTCAGCCCGATCCGTCCAGTGGTTTGGGCTGTGCGTTGATAGATCACTATGTCAGTCAGTCAGTCACCTTTGAGTTACATATATTTAGATTAATTACAATAAAATGATTTATTGTACTTAACTAGTTACTCTAAGTATTGACAGGAAACGCCACCTTCCTGCGTGCGACCACGAAACCTTATCAAAGCACGCGGTCACAGCTTTTAGTAAAGAAAGCTAAACATCCTAATCTATACATCTATACTATACACATATACATATAAATTGAATTGGAGTGTCTGTTTGTAATTCCAAAATAACAATATTTCACTAAATGCATACGAAAGTATACACGGTACAGATATATAAAACCCAATTTAAAAAAAAAACTAATGTAATAAATAATATGAAAATTATATAAAGCTAATGCAATCTTTGAATTACCCTTACCAAAAAGTAACTATACTGCGCTGTATTTAGGCGAAAGTTTAAAAAAAAAGTATGCGTTAGCTTAGCATAGATAAGGTTCATAGTTTAAAGTGACATCTATACATCCATACATCTATACATCTATACAGATAAATAAAATTGAAGTGTCTGTTTGTAATTAAAAACTAACAGTTTTTCACTAAATGCATATGAAAGTATACACGCTACTGACACTAAAAACCAAGTTTTAATTTTTTTCTCTGTCGGTCTGTTTGTTCCGAGTAATCTCTGAAACGGCTGGACCGATTTAACGGGACTTTAACTGGCAGGTAGCTGATGTTTCAAGGAGTAACTTAGGCTACTTTTATTTATAAAAAATATTAGGGTTCCGCGAAATTATGCATGAAACTAAATCTACGCGGGTGAAACCGCGGGGCACAGCTAGTACAATCTAAACAGAAAAAAAAAAAAAAGTAAAAAGGTCATTGCACCTAGATAGTGCGCCAGGCACGCGCCACAGGTGTGCGGTCGATAACATCGATTTTCGAATTTCGAAAAGATCGATATCTGACGTCACGCGCCATACCGGACGCGCAGCTGGCTAAAAATGAAGGGTGCTATACTATAACAAGGGGTTCGAAGTTCAAAATTACCCTTTGTATACGCAAATGTAGTTTTTTTAATTTTTATTCACCCGGTGTGCCAGTGTTGTAATGTTCTTTAAATAAAACGCTGGTCTTTTTTTTAATTTGAAAAGGAAACCTGTTCCTTTTTTAATCTACTGAGAATATGAATTGACGTCAGAAAAGAACGTGTAATATAACTTTTTAATAATAATGATAAAAATATACGGTTTTGTAAAGAATTATTTTACTTTTCTTATGACGCGTTTCGAAACTAAATTTTTCGGAGAAATTGAATTGAAATCTTGTTTTGACGTCATAACTTAAAAAACAGCATTTAGGACCTACTAGCGGTTGACACGCGGTTTCACCTGCGTAGTTCCCGTTCCCGTGGGTGTAAGGGGATCAAATATATGCTACTCGCTGATGATGCAGCTATCCATTACTGAAAGAATTTCAAGATCGGTCAAGTAGTTTCGGAGCCTTTTCAATGCAAACAAAGAAACAATCAAATCTTTCCTCTTTAGATTTTAGCTTATTGTGGTTTTACCAGACCGGGCGCCGACACGATGAGACATAGTATATTTATAATATAATAATATAATACCTCTGTTTATGTTTAAAACAAACGCATGACGTAACAGAACAGCTACAGGACGTGGGATAGGGGCGGCTGCCGCGACCATTACCACAAAAGTGTTGAGTTATTTTTATCGATATCGATAATTTTCTCTGTCACTTAACTACTTACATAAAGATATGGAAACTTTAAAGTAAAGACATTCAATGACGTATGAGAAGTTGTCTTTGATGAAATTTATTTATAAGCAGCTTATTATTGACTGTATAAAAGATCACTGAATGAATACTTGAATTATTTCTCTTTAATTTAACACTTCCATCCTATGGTTTTTGACTTTTAAATGATTCTAACCTAACTCCAACCTAACCTTCCTTCAAACATAGAGTCAGCAATACATTAGTCATTTAACTATGAATAAAAAATATTTACGAAATTATTGCCCGTACTATTATCTATCTAGTATATATCTTATTATTATATTTATTTATTTTGTATTTTTGAAACTGTATAATATTCTTTAAAAGAGTAATTACTGGGTTTCTTGCCAGGTTGTTCTCAGTAAAAGCAACCTTCCGAACCTGGCGGTAGCATGTATAATCCTGTGTAATTGTGTCATTCTGACGCTTTGAAAGTACTTTGTATAAAGTCTAATCGAATAAAGATATTTTTAAGTTTGAGTTTATCTGCATTATATCTTTAACTGTTACTTTCCAAAGAAAACATGAACGGGTATACTAGTTTTCATATAACTTATCGATACCGATAAAATACCGTACCATCTCTAAACGCCCTTTGTCACAAGCCAGGTGTCGAGCGGGGTCATTGTAGAACGTCTATGTGTGTGTAATTAAACAGTAGCACACACACAATAACACGAGTTATTTGGGTAAATTATCTTTTTTGCTAACGGCGTAGGTGATGACTTTTAAGAATAACAATATTGTATACTTTTTTTACTTTACTAGCTGTGCCCAGCGGTTTCACCCGCGTAGATTTTCATGTTTCATGTCGCGGAACCCTAACATAAAAAAAGTACCCTAAGTTACTCCTTCAAACATCAGCTTCCAGCCAGTGAAAGTTATTAAACAATAACAATTATTATAAATTAGAATGCCGTATTTACGTTTCGCTTGCGTTTTTGCGAAACTAAATTGCGTCCGTAATTAGGGTAGGTAGACCATTTTGATTTTATTGAATAAGTACCTACATATTATGAAGATTCAGGCGACTGGGACCGCTAGCAAACTGGAACCGAGTTCCCAGATGCCTGATTAGTGTCTTTATATTTTTATCAAGAGGCAAGTGGGACTATTCGTAATTCCAATCTTTTCCAAAATGTCATTAACATAGTAAACAAACGTATTCCACACTATGACATATGTATATCAGCTTGTAAGTAAGATTCTTCGTAGTTAGTTCACACCATAAGGTGAACAGGCAGTAGCACTGACAGCAATGCTCGAACGAGGGCAGACATCTACCCTCAGACCTTTCAAAACAATATCAAAACCTTCATAAGCTTACATTGCCTCTTAAGTTTAAAGTAACACAGAACGACGTCAAATAAAACCAGCGAACTAAAGAAAAACGTTACCATGTTTGGAATATCCAAGTCACCGCGCTACGGGGTAGGTTAAGGGTGCATTGTATACCATACACGTCAGATAGCCAGACAATGCTGCTCCGAGCTGATTCAGTGTAGACTTTCTAATCGTAGAGCCATGGTCGGTTTTTGATTGGGCTCAAGCTAGCTAGTTTGAGGGTACAAGGAAACTCTGACAAGGAGTTTGGGACTCTGTGTTAGAGTTATGAAGGTTGGCTTTTGCAGTGGGTATGTTAGAGGGTAAAGGAACAGGGGTGTTTGCAGGACCGCGGGGCAGGCAGGGTGCGTCGCGCAGGCGTGCTCCAGTCGTCCGCGCGACGCCGCCGCCGCCGGCCGCGCGCCATGGACGAGTCACGACGCGACCGTGCGCCGCTCACAGTCATCGTCGCCCCCAGCAACGCCTCGCCGCCTCGCCTGTCGCCGGCTGACCTCCTACCAGATGGCGATGCAGCCTTCCACCCACTCTCAGCCGTCAATGGGCGGTTAACTCCGCCGGGGCTCGAACCGGCCTCGTACGCCACACTCACCCCCCTACTACCCTTGCCTCCAATAAGTACAGTCTCGGACAAATTTGCATATCATGCAGGAGCCACCTTCACAGTTATCCAGCAGCAACAGTCATACGCTTCGTTATCACCAGCTCCGTACAATGAGCCGCTATCGCCACAGTCAGCGTATAGCAGACGAAGCGTGTCCCCAAATTCATTTGAAAGGCGGTCGCCGACGCCACCGCTACCAAGCCCAGGCTTGGACCTCAATGCTGCTCTGCTCGCGCGGGAGGAGCAGCATCAGCAGCAGCAACATTCACCGAGCGACACAGAAGAGATAAACACGAAAGAGTTAGCTCAGAGGATAAGCGGAGAGCTGAAGCGGTATTCGATTCCGCAGGCGATTTTCGCACAGAGGGTACTCTGTAGATCGCAAGGGACGCTAAGCGACTTGTTACGGAACCCTAAGCCGTGGTCGAAACTGAAGTCTGGGAGGGAGACCTTTAGGAGGATGTGGAAGTGGCTTCAAGAGCCAGAGTTCCAAAGAATGTCAGCGCTCCGGCTCGCAGGTTGGTGTGCATGCTTGTCTGTTTTTTTTCAGTTAGTCGTTGATCATATCCTGTCTTTTATGTAAAAGCTCTTCACATGTACTTGAGGAAGAATCTTATTGGAACAGATAAAAGCTTGTACTTACTTAACGGGAATGAGCTACATTATGGAAGAACAGGGACGCTACCATCATCGGTTTAAATAAAGTGTATTAAGGACTTCTGAACTTTTACGTTTCAATTTGGTCGGCCCTCAGTAATAGTAACTTGCGGTTATTGTTTTTTAAAATCATTCCTAGGGACTAGAAAGTGTTCTCTGTCCTTGGGAAGGCATGATGCTTGTGAGATTATACCTATATTTCTTTGACAACATTGTTGGTCTAGTTAGTATTAGAATGCAATTATAGGTGTCACGGGATCTTGTCTGCGTCAGGACAAATAATGTTTGCCTTGTGTTTGGGTGTTTTGTAGTTTATATACTTATTTACGAAAAAAATATCCGTTGTCTGGTACCCATAGTACAAGCTTTGCTTAGTTTGGGACTAGATGGCGCTGTGTGATAATGTTCAAATACTATTTATGTATAAAGCACGTCATATGGCTGTAAATCTGAAGCCCTGTGGCACATATTGTAACACTGTGAAGGATGTATATGTCACTTTCACTCAGTAGAAGAACCATTGCAAAAAATCTCAGTAGGTAAGAAGGAAAACATCGTGAGCAAAATTACATACTACAAGATTTCTAAGAAATAGTAATTGGCTCTCCAAATGCGATTAAGGTTGACGAAGACGACAAAAAGAGAGCCGTGGTGCTCTTTGAGTTTGAGCCGCCTGCTACGCAAGTGACGCAAGTTCGAATCCCAGCTGGGCCTGAACCGATGAGTTTTTCTAAAACTTATGTGCAGTGATTTCACACCACGTGCTTTGAAGAAAAACATCGTGAGCAAACCTGCATAAGTCTGAGAAGTAATTCAAAGACGGATGTATAATACCTGTGACGGCGATGGACTCAGTCACATTGGCACTTAATCATCTTTGGTAAAGTGGGAGTTGTTATTACAACACCTCTGCTTACTCTTCGAGACCCGTCTGGGATGGCATGAGGATATTTTTTTATATTTATACTAGCTGTGCCCTGCGGTTTTAACCGCGTAGAGTTAATTTAATGAGTAACTCGTAGAACCCTTATATTTTTTAATAAAAGAAGCCTAAGTTACTCTTTGTATCATTACCTATTTGCTAGTGAATGTCCAGTTAAAATCGGAGATTAGCCACAAAAAACACATAGACAGACAGACGGACCGACTGACAGAGAATACATTTATGTCAGTATCGTATAGACTTGAGTGTGCATTTAGTGAAAAGCTGTTATTTTGGAATTACAAGCAGACACTTTTTCATTTAATTTTATTTATGTGTATAGATTATTCCCTTTCTATGTCTGTGGTGATTACGCCGCAAGTGACGCCCGTGCAATGCCCGGAGAGTAAATAACTCTAAGAAGCCTTAAGAAATCGTTACCTTATTAAAAAATATTCGTTATCCTCATCAACACGTGACGAACGAGCATTTTGCCCTGCCTCGTTATTCACTAAGGTTTTCAGCGTCGAACTTAACTACGAGCGTTGGTTTCAATCATAGGAAATTGATACATAATACTTAAAGGATAAGGTTCAATTTCGTATCTTTAAAACCGACACTCGACGACGAGTGTAACGGCTGAGAAACTTTAGTGAACGTAGCTGTTGCGTAAAAATAATTCTAAGAACACGAATTAAGGAAAACGGAAATTATAATAAGAGATAAATCTTTTAAGTGTAATCATCGGAAAATTACCATCCGTTTGAGAAAGTCAGATAGAAACATACATACATATGCTAACGCATGTATTCCCCGAAGGGGTAGGCAGAGGTGTTGTAATAACAACACGTACTTACATCAAAAGGTAGACTATTGGCCCGTTTATCTTAAACTGTACCCAAGTAGGGGTTTACCTATTAATGTGGCAGGAAATGAGTAGCTGAAACGTTTTTGAGGCGGGTTTCAAAGGTCTACTCAAACCCAGAAATCTCTTAATTGGATTTGGACTTTTAAAAAGTACGAAAAGATGTTTTTACTGAGAAGAACCTGGCAAGAAACTCAGCTTTGATAAATCTATACAGATAAATACAAATTAAAGTGTGTAGTTCCAAATTTTAACATTTTGATTTTTCTTTAATTTATTGTTCTGTCTGTCTGTCTATTTGTTTCGACTAATCTCTGAAACGGCTGGACTGATTTTAACAGGACCTCCCCTGGCAGATAGCTGGTGTTACAAGGAGTAACTAAAATAAAAATGTGTTCTGCAAAATAAAGTCATCAATGAAACAGAGTCTACGCAGTTGAAACCGCGTGGCACAATTCGTAATAGATAACTATAATACGCATCGAAATTCGTCAACGCTGCGACTTATCAAAACCTATACTAGGGTACGTCTGTTTTGCTCTTATCGTACGCAAAGTCAGCTGCGTCCATCGATTTGGCTACAATCGATATGCGACTCGGTCACGGCACGTCACTATTACGATGCCGTACATTGACGGTTTTGTAAAAGATTGGTTTCGTTGTGTCATTGTTGAGAGGTTAATGGATTGAAAGATAAGTTACTAGTTAGTAGGGCTGTGAACTGTCTGAACGTTGCTAAGTTAACAGATAAATAAAATTGAAGTGTCTGTTTGTTATCCAAAAATAACAGCTCTTCACTAAATGCATATGAAACTGTATACGGTACTGACTTAATAAGAGCAATTTTAGAATTTTCTCTGTCTGTCTGTCAGTCTGTTTGTTCTGCTTATCTCCAAAACGGGCCTTTCACTGGCAGATAGATAGTGTTACAAGGAGTAATATAGGCTAATTTTAATTAAAATAAAATTAGGGTACCGCGGTCATCCCATGAAATAAAATAAATTAATTTTAAATAGCTGTGCCCCGCATAGACTTAACTTCTCGGCTTTATTTAAGTTACTCCTTGTTACATCTTAACTATTAGTGCTAGGTTCAAATAGCTGGGTTTTGGATCTCAGTGGGGAGTTTGTCTTTATACTGCTGACACTATTTTGAGAAAGTGGATACTTTTGTAGCTTTCTTAGGCACAATGTTCGCTTGCAATCAGTGCCCGCCTAATGTGCCCGACGCCACTGATAGCTCGTTCATTTGTTTTACCTTTAAAATTGCGTCGTTGGTCTAGTGAACATGAGGTCCTGGGTTCGCTCCAGTTTCGGACAAAGTGTTATTGGGCTTCCCCATCTGAAATGTTTCAGTAGCAGCCCGGAGTCTGAACTTGGACTTAAACATAACTGGCGAAATTTTGAGTGAACTGTAACACCTCTGTCTACCCCTTCGGAGAATACAGGCGTGAGCGTATGTTTAGAATAGAAATGTACGCTGATTTGGCTTAGTAACAAGTGGTGTTTTGTGATTGACAAAGGCAGATAGGTATCGAGAGAATAATAGCGACGGATGTAGAGTGAATACGTTTGAAGAGTTGAAGCCTCTTCAAACGTTACAATTAAATTCAACATTATATAACTCAAGATGGCGCGACACTTCAGTTTGAGCTTCGTAAATAGATATTCCCAGCTAGAGAAGATCGTAATAAAAATGGGGAATTTGTATTATTGTATGTATCGAATAAACTTCATAACTCTCGGACCAATTTCAATATATATTTCAGCAATGGATAGCTACATTATCAACAATTAACATAGATTATATTTTATTATCCCCATACTCTCACACAAACGGGAAATACGCGTGTGAAGCCGCATAAAGTCCACTATTGTAGAAATATAGTCTTATCCAAGGTAATTATCATACAGAGCAACTTAGTCTTAAATCAAGCGAAACTATAAGTACCAGACAACGGATATAAGTATTTAGTTTTTAAGTATATTCTTACAATACGAAACACCTAGACTCAAGGCACACATGAATGTTTGGACTGACACAGGGATTGAATCAATGGTGATATCCCAAAAATAAGGCCTTATACCAAAGAAGAAATCCTAGTACCCCATAAAGTAACAATTAAACATAGAACTAAAAATCCAAAGCCGTACAGCCCGCAAGCCAACATTAGCACATGGCCCCTCCGTGACGTCACCCTCCCCCCTTTATCGATCGCACGAGGGGCGGGCGCCCCCTCAGTCTAGCTGTACGTACTAACGGGCCTTCTGGGTTTTCACCTTACGGGACGAATTGGGTTAAGGGTCTTTTATAGTGATATTTTAGTTTTATAAGGATTTTGAGAATGATAATATGTGTCCTAATGTTATGACGCATATAGCTAGATTAATGATTTGGTCGTCTTATAATGAAGAAATTGTAGAGAATGATGATCACTTTCTGTATCGCTGTAACATTTTCAGGCAGGATATACTAGGACTGATTTATGATTTCAGCATGATAATAAAATTACCATATGATACAATTTGCTAATATGAATAATTATTATAAAGTAAGATAGGCTGTGAAACATCATATTTTTTATATATCTGTACAGTAAAGGTTATTGACCTAAAGCTAGCTCGTGATTAGGTACCGCGGAATAATAAATTACCAATATTACCGCTAGGAGTAACTAAACATGAATATTTTTATCTTCTTGAATGAATTTTCTTCCAATGGAAAGGTTAACTGAAGAAAATAAAATCTATAAATACAGATAAATAAAATTGAAGTGTCTGTTTGTAATTTCAAAATACCAGCTTTTCACTAAATACATAATGCGTATATACGCTATTAACACTAAAAAACCAAGTTTTAAAAAAAATCTCTATCTGTCTGACTGTTTGTTTTTTTGGGTAATCTCTGAAACGGCTGGACCGATTTTAACTGGACTTTCACTGGCAGGTAGCTGATGATTTAAGAAGTAACTTAGGCTACTTTTATTTATTAAAAATATAAGGGTTCCACGACAATAAGGATGAAGCTAAATCTATGCGGGTGAAACCGCAGGGCACATCTAGTAAATAAATAAATAAAATGGCATTAAATCCGCTTGTGCAAATTTGTATTGCAATAAACTTTAGATGTTTCTTAAGCAGCATACAGATTATTTCAATGATAAATATTAGCTGCGCCAGTTTACAACTAACATGCCTTGATTGGTCAATATTATTTCGATATTCGATAATATTCGAATTCACTCTCCTAAATATTGTAAAAGATTTAATATGTACGATATTGAAAGGAATTTACAAACACTATGATTGCTTATTCAGTATTGTATACAGAATTAACAATCTGACATTTTATGACCCCGAACAGTTATCGTGTACTTTACCTTTTCTACCTATTAGCTTCGTTATCAAATTGCTTGTGGAAAATGAGTCACGTGATTGATATTCCTAAAAATGTAATTTTGCATTTTTCGAATCTCAGTTTACGTTACAAATTATGAAAAATATATATAAAAAATAAATATATATATAATAAAAAAATGTATAAGCAATCCAAATAAAACAGTAGAAATAAAAACTGTTTAAGTAAGAAAATAAAATCCGAATTCTGATTACTTTACAGTTTTCGTAATAGATTGTCAAGTACTTGAAACTATCGTACCATCAAAAATAAAAAAATAAACAGATTATTAATGTCTAAGATATTATAACTGAACCCCTAAACATTCCAGATACGCCAAGCCAGCACCAAACGGTAAAAGGCGACAATGTAAACAACATGGCTCAGCAGGCCTTCGGGCAGCCTCGGGAGTTCCAGGGTGCTCCAGCTGCGTCTCAGGGCTCCATGTACGGTCACGCACCCTGGGAAACACCGGCATACGAACCAGCCGGGGATGTTTCTTGCTTGTGAGTCCTTCCCTCAGTTGATGTGCCTCCTGACTTCCATCAAATACCTATCACTACGATAAAGTCCTGATGTTGCGGTATTTTCTTTCCATTGACATGGTTTCCTTCTTTTTATTTGATTCAAGACAATTCTGTCAAGAGATTTTTTCTTGCTACGTCTCTTATTTTGTCGTATTCAATACAGAATTCAATTATTAACTTTGTTTTGGTTTATGTTGATGATATATTAATTACAAATATTGTTTGTTATTAATTTCTGAATTTGAATCAAAATCCATTTACCTCCTTATCCACCCACATTATCCCTATCCGTGGCTGCGTAGCAGTGGACTTGGTTTCTTATAGGTATAAAGAAAAGTTTGTAAATAGCTTGTCGCAAAGGTAAAATTGTATTACATAGAATTACATTTATAATATTATTGGCTGTTCATTACACCCAGCTTTGTGACAAGCCTCCAAACATTAGAAATGAAAGAGGAATGTTTGTTTTTCTGTCAATCGGATGAGTAAATGTGTATCATTGTATAGAATTTTGCTCTTATAGATGTTTTATTTTGATTAGGCAGTATCCTTCCCCGGGCTTTAGAGATATGCTTATGGAATTCATTTAATCGGGGCAATGATACTGTCTAGACCTGGATATCTGTTAATTTAGATGGTTTTAAATTATTTTCTAGTTATAGGTAAGTGTTATTTTGTTAGCTTCAAGAAGCCAAGGTGAATGTTAGACTGCTGACGCTGCCCTATCCCATCCTTTTTGTTTTCCTCGCCCGGGCTGCCATAGTTTTATTTGAAATTTGATTTTTAGGTGCCTGCGAGATTTCAGACCCTTTGTTAATGTTGTTTACATTGTCGCCAGGTATGCCGTTTTAAATAATACGTTTGGTGTATAAATATTCTGACAATTTGGAACTGAATAAGTTTACTGAAATTATTTTGGATCTTAAGTCATTCAGTAACATCCAGAGTAACTACTTCTCGTGATTAATTTGCATTGGTAATGTCAAATTTTTAAACTTCAGTTCCATTTTGTCTTTCTATACTAGAATATTGTACTAATGGGCTCAAATTTGATGCCAAAATAACAAAAAGTCTAATATTGTTTTCGATCTAGTTACTTAATGTTAGAATGTTACTACAATTTCCTTTTAGATTATAATGTTTCTTTCAAAATCTTTATAAGCATTATTGTTTGGCAAAAAAAAACATATAGCTGTTTCACAAATATAATGCATATAAAGACATTTCTGTAGCGTCTATGTCTAGTGGCATGTTTGTTGTCTTTAGAATAATACGCCTTTATTTAGTTTTAAGAACAAATTTACTCTTTGATTTTTAATCAATACTTGAATTGTCAAGATTATTTTTGACTTATTCTGAATTCTTCTTTATATCAACCAGGATAATGTTTTAAATTATTTCTTATACAGGGTGTCGGTTAATTCCGGTCAGCTCTTAAAATGTGTGATAGGGTATAATTTTAGGAAGCAATTAAAATAATTACGACAAAAATATCTTCTTCCGTTTTCGAGTAATTGACGTTCAAACTTCGCCATTTCAATACCTTATTTTCGCATAAAAGTCAGCTGTAACGTAAAGTTATTCACCTGAAATCTAACTACGTTTTTATTTTTTTTCTCCCACGAATAGTTCCTGAAATAACCCCATGAAACCTGTTTTCGAAACTATTTATCTACTTCTTAAAATTTTTATGATTTTTGAGGTCATCGTTACAGTTCATACTCCTGTGAACTCTGATAACCTCTAACGGGTTCAATTGAATTAGGTAAAAGACAGACCGATGATTTACAAAGAAATGCCGCCACAAGAATCAAAGTTACTGCCGGCTTTTCGGTACGATATCAAAGACACCGCGCGGCATCATTAAAAAAGCGCGGTGTCTTTGAGTTCAGGCGGCACGTGCAAATAAAGAGATATCGCGGCGACTTTCGGCAGCGCGCGGCACGCTTTGTGTTTATTAGTGTGTGTGTTTATTAGTGGTGGGATTATTTTAATCGATCACTCGATTAAAAGAAAAAGTACCTAATGCTTCCATTAGTAGTAAATACCAATTCATTGTTCGCATAGACTAAGTGAAAAACCTAGGTACTTGCGTTATTTTAGTAATTGGATAGTAGAACTTTTGTAGGTAAATGTAATGTAGTTAGGTAGAGTATTTCTAATTCTCAATAAAATTTGTGATTTTACAGGATTCTGATATTAAATAAACTACTTACCTTAATTATCATCTGAGTACAGATTCAATCATTTACTCTTGTAGTAGAGCACTCACTTAAAGACAACACAATTTTAAACAAGAATACCCGAGATATCTTTTAATATCACGTACTATGTAAATTGTACCTACATAATAACGTAACTTTATTAAATCGGTTCTGTGATTTGTTTTTATTATCAGTATTCAGTAATTTAATTTATGTTTCGATAAGTCTATCGATAATAGCGTCCCATCCCATCCCTATTTCGTACGTGCCCTCGCGCCGCGCCGCTATGATAGAACTGTATTAGGGCTGTCGAACATGGTCTATTTACTCTACTTGTTCCACGAACCCTGTTCGTAGGTATTAAATTAATTCACGCTCTTAATTTATTTTAATTTTATTCTTAACGTGAATAAATAAAAAGAAAGAATGAATTTGAAAAATGTTTATTTTTACAAAACATCGTCTAAACCAAGACTACTATTCTACGGATCTTCTCAGAAAGCTAGTTTCCGAACCGGTGGTAAATTATTCGACATTCATAAGTGCCTTACCAGGGCCTAAACAGAATAAATCATTTCCATTTTCATTTTCACTAGACCAAACTCTGACTAAAACTATGTCCATCCCTTTTGATATCTGTATCACAAAAAGAGATAGCACTACTTTTAATTAAACCAAGGGGAAATGGGTAAAGTTTTGATATCGGGATTAGAACCGGCACGTCTACGCTTGATAAGCGATGTCTAATCCACATATTGTGTTACCAGTCGGAGTCAAAACTAAATCAAAATAATTCGTATGTTAAAAGTTGTATCTTGAAAAAAGTGTGTTACACCCCTATTTCATTTGCACTTTTATGATTTAGTATCTATTTATTTGTTTCAAAATCAGTCTAATTCGGATAATGGTCGCGGGCGTGTGCTTCTAAGCAAAGTTTTTTGTTTCCGTCGTGACCTTGTTACTTTCATTTTCTCGTTAGTTTGTTAGGTACTTAGTACCTACTTAATTAGTATTATCATGCCGAACTTTCAGTACTCAGATGTTCAGTATACCGACATGGTTTTGGCCTATGCAATAGCAAGCTGCAAGGGGTAATACTGGTGAAGCGTTGCGTTTTTATTTGGACTTTTACGGTCATCGAAGTGATGAGTGCGTGCCCTCTTCAGGTAGAGTGCTTATGAGAGTTGTGCAACGGCTGAGGGATAACGGAAGTCCAAGCTCAGGCTTGTTTGGATGTGCAAGGGCGCAATTTCGAACACTTGCCCATTTAGAAGTTGACTGAACTAGCGGTAATAATGCTTTCAGTGATAACAATATTTTGTATGTGAGTGAAGTGATATGGTCCAGACTAAGGTGTATCCTGTCATAAATAAGGTCAGTTAACTAAATGATTTGAAGTAGGTACCTACCTATACTTACGTAGATTATTACCGCGTACGTAATGTAGGTGAACGCGGCCGCGCGTTCATGCAACCTGGCTTAAGGCCGCGAGCTCTTCGACTATAGCTTATAACTACGTTATTGTTGGAGCTAGATATTTACGACTTCAACATAGTGCTATATTCATATAACCCTACAACTTCTATAAGACTACTGTTTCGAATTCTCCGACACCCTGTATACCTATCTAGTTTAAATCTCCATTAGAGATATAATCTAATATGTGTCTTTTGTGATGAGTAAGGTCTGCAGTACTCAGTATCACATTCGAGTACCAGAATTTTTAACGTCTTACAAAGTTACCCGATATTATTCCTTATTAATATTATGATTAACGGAAGTAAATTTGTTTTGTTTCAGCGGCCCAGATTCCTCAGAGAGGCAGTGAGTACAATTAATTGATTTAATTTAAATATCTCAGCATCACTCAAAGGTTGAATGGCAGAAAGTGTGAAAAACAATAAATTCTACTTTTTCTTGCATTAGCGTTAAAAGCTGCCATAAATTTATCAATTATCGTATTACGTCTAATTCTTTAGTCTTCACGCTTTTTCTTTTCATTAGCAAATTGTAATTTTATCATTATCTTCCTATCCTTAAAGCAAGTTATTTAGGGTCGTTACAATATTTTCCTGCTTTATTTTAATTTTGGTACATCATGTTCTAATATCGTTTAGTTATTTTTTCGGTTCGTAATGATGTCTAGTCATAAATTGTGTTCAGGAAGAGACAAAGATTCCAAAATAACAAAACTATTAATAGTATAGTAAAAATGTATGTAAATGTCTTACTGCGAATTGTTCAGAATAAATTAATTTTGGTTAGATTTGATAATGAACGTTTCAGCTTGCAAGCGCAAGGAGGACATGGGTTCGGATACGCTGCCTTCCCCGAAGAAACCGCGTTTGGTTTTCACAGACCTCCAGCGGCGTACTCTACAGGCTATTTTTAAGGTAAACTCAGCAATTCAACTGTATTTGATACTCAAGCTGCTAAAGAATTTTTAGGAGCCCACTGAAACTACCTTCTGCAAACTGAAGATGACCATTAAAATATGGTTGAAAGAAGAACTCTTAGAATAAAGAAAATAATTTGACATTCTGATCACATTATCTCACACAACATTAGCTCAATGAATAATTAATAAACAAACAATATACAAGTAACTAATGAATTTTCTCATAACGTTCCAGGAAACAAAGAGGCCCTCAAAAGAAATGCAAGTAACAATAGCTAGACAACTAGGCCTCGAGCCAACTACAGTGGGTAACTTCTTCATGAACGCTCGGAGACGATCCATGGATAAGTGGAAGGATGATGATGCACCATCAACAGAGTTAGAGCAATGTGAAAGTCAGGACTTGGATCACGTTCCGAGCTTAGACTCAGGAGAATCGGAAGAGGACCACGATGACCCAGATGATCATCTCTTGTGACGCCGTATCTCCCAGCAGCAACTTCTTGTGCTATGAACAAGATCTGGAGTTGTTTTAGATTTCGAATGTTCGGCTGCTGCGTAAAATTTTAAAGAAATCTATTTTGGTGATGTGGTGTTTGAATATGGACGTGACTAAATGTGTATTAACAACGTTGTTAGGGTTGAAGGATTGAAGTTCTCCTAAAGCATTCAGGCTAGAATCTTACAATGACCATGACAAATATGAGACGAGGGGCTCTATCATGACCTCTCATTGCCATCATAGATTGCAATTGATTATGAGACAGATGTATGTGAATTTATAAGTCTGTCACTTTCATATAGCCAAACTATCGTGGCAATAAGAGCTTATGGTAAGGTCCCAGTAATAGTCTTGATACAAATACGTGCAAGACATTTTCAAATAATATTGAGTAAAACATTGTCGATCGATAAAATCGAACAAAAATACCCATGGATTTTAGACATTGGTTGTCTGAAAGGTAATTATAGTTACCCGAAAATGAAATGACTGAGCAAGTTTGTGCAATAAAGGGTTGACGTTTAATGCAATTGTATAGTTGACATTTTAATGTAACTAGTGCGTGCTCTCTGAGCGTGGCATTTGTATAGTTCGTAAGCTCTACACTTAACGTTTCACTTTATATTCAGTTGTGTACAGAAGTTTTCAGTATTTCATTTATTGTTCTCTATATTTTTTTATTCTTATCAAAACTATGCTCAATTCCAAATGTTTCATCGATTAGGTTATGCACTCTCCTTTGTTGGTCTGAAGTATCACTTTCAAGCTTACATTCGAAATCAGCTAAAACAACTTCAGAATCACTGTGTACAGTTACTGCATTAAGAACTTTAGTGCGCTGGAATAAGTAATCAATTTAATAATTAGTTGTATCTAACCAGGATCTCCCAACTTTACTAGTCAACGGAATTATAGTGGTTTAGTTACGAGTTATGTTCTAGTTTATACATTTGTAAATCGGTTTAGAGTACTGAATAGATGACTGTGTGTTGTGATGACTTCTTGTACAATATATATTCTAACGAGCAATATTATTGTGGATAGGAACTCAATCAGAGTGAATTGCTTCCAATCGAGGGAGTAAATTCAATTCAAGATTTAGAGTATGTATTAAGTAATCATTTTGTACACTCTCACTAGGTTATCGTGTTTCAATCAGTAGAATGGATGAACTTGCATTCATATCTATAAGTATACCTACCTTATTAGGTTCAGCAGTAGTATAAGCAGAAGCTCTCTTCACATTATTAAGAAGTCTTAATGCCTTAAGATATAACTTTATACGTCACCAATGGCTTCGTCTTAACTACTAGTAAGCTATTCTGTAACGTTTCCATCATACGTAATTGAACCACATTGTGTATGTAATAAGTATAATTTTCGTATGATGGAAATTCTTGCAATATAGCTGGCTCTAGAATTGTTAATTCTTTATGTAGTAAATCAGAAGTCATTGCATATAAGACAATGTTTTCTAAACCGATTGTAAATATTAGTGCAAAATTGACGCATGGGAACCGAATGGGTTTCGTAAATAAATATAGTAATGTAATAGGTAAAAGGCCGATCAAATCGGATGATTGATGATGATCAATATTTAATTTGGAATGTTATTACATGCATCCTGTCCTGATTGTAAGTAGTTTCAGTTCTCAGAGGAGTCTTGGAAGGTTATAAACAATTTATTGATTGCGTGTAAGAACACGGTTTGAAATTCCACTTCTAGTGTATTGCGATGATATAGGGTCGGCTCTGAGTCCTTACCTCTTCCTGTTAATCATGGATGCATTGACATCGGCGATACAGGAGGAGGCACCCTGGTGCATGCTATTTGCCGACGACATTGTACTGGTCGGTAAGGATGGGCCCGAGGTCCAGAGCAGGTTGGTAAAATGGCAGCATTCGCTGGAGAAGGTTGGCTTGAAAATCAGCAGAACCAAGACGGAGTACATGTTCTGCGATTTCGGCGGTATATCCGATCCAGTAAATGTAAGCCTAGACGGTGTACCCATACCAGTGTGCTCCGACTTCCGGTACCTCGGTTCACTCATCCAAAGCGATGGCGACTTGGACAGGGCTGTACAGCACAGAATTAACTCAGGATGGATGAAGTGGCGGCAGGTCACGGGGACAATATGCGACTCCCGATTCCCACTTAAGCTTAAGGGGAAAATATACAAGACCATAGTAAGGCCTGCCGTCCTCTATGGATCTGAATGTTGGGCCACAAAGGTGACGGATGAAAGGAAGCTGCATGCAACTGAGATGCGGATGTTGAGATGGATGTGTGGCGTAACGAGATTGGACAAGGTGAGGAATGAGTTTATAAGGGAAGTCTGAAAGTAGCACCAGTGACTGAGAAGTTGAAGAATAAACATTTGTCGTGGTATGGACATGTTATGCGGAGGGATGAGGAAAATTTTGCCAAAAAAGTTTTGTTTATGAATGTGGATGGTTACAAGGGGAAAGGAAGACCTAAGAAACGATGGATGGATTGTGTGAAAGATGATATGGCTAGAATGGGAGTGAATACAGATATGACGGCTGATAGAGAGAAATGGAAGAGAAGAACACATTGCGCCGACCCCAAATAACATGGGATAAGGGCAGGAAGATGATGATAGTGATTTTTCGCAATATCTCAAAGTGCTTTATTATTCTTGTTTAAATTATCTTATCATTCCACGAATTTGCTCAATCAGTATTCTCAAAGTCGACATCTATAATTAAAACATTTATTTTGCTTTAGACTGAAAAGTACAAACTGACAATTTCTGAAGAAATAAAACTATCTAGGTAGGTAATTTAGTATATATATTTTGTAGATTATAAGAATCTATCTAGTCAGATCACAATGCAGGCAAACGCTGAGTACTTAATACACAAACTACACATTAAGCATTTCCAGTGTAAACTGATCTCAGAATATTTTGGATTTCCGTAAATTCAAGAGGTCAGCGTATACTGGTTACTATTTAAGGTGTAGCAGTGCATGATAGGGAACGTTCTACTGATGCATGTAGTAACAAAAGTCCATACGCTTCTAGTCACAAGTAACATTCCAGTTGAAACAAAAAAGTATTTGCAACCTTTCTGCGTGATATTAAAGTGTTAATTATAAACCTAGGTGTAACTGTTCGATCAAGCTTAGTTTAAGGATCGCGTTTATCTATCTGAAGTGTGATCTCAAGAGCGTATTCATCAATATTTTCTTTTGTTACTAATGTAATATCATTTGGTGCAATATTTTCATCTCTTACGTTCCATACCTCTTTATCATCCATTGATCCTTTATCGACTTCATTTAAATTATAGTTATGTTAGAATTCCTGTCAATAGGGACAGGAATTCTTGAAACTTATTATTTTCTAGTCATTCCTTTATCTTAAACATACATACTTACTCTCACGACTGTATTCCTCAAAGGAGTAGGCCGAGGTGTATTTATAGTACATCAATATTTTGCTCGTTAGATTTAAATATCATGTAATAGGGTGTGAGATTATTGCCCTTAACCAGGCACTAATCTAGACTCCAGGCTATTACTGTGAAATTACAGATGGAAAAACCCAAAAACACTTTGACCGTCTTTCTGCTTTCTATTTCAATGATTTGTTATTGTTTAAGAGCCCTTGTGGCCGAGTGGATTTAAAGCTCTCTCTAGTCCAAGTCATTTTTATTAAGTTCGTTAATCTACAGATCATTTTTTTCAGGGATAAGATGAATAAATGCGGTCCTAAGATCGCATTACCTTTAGTTGTGCAAATTAGGATTTAAATAATTTCTAGTCTGAAAATATGTATAAGATTTCATTGCGCGAATTTCTAGATTTACGTATCACTTACTATCATACCGCCGCGGTTCTCTAGACATGACACCAGCCTGGCTGGAACATCTTCTCTTTGCTGGGGATGAGCATGATCACTCGCTCTTCCCACATGTTACTTTGCCTACAGTGCCTCTAGCGATCACGTAAGGGGTATTTGTCGTACAAGTATTGTGCGGTGAAGCGTTGAGGCTCTACCATGCGTGGGATTACAAAGTGGTGGCAATTTCTTAATAGAGTTACTGTATCACGAGTTTGCCACTTTGATAATCAATACATAATGTGAGGTTACACAATATTCGTATTACATGTATGACATTATTTACGTTACCGATAGATGCGCTGAAATTCTTTTGCAGATATTTAGTGACGATTATTTGGCAAAAAACGTTTATTGAATAAAAACTTAACTTAGAAGAATGCTTACAACTAATTACAAGTAGAAAACTTGTTCCAAGTCGGTGTCTCTCGGGATCGTGCCAAGAAGGCTAGCAGCATTGCCACGTTGAATAGCAATGCTGATTCTCTGAGCGAGAAAAGTCCCAGCCCCTTGTCACGAGAGGCTTCTACCAGACGACGTGCAACCTCTTTGAAAAGTTGATGAAATTACGTAAATCAGTGACGTGACATATGTCATTTTGAATCGTTTCTACTAGCAAACCGTTTTTCACATTAGATATTAGTGATTGATATGTATTTTGTACTGTTCTCTCTAGTCATGGAATTATTTATGATCCAAAGATTTGTTGTAATACGCTTTCTTGTAAACTACTTAAGTTAATTACCTATTTAGTTTTCGCGCAATGAAAACTTAATTTCACCAAAATTATTTTAGCAAAGGAACTGGTAAAATATAGAAGTAATAATTTTAAGTTTAACAGTGTTTTAAGTTATAATTAAGCATAGTTTATTTATTTATTTCAATATTGTATAAGTTTTACATTTATTTATATAAATATATGAATGCTAGTCCGCGGTGTGGAGCCAAAGATTGTCTCATGTGCAATTTTGTTTAAATATAAGTATTTAGTTATTAAAGTAATTTATGTTAAAGTACAAGACAAGTCACGCTTAGATTATATTTCTTTTCTCCTTCACTTATAACCCTAACTTAAATATTAATCAGTTATAATATTCTTTTTATCATATTTATACAGAGATTTAAGGCATTAGGATGTACTTAGGACTATGTCTCTCCGTCTTACAAAAGATCGCAGTAAAATAACCTAAAATCAGAGTTGTGGGGAGTGGGAGAATAACAATTTTTTTCCTGCATACATATACAATTTAAAGTTCTGTCTGACTGTATATCAATGCACAGCCTCCATCGCCTAGCGTAGAGACACATTTAGTTAGAGAGTGTGAGAGAATACTAAGATGGGGTTTTCCGAAATTCCACCCCAAGTTATGGCGTTATAACACGTTCGAATGTCGTCGCTTGAACTTGCCTTTTGCACTTTTTTTAATGGAAACGTAAAACAACCTACACTCGCCGCTTGGGGCGCTTTTTAACGTCCCCATACAACACGAGGAAAATACGCAGGCGGTACTTATCGTCAACCTTTACTTGGGGCACTGATATCAAGTAGAATATATTATTATAACTGATTAATGTTAAAGTAATGGTTTAAATGAGTGAGTTATTCTGTTACCAATTGACATCAAAGGGACATGAGTCAGTAAGTGATAGGTCACTGTGGTTTTCATTGAATCATAACAGATTCAGCTTTCAGAATAACAATACCGATTTAATATTGCACCTACTCCTGTAAAATAGTGTTCAGTGCACCGTTTTTATAATCTATATTCGCTAGCGTCACCCACAATATTTATATGAGATATTTAAGTTCTTCACGTCACCGCTTGGAGGCGCTGCACAATATCTCATACAAATATTAGTCGGAGACGCTAGCGAGGGTAGATTAGGAAACGGTGGAAAACTCGTGATAGGGGCACAGAACAAAATCTTTTTTTGAAAAACTTTTACTGTCAATTTCAAATGTATAATTTAACCACAGTATAAATATAAGGTTAATATTTATACTGCCTATATTTATATAACCTAGTCCTTATTTTAGAGTCTTAATATCAATTCTTTTTGACATTAATTCGACTTAGTGAAAGGGAGAAACGTATCTGTTAGTACATATGTCGCGGTCACTCAGTCAAGATGTTAGAAGGATTTGTGAAGCATGTAGATAATTTTTTTAGCAAACAATTTTTTTTTATTATTCAGAAAAATAAAACTTTTTTGTTTATGTCCTATATTAATAAAGTATAATTTCTCTGGAGTTTTTCCCAAAAACCTAGCGCACAATAAATTTCTAAATTTACTGAAATTTTATTCGAAATCTGTTTATTGCTTAAAGATGTTTTTTTATATACAGAGTGATAATTTCCAAAGACAACAACAATGGTATTAAAAAAAAAGCATATTTTTGTGTACGAATAGTGTAATAGTGCGCTTTCTTGTACATAGTTCGAGACATAACGTTGTATTTAAGATTAAATGTACATTTTACAAACTGAAATGACTGTTATTTTCATGCTGAATTTTTTTCCTTTATTGTCTAAGGCTTTCTGTAAGGGAAATTGATACATAATTCAATGAAAATATTGTTCAAAATCGTATCTTTGAAACCGACAGTCGACGTCAAGTGTGAGTTGCCTCCACTGCTTAACCGGACTATAGGGCGAGACCCAAGGGCCTCCGGCCGAGCTTTAACTTAAAAACTAAGCAACACAGCTAAGGGCGCCCCGGTGCGGGGCTCGGACCTCGGCTTAGGGCGTTGCTGGGGAATGAGCTAGGGAGCTGGATCTGAGTTGTATTATTTAGGGACGTGTTTAAGGCTAGTGACCCTAGCAGAGGACGGGGGGACGACGACGTAGAGTTCGCACGGGCCTCGCCGGCGAGGACGGAACAATGGTCGGTTTAGTGTGTGCTTTTGAGACATTGCTTGCTGAAGCGATGTGATATCGTCGTCAGGGTCAAGGAGAACGTGCCTCGGACGGCGTCGGGAGGATAGTCGGGCTATTATGTAAGAAATAATATCAAGCTATCCCTGAACGGTCCCAGAACGGTCCACGAAGGGGTAAGCAGATGAGAGATAAGCCCCTATCACGAGTTTGCACAGTTTTCGTAGTCGTCGTAGCGCGTTCAAAAGTAGCTATGTGTTTTTACACACTTTAGGAGACGAAGAAAATGATTTTCTCGAAATATGGCCGGAGTATGCAAAAAAAAATTCTTACTATTGATACTGATATAACAAATTTACATAGTTTTTTTAGATTAATGTTGGATAGGTATTATTATTAATAATGAAAAAATTAAACATTACTGGAAATTTTGACACAGAGTTCACGAAACACACATAGCGACTTGCACGCGCAACGACGTAATGTAAACTCGCTAGTGTCTCGAACAATATTTGTATGACATATTTTAGTTCTTCACGTCACCTCTTGGAGGCGCTGTACAATTTCTCATGCAAATAGATTGCGAAATGGTTGCAAACTCGTGATAGATGTACTGAATGAAAGAGAGGTTATGATTAAGATCCATCGTAACAGATGGTGACCTGCCGTCTGACCTTCGTAACCCCTTTTACGAGGAAAGTCGGTAATCTGGGTATAACCAATAGGTAGTAAAACTTTCTTAGGCCTCTGACTGACCTGTCACGATTGCCAACGATGTTATATTAGCAACCGGGACCGACGGCTTAACGTGCTCTTCGAGGCACGGTGGTGTCACTGTAATCGTAGCTGAACTTATGTTCTTTAGTAAAAATTTGTGGCACAGACCACTGGAATTTAAACATGCGTCCCTTGCATACCAGGCGACTACTCAAACTCTAAGTCACCACGACTCTGTATAATAATAGTTATATTTGCTCACGCCATCCCAGAAGGGTCCGCAAAGGGGGAAGCGGTGATGACTGTTGTAATTACAACACCCACTTTTCATCGAAGATGATAAGGGCCAACGTGACAGAGAGTAAGTCCATCGCCGTCTTAGGCACTATACATATGACTTTGAACTACTTCTCAGACATATGCAGGTTTCCTTCACCGTAAAGCACGTGGGGTGAAATTACAGCACTTAAGTTTGCAGAAGAACTCATTGGTCTTGCTGGGATTCGAACTTGCGTCGCTTGCGTAGCCGACGACTGCAAAAACCCCATGGCCACCACGGCTTTTATTATACAGTAATAGTTATATTTATATAGTATTCTAAACCTTTGATCCTTTAGCAAAAGCTTAAAGGTTCTACCATCTCATGCAAATAAAGGCTTATAGACTAATCGTAGCAAGGGATTTCAGGAAAACGGAAGCGTGGAGGAACGATTTCATCTTCCGCATCTATACAGATAAATAAAATTGAAGTGTCTGTTTGTAATTCCAAAATAACAGCTTTTCACTAAATGCATATGAAAGTATACACGCTACTGACAATAAAAAACCAAGTTTTAAAATTTTTCTCTGTCTGTCTGTCTGTTTATTCCGGGTAATCTCCGAAACGGCTGGACCGATTTTAACGGGACTTTCACTGGCAGGTAGCTGATATTACAAGGGGTAACTTACTTTTTATTTAAAAAAACATTAGGGTTCCGCGGGATAATGCAATTAACTCTACGCGGGTGAAACCGCAGGGCACAGCTAGTTTATTAATATTAATGCTAAATAGAGTGGTATCAAAACAAAGTACTTTTGAAATCATCAGAACCACGAAAAAACATAACACAAGTTTATAATTGTTACGGCCAATTTCGGAAGGTTGCTTTTACAGAAAATAAACCTGGCAAGAAACTCAAATATTAGTCTTTCAATAATTTTATTCACAACTAGCTGTGCCTTGCGGTTTCACTCGCGTAGATTCAGTTTCATCCTTAGTGTCGCGGAACCCTAATTTTTTATAAATAAAAGTAGCCTAAGTTACTCCTTGAAACGTCAGCTACCTGCCAGTGAATGTCCCGTTAAAATCGGTCCAGCCGTTTCAGAGATTTCCCGGAACAAACAGACAGACAGGCCGATTTCGATAAAATTTTTTTGTTGTGTTCGTTATTGTCAGGAGATGGTTCTTATGAAAGAAAAAACTAAGAAAATTGCGTGGAAAATTTGAAAATTTAAGAATACTTAACCACCATATTAAATTCTTTCTTTCTTCTTAAATCTAACCTTAGCTTTGGACAATAAAAACTATTTGATGTAACCTTATGACGTTTGACATAGAACTGACAGAATACGTGCTGCACTCTCATAATTAAGACGTCTGTCGGGTCAGCTGGTTAAATAATAAAAACTTATAATCGCATTCTTATTGAAAACAATGTTTAAGGGCCAAACAACAAGATAGCAAGAAATGATTAAAGCAAACAAAAACAAACAAAAGAATGATTAATGAAAAAAGTCACCAAGAAATTAATAAGAATTAAATTTCGCCGTTCAGTTGAAGCGACTCTTTGAAAATAAGCACAGCCGCAAGCCTCATTCAGAACCTTTTCTTTAGACAAAACATTTGAGAACTCTTTTGAACCGCTGAAAAATATACGAAAGGTCACTAGAGCTTAAAGATGGGGGACAAGGACGGGTTAATTGGAGTGAAAGCGCATTGGAAAGAGATAGGTAGCTGAAAATCAATTTATTAGGTAGTGACGTCACGGGACACGCACGCGCAGTGCGCTAGGACCCGGGGTAGAGTTGCTTGCTTCGGGAAAACTCACGGAAAATTGAGGAAAATATTCATTCCCTTAACTTTTTTAATAAAAAGTATTTTTTAAATGGTCCGAATAAAATGTAAGGTGCTTTATCTTACTTTAATAAAGCTCTTTATATTATTAAACAAAAATTAACGACAGGATTACATACACTGTGCTAAATACAATGTAGGTACCTGATTGTTATTCGTCTAGACCAAAGCAGTTACATTGTCAATCAAATATAATATCGTCAATGACAAAGCTATCATAAACATTAACGTTGCATTACAAACGCACCTATAATCATAAAACCGCTACAAAGACCAGTCAATTAACATGAGACTAAACATTGTCCCGATACAATTAAAAATAGCTTTAGGGCTAATTATACTGGCACATGTGGCAACCCCGCTGACATCTGGGCGGCCTGAAATAACGGCGGCGGGGAGTAGTTGCCGCGGCGCCGGTGTTGCGAACACACCATGGCGTCGGTCGCCGCGTGGTTGCCGTTCGCCCGGGCCGCCGCCATCGGCTGGGTGCCCATCGCGACCCACCCGCTCCCCCCACCGCCCGTACCAAAAGACCGCCGTCGAGCAGAAGACGAGAAACTCCTCATCAACGTCTCCGGACGACGCTTCGAAACGTGGCGGAACACCCTTGAAAAATATCCGGATTCCCTACTGGGATCCACGGAGAGAGAATTCTTCTACGACGAGGACAGTCGTGAATACTTCTTCGATAGAGACCCTGACATTTTCAGGCACATACTCAATTATTATAGGACAGGCAAGCTCCATTACCCCAAACACGAATGCTTGACTGGTTACGATGAGGAGTTGGCGTTTTTTGGTATACTTCCCGATGTTATTGGTGATTGTTGTTACGAGGACTACAGGGATCGGAAGCGGGAGAATGCCGAGAGGCTTATGGACGATAAGTTGAGTGAGGCTGGGGACCAGAGCCTTCCCCAGCTGACGGATTTAAGGCAGAAGATGTGGCGTGCGTTTGAGAACCCGCACACGTCTACTGCGGCTCTAGTATTCTACTATGTGACGGGTTTCTTCATTGCTGTGTCTGTGATGGCTAATGTAGTGGAGACGGTCCCGTGTGGCCACCGTCCAGGCCGCGCGGGCACTCTACCCTGCGGGGAGAGGTACAAGATCGTGTTCTTTTGCCTCGACACAGCCTGTGTGATGATATTCACGGCGGAGTACCTGCTACGATTGTTCGCGGCACCTGACCGCTGCAAATTCGTGCGTTCAGTCATGTCGATCATAGACGTCGTCGCTATCCTCCCTTACTACATCGGTCTGGGTATCACTGATAACGACGACGTATCAGGCGCGTTTGTCACCCTCCGAGTATTCAGAGTGTTTCGTATCTTCAAATTCTCGCGGCATTCCCAAGGGTTGCGCATCCTGGGATACACGCTCAAGTCCTGCGCCAGTGAACTGGGATTCTTGGTGTTCTCACTGGCCATGGCTATCATCATCTTCGCCACTGTGATGTTCTACGCTGAGAAGAATGAACACGACACTAACTTCACGTCCATTCCTGCTGCCTTCTGGTACACCATCGTGACGATGACCACTCTTGGGTAAGTCTTTGTTCTTATCTATATCGTAAAATCAACCGTAGTGGTCAAGAAATAGAGTTGTATATCTATATTCTTTGTTTCTAACACGTAGTTGACCACCTGTCGCGGACATTTAAAATTTACGCGGGATATAGGTGTCATGGCGCCGTAAAAGGCTTACGCGTGGTTTACGCTCAATATTGATGTTTTTGCGCGAGATTTTAATTCGACTTCCATTGTATTAAATAGCAGTGTTGACGAGAGGCCGTTACAGCGTTTTAAAATTCTGTTAGCGCCAGTTTTGTTGGCTTTTTGAATGTAGGCATTTTACATTTGGCAATTTGTTTTGCTACCTTGAACGCCGCAGCTGCCCAACCTTTCAATCAAAATGGTAATGTTATTTATGATACGTTGTGGTGTTAAAAAGCTTACATTATAGTTATTTGTTTTGATATATTTAGACGACAATAAACGTTCAAATAAAATGTATTTATGGCAGTTTATAAAAGCGTAAATAAGTTTATTACGATTTTTTTGTCGTGAGACCAGATAATTACGGTTTACAGATTGTTTCCATTACATGTGGAATACAACGTTCCTTCTCATCCAATTTAATTTCTTAGGTCAACGAGAAGTGCCCAATATTCCTTATATTCCCTTGTGAGTGTCAAATTCATGCTATGAGACCAAAGCTCCAACGGCAAAGTTGTATCTTTATACAGTTTTGTACAGAAGCCGCTGTTAGAAACTATTTTGTTATATTTATGATTTATGTTTTTTTTTAGACTTTTTTATCTTTCACTTGTTAGTTAGTAAGTTGTCAAATAAATACGGTTATGTCAGCTGTTTTTTTCACTGGTCTCTCTATCTTTAAATTCTAATATGCGCTATTGTCTATAGCTATGCATAATGTTTTCATGTCCTAAAGCAAATCATAACCAATGAAAATAACTAAATTAATCTATTAAAACCTAATCTGTTAATCTGTATTATTATTAGCCTGTAGTGTCCCAGTGCTGGGCAAAGGTCTTCCAACTTTCTCTGGCCTCAGCAGTCCTCTCCCAATCGCTCCTAAAAGCATTAAGCCCATCCCACCATCTCCTACGAGGCCTGACGCGTTGTCGTTTCCTGCCATTTGGGGTCCATTTTGTATTGCAGATGATTATAATCGAAGTGTCTGTGATTCCAAATTAACAGCTTTGCATTTAAACCTTAAAAAAAAGCTCAAGAGGTGTTATTACACCAACTTTTCACCGACAATTATTAAGCTATGGATTCACCATCTGTCACATTGGCACTGGATCATCTTCGGTAAAATATGGGTGTTGTATCACCACTATCTACCCTTCGGAGACCCTTCTGAATCGACTTGAATAAACCTTAAAGTTACATAAAATAATAGGCTTGGTTTCCCAACTACCCACAGAATTATATTCTACAGCATCCGATCAATGCAGAGGACGGATGCAATAACAAGTTTATAGCTGACTACATTCTGCTCGCGACTTCGTCCGCGTGGAATAGTTTTAACACGCGATTGGTCTTAGCGTGATGATATTTATAGCCTTCTTCGATAAATGAGCTATGTGACACTGAAAGGATTTTTCAAATCAGACCAGTAGTTCCTGAGATAAGCGCGTTCAAGCAAACAAACGAACTCTTCAGCTTTATATATTAATATTAATACTAGCTGTGCCCCGCGGTATTACCCGCGTAGAGTTTTATCAGTGACCCGCGGATACACTAATGTTTTTTTTTAAATAAAAATTACTAGCATAATTAATCTACCAGTGAAAGTCCCGCTAAAATCGGTCCAGCCGTTTCGGAGATTAGCCGGAACAAACAGACAGACAGAGAAACTTAAAATAAATTGGAATTTCTATGTCAGTATCGTGTATTTTCAAATGCATTTAGTGAAAAGCTGTTATTTTGGAGTTACAAACAGACACTTCAATTTTATTTATCTGTATAGATATATATTTGATATAGCTGTACGTTTTTCAGTTTCAGTGAGATCATAAGTTAATGTTTCCTGAATGCGGTTACATGAGACTGGAATCACTGTGTTGATATACTTATTGGTTTGTGGATAATTATAATTATCATCGTTATTGGTTTAAATTACCGCGGGAACTCGTTAGTATTACCGAAGCTAATTATTTTATTATCAAACTATCTGTGCCTCGTGGTTTCACCCGTGTAGACTTGATTTTAGGTGTGACTTAGATTCGCGACATAATAATAATAATTATCTATATTTATACAGATAAATAAAATTGAAGTGTCTGTTTGTAATTCCAAAATAACAGCTTTTCACTAAATGCATATGAAAGTATACACGCTATTGACACTAAAAACCAAGTTTTAAAATGTTTCTCTGTCTGTCTGGTTGTTCCGGGTAATCTCTGAAACGGCTAGACCGATTTTAACGGGACTTTCACAGGCAGGTAGCTGATGTTTCAAGAAGAAACTTGGGCTACTGCTATTTATAAAAAAATAGGGTTCCGCGATAATAAGGATGACACTAAATCTACGCGGGTGAAACCGCAGGGCACAGCTAGTATATACATATATAAATAAATATAAACGTCATAGGCGAAAAGAGGTACCTAGTTATAATATTCTCTAAGTACCTAGTTATAAAAGTAACCTTTTGGGATGACCCTGCATAACTTAGTCATAAGCTTAAGTGGACACCCCGAGAGGTAAGTTAACCGTAACTTAGCCGTAACTTAGATTTACACGAGCTTAATATTATTAACGTTATTAATTTTGTATGTGTTGGCGTAAAATTAAGCTCGGTTTATTAATAACTAGCTGTGCCCCGCGGTTTCACCCGCGTAGATTTAGTTTCATGCTTCATGTCGCGGAACCCTAATATTTTTAATAAATAAAAGTAGCCTAAGTTACACCTTGAAGATGTTTCAAGGAGCTACCTACCAGTGAAAGTCCCATTTAAATCGGTCCAACCGTTTCAGAGATTACCCGGAACTAACAGACAGACAGACAGACAGACAGATATTTTTTTTTAAACTTGGTTTTTTAGTTTCAGTAGCGAGTATACTTTTATATGCATTTACTGAAAAGCTATTATTTTGGAATTACAAACAGACACTTCAATTTTATTTATCTGTATAGATGTATAGATTAAACACTAGCTTCTGTTTGCAGCTTTGCCTGCTTGGTAATAAGTATTCATATAAAAAAAATATTTTTTTACGCCTTGGTCATGTCATAAAAAAATAAATATACAGACATACATTATGCTCTAAGATAAGATACATATTATGCCCACGTCTGCATTCTTAGTAGTTAGGCCGAGGTGTACTCATAGTACACACACATTTCACCAGTTATGTTTAAGTCACATGTAATAGGTGCCGAGTCTATTGCCATTCTCCAAGCACTAATCCAGACTCCAGGGTACTACTGGGATATTACAAAAAAAATACAAAATTTCCCCGACTCGGGAATCGAACCTATGACCTCACATTCCACAAAAGCGTTTGCAACCACTAAATCAGTGCTGTAGTATTAGTATAGTATAGAAAAATGGCATTAAAACATCGTAAGTATTATTTGTAGGTATATCGAACTCTGTCAGTGTGACGTACATCCAGACATTGACCTAATTTTGTAGTAACGATTGTGAGTTGTTCCAAAATTCCATAGGTGCGACCTTATGCGTATTATTTTAAGGTCCTATTTTGAGTTCAAGGTTCCAGACCTTCAGTTGTCAACGTGATTGTGAAAAGGGACATGTATTTATAAGTGATTGATGGCTTTGAAGATAATATTTTGGGAAGTTTTCAATCGATATTATAATGACGAAGAACAAAGATGTGGTGTAATTATACATGGTATACATTTAAGCACATTAAGCCGTTGGTCCTGAGAGCCTAGTGCGAGTTTTCTCAAAATCGCCGTCACAACTCATCGCGTCGACGTAAACGCAGATTTGTATGGGCTCACAATAGTGTCATGTTTAGGCCGACAGAGGCGCTGTTCCGATCCTATACAAATCTGCGTTTACGTCGACGCGGTGACTTGTGACGGCGCCATTGAAAAACTCGCTCTAGGCCCTCTGGTATGTGATTACCCGTGTGTGATCTCTCTCCGGTCGTATTGGATTGCCTTCCATCTCCTCATCACTGTGAGAGTGAATATGTTGAATAGAAATTCATGTATATTGTTTTAAAAGAGTATACAAATATTACAATGCTTTATTCAACTAGGAGTAGACACCACTTCCGAAGGGGTAGACAGAGGTAAAACCCACTTCAACCGAAGATGATTAAGTACCAACGTGACAGCGAGTCCACCGTCTCAGGAACTGTACATATGTCTTTGAATTACTTCTCAGACATATGCAGGTTTCCTCACGATGTTTTCCTTCACCGTAAAGCACGTAGTGTGAAACTACACATATTTTTTTTGAAAAACTCAGTTTATACTTACATGCGGTATTTTTTTGGATATTTGTTCCGGCTAATCTCCTAAACAGCAGAATAAAATTTGACGTTACTTTCACCGAAAGATAGCTGATGTAAAGAGGAGCGAGCCGTTTTTCATTAAAGGGGCAATAAGCCTTACACCAGAGTATCTGAGAAATTCCATGCGCAAAACTCAATAACACTTTGCCCGACCCGGCATCGAATCCAGGGCCTCGTGTTCCGCAGTCGTTTGAGACCACTTTTTTTTTATTGACGACTGGGAAACCTTCAAAAGGTCCCCGACCGCCCTGGGGGAGGCAGATCGGGGTATGTGGGATTTTTACCGCACTAAATACCCCCCGGTGGCCATCCTCAGTGCTCAGGGGGGACTCCGGGTACTCCGATAGATCGCACTGGTGTCCCCCCACACTTTGCCGGGGCAGATCCCCGGGGCAGCTATATCGCCACCCCTGGAGACCTCGCTGTGCAAGGCAGCGCGAGCCACATCGAGCTGCAACCTTCCCGGTCCCGCGGCTCGGTGGTCAAAGCTCCCACCCCGACCACCGCCAGCAGGCCCTCCGGCCCCCTTTTAGTCGCCTCTTACGACAAGCAGGTGATACCATAGTCAAATTCTTAGACCCTGGCTATTGGGTGGAGTTTGAGACCACTAGTTCAATGAGGTACTATAACTCTATTTGAGAGTCCATCAAACTAACCACAGAGCAGGTGGTAGATAGCTGACGTACAAAAGCATCAAAGTGAAATAAAAATAATGACTTTTTAATTTGGATGATTCGTGGAAAATGAAAGTGATTTGACTGTGAAAGAAAATACTCGGGCATTTTGGAGATTACGTTGTTTTTCGTAATCTAGCTATCTTCTATCTATCTATAGATAAATAAAATTGAAGTGCCTGTTTGTAATTCCAAAATAACAGCTTTTCACTAAATGCATATGAAAGTATACACGCTACTGACACTGAAAAACCAAGTTTTAAAGTTTTTCTCTGTCTGTCTGTCTGTTTGTTCCGGGTAATCTCTGAAACGGCTGGACCAACTTTAACGGGACTTTCACTGAAGTATAGCTGATGTTTCAAGGAGTAACTTAGGCTACCTTAATTTATAGAAAATATTAGGGTTCCGCGAAATGAAGCATGAAACTAAATTATTAAATAATAATATTACTTAACAGATACTGATAAATAAAATTGAAGTATCTGTCACGCTGGTAATTAATCATCTTCGGTGAAAAGTGGGTGTTGTTATTACAACACCTCTGCCTACCCCTTCGGGGAATACAGATGTGAGTGTAAATAAATATCTGCTTGTAATTCCAAAATAACAGCTTTTCACTAAATCCATTATGGAAGTAAACCGTACTTACATAAAAATATATGTATATTTTTTTAAATCTGTCTTTTTGTGCCGGCTAAAGTTTGAAATGGACCGATTTTAACGGGACTTTCACCGGCAGATAGTTGATATTACAGGGGGGTAACTAAGACTACTTTTATTTATTAAAAATATTAAGGTTCCGCGAAGGATGAAACTATATCAACGCGATTGAAACCGCGGGGTACAGCTAGTTTATTTATAAAAAATATTACGGTGCCGCGAAATTGAGCATGAAACTAAATCTACGCAGGTGAAAGCGCGGGCACAGCTAGTTACAATATAACGTCACAGACATTCATCAACTCTTAAGCACAGCCTCTGTTGCTCTCTCTCTCTCTCTCTCTCTTCCGTTTTTTATGTACCGCATATACTTTCATATGCAATTAGTGATAAGCTGTTAATTTGTAATAACAAACGGACAATTCGTGTTTATTTATATAGATTTGCACACTAGCCACGTGCGCATGAGCACCGTGAAGCTACCTCCCAGTATCGCCCTTAGCGTACAATCACAGTATAAAATATATCAGTATGGAATATCGGCCTATTTTTAAAAATACGAACGTTTGCTCCAATCATCGTGAAGGTGTCAATGTTAAAGAATTTAAATTCTTTTCTTTTATTTACTGTCAAAATAATGTAGATTTGTCATTTTGAAGTTTAGAAAAAATGATTACAGAATAATTTCATATGAAATCATTCTACTTAATAATAATTTACTATGCAATGTACATGATGCCAACTGAGCTTCTTGCCGGCTCTTCTCAAAAGGCTAGGCGAAGCGGTGGTTAATTATTTGAAAATTATAAATGCCTTACCAGGGCGAAAACTGAATAAATCATTTGCATTTTCATTACTCTACTAGCTGTGCCCCGAGGTTTCACCCGCGTACATTTAGTTTCATGCTGTTTTTTTTAAATAAAATTAGCCTAAAACACTCCTTGAAACTTCAGCTATCTGCTAGTGAAAGTCCCGTTAAAATCCATCCAGCCGTTTATGCGTGATGCCGTGACCAAGGGAAATGGGGATCAATATTTTTTTATATATAAAAATTATATAAAAAATATTGATAGCTGTCAAAATAATGTACATACATACGTCATTTTGAAATTTAGAAAAATATCGGTAAAACACGTGAATGACATATTCACAATCGGCCACGACGTGACACCTCTTACTGTCATTACATGTTCCGCTTATTTTCTCGTGAGATGAGTGTGTCATTTCGACCGATGTGTTCCTAGATTCCTTACTGCGTGTAATGCTATTTTGCATTTATACTATGGTATCGCGTACAATTCGGCCGATTCACGTAGTGCGTGCGTTTCTCCGATAGTTAAATACTAAATGTTGGAGGACTGCCAGCTGTAGAGGGACCATGTATTTGTTATTATTTTGTTAGCGATACGTGTCTGTTGTGACAGACGGTGAGACGCGTATCGGCTTACGATGTGGCGAATGGAGATTATTTAAATTCTTGTATTTAGATCTTTGTTAAGTGTTATTATACTAGTCTATATAGATATATTTGACACCTTTTCACTATATCTATACATATATATCTATACATATAAATAAAATTGAAGTGTCTGTTTGTAATTCCAAAAAGCTTTTCACTAAATGCATATGGAAGTATACACACTACTGACACAAAAAAACCAAGTATAAATTTTTTTCTCTGTCTATTTATCTGTCTGTTTGTTCCGGGTAATCTCTAAAACGACTCGAGTAAGTCTAAGCGGGTGAAACCGTGGGGCACAGTACCATAATATATCTGTTTGGTAACCGCTTAACCTTTTTATGATTGTTGATAGCTCATGTAGTAAAAATTAAAATATTGGTAAAGACCGCTGGGATTTCATCTTGCATCTCTTGTAGGACTTATATCAAATGTGAAATTCAACAGTAACATTAAAAATACGAAAGTATGTTTGTAGGTTTATTGACTCGTCCGTCTTTCATGTGGTTACGGACCAACGGATCGAAATTGTATATAGATAGTTAAAGGGCTAGTGAGGGACATATGCTTTTTTTATCCGGTAAAAATAGTCTGTTCTTGCGAGATGGTAGAGTATTTTAAAACGAGGTACTTAAGTTATTACGTGATCTCTATATCTATACAGATAAATAAAATTGAAGTGTCTGTTTGTAATTCCAAAATATCAGCTTTTCATTCAATGCATGTGAAAGTATACACGCTACTGACAATGAAAAACGAAATTTTTTATATTTTATCCGTCTGTCTGTCTGTCTGCTTCTTCCGGGTAATCTCTGAAACGGCTGGACCGATTCTAACGAGACTTTCATTGGCAAGTAGCTGATGTTCCAAGGAGTAACTTAGGCTACTTTTATTTATTAAAAATATTAGGGTTCCGCAACATGAAGCATGAAACTAAATCTACGTGGGTGAAACCGCGGGGAACAGCTTTAAATTATATATATTTTATTAAATTATAGTTTAATATTATATATAAATATAATATTGAACTAAATGTAATTGACGTATACTGTAAATTTTTTTTTTTCATTCCGTACTCATATCCGTGTTTTCCCTTTGAAATATTTTTTAGTCAAACAGTTTTCAGATCAGTATTTAATATTTTTTATTGTTTAATTAGTTTTAGGAGCTGTTCCTTTTATACATAATTAAGTTTTCATTCAATAAATTAATTTATTTCTGACTAGCTGTGCCCCGCGGTTTCACCCGCGTAGATTTAGTTTCATCCTTATTGCCGCGGAGCCCTAATATTTTTAATAAATAAAAGTAGCCTAAGTTACTCCTTGAGATCCGGGTAATCTCAGAAACAGGTGGACCGATTCTAACGGGACTTTCACTGACAGATAGCTGATGATACAAGTAGAAAACAATTAGGGTTCCGCGGACCAAACAAGAAATTAAGACTACGCGGGCGAAACCGCGGGGCACAGCTAGTTTTCACATAAATCTAATCCCGAATTCCCAACTAATTAGTTGAAACTACGTTGAACCAGCATCATACGATCGAGGTCACATTGAAGATGAAAGTAAGAATACAAAAGCTATCCAAATGCATGGCCACCGCGTCTCTCGTAAACAATAGAGTATTTGAGGTACGTGAAATGGTGAATCATTCGTAGGCAGGAATAGTAAACAATTGCAAACGAGCCCGCGTGCGGATGCTATGTTGATCTTACTCATTAATTTTATTACCAGGCTTGTGTTTTAGAAGTATTTCGTTTTAACATTCTGATTGGGTGGCGAGTGAGTTAGTTATTACTGTGGGTTTATATCACAGCGTGACAGCTTGTGCTTTTTGGTGACTGATAATCTGTTCAATCTATTCATATACTATGATGTTGACAGAGATTCTATTCAATCTATAGATAGACTATCATGTTGACAGAAAGTCTATTCTATCTATAGATAGACTATCATGTTGACAGAAAGTCTATTCAATCTATAGAAAGACTATCATGTTGACAGAAAGTCTATTCTATCTATAGATAGACTATCATGTTGACAGAAAGTCTATTCTATCTATAGATAGACTATCATGTTGACAGAAAGTCTATTCTATCTATAGATAGACTATCATGTTGACAGAAAGTCTATTCAATCTATAGAAAGACTATGATGCTGACAGACAGTCTATTAAATCTATAGAAAGACTATCATGTTGACAGAAAGTCTATTCTATCTATAGATAGACTATCATGTTGCCAGAAAGTCTATTCAATCTATAGAAAGACTATCATGTTGACAGAAAGTCTATTCTATCTATAGATAGACTATCATGTTGACAGAAAGTCTATTCTATCTATAGATAGACTATCATGTTGACAGAAAGTCTATTCTATCTATAGATAGACTATCATGTTGACAGAAAGTCTATTCAATCTATAGAAAGACTATCATGTTGACAGAAAGTCTATTCTATCTATAGATAGACTATCATGTTGACAGAAAGTCTATTCTATCTATAGATAGACTATCATGTTGACAGAAAGTCTATTCTATCTATAGATAGACTATCATGTTGACAGAAAGTCTATTCAATCTATAGAAAGACTATGATGCTGACAGACAGTCTATTAAATCTATAGAAAGACTATCATGTTGACAGAAAGTCTATTCTATCTATAGATAGACTATCATGTTGACAGAAAGTCTATTCAATCTATAGAAAGACTATGATGCTGACAGACAGTCTATTCAATCTATTGACATACTATGATGTTGATGAAAAGTCTATTTAATATAAAGATAGACTATGATGTTGTTGAAAAGTCTATTCAATCGAGAGATATACTATGATGTTGACAAAAAGTCTATTCAATATATAGATAGACTATGATGTAGATGAAAAGTCTATTCAATCTATAGATAGACTATGATGTTGACAAAAGGTCTATTCAATATGTAGATAGACTATGATTAATGTAACTAACTTGTGCAATAAATATATTATTTTATATGGATATGAATGTATGATAGTGACAGAAACTTTATTCAATCTATTGATACACTATAATGATGTCAGAAAGTCTATTCAATCTATAGATAGACTATGATGTTGACAGAAAGTCTATTAAATCTATACCGTTTCGCTATCTTTATAGTATATAAAGAACAACATTAAGATGTCAGCTAATCTCTGATTTTTATAAAGGCATTAATACGATCACTGACTACATCGAAAGTACTTTTAAATCATAGAAATAAGTCCAATTGCGATAAATTACAAGCTTAGATATTAAATCATAAATTGTAATATGTTCTTCTGTAATATGGTAGCCAAACATGGCCTCGAATGGCATAATACGAACTATTCGTTCATATACGTTGGTATTTGGTATTTCGATTGCATTTCAGTCGGTATTGGTTCACTTGATATATGCATGTTTGAAATGAGATTGAACCGTGTTTGAGATTGGTTTGAAAGGTTCCTTATGATTACTTGCCTGCAGACTTTCTTGAGTTAGATTGTTGATGATAAATGGTCATATCAAGCTACACAATTATACGTAGTACCTACTTTTGGTGTTATATTTTTTTATCAACTTATGTGCACTGGAACTGTCCATTGGTTTATTTTTTTATGATTTATATTGTGTTACTCGAAATAGTTTTTTTTTTAAAAAGAGTAATTACTAAGTTTCTTGCCAGGTTCTTCTCAGTAAAAGCAACCTTCCGAACCTGACGGTAGCATGTATAATCCTGTGTAATCGTGTCGTTCTGACGATTTGAAAGTAAGTTGTCAAAAGTCTATCAAATAAAGATATTTTGAATTTGAAGATTCGTGTGACGTCCGCTAGTTATTAATACACAAGCATTTTTTTAAAAACGAAATAATAAAAGAATCGTTAAAAAGCAACAAATACTTTTTTAGAACAAGCGCAGTATGAATTCCGTATTCAACTTTTGGAACTGACAATTTAAATTTCATATTCGTATTTCGAACACGTCAGGGTTGTCAGGAAGCAAACACTTTATTTATAAGCGACATTTTCCATCGGAAGTGAAGCGGGTAGGTATAAAAATAGCCGAGCAGACCGGAATAGCCCACCAATTAAGTTAGAGCGAAGTGCTGAAGTCAGAACTGGGTCAAACGTTTATCGCTGCACCTATTATGACCCTGGGGCTAGGGAGCGGGGTTGGTGACATTGGGAGCGAGAGCGGGTTTTTTTTTATTTATATACGCTCACGTCATCCCAGAAGGGTCCCCGAAGGGGTAAGCAGAGGTGTTGTAACAACAACACCCACATTTCACCAAATATAATAATAATCTTTAATTTTCTTGGTCACTGCATCACGGCTAAACGGCTGGACCGATTCTAGCGGGACTTTTACTGACAGATATCTGAAGTTTCGAGGAGTGTTTTAGGCTAATTTTAATTTAAAAAATCAGTATGTAACTAAATCTACGCGGGGCACTGCTAGTAATAAAATAAAATAATAGTGCCAACGTGACAGAGGGTGAGTCTATAGCCGTCTCAGTCACTATACATACGTCTTTGAATTACTTCTCAGGCATTCGCAGGTTTCCTCAGAATGTTTCCCTTCACCGTCACGTGGAATGAAATTACTGAACGTAAGTCTTTTGAAAAATAAATTGTATATTGGTATATATTGGATTCTCGACTGGTGGTAAATTCTCGACTTTCATAAGTGCCTTACCAGGGCCTAAACTGAATAAATATTTTTCATTTTCATTTTCATTTTCATTCAAACTTGGTCGCTTGCGTAGTAGGTGATTGCGCAAAGCTCCGAGGCCGCTACGGCTTTTTATATAGGTGTAAAAATCCATTAGGGTAACATTTTAATTCCCGCCACTGTAATCACAATGCTAGCAGCGTCGTGTGCTCTTCAAAGCAACTCGAGATCTCACACTAAAGCTAAGATTTGTTCACTCGCGAAATAGCACTGCAATTTTTAAGTTTAGGTGCTCGGGTTGGGTTGAAACTTAATTACGTAAAGTTAAGTCTTTTTTTTTTGTAAGTATCTATATATTTTTAATTTTCACGAATGTAAAGCACTTGGAATTACAAACAGACATACTTATCTGCATATATATAGCGTAAAACCACAGCTTTACGTGAATACGTTGAATTCACGGCAATGAAAAATTATTGCACCTTTAATTATATACTTTACTGGCCAATATTTACCGGAATACCCGGCAAATATACGTATTTGGGTCAACGTTATCCGGAATAAACCGGTTGGTAACGACAAGGGACCGGGTGTAATTAATTACGCTCTTTGAAAGAAAACCCGGAGAAGCCTTTAACCTTCAGACGTCCTTATTTTATTTTGTTTATATATTTGCCGGCAATAAGCAGTTTGTACCAGCTTCTACTCGCGACTTTGTTTCAAACATTATTTGTAATAACGTGATTAATTTATCTATACATCTACATCTATACAGATAAATAAAATTGAAGTGTCTGTTTGTAACTGAAAAATAACAGTTTTTCACTAAATGCATATGAAAGTATACACGGTTGTAGACGATAGCAAATTAAAATGAGGAGCAGTGGAAAAAAAGCAGCTGACATATCACTTTATAAAAAATAATAAGAAACGAACACAATATAAACCATAAATAAGTATCAAAATAGTTTCCAACAACGGTACTGACATAGAAAAACCAATTTTTAATTTTTTTCTCTGTCTGTCTGTCCGTCTGTCTGTCTGTCTGTCTGTCTGTTTGTTCCGGGAAATCTCCGAAACGGCTGGACGGATTTTAACGGGACTTTCACTGACGAATAGCTAATGTTACAAGGAGTAACTAAGGCTACTTAGATTTTTTTTAAACATTAGGCAACCGCGGGCATCTATGAAATTAAAATCTATGCGGGTGAAACCGCGGGGCACAGCTAGTAGATAAATAAAATAGAAGGGTCTGTTTGTAATTCCAAAATTACAGCTATTCACTAAGCAAATAAACTCAGAAGTAATGCTCAAAAATCAATGAATAATTGTAAGGCTTAAGCCGCGTTATTCACTAAGATTTCTCAGCGTCGAACTCGACGACGAGCGTTGGTTTCAATCATAGGAAATTTGAAAGAAAGAAAGAAAGAAAGAAAATAAATTTATTCGTTACAACATACACAAAATAGCGAAAAGGATTATAGTAACAGTGTGTTATAGTTGTTACGAATTGGTCCCAACTCAGCATAATCTGGCTGCCACGTTGATGACAACCATCACTGATCTTCCGCTACGACCAAGGCGTCACGTCAGAGCATGGTCACACTGGCAGTATCCACAATACAACTTAACCTAAATACAATGTAAAATAACAAAAAAACCTATACAAATAAAATAATAAAAAAATAAAATAAAAAACAAATACTTCATAGAAAAATACAAATTATAAGTAAGTATATTACAGTTATCATAATTTCACACATACTTGGACTTCATCAGTATGAATCAAACAAAAAGAGAAAAAAAAATAATAAAAAAGAAAAAAAAAACTGTATTCTTACTGTGTTCTTAAATAGCACTGGAGTCAAGCTTTAGAGCTTCGAGAGATTTCTGAAAGTCGGAAATGTATTTCTTTAATTTAGTTCTGAACTGACGTAAACAATGCAGGTTCCTTATTGGCGGAGGGATTTATACATAATACATAGAGGATAAGGTT
The DNA here is from genome assembly GCA_964035505.1 of Watsonalla cultraria. NCBI lineage: Eukaryota > Metazoa > Arthropoda > Insecta > Lepidoptera > Drepanidae > Watsonalla > Watsonalla cultraria. The sequence continues at coordinate 6,802,551 of OZ037734.1, read as the reverse complement.
CAATTTCGTATCTTTAAAACCTACACTCGACGTCGACTGCGACGCTGAGAAACCTTAGTGAATAACGCATGGCCCGTGAGGTCAGCCTTTCACACCATAATACTCGCTCATGAATGTGTACGACTCACACTTGACCAGCGTAATGAAACCGGCGGCTATACAGACTTATCCCGTGCATAATGAACGAACAAACAGAAATAAACCCATTAACACATTAGCGTGCTCCGTACTACGGACCTTAATCACCGGCTCACTGTAAACATTGTTACCATGATCTGACACCGGCTTTATTAGCGTTGTCGTTTGTTCTATACATCTATATCTATACAGATAAATATAATTGAAGTGTCTGTTTGTAATTCCAAAATTGCAGCTTTTCACTAAATACATATGAAAGTATTCATGCTACTGACACTGAATAACCAAGTTTTAAATTTTTTCTCTGTCTGTCTGTTTGTTTCGGGTAATTTCTGAAACGGCTGGATGGATTTTAATGGGACTTTCACTGCCAGACAGCTGATGTTTCAAAGAATAACTTAGGCTACTTTTATTTAAAAAATATATTAGGCATGAAATAAATCTACGCGGGTGAAACCGCGGGACACAGCTAGTCTATACTAATATTATAAAGACGTAAGGATTGTATGTATGTTTGTAACGAATTGGTACAAAAAGTGCTGGACCGATTTAAAAAAAATCTTTCACCATTTGAATGCTACATTATCACTGATTAATATAGGCTATATTTTATCCCCGTACTCCCACGTCCGCAAGTGTATTTTTAAACTAATATATACTATAAAAATAATATATATATTAAACTAATATATATATTATTATTATTATTTATAACTTTACTATCTGTGCCTCGCGGTTTCACCCACGTTGAGCTAATTTCAGGGGTGGCCCGCGGAACCCTTTTGTTTTCTTTAATAAAATTTACTCCTGGTTACAATAGCTATCTGCCAGAGAATGTCCGGTAAAAATCGGTCCAGCCGTTTCAGAGATTAGCCAGAACAAACAGACAGACAGGACAGCAGAGAAAAAACTTGTTTTTTTTATGTTAGTAACGTACACATACACATTGAGTTAAAAGCTGTTAATTTGGAATTACAAACAGACACTTCAATTTTATTTATCTGTATAGATGTGCTGATATTTGTATTACGTCACATAGCAGGAGAGTACTTACCCAAAATCTTTCATACCCACTCAAGTTAAAGACTTATATCAAACGCAAGAGGAACTTCAGAAACTTTATTCAATATCACAATCAAGTGCCATCAGGCATCGATATTAAAAAGCTGATCCCACGAGCCCTTATAAAATAGCGCATCAGCAAAACTTCGACAAGAGCCTCTTCAGACCTGGCGTCCCAGATATTGTACCCTTCGGAAAACGTTACGAAGTGAAACATGTAATTGTCCTTATAGCTACTAGCGGACGTCACGCGGTTTCACCCGCGTAGTTCCCGTTCCCGTGGGAGTACAGGGATCAAATATAACCTGTATTAATCAGTGATAATGTAGAATTCAAATGGTGAAAGAATTTTTAAAATCGGTCCAGTACTTTATGAGCCTAATATTATAAAGAGGAAAGGTTTTGTGTGTATTTTTGCAACTTATTGGCTCAAAAATTACTGGACCGATTTTAAAAATTCTTTCAACATTTGAATGCTACATTATCACTGATTAATATAGGTTATATTTTATTCCCATACTCCCACGGGAACGGGAACTACGCGGGTGAAACTGACGTCCGCTTGTTTCCTATATTCCAACGACTATTATCAAGGAGATACAAAGTCACTTTCACACACCAAAGTTCATAGTCAAGGCTCTTTAGAAATACTTTAGAGAACAAAAGCATGGGCTATTTTTAATTCTGTCAGAATATATGGCTCAATACGTTATCTTTGATTATGTGTACATTTTCGCCATACACCGCTCATACATGATTCATACATCAATGGCGATTAGCCGAGATCAATGAATAAGGTTCAAAAAATGTTTCTGTTTCTTAAAATAGCGATCGTAGTTTAACAATCTTATCTCGATTTGAAAGAAGCCGTCCGGCATCGCAAGCGACGCTAGTTCGAATCCCAGGGGCCTGTACTAATGAGGTTTTCTAAAAACTTATGTGCAGTGATTTTACACCACGTGCTTTAAGGTGAAGGAAAACATCGTGAGGAAACCTGCAGACATACATACATACATATGCTCACGCTTGTATTCCCCGAAGGGGTAGGCAGGGGTGTTGTAATATTCAACACCCACATATGACCGCATATGATTAAGTGCCAACGTGACAGAGAGGGTGTTTCCAACGCCGTCTCAGGCACTATGAAAATGAAAATGACAATGCCATTCATTGCACATAAGTTTTTAGAAAAACTCAAAAGTACAGGCCCCGCTGGGATTCAAACTTGCGTCGCTTGCGTAGCAGGCGACTGCTCTAACCCCGAGGCCACCACGGGTCACGGAAACCAGCATATGTCTGGGAAGTAATTCAAAGACGTATGTATAGTGCCTGAGACGACGATAGATTCGACATCTGTCACGTTGGCACTTAATGGTGCCCCTATCATGAGTTTGCAACCGTTTTCCTAATCTATACTCGCTAGCGTCTCCGACATTTTTGTATGACATATTTTAGGTCTTCACGTCACCGCTTGGAGGCGCTGTACAATGTCTCATACAAATATTCGGCGGAGACGCTAGCGATTGTAGATTACGAATACGGTTGCAAACTCGTGATAGGGGTACTGTTAAATTAAGTAATGTCAATGAGTTGTGAAAAGCCGAATACATTAATATTCAGTAGGCATTCGGCACTTTTAACGAACGGCAGATATTGTATGCGCAGGGTAATGCGGTTGCATTGGGGGTTGATTGCAACAATAATGAGCTTCGGATAATATGTTAACGTTGATAAAATGATTCCATTTTGTCTGTGGAAAACTGATGTATATCGCCATAGATAACGTAAATTTTTTGCTTTATCTTTGTGCGGTACTAACTAGGGTAAGGTCCACAGATGAGAAGAGAGAGCAACAGGGGCTGTGCTTAAGAGTTGATGTATGTCTATAACGTCATATTGTAACTAGCTGTGCCCCGCGGTTTCACCTGCGTAGATTTAGTTTCATTCTTATTGTCACGGATATTTTTATAAACAAGAGTAGCCTTAGTTACTCCTTGAAACATCAGCTACCTGCCAGTGAAAGTCCCGTTAAAATCGGTCCAGCCGTTTCAGAGATTACCCTGATGCTACCCTGGTGCCAATATGTTAATTTGAAACTTCTTCCTTTACATTTATAATACTAGCTGTTCCCCGCGGTTTCACCCGTGTAGACTTTATTGTGGTATATATATATCGTGGAACGGGATATCCTATGTCATTCTCCCGGTTCTAAGCTACCTACCCACCAATTTACAGCCAAATCGGTTCAGCCGTTCTTGAGTTATAAGTAGTGTAACTAACACGACTTTCTTTTATATATATAGATATACATATACAGACAGGACAGAGAATTAAGCTGAAGTGTATGTATGTAATTCTGAAGTAACAACTTTTCACTAAATGCATATATATGCTACTGACAAAAGAAAATCAATAAAAAAATATATATCCCTCAGTCTGTCCGTCTATCTGTCTGAAAGGGCTGGACCGAATTGTTAACATCACCTTTTCCCAGTAATACTCATTAAACTCTTACATACATCCATACATACTTCCACGTCAGTATTCCCCGAAGGGGTAGGCAGAGGAAGTATTTAGGAACTATTTCACCGAAGATGATTAAGTGCCAACGTGACAGATGGTGAGTCTATCGCTGTTTCAGGCACTATAATACGCCTTTGAATTATTTCTCAGACATATGCCTCACGATATTTTCTTTCACCGTAAAGCCAAGGTGTAAAATCACGGCACGCCAAGGTTTTTAGAAAAACTCATACGTAGTAGGCGACTGCAAAAACCCCGCGGCCACCACGGCTATAAATTTTTCACTTTGATATTGTTTTATACTTACCTGCATGCTAATACAATTTGTCACAATTGTGAATATTTATACCTATTATCAAATTTGATTTTGTATGATGATTTCATATGATTTATATTGTTTCGATGATATGTACATGATGCCTGGCTGAGTTTCTTGCCGGTTCTTCTCAGAAGGCTAGTTTCCGAACCGGTGGTAAATTCTCAACTTTCATAAGTGCCTTACCACGGCCTAAACTGAATAAATATTTTTCATTTTCATTATCACCAACGACTCGCTTTAAGTAGCTACCTAATAATTAGGATTAGCTTTCAAAGTAACACTCATTAAGCTCGTTTAATTAATAACGCAGTCATTAATTAATTAACCTTTAACTTCAAAGGACACGTTATACTTCTATGCATGAAAAGGTCACATTTATACATCAGCTCGTAAGATTAATTACGACCATGTTATTTATAGACTTTGGAGTATTAAGATATATGAAAAATAAATTTTCTTTCTTTCTTTCTGTTTACTTTATAATGACCGGCGTTATTGTATACAGATAAATAAAATTGAAGTGTCTGTTTGTAATTCCTAACTGCTTTTCACTTTTCAATTTATTTCTTTACTGGCTGCGCAACGAGGTTTTACCCGCATAGAGTTAATTTTCTTTTAATTTTTTTTTAAATAAAAGTAGCCTGTTAGGTACTCCTTGTAAAATTAGATATAGCCATTTTGGAGATTAACTCTGTCCGTCTGTTTGCTCCGAAACGGCTAGACCGATTTTAACGGAAAGATAATGTTACTTTGCCTACAGAGCTAAAACAGAGAGTATTAAGAACTTCTGAGCTTTGACGTTTCATATTATGTACCGTAACGTCAAACGTCTAAGCTAATACGTTCTTAATACGCGCTGCTTAAACGACGCTTTCCTTCTCCGTTTGTGTGGTGCAAAAAAACTATTTGGTGTAGAAACCTATTTAACTCCAACGCCTTATAAAATAAACTCTTTCATAAAACTTAAATACAACTTGAAATTTCATTTCATTTGTTCTAAAGTCCGTATTAATTCGGCAAAGTTCGGGTAAATTCGTGCCCGCGTCGAATGCGGGCTAACTTTGCAGATAAGGTACAAAATGGTTATTTCCTTGGGACATACGGGAGTGTATTGCGTAACGGGTCGCTGAAAACATAATTAATACATTATGCATGTATTCAAACTCATGTAGCCGAAGTTTGGAAGTTTTATTGTATAGATTTGATTGATGTGTGTGTGTGACTTGCGATTTGAAAGATGTATTGTCTGTGAAGTATGTATAATGCCTTAATATTTGTTCTTGATTTACATGCAAGGTTCTTCTTGAATTTTATTTGAAACTAGCAGACGTCATGCGCTTTTACCCGCGTTGTTCCAGTTCGCGTGGGAGTACGGGGATAAAATAAAAACTATATTACTCGCTGATAATGTTGCTATCTATTGATGAAAGAATTTTGAAGATCAGTTTAGTAGTTTCGGAGCTTTAAATGCAAATACACAAACAATAAAAAAAAAATCCTCTTTATAATATCAATATAGATTAAGTACTTGTCATTTGACAAGACTGCCTCGTTGGTCTAGTGATCGCAAACGCTACTACGCAACACGAGGTCCTGGATTCTCGTTTGTGTTATTGGGTTTTCCACTTGTAATTTCCCAGTAGCAGCCCGGAGTCTGGATTAGTACTTGGTTAATGGCAATAGACTCACTGCCGAAATGTAGGCATACGTTCTCCTCACGCCTGTATTCCCCAAAGGGGTAGACCCTTTGGGGAATACAGGCGTGAGCATATGTACATGTGTATTTTATGTTCTTAAGAACGTATATATCTCACAATCCAACGCTTCAAAAATTATGCGCATAATTATCTTTAAAGTTTTGTCAGTCTCTCTTTTACGTAAACTCTTAAGCATAAGTACTATAATACTTACATTCTGTGGAAAGTGGGAGTTGTTACATCCCTTTCTACCCCTTCGAGGACCCTTGTACGAAGGCGTGAGGTGTGTTCAGAGGGAATAATTTAAATTAATGACGCCAGAAGTGGTTCCTTAACGGTGGATACCTTTTTCAACCCTTTAATATCTATTCCTATGGAACTATTTAAACTCTGTTCAAATATTAGCCAATCCTAAATACATATTGGCACAAATTATATTATGTTTTCATTGTGAGTGAAAGTGAATTGTTATGTTAATATACCTGTTTAAGCAGAGGTAGAACAACGAGAACTCCATTTCGAATTATTGAGCTGCCCGACTTTGTACCTTTGATAATATGAACTCTTTCCCTTTATATGTTTCGAGCCATATTTTAACCTGTTTATCATTTCATTATTTAATAAATTTGATTTAGTAAGTTACCGATAATCTATACATACAGATAAATAAAATTCAAGTGTCTGTTTGTTATTCCATATTAACAGCTTTTCGTTAAATGCATATGGAAGTATAGTAACGGTCCTCAAAATGTGCCCGTGTGTTTCCAATTTGATGATAATGCATATAGTACCGTATTGCGTACAATAATAGGGTCCCAAATTCCTTGTCGCCGATTACAACTTACCCTATTTGGGGAAGCACATTCAGGGATAAGTATAAACAAGATCCCTATCATTTGTGTTGTTATTTTCAGTTAGTTTTGGTGGAATTATATTCAAAATAGCTGTGTCCCGCGGTTTCACCCGCTTAGATTTAGTTTCATCCTATTTATCGCGGACCCCTAAATTTTTAATAAATAAAAGTAGCCTAAGTTACTCCTTGAAACATCAGGTAGCTGACCAGTGAAAGTCCCGTTAAAATCCGTCCAGCCGTTTCAGAGATTACCCGGAACAAACAAAGAGACAGACAGAGAAAACATTTAAAACTTGGTTTTTAGGGTCAGTAGCGTGTATACTTTCATATGCATTTAGTGAAAAGCTGTTATTTTGGTATAACAAACAGACACATCAATTTATTTATCTGTATAGATATGTGTGCCCCGCGAGTTTACCCAATTAGACTTTATTCCATGGGTGGCTGAACCCTTGATTTTTAAAATAAAGGTAGCCCTATATTTCCTTATAACAACAGCTATCTCCCAGTAAAAGTCCCGGAATACACAGACAGACAGACAGAGAAACATTTTAAATTTGTTGTTCTTTGGAGGTAACGTATATACTTTCATGCGCATTTAGTAAAAGCTGTTATTTTGGAATAACTAACAGACATCATCATCATCATCTTCCTGCCCTTATCCCATGTTATTTGGGGTCGGCGCAATGTGTTCTTCTCTTCCATTTCTCTCTATCAGCCGTCATATCTGTATTCACTCCCATTCTAGCCATATCATCTTTCACACAATCCATCCATCGTTTCTTAGGTCTTCCTTTCCCCTTGTAACCATCCACATTCATAAACAAAACTTTTTTGGCAACATTTTCCTCATCCCTCCGCATAACATGTCCATACCACGACAAACAGACAGTTCCAATTTTATTTATCTGTATGTATAGATGTATTAATTGCTAAGAAGGTAATGGTCCAACGAGGCGTCCGCTCGCCTTACACCGATACTAATAATAATTACACAGTAATGTAGCATTTGTTTGTTTGCTTGAATGCGTTAAAACTACTAGTCCGATTTGTAAAATTATTTCTGCGATAGATAGCCCATTTACTGATCACAGAGACGTGGCTCAAAGTCACTCAGAGCGCGATGGAGAGGGCTTCGCTCGGAGTCTCACTGCGCGATCAAATCAAAAATGACGAGATCTGCAGGAGGACCAAAGTAACCGACATACCCGAAGAATGGCTAAACTCAAGTGGCAGTGGGCAGGGCACGTCGCTCGTAGAACCGATGGCCGATGGGGCCTAAAGGTCCTGGAATGGCGACCGCGTACCCGCAGGCGCAGTGTGGGTAGGCCCCCAACGAGGTGGACCGACGACCTGGTGAGGATCGCGGGAACCCGCTGGATGTGGGAGGCACAAGACCGGTCGTCGTGGAGATCGTTGGGGGAGCCCTATGCCTAGCAATGGGCGTCTGTCGGCTGAAATGATGAATGATGATTATCGAGGAAGGTTATATATCATCACGCTAAGATCAATCATCTGTCTCATAAAAATACGCCCCGTGGACAGACCCAGGCGGGCCCTTAACGACTTTAACTCACTTAAGTGTTAAGGTTAACCTAACCCGCCAGAAACAGGGAAAAAATTGGACGCATGAGTAGTTCAGTTAGCAGAGCAACTGCACAGTATGCAGAGGTCGTGTGTTCGAGTTCCGCCTCGTGTTCTATTTTCCCTAAAACTGCTAGGGTAGCAATGTTGTCATGAAGTCTTATTGCCATGATAGTTTAACTATTATTATGAGACAGATGTATATGACGTGTATAAGTCTGTCACTGTCACACAGTGGAACTATGAATGCAATAAGAGGTTATGGCAGCCCCTGTTCACCCTAGGTACTACAGTTACGGTATGTAATACGTCGCCGTAAACCGGTGATAAATTGAAGTACCGTAAAACGTGTCAAAGTGCCGGTTTTCCAACCGTAAACGAGATCCGTCTCACCTGCCGCGAGCCTGTCTATTTCTGTGTATTGTATTGATTTTGACTGGCGTTACTCTATTCTTGTATTTCATTGTTTACAACGTATGTTTGTGACGCTGAGACTCACGGATTGACTCATAAACTAGGCCAAGATAGTCCTTTATTACTTTAAAATAAAGTTTATTTTCGTTCTGCGACTCGGTTGATCTCGTTGCGGACGAGGTCCTGTGTTAGATAGTGGCCTATCTAGGATAGAGAGCCGTGGTGGCCTCGGGGTTAGAGCAATGGTCTGCAACGCAAGCGACGCAAGTTCAGCGGGGCCTGTACCTATGAGTTTTTCTAAAAACTTATGTACAGTGATTTCACACCCCGTGCTATACGGTGAAGGAAAACATCGTGAGGAAATCTGCATATGTCTGAGAAATAATTCAAAGACGTATGTATAGTGCCTGAGACGGCGATGGACTCACCCTCTGTCACGTTGGCACTTAATCATATTCTCTCTGCCTACTCCTTCGGCGAATACAGGCGTGAGCATATGAGTCTGGATATATGGATAATGTAAAACAACTCGCCGGATGCAAAACAACTCCGTTCGGAAACGCGCAGAAACACTAGCAGACTCAAATCCACTTCCATACTCATTTTGAGCATAGATAAATAATATGTGGATTTGAATTAGTATAAAGGTTTTTCGTATTTTCTAGTTTTTTATCTAATCCATTTTATTATTACTATGTAGTCTTTCATGTTTATTCTTTTTTTACCGTTTAGCGTCTGTGTGGAAAATAAAATATTTCTTTCTTTCTTTCTACATAGATGGCGCTACTCGCTAACAATTACAAAGTTTTAGTACAAATACGCGGGAACCTAAATCGCGCAATAAGAGTTTTCAAACGCATTGCAGTATTCTCCCAACACGTTCGTCCTCTATTACATGGGATTTAAATATAAGTGGCGAAATATTATTTTAGCTGGTTCTGATCATGACTGTTCAGCCTCCCTACAAGATGTAAATGATGCGAGCATTCCACTCGAATCTCGGTGGCAATTTAATCGGTAATCGATTTATTACGATTATTGCGAATGTATTTTAGGATGGCAACATGCGAACTGAGAAATGACTGTTGTTTATTATCGAGATCGATGGAACGAATAATAAAAGGGTCAGGACCTAATGGGCCCCCAATATCCGTCACCCAGCTTCAATGCACATGGCGATAAAAGTTAATCTATACATCTATACATACATACAGATAAATAAAATTGAAGTATCTGTTTGTACTTCCAAAATAACAGCTTTTCACTAAATGCATATGAAATACACGCTACTGTTACTGAAAAACCAAGTTTTACATTTTTTGTCTGTCTGTCCGTCTCTTTGTTCCGGGTAATCTCTGAAACGGCGTGACCAATTTTAACGAGACTTTCAGTGGCAAGTAGCTGATGTTTCAAGGAGTAACTTAGGCTACTTTTATTTATTAAAAATATTAGGGTTCCGGGACAATAAGGATGAAACTAAATCTACGCGGGTGAAATCGCGGGGCACAGCTATTAATGCTAAAAATGCGGTTTTGGTGAAACATAATTTAATTAGAATGAGACAAATAGCGGGATTCAAACCGCGCTGTATATTAATTTGTTTCCTTCCCTCTCGAGGATTTACGGGGCTTTGGGAAAATATTCATAAAATGGCAACTTTACTTTTATTAATATGGCAACTGTGGGGTTTTCAACAAGCGTTGTTCTTTTCCTATAAAAAAAACCTTTGTATTCTGGTCAGCCAGTGTGACAGCTCTGTGACGTCACGACTTGGTCCTAGCGGGAGATCAGTGTTGGTTGTCACTATCGTATACGTAGTTGTCAAATAAACGCTGTAATGTCAGCTGCTTTTTTTCACTGCTCTCTCTCTGAATTCAATTCAATTATAAGCTATCGTCTATACAGATAAATAAAATTGAAGTGTCTGTTTGTAATTCCAAAATAAAAGTTTTTCACCAAATGCATACGAAAGTGTACACGCTATTGACACTGAAAAACCAAGTTTTAATTTTTTCTCTGACTGTCTGTCTGTCAGTCTGTCTGTCTGTCTGTTTGTTCCGAGTAATCTTTGAAACGGCTGGACCGATTTTAACGGGACGTTCACTGACAGGTAGCTGATACATCAAGGAGTAACTTAGACTACATTTATTTATTTAAAATATTGGGGCTCCGCGATAATAAGGAAGAAACTAAATCTACGCGGGAGAAACCTTGGGGCACAGATAGTCTACAATAATAGTGCTGCTCGGTGGCGTGATATCCACAAAAATTGTGCGAGTGGAAAAACGCTGCTACAAATTCTTTTTCTACTGATTCATATGAATTCTCAGGTCATCCAAGATATATATAATACAATCATGAACGAGGTTTTTAAGATTGATAGGAGGCTGGTGTGTGTTTAGAAAAACAAGTTACAATCACACATTGCAATCGCGTGTGAACACACAACTAAATCTGTCATGTACGAACAAGCAAGGCATGTCGTGTCACACGTCTCGCGGGTCACGCCCTGTCACTTGTCACGCTATCGTGCAAATAGAGAGGCACTGAAAGCGTGTTTGTCTTATGGTTACGAGACACATTATTGTGTGACTTTGACTTACGATATTAAAAGCATACGTTCGGTCACGAAACGAACGAAAAAAGTTCCAAAGTATCTGGATAATCTATACAGATAAATAAAATTGAAGTGTCGGTTTGTAATTCCAAAAATAAAGAGAAAGAAAGAAATAATAATAAAACTTCATTTCCATAAAATATTACTAGTGCATCACAGGATATCACAAAGTGTGAAGCTGTTACAATAACATAATTATCTTTTGGTTACCTCACTAGGCAAGCCTGTATCGAGGTTACCAAAATAAAAAAAAAGTTTTGGAACGAAGTCCCTTATCGCGCGTTGTAAAAGGGGGCTAGACGGAAAAAAATCTTACGAAAAGATGTAAATCTGCGTTTACTTCGACGCGGTGACTTGTGACGGCGGCAGTGAAGAACTCGCACTAGGCACTCTGATAAAGCAATTAACTCGCCGAAAACTGAGCTTAATGTGTGCATATATGTATGTGTATGTAAGCAATAAAGTACCACATTAACTTAATTCTGTATTTAACTTTGAAACAGTTACGTAACTGCGAAAATTCCTAACGATCTCTCAAGCTCCGTAACATTACAAATTCCACAATAAAGGAGTTCAAATAGTTTGCTGGTGTAGTAAAATTTAAATTTACTACGTTTCTGTTTGACAAGTGAAGGGGGAGAGAGTGGGTAAGGGGGGATGTGACACTTACTTCGCAATGGCAACATTTACGTTAATCACCTATTACATTACTAGCGTATTATATTTTACGACATAATAATCGTTACCTTAAAGTTTATTCGCTCCCTTATCGTTACTTATTTAAAACTAGCTTTACAACGTGACTTCGTCTGCGTAATGATTCTAATTATAGTGTCCCGAATGACGAGTTCTTCCAATAATCCCCATTGAGAATCCCCATTAATGGGGAATTGTGGAAAAAACGTTCAAAAATCCCCATTGCGATGGAGAGCAACGCTACGTCGGGTGTTGCCGCAAATTGTCATCAAAGGGCCACAATTAAACTATACCCGCAGACCAAACTGGGGTCCAGTTCAATCTAGCTTTTACAAAGTTTCGTACAAATTAGATATGTGGATGATGTCTAGACATCTATCTGTTTAGACGTTTTCCGATCAATCCAGCTATGTTTAAACAGACAAACAGATTGAAACTACGAGAATCTATCATGCATGATTCAAAACAAAACAAACTGCGGTCTAAAGATCGAACGAATAAATAATGAAAAGAAAAGAATTGTTCTTCCTCGTTGGTCTAGTGGTTGCAAGCGCTAATGCTATCACGGGATCGCAGGATCAATAGGTCCTAGGTTCGATCACCAGATCGGGCAATGTGTATTTGGGTTTTTCTATTTCTAACTAGCTGTGCCCTGCGGTTTCATCCGCGTAGATTTAGTTTCCTAAGTTACTCCTTGAAATATCAGCTACCTACCAGTGAAAGTCCCGTTAAAATGCATTCAGCCGTTTCAGAGATTACCCGGAACAGACAGACAGACAGACAGACAGAAAAAATGTTAATACTTGGTTTTTTAGTGTCAGTAGCGTGTATACTTTCAAATGCATTTAGTGAAAAGCTGTTATTTTGGAATTACAAACCGACACTTCAATTTTATTTATCTGTATAGATGTATAGATTTCCCAGTAGCAGCTCGGAGTCTGGATTAGTGGCCGGTTAATGGCAATAGGCTCGCTCCCTATTACATGGGACTTAACCATAACTGGCGAAAAGCGGGTGTACTATTACTGCACTTCTGTCTTATCCTTAGGGGAAAATAGGTGTAAACATTTATGTAATAACTAGCTGTGCCCCGCGGTTTCACACGCGTAGATTTAGTTTCATCCTTATGGTCGCGGAAACCTAATATTTAAAAAAAATAAAAGATTGTCCTTTCTCAAGGTCTAAAGATTGTCTGTGCCAAATTTAATCAAAAACGGTAGAGAGGTTTAAGCGGGAAAACGTAACAGACAGACAGACAGAGCTACTTTCGCATTTATAATATTAGTAGGGATTTGTTTGTTAAGGCCTTTTCATACCTTAACGTTATTCGCTACGGCTTTCAGAAAAGATTAGTACTGGGCGCAACTCCGCTGGGTTTTGTATAAGTACATACACACACATACATATGCTCACGCCTGTATTCCCCGAAGGGGTAGGCAGAGGTGTTGTAAGAACAACACTCACTTTCACCGAACATGATTAAGTACCAACGTGTCTGATGGTGAGTCTATCGCCGCATCAGGCACTATACATATGTCTCTGAATTACTTTCTCTGAAACATCCAAAATATACATCTTTGAATTACTTCTCAGACATATGCAGGTTTCCTCACGATGTTTTCCTTCACCGTAAAGCACGTGGTGTGAAATCACTGAAAATGAAAATGAAAATGAAAATGAAAATGAAAATGATTTATTCAGTTTAGGCCCTGGTAAGGCACTTATGAACGTCGAGGAATCTACCACCGGTTCGGAAACTAGCCTTCTGAGAAGAACCGGCAAGAAACTCAGCTGGCATCATGTACATTTCATTACACAGTAAAATAATAATAATTACAAAAAAAAAAACATCATAAATTATTCACAATAGTGAAAATTGTATCAGCATGCATGTGTAAAAAATAATAATTAAAAACGTAAAAACAATACCAAATGATTTACATATCATGTTTGCATACCATGTCATTGCCAGGAGCTACTTGTGCAGAGTTTTAATTCCATATGTCTTTATCATTTATGTAATCCGAAATTGTATAATAAGCTTTCTTCATCAGTACAGTTTTAATGTGTGTCTTAAATTTATCATAATTTAACGCGTTTATTGACTGTGGGATTTTATTGTAGAAACGAACACAATTCCCCATGAATGATTTATTTACCTTTGCTAACCTGAATCTAGGAGCTACAATTTTGTGTTTATTTCGTGTTGAAATTGAATGAATGTCCGAGTTTAAATTGAATAGATGAATATTTTTTTTCATGTATAGCAAATTCTCATAAATGTACAGTGACGGTAGGGTGAGAATATTTATTTCTTTAAATTTATCTCTAAGAGAATCTCGGGGGTCCAGCGAGTATATTGCCTTGATGGCTCTCTTTTGAAGTATAAAAATTGAATCTAAGTCTGTTGCGGAACCCCATAACAATACGCCATATGACATGACACTATGAAAGTAAGCGTAGTAGACTAATCTAGCAGTATCAATATCCGTCATTTGTTTAATTTTTCTAACCGCAAACGCAGCTGAACTAAGCTTTTTTGACAATGCTTCAATATGGGCGCCCCATTGTAATTTAGAATCTAAGGTAAGACCTAAGAATACTGTGCTTTCGACCAACTCCAATTGACTCCCAACTAATGATATATTTGTATCTATTTGCGATGTATTAGGTGGTGAAAATCGGATACATTTTGTTTTTTTAGAATTTAAAACGAGATTATTGGCATCAAACCATTTTGAAACAGATGTTAGAGTTTCATTTAGTGCCTTAAGATCTTTGTCTTTTCTACTCACTTTGAAAACTAAAGATGTATCATCTGCAAATAGAACAATATCACAGATATTTTCTACAACAAGTGGTAGGTCATTGATATACGCTAGAAACAGGAATGGGCCTAGTATGGAGCCTTGCGGCACGCCTGTTTTGATTATTGACCCCTTGGATGTTACACCACCGACGCCAACTTTCTGATGACGATTTGATAGGTACGAGGATAAAAGGTCGAGAGCATTTCCGCGAATTCCATAATAGTTTAGCTTAAGAAGTAGCGTACGATGATCCACACAGTCAAAAGCTTTAGAAAGGTCACAGAAGACTCCTACTGCGTCATAGGCGCCCTCCCAAGCCTCAAAAATGTGTTTTATTAATTTTGCTGCCGCGTCCGTTGTTGATCTACCTTTAGTGAAGCCAAATTGGTGATCGTGCAAGATGTTATGTACGTTAAAGTGAGCTAACATCTGATTAAGCAGAATTTTTTCAAATATTTTGCTAAGCGCGGGAAGAATCGATATAGGTCTATAATCAGAAGGATCTTCTTTAGAGCCTGCTTTAAATATCGGTATTACTTTGCTATATTTCATAATATCAGGAAATATACCTTGATCTATACATAAATTGAAAATAGAAGCTAATGCGGGAGCAATCGTTATTATAATAGATTGGATACTTTTAATTGAGAGTCCCCATAAGTCCTCCGTATTTTTAATATTAAGCGATTTAAATGCCTTCATGATGTCAATAGGACGTACATGTTTAAAACTAAAATCTGGGAAGCTTTTTCGTAACGATTGTTTCAATAAGCTTTCAGCTGTATTCGGACTAGAGTTAAGATGTTTGGTAGTCTCTGTGGGAATGTTAGCGAAAAAATTCTCAAAAGCAGTTGCGACCTCTAACTTATCCGATATAATACTATCATTGATTTTAAGCTTACTTACTTGCTCTTTAGTTTTATTTCTACCAGTCTCCCTGTTTATAACTTTCCAAACAGTTTTTATTTTATCATCAGAGCGGCTAATTTCACTACTTATATGTTTTGATTTGGCAATCTGGCAAACTCTTTTAAATAATTTTGAGTACATTCTAACGTGACTATGAAAAGCGACATTAGTTGTTTGGGCTTTCTTGTGGTATAACTCATATAAAGTGTCTCTACTTTTCCTTATGCCCTTGGTTGCCCAGTTGTTGAACTGTAATCTGTTATTTAATTTATATTGTTGTTTAGGACATGCCTTGTTGAATTCTGTACATATGACATCATGTAATTTATTGAAATATTTGTTTGGTTCGCGAGACTCTGCTTTTTTAATTTTTAACTCAACATTATTTTTAAACTTCAGCAGTCTATGGACAGAGAGAGGTCTAGATTCCCTAAAAGATTTAGAAGGTTGCCTACTACATTGCAACTCAACTAGTTGAGCCATGTGGTCAGATCGAATTCCACTTATCTGAGACTGTTTTATTATACTACCATTAGTTATTACATTATCGATACAAGTAGAGGAAGTGGCCGTTATTCTCGTGGGCTCATTAAATACAAAGTCCAGGTTAAATGATTTAAAAAGAGATATAAATAAACGCGCCTCAGAAGACCTTCTTAAAATGTCTACATTAAAATCACCACATATCAATATTTGTTTATTCGTTCGAAATATTTTCTTAAGAATGACCTCCATTGTTGAACAAATGCACATAAGTTTTTAGAAAAACTCATTGGTTCAGGCCCCGCTGGGATTTGAACTTTCGTAGCTTGCGTAGCAGGCGACTGCTCAAACTTCAAGTCCACCACGGCATCTATACATATACATACAGATAAATAAAATTGAAGTGTCTGTTTGTAATTCCAAAATAACAGCTTTTCACTAAATGCATATGAAAGTATATACGCTACTGACACCAAAAAACCAAGTTTAATTTTTTTTCTCTGTCTGTCTGTCCGTCTGTCGGTCTGTTTGTTTGTTCCGGGTAATCTCTGAAACGGCTTTTATTTATTAAAATCATTCGCGAATGTAAAGCCTACATTATATTTTTTGTAGGTGCTGAAACTGTAGGCCGTAGCGAATAAAACTCAGGTCTGAATAGGTCTTTATTAGATTGGCTATTCAATTTTGATCCTTGGCTATAGAGTGTTGGTACCTTCATACATTGACCTAACCTGAATTTTTAATATAGAGAACAATAGGAAATAAAAACAAGAGGTTGTTGATTCATAACAATGCATACGAGCTCTCTGTTTTATTCGCACGTGGATCAAGTTGGTGAGCCCAGAAGGGATGCATTGGATTTCAGAGGGGTAGGTATGAACAATAAGTAGGTAGGGAGGCATGTTACGTACATACCAATGTGGTGCGGCGTGGGTACATACGTTTTGAAACACACACACAAACATAAACACATACACACACGTCATCACAAATTGTAAGCACTGCTTATGGGTCAGAAGGGGCAAGCAACGGTGAAACTACACCCAATTCTCACCGAAGGTATCTGTTCCCTGTGCCCCGCGCGGTTTCAAACGCGGAGACTAAATTTCATGCGTTTCCCGCGGAACCCCAATATTTTTCCAAAATAAAAGTCTAAACTAAGTTACTCCGCGTAACATCTGCTTTCTGTCAGTGAAAGTCCCGTTGAAATCGGTCCAGTCACTTCGGAGATTAGCCGGAACAGACAGTCAGACAGACAGAGACGTAAATTTATTATTATTATTTTTTTATAGCAAAAATTACGTTAGCTGTTTGTAATTTTTGCTATCACAGCTTATGAGATTACAGCCTGGTGACAGACGGATAGACGGACAGCGAAGTCTTAATAATAATATTAATGCTGCCAGCCTGCTTGGCACGATCCCGAGAGACACCGACTTGGGACAAGTTTTCTACCTTTAATTAGTTTTAAGTACTGTTCCTTGTATATATACTTACTTAATTAAGTTTTTAAAATAGGCTTCCAATTTTTACCCGTTGGGTTGGGAGCCTTAGAAATCTAATTTCTCAAGCATATTTTGAGCGGTAAGCAATAGATTCACCAGCCAAGTGTTAACATAGTTATATTTATTCCCGTAGACTGCATTGCACCAGCTCGTGACGACCGTAATCTAATAAAATCTATATACAATGTTACTGCATTGTCTTCGAGGACATTGGTTTAATTACAGCACTAGTCTGCCTTTATTATAACACTAGATTACATTCACAGCTTTATCTGCGTAAAATATACTATGTCTTTACAGATAAATAAAATTAAAGTGCCTGTTTGCAATTCTAAAATAACAGCCTTTCACTAAATTCATTGTGGAATACACGCTACTATACTGAAAATACAAATTTAAAATTTTTTTCTGTCTGTCGGTCTGGTTGTCTGTCCGTTTGTTTGTTCCGGGTAATCTCTGAAACGGCTGGACCGATTATTTCATTTAGAAAACATATTAGGGTTTCGCGACATAAAGTATGAAACTAAATCTACGCGGGTGAAATCGCGAAACATAGCTAGTCTTCTATACAGATAAATAAAATTGAAGTGTCTGTTTGTAACTGCAAAATAACAGTTTTTCACTCAATGCATATGAAAGTATACACGGTTTGTTCCGGGTAATCCGTAACGGTTGGACGGATTTTAACGGGACTTTCGCTGACGGATAGCTTATGTTACAAGGAGTAACTTAGGCTACTTAAATTTAAAAAAAAAACATTAGGGATCCGCGGGCAACCATGAAATTAAAATCTACGCGGGTGAAACCGCGGGGCACAGCTAGTTTATTATACAAAGGTGTAAATTTAACCAAGTAATAAGTACAAGTTAAGTAAGTATATTTTTTTAACACACAAGTTACGGAGATCATAATTTCGCGCAAAAAACGACTCCCTAAACACCAAGCGAGGACAGATGAATATTTAAAATTGAGTCTTATATGCGAGGGCGATAATCGTTATTCCCTTGAAGTGCGACCTCGATAAATATGTCGATGTCTTTACGACCCACCTTCTGTATATATTTTGTTTGTATTGCTTCTGTTTTTGTAGTAAGTGCAAAACGTACCGAACTTACCAACTTAGTTTAAAAAAAAACATATTGTCGAATTGATAACCTCCTTTTTTTGAAGTTGAGTGGAGGTGCGTCACACATCACAAACAGACAGATAGACAGACAGAGATTTTTTTTTTTAATTTGGTATTTTCATTTCAGTATCGTATAAACTTTCATAATATGCATTTAGTGGAAAGCTGTTATTTTGGAATTACAAAAAGACTCTTAAATTTAATTTATCTGTATAGACTGGCTTTTATCAGTTACTTCGTCTGCGTAATGATTCTAATTATACAGTGTCCCAAGTATAGGTTTTGACATGTTCGAACGTCATCGTTTCACCTTGCGTTTTGCGATTTTCAAGTATTGAGATGTAAATCTTCCTACACTCACCTTTTTAAATTAATCAACATTTTGTTTTTGTTTTTACGGGCGATAGACTTGTAGCAGCGTTTCTCCACTCGCTCATAGATGGCGCTACTCGCTAACAAATGCGAAGTTTGAGTACAAAATACACGAGAACCTAAATCGCGCCAGAACAGTTGGAGCCGCGGTTCCCCAGGCATGACACCCGCCTGGCTGGAAGATTTGTTCTAGTTGGAAACTTGTATATATACTGCAATGCGCTTGAAAACTCTTCTGGCGCGATTTAGGTTCTCGTGTATTTTGTACTCAAACTTCGCATTTGTTAGCGAGTAGCGCCATCTATGAGCGAGTGGAGAAACGCTGCTACAGACTCACCATCTGTCACTTTGGCACTTAATCATCTTCTGTGAAAAGTGGGTGATGTTATTACAACACCTCTACCTGCACCTTCTGGGAATACAATTTGGTTCCTTAAATCGCGCCTCTGTGTGAGTGTGACATTTCGAACGATTTGAACCTAGGTACCATAGTCAAAGTCAAAGTCAAAGTCAAAAATATCTTTATCCGATTAGACTTTTTACAAAGTACTTTCAAATCGTCAGAATGACACAATTTACAGGATTATACACGCTAAAAATTAACATAAAGCAAAGTCTAGTAGTTGTACTTATATCTAAATGCGTAGCTTGAGATGAGCAGCCCCCACAAGCAGCACCTGTTCACAAGTATGACGAGAATGCCATTCATCGCCCTCCTCAACCAATATAGAGGGAAGTGGGCGACCCGTCATACGGCTTGTAGTAGCTTTTGTGTACTGTGATGTAAGCGTACATTGCTGGTGTTGTCATTTACGTCATTATAGCCACTCGATTGATAACCACCGCCTGGCATGGTGCATATTTAGATCACACAGAAATAACCCGCCGGTAAATTGGAGTAGTAATTACAAATTATATGCAGCTATTTATGTATAACTAGCTGTGCCCCGCGGTTTCACCCGCGTGGATTTAGTTTCTTCCTTATTGTCGCGGAACCCTAATATTTTTAATAAATAAAGTAGGCTAAGTTACTCCTTGAAACATCAGCTACCTGCCAGTGAAAGTCTCGTTAAAATCCGTCGAGCTGTTTCAGAAATTACCCGGAACAAACAGACAGACAGACAGACCGACAGACAGAGAAAAATTTTAAAAATTGGTTTTTCTGTGTCAGTACCGTGTATACTTTCATATGCATTGAGTGAAAAACTGTTATTTTGCAGTAACAAACAGACGCTTCAATTTTATTTATCTTTATAGATATAGATATAGATGTATAGATGATAGGCAATGTGTGAATGGTTAAGAATTTGAGAGAATTTTTTTTTACATTTTCTGTTAAGTTTTGAACCCGAAACCTAGATAATGAGGGAACAAGTAACAATATAATAAAAATTTCTTGAGAGTAATGTCGGTACCTTTAGTAAACACGCAAATACCTATAGGAGAAATACACAAAAAAATATACACGAATTTAGATCTGTGTCAGTAGATATGGTACCCGGTGAGCTACTTGTGTTAGTTTGCTGAATTAATTCCCTGGCGTTCAGCAAGAAGTTAGCAATCGGTGACTAACAACAAACTTACAAACATGTAAAACTATGCTATTACGAACCTTAGCCACGCCTACGCTTTTTTCAAGTCCCAGCACAGTCCGATAAACCATTTCTTGCTTTTTATATCTGAATACACACACTACACTGTAATTACAATTACAATACAAAGTACTGATTAAGATACATAGTCTTTATTTCACTGGCAAAGACTGAACATAATCAACGTCCGCGCGGAGTCCTGTCCTAAAGCTAACTGACTGTAATGACAGCTAACGCTCGTGGTGTTTCGGAAAAGATTTGAGGGTAGTTGCAAAAAAAATTATAACAGACGAAATGTACACGTTCATGATTCGGTGTATTATTTGACTGGTCAATTTAATGTGCTTAAAATAGCAATGTATCGCAATCGATCGATTATCCGATTACACGAGTATTATACTCGTAAAGAACAAAGATTTGTTTGTTTGTAATGAATAGGCACCGAAATTATTGTTATGTATTAAAAATCGTGATCGGTAAAAAGCGGGTCATTTATAAAATCCAAAAGATATGTCATTTAGTTATTTAGAGAAAATCATTTTTGTATTTTATGTGTAGTGACTAGCTGTGCCCGCGATTTTACCCGCATATTTCATCGGAGGCCTGAACTACTACTACTACTGAACCCTAACACTAACGTTACTCTTTGTAACATTTGCTATCTACCAGTTTAAGTCCCGTTTAAATCGGTTTAGTCGCTTCGGCGATTAACCGGAACAAACAGACAGACAGATAGATATTTTTGCTATAATTTTTTTTTGTGTGTACCGGTCATACTTTCATATGCATGTAGTGCAAAGCTGTTAATTTGGAGTAACAAACAGACACTTCAAATTTAATTAAATGTAAGGTTTTCTTTAATTATAAGGTAAGTACTTAGATTAAAAGTGAACTAATATTATTTGACAAAATAAAATCAACCATCTTGTTTCCACAACATATTGCTTCACAAAGTATAATTAATAATCAGTCTAATAGAAACCTTGAAACTAAAATATACATAACTTAACAATATTAGCTTATTTGGACTTGACATGAAAACTGATGCAAAGCTCAAATTCTCATTTTAATTGGATATTATATTTTGACGGCAAAGTTGCGTGTGTTTTCGACTCTGCTATTATAATAATGTATTTATGAAATACTCGACTTAATTCTGAGCCAGTTGTGTCTCACTGCTGGGCAAATACCGCGTAAACTTAGTTTCATACTAACTTCCATCCCCTTTTTTATCCCCTTGGGGGTAGAATTAATCAGAATCCTTTCTTAGCGGATGCCTACGTCATAACATCTACCTGCATGCCAAATTTCAGCCCGATCCGTCCCGTGGTTTGGGCTGTGCGTTGATAGATCACTATGTCAGTCAGTCAGTCAGTCAGTCACCTTTGAGTTATATATATTAAAATGTATGATTTGAACTTGCCTAGTAAACATAGTAGGTGTCTGACCACTCAAATCTCCATGGGCTTACATTTCTCAAGTGATTTATTTAGTATTTTTTTTTAAATTGTATATTCTACACAAATATTATACAGAGAAAATATTTGTTTGTTTATTTGTATTGAATAGGCTCCGAAACTACTTGACCGATCTTGAAAATTCTTTCAGCAATGGATAGATACATCATCAGCGAGTAACATAGGCTATATTTTATCCCCGTACTCCCACAGGAACGGGAACTACGAGGGTGAAACCGTGTGACGTCCGCTAGTATTTTCTAGAGTTTCTTGCCAGGTTCTTCTCAGTAAAAGCAACCTTCCGAACCTGACGGTAGCATGTATAATTCTGTAAAATGGTGTCATTCTGACGATTTGAAAGTGCTTTGTAAAAAGTCTAATCGAATAAAGATATTTTTGACTTTTGCCTTTTGACAAATCACATGGGTAAAGGCTAAGTTTAACCCTTAATATGGTATCCTTGGGTCACCGTACTCTAAAACATCGTAAAATACTTACAATCTCGTTTTTCAGCAAATAGCGTAAACAAAAAGTAGATAAATTAAAACTGATTGAAAATAGTCTTTCAAAGTTTAACACGGTCGTAAATTAAGTGCGTTTTGTCGGTACAGTTTATTTTTCTAACTTTTTCATTCGACGTCAGAATCTTAAAGCTACGTATTCGTAAAAAAATATACAAAGCATTGTTATTACACTGTAGCGCCAAACGAAACAATGTTGTGTATTTTAAATGTCACAGTTTTTTTTTTTTTCGGGTTACACCGTTGTTTTCCTTGGACACGGAGTTTAGGTTTTTTAGTTTAGATGTTTTTAAATGTGGTGAAGTGCATATACATCTTCTATACATCTATCTATACATCTATACAGATAAATAAAAGTTTCAAGTTAAGTAAATTGAAGTGCCTGTTTGTAATTCCAAAATAACAGCTTTTCACTCAATGCATATGAAAGTATACACCCTACTGACACTAAAAAACCAAGTTATACAAATTTTCTCTGTCTGTCTGTCTGTTTGTTCCGGGTAATCTTTGAAACGGCTGGACGGATTTTAACGGGACTTTCACTGGCAGGTAGCTGATGTTTCAAGGAGTAACTTAGGCTACTTTTATTTATTAAAAATATTAGGGTTCCGCGACACTACGGATGAAACTAAATCTACGCGGGTGAAACCGCGGGGCACAGCTAGTCTTATATATAGATATAGATTTTTCGGAGAATACAGGCTTGAGTAAATATATTTGTGTATGTAGCAAAATTTTCAAAAATACCTTTTTATTTAAAGAGCCTTTCTCCAAGTTTAATAACTTGTCTAAATTGCTGGAGTAATTAAGGCATTGGGCGCTGGGCTATCTCATATGACCTAGATTTACAAGCCGAGCAATCTAGTTAATCTTATGCCCCGAGATTGCCTATATGTCACTATTAATCGAGGCCGTGGTCTTGCCTAGGCTTAGCTGTGACAAGGTGTGGTCTAGATTTTGATATATTTTGTTTCTTTTCTTCGGATTAAATCTATACATCTATACTACAGATAAATAAAATTGAAGTGTCTGTTTGTAATTCCAGCTTTTCACTAAATGCATATGGAAGTATACACGCTACAGACCCTAAAAAAAGTCTAAACTTATATTATAAAGAGGAAAGAATTGATTATTTTTTGTGTGATTGCATTGAATAGGCTCCGAACTACTTGACTGATCTTGAAAATTCTTTCAGCAATGGATAGCTATCATCAGTGAGTAACATAGGCTATATTTTATCCCCATACTCTCAGGGGAACAGGACCTACGCGGGTGAAATCGCGTGACGTCCGCTTGTAAATGATAAGGACATAATAATATGGCTTTTAAAACTCTCCACAAGTAGCTCCTAATGTGGTATCTCCTAGTAAATCTTTTGGTATAATTTTTACCTTTTTAATTATATTTTTACATATATGCATGCTGATGCATATGTAGTAAACTTAGTAATTAATCATTATCACGATGCCAGCTACTTAGCTGTCGGTTACGGGCAAGAAACTTTTCTTGCCGGTTCTCCTCAGAAGGCTACTTTTTGGTCAGTTCTTCGACATTGGCGATTCTTTCCAAAAAAGATCGATTTTTAAATCGATTCGAATCGTAACTTGATGAATCGATTCATAAAAAAATCGAGGTGAAAAAGATCGATTTCTAAAAAATCGATTTTTTCTCGAGTCTGCATTTACAATGTAAATATAAATCCATTTTATGAAAAACAAGATACCATAATAAGCGATCACTTAGTATTAAAATCAGGGATTTTATATAGTTCAAGAAATTATATGTTATATTAAGTAATAATTTTAACAAAAAAAATACTGATTTCAAATTTTAAAAACTACTGAATAGATTAAAATCGTGTTGTGAATAGAAAAAATCGAGTGTCGATTCTCTAGGGTGAAATATCGATTCACTGAATCTATTCAGTGTTACATATCGATTTATAAAATCGATTTATTTGGCTCGAAAAATCGATTCTTCGATTAATCGATCTCAGATCGACATTCATATGTGCCTTACCAGAACCTAAACTGAATAAATCATTCTCATTTTCCATGTTATTTATATTCGACAGTGTTTCTCTTCCATTCCTCTCTACTAGACGTCGTAACATGACTCATAAATATATATATACGAGATAAACGTCTGTCGGTTAAAAATTCTTTGAATAAAACATGCCGAGATTGAGTTTAATTATGAATTTCAATAGCCTCGTGCCGTTAATTAGGCTTCTGTAGCTTTGTTTGAAGATAAAAAGCTTTCACGAGCTTTTAATGTGGCCTGTATTTAATATATACATACTCACGCCTGTATTTCTTTGTATTTTTTAAATTGTTTAATATTTTTGAAAAGAGTAATGACTGAGTTTCTTGCCAGGTTCTTCTCATAAAAAGCAACTTTCCGAACCTGGCAGTAGTATGTATAATCCTGTATAATTATGTTGTGGGGAGAGCGAGTGATCATGCTCATCCCCAGCAAAGGTAAGATCTTCCAGCCAGGCGGGTGTCATGCCTGGAGAACCGCGGCTCCAACTGTTCTAGTTGGAAACTTGAATATATACTGCAATGCGCTTGAAAACTCTTCTGGCGCGATTTAGGTTCCCGTGTATTTGTATTCAAACTTCGCATTTGTTAGCGAGTAGCGCCATCTATGAGCGAGTGGAGAAACGCTGCTACAATGTGATTCTGACGGTTTGAAAGTACTTTGTTAAAAGTCCAATCGAATATAGATATTTTTGACTTTGTCTTTGACTTGTTCCCCGAAGGAGTAGACAGAGGTGTAACTGTTGTAACAACACCCACTTTTCACCGAAGATGATTAAGTGCCAACGTGACAGACAGTCCATCGCCGTCTCAGGCACTACATATACGTCTTTGAATTACTTCTCAGACATATGCAGGTTTCCTCACGGTCTTTGGGTTTCGCCATTTTGTCCAGTTAAGCATGCTCGTCAAGCTAGCGTACACATAAAATAATTCAAAGATGGGAGTAGCCTCAAAAAATTAAATTTAAATAGTTCAAAGACGTTTGTACAGTGCCTGAGACGGCGATGGACGTCCTCCGTTACGGTGGCACTTAATCATATACGGTGATATGTGGGTGTTGTTGTTACAACACCTCTGCTTACCCCTTCAGGGACCCTTCTGGGATGGCGTGTGAAATAATATCACTATATTTTTGGAAATAGAGGCGACCCCCCTGCCTTAAAGTCCCAAGTTAAGTAAGTTTGCTTATACCACGTTTAAATTGCAGACTTTCTTGAAGCCAAGCCTATCGGTTTCGTTCATTCATAATATAAAGTATTAGATACGCATACAAAGGTTAGATCGCAATCTTTCAAGCCGTATGAGTAATTGCCGTTCCCACGGCCCTGAAACTGTAGCATTAAACTTTCAGGTCTTCAGGTCTTCACCGGGGTGTACACACGGAACAATAGTATGCTGAGAAACGCTCTGACGTTTATTCAGTAGGAACTTATATACAATTCTAAGTAGATAGTAACTTTATTCGATTTGACATAACAATAATAATATAATCTAATAACTAAAATATATTATTAAAAGCTGTCAGTATCTTCGGAACCTTGCCTAAAGGGACTAAAATACAGGCAGCGTTTCCTCTTTGAATGGCTTTTGTAGTTCCTTAAAAAACATTAATTACCGGGTGACCAGAAAAATACAACAACAGTTGAAATATGTTATAATACAGTATGGAATAATATTCTTCCCTCTTCATAACGTGTTGTGTATGCAACGTGATATGATATGGATTAAGACATCAGTAGGTACTTCTAGCTAATTACGAATAGAATACTACATTTAAACGACATATCTCCAATCAAATGCAATTAAAGTCGCGCGTCCGTTCACAAAATACACCCGTGTGTTTCTCAAATCATACTGTTATTTCAAGGGTAACCCTCTGTCTGGTGTGTCAGCCCACACCCATCCATAACACCGTCGGAATAGAGTTCAAATTCCCGTAGTGTATATTTATTTACATAATCTCTTCATTTGGAGAAAAACTCATAAGGTTTTGTTTGTTCGTGGTAACCTTCGATGTGTTTATAAACATGCGTACGAGTTTTTATATTGTTTACCATACTTCAGTGTAGAGATTTTGACATGAACAATGTAGAATATCGTTCCGTTTTTTGGCTGGCAATAGAGTAGAATGGAGATGAATAGAATAAGTGCCGTGGCCTTGGGGCTGAGCAGTCGCCTGCTACGGCTGCTACGCAAGTTCGAATCCCAACGGGGTCTGTACCAATGAGTTTTCTAAAACGTAGGTTTGAATTTACTTGCTCGGCGCGGGCATATTCAAGGGTAGGGGGGGATTTATATTATGCAGCGGGTCTTAGTATTTACGTACACCGCAGAGAATCTCAATAGCGCGATTCAGAATATTATTAGCCACATCTATCGGCATTGTAATATACTACCACTGTAACCGACATACTTTGCTTGTAAAGCTATATCACATTGGCGATTTTTCGGTGAATGTAACACCCATTTTAATGGCGACTGACTGACTGACATATTGATCTATCAACGCACAGCCCAAACTAACACTGGACGGATCGGGCTGAAATTTGGCATGCAGGTAGATGTTATGACGTAGGCATCCGCTAAGAAAGGATTTTGATTAATTCTACCCCCAAGGGGATAAAATAGGGGATGAAAGTTTGTATGCAACTTTATCCATTTTAAACCGATCGGACTGAGACTTTGCATGCATAATTTATTTATAAAAAATATTAGGGAGCCGCGAAATTAAGCATGAAACTAAATCTAAGCGGGTGAAACTGCGGGGCACAGCTAGTACAATCATAGATTTTTAGACACTAGATGAATAAGACGTACTCCTTTTATTTAGACGTCCAAAGTATATATGACAGTAATATTCCCATAAAACCGCAGAGACGAGAAGTATGCCACTAAATCAAGATAAATTAACATAGCTATGAAATGTCGTAAGGAATGAGCCGAATCGTAAAACTTCAGAATTCACATCGTAAATATGAATACATTATCATACTCGTTTCGTACAACCAATATTATTCTAACTGTAAGGAAAGACATACATTATACTCATGTCTGTATCCCCAGAAATGGTAGGCACACCCACATTTCACCAGTTATGTTTAAGTCTATCTCTAGCAAGTAATTCAAAGACGTATGTATCAATATCATCATCAATATTATAAAAAGGAAAGATTTGATTGTTTGTTTACATCGAATAGGCTCCGAAACTACTTGACCGATCATAAAAATTCTTTCAGCATTGGATAGCTACATCATCAGCGAGTAACATAGGCTATATTTTATCCGAGTACTCCCACAGGAACGCGGCTGAAACCGCGTGACGTATGCTAGTAGTAAATAACCGTGTTGGCCGTGGGGCAAGTTCGAATCCTAGCGGCCTGCATCCATGAGTTTTTCTAAAAACTATTGTGCAGTAATTTCTCGCCATGTGCTTTAAGGCGAAGGCGAACATCGAGAAAAAACCTGCATAATATGTCTGAAAATTAATTCAAAGGTGTATATTGCACGAGACGGCGATGGACTCACCTATGCCACGTTGCCAATTCATCATCTGTGTCACACCCTCTGCTTACCCCTTCGGGGACCCTTATATATATATATTAAGATATGAATATATTTTGATCGAGTAAACGTTTCCTTACTTTAACAGCAGTTCTAGAGAAGTACGCGCATTAAAACGCAACTGATGTACGTTCAACCAAAATAAACTTTTAAAAATATACGCTTTCCACAAGAATAGCGTGTTGCATGCTAATATTTATAGGTGTCAAAAGTTTGATGTATTGGTTGGCTCCAACAAATGTTTCATGAGTGGTAACGGTATTGATTCATCTTGGAACATCCCCGGGTTTCGAATTTTTATACCACCTTTTCTCAGACCTAAGGTGACGAATACTGTGACATGAGAATTTTATATATTAGATGTATATGTCCAGGAGGCCTTCACCTATAGAGGAGTTCTTACAGAATAAACATTAACATTAATAGTATAATAGTATAGGATTCAGAAAAAACTAACACAATTAAATTTAGGAACCAAACTTAAGTAGAAATAAAACAAATATTTGTTTATAAGCAAATTAAGCTAATTTAATCTAATCTAATTTCTTGTTTTATAAGCTGTAAGAAATAAAAGGCTTTTTTATTTTTTTATTTTTTTTATTATATGTCCACGGGAACACTAAATATGTGGGTTTTGTACATACATATGCTCACGCCTGTATCCCATGGGGGTAGGCAGAGATCATCCTTTGCTACAAGCTACGATCCTTATATACTTTCTCGTTAATAGCCTGGCACTCATTTCGACATGTCCAAACTATCTCAACATACTTTTTCCATTTTGGTCTCCACATCATTTTTTAACTTGCAACTGTCTGTTGGATTTTCTGAACTGTGTCTTGTGGATTTTATTTCTTCCTAATTCCTGTGGGCGATATATATTTAAATAATGCACAGTTTGTAAGTAAATAAGCTAATTTTATATTTGTTTTATACAAAGTGAAATAAAATGTGTGTCACGATAATGGCGACAAGAAGTGAAGAGAGTGAGCGTGCCCATAGACAACAGGCAGTAGTGAGGCGATTACATTTTAGTTACATATTCTTGACTAACCACAGATGTTAAATATATTATATATTGAACATCCTGAAATTTTCCAAATTCGGCGCATGAGGTGAGGAAACACACCTCTCTATATTCCTCAATAAGGGTGAAAATGAGTGAAATATTGACATTTACAAGAGCACGCTTCCTGCAGTTGTAATAGAAAGGTCCCTCTATCCCGGAAATTATTGGCTGAACTCGCTTGGAGTCAATTTTGCCGAACGGAAAAAGTTTCTTCCAGTTCCGATTGAATGGAGCCCTTCAGTTATATGTATACAGATAAATATATTGTAGTTTGTTGTTTTAATTAAAATACTCTCCTTATTATAAATCTCGCCGTATTTGGATACAATTTGGCACACATTGGCCAAGGGTTATTTTACCGTGAGTGCAGCACCCTGGAGATCAATTGCCCTTTATTGTTGAACTGAACTGGGGCTTTACTCTGACCTCTTATTGCCATGATAGTTTTACTCTTATTATGAGACAGATGTATATGACGTGTATACATCTGTCACTGTCACACAACTGAATTATCATTCTATAGGAGCTCATGGTAAGGCCCCTGTAGGGCTGGACAAAGTAACATTCTCTCGCGCTTGCGCTAATGGAAGCTATAAAAAAATTATGGAAATGACAGTCGTGTGACATATGTCAGTCCCCTACAATTTGTATCGTTTCTACTAGCGAAGCGTGAAGATAATGTTACTTTGTCTACAGGCCCTGTAGACCTAGACAATGTAACATTCTCTCGCGCTTGCGCTAATGGAAACGATAAAAAGGGTCCCAGGGGTTATAACTTTTCAACGCCAATATTTATTTCTCATAATCGAATTAGTTTGGTCACGACGAAACACCCATTTGTATTGCATTTATTTCTGTACACATTTACTATCGCGCATGTCGTCAGAGCAGCGATGACATGAAATTTGGAGAGAATTCCACCCCTATGGGAGTAAATAGGGGGTTAATTTTCGAGAAATATTTTTCGATCTAATACCACACGAATCCACTACTAATACATTAGTACATTATTATAATTGCCTGTCGTGTCCGACTGATTGATTGGTTGATTCATCAATATAGAACCTAAGCCTGTTGGAAGTTCAAAATTTGGAGGATGCATTGCCCGTAACGGATTTAGGAGCACTCTGGAAAGGATTTTAAGGAGTCCAATAGGGGTTGAAAGTGTGTATGCAAAACCAAAATTTATAAACAGATGTTTTCGCGACTTTAACATCTGGTATCCGCTGGTTTTTTGATATAACATTGCTTTTTGCAAAAATTGAACTGACTGAATTAATGCCGAGGATAAAAACAACCAAACTAGTTTTATAGCCATTTTGATTTGTCCATAAAATACAGAAATATCTAGCGCAAATATCATAACAAACACAAACTAATGTAATAATATTACGGTTATAAAAACTTTGGTTAGACAGCAACTTTGGAAGTGGGTTGCCCACTAACCTACAATACAACCCTTCTGTTAGCATTCTTGTGGGACTGTAGTAAAGTTCATATTTAAAGAGACTCCGGTTACGAAAAGACTGGTCGCAACCACGATTGGTGTAACCCAACCAAAATGTGGAGGTACGTTATTATAGTCAAACATTATCGTGATAAGTCTCGAGTAACTTTAAGTATGGATTTAAATCGCGAAAGTTTGAGAAATCTATGTATAGACAGATAAATAAAATTGAAGTGTCTGTTTGTAATTCCAAAATAACAGCTTTTCACTAAATGCATATGAAAGTATACACGCTACTGACACTAAAAACCAAGTTTAATTTTTTTTCTCTGTCTGTCTGTTTGTTCCGGATAATCTCATAAATGGCTGGACCGATTTTAACGGGACATTCACACTGGCAGGTAGCTGATGTTTCAAGGAGTAACTTAGGCTACTTTTATTTATTAAAAATATTACGGTTTCGCGACAATAAGGATGAAACTAAATAAGGGTGAAACCGCGGGGCACAGCTAGTATTGTAGTAAAATAGCTTTTTTAGTTCTGGACTGGTTTGGCAATTAAGAAGATCAGTTTAGCTATTAGATTTAAAAATAGCTTCAATACCATTCTCATGGAAAGGCATTGTTGAAAATAATGTATTCAGCTGAATAATTACTACGTAATATTTTTTTTTTAAGATAATCATGTTTATCCGCTGTACCGTCCTTTTGAAAAGGGCTCACCATCTGTCACGTTATTACCTAATCTATATATCTTCGGTGAAAAGTGAAACCTCTACCCACAACTTCAGAGATCTGTCGAGCAAGGCGTGGTTTACATTACGCCTTAATCATTGGGAACTTACTAATAATTTGCTATCGTCCAGGTAGGCCTTGATTTTGAAAGGAAATTTTCAAGGTTTTATGGGAACCTAATGTCATTTAACCTAACATAGCTTGTATGGAATATACACGCAATTTATTTCAGAGCCGTTGGGAGTTTTATGTTCCATGGTTGACATTTTAAAGTTTGTGGGCACAGTGTTTTCGCGCTGTGGAATTTTAAACCCTTGAGAGCTGCTGTTTTGGCGTTACTTTATATTATATATACGCTTACACTCGCTCCCTATCCTTAATCATTTCTGTATCCCAATGGGATAACGAAGACTGATAAAGTACAATGGGATTCTGCGTTCGAAATTTGGAGCTGCTCGACTAGGGACTGTACCCCAAGCTCGATTACATCTATTTAATAGACGTTACCAGAAAATACATCCTTAAATTAGAAAGAACGTCATTAACTAACATAAGCCTGGGGTAACTATGATCGCTTAAGTAGTTCTTAGCTTTGACTTTTAATTTTCAGGTACCAAAATGATCTGCTTAAACCGATGATGGCCCCTTGTTATCAATAATTAAGACTATATACGTTGAAACCAAAATGTTATTTTTATTTATTTATTTATTTATCAAACTTTCAGTTATCTTTACAGGCTTACCCAATACAATAGTGTAGATTTTATATACAATATTAGTAGAATCTAACTTATTTATAACAAAGAGAGCACATTTTGTTAATTCACTCAGAGCACAAACGAATAGGTCGATGTGCTCAGCTATGACGTTGAGTGTATGTTATATGGTTGGCAATACACGAACTACATCTTTGCCATTGCAAGAGATCAAATTCTTAGTTATTGTGGGTTTAAAAACAACGTGCTGGTTGAAATCAGCAATTTAAAGATTTGTTTATATTTCTAATCCGATCTTTTCCTACCTTTTCAGTTACGGTGACATGGTACCGGGCACCATTGCTGGGAAGATTGTAGGCGGTGTCTGCTCACTGTCCGGAGTGCTGGTGATCGCTTTACCTGTCCCGGTCATCGTGTCCAACTTCTCCAGAATCTACCACCAGAACCAGAGGGCTGATAAGAGGAAGGCACAGAGGGTATGAATAATTTTATTCTATCTTTACTAAATTATAAAGAGGAATGGTTTGTATGTATGTTTGTAACGACTTGGCTCATAAAGTACTGGACCGATTTAAAAAATTCTTTCATCATTTGAATGCTACATTATTATTGATTAATATATGCTATATTTTATCTCCGTACTCCCACGGAAACGGGAACTACGCGGGTAAATTTCTGCCTACCACTTTGGGGATCATTAATGAATCAATCTCGTTTCAATCAAATATTGATCCAGACAAGTGATATATATTCGGAACTCATAAATAAACATTACGAAAAAAGCAAAATCAAAATCACACTTTGCATCCTACATCATTGTAAGCAGTAAGAACTCTTGAAATAACTTTGTAATATACATTTCTCGTTATTTAAACATTCCACTTTTGCCAAGGTTTCTATTGTTTATCATTTCATTTCATAATATTTCAATAATTCCGTATTCCACTCGTTTCGATCGCAAGCCAATTTGTATTCAACAGCTAAACTATCCAGACAGGAATAAGTCCAGCGAGGCAATGCACTTTAGTAGCGCACATGTATGGTTAACCATTTTTGTGCTCCGAAATATTGTACTAGCGCAGTGACAACAATTTTATTTTTATGCTATTATGCTGCAACATGAAGTTTTTTTTATACATGCAATAGTATTATTTTAATAATGCCTATAAATGAAACCATAAGTAAAGTTGTTCCGAAATTAACCCTTGAAGCGAGCTGGGGCTTGACTCGCTCACAGAATCAGCATTGTTGGCATCACGTGGTAATGCTGCCAGCCTTTTTAGCACGATCCCGAGAGACACCGATTTGGGTCAAGTTTTCTACTTGTAATTAATTTTAAGTACTGTTCCTTCTATAGAATTAAGTTTTTATTTAACACTCTTGAATAATCAAATGAAACCATAAGACCTTAACAATATTTATGACTTACAGTGGCTTAGTTCTAAAAGACAAAAATACAACAGTTGCATTTTTTGTATGACTTAGAATTGTAAAACCAACGTACATTAAAACATCGCAATGTAAATTTCCAGAAAGCCCGTCTCGCCCGGATCCGCATTGCTAAAGCCTCATCAGGTGCAGCATTTGTCTCCAAGAAGAAGGCTGCTGAGGCCCGCCTGGCTGCACAGGAATCTGGGGTTGAACTTGACGACGCAGGCAGAGATGAAGACATTTTCGAATTGCAGCACCATCATCTACTTAGATGCTTGGAGCGCACTACGGTGAGTTTTACTCGAGATTAGATTCAGACCGTGGTTAATGGCAAATGAAGGTTGGAATTGCGATTGGTGGTAATTATAATTTTAAAGTAATTTAAAGGCTCGTAAGACTTAGAAAATTTAAGAATGCAAATAGTAGAATAAAGTTATGGCTTGCTAGCATTCATTATTACTTTACATACAAATAATTTAAAATATAATGCAATTTTTTATGTCGATGATATAATCATACAGTCAAAACTTTCGGAGTTTTAATAAAATACAAAATCTTGCACATTTTAATGGTTTCAATAAAATGATTCATTCGAATCTATACATTTGTCTTTTTATCTGCTTGAAATCAACACATAAGCATCTTAAGGTGCCATGTATGCTTTTTCACTTTGTTCAGTAATGTTTTAGATCAATTCTTGGACGATTCATTTTAAAATTACAACTTAATTGTCATAATTTGTTTATTAATATTAGACTATATTAACTCACGCCACGTCACTCTGTACTAAAACACCTCTTTCGCTTTCTCCACACTCATTATCTTCGTAGCTTAAGCATTTAGCATCTCATTAGATTCGGGCTATGAATAGCCGAAGTCATATATTTATCTGCTCATTAGTATTCTGTTGAATTCCAGGACCGTGAATTTGTTGAAATGGAGAATCCTTTCAATGGAGCAGCCAAGAGGCCAGGGTCACCATCGCCGATGGCGTCGCCTGCGCACTCAACCCGTGCGCCAGCCCTACTGGCCTGCTGCGCACGGTGCGGCTGCTGCCCACAGAAATATCAGGTCATCTGGTTTCCTTTATTATAAATATATCTCTATATGGGTTAGGTTCTTTTTAAAGGGAGTTTTAAGACCTACAGGACAGAGATCGAAGTAGGTTAATAATATAGGCTGAAGATAAGTGTACGTATAAATAGCGTACGGTGTAAAACAAAAAAAATATTGAACGAATACGTACGTAACAATTATGTTAGGACATTTTACGACTTTTCTATGAAAAATAAACCTTTCTTGGTTTTTCTTGCGTTTGTGATTCCATATACTTCACGGTTTGTAGCAAGGTTGTTATTTGATTATACGCAGATTTAGGTAGAATACATATCTAAAGTAAAAATAGACTGATTCACATTTTAATCTATGATTTTATCTCCATTAGCTTCAAAACATTAATACGAACTATTTGAAAATGGTTCGAATATAGATAATTTAGATCAACATGCGACGCACTAGGTAATCAGGGACTCAATAAAAGTACAATTAACATTAAAAGCACATAAACATTTATGTTGTATGAGACATATTTAACGTTTTGTGTTATTAATACTTATTTAGAATTTTCAATCGCACTATCAATAATCATTTTACAATTTTTGATCTTTATTATAGTCACTACAAATACAGGTTGTAGTTTTGCATTCATGCCGTATTTAAGGTTGACATATTCATTGAATATATATTAAACCAATCATCAAATATGTACAAAGGGCAGTGCATACACACATGGTTATTAAAAAACGGACGTTAAGAACTAGCAGAATTTTTAAAGTACCAAACCTAAAAAAAATCTATAATATTTTGATAAATTGTTCTTTTCAAAGAATATATCGACCTCTATGACCATGGAACAACTGCAAAACAAAGCCTGTATACTTAACAGGATACTTTTAATTCCTACTCCACGTTAAGCTTGCTATAACAAGATCTTAAAAAAACATTTACTAATCACCAAAACTAAAATCTACTTTTTTACCAGATTATAAGAATAAAAAAACAAAAAAACAAACGTATATGTATCATACTTACACTCAAAACAGAAAGGTGTTAAACCCGAAATTGCGATTCTTATAATCTGGGCAAAAAAACTAACATTTTTTTATTGAACGACAATTTATTTTTAATTTTTTAAATAATATATTATTTTATTACGTTTGATTTATTTTGACGACAGAAGCGCCGCCGTTCGGTGCGTTGCATCAGTCCGATCGGACTGACTTCATTCCACCGTCGGGAGGTACTTATGTGTGCTATTGCCATCCCAAGCACCCCTTGTGGACCCTATACGTCACAATGGCTCAAGCCTATGATCCTATGTTGTGGCTTCCATCGCAAATGTGGCTAGATGCTAAACGGACGTCCAAATACAAAAGCTTACGCCTATGTATACCCGATATCAATATCAGCTAAATATTATAAGTGTGATATATAATATTTTAAGTGTGATTTAAAATTGTCTAGTGATTAAATACCTTGTCATTTAGGTATTTTACTTGAATTGCTAGATATGTATTTACCAAGACAGAATATTTCCCGTGTTTTTTTGCTGGTGCGTCATTTTTTTTTATTCCTTTTTACTCTCTACCTACACTCATTAAATATGTTTTGCTTCAATTATACTAAAACCTAACACACTAATACTAACATTATCATATATTACAAGAAAACTCAACGATGATAGCTCTTATTTTATTTTGTGTTAAAAAAAAATCTTTTTTTGCTTTTTTTCGAACACAAATTCGTACACGTTCCCAATAGCTCAGTATCGAATTGGCTGACAGGTCCTGCTATTAGACAGCAGTAGAAAGGGCCGGATGAAGGGTGCTCGGCGGTACACGTCCACGTCACGGCCGTCGGATACCTCTGTGTCCGCTGCGCCCAGCGAAGACCCCCTACCAGTAGGTGTACAGGTGTTATCGTGCAGCGATATCGGCGTTTAGAATTATTTTTGAGAAATTTTACAAATGCCTATTTGTTTATTTCATTTTAACCAATATTATTTAATCAGACTATAAGTAAATGAAAATATTTCAAATTGTTAACACGTTTAAAATATACTTGATGTAATTTTATTTTTTTGATTTTCACTAATATTAAAAAAATATTACAACTATAATTAAAAACACTACATTTTTCTCGCAATACATGGGTAAAATACGAAGTTTTTTGAGTTTAATGGTGTTAAAGTGTGTAGGTATATTTTTTAGGTAGGTGTAATATTAAATCGCTGTACGATAACGACCACAAAATTTAAAAAATGTGTATACTCGAGGCTTTAAATGTATGCAGGGTGTTGGCTGCGTATAGAATTTATGCTTTCTATATATATTAAAATATTATTTTCTTGTATTCCGTATGTATATGTATTGGTAAATGTTGTATTTATTGTCATTGTATCCTGTTAATGTAGCTTCAGCTATGTGTTGAAAAGTTGTCGCAGTTAATTTTGTAAATAAAAAAATAATACTGTTAAAAATAAGTATTTTTTTACTGCATTCAACAAAATTGATAATGATTAAAAAAAAATTTACAAATTAATTGCGACTACAATAAATCGATGTTTTTATGTTATAATAATTGTATTCTGTAAGTCATTTACGTTATTGTCACTTGTGACATTACGAAAAAAAAGTAGATCCAAAAAGTAAAGTATTGTAAATGTAAGTAATTTATATTAATTTTAAACGAGGGTGTCGCATTTTTCTTTTCTTATAGACAACTTAATTGTTTTGATTTAAAATACAAGTAAAAATAAATGTTTTATATAATGCCAACACACTGCACACATTGTCGATTAATTGGCAACATTTATAAGAAATGCAGAAAGTAAATAATTATAGTATAATTTGCAAATAAAAATGTTTCAGTAAGGGTTTTTTTATACACAAAGATATTAAAAAAATAGGTAAAAAATTACGCAAAACCCCTACTAAAACTCATCAAAAAGGGAACAACCTTCAAAATTTCATCCATATTGGTCTAGACTGACATCCATGAGCTCTATGTATTAAATAAGTATAGGCTGCTAGTTAAAAATATGTTATACTCATTAACACATTTCATCAAAATATTTACATCAAAAACCGTGGGGGCCTCGGGGTTAGAGCAGTCGCCTACTACGCAAGCGACGCAAGTTTGAATCCCAGTGGGGCCTGTACCTATGAGTTTTTCTAAAAAACTTATGTGCAGTGATTTCACACCACGTGCTTTACAGTGAAGGAAAACATCATGAGGAAACCTGCATATGTCTGAGAAATAATTCAAAGACGTGCAATATATAGTGCCTGAGACGGCGATGGACTCACCCTCTGTCACGTTGGCACTTAGTGGTATTCGGTGAAATGTGGGTGTTGAAAATTACAACACCTACCCCTTCGGGGAATACAGGCGTGAGCATATGTATGTATCAATTCTAGGATTCAGTTCATTCATAAGGAATCAAATTATTACATTTACATTACACAAAATGGGTCTACATTATTTTATTATTCCAAAGCTATTTTTTTTTATTTTCCAATAATCTTTCATTGATATTCTGAATATTATTTTTTGCATCTACACCGATTTTAATTGTGGATGAAAAAAATATACTGGTTCTAAAGCCTCTTTTAAATAATTGGCATGCATTACTTGAACACTCACAAACACTGCCAAATGCACACTTTCACACATTTTATTATTTTAATACGATACACTTTTATTATTTTATTATTTTAATACGATACACTTTTTTATTTTCATAATTTTTGTCGGTGTATATTTATTTGATGTAATCATGTTGATTATAATGTATCGCTTTTTATTGGTGTAAAAGCTTCAGTGTCATAAATGTGTTGGAAAACTGTAGATAGATCAAGTATGAGTAGGTAGGTATACATTATACTTAAAAAGTAATACATCAAATATTATTGTATAATTAAGTAAATTTCTAAAAATATATTATGCCACGTGTATGTGCTGTTCATATCTTAATAATTAATTAATTAAATTTCTACTTCCCAATAATAAATCAGAATTACATCAGTTTGATTCAAAAAATATCTTCGAACTCTTATTTATACTAAGTGTAAAATATATTTATGAAAAAAAAACCTTAACCATCCTTTAATAAATAATGTAATTAAAAATATAATGGAGAAATATTTAGCTGACATTGTCTAGACAAAAACTCCAAAAAAAATTAGAAAAAAAAATAAAACGTTCTTTTTTCAAATTGCAGCAAGCGTGTGGAAAATACATTCCTGCCGGGAGCACAGTGCAAGGCAACCAGACCGGTGTTGCCATGGATGGCACGTATTTAGTCGAGGCATCCTTCTAGGGACCGTCGACTAGTACTCACATGGAAAGTTACGTGTAGTGAGCTACTCACACAAGGACATTACAATACTAGTAAAATATTACTAGTGACGGCCGAACAACAATTACTAGGTTACAAATCTGTGTAATTTTAATGTCTTGGATGTAAGTTTAACACGATACTGCCTAACATTAAAAATAACAGATTTTTATTGAACATGGAGGAATTATGGCTCTTAAAGACGCGCGGAATTTGATAGTCTTGTTTTTTGTTCCATTTTTTAAATAATATTGATAGTTGGTCTCATTAGTTCTATAATGTAGCATTCCTTTCAAAGTACTGTAATATGGTCACTTATTTAATTTAGAAGTTGAATGGATTGAAATTATTTAGAATGGAACTCTGAAGAGGACGTTCTCGCGTCTCTTGGATCAATGGTTCTCTACTTATATATTTATTTTATCCGTATAATAAAACAGTATTAATTAAGGGTTTTAATAAATGAATGATACTCGCTTCCCGACAACGAGGTGGTAACGACATGTCATTGGACTTCGACACTTTTATTGAGACGTTATCGAAAAGACAAATAGTTTCAAATTTCTCTGTAGTTAATAGTTCGAATCATATCAATATTAGGGCAGTTTTAAAGAATAATTTTACTGATATTTACGTCCAAGCTGTGTTTTTGTGTATGATTAAAGTCTATTATGGAGTTTTAAGTAACTTTTAAATAAATTTGCTTAATCTTTTTGATAAA
Source organism: Watsonalla cultraria (assembly GCA_964035505.1). NCBI lineage: Eukaryota > Metazoa > Arthropoda > Insecta > Lepidoptera > Drepanidae > Watsonalla > Watsonalla cultraria. The sequence continues at coordinate 6,762,751 of OZ037734.1, read as the reverse complement.
TGAAGCCTTCTTGACTTAAGATGAAAATGTTTAGACTTTAATCACTAGATAAACTTTGAATTAATTCAAACTCGTGTTCCAGAATAATTAAATTATAATTATATAAGAATAATGTGTAATTCAATTTGAAGGCGAATAATTTATTGATTATAAAAATATATGAATAAAAATCTCTGACAAATAAAACTTAGTATTTAATTTTAAATTAATATAAAAACTTTTATTTTTAATGTAGTAAATATACAAGTGATTTTAATCATACACAAAATATGAAAATATTTGTAGTAACTCCAAGATTTGAATATTGAATTGATACTTACTTTTCTTTAATTATTATTAAAACCACTAGTACTCTAGTGCCTTCGAATCGGTTATACCCATTTTTTCAAATTACGAACGCGCGTATTCTAATCCTTACTGTTATTAGTCATAAAGTACAATTTTGGTTGAAACACTAGCGTTCGTGAGTTGAAAAAACTATGATAATTGTTACTCTATGTTAGTGATGTATAGAAGTAGATTTCTGGAAATGTTGTAATGGTAATGGTGCGTTCCATTGCTGTGTATTCGTTCGATAAACCCCACCTATTGCATACATACTACGCAATGGTGATTGAACGAAGATTTTGCGTCTTTTTAAGACAATCTTGGTAGATGACCCGCGTTAGGTAAAATAGATAATGAATGTCTTATGATCAAATAGTTCGGAGATGTTAAAATTTCTAGATAGATGAATTTATGTGGTTGGATATAGAGAATTATTTAATAATTATTATGTTTAATAATACTATTATAAGTAATAAAACCTGAATATAATAATAATATAGAGTGTCTTTGGATGGCATCGGATGCATGATAATGTAAAGTAGAATTATGGTTAAATTACGATTTTAATTTTGTAGTTGTTACGAGACCGAATTCGATGTTAATGAATAATACTCTTCCAAAATAATGCCACAATTTCTACTTAAATTTATTACTATTAAAGTGTAATACTCAATAAATTTGGTAACGAGTAAGTATAAGGTATCGAGTGAAAATAAAAAATAAAAAATTATATTTTTATTTTTTCGCCGAAAAAAAAAATCTATACAGATGAATACAATTGAAGTGTCTGTTTGTAATTCCAAAATAACAGCTCTTCACTAAATGAATATGAAAGTATACACGCTACTGACACTGAAAAACCAAGTATTAAAAATGTTCCCTGTCTGTCTGTCTGTCTATTTGTGCCGGGTAATCTCTGAAACGGCTGGACTGATGGTTGAAAGAGGTAACTTAGGCTAGTACTATTTATCTAAAATTTTAGGGCTCCGCGACAAGAAGGATGAAACTAAATCTACGCGAGTAAAACCGCGGGGCACAGCTAGTTTGGCAATATATAAATAACACTTGTTTAGTTACCCTCATCCCTGTGATTCTAATGGCTGTTTTAATCGTATTATATCATCTACTTCACAATTATATGCGATTAAAAAATGATTTTTTTTTGTTGTGTAAGGGTCTAAGACCAGTGTAAATTTTAATAAAATTCATATTAATTTCTGCATGGAACAAAAAATTATGCAAAAAATTTTTTTTGAAATAAAACATACTAATTATAATTTTGCAAGTTATACAATTATTACTTTGTCAATTTTTTTTGTTAGTCAAATATAAAAATTATACATATTATAAAGAAAAAATCAATTTTAATAATTATTTTCTCGTGGAGGAGAAAAATCAAATAAATTATCGGCAGAAATTAATGGGAGTCTTAATTATAATCACTAAGAAGGCCTAGAATTGTTAAGTTTTCGTTAAATATATTTGTAAAATGAATTTTATCCCGATTTTATGACAAGCTTGTCGCATTTTAATAATTAATTAATAATTTGTAATTAATCAAACGAGTATGTTGTGGACTTTTCTTGTGAAATTAGCACAATAGCTGGATACATTTTCAAAATGGCTGGATCAAAAAGCTTTTCATTGGTCGAAACCTAATGTTGTACCTAGGGTATATATATTTTTAAATTGGCTTGAGATACCGGAAAAATAATATCTTACATGATTTTTTTTATTTTGAGTAACCGTATCTGAAATATTAGTTATTCTACCATACATGCTCACGCCTATATTCCCCGGGGTACGCAGCCAGAGGTACTTATAGTACCGTAAGTAGTAGTAACCGGGCAGTAATTCAGACTCCGGGCTGCTACTAAGAAATAGAAAAAACAGATGAACTGGGGATCCAACCTAGGACCTCGTGTTCCGTATTAGCACTTATAACCACTAGACCAACGAGACATATGTTATTCATGATTCCGTAATTTCAAATCCCTGAAAAATTGTCATCAGAGAATGTGTCAATTTCACAAAAAAATACGAAAAATATTAGTTACCGTGTGTTTTCAAGACTGTATTGTTTTAGTATGTATTATAAATATTATTATTAATGATGAAACTATTAATTAATGGCAGAGGGTGTAACTTGGATGTATGTCGTTGGACCAAACTGGGGATAATTCTTCGAGTGTAGCTGTGTGCTGGTTGGGGCGGAATGGAATTATGGACCTTATTTATTGAAGTAGAGGGTACAATTTGAAATGAAACTATTAAACAAGAAATTAGTCGTATATCACCAATTGTATGGTGATTAAGGTTCAATATTCTTTGAAAATGAAACTGAAAAAGATTTATTCAGTTCAGGCCCTGGTAAGGCACTTATGAACGTCGAAAATTTACCGCCGGTTCGGAAACTACCCTTCTGAGAAGAACGGTAAGAAACTCAGCTTTTGCCGACTTTAAAAAATTATAGCACATTTCAAAGTCAAAAAATATTCGTTCTTCAAAAATGAAATTATTTATATCTATAATATTTAAATCTGATTTGGAAGTAAGCCTTACAGAAAAAAGTTATATTTTTATAAAAAATATAATTATAATTTTTTTACTCACATATATTATTTTTTTGATAAACCTAACTATTTTTTAATTTCGTTCCGTTCCGTACCGCACAGATGAAAGTGTTGTGTGAATGTTATATCGATAATAATTTATTTTTAATTAGCTATCGAATGTTAACTTTGTCGACTATTGAATATTAAAATGTTCTTAGTAAGTAATTTAAGTTCTGAACCTTTAGCTTGAAAATTCTTTGTTAATTTTGAGAAAAAATAAACTTAATTGTATATAATATCGTAACTGTGTTATTTTTTTTTAATCCAGTATTCAATACGTAGTAGTTTTTCATGAAATAGTAAGGATGATACATTTCATTCTGTTTTTAAAAATAACTTAAAAAAAAGGAATTTGTCCCAAGTTTAAATATAATATAACACATAATAATAACGAATAAAGTCATATAAGCTCTACACATGACATCGTCCGTGCTTAGTAAAAGTATCTTAATAACTTAAAGCACAAATGCGTCTTTCGTGATTCAAATTCATATTTACTTTAACATCAATACCGATAAATATAATTGAAGTGTCCGTTTGTTTATTCCGGCTAATCTGCGAAACGGCTGAGCTGATTTGAACGAGACTCTCTGGAAGATGTTAGTAGTTTTGTTTTTAAAAGTATAAGGGTTCCGCGAAATACAGTCTATGCAGCGGAAACAGCGGACGCAGCTAGTTTCTAATATAATTAGTGAAGACATAATTATAATGTAGCATTAGTATTTCTGTTACTCCTAACGCCATCTAGTGTTCCACTGATGAACTCAACATAAACCAGCGACTCTTGCAATGTTGACAGCTAAGCTTGTAGGTAGATTATTTTATTACTTTAGCGGAATGAGTTATTCATGCACCTTGTCGGTAGATGGCGTATGGTATACGTTTTGCTAATATTATATTACTAGTCTAGTGCCCGCGACTACGTCTGCGCAGGAAATCCCGCGTAAGTCAAATGACTTATCATTGATATTGCCTAAAGAAAAAAAAATATAACATTAAAATTTAAAAACATGTAGATAGTTTTAGTTAAGATCATTATTTTTATCACATTCGTGGTTTCGTCAATACAGCCATACATATGCTCACGCCTGTATTCCCGAAGTGGTAGGCAGAGGTATTGTAATCATAACACCCACTTTTCACCGAAAATGATTAGGTGCCTACGCGACAGAGGGTGAGTCTATCGCCGCCTCAGGCACTATACATACGTCCTTGAATTACTTCTCAGACATCAGCAGGTTTCCTCACGATGTTTTCCTTCACCGTAAAGCACGTGGTGTGAAATCACTGTACATAAGTTTTTTTTAGAAAAACTCATTGGTTCAGGCCCCGCTGGAATCCGAAATTGCGTCGTTGGCCCCAAGGCCACCACGGGTCTTAAGGCATGTTTACTTCAGGAAAATTCAGGATTATTTATTTTCAGGCATCTGAAACAGGGAAATACGATCGTTATAAAATCATGTTACGAGCACATGATGTTCCGGCAAGAAAATACAGTTCAAACACAGAGTAGTTATCGAACAGAATACGGTATGTATTCTGCTGTTATGTATTATGTCCACTAATAACAATTGTTTGGTTTACAGTTTCTAACTAGCTGTGCCCCGCGATTTCACCCGCCTAGACTTAATTTCAAGGGTGGCAAGTTTTTGTATAAATAAAGCAAGAAAAGTAGCCTAAGTTACTCCTAAGTCCCGTTAAATTCCGTCCAGCCGTTTCAGAGATTACTCGGAACAAACAGACAGACAGAGAAACATTTTAAAACTTGGTTTTTTAGTGTCAGTAGTATATGCATTTAGTGAAAAGCTGTTTTGGAATTACAAACAGACACTTCAATTTTATTTATCTGTATAGATTGTTTTTTTTATGTGAGTATCCTATCGTATTTACTTTCTAGTGTTGTACTGGAACTGGTTCAATTGTATATATTTTGAATTTTGTAACACGACAACACTTTGCCCGACCCGGAGATCGAACCTAGACCTCGTTTTGCAATCACTAGACCAACTTGTCTTGGGGTTTGAGCAGTCGCCTTATATGCAAGCGATGCAAGTTCGAATCCCAGCGGGGCCTGTGCAGTGATTTCACACCACGTACTTAGCAGTAAGGAAAACATCGTGAGGAAACCTTCATAATTTCTGAGAAGTAATTCAAAGACGTATGTATAGTGCCTGAGACAGTGATGGACTCATCCTCTGACACGTTGGCACTTATTCGGTGAAATGTGGGTGTTGTTGTTACAACACCTCTGCCTACCCCTTCGGAGAATACAAACATGAGCATAAGCTACCACTACCTTAGCGAGGCTCTCTATCGAATAGGAAATTTGGGTGGTGGCAGAATACCAGTGTTTTGCTCGTAAGAGCAAAGCGATACACTGAGCCATGGCCTATTTGCACCACTGCAGCGCACTGTCCTATTGCTAGACCTAAGTTCCATTGTTATCGTTTACTAATTTACTATTAATTTATTTTGTAGGTCTTCATCATTGTAGTTTTGTTTAACTTATTAGTGTGTGGCAAATAAACCTTTTATCTATCTATCTATCTATTTCCTAGAACTCTGTGTGTTATTACTCTTCGACGGAACCGGTAGGCACAAAATGGCCGGAGTAAGTGCATATTAATCGGCTGTTTTGACGCTCCACTGCATACGGTTATGTATGTATTTTCTTCGGATTTCAAGACGGTTTCAATACGGTATAGTCTTTGCCTTAAATTTCTTAAAGAAATTGTATGCAAGCCATTATTTTTAGGGTTACTATACTTCCGATGATGAATTAAACTATTTATATTCTAATTTTATTATGAGGTTCGAAGAATATTTCGGAACATGAGTGTAAAGAAAATGATTATAATTTTATATTTCTACTAGCGGACGTCACGCGGTTTCACCCTCGTAGTTCCCGTTCCCGTGGGAGTACGGGGATAAAATATAGCCTAGGTTCCTCGCTGATGATGTAGCAATCCATTGCTGAAAGAATTTTCAAAATCGGTCAAGTAGTTCCGGAGCCTATTCAATGCAAACAAACAAAAAACAATCAAATCTTTCCTCTTTATATTTTAGTGTAGCTATAACTTCTTCCGGCAACTTCGTCCACGAAAAATAGTTACTTTACACTAACTTAAAGCCGTTATTGGTCTTAGCTTAATTACCTGGTTGACCGAGCAGTGCTCGGTTCCTTTTTCCCACAAAAAAAAAAGGAACCAAAAGAAAAAAATCGAACCGGGGTACTCTAGTTTCGTTATCACCTCGTAAGTTGACAGCCTCACCTCTGAGCTATCATAACTTGACAGTTGTCGGCGAAATTTACTGTCGTATTGTATTGATATTTTATAAGTTTTTCAGTGCATGAAAACATGGTCAAAACGATGTTTTCTGAAAGTGAAACCTAGCTAGATCAATTTTTTGCCCCGAAACCCCCTACATTCAAAGTTTAATGGAAATCGTTGCAGCCGTTCCCAAGATCCAGATTATATAAATATATATATATATATATATATAAAAATTGCTCGTTTAAAGATATAAGATAGGCTTTCTCAATAAATGGGCTATCTACTGTAATAATCAAATCAGTGGCTCCTGAGATTAGCGGGTTCACAAGCAAACTGTTTTATAGACAAGTTTTCTACTTGTAATTCGTTTTACGTACTGTTCCTTGTATAGATAATTAATTTAAAAAAAAACCCTACGTTCTTCTATCAATTATCATCTAATAAACATTTAAAAGATATATTTTTATAACCAACCGAAATATTCGCAAAATGTATAGTTATTCTATAGATAGGACAAATTCACAGATTCATTATAGATTTATAAGAAAAGACAAGAAACGTTATCATTTCAGAAACCCGGCAAATCACATATATACAGTTATCACGCACACAGGTGCACATACATATGTGTGTGTATACAGGGTAATTGTGGAGAGAATATATAAAAAAAATTGCGCCAAGTGTGCCTTACTTGCAGTGTACACACGGAGCGAATGGTGGACTCTGGTCTGATGTTTTTTATTATTTTAACTCAAACTATACATAAATAATGTACCAAAATTCAAGGATAGCGCGGTATCAGCATAAATTATGCGACAATTCTTCTATAGACATATTTTGACAGATAAATAAAATTATAGTGTGAAAATGAAAATGGCCCTGGTAAAGCACTTATGAATGGCTAAGAATTTTACGACTGGTGTCCGTTTGTAATGTAGCAGCGTTTCTCCACTCGCTCATAGATGGCGCTACTCGCTAACAAATGCGAAGTTTGAGTACAAATACACGAGAACCTAAATCGCGCCAGAATAGTTTTCAAGCGCATTGCAGTATATATACAAGTTTCCAACTAGAACAGTTGGAGCCGCGGTTCCCCAGGCATGACACCCGCCTGGCTGGAAGATCTTCCCTTTGCTGGGGATGAGCATGATCACTCGCTCTCCCCACTGTAATTCCAAAAAACAGCTTTTACCTATATGCATACACATTTTGCATAGCAAACACGGGATTTAAACGGATTAGTAAAACCATGTTCTTCTCATTCAAAGTAACTTTCCTATAATTATGTAATTCTGGCGCAACACCCAACTAAATTAAAAAAACTAAATTTAACCCGATTTTGGTTCTAGTGTAATGATCATCAGCGTAGTTCCCGTTCCTGTGGGAGTACGGGGATAAAATATTGCCTATGATACTGGCTGATGATGAAGAAAAAAACAATCAAATCTTTCCACTTTATAGCATATACCCACGCCTGTATTCCCCGAAGGGGTAGCGACAGAGGGTAAGTCTATCGCCGCCTCAGGCACTATACATACGCCTTTGAATTATTACTTAGACATATGCAGGTTTCCTCACGACGTTTTCCTTCTCCGTAAAGCACATGGTGTGAAATCACTGTACATAAGTTTTTAGATAAACTCATAGGTACAGACCCTGGTGGGATTCGAACTTGCGTCGCATGCATAGCAGGCGACTGCTCTAACCCCGAGGCCACCACGGCTCTAAAGTAACTAACGTAACGCAGCTAACGTAATTTTTGCTATAAAAATAATAATAAACTTATACTATTAGTGTAGATTAGTTGCAACAAGCGATCCACATTATCGTGCGTGCGTACATAGCGGCGCCGTTCCGACCGGCCACAGTTGGCTGGCAGAGCGGTAAGTTCATCTTGTAATTGATAAATACCCCGCACGTGCGCCGGTCAACCAACCTGCCTCTACATCACCTGCCTACTCTAACTGTTTCCTTACAGACAAACCAACAGATTACACTATTTACTCTTTATATATCTAAACATCTAGAGTTTCTAGACTTTTAAGGTGCACTTTTTGTCACAGAGCGTCGGTTATGGTTTAAATAAATTTAAAAATATTTTTCGTTTATTTGATCATTTTGAGCCATTTTACTAAGCTAATAATACTGTTTCTTGTATATAATAATTCAGTTTTTATTCAATAAATATGTAAGCCACCAATAAAATCCGCGTGACAACTAGTACACAATATTTTACACAAAAATACGACTTATAAATTGAAATAAAAATAATTAATGCCTTCCCAGAAGGGTCTTTAAAGGGGTAGACATAGATACAACACCCATTGATGATTAATCGATATGACACATGGTGAGACAGTCGCAAGAACATATTGCTCGTACACACGAGATACGAAGAAGTATTGACAAAAATTAAAATGAATAGGCTAGGTTACCTTAATATTCCTATGTCTTAAGGAAATTTAAAGAATCTATACATTTTCTATACAGATAAATAAAACTGAAGTGTCTGTTTGTAATTCCAACATAACAGTTTTTCACTAAATGCATACGAAAGTATACACGGGACTAACATAAAAACACAAATTTTTAAGATTATCTCTGTCTGTCTGTCTGTTTGTACCGGGTAATCTCTGAAACGACTGGACCGATTTTAATGGGACTTTCACTGGCAAGTAGCTGATGTTTCAAGGAGTAACTTAGGCTACTTTTATATTTTTTTATATTAAGGTTCCGCGACATTAAGCATGAAACTAAACCTACATAAAAATACTGGTAAGCCGTGGTGGTCTAAAGGTTTGAGCAGTCGACTGCTACGCGAAGTGACACAAGATAGAATCCCAGCGGGGCCTGTACCAATGAGTTTTTCCAAAAACTTATAACAATTTCCACAATCAAAACAAAATGTCAAATACAGCATAAATCACAAGTACTAGAAATTTCCGTTAAAGCACACACGCAAACATCCCTCATGTGTGTGTGAAATAAAAAGCGTCGCGTGCGCACACCTCCGACGTACATAACAGATGACTGTACCCATCTCTTGCGCACACACAGTGGGTTATTTGTTGTTTCTGTTACTCTTATGTACTTAATTAAACTCTGTGCATTACCCGCTTGGCGGATACCTAATGTCCGTGATTGTATGTATGTGTGTAATCTTTGTACCTACTCATATGTGGACTTTTTACGTGTGCTAACTACTTGATGGCAATTTGAATGATTTTTTAAGAAGCCTTTGTTCTTTTACCGATTTTAAGAATCGTCGTGATATAGTTCCTATTTCCAAGACAGTAGTTGGATGGGTGACCGCCCGAGTTCCCTCCGTGCCTCAGAGAACACGTTAAGCTGTCGGTCCCGGTTGCCAATTTAACATCTTTGGCAATCGTTACAGGTCAGTCAGAGGCCTAAGAGAGTCTGACAACTGGTTTAACTCAGATTACCGATTGTCCTAGTAAAAGGGGTTGAGAAGGTCAGATGGCAGTCGCTTAGTATAACAATCAAGTGATCAGCCACATCGGGTTGAATCAAGTGCTGACTAACAATGTATGGGATAAGGCCACGGGGATGGATTGTAGTGATTTATCGTTTCGAGTAAAGTAAAATAATATTTAGTAACGCTTGATTATAGGTATTTCTTACTATGCTAGGCGTGACAATATGAATGTGAAAATCTAATCAAGAGCTAAGGAGAACGGAGCGTTTATATGAATGTGGGAAGAGGTTATATGTTAGAATAATAGGCAACGTGTGATCGGAAAGAATAAAAGAGGAAGAAGTAAGAAGTGACGGATGACAGAACGATGGTGAAGACGTGAAAGACGGACGACGAAAGACGTAAAGATTATTTATTATTTAAAGATGTGTTTATTTAAGTTGAAGTTATAGTAAGAAGACAAAGTAAAGAAGTCCAGTTCCATTCCATTCCTCGTTATATTTTATTCAATCCCACAACTTTGGGGGCTCGTCCGGGATATGTGAAAAATATTTCGAGTTTGATATGGAAAAAAATGACGATCGCAATTATAAAGATGGCGTTGTGAAACAAGAAAACGAACAAAGATTTACGATGTAAAGAAGTAACGAGGAATAATCATTATGATGAAGTTAACGGAGGAGCTGGTGCCTGTATTCAATGGAACAGATATCACACAGACAGCAGCACAATGGATTGAGGAGTTAGAAGAAAACGCTTTAATTTATGGATGGACGCCGCGACAGCAACTAATAGTTGGAGAGAGAGCGTTGGTCGGGAATGCAGCCTTATGGCTCCAAGCCCAACATCCTTTCAAGACGTGGAGTGCGCTAAAGGATGCTCTAGCTGAGGAATTTCCAGAGTATATAGACCCGAAGATTATTAGAAACATAATGACGATAAGGAGGAAGCAGCCAGATGAATCCTGTTTACAGTATATGTACATTATGAAGGCAATAGGAAGGCGAGGGGAGATACCGGAGAATGTCATTATTAAGTATATCATAGATGGCATAGTCAATGACGAAGCTTATACAAATTTATTACACGGTGCATGTACATATTTGGAGCTGAAGGAACGGTTCAAACTCCTTGATAAGGTTAGAGGAAAAACGAAGACGGTCGAGAAACTAATATGTAAGGAGGGATATTCGGAATGTAATGAGGTTCAGAGTATAATGCAGCAATACTACAGTCAGCGGATTCAAAGAATGAATAATATTGACAAGACCGATAAGAAGGATGCAATACTGACGTCAGAGGTGACATATGAGTTAGATTCCACAGTTGGCATTATTGACAGAAAATCCGACAGTATGACACATTCTAATATGGCGGATCAGAGCAATGACATGAGTGACGTGATTATGACAGCGGACGGTTGCGATGGCAACAACATCAACATAAAAGTCACAGATGAGAATGTAAACAAACAGCAGGAACCAATGATTACGTTGGAAGAAAATATGGATGGCGGAATTATTGAAGCTTGGAATATGATGAACAACAGTGATAGTTACAATAATGTGATGTGTAATGTTCTAAATAAGTTGTATTTGACTAATGAAGTAGAGATAGATCAGGAGTGTGTAGAAGGTGTGTTTCTGGTGATGAATTATGAGTGTGATAAGTTGAATGTAAGGGATGATGTTGTATGTTCAGAGTATGAAAGTTTAATGGGTAAAGTGAAGAAAAGAAATAGGAATTTAAGAGTGAGTTATGATTTCAAGAAAAGGAAGAAGAATATAAGTTGTTTATAGTTGTAAATACGGTGTACGTTGTAAAGTTATTATTCTTTAAGTTGTGAATTGTTGGAATGTCTGAGGACAGACATTATTTTCAGTGGGGCAGTGTGGGAAGAGGTTATATGTTAGAATAATAGGCAACGTGTGATCGGAAAGAATAAAAGAGGAAGAAGTAAGAAGTGACGGATGACAGAACGATGGTGAAGACGTGAAAGACGGACGACGAAAGACGTAAAGATTATTTATTATTTAAAGATGTGTTTATTTAAGTTGAAGTTATAGTAAGAAGACAAAGTAAAGAAGTCCAGTTCCATTCCATTCCTCGTTATATTTTATTCAATCCCACATGAATGAAATCTCGTCATATTTGTGAACAGGTGCTGCTTGTGGGTGCTGGTCATCTCAAGCTACGCATTTAGATATAAGTAGAACTACTAGACTTTTCTTTATGTTAATTTTTATCGACATTTGTGCACTGTGTCCATGAGCTTACATTTCTCAAGTGATTTATTTTGTTTTTTTTTTTAATTGTATAATATTTTTTAAAAGAGTAATTACTGAGTATCTTGCCAGGTTCTTCTCAGTAAAAGCAACCTTCCGAACCTGGCTGTAGCATGTATAATCCTGTAAATTGTGTCATTCTGACGATTTGAAAGTGCTTTGTAAGAAATCTAATCGAATAAAGATATTTTTGACTTTGACTTTGGCTAAATAGGTGAAATATTTTTGTATGGAAATGGAGACTTCGATCCACTATTTAAAAGTAAAAAAGATATAACCGCATAATTCTTCTCTTATTCAACGAAATTCAAAGTTCCAATGGAAGGTTCGCAAACGTTCCTACCACGGTTCTTATTCGTTCTATAATTACGTTCGATCGTAGTCAGCAAGAAAATTCTTTGATGCTTATGTAATTTATATATTCCATCTCTAATTTAAATTAATTGTTGAGTTTCTTGCCGCGTTCTTCTCAGCAAAAGCAACTGAACCCGGTGGTAACATTTATAATCCTTTATAATGTATTTTTTCTGGCCTTCTGACAATTTGAAAGTACTTTGCAAGAAGTGTAACCAAATAAAGATATTTTGAATTTGAATTTGAATTCAAGCAATTGTAAGGTACCAAAATGAAACGTCAAAGATTTGAAGGTCTAAAAAGGCCACTTTGGGAGAATCATAATATGGATCCGAATATGATTCATCATCAAAATGACAAAATGGTTACTTAGGTGCAATTCATATCATGATTCACGAATTATTACAATAATTGTAGATGTTAGTCCCTAACTTTTTATGATTCTGAGTGCCTAGTGCGAGTTTTTCACTGCCGCCGTCACAAGTCACCGTGTCAAAGTTAGCGCAGATTTATATGGGATCGGAACGGCGCCTCTGTCGGCCTAAAAATGACACTATTGTGAGCCCATACAAATCTGCGTTTAAGTCGACGCGGTGACTTGTGACAGCGATTTTAAGAAAACTCGCACTAGGCCCTCTGCTATTTGTCACAAAAGCAATTCATATTTTCTGGACCATTTAAAGAATCTTCATAGGAAAATGTCAAACAGGTGGATTGCGAAATATTAATCGTTCATGAATCATAATATGAATTGCACCTAAGTGACCATTTGTCTTTTCGATGTTGAATCATATACGGATCACATTATGATTCTGCCAAAGTGGCATTTTAGACCTGAGTTCGCTGTGATTAAGCCGATGGTGGTAAGATCCTAATGGCTTATAGTTCAATAGAAATACAATAATTATGTTCAAATATAACCTGGAGCCCTATCACACACGGTATTAATTCATTCGGCTAGCGACGGCCGTTACAAGTCGGCTGTACTTTCTTCGTCGCGCTCCGTCGCGTGCGGGGTTCCAAACTAGTGGTGTACCGATAATATCGATATTATGTAACCTGTGCTACTACTTTTAGTTTTGCAATTCAAGTTTTTACGAGCATTTTTACTGTTGGTTGTTTATGTAATTAGATGCTTGAGGAAAAGTTGTTAATTGATTCAAGTCGATCATTAATTATCGGAGTTTGCTGTTAAATAATAAATGCAAACCTACATTTATTATTTAAGAGTACCTGAAGAAGTATTTAACAAGTTTTTTATTAGTTAAAATGTATTTTTATACATAGTTTTTAGTTTACTAGCTAGCGTAAACAATCACATTGTGGCTATTAGTTTCATTAACGTTATTATTAGATGTTTTGCAACAATTTAATTCAATTCAAAGACTTAATTGCTGATTTTTTTGTTGAAGAAAATCTTTAAGCACAGAAAATACGCCCCTGTCTAAGGTAAAGTCACCATTTGCCACGCAGGCACTATAACGTACATTAGAATTTCCTCTCAGACAGATAATAAGCAGGTTTCCTCTCGCAGTTCATCTTCGCCGTATAGGTTTTTACACTCTGAAAAGTTCACTGGGTCAAGTTTTTTCTAAGCAGTTATGTTTAGTAGTCTCTGTTTCAAAAAAGTTCTGAACCTAATCACTTAGGAACGGTGCTTAAATACTTACCACCCGATTAGGAAACTAGCTTTCTGAGAAAAAGTGGAGAAACTCAGCTAAGTATTAATCAAAGAAAATGTATATTTCGTAACACAAAAATGCAGCATTATATAAAATTAATAGCTGTGCCCCGCGGTTTCACCCATGTAGATTTATTTTCATCCTTATTGTCGCGGAGCCCTAATATTTTTAATGAATAAAACTAAGCCTAAGTTACTCCTTGGCTACCTGCCAGTGAAAGTCCCGTTAAAATCGGCCCAGCCGTTTCAGAGATTACTCAGAACAAACAGACAGAGAAAAAAATTTAAACTTGTTTTTTTACTGTCAGTAGCGTGTATACTTTCATATGCATCTAGTGAAAAGCTGTTATTTTGGAATTACAAAAAGACACTTAAATTTTATTATCTGTATAGATATAAGGTTTTAAATAGATTGTTAATTTAAGTAGATTGCCTTTATCGATATCGCTTGCTATCCCTAGACGGCGTCCCATCCCTATCATCCTGGAACGGAAGTACAATAATTGTGCACCGTCTTCCCCACGGTAGGACTGGCAACTCTTACCGATACAATTTTATATCGTCTACCGGTTATACTGACATACGTTGTGGGGTGGGAAACGCTTGTCGTTAACAACTTATATTTCTTCTTAACATACAGCCGCGTTTTTGCATATTGAAAGTTACTATAATATCACGATAATATTTTCAGACTAATATTATAAAGAGGAAAGATTAATAAAAATAACTTAATTATATATACAAGGACTTACTTACTGCTTAAAACTAATTAAAGATAGAAAACTTGTCCCAAGTCGGTGTCTCTCGGGATCGTGCCAGGAAGGCTGGCAACAATGAATCAGCATTGCTATTCAACGTGGAATAGCAATGCTGATTCTCTGAGCGAGAAAAGCCCCACCTCTCTTACTACTTTACTGTATTCATTAATTCCATTCTTGGTCCAAGCGGTAGATTAGTGATTGTCATCAACGTGACAGACAGATTATGCTAAGTAGGGACCAATTCGGAACAACTATAATCTGTTACTGCGTAAGACTGCAGGCAGATGCTGGATGCGGCAAGCAGAAGACAGGGCGCTATGGCATTGGGGGAGGCCTATGTCCAACAGTGGACTAACAAGCTGATGATGGTGATGATTTTATTTTTCTTTATTAGGTTCACCAACAATTGTTTACACTACAGAGCTTAGATCTAGTAAAGTAGGTTTTTTTTAAATTATGTTAGTGTAACAATCAGTTATAGGCGAACACCGCATGTACTATAAAATAAATCAGTTAATTACACATTATAAAAAAAAAAGATAAACAAGGTAACTTAATAAAAATAATAATACATTGGACAAGTATTCGTATATTATGAATAGCTGTGACCCACGGTTTCACCCGCGTAGATTTTGTTTCATCCTTATTGTCGTGCATCCCTAATATTTTTAATAAATATAAGTAGCCTAAGTTACTCCTTGAAACATCAGCTACCTTCCAGTGAAAGTCCCGTTAAAATCCATCCAGATGTTTCAGAGATTACCCGGAAAGAACAGACAGACAGACAGAGAAAAAAATTAAATCTTGATTTTTTTTGTGTTAGGAGCGTGTATGCTTTCATATGCATTTAGTGAAAAGCTGTAATTTTGGAATTACAAACAGACACTTCAATTTTATTTATCTGTATAGATGTATAGATGATGATGATAATCTACTGATACGAATTTATTTTGTTTCTTTTTATAAGGTAGGTAATACAAATATCAAAATACATCAAAAAAATACAATATACAATACAAAAGTAAACAAATAATTCAAAACTAATATTATATTCTTATAACAAAGTAAAAAGTTTGAAAAGCTTTCTTTGGTCAATTATTTTTTTCTCGTGTAAAAATACAGAGTGTTTATTTTCATACGGTACCATTATTATAATGGCCGCTATATTTCTGCGAAACTAGTAAAATCACATAAAAACCTATCTAGTTCAGATGTAGCTCTCCGGCGCGTGCGGCTTTGTTCACAGTACTGAGGCACTCAAACTTTAAGCCTCGATTTGTTTAAGTAGGACTCTTATACTTTTTTTATTAAACTTCTCTTCATATGTATGAAGAGAAGTTGGTATGTATGTACATATGCTCACGTCTGTATTCCCCGAAGAAGTAGGCAGAGTGTGTTGTAATAACAACACCCACATTTCACCGAAGATGATTAAGTGCCAACGTGACAGATGTCTATCGTCGTCTCAGTCACTATACGTATGTCATTGAATTACGTAGGTATCAGATATATGCAGGTTTCCTCACGATGCTTTCCTTCACCGTAAAGTACGTGGTGTGAAATCACTGCACATACGCTTTTAGAAACTCTTATTGCTTTCGAACTTGCGTCGCTTGCGTAACAGAAGATTGATTGACAGGTCTGCTTGCGAAGCATACTTTTTTGAATTTTTCCTGATAGCATCAGCTTTCTGCTAGTAAAATTCTCGTTAAAATCGGTCCAGCCGTTTCGGAGCTTAGCGGGATCAAACAGATAGACAGACAGAAGTGATTTTTTTTATGTGAGTACCGTATATTATATACTTATCATATGCATTTAGTGAAATGCTGTTAATTTTGAATTACAAACAGACACATATTTACAATTTGATTTATCTGTATGGATAAATATTTATTGCGGTAACACTAAGAAATGCGACTTAACTTTGAGATCCACAGTCAACCAAAAGTCAGTTACGACAACTGGCCGTTACAGTTTATCCATCAGCGCTGTCTTCCGGTCGACAGAGACGGCTATACACAACCTGCCGTGTGTCGGAGGGAGACGACACATCCACCTGTCTCGGGTGCCATCACTTTTTATTCTATTTTACTTTTTTTTATATTAATCTACTTGTAATGGTGCAATACTGTTGTTACAGGCTTTTGAGGAAATGGTTTTAGGGTTATACTTCATTATTTAAAAGAACTATACTTCT
Source organism: Watsonalla cultraria (assembly GCA_964035505.1). Classification (NCBI taxonomy): domain Eukaryota; kingdom Metazoa; phylum Arthropoda; class Insecta; order Lepidoptera; family Drepanidae; genus Watsonalla; species Watsonalla cultraria. The sequence goes on along the minus strand of OZ037734.1, from coordinate 6,745,820 downwards.
AACTAATCTATGCATCTATATCTATACAGATAAATAAAATTGAAGTGTCTGTTTGTAATTCCAAAATAACAGCTTTTTACTAAATGCATATGCAAGTATACACGCTACTGACACTAAAAAACCAAGTTTAAAAAAAATTCTCTGTCTGTCTGTCTGTCTGTTTGTTCCGGGTAATCTCTGAAACGGCTGGACGGATTTTAACGGGACTTTCACTGGTAGGTAGCTGATGTTTCAAGGAGTAACTTAGGCTACTTTTATTTATCAAAAATATTAGGGTTTCCTTGACAATAACGAAGAAACTAAATCTACGCGGGTGAAACCGCGGGGCACAGCTAGTACTTAAATAAATTGAAGTGTCTTTTAGTAATTCCAAAGAAACAGCTTTTCACTAAAAGCATATACCTAAAAGTGAATACGGTACGAAAATAGATAAAAATATATTAATTTTTATCTGCATCTGTCCGTCTATACCTCAATCTCTGAAACTGCTGGACCGATTTCAAAGGGACTATCACTGGCAGATAGCGTTATAACCTAAATTTTCCTATGAAAATTGGTAAATTTATGATTGAGTGACAGTTTTAATATAAATTCAAAACAAATAATAAACTTGTCCCAACTCAGTGTTGAGATCGTACTAAGAAGGCTGGCAGCATTGCCACGTTGAATAGCAATGCTGATTCTCTGAGTGAGAACAACCCAAGCTCTCTTGTCACGAGAGGCTTCTACCAGACGACGTACAAGCTTTTTGAAAAGTGGATGAGCATCCGGACCCTTGAGTTTCGAATTTATATAACTATGAATACGGCCCTCCGCAAATCAAATCACTGGCACATTCATATATACATGTTCACGCCTGTATTCTCCGAAGCAATAATACATATGTCTTTGAATGACTTCTCAGATATATGCAGGTTTCCTCACGATGTTTTCCTTCACCGTAAAGCACGTGGTGTGAAATCACTGCACATAAGTTTTTAGTAAAACTACAGGCCCCGATGGGATTCGAACTTGCGTAGCAGGCGACTGCTCAAGCCCCGAGGTCACCACGACTCTTTTTACTTCCTAAAGATAAAGTCAAAGTCAAAAATATCGTTATTTGATTTGACTTTTTACAAAGTATTTTTAAATCGTCAGAATATATTATACAGGAATAGCTGTGCCCCGCGGTTTCACCCGCGTAGATTTAGTTTCATCCTTATGGTCGCGGAAACCTTATATGTTTAATAAATAAAAGGTAGCCTATGTCCTTTCTCAGGGTCTAAAGATTGTCTGTGCCAAATTTTATCAAAATCGGCTGAGAGGTTTAAGCGGGAAAGCGTAACAGACAGACAGAGTTTCGCATTTATAATATTAAGTAGGGATATATACATGGTACCGCCAGGATCAGAAGGTTGCTATTAAACAAACAAACAAATAAATTAAATAATTTTAATTTATTTTTCTTACTTTTATTCCAAGAACTTTTCGCTAGATAACATTATGTAATTGAAGGTAAGAACTGTAAACTTTCGTAAGTTATTGAAAACGGCCGCTAATTAATTTTATGTGTATAGATTTGCTGTGCCATGTAGAATTACAGTAGATATCATTTTATGCTAATTATTTTTTTAATTATACGTAAGTGCGCATAAGCTACTCCAAGTAACATTTTCTATCTACCAGTGAAGTCCCGTTAAAATCGATCCAGCCGTTTCGGAGATTAACCGGAACACACAGACAGATAGATGGGTTTTCTATGTCAGTATATGTATCAATACTAATATTGTAAAGCGGAAAGTTTTGTATCGATCTCAAAAAGAAGCAAAACGAATTGGCTCAGAAAGAACTGGACCGATTTTAAAAATTCTTTCACCATTTGGATGCTACATTATCACTTATTAAAATAGGCTATATTTTACCTCCGTACTACTACGTAAGGGAACGGGAACTACGTGGGTGAATCCGTGGGACGTCCGTTAGAATTTTCATATGCATTTAGTGAAAAGTTGTTAGTTTGACAAACAGACACTTCTCACATCTGTATATATACACGTATAGATGATTATGAACTTACCAACCGTTATCTATACAGATAAATAAAATTGAAGTGTCTGTTTGTAATTCCAAAATAATAGCTATTAACTAAATGCGTATGAAAGTATACACGCTACTGACACAAAAAAAACAAGTTTTGAAATTTTTCTCAGTCTGTCTGTCCGTCTGTCTGTCTGTCTGTTTGTTCCGGGTAATTTCTGAAACGGCTGGACCGATTTAAACGGGACTTTCACTGGCGGGGAGCTGATGATTCAAGGAGTAACTTAGGCAAAATTTATTTATTAAAAAAATCTATGTGTGTGAAACCGCGGGGCACAGCTAGTTACTTATATTTAAGCTATTGCTAAGCTAGTACGGAACACCCAAGACGCAGCTATGAACCCACTTGCCAGTTTTTTTGTTGGTTAATAAATTTGGCAATATTCTTAAAAGTTGGTAAGTTTCTGTTAGTTGAGTAATGAGGTACTTTGTACTAATATTTTCGTAATTGGCGTTAGTTCTGTTAGTTAACCGACTTTGTGAAAGAGAGTTGTGTGTCTGGCAGTTCCATTCAATGGAAATTAATTGGATTATTTACCTCATTCTATTAGTTTTCTAACGATGGCAGTGCTGTTTTGCACCCGCGTACAGTTATTTTCATGGGGGAAACGCGGAACCCTTATCCTTTTTTCTTCAAAAAAAAAGTAGCCTAAGTTACTCCTTGTAACATACACTATCTGCCAGTGAACGTCCCGTTAAAATCGATCTAGCCGTTTCAGAGATTACCCGGAACAAACAGACAGACAGAGAAATATTTTAAATTTGGTTTTTAGTGTCAGTAGCGTGTATACTTTCATATGCATTTAGTGAAAAGCTGTTATTCTGGAATTACAAACAGACACTTTTAGTTATCTGTATAGCGTATAGATGTATAGATAAGTCAGTCAGCCTGTCAGGACTATGTAATTCACAATTATGTAAAGAAATACGGTTGTTAAGAAAAGATTTAGTGCGCGTTGATGTCTATTGAAGAGACTATGCCCTGGGGCCTTACCATGAGCTCTTATTGCCATGATAGTTTCACTCATTTATGAGACAGATGTATGTGACGTGTATACATCTGTCACTGTCGCACAACTGAATTATCATTGCAATAAGAGCTCATGGTTGGGCCCCTGTTTACTGCATTTTAACAACTTCATTCTGTTATGGCTGTTAAGAGCCGTGGCCGTGGGGTTTGACCGGTCGCCTCCTACGCTAGCGACGTAAGTTCGAATTCCAGCGGGGCCAATGAGTTTTTCTAAAAACTTATGTGCCGTGATTTCACACCACGTGCTTTACGGTGAAACCATCGTGAGGAAGCCTGCATATGTCTGAGAAGAAATGCGAAGACGTATGTATAGTGCCTGAGACGGATAGACTCACCATCCGTCATGACACTTAATCATCTTGTGTGAATAGTTATGTTATTACAACACTGCCTACCCCTTCGGGGAATACAGACGTGAGCATATGACTTTTAGGTAACAAATAAAAAATGTCATCATTGTGGTAAAATATTTTTAATTGTCTCTTAAAACAGTTTACCTAATAATGTATGTATGCATATATATGAGTTTCTTGCCGGGTCTTCTCAGAAGGCTCGTTTCCGAACCGGTGGTAAATTCCTCGACATTCATAAGTGCCTTACCAGGGCCTAAACTGAATAAATCAGTTTCATATAAATCTTAGGAAATATTGCTCTGATATGATTTTTTTTCAGTGATAGATAAATTATTTAAAATTATAGGTTTTAGTCTACATATTATTAAATTTAGGTCAGTCGCGGGTTAAAGTTAACATTACAGACAGAAGCTATTTCTCAAATAATTACAGAAAAGTTTAATCCATATATTTGTCTTAAATTAGTATTTTATTAAGAGTTTGAGTATAAAAAGTATAAATAGTAAATTTACTACAAGAATCCCAGATGAAAAAGTCTTTGTAGTTTTTGTCGACGATAGTACCTCCGGGCGCAAATTGTCGTATTGTTTCAACTAGCAGTCACTAATTATTGTTTCTACCTACTTAACTTAACACTGACTAATTAATATGATACTTACAAGTTATTTTGCGTATAAAACTTGAGGCAATCCGACACGACCGGAGAGAGATCAGAGGCACGGGGGTGGAAACACCGCCTTCTTCCAAACTCTAGGGTATTTATTGTAAATTTCTTGACAGAAAAACCCAATATCTTTTGGACCCGGTCCGAGAATCGAACCTCGTGATCGGCAGTACGTATGTATAGTGCCTGAGACGGCGATACACTCACCCTCCGTTACATTGGCATTTAATCATATTCGGTGAAGTGTGGGTGTTATTATTACGACACCTCTGCTTACCCCTTTGGGGAGCCTTCTGAGATGGCGTGAGCATATTTTTATTTTTCATAAATATTTTTTTGTTAATGCCGGTTTAGTGATTCTTTTCTTTATAATGTAGTCAATTCGCGAATAACAACCTTGGTCTTATAAGGCAAGCGGTTATATGCTGTGGTACCCGCTTACCGCCATCGTAGGATTAAAAACTATTTCCTATTTCACTTTATATAAAAATTCATACAAGTCCCATCACGACTTATTCATTTTGAGTCTGTAACTGTCTATATGTAAAGCGCATAAAAATGCGCAGAATCCTAACTACTTTCGCTGCGCGCTCTTAATTCGTGACGGGTCCCCTAACTCTTGAAACTTACCTCATAAAGTACATCGTATACTGAAAGTAGCAGGTATAAGCTAACTAAATCTAAACCCCAACAGGAATCAATTAAAAATCGTCAACCGTCAAGAATCACGAAAATTCCTAATGATTCTTATCCGCCTTCACATATTGAAGGTATATAAGGATATATGCCGCTTTACAACGCTTGTGTGTGTAAACTACATGGAAGGTTTTAACCGACTGCGCGGGAGTGGATGTAGTTCCACTCAACCGCATTTGTACTCCGTTCGTCGGGCAGAGCGGACGCCGTAACGCGCTCTGAAAACATAAATCAAGTGTCGGTGTGAGCCGTGAAAAACATCAAGTGTTGTACTAGAAAGTTGAAGTTACATTTAGTATCATAGATATTTTCCTATTACGTGATAGCACCGTCCGATTTTCTGCTCGAGGTATGTAATACACAGTTTTTTGGTGATACTTTATTTTTACTTTGTTAGACGTTATGAAAGTTGTGAATTGACTGTGTCGCTTGTTTTATAAGCGGAACGCTTTAGATAATTTTCAGTTTAGTTTTCTAATGTAATACTCGGAATAGACGCGGTGATTTTTGCAACCATTATTATAGCGAAGCATGGATTATGTAGGTAAAAACATATTAAATTAGTTGTGCCCCGCGGTTTCACCCACGTAGACTTAGATTCATTCTGCTTTTTTAAAATAAAACAAACTTAAAACACTTCTTGAAACATCAGCTATCTGCCAGTGAAAGTCCCGATAAAATCGGTGTAGCCGTTTACGCGTGATGCCGTGTCCAAGGGAAATGGGGATTCATTTTTATATATAAGATTTGGGTGTTATAATTGAAAATATCTACCATAAATTGTTATAGTTCTTAATAAAAGCCGCCATATCCTAGTTACCAATTGATATTGAAAAAGATTTCAGTTTAGGCCCTGGTAAGGCACTTATGAATGTCGATATTATCACCGGGACACTAGCCTTTTGGGAAAAACCGGCAAGAAACTCAGCCAGGCATCTTGTAAATACATAATTTCAATAAGAATATTTTATGTTGATCGTAATTGCAGACAAGAAGGTACATCAATATAGCTTAAATTAATTTGTTGCTGTGAAAAAAAACTCATCATCTCTTAGATTCGATTGGAAAAATAACGCTTCAGTTTAGAAAGTAAAAATGAACAAAAATAATATTAAATTCAACTCCTAGGTTTCAAAAGTTAGCACGAGATAGAGATGGGATTAGTTACAAGAATAAAAAATTGTAAAACTAATCAATTTAGCGCGATGGTCGGTTAAGTTATTATTTTTATTGTTATTTTGAAGTACTGTGCTACAATACACTAGATTTCTAGACTGTCTAAACATTCTAAATTCTTAAAATTTATTAGTTAAAATACGAACACGAGGTGGGAGTCGAACCCACGTCCACTGCAAACCGTGCAGTTCTTCCAACTATAATAGAGTAATCTATAATTTTAATGTCCATATGAAATTCAAATTCCTGACTGACATATATCAACGCACAGTCTAAACTGCTTATCCTAGACTCATGACATTTGGAGAGTGTATTGTTGGTGAGGCTTAAGTTATATTAAGAATGGTTTGTTTTGGAATTTCACCCTTAAAGAGGTTAAGTTAAAGCAACGTTTGTATGTGATATTAGCAAAATTTTATCGGGATGTTAACCGTGGTCCCACTTTCATTGACCCACGGTGGGCCCACGGTTAATATTTTTACCCGTAGACCCACTGCTCTACTTTTAATTTATCCTTTGAAACTATCCGTTCTATCATGCCTGTACAGGGATCTAAGTTATATGTATCTAAACTAAATATGCAATAAATCTGTTCGGTACAGATTACAGGTCTCTGTCATAAATTCTGTCGCTTTTAAAAAGATGGTAAAGTTACAATAGCAAGCGACTGCTCAAACATCGTGAGGAAGCACGAATATGTCTGAGAAGTAATTCAAAGACGTATAGTGCCTGAGACGGCAATAGAATCACCATCACGTTGGCACTTAATCACCAAAAATGGTTGATGTTGTTACGACACCTCTGCCTACCCTTTCGGGGAATACAGGTGTGAGCATTGGTCTATATGTATGTAAATATTATTTTTCCTAACGAATTCCACTATTACTCTAATCTCTCTTACATACACATAGAAAATATGAATACTTTCATAATTTAATCCCAAAACAAGTAAAGTTCGGTCTGTAAGTAATGCATTTTTGGACTATTTATTCGAATTGACAACAAATACTAGGGCACCAGAATTCAAAGCAGGTGATTTTCAAAGTCATGTTAGAGCCAATTTCCCTTGCAATAAAAGTACTAGGTTGTCAGATCCTTTAAGATGTACTTTTAATAAACAAAATTGGACTGTATGTACGTATTAAACAAAAGTACAAGAGCGCCAGACTTTAATGGAGGTAATTTCCACCTTGAAACAAGATTTCCATATTTTAATACTAGCTGTGCCTCGCGGTTTCACCCGCGTAGATTCAGTTTCAACCTTATTGTTGCGGAACCCTAATATTTTGATAAATATAAGTAGCCTAAGTTACTCCTTGAAACATCAGCTACCTACCAGTGAAAGTCCCGTTAAAATCCGTCCAGCCGTTTCGGAGATTACCCGGAACAAACAGACAGACAGAGAAAAATTTTAAACCTTGGTTTTTAGTGTCAGTAGCGTGTATACTTTCATATGCATTTAGTGAAAAGCTGTTATTTCGGAATTACAAACAGACACTTCAATTTTATTTATCTGTATAGATTATAAATTTATAAACTGTATATAGACCTATTATTTAATATCGGTTCATATAGTAACACTAATACAATGATATACTAAATAACGATATAAATTGTTTCTGTGACTTTACTAAAATATCGTTTTGATATTCGTTAGTAGTTCATTTAGATTTTTTATATTCGGTACTAGCGGACGTCACGCGGTTTCACCCGCGTAGTTTCCGTTCCCGTGAAAGTATAGAGATAAAATTAGCAAATTATAATCAGTGATAATTTAGCATTCAAATGGTGAAAGAATTCTTAAAATCGGTTCAGGGGCCCAACAATGAGCTCTTATTGCCATGATAGTTTCACTCATTTATGAGACAGATGTATGTGACGTGTATACATCTGAATTATCACTGCAATAAGAGCTCATGGTTGGGCCCCAGTACTTCTTGAGCCAATTCGTTACTAACATATATACAAACCTCTTTATTATATTTGTATAAATTCTCCGTTTTAGTCATGCACTTCTTAGCTACAAAAATAACGGCTTGCTTTTTATTTGTATGAGACTGGTTCAAGACGTTCTTATAACGTTGCCAGATTGAATAAGCTTAGCTTATTTACTTAAAGAAAAAACAAGGTTTGCAATTGAGGTAGTGGGGAATTGGAACCATTTTTAAATTTATTGTATTGGTTTTATGGGAATAAAGTATCACATTTTAAAATATCTTTATTTAATTTGACTTTTCACCAAGTACTTTCAAATCGTCAGAACGACCCGATTACACAGGATTATACATGCTACCGCCAGGTTCGGAAGGTTGCTTTTACTGAGAAGAACCTGGCCTGATACTTAATAATAACTTTTCAAAAATACTAATCATTTTTTATAATTATAAATTAAATCACATGAGAAATATAAGCTCATTGACGCAGTTCCAATGCACGAATGTCGAATAAATAAGTCTAGATATATATATATATTTGTTGTCAGTCTGTCCTTTAGTAAAACATTGAATTGTCACATGCCGAGAAACAGACGCTATCTATTACATAAAAGCTCAAAACACACGGGTGATAAAATGTTTTTATCTAATCGTTCAAGTGTGGGAGCCATTGTGCCGCGGGTCTAGGTTATGTCGGCTTTGTCCGTCGTTCCCAAGCCGTCGGCGAGCGGATGGAAGCGTAACTCGCTAAATATTTTAATATTATCACATATATACCTATGTTTTAAAGTTCATCACATCTGTACATCTATACAGATTAATAAAATTGTACGAGTAGTATCTGTTTGTAATTTCAAAATAACAGATTTTAACTAAATGCATAATTATGAAAGTGTTTTACAATAAAAAAAACTATTTTTCAAATTGTTCTCTGTCTGTCTATTTGCTACGGCTAATCTCAGAAACGGCTGGACCGATTTTTTTGGGAGTTTCACTGTCAGGTAGCTAATGTTATAAGGAGTAACTGACCTTTTTGAAAAAAGCAGCTTGTTTATACATAAATACATTTCAAAGGCCTGACTGACTGATATATCAACGCACACCGCTGTTCCTTGATACCAGTAAATCTTCGAGTTCTTTTAAGTTGTAGGATAAAAGGTTTTCTAAAACTTTACCCCCAAACATCATCTCCCTGGCCTTATCCCATACATTGTTGGGGTCGGCACTTGATTCAACCCGATGTGCCATCTGACCTTCGCAACCCCATTTTAGGAGGAAAATCTGTGATCTGGGTTAAACCAGTTGTCAGATTATTTTAGGCCTCCGACTGACCTGTAACGATTGCCAAAGATGTTAAATTGGCAACCGGGACCGACGGCTTAACGTGCTCTCCGAGGCACGGAGGGAACTCGGGCGGTCACCTCACCTATCCAACTACTGGCTAGGCGTATGGTTGGTTAACTTCGCTGGTCGAATGATATGCGCAATAGCAACTGTGCCACGAGCTCCTCCCTTTATCCCCTTAAACTTTACCCCCAAACAGGAGCTAAAATTATTTATTATGTTTATTCAAATGCCGACGGGATTATGATTTTCACCGAGTTAATTAAATTTACGAAGTTATAACTATCACACTTCAAAGCCTGTAAAGATGATTATTTTTGAAGATTACTTACCTCTTTACTTTTATACTAAATTTACAATTCAAAATTAATCTATACAGATAAATAAGATAATTCCAATATGCTCACACTTCTTTCTAGTCCCCGAATGTGTACTAATAATACATTCACATTTCACCAATTATGTTTAAGTCCCATGATATTACATATATATAGGGGGCGAGCCTGTATTGCCATTAACCAATCACTAATCTGGATTAGTGCCAGGTTAGTGCTACTGGGAAATTACAGAAACCGCTTTAGCCGACTAGGGGATTGATCCCAGAGTTTCGTGTCCGAGCGAGACAGTATTATACCGGAATGTAGCCGTAAAATATGCACATCTATCTATGAAGCTTGCATTTGGTCAATCGCCGCAGTGACAGCACCTTTCGATTAGTTTTTGTTCGTTGAAAAAACGAAGTAAGAACGACAATAGCGCCGGCACTTTCTAAATTTAGCCTGTGGCTACTGTAGGGATAGCCGTCGCCAATATCTGTTTATTGAACAACGATATAAATAGAACTACTAGACTTTTCTTTATGTTAATTTTTATCGACATTTGTACATTGGAACTGTGTCCATGGGCTTACATTTCTCAAATGATTTATTTTGTGTTTTTTTTTTTAATTGTATAATATTTTTGAAAAGAGTAATTACTGAGTTTCTTGCCAGGTTCTTCTCAGTAAAAGCAACCTTCCGAACCTGGCGGTAGCATGTATAATCCTGTAAATTGTGTCATTCTGACGATTTGAAAGTGCTTTGTATAAAGTCTAATCGAATAAAGATATTTTTGACTTTGACTTTGACTAACGCTACATCGAAACTTACTGTGATAACGTCTTGACTGTCTGCTATTTATTTTCTACTGGTAATCTCCGAGACGGTTCGACCGATTTTAACGGGACATTCATTGGCGAGTAGCTGATGTTTCAAGGAGTAACTTAGGATTCTTTTATTTATAAAAAAACTAGCTGTGCCCCGCGGTTTCGTTTCATGCTTTATTTCGCGAAACCCTATTATTATTTCTAAATAAAATTTGCCTAAGTCACTCCTTGAAACATTAGCTATGTGCAAGTGAAAGTCCCGTTAAAATCGATCCAGCTATTCACGAGTGATGGCGTGACTAAGGGAAATTGGGATTAATTTTTATATATTAAGATAGATATTAGCGTTCCGTGAAATGATGTGATAAAGCTGGTTTTAAAATAGTTTCTTCTGACATAAACCAATAAGGAACTAAAAAACCGTCTAAGTGAATATTTTTATGTTGGCGTAGGTTTCGGTCATTGGTTTGTTGGTCAACAGAGCGGTAGGCAGGCACGAATGATCCACCAAACTCTCTGGTCTGGTGCCCCACGTGGGTACATGCTCCAGTGAAGCATACAGGATGTCTGCCCAACCATTCGAACAATATACAGCGTGTTCGGCTCAACCGTAAACGTTGTATTACGTTTTTTATACAAAGACACACACACAGTTCACCTGATAGTAAGTTTCATTGGATTTTAATATTATAAAGAGGAAAGATTTGTGTGTATGTATGTTTGTAACCAATTGGCTCAAAAAGTACTGTACCGATTTAAAAAATTCTTTCACCATTTGAATGCTACATTATCACTGATTAATAAAGGCTATATTTTATCTCCGTACTCCCACGGGACCGGGAACTACGTAGGTGAAACCGCGTGACGTTCGCTAGTTATTCATATCTTTTAAGGTACTCTTCTCCTGGTATAAATGTTAGGTTATAATACGGAGATATCGTTGAAAAAAATGGAAGCTACCTCTTTAAACTTCTGACGCCCTAGTACTTTAGATAGATCAGGGGACGAGTGGAGACCTCTAACATTTAAAGGCACTGGGTGCGAATTTCAGAGGTGTGTTTACTGAGAAGAATACACTTTTTTACCCATATATTTCTAGTATTCATTCTAGCATTCGTCTCTGTCAGCTAATCTCAAAAAACCACAAAACTGCCGACAAAAAAAAAACATTTTTTTTCATATTTTTTTTTTCAGTACTGATCGTATATTTTTCAGTATAGTAGGTACCTTGGTAGTGATCGAAGTGGTCGAGTGCCTCCACGTGGAGTATGCTCCACTGAACCATACGCAGGACGTCTGTTTGTTTGTTTCGCACAGTGGCTGCGCACCACTCGAATGCAACTGGCCATGCCCACAACATTGTGGAAGCTCAACTATATCTATAATATCCCAACTCATTGACACTTTGATGGCTATGCTAGTTCTAGTCGAAACAATGAATATTTATACCTGCTGTCAATTCAAATTCAAATTCATAAATATCTTTATTTGATTAGACTTTTAACACATCGTCAGAACGACACGATTACACATTATTATACATGCTACCGTCAGGTTCGGAAGGTTGCTTTTACAGATAAGAACCTGGCAAGACACTCAGTAATTACTCTTTTCAAAAATATGATACATATTAAAAAAAAAACAAAATAAATCACTTGAGAAATGAAAGCCCATGGACACAGTGGCAATGCACAATTGTTGATAAAAATTAACATATAGAAAAGTCTAGTAGTTCTATTTATATCTAAATGCGTAGCTTGAGATGACCAGCCCCAACAAGCAGCACCTGTTCACAAGTATGACGAGAATGCCAGCCATCGCCCTCCTCAACCATTATAGAGGGAAGTGTCAAAATCACGTTTGATTTTGTACGATGATTTACTTATATTATTTCGATGAAATGTACATGATTCCTGGCTGAGTTTCTTGCCGGTTCTTCTCAGATGGCTAGGTTCCGAACCAGTGGTCAATTCGCGACATTCATAAGTGCCTTACCAGGGCCTGAAATGAACAAATATTTTTCATTTTCACAATGATTATAAAGAAAAACCGGCGGGGCCTGTACCAATGAGTTTTTCAAAAAAACTTATATACATCTATTTCATACCACGTGCTTCAAAACATCGTGAGAAATAGCACTCGTAACCGAAGGAAGTGTATGAAGAGATGCATGAATGTGGATGAAGCACAAGAAGTATGTAAGGATCGTAGCATGTGGCGAACGGTGGTCTCTGCCTACCCCCATGGGATATAGGCGTGAGCTATAAATAGAACTACTAGACTTTTCTTTATGTTAATTTTTATCGACATTTGTACATTGGAACTGTGTCCATGGGCTTACATTTCTCAAATGATTTATTTTGTTTTTTTTTTAAATTGTATAATATTTTTAAATGAGTAATTAGTGAGTTTCTTGCCAGGTTCTTCTCAGTAAAAGCAACCTTCCGAACCTGGCGGTAGCATGTATAATCCTGTAAATTGTGTCATTCTGACGATTTGAAAGTACTTTGTATAAAGTCTAATCGAATAAAGATATTTTTGACTTTTGACTTTTGAGCGTATGTATAATGGTATCCTAAGTTAAACTAATAATAACCTTGTTAGGCCACAGCAGCGAGGCACTATTAGAACTTTAAAAGTATTTTGCTAACTTAATTTTATTTCTCCTTTCTCTTCTAGGAATTTTAACCTCGAGATAAATAATTTCAGACAGCCGTTTATAAAATGTCGTAACTGTTAGCACAAATAAAAAAATATAATTTATTAATTTTATTTAAGAACTAGCTGTGCCCTGCCGTTTTACCCGCATTAATTTAGTTTTATTCTCGCGGAACCCAAAATGTTTTTTTAAATAAAAGTAGCCTAAGTTACTCCTTGAAACATCAGCTACCTACCAGTGAAAGTTCCGTTAAAATCCGTCCAGCCTTTTCAGAGATTACCCGGAACAAACAGACAGAGGACAGACAGAGAAAATTGTAAAACTTGGTTTTTAGGTGTCAGTAGCGTGTATACTTTCATATGAATTTAGTGAAAAGCTGTAATTTTGGAATTACAGACAAACACTTCAATTTTATTTATCTGTATAGATATAGATTACGGTATTATCGTTTCAAATATTTTAAGTAATCGTTATGCGACTCCGAATCCGATTATAATAGTATCGAATAAATCGTGATTACAGTATGAAGTAACAATTAAACGGTGCATTACCAAATTGCAGCTTAATTCCTTTTAAATAGAGGCGAAAGTCGTGTATCACGAGTCATTCACAGTAATTAAGATATCCATGAGTGTTTGTTCTTCGAAGATGGGAAATCACTATTTTAATTCAAGTTTAATTTGACATTATTTTCTTAGTGTTACTAATTTTTAATTACTTTATATGAAGGATCTAATTATGGCGTCTAATTGATATCTATTATTATCTATACATCTATACAGATAAATAACATTGAAGTGTCTGTTTGTAATTCCAAAATAACAGCTTTTCACTAAATGCATATGAAAGTATACAAAGTACCTACTGACACAGACCAATTTAAAAAGAATTCTCTGTCTGTCTGTCTGTTTGTTCCAGCTAATCTCTCAAACTGCTGGATGGATTTTAACGGGACTTTCACTGGTAGGTAGCTGATGTTTCAAGGAGTAACTTAGGCTACTTTTCAAGAATATTAGGGTTCCGCGACAATAAGGATGAAACTAAATCTACGCGGGTGAAACCGCGGCGCACAGCTATTAATATTAATATATGTAGCAAATACATCCATACAGACACATGGTAAACACAAATGCTCATCACATTGAATGTACTTAGATCGAACCCACAACAACTAGTGTAGCAGATAGGTACTAACAACTAGACCAACGGAGCCAATTAAAAACAAATCTTAGGGTTTCACCATTTCAGGGCGTGTTACGCAAAAGACCTAAGGTTGCTCGGCCTCGTTATCGATGGAAAAAAATCGACCTCCGTTTTTGTCGATAACTGGGGATGTGCCCCGATGGCCATATTTTTTGTAATCATTTATTTAAAGGTATATTTAACTCAATTAATTCGGAGTAGGACGCGACCTTAACTTTATTTTATAATGAGATCATATTTTTATTAAATATCCGATATTTATGTTTACGTTTCATAAATGTTAAAATCTATACAGATGAATAAAATTGAAGTGTCTGTTTGTAATTTTAAACTAACAGCTTTTCACTAAATGTATATGAAAGTATAATATTATGGCGCTCACATGAATATCCAATCTAAACCAAAACTCATAAAAAAAGTTACTCCTCGTAACATCGGCTATCTGCTAGTGAAAGTTCCGTTAAAATCGGTCCACCGGGTTTCAGAGATTACAAACAGACAGACAGACAGATACACAGTCAGACAGAGGATTTTTTTATGAGTATCGTATATTCCTTCATATGAATTTTGTGAGAAGAATTGGTTATTACAAACAGACTTTTCAATTTTATTTATCTGTATAGATGTATAGACAATGTAAAGTGCCCACACAACTCTTTGTATTAGACATCAACGCGCTCTAGAAGTCTTTTAGAAGTTTAAGCTGTCATAATTATACAAAAACTAGTAGACTCGTTGTTCTTCGTATCAAATTTTTCCTTAATTAATCACTAGCGACCCGCCGTCACTTCGCTTCGAGACGGGTTCTTAGGGTTCAGCCTGCGTTTGCAATGTAAGCGGATTTTTTTTATTATTTACGACATCACATTAGAAACCTCAAAAATAACAGTATTTCTCCACAGTTTAATGGATGTTATTACACAAATAAACCTTCCTCTTCAATCACTCTATCTATTAAAAAAACCGCACCAAAATCCGTTGCGTAGTTTTAAAGATTTATGCATACATAGGGACAGAAAAAGCGACTTGGTTTTATACTATGTAGTGATTAATGTTTTTCACAGTTTAAGCCTTCTCTGAACTTTCATAAACACATCAAGATCAAAATTACCCAAATCGATCCAGCAATTCTCAAGTTTTAGCGAAACTAACGAACAGCAATACATTTTTATATAATTCTACCTGTGCCCCGCGGTTTCACCCGCGTAGATTTAGTTACATTCTTATTGTCGCGGAACCCTTATATTTTTAATAAATAAAAGTATCCTAAGTTACTCCTTGAAACATCAGCTACCTACCAGTAAAAGTCCCGTTAAAATCTGTCCAGCCGTTTCAGAGATTACCCAGAACAAACAAACAGACAGACAGACAGAGAAAAAAATTAAAACTTGTTTTTTTTTGTGTCAGTAGCGTGTATACTTTCATATACATTTAGTGAAAAGCTGTTATTTTGGAATTACAAACAGACACTTCAATTTTATTTATCTGTATAGATGTATACCAACTAACCTTACGGGTTGAATAACCAATCCCTACAGTTCAAAAGCCACTTCATGGTAATTTGCCCGGTCTTAGACCCAGGTTTTTCAGTGTTAGAAATTTAAAGTAAGCTTTGGTTACTGAGTTTTTATGAAGCTAGAAGTAGGTAGATCTTCTACGTGACCACGTCTAGGCGTAAATGTATCTATCTAGATTTTTTGAACGAGTTCAAAAGGTGGAATTCAAATAGCTGTGAATTGTAACTTCATTTCCTTTTTCTATATCTATACAGATAAATAAAATTGAAGTGTCTGTTTGAAATTACAAAATTACAGCTTTTCACTAAATGCATATGAAAGTATACACGCGACTGACACTTAAAAAGCAAGTTTTAAAAATTTTCTTTGTCTGTCTGTTTGTTCGGGCTAATCTCCGAAACGGCTGGGCCCATTTCAACGGGACTTTCACTGGCAGAAAGTCAATTTCACAAGGAGTAACTTAGGCTTTTACTTTTATATAAAAAAAGCATTAGGGTTCCGCGGGACAGCCTTGAAATTAACTCTACGCGGGTGAAACTGCGGGGCACAGCTAGTTCATATAATAAGGCAAACGTAACCTTCATAAAAAAATTAAAAAATCACACAGCTCATCAGTTAACCTGAAATAAGCATTTTCAATCAATTTAGTACAATTGAAGAAACCGAGGTTAGGCCAAGTGCAACAGGAAGGTCGAATGTTGTCCACGCTGTTTTTATGAACCGCGACTACAATTATTCAAAAATGAACCGTTTGACAATACACTTAGGGATTACAATTGCTTATCTTGCAGTGTGTCAAATTGTTTAGCCATGATACAAATATATTTTCTGTAAGTATGTTTATGCTTTTATCGTTTCTCAATCATAGAATGACATAGAAATAATTTGGTTGAAGAAAGACTGAAAATCTAGAGTCAGGAGTAAAAAAAGTTTTGTTTGAGCTGCGACGACTGGGGCCTTACCATAAGCTCTTATTGCCATCATAGTTCCATTGTGCGACAGTGACAGACTTATACATGTCATATACATCTGTCTCGTAATAACAGTTAAACTATCATGGCAATAGGAGGTCATGGCAGTGAAATTATTGCACTTAAGATTTAAGAAGAAAATTAAAATGATTTATTCAGTTTAGGCCCTGGTTAGGCACGTCGAAGAATCGTCCACCGGTTCGTAAACTAGCCTTTTGAGAAGAACCAGCAAGAAACTCAGCTGGCATCATGTACTTTTCATTACAGTAAACAATGATAATTACAAAAAAAACATATAAAATCATTGGTTCAGGCTGCTGGGATTCGAACTTACGTCGCTTACGTAGCAAGCGACTGCTCAAACCCCAAGGCCATGGCTAGTAAAAATAGCCTTAAGTATAAAAAGAAAAAAACAATTTGAAAACCAGATCAATAAATTGATCTACAATCGGTATAGGTAACCGTCGCGCACTCATTGTAGCGTCTTCGCCGGATGTTCCGCCATTGCGCGCTCGACCGTTCCAAATTCAAAACGGAGCCGTTTCCGGTGACGTCACCGGCGCCATTTTGTCGCGAGCATTGTATCATCATGGGAAATGGGAGCGAGTGAAATGTATTTCCCTTAAGAAAGGATGCCCTTTATTTGGTTATTTTGCGTTGATTAGAACTTTAACGTCTGTTTGTTTGTCTTGTAAAGTTACATATCTATATCTATACAGATAAATAAAATTGAAGTGTCTGTATATAATTCCAAAATTACAGCTTTTCACTGAATGCATATGAAAGTATACACGCTACGGACACAAAAAAACCTAGTTTTAAATTTTTTCTCAGTCTGTCTGTTTGTTCCGGGTAATCTCTGACGGCTGGATGGATTTTAACGGGACTTTCACTGGTAGGTAGCTGATGTTTCAGGGATTAACTTAGGCTACTTTTATTTAAAAAAAACAAAGGATTCTGCGGGACACCCACGAAATTAACTCTACGCAGGTGAATCCGCGGGGCACAGATAGTATCCAAATCCATATATAAGTATTATTACCCAAACCCACAGTAACCCAGCTAACGCACCGCTAAACCATCAGCGCTTTGAGTAAAGATTTACAACGGCTAGATCGATGCATAATGGTTGGAAATTGTAAACAGCCCGCTAATTATGTGGTTAGCACTAGGGAGGGGACACTGGCGTATCGATACAAAATTAACAAGTAAGAAAATATATTTAAAGTCCAAACATTTCAGCTCTATTACATCATAAAATACGATGAAAATTATCCCTACTAATATTATAAATGCGAAAGTAGCTCGTGTCTGTTACGCTTTCCCGCTTAAACCTCTCAACCGATTTTGATGAAATTTGGCACAGATAATCTTTAGACCCTGAGAAAGGACATAAGCTACCTTTTATTTATTAAAAATTTCGCTTTTTCCGCGACAATAAGGATGAAACTAAATCTACACGGGTGAAATCGCGGGGAACAGCTAGTCTCCATTATTTTCGCTGGGCGCTCAGAACGTCTATCTACATCTCATGGAGTTAGAGACTAATTTTGGCCAAGCATCTGAGCTTAGTTTTCTACACTAATATTGTAAAGATTGTTTGTTTGTTTGTTTGCATTGAATAGGCTCCGAAACTACTTGACCGATCTTGAAAATTCTTCCAGCAATGGATAGCTACATCATCAGCGAGTAACATAGGCTATATTTTATCCCCGTACTCCCACGGGAACAGGAACTACGCGGGTAAAACCGCGTGACGTCCGCTAGTTCTTAATAATATTCTCCAAGGTCATTTTGTAACGTCACGGAGGAAATACGAAGAGTGGCATAAAAGTGGTTGAAGAACAATAATTTCTACTTTTTCCGGACGACTGGCTAGGAGTAAGAAGGGTGGCATTCTAATACCACGTGGACAGGTGTTGCTTGCCATCTGAGACCTTCTGCTACAATAATATAAACTTCATTATTTAGCTTTGCATTTTATATCAGGATGACGGGTCGCTCACTTCCCTCTATAATGGTTGAGGAGGGCGATGGCTGGCATTCTCGTCATACTTGTGAACAGGTGCTGCTTGTGGGGGCTGGTCATCTCAAGCTACGCATTTAGATATAAGTACAACTACTAGACTTTTCTTTATGTTAAATTTTATTGACATTTGTGCATTGGAACTGTGTCCATGGGCTTACATTTCTCAAGTGATTTACTTTGTTTTTAAAAATTGAATAATATTTTTAAAAGAGTAATTACTGAGTTTCTTGCCAGGTTCTTCTCAGTAAAAGCAACCTTCCGAACCTGGCGGTAGCATGTATAATCCATGTCGTTCTGATGATTTGAAAGTACTTTGTAAAAAGTCTAATCGAATAAAGATATTTTTGACTTTGACTTTGACTTTATGTCTACTAACTTTTTCTATATTGAATAGTTACTTTGACCTAACACTAATTTTAACCAACGACTTCATTTACCAAGCGTGATGATATTATAGCCTATAGTATCCTGGAGAAATTTGCTATCTAACACTAAAAATATTTTTCAAATCGGACTGGATTCCTTAGGTTAGCGCGAACAAACAAACAAACAAACAACCGAACAAACTCATCAGCTTTATATTTTGAGATAGACTAGCGACCCATCCGCGTTTCCCCAGCATCATTTAAAACAGCATCATTTTGCCATTTCAGAGATTATCCGGAACAAACACAGACAGACTTTTTTTTTTATTATTTTTTTTTGTCAGTACTGTTAATTTGTAATTATAAACAGACAAACTTAAATTTTATTTATATGTAAAACCAATTGAATTTGAATTACTATAATCGATAAATCGATATCAATTCATCGATAACTGACGAGTAACATCACTAATCAATTGTAAGCCACAGCTACCGATTCCATTTCGAAAACACAATATTGGGTTTCGATACTGATTATCGACAGTTTGTTTCTAATAATTCTATTAAAAAAAACTGACAGAATGAGTTCTTTGAATCGCCGATGACTCAAGTTTATATAACTAGAACACCAATTTATACAAACTGACATGGGTTTATGCTACTGTTTGGAAAATAAGAGAGAAAAGAGTCTAATCATCATCATCTCCCATACATCCCATACATTGTGGGGTCGGCATCCGATTCAACCCTATGTAGCTGATCACCTGTTATACGAAGCAACTGCCATGTTGTGACCCGTTAAGACCAAGTGACCCGAATATGATTCAGAATGATTCATATTTCGCAGTTCACCTGTTTGACACTTTCCTATGAAGATTCCTAAAATGGTCCACAAAATATGAATTGCCTTTTTTGACAAATAGCAGAACCATAAAAAGTTACATATGGCCTAACATCTACAATTATTGTAATCATTCGTGAATCATAAATATGAATTGCACCTAAGTGACCATTTTGTCATGTCGCTGATGAATCATATTCGGATCACATTATGATTTTCCCAAAGTGGCCTTTTTAGACCTACAGACCTTCGCAACCCTTTTTATGAAGAAAATCGGTAATCTGAGTTAAACTAGCCGTCAGACTGTCTTAGGCTTCCGACTGACCAGTAACGATTGCCATACAGACATATGCTCACGGCTGTATTCCCAGATCGCTAGGCAGAGGTGTTGTAATAACAACACACACTTTTCACCGAAGATTTTTAAGTGCCCACGTGCGTCACGTAAGTCTATCGCCGTCTCAGGCACTATATATACGTCTTTGAATTACTTCTCAGACATATGTAGGTTTCCTCACGATGTTTTCCTTCCTCGTATAGCACGTGGTGTGAAATCACTGCAAATAAGATTTTGAATAATCTTTTTGGTACAGGCCTCGCTGGGATTCAAATTTGTTTCGCTTTTGTCGCGTTGGTTTTAATCATAGGAAATTGATACATAATACATAAATCATAAGGTTCAATTTCATATCTTTAAAACCGACACTCGTCGACGAGACCGATGCTGAGAAACCTTAGGGAATAACACGGCAGGGACTAACTGAATAAATCATTTTCATTTTCATAATATACTTGTAAATGCAACAAGTACAAGATAAGGGTCAACTGCCAGGAAGCGTTTGTGGTCAGGACCACCTGTCCGACAATCCTTATAACGATTTTACTTTTGACCACACTAGCAAATAGACTAGGCTTTCATTTCCTGCTTCGATTGTTATTTATGTAATAATATTATTATTTTTAACGAAGACTGATTGGAGGTGGCTATGGAGTTGTGGGTTCAATCTCCATCAATATATTTGTGACTAGCTGTGCCCCGTGGTTTCATCTGCATAGATTTAGTCTTAAAAATGGTCAGGAAAAATATGAACACGAGGTGGGACTCGAAGCCACGACCTCTGCAAATCAAGCACTTGCTCTTCCATGATCTGTAGTCTCACCAGATACAGATTACATTTAAAGTTCAAAATTACTGTTCATCTTTCTCTCATCACCATAAAAACAGCATTGATGATTGTCAGGTATGCCAATAGCTTACCCTTGGTAAGTTAAGTAAGTTATGAGTTACTTGACTCAAGTACAGCTAAGTTAAACACCCCGTCCGTGAAAGCCTTAACTTAGAAAGTTACTGTTAAGGCTTGTGCTTACTAAACTTGATAACTTATTCATAACTTAAGAATTAGAGAATGTTGTTATTTTATTTCTAGGTAGCCATTTTTTTAATATACATATATATGTATTTTAAGTTACTCCTTGTAACATTAGCTATCGGCCAGTGAAAGTCCCGTATAAATCCGTCTAGCCGTTTCGGAGATTACCCGGACCAAACAGACATACAGACAGACAAAGAAAATTTTTAAAACCTGGTTTTTTATTGTCAGTAGCGTGTCTACTTTCATATGCATTTAGTGAAAAGTTGTTATTTTGGAATTACAAACAGACACTTCAATTTAATTTTTCTATATAGATGTATAGATATAGATATAGATTTTTATGCAAGAATGTCATATAAATTTTAGATAAGCAGTATTACATATCCTCATTGGAAAATGAATACAAGAAGCGTCCAAAGTCGCGGGTTAAGCATGTAACTTAACTAAAATACTTAACTTAAATCCAGCGTAAACAATGTAAACCAGACATTTCAGCCTGCAGGCAGTCTAGACCGCAACTTAGGTTTAGATTATAGGTTAGGTACTAAGTAAACACTAGTTTTACAGCGCAGCCCTATTGATCTTGAACTTGTTTAACCGACTTTATTATAACGAGTGTATTGTTTTGAAAATAACATTTGACAGGATTTTGATTTGGTCATCTATACTTAATACATATCTATAGAGATAAATACAATTTAAGTGTCTGTTTATAATTCCAAAAGAGGAGCTCGTGGCACAGTTGCTATTGCGCATATGATTCGATCAGCGAAGTTAAGCAACCATACGCCTAGCCAGTAGCTGGATGGGTGACCGCCCAGGTTCCTTGGAGAGCACGTTAAGCCGTCGGTCCCGGTTGCCAAATTAACATCTTTGGCAATCGTTACAAGTCAGACAGAGGCCTAAGAAAGTCTAACAAACCGATTTTCCTCAAAAAAGGGGTTACGAAGGTCAGATGGCAGTCGCTTCGTATAAAAATCAGGTGATCAGCCACATCGGGTTGAATCAAGTGCCGACCCCAAATACATGATTAAGGCCAGGGAGATGATGTTTCTAATTCCAAAATAACAGCAACACTAAGTGCATATGAAAGTACTAGCTGTGCCCCGCGGTTTCACCCGCGTAGATTTAGTTTCATCCTTATTGTCGCGGAACCCTAATATTTTTTAATAAATAAAAGTAGCCTAAGTTACTCCTTGAAACATCAGCTACCTGCCAGTGAAAGTCCTGTTAAAATCGGTCCAGCCGTTTCGGAGATTACCCGGAACAAACAGACAGAGAAAAAATTTGAAACTTGGGTTTTTGGTGTCAGTAGCGTGTATACTTTCACACGCATTTAGTGAAAAGCTGTTATTTTGGAATTACAAACAGACACTTCAATTTTATTTATCTGTATAGATGTATAGATGTACAGTTCTGACATAAAAATAATCAGTTTTTAAAATATTCTTCTGTCTGCTTATCTGTTTGCTCCGGGTGATCTCCGAAACGGCGAAAAATAAATTAGTGTGATGCGAAATAAAGTCACACAATAAGTTTCAAGTGCAACCGCAGGGCACAACTAGTTTTTAAAATTAACAACTACTAATAAGGCGGCAGTTAAAAAAGGCGCGAAACAATAATAATTGAAGATTCCAAATAAAAAGAATTACCTCCTTCCTACTTAAAAACCAAAGTTACAATTTCCGTTAAAGAAAAAAAAACTTTATTGTAATATCTACCTTATTGCTTAGGGAATAAGAATGTCTTAAGCACTTGTTTAATTGCTAAGTAATGTTGCTAGGGTTGCCTCCCCAACGGGGGTAACTTTTTGTGTGAGTAACGGAAATGTCATCCACCTGTCTTAAAGGCGTTTGACCCTAACTTAGGATTACTTATCGGTCAAGTTCAATTAACTTGACCGGGACCTACCATGGTCGGCTTAAACACAGCGTATTAAGAACTTCTGAGCTTTGACGTTTCATTTTTGTACCGTACAATGAAATGTCAAAACTATGAAGTTCTTGCGCTTGAAAATTCTTATTGCGTGACTAGGTGTGCCCTGCGGTTTCACCCGCGTAGATTTAGTTTCATCCTTATTGTCGCGGAACCCTTATATTTTTTATAAATAAAAGTAGCCTAAGTTACTCCTTGAAATATCAGCTTTCTGACAGTGAAAGTCCCGTTAAAATACGTCCAGCCGTTTCAGAGATTACCCGGAACTAACAGACAGACAGTTTTTTAGTGTCGGTAGCGTGTATACTTTCATATGCATTTAGTGAAAAGCTGTTATTTTGGAATTACAAACAGACACTACAATTTTATTTATCTGTATAGATTTAGGTTCTCGTTTAGCATTTGTTAGCGAGTAGCGCCATCTGTCTAGCGAGTGGAGAAACGTTACAATAAATTACAGTAACTGCTTACCATCAGACAGATATTACGTTACTAAAAAGTTTTAAATCTATACAGAAAACCTCTTTCTGACGCAAAATAGCAGTAAGCTATCACACAAGCAATTTACGATCTTATTTAAATCGAGTTAAAATTCAAAATTAAATGCAAATAAGGTATAGAAGCAAAAACTGTTACTCTCAACAAAAGCCGGGCAAAACCTGTCGCTTTCACTATCTCAATATCGAAACTTATTAAAACACGTGCCGTTAAATTTGTAATTATACAGGATGTTCGAATTTTTGTATCATTGTCATCGCAGGAAACGACTGCACCCCTTATAATTGCGTTGATAGATCCACGTGTCGATATTTAGAAGAAAAAAGCTATTTGAATGTTAGTAACATGTGGTAGGCAGTCGATAGAAACGGTTTACCTATTAAATACCTTTGTTCACTTTTTTCAACCCACTGTTAGTTTAAATTTAACGTTTTCAAGAAAAGTAAGAGTTACTACCACCGTTCTCTTCTAAATCTATACTTGTATTATCAAGTACTGTGCCCCGCGGTTTCACCCGCATAGATTTAGTTTCATGCTTTCATGTCGCGGAACCCTAATATTTTTTAATAAATAAAAGTAGCCTAAGTTACTCCTTGAAACATCAGCTACCTGCCAGTGAAAGTCCCGTTAAATTGGTCCAGCCGTTTAGAAAAAGAAATAAAGTTGGTTTTTTAGTGTTAGTAGCGTGTATACTTTCATGTACATTTAGTGAAAAGCTGTTATTTTGGAATTACAAACAGACACTTCAATTTTATTTATCTGTATAGATATAGACTAAGCATTAAAAACTATGTTGTAATCTATACATATACATACGTAAAAACGTACAGATTAAAATAAAATAAGTGTCTGTTTGTAAATCCAAAATAACAGTTTTTCACTAGATTACACACTGACATTGAAACACAATATTTTTTTTTTTTCTGAATATGTCTTTCTGTCTGTTTTTTCTGACTAATCTACGGCTGTCCGAGTGTAACGGGACTTTCACTGGCAGATAGTTAATTTTACAAGGAGTAACTAAGGCTACTTTTTTTTTTAATGTTATGGGTCTGTGGGTCACCCTTAAAGTTAACTTAAAACCGCGGGGCACAGTTAATAACTAAAGAGTCACTGACCTACGATAAAGGCTGGAAGACCCTTATGAACTCTTCGACCTGCTGTGACATTTAAAAGGCTGCAAAAACAATCACGTGACCACATGGACACTGCAGGTGTAAAGGAATCAATGAATAAGATTGTGGTTGCGAAATGTTGCCGACTTTGAAATAAGAGGTTATCAAGGTGATATAATTTAGGGGTTAACTGGTGCCAGCGGCTTCACCCGTATTGACTTAATATTTTTATACGCTACCTATACTAATGTTATAAAGAGGAATGGTTTGTATGTATGTTTGTAACGAATTGGCTCAAAAGGTACTGAGCCGATTTTAAAAATTCTTTCACCATTTAAATTTTACATTATCACTGATTAATATAGGTTATTATATCTAAATACTCCCACGGGAACGGGAACTACGCGGGTGAAACAAAGTGACATCCGATAGTTTTATATATTACTCGCCCGCAGCGTTCTATGAAAGTTGTTCTTTGTAGCACCTGATAATGATAGTTCTATCAAAATCGCTCTACTTGTTACAAAGTTAAGCTGGAACAGACAAAACAATTAATTTGGTATTGTAGTACCGCATGTCATCATCATCATCTCCCTGGAATTATCCCATACATTGTTGGGGTCGGCACTTGATTCAACCCGATGTGGCTGATCACCTGATTTTTATACGACCTTCGCAACCACATTTAGGAGGAAAATCAGTGATCTGGGTTAAACCAGTTGTCAGATCATTTTTAGGCCAAAGATGTTAAATTGGCAACCGGGACCGACGGCTTAACGTGCTCTCCGAGGCACGGAGGGAACTCGGGCGGTCACCCATCCAACTACTGGCTAGGCGTATGGTTGCTTAACTTCGCTGATTGAATGATATGCGCAATAGCAACTGTGCCACGAGCTCCTCATTGTAGTACCGCATGTACGTTTAATAATTCCATACCAACTAATTATGTAACAGAATTTTCTGACACTCAAACAGATGATACAATTTTATTTATTGGTAAAAGTTTAACATTTTGGTTAGTATAGTTATTTGGAACCTCACAAATATTACTCCCTAATTTAATTAAAGCACTTTTCACCCCAATTGTAAAGTGACTGCATTTGAAATGCAAATATAAAATTATCTGTAACTTTGACAACAGGTGGTGAATTTATGTGTGAACCATAGTTATTTGCATTTGAACCTGCGAGTACGCATGACACCGGAGTTCCTAGTGCGAGTTTTCTTAAAATCGCCGTGAAATGTCATCGCGTCGACGAAACGCAGATTTGTATGGGCTCACAATAGTGTCATGTTTAGGTCGACAGAGGCGCCGATCCTATACAAAACTGCGTTTACGTCGACGCGATGACTTGTGACGGTGGCAGTGAAAAACTCGCACTAGGCACAGGTCCTTCTCTAAGGAAAGGCTTTTGCGTTC
The DNA here is from genome assembly GCA_964035505.1 of Watsonalla cultraria. Classification (NCBI taxonomy): domain Eukaryota; kingdom Metazoa; phylum Arthropoda; class Insecta; order Lepidoptera; family Drepanidae; genus Watsonalla; species Watsonalla cultraria. The sequence goes on along the minus strand of OZ037734.1, from coordinate 6,719,477 downwards.
CCTACCTACCAACAGTAGGCCTAGACAAAGTAAAATTCTCACGCGCTTGCGCTATTAAAAATTTTTTTACGAGAATGACATATGTCACGTGACTGATTTATGTCATTTAAATACATTTTAGAAGTTTCTATAAGCGGGGCTTCGGTTGGTGATACATAGCAATATAAATATTTTCTTCATATAAAGAAACGTTGGAAATCATTTACGTATTTTACTAAAAAAATATCGGTAATTTTTTGTTTAGTTTTTAGAATTTATTTTACAACAAAAATAATCATCCAATAAACATCGGACCTTTAAAAAAACTTACAGCCAATAACACTTAACCACTAAAATAAAAAGGTAGCTATTTTATTTCATACTAGCTGTGCCCCGCGGTTTCACCCGCATAGATTTAGTTTCATGCTTCATATCGCGGAACCCTAATATTTTTAATAAATAAAAGTAGCCTAAGTTACTCCTTGAAACATCAGCTACCTACCATTGAAAGTCCCGTTGAAATCCATCCAGCCGTTTCAGAGATTACCCGGAACAAACAGACAAACAGAGAAAAATTTTAAAACTTGGTTTTTTAGTATCAGTAGCGTGTTAACTTTCATATGCATTTAGTGAAAAACTGTAATTTTGGAATTACAAACAGACACTTCAATTTTATTTATCTGTATATTATTTGATATTTTAAATATTTACATGTAAAAAGTCTACACCCTAATTTCTATTGTGTGCAACTGTACCACTTTCGTCTGTTTGAAAATCTGTCCATTTCCGAATAAAGGTGAAAATCACACCCTTCTCGAAAAACCTCACGAAAAAGCAAAAGACAAAATATAACGTTATCACATGGAAACCGTTCAAAAATCATCATAATACCTATCGTTAAAAAACTCATGAACATAGTTCAAGCAACCTGTCGTAGGGGTGACTACCCTGAGGTCATTAGACCCACCTGCAGCGGGGGGAGGGAGGCACCACCTGACATAACGGATACTTGCGCACGCGCCTTCCCGCCAACGAGTGTGATTTATCGAACTTAATTCTATTGAGATTTGTAAGACTGTTCTTTTATTTCCTGCATTTATAAAGACATCGATTGGTGTGTTTTCACCTATAGACGATATTTTAAGTGTGGCGGGGGTAACACCTTACTTGCGCACGCGCCTTCCCGGCAACGAATGTGAGTTAGAGCAGTCATCTGCTACACAAGCGATGCTAGTTCGAATCCCAGCGGGGTTGTACGAATAAGTTTTTCAAAAAACTTATGTGCAGTGATTTCACACCACGTGCTTTGCGGTGAAGGAAAACATCGTGAGGAAACCTGCATATGTCTGAGAAGTAATTTAAACACGTATGTATAGTGCCTGAGACGGCGATGGACTCACCCTCTATCACGTTGGCACTTAATCATATTCGGTGAAATGTGAGTGTTGTTGTTACAACACCTCTGCCTACCCCTTCGGAGACCCTTCTGGGATGGCGTGAGTATATGTAAATGTATGTACCTACATTTTTTTTCAAGCCTTTATAAGGTAGCTCGGTGTATTTTCACCTATGGACGATTTTAGGTATCAACGTGAAACGTGGTCGATAATATACCTACATACAGACGGATACAGACAGACGGACAGACAGAGGATATTTTTTTAAAATAGATTTTTTTATGTCTGTACTGTTTATAATTTCATATGCATTTAGTGAAAAGCTGTTATTTTGGAATTACAAACAGACACTTCAATTGTATTTATCTGTATGTATAGATTTAAATTTAAAAAAATCTAATTATTGGTTTCCCTCCGCAGACCACGGGGTGTGAGATCACTGCACGAAACCTATGACATTGGAATTTGTTTTACGTTTACGTTTGTATAAGAAATCTTACACATAAAATAACTTTAAATCTATACAGATAAATAAAATTGAAGTGTCTGAACTTTTATTTATTAAAAATATTAGGGTTCCGCGACAATAGGGATGAAACTAAATCTACGCGGGTGAAACCGCGGGGCACAGCTAGTCACAAAATATAAAAGAGATTGCACGGTAGCTTCACTGACTAAATGAGAGTATTTACTTTCATATGCATTTCAATAAATGCATATGAAAGTATACACGCTACTGACACAAAAAAAACCAAGTTTTAAAATTTTTCTCTGTCTGTCTGTGTGTTTGTTTCGGGTAATCTCTAAAACTGAAGCTGACGTTTCAAGGAGTAACTTAGGCTACTTTTATTTATCAAAAATATTAGGGTTCCGCGACAGTAAGGATGAAACAAAATCTACGCGGGTGAAACCGCGAGGCACAGCTAGTATGTCATATAAATATTGTCGGAGACGCTAGCGAGTGTAGATTAGGAAAACGGTGGCAAACTCGTGATTGAGGTACAGGGGTGAGCATATGTCAATGCCATAACGATTCTTCGGTCAAAGTAAATACTGTCACTGAATGACAACCCTATTGATCAGAGACACCGCAGTTCATTTACCCCCGCATCTAATTGCTCGATTGTAATACAATGGAGCAAAAACATCACTATGATTGGTAAATTGTTGTATGGATTAAGAAAAAATCGCTGATAATTAACTATGTTTAGTAATTAGCATTTTTCATCGGCTATTTTGTGAAGCTTAAATCAAAAGTGTGGAAATACCTATTTGTTTGTATGATAATAAAAATATATTATTGTTGAAATTATTTTCGAATGAATTATATATTAATATTCTATCATCATCATGAATTTAAGAGTAATGAGACTCTTGTCGGTGTAACCGATGCAACTCTTTCCATTAGTCTCTGTCCAGTGCCAGCTCTTTGACCTCCTTATACGACATGACAGACACGTTATCTTTAACTTGTCCCATGTATGTTAGCCTTGGTCTTCCTCTTCCTCTCCTCCCTTCTACCTACCCGGAATAAACAGACAGACAGACAGACAGAGAAACAATTTATAACTTGGGTTTTTAGTGTCAGTAGCGTGTATACTTTCATATACATTTAGTGAAAAGCTGTAATTTTGGAATTACAAACAGACACTTTAATTTTATTTAACTGTATAGATTAAACAATAGTTCGTTAGTCCCAAGTAAATTTACTAAGGATAACTTAAAGTAATTAAGTAAAAAGTCAGTTAAACACCATGAGCGATAAGACAGGAAATGTTCCCCGTAAGTTGAGTGAAGCTCCCCCTAAGTTAAATATTAAGATACTTAGAACGCTCACATAATTCAACCGTTAACCCCTTTTGTAAATGCTGCTTTTGCCGCGAAAACCTGCAATACTTTTTAACGACTTTTAAAGTGGCAAAGTGGCAGTCGGACTCGCGTACCAAAGATTTCTATGTATTTTTTTTAACGGATTGACTCAAAAGTACTAGACCGATTAAAAAATTCTTTCACCATTTGAATGCTACATTATCATTGATCAATATAGGCTATATTTTATCCCCGTACTCTTACGCAAATGGGAACTATGCAGGTGAAACCGCGTGACGTTCGCTAGTTTTCTATAAAAACGCATAAGGAACGTTTGTTGTACGAGAGCCCCCTTAAATTTTATTTATTTATTTATTTATTTATTTATTGCGTTTATGTTAGTTACATTAATATACAAAATAATCTTAATTATAATGATAACCTTAGCAAGCTAACATAAGCCCTGTTAGGGCACAGCAAAACATGAGAGGCACTACTAGGCTTATTAAATTATAATCGTAAAAATAAATTTATTTCTAACTTCTATCAATAGCTAATATTTATAAAAGTTTATTCACTTCACATACCTAATAATACTTATTATTATATTTTACATTTTATATTATATTATAACAAATAACACAGTGTATTGAGATCCTCCTCTATATTATCTACCTACTATATTTAATATTAAGTAGATACTTCTTTGTTAATAAAATTTCTAGTTATGTAACTAGAATATGACTTTAAATACTTAACTTATTTTTATATTGTAATTATATTTTAAGCTAAACCTATTAATACTAGTAATTAACAATATTTATATTTTAGTAAATCTAATTACTTTAATGTATCATCTAAGTAATCCTGTACAGTATAGTAGCTTTTATTTATTAATAGTTGCTTAACTAGTTTATTGTATATATTTACATTATATTCTTCTCTTATATATTTAGGTAGTTTATTATATATTTTTATACACATTTTGAAGGGGCTTGTGGAATGTAATTTAAGATTACTACTAGGAAATACTAATTTATTTTTATGTCTCAAGGTATATCTTTTTTGTATGTCTTCGCATTTGGTAAATAAACCGGGGTATTTGCGCACATAGTTGCATACTTCCAGTATATATATACATGCTAATGTAAGTATTCCATGTTCTATGAAATATGGTTTACAACTAGTTGTATTGTGTGTATTTGTTAGTATTCGGATTAGTTTTTTTTGGTGTGTAAATAATGATTGTGCATCTGTACTATTACCCCACATTATGATGCCATAACTTTATCGTTGTTTTTTTATGTTGTTTTACCGTCTACAGAAAAACATCATCTCTGAACATTTCAGCTGTCTAACTATCAAGGTTCATGAGGTACAGCCAGACGGACCGGGGAGTCTTAGTAATAGGGTCTCGTTTTACTCTTTGGGTACAGAACCCTAAAGCAATAAAAGTCACTTTATGTGCTATAATTCCCTCTTTCAGTTCAAACTTTAAGAGTAGTTTCTAATAAGAGATTTCATGTACAATATATTAAATAAAATACAAAATATATTTCTAGATGTGTATCTGACATCAATTTCCGTCCGTCTGTCCGTCACAATGGCAAATTATGTAGTTATTAGGAAAGGCGCGCCGCAAGGTCGCATCGATTCACTATGAGTGTGTATAGTTAGTTACAATGAGAATTCGTCAGTGTGTTTGCAAGTTATTCTAGGAATAACTTACATTTACTCTTTCTACTTGAAGAGCTATGGCCGTGGGATTTGAGCAGTCGCCTGCTACACAAGCGACGCAAGCTCGAATCCCAGCAGTCTGTACCAATGAATTTTTCTAAAAACTTATGTACAGTGATTTCACACCATGTGCTTTACGGTGAAGGAAAACATCGATAGGAAACCTGCATATGTCTGCGAAGTTATTCAAAAGACGGATATATAGTACCTGAGACGGCGATAGACTCACAATTTATCACGCACTTAATCATGTTTGGTGAAATGTGGGTGTTATTACAACACCTCTGCCTACCCCTTCGGGGAATACAGGCGCATGTATAGTTATAGAGATATAAAGTACTTTATATCACGCGAAAGCAGTCTCGGGTAATATCTACTAAGCTTCTAAGTCGTAACTAAGTAATCAACTTAACATTTCCAGACCGCGAGAAAATGTCTGATAGAAATGGAAAAAGTGCTATTGTTTCTTAAGTGACAGCTCTTCCTTTCGTGCTCACTGCTATATGACATAAGTTACATCACATTATGTGCAGCTCCCACGGCCTAGACATTGGACTGTGGGCGTGGGAATGTGGGACTATTGTGGGCTCCGGATTTGTGGGTTACTCACATTATCTTGTGGTTCATGTGTAAGAAATGATGTCAATGGATACAATATTACGTCGGAATGAAGAATGTAGAAAAAGCCTTTATTTTCCTTCAGCTGTAGTTATATAATTCGATCAGCGAGGTTATACACCCCTAACTCACGCCAGTAGTTGGATAGGTTACCGCCCGAGCTCGCTCCGTGTCTTTGGTAATCGTTACGGGTCAATAGGAGTCATAAGAGAGTCCGACAACTGGTTTAACCCAGATTAGACTTTCCTCTCCTCGACAAATGGGCTATATAACACTGATAGAATTTTTCCAGTCTAATCGGACCAGTAGTTCTTGGGATTAGCGCGTTCAAACAAACAAACTCTTCAGCTTTATATATTACTTATAGTATAAACTAGCTGTGCCCCGCGGTTTCACCCGCGTAAATTTAGTTTCTTCCTTATTGTCGCGGAACCCTAATATTTTTAATGAATAAAAGTAGCCTAAATCCGTCCAGCCGTTTCAGAGATTACCCGGAACAAACAGACAGACAGACAGACAGACAGAGAAAAAATTTAAAACTTGGTTTTTAGTGTCAGTATCGTGTATACTTTCATATGCACTTAGTGCGTTTCATACACTTCAATTTTATTTATCTGTATAGATTAGTTCTACCTTTAATGCTTCAATTAATCTATACATCTATACAGATAAATAAAATTGAAGTGTCTGTTTGTAAATCCAAAATAACAGTTTTTCACAAAATTCATCTGAAAGTATACACGCTACTGACACTAAATAACCAAGTTATAAAATTTTTCTCTGTCTGTCTGTCTGTTTGTTCCGGGTAATCTCTGAAACGGCTGGACGGATTACTTTCACTGGCAGGTAGCTGATGTTTCAAGGAGTAACATTAGGCTACTTTTATTTCTAAAAATATAAGGGTTCTGCGACAATAAGAATGAAACTAAATCTACGCAGGTGAAACCGCGAGTGCTTCAATAAAGTTACTGGCATAAAACACGAAAAAAATAGTTTAAAATTAACCCTCAATTAATGACACCAATGGTTGACCTGACGCATTTAACTCGGGGTCACACGGACCATAGGCATGCAGGCTTCCAGTTAACTGCAGGGTTAACGGGGGTAAAAATAAACCAATTATCGTTAATGTGTTAACTGTGGTACCATGTGTTCGTTAAAAAACGAGAATTTCTGTGAGAATTTTATAATAAGTGAGGAAAACTCACGCGTTGCGAGAAGTGTCTTGCGATAAGGGTAAGAGGTGCTACGACACTCAGTTTTCATCGAAGTGATTAGGTGTAACGTGACAAGTGGAGAGTCTGTCAGGCACTATAAATACCGTCTAAGGATTTCTTCTTAGACATAAGATTGTTAGAAAATCAATACTTGGACGAAGTAGCGAGTTAAAGCAAGTAAAAAATTTAAGAGCAATCCTAGCCACCTGTGGTGCGTATGTCGCGGGTTAGATTTCCGTGTCAGGGAAACATTTTATTTGATCAGTATTTGTGTTGACCTTGTAGTTCCCGTTCCCGTGGGAGAACGGAGATAAAATAAAATGTTATTCGCTAATAATGTAACTATCCATCACTAAAAGATTTTTACGATCGGATCGGTAGTTTCGGAGCCTATTCAGCGCAAACAAACAAACAGTTAAATCTTTCCTCTTTACATCATGCCAGCTGAGTTTCTTGACGGTTCTTCTCAGAAGGTTAGTTTCCGAACCAGAGCCTAAACTGAATAAATCATTTTCATTTTAATTTTCGTATTTTGCTACGTCTAAACTCGAAACAATGTTCCCGAAAGTGAATTACTATCGACTGACCCTTAGTACCTTCCCCTAGGGTGAAAATTTCCAAAATTGCAGTAGTATTTTTATCATAGTTACCTGCAGCGCGCACGCAAGGGTCCTACCAAATCTACCGTTAAATTGCTATTGTTTACAAATAACTCCACTTTTCATCGTTGTCACGGTTCGTCGATAATTGGAGGGTCTTGCGGAATTAGTTTGCCTTTTTTTTCAAAGATAAATGGCTGAATTTCAGCCATGGTAAGTAGTGCTAGGTTAGTTAGGTTGGTGGTGAAAAAATACGGCCAAGGACGAATAGGATTCTATTTAGACAGCCTTAATATGTGGCCACAGAGACCTTAAATATTTTTCAAGTGTGTTAAAAGAGTCCCTGTAGGTAAGGTTCCGAAGATACTGGCAGCATTCCCCGTTTGAATGGCTACACTAATTCTTTGTCCGAGGTAGCTGCCAGCTCTTCGGTCTCCGGTGATGTCAACTAGCCTTTTAGTTATTTCTTTAAAAAGCCTTATAGCGCTAGGACCTCACAGACCAAGGGTCTCGACACCGAATGGGACAAAGTCATTTTCGGAGGTTTTCGCTAGCTTTAGCTTTTTCCGCCGCGATTTATGATGAATACAAGTAAAGTCCTTGACGTAGTGATGGTGTAATAGTGTCGCCACATTGGTGTAATAGATATGAGTTCGTACGCTTATCTGTATTACCTGAACTGGTGTAGGGTGACAATGCGTTTACTCTTTATTTATTTTTTCTAGTTCTTTATATATACACGAAACTTGGTACTTAGTAAACTAGGTGGAGTTCGATTCCCGCGTTAAGGCAATAGTTTTATGTACCTTGTGTCTGGGTGTTTTGATAGGTATGTATAATAAAAAAAATTTTGCTTAATGGGGGCTAGATGGCGCTGTGGTGATAATGTCCAGACATTATTTACCTACTTGCTATTTAAGATTAATATGACACTAAAAATTATCTTAGCTCAGTAGGCCTAGACAAAGTAACATTACTCGCGCTTGCGCTAGAAAATATACAAAATGTATCGAAATGACAAAATCAGTCACGTGATATATGTCATTCACACGTCTCTATTAGCGAAGCGTGAGGATAATGTTACTTTGTCTACAGAGGGCCTAGTGCGAGTTTTTCACTGCCACCGTCACAAGTCACCGCGTCGACGTAAACGCAGATTTGTATAGGATCGGAACAGCGCCTCTGTCGGCCTAAACATGACTCTATTGTGAGCCCATACAAATCTGCGTTTACGTCGACGCGGTGACTTGTGACGGCGATTTTAAGAAAACTCGCACTAGGGACTCTGGTCCAATCCCTATTAATTATGAAATTATAAAAATATTATAAAAAACAACACGTCAGAACTATGGTTAGTCCTGCTTAGGTACTAAGTCATGGCAACCGTACCTGTAATTAAAAATACCTTTGTCTAACAATTCGGCTGGCCGCGGAACTATTATTCAGTTCGGTTCAATGTCGTCTTTTTTCACCACATGAGTAATTATATATTCGACGCCATTTTGGTAGTCTAGTTGTTTGTTGATGGTGACGTCACAGTGACGTCATTCATGTTTTTTCTGGAAGTTGAGAGGTTTATCGCGATCAGTTTTGTATATTAACAAGATACGTGTTTTAGGTGTTCTTTGTAAGTGAGAGGTGCAAATACTGGGTGTATTTGCACCCAAGATTGCCAACATGATTAATAGGCTATAGTCGTAGTTTAAACATAAGCTTTAAAGGTAGTTAGGAATTTATGAACGAATCGTTTGAAATGACACACTCACACCGACGTATCTACGAGAATATAAGCAGAATAGGTTTAATGTCAGTTGGAGGAGTCACGTCGTTTCCAATCGCGTATATTTTATTCACATAGTTTTCTATTGTTAATCGAGTTAAATAACGTATCCCTAATAAAAACGACAGACACACTATTGTAGGATATAGAGTTTGTTTGTTTGTTTGAACACGCAAATCTCAGTCGACTAGTCAGTTAGATAGCCCATTTATCGATGAAGGCTATCGGTTAAAGTGAATGTTAGCGCAATGTAACACATGGATGAAGTCGCCGACAGAAGCTCGTATACACCTGATAAGAGAGAGGATTAAAAAATAAAGTCAAATTTATCACCAAAGGGACACTTGGAACACTTATTAAAGGCTTTTAAAGGCTTAATTTAACTCATCATGAATTTAAGAGTAATGAGACTCTTGTCGGTGTAACCGATGCAACTCTTTCCACTTGTCTCTGTCCAGTGCCATCTCTTTGACCTCCTTATACGTCATGACAGACACCTTTTCTTTAACTTGTCCCATGTATGTTAGCCTTGGTCTTCCTCTTCCTCTCCTCCCTTCTACTATGTTTTTAAAGAAGCTGTCATGTTGCATGAGATGGCCAATCATCTTTCCCCTTCGATTTTGGATTGTTCTTAATTTAACCCTTTACAAAAAGCCAGAATAAACTCCCCAGTTTTAAAGGTGTTGCTTTCAACACGTAGCAATTTCGTGACAACTCTACGTTTTGTTATGACACGTCTAATTATATTCTAGTTAGTCTATCGCCTCACCACGAGTGTAAGATTCCCACGGGTCACTCTTGTGGTTTATAATACTGTTTTTTATCCATCACTAGCGACCCTTCGAGTTACGATTTTTATTTTAAATCTTAAAACGTAGACATTTCTCTACTAACTATACATCTATACATACATACATACAGATAAATAAAATTAAAGTGTCTGTTTGTAATCCCAAAATAACAGCTTTTCACAAAATGCATATGAAAGTATACACGCTACTGACACTAAAAAACCTAGTTTTAAAAATTTTCTCTGTCTGTCTGTCTGTTCCGGGTAATCTCTGAAACGACTGGACCGATTTTAACGGGACTTTCACTGGTAGGTAGCTGATGTTTCAAGGAGTAACTTAGGCTACTTTTATTTATTACAAATATTAGGGTTCCGCGACAATAAGGAAGAAACTAAATCTACGCGGGTGAAACCGCGGGGCACAGCTAGTCTATTTATATTTGTACAGATAAAAACAAATTAAGTGTCTATTTGTAATTCCAAATTAACTAATCTTTCTATAACTATATACATATGAACAGAAAGTTGAAGTGTCTGTTATTTAGTTCCAAATTAACAGCTTTATCATTAAATGCATATGAAATTAAATATATTACAAAAAAAAAAAAAATTTTTTTTATTATTTCTCTGTCTGTGCGTCTGTCTAATCTCTGAAACGGCTGTCCCAACTTCCTAGGCGAAAGGAATCCGATAGGGATCTTTTTGCTCTAGCTTGGCTAAAGTTTGGACATTACTAGAAATAAACAAAATTATTTGATGGTTTTGTTATTACCGTATTTTTTAAACAAGAAATCCGTTATTTTAGCACACAGAAATTTCAGTTTTATTTCCTTGTAAGTTATGTCTTAGTCATCTTTTACTTAGAATCAGACATATATATATATATATATATCTATATGTATGTACGTATGTATAAAAATTATAATTCCAGTTTTACGTGTGAATGAAGCGCATGGTTGTTATACATGGAGTTATCTATGTATGGATATATCTAAAGATAATTTAAAAATCAAAGGTGCCAATTAGGGACCGGCACCTCCATCTCGAATCAAGGAACAAATCGATCGAAATGACTCACTCAATTATTCCATAAAGGGGAAGTGGAGGGTGTAATCGGACATTTTCGTCTTTCGTTCAAAAGCTGCAGTGGCCGCTTACCATTAGGCTGTACGTTTTTGACGGAATATAGTGATAAGGCCAACGCGTTTCATCAATATGCAACTCACGTATTGCCATACATGTTGATAATTATGCTTAGTTCTCATCTAATACATACTCCGGACTGGAAAATTATAGATGGATAAACCCAAAAAATACTTTGCTCGAAGCAGGTACGTACAAACGTCTTTCAATTGCTTCTCAGACACTGTAACTGAGAAGACACCGGTGACATAGGAATTAGAGTCGCGCTTAACATGGTTCTTTTTCAAGCTAGATTAACATAATATAATACGAAGACATCCGCCATATTTAACGCACTAATAAACTTAGTCGTCGCTATCTTCGGACGTATCTCATGATTATACCCACATGCACAGGTCGGTGTATTGTATTGTCAAAATGTTCTCATAGCCTTGTGGTCGCGTCGGGCAACCTTTTTGTTCGTCTGTGTGTAGTTATACTTGCGTTTTTAGTAAGGATATAGGGATATAATATATCCTATGGTAATATAAAGCTGAAGAGTTTTGTTTGGACGCGATTTGAAAAAATATTTCAGTGTTAGATAGTCCATTTATCATCAATCTAAGATCAATCACGGACAAAGTAACTATTCATCCGAACGGAGTCGCAGGCAGTTAGTCTAGCGGACAGTGGTCACAAACACTAGGTATGACGATGTCACAGGTTCGATCCCCGGTTTGGACACTTTCCACTGAATTGTTGCAAAATTAATAATAGTTTTTTATATTATATTATTTTGTTTTTAGCTTATATTTTTTTGTAATCTACATACTCTGTATCTTTTTTTTTTTACTTGTATCTTTTTGTACTTGTATCTTTTGTAATCTACAAACCAAATACTCTGAAAATCACATTTTATTTCTTCTAAATTATATTTTTTTTATTATTTCAAACAATTTAGTTCCCTAATTCATACGTATTATTAACCCATAAACAACTCCATTATAAAAATCAACCATTTTATCAAGATCTTCGTAGCCAAAGTGATATATAACTTTAACGTGTCTGTATATACTGGCTTCAGGTCAGCTACCTTACAGAATCAAATGGTACCCGAAGGCACCGGATGCCTGTGGGAAATTGACCGTACATTGAGTCATAGTTAGTCATGTTTAAACATGTTCACTTTAAAAGTGTAGGTAACGTTATTGAGTACAAAATTATACAATATTGTATACCCAAGTATAGGTTGTAAACAATCGCGTTTAATTATGATAAATTTAAGACACATGTCAAAACTGCATTGATGAACAAAGCCTATTATAATATTTCGGATTATATAAATGACAAGGATATATGGAACTAAGTAAATCACTTTGCACAAGTAGCTCCTGGCAAATACATGGTGTGCAAACACTTCTATGTATCTGGTATTGTTTTTTTTTTATTACTTACTTACATGCTAATACAATTTGTCACTACTGTGAATATATATATATATATAACTGCGGCGGCGTCAGGAGGTCGCTCACTTCCCTCTATAATGGTTGAGGAGGGCGATGGCTGGCATTCTCGTCATACTTGTGAACAGGTGCTGCTTGTGGGGGCTGGTCATCTCAAGCTACGCATTTAGATATAAGTACAACTACTAGACTTTTCTTTATGTTAATTTTTATTGACATTTGTGCGTTGGAACTGTGTCCATGGGCTTACATTTCTCAAGTGATTTACTTTGTTTTTAAAAATTGTATAATATTTTTTTAAAAGAGTAATTACTGAGTTTCTTGCCAGGTTCTTCTCAGTAAAAGCAACCTTCCGAACCTGGCAGTAGCATGTATAATCCATGTCGTTCTGACGATTTGAAAGTACTTTGTAAAAAGTCTAATCGAATAAAGATATTTTTGACTTTGACTTTGACTTTGACTAACTGATATCGAATTTCATAGTTTCTGAACCGGTGGTAAGTTTTCGAGATCAATGAGTGCTTTACCAGGGCCCGAACGGAACAAATATTTTTCATTTTCATTCAACACTATTTTTCACTTATCCACGTTGTACCAACTCTTGCAGGTGATCATCGGACATAAGGCTAGAAAGATGATTGGCTATTTTTATTATTTACTAGCTGTGCCCCGCGGTTTCACCCGCGTAGATTTCGTTTCATGCTTCACGTCGCGGAACCCTAATATTTTTAATAAATAAAAGAAGCCCAAGTTACCCCTTGAAACATCAGCTACCTGCCAGTGAAAGTCCCGTTAAAGTCGGTCCAGCCGTTTCAGAGATTAACCGGAACAAACCGACAGACAGACAGACAGACAGACGGACAGACAGACAGAGAAAAATTTTAAAACTTGGTTTTTCAGTGTCATTAGCGTGTATACTTTCATAAATGCATTTAGTGAAAAGCTGCAATTTTGGAATTACAAACAGACACTCCAATTTTATTTATCTGTATAGATTATCTGAAAAAGTGGTAACTTTTACATAAAAATATTGACAAGGGTGATATTTGAAATTCTCAAAATATCAAGTCTTGAAGCAAAATAAAAATTTTCGTTTTTCTGTTAAAATGTAGTACAGAAACACAGATAATATTAAAACAAAATGCAGATATCGTAACAAAAGGCGTCCCGTGGGAGCGGCTACAATGAGAAATACTGTCGGGACTAACACTGAAAACTGGGAAGTCATAATACACTTGGATATGGCATTTTATAAGCTACGTTTGCTACTACTACTAATATTAGAATTGTGAAATTAATTACCAACGTGACAGATGGAGTATATCGCCATCTCAGACATATGCAGGTTTCCTCACGATGTTTTCCTTCACCGTAAAGCACATAGTGTGAAATCATTGTATATAAGTTTTTTATGAGCCGAAAATGTTCGTCTATTAAATCCTGTATAAAGTTGCGTTCGCATCTGAAACTTTTGATAAGTATCTTTGCCTCCTCGTTTATGTGTAACATTTCGTAAATCCATGTCCCTGTGAGGAAACAATGGTGGGCCGGGGCACGAACCCGCTATACCGCGTTGCCTTAAATATATCTACACACATTTTATTTGCAAAACGGAAGCTTTGATTTATATTTGCGTATGCGCACTGCTTTTGCTGGACTAGATGAAAATATAATTTCAAATATATGAGTTTGTGTATTTTTTTAATAGTTACTTTAAAGAAGAATTAAGGCGTAGGTATACTTGGATTAATGGTTAGTGGCCACTACAGTTAGCAAACGTAAATTTAATCATCTCTTAAGCCTACTAATGAACAGATTTTTATTAGAGACTTGCGGACGTCACGCGGTTTCACCCACGTAGTTCCCGTTCTCGTGGGAGTACGGGGATAAAATATACTCGCTGACTATGTAACTATCCTTTACTGAAAGAATTTTCAAGATCGGCTAGTGTGTGTGCCTATTCAATACAAATAAACAAACAAACTTCCTCTTTATAATATTAGTTAGTATAGAGAATTGTTTTACAAAATACTATCTTGTTATTAACTTATTGTAATACAAACTTTTATTTTGTTTCAGATACAAAAATGCTGCATAGGCAAAAAATTCGCAAAAAAAATCGGTGAATAAAAATTACCTATTGGAAGTGACAATGTGACAGTACAGTGCAATCAAACTATATAATTAAATACAAACAGACTATACCTTACTAACATTAAATTAAAATACTCAATATTTTCCTCATATAAATATAGTTCCACAAACAGTGCCAAGCAAAGTGCAAGTTACGTAAGAACAGAAGTGACAACGAACAAAAAAACGCAACGATCTGAAAAAAATTGTGCCACATAATACTGCCTGTTAAAAACTGTGATTAAAAAAAATTACAATTTGAAACAAGAACAGAAAGTGAGGTGTTAAAAAATACTTCGCAACTGTGATTATAAAAGAACGTTATAAACATTCAAATTAGGAACGTACCGTTTTATAATTAAAGAGATTAAAAGGCGTTCGTTTGCAAATTTAAATTTGGAAGATATTTTTTTTAATAAAGTGATGTGTTAACGTTTTTAAAGAATGGATCTTCACGCCCCTTCCCTAGTGGTTCATGGGTATGAGCCTCATGCTCCACTCCTGGAGGTGGAAGGTCTTGATCCTCATAGTCCTCAGCAGAAGGTACTGATTCATGCACCTACTCTGCAGAGTCAGGATCTGATGAGCGGTGACCATCGGAATGGAGGTGAGATTTAAAAACTCATTTAAATAATTTGTTTTTATTTTCATTATTTTTTTTATATGTCAGTTACATTCAATTAATTTCAAAGACACTTAGGAATTAACATACAATAAAGAAATATTCAAGTAAGTGTCAAAAAATGCGAAATCCGAAATTAAAATGTAATCATGAAATTGCTTAAAAAATTTACAATGTAGTCTTGCAAAATCCATAACATACAAAAAATAGGGTAATGGTGGCAAAGAAGAAACGTATTTCAAATAGCAGTAGGTAGTGAGAAAGTAAATTACCTTCTTAACTTAAAATTATTTAAATCAAACATTAGAACAAAAGGTCATTTGATTCACTACTAGCATTACGTCACTTTACAAATTTTTGGGCATCATAGAAAACGAGACTTTTTTCCCATTTTTTTTTTTTTTTTTTCATATATTGTGAATGAATGATAAAACTTTGGGTATTGAGAGCAGATGTGTCTGACCTAATGTAGAGTACGACTTTTCAGATGAGCAGTACCACGCGCACAGCAGCAACCAGAGTGGAGATGGTACGTACTATTTTGTACCATATACTTACTAGTTTGTGAGGCTCTTGGTAAAGTTGCTATTTCACATATCATTCGATCAGCGAAGTTAAGCAACCTAAACCCAAGCTCGTAGTTGGATGAGTGACCGCGATGAGTGTACCCTCATGTTCAGCCGTTGATCATGGCTGCCAATCGGATATCTTTGGCAATCGTTACAATGTAATTCGGCGGCCTAAGACAGTCTGACAACGGGTATAGCCCAGATAACCGTTTCTTCTCCTAAAAAGGGTTACAAAGGTCAGGTGGCAGTCGTTTCGTATAAAAATCTAGTGATCAGCAACATCAGGTTGAATCAAGTGCCGACCCCAACAATGTATGGGATAAGGCCAGGGGGTTGATGTTGATAAACCAGTTTATTGAACAAAAAATCAGAAAAAAATAGAACCTTAGAATTACGATTAAGATTAATTGTTAACAGGCTTTGGATTGAAGTAAAAAAGATTTTTTTTAACTCAGTTATATCTTTTTGTTCTTGTTAAGCTTTTTTAGCATCTTAACTTTCTTATTGCATTTGGCAACCATCTAGAGACCACTTAAAAAATATATTGCATAGTTCTTGAAAAAAAAAATACATGAATAACATTACATTTCAGCTCTAATCCCATATTATATCAGCAATTATATGTTTTTTAACTACGACTGACAGCTGTACTACATCTTTTGTAATAAACGAATTATTATAATTTAAGTGGACTAACCAAAAATATCCTCATAACATTTCAAATACAGTATTATTAGATAACATTGCACACAAAAGCTAAAGAAAGCAAATTTTTTACCCAATCTCAAAAAATAGACCAAAAAATATATCGATTTGCATTTTG
This sequence comes from Watsonalla cultraria, assembly GCA_964035505.1. NCBI lineage: Eukaryota > Metazoa > Arthropoda > Insecta > Lepidoptera > Drepanidae > Watsonalla > Watsonalla cultraria. Next base: position 6,702,819 of record OZ037734.1, on the reverse strand, counting down.
CCGTGACAAAGTCTATATTTACATAACTCGTTAATAGAGAATAACTTTCTATACTCACAATTCGGCTCGCGTAACTAATATCAATTATACTGAATCTAGATTTCTTTACGACTAGATTTTTTGTAAAAATAAACAAACAGACATTACTATATCCAGCTTGGTAAAAGTTAATTAAAATGATGAATAAATGTAATTTAATTTCAACATGATTTGTTGCGTGTGTTTTTTAATTTGATATTCTGTTTGCGTAATTCTATGTAATATTCTAAAAACAAATTATGCCATCATAACGATTATTCCAAAATATTTACTTACATGGGTATAGTGGTGCTACAACACCCAAATTTTTTTTCGCATACAACATTTTTGCGTTCATAATTTTAAGATTTCATAAAAGAACGTTAATTTTATTCAATTTTTAAAAAGAGGTCGTATGTACTCTACCTATTTTTTCCTTCTTTACATGTTTCCTTCGCTATAAATATTTTAAAAAAACGCCGTGTTGCGTTGGACGTTTCATTTGTGTATTTTTTTACTGTATGTCAGTGATTTTTTTAATCACAGTCTACGTACAGATATTTTTTCTTCACAGTATTTTATTTTCAAATGTTTTTTTACTTTTTTTTGTTTCGAAGCTTACCTACAGAGAATCGTACAAGCATAAAAAACTCTTTATAATATTATAGTGTAATAAGATCCCAATTTTTGTATAAACTCCAGTTCATTAACAATTTTTTTAGGATCAGTATCAATCAAAACTATTTAACCGACATCGGTTCACTTAATGGAAAAAGTGTGAAAGATGTTTTACCACTTTTTTAGTGACACTAGTGTTGTGACTCATGCTTACACATAATTATAAAAGAACTTTTTTTTCTATAGATGTAGGGCGTGGTGTCACTTAGGGCGATGAGCGGGCAGCGAATTTTTACGAGCGATTTTTTTTTAATTTTTTTAAGTAAGTTAAATATAAAAGCACAGACAAATTTTTTGAGTTCCATTTTTGCCACTATGATAGGTCAAAACTTTGATTTGCTTTGGTGTGTTAAAACTTATAAAAATTACCAGCTAAAATAAAGTTACTCCTAAAGGAGTGCCTTACGACAATGTTAGCAAGTAGGTAACGCATTACGAACTGACAAAATAATTTTATAGTTCCGCCGCTGTACCTTCTTGACAAATTTTTTTTTGGGGTTATACCAAAAAAATGAAACCATCAGTACAGAAAAGTAAAAAATTGGGGTGAAAAACATATAAAAATGCGAGTGTTGGTAGAACAAAAGACACCCATGAAGAACCACGTGTCTCTGCTGAGTTTCCGCGTGATCGTGAAATCATGAAACGCTACAATAGGACTTGGTTGGTTGGTTCTATAGCTAAAGAAAGCCACATTATATCTATAGTGTAGTAGATAAAAGTCAAAATTATGTAAAAGTCTTTAAAAAAACCGTAACAGAAAATGAAGGGAGGGTTGCTAGTAATATAATGATATGCAAATTAAAAAAAATATAATATAATTTTTTGATAATTATCAACCGCCGTCAGTAGAGCCACACCGCACCTCTACAATCCGTCGGCGGCAACCAATTTCACAGCGATTTGGGCAAGTGTAACCTCACAAAAACATCCATTCACCAACAGAGGCGGGTACTCCGACTTTCAATGAATGACGACTGACTTGTAGCGGTAATTGATATATTTATGTGCAGGGAATGTGTTTTTGATGCATTTAATTGACTTGTGAGCCATGCTAGTGAAATTGGTAAGTCAATTTGTCAGATCGGTATAAGATGTAAATGTATCGCAAGTGACGTACGACAGATGGCGTTATTCGTGATCACGATCTTTTGGTACATGCCTACATCGCGCTATCAGAATTTTCTCACGCATGTATAAAGACCAGTCTACGTTCAGTAATTACTTTGCTATCACAGGCCTTACCATCAACACTCATTGCGATGGTTATTCGACTGTGTGTCAGCGATAGGTGTACACACGTCATATATATCTGTCCCTTACATTGAGACACAGTATATTTAAAGGTGTGGCTACAGTAAGAAAAGTGTCATCATTATAATTCCTCAGAAATTGTTATCACTGTTTGATCGCATCGCTTATCATCATTAATGCATGAAAAAATTAAAGGTTAGGTGTCAAAGTGACAGATGTTGAGTCTAATGCAATCTGCCACTTTGACATGTCTTCCTAGACGCAATCCTCCTTCATACAAACCATGGACTTGGTTTAAAAGTAGCTCCATCTCTCTCTGTGATACGTACTTAAAAAGGGATCGACATAGTTTTAGTCTTAGTTAAGTCTTGTTTTCGATTAAACTGTTGTAATAAAGGGGTCTCACGTTTTTCTTCACAGTAAAGCTTGTGGTATCACTGCCTTTAGTTTTAGAGAAACTAATTATTTGACCGGATTCATACTGACATTGCTTTAGTATCTGGCAACTATTCAAATCACTCGGCCACCAAGGCTATAAATACATGACATCAAACCTACAAACACCAGCTGCGCAGGCGACTGATCCCTTCACTGGTACCGCATCGCGCACGTCTTAGTTTTTTGTCGACGAGTCGGTTTCCCTTTCGATGCGCGTGACCGTCGTGCGCGTTCTGACTTTTGCTTATAAGTATACGTATTTTACTATAAACATGATAGAGCCGTGGCCATGGGGCTTGAGCAGTCGCCTGCTACGCTAACGACGCATGTTCGAATCCGTGCTTCTCGGTTCGGGCATAGACGGCAGTGATTTCACACCGCGTGCTTTACGTTGTAGGAAAACTGCATAAGTCTGTGAAGTAATTCAAAGACTTTCTTATATGTATAGAATAATCTGGCAGTAGCATGTATAATCCTGTATCGGGGCACAGCTAGTACTGTATAATTATGTCATTTTTACGATTTGAAACTACTTTGTAAATAGTCTAATCGAATAAAGATATTTATGACTTTGACTTTAGTGCGTGAGAGGGCGATAGACTCATTAACTGTCACGTTGGCACTTAATCATCTTCGGTGAAAAGGGGTGTTGTTATTATAACACCTATGCCTAATTTTTTAATTTAAACTTCAGAACAACAATAAAATACTTATTGATTAATTCAAACAATTGCTTCTATACATTTTTTTAGTCTCTTTTTCATCTTCGGATCCCCTCACCTTATGGGAAGGTGTGAAGGTAATATTATGATGTGTGTGTAACTCATCTAAAAATATAGCAAACTCACTTACCACGTACCTACTTAGTCAATGAATCCCTTAGTCCCATGAGATCGGTGGCGCAGGCGCATGTAATAGATACCGTGACCGCAGCCACATCCCTGGGAAACTGTGTTTGAATGAGGTATTCCATTGATAGATTTACTTGTTCTAATCGTAATTTCATTAATGAAATAAGAAAAACCTTGTGCCTGTTGACAAAGTAACATATTATGTCATTCCCATACATTTTGTATCGTATATATAACAGAAGCGTGAGGATAATGCTACTTGCAATGCCAGTAGGCTCAAGCAGACTTGGTACGTTGACGGTGGCAAGAGACCGGCTCACGACATCGTTAAGTGCGACATGTCTCGAGTAGCGGCTTGGAGCCCAACCATGAGCTCTTATTGCAATGATAATTCAGTTGTGCGAAAGTGACAGATGTATGCACGTCACATACATATGTCTCATAAATGAGTGAAACTATCATGGCAATAAGAGCTCATGGTAAGGCCCCTGCACTTTTTGGCATGATCCGTGATGTCCTAGCTTGTCGACATCACTGCCACAGGGACATTTGTGGGGAATGCTGACTCTTTAATTGTATTTTTTTTTCCAAAAGAGTAATTATTGAGTTCCTGTGTTTTTAGAGGGGAATTGGGACAAGGAATGTACAATTAAAAAAATATCCAAAGAGTCCTTATGGGATCACACTCCCAGTCCCTAAAGCCCCCCTACTCTACGTAATTGTATCAAAGCTAATATTAACTTTAAATTTTATAGTATTAAGTTGAAGTCCTTAACTTATAAATATAATGTAAGTACCCAAAGGGCCGGTAAGAGGCGACTTCCGTTCCCGAAGGCTGTCGGTTCGGTTCCCGGGGCGGAACTAATTGCGATGACTGGCTACTAGGGACAGGTTCACTGGGGCACTTTGTGAGAATGTTGTGGTGTTGTTTTGGACTTGTTATTTCGCGCGGTTTCATTCACTAAGTAGGTAGGTACTAACTATACATCTACATTTATATTATAAAGAGGAAATATTTGATAGTTTTTTGTTTGTTTGTTTGCATTGAATAGGCTCCGAAACTACTTGACCGATCTTGAAAATTCTTTCGGCAATGGATAACTACATCATCAGCGAGTAACATAGGCTATATTTTATCCCCGTACTCCCACAGGAACGGGAACTACGCGGGTAAAACCGCGTGACGGTCGCTAGTATACTATATAGCTGTGCCCCGCGGTTTCATCCGCGGAGATTTAATTTCATGGTTGGCCCGCGGAAACCTAATTATTAATATAAAGTTAACCTAAGTTACTCCCTGTAAAATTAGCTATCTGGCAGTGAAATTCCCGTTGAAATCGGTCCAGCGGTTTCGGAGATTAGGCGGAACAAAAAGATAGACAGACGGACAGACGGAAAAATAAAAAAAATAAAAAAATTCTATATGTCTGTACCGTGTAAGTATACTCTCATCTGCATTTAGTGAAAAACCGATATTTTGGAATCTCAAACAGACACTTTAATTTTATTTATCTGTATAGAATATAATATAATGAATTATTAGAGGAGCTCGTGGCACAGTTGCTATTGCGCATATGATGCGATCAGCGAAGTTAAGCAACCATACGCCTAGCCAGTAGTTGGATGGGTGACCGCCCGAGTTCCCTCCGTGCCTCGGAGAGCACGTTAAGTCGTCGGTCCCGGTTGCCAATTTAATATCTTTGGCAATCGTTACAGGTTAGTCAGATGGCTAAGAAAGTCTGATAACTGGTTTAACCCAGATTGCCGATTTTCCTCGAAAAAAGGGGTTACGAAGGTCAGATGGCAGTCGCTTCGTATAAAAATCAAGGTGATCAGTCACATCGGGTTGAATCAAGTGCTGACCCTAAATACATGGGATAAGGCCAGGCAGGGAGATGATATGAATATAGAATGAATTAACCGCAATTATCTAAGTTTAAATCCACCAAAATTCATCGTCTTAAAAATACGTCCATTTTCCATTTATTTCATCAATGACATTATCTCACTCACTCATGATTCCTGTTGCTTATTTCCATTATACACAGCTAGGACGCTAGATATCTGCTAACGTATACTTCCCAATCCAAATCCCTAACTCTTAAGTTCCAAAGTATACCCCAATAGAACATGCGCTATGCGCTATAACCGTGTGTTATTTGGAGTGACTTATGAATAAATTTGGTTACGAAATATATCATGCCATAACGATTTGTGTGGGTTCTAACTGCAAAGTAACCGTGTATAAATTGCAATGACATTGTTATTTGAACGATGCATCCCTCGTGACATTATTTTGATATCTATTATATTTCTCCCAATGTTAAGATTATTCTAGTAAGGAAATACATTTTTTAAATCAAACTAGCTGTGCCCCGCGGTTTCACCCGCGTAGATTTAGTTTCTTCCTTATTGTCGCGGAACCCTAATATTTTTAATAAATAAAAGTAGCCTAAGTTACTCCTTGATATGTAAGCTGAAAGTCCCGTTAAAATCGGCCCAGTCGTTTCAGAGATTACCCGGAACAAACAGACAGACAAACAGAGAAAAATTTTAAAACTTGGGTTTTTTTGTGTCAATAGCGTGTATACTTTCATATGCATTTAGTGAAAAGCTGTTATTTTGGTATTACAAACAGACATTTAAATTTTATTTATCAGTATAGATGTACCTATAGATGTTTAGATAATAAGTATTCTATGTTACTTCTAATACCTCCAAGAAAATTTGTAAGTAAATTCTAAGTTTCATGATGATCGGTTATGTGATTTTCGCGTGAAAGAGTAACAAACAAACTTACATTCACATGTATAATATTTGTAGGATTACAAACTATACCCAAGGAGATTCTTATGCGTTTCTAGCATCGTCGAGTACGTCGTAAATACGCATCTTTACAAGCGAAATAGTTTTGAAGGGGGCGCAAAAGTTGATGTCATTGCTACCTAGATGTCGCTAGTAGTATCTAATAAAAAAAAAATTAAATGTTTCTCTGTCTGTCTCTCTGTCTGTTTGTTCTGGGTAATCTCCGAAACGGCTGGACCGATTTTAACGGGACTTTCACTCAAACTCAAATATATCTTTATTCGATTAGACTTTATACAAAGTACTTTCACTGTTTGATCGCTTATGTTACAAGGAGTAAAACTTATACTTTTAATAAAAAAAATTATTTCGGTTGCGCGGGTCGCCCATGAAATAAAGTACGAGGGTGAAACCACGGGGCACAGCTAGTTAAGAATAAGTCGGTACTGCCATAAAAAAAATCATAATATTATCTCTGTTTGTTACTTACGGCTAATCTCTTAAACGGCTGGACCGACTTTAGCAGGACTTCACTGGCTGATAGCTAATTAAAAAGGAAAAACTTAGGCTATTTTTATTTTAAAAAAAAGAGTTCCGCGAGATAAAGCCATACCGCAGGGCACAATTAGTCGTACATAAAATAATAAATTGAATATCCTACAGAACCCACACTTTGCAGCACTAAACCCACGGACCTCTAATGACAGTAGAAAGAGACAACCATACTCCTCCGGTTCCGCTCCATTAGAAACGCCTTTGTTAAAATTTTGACAGCCGTCCCACCAATCAGAACAAATTTGTTCAAACTGGCAAATTAACCTTGCAAGCCAAAACAACCTATAACACAAATCGTGCCATTGAAAACTACTACTCTAACACCTAACAATATGGTTCATTTTAAATTGCGCCTAACATATCATTAGTAGAAAAGTTGTTTGAAGTTTTAAGAGCAATGTTTTAAGTGTTCGATTTTTAACTTTTAACGTAATTGTTTAAAACATAATGTTGACGATCTTTTTTTTTGATTTAAAATAAACAAAAAATAATCTTTAAGGAGGTATTTATCTACAATGTGTTTTTTTATTTTAATAATTGTTTTTTTTTAATATCCATGCATTAAAGAAATTATATCTGTTCAAGCTGCCAAGGAAATCTGGTACGTATTTAATTCAGAATAATAACAGAATTATATTTTTTTTTAGGTAGAGTACTACCCCGCGGGTAATATAATCTATACGGATAAATAAAATTGAAGTGTCAGATTTTAATTCCAAATTAACAGCTTTTCACTGGGACTTACATAAAAAAAAACATTGTTTAATTTTTTTCTGTCTGTCTGTTTGTTGGTTCCGGCTAATCTCTGAAACGGATTTTAACGAGACTTTCACTGCCAAATAGCTCCCACAAAATTGAGTCTATGCGAGTGAAACCACAGGGCACATCTATTGTGTAATATAACTGAACACTAGGTAGTAGGTACATCTCTAATGATCCGGCACCAGGCTCACATAATGCTATAACTCAGTAACCTGACTATCTGGAGATCAATCTTATGTGAACACTTAATACGTTGACTTGGCACAAATTTAACATTAATTATCAACCACTGACATACGTCAATGTCATTTTCATGTCCAATCCAAAAGTATCGAATCAAGATTCACAGTTATTTGGGAGACATAAAGCCATCTCTTCTCAGAGTGCCTAGTACGAGTTTTTCACTGCCGCCGTCACAAGTCACCGCCTCAAAGTTAACGCAGATTTGTATGGGATCGGAGCAGCGCCTCTGTCGACCTAAAGATGACACTATTGTGAGCCCATACAAATCTGCGTTTACGTCGACGCGGAGACTTATGACGGCGATTTAGAGAAAACTCGCACTAGGCCCTCAGAAGGCTAGTTTCCGAACCGGTGGTAAATTTTCGACATTCATAAGTGCCTTACCAGGGCCTAAACTGAATAAATATTTTTCATTTTCAGAATAATTTTTTTTTTAAAATGTTTAGGTAAAAATAAGAACACAAAAACTTCGATGTTTTAATAGTTTTTTTTATAGAAATATAGGAAAGGATAAAGTAAAACTAGATTAGCATAAATATTACCCGTGGACCCACTATGGAACCCGAGGGGCCATGGTTAAAGTGTGCAAACTTCCTACACTTTCTTCCCTTCCCATACAAAATGTGTAATGAAATGTACATGATGCCAGCTGAGTTTCTTGCCGGTTCTTCTCAGAAGGCTAGTTTCCGAACCGGTGGTAAATTCCTCGACATTCATAAGTGCCTTACCAGGGCCTAAACTGAATAAATCATTTTCATTTTCATTTTCATTTTCAAAATGAGGAGAATACGCAACGTTAAAACCTGTACTTAAGGCACATGCTTCAGGGTACCAAAAAGTACCCAAGTCTAAAGTTTATGCAATACTGAGCTTAATTCCGAAGGACTATTTGTCAAACCTTCTAGAGCACATTAGCGGATGTCTCAGTGTCAATATTAGCAATAATATATTGTATTCAGTCAGTAATGAACATTGCTATTAATAACCTAAGACATCTACTTATTTAATGAATAAGGTAAGTCATTAATTCCTTATGACATACGATAGATACAGACTGAATTATTTTATATAATATTAAATGATTGAAGATAGCAGGCTACGTCAACGTGAAAACGTGACAAAACCTTCGGGTACTGGGGCCCATCCATGAGCTCTTATTGAAATGTTAATTCAGTTGTGCGACAGTGACAGATGTATGCACGTCACATACATCTGTCTCATAAATGAGTGAAACTATCATGGCAATAAGAGCTCATAGTAAGGCCCCTGATATCAACAATTTAAAAATTTTTTAAAGGAAATTACATACGTAGATGGGAAGGTATCTCCTGTGTTTAAACTTTTTTCTAACTAGCGGACGTCACGTGGTTTCACCCGCGTAGTTCCCGTTCCCGTGGGAGTACGGGAATAAACTATAGCCTATATTAATCAGTGATAATGTAGTATTCAAATGGTGAAAGAATTTTTTAAATTGGTCCAGTACTTTATGAGCGGATTCGCTATAAACATACATACTTAATAAACCTAGTAGTACCTCTTATGTTTTGCTGTGCCCTAACAGGGCTTATGTTAGCTTGCTAAGGTTATCACTATAATTACGATTATTTTGTATATTAATGTAACTAACATAAACGCAATAAATAAATAAATAAATACAAATCTTTCCTCTTTATAATAATAGTACCTATAGATAAGAAAGTATCTACTTACTGTGTTTAATGTTACAAACCCCAAATTTTGGGAGGTTTCTTACTTCATAGAAGCTCATTCAAGCAATTTTCAATAATTGTAACACTCGACCAGATTGTAAATCCCAACGCATTGATAACAAAACCAAGATGGCGGTGTATCCCGAGGGTTGCGAATCGGAGCGTCCCGCCAGCGCGCGCCACGTGCCGACTAGAGAGTATTTTGGCGGCGCGACGCGCGGTCCATCGAGCGAAACGCGCGGGAATGTGACGTGTTCCATTTTAGAAAATACGTATTAATTTTCGGTCTATGCTCTTGTTTTTTTTTATGACTTTTTTAGAACGTTTTTAAATTTAAATAAAATTTAAGTAGTGATGTGTTCTTTTAAAAAATATGGATTTTATATTTTTTAGTAAATGATGGTGTAAATAATATTTTAAATCTTATTTTTAAATTGTGGACGCAGTGAATAAAAGGTGTCTGTGATTTAGTGATGTGACGTAGGGTGTCGATAGATTTTCTAGTAATTCTTTTCGACGATATAAAAGATGTGTTTTCGGATAAATTTTGGTATTTATATCAAAGTATTTATTTTTCAAATACAAAAATAAAAATTATCGCGGTATCATTGGTTCATTAAAAAAAACCCAAGAATAAAAAAAACTGCATTCATAAAAAAATATGCTTCGCTGCAAAAAATTCAAACCTACTTAAGAAATTCAAAGCAGAGTTATTGCCATCAACATAACCTTACGAATAAACAGACATATCAATATTATAAGTCTATACACGCAATGTAAATTAATACGGCATGTAATTCTAATACGTTCCCGTCTAAATAAGAGCTCGGCTATCGTATAACCGGCCGTGTGAATACTGTATCTTACCTACTGGTACCTGTTTATTATTATCATAAACTAAAGGTAGATTTAATTAAAATATCAATTGAACGGAATGAAAAAGAAAAAACATGCTTTCTAGTCGGAAAAAGGATACGGAGTGCAGAAATTTAAAACCTTTAAAAAAATTAAGATCTATGAATGTAACTGTTACTGAGTGTAAATTGTTAAAAATTATTGGCTTTGTTTAAACGTTTAAAAATATTATAAATAAAACTCAGATCATTTTCAGATAAATGTAAAACATTACTAACCAGCTAATAATTTACGGAATATAACTAATATATTCCTTATATACAGTAGGAAATGAAGTAAGAGACGTTGTGTAATTAAAAATAATGACACAATCCCACGGCGGCCAACATCTAATATAACTGAAAACTGATCCTCTTGTCACAATCCATCGATTCTGAACGAACCAACCGTAAAATATACCTCAAAATAGACTAAGCCATCTGTGCCCAACCGGACAGCGCACGATTAAGACGTATCCTAATCTCAAAATAACGGTGATTATCATCATTTTGAAAAAGGAATTGTTTAAAAGTACAAAAAAAAACAAAATGGATCCACATTTTGAATTTAACGGTGATTAGTGATGTGACAAGAATTGCAAATAGTGTGTGAAGTTTACTAATTGTCTTAGTGTTTTAAAGTAGTTTTTGAAGTGCATCGATTACGCTTAGAAATTATAATGAACTAAGTGCTCATAAGTACCGCAGTACCTTTGTTGTCAAGTATAAAAGATTTAAAAAATCTGTTCTAGTTCAAAACGGGAGGAAGCAAATTAAAAAATAAATTCCCCTGACAGCTTAAAACCTTCTTACAGACTAACAATTTTTACTCAAGTGTCCGTCGGTACGTGTTATTAGATAATTCCTAAATAGCAAGACCTAAGCTGTTAACAAGTTTGGTAACAATTGTGAATATTTATAAAGATAAAAGAAATATTATTTTTATGTACTTCTTTGAAAGTCTAAATCCAAAATTACCCACATAAATGTACAGCCAATCATAAATGCTCAGTTGATTAATTAATACACCTTTAACAATACCATAACAAACTCATAAAAAACTACTTTCAATTGAGCAGAGACAATAAAACTAAACGCAGTAATTCCCACTTCCTCCTCATAATCGTTGATCATTAAAAAGTATTCTCACGAGAAAGGGACTTATGGACCCACCTGCGACGATTGAACCGGAAAAGTAGTGGTCAAACACCGGAAAATCGTCCAAAAACCGGCAAAATTACACCAAACGAATCGCTACAACTACCAATGGTTGCTGCGATTTTATGCTGCTTTCACGGTTTCCAATCGATTTTTTTAATCGTGAAAATCATTAGTGCATTCAAATGAAGCGACTGTTTTAAAATAAAATAGTTTTTTGGTATTTTCTGTCAAGGGTACTTCGCGTACTTCGTGTACTTTTTTTTTTGTTGTAAAATCGCGAGAGAAGGGACGGCGCCCAGTTTAGTTTTAAAGTACCTCTAGTCGGTGATCAACCGCTTTGAAGCTTAATCAATACCATTAAGCTACTTAACCTGTAATTATTACTGTGAAATCCAGATTAAATAATCTTTCAGCAGTAGCCTAGTAGAATTAACCGAGACGTAACATCGTTGCTATTATAGATGAATGAAGATAATGTCCTAAACTATTATATTACGCATCACCTAAAAAACTTATCGATAATTTACACGTAGGTACACTACGACAGCACTAATCACGCAAAGATTTAAATAAAAAAGAAATTATTTGTTCTAATTTCAAAATATATTTTTAATTTCATAATAATATTTTAAAATGAAAAACCAAATCCTTTCTTTTTCTTACAGTGCTTACTTTTTAAATAAAAATCTTTCCAATATGGCGTTAAAATAAGTTTATAGTGTTAAAAGACAAGTGATTTTGTAAAGTTATTTGAAGTGCTGTGATAAAAGTAAGCAAGCTGGAGGGCCAAAGCAAGGCCACATTCGCGGCCCTTTTCGGGCTAAGGGCTGGAGGTGGCGTAGATCTTTCTGCTGCTTACAGATACAACCAAAATATGATGGAATATTACACTTGTAAGTACGATTTTTTCTTAAAAATGTGCAGAATTAAGGAAATTTTAAGATGGAGATTGAATATAATAAAAATGAATTAAGTATTCCTATCTTGAAAATAATAAAAGGTTACATTATTTTGACATATTATATTTTAAAATGCGATACAAACCTGTCACTCATTAGTATCTACGTTTGACACTTTCAAAGCGTCATTTTAAGGGCGTCTTGAATTTCAAACATAATCTTGTTGATTTGGACGCGAATTTTTAAATCAATCAGAAGAAATGCGATACGAGATTCATCTCTAAGTCATTTTAAATACAGGATTAAAAATACGTGGCTTGGCAAATTCTTAGTTTAGATGTAAGTAAGTAGCTCCCTTTTTGTTCAGGGGCGTGCATATCATATAAGCAAATAACTGCTTACCATTTGTGATGACTGAATACACTCGTGTCGTGTGTCATTGGTATGTACCTAACCTATCTACCTTCTTTTTATTGTTTATGTTTACCCGTCTGAAAATCCGATGCACGTCCCTGTTTCTGTTATAAGTATGGATTTTAAAATGAATGAACATTATTATCCGAGCTTGGTCTAGTCTTCGTTTAAACCATTATTTATTTATTAATTAACACTTATTGTACCTTAGAGCTAATTTAGGTACAAATGACGGTCTTATCGCACTAGGCAATATCTTCCAGACATCCATGGGATAGATAGGACGAGGAAATTAATTGGCAGCTGAAGTATTTTATTAGTGATACCTACAAACGTTTCGACATGAAAAAAGCCGACTAAAGTCACGGGAATACCACGAGCTGTAGCTAAAGCCATCCAATAAACTTGAAAGACAACCTCCAACCTCATCTAATATCCATTCGGGAACCCTTTGAGCAAATAAAAAACGTATCCCCATACGCCATTATGTAAAACAACGACTTCGCATAACGATATTATCATAATTCTGACGACAAAACATAAAAACCGCTAGTATAAAATACCTAGTAACATCTGCGAGGTTCCATAAAACACCCAAAAATACCCTCTGAAATTAAGATCGTTATTGTAACAGCCAATGGGAGGGCTCGGAACGCACGGGAGGGCCAGCGGAGCGCTCTGATTGGTGGTTTGGCGCGAGGCGGAGTTCGTTGCTAGTGTGGGTGCGTTCAGGCTGCGTTCGGAATTTGGATTAATTGAAAGGCTGTATGGCTTTATGCCTTTGTCTTGGATACATGTGTCTGAGGCTCGGAGGCAAATTGGAGCCTTCGTCATATTTGGTTAGTTAGGTCTCGGCTTTGTAGGGTCTAAATTCAAATCTTATGCTAGCAGAAATCTGAATAAACTAGTATCTGATTTTTATTATTATTACAGCGAAATACCTTGCTCAATCAAGCACTTTAATTTGCAAAAAAATCCTTAAGTACCCTATGTTCTTTGTGGTCGACGCAATCTGTTTTTCCCTTCCATTTCTCTCTATCAGTCGTCATATCTGTATTCACTGCCTCTCTAGTAACATCACCGTGATCATCATCATGAATGAAACCTTATTTGTCTAGTAGATTACTGAAATTGACACTCTAATTACGTACATAATTGAAGTGCTGAAAACTTTATTCTACAATAATTTTAGCAACCTATCCACAACCGGGTTTTTCTAATCCCCATTGAATATCCCCATCAAAGAAATCCTCATTCTGAGCTGCTTCGCTCGATTTTTTAACTTTTCAACAAGTCCTCTTGACCAATAGATGGGAATCTTCATTGAGTTGGCAATCTTCATTGACTGGTTGTATCTTCATATTATGCTCAATATATCTTCATCATAATGCTATGTACCTCGTGAAGAGTGTACCATCTTCATGCTCTTGTATCATCATTCAAGCAATATTCATACCCACACTTTGAAACCGAAATAGTCCAAGAAAATCTTCCCCATTCAATCTTAAAATGACGAAGAATGCGCTCCCTAGTATGATTCCAAGTATTTATAGCATGGCACAGTGTGGTTCAAAAGGGTACACTTTCAGAGGTTCTTAAGGGTGTGAAGACATTTTATGCCTCACATTTTACCAACATGTTTAGACCCCGACTAATGGTAAGATACTAGTTTCCCATCCTTTAGTAAAGTTGACGTGGAAGTCCTAATCGCCTTGAAATCAAATATGATTTTCCCGATTCCCGTATTAAAAACCGTCACAAAAAGAAAAAAAATCATTGTATCAAAGAACAAACGGAATACTTACTTAGCTCAGTCGTCGCAAAAACATCTTACTCGTATTAACTTGAAATCCTATCGAACTGCGATTTCATGGTTGACGTGAATGGCACAGGACTATATAAACATTCTATTCTATTTTACATAAAATAACTATGCTATTTTAATGCCTGAACAAATTCCAAAGTACTGCAGTCAAACGATGTCAGATTTAGTGTCTAACTTGGTGAAGCACCTTCAAAAAAGAATGCGTATTTCTAATTCGGCTAACCGCGTTAGTGATATTGATTTGAGGCATTTTATATGCGTTTTAAATTTTACTTATTTTGTCACTTAGTCTTATAGCGGTGTAGACGTAATCCTTTAAAGTCGTTTTCCGCAGGCATTGTGATCAAAAAGGTTGTTTTTTTTTTTTTTAATTGTATGATATTTTTATAAAGTGTAATTACTGATTTTCTTGCCAGGTTCTTCTCAGTAAAAGCAACCTTCCGAACCTGACGGTAGCATGTATAATCCTGTAAATTAATGTCATTCTGACGATTTGAAAGTACCTACTTTGTTAAAAATCTAATCGAATAAACATATTTTTGTCTTTGATTTTGACTTTAAGAATCATATCTCAAATCGAAAGGTGAACCTTCTGTCACTGAACATTTCTGTATTGATTTATATGCACTTTTTCAAGATACATTTTTGTATAAGGCTATTTAAGGAGGAGGATCCAAGGAGTAACCTAGACTACATTTATTTATAAAAAAATATTAGGGACCAGCGAAATTAAGCAAGAAACTAAAACTACGCGGGTGAAACCGCGGGGCACAGCTAGTGCTAACTATAATTCGGTGACGTAAATGTGTTCTATGTTTAGATGAAGAACTGTAAGCGTAACATATAATTTGAGCTACACACATGAACTAATCTACTTTTAAACTCAATCTAACCATTGCATTAAGCGACGTATGCCCATTAAAGTTTTATTTTTAAAAAAAAGTCACCAAAACAATAAAATTATGACCAACAAAAAGATTTATACAACTTCCTGTCACAATTTAAAAAAAGAACTGACTCACCAACCATAGATCACGAACAAATTATTTCAAACAATAGACTACACATATGAAAGACGCGCCTAGGTTGGTTGAATGACATTTGACTTGCCAACTCTACAGTGAAACCTTCAACGTCTCTATCACTACAAGAATACAGTTCAAAATCAAATACAGAACAGGTCAAGTAAAACTGGTGGTAACTCGAGACAAATTACGAACGCACACATCGACCGAACCATATATCACCTCACACACGTCTGTTCCACGCACACATGCGTTTCTCTGCCGTGATTGGCTGGGCATGATGCGCATACGCAGCATGTGATTTTGAAACGAGTTTTGCGAGATTTTAGAAAGGTAGTCCAGTGGCGTAAGTGGTTGCGTAGTTAATTTGTCTGGTGGGGGTTCGATTATTATGTAAAACTTGCTTGTTAGAATTTAATTATTTAATTAAGCTGGTTTAAATATTTAATCGCTGTATTATTTCATATTAGAATGGGCAGTAAGAGGCGGTTGTGGGTGGAGAACAATTTTATTTTAGTATTTTTTAGAGGTTTTGAATCTAGATCTCTCTCTATACACTTATATCTCAACAGATAAATGAAAATGAAAATGAAAATGATTTATTCAGTTTAGGCCCTGGTAAGGCACTTATGAATGTCGAGGAATTTACCACCGGTTCGGAAACTAGCCTTCTGAATAAAAATAAAGCTAGCTTCTGATAAAACTAGCCTTCTGAATAAAATTGCAGTGTCTGTTTGTAATTCCAACTAAGCAGCTTTTTACTAAATGCATATGACATTATACTCGTATACCTAGGTACGTTAATAACACTTAAACAAAAACATATTTTTTTAAAATAATTTTTTTCTTGTCTGTTTGTTCCGGCTAATCTCTGATACGGCTGGACCGATTTTAACGGGACTTTCGCAGGCAGATAGTTGGTGTTACAGGAGTAAGTATGGATATATTAAGTTTTTTTTTAAATTGGGATCCGCGTTCTTGTGATCGGCAGGCGAACTTACTAACCACTAGACTAACGAGGTAGTTGCCTCTGAACTAGTCAGCCATACCATTTGGAACTTAAGAAAAGATTTTTTTTTATGTAAGTATGTTTGTAACGAATTGACTCACAAAGTACTGGACTGATTTAAAAAGTTCTTTCACCATTTGATAATTACATTAACACTGATTAATATAAGCTATATTTTATCTCCGTACTCCCACGGGAACGGGAACTACGCGGGTGTCACCACGTGACGTCCGCTATCCTAAATATAAAAATTTAAATAATTATCGCTGAATGTGCTGCAAAAACAGCTGAACCGATTTTGCTATTTTTTTATTTTTTATTTCTTAATGTACAAGGATGGTACTTAAGGAGAGAAAAAAATAAAAAATATAATCTATTAGTAATAAAAAAATAAAATAATTAAAAAGATTCACCTGACGGTACGATTTACGAAGTTCGGCGGGTCAGCTAGTTACTAATACATCCTTTAAACATACTTTAAAGTACATAAATAAGTGTAAGCTCAACAAATCTCCACACAAACATCCGACAGACATTTTACAACTAAAATAAAACAAGATGGCGGGACAATGGCGGCGGGCTCGCATCCGGTCCGCGTATGGTAATCCCACTTCCGGTCGACGCTGGTCCCTCTCCGTTTGTTATCTCAATACTGGCATTTGTTTTTTAATGTTGGTATTTTTTGAGATTTTTTCTGTAATCACCATTATTTTGCCTGCATTTTTCAATCTTAACCAGTAGTTGTTAAGATTAGCGCTTTCAACCAAACAAACAAACTCTTTATATATATATATGTAATGTTTTTAAAGACGATAGACTGAAAGAGAAAATATAAAAAAAAAACAATAGTCAAGTAAGTAACTGTATAATATAGGTATGCATTAAGTGAAAAGCTGTTATTTCGGAATTACAAACAGACACTTCAATTTTATTTATCTGTATAAATTTAAAGATGTTATGATTTTTTTTATTGTGACGATTTACGTAAATCCCTTAGAACCTTAAAAAAATCTAATAATTAAAATATGTTATTAAAAGGAGTCCCATTTTTTTCTGTTATTAACCGTTTCACGACTGAATCACCCAGTATATCTGAAATTCATTAAGAACTTTACTGTAGGTATTTACATAAAATCATCGCAAACGAACTAACCTTTAAAAGCTAGTCTGATGACGTAAAAAATAAAATAGTGATGTACTTGTACAATGAAGGCATACCAGTACACTCTCCCCTAAGTAACGCTCCGACGACCACCCATATTCGGTGTGGCTTTGGGTACCTTTGCCAATTAATTGGTACATCCTATCCTGGTATTTGTACCCGCAAATATTATTACAATCAAAATCAATACTAATGTATAAAGTCTAGCGGACGTCACGCCGTTTCACCCGCGTAGTTCCCGTTCCCGTGGGAGTACGGGGATGAAATATAGCCTATGTTACTCGCTGATAATGTAGCTATTTATAACTGAAAGAATTTTCAAGATCGGTTAAGTAGTTTCGAAGCCTATTCAATGCAAAGAAACAAAAAAAAATTTCTTCTTTGTAATAGAGAGTATTCCACGCGAACAAATTCGTTACTAACGTTATGCAAAGGCATAAAATCCCCCAGGTGATAAATCATGTACTTGACCTTCCGAGGCAGGGTGCGTATGCGCATGACTTGTGCTCGCACCTGTACACAGGGGCTGTTCCATGCATATTAATTTTTATTAAACTGTTAGGTGTTCATATGTCACGCTCTTTTGACTTCAACTATAATGACGTTGTTAAGTGCATAAGTTTTTGTACTTATTAATTACTAGCTGTGCCCCACGGTTTCAGCCGCGTAGATTTAGTTTCATGCTTAATTTTGCGTAAATACATTATGCATGCAAAGTCTCAGCCCGATCAGTTTAAAATTGACAAAGTTTCATACAAAGTTTCATCCCCTATTTTATCCCTTTAGGGGTAGAATTAATCAAAATCCTTTCATAGCGGATGCCTACGTCATAACATCTACCTGCATGTCAAATTTCAGCCCGATCCGTCCAGTGGTTTGGGCTGTGCGTTGATAGATCACTATGTCAGTCAGTCACCTTTGAGTTTAGATTGATAGATTAAGTCCTTGGGGTTGAAAACGTCGTGAGGAATTCTTCTCATAGTGTCTGTGACGGGGATGGACTCAACATATGGCTGCATACGTTTTCGGAAGATTCTATGTACACTATATAGGCTTCTATGAAGGTTAAATTCGTACCTAAGGACCTTATAGGTATATTTCCTAGCTGTGCCCCGCGGTTTAACCCGCGTAGATTTAATTTCAATGGTGACCCGCGGAAACCTAATCTTTTTAATCTTTTTAAAATAGAAGTAGCCAAAGTTACTACTCACTCTCAATGTTATTACTTAATATTAAAATCTGCCAGTGAAAGTCTCGTTAAAATCGGTCCAGCGGTTTCGGAGGTTATCCGAAACAAACAGACAGACATGTGTATAATGTGTTTTATTATGATAATACCGTATTTCCTCTCATGTGCATTTAGTAAAAAACTGTTTAGTATTTGGAATAACAAACTAACACTTAAATTTTGCTAATCAGTATAGAGTATAGGCTCGCTGTGCCCCGAGGTTTCACCCGCGTAGATTTAGTTTCATCCTTATGGTCGCGGAAACCTAATATTTTTCAATAAATAAAAGGTAGCCTATGTCCTTTCTCAGGGTCTAAAGATTGTCTGTGCCACATTTCATCAAAAGCGGTTGAGAGGTTTAAGCGGTAAAGCGTAACAGACAGACAGACAGAGTTACTTTCGCATTTATAATATTAGTAGGGATGTATAGTTTAAACAGTTTCTTATTTGATAAATGTTTTCAATGGCTTCATCAAATTTTAAGAATAACGAAAAAATCTGTTTCGAATTTGGATTGCCCTCACAAAGACACTACTTACTTTTTAAACAAATTGAGTTTTTAAATGAATTTGAAACAAGCTCTTTTGAACACGTTTTTTGTAAATTATCACAAGCGTTTGGAACGAAATGACAGCGTGGTAAATTGTAAAAATGTCCGGATTCCGAGAGAGGAAATTACACAGGAAACCACTGCCCCTGTCCGTATTAATTTGAATCTATAATGTCCGGTCGCTCTTTCAGCTTTTGCGTTTACGGACATTAAGGACAGAGCTTAAATAAAAATGAAGATATTTTGTTTAATGCTCGTTCAAACTCACAATACTTACCTGCATCTTTAGATGCATAAAATATAACTGAATATATACCCAATAGAAATCTTTACCCAACTCAAGTCCCGACTGTGGTGTGCTTGGTGGTGAATGGAAGGTGATTTTGAATGAAGGCTTAATTTATTCTTAAAGACTTGTGTTATCTTAATTTTTATATTACATTTTATATTTTTATTTTTATAGGTTCATATTTGTCTCGTGTATTTTATCATGTGTATTGAGTTTATAACTATCGTTTTGTCTACTTAGCGTAATTGATGTTACGTCGTGCTGATTTGTGAATAAATAAATGGAAATCTTTTACCATCGCAAATCAAATCATAATTTGCTGTTTTTTTTACATAAGCGATTAATATGTTCGAGTCAAAACTTTTTAATTAATCCACCGTTTATTTTCCGCTGTTCTTATATTGTAACAAGTCTAAAGAGGAAAATACTCGTAGACTACAGGAGGGCAGGACACCTGCTGGGAAATGCTTTGAGAGGGTACAGTCTACTACTAATACTTATATCTCTACAGTAAAGTTATATCTATACTCTATACAGATAAATAACATTGAGGTGCACCAGTATCAAAGCTTGCAGTTTTGCACCAGTTACAAGTTTGTCAATATTGTTTTATATTTTTTTCTTTATTTTGTAATATTTTTTTTTCATGCTGTATTTTTGTTGTAGCTGTGTGATTCAATAAATCATTATTATTATCATTATTAAGTGTCTGTGTGTAATTCCTAATTCATAGCTTTTCACTTTTTAAATTTCTCTCTGTCTGTTTGTTTGTTCCGACTTATCTCTGAAACGGCTGGACCTATTTCAGCGGGAGTTTCACGAGACAATTGATGGTACAAGGAGTAACTTAATCTTATACAGGGCTCTGAGAAGTAAAGCCACCCATTGAATTCGCTCTAAGTAGGCGGTTGAAAGCGCGAGGCACAGCTTATTAGTAATATTATAATTACGTTTTTGTTCAACAATGTAATAAAAGTTAAGGGTATGGAAACACGTCAGTTAATTTTCAGGTAGAGTGTACCGTATCCCCAGCTTCCGGGCAGCCATCTTGCGTCGCATTAACCTTAATTACTCCCTGAAATCAGCCCCTATTTTTACTTTACATGCATCTTCGCGCATGTACGGAAATACTTAGGATCGGGGGGTAGGAACATTTAATGGGTTACTTCAACTGCTATAACGAATTAAACTTAATTTAATCTCAGGTCCAACCACATACATACGTTCACGTCTTTATTCCCCGAAGGGGTAGGCAGAGGTGTTGTAATAACAACATCCACATTTCACCGAAGATGATTCACAACGTGACAGATGGTGAGTCTATCGCCGTCTCAGGCACTATACTTACTTCTTTTAATTACTGCTCAGACATTGCGATTTCCTCACTATGATTTCCTTCACCATCAAACAAGTGGGGTGGAATGAATACTCGTAAGTTTTGAGAAAAAAATTATTGGTGCTGGCCACTGGGAGTCGAACTTGCGTCGCTTACGTAGCAAGTGTCTGCTAAAATCCCAAGGCTACCACGACTCTCTCAAACAAGGTGGTGTTGTCAAAAGATGGTGTAGGTTGACTTAGGCTTTGAAAATGTTTTCGTATTCATTCTATCAAAGAAGAAACGGAAAACCTCGTTCAAGGATTTCGATCGAGTGATTTCAATCATTCAACTATATTTCGATTGGTTGATTGACGTGAAGTGGGGTTCATGAATGATCATGTCACATTTTCTATCAAACTGGTCTGTACCAATGAGTTGTTCAAAAAACTTATGTACAGTGATTTCACACCACGTGCTTTACGGTGAAGGAAAACGTCGTGAGGAAACCAGCATATGTCTGAGAAGTAATTCAAAGACGTATGTATAATGCCTGAGACGGCGATAGACTCACAATCTGTCACGGTGGCACTAAATCGTCTTCGGTGAAAAGCGTTCGTTGTTATTATAACACCTCTGCCTATTTTTTAAGGGAATACAGGCGTGAGCATGTATATACTATCGTTACAGAGTAGAAGCAGTAAATAAGTACATCATAATGTTCTGCACAGAGTAGAGATTGAAGATACCCGCATACTAACAATATCCAAACCAATGATCGCGGACCAAAACAAACGTGCCGGGTATCGATTCACCCGGGCACTGGGCGTGACGGATCGATGCGTCACGCCTCCCGACCCGGGCATACCCGGGAAACTGCCTTTTTAATGTTACACTTTTATAGTGGTTTCACGGAATTTTTGCCAGGTTTTTCGTAAGATTATACTTTCATTTTGTTTTTACAATGTTATAAGTTCAGATAGGTGTAGTTTGGGCAATGACATTCTCTGTGTTGGTCATGTTCATAGTGCATGCTATTTCCGAACCGGTGCTAAATTTTGGACATTCATAAGTGCCTTACCAGGGCCTAAACTGAATAAATATTTTTCATTTTCATAAGCTCACGCCTGTATTCCCCGAAGGGGTACGCAGAGGTGTTGTAATATGCCTAACATATATTTTTTTTATTTTTGTCTCTATTGGACCCATCCTCGTACTCCAAGGAATACTGAGTTTCTTGCCAGGTTCTTCTCAGTAAAAGCAACCTTCCGAACCTGGCGGTAGCATGTATAATCCTGTAAATTGTGTCATTCTGACGATTTGAAAGTGCTTTGTATAAAGTCTAATCGAATAAAGATAAAAAAAAAAAAAAAAAAAAAAAATTAACTAAATCGGTTCAGCTGCTCTCGAGATTTGCGCATAGCAACACATTCATGATTAATTTTTATAGTAAAGAGTTCCTAAAATCTCGTTACGCAAACAAACCATAAGTAACTCATTTTACTTTCACCCGGTTTCAGTGGTACCTAAACCGGGTGAAAGTCCCATTAAAACCGGTCAAGTATTTTTCCGGTGATTGATAGCGTAAACACAGCTTTTGCTCCACCGCTTGTAGATCGATACCCGGTTCACGGCCGGGTTTCATTCAATACGGTTCATTAACATCCGGGTTTTAGTGTTCGAGTAGGAGAATTTTATGATTGCAACGATTGCCATGATAGAAAAACAACTTAAAACACGTACATTGTAAACGTATGTTACCTTATCTCCAAAATGTGTTTGAAGAATTGAATAACATATCTCGCACCATAATGCAGTCACCATGACACTATTTGTTATAACTAACTCAACTCTTACCATGAGTTCTTATTGCCATGATAATTTGATTCATATTCTGAGGCAGATATAAATGACGTCTATACATCCGTCACTGTCACACAGCTATCATTGCAATTGCTTGAGTGAATTATTTTGTATTTTTAAATCTGTATAATATTCTTGTCGGTAGCATAATACTCGTATAATGCTGTGTCATTCTGACGATTTGAAAGTACTTTGTATAAAGTCTAATCGAATAAAGATATTTTTGAGTTTGAGTTACGAGTTTGAAGTGTTCATGTTAGGGCCCCAGGGCCTGTACGATTCTAGATCACCCTAAAATATGCCCTGCCTTTCTCAAATCTATACATCAATACAGATAGATGAAATCAGAGTGTCTGTGTGTAATCCCAAAATAACAACTATTTACTTAATGCTGTTGAAAGTATATACGGTACTAAATCAAAAAAGCAATTTAAAAAAAAAATCTCTGTCTGTCTGTTTGTTCCGGCTAAACTTCGAAACGTCTGGACCGATTTTAACGGGACTTTCATTGACAGCGGTAGCTGATGATACAAGGGGTAGCAAAGGAAATTTATTTAAAAAAAATTAGGGATCCGCGGGTCTCTCATGACATTATAACATAATAAAATACAATTTCTTTGTCCCCAGGTCACGGAGGAGTAAATCAGCTGGGTGGAGTGTTCGTGAACGGCCGACCGCTGCCAGATGTCGTACGACAGAGGATAGTGGAGCTGGCGCACAGCGGCGTGCGACCGTGCGACATAAGTCGTCAGTTGCGCGTGTCGCACGGGTGTGTTTCCAAAATACTATCCAGGTTGGTGTTTATGACACTTATGTTATCTTAGTTGTGGCAATATTGGGTAGCACGTCAACCCTTGGGATCTTTTGTGCCACCCTTGCCCTTATGCTCCTCCTCAAATACTCCCTGAAAAAGCCGGCAGATCTTGCCCATGGGGAAGAGCTTGTAGTCCTCTGGTTTCGGATACGCCTTACCCAGTAGGTCCATTCGCCATCTGGCCAGTGCGTCGCAAGTGCATATTAGGTGACTCCTGGTTTCGGCTTCTGATTTACAGTACTTACTTTCCACTTTTTATAGTAGTTTATGACACTTACTGTGACTACCTCTTTATAGCGTCATGAGATATGAGCTCTGGCCTTCACGAATACACGGGCATTTGACCAACTATTTTCAATGGGCACCAGATGACTTAGTGCGAGTTTTTCACCGCCGCCGTCACAAGTCACCGCGTCGACGTAAACGCAGATTTGTATGGGATCGGAACAGCGCCTCTGTCGGCCTAAACATGACAATATTGTGAGCCCATACAAATCCGCGTTTATGTGGTGTAGGTTTGATTCCTGCGTCAGGTCAAAATGCTTTACCACGACGCAAAAAGAGGGGTGTTATAAGTTTAACGTGGGTGTCTGTCTGCCTTTGGCATCGCAGCTCTGAATCGAATGGGCCGATTTCCATGCGGTTTTTTTCATTTGACAGGCAGTTTTATTAATTTTGTGTCCTTTGAGTCTCAATTAAATAAAAACCTTTTATTCATATAACATAAAATTCGGCCAATAGCGATTATTACAAAATGACTTACTAAACACTAAACATATCTAAATAGCATAGAATAACGTAGCTCGTAATAAAACAGTAAATCACAGTACACACTCACACATCCCACTCTTTATATACTTTCATTTACATGTGTGTAACTGTGTCTGGCTTTGCATAGACCTTATGTGATCGTATACAGGTTTGTCTGTGTGCGTCGTTCCGGCCAGCGGGCGCGGCGGCGCGTGCGCAGAGTTGTTTCTATAATCTGCCTCGTTATTCACTAAGGTTTCTCAGCATCGAATTCGACGACGAGCGTTGGTTTCAATCATTGGAAATTGATACTTCACACATAGAGGATAAGGTTCAATTTCGTATCTCTAAAACCGACACTCGACGACGAGTGAGTGAGAAACCTTAGAGAATAACACGAATGGCCCTCGCTAGACAATACACTTATGTCATATTCTTTTGTTTCCCATTTGGTGTAACAGACGAGATGTTAATTAGAGATCCGTGCTCGCTTCTTAGATTCGTTGGGAAATATATCTTCGTTCTGTATGAAGATAAAGAGAGGTGTTATTACAATCGCTATTATTGTTGGAAATATGTTTTTGATAATAATGCTGAGTTTCTTGCCAGGTTCTTGCAACTTTACGAACCGGTGGTAACATTTATAAACCTACTAGCTGTGCCCTGCGGCTTCACCCGCGTAGAGTTAATTTTATGGGTGTTACGCAGCCCTCATTTTAATTTTTTTCAAATTAAACACTCCTTAAAACATCAGCTATCTGCCAGTGAAAGTCCGGTTTAAATCCATCCAGCCGTTTACGCGTGGTGCCTTGATCAAGGGACATGGGGATTCATTCATATATATTCCTATATTGATATAATGTATTTTTTTTGTTAGAATTCTAATCAAATAAAAGTATGTTTGATTTAAAATAATATTTATATGCAGATTTTAACATTTATAAATTACCTTCGGGTATTAACATTCATAAGAGTATTTTTACCTACAAATATTTTTAACGAAACAAAATTAAAAACGTTTTATGTAAATATAAACACGGAACCCACTTTATTCTCCAAATAGTACCCACAACTTATCTATATTTAAGATCTCATAATAGCCATCGTTTCATATTTAAGTGCTGACTAGATTAAGTATAATAATTTTGTCGAAATTCAGTTTTGCGTAAATTTGATTTACATTGCTTCATTCAAGGCTTCAAACTCAAGTAAAATCACTGTGATATTATGTACATAGACATACGTAGACCAAAGAGCGAGTTTTCTTAAAATCACCGTCACAAGTCACCGTGTCGACGTAAACGCAGATTTGTATGGGCTCGTAGTGTCATGTTTAGACCGACAGAGGCGCTGCTCCGATCCCATACAAATCTGCGTTAACTTTGACGCGGTGACTTGTGACGGCGGCAGTGAAAAACTCGCACTAGGCCCACAGATAATTTATAGCAATCCAAACTGGAAGGGGAAGGATGATTGACCACCTTGTGTGACATGACAGCTTCTTTATTAACATTATAGAAGGGAATAGATGAAGAAAACCAAGGCTAATATAATTCAAATTAAAAAATATCTTTATTTGATTAGACTTAACAAAGTACCTTCAAATCGTCAGAACGACACGATTACACAGGATTATACATGCTAATGCCAGGTTCGGAAGGTTGCTTTTACTGAAAAATTTTAATTACGCTTATCAAAAAAGTAATTTTACAATTTTGAGTAATACAATCATCATCATCCTCCTGCCCTTATCCCATGTTATTTGGGGTCGGCGCAATGTGTTCTTCTCTTCCATTTCTCTCTATCAGCCGGCATATCTGTATTCACCCCCATTCTTGTCGTATCATCTTTCACACAATCTATCCATCGTTTCTTAGGTCTTCCTTTCCCCTTGTAACCATCCACATTCTTAAACAAAACTTTTTTGGTAACATTATCCTCATCCCTCCGCATAACATGTCCATACCACGACAAATGTTTATTCTTCAACTTCTCAGTCACTGGTGATACTGGTGGTAATACAATATAAATCATAAAAATAATATATATACAGTTGAAGTGCACAAAAGTCGATAATAAAATATAAAACTAAAAGTAGGTACTACGTATAATTGTGTAGGTAGAGATGACCAGCCCTACATGAGACAAGTTAAAGAAAAGGTGTCTGTCATGTCGTATAAGGAGGTCAAAGAGATGATACTGGACAGAGACAAGTGGAAAGAGTTCCATCGGTTACACCGACAAGAGTTACTCTTCAATTCATGATGATAAAACCCAATACCAATTGCCCGATCCGGGGATCAAACCTAGGACTTGATCTGCACTCTGCAGTAGCATTAGCACTAAACCAACGAGACTAAACAACTTAATTACAATTAGCACATCTGCATGTTAAGTAAACCCAAGTGATCCTTATTAAGCTAAGCAAAGATATATTACGCTGCGGTTAAGCTCGAGTGGTGACTTATGTAGCTAAGCGCTGGTTTACCGCAAATGTGTCGTTAGTTTAAACTTATGACGCCTTGTTTGTATTATACAGATAAATACAATTCAAATGTCTGTTTGTAATTCCAAATTAATAGCTTTTCACTAAATGTATACTGTAGAGAATTAAATATAAATTAAAAATATACTTTTATTTATTAAAAATATTAGGGTTCCGCGACAATAAGGGTGAAACTAAATCTACGCGGGTGAAACCGCGGGGCACAGCTAGTTCGCTCTATAAATTTGTTTCGTTAATCGCCTCACTCATCGTTTCGATATGTCCAAACCATCTCAACATATTTCTATCCCGGGACTTTTACTGACACATATCCCCCCTTATTCCAAAACATACTCTAGAATAGTCTTTGAATTAAAAGTAGTTCCATCTCTCTCTGCAATACGGATTTAAAAACTGACTAACATATTATTTAATCCATGTTTTGTAAGAAGGTAAGACTTTATTAAAACATTGATAGAGTCGCAAATGGCTTACATGTGAATTGGTGCCTATGGATATTTTGCAACAGGTACTAGATAACTGTTGTACCAGTATAAATGCACAATAAAAGCTAAGGGTCGAATGGACAGTGGCCATTGTCCATTTTAAATTGAAAACTGACTAGTGCGGTGCTGGTAAATCCCGTGGAAACGGGATTTTGAATCCCGTAGTTATGATTTGGTTGATTTATCTCGTCTTTATTTATGGACGCTCTTGAAATCTATTGTGAAATTATTTTGCGGGATTTTAATGCCATTTGAAATCGGTTTCAAAAGACAGAACATAACTTCTATAACACATACAATGCGTTAATCTCAAATAATATTCTGTTAGCGAAATGGATAATAATTCTGACATATTATGCGGTAAAACAATTATTTATCTTAGACTGCCTGTGTTTGTTTGTGTACAATAGATATTTTATGCTTTACCTATGCCTATGCAAATATGTATTCCAACTCAAACTCAAAAATATCTTTATTCGATTAGACTTTTTACAAAGTACTTTCAAATCGTCAGAATGACATAATTATACAGGATTATACATGTGACCGCTAGGTTCGGAAGGTTGCTTTTACTAAGAAGAACCTGGCAAGAAACTCAGTAATTATTCTTTTCAAAAATATTATACAATTTCAAAAATACAAAATAAATCACATAATAAATATAAGCTCATGGACACAGTTCCAATGCACAAATGTCGATAAAATAATGAAATAAAAACATAAGGAAGTGTTGAAAAAGCATATCAAAATCAATCAACACAAAACATTTTCATCATTACTATGCGAATCCATCTCGAATCCCGGAGCAGCCCGTCACTATTCCCGCGGGATCGCGGACATCAGTGAATAGCTTTTGATTTCCAATTTATTCTCGCCCCACTCTGCTGTTTTGTTTTGACTCACCGGGATTGTCTTTTTGTGTAGCTCTTCTCTATTGTAATGCGTTTAAAGGTTTCATTTTATTATTGTCGATAAGTGTTTGAATCGGGAAATATGTACGAGAATCAATTTTAAATAAATTTGTATCGAGGGAGTTCAATATATTTATAATAGCCATGTCCCGCGGTTTCACACGCGTAGTTCCCGTGCCCGTGGAAGTACGGGGATAAAATAAAGCCTATGTGACTCGCTGATGATGTAGCTATCCATTGCTGAAAGAATTTTTAAAATCGGTCAAGTAGTTTCGGAGCCTATTCAATGCAAACAAATAAAAAAACAATCAAATCTTTCCACTTTATAACATAAGTGTAGATGCACAGTTTCTGTTTGCATATAAATTAATAGTTAGAACAGTTTCTAGTAAAGTGACCGATACCGATTATCTATAAATTTATACAGATAAATAAAATTGAAGTGTCTGTTTGTAATTCCAAAATAACAGCTTTTCACTAAATGCATATGACAGTATACACGCTACTGCTCTAAAAAACCAAGTTTTAAAAAATTTCTCTGTCTCTCTGACTATCCGTCTATCTGTCCGTCTGTCTGTCTGTCTGTCTGTTTGTTCCGGGTAATCTCCGAAACGGCTGGACGGATTTTAACGGGACTTCACTGGCAGGTAGCTGATGTTTCAAGGAGTAAGTTAGGCTACTTTTATTTATCAAAAATATTAGGGTTCCACCACAAAAAATCCGGTGAAGGAAAACATCGTGAGGAAACCTGCATATGTCTGAGAAGTAATTCAAACACGTATGTATAGTGCCTGAGACGGCGATGGACTCACCCTCTGTCACGTTGGCACTTAATCATATTCGGTGAAATATGGGTGTTGAAAATTACAACACTTCTGCCTACCCCTTCGGGGAATACAGGCGTGGGCATATGTAAATATATTTTTCTAAATCTATGGGCTGCGGATGTCTAGGATAGTAAGTAGCACTAGCAACCACTAGACCAACGCGATCAATATAACACAATCTTCATAAACCTCACCTTTTAATCTGTACAGCCAATTATCATTTAATATAAACTCGTTACATTTAAATTACGTATATATAAAAAGCTGAAATGATAAAACGTATGTACGTATAAAACATGAGCGGCGGAAGTGAGTCGTCACGCTTTCTGACTGGCCGTGTGTGGCCAGAAATAAAAACTTGTAATTATTGCGGCTGGCAACACTGTGCCACTTTCCACTGGCGTTTTGCTCTGGAGAAAATAGGGTGACATCCTGTAGGAGAGAAGATCCTGATTCATTAATGAGATTTAGACAGACACCTATATTTATATACAGATAAAAATATGAATTGTGTTTTTTTATATCTTTAAACTAATTTTCAATAAAAGCATATCAAAAATAATACGGTACTCACAAAAAAATATATTTTTCTATTTTGGCTGGACCGATTTTAACGTGACTTTCATTGTGATAGATGGTTAATGTTAGAATAAGTAACTAAGGTAGGCTACTTTTATTAAAAAAAAACATTATGTTACCGTGGGCAAACATTAGAGTCAAGTCTAGCGGGTAAATCCGCGGGGCACAGCGTATACAATAAATACCTGTATCTATACATCTATACAGATAAATAAAATTGAAGTGTCTGTTTGTAATTCCAAAATAACAGCTTTTCACTAAATGCATATAGAAAGTATACACGCTACCGACACAAAAAACCAAGTTTAAATTTTTTTCTCTGTCTGTCTGTCCGTCTGTCTGTCTGTCTGTTTGTTCCGGGTAATCTCTGAAACGACTGGAGGGATTTTAACGGGACTTTCACTGGTAGGTAGCTGATGTATCAAGGAGTAACATAAGCTACTTTTATTTATTAAAACATTAGGGTTCCGCGACAATAAGGATGAAACTAAATCTACGCGGGTGAAACCGCGGGGCAGAGCTAGTAAACAATAATATATTACTATTTGTGACGCAAAAAGTTTAATTACATCTAGTTAAAATAATAATAAAAGTATAACTTAATGTAACGAAAATACTAAACACAGAATTTAAATAAGTGTCTGCGGGAATGGTGCCGAGCAAGCTGGCTGTAGTCTTAGAAGTATATAAAAAAAAAATCTCAATCTCAAACCAAATTGAACGCAAGTAAAACCGCTGGAAGCGACTAGTTCACCAAACTGCTAGATAATCCTGTAAGCCAAGCGATAAGTCTATTAGGGGCCCTCTTACTATCTTGATCGTCAATATGTCGGTGCATACAAGTGATTATTGATTGCATGAAATGACGACCCAATTGAATGGTTTATTGTTTATAGAAGAAAAAAAAGTAAGAAAGATATTTTTTTATACATAAAAGAAAAAGCGACGCAGCATTAATACATGCATGCCTGTATTTCCCGAAGGGGTAGGCAGAGGTGTTGTAACACCACCCACTTTTCACCGAAGATGATTAAGTGCTTACGTGACAGATGGTCAGTCTATCACCGTCTCAGGCGCTATACTGAGTACCTAGTGAGAGTTTTTCACTGCCACCGTTACAAGTCACCGTGTCAAAGTTAACGCAGATTTGTATGGAATCGGAGTAGCGCCTCTGTCGGCCTAAACATGACACTATTGTGAGCCCATACTAATCTGCGTTTACGTCGACGCGGTGACTTGTGACGGCGATTTTAAGAAAACTCGCATAAGCCCTCCTGTCTTCTCACGATGTTTTCTTTCACCTTAAAGCACGTGGGGTGAAATAACTGCACTTAAGTTTTTTTTAGAAAAACTCCTTTGTGCAGACCTCGCTGGGATTCGAACTAGCAGGTGCAAGTGACTGCTTAAACCCCACGAACACCAAGGCTCTCTATTTACTTCTTCCGTTTAAGACTATACTGCTATAAAATTACTACCGGAACCTTCTTCAGACTTCTGAGAAGAACCGGTAACAAACATTATCGGTTCAACAAATCATAGCCCAAAACGAACCGTACCAAATCCCACCATATTGCAAAATCAACAAGCGAGTGAGAATTCCCAAATCTACCATAAATTATGTCCACATTTCAACTGGTGCTCCCGCGGGACATGGCATTAGACTCGTCGAAAATTAAATTTCTCAACTTAATAAAATAATGAACCATACAATGGGTCACCCTACCCAAAGGGTGCATCGTATCCAATGATTTATCGACTAAGTACCACTACTCAGCTATTTTTGATTGGATTAATGGTAATTGAAAGATGCGCTTTTTATTGCTTGCAGAGGCGTTTTAGAAAGTACTGTTTTGATATAATGTTTTTCTCAGTCTGTCTGTTTGTTCCGGCTAATCGCCAAAACGGCTGCACCGATTTTAACGGGACTTTCACTGGCAGATAGAAAATGTTACGAAGAGTAATTTGGGCTAATTTTATTTTAAAAAAACATTGAGGTGCCACGGGGCACACCTAGTTTTACATTACAGTTTAAATTATTTTACAAAAAATCTGTGTTTTCTTTACATAAATGAATAAAATAAATTATCTAAACTTACCTCAAAGCTTCACACTAATATCTCGAAACAACCTAACTGGATTGCACCGCACTTAACCATTACAGAAGGGTGCGTGGACACCGACACTGTTTTGTGGAATTATTCACAAATGCTATCGAGATAAGTCAATTACAAGTGTGATCACACCCTAAGTGAGAGTGTATCGACGTACAATCGCTAGCAACAGTGAATTGCTATGCAATTCTTATTAATAAAGAATATTTTTTCAGACTTTATGAAGAAAATTATCGAAAATCTCTCCTATTAATAGTGTTTTAGAAAAGCGGCACAAGATTAATTAATTAAGGTGAACAACAAAATCTTAGGTTATATGTACAACAGTAGGACAATATAGGCTGTATCAGACAGCAGGGAAAGAGTGAATATATCAAAAATATTGGCAAAAAAAAATTGCGTAACATACCTACACACAAAAGAAAGTACAGACGAAAAGAAAAATAAACCGCTATAAGAAGGTTAAGTTTACACAATAAGCGCATTGTGTACCCGCTTGTACGCAGGGTATCAAAACAAGGGCGCTACTGCGTCCCTGGAGAGAAGGTAGCATTATAGTAATGCAGGGGTACCGGCTAGGGTTGGCAGGAAAAAATAACCTTTTGTTTGTGAGTTAGCAACCCTATAGGCCTATCACGAGTTTGCCATCGTTTTCGTAATCTACACTCGCTAGCGTCTCCGTCAAATGTAAGCATGTCAGGAAAAGAAACGGCGAAAGAAAATCCTTGTTTTTTTTACATGTATTCAAAGTCAAGTCAAAGTCAAAGTCAAAAATATCTTTATTCGATTAGACTGTATAAAAATCACTTTCAAATCGTCAGAATGACACAATTTACAGGATTATACATGCTACCGCCAGGTTCGGAAGGTTGCTTTTACTGAGAAGAACCTGGCAAGAAACTCAGTAATTACTCTTTTCAAAAATATTATACACTTTAAAAAAAAAACAAAATAATTCACTTGAGAAATGTAAGCCCATGGACGCAGTTGCAATGCACAAATGTCGATAAAAATTAACATAAAGAAAAGTCTAGTCTACTTATATCTAAATGCGTAGCTTGAGATGACCAGCCCCCACAAGCAGCACCTGTTCACAAGTATGACGAGAATGCCAGCCATCGCCCTCCTCAATCATTAATTCCTCCTCCTCCCAATTTTATAAATGTTAACTTGCACAACGAATAAAGCGACAGATACCTTGCCTTGCATCTCTCTTATATCTCTCAGTCATATATTCACTCCCATTCTAGCCATGAAGTTAGTGTTCCTTAGGTCTTCAAAGGGTCAGGGTGAAGCATGCAAGTGAATAATTTAATATGATGTTGGAATTAATGATTATTTCCCATGTAATGAAATGTACATGATGCTAGCTGAGTTTCTTGCCGGCACTTCTCAGAAGGCTAGTATACCGGTGGTAAATTCTTCGACATTCATAAGTGCCTTGTCAGGGCCTAAACTGAAGAAATAATTATCATGTAAGGTGGAGTAAGGTCATTTAGCGACCAGGAGAAACACCGTAGAGTTTAGTCGGTGTGAGTCCGACATAGCCCTTCCGCTGCCCCCGCGGCCCTTGGTGAATCCATAACGGATTCTCCACGTAAAAAGAAAAAGAAAGCCTTCCAAAGCTCACCTCATTAATTTAAGAGTAATGAGACTCTTGTCGGTGTAACCGATGCTACTCTTTCCATTAGTCTCTGTCCAGTGCCATCTCTTTGACCTCCTTATACGACATGACAGACACGTTATCTTTAACTAACATTAACTTCACCACCTCCCAAAATAGCCTAGAAATTGAGCTACATTCGTCCTTTAATCTAGTTTTTATGTCACCAGGTACTACGAGACGGGTAGTTTCAAGGCGGGTGTGATCGGGGGTTCGAAGCCCAAGGTAGCCACACCGCCGGTGGTGGATGCCATCGCTGCCTACAAGAGGGAGAACCCCACCATGTTCGCCTGGGAGATCAGGGATAGACTGCTCAGCGAGGGGATCTGCAGTCAGGATAATGTGCCTTCCGTCTCCAGTATAAATAGGTAAGGGCTTATCTATAAACTTAAAACCAACACCACGAATTTGCAGTGACTCACCATGCATCTATACATCGTGGAAGTGTCTGTTTGTAATTCCAAAATAATAGCTTTCATTAAATGCATTTATGAAAAACTAGCTGAGCCCCGCGGAACCCTTATGTTCTTTTTAAATTAAAAGTAGCTTAAGTAACTTGGTTTTTAGTGTCAGTAGCGTGTATACTTTCATATGCATTTAGTGAAAAGCTGTTTGGAATTAGAAACAGACACTTCAATTTTATTTATCTGTATAGATAACCGTTCAAGCAGTTACTTCTGGCAATCTTAATCCCTCTCTTAAGCAGATGATACTCTCAAAACGGCTCATGGGGCTGAAACTGCTACAGGCTTATAGACAGCTTTTCTACTTGGCTGTACGCTTGTATGCTTTGGAAATAAGATAAAATTCGCACCTAATTTGCTACGTATATTTATAGCTAACTAAACACTCACACCTGTATTCCCCGAAGGGGTAGACAGAAGTGTTGTAACAACAACACCCACATACCACCGAATATGATTAAGTGCCAACGTGACAGAGGGTGAGTCCATCACCGTCTCAGGCACTATACATACGTCTTTAAATTACTTCCCAGACATATGCAGGTTTCCTCACGATGTTTTCCTTCACCGTAAAGCACGTGATGTGAAATCACTGCACAAAAGTTTTTAGAAAAACTCATTGGTACACCCCGCTGGGATTCGAACTTGCGTCACATGCGTAGCAGGCGACTGCTCAAACCCCAAGACCACCACGGCTCTAAAACACCACGTACATATGTACCAAGTAGTGAAACAATTCCCCTTTTGGAGCAAAACTTTGAGAAAACTTCACGACGTTTATTGTAATTCGAGCCCTTTATCCTATATATTAGGGTGTAGTTTGCTCCGCTCCATCAGATCTGAAGCGAAAGAGTTGACGGGCCATTAAGTACGCGGAAAGTCTTTCTTAATTTGAATAAGTATAAGCGAGTACTAAGTTAGTTTGACTATTTATTGCTTTGAGTAAAATTAGAGATATTACCTGCGCTATCGGCAGTTACGGTTATATATTTGGTTACATAAATCTAATTTAGTTGAAATTTTGTAGTATTTGATACGAACAAAGTTAAGTGAAACGGGGATATAATTTAATAATTTGCGAAATATATTTTTTATAGACTATGGTATAACTAGCTGTGCCCCGCGATTTAATTTCATAGGTGCTAGAACCCTAATGATTTTTATAATAGCCTAATTTACTTGTAACATCAGCTATCTGCCAGTGAAAGCCCGTTAAAATCGGTCCTGTCGTTTTGTAGATCAGCCGGAACAAACAGACAGATTTTTTTATAATAGTTTTTTTTATTTGATCACCGTAGTTACAAACAGACAATTCAATTTTATTTAGGTACATTGGCCGACTCGACGGTCGAACCTAAAACCTCGTGCTCTGGAGTAGCACTTGCGACCACTATAGAAACTAGCTGTGCCCGCAGAACCCTAACATATTTTTTCTAAATAAAAGTAGCATAAGTTACTCCTTGAAACATCAGCTATCTGACAGTGAAAGTCCTGTTAAAATCGGCCCAGCCGTTTCAGAGATTACCCGGAACAAACAGACGGACAGACAGAGAGAACAGACAGATTTTTTTTTTTAAATTGGCTCTTCTATATGTCTACATCAGTACCATGAATACCTACTCTCATATGCATTTAGTCAAAATGTAATTTTGAAATTACAAACAGACCCTTAAATTTATTTATCTGTGTAGATGTATAGATGATTTGTCTTTTAATAATCTCATGTCATGGCCCGCCAATGGGTTGCGTGCGTTCGCCGGAAGTAGGGTGGGATCCAAGATGGCGCCGCCGGAAGTAGACACGTGCTCGCTCGCACCGGACATCCCGATCTCTCAGCTGAATTATTACTGCTCCACATAATAATAGGCTTTATTATTTTCAATAAAAGTTATTTCTTCATTGATGGCTACATGGCTTTTCGATTTGGAATCATTATTCTTATGATAAAGGTTGTCATTAGTATTTTTGGGGACCAAAGGCATTTTACTCCTAAAAATCGTAACACCTGGCAAAATTTAATAGCGTTCATAGTTCTAAAAACTATCACAAGAACTACAGGCCCTGTAGACAAAGTAACATTATCCTCACGCCTCGCTAGTAGAAACGATACAAATTGTACGGGAATGACATATGTCACGTGACTGATTTATGTCATTTCCATACATTTTGTATCGTTGCTATTATCGCAAGCGCGAGAGAATGTGACCTTGTCTAAGCCTGCTGGTCCGATTTGAAATTGTTTTTCAGTGTTAGATAACCCATTTAACTAAAAAGGCTATAAGGCTACGAAAATATACTTAGCCCAAAGCCTACGAAGCAAAGTCGCAGGCAGAAGCTAGTCATCTATACAGATAAATAGAAGTTTCTGTTTGTAATTCCAACACAGATTTTCAGTACATGTATATGAAAGTATATACGGTACACACATCAAAAATACAATTTAAAGAATAAACTCTGTCTGTCTGTTTCTCCCGACTAATCTCCGAAACGGCTGGACTGATTTCAACGGGACTTTCAGTGGCCGATAGGTAATGTTACAAGGAGTAAACTAGGGTCCTTTTATTAGAAAAAAACATTAGGGTTCCGCGGGCCGCCTATGAAATGAAGAATACGCGGGCGAAACCGTGTGGCACAGCTAGTATTTTAATATATTCATGACCTTTTATACTAATATCTAATTCGATCAACAAATTTGTTCTAAATGTCATGAGCTTTACCGTTAGCGATAAAACAATCGCAAATTAATAGTCAGTAGCGATAACATCGCGATAATCGGCGACACGCGATCACAAACTAATAAAAACACACTATGTCCGGGGTGTTTTATCTTATCTGGCAACACCACGCGTAATTAGACGCGAGGATTTGTAAGCTGGCAGCACTCGATGTCAAGTGTTTGTCACGTATCGGATATTGCTTGTCTGTTTGTCCGAATAGAGATATGTCGGAAAATCAATAGAGGTTCTTAAACTCCATTCAATTGGGTTAAGTGAATTTGAATTATATTTTGGGACGTTTTGGGAAGATATATTGTGTGAAATTTTTTATATCTATACAAATTATAGTAATCTCATAATTAAGTCCCAAATCGCGTGAAAGCAAGCTTTACGAGTATAACTTGATTGAGTTAGCTGCAACTAAGTGCACCCGGGGTCCCCCCACGGCACCATTAGACAAACGGATAACGTATCAATAAGCAATTGTTGCTAGAGGGTTACTTAATAGGGTTATGTTGAGCCCATTTGAATTGTTTTTAATCAACTTGGAAAAAGGAGGAGTTTCAATTCAGCTGTATTTTTTTTTCGAAAATTTTTTTTTATATACATGTTAACCGTCTTTATTTATAGTTAAAGAAATTATTTTATTTTCAAGTTGGTGTTTGATACCGAGTTTAATACATTTTACTTTTAACCGACTTCAGAAAAAGGAGGAGTTTATCAATTCAACCCTATGTTTTTTTTAAATAGGTATCCAAAGGTTTTTGAACAGTGCTCTTGTGACACACGGGAGTCGTGCAAATAATGCGTTTCTTAACATAATATAACGCATAATTAAGGTAAAATGTATTTACTAAAAAAATCGTTTGATTAATAGCAGATTTTATTTTGACACTAAGTATAAAAGCGCTAGAAAACGATATCGCAAATTCTTTTACTTTTAATTACGCCTTTAAAAAAAAATAACACGCCTTTAAATATAATTATTTAGATCGTTTTAACATTATACAGATTTACAGTTTTTAAAAGCAGCTTATTGAAAAAGAAACAAAAAATATAAGTTTAATACTTAACCATTCAAAAGCCCTTGTTCCACAACTTTTAGTTAATCTTTCGGTAAAAAAAAATCCCTAATGCATACCCTTCGATTTTCAAAACCGTTAAGCGATATTCCCAAAACTTCTCACTTCCACTCAAAGTGTCCCTATTCATTCTGGAATCGGTCACATTCGGGAGTTCCGTCGTGTCGTCCCGTTCACGTGTCGGTCACGTGTCGGACGTGTGTCCGGGCACTTAGGGGTGGGAATCACCCTTGTATTGACTACGGAATGATTTTAAAATAGACTTGATGTTCTGGTATTTCTCGGGTTCTACGTAATTTGATTTATTTCTTTTATAAATTACTCCGCGGTTTCACATGCGTAGACATAATTTCGTGGTCACATGTAATTAAGTAGCTTAATTACGCGCAAATCGATTTTATAAAAAAAAAGTAGCCATAGTTATTGCTATCTGCTATTGAAAGTCCAGAGATTAACTGAAACAAGCAGATAGATAGACATAGACTGACAGACAGAGGGATGGACAGTTGGGAGTCAAAGTTTTAGCAAAAAAACTTCTGCGGCCTTAAAAAGTTTATCAGACAGGATTAAATACTTATTTATAATAATTAGTATTAGAGGAACTAATAGTGTCTTTTAATTGGAATAAATAAAAAAATGTTACCGTATAAAGGCTGCAAACGAGCAAAAAGTTATTTACCTATTCACTTAATTTTCTAAATTCTGCGAAGTAGACAAATGCTAGTAAGTTATTATGCTAAAAACGCTGTGTCATTTAATAAATACATAGTTATACTAAAAAAAATGTAATAGGCACATAACAAAAGCCAAAATATAACAATAAAGACCGTAATCATTATTAAAAAAAAAAACTCAGCGCGGTAATAAAAATAAAATAAAAAAAAGTTGCCAGCTTGCGAAGCGTCAAGACATTTTAATCGAGCACCCCGCCGCTGGGTAATTGAAGCCATAACTTTGGCAGCCCCATTTTGACATTTGATTTTTTCCCGCCCGCGCGCAAACCGAATAATTTGTCTGATAGCGTAATTTTAGGTTAGGTCTTTAAATTGGGGTGTGAAATGTGTCAACAAGAAATTGAAGATTATCAAGCTGATCATTTTGTTTAAAAGGGATGTTTAGACCGACATACTTAAGTTGCTTAAGTAACAGGCGTAGTGGGGGCTGGTCATCTCAAGCTAAACTAATATTATAAAGAGGAAAGATTTGAATGTATGTTTGTAACGAATTAGCTCAAAAAGTACTGGACCGATTTTAATAATTCTTTCACTATTTGAAGGCTACATTATCACTGATTAATATAGGCTATATACGCGGGTGAAGTTGCGTGACGTCCGCTTGTACATTATATCTGGGTGACGGGTTGTCCACTTCTCTCTATAATGGTTGAGTTCAATGGTTGGCATTCACGTCATACTTGTGAACAGATTCTGCTTGCGGGGGCTGGTCATCTCAAGCTACACTATTGTAGTACCCATAATAGTATAACAAGCCCCTCGCTCCCCTACTATAAGTATAACATTTTTCTCTATAGGCATTAGTGCTTTGGACTTCCAAAAAAAAAGTGTCCTATATTTGTCTCTATTAAGTTATAGTTACTCCTTGTTGATTTAATACTAAAATCTTAAATTTATACAATAAAGGTGGCATACAAGCGATGAACAATCACCAGAGTGTCACTTACGCATAGCCCATCTTATACAGAATGGAATCACTGGGCTAAGATCATCATCATCTCCTTGGCCTTATCCCATACCTACATTGTTGGGGTCGGCACATAATTCAACCCGTTGTGGCTGAACACCTGATTTTTATACGAAGCGACTGCCATCTACCTTTAACGAGTAAAATCTGTGATCTGGTTAAACCAGTTGTCAGACTATTTTAGGCCTCCCGCTGACCTGCAACGATTGCCAAAGATTTTAAATTTGCAATCGGGACCGACGGCTTAACATGCTCTCCGAGGCACGGAGGGAACACGGGCGGTCACCCATCCAATTGCTGGCTAAGGCTAGGGTTGCTTAAATTCGGTAATCGAATGATATGCGCAATATCAACTGTGTCCCGAGCTCTTCACTGTGCCAACATATTACAAGAAAAAATACTCCCAGTATACGCTAGCACAGCGACTCCACTCCTCTTCTCCAAAAAAAACCCGTTGGCGCCAAAAAAAAATTAGCTCTCGTAAATCTGAATCTTTATAACAACTAAAGCCCTTTTACTAATAAATCAACCATGTTGCCAATAATGAAGCACTTGCATTAAGGAAGGGCAGTGAAATATTATGGTAATACATGGTTAGCTGGTAACCCTTCCGACCGGAAACGGATATCATAACATTACTTTTTGCGGATTTGTTAACCTAAAGTGAATTTGGCAATTCTACCTTTTTTTATGGAAATTTTGGATTTACGGTGTTGTATCCCTGAGTTTTATTTGCATTTTGAAAATGAAAATGAAAAATAACAGGTTAGACCCTGGCTACTTACGAACGTTGAAGAACTGACCACTGGTTAGGAAACTAGCTTTCTAAGAAGAACAAACAAAGAACTCAGCTGGCATCATCACAGAATAAATCATTTTCAATTACAATAACATTTATTTAACTTATATGTTTCAGATATTTAATTTAACTACTACTAAGTTCACACCAAAACAAATTAGAATTTACTCGACTATTATTGTCAATATCATACAAGTCATAAATAATAACAAGCCACCACATTTATTTATATTTAACAGAATGTATTTAAAAAACATATCCATACGAGTCGTTGCAGCTTTTGTAAGAAAAATCTTCACACCACCGAAATTACATGTATCTCATAAATCATTGTAAGATACTAGATGATGAGTCAATTATGGAACCCTCGGCTCATAATCCGACCTTTTTGATAAGTTTTCGAAACAATTTTGCATATGTCAACCCCGCGGACGCTGGCAATAATTCACGTTCGCCCGCCACTATCCATCATGGCGGGAAAATGAACTGTCAACCGCGCGCGACATTGGCAAAATGGCCGACAAACAAAATAATAGCGGTTTTATTTGTGAATGTGGATTGGAAAATAGAAACTCGGTGATAAGACGTGAAATTATTTGGGTTGAAC
Organism: Watsonalla cultraria; assembly: GCA_964035505.1. Lineage (NCBI taxonomy): Eukaryota > Metazoa > Arthropoda > Insecta > Lepidoptera > Drepanidae > Watsonalla > Watsonalla cultraria. The sequence continues at coordinate 6,661,857 of OZ037734.1, read as the reverse complement.
AAACAAGTGTCACAAGTAGGTAAAGTTAGGGATTTTAATATATTTTTTCTTATATTCACGACTTCCCATATCGATCACTGGGCAAACTAAAATTCAATTTTCACAAAAATTTGTGTAGCAACTCAACATGTTTATTTTTAGACTAATATCAAATGTATGTTTTTTATTTTGTTATTTTTATCATTCTTCGAAATCTTCCTATCTCCCTCCTAACAATCTTAAGAAAAGTCGGATTGACTACCTACCTACTTTCGCCATACTAACTTTAAATCTAAACTCTTTCTAGTCATTCCATTCCAATTTGAGGAACTTCTCTCAAAATAACGCTGAAGTTTAAATTAGATACATAAGTAAATAAAGATGAAAAATATATCTTTAAGACAAGAATATAAACCACATGTTCTCACGTCAACAAACAAAATAACACAATTAGTCGCAAATGACATGAGTAATCCATTTAAACGCACCCCAAAAAGATGAAAAAACCGCATATACTTCCACACCGCGCGACACACGACCCAACATCCCTTTGCAATATTCAGACGCGTGTCGTAATTTGTCGCGCTTCCGAAATGCATTGTTTCCTTGCGACAAAAAAGTCGCAAGCCAAGTCTGAATTCGTAAGCTAGCTCATTGGGAAGATTATTTACAACTTCACGACTGACGACTGCCTTATTAGTTTAGTGGTTGCAAACACTACCGTGGAATACCAACTTCTGGCTTCGATCTCCGGGACGGGAAAAGTGTTTTTCTAAGTAGCAATCTGGAGTCGAGTCCTATTCATGGAACTTAAATAAACTGGCGAAATTTGTGGGTAGGTACGTACACCTCTGCGCACCCATCTGGGAAATTCAGGCATATGTAGCTAACATCCTCAAACCACTTCCTTCCGTCACTATGTATGATCCCGTGTCATTAAAGGCTGGGACTCTATATATATCGCTATCAACAGTCTCTGCATTCTCCCTCTTCTTCTTGTCCACAGGATCGTGCGCAATAAAGCGGCAGAGAAAGCGAAGCATGCGCACAATCAGCAGCAACAACAGCAACAGGAACAGGAGATCAGCTCTGCGCAGGGCAGTGTGGTTTCTGTGAGTATTGTTCAACCCTTCAATGTGATCCAATAAAATCAAAACTAGCTTTATTTGATTAAGCTTTTTAGAATGTACTTCCAAATTGTCCGAACGGCAAAGGTTACCACCAGGTTTTGAAAATCTAACAAAATAAGTAAGTCATTTAAGGGCTTTTAATTTTTAAGCCCTTTTCTGATCAGACAGGCTGCTAATTGTGGTCTCAGATCTTCATCACCCAAACTTCACACGCTTAAGCACGCTGAATTTGGGTTGACCAAAGTGACCTGATTTTCCACCTTCGCAACTTTACAATTGGAAATCTTAGTTAATTCTTCCAACTAACCTGCGACTATTGCCAAATAATATGTTCGATTGGCGACTAGGACTGATGTTCCAACTAAGATTCAATACCAACGTGAAAGCTGGCGAGGCCACTAACTTGGTGCTAAGTTAAGTTAAGTAGACTTCTAGCTTTGAATTACTTTTCTGACATGCAGGTTTCCTTTTGGGAGTCAAGAACGCTCTAATTAAAAGCTGAATGGCAATACTGAAATGTGATCTAAATATTAATGGAATTTTATTTTTCTAGGTGATAACCCACGCGGGTAACGCGCCGGGTACGACAGCCGTCCTCTCCCCGACCACCGAGCAGCATGTCACCAACACAGGCAGCTACAGCATCAACGGCATCTTAGGGATCGAGCAGGTCGAAGGGTTACATAATGGTAACACGCCAGGTTTGAAGAGGAAACGGCACGAAGACCAAGGTAAGTCACTTTGGTAATTATGAGTACTATTGGTAATTAAAAGCGAGTGCAATTGGTAAACTAGGTAAATATTATGATAATTAGCTGGGCCCGTTTCGTTTTATACGTTTTATACGCGGAAAACAAATAAAAAAAAATTTACAACTTTTTTGCTTGACCATGTTACTCCCTGCTACATCAGCTGTCTGCCAGTGAAATTCCCTTCATTATTGGTCCAACCGTATCAGAAATCTGCCGACACGAACAGATTTGCATGTACGAGTAGGTACATTCCGTGTATATTGTCAATATTGTCATAAACATTTAGTGAAAAGCTATTCTCAATTATTAACCTTATTCTGACGGGGCGAAGTCTAGGCATAATTGACTATATAGTCGCGTACTGTATGAAACCAATGAGCTCTGTAAAATTCGCAGCGATTTCAAGAACGAAAGTTCTGCTGTAAGTAATGTTAGGAGCATCTCAGTGAAATAACTTTGGGAGACCCCTAGGGGTGCCAAGCTCAAGTAATTCCTCGTGAGCCGCATTTTGAGTCACATTATCGATAAAACGAACATCCTTACTTCTGTCATTTTGTTTGAATGTTACTCCTTCAAGATTAAATTAATCTACTTTACTATATCAGGAATATAATTTCATAAATCCTTGCACATTTTTTTTACTTATCGGTATAGACTAGCTGCGTCTCACGGTTTCACCCGCATAGACTTAATGCCATGGGTGACTATTTCATTGAATCAAGTTATTTTTAAATCAAAATGACTCTTTGTAACTGTTATGTATGCGATTACACCTTACGCAATACAGAGATGTATGCATGTGTGCGTGTGGCTGCGTCCACCGTGAAGTGAGTAAAATAAACAGTGCGCTATGAGCAAGCTTGCGTTTTACTTGTGTTCCTCTCCGATCTCGAATACATATCAGTGGCGACGAAAGCGCGTGTATTGTACATTTTTAATATGTCGAGCGTAAATTTTGGCATTTTGTCGAGCTTTGACCACAATATACAGGACTGGAAGACGTATAAAAGTCGTCTTACACAGTGGTTTATTGCGAACGACGTGACAAGTACCAAAGATGCAACGGGAACTCGCCTGCCATTGCATCCACATTTCAAGCTCCGCTACTACCTGTGCTGTCTACTTCCACCACAAGGGAGATCACGGGGGAAACATCGGATGGCACGCGGGAGACGGGATCAGATGGAATAGACCTAGCTACTCCGGAATCAACGAAATCGCCAGAGGCACCACATGGGAGGGAGCAGCTAAATGAAGTGTTGGATGAAGCTGAAAGTGATACCGAGGAATCGACTGGTAATGCAGCAAACACTCATAGATCTAAACGTCTGCGTCCCAGGGTTGATTACAAACGATATTTTTAGATGTAAGGGTTCCAAGCTCAAGCTCGATAATATCTTATTATATTGGACTTGTGAAATTAGATTTAGTTTCTAAATAAGGGTAGGAGTTGTTATGTATGCGATTACACCTTACGCAATACAGAGATGTATGCATGTGTGCGTGTGGCTGCGTCCACCGTGAAGTGAGTAAAATAAACAGTGCGCTATGAGCAAGCTTGCGTTTTACTTGTGTTCCTCTCCGATCTCGAATACATATCAGTAACATCAGCTATCTGCCAGTGAGTCCCGTTAAAATCGGTCCAGCTATAAATATATTTACCGTGAAGCTCATTGTTTGCAACTACAAACAGACTGATTTGGATTCTTTTAGACTTTCTCAAAAACTTCTATCTATCCAGATGGATAATTTATTCAACAATTTACGACGATTTCAAGAGAAGATACAAAATGTTCTGATGGCAACATTTTGTAATTTTAAGGCAATTTAAAAAGAAATAGCTTAAATAATGTTTAGTGACGTTGCGGCTAAGTATTCTTCTAGCAGATGAGTGAAACCCATATATGTAATTTTTAAAAGTTCAAAAGTGTAGGCCGATCGATGATAGTAAAACAATTTTTTTTTTATGTTGTGTGTTCAAAAATGTTGCCCTATCGATAAATTCCATCGACTCCAGCCCACCCCTATCTTTACGGGCGTAGTGCGCACCGGGCATAACCAGCAAGATTTACTGAGCTATTAAATTTACTGCACAAGCCTTACAGTTATTATAAAAACCATTATAACTTATATTTTATACTTTCTACTGGTTGAGTTTTAGTTGGTTTAATTGGATGAGACCTCATTAAAGCTACAATAATTCCGTCACGAGCTAGGAACCCTTGAATGCGCAGTAGTGATTTTACAAATCTGTCTCTGCCTATTTAGTATTCAGCCTAAATGTATATACCAGTTTATCTGTGACGCGATGGGGCCCAACCATGAGCTCTTATTGCAATGTTAATTCAGTTGTGCGACAGATGAGACAGATGTATGCACGTCACATACATCTGTCTCATAAATGAGTGAAACTATCATGGCAATAAGAGCTCATGGTAAGGCCCCAGAGATGGCACGTAAATGTCTATGGTATACATTTGTAAGATTATTGGAGGCAAGATTGAGAAGTGAATAAACGTATGTTTCTATCCGGGACGGTGTTTACTTTAGTATCTATATATTCAGACTTTTCAAGTAGTCATGTTTCCAAATGTAAGCCTGTGAAGTGAAATAACAAGGTAAGGCGATACAAAGTCGTTTTTTGTACATGTGTTCCCTTTTATAAGTAGGTACAAGTTAAAATATCAACATATCCAGTCTGGTAGTAGTATGGGACTACAAGCTTTGCTGGGCGTGGGACTAGATATATGCGAATATCCGAAAGGAAATTATGTGTCTTTTTATAATTTCAATAACTTTTTTTTTACAAATGCAAATAGTACTGTAGCGATCAATGACACGTGCATTGTAATTTTCTGACTGGCGAATTACAGTACATCTGAGGGGTGCCACCTCAGTCACCTCCGCGCGCGCACGACAGACAGATCGTGTAATATTAATATTAACATTTATATATTGTAATCTGTTCGTAATTCCAAATAACAGCTTTTCACTAAATGCATACACGCTACAGACACAAAAAACCCAAGTTTATAATTTTTCTCTGTCTGTCTGTCTGTTTTTTCCGGGTAATCTCTGAAACGGCTGGACCGATTTTAACGGAATTTCACTGTCAGGTAGCTGATGTTTCAAGGAGTAACTTAGGCTACTTTTATTTATGAAAAATATTCGGATTCCGTGACAATAAGGATGAAACTAAATCCACGCGGGTGAAACCGCGGGGCACAGCTAGTATGTTAATATAGTACGTTATCAATAAATAGCGTAACTTAACAGGACTTTCAGTTAATTACAACCTACCATACATATAATAGGTAACGTATTAACGATACCTAAAACATAATACATTCATAACACATTTTTATTGTTACAGATGAAAACCGGGACTTCAACAGCCATTCAGAAGACGACGTGAAGAGACAGCGAAGTCATTACAATGGTGATCAGATATACTCTAATGTAAGTCACAAACAAACTAACATTGAGAGAGCCGTGGTGGTCTAGAGGTTGGAGCACTCGCCTGCAACACAAACGACGCAAATTCGGATCCCAATGGGGCCTGTACCAATGAGTTCTTTTAAAATAAAAAATAAAAATATCCATACTCTTATAAAATTAACTTAATAGTTAACAATCCAATCACCAGTTAATTGGCTCATCCAGTTAACGCAGCGGTTACTGAAACAGTCTGTGAATTTCGCGCGTAAATTCCGTCGGCCATCTTGTTCCGGTGACGAATGGCGTCGGTCGCGGGCTAATTACGTCACTTCCTATTTGCTTCACACTGTTGATGGAGTCAAGTGCCATAGAATTTAAACCACCTGTCCCGTTGCACAGTCGGTTAAATTCTATGGCACTCGAGGAATTCTTTGAAAAAATCCCGTGAGGAGTTTTGCCCATCGTTCTTTTTGCTATCAGCAGAAAGGTCTCACTCACTAAGCGCACTGGATTTAAAAGAGTTTTCTCTTCTAGACATTAAGAACATACAGGCGAAATGAGAACCTCCTTTTATTGAAGTCGTTTAAAAAGTTCTAGTCGGCACAGATATACAGTCTGACTGCGCTCGAGTATGCCCATATAACAGTTTTTTTTTACAAATTTGAAAATCTATAGCCGCTTCCCCCACCGATGAAAAGGTGTACATTATATGACATTTTTTTCTCATTATCATCTAAGCTTTGCAACCCTAAGGTCTCTATGACGCTCGAGTAAATCCCCATTTAGCATCGTGGGCTCCCCTACTATATATTCTGATTGTAGCGTACATAGCGGATAGGTATAATATATTATGTATAAACATGTATCGCTTACGATTCTCTTCGCGAATAGATATAAGTTAGTATGCGCAAGCCATCACTGCTATTCCGCTTTCAGCCGAATACTGTAACTGAAACTGAAAAATATTTATTCAGTTTAGGCCCTGGTAAGGCACTTACGAAGGTCGATAATTTACCACCGGTTCGGAAACGAGCCTTCTGAGAAGAACCGGCAAAATTATAGCACACGGCGTAATTATAGCACATCAGTGTTTTCCTAATTCGTCACCCAAACATATGTGGTCAAATGCTCCCTTACATTTCTCTAAGACATCTAAATTCTGTAATTCAATAACCGTGTATTTGTTCCTCAGCTGTGGTCATCATCAAAATGGAGTCTAAAGGACGAATACAAGCTGTTGTCGGAGCTCGGCGGCGCCGCGGGCGGTGCTACCGGCTACTACGGAGAGCTCTTCGACACGCCATACGAGCACGCTGCCCACCCCCACTACACTGCACATTCTGGTGAGGAACATCACACGTCTATCTTCACTTTATTACAGATCCCGTCACGAAACATGAGCGCTCAGCGCATATACTGGAGCTTCTAATGACAACTGTACAAAATTCGTGACAGCACTTTAAACGCGCAATGTTCGTGCTACGTCTAAAAATGCGATTTAGTTATAAAAATAGTTAGACTTAGTACTATATAGCTCAGTAGCAAGAAATACTGCGTAGTCATAAGACAGAGTAACTTTCCCGAATTTAAAAGACAGTCAAGTCGTGGTCGAGAGACTAGCGTTTTGTAATGTTGGCTTATCTTGGACGAAAGGTGTTATAAAGTCGGAATATTTTGTAGAAATGAATTTGATAGTGTCTCCTTTTGTTCGTATATAGAAGATATATAGGTGATGTATCTACACTAATATTGTAAAGAGGAAAGATTTGATTGTTTTTTGGTTTGTTTGTTTACATTGAATAGGCTCCGAAACTTGACCCTACCGATCTTGAAAATTCTTTCAGCAATGGCTAGCTACACCATCAGCGAGTAACATAGGCTATATTTTATCCCCGTACTCTCACAGGAACAGGAACAACGCGGGCGAAATCGCGTGACGTCCGCTAGTATACTATAAAGTGACGTTGACTTATAATTTCGCATAAAAGACTGTCCCTATGGAAAGCCAAAACAAGTAAAACTCACGAGCAAGTTGCTTTAAATAAAATTGTAATCAATACAGGTGTGATTGTGAATCGTAGACCGCAAGATGAGTTGCGGTCAGCTGGGGTCTGCTGCCATGGGAATCTTGCTACTTCATTCATTCTTTAGTTCATTCATAAAATTGATGGTTAACTTTCGTCTGCGGCTTTTCCCGCGTGCTATTGCAAATCTCGAATTAACAAATCAATAAAATGTAGGTCTAAAAAAGTCACTTTGGGAGAATCATAATGTGATCCGAATATGATTCATCATCGAATTAACCATGAATATGAAGATTCCTAAAATGGTCCACAAAATATAAATTGCTTTTGTGACAAATAGCATCATAAAGAGTTAGTTAGGGACTAACATCTACAATTGTAATAATTCGTGAATCATAATATGAATGCACCTAAGTGACCATTTTGTTATTACGATGATGAATCATATTCAGATCACATTATGATTCTCCCAAAGTGGCCTTTTTAGACCTGCTGTTCTTGCATTACAAAGTATAAAACGATTATGTATGAAGCATATTATAAAAAAAATATGCATAAGGCCATCAGGCTAAGGTCTCGGGTCCCAATCTTACTGAGTTAAGTATATTTGCATTAAGGACACGAGTTTTGTTCATTAGACTTTTTCATGGTTTTTGGTTTCAAATGTTATATAGGTATACAATATAAAAACATACCTTGGTTTGGGACTAGATTCACAAAATGTGTAAAATTGTACCATCTCCCCAATCTTTTACTATCTGTTTCAAAAACAGCGCTGATTCTCTCCAAATTCGCTGCAGTCTCTGTTGCTTTACCTCCATTTAAAACAATATCCTCGGTAAAATGTGACGTCAATTCACTTTGAGACCTTAGCAAAGGTGATTGACCTTTCTAAAAATCATTACAATCTTGTAAAATACCCTCCGGAGAATCGAATCCGACCGCATCCTGTGAGTGGTCCTCTCTCGCACCTCGCAGCCACTGCCTGTAATATAACACCTGTTGTCTATGACCTGTTTCCTCCTTGCGGTTTCTATTGTCTATTAAATTCATTTGTACTATCGTTACTTTAACTATCTATTATTATATCAAGCTTTTATTAACGTGCTATGTTTGTATGTTTGTCCGGGTCGAATATTGCAACTGAATTTTCAATTAGTCATCTTTGGCTGATCTAACTGAAGTCCGGTATTCTCACTATTTTGGATAAAAATGCATGCTTAGCTATATGACGTCATTTTTATTCCAATATGGCGAATCATCTGAAATGGCGGACTGATTTTTTCACTACCTATTGCCATAGTATGGGTATGAAATGAAATGGCTTATCGAGGAGAATACGAACAATTAATTTTTTCGTTAATTGATACGAATATTACAGTCCATATATTTATCAATATCTCCCTGGCCTTGTCTCATACATTGTAGGGGAAGCCACATGATTCAACCCGATGTGACTGATCACTAAATTATTATACGAAGCGACTGCCATCTAACCTTCGTAATCGCTTTTACGAGGACAGTCGGTAATCTGGGTGAAACGTTAGGCCTCCAACTGACCTGTAATGATTACCAGAGATATTTAATTGACAACCGGGACCGACGGCTTAACGTACTCTCCGAGGCACGGAGACCTTTCTCCATCGAATATAGTGTATTTTCAGAACAATCTAGTTACCTACCTATAGCAAAGTAACACAGATTTTATTTTTTATGCTAATATTTACCGCATCCCATCGTGAATGTATTGTTAAATTCGTCATTTAATTACACAAAATAAACAAACTGCCGTAAATAGAGAAACAACGGCATCAAACCTTATTACGAGTCATCCTGCCAGTATAACGGATGTCTCCGGTACCAAAACACAGTCATTACCATCATCGGTCACGCCCTGAAAGTTGTGCGGTGACAACCCTGGTAACTGTTCCTTTGGGCCTCGGCATACATTCTTGTGGTTACTTATTGTGTTAGCAGATTCTTAGGGTTATGCAGGTCGAGATTTCTTTTTATCAAGTTTTAAGGAATTCAAATTGATCTTTAGAGTCATTGCTAAAGAATGTCTTTTCTCCCTATCCTTACCTTCTATCCTTTCTTTACCACAAGAGTTTTTGAAGAGGTAAATTAGGTTTTATGTTAAGATACTTAAATTGACTCATTCTCTATCACAAAAAGAGATGGATCTACTTTTGCAACCAAATATTATCTTAGTCGATATTTTGTTTTGGGAAATGTGTTTTACTAAAATTGCAAGCGTCTATTTAAGCCACATGTTCACCTATTCAACCTTTATATGATGTTAAAACCCTGTGTTATACAACTAGATCATCGACTTGCAGCAACAAACGACTCGACGGGTTCCAATGGGGGTGCCGGCGAGCCTCCGTCGGCGGCCGCGAGCCCCGACGCGGCGGCTCTAGTCGTCCTACAGCCACCCGCCCCACCGTATCCGCCCTACGCGCACTATGACGGTAAGTATCATGTCTACTTCTGTCACTTTATGAAAAGTTACAGAAAGCACCCAAAAAGCCGTTGGATACATCGCGCGAATTTGATTAAGACACTTCGTCACACAGACATTCGACGGTAGTGAATTCGTAGAACTAAAATGCGCCTGAACTTCAAGATCGCATTGTTCGAATCCCACCTTGCTTTTGATTTTTCCAGAACATTTTAAGAACTTGCAGAATATTTTATACTTAAAAGCATTCATAAAAAGTTACTACTAAAATGTATGCATGATGTGCGTAGATTCTCGGCCAATATAGGAAGCTGACTTTCTGGTACTTTTTATTTTGTATTTCTAGGCATATAACATACTTTAGAAGATTTTGTCTAGCATAGAATAATTAATTAGCCGCTACTATTTTAAATGCTTTTGAAGTAAATTTTTTTAACCTTCATGGCAAAGCATAACTAAAACATTTATTTTACGTGTGTTATAAAGAAATATCTTGAATGCAAACATAGTATAAAACATATCTGTTGAATGTTGTTACTAAAGGTAAAATAGGTGTCATTATCGAGTAGGCTTTCGAAAGAAGTATAATGTCATTAAAGTCAAAAGATAAAGCATTAAAAAGCATGCGGAAACATTTCCCTAAAATACGAACAACGCTAATTTCATTTATATTGAACATTCGCAAGTTAAGAACACAATAAAACTCCACGCACCGCAATAAAACAATGAGCGCTGAAACAAAAGTGGCCAGACAGAAAAACAGTTGAAAAATCACGAAGGATAAAAAAGCGAGCCGAGGAAAGCTTTCGACAAAGTCGAGCGCGCCACTCCAAGCCACTTCGGGGAAAATCTAATTTTCTCATCGGACCCCGCTCTCCCCGCATGACATAACATCATACAATTCATACGGCACCATTGAAATTTAGCACTTATGCATATTAAAGCGAGGTATTACAATGGAGTGCCGCAGGGGCGAGCGCTGGGACCGCCACTTCTCTTTATGCTTTTGGTCTTTAATCTACCGCAATCTGCTTATCTCGGGATAAGGGAGATAGGGGGGTGAGTAGACATCTTTAATAGCTCATTCGGGGCTCTATGCAAATAATTTCAGTGGGGTAGGGGGATCATAGGGGCTTTGTCTGGAGCGGTTAACGAACCACGACACGACTTCGTGATACGTCAGAAGTGGTTCTGAGTACTTGAAGCGAGTTTGTAGGCTCGCTTTGGTTATAAATATTAAACTGTCAGAGTGGGGGTGGATCACTTAAAGTGGTTATGCGTATAAACTCGTTACGTTGCGTGCTAGGGGCGTAACATACGCGGTGTCACCTACCCGGCTCTAGGCGTGTCTCTCATATGTTTTAGCAAGTATATACACAGATTTTCAGTGAAGATGCTGTGTAATGTTAGAGTTCTTTTACGAATGGAAATTAATAAAACAAATTTGACTAAAGTTTCTCATTACTGGGGCTTTATTAGGTAATCTCATTACTAGGTATATTAGTTGTAAAATATATTGTATCGCGATAACTTAGGATTACAATTGAATTTTCTTATTTATCTTAACTTAGCTGCTACGTTTGCTTGAAAGTCAGCGGTGACTGTCGGCGGGTCTAGTTATTGTAGCCTTATTTATTTATCACTAACAACATAATTATAATTTCAGGTACGACGACCTTAGCCAGCGAGTACGCGTATGCGGCGCCTTATTCACAATACTCCCCCTACGGCGGACCCTACACACATTCCACGGCTACAGGCCTACTATCCAAGTGGTAAGTAAATCAAATAAGTATATTATCACATCTAAACACACAACAGGAACTTAATTTTCAGGTAAAACAATATAATACCGATTCTAGCTACCACGTGTAGCTTTATTAACACGACAATTCTACGAATAACCAGAAGTAGTTTTATGTCTAATCAGTTTTCATCAGTCATTTTAATCGATAGTAACCGACCAACTTAGCATTATAATAAGATTCAAAATAAATCTAAAAATAGATACCAATAATATAATTATTAAACCTAATGACTTCACCTCGTGCTATTGAATAAACAACCATTAACCGAACACAAATCTAATCCCTTAAGAGCACCGTTCCAACAAAGGCTTTCGACCGCAAAACCGAGGCAAACATTAAGTTTCCACGCAATTTTACTGCCTTTAAAGCCTTCGGTCGTTTAACAACCGCTGAAAAACAAATGGGTGTGTGTGCTGAATAAATCTACAGCGTTTTATCACGATGGACCGATGCTGTACCTGAGGGATCCACGTTAGCGCCTGTATTGTACCTTTTGTATTGACTGGAATATTAATTGATTTTCGATTTGATTTAAAACAGTCCACTTTCAAACTCTCCCTAATATTGGAAATATTTATTATATACTAGGTCTCACCAACGATTTCTTTCGCGTTTTTGAGTACCCTACGTCCTAAGATCAACGCTATCCCTACACCAAATTTCATCTAAATCAGTTCAGAAATTTTGTCAAGGAAAGCAAACTGACAGAGAAACTTTTGAATTTATAATATAAATATCTATATATTATATCTAATTATAATTGATATTTTCTTCCTGCATGGCTTAAGGATAGTAGAGTGTTAACAAGAACATATTCTAAGAAATCTTACTAGAACTCAGTGCTTATATTTATTGTATTACTTGTAGAATTATTAGAATTGAGAGCAAATTAAACAACAATAAATTCTGACGACACACACAATACCTTCAAAATTTTATTTCCAAAATGACAATCGAAACGAAACTCTCAAATCTAAACCTTTCAATAAGTAATATCAACTCAACACTCAATCACTAAGGATCAAGTAGAATCACTAACACTTCACTATTTTGTCTGTCCTATCAAATTAGATATGAATTCCCAATTCCCTAGAGGATAGATCAAAGCTACTGCGCTTTCAAATGTCCCGAGATCTGTGTCCCTTGCTAAATGTGTTCCAGTTTGATTTTCAATCTTAAAATCTCTTATTTAAGGTCCTTTGTCTATTTCTGGATCATAAACATGTATTTTGGCTTTAGTATTCATATGAAGAAGATTTTTTCTCGCAGATTGATTTTTACTGTCTATAATATTTATGTTTGTTTGCTAAACATCTTTGTAACCTTTTATTTTACTAGCTATGAGTATAGACGTAAAGCAAATATTTGTTGGTTTTCATGTAGGTATTTCATTTATTCAATTGATATAAATATATGTGGTTGAATGGATTCTATATGGAAAAGGTACAATAGGTTATCATTTAGCATTTAAATACCAATCAATCCCTGTTCTAAATAATTGCTGCCCAATGTTGGAACTTGACTTTTAAATATATTATTACCCTACTTTTTACAGACATACTTGAATAGAAAATATTTTAATAATTTACTAGCTTCTGCCCGCGTCTTCATCCACACGGAATAGTTTTAAGGTTACGCTAACTTTTACCGCGATTGGTATTAGCGAGATGATATATTACAAATAGCTTTCCTCGATAAATGGGCTGAATCAAATCGGACTAGTGCGTTCATGCAAACAATCTCTTCAGATGTATATACTAGTATATCTCCAACCCATCTTAAGTTGACTTCATTTATAACGTCTTTCAAACTAAAAGTATCGTTAAGTTTAATTCCCCTTGTACTAGATCTATAGAATTAACAACATTACCTAGATCTTTACAATCCAATACAAGGAGACAGAGACACACTGTAACAATGTCCTGCTTTAGAACATTTGTCGGAGCCCTGTTCCCTCCGGTATACCCGACAAAGGGCAGGCAAGTCCCGAGGGAACACGAATAACTTACAGGGCATTAAATTTAAGTGATTCCCTTCGAACTTTTAAAGTCACTAAAGGGGACTAGAATTTGTAAATCTCAAGAACATTAGTAGTCTTACTTTTAGAGGGATTCGCTAAGGAGTCATGTTTTATGAACACTTGTTTATTAGGTCAGTATATTCAGTAATTTTAAGAGAATTAAAGGGAGGAATAGCCAATAGCCGATTCTCTAGATTGTTGGTATTGGGACTTTGAGGTTTTTTCTTAAAAAATACTAGCTGTGACCCGCGGTTTTCACCCACGTAGATTTAGTTTCATGCATCATGTCGCGAAACCCTAATATTTTTAATAAATAAAAGTAGCCTAAGTTACTCCTTGATACATCGGCCACCTACCAGTGAAAGTCCCGCTAAAATTGGTCCAGCCGTTTCACAGATTACCCGGAAACTTGGTTTTTTGGTGTATACGTGAAAAGCTGTTATTTTGGAATTACAAACAGACACTTCATTTTTATTACCTTAGTGCCTAGTGCGAGTTTTCTTAAAATCGCCGTCACAAGTCATCGCGTCGACGTAAACGCGGATTTGTATGGACTCACAATAGTGTCATCTTTAGGCCGACAGAGGCGCTGCTCCGATTCCATACAAATCTGCGTTAACTTTGACGCGGTGACTTGTGACGGCGGCTGTGAAAAACTCGCACTAGATACTCTGTATAGATGTATAGATTAATGATGAAATGTTATTTAATTCCAGATATCAGAGGATGCCGTGCGAGTCGTAGCGGTCGGCGAGTCACAACGAACAAAACAAGTGATGACGGACACTAAACCTTAAACAAATCGATAACTGTGAGAACTTTAGTTAAAACATTCATTATTTTGGGTAATCTCATTATTATGTAGATATATTATTATAATTATTATCATGATGTACAATACAGCTTCAGTTTTGTTATCAATGTTTAATGAGGTCAGTAATTATATAACAGTTGCTTTCTCAACATTAATTGCTTTAATTTTAATTAATTGCAACTTCTTTTTATACTCATTATGGTTAAATGATTATATAAATTAATGAGAGAGCCAAAGTGTTTAAACTTCATTAAGACTAAGATTGTAAATAATGTAAGTATTTTAATAAAATTTAAATAATTATTCAGTTAATGTCATTTTTTAGAACGTCTCCTATTTCTTTATACCTCAATGTAGTTAAAAAAAAGTAAATGTGTATATTTTATATTTAAACTATACAGGGTGTCGGGGAATTCGGGACAGGTCTTAAAATATGTGATAGGGTATAATTTTAGGAAGCAATTGATGAACAATTGATCTTCAAAGTTGACCATATCAATACCTTATTTTCGCATAAAAATCAGCTGTAACGTAGAGTTATTCACGTGAAATCTAACTACGTTTTTAATTTTTTTCTCCCACTAATAAATCCTGAAATAATCCCATAAAACCATTTTTCGAAACCATTAACCTTCCCCTTAATTTAAAAAGTTGAATGTCCGCGGAATGTAGCGGAATAAACGCGGCCACGCGTTCATTCAATCGTTTAAGGCCGCGAGCTCTTCGGCCATAGCTTGTAACTAGGTTATCGTTGGAGCTAGATATTTTACGATTTCAATATAGTGATATATTCATAAAACCCTACAACTTCTAGAAGACAACTGTTCCTTTTTCTCCGACACCCTGTATTATTGCTCCTGATTATACTTCTTTATTATTATGTTTAAGCTGTCCTTATTGCACAACAACTTATAAATATAAAATTGTTATATTATTAGTTATATAAAAGTGCGTCTACATAATGTAACAATCCATTTTATATAACAATGTGTAAATCATTCAATTTTGGAACTTATATAACAATGCTATATAACATGTTAAATAAATTAGACGCACCTTATTTTATATAATTATTGTTACAGCAATAATAGAAGTCTCATTTATTGAATCGTGATCACAATAATAAATGAAAGTCAAACTAAGCATTATTATTTAGATTCTTTTGAAATTACTTATTGAGATTATTTGTGTTTTTATACTTTTTTAATGAAAAAAAACATATACAGTGTGTTCAAAATACACGTTGTGTATTAAATAAAAATAGTAATATATACAGTTTGGTTCAAAGCTGTTATAGATTTTCTTTTATATTTATTGAATAAAAATTAGTTGCAAATCTTATCGTTTCCGTCCAATGTATTTTTAATTTTCATTGAAAATGAGATTTAATGATTGTAAATAATGCCAATTATTATTTAATAGGTTACTTTTCCAGGGGCCTTACCATGAGCTCTTATTGCCATGATAGTTTCACTAATTTATGAGACATATGTATGTGACGTGTATACATCTGTCACTGTCGCACAACTGAATTATCATTGCAATATGAGCTCATGGTTGGGCCCCAGGTCTTAATAGTCCGAAATAAAAGCATGTTAACTGTAATTTTTGTATCGTCATACAGTATAGAGGAACGCCAAAGAAAATGTGAACAACTCCATGTTTTAAACCAGTGTTTCCTTATTATAATTTACATAAATAATACTTACTTAATAACACAGCAGTTATATATTTCAACCAAAGAATCGGATAGCGGGACCTTTTTGGAGATACTCATGTTTTTGTGCAGTTTTTAAATGTGATATTCTTTTTTTTATAATGGCTTCTTCATAAATATTTTGTAGTTATTTCTCGGTAATAGATTTTGTAAAAAAATTTTTTTTTTTATATAATTTTATTCAGCTTTCTATTTTTTTATGTTGAAAAAAGAGCCCGCTATATAAACCACGCCTATTTTTTTAATGTTTCTAGTTTGTATTAAATTAATCAACAAACTGTGCATTATTTTAATTTTCTTATTTATTTAAAAAGTTTATTTTGGTGTTGCTTTTTGTTTGTAAAAAGCATATCGATATAAGTGATATAAATATTGACGTCATTTTCTAAGAGGACAACTTTTTTTTAAATTTGTTATAAGGTATATTGTAAGGCAAACGCACCAGTACGAAATAAAGGCATAATGAGTTTATAAATTACACGACTTTCTTTTTATCAACAACTAGCTGTGCCCCGCGGTTACACCCGCGTAGATTTAGTTTCATCCTTATAGTCGCGGAAACCTAATATTTTTAATAAATAAAAGGTAGCCTATGTCCTTTCTCAGGGTCTAAAGATTGTCTGTGCCAAATTTCATCAAAATCGGTTGAGAGGTTTAAGCGGGAAAGCGTAACAGACAGACAGACAGAGTTACTTTCGCATTTATAATATTAAGTAGGGATTTGTATGTATTATTTATTTAGTATGTAAAATCTAAGGCGAAAGATATACTAACTTTAAACTAATATCACAAATAATATGAAAGCCACAAAACTAGAAATGTATGCTCGAACCTATATAAAAGCGCCAACTGTTGAAAGACAAGACTTTATATTTACATATATTGAGTTATTGAGCATCAAGAGCGCTGTGGAGTTATTCCACCTCCCAAGGGATGGCAGAAAATATTCAGAACTGGTTGCCAACCTTCATTAATTGGAGAGGCACTTGAAGAAGATTGAGTTTTTAATGTCGTAAATGCACTTCTTTGGTTATTCTACTTCTATCATTCTTAAAAAAAACATAAAAATGGGCATGTCAATGATTTTTTTTTGACATATGTTGATTTTTTGAAATATGGCATTAGTTTTTATAATAAAATAGAATCAAATTATAAAAGTATCAATTAAAATGTAATCAAAAGACATCCACAAAAATGCACATAACTAAAAAAACAGCACAAAACCGACAACAGCAATAGTATGAATCCAGCAAAACTGAGCGACGAAGAATGTGATATTGAGCAACTATTTGGTGTGATCGACAAGGGAACACAGACTAGCAATACACATATTAGCAACGAGTGCAAGGCTACACCAATTGTCACAACTCACGAAGCACAGGACCCGGACAAAGGATCCATCAAGGTATTTGAATTCACGCAAGTTGTGCAAGGATCTGATAGCCCTAAGTCCATCACGATTATAAGGGAAAGTCTTACAGAGGAAATCCACGAACACGAAAACAACGTCCTTTCAGACGACGGCACTTCGAATAGATATAGATACTGCCGAGAAGTTATCAAACCTTATCTAAATACGTTCCCAGAATCTGAAGCAAACCTGCACAAGAACGCCTTAGATTCAGCCAATCAAGAGTATCCGGACTGTATTGACAAAAACTCTAAAAATGTAAACCGAAGCAACACAGATGCACTCAAAGTCTCTAGTGGACTTAACAAATATATTTCACGTCAAGATAGTAAAACATCTAAGACCAAAGATTGTTCTCAAAGCACTATCAGTAAAGTAGACGCGCTTTGTTCCCCAATGGAGTCATCTAAAGCGGCTGAACAAAAGAACTCAAAAACTGGCAAAGATGAAAAGAATGCAAAAGCGTGCAATGAAGAAAAAAAGTCTAAATCAACGAATGATTGTAAATTAGACAAAAAAGACAGTGGGATGACTTTAAAAAAGCCTGTCTCTAAAGATCCCTGTAAAATCGAGGAAAAGGGAAGTAGCACGAAACTAAAATGCCCTGTACCTAAAGACCCTTGCAGAATCGACGAGACAAAACCTCACGCTGGCACTGTTGTAATTACAAAACGCTCTTCAACCAAAAGTGCCGATATTCCGAAAAGTAGTTCGAGTAGACGAGAATCTGCTTTTGGTGTTCTACCATCTACGAACCCGGAGGAAAGACCATCATTCTACGAGTCTTCCAACGAATCATCAAACGAAAGCTCATCGGCGGACAGTGGCAAAAGTCAAGACCAATTGCAACCATTCATCAACCAAGAAACCATATCTACAATCAAAACTGCCGTTGAAGGTTTCTTCACGAAGGTTTACAGAACAACGCACGAGGCAGTGACATTAATAAAATCTGAAAGTGCGAAACAGTTGGAAAAAATTAGAAGAACTGAGTCGAGTAATACTACCACATCTACTGCGTCGCAGAAAAGTAAAGAAGAGGGTACCGGCATCTTTAATTTCTTCAGAAAGATAGAGGGTAAGCAAGAGGATTCTACGAGCGCTAATAGTGAAACCAGCGTTGAATCTTTACCAGAGGTGTTTGGGAAGATCGTTGAGAAAGTAGACTCTGCTTTGTCTATGATAAGCGATAAATTCAGTGAGAGCGTACCTAATATCTTCAAGTTTAGGAGCTATGATGACATGAGTTCTTCATACGATGAACCACAGCCTCCAAAGCCAGTGGCGAATGATATGGTAACTCCTCAGCAACAGCCTCAAAGTACAATGTTCATGGCGATGAAATCTAGGATCTGTTCCATGTTTTGTGAAGGGGGGGAATGTAGGGAGACCCTATCATTGAACCAATCCAACAGGGTTACGACACAGAGCTCGTCGGCTTCCACTTTACCAATAAATGATGAGGAGGACACTAGAAGTGTTAGTGATAAAGTATCTGACTGAAGTTCATTAACACATATTAGCTATTGAACTCTTGAGTTTTATTTCCAACCTCGGGTGACTAGAACATAAATAGTTCGGATAAGAATATATTTTCACTGATCAATCGACGATATGTATGTATTATTATAACATGTATTGATATATATTCCTTATTGTGGGAAAAAATTTTGTTTATCTGTCCGCTATCTTGTCGCGGCTCAAACGTAGGACCGATTTGCTTTAACCCGAGGACGAAATCAATGTGAAAAGCCTAAATAAAAAAATCGGCACCGATTTCATTGATCCTTTTTTTGTAGGTAGTGCTACATGTCTGCTATTGAACAATTGTACGGAAATCGTATATTGATCAATTTCACATTTATGTCAAAATGCAGGTGAAACCACTGGACACAGCTAGCACCTGATTGCTTAAAACCTCCTTTATCATCCAACACTGTCCACTTCCAAAACATACGTCAGAAGAAAACAAATTCACCACCACACAATTTGACATAACACAAATGGACAACAAGAAATAAAAAATATTAAATTTTCTATAAAATGTAAAAACCTACAAAAAATGTCTGACGACCTGAACTGTGAGGCCTGCAAGAAACACAAAAAATGTATTCCTTGTGTGCCGTGTATCAAGGAGAATCATGATAAACGAGAGAAGTCGCGGGAGAAACTAGATCCAGCATGCACGTGCTCTAAACAAAATCCCTGTTGCAACACCGACCCCCTAGACATGAAGAAGCACTAAGACATTTCGACCAGCTAAAGTAAGTACTGGGACAGTACATATTTATCCATACAAAATTATTTTTGGTTTGAACGCGCCATTTACCAAAACCCGAGTTCTAAACTTAGTTCCAAAAGAGGGGGAGGGGAGGGGAGAAACGCTTAGGGACTTTCCTCGGGCTAATTCTATGCCAAGTTTCCTCGAAATCCATTCAGTTGGATGCGTAAAAAATAATACACAAACAGAGGCTCGTTAGAATCTTGTACATATGTAAGTTTGACAAACTTAATTTATAGAAACCAGGCCAAGAAGATGGCAGGCAATCCGCAGAGGATTGATGTCATGAGCTGTGAGAAGAAGCAACCACCTCATCCATGCGACTCGCCTCCACGTTGCGACCCCACCGAAGAACCCAAAGGAGGTTGCACATCACCTTTTATCTGCTTGGAAAAGCTCAAAAACCCTGCTCTGCCCTTCGAAACCAGTGAGCAGTATACACTTTTTAAATCTCATCATCATCTCCTTGGACTTATCCCATACTTGATAGCCCGATTCGGCTCACCTGATTTTTACACAAACCTACTGCCATACCTTTTAAGACTAACACGGTCATCCTGGTTATCTCACTAAATTTAATATGTATTTTCGATAGCTAGTTGCCATAACCGCGGATTGATCTCCATGTTGCGCCGCTGACGAGGGCACTGCGCGCGCTCAACACGGTCGCTACTCACATAGACATATTTTCTTGCTCTCTGAACGACTTCATGAAGGCTACCTATAGCACAGTGTGTGAATAAATAGACTTATGCTGTTTAGTGTATAGTATGTACTTGTAATTGGAATATATATAACTGTAATGTAACTATAATATAGTAGCTACACTATCACCTTAGGTTAGCCTGTAATGATAGTGTATGTATGTAAATAAATCCAATTATGGCAGTTGAAATACTATCGAAATATCTACCTGTCTTAATTTTAATGAGATAAACACGTTAATATCCCATAAACTCTTGATAAAAGAAGTCCTTAAGTCTCTGATGATAAGCGACTACTCTTAGATAAGTGACCAACACCACTCCCTAAATATATATTGCATCACATCTCATTTCAACTCCTTATTCACAGCACGATGCCTCCCTGGAAGCTTCATAAACGTCAGATCCTGCGCTAAAGAACAGTTTAGCCATCCCTGCGACCCACTCCCCATCTGTACACCAGCTTTGAGAAGAAAAAGACCCTGCTCCGAACCCCCAATGTGTAAGGAGAAGATCAAGAATGAAGGACCTAAAGGGATGAAGCCCCTGTGTAGAGAACCAGGACCTGGCGAAATTGTACCTGATGAAGAAAATAAACAAATAAATAAGAAATGAAGTTAATTTAGAACCACCATTGTTTGTTTGATTTCATAGTAAGTAATTTAATAAAAGTGGTGGCCGAAAGATTTGTAGTCGTTTGCTACGGGACGTAAGCTCGAATATCAGCAGTCTATATACCAAATGAGTTTTTTTTATAACTTATGTGTAGTGATTTCATACCAAAAAGCTTTATAGTGAAAGCAAAGATCATGCATATTCATATCAGAACGAGATTTCAAAGACGAGTGTATGAAACTGGGATTGACTAGCCATCTGTCACGTTGGTACTAGTCTTTGATAGAAGTTTGTAATAAAGTAATACAGACACCTTTGCTTTACCTGCGGGAACTCTTTTGTGAAATGCGCATTATTTATTATATTTAAATGTATCTGGCACAAAATACACTTCAACAATAATTCTTAAATCTCTTGGCACTGTTCTCTTTGACAGCAGAAACCAAACCAAAACCACAATGGACATATTTAAAATAGATATAAAATAGTAAATCCACCCGATTGTTTGTACTATGTACATAAAGAAATGTAACATCGAACCAGCGCCTGAACCGCCGCCACCGGATCCATGTAAGCTGCAGCGAATTGCTCGGAAAGAAAAAGCTGGTATCAAACTATGTCCTCCGCGAGAAGATGAGTCTCTAACGAACCCGCCAGAGCCTCCTCCAGCGTGCTTAGCTATCTGCATCGAGAAGATTAAAAATCCACCGATTGAAAGCAAGCCGGACGAACCGATAGTCTGCATTGTAGAACGCGAACGGACTGGAGCTGCGAGATGTGACGCAGTTGCTGCTGCTACCGCTTCAGGTCCTGTCATTCCTTGGCCAGGCTGTCCACCACAACCCCCACCCCCGCTTCCACCCCCCAAGAACCCCTGCTTAGAGCAAGATAGGAGAAAGAAACAAGAAGAGTGTAAAGAGAGAATGAAACGATACTTGCAATGATGGAGGATAGTGAAGATACGGATCAAAAAATTGAACTTCTCATGCAACAAATGAAATTGGACATCGGGAAAGGTAACCCATTGGACGTCAGGACACTGTCCATTGAAAATACCAGATGTGTAGATTCGGATGCACCTGCTAAGGACATTGATGCTCAAATAGCTGATTTGGAGGATTTGATTAAGAAGTTGCAAGAAGAACTAGATGCCATGTCAAAATGTGATCAAAAGATGGTTGATAGTGAAGGCATTTCAACCAAAGACGAAGCATGTACCAATAAAATTGAAACAGAAGATATAGAGCCTGAAACGTCCTGTGTGGTAATTCAAGATGGTGTAACGTTGGAGGATGCTCAAGAAAAGTTTGCTAGCGAAGTTACGAAGCTAATGACCTACCAGGGGCCTTCAGAAACAATACCAGAATCGCTCTCGCATATAAGGACAAATTTCTCAGCGCTGTGGACCGACATAGACCCAGATAATGATCACTTAGACGAACTCATAACTGACCTTAAAGCCGAGATCTGTGAGAAATTAGAAACAGTTAAAGATATTGATCTTGGACCGGTACTGAACAAATCACAAGAACACTTACAGTAACTTGAAATGCATACTTAATCCGAACTTGAAAGAGAGGTTTTTTAAGTAATTTTATTTATTTTATTTTAGTTTCCCATTCGTAAATCTTAACTCAAGTAAAGGCTTGCCTATAGACGCTTGGAACATGAGGCCTAGACAAAATAATATTGTCCCCGTGCACAATTTTATTAATATACTAACTGTGCCCCGCGGTTTCACCCGCGTAGTCATAATTTAATGGGTGACCCGCTGAACCCTAATATTTTTTTTTGGTAAGGCGTAAGTAAGTTACTCCTCGTAATATTAGCTATCTATCAGTAAAAGCCCTGTTGAAATGGGTCTAGCCGTTTCGGAGATTAGCTGGAACGATCAAACCGACAGATAGACGAACAGATTGAGAAAAAAAATGGCTTTTTTATGTAAGTATCATATATACTTTTATATTTTATGCATTTAGTGAAATGCTGATAATATGGAATTACAGCTAGACACTTCAATTTCATTTAGCTGTCTGTGTCATAGATAAAGAAAAAAAATCGCTGTGTGACAGCCTTAAGACAAATATGAGTTCAGGTGTCCGTATAGCTAGCGTACACATGGTGGAATCCAGGGTCGGGAGTAGTCTTAAAAAATAGTGCCTAAATAGTGCCTAATTAGTGCCATATTTAAAAAATAGTGCCACAATATTTAGGGAAATATAGGGATTTCTTTTTGGTACGCTAGCTATACGGACACGAGTTCAGTAGTAAAAATAAAAAAGTGAGGGTAAACCGCTAATTGATAATTTGACCGTCAGTGTTCAGTCAGTCCGTGGTCGTGGCGATCGTAACATCTTGAAACGGTACACGTAGTGGTGACAACTAGTTAAATAGTGTTTTATACAATAACTGGTATAAAGCACAGATAAAGAAATAAATTCGTTTTAGCTTTGTGGAAAAGTGTGTAGTGTGTTGACATTTGAAATGATAATTTTTGGTGGATCTTTCACCTCCATTTATTGTGAAATGGTGAGTCAAACTTCAAGTCTCTCGTGATGCTGATAGAATCAGGTTAGTGTTGTGTTTATTTTATTTATATAATCAGTGACTTGTTCATTTGTTGTTTGATTTGGAAACGGTTTATGAAATAACCTAACGACTTTGGAGCTGTCCATTAATAAAGTGATGTTTTTTTAACATTTTTTAACCCCTCCCTCCCCCATAGTGATACGTGGTGAGGTTTAAGACTATTGTGATATTTCGTGATTTTTGCCGAACCCCTCCCCCCCTTTCGAACCTCACGTGATTAATGGCCCCTTATATATGCTTATACAGCCCCTTATATATGTAAAGGTTGGTAGGCAATGAAATTTTATGCAGTTAAAGAGACAGATATGATATGGCACCAAAACGACCCGATTGAGACGTTTTCGTATAGCGTTCTCTTTTACTCACGTATCTTTTTCACTAGCTGTGCCCCGCGGTTTCACCCGCGTAGATTTAGTTTCATGCTTCATGTCGCAGAACCGTAATATTTTTAATAAATAAAAGTAGCCTAAGTTACTCTTTGAAACATCAGCTACCTGCCAGTGAAAGTCTCATTAAAAACAATCCAGCCGTTTCAGAGTTTACCCGGAACAAACAGACAGACAGAGAAAAGAATTATAAACTGGTGTTTTAATGTCAGTACCATATATACATTCATATGTATTTACTGAAAAGCTGTTTGTATTTTGTATTACAAACAGACACTTCAATTTTATTTATCTGTATAGATGTCCGAGAAATGATTCAAACGTCGAATACTATGAACATAACATAATTACTGTTACAATATCCTTATTAGGTAAATGAATAGAAATATGTCAATTTTAACAATTTATTCACAATAACAAATACATTTTCCATACAAAATATTGCACAGCATTAAAATATGACATTCCACATCGACATTCTGAGAGAAAGCAAGCCACCGATTATTATCATTTGACTAGAATTTACTCAGATACATACAAAAAAAACAATAATTTCACTGAATTACTATTATAGGCATCTCTTTTACTATTTAAATAAATATTTATATTTGATTGAAGAAACAAGAAATAATTCTAAATTAAATAAGTGCTTAATTATTACCAAAAATACGAAGAATTCTTCTTTAAAATATTAACAAAACCTATTGAAAGCTTTCATTTTATAGAAATATGCAAAATACGTACATTTTTTTATCTTGTTTAAGTATAAAATAAGCATTTCTAGTAATTACAGCGCACTTTATACCATGAAGTAGAAATATAAACATTTTTATACTTAGGGACATTTTGTAAAAAAATGGAATAAGTAAGTACCTATTATTTTGACAGGCTTTTATCCTCTTTATTTAAGTCGGTTAAAAATTAAAATGTAAGGTAAATCAAAATACCTAGTTCCCGCAGATTATAAATATTCTAGTAAAATTACAGTATAATATATTATATTAATATTTATATAAATGTGTATTTAGTTATCTTAAAAGCTGAGTAATAAATAGCTTATTGGTAAAATTTCAATTCTTAAGGCTTTTGGCACCGTAAGTACTTTAAAGTATATGTTTCTGTATAAATAAGGCACCTTGCCATGTATGTATGTATATTAATTGTATATTATAAATAGGAGTCAGTTAAATTTCCTAAAATTTTCAGTAAAAATATCTTCCATCTCATACAATTCTTAGATATTTTATTATGTCTTAATTACTATAATATATTTTAAGAGTGACAGCAATTTTTGTTTTCACAGCAATGACACATTTGGGGCAAAAAAAAAAAAAAAATTCTCCTCATTTTTAATAAATATTCTTTCGCATCTTACCATTTGTTCAAAAAAAATCATAAACATCTAGCAAAATCTTAACAACAATTAACTTATAAAAAATATGGAACTAATAAATGAAACCTTATTTTACTATAAAACTTATAAGCCCATAACTATACAATAAAACTCTTAACAATTCCATATACATAAATAACATCATATCAAGCTAAGCATTCAATACACAAAATATCCTTCAAACTGTCGTCTCTCCTCTGCCCGAGAGGTGCAAAAAAACCCTAAAATTGGGTACAAAAAACCCCATATAGGTATCAGCCTATATGAGAAATAAGTTAATCCAAGTCGAATGAATCTTTGTAGTTATTTTTTCCTCGATGATCGTATAGGTGGCTGGTGAAACGGATGACTCTGCCTCGCGTACAGGCTCTCCTGAAAAATAAACAATATTATAAGGAAACTAGCCCCTCGGTTTCACCCGCGTAAATTTAGTTTTATAGTAACTTTCATCCCCTATTTGATCCCCTTAGGGGTAGAATTAATCAAAATCCTTATAGCAGATGCCTACGTCATAACATCTACCTCCATGCCAAATTTCAGCCCGATCCGTCGAGTGGTTTGGGCTGTACGTTGATAGATCACTATGTCAGTCAGTCAGTCAGTCATCTTATATTTAGATAACTTACCACATTATTCGGTCTGTTGTATACCGGGCTCGTGTTGCGTTGTTGCAGTATTATTTGGTTAGCAGCGCTGCAACACAACATCACATTAAAAACATGCGTTTCTCCCCATACACGACTTTCTCCTTCGGCCTAACGGTCTCTTCCCAGCCACTTTGCCCATAATAATAAGTTGAAGCAGTTCGTATCTGGTATGTCTCTGTTAAAACCGCGAAGACTTAATGTCATGATTTTAATTTGCCGATTTTATTTTAACCAAGTTATTCATATAAATGTATATCTCACGCGTTCATCTCTGCCGGAGTGAGGTCGAGGGCCTCCTGCATCTCGCGGGAAGTGCTCTGAATGAACTCCTTGTCACAATACTTGCCCAGCCCCTGCTCTGTCAGTGCCTGCAAATGAAAATTAAATTGATTTTTAGGCCCTGGTAAGGCATTGATGAATGTCGAAGAATTGACCACCGGTTCGGAAAGTAACCTTTTGAGACGAACCGGCAAGAAACTCAGCTGGCATCCATCATCTCTCTGGCCTTATCCCATAAATTGTTGGGGTCGGCACTTGATTCAACCCAATGTGGCAGATCACCTGATTTTTATACGAAGCGACTGCCATGACCTTCGCAACCCCATTTATGAGGAAAATCTGTGATCTGGGTTAAACCAGTTGTCAGATTATTTTTAGGCCTCCGACTGACCTGTAACGATTGCCAAAGATGTTAAATTGGCAACCGGGACCGACAGCTTATCGTGCTCTCCGAAGCACGGAGGGAACTCGGGCGGTCACCCATCCAACTACTGGTTAGACGTATGGTTTCTCAACTTCGCTGATCGAATGATATGCGCAATAACAACTGTGCCACGAGCTCCTCAGCTGGCATCATGTATATTTTATTACATAGTAAATCTCTGATGTGTTTAGACAAGGTAACTTACTCGAGTAATAAGATTCTCCGCTGGATTCTCTACACAATAAGCCACGTGGTTGTTGTCCTGGCTCATCCGTCTGTCACGAGCTGCACAATAATAATCAATACATAAATCAACGCACAGTCTAAGCCGCTGGTCCTAGAGACATGCAATTTAGAAGAACTTGATTTATCTAAGTATACACTAAAAAAGGATTTACCAACACCCACCATTTTTATTTTTTGATGATAATCAGTAAAAACCTATTAAATTTGTAGTAAAAATCTAACAAGAGGCTTAAAACACCATGATCTCGGAATTCAAGTCAGGATTTGGAAGTCTAAAAACAATTTACTTAATTAAGTAAGTAGCCTGGTATCAGTTGATTATTTGTATCAAGGATATAACCTATTCTTGTTATGTTTGTAACAACCAAATCAAAATGTATGTTTGATAAATACACATGCTGAGTTTTATGTAATGACAAACCAATTAATTAAAGTATGTATATCTATACATCTATACATACGGATAAATAAAATTGAAGTGTCTGTAAGTAATTCCAAAATAACAGCTTTTTACTCATTGCACTGGAAATCCAAGTTTTAAAATTTTTCTGTCTCTCTGTCTGTCTGTTTGTTCCGTATAATCTCTGAAACGGCTGGACCGATTTTAACGGGACTTTCACTGGCAGGTAGCTGATGTTTCAAGGAGTAACTTAGGCTACTTTTATTTATAAAAAATATTATAGTTCCGCGACAATAAGGAAGAAACTAAATCTACGCGGGAGAAACCGCGCGGTACAGCTAGTTAAAAATAAGAACAGTATTTTCTAAAAAAAAATATGGATATTAGGTATAATGCTTTCTAAAATTCAAACAAAAATGCAATGAAAGATTAATTAGGCACATGCTTTTGTAACTCGGAATAAACATTTAATAGCATGCAAATAAATACTTTAAGGAACAAATAAATATCCACAATCACAACACACTAAAACGCACTTACAGTTATTAATACTCTCCATTAAATCGTTGGACGTTTTTCTGTGAATTTACAATTTAATTTCAAGTAAAACATTTTACAGATGCCTTGATGAAAATGAATGTGATTTTCTTAACTACCAGCGCCATCTAGCGACACTCTTACAATACTATTTGCGTAGTAAGCTTTCAAAGTCGACACGACTTATTTAGTTTTGTCACTAGATGTCGCTCTGCATAATTTTTATTTTATTATTTTAATAATAAAAGCAAAGGCAAACTGTATGATGCTTCATATGAGAAGAATATAAAATTTTTAATGTGCCATGATTTAATAATAAATAAATACTATTCTAAGCGGACATAACGACACAGATATAAAATATTATATGGACATAATTTATTACATTTTCGTTTTAAATTATAAAGCAAATAAAAAATTGTTAACTAAAATGATGGGATAAGTAGCAACACTATGACGAATTTTCTTTTAAAACAGGGCAATGAGTTGTTTTAAATATGGTCACAGGTCAGTGAAAGTATAGAACCAAATAATTTTATTATACTAAGGGTGACGCTAGCGAGTATAGATTACGAAAAAGATTCTAAACTCGATATAAGGGTCATGTACTATGAGCTCTTATTACCATAATAGTTTGACTAATATTTATTTATTTATTTATTTATTTATAATTTGAATATATAAACTTACAGCTATTGCCAAAGCGCTTATATATAAAACCAAAAGAGAATTATAATAGAGATAATTTACAAAAATAGATTCTCAAGCTCTGTATGAGCGACGGCAGCGAATCTGCGAATACTAATATTATGAGACAGATGCATATAACGTGTATACATCTGTCACTGTCTCACAGCTATCATTGTTATAAGCTAAAAGTTAGGACCGAGTTCTTTGAAAATGAAAATGATTTATTCAGTTAAGGCCCTGGTAAGGCACTTATGAATGTCGAAGAATTGACCACTGGTTCGGAAACTAGCTTTCCGAGAACCGGCAAGAAACACAAGTCTATTTTTAAACATATCCCGTTCGGTGCTTTTTTATAGAATCCGTTAATTTTTTAGAGTGAATTGTTAAATGTAACTTACTCAATAGCTTTGAATATTCTCTCGGAGTCCTTTCCGTGTAACAGAGGCTGCATGGCTATCTCCTCATCACCGTCACTCTGATTACCATCATCGTATTTCCTAAATAAAAAAAAATATTTATTGTAGGAGTAAATATCAACGTCCAATGAAACGAATTAAAGTTAAAACGAAATTCAATAGCATTTTTTCAACACAGCAATGGTTGCATAAATCTATATCTATACAGATAAATAAAATTGAAGTGTCTGTTTGTAATTCCAAAATAACAGCTTTTCACTAAATGTATATGAAAGTATACACGATACTGACACTAAAAAACCAAGATTTAAAATTTTTCTATGTCTGTCTGTCTGTCTGTTTGTTCCGGGTAATCTCTGAAACGGCTGGACGGATTTTAACGGGACTTTCACTGGTAGGTAGCTGATGTTTCAAGGAGTAACTTAGGCTTTTTTTTAACTAGGACTTTTATTAATTAAAAATAATAGGGTTCCGCGACAATAAGGATGAAATTAAATCTACGCGGGTAAAACCGTGGGGCACAGCTAGTAATAGAAGTAAAATAAATAATAATAATAAAAAATAATGGAAATATAAACGGTACACCATTATTTCTCTCTATGTTGGCAATACACAAGTTACGCCTTTTGTGTTGGCAGTGTTCATCTACCAGGAGTGGATCAGATAAGGGGATCAGATCAGAGTAACAACTGAGTTATTCCGGCATGATCCCCTTGTAGCCTGCTATAGTAGCCGCTTACCATCAGACTGAATGTTCGTCAGATTTTAGAAAAAAAACCAGAGGAATATTTATTAGCATAAAATTATACTATGCATCTAATAATAAAATTGGTTCTTTTTTGGTTGGCTTACCTTAAATAATTTTCCAAACAAATTGACCCAGAAAAATGCTAATATTTAAAATGTCTTACCCTTCTTCCTCTGGTATCTTTCCATCCATTCCCAGTTCTCTCCGCATCATTGAGCTTAGAACATCGCCCTTCTCACCTACACACGTGGAAAAGTTGACTTTTACAAGGTGCAGTCACGAGACAAAAGCGCTCAGCAAGAATAGTAGAGACACAGGTGTTGTTATGAGCGCTATGTGAAAACAGTGGAGGTAACTACGCCATACAGACAGACAGACTCATTCACTCACTCACTCACTCAAAGATATCTTTATTCGATTAAACTTTATACAAAGTACTTTCAAATCGTCAGAATGACACAATTACACAGGATTGCTACCGCCAGGTTCCGAAGGTTGCTTTTACTGAGAGGAACCTGGCAAGAAACTCAGTAATTAATATTTTCAAGAATATTATACAGTTTTAAAAATACAAAATAAAATGACTACTGCGCATTCAAGGTCAGAGCTTATAGCTCCTGACGGCACGTATATGATATAATGTTTTATAGTATGCTCACCAGAGTCATTGAGTTTGATGGTA
This sequence comes from Watsonalla cultraria, assembly GCA_964035505.1. NCBI lineage: Eukaryota > Metazoa > Arthropoda > Insecta > Lepidoptera > Drepanidae > Watsonalla > Watsonalla cultraria. Next base: position 6,631,266 of record OZ037734.1, on the reverse strand, counting down.
GGAGGGGGAGGCCTCTTCTCCCGGCCGTACAGGCTCTCTCGACCATGCTTCTTCAAGCTGGTCCACACTGCGCCGAAGAGAGTGTGGTTACGCTAGAAAATAATCACAAATTCTAGATTAATATCACGTTGTGTCCATTCCTTCTAACCAGGAATCTTTGCTTTTATTAAGTTATCAATATGGCACAGGGTATATTATCTACTTTTATTCTTTATTTTTTTATGTCTTCGCATGCAACTCAATACGATCCCGTTCAAGATCATATTTAGTATTTGGAATATTATGATCTTCCAACGCTATACATGCCCGCAAGTTTAAGCTAATACGTATTTTAAGTAGATATTCACGCCAGTTTGTCCCATGCCGGTAGATTTCCCTCTTTTATTACAAATTGATATTGTTTAAGAACCCCATAATGAACCTTAGACTTAAATCACAAAATCATTCAAACTCAAATCCGGAGCACTCGTAACTGAAGGAAGTATAATGATAATTCATGAATGGGGACATTACGTAAGACACATGAAAGGGTCGTGGCACGGGGCAAAGGGCGATCTCTGCCTATTTCAATGGGATACAGCCATGAGCATATATATGTGTGTGGAAATATAAGTATTATGATCACATCCAATATATTGTGCATTTACCCTATGCATAGGTTCCACAACTTCTGGCGCGAGCTCATTCAGGTTGCCTGAGATAGCTCTCTTGAGCTCAGGCTCAGCTTCAGGCAGTTGCCTGAGTCCTGCCTGCAGTGTCTTCTGATCTGATACCATTGCTTCCTGTTCCTTGCGCTTTCGGAACCTGTCAGGGTTTGGGAATAAAGAATCTCATCATAGATTAGTTAATTATATTATTAATAATTTCAAATGTTTTAACCAGGCCTCTAGACTTTGCTGATCATCGGTTTAAGCAGAGCGTATTAAGAACTTCTGGGATTTGATATTTCATTTATATGCAGTAAAATTAAACAAGCTAAGAAGTTCTTAATACGCGCTGCTTAAACGATCATAGTTGTCTTTAATGCCGAAATGTATACCGAAAACTATTTTTCGGTATAAATTCTGGCATTCGGACATCCTGTAAACTAACGTTTTCGTCAAAATTTGATTAGTAAATTTAAAATCACACAAAATAAACTTGATCGTTACGTCATGATATAGATCATTCATTCTTAAATCGTTGATGGCCCAAAACTCACGAAATTCCAATAACATGTCTACTCAGTGATCTTACAATCATTTGCAGATATAATGAAGTCAAGCCAATTTAAAGAAAATCTGTGCTATCCATGCATAAACCCATTTTTACAAACACAAAATTCACGCAAAGAATAAGGCTGGGCGTACTCTGAGACGCAGGCAACGCAGATCCGCGCAGCGCAGAGTAGTCTCTATAGTATAGGTTTTAGCATGTTTTAACGTTTACTATATCGACTGAGTTCCTTATTTAGCATGGGAATGTAAATTATAAGATAATGCGCCCCTAACGGGGAGTGTAGGAAGTTTTACGTTCGCATATAAAATAACGAAAATACTCCATTTATATTGTCAATGTTAAAATATATACTTGAGGTATAGAGCAGATGTAACCACGTTGTAATGAATTGAGCCCCCTTGCTTATGAAATGTAATTTCAAGCGTAAATGCTACTGTAGTACACGAGGACTTAGTTTCGATCTCCTGGTCAGACATTATTGGGGTTTTCTGTAATTTCCCAGTAGCAGCCTGGAGACTAGATTTGTGACCTCTTCGCCCCTTATTACATGGGACATTAAACACAGCTGGCAAAATTTAGATGTACTATAAATAGACCTCTGCCTACACCTTCGGGTAATACATACGTTGCTCGTCCCCACGCTGTAAATTTTAAAGAAATTACATAATTTGCGCTGCGTTGCGCTGCGCGGACTTGCGTCGCTGACATCTCAGTATACGCTTAGCCTTAGTAAAAGAAAAAAGGACTGTGCGTTCGAAGCAAGTGATTGTAACAATGATGTGTGACACGGAGGAAACATGCTATGGAGTGTCCCGAACGGAGTAACGTTGTAAAACATGCTGTCATTTATAAATGCAATGGCTCGGAGAATGAAAGCCCTTAATGTAGGGAAGCTGAAAACAAAACAAAACTGATTAGAATCATACAATCAATAAAACAATATTTACACAAAGACCCAGGGGTAGCATGACCTCTTATAGTCATCATAAATTATGACGTGTATAAGTCTGTCACTGTCACTCAGTGGAACTATGATGGCAATAAGAAGGTAAGGCCCCAACTCTTTGAATCAGGGCTTGATATATCGGTATTTTTCGGAACCTGCATTTCTCTTCCCAACCGTTACCCTATAACCAATACGAATATATGTTTAGATCGGTCCCACCGATAGTTAGGTACAGGGAATACTCGCTTTTTCCGAAAACGAAACCTCGCAAACGAACGAAAATCAAACATGGTTTCAGTATCGCTTTGTTTTTACCCACTCAAGTTTCGTTCTGTTAATAATGCAATTAAAAAAAAGAACATACTTTGTTTAAAACATGAAACGTCATAGAATTACTAGTAGACCACGTTTAGACTTAATTTAAGAACGAATAAAAACCGTGGTAGTAACTTTGAGAACTATCGGCCGAAGATTCGTTTCTCGGAGAAAGCGAGTAAGCCTCTAAATTGGAAAAAACCGATATTACCGATATGTTATCGGTAACAAGCCGTGATTTTAACAAATATTGATTGTATGATCCTTAAATTTTGAAAACAGGAGAATCATACACAAACAGATATCTGGAAAAAAGGGTAAAATATAATACAAGCGACTCTTGGCTTAAATTAAACTTGTATAGTGCCAAGAGCGATCAAGCGTAAATACAGCGGTATAAAATCCTTGGAGTTGCTTAAAACTTGTTTAACTTACGCATGGTTCCTATAAAAAATGAAAATATATGTTAGTATTTCATAAATAAATACTATTAAAATTATCATAATCAACATTATTGTATCTTAATTAAATCCGAACAAGGTTTCGGATATTTTTTTATTTTCAAGATCCGATAGTTTGGTTCGAAACTCAGTACCCCGATTAGGAATTAGCCACCATTTAGAACCTACACACGCTAGCGTCTCCGTCAAATATTTGTATGAGAAATTGTACAGCGCCTCCAAGCGGTGACGTGAAGAACTAAAATATGTCATACAAATACTGTCGGAGACGCTAGCGAGTGTAGATTAGGAAAGCGGTGGCAAACTCGTGATAGGGGTACGGTTCTTCTATGTAGATGACATCACGATATTTAAATTTTTTACTGACCTTCTAAAGTAGTCCTGAATAAGGAAGGTGGCGTAGAACTTCCCAACAGTGATCTCGTTGGGGTCTCCCGGGGGTGGCACCACTTGGTCCAGCAGTTTGGGAGAGGTTCGCTTCCAGACTTTCCTTATTATATCTCGTAATTGCATGTTACACGTGTCGATAACATCTATATAAAAATAAAACGGTTAATACTTATTCAATAAAGTATGGAGATATGGCTATCATATTTGTTTATTAAACTATATAGAGGGTGTCGGAGAAAATAGGAGGGTATAATTTTAGGAAGCAAATAAAATGATTATGACAAAATATCTTCTTCCGTTTTCGAGTAATTGACGTTCAAAGTTGACCATATCAAGACCTTATTTTCGCATAAAAATCAGCTGTAAGATAGAGTTGTGTAAGATAGAGACGTGGAATCTAACTACGTTTTAAATTTTTTTCCCTAACTTCTTAATCCTGAAATAATCCCATAAAGCCATTTTTCGAAACCAATAAACTTCCCCTTAATTTAAAAAGTTTAATTACCCCGTACGTAATGTAGGTAAACGCGGCCGCGCGTTCATTCAATCGCTTAAGGCCGCAAGCTCTTGGGCCATAGCCTATAAGTACGTTTTCGTTGGAACTAGATATTTTACGATTTCAATATAGTGATATATTCATAAAACCCTACAACTTCTAGAAGACAACTGTTACTTTTTCTCCGACACCCTGTATATGTATATGCTCAGGCCATTCCCGAAGGGTAGGCAGAGGTATTGTAATAACAAAACCCACATTTCACCGAACACGAAGTGATAGAGGGTATGTCCATCGCCGTCTGAAGCACTATACATACGTCTTTGGATACTTCTCAGACATATGTTGGTCTCATTTCCTTCACCATAAAGCGCGTGGATCACCCACTTTCCCTAAAGCCCCCCTTTGTGGGTAGGCGAGAAGATATCCAAGTGGTACAAACCTTTTGTTTTGATCTGCAGCTGCGTCCGAACGACAGCAAATAGCGTAGCATTGAAGTTGACAGTACCATCAGAATTTAACGGCATATTCATAGACACGAGCCTCTTGCACGCTGTTCTGTGCGGACACAGTTTACCGAAACCTGAAACAAGATGTCAGTAAAATATAACTATACAGTTAAATAAAATTGAAGTGTCTGTTTGTAATTCCAAAATAACAGCTTTTCACTAACAGCTATACACGCTAATGACACTAAAAAACCAAGTATTAAAATGTTTCTCTGTCTGTCTGCCTGTTTGTTCCGGGTAATTTCTCAAACGGCTGGACGGATTTTAATGGGACTTTCACTGGCAGGTAGCTGATGTTTCAAGGAGTAACTTAGGCTACTTTTATTTATTAAAAATATTAGGGCTCCGCGACAATAACGATGAAACTAAATCTACGCAGGTGAAACCGCGGGGCACAGCTAGTTTAACCTAAATTTCTTTGATAGTGGGTAAAATGGTGTATTGTAGAATGTTCAAAGACTTGGCTCTTAGATCCGAAACACTCTATTTAAAGTGGAACAGGTTTGATTTCAATCTTACTTACCTAACGGTGGACTAATCTTCCTCAGCAAATTTACAACATCTAAGTGCTTGATTTTCCCTTTGGCATCTGGATCATATTCACTCCATAGTCTGTAAAATAAACCATACGCCATCAGAGTGTCTAGTGCGAGTTCTTCTCTGCCGCCGTCGCAAGTCACCGCGTCAAAGTTAACGCAGATTTGTATGGGATCGGAGCAGCGCCTCTGTCGGCCTAAAGATGACACTATTGTGAGCCCATACAAATCTGCGTTTACGTCGACGCGGACCCTTGTGACGGCGATTTTAAGAAAATTCGCACTAGGCACTCTGAGAGTTTTTCACTGCCGCCGTCACAAGTCACCGCGTCGACGTAAAGGCAGATTTGTATAGGATCGCAACAGCGCTATCTATCGGCCCGCAGATGGCACTACTGTGATCCTCGCGATGACTTGTGACCATCACGGCTTCTGATGATGGGTTGAGCAGTCAGTAGCGGACTGCTCAACCCATCGCACAATCACGCATGTTCCACTTCGAATCCAAACCAACGATTTTTTCTAAAAACATTGTTTGTTTATATTATACATCTCAAGCAGGAAGGTATTTGAAGTTTAAAATTATTTATTCAGCTTAAGCTCTGGTCAAACTCTTTATAACGCTTTATTTTAAACCTATAATTAATACTATAAAGAAGAGACACATGTGAAAAAAAAGCCTAGGAGTTCCTTTCGCAGTTTGTTCTCATGACAGGTTTACATTTGAAAACGGTAGTAGGTAAGTTAAATTAAGTAAGCGTAAGAAAAATGACGTTCAATGAGTGTTCCAAATGTTTGAATTATCCCATCTCCCTGGCCTTATCCCATACATTGTTGGGGTCGCCACTTAATGCAACCCGATGTGGCTGATCACCTGATTTTTATACGAAGCGACTGCCATCTGACCTTCGCAACCCCATTTAGGAGGAAAACCTGTGATCTGGGTTAAACCAGTTGTCAGAGTATTTTTAGGCCTCCGACTGACCTGTAACGATTGCCAAAGATGTTAAATTAGCAACCGGGACCGACGGCTTAACGTGCTCTCCGAGGCACGGAGGGAACCCGGGCGGTCACCCATCCAACTACTGGCTAGGCGTATGGTTGCTTAACTTCGCTGATCGAATGATATGCGCAATAGCAACTGTGCCACGAGTTCCAAGTGTGTGAATATTTTTTTAATTTTAATTTTGAATACTATTAAGTACCTCACAAATTCATCAAGATGATGTGGTCCAAGAATAGACCAATCCCTAGTGAGGTAGTCGAAGTTGTCCATGATGACGGCCACGAACAAATTGATAATCTGAAATCATTACAGGATTCTCTTGTAGTTGTCTTTAATAAAGTATTTCACCTGCGTAGTTCCCGTTCCCGTGGGAGTACGGGGATAAAATATAGCCTATGTTACTCGCTGATGATGTAGCTATACATTGCTGAAAGAATTTTCAAGATCGGTCAAGTATTTTCGGAGCCTATTCAATGCAAACAAACAAACATACAAAGAAACAATCAATTCTTTCCTGTTTAGTGTTAGTATTAGTATTAGTGTAGAAAACATCCTCAAAATTACTTTTTTTTAAGACCCGGTGGTCTTAAAAAAAAGTAATTTTGTGGGTTTAGTCTGTGTATTAAGTAACAGTCAGACATTCAGTAACCATTTTATTTAATAAACTAGCTGTGCCCCGCGTTTTCTTATTTTCTTATTATTGTCGCGGAACCCTAATATTTTTAGTAAATAAAAGTAGCCTAAGTTACTCCTTGAAACGTCACCTGCCAGTGAAAGTCCCGTTAAAATCGGTCGAGCCGTATTAGAGATTACCCGGAACAAACAGACAGACAGACGGACAGACAGACAGACAGAGAAAAAATTTAAAAATAGCTTTTTCTATGTCAGTACCATGTATACTTTCATATGCATTTAGTGAAAAACTGTTATTTTGCAGTTACAAACAGACACTTCATTTTTATTTATCTGTATAGATATAGATATAGATTATATTGAAAAAAAAAGTTTGCTAAACGTACGGAATTATTAAGTCGTCTTCATCAATCTAAACAGATAAATTAAAATAGAAGTGTCTATTTGTAATTCCAAATTACCAGCATTGCACTTAAAGTACCTACCAATATGTAAGTCTAATATACTTAAAAAATATATTACATCTGTCGTGTCTGTTTGTTCCAGCTAATCTCTAAAACAGTTTCACCGATTTTCACAACAGGACTAACAAATATCACAGCTACTCTACAAAAGAAAGTGAGTGTGCTTACACACCCATGACATTAAGACTAGCTTAGTAGCTTACTAAGACTAGCGTAGTGCTTAATAGCTTACCAGGAAAGTACAAAGTAACGAGAAGGATATAAAGTAAGGGAAGGCGAGCCAATTCGAGCAATCCGAGTTGGGTTCAGGCTCTCCGTCCGGCGAGCTCGCGTTGATGCACTCCACGTGCTCGTGTGGATGGTCATCCATGTTCGGAGACACGGCCATCATAATGTCCTGCCACGCTTCACCTGAGGACATTCAATTTAAATCCTTTATCCGATTAGACTTTTCAAACTCGAACTCAAATATATCTTTATTCAATTAGACTTTATACAAAGTACTTTCAAATCATCAGAATGACACAATTACACAGGATTATACATGCTACCGCCAGGTTCGGAAGGTTGGTTTACTGAAAAAAATCTGGCAAGAAAACTCTTTTCAAATATATTTTTAAATTTTTGAGTTATATTAAATAAATCACAAAAATATATTTGCCCATGGACACAGTTCCAATGCACCAAAGTCGATGAAAAAATAATTATTTTTTTCGGGTGGCCTCCTCTGGCCTAACATCATCATCTCCCTGGCCTTATCCCATGGGGTCGGCACATGATTCAACCCGATGGGGCTGATCACCTGATTTTATACGAAGCGACTGCCATCTGACTTTCGCAACCCCTTTGACCAAGAAATTTGTGATCTGGGTTAAACCAGTTCTTTGCCCACATCAAACTATGTCGAACCAACTTTAAATGCTATTGGGTGCTTTCCCACTGCCACGATATCGTCCGTCGATACTTTACTACAGCGACAATGTAAAAACGTTCGATAGTAATTGTATTAAACTAGTAGTCCGACGATATCGTGTCGTCACCGTTATCGTCCAATGTGATAGCGCTCAATAGTGTAGTTAGAAAGCTGATAAACTTACCTGTAGCAGATCTGAAGAGCACCATCAGAGCTCCGCCGAACGTCTGGAAGTTATTGTGTCTTGAGATGACATCCTCATTTATGTAAATCTTGCCAAATAGCTGAAATACGACGATACCACAGTTTAAATATAATCTTTAAAAGCAGTTAGGATTCTAGGAACAAATTGTTTGAAATGACAGACTCACACAGACGCACGCATCTACTTAATGATAGTAAGAAGTGACTGGTCAATCAGAGTGCCTAGTGCAAGTTTTCTTAAGTCGCCGTCACAAGTCACCGCGTCGACGTAAACGCAGATTTGTATGGACTCACAATAGTGTCATGTTTAGTCCGACAGAGGCGCTGTTCCGATCCTATACAAATCTACGTTTCCGTCGACGCGGTGACTTGTGACGACAGCAGTGGAAAACTCGCACTCTGGCCGATCGCGTGAACATCATTCACGTGTTTTACCGATTTTATTTAAAACTGTGCCCTGCGGTTTCTCCCGCGTAGATTTTAATTTCATGGTTGAACCGCGGAACCCTAATGTTTTTTCATAAATAAAAGTAGCCTAAGTTACTCTTTGTAACATTAGCTATCTGCCAGTGAAAGACCCGTTACAATCGGTGCGTTTTGGAAAATATCCGGAACAAACAGATTAACAAAAAAAAAAAATCTCAGGTCAGTATCATATTATATAATCTCATATACATTTAATGAAAAGCTGTTATTTTTGAATTACAAACAGACACTTCAATTTTATTTATCTCTATAGATATAGATAAAGTACTGGCCAAAAATGAGTGTACTTTACACTTCTGCCTCCTCCCTCAAAGAATACATAGAGCATAATATGTACTTATGTGTGTAAAAGTATTACCTGCATCCCAACCACAGCATAGATGAAGAACAGTAGTACAATGAGTAAGGCGACGTAAGGCAGAGCTTGGAAGGACTTTATGAAAGTCCAAAGAAGTGTTCTGATCCTCTCTCCTCTCGACAACAGCTTTATCAATCTCATTGCTCGGAACAGACGGAAGAACGTGATGTATTTTAGTAGATTACCCTAAAATATAAGAGATTAAGAGTTAAAAAAGAAGTTAAATACAAAGGGTCTGTTATAACGTATTAATGTGTAGCGGACGCCACGCGGTTTGACCCTCGTAGTTCCCGTTCCCGTGGGAGTACGGGGCCTATATTAATCAGTGATAATTGTACTTTTTGAGTAAGTTCGTTACAAATCTTTCCGCCTTATAATATTAGTAAATATAAGATGCTCACCTCATCCTCTTTCTTGTTCGGCATCGGTATTATCAGCTGAAATAGAAAAACATTCGATTAATATTCGAGCGAGGTTTTCTTTAAAATACTTGCTTACCTCATGGAATACTATGTTCCTAACAGTACACACTCGGCATGAAGTAGACGGCAATTGTTTTTGGGTCGACATAGCGGGACTCGACGTAACACAACTCTGCGCAAAGGGAATCGACGACACGGGAATGATTCGAGACTCGATGTAACGCGACTCGGCATAAGGCTACTCGGCGTGGAGGGAATCGACGACATGGGAACAATTCACTTTTACTCGCGTCTTTATTTCATTTGATTTAATTTTAAGTGCTGTGTCCATCCTTGGGTTCAGAGATCACAATATTATATTTCAGCTAAATCAGTTAGGCGGTTTATATTACAACGTGATTTATTTTGTACTAGCTGTGCCCCGCGGTTTCACCCGCGTAGATTTAGTTCCTTATGATCGCGGAAACCTAATATTTTTAATAAATAAAAGACAGCCTATGTCCTTTCTCAGGGTCTAAAGATTGAATGTGCCAAATTTCATCAAAATCGGTTGAGAGGTTTAAGCGGGAAAGCGTAACAGACAGACAGAGTTACTTTCGCATTTATAATATTAAGTAGGGAAGTAAGGATTTCACCAATTATAATATTTTTGAAAATAATCCTACTGTATTTCTTGCCAGGTTCTTCTCAGTAAAAGCGACCTTCCGAACCTGGCGGTAGCATTTATAATCCTGCATCATGTCATGTCAATAAAAATTTGAAGTTAACAGTGGAATCGTATCGAGTATTTTTGAGGTTGAGTTTGAGTTTGGTGTTTGAACAATTACTTACGTCTTCCGGTTTATTCTCGTTCACTTGTGTGACCACGATGTCTATAATGCTACCCACGACTAGAATGAAATCGGTCGTGTTCCAAGCATCACCAAAATAGTTCTGTAAAATTTAATATGTATACACATTATATGACATCGCTTGCGAGTCAGACAGAATCTTTGGGCATAAATAACCTAATAGGCCATCTACAAATGGAGGTCTACCGTTAATTAAAATGTTATTCATGGTCGGCGATAGCGCCGATAACATGAGTTACGGGCAGGAGGATGATGATCTTCCTATCCTATTGACATCCACAAGTGATTTTTATCAAAAATAAACAATCTTTACCTTAAATCTAAACGCAGCCAGCTTAAATACAAACTCCAACATGAAAACTGTTGTCAGTAACATATTCAGGTAGTCGAGGATCTGGAAAAGAAATAAAATAAATAAATATGCTCACGCCGAAGGGTCTCCGAAGGGGTATGCAGAGATTTTGTAACAAAAACACCCACATTTCACCGAATATGATTAAGTGCCAACGTGACAGAGGGTGAGTCCATCGCCGCCTCAGCCACTATACATACGTCTTTAAATTACTCCTCAGATTTCTCTTCCTCACGATAGTTTCCATCGTAGTAAAGCACACGGGGTGTAATTAGGTGTAAAATACTTTACGGAATCAATGATATATCAAACCTGGTGTCATCTAGCAACACAGCATCAAAAGATAGCTCAATCCACGGAACTTTAAAATAACCCGGCAGAATCCCGCACGTTTATACCCCCACCCTAAGCCTAATATCGTTGGTCAGTGAAAAGGATTTTATAATCAATCATCATCTCCCTGGCTTTATTCCCATGTATTTGGGGTCGGCACTTGATTCAACCCGATGTGGCTGATCACCTGACTTTTACACGAAGCGACTGCCATCCGACCTTCGCAACCCCTTTTTCGAGGAAAATCGGCAATCTGGGTTAAACCAATTGTCAGACTCTCTTAGGTCTCCGACTGACCTGTAACGATTGCCAAAGATGTTAAATTGGCAACCGGGACCGACGGCTTAACGTGCTCTCCGAGGCACGGAGGGAACTCGGGCGGTCACCCATCCAACTACTGGCTAGGCGTATGGTTGCTTAACTTCGCTGATCGAACGATATGCGCAATAGCAACTGTGCCACGAGCTCCTCCTTTTGGATTTTATAATAAATGCTGACATTAAATACCTTTTTGTAGAACGGTGAAGATCCGTGGAACTTCATCATTAGGGCGATGGTGTTGAGCACAATGAAGAAGAATATGACGTATTCAAACCGCTGTGACGTGACGAACCACCAAGTCTTGTACTGGATGCGATGCTTCGGAATGTATCTATGAAACAATAACAATAATTATTAATGATCTACTTCCGAATTTCGGTCACGGCGGCTAATCTCAAAGAGGACTAGCCATCTGCGCAGGACCTGTTATAGTGCACAAGTGTGTGCGCAAACACAGGTGCACTCTTTATTGCCTCACTCTCATAGTCCGATGGGAGGCAATCCGATACGACCCGCGAGAGATCAGGCGTTGGAACAACGGCTTGACCTGCTTTCCGAGACACGGTGGTGGGAACACCGCCAACTTAAAAAGTCCGGGCATTTATTGTGAATTTCTTGACAGAAAACCCAATTTTGACCCAACCCGGGAATCGAACCTAGGACCTAGTGGTCGGTAGGCGATCTTACTAACCACTAGATGAAACAATAGATATTATGGAGACAATTTATTTTCAATGGGTCCTATCCAATAATATAGACTATAAAATATCAATTTTGCAGTGTAACATGACTCACCTGACGAACTTCTAATGTATCTAATGATTGAACACTGACGTGCGTTAATATTTACCTTCTAATAGGTTTAGCCTTTAATGCAAACTCTATGCAGTTCCTCTGATTCTTGTCCAATTCACAATCCTTGAACTCCTGCTCTCCTTCTTTCTGGAATGTCACTATAACGAAGCCTACGAATATGTTCACCTGAAAAGGACAGACAGTCATTAAGTAACGTAGCCCCAGCGCTCCTTCAATTGCGGACGAGAAGGTGCATCTATGTATTACGTGCCTAAATATATCCTGCTATATTTATTAACGTCATAAATGAGGTTACCACAGGCTGGCAACAACCAGGGCACTAAAAGCTGCAGGAACAATTGTGTTGGGGCAAGGCAAAAGGCAAACGTCGTACGCCCCCTTTATGAATGACGTACATCGTTCTGGCATGCATGGTCACTCTGTCTGTAGCGCTTATGATATCTATTTCGGCTGAATATGGAAATAATGTACCAATACAAAGGCCACAGTTATCTGCTACAGCGATGATATGTTTCCTATCCTTTTCCTCTTTCTAAATTCCATATATCCCTATCTCTGTCTCCCCTACCAGTAGCTCGCTACTCCTGCTTGAAAGCCAATTTAGAAGCGCCTAAGAGACCCAGAAACGAATGCAAAAAAAGTGAACTCAGTGTTCTGGCTGTCAGATCCTTTGCTGTGTACTTGGTTACCCTTAAATACTCACCATGAAGAACGCAATGACGATGATGTAACTGATGTAGAAGAAGGCGACCAAAGGCCTCGAGTTCTCAATAGGCCCGTGGTCCTCAAGGTTGGAGTCCATGGATGTTGATAGCAAGCTGGAATAGACAAATGCAAAAGTTAATGTTCCTACATTTGTAGGACGAGGTGCACTGGAACTGCTTGAACTTAAATGTGCAAGAATCATTTTGTGAATCTGTCTCTGTCTGTCTGTATGGCGCAACGCCAATAAAATAAATGGACAGTTACCCCCACTATTCTCACTGTGCGCTCATAACTCGTGATGGCACTTCTGCAAGTTTTGACATTTTTTCCTATTTATTCATTTATAGTTAATTATAACGGACATACCAATTAAAATAATTGACATTGACATATTAAAACTGCGATCTTATAATTATACACTTTAATAGCGGTGGACTATAGGTAAAGAACAGTTTTGTTTAAATTACCTGTAGTCCCACTGAGAAGTAGTGGGTCTACGGGGAAAAAAATACCCGTAGACCCACGGTGGGTCAAAAGCAGGGGGACCACGGGTAATATCCCTCATAAAATTGTGAACACTCTCGCATACTTAACATCACAGAATCTCAAACATTCAGACAAAATATAGTTCCATGCATCCGCAAACAATATTTCTATGCAGTAATTGGTTGCGAAAAAGTCATCAAATGAAATTAAGTCTACGCGGGGCTATCCCTACTAATATTATAAATGCGAAAGTAACTCTGTCTGTCTGTTACGCTTTCCCGCTTAAACCTCTCAACCGATTTTGATGAAATTTGGCACAGACAACCTTTAGACCCTGAGAAAGGACATAGGCTACCTTTTATTTATTAAAAATACTAGGTTTCTGCGACCATAAGGATGAAATTAAAACTAAATATAAATGTATCTTTTAATGATCTCTTATTATCTTACCCAGGCCATCCTTCAAACGTGGACACGGTGAATAACGTCAGCATACCGCTAAGCACGTCGTCGAAATTAAACTTAAACTTCACCCATTCTCTGCTCTCCACCGTAGGTTTCCCTTTCACGAAAATTAGATACGTACCCCTAAAATGGGAAAAAAATATTATACCATGTAACGAAATTAGACCTAGGCTTGTGGACAAGTAACATATTCCTCGCGCTTCGCTTAATTTTTCTCTGTCTGCCTGTCTGTCTGTATGTTTCTTAGCTTATCTCAGAAACGACTGGACCGATTTTAACGGAAGTTTAACTGGCAGATAGTTGATGTTACAAGGAGTAACTAACCGCAAAATAAAGAATACATGGCACAGCTAGTCTTGAATAATTATTACTTACATGCATTCCGTAGCAGTCATTTTGGTACTATCTGTGCATCTAGAGAATTTACCCTGAAATCAGTAATTCAGCTTTTACACAGACTTCACTACTTACGTCATGATTTTTACTTTACAAGTACGCTGGATTGGCTATTAAATACAAATTACACCTTAATTTTAAATTAATACGAAACCAAATTTGAAAATTGCTGCATTCTATCTCTCTCTATTACAAGTTTCGGGAACCTTCGGTATAGCGTGAGTTCTCGAAACAATATTTCAATCCACCCCATTTTCTATGGAAAATTGAGTGGATTGAATAAGCACATTAAGTCCAATCCAGTGCACTTTTAGTAGTAGAGTGCAGTGCTTCGTGCATATTTACATTACAAAGTGCATCTAACTAAAATAAACGTAACATTGTATTTGAGTGATTGTAAAGAGTCAGCTTATTTGCTTATTTTACTAAAGTTTTTAATGTTCTCGTATTTATGTTTCCAATCACCTGACCTCGCTTTTGATACAAAGCATAGAACGATACTCTCCCACTTATAACCATCAGTCAAATATTATCGAAAAAGCGATTACGCATTGAACAATATTGTTATGAGCTGAATCGTTGCTAAGTATTGCTAAGGTTTCTTTATAAGTGAGAGAGTAAGTTAAAACTGTTAAGATATTAATTAAAATAATGACAACGTATATTACATTGACAACATAAATGGACATAAAGTTATTTTACTGTTTGAAACAACAGAGAACATTGATAATTTAATAACATATTTTGATAGCTGTTGGATGAACGGCTTTACCATTAACACTTATTGTAATTATCACGTGATTGAGTAACACTGATAGGTGAACACACGTCGTTCCATTCATTTTACTATAGAGCTTAAATCGCACATCAAATTTGACTGTAATTTTTTTTTAGCCGATTTTATTTTTTTAAATAACGCCTTATGGGTGAACCGCCTTTGCACCCAATGGTTACACAATGGGTGTTCCCAAAAATAAAAAATAATACATTTATCAGTTCAATGATTGATATAGGTATCAGTAAATTTGGCATAAATGCAAAACCAGATCTTTTATACAGTAAGTTATAATTGTTATTGTGACAAATGGGAGTTGATGGTACGAGCCTAAGGCCAACTATGATCGTTTAATCAGATCGTATTAAGAACTTCTTAGTTTTGAGTTTAATTTTACGGTACCAAAATGAAACGTCAAGAAGAAGTTCTTAATACGCTCTGTTTAAATCGATGATGGTAGGCCTCCAGATTGTTTTTGGTAGTATAAGCTTTCAACCAAATACGTACCTTAAAAAGCTGAATCCCAACAACGGCAAACATAAATTGCAATATGTGATTTATAACAAAAATATTTCCAATTGATTTAATTGAAGCAAAAACACACTTCACAACATACTATTAAGCGACAAAATGCAAAAACATGTGTTGAATTATTCAAGCGGACAACAAAAAAACGTTACCAATATTCAGCGGATTTTTATTTATTTTTTTTATTTTATTCACCCAGTTTTGTCCAATTGTGCGTATGTGTTGTTGTGTGTAGCACGATGTTATTTATTTGTGTAAAAAATGCAAAAAATAGTGTTAAAAATATTTAATTAAATACTTTTATTATTATATATGCCTACTTACATTGCATTAGTCCTTGGTTTCAATGATAACAAAGAAAACAATTACATTTCAAAAACTGTAAAATGCCAGTGTCCTGATCTGACTTTGAGATTTTTGGGAACATTAAAAAATATAAAATAAAAAAAAAACGTAAACACACTATTAAACCAAGTACCTCACTCCGAGTATGCGAGTGAAATGTCAAGGTAGGGCAGACTGTGCAAAAAAAATACTAAAGCTACAATTTGAGTCCAAAAAATCACATTTTTAATTCATTAAGACACACAACACCTTTGGGCTAATTTAAAAGAAAAACTAAGTAAAGGAAAAAGAAAGCGTGCATCTGTGTTAGCGAATTTTTTGGACCCACGGGCAAAAGCAAAAAAATGTTAGTAAAACTGAATTTGAAACCTGCACGGATAGAAGCCTCACACATACAGAAAACGAAATCAGATGATTTATTTATGTTTAGAAAAGTACATTGTTTTAAGTGCGGTCATACTTACTTCCAAGAAACCTATGAAGTTATCGTGTAAAATTGACCCAAAGGTGTCGTTTATTTAGCATAATATTTTTTATTCGATTTATCATCTCCCTACCTTGAACATTTGCACTCCCATGACGGCAAACATGAACTGTAGAAGATTGGTCACCAACAAAATGTTGCCGATCGTCTTAATAGCGACGATCACGCATTGTACTACATGCTAGAAATTGATGAAAATATCTAGTTTACAATATGTTTCTTAAATCGATTTAAATTTCATAGAATGTAATTAAAATACACTGACCTTTAATCCTTTTGCTCTGTTGATAGCTCTTAGAGGCCTCAACACTCGAAATACTCTCAGAATCTTTATGAAAGATACACCTGACCTGTAGGATAAAACAATGAAATAATTAACGCTTATTGCCTTCTTTGTGGTAATAATAAGGCTGGAGTATACTTTGCCAAAAGAATCAGCATTGTTATTCAGCGTTGCAATGCTGTCAACCTTCTTGATACACTTTTACGAGCCAGCAATTCGGAATCAGATTTTTAGAGAGCCTTGAATTTTAGTACAATAAAAATATATAAATGAAAACTACTCACCCAGCCAAAGAAACTAGGGACACAATGACGACCAAAAGATCTAGTAAATTAAAGGCGGATCTGCAGAAGGCATCTTTGTGTAGAATGAATCCGTAGGTGATGAGTTTCAATACCAGTTCCAGAGTAAACACTGTTGTGAAGAAGTAATCGATTTTACGCAGAATCTGAAAACAATATTTCAGTCTGTATAAACTTAAATTATGAGTCTTATCTATAAATCATACAACAGAGCGATGCTTTATAACACCACGCAAGCTTTACGGTAAAGTGGAACAACGTTATCAGTGCCCCAAATATTTTTTGTCACTTAGATTTTGTCATATTTTGTGGTCGGCGAAATTCGTTGCTTGTTGGTATATTTTAGAAAGTGAATTGTAGTTTAATTCCAAAGATCAATTAAACTTGTCGATTTTAAAACAAATGTAAATACATAATTAAAATTCCACATCATATCTTAAGTCTTATTTTCCCAACTGCTGGATGTCACCAGGGTTCAATTTCAAGCTTTGAACTAATAAGTAATAACGTACCTCAGTTCTGCCCCCACTAGCAGTACTTCCTACAGGATCTTCCATGGCCAACATCAACGAGGAAGCCAAAATACACACTAAGATCAGATTTCTGAACCAGGAATTATTCTGTACTTTGTAGCAGGTTACCCGGAACCTGGAAAAAACATAATTATTTTTAGTTTCGTACGCTTGACTTTGCAATGGGTTATCATCATATAACAATGAAAACATACAATTTATGTAAATATGATTTTTAAATGATTATAATAATTAGATAGCTTTGAAGTTGCATTCAATTCAATTATTGTACTCTTTACTAAAGTTGTTTATAAAGGACACGAACAAACAATACAATAAACAGAAGTTGAATTATCTGGATGATTTTGTATGACTAAAACTTACCAATTCGTTTTGGAAAATATGAAGAAACTACTTCCATCGGGTATTGGTTTCTCTTGCGTTTCTATTTGGGCTTCGGACAGCCGTCGGGGTAGTGCTGATGTCGCTGGTTGTCGCTTAGGTGGTGACGGCTCTTTTTTAATATCACCTGATTTAAAAAAGACACATAGTGATGACTTTTAATCAATTCTGCACCTAACTATAACATAAAATAAAATACCTAGACCGATCTACTACATAACTTTACAATCCATAGTATGCTAGACTGGAAATATACTGTTATGCTATATGGAGAAAAATTTAAGTAAACTCAATATTCTTCAAATCACTATTTTACAGTTAGTTTTTGATTAATTAACTATGCTAATATTAACAATTAAAGAGTTTTTTCAAAACAACTATGAATCATTATAACTGAAACTATTAAAATTTTACCATTTTGTTTATTTTCTGAAGTGACGAGTACATCGTCAACATTCTCTCTTTCTTCTTGTTCCTGTTCTTCAATATCTTCTTCTGAACCAGTCTCTTCGTATTCGTGATCGGATCTAAAATGATTATCGGTTTTAATACAATGACATACAGTCTCTTACTAAATGATGCACCTTCAATGTTTTAGTACTCAGGAAATCTTACCTTGGCACCCTTTTATATCTCTTATAAGGCCGGCTATTTACAAACAGAGATAATGAAAGGAGTGTTAGTAATTTGTATTAAACTGTGTTTTGGTATCCTAGTTCGAGTTTCGGGTAAGAAATATAACTACTCAAAAAAAACAGAATTATTGGTTCAGCCATAAAGAAGACAATAAGGGGAAACCACGGGTGAAGACACTTTTGCATTTAATTTAAACTACTAGCAAACTACTACTACTTCTTGACATAGAGCTATTTTAGTAATTCATAATATTAATCCTTAGTTGAAGATATAGGATGTCCATATTCCTTAAAACAAATGCCTTATGTTCAAAATCATACGTATAGAAATGCGCATCGCTTACCCCTCACTGGAATATCCTTCTTCTTCATTAACATACTCATCATCAGTCTCTCCTGTCTCCACTCTATCCTCTTCCAGTTGGGGTTTACCCGCTTCAGCGTTTTCAGCGTCCTTTGAAATATAAGTAAATCTTAACTTGATATTTCAAATATATTATCAAAATTATTTACCGGAATACCTCCGGCCAACTTGAGAGAAGATGGAGAACGGATAATATTTACCTCTTGTGCCTTTTGTATTTCATCCATTTCCTCAGCATCACCTAAATTGTCCACAGCAATAGCCAAGAACACGTTCAACAGAATATCTGAATAATTTTGCTAAGAAAATTGTTTTGTACAAAGATGATGACGCAGAATTAGCCATTGGTATCGAAATAAGAAAGAAAGAATATATTTGACCTTTTATTTTACGTGGAGAATCCGTTGGATAGGCCAACCACCGCAGGGCCAGCGGAAAGGTTATGTCGGACTCGCACCTACTTAACTCCACGGTGTTCGTCCTGGTCGCTGAGTCTTATGTCTTCACATGCTTCACCGTGATTCCCCCGGGTGGCTTGTCAATCCCCTCCTTACGATACTAAACTAAGCCCTCCTTTTACACTATTGAAGGGCACGTCGGAATACGAACATGCTTTTAGACCACCTGATGGTTCATTTATTATAAAGGATACAGTTACCGCAGATGAAGATGACGATAAAATATATGGAAGCAAGCATGCCAGGAGTGCCTACTCCTCCATATGCATTGATGCCGTGATACATAACAACGTTCCAATCTTCACCGGTAAGTATCTGAAAACAGTCACATTCATCTCAATAATTATGTAATATTTGAAAAGCGTTCGTGATGGTGTGCACCAAACATAGAATTTACAAAATAGTTAAGAAATGAAGTAGCTATAATTTATCATTTTAAACTGTGTCTAATCATGGTCCTTATCTATCCTCGTAAAACTTATTTAATTTACCTGAAACATCGTTAAGACAGCCTGCCAAAAGGAATCAAAATTATGCCTCTCTTTTTCATCCTCAGCCGCATAATCGAATTTCCCACCAAACACTTGCATGCCTAACAGGGCGAATATCATAATGAACAAGAAGAGAAGAAGGAGGAGAGAGAAGATTGACTGGATGGAGTTGAGGAGTGACGTCACGAGGTTTGACAGCGAACGCCAATATCTGGAAAAGAAAGAAAAAATAAGTTATAAGAAAGAACCAAGTTTAGAAAATAAAAGGTTTCTTATATTATCATGTGGCCCCAAAATAAAAGTGAGATAGGGAATAATCGAATCTGCCCAACTGGATATTGTACCTCCTTACTGAACATAAGCTAGATAACATTATAATATATGCTTGTGTGTTGCGCAGTGATATAGTGAAAAATCGAGAGCCTTCCAAAAGAAGATTGGCTACTAAAGCCACGTCATGCGAGTGCACGACTGACAAGTTAATCGGTTTTGAAGAGGTCACCATGGCCGAATCAGTCGGACCATCATCATCATAGTGAAAAATACGATTGCCATATCATTTATTGAGGCCTTGGGGCCTACCATAAGCAAAACAGCTTATACTGCAATTGATCAATATATTTACAATCAGCCTACTATCAGCGATTCTTCAAACAAAGCGTATAAAGAACTTTTGACTTTGACGTTTCTTTTTTGTACCGTAAAATTGAACATCATAGCTAAGAAGTTCTTAATACGTGCTGCTTAAACGATCATATTTAGTCTCCTTGTCTTCATAAATATTACTCTCACTTACTTCGTAACTTTGAAAACCCTCAGCAATCGGACACATCTCAACACAGATATGCCCAACTGCGGGATCATGTCAGTCATGGTGAGAACCAACTCGAGGATGGAGCACAGCATCACGAAGCAGTCGAAGCGGTTGAAGAGAGAGACGAAGTAACCCTGGAAAATGAAGATAGAGGTGGGAAACCAATAAGTGCAAAACTTATTGGAGCTTAGAACAATTTGGTATATATCTAGAAATTTTCTTCATTTAAACCTGCGTAATTCGTTCAAGTGAATGAAGTTGTAGACAATCTAAAAATTAATGAATTAAACAACAAATTCCTTTGAATCATCTATACATAAATGTCCTTTTCAGTTGAATCACCATATCAACAGGATATATTATACTGACGCTCTTCACCCACTATTGGCCTCTTGCATCTATGACAGATGATTCGAGCAGCGTAAATTTGGAGATTCTGGCGGTAGTTCCGCCAATGGCTAAGAAGGCCTATACGGGAGCGACAGATCCGACCACAGCACGAGCACACGTTGGATTGCTGAGGGGCTTGGATTTGTAATGGTGTGCCCACTATTATGGTGTGAATTATTTAACCATTACAAAAAATACTTACTTGAAATCCCAATGCATACATCTTCACCAACATTTCCATTGTAAATAAAACCACAAATAGATAGTTTGCGTAACTCTGGAATCTATCCAACCATTCGTCTTGTCTGTAAAAGAAATATATTTTTATTTATTAAAAGTATGTGATGATGATCATTGGGATTCACGTATATAATACGTTTTATATAAAAATCACATTCACAAATTCATACAAACCCTTAACTATAATAATATGGAAGAAGTAGATTTTGCCGTGGATCCTATAAGTTTTGGAGAGGCTGATAAAAACCAAATGGTATTCAATATAATCTTCTCTAATCTAGCTAAGGTTATTATAGGCTTTCAAATAAGTTGTAAAAATCTATATACTAAATATTATAAAAAAGGAAGTTTGTGTAGAATGCTACATAATTACCATCTAACATACACTTTATTGTTAATCGAGGTTAATCCGTAATGACACGCGGGCAAAGTCGCAGTCTCTACTAGTATTACAAAGAGGAAAAGTTTGTAACCAATTGGCTCAAAAATTACGGGACCGATTTTAAAAATTATTTCTCCATTGAAGGCTACTTTATCACTGCGAGAACTACGCGGGTGAAACTGCGTGACTTCTGCTAGTGTTAAATAAAACCGCGGCACTTACCCATAATGTTCGGTGGCCAGTACCAATGTGTTTAGGAACACAAGCACAATGATAGCCCAGTAGCATGCTTGAGACTTCACGGCTTTTCTGCATGCTCTGCGCATACGACGATTTACCTAAAATTACATTTAAATATCTCTCTCAGCTCTCTCTATAGAAGATAAAGAAGATTTATAATTTTAAATGGTACTTTGTCATTAAATTTTTGACCGTATCAGTATTAATATTTCCCATCAGGGGCCCAACCATGAGCTCTTATTGCAATGATAATTCAGTTGTGCGACAGGGACAGATGTATACACGTCACATACATCTGTCTCATAAATGAGTGAAACTATCATAGCAATAAGAGCTCATGGTAAGGCCCCAGGTACCCCATCACTTAATGAAGGTCCGCTAACAAGTGTTATCACAGAATCTTTTCCTACGCGCGGCTACCGAAATGCGGAGTTCGGGTTTCCAACCACTGCCGTATGTATTTTGAGTATATTGATAATGCTGATCATGAGGTCATTATCCATGACTTTCAATTTTGTCTATGAATGGAATTATTTTATTTATTTGATAATGTTAATTTAATATGAGTGGTCCCAGATGCGTACCTTGTCGAACCTTCTGCAATACATCTTACAAATGCTAGACTGCTGTGGTTCTCCGTTCATATTTATATTATTCTGTGACCCTTTGTTTGTCTTTCTATCTTTCTTGTTGCCTGCAATAGAGATAATTTGGAAATACAGGAACATTTAAAAAAAATCACAAGCATTACATTATCATTGGCTTCTGAGGGGTTGACATATAGTTGAATATATTTGTATTTGATTTTAAAGGAGCCTAGGCATTGCACTAAATACCATACTCTAGGTATATATGACTAGAATAAAAGCAAAGCAATTGGGTTCAAATTTCTGATTGCTCTTACCCAAAGAATCCTGATCATCCTCTTTCTGTCCCTGGTCATTTTCTAAATCTAGCTCCTCAGCCACTGTGATCCAGTCTAAGTAACCTTTCATATCTTCTTCTATTTGTTGTCTCTCTCTAGTCTTTTGGAAATCACCTCTACTTTTTGCTTTCTCTCTCTCTTTTGAAAATTCACTGTAACATAGAATGGAATAGAAATGAATGAAGATATCGACTCAGTATAATATAAGTACATTTTGTATTGCGGTGTGAATCTGATTTGTTTGAGCTCAGTTTAATACAGAACTCTTTGCGAGCAATAGTAATTAGAAAACTTAGTAGCCTCGTATTCTGCAACGTTTTTGAAAATCAATAAGACAAAGTAGTGATATAGTACGCTTACTAGATAGACAAAAGACATTATTAAGTATTAAGTAAAAATTAACATTGTATACTTCTTACCCAGACAACACACCAAGAATAAGATTCATGACGAAAAAATTGCCAAATATGACCAACGTCACAAAATATATCCAGACCCAAGTGTTGCCTTTCACGTCAGCAACCTGAAAAACAAGTTTTAGTTCTTTTTTAAATATACCAAATTTTAAAGACGATGGTCCAGCTTACTCTGAAAATTTACCGAGTGACCCTATTATGCCCTATTTTTTTACAATTAACATTTTATTAATAACAATTTATTGGGACACTTGGAACACTCATTGCACGTAATTTTTTTACGCTAAATTAGGTTAATTTACTACCGTTTCCAAATCATCATTCATCATCTACCATTTCCATCACTCTTTCGTCCCATACATTTAAAACAACATGACATGCTCTTCAAAAAAAATGTGATAGAACCAAAACTTACAGCATACATAATGTCAGTCCAGCCCTCAAGGGTGATGCACTGGAAGACAGTGAGCATGGCATAGCCAATGTTATCAAAGTTGGTGATGCCGTAGTTGGGACCCTCCCAGTACTCCCGGCAGACCTCACCAGTTCCACACTTGAAGCCACTGTCGCCATCACTGCTACACGGGTGGGAATCATCCACCATTTTGGCTAAGAGCAAAGCATTAAAATTAAGCTCATCCGAATATATAGGTACATCTTCACAAATAAATAGTTTTAAAGTGTCTGTTTGAAACTTCATATATGGTCCTTAACAACGAAAAAGAGCTCTCTATTCGTATCATACGAGCTCATATATAATACTCGGTGTTTGACTAAAATCAACACAAAATTTGATTTCAATGCTATCTGCCAGTTAAAATCAGTCATTAAGACGGACAGACAGAAAAAAATCTGAATATAATATGAATGCTTTAGCATTAAGTCCACCTATGTACTTTGTGAATAAAGTTTTTAAATAAATAAATATTGTTTTATCTCAAAAAGTAGGCTTTTATGATTATTTTTTTACAAACCTGGGTCATCAACGGAGAAGCAGGTCTCGTGAAGAATGCCAGAGAACAGCTCCAAGCCAATGATAGCGTAGATGATGATCACGAACAGCACTAGGAACGCAATGTGGAACAGCGGCACCATGGCTTTCAATATTGAGTTTAAGACTATTTGAAGACCTGAAAAATACGGCAAATAAAATTATTAACTAGATACATAACTTACCATGATAACACGTTTAGTGTAAGACTTGTGTAGGCCTTAAACCTGGTGGCGATATCGTGTCTTTTAAGCTGGTGGATGTTAATGTGCCTCAAGAATACGGCTCGTATTTCCAAACGTAAGACCCTCAATACCCTCATGGCTATCGTATTTTCAACCCTATGAACATATAAAGACGGTCCAAACTCCTGTTGTACTATATAAGTTTAGAGATACCCACCTTTCATTCTCCTTTCAATGACGGATCATGAGTCTATACGTCTTTGAATTTCTTCCACAACTGATGCAGGTTTCCTCGCTATATTTTCCTTCATCGTAGAATTCGTTTTTGAATATGAAAGATATGAATAAAGATACTCACTCGGCACTCCAGACACCAGTCGAAGGGGCCTCAGCACTCTAAATGCTCTCAACGCTTTCACATCAAACAAGTCTTGAGATATGGACTGCAGTATCATACTGACTATTCTGTAAAAAAACAATACCGATTAAGAATCGAGAACAGAATAGCTTCCACCAGCGGCTTTGCTTGCGCAGTTAAAGCTACTGAGTAAATTGAACACCTTATTTCTTTTTTTTTCACATCTTTTTTCTGTTGATATATAAGTCAGTCAGGACTTTTAATCTTATATGAATAGATTATCATTCAGCGCGATGGTTCTCGGTGAAATTACAATTTAAAAGAAATAAAATAAACATGGAAAAATGTGCTGAAAGAATAGTTTAGTGTGCAAATACGTATATATGAATACTAGCCGTGCCACAAATTTCATCCCCTCTTTATCCCCTTTGGAGGTAGTTATTAAAATCCTTTCTTAGCGGATGCCTACGTCATAACATCTACCTGCATGCCAAATTTCAGCCCGATCCGTCCAGTGGTTTGGGCTGTGCGTTGATAGATCACTATGTCAGTCAGTCACCTTTGAGTTATATATATTTAGATCTTACCCAATTGTAACTATAGTAAAATCCAAACTGTTCCATGTGTTCCTGAGGTAAGCCCCGGGATGCATCAGGAACCCATACGCTATGATCTTCAGCACACACTCTCCAGTAAATATAACCATGAAGATCCATTCTACCTTTTCCTGAAAGATTAAAGTATCAGGTATCAAAGCCTTATCAATTTATTTCAGTAAAACGTGATAAAATAGAAAGTGAGTTCATCGTTATCCCAGGCACTATACATACGTCTTTTAATTTCTTCTCGGACGTAATATGCAGGTATCCCCACGATGGAGGGATGGAGATGGGAATCTGCTCCACCGCTAAGCACGTGGTGACATACGAGTATCTCCACTTATACTTTACGTTAAAGGCGACTCGTCAAACCATTCGGTCACATCTCTCTCATATCATACCAATATCTTCCAAGTAAGCCCAAGACCTTAACTATGCACTGAACCAAGGCACAAGTCCCTAATTCGTACTAATAATGGAAGCCCTTGGTTGTATTTCGGAGTTCCCCACTTTTAGACTGTTTTGACTATTCAGATGGTTGCAGCCAATTAACGAAAACTGAGAATAGTGTTGTGTTCTTGCGGTGAAATAGGTTTCCTGAGTTTCATAAAAGAGAGGAAGAGTGTAAGGGTTGTGCTAAGTAGAACGGTTTCATCTTTAATTCGGGTGGCATGCTTAAAGCAAGTACGAGTAACGCGCAAGAAACATCGTCAGTGTAGCAGCCCCTCTTAGAACTTGGGGTAGCTTGAGTTCCTCGCCATCAGCAGGATGTAGATTTGACGAAGAATATATACTCACCAGTATTTGATTAGTGTTATTAGTATCTCCGGACGGATAAGGCGTGAACACAGCTAAGGCTATGCAGTTTGCGAAAATTGTCGTCAATATCATATACTCGAACGGTCTGATAAGCTGTTCAGGAAATTCTCGCTAAAACACTCCATCTCACAAATAGAAATGAGACAAATAGTGAGTTTGTCGTCACATAGGAAGAGTTAAAAATACTTGGTACATGGAACTATTAATGACAGTAACGTTAGATTCAAAAGAGGTACGGAATATCAGGATTTCCCAACACCCCTGTCTGTACCTTCACCTAACAGAAGATCGCAGCCAAGTTCTGTCATAGGCCCATATATCATCTGAATTCCTTAGACACATGCAGGCTTCCCCACGATGTTTTCTGTCAACTTAAAACTCGTAGTACTCGTAGTTCAATGCACTTGTTTGAAGTTCCTTCGGTATTTTCGCTATAAGCGGTCATCTCCCCAAACACGCCTAATCGTCGCTAATCGAAACAGGGGTCCTACTATAATCGGACCATCCTTTTGGTGCCGTAAAATTAATCGCCAAAGCTAAGAAGTTTTTAATACGCGCTACTTAATCGATCATAGTTGGCCCCAAGCTCAAGTTTATGAGATATCTACGTTCACTGCTATCGCAGAAGACGCCTAACTAAACAGTTAATTTGAAAAGGATACTTCCACTCAACAATATCATAACAAAGTTTTCTCAGGGGATTATCGAGGCCAAGGCAGAAGAGACTCCGTTTAGGCTTCTCCGGCTGCGCCTTGCCTCGAGGCCTGCCTTGTTTGCGCGGCGCCGGCGCCTGTGTCGGGTCCACCACGCTGTCCGCCCCTGGGGTCGTCGCCCCCGGCTGGGGGGGCTGTTCCGTTGACATTTTGGCCTGGAAAAGAAAATATGACGTGTTGAAACAAAAACCAAAATTATACCAAGACTAGCTGTGCCCTGCGGTTTCACCCGCGTAGATTTTAATTTCAAGGTTGCCCGCGGATCTCTAATGTTTTTAAAAATCTAAGTAGCCCAAGTTACTCGTTGTAACATTAGCTATCTGTCAGTGAAAGTCCCGTTAAAATCCGTTTTGGAGATTACCCGGAACAAACAGACAGACAGAGAAAAAAATTATAACTTGGTTTTTTAGTGTCAGTAGGGTGTATACTTTCATATGCATTTAGTGAAAAACTGTTATTTTGGATTTACAAACAGACGCTTCAATTTTATTTATCTGTATATAGATGGATAGCAATGCTAAATGCTAATTCCCTGAGGCAAGTCTTGTACAACACACGATTGTGACACATGAGTAAATATTCAACCATAGATCATATCTACACGGATTAACACATTGAATTGTCTGTTTGTAAATCTTCACTAAATCTATACATGTATACACATATAAATAAAATTGAAGTGTCTGTTTGTAATTCAAAAATAACAGCTTTTCTAACAGCTTAACTAAATGCAAATGAAAGTACACGGTACTGACTGACGTAGAAAAACCAATTTTTTTTCTCTCTGTCTGTCTTTTTGTTTGTTCCGGCTAATCTCCGAAACGGCGGGACCGATTTTAACGGGTCATTCACTAGTTAATGTTAGCTAATGTAACTTAGACTACTTTGATTTAAAAAAAAAAATACATTAGGTATCCGCGGATCAACCATGAAATTAAAATCTACGCGGGTGAAACCGCAGGGCATAGCAAGTTAGGAGACATTGTCAAATGTTTATATGTCCTGTCTGTTTGTTCCGGCTAATCTCTGAAATGGCTTGACCGATTTGAACGGGACTTTTATAAGTCGAAAATTCGATTCATATTCAGTTCAAAATTTTCCTATCGCGTCCGCCTTCGTTTGCCAGATTTTTCTCCAACCATTTCATGAGCTAATATACATTTATATAGCATGATAGTTTGACTCATATTATGAGACTGACGTATAATATGACGCGTATAAATCTGTCACTGTCACTCAGTGGAACACGAGGCAATAACATCTCAAGGGATAGCAAACAATTTCAATCATAGCGAAGAGAAGATAATGCTCGAATATAAAAAGCCCAATGTATATTTAGACTTGAGAGCTCATTCACGATCGCTTCGCCGCGGGTTCAATGGTACGTCTACCTGCGGCCAGTGTGCCTAGTGCGAGTTTTTCACTGCCGCCGTCACAAGTCACCGCGTCGACGTAAACGCAGATATGTATAGGATCGGAACAGCGCCTCTGTCGGCCTAAAGATGACACTATTGTAGCCCATACAAATCTTTGTTTACGTCGACGCGGTGACTTGTGACGGCAATTTTAAGAAAACTCGCACTAGGCACTCAGATGTTTTAGCCGACTTCAAAAAAGGAGGCTATTTATCTCAGAACTTTTCGACTGGGTTAACCGATTTAGATTCTTTTTTTATTTCTATATACTAGTGCTTTCCTAGTGATAAAGTAATTCTAGACAAAGTAACATTCCCTGACGCTTGCGCTAATAAAAACGATAAGAAATGTATGGGAATGACATAAATCAGTCACGTGACATATGTCATTCCCGTACATTTTATTTCGTTTCTACTAGCGAAGCATGAGGATAATGTCACTTTGCCTACAGGTCCTGGGACCCAACCATGAGCTCTTATTGCAATGTTACTTCAGTTGTGCGACAGTGACAGATGTATACACGTCACATACATCTGTCTCATAAATTAGTGAAACTATCATGGCAATAAGAGCTCATGGTAAGGCCCCAGCTCTGGCAATGGCATCCATGAGAAAGCGAAGGGAACTTTTAAAAATCGTTGTGGGGACTAAGTAGTACGTTTGTTAATGTTTGCATTAAATATTTTAAAGCATTTCCACATAATGAAGGTTTGGAGTCAATTTGATGATAGAGTCAAAAGCCAGCCGAGGGCACTTCTCAACAACTTACAGCAAGTACCAGTTGTTTGGAATTGAATAATTTGTATTATTGAGAACTTTAAATCTTTACATAGATATCTATATGTAGATAGACGCACGTTGCAAATAGCCACTAAAAAGCATTAAAAAATACGTCACTATTAGTATTATACGCGACTATTCCACCGTAAGTAGCTTTGTCTTCGAGGCAGTAAGATTTTACAAATATATAAAACTAGATTTGCCTCACGATTCTACCCACGTAGACTAATACGTAATTTAAAGTACGTAATTTCATAAGACGCTATAATTCGGGATCCCTAATTTAAAAGTAGCCTAAGTTACTCTGTGTAAAATCAGTGGAAGTCCCGTTAAAATCGGTCCAGCCGTTTCAGAGATTACCCGGAACAAACAGGCAGACAGACAGAGAAAA
This sequence comes from Watsonalla cultraria, assembly GCA_964035505.1. Taxonomy (NCBI): domain Eukaryota; kingdom Metazoa; phylum Arthropoda; class Insecta; order Lepidoptera; family Drepanidae; genus Watsonalla; species Watsonalla cultraria. Next base: position 6,601,947 of record OZ037734.1, on the reverse strand, counting down.
ATTTTATAACTTGTTTTTTTGTGTCCGTACCGTGTATACTTTCATATGCTTTTATAGTGAAAAGCTGTAATTTTGGAATTACAAACAGACACTTCAATTTTATTTATCTGTATAGATAACCCTCAGCCCTCTATCACCCCTTACCACCCCCTAAACACTAAACTCAAATGCCATAAACAATATAATGTCCAAGATCTCTCAATTTCACAACAACCGTTACACTACGCGACGGATTTTAACGACATCGTAAATAGAAGTCAATAAAATTTAAATAAAAACGATTATTATTGGTCAAAGCTGGCGTAATATACACAAGACTCACGTTAGAGAATTCTCAACAATAACAATGAAGATACCCTTTATATTTATGACAGACAGGTGGGTTGGTGACCTTTGATAGAAACATCTAGAAAAAAATAATGTTCGGACATTATTGTACTATGGGTACCAGACAATAGATATAGTACTTATATAGGTACTTTCTTTTGTAAATACATACTTACACCCTAATATGTTTTCTAAATAAAATTAGCCTAAGTCACTCCTTAAATATCAGCTATCTGCCAGTGAAAGTCCCGTTAAAATCCATCCAGTAGTTTACGCGTGATGCCGTGACCAAAGGAAATAGGGATTCATTTTTATATATAAGAAGCCATAAATAAAATAATAAAAAAAAAATGATCTTTTATTGCTTTTTAATACTTAAACACAATATAATAAAATTATAACAAAATAATAAAATTACAAAACAAAAAAAGAAAAATGTTTAAGGCCTTTTAAAAGCAAGGGGACATGGCTCAGCCTGTGCTGCCCGTAAATTTAATTACGTTTAGCGCTGATTTTCAGCCACTCCCGTTCCCTTAGATATTGTGCGGGAACATTGTGAAGAGGGCCATGAGGGGAGGTGTTGTGTACGTAATATAATACTCAGAGAACAGCAAAGACTGGTAAATTACTAGATACAGTATAGTTATAATTATAAACAAAATTAAGAGCATAGACATAGATTAAGGGCGTAGTGGCCGTGTGATTTGAGCAGTCGCCTGCTATGCAAACGACGCAAGATTGAATCCCAGTGGGGCCTGTACCAATGAGTAGGTAAAACTTATGTGCAGTGATTTCACACCACGGGTTTTATGATGAAGGAAAACATCGTGAGGAAACCTGCATATGTCTGAGAAGTAATTCAAATTATAGTGACTGAGACGACGATAGACTCACCATCTGTCTCGTCGGCACTTAATCATCGTCGGTGAAAAGTAGGTGTTGTTATTACAAGACCCCTGCATACCCCCTACGGTGTTATTCTCAAATAGGGTGAAGCGTAAATATTTTTATATGGAAATTTCACGATTCGTAATATAAAAGCACCAATACATGATAAAGCACTTTATGTTGGCCGCAGGCAGTCTCTGGGTTTTAATTTGTATTTTATTTATTAGCTGTGTCTATTTTTTAAACTGAAAGTAGCCTAAGTTTATTCTTTATAACATCAACTATCTGAAAAAATCTATCCCACCGTTTCAGAGACATTTTGTAACAGACGGACCCATTTTCAAAAATAATTATTTTATGTGGCAATTTCACGATTCGTATTATAAAAGCACCAATACATGATAAAGCACTTTATGTTCGCCGCAGGCAGTCTCTGGGTTTTAATTTGTATTTTATTTATTAGCTGTGTCTATTTTTTTAACTAAAAGTAGCCTAATTTCTTTATAACATCAACTATCTGAAAAAATCTATCCCACCGTTTCAGAGACATTTTGTAACAGACGGACCCATTTTCAAAAATAATTATTTTATGTAGATACCGTACTTTCATATGCATTTAGAGAAAAGCTATTGACAAACAGACATTTATTTATATAGATAGGCGTAGATGTAAAGATTGGGAGTGACCGTGACCTCTTACTGCCATCATAGATTGATAATGATTATGAGAGAGATGTATATGACGTGTATAAGTCTGTCACTGTCACATATACGAACTAAAGGCAATAGTAAACCTTATGGTAGGGCTCCGGAGCATTACAGCAAAAGAAAACTTTCGCGAGGATTTAAAGACGCGTGTATGGTGCCTGAGACTGTGATATACTCATTAACTTCTTTTATTCTACAAAAGTGGCAGTAATTCAGTCCGCCTGATGGTAAGCAGCCACTGCAACTTATGAACGAGATCAAAACGAGAAAAAATGTTCCACGCAATGCTGACAGTGTATGTAATGACCGGGAGCCGTGGTGGGCTCGGGGTTAAAACAGTCGCCTGCTATGCAAGCGACGCAAGTTCAAATCCCAGCGGAGCCTGTATCTATGAGTTTTTCCAAAAACTTATGTACTGTGATTTCACACCACGTGCTTTAAGGTGAACATCGTGAGCCACCTGCTTATGTCTGAGAAATAATTCAAAGACTTACGTATAGTGCCTGAGACGGCGATGGACTCTCCCTCTGTCACGTTGGCACTTAAGCATATTCGGTGAAATGAGGGTGTTGAAAATTACAACACCTCTGCCTACCCCTTCGGGAAATACAGGCGTGAGTATATGTATGTATGTAGTACGGACGAAGTCGCAGGCTGAAGCTATAGTCGTCATAGAAACGTATAACCTTGAAGGGTACGGTATACATCGTAATGGTGGAGTTTTGCATACAAAATGATTAGTGAATTTTTGGCATACGATATATACACAAATATACTTTTATAGAGCATGCATCTGAACTGTGTTTATATCAGAGCTGGCGGTCAAGACTGATAAAGTAGTATATCATTGGGTTCAGTATGTATTGCGGCTGGCTAACGATCATGTGACGGCATGTCTGAAGTACTGCGAGGCGAATGTTTGAATGTGTTCGTATTTTTATAATATGCTGTATATCTATATCTATACAGATTAATAAAATTGAAGTGTCTGTTTGTAATTCAAAAATAACAGCTTTTCACTAAATGCATATGAAAGTATACTCGCTACTGACACAAAAAACCAAGTTTTGAAATGTTTCTCTGTCTGTCTGTCTGTAGTTCTGGATAATCTCTGAAACGGCTGGACCGATTTTAACGGGACACTGGCAGGTAGCTGATGTTTCAAGGAATAACTAAGGCTACTTTTATTTATTAAAATATTAGGGTTCCGCGACAATAAGGATGAAACTAAATCTACGCGGGTGAAACCGCGGGGCACAGCTAGTGTATGGTAAAATTTGAGTTTGCGATACTGAAACTACGTTTGATTTTCGTTCGTCTGTGAAGTTTCGTTTTCAGAGAGTGGACCCCCAGGTGTGTGAACATCAAATTCAAATTCAAAAATATCTTTTTTTGATTCAACTTTTAACAAAGTACTTTCAAATCCTCAGAACGACATGATTACAGAATTATACATGCTACCGCCGGGTTCGGAAGGTTGCTTTCACTGAGAAGCAATCGATGTTCGGGTACATCGAAAAATTTGAAAAAGGCAAATATTAATACATAACAACTTATAATATAATAATCTCGCGGAACTCTAAAATTCAGAACAATGTATGCAACCCAAAATTAGTACAGTCGCGTACAGTCATTAACGAAACTGTATCAAGGACAGTCGCGGAGAACTGTGTCTGTCTGTAACTAGCTCGCGTTCCACTTGTTAACATTATGTTACAAAAATATACATAATTAATAATTATAAACAAGAAAAGTGTTTCGTCTGCTGTCAAATGCGGAGAGTATTCATAGATTTTATTAAAAAACTAGCTGTGCCCCACGGTTTCACCCGCGTAGATTTAGTTTCATGCCTCATGTCACGGAACCATAATATTTTTAATAAATAAAAGTACCCTAAGTTACTCCTTGAAATATCAGCTACCTGTCAGTGAAAGTCCCGTTAAAATCGGTCTAGCCGTTTCAGAGATTACCCGGAACAAACAGATAGACAGACAGACAGACGGACAGACAGACAGATAGAGAAAATTGGAAAGAAGAGGTTGTTCGGTGTCAGTAGCGTGTACAATTTCATTATGTATTTAGTAAAAAGCTATTATTTTGGAATTACAAACAGACACTTCAATTTTATTTATCTGTATAGATATAGATGGATAGCAATGCTAAATGCTAATTCCCCAATGTATAGATAAATATGCCCACGCCATCCCAGAAGGGTCTCCTAAGGAGTAAGCAGAGGAATTGTAACCACACCCACATTTCACCGAATATGATTTTGTACCAACGTGACAGAGGGTGAGTTCATCGCCGTCTCAGGCACTATACACACGTCTTTGAATTACGTCTCAGACATATGCAGGTTTCCTCACGACGTTTTCCTTCACCGTAAAGCACGTGGAGTGAAATAACTGCACATAAGTTTTTTTAGAAAAACTCATTGGTACAGGCCCCGATGGGTTGCGAAAATGGGATTAAAAAATGTAATCATGTATAAAAAAATTTAAGTGTCTGTTTGTATATACGACGTTTTGGCGACGACTGAGCTATTCCGATTTTCTTTGATAAAACGAAAGTACTGTCAACGACTAAGTCGCTACGACACAACGATACGACATACGGGTGAGAATAGAAACTTGCGTCGCATGCGTAGCAGAGACTACATCAGACATAAGAGTGAGAATCGAACTTGCGTCGCTTGTAGAGACTATTCAAACCCCTAGGCCACAACGGCTCTTGGTTTTGGCTTCATTCCATTTCATTTAATCCATTTATATAATGAATGTTGATATGTATCGCGTTAATTCATAACCATAAGCTCTTTTTTAATTAACGAACGAATACCTAGCTCTTTATCGATTAAACACTCGAGATAAGCCCTATTCGATACTAGCACGCAACTGTGTAATCGATTTTCTAAACGCAAATTGCTTTATCATTTTTCTGTTTTTGACCGACTTCGAAACAAAGTTATAGTTTAGTGAGCCGTAGTAGATGTGGGGTTTGAGCCTGCTAAGCAAGCGACGCAAGTTCGAATCCCAGTGGAGTCTGTAGCAATGAGTTCTTCTAAATTATGTGCAGTGATTTCACACCACATGCTTTACGGTGAATAGTGAAGTTTATCTGTCTATTTGTATCTAAATATGTCTGTTTGTTCCGTCCCGCTATTCTTCAAGACGGCTGGACCAATTTTAAAGGGACTTTTATGACAGATACCTTTTTTTTTTTTTTTATTGACGATAGGCAAACCTAATGTTAGGTAACTTTTATTTAAAATGACACTAGGGATCCCTGGGCCTAGCATAAAATTAACTCAACGCGGGTGAAACCGCAGGGCAAAACTAGTGGTAAACTCTTCGACATTCATCATACATACATATGCTCACGCCTGTATTCTCCGAAATGGTAGGCAGAGGTGTTGTAATTTTCAACACCCACATTTCACCGACTTTCATAAGTGGATTACCAGGGTCTAAACTGAATAAATCATTTTCATTTTCATTTTCAGTCATAAATAATATGACACCATGATTTCGGTTGAACGAGACATAAACATACTCACATAGGCTCACGCCAGAAACCCATTCCCATGTAAAAACGCTCGCATATCTCAAGCACCCTCCGAACTATTATTATGATACGAAGCAGGGTATTATTAAGATATTCGGTTTGTCATTACCATGGCGTAACTGGGGTCAAAGTCGGTCACCCTTTATAACACGAAATAAATATAAACACAAGGTCGGCCGAATTGAGGCGGTGAGATGGCAGTGACTTTGTTTAGAAATCGACAAAAATGTTTAAGAATGACGAATTGACGATAGGATTAATGTCATTTCCATGCATTTGGTAGTGTTTCTTTATGCGCAAGTGGGAGAGAATTGTATTTTGTCTAGACCTACGATGATTAGCAACATCGGATTGAATCAAGTGCCGACCCAATAATACATAGCATATGACCAGGCAGATGGAAAAAATATAATATTATGGTATTGATTACATTACGGACAGAAAATTACATTATTATGGACTAACCTCCTGTTGAGCACACAATGTAAACAACATTGATTTTTTTTGATAAAAATACATGAAAATAATGTTTCAAATTAAAAAGGCGCATCCCTATTGGACGTTTTGTCTCACTTGTGTTTACATGTCTTCACTTTCCGTATCTGCAACATTAATCGTATTATATCATTGTAGCCGATCTTCTGTTATGTTCCAAATCTGTGCGTTTACGCTAGTCTAGACATTTCAGGGTGACATTCTTAGTGTTACAAAATTAATTGTAGTGTGATTTTAAGGCAGTTTATTGGATCTTGTTTCATATTAAAGGTAATAAATATAGAGTTAATTAATTATAATGAATAGAAAAAAGCCGTGGTGGCCTCGGGGTTAGAGCAGTCGCCTGCTACGCAAGCGACGCAAGTTGGGGCCTGTACCTGTGAGTTTCTCTAAAAACTTATGTATGTATGTATTTCACGCCACGTGTTTTACGGTGAAGGAAAACATCGTGAGGAAACCTGCATATGTCTGAGAAGTGATTCAAAGACAGCGATGGACTCACTCTCTGCCACGTTGGCACTTAATCATATTCGGGTGTTGAAAATTACAACACCTCTGCCTACCCCTCCGGGAAATACAGGCGTGAGCATATGTATGTATGTATGAATAACAAAATAAAAGATCTAAAGAGCTACTAGAAACACTAGAAACATATTACGATTTGATATAATGTTTTGCGTTACATACTTATGCTTATCCTTACTAATATTATAAATGCGAAAGTAACTCTGTCTGTCTGTTACGCTTTCCCGCTTAAACCTCTCAACCGATTTTGATAAAATTTGGCACAGACAATCTTTAGACCCTGAGAAAGGACATAGGCTATCTTTTATTTATTAAAAATATTAGGTTTCCGCGACCATAAGGATGAAACTAAATCTACGCCGGTGAAACCGCCGGGCACAGCTAGTACTATATATATATTACTAGCGGACGTCACACGGCTTCACCTACGTAGTTCCCGATCTCGTGGCAGCACGGGATAAAATATAGCTTATGTTACTCAGGGTGAATGTAGCTTTCCAATGGTGAAAGACTTTTTGAAATCGGTACAGTAATTTTTGAGTTTATTCATTACAAACATACACACAAAAATACAAATCTATCCTCTTTATAATAGCAGTGTCTATTAACCGGGATTCACAGAGGACCCTTTCGAAACAGCATGATCTTACGCAAATAAAACTCAATTACAAAAGTAATATTTCAATGGTTGCAACACCAATAACTTGCACGTTGCCGATTCTCGCAACACTAAAACAAACAGCTGAAAAGGGCTTGAGTTTAGATTTAAAATTAACCGGCCGTGCATTTGCCGTAAATAGGCGGCTGAAACCGGGTCAGAGCAATGCTGCGGTCATGGCACGGTCGGCAACAAAAACTTGACAAGATTACTGTTTAAACGTATTTTATTAATCTATACATCTATTCTATACAGATAAATAAAATTTAAGTGTATGTTTGTAATTCCAAAATAACAGCTTTTCACTCAATGCATATGAAAATATACACGATAATGACACAAAAAACCAAGATTTTAAATTTTTGAATGCCTTGCCCCGCGGTTTTACCCGCGTAGATTTTAATTTCATGGTTGCCCGCGGATCCCTAATGTTTTTTAAAATCTAAGTAGGCTAAGTTACTCCTCGTAACATTAGCTATCCGTCAGTGAAAGTCCCGTTAAAATCCGTCCAGCCATTTCGGAGATTACCCGGAACAAACAGACAGACAGACGGACAGACAGAGATTTTTTTTAATTCTTTATGTTTCATTACCGTGTATACTTTCATATGCATTGAGTGAAAAACTGTTATTTTGGAATTACAAACAGACGCTTCAATTTTATTTGTCTGTATACAGGTGTATAGATAATTACTCGAATATTTTCATGATTTGATGCTGACTGTATTTATATTTAGCCTGAGTAGGAATCCATATATAGTAAAGCAGATGCTTAAAGTGGGCTTTGAGTGTACGAATGCCAATTATAAAGTCAATCAGTTGGCTGTTTCTAAACCGTAAAGAAAATAATGCAGATTATTATAAACTAGCTGTGCCCCGCGATTTCACCCGCGTAGATTTAGTTTCATCCTTATTGTCGCGGAACCCTAATATTTTTGATAAATTAAAGTAGCCTAAGTTACTCCTTGAAACATCAGCTACCTACCAGTGAAAGTAGTTTCATAGATAACCCGGAACAAACAGACAGACAGACAGATAGACAGACAGAGAAAAATTTTAAAACTTGGTTTTTTAGTGTCAGTAGCGTGTATACTTTCATATGCATTCAGTGAAAAGCTGTATTTTTTTAATTACAAACGGACACTTCAATTTTATTTATCTGTATAGATGTATAGATATGCTCACGCCATCCCAACACATACATTTCGACAAAGATGATTAAGTGCCGACGTGACATGAGTTTGTCGCTGTCTCAGGAAAATGAAATTGATTTAAGGTATTTATGACGATTAATTGACAACCAGTTCGGAAACTAGCCTTCTGAGAAGAACCGGTAAGAAACTTAGCTTTCATCATGACATTTCATTACATAGATACAGACACAAAGTCTCAGCCCGATCGGTTTAAAATTGACAAAGTTTCATACAAACTTTCATCCCCTATATTATCCCCTTGGGGGTAGAATTAATCAAAATCCGTCTTAGTGGATGCCTACGTCATAACATCTACCTGCATGCCAAATTTCAGCCCGATCCGTCCAGTGGTTTGGGCTGTGCGTTGATAGATCACTATGTCAGTCAGTCACCTTTGAGTTATATATATTGAGATTGCTAACAGCAGAATAACTTTATTTTATCCTATTACGTAATGTCACTAATCTGTACATTTGCTTGTCGAAGTAAAGAACGTGTTAAAAAAGGTTAATCGACCAAATCGAACAGACCAACAATATCGACCGACCGACAGACATAAACCACACACAGATTGACTGATGTTTTTCCCTCACTGCGATTTATACTCCTAGATTTTGTAGTGTTTTACGTAATTTATTCGTATTGCATTGATCAAAGCTACATACATATGCTCACGCCTGTATTCCCCGAAGGGGTAGGCAGAGGTGCTGTAATAACAACACCCACTTCTCACAAGATGATTAAGTGCGTCACGTGACAGATGGTGAATCTATCGCCGCCCGAGGCACTACACACGTCTTTGAATTACTTCTCAGATACAAGCTGGTTTTCCTTCACGGTAGAGGACGTGGTGTGAAAGCACTGTACATACGTTTTTAGAAAAACTCATTGGTACAGACACAGCTGGGATTCGAGCTTGCGTCGCTTGCATAGCAGACGACTGCTCACACCCCAAGGCCACCACGGCTCAAATTTATCAAAGTTATAGAATAGAATTTGAAGAAAGACTACCCCGTGGGTCTAGTGGTCACAAGGCTCACACGAAGTCCTAGGTTTGATCCAAGTCGTGCGGATTGTTATTGGATTTTTCCTGTAACTTCCCAGTAACAGCATCGCATGGAACTTTAACATGATTGCCAAGGTGTACTATTAGTGCGCTTTTGCCTACCCCTTCGAGGAAAGCAGGCGTGAGCATATGAAACGAAAATGAAAATGATTAATTCAGTTTAGGCCCTGATAAGGCACGTATGAACGTTGAAGAACTGACCACCGGTTGGAGAAACTCAGCTGGCATCATGTACATTTCATTACATAGTAAATAATTATGGATTGCAATAAAATTCATATAAAATTATTCACAATAATGATGGATTCTAACATGTAAATATATGTAGGCAGCCTAGAATATTCCCTAAGCCGACGCTGTATTGATCAGTTGTTCTAAAGTGGGTAGATAAGATAATAACCACAGTATACATACGAGCTTACTGCAAGCAGTATGGAGTATGGGAACAAATCGTTCGAAATTACACACTCACACAGACGCGTCTACATACAGCAAGGGGTGTCACGTCGAGGCCAATCGCGTATACGTCATTTAAGTGTTGTATTTATTATAATGTACATTTTTATAATTTTCACATTAATATATAGGCATTTTTTGACAGTACATTTCCGAGTAAATTTAAAAACCTTTCAGAATGCACTTGTAGCAGCGTTTCTCTACTTGCTAACAAATGCGAAGTTTGAGTACAAATACACGAGAACTTAAGCCATAAGAGTTTTCAAGCGCATTACAGTATATATACAAGTTTCCAACTAGAACATTCGGAGCCAGCGTTCCCCAGGCATGACACCCGCCTCAATGGAAGATCTTCCCTTTACTGGGGATGAGCATGATCACTCACTCCCCCCACACACTCACCTTCTAACCCTCGCGCCCAAAGTAGCCAAAGTTCTTATTTAAAGAAATCGGATCATAAAAGTTAAAACTCTGAAAAGTAACTCTCAAATCAGAGATAACTGACTTAAACAAAAAAAAAAAAACCTACAGATGAATTGATAAATCCTCACTTTATAGAAGTCGGTTAAAAATAAGCCCAAATTCCTTACTGCTTGAAAATATTATTTATACTGTGTATTGAACCGCCTACAGAGCTAAGATAGCGCATTTTTTACACAAATAAAGTACAGTACGGTAGGCAAACAATCAACACACATACTAGCTTTTTTGACAAAAGTTTTTTTCTTTTATGGGAAAAAGTTTAGTTTTTCTGAGAAATGAAACCGAGCACAGCTCGGTCAACCAGGTACTAAATAAATTAAGTATAATGGGGTTTGAACAGAAGACCACTCAAAACACTAGGCCATCACAGTAATGTTTACTCCATTATTATATGAAAAACAATTCACAGTGACACAACACGTCTGATATTTTTCATTAAGTGAATTCACAAACGTTACGCACTTTCTGACGTAAATATTATAGCGAACAAAATATGCGCGGAGTGAATTTAAGATTTCCTTCTCTTGTTTACGTTACTCATAGTTAGAAAACTAAATATGTACAGACGGACACGTGTGTGTTATAGATAGAGAGATGAACTTTTAGCAATGTAGTGATAAATTTGCCCTGTAGGCCTAGACGAAGTAACATTCTCTCGCGTTTGCGCTAATAGAAGCGATACAAAATGGATAGATAAATCAGTCACGTGACATTTGTCATTCCTATACATTGTGTATTGCTTCTTTAAGCAAAGTGGAAGGATAATGTTACTTTGTCTACAAGCCCAGAGGCCCTAGTGCGAATTTCTCACTGCCGCCGTCACAAGTCACCGCTTTACGTAAACGCAGATTTGTATAGGATAGGAACAGCGTCTCTGTCGCCATAAAGATGTCACTATTGTGAACCCACTTACGTGGATGCGATGACTTGTGACAGCGATTTTAAGAAAACTCGCACTAGGCACTTTGAACAACTGTGCGAGATTTTTTATTCCAACATTTGTTATGGAACAGGGGCTTTACCGTTAGCTCTTATTGCCATCATAGTTCCACTGAGTGACAGTGACAGACTTATACACGTCATATATATCTGTCTCATGATAAAAGTTAAACTATGATGGTAATAAAAAATCATGGTAGTACCGAGAACACTACTCTATTGTCGCAAAATTTTCCGCAACAGATCGTAAGAGGTCACCTCTGATTACTGACGCTTAAAAGCCTTAATTTCTTCGGTGAAAATGGGTGTTCTTACACATCCATCCACCCGTTTAATGTCTCAATGTGGATTCTACTTTTGTCGTGTAATTTTATAAAATTTATGGTATTTTGGCGGCGTAGCTCTGTGGTAGAGACTTAGTTTCTTTAAATTAAACTATATTTGACGGATTATTTTAATCATATAGTATATTCTATCTATATCTATACATCTATACAGATAAATAAAATTGGAGTGTCTGTTTGTAAATACAAAATAACAGCTTTTCACTTAATGCATATGAAAGTATACACGCTACTGACACAAAAAAACCAAGTTATAAATTTTTTCTCTGTCTGTCTGTCTGTCTGTCCGTCTGTCTGTCTGTCTGTCTGTCTGTTTGTTCCGGGTAATCTCCGAAACGGCTGGACCGATTTTAACGGGACTTTCACTGGCAGGTAGGTGATGTTTCAAGGAGTAAATTAGGCTACTTTTATTTCTTAAAAATATAAGGATTCCGCCACAATAAGGATGAAACTAAATCTACGCGGGTGAAACCGCAGGGCACAGCTAGTTTATTATAATTTTGATCACTCAATGACTCTTATGACATATCTCCAATTTCTTTTCTGCATTTTTCTTTATTACTTTTTAATCATCAATCATGGAGGTTGAATTGCAACTCCTTACAAATATAAAGTAACTTAGAACTATCGTAAATTCCGGTTAAACACGATAACATTAACGTAAGCCTAAAGTAGGGCATAATAACCATGAAACCCTCCCCTTCACATAAATATTCAGTATCATGACACGCCCTTGGTTTCACTAACAACAAATAACAATGGAAATAATTTTAAGGGTTAGGTTACAAGAGAGCTAGATTTCTCGGGGCATCAATGTCCAATGTTAAGGTACTCTACGTAAGTGCTACGTAAGCATGATGATATATAGCAATTTTCTCGATAAATGGGCTATCTAACATTGAAAGAATTTTTAAAATCGGATCAGTAGTTTCTGAGATTAACGCGTTATAATATCTAAGACCAATTGCGGGTTAAAGTGAGCATTAGTCCAAAGAATAAGTTAAAAAATTATTCCAAGCGGACGAAGTCGCGGGCAGAAGCTAGTAAATATATAAAATTTATTCGGAAATAATTTTTGTTTATGAATGCTTACAAGGGCAGATTAAGAACTAGGAAACAATGGATGGATTGTGTGAAAGGTGATATGGATAGAGTGGGAGTGAATACAGATATGACGGCTGATAGAAATTTAACGGTAGGCCGATGCCTAGAAAATGTATGGGAATGACATAAATCAGTCACGTGATATATGTAATTCCCGTACATTTTGTATAGTTTCTACTAGCGAGGCGTGAGGATAACGTTACTCTGTCAACAGGCCCATTCGTAACGAAATTTGTTGACAAAACTGGCAAAAAACATCTTGGTCAAACGTTCAATATTATAGATTAAGATTTACATAAGGAAGTGTCCGTCGCTCCCCCTTGGAGCTGGTCCTTTGAATAGCTCATTATCATAAGATAATTTACATGTCATTCTTGACATACTTATCATACTTAAATTAAGGAAAGTGCTTCTCTAAGAGATTACTTTTCACTTTTGATACAAACATATTCTTAACAATAGGTGTGTAGCGCGGCTTCACCCGCGTTTTCATCATGGGTGGTTTTGTTTCTTTTTATCAAAGCTGACGTTAATCGTTGTAGCATCTACATTGACCAGTGAAAGTCCCGTTAAATTCCGTCCAGCTATTTCAGACATTCAAAATCAAAAAGTTTTGTTCAACATAAGCATAAGCCGGAACAAACAGACAGACAGTCAGACAGAGAAAAAAAATTGTTAATTGTGTAAGTATCGTATATACTGTCAAATGCATTTAGTAAAAGGATTTAACATCTTTTTCGGAATTACCAACAGACACTTCTATTTTATTTATCTGTATAGACAAGCTACCGTCATGATGATCACCAATAATTATTTTCATATCATTCCCAGTTTAATTTACTTCCTAGTCTCATGGATTAACTTTATCTAGATTCATAACATTTGAATACAGATGAGGTTGTTAAGCAACTCTACTGTAGGCCAAATGTTGGATGGGTAATTCAATGCTATGTCAAGGTCAAAATCTTATTTGGCAATCTTAATAGAAGTTTAACATTATCACGCCTCGCTAGTAGAAACGATACAAAATATACGGGAATGACACATGTCACGTGACTGATTTATGTCATTTCTTTATCGTACATTTTTTTATCGTTTCTATTAACGCCAGATCGGGAGAATGTTACTTTGTCTAGGCCTACAGGGGGTCTTCTTTTTTCTCTGAAAACTAAACATAGCGAAGGAACGAAAATCTTTGTTTTCAAAAACTCAAATAGTCGTTTGTTTAATAATTATAATCTACTATATAAAAATCAGTCGGGTTTTCCTTCCTGACGCTATAACTCTAGAACGCACGAACCGATTTCCACGGTTTTGCATTCGTTGGAAAGGTCTCGGGCTCCGTGAGGTTTATAGCAAAGAAAATTCAGGAAAAAATCAGGACAAACCAACATTTTAGGTAGATGGCGTCGGTGCGTGATACATTGTTTGACAGCTACTCATTGTTCTCTGCTCAGTTAATTTTATGTGACAAACCGGTATTGTGTTCACTGTGAAATTGTGAAAATGGCGAGACGGAGTTCGCCGGGTTTGCTAGTTGGATATATAAACGTCAAAGACTTTTCTAGCAGACCACATTCGAACGTAATTTTAGAGGACCGCAAGTAGGCGTGTTTCAAGAACTTATAACATTGAAAAGCACGCCTTTTCCATCAATATCCGTGTCCCTTTACTTTTGCTGAAAAGAACCCAGCAATAAAGTCAATTATCTGTAAATCTTTTTTTTTTAATTTTTTTTACTATACATCCCATGATGATAAACCCATGGACACAGTTCCAATGATCAATTGTGAAAATATTTGTCAGCATGACAAATTTGGCGAACTTGGCCGAAGCTTCGTTTTTCGAAGAAAGCCAATAGGCCCTATGGGGATCACGCGCGCGGTGTCAACCCTGTAAATATCTCTACACACCCTGCTTTATTCGTCTACGACCTTACACGTTTTGAATGTGTGAGTAACCAGCCTTTAGTAGTACCTATGACACCGCCAGGTAGTGCTTATTTTGTTTACTACCCTCCAAAGTTTCTGTTGACGCATTTAGGTTTTCCCAAATACGTCAGGGCCTAGTGCGAGTTTTCTTAAAATCGCCGTCACAAGTCACCGCGTCGACGTAAACGCAGACTTGTATGGGCTCACAATGGTGTCATCTTAAGGCCGACAGAGGCGCTGTTCCGATGGCCTAGTGTGAGTGTTCACTGCCGCCGTCACAAGTCACCGCGTCGACGTAAACGCAGATTTCTATAGGATCGGAACAGCGCCCCTGTCGGCCTAAAGATGACACCATTGTGAGCCCATACAAGTCTGCGTTTACGTCGACGCGGTGACTTGTGACGGTGGCAGTGAACACTCGCACTACACCCTCCGGTAGTGCTTGTTTTCACTACTCTCCAGTGCTACTGTTCACGCATTTAGGTTTTCCCAAATACGTCACAGCTTTTTAAAATGATTGTAAATACGTAAGTCGAGATGTACGCCAGCGTGAGCGTTTACTGACCTTGGTAACCGCTTGCTCTCGAATTTGCCATGCGCTTATTAGTAAATCATGCTTACTGTGCCCTGTTTCACCCGCGTTGATTTAATTTCAGGGGTGGCATTATTTCGCTGAACCCTAACAATTTATTTATATTAAAGCTTAAATCACTCCTCGTCACGTCAGCTATGTGCCAGTGAAAGTCCCGTTAAAATCGATACAGTTTTAGAAATTAGCTAGACAAACAGACTGACATTTTTATTTTTTATTTTTATTTATTTACGTACCGTTAGACTTCTACAATGTGAAAAGCTGTTGAATTTGCAAATACAAACAGACACTTCAATTTGATATAACTGTACATAGATTTAAAAAGATAATTACCGTTACAAGACGTCCAATTTACTCCAAAACAAAATCCAAATTTAGAATCACTTTCACCTTTTCATCACTCACTGAACACATCATAGTACATAAAATCCTGCCTCAGGCACAGTCCAAAACTATTTGTCACCGAATACACCTTTCAAGCTCTACCCCCTGGTTTCCTATTGCGTTATATTTCACCATTTTATTACAAATTCGACACTGTTTACGGGAAAGTGGATTTTATTGTGAATATCGGTGAGAATGGCGTGAATGATTGCGTTTTATTTTTGTTCGTTCGACTCTGGCCGGGTAGTGTCGAGGACTGGAGCTCGGAATTCGGATTTAGGTTAGAATCCGCGGGTAACAGCTCCCACACATGCGCACTGATCGTGTAGATACGTACATAGATTAGTTTACTGCACGGTTTACAGATAGGCTATTTGGTTAAAAATATGAAATGATTTATTCTTTCTTTTAAGTCGTAACCTCATGACTGAGGGACGTGATCATGGCGCGACGTCTGCACCAACATTGCCTTCCATGCCTCTCTATTCTGATTTATTCAGGTTAGGCAGTTTAGTCAGTTTAGACGTCACGCGGTTTCACCCGCGTAGTTCCCGTTCCCGTGGGAGTACGGAGATAAAATATAGCCTATGTTACTCGCTGATGATATATCTATCCATTGCTGAAAGAATTTTCAAGATCAGTCAAGAAGTTTCAGAGCCTATGCAATACAAACAAACAAACAAATCTTTCCTCTTTTTTAATATTAGTGTAGATGTAATCCGCAATTGTATAATAAGCTTTTTTCATCAGTAAATTTATCATAATTTAACGCGTAAAGATAAAGAAAATGCAATGATTGTCAGTCTTACAGATATTATACACGCGCTCCTCGGATGAATGGCAGATGATAGCTAGTATCGGCATGCCTTGTATTGTGAGTAGTCCGAATTAATCAAGAAAAATATAAATTGAATCGCCATTGCTCCCGGGCCAACAATTCATGTGACGTCCCGATATTAACCGAATGTGTCTTACCTAATGTTTACTTAATATTATTTATTTATTTTAAAGATTTTTACTAACCAAACAACCCGAATTGTATTTTTGTTTTCTTGTGAGTTGGTTTACATTGCTCAGTTTCTTGGCGGGTTCATTTATAATCCTGTATAACCTTGCAATCTGACGATTTGAGAGTAAGTACTTTATTTAAGTGTAATCAAATAAAGATATTTTTAATTCTGAACCGAGAGCTTTTAATGATTATGAGCTGATATTCGATTTGATTAGCTAAGATAGATAGGGAATGATTACCTACTGTCACCTCTGCATCCATATTAATCTTTGCCGGTCACGCACACATGGGCACCATCTGGCAGACTCGCGGGCGTTTTACGTAGTTCCCTAGCACTTGCAATATTACTGAAAATACTCACTCACGGACACGCGTACTAGTCTTACCACCGGCCTTACACTCACTTGTTTCTCACATGAATGAGACAACAAAGATCGCGCTTTCCCGTAAAGATCTATGAAGAGGGTGAAAGTAAAATAACACCCAGAATTAGTCTGTATCTCAGACACCACGTCGAATACGTTGATTACGTAAGAAAAGTGATTATTTATGCAGTTAAGCCATACAATTGTATTAAGACGATCCAAAATTACCGTTCCGTACCGTACCGATATATTCAATTTAAGCCCTGGTAAAGGCACTGCTGAACGTCGAAAATTACCATCGGTTCGGAAATTAACGTTCTGAGAAGAATGAAAATGAAAATGAAAATGATTTATTCAGTTTAGGCCCTGGTAAGGCACTTATGATATGATATGACACAATCTGCAAGAACACAGACAGGCATCTTGTATATTTCACCTAAACATACAATAAAAAAATTATATACGGACACATAATTAGATGCAAGTAGTTAGTTATAGTTATTCATAATAATAATCGTTATCATTTACATTTACAAAAAAAATATGTGATATAAGTACTTAAGGTTTACTTGCATGGAACTCAGCCAGAAATCTTGTACATTTCACTCATTTCTTTAGAAAGATAAGAACAAGCTCGGTGAAAGTACAGTGAGAAGTGAGAACGACTAGTAGCAGGCCGTGATGTGTCCAGTGATTCATATAGCGACACAGGGCTGTCGTGGCAACGTGTACATCACGGTGACAATCATGATTACCTCACTACTTGATTTACACCTGCCAGGGACCTAACCACGAGGTCTTTTTACAATAATAGCGGACGTCACTCACGTAGTTCCCGTTCCCGTAGGAGTACGGGGATAAAATATAGACTATATTAATCAGTGATAATGTAGCATTCAAATGGTGAAAGAATTTTTTAATCGGTACAGGGGCCCAACCATGAGCTCTTATTGCAATGATAATTCAGTTGTGCGAAAGTGACAGATGTATACACGTCACATACATCTGTCTCATAAATGAGTGAAACTATCATGGCAATAACAGCTCGTAGTAAGGCCCTGTACTTTTTGAGCCAATTCGTTACAAACATGCTTCAAAACAAATCATTCATCTTTATAAGATTAGTATAGATAACTGTATGACAGTGACAGATGTATACACGTCGTATACGACTGTATCATTATAAGGGTAAATTTTAAGTAAAAGTGCAATCAAGTGCCATCCCCAACAATATATGAAAATTATTTATTTAGTTTAGGCCCTGGTAAGGCACTTATGAATGTCGAGGAATTTACCGCCGGTTCGGAAACATGTACGTTTGTCCAGCACGGCCCCCCTGAATTTGATCTTTTGGTGTGCACCAAAGGAATGTCAACTCAACTCCAGGAGTATATGTACCGCTTTCTATTTCAATGTACCTCTGTACTTTGGAAGAAATAAGCCTACCCTAGGATGAACGGGCAAGAAACTATATAAGGCCAGGGAGATACAACAAAAGCCTTAGCTATTCCTCTGCCTACCTCTACCGAAGAGCCGTAGTGGCCGTGGAGTTTGAGCAGTCGCCTGCTACGCAAGCGCCGCAAGTTCCCCATCCCAGCGGTGTACCAATGACGTTTCCTAAAAACTTATGTGCAGTGATTTCACACCACGTTCTTTACGGCCATATGTCTGAGAAGTAATTCAAAGACGTATGTGTAGTGGGATATGACTAGAATGGGAGTGAATACAGATATGACGACTGATAGAGAGAAATGGAAGAGAAGAACACATTGCGCCGACCACAAATAACATGGGATAAGGGCAGGAGGATGATGATGAAGATGATGATGATGTACAGTGCCTGAGACTGTCACGTTGGCACAATCATACTCGGTGAAATGTGGGTGTTGTTATTACAACCCCTCTGCCTATCGAGTCGGGGAATACAGGAGTGAGCATATTATGTATGTATTTCTTTGTACAAATATTCACATGTATAAATATTCTATTTGTAATAATCAGAATTAAATCCCGTTTTGGCAGTTCATATAAAATATGTCAATTGACTGGTGGTCAACAAAATAATCCAAGAATTGTGCCCGCAGTGATACCGCAGTTCTTGACCTGAGTGCCTAGTGCGAGTTTTCTTAAAATCGCTGTCACAAGTCATCGCGTCGACGTAAACGCAGATTTGTATGGGCAACAGTGTCATGTTTAGGCCGACAGAGGCGCTGTTCCGATCCTATACAAATCTGCGTTTACGTCGACGTGACGCGCGATTTTAAGAGAACTCGCAGTAGGCAGGTGTCTCTCTCGCATCAGAATAGTGTGGCGACCACTGGGTTGGGGGATATAGGCGTAAGCAAATTTATTTATATCTTCCACAATCAAAATATCTATAGTAAAACAAGGAAGGTTACTGATTAGTCATTCTTTTAATAGATATTTAAAAGCCCTCGCGACACATTTTTATTGGCATTGTGATACGAACAACAAGGTGTTGGAAATAGTCGGAAGTCTCATTCACTCAACTGTCGTTTCTTCACTATTAACTTTATAGTAATACTAGCATGGCGTTATTCATTAAGCTTTCTCAGCCCCACACTCGTCGTCGAGTGTCGGTTTTAAAGATACGAAATTGAATTTTATCTTCTACTAGCTATGCCCCGCGGTTTCACCCGCGTAGATTAAGTTTCATCCTTACTGTCGCGGATCCCTAATATTTTTAATAAATAAAAGTAGCCTAAGTTACTCCTTGAATCATCAGCTACCTACCAGTGAAAGTCCCGTTAAAATCCGTCCAGCCGTTTCAGAGATTACCCGGAACAAACAGACAGACAGACAGAGAAAAATTTTAAAACTTGGTTTTTTTGTGTCAGTATCGTGTATACTTTCATATACATTTAGTGAAAAGCTGTTATTTTGGAACTACAAACAGACACTTCAATTTTATTTATCTGTATAGATGTATAGATTATCGTAGTTCCCGTTACCATGGGAGTACGGGAATAAAATATAGCCTATGTTACTCGCTGATGACGTAGCTATCCATAGCTGAAAGAATTTTCGAAATCGGTCAAGTAGTTTCGGAGTGTATTCAATGCAAACAAACAAAAAAACAATCAATTCTTTCCTCTATGTATTTATCAATTTCCTATGAATAAAACCAACGCTCGTCGTCGAGTTCGACGCTGAGAATCTTTAGTGAATAACGCGGTAGATTGTTTAGTTATCCGAAGTATGCGCAGGAGCACAAAATGGTATACATCTCTCGACCCGGACTTTGATAGGCGTCTCTCGAACATAAAGCTGTTATTTTTAGTAACTTGGGTAGGTATATTAATTTAGGAGGTAAACAGAATGTATTTGAAACAGTGAGCAATACCTACGTGATTCACGAAAGTAGACAATTGCCAGACGAGGTAATATTAGACAAGTGATTATCATTGCGGTGTGGATGTCAATTTACACGTGGGGAGAGTGATCGTGCTCATTCCAAAAGAGAAGATCTTAGAGGCGAGAGTCAATTTTCTAGTTTTATACTTCTCCTTGAACCGTAGTGGCTGTGTGGTTTGAGCAGTCATCTGCTACGACGCAAGTTCGAATCCCAGCAAAGCCTGTACCAATGAATTTAAACTTATGTAGTGATTTCACACCACCTGGTTTCGCACCACGGCATGTGGAAACTTGCATATATCTGAGAAGCTATTCAAAGACATATGCGGGGGAACGAACCCCGGACCGCCTTCCTCAGTAGAGTTTGCAACCACTAAACCAACGAAGCAGCTTCTCTATTGCTTTTTCTATATATATATATATAAAGAAAAGATTTGTATGTAAGTATGTTTGTAACGAATTACCTCAAAAAGTACTGGACCGATGTTAAAAATTCTTTCACCATTTAATTGCTACATTATCACTGATTAATATAGGCTATGTTTTATCCCCGTACTCCCACGGGAACGGGAACTACGCGGGTGATACCGCTAGTCTTTATTAAATTCCTTCAAAATTGCTTTTAGAAACAGTGCCCGCAAATGCGTTGAATTCAAAACTCTTCTAAAATCCATTCTTCCGGGCCGATGTTTATTTACGTGATAGATTTATGTTGCGGTTAGACGTATCCTGCATCCCGTGACGTCATCTCATAAACGCCACGGAAATACCTGTAATGTGCACGCTCTTTAAATTTAACAGCCGGTTTTTACAATACATTAATCAACGATTTTATCGACATGACATTGCCGAAGTAATTTGCGGTTAACACAATGTCGAAATACGCTCTTTAATATTTCTCTCGCGGTTTTACGGTGAAGGAAAACATCGTGAGGAAACCTGCATATCATCGTTTCGCGTTCAAAAGTAGCTATGTGTTTTTACACACGTTAGGAGACGCAGAAAATGATTATCTCGAAATATGGCGCGCGTTATTGATACATATAAAAAAATTACATAGGTTTTTTTTAGATTAATGCTGGATAGGTATTATTATTAATAATGATAAAATTAAACATTACTGGAAATTTTGATACAGAGTTCACGAAATACACATAGCGACTTTTGCACGCGAAACAACGATATGTCTAAGTAATTCAAAGACGTATGCATAGTGCCTGAGACGACGATGGACTCGCTATCTGTCACGTTGGCACTTAATCATGTTCGGTGAAAAGTGGGTGTTGTTATTACAACACCTCTGTCTACCCCTTCGGGGATACAGGCGTGTGCGTAGGTATTTTTTTTCAACTGGACTTTGAATTAATTTGTTTGAATTACTTGTAGATATAAGAAAACCAGCCAAGTTCGAGTAGGACTCGCGCACGAAGGGTTCTGTACCTTTATAAAAACGGCAATTAATAAATTTTTTAGTATGGGAGTCCCTTGAAATATTTATTTGATTCTGTTTTTAGTACCTATGTTAAAGTTGAAACAGAAATTCATATATGTGAACATTTCATGTGTCTAACTATCACGGTTCGTGAGATACAGTCTGGTGACAGACAGACAGACGGACAGCCGGCAGAGTCTAAGTTTTACCCCTTAGTACGGACCCTCAAAACTATAGAACACAGAGAGAGGTTTCTAAACAGAATAAAAATATCAAGGTGTTGAAAAACTATGAACGCCATCTTTGCAAAACTTCTAAAATGTTATTAGCGCCATCTGTGTTTCGTTGCTAGAAATAAAATGAGCGTGAGTTAATACTTTGTGCAAATTGCTAAAGCTGTTAACCGAGGACTAGCGAGTTGTTATATGTTGTGTGAAGATGGCGCTGTAGTCTAGAAAATGACATAAACGTATAAAATACTTGCATAGAAAATGTGCGTCAGCACTCCGCGCCAGCCCATTCAATCACAATAAGCTAGCAATAAATCAATGCATTCTATAATTTAAACGCAAATACTTTACTGTAGGGTTTGAGCAGTCGCCTGCTAAGCAAGCGACGCAAATTCGAATCCCCGCAGGACTTGTACCAATGAGTTATCTATACAGATAAATAAAATTTAAGTGTCGGTTTGTAATTCCAAAATAACAGCCTTTCACAAAATGCATATGAAAGTATACACGCTACTGACACAAAAAACCAAGTTTTAAAAAAATTCTCTTTCCGTCTGTCTGTCTGTCTGTCTGTTTGTTCCGGGTAATCTCTGAAACAGCTGGACCGATTTTAACGGGATTTTCACTGGCAGGTAGCTGATGTATCAAGGAGTAACTTAGGCTACTTTTATTTATCAAAAATATTAGGGTTCCGCGATAATAAGGATGAAACTAAATCTACGCAGGTGAAATCGCGGGGCACAGCTAGTTCTAAATAACTTATGTGCAGTGATTTTACACCACGTACGTTACGGTGAAGGAAACCATCGTGAGGAAACCTGCATAAGTCTGAGAAGTTCTGTAAAGTAGTTCTGCAATAAAATTTAGAATGCATAGCTCGATTTGCATGTGAAACTGCATTGAGCAAAAATGTATAGATATAAGTACCTAACAAACAAACGATAAAATATGGCTGTGCTCCGCGGTTTCGACCACATAGATCTGATTTCATGAGTGGCCTGCGGTACCCTAATGTTTATCTATCTATATCTATATCTATACATCTATACAGTTAAATAGAATTGAAGTGTCTGTTTGTAATTCCAAAATAACAGCTTTTCACTAAATGCATATGAAAGTATACACGCTACTGACACTAAAAAAGCAAGTTTTAACATTTTCCCTGTCTGTCTGTCTGTCTGTTTGTTCTGAGTAATCTCTGAAACAGCTGGACCAATTTTAACGGGACTTTCACTGGCAGGTAGCTGATATATCAAGGAGTAACTTAGGCTACTTTTATTTATTAAAAAGATTAGGGTGCCGCGACAATTCCCGTTAAATTCGGTCCAGCCGTTTCAGAGATTACTCGGAACAAACAGACAGACACAGACAGAGAAAAAAATTAAAACTTAGTTTTTTAGTGTCAGTAGCGTGTATACTTTCATATGCATTTAGTGAAAAGCTGTTATTTTGGAATTACAAACAGACACTTCAATTTTATTTATTTGTATAGATGAATCCCCATTTCCCTTGGTCACGGCATCACGCGTAAACGGCTGTATGGAGTAACATAGGCAAATTTATTTAGAAAACATATCAGGTTTCCGAGAAATAAAGC
The DNA here is from genome assembly GCA_964035505.1 of Watsonalla cultraria. Lineage (NCBI taxonomy): Eukaryota > Metazoa > Arthropoda > Insecta > Lepidoptera > Drepanidae > Watsonalla > Watsonalla cultraria. Next base: position 6,578,280 of record OZ037734.1, on the reverse strand, counting down.
CTGAAACTAAATCTATGCGAGTTAAATCGCGGGGCACAGCTAGTTTTAAATAAATGTAGTCTTAGTTCCTCCTTGTATCATTTCCTATCTGCCAGTGAAAGTCCCATTAAAATCAGTCCTGTCATTTGAGAGATTAGCCGGAAGAAACAGACAGACAGACAGACAGAGGCATAAAATAACTACGGCGCGTTCAAGGCCAGTGCTCAAAACTCGTTACGGGACCTTTTAGTTAGGACCTACGATGCAGTTTGTGTATGTTACGTAAAGGGTACAGACCTCGGCGACACCTACACTTGAAAGTATTGCGCAAAACTACGACAACGTGACTTACAGTTCAGTGGTTGCATATTCCTAGAAGTAACAACCAGGATTGTTTGTCTGTATGTAATTCCAATTTAACAGCTTTTTTCTAAATCCATACACTTATATTATAAAGAGGAAAGATTTGATTGTTTTTTTGTTTGTTTGTTTGCATTGAATAGGCATCAGCGAGTAACATAGGTGGTATTTTATCCCCGTACTCCCACGGGAACGGGAACTACGCGGGTGAAACCGCGTGACGTTCGCTAGTACATTATAATGAGTCATGATGGCTGTGGAGTTTGATTGACCAATGAGTTTTTCTAAAAACTTATGTGTAGTGATTTCACACCACGTGCTTTACGGTGAAGGAAAACATCGTGAAGAAACCTGCATATATCTGAGAAGTAATTCGAAGACGTATGTTTAGTGCCTGTGACGGCGATAGACTCATCACCTGTCACGTTGGTACTTACTTAATCATCTTCCATGAAAAGTGGGTGTTGTTGTTACAACACCTCTGCCTACCCCGTATACCTACCTAAACATATGCTCACGCCTGTATTATTTGCTATCTGTCATTAATATTTCTTGCTGGCTGGCACAGCAGCAGAACATAGACTTAAAAAGCTAACAGCCATGGACTCATCATCTGTCACGTTGTCCAAACGTATTAGGTTGTGATGTAAGTATAACTGCTCTGCCTACAACTTCGGGGACCTTCGTGGAAATGTTCTAGTACCAACTTACGCTTCCCTTTCCATCAAAAACAAGAAGACAGTGACATTGGGCCCAAAAGTCTTACCAAATCACGATCCGAGCCCACTGTCCATACGCAAATAAAAAAAATAGCACGTCAAAATTTTAATGTAGAACAGAATTCCCATTAAAAAATCACATTAATCAAAAAGTTGTAACCCAGTCATGTAACAGCTATAATATGCCGCTCAGAGTGACGTGAATCAGTAATAAAGTCGGGAATTGAACCCAGAGGCGCTGTGTGTGTACGTTTTGATAAATATTTTTGTCGTAGTTACCTATTGTCGACCTTACTGACTCAATGCAGCTTAGTTACTGTATAACTTGCTGCATTGCGCCAAAACATTATACAGCGAATAAATGTTGAATTATTACCAAAGAATCAAAGTGTCGTTAACCCCTTATCAACTTACTCTTTAGAGAAAGATCTCTGCAAAAGATCTAAATCCCACGATGACAGATTCCCATACCCATCTGACATCTGGCTGAAACTCGAACATAAAGATGAAAATAAAATTATATTACATCAAAAGTCTGGCGAAGGAAAAACAAACCAATCGATACAAATCCGAGTCGCAAAATCATTATTTATGTTATTTTACGATCGAAATGAAGTAATAGAATCGATAAAACGCTAATTCAAATTCGAATTATCACGCACAGAGTGACAGTTTTCGCGCTGAAACGTCAAACGTCATCCGCCATTTTGTCGGAGCTTATTGGCGCGCTTTCGGGGTTGTTGGCGGGGCGAGTGGACGGATATACCGCCGTCCCGCTCCAACCCCGTTACATAATACGGAAATGGGTGAGCAGTGTTGTATTTTGTGCCGAGTTCCGCATGCGGCCACTGAGTCGGGGTAGTTATTGATTTTTCAAGGAGTTTGCGGCAGTCGCCCACCACGCCGGTCTCCTTTGAAAAACACGTCCGAAACGCGCTCGTGTTTAAAAAAATACTCATTCTTTATTTGATAAATTCCAAATTCAAATTCAAAATCGCTACGACCATCGGTAATTACGTTCGGTTAACTCTCTCGAGTGCTGTTCTTTGGCTGGGATCCTAATATCGTAAGTGTTTTTTCTATCTGTCACTTTACCTTTCTAGGCACCATTTAATGAGTTTTGTGTGACATTGAAGGCTTTTATATCAGTGTTCCTTTGTATGTGTGCTATAAATAGTCAGGTTTCATTGATTTTTGTCAATTTCACCATTTTAATTGAATTAATTACTGCGATCAGCTGTTACATACGCCCGGTGTTACTACGTCAATATTTAAGTAAAACCCAATTCATTTGCTTAAAAACTGAATAATTATACAACGTAGATATTGTAGGTAATGATAAAAACTTACCAGTTTATCCAAAACGAACTTCTGCCGAAATAATCTAGTTCTTGCGACATTGTGATGAACGTTCATTTTACCTAATCACTTTTTTATCACGTTTACAAAAAGGCATCTAGTGCACGTTCAAATCACTCAGACGTCGGCTTGCCACTGATTTGTTCGCAATGATGCGTATCCAACGCATACTATGTATGGGAGCAGAATATCCAGGCTGAATCGATAGAGTAATGTACCTATATAGCGACAAATCTCCGAGATGGGGGTGACGTCACAGATCGTTAACATCATGGTGCCTTGGGGTGACGTCATAGTCCTTGTTAATCCCTCGGGATGCTGTCATCGCCGCCCCCATTCCGAGCACGCAATTAAGTCTCCCTAATGGCATTCCTAGATAAATGTCATGCACTGTCTTTTATTTCATTGTTCTGTCATCAAAGGATGATGATTGACCCTGATGAGTTTCGCAGCAAATAATCCAATTATCCTTGACCGATGCAATTTTTTTCCGGCATATTAAGAATCAAATTACTTATTATTTATTACTATCATACATATTGTCGCACATTTCGCCAGTTAAAATTAAGGCCCAATAATAGACGGCGAGCCTATTGCCGTTAATCCAGACTCCGGGCTGCTACTAGGAAGTTACAGATAGAAAAACCCAATAACTTGCCCAACCTACTGATCGAGCACAGGACCTCGTGTTCTGCAGTAGCGCTTGCGACCACTAGACACGAGAGGCAGTTAGAGAGAAAACCTTATATCATCATAGGTGTATTTATTAGGTAGCCAAATTAAATCACGCCCCAAAATTTATCACAATGTGAGCAGATTTTATCTCCACTGTTCTCGGTTCTGAGCTGGTCTCCACCCCGAATGTCTCAACGACGATTTGAAAGTACTTTGTAGAAAGTCTAATCAAATAAAGATATTTTGAATGTAATATTACTGAATTTGAATTGAATGATGATAATATTGATATGAATTGAATTATGCCCGTGTCACTCTAGGTTAAAGATATATATGAAAGAGGAATAATGATTTAGATGTGATCTTCTGTTAACTGGAGGAACAGTCCCCAGTCAAGCAGCCTCTTTTCAAGCAGACTTTACGTTACACAACTTGACTGCAATGTACATTTTTATTGGAAGAGCAATGCCTTCAAGATAGCTATACGTTTTATTGGGTGCATGCCAACGCGCCCTAGGCTACGATGCAGTAACTGTAAGGGGGGTTTTCTATAAGTATATTTAAAATTTGCTTAGCATACTCCATACAGATAAATAAAATAGAAGTATGTAAATTCAAAACGGCGGACTTTCAGCGGACTTTCAATGGCAGATACCTAATGATTTAGTTAACATTAGTGTTCCGCAGGTCACGTTCCGTGAATTCTACACGGATAAAACCACGGGACACGGGTAGCTAAGTAACATATTTTATAATCCATCGTACAATTTCCATCGTCCTTCTTAACTACGCTATGGATCTTGACACGGTTTTTTTACGCAGAAAAATTTCGCATAACAACATTCAATCCCCTTAGGGATTAAATTACGGAAACCCCTTTCTTAGAGTATACAAACACTAGGAACACACTCGAAATTTGTCTAGAACCAGTGGTTTAGGCTGTGCGTATATTAGTTAGTCAGGACTCTGATTACAATGCATCTGAATCATCATCTCCCTGGCCTTATCCCATACATTGTTGGGGTCGGCACTTGATTTAATCCGATGTGGCTGATCACCTGATTTTATACGAAGCAACTGCCACCAGACCTTCGCTACCCCTCTAACGAAGAAAATCGGTAATCTGGGTTGATCCAGTTGTCACTCTCTTAGGCCTCTGACTGACCTGTAACGATTGCAAGATGTTAAATTGGCAACCGGGACTAACGGCTTAACGTGCTCTCCGTGAAACGGAGGGAATTCGGGTGGTCATCCATCCAACTACTGGCTTGGTTGCTTAACTTCGCTGATTGAATAATATGCGAAATAGCAACTGTGCCATGAGCTCCTCCTAGAATAATGTACACTTATGATTCATCATCATCATAGGCCACTTCATCTTGTCAGAAGATTTTGCAGTGCTGTGTCCTATTTCGTACATCTTCTCCTGTGGCTTAGCAGTCCGCAGGCAGCACGGCATCTCTTGCCACATCTGTCGCAAGTGAACCGAGGACCTGAGAGTGAAGCAGCACTGGTTGATCGAAGCTTTTTCTGCTTAATGCTGTCGAGCCAGGCTTCGTCATGCTTTGACTTCCCAGATGATACCTCACGGCGCCACTTATTATTACTAGTGGCCTAATCCATCATCTTATCTCATGATAATTGCGGTCGGCACAATACGTTTATCTCTTCCATTTTTCCTCCCTTCATTTTAGCTACGTCATCTTTCACACCCTTGTCCCTATCTACATTCGTAAACAAAATTATTTGTGCAACATTACATTATTATAAGTAGCCATTATTACCATAATATTGAATGGATTTTTCCGATTTCATAACTAGCCTTCTGAGAAGAACCAGCAAGACACTAGAGAATAATAGAGCCGCCGTGGCTTAGTGGTTTGAATAGTCGCCTAATACGTAAGCAACGCAAGTTCCAAACTCACCTTTGATGATGCCTGGCTGAGTTTCTTGCCGGTTCTTCTCAGAGGGCTAGTTTCCAAATTGGTGGAATTTTTCTTAGTTGGTAAGAGTCTTACCAGGGCCCAAACTGAATAAATCATTTTCATTTTCCAAACAAATCCTATGCAATTATATTGGATTGCAAGCCTGTATGTGATATGACTGACTGATTATACGAGTATCAATGCACAACCTAAATTGTTGGTCATAGAGACACTAAATTTGTGCGGATGTGTTCTTTAAAAATTGAAAATGTTTTCCGAAATTCCACCCCCAAGAGGGTTAAATGGGAGTTGAAAGATGTATCAAGAAAAGTATGATACAGACAGGCGTGTCAACTCGTTTCAGAAAAAAATATCTTTATTTGATTAGACTTCTTACAAAGTTCTTTCAAATCGTCGGAAAGACATAAAAAAAGCAGATGTGTTGTAATAAAAACACTCATTTTTCACCGAAGATGATTAAGTGTCAACGTGACAGATGGTGGCGTGATGACTCTGTACAGAATAATAATTTTACCACCGGGTAAAGAAGGTTGTCTTTGCTGAGAAGAATCCGGCAAGAAACTCAGCAATTACTCTTTTAAAGGGTTCGAATTGTAAACAACTTGTAACGTTAGCATAAAAATGCTGTTATTCTTTATCTTTATTCCAAACACAAGTACAGACTACTAAAAAAGACGTATTCAAAGACGTATCAAACTTTATACGCGTAAAAGCATTATACAATTTGAAATTTTATTTCCTCTGCAGACTGCTCAGACGACTGATGTTTTGGAGATAACAAAATATAGATGGATTGGATAGTGGCTTGGATCCTAGCCAAGTTTTAACAGGATATTTGCATACTTTTAGGAACATAGCGTAGGTTTTTAAACTATTGAAGTACCGATATATGCAGTGATTTCACACCACGTGCTTTACGGTGAAGGAAAACATCGTGAGGATATCTGCGTATGTCTGACAATGTACGGTGGCAATGGACTCACGATCTGTCATGTTGGCATTTATCTTCGGTGAATACATAGTGGATGTTGTTATTATACACCTCTATGATCACGCCTGTATCGAAGGGCCTACCCCTTCGAGGAATACAGGCGTGAGCATATGTATGTATGTAAGTACCGTTTGATGATCTCTTTGCTGGGCTTATAACCAGTTCTTGAGAAAATTGAATGATTGAGATCTATAGTCACAGAAATTTCACGCAATGCTATTAAATAACCGTGTTCGAAAGACATGTAACATTTTGTCGCTTCAGGACGCTTATTCGCGTCTGTGACACCTTATTAAAGTTCTTTGGACGCAAATGCGCGTATATGGCTCAGAATAATTTGAAGCCTGGTTGGTTTATTTCTCGTAAACTTAGGTTCACCATGTAATTACTGTACTCCCTGTATATACTAACTGTGCCCAGCGGTTTCATCCGCGTATACTTATTTTTTTAGAAGCCTGCATTAACATCAGATAAGCCAGAGGAAGTCCCTTTAAAATCCGATAGACAGGGATATTTTTTTGAAAATTATTCTTTTTGTGTATTTACCGTATATACTTTCATGGCATTACAAACAGACACTTCAATTTAATTTATCTGTATAGATATCTGTGTAACAATATACAATTTCCAAATGTGGATCGTCCCTGCCCTAATCGGTCTTCGGTCAAAAGTTCATTCACTGCTCATTATGGTCTTAATGACTGCAAAATAACAGAATGTCTGTATATTTTTATTACTTACTTATCATGAAATAAGCGATTACCAGGTGCTTATATACTTACCAACTTCTAATAACTTCAGCCGAAACTCTTTAACTTTACTGCGAAGTTTATCATCTTTAATAACTTGAGACAACTTGAAAGTTTCCAAAACACAGTTTTCCTCATATCTCTTATGATCTGCTACTTGAAGTACTTCCCGTAACTTAACTCCTTAAGTAGATATATGAGAAGATAAGCAATTTATATATTAGCTATACTTCCAACTCTAGAGTGACTTAGTGCCTGGTTAAGGGCAATAGACTCGCCAACTATTACATGCCCTACCATGACCTCATATTGCCATGATAGTTTAACTGTTATTATGAGACAGATGTTTATTTATTTTTATTTATACATGTATTAATTAGAACGGCTAAAAGCCAATTACACTAATTAAGAGTAATATTAATATATATGTACAGTGGAACTATGATGGCAATAAGAGCCCATGATAGGGCACATGGTCCCGTCACGAGTTCTGAGCGCGCAACGTAATAGAGGTCTTAATTCTTATAATCTATACAGATAAATAAAATTGAAGTGTCTGTTTGTAATCCCAAAATAACAGTTTTTCACTAAATGCATATGATAGTATACACGCTACCAAATTTTACATTTTTTCTCCGTGTCCGTCTGTCTGTCTGTCTGTTTGTTCCGGCTAATCTCCGAAACGGCTGGACCGATTTTAACGGGACTTTCACTAGCAGGTAGCTAATTTTACAAGGAGTAACTTAGGCTACTTTTATTTTAAAAAAACATTAGGGTTCCGCGAGTCACCCATGAAATTAAGTCTACGCGGGTGAAACCGCGGGGCACAGCTAGTTAATACATATAAACAGAGTGCTACTAAGCACACAATTTTAGTAGATTACTAAAACGGTGGCAACCTCGTGATAGGGGATATCTTCCATATAACCCTTACCACACAAGAGGTAGGGTATATAAGGGTGGAAAATTAACGGCCATTGTTTGACCATTCCAGCAGCGGATGCCCCAGCAGCCTGTCCCTTGTGGGGCATAGATCCAGCCCGCGACCGACGGCCCCAGAGGCAATCCCCAGATGATCGGCTCATTCTGGAACCTGTGCCGCGCGTGCCCTTCCATGCCCGTTGATAAGGTAAGTCATACGTCTGAATAGCGATGCGTGATGTCGAGAAGTTAGTCGCGATTGTTCCGAGTGTTCAAACGTCTCAATGCATCGCGTTTTCAATCGCAGTCGATAGTAGCGAGCCCGACTCGCGTGTAGGCACTCATCGAACACGGCGCGATGCATCGCATCGGCCACGGATCGGAGGGCCTAGTGCAAGTTTTTCACTGCCGTAAACGCACATTTGTATAGGATCGGAACAGCGCCTCTGGCGGCCTAAAGATGACACTGTTGTGAGCCCATACAAATCTGTGTTTATGTCGACGCGATGAATTGTGACGGCGATTTTAAGAAAACACGCACTAAGCACTCAGTTCCATTCGGCGAGTATAGGCGCCCTTCGAACCTATCGTTTGCATTGCTATCGAAACACCTCTCGATTGTTGTCTCGATGGAAAATTTTACCGACTGCGATTGTTTCGATTGTAGAAACTTCTCACAATCGCACATCGCTACGTCAATAGGATGGTTCATAATATATAATCATCAACCCCCTGCCCTTAACCTGTGTTATTTGTGATTGGCACAATGTGGTTTTTCTTCCATTTTTCTCTGAAAGCTATTACATATATAAGCCGATTAGCGAAGTTAAACAACCCTAACCCAATCCAGTAAAATTTATAATTCAAAATATCTTTATTTTTTTGGGAACTTCTTACAAACTGCTTTCAAATCGTCAGAAGCACACATAGATTATACAGGATTATAAATGTTACCACCAGGTTTGGAAGGTTGCTTTTGTTGAGAACAACCAAAAGTAGTTGGAAGAATGACCGCCCGAGTTCCCTCCGTGCCTCGGAGAGCACGTTAAGTCGGCGGTCGCGGTTGCCAATTTAACATCTTTGGCAATCGTTACAAGTCAGTCGGAAGCCTAAAAGACAACTGGTTTATTACCACCGATTAATGTTTCTCCTCGTAAAAGGGGTTACGAAGGTCAGATGGCAGTCGCTTCGTATAAAAATCAGGTGATCAGCCACATCGGGTTGAATCAAGTGTTGACCAACAATGTATGATATAAGGCCAGGGAGATGATCTCTCATAATCATCATCTCGTCTTCATTCAAAAGTGGGTGTTGGGTGTTGAATACAGTTGGGTGTGTAGGCAGTGCCTACCGCTTCAGAATCCTTTCAGGGTAAGCAGTGCTAAATAACTTATTTAATTTCTTAATGAATTTTCAAATTGGTAAGATCCCTTACATGAAGTAGGAGGTCGAATGTGGTTTAGGCAATTTAAGGCTTCTAGGGTTTCCTAATAACGGCTAACGACTCTAGATTAGGTACTTGTATTACCTAGGCTCAGAATTAGCTAAGCGGACATGGCTTAGTGGCTTTTTGCGTTTGTGGTTTGCAAGGTAATTCGGTAACATTGTCACTTTTGTTTGAACTATAAACCTGTGCCTATAAATATATAGCACCTGTGACGATAATTTTATAACATTACCGCGGGTGAAACCGCGGGGCACAGCTAGTAATGCTTCATTTCACCGAACCCTAATATTTTTCAAAAATCACTCTAACTAAGCTAGCCTAAGCTCTAGCCTAACTTACTCCTTAAAACATCAGCTACCTACCAGTAAAATTCCCGTGAAAATCCGTCCAGCCGTTTCAAAGTTTAGCCGGAATAAACAGACAAACAGAAAGACAGGCTGAGGAAAAAATGAAGTTTTAATATGAGTAGCCTATATACTTTTATACACATTTAGTGAAAAGCTATTAATTTGGTATCACAAACAGACACTTCACTTTTATTTATCTCTACGGATGTATAGAAGATTAGGGAATATACATAATATTTAATATTTTTGCCTGGTGTCACCAAAAAGGTTAGAAATGTCAAAACTTAAAAAAAATATAATCAATAAATCCCTACTAATATTATAAATGCGAAAGTAACTCTGTCTTTCTGTTACGCTTTCCCGCTTAAACCTCTCAACCGATTTTGATGAAATTTAGCGCAATCATTAGACCCTGAGAAAGGACATAGGCTACCTTTTATTTATTAAAAATATTAGGTTTCCGCGACCATAAGAATGAAACAAAATTTACGCGGGTGAAACCGCAAGGCACAGCTAGTCTTTCTATAAATCTGTTTTCTGACGTGGTAAAAAACCTCAGTGGAAACCTACCTAATAACGCAAAATGTAGAATTCATTATTGATTAAAACATCGTTCAAGCTAACGTGAACAAATTCACATAAATCAAATTCCTTAGAAAAACATTTTATGGGTTCGTGGAAAATATCTCATATTTTCCCACATTCCCGCGTCAGCACAATCGCCTAATGACGTTAGCCAATGAGCGCTCGCCTTGGAGAGCGGTGATTGGTCGGCGGCATTATGGCGCCGCGGCGCCGCCCCCTCATTGGTCGATTATAGAGGGCAATGAACTTTGATCTCACCTTGACCTTTTGAACTCCGAAGGTCTTATAATAATCCATTTCTTCACCTTTAAGACCATTTGATCTCTCAATTAATAAATCGTTGATCTGGATTCAAAGCATTCACATCTATGTATACAGATAAAAATGAAGTGTCTGTTTGTCAAAAAAGTTTTTCAAAATAACAGCTTTTCACTTAATACATATGAAAGAATATAAGGAACTGATAAAAAAAATTTTTTACAATTTTTCTTTCTGTCTCTTTTTGTCTGTCTGTTTGTTCTAACTTATTGTAACGGCTGATAGCTAATGTTACAAGAAGTAGGTAACTTAGACCAAATACTTTTTAAAAAACATTGGGGTGCCACCCACCCATGAATTAAGTCTACGCGGGTGATACCGTGGAGTACAGCTAGTCTAAGGACACGTTGTGTATGTCTGAATGAATGGATAGAAAATGATTTCCTTTGATTGATTTTAAAATATATCCTATTGTTATGCTAATCTCATACACACAGGCAGAAATCCTCAATTTCTGAGGCCACTAATAAAATTTCAGTGAAAGCCCCTTTGTAATTCTAATGAAAATTCCTTAAATTAAAGGGACTGTGAATCGGCGCCTGGCAAATACATACGAGCAGAGAACGTAATCATACTTACTATTATATCTTTCAACCCTTCAACAAATTTAAAGAAACAATTAAATCAGTTTTGCTTGAAAAAGGATATTATACTGTAAGTGATTATATTTGTGATAAGGGAGCCTGGGATGTACCTTTACCTGATAATTTTTGTAAATAATCCCATTGGCACTGTATTTTTGCTACAATTAATTAATCTTAATTTTGTTTTGACTGGCTGGAATTTGCCATGCTCACATATATTTGTACTACATTTTTAGTTTTATATTTTTGACAATTGAGCATTAGAACTGTGTCCATGGGCTTATAGTTGCTTGAACGATTTATTATGTATTTTTAAAACTGTATAATATTCTTTAAAAGAGTAATTACTGAGTTTCTTGCCAGGTTCTTCTCAGTAAAATCAACCTTCCGAACCTGGCGGTAGCATGTATAATCCTGTGTTATTGTGTCATTCTGACGATTTGAAAGTACTTTGTATAAAGTCTAATCGAATAAAGATATATTTGATTTGATTAGAACGTTTCAAATCTTAATAATTATAATTTCCACTCGTTGCAATCTTACTAATATCCTCACCATGTTTTCCTTAACTGTAGGTGTGAAATCACTTAACTTCTCAAGGCCATACATACATATATATGCTCACGGCTGTATTCTCCGAAGGGGTAGGGTAAGCAGAGGTGTTGTAATTTTCAACACCCACATTTCACCGAATATGATTAAGTGCCAGCGTGACAGAGGGTGAGTCCATCGCCGTCTCAGGCACTATACATACGTGTTTGAATTATTTCTCAGACATATTCAGGTTTCCTCACGATGTTTTCCTTCACCGTAAAGCACGTGGTGTGAATTCACTGTACATAAGTTTTTAGAAAAACTCATTGGTACAGGCCCGCTCTGATTCGAACGTCGCTTGCGTGGCAGGTGACTGCTCTAACCCCGAGGCCACCAAGGCTCCTCAAGGCCACTTACAGAAAATTCTAAATTAACTGAAAAACTAGCTGTGTCCCGCGGTTTTACCCGCGTACACTTAATTTCAAGGTTGGCTGAACCTTAATGTTCTTTTTTTTCAAATATAAAGCCTAGGTTACTAGGTGTAGCATAAGCTATCTCTCACTGAAAGTCCACCACAGGGCCATCGTTGAAATTATGTCTACCCGGATAAAACCGGGGACATATTATAGTGTAACTGAGTATATTGATGACTAGCTGAGATTTAGTTTCATCCTTATTGTCGCGGAACCCTAATATTTTTAAGAAATAAAAGTAGCCTAAGTTACTCCTTGAAACATCAGCTACCTGCCAGTGAAAGTCCCGTTAAAATCCGTCCAGCCGGTTCAGAGATTACCCGGAACAAACAGACAGACTGAGGAAAAATTTAAAACTTTGTTGTCAGTAGCGTGCATACTTTCATATGCATTTAGTGAAAAGCTGTTATTTTGGAATTACAAACAGACACTTCAATTTTATTTATCTGTATAGATAGATATAGATATAGATAGATATAGATAGCCAAGCATGGCAATAAGGTGCTCACTTTTCTATAAAATTATACCAATACAACCGTATGTATAAAAAGGGACACATGTAAAAAAACCGGGGAGTTCGTTTCGCCTTTTCTTCTCCTGACAGGCTTACATTTGGAAACGGTAGTAAATTGACCGAAGTTAGCGTAAGAGAAATGACGTTCAATGAGTGTTCCAAGTATCCCTTATGTTGAATTTTTTTTTATTTGATTTGATTAGGCACTGCTAGTAAGTAAATAGATTAATTCAAACAAAAAAAAACATAACTATTTAAAATATCTTGTATTTTGCTGACGTCAGAGCGAAGCCCAATGAAATGAGACGCAGTGTTGCCCGTAAAAAGTTTTATTGTGTCGTCCCGTAAGCAAAAAACCTTGCGTTCGATGAATTTAAAATTAGAAAAAGTACGTCCGTTAAGATGGCGTAATGTTAACAAGAATTTAAGTTTTGTCGTCTATTTAAAAGAGTCCAATATCAATCGTCTCGTTTTGGACAAAAAACCATCTTGTACCTACAGAATAAAAATTGGTCTAAGACTTAATAATATAATAATAATTATAAATAATTAAACTTTATTTTTAATTGTGGTCTTGAAAACGTTGATGAAGGTATCAAATCTATATCAATCATTATTTTGTGGTGGTGTGGTTCACACATTTCTCTTCGCGCTTGCGCTAATAGAAGCGAGCATCGTCATGAATCAGGCTTGTGTCATATGTCATTCCCATACATTTTGTATCATGTCTAAGCCTAAGGCAGGCTTATTCATACATTCATACATATGCTCACGCCTGTATTCCCCGAGGGGGTAGGCAGAAGTGTTATAATAACAACACCCACTATTCACCGAATATGATTAAATACCAAAGTGACATGGTGAGTCTATCGCCGTCTCAGGCACTATACATACGTCTTTGAATTATTTCTCAGACAATATGAAGGTTTCCTCACGATGTTTTCCTTCACCGTAAAGGACGTGGTGTGAATTACTGTACATAAGTTTTTAGAAAAACTCATTGGTACAGACTCCGGTGGGATTCGAACACATGCGTATAATTGTATAGTTTTATTATAAAACTAGCTATGCCCTGAGGTTTAACCCGCGTAGATTTAATTTCATGCTTCATGTCGCGGACCCCTAATATTTTTAATAAATAAGCCTAAGTTACTCCTTGAAACATCAGCTACTTGCCAATGAAAGTCCCGTTAAAATCGGTTCAGCTGTTTCAGAGATTACCCGGAACAAACAGACAGACAGATAGACAGAGAAAAATCTTAAAACTTGGTTTTTCAGTGTCAGTAGCGTGTACACTTTCATATGGATTTAGTGAAAAGCTGTTATTTTGGAATTACAAAATGACACTTCAATTTTATTTATCTGTATGTATGTATGTATAGATGGAATAAAAAGTCTAATCATACCCAACCCAAATCATTACTAACGTTAGTGAAGACAGCTAGTTTAATATTATATTGTATTGTGATAATAATAACGTGCTATTTCGTTTAACAATGCCCTAAAATATACGAGGCACCCGGCACACCCTCCATTACCATAAGACGACCATAGGCAACTTTTCCTATTATTCGTTGAGTTATGAGATCGGGTTTTTGTCGTTTTCGCAAGGATTTACTTTTTATACGCAATTCCTTATAGTTATAGGATTACATATACAATTTTTTCGAGATTAAAACACGCTCAATAAATCCTTGCGATATTTGTGACTTATAGAAAAAAATACTTTACATACATAGATATACTCACGCCTGTATTCCCCGAAGGGGTAGGCAGAGGTGTTGTAATAACAACACCCACTTTTCACCGACGATGATTAAGTGCCAACGTGGCAGATGGTGAATCTATCGAAAAATAGATAAAGTTATGGTTCTATTTGTTTTTGAAAATTAGAGTTTTAGATGTTTTTAGTTGAGTGCCTAATAATTGCCTGAATCCTGTGTTATACGGGTTACTTAAACACTTAAAAATCATAGTTACGCCTCGCTACACTCACACAATTTTAAAAATTTGCGCATGAGGTCACAGATTTTTTGGTTTAAATTTAGGGCGAGAGCGTCGTAATTACTGAGGAGCTTTACTTCTATCGTGCAGCCGCGTTATTCACTAAGGTTTCTCAGCGTCGCACTCGACGTCGAGTGTCGATTTCAAAGATAAGAAATTGAACCTTATCCTCTATGTGTTATGTATCAATTTCCTATGATTGAAAACAACGCTTTTCGCCAATTTGGACGCTGAGAAACCTTAGTGAATAACGCGGCAGCACTGACGACCTCACTAACCGTAACTCAACAACGTAACAGGGATGTATTACGAGTTTGCCACCGTTTTTCTTATCTACATTCGCTAGCTTTTTTTTTTTTTGGATATGGTCTCGCAGTTGGTAGGGGGAGTTACCTCCACTGCTTAACCGGACTATAGGGCGAGACCCAAGAGCCTCCAGCCGAGCTTAAACTTAAATACTAAGCAACACAGCTAAGGGCGTCCCGGTGCGGGGCTCAGACCTCGGCTTAGGGCGTTGCTGGGAGATGAGCTAGGGAGCTGGATCTGAGTGGTATAACACTCGCTAGCGTCTCCGCCGAATATTTGTATGACACATTGTACAGCGCCTCAAAGCGGTGACGTGAAGAACTAAAATATGTCGTACAAATATTGTCGCAAACGCTAGCGAGTATAGATTAGTATTAGATAGGGGTACAGTACTCAACCCTTATTTGGCTAAGATCCTCTGTAAGGGCGAGATGCAGTCCCCAGTCGAGCAGTTCTAAATGTTTGAACATCTCGTTATGCACTACCTCTTTTAGCAGCAATACGCTCAGCTACTACACAGCTGAAAGTGCTTTAAGAGCTGTTAAATAAATAATAACCTCAAAATGTCAGCAGTGGGAATAAGCGACCTTTAGCCTCTAGGCCGCACTCAAATATTTAACAACAGACGGAATGGGGACATTGTGTGTCGTTGTGTATATCATAACCGTCACCTTGGGGCATAATGGAAGGACCATAAAGGTGGACTTCACGGGAACAGACCCTTATAATACCCAAGTGTTGGTATGTACACTATACGATACCCACAGTAACCATGGCCTATTAAACCATGTTTTATAAAATGGAGGTAAAATGTTTAAGAAGTCTATATGAGTAATGAGTATAACTTTACAAAGGTAGAATGGAATCGCAGTGCCGATAGTAAAGGTACAAGTACTTATTATTTTGCGATTTTCAGGGCGTTGGAAAATTCCCAAGGGATATACCACAGAATCAATAAAAAATATTTAGGTCTTTGAACTAAAAAAATAACAGTCGAATTGATAACCTCCTGCTTTTTTTGAAGTCGGTTAATAAATATGGTCCTCTTTAATTCGGCCATAGACAAATTACTTTTTTATTTTATCTTAAAATATATTAAATTGAGTGCATTAATGTAATAGATCACGTTCATACCATATCCTCTAATATAACTTTGGCTATTTATGACCCTCTTAAATGAAATTATAGCGATCATAATCATATTTAATGGGCCCATAAATACCATAATTACCATCTATCGATTATCCCACATTATCTATATTTATACAGATAAATAAAACTGAAGTGTCCGTTTGTAATTCCAATTTAACAGCTGTTCATAAAAGCATAAAGAAACGATCGTAATTTTTTATCTTACATTTTGTTGTTTTTGACCGTCACTAATACATAGATAGTTGAAGTTACAAAAAGTATGTTGGCTATTTAAAAAAAAATGTATATTAAAAAAAAATTGTCTTTTGCGATATAACCCACAAATTAAGTCTACGCAGGTAAAACCGTGTGGCACAGGTAGTATTGAATAAACCCGCACCTATCTCCACCCGTGGCCATCGTACAATTCAAATATAGAATGTAGGGGCAGTGTTGCCACCACGCGAGCGGTCAGTGCGTGCGCTCGACTGTGGTATTGATCCCACCACTCGACCACCACTCCCACCGGCCGACGTCTTTCTTCTAGTCGTTCATCGCCCCGCGCCACGACACCACTAACCAAAACGCCAAAACAAACATTAAAGAAAATAAAAAAAAGAACTGTCAAAATCAAAACACGCGCGAATTGTTTTTGACATTTAACTAACGCGCGGGTTATTATACTCCCTTCAGCCAAATCCTTAAGTGCCTTATCTTTTCACTGGGTGTGTCGTGAGTTTTTAACTGGCGTTCGTAACACGATAGTTTACAATTGGTGTCTGTAAAGTGACTCACTCGACCTGGATCTGTATGTCGGATATTATCCCAATTTACGGCATTACATTCTTAATTGGTTGACGTGAGCTATACACCGGAGGCCGGCGCGAACGAGCCGTTTCGAATTTCGAACGAAACTTTTGGAAAAAAGTAAAGTTATTGTAACCGGCCAGCATCTGCGGTGTCTACTAAATTGTATGCTTTCACCGCGGCGTTCTATTCCCATTGCAGCAGAGCTGCAAAAAGGAAATTATTATCAGCCGGCTATCAGATGCAAATTATCTAGCCCCTCTGTCGGAGCGAGACCGCGGTTGTACGTCTCGTGTGCTGGCATACTAACCCGATCGAGCGTAATAGCTTATTTTACTTATAACCGGCTCCTATCAGCTGTTGCGAGTCAGATAGTGATTGTTTTTATAGATAGCCTCGAGAAACGCAAGGAAATTAGCTTAGCGTCAACGAGCAATCGCTCAAGTGACTCAGACAAGCCGGCGGCGCATGCGCGGTGCGGACGTTACCAATTACACTTTTTGCCCAGCAATTTTCTAAATTCAAAACAGACCGCGGTCCTGTCTAGAAAACGAAACGATTCGATCCAAAACAATTTAAATATCGAGTTTATTTTTATCGATGGTGTGATATTTATTGCAAAGTGAATCTCAATCGATATCTCGTGTTACATTCTAGGTGAAGTGCCTTGCAGTTTTTAGTGTTGTGAGATGGTGTGATAGTTTTTATCGATTGTTATAATGGAAAGAAGTGTTTTGGCGGAACCGAGGCATGTCCACTGGGCGTCTGAAGTGAGTATTTTTTTATCGAAAAAGTTAACTGAATCGATTCAGCTTGCCAGGTTCGTCTCAATAAAAGCAACCTTACGAACTTGGTAGCATGAAGACCTAATCATGTCATTCGGACGGTTTTAAAGTCTAATGAAATTAAAATATTGAGTTTGATATAAATATAGATAGTAAGGTGAATAACATTTTCAGCGCTACTCAAAGTTATTTTTTTTATGTACCAAATACCAAAATGTTTTCATGACAGATAGAAAGGTATTAAGCATTAAGCGTTGCACTATGATGCACGTTTCTCTTTTTTTACTTTTCTATTGGCTATGGTCATTCTAAGGAAATGTTCGATTGCTTCTTTCATAATTATAGGGAAATTTTCATTTATCTAATCGTCAATTGAATACATAATGTAGATGTAATTTGCTGAGCTGGGGGCCTACTCGCTTTCTCCGAAAAACGAAGCTTCGGCTGAAAGTTCGCAAAGTTCCTACGGTTATTATTCGTTCTAAAATAACGTCCGAACGTGGACGGCTAGAAAATTATTTGATGTTTATATTTTCTAAACCAACTTTAATTAAATTATTAGACGAAGAAAAATTTGAGTTTGATAAAAACAAAGCGATAATGAAACTACGTTTAATTTTCGTTCGTTAAAGAAGTTTCGTTTTCGGAGAAAGAGAGTAGACCCCCTGGCTTGGTGCAATAAAATTGTTGTAAGATTTCAGACTTTCAACGCTATCTTATGAAATTATTTCGTGATTCGTAGAGTTAAATACTTTTATCTTATCTTTTTAATAACTTTATTGTTTTATGTCCGAGTTCTCCGAAATCTCTGCCAACTGGCTCAATGTTGCAAACACTAAGTACCTACTGCGAAACACGAGACTTTGGGATCGGTTCCCGGGTCAGGCAAAATTATATTGGAGTTTTACATCTGTTATTTCCCAGTAGCAAGCCAGTCTGGATTAGTGCCCGGTTAGTAGCAGTAGGCTCGCCTTTACATTTGGTTAAGCATACTTAACTGGCGAAATGAGATTGGGTTTAAAGAATTTTTATCGTCTTAATAAATTACAGATAATTTCACATACAAGACACGTTATTCAGATTGAACTTATACATAGATTGTTCGAACATACTCCTCTGCATATTCCTTCGGGATATACAGGCGTGAGCATATATATTTCCCTAAATCCTCATTTATTTTTATGTCTTGTCGTGGTCAATAAATGATAATACCCCTCGGAATCGAAGCTAAGACCTTACGCATCGAACTACACGGACATACAACTAAATTAAGTGATAACCTATCGATCGCCCCACCCCTTAACCTCCACGATGTTACCAGGTTACCAGGAAACACCCCATTAGCACCCCCTGTCACCCCTATTTGACTATCGTGTTACTAAATCATTCCGTCGAAGGAAGTGTATCAATTTCAGGGTATGGTTTGGATGAATGAAAATGTTCTATCATCATGTGGTTCTTGAGTTCAAACCCCGGGTCGGGCAAAGTGGGTTTTCAATCTGAATTTTCCCAGTGGCAGCCCGGAATCTGGATTGTTGAAGTTAATGGCAATAATAGGCTCGCCCTCAACTATCTTTTGATATACTTTGAGAATCCATCACCAACCGCCACGGGTGCAGCTTAAGGGTTATGTCAGACTCGCACCAACTAAACTCCACGGTGTTCCTCCTGGGGGCCTTTTTCGTGCGAGTTTTTCACTGCCGCAGTCACAAGTCACCGCGTCTTCGACGTAAACGCAGATTTGTATAGGATCGGAACAGTGCCTCTGTCGGCCTAAAGATAACACTATTGTGAGCCCATACAAATCTGTGTTTACATCGACGACGCTATCACTTGACGGGGGCAGCGGCAGTGAAAAACTTGGTACTCGGTAAAAAAGGTACTCGGGTCGCTCAGTGGAGGGGTGCAAGTGTTATGTCTTCACATGCTTCACCGTGACCCCCCCCCGGCGCCCGCTATTACCTGGGATTCAAAAAAATACTATTGAATTGTAGGTGTACTATAAGCACACCTCTGCTTATAGACGTGAGCATTATGGCATGGAAGAACTGTGGTGAAGAAGCTCTTTTATTTTGACAACTTTTATATTGTGTGATTCAAGAGGTATCTCCCATTTAAATACCGAAACGACCCGACTGGAGACTGTAACTCCGCTTTACAGAAGATTGCAGGCAAATAATACTACCTAGGAGTCATATTATTTTCCTATGGCGGTTAGGGCAGCCAGTGCTTCATGTTTGGTATAGTGATTTAATTTATACACATAAAATACAAAGTCATGACTGACTGATATCAATGCAGCCTAAACCGCTGATCCCTGAGATCATATAAAGATTGTGTTCTTGGTAGCACTACGGAAGGATCCGAAACTACACTCCTTAAATTAAATTGTCTTAAACATTTTTGTTCTCTGGACTAAATACCACGCTACTCATTAAAAGGTAGGCAGTGGCTATGAGTCCGTTTGTGTTTGATATAGCTGCTTACCACCCGTCTTTGTAGTACAAAGAATCATATTGGCCAATGAAGTGAACACAGCAGAACATATAACAGACAATTTCGCAAGCCAGTGAAGGTCGCTGAGTAATGACATCGGCCACGTGACGGTCTAATGCAATTGAATGAAAAATATAAGAACAATCTTATTGTATACCTAATGTTTGAGGCCAAGCTATTTGGAATATTAATGTCAAACAAATTATAATTTTATACTAACTATGCCTCCGCGCTGTGGCCTGCATAGATTCATTTTGATAGCTGTTATTTTTTGCCAAAGAACTAAATATTTAGTCTAGCATAAAAGCCTAATTAATTGTAGCTTTAGTTACTTGCCGGTGGAAATCCCGTCAAAATAGGTCCAACCGTTTTGGAGATAAGCCGGAACAGTCAAACGACCAGAAATAAAACTTATAGTTCTTCACTCTCTTCTCGTGAGCACTATACAACTTTCAGAATTGTTTGGCTGCGAGCTTCTGAAAGGGATAATCTCATTTTTTAAGCGGGTGGTCCTGCTTATCAGACGTCTATGCGCTTGCATCTAGTCCCACCAAGTTTTGGTCTTGAGCACATTGTGCGCATGGTACTGCAATAAAATGCGTTAAATTATGATAAATTTAAGACACATGTTAGAACTGTACTAATGAAGAAAGCTTATTATACAATTTCGGATTACATAAATGATAAAGACACGTGCAATTAAAACTCTGTAAAATAGCTCCTCGCAATGACATGGTATGCAAACATAACTATTTAAATCATTTGATATTGCTTTTACTTTTTTAATTATAATTTTTTACACATGCATGCTGATACAAATTTCACTATTGTAAATAAATTTATGTGTCTTTTGTAATTATCATTGTTTACTATGTAATGAAATGTACATGATACCAGCTAAGTTTCTTGTCGGTTCTTCTCAGAAGACTAGTTTCCGAACCGGTGGTAGACTCTTCGACATTCATAAGTGCCTTACCAGGGCCTAAACTGAATAAATCATTTTATTTTCAATAGCTTGAACCCTAGCGAAGGACGGAAGCTTATAACTTTTTGTTACAGATCAGTTTTGAAAGTAAGATATTGCAGCGAAATATTGTTGCAAAGATAATGAATCAAGAAGCATGCTATCAATCTAATGACGAAAATTTACGTTCAAGGTTTGATCTTGATGATGTCACCTTTGGTCTAGTGGTAGTATAGCTTGACTGTCACGCTAGGTATCGTGGGTTCAGCCTTCGAGTTGAGGCAATTGTACCTAGGTGATGGCCATTTTGTGTTTGCCTTGAATCTGGTGCTGGATATTACAGCAGTGGTTTATATTTTGAATGGGAAATAAATATAAAAGTGGTTTAGCATGTCTTGTTTAAAAATAAACATTGTATATTTAGTTAAGAAACAGATATACAGCTAACCACTAAGTATAACTAAAAACCTTAAAAAAATTATCTAATAACAAAAAAAAACTTTAGTTACTCTTTTCAAAAATATTATACAATTAAAAAAAACAAAATAAATCACTTGAGAAATGTAAGCCCATAGACACAGTTGCAATGCACAAATGTCGATAAAAATTCACATAATGAAAAGTCTAGTAGTTCTACTTATATCTAAATGCGTATCATGAGATGACCAGCCCCCACAAGCAACAAACAATTGTGTAAGGATTATTATTTATAAGGCTTTTGTAGGTGGAACTAGTTACGTCATAGACAACACTGTTTTTGATAGATTTCCGTATGTTCCCATGACTTTCGCTTTCCATTGTTCCCATGAAGAATAACCATTGTTCTGCTCTCACATTAATTAGTTTGTTTGAGAGAAACGCAAATCTAACGCGGGGTTACGTATCCCCTCCCTTTTTGATATCGATTCTCTTTCTACAAACGATTCGAATGACAATAGTATGAGGTACATCACTTAAAGTAAGTCCTTCTCAGAGAGCGTTTTCCTATTTTATGTGATACTAACTGCCCCGCGGTTTTACTCGCGTAGAGTCAATTTCATGGGTGTTCCGCGGAACGATTATGTCTTTTTTTAAATAAAAGCCTAAGTTACTCAACATTACCTATCTGCCAGTGAAAGTCCCGTTAAAATCGGTCCAGCCGTTTCGGAGAGAAGCTGGAACAAACAGACAGACAAAACAGAGATAAAATAAAAAAAATGGTTTTTCTATGTCTTTTTAACCGACTCCAAGAAAAGGAGGAGGTTATCAATTCGACTGTATGTTTTTTTTCGTGTCATTACAAACAGACACTTCAATTTTATTTGCCCGTATATGTATATAGATGTATAGAAAATTCCTCACCATTCAAACCTGTCAAAACCTATATTTGTGGGACCGTTATAGTCACGACGGCAATCCCTTCCTTAAATAGCGATTACCGATATCGATTCCTTCCAGTCGACGAGATCTGATGGGCATACATCGAGAAGTCGATAAGCTGCCTCCTCGGTGCCGAAATTGGAGGCAACCGACCATCTAGATCGCTTAGACGCCAGTCAACTTGAAATATTAAAGTATCGATTGACGAATCGATGTTCACATACTCGTTATTAAATTCGGTGTTTTCTTTTCAAACGAATACGTACCTCTTATAAAAATGCTATAAAACTAGGTTTTGCTTGAATCTTGTTATGCTCGACTTTCAAATCTCTGTTTCTCTCTAAATCTGGATTCAGCTAATCACGAAACGTTTTTGGCCTTCTCAGAAGGCTAGTTTTCGAAGTCGTAGCATGAATGAACCACCGGTCGGATATGAGCCTTTTCGTTAATAACTGTCTTACCAGTGCTGAAGACAACATTATCCTCACGCTTCGCTAGTAGAAACGATACCAAATGTACGCGAATGACATATGTCACGTGATTGATTTCCGTAATTTCCATAATTTTTTTACCGTTTCTATTAACGCAAGCGCGAGAGAATGTCACTTTGTCTGCGTGAAGATAATGTTACTTTGTCTACAGGCCCTAAATTTACGAGAATGACATATGTCACGTGACAGATTTATGTCATTTCCATACGTTTTTTATCGTCAGCGTTAGCGCAAGCGCGAGAGAATGTTATTTTGTCTAGGCCTAGTGATCGTCAAATTTGACATAAACCTGCGTTAAGTATAACTGCTGTTTAAGTGCTATATCGTCGTTGCGCGTTTAAAAGTAGCTGTGTTTTTACACACTTTAGGAGACGTAGAAAATGATCTTCCCGAAATATGGCCCGAGTATTAAAAAAAATATTCTTACTATTGATACATATAACAAAATTACATAGTTTTTTTTAGATTAATGTTGGATAGGTATTATAATTAATAATGACAAAATTAAACATTACTGGAAATTTTGACACAGAGTTCACGAATAGCGACTTTTGCATGCGCAATGTGCATATCTTTGTGCCTATAAAAGGCAGAGCTTACAAAAGGATTTTTAATATCAGCCTTTAGTTTCTTTACATAAAGCCTGCATACGTATTTGCTGTTTGAAAGCCTATTTTTACACACATTTCCCACAGAAGCCTCTTAGCATGGAATTAGGTCAGCCATGCCACATTAGTGTCCACAGCTCTAGAGTGCTCTACGAGCGCAAGTGTCGCTAGAGGCGGCTAATAGCCTTCTTTGCGTCTTTTTTACCGACTTCAAAAAAAAGAAGAGGTTATCAATTCGACTGTATGTTTTTTTTTGAGTTCTGTACCCAAAGGATAAAAACGGGACCCTATTACTAAGCGGTAGCAAGTACTCGTACATACAATCCTGTACCTATAATTACACTCACTCACACTGCCAGATATATATACAGGAAGTCTGCTAAATAAAAGCCGTAGTGGCCTTGAGGTTAGAGCAGTCGCCTGCTACGCAAACGACGCAAGTTCGAATCCCAGCGGGGCCTGTACCAATGAGTTTTTCTAAAAAAGACTTATTTACTGTGATTTCACACCATGTGCTTTAGGGTGAAGGAAAACATCGTGAGGAAACCTGCATATGTCTGAGAAGTAATTCAAGGACCTATGTAAAGTGTTTGAGACGATAATAGACTGTCCATCTGTCACGTAGGCACTTAATCATGTTCGGTGAAAAGTGGCTCTGCCTACCCCTTCGGGGAATACAGGCGTGAGTATGTATGTATGTCTCCTACATATTCGTATTTAAGAAAAACAATAAACACAAATTACCAACAGTGAAAATAATATCTACTACGCAATTCTTTTAGGCTGTGAAGGAAATCTAACCTTTACTTACGTACTTACATAGTATATGTATTATACTTAGGTGTGTGAATCCTGAGGGACGTAAGACAGATAGCTTGAAGGCATTGTAGTGTGTGGCGATTTTAATGTTAACTTGTTAGAAAATAATTCTCTTTCGGTGCGTTTAATTAGTTTGTTTAACTCTTTTAATTTAAAGCATTTATTTCTGGAGCCCACTAGAATAACTGCCACTTCTGCGACATGTCTAGATAATGTGTTCTGCGATTGTGAGGCCCTGGAAAAATCTATTATCAGTGATCTAACGTCAGACCATTGTGGTCAAAAAATCACAATATTAAATAAAACTAATAATGTAGTAAGTAAAACCACTTACAGACCTATTACTAAGAAACTTGTAGCAAATTTCAGGTCTAACTTAGCAAGCAAGATACCTTATCTGCAAGGGCCACAAGAAGATCCTGATGCTCTTTACAATAGCTTGTTTAACGTTATACAAACGGAATTCAATAGTACATTTAAACTAAAAACAGTTCAGAAACATAGTAAAGCTAAATTCAATGAGTGGGCAACTGTAGGTATCCATAAAAGTAGAAGGAAGTTGTATGAACTTTATGGTATGAAACGAAATGATCATAGTCCTGAATTCTTAGCATTCGTAACTAGATACTCTAAATGTTTTAAGAAAGTTTGTATAAAAGCTAAAGCCTTGCATCTTGCCCAGAAAATCAAGAATTCTGATAATAAGATAAAAACTACCTGGAACGTTATTAATGCCGAGACGGGAAAGGCAAAAAGTCGCGATTGTCGTTTAACTTTAAATATAGATAACAAAGTAATCCAAGACGATGGTGAAATAGCTGAAACTTTCAACAAGTTCTTTGCAAATGTTCCTATAGTAACTACTAGTTCCCTAAATTCATCTCCCACAGACGCCGAATTATTACTGAAATTAAATGTTTCTAAGTGCGGCACTAGCTTTAGTTTTTGTTCTATCACGCCTTTTGAAATAATTAAGACATTTAAAAGTTTGAATTCCAAAAAGACTGGTGATTTATGGGATATATCAGTGAAAGTACTTCACGATATTATTGACATAATTGCCCCTTACTTAGCTGACATTTTTAACAGTTGTATTAAGAGCGGTGTATTCCCGGATCTCATGAAATATAGTAAAGTTATTCCATTATTTAAAGGTGGTGATATTAGTGACCCTACTAACTTCAGACCGATCTCTATCTTGCCAGCCCTCAGCAAAATTTTCGAAAAAATTATGCTGAATCAAATAGTCGCTTACTTTAATCTTAATAATATTCTACATGGTGAGCAATATGGCTTCACCAAAGGTCGTTCAACCACTGATGCTGGTGTTGCACTTCTTAGACATATTTATAGAGCGTGGGAAAACGCTCACGACATGATAGGTGTATTCTGCGACCTATCCAAGGCATTCGATTGTGTACAACACGAAACCTTATTAGTTAAATTAAACTATTACGGTGTCAAAGGTAGGGCACTCGACCTAATCAAATCATATCTTTGTCAACGGATTCAAAAAGTCGAAGTAAATGGGGTCAGATCTTCCGGTTCTCCAGTACTAATGGGCGTCCCACAGGGTTCAATCCTAGGACCATTTCTATTCTTAGTATATATTAATGATTTACCAAATTTAGTAAAGAATACGTGTGATATTGTACTGTTCGCTGATGACACATCTCTTTTGTTTGAAGTCGACAGAGCCAAAACGAATTATGAAGATGTAAACAGTGCACTTGATCAGGTATTGAAATGGTTTAATGTAAATAACTTAGTTTTAAATGCCAAAAAAACTAAATGTATTAAATTCACTTTACCAAACGTCAAACCTGTTGATACAAAGGTCATGGTAAATGGTGAAACTTTGGAAATAGTAGATTCTGTAGTATTTCTAGGTGTAACCCTTGATAATAAACTTCAGTGGGGCCCACATATATCCAAGTTATCAGGAAAACTCAGCTCCGCAGCTTATGCAATTAGAAAAATTAGACAGTTCACCGACATAGAAACAGCTCGACTTGTATATTTTTCTTATTTTCATAGCGTTATGTCCTATGCTATTTTAATTTGGGGCAAAGCTGCTGATATAGACTCTATATTTACACTACAGAAAAGGGCTATACGATCTATATATATTTTGGGACCGCGAGAATCGTTAAGGGAAAAATTTAAATCAATTGGAATTTTGACAGTGGCCTCACAGTATATTTTAGCTAACTTATTATTTGTGCATCAAAACATTGGATCGTTTCAAAGGAAATGTGATGTGCATAATGTAAACACAAGACACAAACATAAAATTGTAGTGCCTGCGCATCGCCTACAAAAAGTGCATGGCTCATTTTTAGGACAGAGCACACGCTTCTATAATAAATTACCAACAAAAATTGTAAACTTGCCCTTCAACAAATTTAAAGAAACAATTAAATCAGTTTTGCTTGAAAAAGGATATTATACTGTAAGTGATTATATTTGTGATAAGGGAGCCTGGGATGTACCTGATAATGTTTGTAAATAATCCCATTGGCACTGTACTTTTGCTACAATTAATTAATCTTAATTTTGCTTTGACTGGCTGGAATTTGCCATGCTCACATATATTTGTACTATATTTTTAGTTTTTATTTTTGACAATTGAGCATTAGAACTGTGTCCATGGGCTTATAGTTGCTTGAACAATTTATTTTGTATTTTTAAAACTGTATAATATTCTTTAAAAGAGTAATTACTGAGTTTCTTGCCAGGTTCTTCTCAGTAAAATCAACCTTCCGAACCTGGCGGTAGCATGTATAATCCTGTGTAATTGTGTCATTCTGACGATTTGAAAGTACTTTGTATGAAGTCTAATCGAATAAAGATATATTTGATTTTGATTTTGATTTTGGTTACTTCAACTTGAGAAAATTGCCTCTCTTGCCGCCGCTAGTGATGTGACACCGACTATCGATAAAATGTATTATTATGTATCCCCTACCTAGGCTTATAATATGTATTTATAGTTACATAAATACAATTAAACACACAATTAAACATACAATTAAATCCCTACTAATATTATAAATGCGAAAGTAACTCTGTCTGTCGGTCTGTTACGCTTTCCCGCTTAAACCTCTCAACCGATTTTGATGAAATTTGGCACAGACAATCTTTAGACCTTGAGAAAGGACATAGGCTACCTTTTATTTATTAAAAATATTAGGTTTCCGCGACCATAAGGATGAAACTAAATCTACGCGGGTGAAACCGCGGGGCACAGCTAGTACACTATATAATTGAGTCCGTTTTATTTCCATTCTCCAAAAACTATCCTGACATATTGTGTCAAATCAATGTTCGAATTTTATATAAATAAAAAACATTTTAACAAAAAGAGGTTTACTACCCGGGCTTCTCGGGATAAAACGGTGGCACTCGCACACCAACCCGTTTTCTTGGCACAATCGTCACACTTCTAAATACATGTCCAAAGCTATGGGTAGGTAGGCACAGGTGCCGTCACAAGCTATGAGCGCTCATCGAAAATATTAGGGTTAGCTGCTTATGTATTTATGTAAAGTGTGAAAGTACTTTGTATAAAGTCTAATCGAATAAAGATATATTTGAGTTTGAGTTTTAGTATGACAGACAGACTCATAATATGACTACTCTACATTTAAGGTCTGCGCTCATAGCACTTGCCCAAAATATAAGCTAAAACTAAGACAAATACATTATAATTAACGTGTTTACCACACAAATATCTGCCCTCAAAGGAGTTAGAACCCGCAACCTCTACATTTCAGGAAGTCAATGGCTGATCCGTCAGGTCGTCAAAATGCTAGAATTGTAAACAAATCTTCAAACGAAATCTTAAGATCGTTTCTTAGAAATATTGCCCTTTTACATATTGTGATTTTATGTGCGTTTAAAATAAACTTTTATATGAAAATTTTATATATTTCGTTCTCGCTTTTAATGTATTACATCCGATTTTTTTTAATCAATCAAAATTAGCAACTGCTTAATAGGTAGATTCAAGAGGAAGGTTTTTGTGTATGTGGGGAGGGCGAGTGAGCATGCTCTTCCCCAACAAAGGGAAGATCTTCCAGCCAGGCGTGTGTCATGTCTCGGGAACCCGGCTCCAAACTGTTCTAGTTGGACACTTATATATATAATGCAATGCGCTTGAAAACTCACTCTTATTGCGCGATTTAGGTTCTAAATGTAAATAAATACAATTTCATTCTTCCACGTTGTAAACGCTGGCTGAACCCTACGAGATAGATCAAAATAATTAATAAGTACATTATTGAACACCTTAAGAACTTAAAAAAAGTCCGCGATGGAATTCAGAATTGTCTATCTGTTAAGGATAGCCCACAATAACCAACGGCACGGTCAACGCCGAGGCGGGTCGATAGTAACCAAATAACATAATCGATATTAATTTCATCGATAAAATTGTGTCACATCACTATTACACAACACTCATTTGAAAGTGACAATCGACCTTAATAGCAAACAGTAGAAACTAGGTTTGGTTCCAAATTTAGTGTTAAAGTAAGCACTGAGTGTGCTTATGGCCAATTTCACGGATAATAAGGTTTTCAGACCAGTGGGTCGGTGTACTAGTATGTTTGTATGTACACACGCATTCAATGTGTGCGGTTATATTGTTCTTAGAGTGACAATACCGTTGGGATTTGCATAAATATAAATTAAATTTTGTAACGTGATGCATACTTGTCGATATGCTGGTTCAAACTTCGATCTTCTTAAATTACTTTTGAATTTTGATTCTAAATCAAGACTTCGCTTAACTGGAAAACACTGAGAAAATATTCATGTAATGTGGACATCGGCTAGTTAAAAAATATATCAAAAAAGGAGGAGAATTATAAATTCTAATGTATGTTATTTTTTTGTTAAAATCTCATATTCCGTCATTTCGTAAGCCAATAGAGCGAAATCTCAATATTGTTACTCTACTAATACTATAATACGTCGATATCGCGTAAATGTAACTAGTTATAACTCAGCACAGTAAAAATTAAGCTTGCATATCTAGCAATAAATTACAACACAGTAGAAATTACTTACTTAATATCAAAATAGTTTATCATAAGTGAGTGAAATTGATTGTTGAAAATCAACGTTCGTTACAAACCTACCGTCATCAGTCGATCTGTGGAATAATTATCTATACTGATATTATAAAGAGAAATGATTTGTATGTATGTTTGTAACGAATTGGCTCAGAAAGGACTGGACTGATTTTAAAAATTCTTTCACCATTTGAATGCTACATTATCGTCAATTAATATAGGCTATAATTTATCCCCGTAGTCCCTTGAGATCGGGAACTACGCGGGTGAAACAGCGCGATGTCCGCTAGTGAATAATGTTTCGATTCGTCCTTTATAGCAAAATAATCCATCATTCGTTTGTTAAATCGATTGTTGAAAGCAAGGTGCATAAATAATTTCCTAAATCGATTAAAATCCATAGACATGTGGGGAGAGCGAGTGATCATGCTCATCCCCAGCAAATGGAAGATCTTCCAGCCAGGCGGGTGTCATGCCTGGGGAACCGCGGCTCCAACTGTTCTAGTTGGAAACTTGTATATATACTGCAATGCGCTTGAAAACTCTTCTGGCGCGATTTAGGTTCTCGTGTATTTGTACTCAAACTTCGCATTTGTTAGCGAGTAGCGCCATCTGTGAGCGAGTGGAGAAACGCTGCTACAGACACTCTGTCGGTCAACGCGTGGAATAATTGATGAGTATAGCGATTAGTCAATTTAATGTGTTCCACGTGTTTATAATCGGATTGTATCGATTCGATTGTAAGTTGTTGTCGTCCGAGACCTTTTCAAATATTTATAACCACGCGGACAAGATGTTAGTTGGAATTATAGGGTTATGATAGTATTTTACGCAATTTTCTTACAGATTTCTTAATTTTTTTATCTTTACTCATTAGGTTGGATTCAACTCCTAAATATTAGTAAATCAATAAATATAATTTTAAAACAATAATAAGCATTGTCTTATGTTCCACATGTCATCCAATAAATATCAAACCTTTATAAGCCGTTAGGTACACTTTAACAAGGGAATTCAAGAGCACCTTCGGTGTTATCTTCTTATTAATGTAATGTTTTCTTCATTACTCTGTCTGTTTAGATAATAACTGTAATGTTATGTAAGGCTTAACCAAATATTTGCATCTCATTTGCCTGGCTCTGTTTAATAGCGTCGCGCTAAACAACTTGAGAATGCTTAATTAATGCCGTATAATACAACAAGAAAGTGTATAGTACAATAGCTGTTTGGGGGGATCAAACTGGCCTACCAAAGACTGCAAGAACTAAATAAAACTAGGCTTCATCTCCAACGGTTCGTTATAATGTCAAAGAAGAAGAGAACCAAAACAATGATAGACGTATTTATGTAACGCGATACAACTTTCAATGCATACTGGGGCCCAACCATGAGCTCTTATTGCAATGATAATTCAGTTCTGCGAAAATTACAAATGTATAGACGTCACATACATCTGTCTCATAAATGAGTGAAACTATCATGGCAATAAGAGCTCATGGTAAGGCCCCTGCAATGCGCTTCGCAAAGCAACCTTCCGAACCTGGCGGTAGCATGTATAATCCTGTGTAATTGTGTCATTCTGACGATTTGAAAGTACTTTGTATAAAGTCTAATCGAATAACGATATTTTTGAGTTTGAGATTGAGTTTGAATGGCGCGATCAATTTAACTACTCACGCCATCTTACAAATAATTAAATACACACTCATGTATCTTCGTACACTAGCTTTTATCCGTGACTTCGCCGGCATTGTTATTAAAGCTAGTTCCATAATCGGTAAAGCCATGTCAGTCAGATGTCCAGGCATGATAAAGGTAACAGACAGACATCTTTTTACCTACAAGATAGCCACATGTCAGATATATCGCACATCTATACATACAGATAAATAAAATTGAACTGTGTCTGTTTGTAATTCCAAAATTACAGCTTTTCACTAAATGCATATGAAAGTATACACGCTACTGACACTGAAAAACCAAGCATTAATTTTTTTCTCTGTCTGTCTGTCTGTTTGTTCCGGGTAATCTCTGAAACGGCTGGACCGATTTTAACGGAACTTTCACTGGCAGGTAGCTGATGTTTCAAGGAGTAACTTAGGCTACTTTTATTTATTTTTAAATTTAGGGTTCCGCGCTAATCAAATTAAATCTACGCGTAGTAGTGCCCTGCGGTTACACGCAGGGCACTACTACATAAATAAAAATCTAATATTAAATTTTAAGTGTTCTCGGTTTATTAATTAACAAACTCGTGTAAATGTTTGCCCGTTTTGTAAGATGAGAAAATGGATGTTGGGTTTTAGTGGAAATTATTATGTTGTCCTCAGCCTAAACAAATATTTATTTGGTAGAACTTCAAGTTGCTTTTCTCTTTGTAAATGTTTACAATCATCTCATAAATTCTAGGCAACACCTATAGATCTCCTTAATCTATACATCTATACAGATAAATAAAATTGAAGTGTCTGTTTGTAATTCCAAAATAACAGCTTTTCACTTAATGGATATGAAAGTATACACGCTACAGACACTAAAATCCAGTTTTAATTTTTTTCTCTGTCTGTCTGTCCGTCTGTGTGTCTGTCTGTCTGTCTGTTTGTTCCGGGTAATCTCTGAAACGGCTGGACCGATTTTAATGAGACTTTCACTGGCAGGTAGCTGATATATCAAGTAGTAACTTAGGCTACTTTTATTTATTAAAAATATTAGGGTTCCGCGACAATAAGGATGAAACTAAAACTACGCGGGTGAAACCGAAGGGCACAGCTAGCATAAATAAATTTCTACAAAGTAGTTTTGCTCTGCGGTTCCACCCGGGTATATACAAAATATGACGAGTTTTTTTTTTTGCGATTATACGATTATATACGACTAGCTGTGCCTTATCCGTGCCGTGCCGTATCCTTATTGTCGCGGAACCCTAATAGTTTTGATAAATAAAAGTAGCCTCAGTTACTCCTTGAAACATCAGCTACCTACCAGTGAAAGTCCCGCTAAAATCCGTCCAGCCGTTTCAGAGATTACCCGGAACAAACAGACAGACAGACAGACAGAGAAAAAAATTAAAACTTGGTTTTTCAGTGTCAGTAGCGTGTATACTTTCATATGCATTTAGTGAAAAGCTGTTATTTTGGAATTGCAAACAGACACTTCAATTTTATTTATCTGTATAGATGTATAGATTCACGGAGAATCTCCATCATTTTTTTCGTCGGTTAAAAATATAAGCTACCATCCAAGACAATGTTGTTTTAAACCTGGATTACATTATAAGTCTTAGTACTTAGTTCCTCTGAGATAAAACTGTTTTATTATGAGTTCAATGTGCACTTACGTCATTTGGCATAACTGCTAACTTACACGCTACGGTTAAATTATGCCATTTGGAAGTACTCGTAATAATGATAGGTGTCTTCTTAAATCTATAGTAATATTATATAGAGGAAATATTTGTATGTTTGTAACGAATTGGCTCAAAAAGTACTGGACCGATTTTAAAAATTCTTTCACCATTTGAATGCTACATTATCACTGATTAATAAAGGCTATATTAAATCTCCGTAATCCCACGAGAACGGGAACTACGCGGGTGAAACCGCGTGATGTCCGCTAGTTATATATAAAGTATGCATTCGTGTTTTGATAGAATCACAACGCATTATGACCAATTTCAAATTTGTAGCAAAAAAACGTCATTACATTCTATTACCCACTTATTATCGATTCGCGGCACATCACTAAAACTAAATTCGCCTTTTAATTTAGTAGAATCACAACGAGTAATTCCACCGCTGACGTAAAAAGTCGATAACAATAAATTATTATCGATATCACACACTGCCCATCACTAAACTAACCGCACAACTTTACCAGCGATACCGAAATGAGATTCCACCCATCTTAATATTTACACAGCCTTATCTTACGACGATAGTTCTGCTATTTATTTCGGGAATCTCTCGGGAACCTCTCCCTTATTTGTAGAGCGAATTTGGCAAATTAGGTACGACTACACGAGCCCATTTAGATATATACATTAACTATATGTTATACGTAATGGCTAGCCTAAGTTTTTTCTAAGATTAATCAACATTTGGTACGCTAGTTGCCTACCGAAAGGGGTAGGCATATAAAGTGCCTACGTGAAAAATTGTGAGTCCATCGCTGTCTCTGGCACTGTACATACCCTATACATACAGATAAATAAAATTGAAGTGTCTGCTTGTAATTCCAAAACAACAGCTTTTCACTAAATGCATATGAAAGTATACACGCTACGGACACTAGAAAACCAAGTTCTAAAATTTTTCTCTGTCTGTCTGTCTGTCTGTTCGTTCCGGGTAATCTCCGAAACGGCTAGATTATAGCGATAGCGGATTTTAACGGGACTTTCACTGGTAGGTAGATGATGTTTCAAGGAGTAACTTAGGCTACTTTTATTTATTAAAAATATTAGGGTTCCGCGACAATAACGATGAAACTAAATCTACGCTGGCGAAACCGAGGGGCACAGCTAGTTTTATAATATAATCATAAAACCTACGGAAAGTGAACTAGAATGCTTAGAGTTTGTGGAGCGAGCGAGTGATCATGCTCATCCACAGCAAAAGGAAGAACTTCCAGGTCATGTCTGGGGAACACCGTCTCCAACTGTCCTAGTCTGAAACTTCTATATAATATACTGCAATGCGCTCGAATACTCTTATTGCGCGATGTAGGATCTCGTGTATTTGTACTCAAACTTTACAATTATTAGCGAGTAGCGCCATCTATGTAGCGAGTAGAGTAACGCTGCTACAAGTTATTCTACCCCTCCGCCTCTTATAAACAGGACTAGCTGTGCCCCACGGTTTGCCCCGTGTAAATTTAGTTCCATACAAACTTTCATCTCCTATTTTATCCCCTTGGGGGTAGAATTAATCATAATCCTTTCTTAGCGGATGCCTGCGTCATAACATACCAAATTTCAGCCCGATCCGTCCAGTGGTTTGGGCTGTGTGTTGATAGATCACTATGTCAGTCAGTCACCTTTGAATTATATATATTGAGATTGCTAAGAACAGAATAACTTTATTTTATCCTATTACGTAATGTATGTAAATATATATTTATATAGATGTCACGTGTAACTTATCGTCTATTGTTGCAGCTGCACTCGGAATACCGCAGCACATACAGATGGCACGAGTACAAGGACCAGCAGGGCGTGGTGAAGCAGCCGGCGCCCACGCCGCCTACCGCCCTGCCTATCACCAGGGGTATGTACCTCTTACGGACCTACTATCATCGTTATAGCAGTGACGACTTACCAACTTAGCTTTGACGCTTAATTTTTATTCTTCTTCAAAGCTAAGAAGTTCTTAAATGAGGTTCCATCACCATGTTTTCCTGAACTGTAAAGTTCGTATGGCATTGCTTTGCTAACACAGTGGAATACAAAGAATAGTCAGTGCAGTACTTCCATTTCAGAATTTTAAAATCTTTATACAACCTTCACGCTCAATGTAGCAAACGTTCTTATTTCAAAAACTCGTCAAGTGCGAGTCGGACTCGCACACGACGGGTTCCATTATCTATAAAAAATCAAGAATAAAAAAAAACACTTTTTTGTATGGGAGTCCCCTAATTATCGATTTTATTTTTCAAATTGTGATTTTTTTGTATTGTGTTGCAACTGTCTAACTATCACGGTTTGTGAGATACAGTCTGGTGACAGACCCACAGACGGACAGCGTAGTCTTAGTAATCCTTTGGGTACGGAATCCTAAACATAGGCCTAAATTCCTTACTACTTGTAGATCTTATATATACTGTGCGCTCAGCTTTGAAGATATTGTCTTCTCAAGGCTATGGAGGAATTGTTCTAGAAGTATTTTCTTCTCCCAAGGTCCCATGGAGCCAGCGATGCCCCGGCGCAAGAAGTACCCTGGTGTGGCGTACAAGACGAACGAGTTGTTCGACCCCGCCCCCGCAGACGACATCCGCCCGCAACAGATCTCCGCCTTCGACCGGGCTAGGGTACTATTATAGATGGGCTATGTACCCCTTAATGTTTACCTCTACATTATTTCTGTCCACTCATCAATTCTCCCTTGCACTCCCGCATTCACTCATACCCGTTCAGTCTCCTGCCATCCTCCAACCAAGACGGCTGTCTCTTCAAACTTCCATATTGAGTTTTTTTTTAAAGGCCATTTCCCTTGAGTATTATTTTTTTAACGTGGACAATACCACGAGTAGTGGAAGAGTTATGTCGGAGTCACACTGACTAATCCAACTTCACGGTGACTAATGCTTCTACAGAAGAGGGGCGTGTGGTCTCGTTTATTTGCTTACTTTTGGCAATTTTAGCAATTACTCCCAAGATGGCGCCACACGTTAATTAGATCGTGCTATGATTATGTTTTCTTTAATCTATAAGAACTCGCTTCTCCTAACAATAGAGTGCCTAGTCCGAGTTTTCTTAATATCCCCGTTACCATACACGTAAACTCAGATTTATATGTGATACAAATAGTGCCACCCGTGGGCCGACAGATGGCGCTGTATCGATCCAATTTAAATCGGCGTTTACGTCAACGCGGTGACTTGTAACGGAGGCAGTGAAAACTCGTACTAGGCCCTCTGATAAGACCCTTCTCTTTTCAATATAATTATGATTATATGATTAATAAGAAATACGGATTTATTTGTCAGAGTGCGCAGAGGAACGACTCGGAGCGAGCTGGTCGACGCAGCAAGTCCGAGGGTCCTCGACAGCCGAGGTGGACTGACACCGTGGAGCCCAAGGTAAGCATAGCTTCTAGGTCAACATTAACAAACTGGCAAACTAATGGTAAGGGACTACTATACTACAGCCTATGAATGCTTCTTACATCAAGCCCACAGCTTAGAGCACAGTTAAAATTCACGTCGAATCTTTCAACCCTTTTCAAACCCCTTAAAGATGGACCTTCGGAAAATCCTTTCCTAGAGCCTATACCTTTTCAAATATCATGTCTCTAAGACTAACGGCTTAAGTTTTGTGTTGGTATATCAGTCTTCAGGACTTCGAATTTTATATAAATCGGTTTAGTCATGATTTTTCCCGGCTTTTCTCGATGAATAAACTATATAACTATGTATAGTAACAACACAAAAAAAAATTAAGTCATTTCTGCCGCGTTATTCACTAAGGTTTCAGCGTCGCACTCGTCGTCAAGTGTCGTTTTAAAGATACGAAATTGAACCTCATCCTCTACGTATTATGTATCAATTTCCTGTGATTCAAACCAACGCTCGTCGTCGAGTTCGACGCTGAGAAACCTTAGTGACGCGGCTGAGATTAGCGCATTCAACCAAACAAATAAATCCTTTAGCTTTATAATATTAGTATAGATTAATACGTATAAGTACATTTATTTACCAATATTGATTATGCTTTAACAGTTGAAGTGAACAAATCCTCTTCCAAGCTGTAACATAGTTGGCTTCAGCTCAGCATTCATACGGCAGCAACGGTTGCCAAATTTCAGAGATCGATCAATATCCGCAATAGCCAGTGTACCGCGCACTAACAAGTTCTAAAATTGATATTGCCATAGATAAGCTCAGGGGCCCAACCATGAGCTCTGATTGCAATGATAATTCAGTTGTGCGAGAGTGACAGATGTATACACGGCGCATACATCTGTCTCATAAATGAGTGAAACTATCATGGCAATAAGAGCTCATGGTAAGGCCCCAGGGCTGTATTCCCCGAAGAGGTAAGCAGAGGTGTTGTAATAACAACACCTACTTTTCCCCAAAGATGACTTAGTTCCAACGTGACAGATGCTGAGTCTATCGCCGTCTCAGGCACTATACGTCTCAGACTTCTCAGACATATGCAGGTTTTCTTGCGATATTTTTCTTCACCGTAAAGCACGTGGTATGAAATCACTGCACATAAGTTTTTAGAAACCTCATTGGTACACCGCTGGGATTTGACTGCTTAAACTCCACGTTCACCACATAATATCTGTTACCTGTCCGTTGGCCTTCCCATGGGAACTATTGCCGGAAATTTGTAATAGCTATAGAGCTTTGGCTTCAAGGACGGACAGAACAGGGCAAAGTAATCCCTACTAATATTATAAATGCGAAAGTAACTCTGTTCGTCTGTTACGCTTTCCCGCTTAAACCTCTCCACCGATTTTGATGAAATTTGGCACAGACAATCTATGGACCCTGAGAAAGGACATAGGCTACCATTTATTCATTACAAATATTAGGTTTCCGCGACCATAAGGATGAAACTAAATCTACGCGGGTGAAACCGCGGGGTACAGCTAGTAGTTCTATAAAAGGTTTACAAGGCACGATTGAAAGTATGTCAATATTATGTCAGCAGAACAATGAAGTACGCCAATTTTTACCTTGAAACTTTGCTTCAAGGTAATCAAACCTGACTACCCCATGAAGGGTAGTACAGACAAATATAATTATAATTGAAGTGTCTGTTTGTAGATTTTTTTTTCTCAAATCATGGTTACATTAAAAAAACACCTATTTAAAAAGCTATGTTGTTTGTTCGTCTGTTTATAAACGTCTGTTTGACGTGTTTGTCTTTGAAACGACTGTACCGATCTAAACGGGTCATTCACTGAAAGATAGCTGATTTTAAAGAGTAACTTAACCTACTTTTATTTTAGAATAAACACGCAGGTAACACCGCGAGACACAGTTTGTTATTTATAACGTCGTCAAAGCACGAGTGAAAATGCGTCAATATTGTGACAATGAAATACGCCATTTTTACAAGCTTTTATTTAACTTACAATGTATGTTTGTTCGGGTGTAATCTTGTAATTGAATTTTAAATCGAAACCTTTTAAAGTTATCTTAAACCAAGCTGAAATTTGATATACATCCTATTTTCGATGACAATGCATACTTAGGCTATGCGACGTCATTCTAATCCAATATGGTGGATCATCCAAAATGGCGGATAAGTTATTTTTACTGCATACCGGTATGGGTACCAAATAAAGGGTTTAAATATTTAAAAAAAACGTTTTTTATTAACCTTGAAATTTTTCTTCAAGGTCATCTAACCTTCCCCGCGAAGGTTAAGTAGTTCATAAGAACATGTGTTCCCAGGCCACTACAGCCCTTGGTGAAGTGGTAGCCAAGGAGCCGGAGGCCAGCACGGAGTACCGCAACCAGTTCGCCTGGCCCAAGGACTCTATTGACGCGCCGAGGAAGAGCATCTCCATGGGAGCTCTGAAGAAGGCTGCAGTCGCTGAAGGTATCGTGTCTTTACTTCTTTAGAACTCATCTACAATAATATTATAAAGAGTAAAGATTTGATTGGTTTTTTTTGTTTATATATAATAGGCTTCGAAACTACTTGACCGATTTTGAAAATTATTTCAGCAATGGACTACTACATCACCAGCGAGTAACATATACTTTATCCCCGTACTGCCACGGGAACGGATACTACACGGGTGAAACCCCGTGACGTCCGCTAGTACATCTATACATTTAAAGCCGTGGTAGCTTGGGTTGACGAAAAATTTAATCCCAGCCTGGCCTGTACCAATAAGTTTTTCTAATAACTTATGTACAGCGATTTCACACCACGTGCTTTACGGTGAAGGAAAACATCGTGAGGAACTTTGCATAATTACGTCTGAGAAGTAATTCAAACACGTATGTATAGTGCCTGACACGGCGATAGACTCACCGTCACGATGGCATTTAGTTATCTCCGGTGAAATGTGGGTGTTGTTATTACAACACCTCTGCCTACTCTTTCGGGGAATACAATCTGAGCATATGTACTCATATTCTAGTAAATTTTCCGGTTTGTTTAAGCAATCAATAAAACAAACAAATACTTTCAAAGTTTGTTGGAAGTACGAAGAGTACTCTAACAACCACATCTAACAACGTATAAAAATTGTCTCCCAATTTGCTTGTGAATTCCCAAGCAAAAGTTACCTTGCCGTTGAACCTCGCAATTTGCCACATTTACATTTGCAAACAGACATTACTGCCTCGCAAAGGATTGTTTGAAATAATAAACAATTCAGACTGACGGCACTTCTGCGTGATTACATGTAGCTACGTATTATGCAGTGGGAGATATTGTGGAATCTTTCAGGTCTCCCAAAGTAAGAGGATTAAAATTCAATCTATATCTATGATGCATCTATTCTATACATGTACATACACACATAAATACATACAGATAATTATAACTGAAGCGTCTGTTTGTGATACCAAATTAACAGCTTTTCACTAAATGTGTAAGAAAGTATATAGGCTACTGACATTAAAACACTATTTTATGTTTTTCTCTGTCTGTCTGTTTGTTTGTTCCTGCTAATCTCTAAAACGGCTTTACCGAATTTAACAGGACTTTCATGGGTATATAGCTAATGTTACAAGGAGTAACGTAGGCTACTTTTATTTAAAAAAAACTATAGTTTTCCGCGGGTTACCCATAAAATTTACTCTACACGGGTACAACCTTATTTGTTGACTCTACTTTCGCGGCTAATAGGTATCCGTATCCAATTAATTCGCGGAACAAATTCTTAGATCCTAGATTATTAGACTTTCGAAATCTCTTTTTTTTAAGACCAATTGACACGCTAAGCTAACTGCTCCAAACTAAAATGCTCCGTTCTAAAAGAGTTTAGTATATTAAATAGCATCCAAATACCCCGTTTAATCCACCGATCTGATGATCTGACCTCTAGCTGAGATTTTTTAAGACAACTAGAATACAGCCTATCTGATATTACATAGTCGTTGGCAATACCAAGAGGTATACTAAGATGACACTAGTTTCTTGTACAGAAATGTCTGCTAACATCACATAAATTTAAATACCAATGCATGGTTAGTTAATTTCTTCACGTTCAAACATGTTAGTCCCCTGGTTTCACATATAGACTGATTCATCATCATCATCAACCTGCCTTAGTCCACTGCTGGACATAGGCCTCCCTTAATGAGTGCCATAGCGCCCTGTCTTCAGCTTGCCGCATCCAGCATCTGCCTCCAGTCTTTCGCAGATCGTCATCCAACCTGGCTGGAGGGCGTCCTACACTACATTTATATTAGATAGACTGGTTATCAGTCTGAAAATTAACGAGTGATGGAGCAAGATTGACATAAAACAAATCCGTCCGCGACGTATACAATGTAACGGTAATTCTCAGTTCCCCCGACTATAACCGACCAAACAGTGACGCTTCACGCCGGCTTAGAGGCATCACGTTGTATTGTATCCGTATCTAGGGTTGCCAGGCGTCCGGATACAGCAGGACATAGGTTTTTGGTTGTGTATCCGATAATTAAACGGTGTCCAGCTTACCCGACTTTTGTTAGGTTTTTTACATTTCGCAAACGAGCGAGCGCCTAGCTGATGGCTTTGGCGGATTAGTAATAAAGTACCACGGGCCCATCCATGAGCTCGTATTGCAATGTTAATTCAGTTGTGCGACAGTGACAGATGTATGCACGTCACATACATCTGTCTCATAAATGAGTGAAACTATCATGGCAATAAGAGCTCATGGTAAGGCCCCTGAACTGATTTGGCATTCGATGTTATTGATATTTCATCTATCCTATCTCACCTTTCATTTCATCACCTTTAAACGAGACATTCTTGTACACACGTATACATATAATCTGAATCTCGGAAACGGCTCCAACGAAATTTTGTATTCAGGAGGTTTCAGGGGCGATAAATCGATCTAGCTAGGGTTCATTTTAAAGAAACCGTCGAAAAAAACGAGCAAGACTCAGTCGTCCAGGTTAGATTTAAACAAGATACCTTACGGTAATGATATAAAATGATGGGACTTCTTCTCTAGAGAGAAATCTTCAATAATGTAGGCCTATACGGCAATGTTTTGTGTCCTTCTGACGATTTGAAAGTACTTTGTAAGAAGTCTTATCAAATAAAGATAATTTGAATTTGTATTTAAATTTATTTGATTTGGCGACCTGGCAACCCTATCTGTATCCAAGGTTGTCTCCGCTAAAGCATTAGCTTATAAACGACTAGGTATATAGCGTTTTGTTTATCTAGCTTCTAGTGCTTACAAACGGATATCAGGTTTGTTTAAAGCATACATTATATTTATTCTGGATTCAGTAACGCATGAAGAAATTTAGCCAAGAGTTATTTATATCATGTATTCTTTGTGCTTTTGGGTTCCGTACCAAAAGGTAAAAACTAGATCCTATTACTAAAACTCCGCTGTCCGTCTGTCGGTCTGTCTGTCTGTCTCTCATCAGACCATATCTCATGAACCGTGATAGTTAGACAGTGGACATTTTCACAAATGTAGTTCTGTTGCCACTATTACAACAAACCCTAAATGCGCGAGTCCAACTTGTACTTGGCTTGTTTTTTGAAGTCGCTATTTCCATACATAAAGACTACGTCATTAATCTATTTATGGTTTTACTTAATGTAGCAGTCGAACTTCGAAAAATTTACAGCTTTAAGGAAAATATTATGTTTAAAGATAATATATAGAAAACTAACGGTTTGGTCTTAAAAAATATTAACCCGATGTGAAGCGAGGACGGGTCACGAACTCGGTATAAACGATGGGATTCAGAACGGCCTGTATAATTATGATATGCTAATTTATGCAGACCCATTGTCTAAATACTAAATACCTTTGAGACAATGGGTGAAAGCTGCATTACGAGCTGCAGTGACTGTATGTAGTGTACCGTACAACGAGCTCACATTGGAAAGTACTTTCCACTTCTTATAGAAAATTGATTCTGAATTTGTGGATATATTTCACGTTAATCAGGACTTAAGCAGGCCCAATTTTAGGTTAAACATATAGAGAAGACAAATTTAGTTGATTTGAAATACAGCCGCAGAAAGTGTATGAGGAGATGCATGAATGTGGATGAAGCGAAAGAAGTGTGTAGGGATCGTAGCTTGTGGCGAACGGTGGTCTCTACCTACCCCCATGGGATACAGGCGTGAGCATATGTATGTATGTATGTTGAAACACTACTAAATATATATAACTAACGGTGTCTCGTAGTTTTGGGTAGGAATAAGAATATAGGTAGTCTATGTTATTATTATTATTATTATTATTAGCCTGTAGTGTCCCACTGCTGGGCAAAGGCCTCCCTTCCACTTTTCCAACTTTCTCTGTCCTCAGCAGTCCTCTCCCAATCGTTCCTGAAAGCATCAAGCTCATCCCGCCATCTCCTCCGAGGCCTGCCGCGTTGTCGTTTCCTGCCAGTCTATGTTACTCAGTGAAAATGTAGCTATTGCTAATTGCTAAAAGAATTTCATTACAAACAAATTTTCTAAAGTGCCGTGGTTGCCATGCGGTTTGAGCAGTCGTCTGTGTCTGTCAACTTAAGTGCAGTAATTTCACCCCACGTGCTTTACGGTTAGGAAAACATCGTGAGGTAACCTGCATATGTATGAGAAGTAATTCAAAGACGTATGTATAGTGCTTGGACCGAGTCTTTCACATGCACTTAAACAATATTAGGTGAAATGTGGATGTTGTTATCACAACACCTTTGCTTACCCTTACACGGACCCTTCTAAGATGGCGTGAGCATATTGAGCATCTTGTAATTAGTAAGATACTTTTGTCCAAAGTTTTGTGTACTATGCAACACAGTACCGTAAGTAAAGTCAGCCTGTCAGTAAGTGGCTCCTGCAGCTTATGAACGCTTGCCTCACCAAGGGCGCTATTCGTGCGTTACCAACCTTAAATACTTAAATCGCTGAACCAGCATAGTGAACACGAAAGGTCACTATGACTAAACCAACCAAACACTCATAATTAATTTCAATATAACTCAATTTAGGTAATTAGGTACACTAGCGACCGAAACATAGAAGCAAGACAAGTTTTTAGTGTTTTGCTGGAATCGCCTTCCCAAATTTGTTCCATAGTAGGTAGGTAGAGTTTTACACCCACTTTTCACTGAGAAGAGAGTGCCAACGTGACAGATGGTGAGTTCATCGCTGTCATGTTGGCACTGGTTCTCAGTAAAATCAACCTTCCGAACCCAGCGGTATCATGGATAATCCTGTATAATCATGTCGTTCTGACTATTTGAAAGTCCTTAGTTGAAAGTCTAATCGAATTAAAATATTATGACTTTTTGTAAATGTCTTGGTAGTGACATCACTGCACATAAGTTTTTTTAAAAACTTGTTGAATTATTAGGACTAAAAAGAGTTATTGAACACTTGCGCCATGACGCAGAACACCAATCCATTTAGTTTTTGCGAATCGAGACCAATGTCGAAGACCTTAATTTAAATTCTGAAATAAATTCTGTCTCGTCAAAGTATATTCACCTCGTTTGGACTTGTTTGCTGAATTTACGTAATGAAATGTTTTATAATACGTAATGTTACGAGTTATACCATCGCTCATAGCTCGTGGCGACACCTGATCCTATTTAGGCTTCAAATAATTTCAAAGACAGCTTTAACCTTTCACGCATGTCACGACAATGACCTTCGTTCACAGACAGACAAACAGCCAACCTTATTAAATGAGCATTACCAAGTTTATGGCCTACCTGTCTGTTCTGTTACGTCACTTCAGAAACCTACACTTTTATGACAGAAATATTGATCTTACTCAAGCCTATATCATGCTTAACGTAGCAAATAATAGTACGAAAGCAGTATAAGACATTCTTAAGATTTAATTTCACATGAAAGGCAAAGGTGCAACTCTTGACTATTAAACTTTAATACTAATAACATATTATGTAAGAACCTTACTGGCAATAAGCTTATTTGTATTTATCAACTTGAATACGATATCACGAAATATTACCTTCCAACATGATTTCAGAGTTAATATGTTGTCGGTGTATCTGCTGCAATTTACTTCAGTTGTTGCCGTCCAGTGCCTTCTCTCTGACCTCCTTATACGTCAAGACAGACACCTTTTCTTCTATA
This sequence comes from Watsonalla cultraria, assembly GCA_964035505.1. Taxonomy (NCBI): domain Eukaryota; kingdom Metazoa; phylum Arthropoda; class Insecta; order Lepidoptera; family Drepanidae; genus Watsonalla; species Watsonalla cultraria. The sequence continues at coordinate 6,533,966 of OZ037734.1, read as the reverse complement.
AATCGATTAATTATATAAATGTTAAGAGCGTTAGAAAAGTTTCATTCCGTACTTAGCAAACTTCTCTATGCCCACATCAAATCATTTCAGGTTCAGTAGAAGCGGAGCCTTTGATGAATCATGCGGATGGTGACCATGATTACGGTCACAAGCGGTACATCGAAGACTACCTCTGGAATGGACAGAAGCCGGGAGTTCAGAGGTGGGTTCATTAATTAGACCGTAGATGTCACTAAAGGGTTTATCTGTTTCATAAATTTATCTAGATGATATTTTTGTTGATGGTTTTGGATCTTGACAGAGTTTTTAATTAAAGTTCATCTAAATTATTGTTTAATTACCTACTGACATTCAGTTTGTTTTGTGCAATCGATAGAATAGCATCTTTTAAGCGATTGACTTTATGCATTATAAATGAATCACATTTTGAATAAAATTCAGATCGATAATCCAAAAATGACACATGAAAAGATTTGAAATATATGAAACAGACAAACATTTACCTTAAAGTCCTAAATTACTGTTCAGAAACTTATGACAAAGCAAAGTGTGTTTTAGTTGTCACAAGTTTCGAAACAAAATTGGCTTCAGCTTTATCACATATTTCATCAATAATGCTTTTATATTCCTCTAGTTTATTCAAAATTATAGATTGTTTCTTAAGTTTATATTCAATCTTCGTGTAAAGCATGCTTTTTATATAAATTTATCTAAATACCTAATAATGAAACAGTCTGTAAGATTAAACATCACCAAAATCGTCACAGTATTTGAGAGTATCACGAAATGCTTTTGCTTCAGCTAAAGCAGCTTTTTTGCAAAAACAAGCATCAACAATAATCACATTGGTTTTGAAGTCAACAATATATAACCCTTCTGCAATATTTATAAATATACTCTTGCCATACTGTACAAACAGACATATATATTTTTACTCTTGGTGACGGAAATCCATCAACATTAGATGAACTGTACAGAATATTTACGTAATATTTTATTTCTAGAAGACTCTTAGTCTCGTTCAAATGGGAAAACTAATGAAGTAATCTTTTCAGGTGAAGGGAATTTCCATAAATCGCTAATAGCTTTCCACCTGTGTTCAGCTTTGTGTACTAATCTTGTGAAGGCAGCCTTCTCAGCTCTCTTTTCAGTCCTTTCTCTGAAAAGGAGTACTTTAAGAGCTGGTACTAATACAGCAACGACACTTTCATAGGCAAAAAGAAAAGAACCATTATCATACTTCGTTGAAACTGATGAATATTTTATATTACTATCATAAATATATCCTTACTTTGAAGTTTATTCTACAACGTCTGTCTATATCTACCACATTACTTTTATCAGATGATACAGATCTTTTAATAAATTGTTTGCCTGTTAAGGTTACCTTCACAACCATTATCTTTAACACAATAACCAACTCAGAACAAAGTCTAAATTTCGTTTTTGATATTTGCTTAACATGTCTACTGTCCTCACGGTGGCGGTGTCTAGGCCAAGTAGTTTTAGACTAATCTTTACTTAGAACGTACGGAATGACAGCTATAGTTTTTAATTATTATTCAATGTGTCCTGCACTATGTCAATGTGATCGTTTCATAAAGTGTTTTTATTGATTAGTGTATGTCGATGTTTCACCACACCCCCAACACGGGCCTTGTGCCCAAGGGCACGGCCCACTGTCGGTCCTTCTAGACTCTTCTAGGTTCTAACATCCTAACCTCACCATTGCGAGCTTGAGAATTATTTGAGCATGTCTATCTTACTAACCGTGCTCGGCGCGAGCCATTTCTGTTGCGCATCATCTTTAAGCAGACGAGATAACAAGCGTCTAAGACTTAAAATGGAATTTTCCAGAAAATCGACGTTCCGTAACGCGCTATCTGCCCTCATATCCAACGGGGAGGATCGTTCCAAAGATAATAGGAAACGTTACAAAAGCGAGTACAAAAAGAAATTTAGACCGTTCTCTCAATACGTGTACGAGGCGTCTAAAGGGACATTTACGAAATGCAGGGGGAAAGGGAAGTCGAATGATGAGGCGAGCGAGAGGATGTTGGGGGAGTCGGTTGGGGAAGGGGAGGTAGGAGGGGAGGACAGTGCGACCACGCTGCGCGCGGCTGGGCTGCAGCCGCTGGGGCTCGCGCGCGGAGAGCACTGGTACCGCGAGGTGCTGGACCTGCGCAAGCGCGCCGGCGAGTACAAGGTCTGCACCACAACACCACTACCCACACTACTGATAAACTTTCTTCCTACACGTACAAAACTAATAGCTGTTACGAGTATAACGAATGCTAAGAAAATTTTAAATTACCCAAATTGAAAACGGTCATAAATTTAAAAAAGCCCCTTAAATACTGAGAATCATAAAGAAAATGTCATAATTCTCATACTTCTTTCGTCACACTTTTATTTTCGAACCGAAAACCTCCGCATCTCCTAAGTTGTTGTCCCTTCGAATGTTAGTGCTTCACAACCACATGATAAGCTTACCATGATCATGCTTCCATCGTATTGAAGATGGCCATTAATTCGACAGTACCGCGGCTGGGGGACCGAACTAGCGCCTGAGCACATCACACAGCTCTATAATAAGCAAATCGAACTCTGGTACCAAGTCTCCCGCCGGTCCTCGCTGTCAGCATTATCACTCGCTTCCACCAATCACAAGTAAGTGATGCACTCGGATTTACTTAAAGTGGATTCTGGCGCGAAGGACCAATTATAGAAGTCTTTGAATCTCCTCATTCTTTCTGATCTATATTATCTTACAGATTATGATTTCTGGAAATTTATATTTCAGGTCTCAAATTCAACACACGACAATTCGCATATAACAGAAACTTGTATACTTTAGGGGTAACCAATAAGCTAACATGATACATAACCTATTAATATTTATAAGTAATGTTTCAAATATGACACCGATGGTCCTTCAAACTGTATTCGCTTTAATCTAATAATAAGTTTAGATGGCATTAACGCTGATGCTAAGCAAAGAATGGCTTGAATGGCGTAAGGAGCCATCTTGTACATGCTATCGTATTTAGAGTAGTTGGACCAATTAGTCTAGTAAGATTTCAGCAATTCATCAATAAGTGACTACATTGTCAGAAGACCTCGTTCAGTGCACAAAAACATATTACTTATTAAGTAGGCTTTTCTAATAAGGATATGCAAACACTGACAACTGTGAGACCTACCCACCTATTTTATTTAAATGATTTGCAATCAAGTATAATTATATAATATGTATATGTTTATTCCAAACAGCTATATAATATTCGCTTGCATTGCAGTCGCCATTCAAATAACACGTTATTAAGAAACGTGACTTTTGATAGCCTTGAAAACAAATCTCAAATCTAGTGTATTCAAATCTTCAGGGCTCTACCTCGGGATGAGAAAGACGGAAAGGAATCAAAGAACCATTCCCCTAAGAAGTTCCGTTCATTCCGGTCTGCGCCGCATCAGTCCATTCACGCGAAGCTGCAGGAGACCAAGACACTGGAGCGATCCCCGCACAAGACCTCCCCACAGAAGCAGAGGAAGAAGCTGCAAGGACAAAGCTTTGATGATGGATCTACCCAGGATGGTACGATATAAAATATATAAATCCTAATTTCCGCGACAACTTATCATAACATCATCTATGTATAAAAGTCCAGGAGATCATGTACGATTGTAACTCAGCATTTTTTTACGAACACAATCATATACGAGAACACTCTCGTCATTTCACGACATATAGGACCGGGCTGAATAAAAATTACAGCCATTTCTTCCTTAAAACATTAATCTTGGGCAGGCATTCCCATCTGTGAGAAGTCACAGATCACATCTAGGATATTGTGTTTTGTAATGGATTAAATTTAAATTATTATTTTTCGTATATTACTTTCAGGTGCTAAGGGTGACGCGGCATTTAGGTCGCCACGTCGCCGACCTCGATCTGCCGACCCAGCGCCGGTCGCTGCTCGGCATCTGCCCAACGGGACCGAAGCACGCCCGCCCAAGCCGACCGGTAAGCTAAACATACCAATCCGTATATAGCAGTATTAGCAGTAGATTAATACCGAAACGAATAAATAAACTGACTATATATAAGTGCGTTTTATAAAAACATTTAAAATGTTAACATCAACTCTTAACGCACGTGTATCAACTGAAACAGTAGTTTTAAAATGACAGCTTGTCCGATAAATTTACTCTATTACTGTTTGGCAGTTTGGTGTATTTTTGCTAGTGAGCTAACCTATACCAATGCTCACGACATAAAAGCATAAATAGCTTGCTATATTTTATAATATTTTCATCTGTTTTATAGCTAGATTCAGTCAACATAATGTATTGAATGGTGATAAATTGTGTACCTTTCGTATTATATAGAGAAAAAGGATATCATTTATTTAGCCTTTACTTTAAACTTATCTTAAATAGAAAGTATAATAATTTGTTGTCATATCAGTGTTACTAATAGAATCTTCTTCTAGAATCCTGCTTGATGCTTGGCCCCTTCCTATGGCTAGTCATGTGGAATTGGCTCTCAGTCTCCTAATTTATACAATCACTACTTTAAAACAATAATTAAGTATAAAAATATTTGTTGTTGCGGAGGGCCATTTCTCACCAGCCAAAATGAGTTCAGTAGAAACTTTCTTCTGTAGGTTTGCCGTTGAGTAAAGGGAGTAGTTGTAGAGTTAGGTCGTCGTCGAGGGGTGGACGATCCCCGTCAGCGCCGAGCAAAACTGGTTTGGGGCCAGTCGTGGCTAACGGGGCACCAGGCCGAGGCCGCCGCAGTCGGAGCGTCTCAAAAGTGGGCATAAAATTGGGTGCGTACAAAGTGACAGTTGCGTCGACGCTCTGTGTGCAAAACTGCTTAATCTGTGACGCTTTGGTTACGTTATTGATTGGCGATGTTATGTTCAGCCTATGTGGCTTCCAAATGTGTGTATGTTTTACTGGTTTGTTGTCATCTTCTTAGGCATGAGATTAATATGGAAGATATATTTTTATGAAAATAATATTCTACTCAATGTTTCTTTCGTATTTAACATTCAAGGCACCATTTTGAGGACATATTTCTCCCAAATTAGTAATAAACCTTTTAATTATAAAGAAGCTAGCAACAAACCAAGCATTATTTATTTCAAAATTAGTATTTGTTTCAATTTGGACAATTGACACATAAATCATTCATGAAGCTTTATTGTTTTTTCGCCATCATCTTCCATGGTTATCAGTGCGTCTACGCAACATATAGTCACAGAATGATGGCACCTCACTGAAGAGAATGGCTTGGGCTGAGATCTCTGAAATTAATTGATAAAGAGATAGATGTGATAATATATCAGAATTTATTAAAACAGCGACTGGACAAGTGGGTATGACACAGTTTCAAAATTACATGTACAAAATCTATGCAATGAATCTATTTATGCTTTGGATTTCATACGTATTTCACTACTTACAATCGGTGTTTTCTCGGTGCGTAATAAAAGTTTGGAAGACATTTCAAATATTTGACCCAAATGAGAGCGTGCCAGGAATACTTACAGTAAAACTGCAACTTTACCACGCAATTAAGTCGTTAATTATTAAGGCCAAGCCGGTATCGTTAGCAGCAGTGAGTCAGATGTATAATAACCAATAAATCTGAATAACCCAAATAAGATTGGATATAAATCAAGATATATCGCGTCTATCTCTCAACCTTCAAAATTCTTACTCCTTCTCACTTTGCCCCAAAGGTGTGTGAGAGTGAAATGACAAGGATCTCAACCTGACACGTGATTGACTGTACACGTCCGTGTGAACACCAGCACCCAAATACCACTGTAGTTGTGATCGTCTAGGACATATAACCTTCACATAGCAGTTTGTTTTAAAATCGTGGAGTTATGTTTATAAAAATCTGGTAGGGCTTTGGTAAGGTAATATTAGGAATGATTTCTGAGAAGAACCAACAAAGAACTAACAGTTTAAGGTCTAGTACATTGAATAGGTGGTAAGTTAATTTGAGAGTATGAAAATATTATGCATGATTCTGCAGGTGATTAGATTGTATGCTCAGGGGGCACTGCTTATTTAAACAGAGTGTATTAAGAACCTCTGAGCTTTGACGTTTCATTTTTGAACCGTAAAATTGAACGTCAAAACTCAGAAGTTTTTAATACGCGCTGCTTGGGTAAACGATAATAGTTGGTCCCAGGACAGGTCTCGATGTACTTATCAATGTTTACATATCATTAGGTTTAAATAAACACTGTTTCGCGTTTTGAAACAGTCAGTCAAGACAACTAGTACGCATAAGCATCTGATTTGTACTTTTTAATGACTTCAATAGTTGTACCTAAGATACGTAAAGCATTACTTACTAACATCTTCAACCGTAATGCTCTAATAGTGATCAAACGCATGTAAAAAAAATAGTGGGGTTACTTTACTACACGTAAAGATAAATATTATGCTGGGCTAGCTATAGCCGTGAAATGTAGCGAGCGTTCACGGAACTAATGAGAGATTGACACGATGTCTTCCAATTTCGGTCCGAAGGCGATAGAAGAGCGTCAAATCGACAAAATGTAAATTTTCTATCAATGTATTGCACATAAATTATTTTCTTTTCTTTTAGTTATCACCCTTAAAATTAGCCAGGACTAAGTACTGATTAGGTAAGGTGTTATTATAATAAAGAAAAAAATCAAAATGGTCGAAAAATCTTTGGCGGGTTGGAAATTTTCAACCACGCACATAAATTTGAAGTTTATGAAAGTTGACGTTAGTTGTTAGATACATAGATGTTAAAACTCCCGGTTATTTATAGGCATTTCGCATGAACATGTACAAAATTTAATCTAGAGTAGACTTTGTGTGACTGTTGAATTATAGTTTTTTTTGCATGTCTTCTGTTTTATCTGTGTATCGGTGTTGTTATTTTTTGTCTGTAGTTGTTTGTTATAATCTTCACTATTAAGTTTATTACCTACTATGAATTAAAAATATAATTTTATTCCTTTTGGTTCACCGGTAGCTGACTGGTGTGATCTTTTCTATGTTAACTAAGTTGAAAAAAGAATTGTCAAAATGTACAGATATATGTGTATGCCTAACATACACCTACCTAGTTACTTAGTAAATATTTTTGGTATCCATGGATTTAGGTATTGGGGCCCGTCACAAGTTTTGAGCCTTCAACGAAAATAGTGTTGATAACTAATGTATTTAATCGTGCTCGCGTCATATGAGACCCAAGAAATGAATACTGGGAATTCAAGGTTCATGACATCACCCAATACCTAAATCCAATAATAAACAAAGAAAAATAGAACAACAGAAATACATAAGTTATGTAAGTATACATACTTTAAATTGGGTAAGAATTAGTTGCGTACATAACACACACATGGGTAAATTTAGATTTTAACTTTCTAACCGACAAGTCAAACGGGAATAGTGTGTAACTTTGTACGTTTCGTAAATAAATAAAATCGATATCGTAATTTTATTTGGATAAGATACCCAACATAAAACATGACCAAAAATACTCCCTTTTTGTGTTCTGCAACTGAAAATATTTTATTTTGTTTTAATAATGAGCCCACTTTTGTGTAACGTTTGAAATGTGAATAAAATGTCTATTAAAATACATAAAATCAACTTCTGAAATTAATGAATAGAATGATTTATAGGTATATTAACATGTATTTTTTAATGAGATTAGAATCAACTGATACAAACATTTCCTACTCAGCATGGGCCTGTTCCAAACACTGTTGTATTCAAATACAGCATTTCCCATAATAATAAAAATGTTAATATCACAATGCACAACAAATATCATATTCCAATTTCAATTTCAAAATATAGAAATTCATCAACCCTCAGACGACGAGATACCGTCGCTCCGCAGCGCGTCGGTCGCAAAGGACCACTTCTTTGATGACTCCCCCGTCGTGAAGTCGCCTCCTGAACCGACGAGGGTGAAGTCTCCGGAACAAATGAACATGCGGTCCCCAGACCCGGTCAATTGGACCGTGCCACTAGACACCGGCAAGACATTCACGGTCACGCAAAACGTCAAGAGCGGTGAGTGTCGAATACTTGACAGACTTGGTGGTAGTTGCTAGATTTATACTGTGTGAATATTGGCGGGTTGGTTTTGTTGCCAGGGAAAAAATGGAATGATTTTTTTTATTATTAAGTATATTTCTAAATAGGACGCTATAGACGATTTTTGTGAGGAAACAAAATCATTCCTTCCCAAGCCTGAATATTCTGTACAAAGGAGTATCTCTTTCTATCCAGCTGTGGGACTGTAAAACGTATCTATTATCAATTATGTCTCTTTAAAAATGGTGATGGAGCACTGGCAACTTCTTCAATCTGAATTATAATACCTATTAAAAAGAATAAGATACTCTTTATCAAATCATTGTACTTGTCTTGTTAAAAACAGAAGTTAGGCGTCATTTTGAAAAGACATTACCTACACATCATCATACGACACTTGCTAGTGATCAAAATCATATTTGACACAAAAACAACGTAGAGCTTGCAACACCCACACAAAAAAATCTGCCCAAAAAAATGAGTTCAAATATTCGCTAAATTAACATCACACATCCTCATTGGAGTTTCATCAACGTATTTTTATTTCTGGCATTTAATTGTATGCCCATAGAAGATGAAAATTTACAAAAAAAAACAGTCGGAATAAACGATGATTTTTTAAAATAAAAATAATAAAAAATGTTTCTTCATTAAATTTGTTTATTTCAATTTCCTGTTATAAATTAATCTAATAGACATAACGTAGGTAAAGAAAATTACTTTTTGTATTTTATTTATGGCAATATGGATATAAAATCTATGGGCGTAGAATGTAAAATGGCATCACATCACCTACCATAAGTCACTCACATATTTCAGATGACAGCATTAAGCGCCCTAGCTCTGAGTTTAAGGGTAGCTCGGCGGCTGAGGACCTCAAGCCACCAGGTACGACGACCATCGCCACCGCCTAGATCATCGGCCATACACGTTTAACGAGTGTCACAGACAGCCATGCGACAGTGAACTCTAAAGCAACAGACTCAAAGTCCCCAATAGATTTCACTGCCACATAAGCACGACACACCAACGACACAAGAAAAAGTATATATAATCTGTTTTATATAATGATATCTATTGAAATAGTTCATGATTAAATTGTGTTAATCCAATAATTGAGATGCTTTTATTTATTTTGACCGTACTCCGCTGAGGCGTCGAACACGTATGTATACACTTGTATGTGTGTGTCTGTATCAATGTATGCGTACACTCTCACTGTATGGCACTTGAATTGTATGTTTATTTGTCCATTCCATTAAAGTTCACTTTTGCATGTTGCCTGTCTTCTTGAGAAGATGCTGTTTCGGTGTTTGCTTCCTAAACCTTCCTTCATTAGTTAACGACTTCCAGTTAATATCATTAGACTCTGTTATTAATAATAGCATCTTTTCGAGTCCAATCATCCTTTGGATTACTGAGAATCTGGTCTAGTTGACTTTGGGCAATCATATCATAAACATATAACATGGTTAAAGAATAGACCCTTGCATGATTCTTCCTAATGTATTAGATAAATTGTTATTGGGCATGCAAATATTAACAAAATAGGTATCTAATACCATTTGGGTAGTGTATTTATGAGGTCAAATAGATTGTTTAATACAAAATATGCCCAAACATAGTTCCTCCTCTTATTGTTGAACATTAGTTAAGCTGAATATAGGTAAGTACAGCGCATTTTGATGCAACATTTAAATAATGTTCCTTCCTGCATAATTGTTGCCATTAATGGCTAGGATTATAGCCAGCAGGTGTATGTTTTACGTCATCTTCTCGGTCTCTTTAGTGCGAAGTTGTTGAAAAAAAAAATGAGAAGATGCAGTGAAATACATAATGTGCTTTGTTGTTGTCGTTGTTGTTTTGAGAGTTTCAAATACATAGATTAAGGGTTACAATATAAAATATGATAAAAAGACAAAATTATATTTATAAACAATATCATTGTAACCACAGAACACAGAAAGACATTACTGTAAAAAAAATACACAGTAGTTTTCTTCTAAACTTTTAATATCAATTGTAGTTCATGAATATGATACGTATTTTAATTCACCATTGTTTATCTAAATTGTAAAAAAAAATGTTTTGAAACTCTCAATAACCAAATTTCCTTTCTAGGACAAGTAAAGGAACAAAAAACACCTTTTACAGAAATCGCTCCGATCCATCACCAGCAAATGTCTCCGATTCGCTCAATGAAGAAGAGCGAGTCGCCCACGAGCCTCAGCAAGCGTACCGACAAGACCCCAACTACACCAGTCAGCTTGACCCCAATCGATGAAACCAAAGCCCTTGACATGAACAAAGTGAATGGAATAAACGGAGTTAATGGAGTCAATAGCAATCAGCTGACTCCTGAAACACCTTCTCAAGATGATATGAAAGACAAGGATTTAGTTAAAAAGTCGACTGAAGCGACTCAGGTCGCGCCAGGAGTGGTAGATACGACTGTTGTTAATGAAACCTCTGGTATTGGGGTGTTGACTGCAGCTGAAGTGCTGGACAGGGCCCGCACGAGGTTCGACAAGTTCTGGGGGAGAAAGGAGGAGGATAACGTTTAGTTGGTATCAAAATTATTGGCGCTTTTTAGTGTAAATTATGACAGTTCGTAAGCAAATATGACATCTGAAGGTTATCTAGATAGGGATGAATCGAATTTTCACTACACCAAAAACGTATTTTCTCACAACGACCTCGAGTATGTTGACTGTTACAAAATGAATCGTGTCTCCGTCACTTTCGAAACGGTTTACTGCCTTCTTTTGTCACCCTCTGTCAGTAATTATATTTCTGTGGTGAAATTATAACTACCAGCTAAGTGCCTACAATATTTCGTTATATACGTAGTATCTGGATAGAGTAGGTAGATTGTTCCAATAAATATAAAATATGGATGAAACGCCCCTTTTACTCATGAACATCTTAGACTAAATAAATAAAATAAATTACAAATTGACAGCTCCTGAAGATAAAATTGTCATAATTTACATACTCTAAGCGTTAAATGATGAATTAAAAGTAGAGAAAATAAATAAAAACTGATAAAAACATGAAAAAAAGCTTCGCTTTATAACAATGACTGTAATAGTATGTATTTATGTATTTATAAATTAATTTTAATATTTTATCGTAAATACGATCACTGTCTATGTAATAGGAAAGTGGGTAGCTTGTGATAAAGTAGGATTGAAGACAAGTAGAAATTAATTATTTAATTTATTGTTCATTCCTATGAACATTCAATCGAATTTCTAACTACCTACTTATAGTAGGTATATAACTTGACTTTGACATTTTATTTTATATTAACGTCTCATATTTCATGAATTATATTTAGTAAAAATAAATATAATTATTTATGTATACCGCCTTATCAATCGATGTACAGCTCATGATAATTATGTCTGAAATGAATTGTATGATAAATCTGTAGAATTTATTTGCAACAAAATTATAATGTGGCTGTGCTGATATTTTTTATTGCTAAGGCGGTAGTCAGTTGTTATAATTTAGGTAAATATTTAACGTTTACCCGACGGTTGCTCTGCGAAATGATTACCAAGTAAACTTTTATTCTAGCAGCTTTTCATGCTAACGTAGCCCCAAAATAAAGAAAAAGTTAATTATTAAACAGTAAAATTTTACGTTCTATGTCCAAAAGTCGAGTTCCGTTCAGAAATTAGAAAAAACTAAAATAAATACCTACCTACATAATCAAGAAAGGCAAAGTATACACACAATATGCCGTCCAATGTAGTGTTTATTGGCAAATAGACTTCATTTTAGTTTTGGAGATTATTTTAAAGATAAAACTAGTAAAGGTCTTATCACATGGGAGAGTGATGTCAATATTACCTGTGGAACCATTGTGTCAAACATGTCAATGAAAAGTAAAAACGTCAAAATAAGCGGGAAAGTTGAAAAAATATTGCATAAGTTTTCTGAAAATTATTTATTTATTTTGTTCATGATAAATGATAACAATAATTAACAACTATGGATATATCGCCGAAGTCATGCCGAATTTGCCTTTCGGAAACTGAATTCAATTCATCTCTGTTCGGTAGTTATTGCAGGAGATCAAACATGGTCGATAAAATATTGGTGTGTTTGAAAATTGCGATCGAAGAAACTGATATGTTGAACACAATATGTTACAAGTGCGCCGAAAATGTAGAGAACTATTATAATTTCACTATGTTCGTGAAGAAATCGCAGGCAAAACTAATGGAGCCGCGACGGAATATCGAAAACGTTAATCGCCGCGTAACCTCTTACGTTCGAGAGCAAGTATACGATGCAGATTACACTTTCTCGTTCCTTGAAATACCAAATAATGAGGAGAAAAAGGAAACTAAATGTTCAAGTCCGTTTTTCTCTTACTTTTCGCCGCCAAATGTGTTAATAAAGCAGGCTACAGACCATGTTTGGAAAACACCGCGACCGCGCACCGATGAAACACGCGAAGTCAAACGACAAAGGCGGAAAGAAGGATCCCGCCACCACTCGAGAGATCTGTTCGAATCTCAATCCCAGGACATAGAAGAACCCGAATCTAAGTCCCTGGACTGGAACCTAACGCCAGATGATAATATAATCAAAAGAGTGCGCGATAAATGCTTCGGAAGGTCCGAATTCTAGTTTAATTTAACCAAAGTCTGTTTCATACAAAAATCTGGTTATCCTATCTTAAACACTTCATGAACCTGCTTAGTTGCTTGAAGTTATTAAGTTATAAGATAGATTCAGAGGCAGTATACTTGGTCGATGTAGCTCTAACACATTACATACACTTACAATCTGAATAAAATCTACAAGGTGCCGCATCACACCATACAAGACCTAAAAAATTACTACTGCGTTTTCAAAGTCAGTGGTTGTAACTTGTGACCGCACCTATACCAATGTTTACAACACATTACACTGTCTAAAAGTACATAAATACAGGAATTCATAGAAATAAACTCTTGATAAATTGTATATTGTGTTAGACTTACTTTTGCTAGATTCAAATATATTTTATAGATAGATTGTTTTGTTTACAATTTAATTTATTGACAGTTGATTAATTTATCTGTTTTGTATGTAGTCCTGCGACAGGGTAGTTGAAATGAAATATGATTTAAGTAGTAAGATTTCTCCAATTCATCTAATTATAAATATATAAGTGTATTATTATTTGCCTATTTTACTGATGTATATATTGGTGTTAAATGTCATATTATAAACTTAATATACTTAGTTCTATCCCAATTTATTTATTGTATGTATTAGAAAAGGCAGATATCAATCTGTTATTTAACTTATAAGAATGATTTTGTAAAGCTAACTGCAAGGAATTAATTACCTATTGATTTAAAGCATTTTAAATTTGATTACCCTGGTTCTGACATCCTTCTTCAAGCTGAAGTATAAGTATTTGATTTGTTATTTCTTTGATAATGTTTACAACTTATCTTATATGCAAAATCAATGTTTAGTGTTATTCTAATTGTTAGATGATATATATAAAGTGTGTTAGTTTTGTGTCTGCAAATTGAGACCATTGGGAGGAGCTTCATTTATTTATTACTATTTAACTAATTATTTTCATATCCATTCATAATTTATATTTAAATGAACATTTAGTTCCATATTTTGACATCTGTTACTTGATAGTACAGAAATTACATGCATAATTAGGCAGATTTTATTGTATTAGTTTGATGATTTGACTGCATTTGATTAACATATACATACCTAATTTAGCTAGTCACCTCTGACCAAGTTCATAAGAAGTGTAACTAGGGACACTGGGTTCAATTCTGAAAAATTCAAAGTCTAGAAATATAACCATATATCTCAAAGACACGAAATGCTTGATTTGTTAAGAGGTGACTTTTACAAAACACCTGTTAAGTTGGCACTTAATTAAAAGACGGTAAAGTAATATGATTTAAAATAATTATTCCCTGTTATTTTTTTTTCTGCGCACAAATAACCAGCTCTTTATTTCATCAAGTAAAACCTGTTATAGGTAAGTAATTAGCATATCCTCCATCCATACCTGATATCTAAACATGGAGACGATTGTTAGCTTTGCTACGGATTTATATAGCGTGTTAATTTTCAGTTGTAACATCAAAATGGACACATAAATAAAAGTTTTAATTAATTGTTTTGTCATTTATTTCCAATCTTGATCCGGCGCGGTTCGATTCCAGAATCTCTCAATTTAAAATCAAACGGATACTTGGATGACATAATATGGAATAAGGTAAGTGGGTGCCAAATTTAAATTGAAAGTTAAACAAAGATCAACGCCATCTATGAATTCAGATTGGAATTAAAATGAAGTTATGATGTTATCATAACCCTTTGCAATTTATGAACTCCTGGTACTTTTAGTCAGTAGCAAATCAAAAGAACACAAATTAGCATTTTGTTAACCGAACTAGTCGAATGACGATGTAATTATTACTAGGACAGCAGAATTGAGAAAGAGGTTAGTAGTAAATATTTCTTTCGTGGACTCATTTCGTCCCGATATTTTATCAAATTTCTCTAAAAGTACCAGGAGCTCATAAGTCTTAGGTGGTTCTCTCAATTATTAATCAAAATGTGGGTATAGAGATAAAAATTGAATGTGACGTCGTAGTTCATTACCCAATCACTAGATGGCGCCTTTAAACCATGGAATAACACATCTTACCACAGACATACAATATATTACGTTACTACTAATATTATACGTCTGTACGTTCAACCACAGACATCATAGCTAAACGTCACTATTGCATGCAATGTTACCCTATTCATGCAGTAAATAAAACATACAAGTAAGAACAGTTAATTCATGACTTTATTTCATATCCATGTTAATCCATATGTTTAGTGAAAATACCACTGTCTATTAGTTACATTACATACCGTACAATATAGATCACATACAACATTAATGCTCTAATGGCGGCGGCTACACAATTACAAGTGAACATTTAAATCGTGAAATCCTAAATAACCGAAAAATCCTTACATTTTACTAACATGCTCACATTTTGCCTACTGAGCACGCTTAATATTTCGTTTAATTTTTTTAGTTGGCAAAGTACCGCAACTAATCTTAAACAAACTTTTTAAAGTCATGGTCCCAAAAGCAATTTATTTTCTTTTTTAATTCAATCAATCACTACCACTCAAACAAATCTATACAAAATTCATTGTTATTTTTGGTCAATCAATCGTAAATAGATGCCGCTAATAAATAAATTGCTTGAAAAATTCGCGTGAAATGAACCAAGGCTTTTGATGGGTAATCTTATTTTACCCTGTATTACCATGCACAAAAAACTAATTACATAATAATTTACAAATTAACCAATGAGTATTAGAATTATGATTTTATTTATAATATACGGGATACAGTGTCCCCTTTCAATACTAAAAGTATTTAACTTAACCAAAAGGGCAGAGTATCAGAAATGTTTGGCAAATTTTATCTGTTATAATAAGTAACATTCTATACTTGAAAGATATTCTTGCTAATGAACGAGTCACTTATGCATTCTTGCAATTCGCAAGTAAAATAAGTGATAGATTATCCTTTATAGAAAGAATCATTATAATTACTTTGGAATGTTGTCGTGTGTTAAGAACATTACTTTCAGCAGCCCTAGACAAAGTAGCATCTCTCGCGCTTGTTACAAAATGACATAATGACATAAATCAATCACGACATATGTCATTCCCGTACAATTTGTATCGTTTCTGCTGTGTCCGTATAGCTAGCGTACACATGGTGGAATCCAGGGTCGGGAGTAGTCTTAAAAAATAGTGCCTAAATAGTGCCTAATTAGTGCCATATTTAAAAAAATAGTGCCACAATATTTAGGGAAATATAGGGCTTTCTTTTTGGTACGCTAGCTTGACGTCAAGCTAGCGTACACATCCTAGATCTCGATAACGGCTTGCACTAGGATGATGCTTTTACTGCCAAAAAATAGTGCCTAAATAGTGCCTCCGGAATGCAAATTTTCAGAATGATTGCTCCACAGAGAGCTTCACAAATAGGCAAGCAACTCAAATGACATTCGTCCCATCGTCAAGCTAGCGTACACACGCTGTTCATAGGGAAAGGCGATGGCACTAATTATGAGGAGTATACCAAAAAATAGTGCCTGAAATAGTGCCTCCAGATCTGCAAAAATATACTGGAAATTCGCAGAGGAACCGTTTCAAAAATCGATGTAAACTTCTACATACAAAATGACTTTTGTACAGTCGCGCACAGCAAAAAATCATTTTTATTTTACAGAGGTGATACTTTGATCAAACTGTATTTTTATCATCATTGTATTTATTAGTGTGCAGTAATAATAATAATAAAAACTCACCTACCTCACCTTACAAAAAGCCGTGATGCTAAATACTTGCTGAATTACAGCAAATTGACCTATCGCTACACGTGCTCACCACACACAATACTATTAGTGATACTCACTTGGCCCGTGAATATATAAAAAACCATGAAAAAGTAAATAAGTCAATAAAAAAAAAAAAAAAAAAAACAGAAATCCGGTTAAAAGCCGAGAATGATAAATGAAAAAAATTATAATAATAATAATAATAATTTTATTTCAGTCACATTAGTAGCCAAAAAGGCCGACAATTGCCATCTACATCACAATGCTAACACGTTAATGATTATTTTTCGAGCGCTATTTTGGTTTTGAAAAGTATTCGATTGTAAAAATACTGTGCCAGTCAGTAGGTACCTACTACTGACGGGCGTACCCAGATATTAGTTTCGGGGGGGTTCAAGAAAATAAAACCCGGCCAAGTGCGAGTCGGACTCGCGCACGAAGGGTTTTGTAACATCATCTAAAATCCCGATATATATGTGGGTCATATATATGGGCCAATTTAGATTTTCGTGAAAACTTGTAAAAGTACCAAAATTTTCTTATTTCTAAAAGTACAAGTTTTTGAATTTTCTAGAATGTTTCCTTTATTTTTGCTCTAAGACCTAGTTCAAACAAGGTTCCGAATGTGTTACAAAAAAAATTTAAGTATGTTTTATAATTATTTGGATTTTTACTCTTAAATACCTTGAATGGACCCACAGTGGGTTAATAGCAGTGGGACCACGATTAATATCTCAAAATGATTTTGTAATATTCATTAATAATTTATTAATTCGGGAAAGTTAATATAATCCATCATAATGTTCGCTTTGTCGTCATATTTTTGTCGGGTACCACTGTGAAACTTATGGTTTTTTTTGTAATTTCTCACATATCTAGTAGCTGATGACATATGTCACATCATCGATTACCTTCCTCTCTGTGACGTATTACCAAAATATTTTTAATCACTTCTTGACTTGCCAGTACCTTCACTATGGTAGAAGTTTACATAGATTTTTGAAACGGTTCCTCTGCGAATTTCCTGTATATTTTTGTAGATCTGGAGGCACTATTTCAGGCACTATTTTTTGGTATACTCCTCATAATTAGTGCCATCGCCTTTCCCTATGAACAGCGTGTGTACGCTAGCTTGACGATGGGACGAATGTCATTTGAGTTGCTTGCCTATTTGTGAAGCTCTCCGTGGAGCAATCATTCTGAAAATTTGCATTCCGGAGGCACTATTTAGGCACTATTTTTTGGCAGTAAAAGCATCATTCTAGTGCAAGCCGTTATCGAGATCTAGGATGTGTACGCTAGCTTGACGTCAAGCTAGCGTACCAAAAAGAAAGCCCTATATTTCCCTAAATATTGTGGCACTATTTTTTTAAATATGGCACTAATTAGGCACTATTTAGGCACTATTTTTTAAGACTACTCCCGACCCTGGATTCCACCATGTGTACGCTAGCTATACGGACACTTTCTGCTAGCGAAGCGTGAGGATAATGTTACTTTGTCTACAGGCCCTGAAAATAAATCGATTAATTTTTAATTTTGAAAGTGCACAGATTTTTTTTTATACATTAAAATAGTAAGTAAGGTATAGGTACTAAATAACAAAAACACTTCACAAAGTTATATAGAGAGATTGTAAAGAAAATTTACTTGTTATAAAACTTTAGCTCCCTTATTAAGACTAAGATAGTCCTTGGTGCTACGGTTTTTAAAAGTGATGTACCTATTTTAGTCAGAGTTTAAACCAAACAACCAAGTTCCAGTTCAAACCAAACAGGGTTTTTGGTAATAAGAGGCTAGTTACTTAAGGTATCAATTAAAATTATTTTCTTTACACTCTTAACAAATTATACGCATTAGAAAAAAAGTATTACAATAAACTTCAAAAGCATTAAACATCATATTAAAAACTTGTTTGCAAAACTCCGTTTATAATGACCTGCATAAGATGGTAATGAGATCGTGGGTCACTAGTCGAGCGCGAAGTTCGACGCTTTCAGCTTTGACAAAACGAAGCAGTTCGTACCTTTTACAGCCGCGTTATTCACTTAGGTTTCTCAGCATCTCTCTCGTCTCTTATCTGTTTTAAAGATACGAAATTGAACCGTATCCACAATGTATTTATGTATCAATTTCCTATAATCGAACCAACAAGCGTTGGTCGCGTTCGCCGCTGAGAAACCTTAGTGAATAACGCGGCAGTAAGGTATCAGCGACGAACTGGATGTCGAGTGTCGGTTTCAAACATACGTAATTGAATTTTATCGTGTATGTATTATGGTATCAATTTCCTAACGTTTCGCTATGACGAATTTACCACCGTTTTTCTAATCTATACTCGCTAGCGACTCCGACGAATATTTGTATGAGAATCTCGCCGCGCCTCCAAGCGGTGACGTGAAGAACTAAAATATTGTTAGTGACGCTAGCGAGTGCAGATTAGGATAAAGGTGCAAAACTCGTGATACGGTACAGTGAAACTCACACAATTACGTAATTAGTATATTATACTAATTGATGTGTGAGTGTGTTCGGAATAATCCTTGCATAAGAGGAATAATTATTGTATTATATCAAATTACATTTAATTGATATTAATTAATTAAAATGATCAGAAAGTGATTAATATTTGCAGCTCTGTAGCTTAACAAAAACTTAGGAAGACATGAGCTAGATACCTCCATACAACAACACTTTTAATATTCAAATTATTTCAATGACTACCCCAAATAATACATAAATACTCCTATATTCCGCAAAGGGGTAGGCAGAATTGCACTTATACTACACCCACATTTCACCAGTTATGTTTAAGTCCCATGTAAAAGGGGCGAGCCTATTGCCATCAACCAGTCACTAATCCCGACTCCGGGCTGATACTGTGAAATATTACAACCTAAAATAACGCTTTGCCCGACCTGGAGATCAAACCCAGGATCTGTACCCCTATTACGAGTTTTGCACCGTTTCTCCATACTCGCTAGCGTCACCTACAATATTTGTAACAGATATTTTAGTTGTCCACGTCACCGCTAGGAGGCGCTGTACAATTTCTTATACAAACATTCGGCGGATTCGCTAGCGAGTTTAGATTATGAAAACGGTGGGTAACTCGTGATAACGGTACTGGGGGCCTACTCGCTTTCTCCGAAAAACTAAGCTTCGGCCGAAAGCTCGCAAAGTTCCTACCACGGATCTTATTCGTTCTAAAATTACGTCCGAACGTGTACTGCTAGAAGATTCTTTGACATTTATATATCTTAATCCTACTTTGACATAAGTATTCAACGAACGAAAATTTGAATTTGATAAAAACAAAGCGAAACTACGAAACTACGTTTAATTATCGTTCGTTTGCGAAGTTTAGTAGACCTCCTGGTGTTAGCGTTTGCGACCACGAGACCAACGAGGTAGGCAGACAAGCTATCGTAAGACCTTAGTAAGTACTAGCTGTGCTCTGTGGTTTCACCCGCGTAGAGTAAATTTCATGGGTGTCCCTCAGAACTATAATGTGTTTAATAAATAAAAGTAGCCTAAGTTACTCCTTGAAACATCAGCTACCTGCCAGTGAAAGTCCCTTTAAAATCGGTCCAGCCGTTTCAGAGATTACCCGGAACAAACAGACAGACAGACAGACAGACAGACGGACAGACGGACAGACGGACAGACAGACAGACAGAGAAAAATTTCAAAACATGGTTTTTCAGTGTCAGTAGCGTGTACACTTTTATATGTATTTAGTTAAAAGCTGTTATTTTGGAATTACAAACAGACACTTCAATTTTATTTATCTGTATGTATATAGATTGAAAAAGATGTGTTATTTAAACACTATAAAGTAGATGCAATAAGGTTACAATAGTGATTATAACTGCTTAGGCTATGTTTATTAAAAGTGTTGCCGAATGGAAGATCTATATTATGGCACTGACGTTATAGAGATACATAATTATAGTGAATGTAAGCGCTAAATATATATAAGTAAGATTCAAATTCGTTTGTATAAGATATTAACTCCTAATTTTTTGTATGTGAAGGCTTTTCTGAAAAGCTGAATGCCTTTCTGAAATTATTATGAAGTATTTCAAACTTCACTCCATCGATTGTTTACTTTGCGGGTAGTTGAATAAAATCGTTTCGAGTTCTCGTTTTCGTATTCGATAGCTATTTAAAATTCGATTTATCAATACAAACTTTAGTATTACTCGATATTTTTCTAAATCAGAAAACTTATTAATTATTACTTCATTGCAAATCGCCGTAAATAGGATCTTAAAAATATCAAACCAAACGTTTCAAAAAGTAAATTATGTTACAGTGATTACACCAGCTGAGTTTCTTGTCGGTTCTTCTTCAGCTAGTTTCCGAACCGATGGTCAGTTCTTCGACGTTCATAAGTGCTTTATCAGAGCTTAAACTGAATAACTAATTTTCATTCTTTCATTAGTCTCGAGACGGGTTCAACCAAAAGAAAGAAATAAAAAAAACTCAAAAAGCAAAAGGTTAAATAACAAAAACGTAATCAAATTAAATCGGAATCGTAACAATTAGGCATATAAGAAATATATCACATTTATATTATAGTTATTGAAACTGAATGAAAACTTCGAGATTGTTTTTGGATAAAATGCTATTTGTGAATCGAAATTAAAACGAGATGGATATAGTTTTACTCCGAATTTAGTCTAATCTTGGTTAAAACCATGTTTTGTTATGTGAAGATAACTATAAGAAGCGATAGTAACATAATTGTGATACTAGCGGACATCACGCAGTTTCACCCGCGTAGTTTCCGTTCCCGTGGGAGTACGGAGATAAAATATAGCCTATATTAATCAGTAATAATGCAGCATTCAAATGGTGAAAGAATTTTTAAAATCGGTCCAGTATTTTTTGAGCTAATTACAAACATACAAACCATTCCTCATCACCATTCCAAACATCATAAGAAACACATGGTCACTATCATTATAATGAATGACCAACGCTCAAAGTAATTTAAACCTAATGCTAATATAAATTGATCATTAAATTAATTGCACGTAGCTACTTACAAGCGTTTGAAGACAATTCCTTGAATGTTAACTAACTAATGTTTTATTTTGTTTTTAATTTTAGTTTAGAATGTGTAATATGTTCATAGTCAGTTCACATTAGAGCCTATTTTCGTTTGCACATTTGATGACAATCGCCACTTTGTCTATTTACAAGTAGATTCAACCGTATTCCGAACTAGCTGTGCCCCGCGGTCTCACCCGCGTAGATTTAGTTTATGTCGCGGAACCCTAATATTTTTAATAAATAAATGTAGTGACCTACCAGTAAAAGTCCCTTTAAAATCGGTCTAGCCGTTTCAGAGATTACCCGGAACAAACAGACAGGCAGACAGAGAAAAATTTTAAATCTTGGTTTTTTAGTGTCAGTAGCGTGTATACTTTTATATGCATTTAGTAAAAAGCTGTTATTTTGGAACTACAAACAGACACTTCAATTTTCTTTATCTGTATAGATGTGAGCCTTATCGACATTTTTATTTACCAGCTGTCAAAACACATTTACAAAAAAAAACAGTTGATCTCAAAAATATTGTCTTTTTTAGTAAGCGCTTATGTTGTTTATGGCCCTGGCCTTAATCCCATGTATTTGGGGTCGGCACTTGATTCAACTCGATGTGGCTGATCACCTGATTTGTATGACCTTCGCTGTTGCTTTTATGACCTGACCTTCGCAACCCCTTTTTCAAGGAAAATCGGCAATCTGAGCTAAACCAGTTGTCAGACTCTCTTAGGCCTCTGACTGACCTGTAACAATTGCCAAAGATGTTAAATTGGCAACCGGGACCGACAGCTTAACGCGCTCTCCGAGGCACGGAGGGAACTCGGGCGGTCACCCATCCAACTACTAGGCGTATGGTTGCTTAACTTCGCTGATCGAATGATATGCGAATATGTTTTAATACTATAAACATATTACAAATTCCGTATTTTAACAATAATTATTATTAAAAAAACAATTTAGAACTCTTAAATTGGCGCCTCAATGAAATGTAATACTGAAAAGAAAGCGATTTTTTTTATAATGAGACTAATAGCGAATAATATCTCCACGTTCTAACAACCATTACATTATTTATATACTAGAAGCTTATAGCGATATACTTTTTACATAAAATTCATTCACAACACCTAGTATCGATTCGAATGCGATGTATCGATATTGTCCGCGAATCGAGAGATCATTGATGAATATTCTAGATATTTATTTAAAACTTTCTAGACCGATAAATTTGGTCGATAGAATATTAAGTATTTTGTGAATTTCTTGAATGTTTTCGGAAAAATCACTACTTTTTTCCCGTTACTCTTTCAGCAACCATAACTGAAGTTTCAGCGTTTAATTGGCACATGCATCAGAAAAGTAGTTTTTTATATAATACTACTATAAACCAAAATGTCTATCTGTCTGTTTCATTTTCATTGACCAAATTTTATAATGTCACAAATTTCCATACAGAAGTTAAAAAGATAGTATGAAAATATATTTAAAATACGGACAATATCCCAACAGTCGCATTCTACAAATATTACATTCTATAATTATAATACAAATAGAACACACGTTAAAAGACGAACCGCTCAAAAATATATCTATTTCGTTTCTTCACACCAGATTGTATGTCTCTATCACTCTTACACCGATGAACACGCTTGCGATGTTTATCAAGATGTGGATTTGAAATGAGGTCTATTGTGCTAGAGATAAGGTACAAATTGTATTATTTACTAAATATATACATACAGCATTTTAATAATTTGTACGCAAATCTCAGGAATTACCGAACAATTTTAAAATGTACTTTTTACTTTGATTCACCATACCCCCTACCTGCTGTGACAGATTGACAATAATTATAAGACATATATATATATAA
The DNA here is from genome assembly GCA_964035505.1 of Watsonalla cultraria. Classification (NCBI taxonomy): domain Eukaryota; kingdom Metazoa; phylum Arthropoda; class Insecta; order Lepidoptera; family Drepanidae; genus Watsonalla; species Watsonalla cultraria. The sequence goes on along the minus strand of OZ037734.1, from coordinate 6,510,518 downwards.
TGACGCGTATAAATCTGTCACTGTCACATTGACGATAATGTCAATAGGAGCATGGTAAAAGCGCGTAAATAATATTTAACAAAATCTTGTATTTACCTCTTAGTGTAAATTTTTTTTCGCACTGAGAGTTACCTGTTGGAAAAACAATATTCAAAAATATCCTCACATATATTTTTTTTAAATAGCCTCATTCTAAACCACATCCAAGTTATTTTAAACGCTTACGTCATAATGACAAGGGCTTCATTTATCACTCGATGGTGTATTAGAAGGGCGGGCAGGGCCCTTCTTTTTCTTATCGTCAGGATTATCCTTCTCCGGAACTGGAGGGTCCAGCTTTGGTGGGAGAGGCTGGGTGGGGGTGCTGGCACCCTGGGAAATATAATAAGATTTCAATTCAAAATAGCTTTATTTGATTAAACTTTTAACAAAATACTTTCAAATCATACAGGATTATACATGCTACCGCCAGGTTCGAAAGGTTGCTCTTACTGAGAAGAAACATATACATATATTAAACAATCCCAGCGGGGCCTGTACCAATAAGTTTATCTAAAAACTTATGTGCAGTAATTCGCGCCTCGTGCTCTACGGTGAAGGGAAACATCGTGAGATAATATGTCTGAGAAGTGATTCAAAGACGTATGTATAGTGCATGAGACTGCGATAGACTCACCATCTGTCACGTTGGCACTTAATAATATTCAGTGCAATTTGTGTGTTGTTAATACAACACATCTGCCTACTCCTTCGGGGAATACAGGAATTTGAAAATACATAACACCCAGACTCAATGCGAAAACAAAATGCTCATCCCAAAATGTTTGCCCTGGAATCGCGATACCGAGCTTAGTAGGTACCCCTACTAATATTTAAACCAACGGTGTCATGTTTATGATATACTAGCGGACGTGACACTGTTTCGCCCGCGTAGTTCCCGTTCCCGTGGGAGTGCGGGGATAGAATATAGCCTATGTTACACGCTGATGATGTAGCTATCCATTGCTGAAGTCTGGTAGTCTGAGCTTATTCAATACAAACAAACAAATCTTCCCTCTTTATAATATTAGAATGTGGTATGGACATGTTATGCGGAGGAATGAGGATAATGTTGCCAAAAAAGTTTTGTTTATGAATGTGGATGGTTACAAGGGGAGAGGAAGACGTAAGGAACGATGGATGGATTGTGTGAAAGATGATATGACTAGAATGGGAGTGAATACAGATATGACGGCTGATAGAGAGAAATGGAAGAGAAGAACACCGCCGACCACAAATAACATGGGATAAGGGCAGGAGGATGATGAATATTAGAATGTACCTTTCTCTTGGCGTGTCGGTCGCGGCGTGTGTCATCGCGCGGCTTGCGTCCCATGACCCCTAACAGTTTGCTCACCATACTGCTGCTACTGTTATTCCGACGAACATCCGCTTCGCTCTCCACACACTAAACACACGTTTGCACATTTATTTATCTATACATCTATACAGATAAACAAACAGACACAACAATATATTTTGTCTGAATTAAGTTAAGAATATGGGAAAAAATTCTTCGAAGCACTCATAATCAACGGAAGTGTATGAAGAGATGCATGAATGTATGAATGTAGACGAAGCGAAAAGCAGTATGCAAGGATCGCACAGTAGTTTCTGCCTACCCTTTATCCGTATGTATGTATGTAGTAGAAACAATTACAAAAATTGTCCTTAAATTTGGAGAACCAAAAGCATGAATATCTAACCTTATTGCCATCGAAAGAGTCCTGCTTTTTAAGTCCTTCAATCTTCTTCATAGACTCTGTCCTCTTGGCCTCCACCTTCTCTTGTTTCTTCTCCGCCTTCTCCTGCTTCTTTGCCTCTTTATCTTGCTTCTCCGCTTTCTTCATAGAACCAACTCGTTCCATTGGCTGTAAAACATTACAAGATAGTCAATTATTTTTTCTTAGGATATGTTCTCTCGCAGTTGGTAGGGGGAGTTACCTCCACTGCTTAACCGGACTAAAGGGCGAGACCCAAGGGCCTCCAGCCGAGCTTAAATAGATAGGAAAAAGAACTACCAGCCCTTTTTATGGTCCGCGTTTCTTGAATGCGCAATTGTTATTTTATGAGTCTATATATATATGGCACGAGGCGAATAAAAACATGCGCAGTATCCCCACTATATTCACTGCACGCTCATAGCTCGTGACGGTACTATACGTTCATATTGTATACTAGCTTCCACCCGCAGCTTCGTCTACGTGGCAGTAAGACTCCACATACAAACTCCTTCACCCCCTTAAGAACTGAATTTACGAATACCCTCTTACACATCCTCCAAATTTCACGTCTTTGGATAAAACGGTTTAGGCTGACCGTTGGTATATAAGTCAGTCAGTCAGGATATAAAGATACATAGCAAACAAGTCAAGGAAAAAGTGTCTGCTATGACGTATAGGGAGGTCAAGAAGATGGCACTTAATAGAGACAAATGGAAGAAGTTGCATCAGTTACACAGACAAGAGACTCTTAAATTTATGATGATGATTATAGCAAACACCCAGACTTTAATTATTTTAATATTTCATCACATGCCCTGACGCGGGTCTCAAACCCACAACACCATGTACCATTCAGGTTAATAACTAGACCAACATACCTTCTCAACTTTTTTCTCTTCTTTCGCCTCCACTTTCTCCTCCTTAACCTCCTGATTTTGGTGTTTGATCGAATCCTGTCGTTTCAGCTCAGCTTTGACAGAATCACTTCGCTTCAACTCTGGTTTCTGTCCTTTCTTGTCCTTGCCCTTTATATCCTCATCTTTAAGGCTAGAGTCAGACTTCTTGCGGGCTTTCGGCTCGTTGGGTGTCGGTGGTTTGGGTGTTGCCGGCGTGGGTGTCGGCTCCTGGGAGCTAGGCTTTTTCGACTTCTCCTCTTGTATGCTGAGATCGGTGCTTGTTCTGCTGTCATCTGTGGAGGGGATTTAGTTCGAAATTATATGGAACCTTAAAGCATTGTAATAAAGTTTAATATTATCCGCCGTGGTGGCCGAGTGCAAATACTAGAGGTCTGTACCAATGAGTCAACTTCGGAAACTTTTGCGGTGAAGGAAAACATCGTGGGAAAACTCAAACACGTATGTATTGCGCCTGAAAGATGATGCACTTACGATCTGTCACGTCACGTTGGTACTTAATATTTTCAGTAAAAAGAACAAACAGAAAGACTTTTATGTGTGCACCTTGTATACTTGCATATGCATTTAGTGATAAGCTGTCAACTTGACATTATAAACAGACATTTAAATTTTATTTATCTGTAAGTGTATAGATATACGTATTATAAAAAGTGTGACCTAGATAATTCCTAGAGATGTGCAGATCGGACATGTCGGCGGATGTGTCGACGAACGACTCCTCGGAGAGCGAGAGCGAGGCGAAGGAGCCCGAGGCGTCGAAGGTGCACTTGTCCCCGCCGCCCTTCGGCGACGACGTGAATATACTCGGCGGCGGCTGCTTGCCTGGCGTCCTGGGGGATATGCATTGTCTTGTCTTTACTATGATTATATAAATCGATGTTGTAATTAATTTAGAAAAAAGAAATATATTAAATAAAAAGCAGATTAAAATTCTATTATTTACAAAATCAACTATCAATATTTTTTTTTGTTTTTATGTGAGTACCGTACTTTAATATGCATATAGCGAATAGCTGCAATTTTGGAATTACAAAAACACACACAACAAGTACCAAAGACATTTTCTAAAAAAAAACAAACTATAGCAGTGATTTCACACCACATGCTTTACGGTGAAGGAAAACATCGTGAGGAAACCTGCATATTTCTGAGAAGTCATTCAAAGACTCACCATCTGTCACGTTGGCACTTAATCATATTCGGTGAAAAGAGGGTGATGACCTCTGCCTACCCCTTCGGGGAGTACAGGCGTATGTATGTATGTAAAAACCCACCTGTGAGCAACGTGTGAAGCGTGGTGTGTGGGCGAGTCCTTCTCCTCGGCGATGCGCGGCAGCGGGGCGGGCGGCTCGTCGGGCTTGTCGAGCGGCGGCGGCGTGGGCGGCGCGGGGGCGGGCGGCCGCCACACGCCCCCGCGCCGCCCGCCCACGCTGCCGCCGCCCGCCCCCGACCCGCAGCACAGCGGCGAGATGGAGCACTTCGCCTCTGCTGACCGCGGGTGTAACCTAACGTATGTAACTTGGATTCAGTACCCTTTCAGTCCCTGTAATCTATACTAGCTAGCATCAGACACCCACAGTATTTGGGTTAGATATTTTAGCGGTGGTGGCTGTGAGTGATAAGTTAGTAGGTATAGTAGTAGGGAGGCGGGGTCCGACGGACTTGATGATAAGTTAGTATAGTGTATGATGTAGTGACCTGTCCGGGGAGAGTGCCCGCCGCAGCAGTGGGGAGGCGGGGTCCCGGCGGGGCCAGGCGCGGCGGCCGCAGTCCCGCGCGGCCAGCGGCGACGGACTGCGCGCCTCCACTCGGCTACGGGTTAGTCACAACATGCATCACTTACGGTACACTAAGCCGGGTCCGAGCCGAGGACAGTCAACTAATATTACACGTATTTAATATGGCTAACTCCCACTTTACCTCACAGCAAGCGAGTGATGGCTGACCAACGACAACGGCCTGAGTTACGCACAAAACTCGACTCAGACCCAACACGGTCTAACGAGAGTCATCATTTACGCGTTAACATTACATTTATTTAATACCACCACGGTGACAATCATCTGATGAGAAGTGGTTCCCACAGCATATGGATTTTCAGGGCCTTGCATACAGTGATTTTATTATTTTTATGCTTTAATTCTAAACTGAGGGAGTAAAATACTATGATTTGTGATATAAGACATGTTTAAACTGAGTGTAAAATATAACTGTATGGACTATGACTTATGATACATTTCAGTGAACATATAACATACGTTAGTGACAGTACAATAATGTGGTACTAATCTATGTATACCAAATACACTGAAATTCATGAATATTCATTAACGTATTTTCATTTCATATTCATCTATACCTAATTACTTCTGTTCCGTGCATATGCGATAAAAGCCCCTTACTTTAGTTAATGGTGTAACTGTAATTTTCGGTGTGAAAGTATGCCTATTTTCTGTATTGTATTGTAACGTATTTCAATATATATTTTAGTTGTAGTGTAGTACACTGTGTTTTATTGCATACTAGTATACTGAATTATATTTATGTTATACAGCGTTTCTCCACTCGCTACACAGATGGCGCTAATCTCTAACAAATGCAAAGTTTAAGTACAAAGACACGTGAACGTAAATCGCGCAATAAGAGTTTTCAAGCACATCGCAGTATATATACACAAGTTTCCAACTAGAACAATTGGAGCCGGTGTTCCCCAGACATGACACCCGCCTGGCTGGAATATCTTGTCTTTGCTGGGGATGAGCATGGACTGGGGAGAGCATCACTCGCTCTCCCCACACACATATTGCATTATATTGTATTGTTTTCCACAGTATAGTATTGTATATGTTACCTGGCAGTGTCGGTGGGTTGCGGTGGGGGTGGTAGCGGCTGTGGGGAGGGGGTGCGCGCCAGTGGAGACAGCGGCATGTGCTGGAGGGACCCGCGACGGACCTCGCCGCCCAACTTGTGCTTCAAGCCGTGGAGAGACGACGGCCTAAGGAAATAAACACAGATTTACACTTAACAGTTGAATAATAATATGTATTAGTTAGTAAAGTACTAGCTGACGTCACCCACGTAATTCCCATTCCCGTGGCAGTACGAGAATGAAATATAGCCTATGTTAATCGCTAATTATGTCAATTGCTAAAAGAATATTTAAAATCGGTTTAGCAGTTTCTGGGTCTATGGAAATAAACAAAAAAACAGTCAAATCTTTCGTCTTTTTCAAATCAAATATATCTTTATTCGATTAGACTTTATACAAAGTACTTTAATATAGAGTATAGACTAGCGGCAAGACCACTCTTCGCTTCGGGTTAAGCCAAAACGATGACGTTTCTATACTTTCTATGAACATAATTAAAATGTATGTAGGCGATAAACCTATTGCAATTCAACTCCAAAATGTTAGGTATAAACTAAGTTTAGATTTAGAAAAATGTTGAGATTGTTCAAACAGAAATGGCGAGTTGAAATATAATATTAGCAATTTTTGATAGCTTATATAAAGACAAGCGGACGTCACGCGGTTTCGCCCGCGTAGTTCCAGTTCCCGTGGGAGTACGGGGATAAAATATAGCCTATGTTACTCGCTGATGATGTAGCATGTAGCTATCCATTGCAAGAATTTTCAAGTTCGGTCAAGTAGTTTCGGAGCCTATTCAATGCAAACAAACAAACAAACAAATAAACAATCAAACCTTTCCTCTTTCAACAAAAGAAATAGTTTAAAACCTTTGATAGTGCGTAGTAGTACTGTTGTGCAACGGACTGTCAGCGGCGGGCGACGCCGGCGCCGGCGACGGAGACGATACACACTCACTCGCTACCATCTGAATACAAACACCACGGCTTTTATTATTGTTTCCTATAACCTAATATAAATAATAAAATAAATAAATATGCTCACGCCATCTCAGGCGTAAGCAGGAGGTCTACTCTCTTTCTCCGAAAACGAAACTTCGTGAACGAACGAAAATTAAAAGTAGTTTCATTATCGCTTTGTTTTTATCATACTCCATTTTTTCTTCGTCTAATAATTTAATTAAAGTTGGTTTAGAAAATATAAACATCAAATAATTTTCTAGCGGACCACGTTCGGACGTAATTTTAGAACGAATAATAACCGTGGTAGGAACTTTGCGAACTTTCGGCCGAAACTTCGTTTTTCGGAGAAAGCGAGTAGGCCCCCAGAGGTGTTGTAAAAACAACACCCACAAATCACCGAATATGATTAAGTGCCAACGTGTGGTGAGTCTATCGCCGTCTCAGGCATTATACATACGTCTTTGAATTACTTCTCAGACTTGCAGGTTTCATCACGATGTTTTCCTTCACCGTAAAGCATGTGGTGTGAAATCACTGCACATAAGTTTTAGAAAAACTCATTGCTGGAGGCCCCGCTGGGATTCGAGAGGCCACCACAGCTATTTAATATAAATAAAACTACTTTCAGCAAATCCGTGCCTAAAGTAAAAACATTCTCCATTCCAAATATCGGCCAAAATTGTTCAGCAGTTTACTCCTGAAATGGTCAGACTAATTTAAACATAGATACACTTTTGTGTATTTAATGGCAAATGTTTCTAAAAGGAAAAACATCAGATTTTTCACTAAATGCATGCGAAAGTACAGTAGTGAGTGTGAAATATGTATGTACAAGCGCCGCCACGAGATATGAGCGGTCAGCTAAGATAGTGCAAATGTATTTGTTCACACTCGCTTCATAAAGGCCCAAAAAATACTACTGCTATTCAAGGTCGGAAAAATTTAAAAAAAAAGTTTTTTTTCTGTGTCTGATAGTTTGATCCTTGCAGATAATCTGATAAACGGCGATCACGGTTCTTCTCAGAAGGTTAGTTTCCGAACCGGTGGTAAATTCCTCGACAATGTGGCCTAGGCCTAAACTGAATAAATCATTTTCATTCACATTAATTTCACTGTCAGAAAGCTAATGATATATTTCACGATGACTAAGGGAAGGTGATCTTAAATACCTGATGCATTTCCTGGGAGGCCCTTTTAGTTGAGATCCTTCTGAAGAGCGAGCATCGGCGCCGCGGGCGAGGCCGGGGCGGGGCCGAGGCTCGCCGGCCTCCCGTGGTACGGCGACGGCCTCCCGCCTAAAAAACAACAAGTATATACTCTGTTTCCCAAAATTCAATGATAAACAGGCCCCAAGGTAAAGCCGAACTTATGACTACAAGGGCGGATCCAGTACCCCTATCACGCGTTTGCCACCGTTTTCGTCAAGCTCGCTAGCGTCATCTACAATATTTGTATGAGATATTTTAGTTCTTCACGTCACCGCTGGGAGGCGCTATACAATTTCTCATACAAATTCGACGGTGACGCTAGCGACTATAGATTACGAAAACGGTGGTAAAATCGTGATAGGGGTACTGGGGGGGACACAAGGGCGGGCGGGCAAAATAATCAACGAAAACTGTTAGATTTATATATTTAACAAGTCTCATAATTTGATTTGCTTCTACGTATTTACTATGTACGGTACTGTGATGGAATCTTCACAGTACACAAATATACCATCCGGGGGAGAGGGGGGGAGGGCAGGGCACGTGATAATTATTAATACATTTAAAAAAATACCTGAATAGTGGTTTGGTCCAGGGGAGTAGCACGCAGTGTGGCATGCGGCGCCGCTAGTAGCAGCCGTAACACCTGACAATACAGTTCAATTTAGCAAAACCATCAACAAAAAGATTTGTTTCTTTCCAAGTTTTGGAGTAGCAGGCATACTCCGGAACAGTTTTTCGAAATCTATACAGATAAATAAAATTGAAGTGTCTGTTTGTAATTTCAAAATAACAGCTTCTCACTAAATGCATATGAAAGTGTACACGCTACATTTTTTCTCTGTCTGTCTGTCTGTCCGTCTGTCTGTCTGTCTGTTTGTTCCGGGTAATCTCTGAAACGGCTGGGCCTATTTTAACGGGACTTTCACTGGCAGGTAGCTGATGTTTCAAGGAGTAACTTAGGCTACTTTTGTTTATAAAAAATATTAGGGTTCCGCGACAATAAGGAAGAAACTGAATCTACGCGGGTGAAACCGCGGGGCACAGCTAGTTCAAAATATCTTTATTTTCTTACGTCTTCAAGTTTCTTTCACAGGTTAATTAATGCACACCTGTTCGCAGTGAACGAATTTTGTTGAATGTTTCATAACATTTCTTTAGCAGTATTTACTGCTAAAATTCCATTCACAAATCGTCAAAATGGCACGATTATACAGCATTCCAAATAAACTAATAATATTTTTTTTTATAATTCTACTGACTTTATCAAGATCTGAAATGTAAATATAAATGCCTATAAATAAAACTTATGATACTAAAATTTAAGGGAATTAAAGAACAACAAACGTATTTGACATTTCTCGTTTTAGAGTAACATACTAATTTAAAGGGTTCATATTCAAAAAATCAGCATAAGGGACACTTGGAACACTAATTGAACATCATTTTTCTTACGCTAACTTAGGTGAATTTACTACCGTTTACTACTTAAATGAAATCAAATAATTTTATTCAAAACCCTTGGAACACTCATTGGACGTAATTTTTAAGTTTATATACTATCGTTCCTTAGGAGCTCGGGGCACAGTTGCTATTGCGCATATCATTCGATCAGCGAAGTTAAGCAACCATACGCCTAGCCAGTAGTTGGATGGGTGACCGCCCGATTTCCCTCCGTACCTCGGAGAGCACGTTAAGCTGTCGGTCTCGATTGCCAATTTAACATCTTTGGCAATCGTTACAGGTCAGTCAGAGGCCTAAGAGAGTCTGACGACTGGTTTAACCCAGATCACAGATTTTCCTCCTAAATGGGGTTGCGAATGTCAGATGGCAGTCGCTTCGTATAAAAATCAGGTGATCAGCCACATCGGGTTGAATCAAGTGCCGACCCCAACAATGTACGGGATAAGGCCAGGGAGATGATGATACTATCGTTCCTTAATTAAATGAATTATACTGTAATGTTAGTGTACCATACCTGTGTGTGCAGCAACCCTTGCACGGCCTCCCCGTTGAGTTGTGTAATAAGGTCTCCAGCGCGGAGACCCGCCGCCCACGCCGCGCCTTGTTCACTCACCGCCTGTGGACGCATTTCACATATTTTTATTCGATAAATTGAGTAAATGTAAAGATATTCACATGATACGCGAGAATATATTGCTATGAGAATCAGTTATCATCTATACAGATCTATACAGATAAATAAAATTGAAGTGTCTGTTTGTAATTCCAAAATAATAGCTTTTCACTGAATACATATGAAAATATACACGCTACTGATACTGAAAAACCAAGTTTTAAATTTTTTCTCTGTCTGTCTGTCCGTCTGTCTGTCTGTCTGTTTGTTCCGGGTAATCTCCGAAACGGCTGGACCGATTTTAACGGGACTATCACTGGCAGGTAGCAAATTTTATAAGGAGTAACTTAGGCTACTTTGAATTTTAAAAAAACATAAGATTTCCGCGGGACACCCATGAAATTAACTCTACGCGGGTGAAACCGCGGGGCACAGCTAGTCATGCATAAGAATAAAATGTCCACTAAAAGTGTATCTTTGGTAGACTTGTTTTTCTTTCACATAGAAATTGAGGGTAGTTTTGCAAATTACATTACACTCTCTTGCGCTTGCACGAATCGAAACGATATTTATTTTATGGAAATGACGGATGGACAAGGGGAAAGGAAGACCTAAGAAACGATGGATGGATTGTGTGAAAGATGATATGACTAGAATGGGAGTGAATACAGATATGACGGCTGATAGAGAGAAATGGAAGAGAAGAACACATTGCGCCGACCCCAAATAACATGGGATAAGGGCATGAAGATGATGATGACATCAGTCACGTGACATATGTCATTCCCGTACATTTTGTATAGTTTCTATTAGCGAAGCGTGAGGATAATGTTACTTTGTCTTCAGGCCCTATTCAAATGAAGTATGTTGGGGTTTGTGAGGTTGTGGGGGGTAACGCTAGATTTAGGGAACCGATTTTGTATATTATTCTACCAACATAAAGCCACGTTATTAGTGACTGTCATAGGCCATAAGCCATAGGCATATTAAACCGAAAAATTTAAAGAATGTTAGTAAAATTATACGCGGGACGAATCGCGGGGCTCAGCTATTAATCTATATATACATAAAAGAAAGCCGTGTTAGTAACACTATTTATAACTCAAGAACGGTTGAATCGATTTGGATGAAAATTGGTGTGGAGATAGCTTAGCACCAGGAGAACACCTTTTTATTTTTGTTCACGTGGAACCAGGGGCGTGCGTTGGATTTTCAGAGGTGTAGGCATAAACAATAAGTAGGTAGGTAGGCAGGTTAAGTACATACCTGTGCGACGCGGCATAGGTACGTACGACTTGGTAAAGATACAAAAACGAATATAAACACACACACACACGACACGAGTGTATTCAGTGATCACAAATTGTAACTTCTGCTTACCTGCCTATATGCAATGCACACCACTGCGAGGAACATGATGTAAAACGTTGTATAACACAATAAAGTCTACGCGGGTGAAACTGCGAGGCACAGCTAGTTGAATATATTTTGTGTATTGGGTGCATACTCACCGAGACCAAATGGTGCATAGTGTAATAATCGGTGTCGCCGTAGTACACGCGCACCGTGTGGATGGTGAAGCCGAACCCGCGCGGCCCTCGGCGGACCACTATGGGAGGCTTCGATGATTGGATCAAACTGTAATACAAATCGGATATTATTGCGTGCTTTGCCGTTTATAAAAATAATGTAGCTTCTCTTAATAACTACTAAACTAAACCCTTAATTAACTATATGAATATAAAAAATATCTAAAATGTAAGTCAACATTTCCACAAGTGCTTTTTGGTAGTCATCTATATATATGTATAAAAGAAATTCGTGTCAGTTACACTATTTATAACTCGAGAACGATTGAACCGATTTGGCTGAAAATTGGTGTGGAGGTTAGTTTAGAACCAGAAGACAGACCAAGGATCTTATCTCATCTTAACGTGGAACGTGACATAACACGTGGTACACAACAAAGTATACGCGGCTGAAACCGTGGGGCACAGCTAGTGTTATTATGAAACAAGTAAAAATAAACAGATATAAATTATTTCACAGTTAGATATTGCAATTAGGCGTTGCTAATCTTCACGCTATTTAATTTAGTCTTTAGTCTATATTTCTCTCGTCTCTCGTCTATTTTTGTATGTCTATGGCGGTTTTTTTGTCTATTTTAACAGTATAATTATCAACGCATAGACCAAAAGTTCCATTAACTAGATACATAATGTTATCGGCTTGACTCACGAGTGGTTAGGCAGTGCGAAGGGCGAGGGCGGGTCTCGGCAGGGCGACGAGTCGCGCGACGAGTTGGTCGACGACGTGTTGCCCGCGCACGGCGATCCCGCACCGCCGCCCAACGTGCTGTCGTCAGCTACACACGCATTATATTTGAATTACACACACCTATAATTTCAAACTCAGTATTTTTTGCAGTTCTAGAAATCCATAAACAAATATCAAGAAATCAGGGGTCTTACCATAAACTCTTAGCACCATCATAGTTTCCCTGGGTGACAATGATAGATGTATACACGTCATATACATCTGTCTCATAATAAGATTTAAACTATCGGGGCAATAACAGGTCATAGGGCACCAGGACTAGAAACGTGAATTAATTGAACGGCTCCATGTTAAACAGACTTCAAATACAATATAGTGTATTCTCATCAGTCAGTATCTTCAATACTTTATCTATATTTACTTTATACTTAATAATTTATGATATTTTTTTTTGTAATTATTATTATTTTACTGTGTAATGAAATGTACATGATGCCAGCTGAGTTTCTTGCCGGTTCTTCTCAGAAGGCTAGTTTCCGAACCGGTGGTAAATTCCTCGACATTCATAAGTGCCTTACCAGGGCCTAAACTGAATAAATCATTATCATTTTCATTTTCATTTTCATACGATAAAGTCATCTGTTATAGAGCAACTTATTCGCTGGACAAAGTATTAGTACAATGATTATATAAGTACGAACTTCAATAATTATGATCTACAAGCCTCGAAGGACCATAAGGTTGCTCCTTCGAGCATTGTAATTGTCTGTAATTAGCAGTAGGAATAGATTGTATAATCTTGTATTATTTAACTTAATGCTGTTGGTTTGTAATGAATAAATAAACAGATTGTGACGCACGAGTCCAGCGTTTAATTCATGTAACACTAACCTGGATGTATATATAGCGACAATCCCGAAGTACTAGCCGAGCGTCGCATGCACTTGGTCGCTACAATAGCTGTGGGCTTCGTCTTCTCAACTCTATCCACTCTGTCGACTCTATCCACTTTGTCTACTGTCTTCTCCTCTCGCTTTGGTATGTCAGATCTGTTAAAATAGATACGCATAAAACATTAAGGTGTCTAGTTTCTACAGGATTTTACATGTTAACTGATTTTGAACAGCAAATATATTGTTTTTTTGCAATCGTGGCGTATACGAGTATATGCCGGTTGTTACATTCATTGAATGTAGCATAAATCAATTAACGTGTTTACCTATTGTGTGCAAAGGGCGATGCATTCCTAACTTAAAAACAAATAAGTACTTCTATGACTTGATGATTGGTTTATGTTATTTTCAATGAGTATATCATCAACCATTGATTTAAAAGCCAACAGATGGCGCTAGGAAGGGAAACTTCACGAGATCACGAGTACTTCAGTTGGCAGAACAACTGCACGGTTTGCAAAGATCATGGGTTCGAGTTCGACCTCGAGTTCTTATTTTTCATAGTAATTTTTAAGAATTTTGAATATGCATTAGAATACCACGTCATGTATAACTCACAGCCTAGTAGCCAATAGCGTAGTGGTGTGATGAGCCTGGTGCGGGTTCGGGTGAGCCAGCAGCGAAGGCTGCAGGGGGCGCAGCGCCTGTCGACGTCGAGCCGCCGGGGATACCTCGTCGCTGTCCGTCTGCGACGACTCCGCCGTCGACGTGCTGCCTACCATCTGCAGGGACTGAGATACAAATATCATCAGAAACTTATTATGTTTACCCAGTTGATTTACAAGAATACAAGAAACAGTACTTAAAATTTATTACAATATCCAACTCAAACAAACTCTAAGTTATCCGTGAACATACAAAAAAAATTATGTATATAATGTAAAATGTAAAAATAATAAAATAATATATATATATACGGTCGAATAGAAAAAATACAATAAAAACAATGTATTCCTCATAAACTACTAGTTTTACGAGCGATCAATGATGAAAGCTAATTTGACCCAATTTGGTAAGAAGACAAGACATTTGTTGGATAATCTTTAAAACAAGACAATCCCATGTATGTATAAAATGATAAGGCTCACCGGACACTTGGGATGATGATGCAGCGGCGCGGTGGGAGTGGTCGGCGGGCCCGCACTGTCCGGTGTGCCTGGCCAGCTGTCCGTACTCTGTCGACGATACATTACATTTTTTAACTATACCCTACTTATAAAATCAAACAAGAGTTAATTATAGTCTAACAACAGATTTTGTTGAATAATTCAGGTAATGCGTTTTATTAAAGCGTAAATCGAGCGTACTGTGTGTTTGAAGTGACAACACCAGAATGCCTAGTGCGAGTTTCCTTAAAATCGCCGTCACAAGTCACCGCGTTAACGTAAACGCAGATTTGCATGGGATCGTAATAGTGCCCTCTAAGGTCCGATTGATAGCGCTGTTTTGATCTTATACAAATCTGCGTTTACATCGACTCGCATGAGTGTTCACAACCGTTAGCAACCAAAAGAAAAGGACACCATCTCTTTGCACACATAGTGCAAGATGAAAGGATTCCACGGTGACTCGTTAGTTCTTGAGTAGGATGTTCAGAAATTCTATCCATACGTAAAACGTACACGCAGGCAAGGTAATGGCGTTAAGCGATGCTAATAGGTGTGATAGGTGCGTACCCTGGAGTCATGCGACAGTGCGGAGTGGTGGTAGTGCCGCCTCCACTGCGGCGAGGTGGAGGAGAAGGCGGCGAACACGCCGGCGTCCTCGCCCTCGGCCGCGTCGCCCACCTCGGCCGCTTCGTCCGTGTCCACTTCGCTGTGGTTGTAACGGTCGCACCGACCTGAATAGTACACATTGTTTTTATATACGTAGCAAACAAACGTATAGTCAGTTAATTTCATCACCTACAAGAATATCTCATGATACAACATAGTACCAGACAAAAGGATCTAAGAATTTTCTACCCATAAAATCCAAAAATTCAATATACATTTTTGGTAACTACTCAGTACAGTAACGTAAACAAAGATGAGATGAACGCAAGTCAGAAACATTATCAATACCTTACACATTTCATTTCGCCAGTGTATATTAGAATTAGTTTTTGAAAATGTCACTAACTGTCAAAATAGCTGGTGTCCTCGTCGTTCTCTAACTGTGGTATGAACTCAGCCTTCCGCCGCAGCAAGTTGTTCCAATCCAAGCCGCAGAAATACTCGTGTTCCTAGGAACAAAACAACATTAACATCACAATGATTTCTTTATTATGATTAGGAGCCGTGACGGCCGAGGAGTTTGAACAGTCGCCTGCTACGCAATCGACGCAAGCTCGAATCCCAGCGGCCTACACCAATGAGATTTACTAAAAACTTAAGTACAGTAATTCTACCTCACCTGCTTTATGGTGAAGGAAAACATCGTGAGGAAACCTGCATATTTCTGAGAAGTAATTCAAAGACGTATGTATAGTGCCTGAGACGGTGATGGACTCACTCTACCACGTTGGCACTTAATCATCTTCAGTGACATATGGGTGTTATTATTACAACACCTCTGCTTAACCCTTCGGGGACCCTTCTGGGATATCGTGAGCATTTTTTTTTTATATTTTCTTATAAAACCAGTCTATTTTGAAGAACCGGCAAGAAACTCAGCCAGGCATCTTGTACATGTCATAAAATTTGATTAGTTTGTATGTTTTACCTTGACTTGCTGCGTACCCCCGGTCCCCAGTCGGTCCCGCGGGTTCCGCGCCAGTAGTTCAGTGATGATCGCCCTGGCCTCCACTGCTATGGGGAAGTCTTCCTCCAACGGCCATTCTATATCATCTGTAAATTAAATGGATTCATTCTTCAGTATAATCTCATCTTACAACCGTCAGATCCCCATTTCATGCTATTCTTAGAATGTATGTATGTATAAATGAATCCCTGTTTCCCTTGGTTACGCTATCACGCGTGAACGGCTGAACCGATTTCGCTGATTCTATTTTTGTTGTTAGTAATTGAATGAACAAGGTTCTTATAAGAAACAAATAAGTATTGCGCTATAAATAAGAAAATTTAAGAATACTTAACCACCATTTAAAATTATTTCTCATCTATTATTTTTTTACATAACGTTACCGTCATGACGTTTGACAATTGACATTTGAATTGACAGTATGTGTGCTCCAAATATCGTCAAATGAGATGTAAAAAACTGAATACCGTTCACAATTTAACAGATGCTTCGGTCAGAGTTATTTTATTGACAAATACATAAGACAGGACAACGTATTTCGGGTCAGCTAGTATATATGGGCGCGCTCAACCGAGCTGCCATCTAGTTTCAATTGTAGGAAACAAGTCTCAATTTAAAATTGAGACAGGAAACAACACTAGCTACTTTTCGTAATAATGTAATTCTTAAATTTAGGATAATAAATTGTAATTCAGATTCTAGAATTAATTAAAAGTACTAACGAAGTAGAATTTCCTATTTATATAATTTTGTATTGTAATATGAATTAAGTGGGTCACTAATGTTTTTGTTGTGTTTACACTACTGTATGATTTCCGTATGTATTATTTTAAGAAACGAGTTAAGTTAATTATGTAAAATTAGAAGTTTAATTAATGTTTCATTATTATCTAATATTGTTGTAATTATTGAATAATTTATTTTAAAATACAATTATGATTTACTTTTGTAACAAAACTGTAAACTTTATAGGGTGTTTCCGGTTCATTTTATATTGTTATTTAAAATACCTAATTAAGCTAATTAAGATGTATTTCGACTTTAGTTAACATAAAAATAATGTTTTATTGTTTTTAGAATTATAAAACCTTAATATTAAATAGTTTTGTAATAATGTGAAACACGTGGTCTTGTAATTAATAATTAAATAACTTGGTTAGTCGAGGTTGCAGTATGTGGCATTCTTTCGCTGATCGTTGAAGAGTAAGGTTGTTAAAGAAATATAATTATTTATCCTGCTGTGTTCCTTATTTTTCTTGACGATTATAATGGATCCTGGGGCGAACTCCGGTGAGGCGCCGACAGCAGCGGTGGGATCGCAGCCCGGTGATCCCGGACCACCACGTCAACTGGAGCCAACTTTCACCATGGAACAGGTCATGAGTCTTGTTAATTCTATTACGAAACAATCGGCAGCTAGTGCTGTGACCGCTGCCCTCTCATCTGGTTCATTGCCATCGCGTCACCATCACGATTTTTACTTGCCGCCTTTCGACCCCGATGAAAGATCTCATGATATTAGGGATTGGTGTGCTCACGTGGACGAAACGATATCAAAATTCAACATACCTTCATACGAGGCCCGCATGAAAGCTATTTTACAACTAAGAGGAAGAGCAAAAACATGGGCTGACACGTGGTCGCTGAGTTCTGCCACGTGGGACCAAGTTAAATGTGAACTAATCCAAACGTTTGGCAGGGAATTCCGGTACGCGGACGACGTTCAGACGTGGAGAGCCTTCACTTCTGATCACGCGTCGAGTTACGCTGAATACGCTACAAAGGCCTGGACGCTGTTCAAGCGAGTCCGACCTGAGGCTTCGGATGCGGAGGTGGTTAATGCTGCGGTGACAGGTATTTTTCCAGAATTTATTCGCTCAGATTTATTACGTATTACGCCAGAATCATTGCCCAAATTAATTTCTGTTTTGAAAACTTATCGCAAACGCAAGCTAGAACCGTCCATAAAACCAAGTATCGATCATCATGACTGCAAAAAACCACGTTTTGCTGAATACAGTGTTTCTAAAAGGGATCATGTTGTTAAATGCTATAACTGTAATAAGGTGGGTCATGTGTCTCGTGATTGTAAGGAAATAAGGGTGGTCCCTAAGGCCAACCCAGTGCCGATGCAAAATAATAATAATCAACCCAATAAACCAGGTCCTTCTAGTAACTCGAATATGGCTAAAAATATTGAGTGCAGGTATTGTCATCGTCCAGGTCACGTTGAAAGGAATTGTTTTCGTCGGCAGAATGATGAGCGCCTCAAATCAATAAACAAGTCTGTAAACTATTGTCAATCCTTAGAACGCAGTCTGATTACTGTAGAAATAGGTGATAAGGGTTATTCGTGTCTTTTTGATACTGGTGCCGACTGTTCATTAATTAAAGAAAGCGTTTCTCTTTCTGTACCCGGCAAACGTAAATGTGTAGACGTTACCTTTTCGGGCATTGGTGGTTCACCAATAAAGTCAAATAGAAGCATCACCTCTGTAGTGAAAGTAGACGGTATTTATGTAGAGCTAGAATTTTATGTAGTTGGTGATACTCGCATGAAATTTGATATCCTTATCGGATTCGACCTTTTGAATGTGACAGGTCTTAGCGTGACACTGAAGAAAGACAGTATTTCTCTAAAGCGTGAGCTTTTTATTAACAACGTTTTGCTTGATGTTGACCCGACTTTGAGTCTTGATACTGATATAAGCGATCCCCAACAACTTAAAATATTACGGGAAATACTTACTAAATATAAAGATAATTTTACAAGTGGGAATCGCGTTTCACAAGTGAAAACTGGATCTTTACAAATTAGATTAAAGAATCCGGACAAAATAGTACAGCGACGACCATATAGACTGTCACCTGTGGAACGTGAAAAAGTTAAAGAAATAGTTCAGGATTTGAAGAGTAATGGCATCATACGAGATAGTTCATCTCCTTACAGTAGCCCTATTTTACTAGTCAAAAAAAAGGATGGTACTGACAGGCTCTGTGTTGATTTTCGCGAGCTTAATGCCAATACTCTCAGAGATCACTTTCCTTTACCGCTTATAGCAGATCAGATCGATAAGTTAGGAAAAGCACGCTATTTTACCTGTTTAGATATGGCTGCAGGTTTTCATGGTATTCCAATTTCACCCGATTCGATCGAAAAGACCGCTTTTGTGACCCCCGATGGTCAATTTGAATACTTGCGTATGCCTTTTGGTCTCTGTAACGCGCCGTATTAGTACTAGATCGACTAACGCAAGCTGGTTTTTCCTTGAACGTTGCCAAATGCTCTTTTCTTAAAACGCAAGTAGAATATTTAGGAAACCTTATAGAAAACGGAACCGTTAAACCTAGCCCACGGAAGATCCAAGCCTTGGTCAATTCACCCATTCCTAAGAGTCCCAAAGAAGTCCGTCAGTTTAATGGATTAGCTGGATATTTTCGGAAATTTGTGCCTAACTTCTCCTCGATAATGGCTCCCCTGTACGAGTTAACAAAGGCGAACGTTCCTTGGCGTTGGACAGATCGTCATGAACTTGCAAGACGCGAGGTCATTAATCGGCTTATATCTTCTCCCCTTCTGACTATTTTCGATCCCTGTTTACCCACAGAGCTTCACACCGATGCCAGCTCTCTGGGGTATGGCGCCGTGTTAATTCAAAGACAGGATAAAAATCCATTGGTAATTGCTTATTTTAGTATGCGGACGACTGATTGCGAGAGTAAATATCATTCGTATGAATTGGAAACCCTCGCAGTTGTAAAAGCAATTAAACATTTTCGCCATTTTCTACACGGGAGGGCTTTTAAAGTCGTGACGGACTGCAACTCTTTAAAAGCTTCCAGTCATAAGAAAGAGTTGACTCCCAGGGTACATCGATGGTGGGCTTATTTACAGAATTTTGATTTTCAAATTGAATACCGTAAGGGAGACCGCCTTGCTCATGCAGACTATTTCAGTCGCAACCACGTAGATACTGAAAAATCCGTTCGAACTGTCAGTGTCGCTCTACCACCAAAATCGCCTACTCAGGCCTTAAAATTCCTAGTCAACTCGCTTGACCACAATTGGCTGCTCATTGAGCAGAAACGCGATCCTATCTTAAGTAAAATTGTTGATCAATTAAAAGGAGACTCTATTCCCAAATCTATTGCCGATACTTACATCATTACCCAAGATAAATTATTGAGGCGTAAAGTCCAAATTGATAATAAAACTCATAAGCTCATTATTGTCCCTGCTAGATACAGATGGAATCTTATCAGTCACTATCATAATTCTCTTCAACATTTTAGTTAGGAGAAAGTTCTTGCTAAATTACGTGAACAATACTGGTTCCCAAATATGTCGCGGCTGGTCAGAAAATTTGTAGAGAACTGTGTTAGTTGTAGAGTTCGGAAAGGTGTTTCGGGTGCTCGACAGGTTACGCTACATCCAATCGACAAAGTCCCAATTCCTTTCCACACTGTCCACGGCGATATTACTGGACGAATGAATGGCCAGCGAAACGTAGCGGAATATGCTTTTGTTTATATAGATGGTTACAGCAAATACGTTCACATGATCTATACAAATGACCGCACTACGGAAACCGCAATTAAGTGCTTTCAAAATTTTATATCTATTTTTGGCACCCCTACGTTATTTATTACTGATCAAGATAAAAGCATGACATCCACAGAGTTCAAAAGTTTTTGCGAACGTTATGGTATTCAGCATCATGTGGTGGCAAAAGGCGCTAGTAGGGCGAATGGACAGGTAGAGCGCCTTATGAAAGTAATTAAAGACAATATGTCGGTTGTAGAACTTGATATGCCTTGGCACTCGGCTATTCAGGATTTACAATTAGCTATAAATTGTAGTGTATCCAAAAGTACCGGCAAAAGTCCACTGGAAATTTTACTGGGAAAGAAATGTTCACCACCGAGTATTAAGTTATTACAAGTTGATGACGATGTACTAACTGATGATCTAGAATCAATGCGAGCGGCTTGCAAGGATAGGATGGACGAGCGATCCCTTCAGGATAAGTCTCGTTTCGATAAAGGTAAAGCTAAAGTCAAACCTTATAAAGTTGGCGACTTTGTTCTACTTCGGCGCCATGAACGCCACACCACTAAACTCGGTCCCAAATTTGAAGGGCCTATGGAAGTTTTAGAAATCTTGCCCAATGACAGATACAGACTAAAACATGTCAATCTCCGCGGTTGTTCAGAAAAAATTGCTAGTCATGATTCCTTGCGAGCTGCTCCCCTTGCACAATATGACCCTTTTGAAAGTGACTCTGACTCTGAGCAGTCGGCCGTATGGGCGAATAACGATAATTCTGGAGTACCTGTTGAATCACTATCTTCCGCCACTGCATCCGCTAATAACTGTGGGAACATACCAGTTAATTTGGGGGCATCCACTTCCAATAATTAGCCCCTGCTTTATTTTATTGTTGGTTCCTATCCAAAATCCTTCCTTTCGCGCTGGCTGGCCACCATGCGCATCCTTTATACCGGTCTTAGAGGCTATAGCCCAAGAAGGGTGATTGCCTATTTTGATGATGGCTAGACCCCAGGATGGGTGATTGCCTGTTTTGATGATGGCTAGATCCCGGGAAGGGTGATTGCCTGTTTTGATGATGGCTAGATCCCGGGAAGGGTGATTGCCTGTTTTGTTGATGGCTAGATCCCAGGATGGGTGATTGCCTGTTTTGGTGTGGGTAGATCCTAGAATGAGATTGCTAGTCTCAAGAATGATTTATGTTTATGAGTGTCAAAGTATTGTTTTTGACGAAATGTTTACTAATTAATCAAGGCTGTAAAGTTACCATATTATTTGTTAAGTTATCATTTACAAGTTAAGTGTTTATCCTTAAAACAAAAGAGAACCTTGTTATAAGGAAATATGAGATTGGTTTGATTTGATTATGTAATTGTGTGTACATGCAATCTTATATGATTTTCAATTCTGTCAATGATTTTCTAAATTTGTAAGCGCAGAGAACGCGCTTGAGTCAGTATGGCCGTATGGGCGCGCTCAACCGAGCTGCCATCTAGTTTCAATTGTAGGAAACAAGTCTCAATTTAAAATTGAGACAGGAAACAACACTAGCTACTTTTCGTAATAATGTAATTCTTAAATTTAGGATAATAAATTGTAATTCAGATTCTAGAATTAATTAAAAGTACTAACGAAGTAGAATTTCCTATTTATATAATTTTGTAATGTAATATGAATTAAGTGGGTCACTAATGTTTTTGTTGTGTTTACACTACTGTATGACTTCCGTATGTATTATTTTAAGAAACGAGTTAAGTTAATTATGTAAAATTAGAAGTTTAATTAATGTTTCATTATTATCTAATATTGTTGTAATTATTGAATAATTTATTTTAAAATACAATTATGATTTACTTTTGTAACAAAACTGTAAACTTTATAGGGTGTTTCCGGTTCATTTTATATTGTTATTTAAAATACCTAATTAAGCTAATTAAGATGTATTTCGACTTTAGTTAACATAAAAATAATGTTTTATTGTTTTTAGAATTATAAAACCTTAATATTAAATAGTTTTGTAATAATGTGAAACACGTGGTCTTGTAATTAATAATTAAATAACTTGGTTAGTCG
This sequence comes from Watsonalla cultraria, assembly GCA_964035505.1. Lineage (NCBI taxonomy): Eukaryota > Metazoa > Arthropoda > Insecta > Lepidoptera > Drepanidae > Watsonalla > Watsonalla cultraria. The sequence continues at coordinate 6,488,128 of OZ037734.1, read as the reverse complement.
AGGTTGCAGTAGGTGGCATTCTTTCGCTGATCGTTGAAGAGTAAGGTTGTTAAAGAAATATAATTATTTATCCTGCTGTGTTCCTTATTTTTCTTGACGATTACAATGGATCCTGGGGCGAACTCCGGTGAGGCGCCGACATATACTATATAAGTGCAAACATTGAACATGAAAACCTGGGTTCGATAAGTAGCGAAATATTAGTCTACTGTTAGCACACTCAGCTGCTCCTACTCCTTCAGAGACCACATGAGTGAGCATCTTATACCTTTAAACGAGCAATTCTTATATATATATATATAGAATCTGGATCTCGGGAACGGCTGCAACGATTTTCAATATAATACGACAGTAAATTTCGTCGACAACTGTCAAGTTATGATAGCTCAGAGGTGAGGCTGTCAGCTTACGAGGTGATAACGAAACTAGAGTACCCCGGTTCGAGACTGACGTTCACCGGTTCGATTTTTTCGTTTGGTTCCTTTTTGTTCTACTAGCTTTTATGAGAAAACGTCAAGTTTTTTATGAGAAAAAGAAACCGAGCACAGCTCGGTCAACCAGGTACTATTATGTATGTAAGGATGTAATTATAGTCAAAGTCAAAGTCAAAGTCAAAAATATCTTTATTCGATTAGACTTTTTACAAAGTACTTTCATATCGTCAGAACGACATGGATTATACATGCTACTGCCAGGTTCGGAAGGTTGCTTTTACTGAGAAGAACCTGGCAAGAAACTCAGTAATTACTCTTTTAAAAAAATATTATACAATTTTTAAAAACAAAGTAAATCACTTGAGAAATGTAAGCCCATGGACACAGTTCCAATGCACAAATGTCAATAAAAATTAACATAAAGAAAAGTCTAGTAGTTGTACTTATATCTAAATGCGTAGCTTGAGATGACCAGCCCCCACAAGCAGCACCTGTTCACAAGTATGACGAGAATGCCAGCCATCGCCCTCCTCAACCATATAAAAAATACTAACCATTGACAGTGTGAGCGAACAGCTCCTCAGGGGTGTCACCGAAGAAGGGCACACAGCCCACTATGAACTCGTACAATATGATGCCCATCGACCACCAATCCACTGGCTTGCCGTAGCCCTGTCAAATTAAAATTAAATTATTTATTCGCTGAAGTACGATTAGTTGCCTTTATGAAACTAGCTGTGCCCCGCGGTTTCACCCGCGTAGAATTTATTTTATGGGTAGCCAGCGGATCCCTAATAATTTTTTTAATTAATAGTAGCCTATGTTACTCCTTGTGACATTAGCTATCCGACAGTGAAAGTCCCGTTAAAATCAGTCCAGCCATTTTGGAGATTAGCCAGAACAAACAGGCAAACAAGTTTGAAAATTAGTTTTTTTAAGTCAGTACCGTAAATACTTTCATATGCATTTAGTGAACGGCTGTTATTTTGGAATTACAAACAGACACTTCAATATATTTATCTGTATAGATGTGATGGTAGGTAAGTAAACTAAAAGCCGTCGATCCCGGTTGCCAATTTAACATCTTTGGCAATCGTTACAGGTCAGTCGGAGGCTTAAGAAAGTCTGACAACGGGTTTAACCATTACCGATGCTCCTCGTAAAAGGGGTTAGGTAGGTCGGATGGCTAAATATAATAGTTATATATTGTTGCACATAAACAGCAGTATATTACCTGTCTAAGTATGACCTCAGGCGCAATGTACTCCGGAGTGCCGCACACTTGCTTGTCTGAGAACTGGCGCGCCTCTCTGTCCGCGTATTCTTCATACAGATTTGTTGCCACTGTGTATAAAACATTACATATATAACCAGGAAAACATTGCAGCTTTTTAAAAACAATTCTGTCGGTTGCACGACCAAAGATCTTTTCGATTGTTTTCGGGTAATTTACTTTAAAAGTTGTCCCACTTTAGACCTTAATTTCGTACAGAAGCCCGCTGTTAAATAGAGTATACATGATTCTTACTACGTCTTCTTGTTTGTCTCTTCTCCTTTTAAAGTCAAAGCGCCCCTAGCGGCGAGTCTAGGAAGTCTTACATGCCCATACAGAAAGAGTCAACAATGCACATGTTAAAACCTATAGTAGGGATACTTTTATATCATAGACCTGTTTATTCTTAAATAAAAGTAACGAAGCAGAATTTGATAAAAAAACTCACATGACATTAATCCCATTTTGCTGAGTCCAAAATCCGTCAGCTTTATGTGACCAGTAGCAGTGATCAGCAAACTGTAAATACAAAATGCATATGAGATTATTATACCATTCTTACATAGTAAAAGCAGTTCTAAAATTATTCTCTGTCTGCCTGTTTGTTCTTTCACACCACGTGCTTTACGGTGAAGGAAAACATCGTACATATAAGGAAAGAAAAGAAAGTTATATTTTATTTTCCACACAGACGCGAAACGGTAAAAAAAAGAATAAACATAAAATACTACACAGTAATAATTCAAACTTTTATATAGTGCCTGAGACGGCGATGGCATCACCCTCTGTCACGTTAGCACTTGATCGCATTCGGTGAAATGTGGGTGTTGTTGATACAACACCTCTGCTTACCCCTTCGGGGAATCTTCTTGGGGTGGCGTGAGATTTATTTATTTTTTTATACATATTATAGCAACTATGATCTCACTTGTCCGGCTTGAGATCTCTGTGCACGATGCCGTAGGAGTGTAGATACTCGACGGCGAGCACAGCCTCGGCGAAGTAATGCCGCGCCATGTCAGGCGGCAGCGGGCCGGCGCGGAGCAGCGTGGCGCAGTCCCCGCCCTCCACGAACTCCAGGATCAGACACAGGTGACGTTTGGTCTCAAATGAACAGTACATCGTTACCTGGACAACGTACATGACATTTAAAAAAAATAGTATCTAGAAGTACATTATTTTGCTAATAAAAATCAAGAAACACAAAAGCAAAAAATTTATTTTGCAATATATAGAATAGGCATTCAGGAGTGTGTAAAATTATGTGGTAAGAATATACGTGTAAGTGTATGTTTACGTGTGTGTGTGTGTGTGTGTGTGTGTGTGTGTGTGTGTGTGTGTGTGTGATGTATATTTATATGTGCGTGTGTGATGGACTGTTTATGAGTGTGGCGTATTAAGTGACTGATAGACTGCACTCACCACGAATGGATTATCAGCAAAGCTGAGTATATCGCGCTCGGCGAACGCCTGCTCAACCTGATTCCTCAGTATTAGGTTGTTCTTGCTGATCTTCTTCATGGCGTACCTGAAGGTACCAACATACTTACATTTTCAATTGCAGTTGTAACAGCAACACGCATTACCAAATCATAACATTATGGATATAATTATAAGTAGATGACAGTTCTATATAATCATAATAATCTTATTTATCACATTCCAAAACATAGATTACTATAGCCCTTAGAAGCAGTTCCATCTCTTAGTGTGACACGAGTTCAAAAAGGGACAGACATAGTTTTAGTCTAAACGTTTAAGCCATGTTTTATAATAAGGGGGATAAAGTTAGTATGTTGAAGGAAATCTTCGAAAGTTCTCAACAGATTTCGATAATTCTTTCACCATATTTATCACACTATAGCTAGCACAGTACCTCAATTCCTCTACGTGGCGCACTGGCGACCTTACTCAACGCAGAAACCCAACACTTCTCTAAAAAGGTTTTTACCTTACATAAGAATGCAGCTAAATGAATGCAAAATCCCTGGTAGCTCATAATTTCCACCGGGTGATCTGATCAAGTATCCCTTTACGTCAGTCCCTTCTGCAACTACTCGACATTATCATATTATTATGTACTAGCTGTGCCCCGCGGTTTCACCCGCGTAGATTTAGTTTCATGCTTCATTTCGCGGAACCGTAATATTTTTTATAAATAAAAGTAGCCTAAGTTACTCATTGAAACATCAGTTACCTGCCAGTGAAAGTCCCGTTAAAATCGGTCCAGCCGTTTCGGAGATTACCCGGAACAAACAGACAGACAGACAGACAGGCAGACAGACGGGCAGACAGACAGACGGGCAGACAGACAGACAGACAGAGAAAATTTTTAAAAATTGTTTTTTTTTGTTCAGTATCGTATATATTTTCATATGCATTTAGTGAAAAGCTGTTATTTTGGAATTACAAACAGACACTTCAGTTTTATTTATCTGTATAGATATACGTACCTCTGTCTGGTCTGTTTGTGTTTGACCAGGTAGACAGCGCCGTAGGCCCCGTTGGAGATGAGCTTGATGACCTGGTAGTCGTTCTCCGAGGGCGGAGCGCCCGAGCTGGACCCCGGGGGCGAAGCGCGACCTCGACTCCTTTACAGATATTCATATTGTAAGTTTCAACATTGAAGGAGAAAAAGAGAAACCGCCTTTTATTGGTAAAATAAAATAAGAATTGGGAGCAATTCTTAGCAAAGTGTTGGAAGATATTTATTACTGTGTCATGTGTTTGAAAAGCTCTATTAATCTTTACTCCTTTAATAAGCACTAGCTGTGCCCCGCGGTTTAACCCGTGTAGGCTTTATTTCAAACCATATTTTTTTAATAAATGTAGTCGAAGTTACTACTTGTAACATCAATTTTCTGCAACAAAACAGACAGGCAGTCAAAGAAAAAATTTTGATTTAGGTCTCGTATATTATGCATAACTTTCATAATATGCATTTAGTAAAATGGTGTTAATTTGGAATTACAAACAGACACTTCTATCTGTATATGTATGTATCTATATATATACATCTATACAGATAATCTATGCATCTATACAGATAAATAAAATTGAAGTGTCTGTTTGTAAATCCAAAATAACAGTTTTTCACTAAATGCATCTGAAAGTATATACGCTACTGACACTAAAAAACCAAGCTATAATTTTTTTCTGTCTGTCTGTAGCTGATGTTTCAAGGATTAAATTAGGCTACTTTAATTTCTTAAAAATATTAGGGTTCCGCGACAATAAGGATGAAACTAAATCTACGCGGGTGAAACCGCGGGGCACAGCTAGTAGATCATAAATCTTAATGCTTTTGATAAGTATGTAAACTAACTTGGAAGGCGAGCTATTCTGTTGTGGCGGCGGCGGCGGAGGGGGAGCATTCATCTCGGCCAGCGGGTCCCTCGACAGCCCCAGCTTGTGGATTATGTACTGCGGGATGTCTGCGTTCACACCCTGACACACACAACACACATAAGCTCACGCTTGTGTTCGCCGAAGGGGTATGCGCATATATTACGAGTACACCCACATTACGCTCGTTAGTGTAACAGGGGGTGAGACTATTGCCACTATCCGGGGCTATTCTAGATCTGATCTGCTATAGGGGTATTATAGATGGAAAAACCCAAAAGCCTAAACCTAATTCAAGACCTCGGGTCACATAAACGAAAATCTTATTATTAATCATTCAGCCCATAACTCACGTTCTGCGAATCAAAAATGAGGGTTCATTCTCTCTTCCCTATCAGTCGTCTTGTATTACACCCAGATCGTTCTTATTTTATAGTATAACGCGGCTCGAAGGACCACTTGAAAGCGGTGGAATAATTAAAAAAATTGGTAATGAATAATTGTAGGATTTATTAACCCATACTTTTAGCACATGGCAATACAAAAGTGTAACTAACCTACCGAGACATTTTTCTTTTCAAGTTGTGAAGCTCTCACATCACTTTGTGTAAGATAAGAGATATGAAGATATTCAAACCTGCAGATGTCTGGCGTGACCCTCGGCGGCCTCCAGCAGCCGGTAGAACCTCTCAGGATCGAACTCCAGGCACTCGAGCAGGCGAGCCGGCCGCGCCATGCCGAGCACCAACCGGGTCACCAGCGGGGCGACACGGTTACCCGCCTCCACTGACTTCTCACGAGTCTACAGGGAAAGAGCGTCATCTAGCAACGTGAACATCTTCTCCCTGGCCCTATCCCATACATCGGACGATAACGGTAACGACACGATATCGTCGGACTAGTAGTTTGATACAATTACTAATGAACGCACAGTGTGACGTTATAGTCAAGTATCGGAGAACGATATCGGCGGACGATATCGTGGCAGTGGCGCCCATCGTTGGGGTCGGCACTTGATTCAACCCGATGTGGCTGATCACCTGATTTTTATACGAAACGACTGCCATCTGACCTTCGCAACCCCTTTAACGAGGAAATCTGTGATCTGGGTTAAACCATCTGTCAAACTATTTTAAGTCTTCGACTGACCTGTAACGATTGCCAAAGATCATATATTGGCAACCAGGACCGACGACTTAACGTGATCTCTGAGGGACCAAATTTATATTATATTCAGTTGATATATCAACCTCCTTGAATATGGCACGAATGCAAAATATAATAATACAATAAGATCATAGAGTTCAAAATGTAATAACTCACTTCTGCCAGCAACCGGTCCAAACTATCTGCCATGTCGTAGAAGTAACTGCTTGTTACTTGTTTTGACTCTGACTTGTGGAGACAATCGCGTGCCATCTCCAGGACCTGGGAACAATGAAAATTTAAATCAATTATTCAGTTATCAACGTCGACGAATCGATGACCGGTTCGGAAATTATCCTTCTTGGAAGAACCGGGAAGAAACTCAATCAAACAATCGCAACAAATCAATGTTAAGTACGAGACACTGAGAAAATAGTGGGGATAAATCCGAGTGCAAGTGTTAGCGCTCAAAACTCATGACGGCATGTGTACACCTTGTAATAGTACAAAAGTATCAGCTTCTTACATCGAATGGACAATGAACGAGTTCAGAAAGACAGACAGATATTCAGAAAAGTGTGTATGTGTACCTGTCGTTGCACGAATCGTTCTATTGGCGGTCGGTCGGGTTTCTTATCTAGTTCAGTCAGTTCATCGATCAGTCCTCTTAATCTGGAACAACAAATATCATATAATCACATGCAAAATTAGGTTAATCTCAATAATGAACGTATAGCAAATCGGATTGAAAAGAATTTTAAATTGTTTTCTTTTTTGTTGCATGTCGACCACGAAACAGGTAACGGCAAACTGGACATATCTGCCACCTTATCCTGTGGGCTACTCACTTGTCGTCCATCGCCCGTTGTGCGGCGGGAAACCTGGCTGCGAAGAGAGCGGACATGGCTGACACTGCGTCCTGAGCTGCTCCACCTGCCCCCGCGCCGCCCACTCGAGACGGAGAACTAGACATCATAAATTCAATAATTTTTTGTAATAATACAAACACAGAGCTCTTTAAACACATATAAAACACTAGCTGTGTCCCGCGGTTTCATCCGCGTAGATTTAGTTTCATCCTTATTGTCGCGAAACCCTAATATTTTTAATAAAATGGTAGCCTATGTCCTTTCTCGGGGTCTAAAGATTGTCTGTGCCAAATTTCATCAAAACGGTTGAGAGGTTTAAACGAGAAAGCGTAACAGACAGACAGAGTTACTTTCGCATTTATAATATTAGTAGGGATTATTTTTGGAGAAATTACACATCGTTTAGAATGAGTGATAAGCTGCAGTTCAGGCACACAAATGAAGTAGAAGTACCAAAAGTGTGTTCCATAAGTATTCAATTACAAAAGGCTAAGATATAGTTAATGACCTGAGACTCCGGCTACGCACCCGGCGCGCCGGGCTCTGGGGCTCGGCGGGGCGCGCGGCGTGCTGAGACCCTCCGCTGTCCGACAGAGACGCCCACTGGTTCATGCCGCTGCCCGCCGAGCTGCTACTCAAACACAAAATAAAAAACCAAATTAATCTCCATTTTTGATTTCAAATATACGGTTCATTTAGAATAGTGACAGGCTGCTCAATTTGTTACGAATTCCCGTACAAAGTGTAATCGGCGTTGTCCGTCTAGTAACTTGTACCTCTACCTGATAGAAGATGGCAGCTTCTAAATGCTGCCTTGGTTTTAGTGTTGTGGGTAAGGTTGCCAGTGTCAATGGGGGCGGGGTATTTACTAAGAGTAAGAGCTATACAAAAATATCTTTATTTGATTAGATTTTTAACAAAGTACTTTCAAATCGTCAGAACGACATGATTATACAGACTTATACATGCTACCGCCGGGTTCGGAAGGTTGCTTTTACTGAGAAGCACTTATTACTGACCTATTGTATTAGGACAGTGAATCCATTAAGGTAGTAAGTAGCATCAGGCCTACTGCTGTCTGATAGTAAGCCACTTATCATTGCCGCTAGCTGATGACATCACCATTGTTATATAAAAAGCAGTGGAATGAAAAATGTATGGGAGAGTACTAACTTCAAGGAGTTCTGATGCTGATGGCAGTGGGGACACGGCGCGCGCGGCTCGCTGACTGCCTGCACCGCGAGCAGTCGCTCCTGGGACGAGCATTGCGACTGGAACAAGTTATATACAAACACTGAAATACTTAAAGTCAATAGGTACTTAATTTTATCACGATATCTCACCCCATGCTGAAATCGATAGCAAAAAGTTTTTCTAAAGGTAAGTCACCATTATTTTCTTGCTTAATACGCATTTGAAACAGATTTCAGAATACCGGAAAATCACGCACAAAAGGATTCCATGGACAGAATAGGAAAAAAAAATAACAATAGATCTTAAACATGATACATGGTGCCTTATACTGTATCGAATCAACCTTTTTATTTCACAGCACTAAGGTACACAAGCATACAGCCCACTTGATGGTAAGTGATTACCGCAGCCTATGGTCGCTTGCAATACCAGGGGCATCACTCGTTGCCGACCCTGTATATATATATCTCTCTCTTGAAGAGCCTCATGCCGGACGCGTTTGGGAAAACCACGTTGGGGTGTTCATTACAGAAACTTGTCAGCGTATGAAAATGAAAAATAGTTATTCAGTTTAGGCCCTGGTAAGGCACTTATGAAAGTCGAGAATTTACCACCGTTTCGGAAACTAGCCTTCTGAGAAGAACTGGCAAGAAACCCAGCCAGCCATCATGTACAAAAAAAAAATGATTCAATAATTACGTCATTGCTTGATCATCACGGTCCGTGGAAAGACATACAGTGTTTATCTATGATGTCATTTAATTTTATTCCAAACTAGCTTTCACCCGCTTTGATCGATACACCCCTATCATTGAAATTAGCAGACATTTCCGTTATTAAGCGCTGGTTATTTATGATAAGCCTGCTTGATCGTATGGCTTTCCATAGTGCATATTGGTAGGTCACGGAGCCCTTTATATTGCAAGCAGGTTCGGTTTTAGATTTATTTTTATTTAAGAAGAGGGAAACCTTTAAAAGGTACCCGACCGCTTTGGGATTGCTATTCTGATTAAGTGGGCCATCCTAAGTCTTTAAGCGTGCTCAATACTAATTCCATATGCATTGTATTGTGATCAATAATTATTTACTAAGTACATGTTGCGAGCAGAGTTTCTTGCCGGTTCTTCTCAGAAGGCTTATTCCGAACCGGCGGTCAATTCTTCGACGTTCATAAGTGCTTAACCAGGGCCTAAAGTGATTAAATCATTTTCATTTTCACGTTCACTTTTAAAGTTCGCACCGGTCGATTCAAAAACTCTGTTTATAATTAATAGCAGTGCCAAGTTTCTTATTAATTAATTGGATAGTTTGATAGATTAACCGTGTCTAGGTCAGTAAACAAATCGTTAAATGCTAAATGTAACTTTGATAAATGCCCTGTGCAACTATATTCGCATAGCATTCGTTTTCTTGGACCATTGTCAAAATCCTCCATAATTATAACACGATTCAAAATATACTTTAAAATTATGAAGGTAAGATTCAAATTGAAATGTTCCCATATTGGTAATGCTGCCAGAAAAAACATTGATAAAATCTCACTTGCTCTCACACAACAGCTGTTTATTTTGTTTCAGAGCAAAAGCGGTTTATTTGAGACTTAATATATTTTTTCTTAGGACATACTTCGGATGACGAGTTATTCTTGGATTAAATAAGAATTCTAGACCGAGAGCCAATTTTATAATGGGAATATATTTCATAAGAGTCACGTTGTGAGGTTTGAAATTTATGTTTTTATATTCGCATGGCATGTTACTACATTTCGCTTGATTCATACATTTGCTCACGCTTGTATTCTAGGGTTAGGCAGAGGTGTTGTAATAACAACACCCACTTTTCACCGATGATGATTCAGTGTCAACGTGACAGATGGTGAGTCTATCGCCCTCACAGGTACTATACACCTGCAGGTTTCCTCATGATGTCTTCCTTCACTGTAAAGCACGTGATGTGAAATCACTGCACAAAAGTTTTTAGAACAACTTATTGGTACGTTGGCCCCGCTGGGATTCGAGCTTATGTCACTTGCGTAGCAGACTACTGCTCAAATCCCACGGCCACCACGGCACCACAGCTGCATGGGAATTAGAATAAGTATATATTTTTGCTCTACCTGTCTTATATAAAACTAGCTGCGCCCAGCGGTTCCAACCGCGTAGATTTAGTTTCATCCTTACTGTCGCAGAACCCTAATATTTTTAATAAATAAAAGTAGCTTAAGTTACTTCTTGAAACATCAGCCACCTGTCAGTGAAATCCCCGTTAAAATTGGTTTAACCGTTTATCAAGAGATTACCCGGAACAAACAGACGGACAGACAGAGAAAAAATTTAAAACTTGGTTTTTTAGTATCAGTAGTGTGTATACTTTCATGTGTATTCAGTGAATAGCTGTAATTTTGGAATTACAAACGGACACTTCAATTTTATTTATCTGTATAGATATAGATGAACACTTCAGTTGTACGCTTGTTTGTCACCATCATAATATAAAAACCACTTCCCAGTATATGAGTAATGCGTCAGTCTTCGAGAGCGAGTAACGTTAGTTCCGATACTAATTACCTGTACGTACATATGACACAGCCACGGCATACTGACACACTAAGATTTTGTTTGTTTCCTATTTATTTCAAATCATATGGAGCTAGAGGTGTTCTTACGTACATCGATAATCATTTCTATATTCTATGGTAATTTTTAATAGTCAGGAGTTATTTCAAGTGACTTAACGATTAAACGAAAAAAAAATTAGGAACGCTTTCTAGAAAATAATTGAAAATTTGAATTAAACTGAGAAGCGATGGTAACTTTCCATTGCTAAATTATCATCGTGCACCTTCCCAGGGTCTCCGAATGGAAAGAAAAATGTGTGACAACACCAACTTATCATCAAAGCTGATAAAATATCAACCTGACAGTTTGAATTCCTTCTCAGGGGCCCAACCATGAACTCTTATTGCAGTGATAATTCAGTTGTGCGACAGTGACAGATGTATACACGCCACATACATCTGTCTCATAAATGAGTGAAACTATCATGGCAATAAGAGCTCATGGTAAGGCCCCTGATATAATAATTGTATTATAAGTATTACATGATAATTTCCTTCACCGTAAAGCTCGTGATGTGACATTGAATCATTAATATCAATTAATTACACATCAAATTAAAAACTGACCTTAGATATAATGTTACAATAATTGTTTTCATTACACATTATAATAATTAAAATTGTCATTTACGATATGAATATTTTAATAAATTATTTGGATAGAAAGTTAATTTTAAATGTTAAGCTGTAACATTTATTAGCAAGCGTAATTATGTTACGGCAATACGGAAATATTTTTTATCGATAAATAGCTATCGATAGTTGTTAGCACTAATAAAAAAAGTGTTTCGCTTGGGACCTAGTAAAAGGTACGGAAGAGGTTTATAGGTCATCCCAATACAAAGAATACTTGGAACAAGTCGTTACGAGGTGTTGTGACAAATAGTCTTCTTTTATTTACAAAATATCAGGATATTTGAGAATCGGATACTAATGGGGAAGTTTGTCTTTATGTCAATTTTTTTGTTGCAAAAATGTATTATTTTCATTTTATTCTTAATTTTCATCTATACAGATAAATAAAATTAAAGTCTGTTTTTTATTCCAAAATAACAGCTTTTTACTAAATGCATATGAAATTATACACGCTATTGACAGTAAAAAAACAAGTTTTGTAATTTTTCTCTGTCTGTCTGTCTGTTTGTTCGGGGTAATCTCTGAAACGGCCGACCGATTTTAACGGGAATTTCACTGGCAAAGTCAAAGTCAAAGTCAAAAATATCTTTATTCGATTAGACTTTTTACAAAGTACTTTCAAATCGTCAGAACGACATGGATTATACATGCTAATGCCAGGTTCGGAAGGTTGCTTTTACTGAGAAGAACCTGGCAAGAAACTCAGTAATTACTTACTCCTTTAAAAATATTATACAATTTTTAAAAACAAAGTAAATTTCTTGAGAAATGTAAGCCCATGGACACAGTTCCAATGCACAAATGTCAATAAAAAATAACATAAAGAAAAGTCTAGTAGTTGTACTTATATCTAAATGCGTAGCTGATGTTTCAAGGAGTAACTTAGGCTACTTTAATTTATTAAAAATATTAGGGTAGCGCGCTAGCGCGACAATAAGGATGAAACTAAATCTACGCGGGGCACAGCTAATACGAAATATGGATACGGTGGTACTAAATAGTTGTGTAAGCGAATACAGTCACGAGATTTGATCAGTGAAAATAGTGGAGGTAACGACGCATGTATTTCATTCACATCGCGCCATACAGACAGACAGAGAGCGCTCATAACGGCTCGTTACGGCATCTGTAACCATGCATTTATTCGGATATCATATTAGTTGGAACACATTTTTCAATACTTACAGATAAACTTGAACTGCCCGGCGTTGTACCGTAGCCGGACGACGGTAGCGACGCCACCGACCACCTTCGGCCATCTCTGGAAACGAACAAAACACATCACTAAAAAATATATCCTCTGATTCCCTAAGGCTGCGTTTCCACCAGAGATGGTTGATGATACGTAGGGACGAATGTGTTTGTCAAGCTCCATTTACGAGTAAGTAAGTACCTCACTCAGCGCAATAATTCTATTGGTTCTTAAAAGCACATCTCTCGCTTCGCATCCTACCACATCTCTGGTGGAGACGCACCCTTATAGTCTCCTTCATGGTACCCGGAAGATAGTTAGGATAGGCATTATACATCCACCCAATAGCCAGGGTCTAAGAATTTGGCTATGGTATCCCCTGCCTGTCGTAAGAGGCGACTAAAAGGGGGCCGGAGGGCCTGCTGGCGGTGGTCGGGGTGGGAGCTTTGACCACCGAGCCGTGGGCCCGGGAAGGTGGCAGCGCGATGTGGCTCGCGCTGCCTTGCACAGCGGGGTGGCGACTCAGCTGCCCCGGGGATGTGCCCCGGCAAAGTGTGGGGGGACACCGGTGCGATCTATCAGAGTACCCGGAGTCCCCCCTGAGCACTGAGGATGGCCACCGGGGGAGGTTTTAGTGAGTTAAAAATCCCACATACCCCGATCTGCCTCTCCCAGGGCGGTCGGGGACCTTTTGAAGGTTTCCCCCTCGTCAATAAAAAAAAAAAGGCATTATACATATTCGGATTTCCTATGGAAAAAAACAAAGTGGCGTTATACATATCATGTGCGTTGATTTTACTCGTACTCTTATTCAACGAAATACGAAGTTTCGGTTCTTTTCGTTCTAAAATTGCACCTGAATGAGGTCTAAAATTCTTTGACGTTTATATATTCTAAACCTACTTTAATTTCCTTAATTTTTGACGAACGAAAATTTGAGTTTGGTAAAAACGAAATAGCTTTGAAACATCGTTTGATATTCGTTCGTATGGAAGAGAGTAGAACCCCAGGTTTCCTCAAACGCAATATTTTCCTTCATCGTGAAACCCGTGGAGAACATAACAGCAGTTCAATTTTTTTTTTATATTTAGACATATCGTTAACTTGCCTGTAGCAAGTACTCAAACGACGCAACCACTACGGATCTAAAAAACTTTATTTAATATCTAAATACAATAATACTAAGCTCGAGAAATGGGCCGCACACTGACTGACTGTTAAATATATAAAAATACTAGCTGTCTTCATGTCTTTGTCTAAATGGATCTATATCAGATTGAAATATATGCACAAGTGTAATAAATATATCGATAGTCAATACGATAACAGACCGAGTCATAAAGTGGTCAATCAACGAGTATGACTTCGTTTTTATTATAGTGGTTATACTCACACATCCTTATTCCTAGGTTGAACAGACATGTACACAATTAATGTAGTTAGATGTATCATTGTAACTTCTAGATTATAAGTGCAGTAAGCAGATACATTTATCGACCACTAGCAGTGCCGGCGGACTCAGTTCCGCGTTAGAAATATTTTTGTCCCGAAATTATTATAGCCTATGACACTTCACATTAACGTTGCTTCCTATTGGTGAAATATTTTTTTAAATCGGTTCAGTATATCCAGAGATTACCCCTTACAACGTCACAAACTCACAAACGTTACCACTTTATGATATTAGTATAGATTATATATTTTTCTGAGATGCCGCACGATAATTGATCATTTATTTTTGTCAAGCCCATGCTTCATAAATGGCGCTATTACCAGCAAGCGCAAGTTTGTGAACTATTAGACGACAACCTCAAACCATGTAAGTAAAATAAACAAGTTTCCAACTAGAACAGTAAGAGCGGCGGTTCACCGTTCATAGCTCCCGTAAGGCTGGAAAATCTTCGTCATCTGACCCTTGAGTATTTCAATTATATTTATTCTTGTTATGTAACTACATAAGTTAGTAATTACTAACCTAAGTAACTTTACCTCTTGGGACGTATATTTATGTATGTATGTGTGTGTTGTAAGTATACTCACAGGTCCTTGCCCCTCTTGACACTGGAGGAGAGCAGGGCGTGGTGGAGAGGATGGGCGTGGTGGCCGTGGTGCCAGCGCGGGCCCTCCGCCGGGGACAGCGGCCCGGTGCCCGGGGAGCTGCATCTATTGCCCCCCACCTGCAACCATACATACCACGTTACCATCGGTTATACCACACGTTTGCGAAGATTTGTTTTAAAGGAACCAATAGCATCGCTTCTTACCTGACCTCAGAGCAGTGATTCTAATGATCCTCGACAGAATATCCTCGCATTCTGGTGGAATCGCAGTCTTACAAATGTCGACCAAAGAAATAAACCCTGACATTTTCCCTGGCTATTCTCTGAGACGTATAAGGAGGTCAAAGAGATGGCACTGGTCAGAGACAAATGGGCAAGTCTCAGTTCATGATGATGATGATGATGATGATGATGATGATTCTCTGAGATACGATGAACTCGTCTCACTTAATGTAACACCTTCGATCTTGGACAACCCAAAGTCTGCTTATGTGAGTAAGAACTAAATACCAACCTAAATACTATATTTTTGAAGTAGACCAGTGTGATGTGGTTTTGGGTGCCACTCTGATGCGGCTATTAAGCTCACGTTTGGACAGGACAATAAAGTATCGAAATGAAATTTGTGAGTGCAATCGCTGATATTGTAAATATTTGACAATAGTTCCAAAAACATACCGACGTTATAAAAATAGCAAATAAAAGGATCAGCATCTATTGATAATTACATTCAGCCTGTCATTACTTGCGACACCAGCGGTCGTGTTATCCAAGCTTTGGGTCAGTTCTTCGACGTTCATGAGTGCCTTACCAAGGCATAACCTGAATAAATCATTTTCATTGTCTTTGAATTTGCAGTAATAAGACGCACGGATATAACTGCTAGCACAGCACCCCTCAATATGCAAGGAGCATGGGAACCACTCACCGCTAAATGGAGAAGCGGAATATGTACATAAGAAAGTCTGGTTCGCAATTACGGGTTCAAATTGTGAAAACTAACAATGCTTCGAAGGAAATGCTGTAAAATACAACAGTTACAACATTTTACCGCTAAATGAATCACACCCATTGTCCACAGACCTAGATACAGTAGCAAACAAAAACACCACAACAAATAGCCCAGATTTAGATTGCGCAATTATTATAAAAGCAATTTACAATATATCAGTCGGACCACCCTCCTACTGTAATTTATTGCAAATCTAAGATTTCCAAACAACTGATAATGTATGGGGATCGCCGGTAAATCATCAAATATGAATTCGGCCTTACAAGGTTACGAGCGTAACTGCCAAGGAACATCCGACCACAACAACAAGATGATGGAGTTCAAAATCCACTGAAGGCATTAAAGAGGCTAGCGTGTTTTTTGCCTATTACGTTTCATATCACAGCACTCGGCCGCGGGAAAGAGATGGGAGATACAATCTTAGTTGAATGGCGTCTCACTCATCAAATGTCCGAATATGGTTCGCGTTTACCTTGATTAGATCTTTGACATCGCGGGTGAGTCAGACCGCTAGGCCCCGAGTAGCCATAACAGTTCACATAGGGGCAGTACGATTGACAGCGGAGCGAAGACTGTATAGTGAATTAAACCCTCTCCTTATATCCATCCATGCTTCAAACAGAACAAGAACTTGAACACTGATAAGTACATGCCTCTACCCATCTACAGAAGAATTGCTCGAAGGCGAAGGCACAGGTGGAAACACCAACTTTTCGAAGAAGTATCAAACACAATAATATTAGTCAAATGCGCTAACAGTAGGTACTGAGTATTCATATCGATCGGTAGGACATAAGAACATTGCCCTCCAAACATCAAATTAGCGTATCAATAGCCTCATTTGTACATTTAACGAGTTCCGATATCCTAAATGGCTCACTTTCATGACGGTACATCTCAGAAGGCTAGGTTCTGAACAGGTGATCATTTTATCGACATTCAAAAATAAGTATATTAACTACCAGGGCCTAAATAGAGTATTTTCATACGCTCAGCTAACATCCCCGCTCACACGTGAGCCCCACTCGCCATTGTTATGGTGGAAACTGGTTCCATGCGGCTTTTTAGACGCAACAACAGACACTATATTGTTATAACTGAAACGTCTTGATATCTCTCTTAATTAGCCTTTATGCTTCCATTGTGGCGCTAAGGGCTACATAATAGAGCAAACGAGTTTATCAGGTTCCGTAAGTTCCACTCAAGATTTAAGAATTTTGCTATGGTATTAAACAAGAGGTCACGCCTTCCGGAGGAGTAAGCAGAGGTGTTTCAATCTATCAACTTCGGTGAAAGGTTAGTTTCACCGAAGTTGATAGGTCATCTTGACGTTGTAGTTATAATGGACTCCTATTTCACTCACAGTCCGCCAATCTATAAATATTATATTCTCAGACCTATAAAGGCTTTATCGAGATGTTTTCCATCACTATTGATATGACATCCCCCTACATATCCTCCCGGTAGATTCGCAAGAATGTAATTAGTGTGAACTATTGGATATTCTTACCGATGACCATGATACCCATACCAGAGCGAGGTTTGCTGAATCGGAGACATTAGTGCCTCCTGCTGCAGGCAAACTACTAGTCGGAACCGGTGCTTTAACATTTCAAGACCCTGAATACAAGAAGGGTACCCATCAAGAGGTTCTCAACTGATTGGTAGTTCTGTGCTAAATGTTAAGTTCTTACCCTAAATTGAAAGTGCCTGCATGAAAAAACACAACTACTATCATGGGGATTACCACCAGAGAGAGGGTAAACTACTTTCATCAGTTTTTCATCTTTCCCTCGTTTTTGGTTATAAATATTCGATCCTTGAATATTCTCTTGTCAGCAAATCAAAGGCTTTCAAAGATCAAAGTGATCCAATAGACAGGTCAGACGGGTACGCTTTCTCATTCATAAAATATGTTATCCTGACCTTATTACGAGTTCATGATTTATAGTTGGCACCCGATCCGACCCAAATGGCTCGATACCTGTATTATTAGCGGAACTAGTTCGAACGCTTATCTAATCTACGCTTTATTTATCACAACAGTGACTAAAGGGCAAAGGCCTTTGACTGTTTGTTTTTATGACCTGTCTGGATTTGAGGGTTCAGAAAGATGTAACGACAATTATGTCTCGCAGCGTACCCAAGTCCCTACGTCCCCTTAACTATCAGTATGAGACAGATGTATATGAGGCGTATAATTCTGTCACTGTCACACAGTAAAAATATGATGGCAATTAGAGGTGGTAAGGCCCCTGGGCACACACGTTGCTGAGATAGTAGCATTGTTTACATTCGTTCCACGAACTGAAATCGATACATAAGCCACGATTTATATAATGTCAACTGTGGAACAGCTGTGTTTGTAATTTGTACGCAAAATACGGCCTAGAAAGTGCTCGATAACAATCTAACTAATTTTATTATACTAAGTGTGTTTCTTCGTTCCTTTCTTACGACACAGTGAAGTAGAAAAACCAATTTTATGGGGAAGTAGTGACGTAAGCATTTCTTCCGGAAATTATCTCAGCATAAGAAAGAGACTAAGGTGTAGCGAAAATTTAAATTTGGCTGCGCCAGCTATTTACCACGTTACAGGTGCCGTCACAAGCCATGAGCGTTGACTTTGAATGCGCAGCAGTCATATTAAGAGTCTGTCTGTCTGTAGGTATAGAGTGTCGCGAATAAAATACACTCTTTTTGCTCAACGCTCATAACTCGCGACGGCGCCTATAAGCATAAGACGAACATAGAACGCAGCTATAGCACAAATAAGAGTAAGTATTTTTCATTGACAGTCCTTGGAGAACCATGTCAATCGACCTTCACTAAATAGCTGCCTAGGGCCCTACCATGAGCTCTTATTGCCATGGTAGTTAGACTCATATTATGAGACAGATGTATATGACGTGGATAAATCTGTCACTGTCGTACAGCTGAACAATCTTTGCAATGAGAACTCATGAGTTTCTTGCCAGTTCTTCTCAGAAGGTTAGTTTCCGAACCGGTGGTAAATTCTTCGACATTTATAAGTGCCTTACCAGGGCTTAAACTGAAGAAATCATTTTTATTCTCATTTTCATGGTTGGGCCCCTGAAGCCTTTAACAGCACACATTTCCATGGAATCCTGGATTTAACTGGTTTAATTATGCCAGCGATTGTTTACCATCCCACGCGATCTCTGTGTGGGTATTAACTTTCATCGTACCAGTTCTTGCTAGCAGTATATTAAATTTGTTATTTTGATTTGTACGTGGGCTTATTTCTATGTGTAACACGCTACTTTCAAACACTATTGCTATACTCTCAGGCACGACTTTACGTGTAATTTCTTTATTTTTACGCATACGTTGGATGTATGCAGGATTCCCATTGCTATTTAATTTACCTTCAAGTTAAGAAGTATATATTTATTTATTTAATATTGGGCACTCCTTTTCTGTTTTACACTTGAAACTGTTCTAGGTGTAATCTATACCTTACTATTACCTCTGTATAATTTTGACTGATTGTGCCAAAATAAAGGAAAAAAAAATGTAACGCACACATTCATTGGTACAGAAAGAGAGGACGATGGGGCTTAATCAAAACACGGTACTCCTGTTTACTTTAAGACTCTCACTTTAATCTTGTACCACATTCATGTGACTGATTACCAGAAAGCTACTCGAATCATCCGTCTGTCTGATCTGTCTGTACTCATCCATGAATTAACACAATATACAAATTAAATAAAATTGAAGTGTCTGTAATTCCAAAATAACAGCTTTTCATTAAGTAAATGCACATAAAAAATATACAGTATTCAGATAAAAACCTTGCAGTATCTGTGTGTCTGTCTGTCTGGAAAGCTGGAATGCTACCTTTCGGCTGCGATCTTCTGTACGGTGGAGGTCCACTCCCCAGTCGAGCCGCTCAAAAACATAAACTTTGCAAACCTATCCGAATCCGATATACAAAGCGACCACTTTTCATTATAGGTACTCTCGAATGGACCCAATTATTTTAAAAAGCAATCAAATATAAATTAACACTCAATGAATAATTGGGAACGAAAGATCAGTTAGCCGCTGATTAAATGGAAAAATATAGCAGACATCATTACCGTTGTAAATAAACACTCGCGTTATTCACTAAGGTTTCTCAGCGTCGCACTCGTCATCGAGTGTCGGTATTAAAGATTCGAAATTGAACCTTATCCTCTATGTATTATGTATCAACTAGCTGCCCTGATAGATTTAGTTTCATGCTTAATATCGCGGAATTCTCATATGTTTTATAAATAAATGTAGCCTAAGTTACTCCTTGAAATATAAGCTGCTTGCCAGTGAAAGTCCCGTTAAAAACGGCTGTTTCAGAGATTAGCCGGAACACACAGACAAACAAACAGACAGAGATTTTTTTTTGAAATATGGAGGTTTAATGTGTGTACCGTGTATACCTTCAGATGCATTTAGAGAAAAACTGTATTTTGGAATTACAAACAGACAATTCAATTTTATTTATCTGTATAGAGTATAGATGTTTAGATATCATTATATTAGAGACTAGCTGTGCCCCGCGGTTTCACCCGCGTAGATTTAGTTTCATCCTTATTGTCGCGGCACCCTAATATTTTTAATAAATAAAAGTAGCCTAAGTTACTCCTTGGAACTTCGCTATCTGCCAGTGAAACACCCGTTAAAATCGGTCCAGCTGTTTCAGAGATTACCCGGAACAAACAGACAGGCAGACAGACAGAGAAAAATTTTAAAACTTGGTTTTTTGGTGTCAGTAGCGTGTATACTTTCATATGCATTCAGTGAAATGCTGTTATTTTGAAATTACAAACAGACACTTAAATTTTATTTATCTGTATAGATTTCCTATGATTGAAACCAACTCTCCTCGTCGAGTTCGACGCTGAGAATCCTTAGTGAATAACGCGGCAGCTATTAGGGGCTCGTATTGTTAACAAACAGTCGATATCAAAGAGCCACTACTTTTATAAGCAATGTTTAACATAAAAGCGTTAAGGGGTATACGCTTCGTCGCACGATCTCTAAAACTATCGCACATTCAAAGATATTCCAATTATCTTGGAAACCGTATAATTTGTACGTCATTACATTAATTTCTGGGTCGCGGCTGCATAATTTAATTGATTTCTTATGTTTTTATTTCGAAAAACTCTGTGGATTTGGATTCCTCTTAAATAATCTAGCATTTCTCTAGGCTCAATTCTAGTTGTATTTTTGTAACGAACGACGATAATAACCTAATCAAAATAAGAAGAATTATTTCCCCATTGACATCATCATCAAATATACTTCAGAATAATTTAACATTTGCGAATTGTGATAACATTTCTGATCGTAATGGACATATTCACGACACAAATCTTGACCTTAACCGTAATCACATTATGTAACACACAATTACAATGTAACGTACAACCAGAAAAAAAATGATTTACAAATGGTCGGCTCATATAAAGGGCAATTTAAGACGGAAATTTTGTCGACAATACTGGAATTTAAGCCCTGTCTCGGGGGAAAGGGGAACAATTTGCTTTATTCAGGCATTTTAAAAAGAAGTTAGCATCAAATATTAATCGCGCCTTCACTGCACTATATGATATCGCATCTCACGCACGATTTAAGCACAAGTTCTTTGATTACGATACTTTGGATACCTCTTCAATATCATGAAATTTATTAAACATATTTCTGTACCAGGGCCTGTAGTTATCGTAACGTTATCGTTCCAATTCGCTTATAGAAACGATACAAAATGTATGGGAATGACATATGTCACGTGACTGATATATGTCATTCTCTCTCTCGCGCTAATAGAAACGATATAAAATGTATGGAACATTTTATATCGTTTCTATTAGCGCGAGAGAATGTTACTTTGTCTAGGACTACTCTATTAGCGCGAGCGCAAGAGAATACTAGAGAATACTTTGTACTAGCCTGCTGGTAACCCTCCCCAAACAGACACATACAAGCGTTTCGCTTTAAAGCACTGTTTCTCAAACATTGTTCTAGTCCGACCTATTCAGACTACGCCTTCGTGTGACCCACAGTTTTTCTCGAAGTATAAAGTCGACCTCTATTACTCTATGATAGTA
The DNA here is from genome assembly GCA_964035505.1 of Watsonalla cultraria. Classification (NCBI taxonomy): domain Eukaryota; kingdom Metazoa; phylum Arthropoda; class Insecta; order Lepidoptera; family Drepanidae; genus Watsonalla; species Watsonalla cultraria. The sequence goes on along the minus strand of OZ037734.1, from coordinate 6,466,234 downwards.
CATATTACAGAATTGACGTTAACAGTAACCACAGGTTGTGCAACGCGGTGAGTGTTGTGTTACTGCGGTTTGATGAAGGACAATACATAGTTGTTTGTATGATAATTGCATTTGATATTACATTGATAATGTCATGCGTCAATCATACGGTTCTTCGTTGGACCGAATTCTAAAGATGTAATATTTTCTGTGGGTGTACTATAAGTACACCTCTGTCTACCCATTCGGGAAATACAGACGTATGTATGTTTTCCTGTCACTTGTGTTTTCCATGTCTGCATCTCAACTCCTGCTCAATTATTTTACGTTTAACATTCGGCTATCACATTTCCCCTTATTCTAAAAACGCAACTCTATATTTTCTGTGATGCGGATTTAAAAAGGAATGGACGTAGTTGTACCATGTTTTGTTATAAGAGGGATTGCAGCTCTCTATCGCATCTCTTTCATGATTCGATCATCCAGCGTCAACAATTTTTCTCGTCTTTTTTTTTTTATAGTTAACTAGCTGTGCTCCGCGGTTTCACCCGCGTAGATTTAGTTTCATACTTCATGAAACGCGCGGAACAATAATATTTTTAACAAATAAAAGTAGCTTAAGTTACTTCTTGAAACATCAGCTACCTGTCAGTGAAAGTTCGTTTATAATTGGTCCAGCCGTTTCAGAGATCACCCGGAACAAACAGACAGACAGACAGAGAAAAAAATGTAAACTTGGTTTTTCAGTGTCAGTAGCTTTCATATGCATGTAGTGAAAAATTTGAGTTGAGTTGAGTTGAATTACAAACAGGCACTTCAATTTTATTTATCTGTTTAGAGTATAGATGTATAGATGTGTAGATGTATAGATTATAACGGAGATACCATGCATAGTTATTTATTATCCTCTCTCACACAACCCTTTGCTTAAATAAGGACTTATTTATTATATTACAATTTAAGTTAATCACAGTTATTCATTGGTCCGCTATATTTATATTCAACTATAAATCAAAAATATACGTAACTATTATCTGTTGTGATTTGCTTCTGTTACCATCGAACATAAAAATATTGGTACTTTCTGAAATATGGTATTCTATTTCGCAAACTCTTTAATCCAGCTTTTTGGAAAGTTCCGTCAAAAAAGACGTTTGAAAGCAGAAATATTTGAGTTCTAGTTTGCATCCGATATCTAACGAAACATGACGCCCTGTCATGTTCGATTTGACAAACTTTCTAAAGCCACCTACGAATTATCATGGCTTCGTGAAATGTCATCCAATGAAACGGAGATCATCAGAATTCCGTTTGTTGCATACACGATTTGGTACATGAAGAGGTGTCGTGTCGTTTATGCCCTTGTGAAGGGATTAACACGATCTTCTGAGCTTATGTACCCAAAGATTATTATAGAACTAGCTGTGCTCCGCGGTTTCACTTGCGTTGACTTAATTTCATAGGTGGCTTTATTTCGCGATATTAATTTTATTTTTTTATTAAATGAAGCTTGAGTTATTCCTTGTATGGTACATCAGTATATACCAGTATACCAGTGAAACTCCCGTTCAAAATCAAGTAAGCCGGAAAATGCATGCAGTCGTGAGTCTTCTCATTCTTTGAATTACTTCTCAGACGCAGGTTATGTTATGATGTTTTCCTTCACCGTAAGGGACATCCTCTTTAGTTTTATATAGTAATAAGCCAGTGTGCAGCTCACCACAAGAGAAAGCCTGTGGTGTGGGGGCGGCGGCGGCAGCCTCGACGGTCGTCGCGATACGGTGCACGGCTCCTTCTGAAAATGAAAATGATTCATTCAGCTTAGGTAAGGCACTGACCACCGATTCGGAAACTAGCCTTCTGAGAAGAACCATTTCTGTTGAACACATCCCTACTAATATTATAAATGCGAAAGTAACTCTGTCTGTCTGTCTGTTACGCTTTCCCGCTTAAACCTCTCAACCGATTTAGATGACATTTGGCACAGACAATCTTTAGACCCTGAGAAAGGACATAGGCTACCTTTTATTTATTAAAAATATTAGGTTTCCAGGACAATTAGGATGAAACTAAATCTACGCGGGTGAAACCGCGGGGCACAGCTAGTTGTGATATAAACCTCCTTGTGACATGTTTAAACGTTGACGAAATTCGTGGCCGCGATCCGAAATTGCAGTTCGATAGGACTTCAACTCAATAAGACCGAGCTATTCCGTTATATTCCGACTAATATTATAAAGAGGAAAGATTTGTACGTTTCTTTGTATTGAATAAGACACTACTAGACATATCTTGAAAAATTTTTCAGCAATGGAAAGCTACATCATCAGCGAGTAACATAGGCTATATTTTATTCCCGTACTGCCACGAGAACGGGAACTACGCGGGTGAAACCGCTTGACGTCAGCTACTCATTGATATAATGAATACGAAAACAATTTTATTTATAGATTTATTTATTAACAATGTAATCGACTAAGTCACTAACGACATCGTAACGATTTTGCGTTCGGCCAATAATTTCAAAATACATCGACAGCTTCAGATATTCAAGATAACATTCCACACCAAGGTTTTAATTACTTATACCAGAAGCCACGTGTTGACAGTAATTACATGCCAATAGAATATTGGTCAATTTGTCGGCTCACTTATGCCAAGGATCTAACTTTTCCCTTTCACTATTATAGATCTAACTAGCTGCGCCCCGCGGTTTCACCCACGTAGAAAAGTAGCCTAGGTTACTCCTTGAAACATTAGCTACCTGCCAGTGAAAGTCCCGTTAAAAACGGTCCAGCCGTTTCAGAGATTACCCGGAACAAACTTGGTTTTTTAATGTCTGTAGCGTGTATACTGTCATATGTGTTTAGTGAAAAGCTGTTATTTTGGAATTACAAACAGACACTTCAATTTTATTTATCTGTATGTATAGATATAGATGTATAGATTTAATGTAATCTGTTTTTGTCAAGTCAATAAAATATTGTTCATATTCACAATATTACTGACAGGGGATCGTGGGGAAACCTGCATTTGTAAAGTAATTCATAGACGTATGTATAGTGGCTGAGACGGCGACAGACTCACCATCTGTCACGTTGGCACTTAATCATATTCGGTGAAATGTGGGTGTTGTTATTATAACACCTCTGCCTACCCCTTCGGGGAATACAGGCGTGAGCATACGTATGTACTGAAAGAATCTGTGAATATGTACTTTATAGGCAGAATATAATACTGCTTTTTTTTCATTTAACGATTGGGTTATATTACTTTAAATATGAATAGTTTACAGAGAGAGATGAGGAGATATATAAGACACGGCAATAACAAGTGGGTTGTCACTTACGACATGGACGGAGAGTGTGGGCGCCGATTTGCCAAGTGTCGACCTGCGCATACGCAACAGATTGCTGCGCGCACCCTTGCCAGCATCTGTCACAAATAATACAACAACATTACATACATTATCACTGTAATTATATTAGATACATCATCATCATCTCCCTGGCCTTATCCCATACATTGTTGGGGTCGGCCCTTCAACAAATTTAAAGAAACAATTAAATCAGCTTTGCTTGAAAAAGGATATTATACTGTAAGTGATTATATTTGTGATAAGGGAGCCTGGGATGTACCTGATAATGTTTGTAAATAATCCCATTGGCACTGTACTTTTGCTACAATTAATTAATCTTAATTTTGCTTTGACTGGCTGGAATTTGCCATGCTCACATATATTTGTACTATATTTTTAGTTTTTATTTTTGACAATTGAGCATTAGAACTGTGTCCATGGGTCCAGGGCTTATAGTTGCTTGAACAATTTATTTTGTATTTTTAAAACTGTATAATATTCTTTAAAAGAGTAATTACTGAGTTTCTTGCCAGGTTCTTCTCAGTAAAATCAACCTTCCGAACCTGGCGGTAGCATGTATAATCCTGTGTAATTGTGTCATTCTGACGATTTGAAAGTACTTTGTATGAAGTCTAATCGAATAAAGATATATTTGATTTTGATTTTGATTTTGATTCAACCCGATGTGGCTGATCACCTGATTTTTATACGGAGCGACTGCCATCTGACCTTCGCAACCCCATTTAGGAGGAAAATCTGTGATCTGGGTTAAACCAGTTGTCAGATTATTTTTAGGCCTCCGACTGACCTGTAACGATTTCCAACGATGTTAAATTGGCAACCGGGACCGACGGCTTAACGTGCTCTCCGAGGCATGGAGGGAACTCGGGCGGTCACCCATCCTACTGGCTAGGCGTATGGTTGCTTAACTTCGCTGATCGAATGATATGCGCAATAGCAACTGTGCCACGAGCTCCTCTTCTCCTCGAATTATATTAGATACAATACAATATTAAAAGTCAAGAGGATTTCATACATGTCTCTCAGTGGCTCTCCAAAACGAATATATTTTTTAAAACAAACACGAAAAAGCGAATTGAGAACCTCCTCCTTCTCTTTAAAGTCGGGTAAAAATAGCATTAGCAAGTAATTTAGGACTTATATCCCATGAGAATTAAAAACTTTCTATGTTATTTCATGATGACTATAATACAGACCATGACCTCTTATTGCCATGATAGTTTAACTCTTATTATGAGACAGGTGTATATAACGTGTATACATCTGTCACTGTTGCACAATGGAACCATGATGGCAATAAGAGCTTGTGGTAAGGCAGTTCAAATTTTCGTGTAAGTAATAAAATTTGGTAGACTCAGGTGGTGTAAATTTTGAAGTTTCTACGTGAACTACTGCCGCGTTATTCACAAAGGTTTCAGCGTCGCACTCGTCGCCGAGTGTCGGTTTTAAAGATACGAAATTGTACCTTATCCTCTATGTATTATGTATAAATTTCCAAAAACCAACACTTGTCGAGCTGAGAAACGTGGCAGAACATTTTTTTTTACATCAAACACTAATTTACAATACGACACGGTAGTTCATGATTGAAAATCATAAAATATCTAAAATCCATGGATATAAAAAAAACGTTGTGTCACGAATTCAAGCTTACATCATGGACAAAGTACAATCCAATTATACACTTTCCGAACTCTGAATTAGAGTTTGTTTTTGTTCATCCGAAGCGTGTGTAATAAAACAACAAACAATTAAACTCTATCATCCTCGTGGTAAAGTTTATATTTGTTTATCAAGGGGGGTTATAAAATCAGCGATATCGCGAGTGTTTACATCGAGTCGACACACCTCTGTCACGCCTAGAATAAATGTTTATAAATAAAGTGTAATCTTTACGCGGTCGACGCGACTTTGGTATGCGATGTTTGACCCAAAATTTGGCCAACATTGGCTCAAACTCACCAACACTATCATTTTCGAACCCAGATCCATAGGTGTTATAAAAAGGTTACTCTATCACACATAAATAAAATCGAAGTGTCAGATAATGCATATAAAAGTAGAAAAGGTAAGTACTTACTAAAATTACGAAAAAAATAAAAAAACATTGGTACTTAGTAAAATTTTATTTCCGCGAAAATAAGCCTCCCATGAAAGTCTACGCGGGTGAAACTGCGGGACGCAGCTTATAATGTATAATATCATCAATCATCGGGCCGAGTTCTTATGAACGATTCCTCACTACGTCCAATCCGAATTCATGAAATACGGATCTAGAAAACTCTAACCAGGATTCGGATTTTCCTTTTCGCATTACCTTAATCCAAGCAATTCCAGGGTCAATTTCTTAACTAAACATGAAGCCGAAAGTTGGGTATGGTACCTATAATGACCTATTACATACCTACACCTACAGAGTTTGTCTAGTCAAATACATAGCATATGAAAGCGTAGGTATTATTCAGTTCTAAACATATATTCTATAATCAATAATGGTTGCCAATTATACACACATTTCAACAGTAAAATTCTCCAAATTCTCTAAGTATATGCATCTAGCTAGGGTCATCTAGTTAACCGCGATCGCACGCCCCCCCTGTAAAAGCGACGAGAAGGAACACCCGTGGGTTTTAGCCGGTATGAGTCCGGTATAACCCTTCCGCTGCCCCCGCGGCTATTGGCGTATCCTTGGCGGATTTCCCACGGATAAAAAAAAAGCCTCATCCAGTTACTTAATGGTTTAACTATATATGTAAGTACACAAATAATCAAAATATATTTCATCAAATAAACATTATTACTGATCTGGTTCTAGATACTTAATAATATTTCTTAAAAATTAAGGAGAAATTAATGTACCTAACTGACGTAAGAGGTAAATAAAAAAAATTAAGAAAAAAAGATGGTGATCCAACTTACTCTTAGAAGACCAAATAGTCCAACGTATTGATCAAACATTGGCTATTATTGCGGACACAGACATATTTTGTTTGTACGTATGTAAATACGAGATGCGATATTAGATCTCCAGCACTCTGGTCTGGTTGTATTGCCAAATAATATTTCAGGAATGGTTATTTCTGTGCACATTCCTTCAAACTATCTAAAGTGTATTAGTAGGTCTTTAGGTGTAGTTTTTTTGCCAAATAACCATAATTTTGCTAATATAAAGTCAAAAATACACACTTCCATACCTAAACGCTTACAGAAGAAGCGGAACTGGATATGTGCCTTGGAATTGACGATAATCTCACCATCTTAAACCTGCCGTTTCGGAGACTAACCGGAATCACAGCATTGTAGTGTGGATCAGAGCGGCACAGAAAATTTATATAAATTAAAATTGATCCACTGGTGGATCATATAAGGGGATCAGAACGGCATAACTCAAAAATACAGATACGCAAATATGATATTTAATAATGATTTTTACATTACAAACAGACACTTAATGTTGAGTTACTTTTCTAGATAGATGAATTTGACACCAAGATTTAAAAAAAAATTGACAATAATAAAAATAATAAAAAATTCCACCGCTCTATTTTGATAACATATAAACATATGAATTACGATGCACGCGATCATTGATCTTAATCTATACTTATCTAAAACAAGTTCGACAATCACAATCTGTGCGATGTGTAAGTAGATAATATTATTTTATTGATATGAATCAAAATTATATAGAAAAAACATGCCTACTGCAAACTGTAATTTTATCTATAAGTCAAAGATTCGAGTAAATCGATCATTTAAACTTGAATTAAAGAATACTGGACCCGATGAATGTTTCAAAATCTATCTATATTGATAGATAAAATTGAAGTGTCTGTATGTGATTAAAAAATTTCGAATCTAAATGCATATGAAAGTATCAACGTTATACTACTTACTTACTTAATATAAAAAAAAAAAAAAAAAAAATCTCTCTATCTGTTTATTCTCAGGCTGGGCCGATTTGAACGGGAATTCCGCTGACAGTTAGCTGGTGTTATAAAGTAACTTAGGCAATGTATTTTTTTTATTTAAATAGAAGTGCGCGGATTAAGCTACACATGAAATAACACAAGAGAGCAAGCAATTAGCAAGAGACCACGATAATCAAATCGGTATTTAAATAAAAATCACAGCAAATCTTCCCCAATCTCCTCCTGACGTAACTATGCACCCGGCGATGCCTGTCCACAGTTACACTAGATTAACATTACTACATAGTTGTATCAAAATACTCGCGTCCACTCGGCTCGCGTCCAATTTTTTTCTCTTTACAAGTTATTACATCGTTTGATAGGCAATTACTCCTGTTTGATAGCTTTTGCTTACATATTCTTTTCATTTTATATTAGAATCGAGATGGTGAGGCCATGGGTTCGATTCGATAGTTCGTAAAATTATCGACTTTCGTAATTGAATCATCATCATCATTTCAGCCGACAGACGCCCACTGCTGGGCATAGGCCTCCCCCAACGATCTCCACGACGAGCGGTCTTGTGCCTCCCACATCCAGTGGGTTCCCGCGATCCTCACCAGGTCGTCGGTCCACCTCGTTGGGGGCCTACCCACACTGCGCCTGCCGGTACGCGGTCGCCACTCAAGAACCTTTAGGCTCCATCGGCCATTGGTTCTACGAGCGTAATTGAATACTAAAGCTAAACATATTATTCTAAGATAAATTGTATTTTAGGGCAAGTAACATAATAATATTATCTATTATTTATTCCCAAAGGAATGCGGCCGAAGCTCCCCGAACTCGCAATACCAATAATAAAATATTCCCAATAAAATGCTAGGGCTGCCAGCATCCCTTTTGTTTTAATTAATAAACCCTACTAAGTAAGTAGCGACCTCAATTGTTCCCAAGCAGGGGCAACGACCAACCCTTGCTTAAGTGAAACGAATAATAATTACTCCCTTGGGGTAACCATTCGTAAAGGCGTGTAAATAACAATGTCATTGAACCTAAACAAAAAATGTGAAAGAAAGTGGAAAATTGTATTCCATTTTCAACGTTAGATACAAATGATTGACAGTCGCTTATCGAAAAAATAACAACTAGGTACTTACTTACAGCAAAAAAAAAAAGCAAGTGACATCCCTACTCACTCGGCAACCCATTAATTCTCGTGAAAACTAGCATTTATATCTACCATGACGTACATCTTGTAGTGAAATAAAATACAACCATCGTAATATGTATTAAACAAGTAAGTACTTCATATTTTTTTTATCGTATTTAATTTTGTGGTTTTTTTTAGACAAAAGAATTAAGTGTTCCCAGAATGTCCCCGATCCCCAAACGGGTAGGCAGAGTTTTAACAACAATCAACCTGGGGCCCAACCATGAGCTCTTATTGCAATGATAATTCAGTTGTGGGAAAGTGTCAGATGTATACACGTCACATACATCTGTCTCATAAATGAGTGAAACTATCATGGCAATAAGCGCTCATAGTAGGGCCCCAGAGTGAATAACGCGGCTGGTCTAACAGTGGCACAGAAAACATATCATTAACTAACAGTAAACAGTAAATGAATGATATACAGCTTTGTTCACTTAGGTATTAAGAGAATGTATTATTACGTAAAGAATTCCAATAATACATTACAATAAATGAGAAGTGTTTTCCTCGGCGCGAGTACCCACGCGATCCCACACGCGCGGCGAATCAAAACAAATACCATTGAAATAAAATATACACAGCAAGCAATACCTAGTGTAGGAATACAATCAACCAGGAATACTCTGGTTGAGTGTCGACGCACACATAAATGCGTGCTTACGATTATTTCCGATGTGCTCCCCTATCATGAGTTTTGCACCGTTTTCGTACGCTAGTGCGTATAGAATACGCATATTTTAGTCATTAACGTCCCCGCTAGGAGGCGGTGCAAAATTTCTAACACAAGTATTCAGCGAAGGCACTAGCGAGTATAGATTTGGCAAACGGTGGTGAACTCGTGATTGGGTTAAATATCGAACTAATTTCAGTCGTTTATTGAGAGTGAGACAATCGTAAGAAGAGAGTTCGATTTCTGTCTGTCGTCTGTTCTGTATTACATTTACAGAAGATCTCAGCCAAATACCGCTTCTATAGAGTAGTGTTGTATTTCTTAGGCGAGTATGATTCCCAGAGCTTTTATTTCTTATTATGTTGACTCCGTAAGGAAAAGAGATACTTTTTAGTGTTTGTCATATTCATAACCGTAGTTCATAGTTTTTTACCATCTTTGTAGTATTATAGAAGAATTTCATTATGATTTATATTGTTTCGATGATATGTACATGATGCCTGGCTGAGTTTCTTGCCGGTTCTTCTCAGAAGGCTAGTTTCCGAACCGGTGGTAAATTCTCGACTTTCATAAGTGCCTTACCAGGGCCTAAACTGAATAAATATTTTTCATTTTCATTTTCATTTTCAGAAGCGCTTGTGTCTAAGGTCTGCATGCGTCTGTTAATACCAATCTACGGGAGCTGTCCTTATGTACCTATGTTTTTATTTTGTACAAATACCGTTACGTTACGTAACGAGGACGTCACGACATTGAATTCGTTGCCAAAAACGTGAGCCGGCCCACAATACAGTTGTAGAGCCTTTCAAAGCCTTTGTGTACTCTATACTTATAAGCTAATTGTATGAAACACTCACAATAGGTAAAATCCAACTACAGACTTAAAATGTTTTCGTTGCGAAGATCAAACGTAATTTGAGAGATCTGTTATGTATTTAATCATACATATGGTCACGCCTGCATTCCCCGAAGGGGTAGGCAGAGGTGTTGTAATAACAACAACCACTTTTCACCGAAGTTGATTAAGTGCCAACGTGACAGATGGTGAGTCTATCGCCGTCTCAGGCACTATACACATGTCTTTGAATTACTTCTCAGACATATGTAGGTGTCCTCACGATGTTTTCCTTCACCGTAAAGCATATGGTGTGAAATCAACATACATAAGTTTTTAGAAAAACTCCCTGGTACAGGCCCCGCTGGGATTCGAACTTGCATCGCTTGCGTAGCAGGCGACTGCTCAAACCCCGAGGCCTCCACGGCTTCTTTCTTTTCTCCAGCTCAAGAATCCAGACAAATTGCTCAACACAAGTTTCTACGAGGTAGAAAAATCGGGCGTAAATCGTGGTTGGCATGGCAGAAACCTTTGCCGAATTCCTTAAAGTACAATCTCAAGTTTCCGTTTTCGGAGGTAAATTCTTTACAATCTGGCAATTTAAAAGGATTTGAATAAGCTTTTATCTGACTTGCAATCTTTGTACGTTTTCTCTCGGGTATAATCTTGAAGGTTGAATGAAAATTCATTCCTGACTTTCGATTTGGCTCAAATCTGGTATACATGCTTATTTTCGGTTACAATTGTATATGGTACTGTAGAGCTGGTCTGATGATGGCGGAAGGTGGCAATAGCACTCCTAAATCAAAGTCCTAAAAAAGAAGTCCATCGAGTTCGTTTGACATCTTCGAAAGAGCAGTCTTCGACCAGTATTGATGACAAAATTCACACAACACCAGTCTTTTTAAAATTATCTAGTGCTAGAAAGGGCCGAGGGAACTTTTGCACTTTAAAATCTTAGCATTATTTACATATATTTTCTCAAAAAGTAGGTAAGTATATAAAGTGATTTTATTCGCATGGAATAAAGCCGATATCGCAGTATCCAAGCTATTTCTATAATAACTTTCCGCAAAGCAGTCAAACGGACAGGAGTGACATCAGGCATGATAATTAATTGAACGAGAAATAACATATCGATCTTATCCACCGAATGACATACTTACGTATAGCATATCTGCAATGTCTAATACATATCGGAACTAACTGCTGCCCGCGGTATAGCCCTTTATACCGCCGAGAAAACGGATTCACAGTAAATTCAACCCCCAATTCACCTCTTTACAGGTGGAATTTCGGATATCCCTTTCTTACTAGATACTTATCACAAAGAACATGTTAATATGTATCTGTGCATTTAAATAATAATCTAAGATGTTATCTATGTTCTTATGTTATCTATTGTTACTGTGTGACAGAAGTAGCGCCATTAATGTTAATATGCATAATTTAAAAAAAATAAAGCCAGTCCTTGCAAAATTCTTGACGCGTTTTATTAGGTTATGGGCCCAGTCCCTGAATTTGCAAGAAAAAGTCGTTAGTATTTCGTGTTAAACTCTTTATCTTATCGTGGACTATCAGTGTTTTGAAAGTGCGTATAGAAACAATAATAAAGACTGTTGTTTGGTGTTGTTTTTATGCAAATAAAATCCGTACTGCATTTGAGTTGCAAGATGGCCGGTAGCTATATAGTGAACGTTCCTAAGCTAAAAGGAAGAGAAAACTATGACCAGTGGGCGTTTGCTGCAGAAAATTTCCTAATCCTCGATGGTGTCGACATATCTAAGGAAGTATCGGCGGAAGAAGCTGCTTCAGCGGAAGAAAAAAAGGCAAAAGCAAAGCTGATAATGACCGTTGATTCCTCATTATATGTTCATATCAAAAATGAAAATACAGCTCGAGATATATGGACGCGGCTGAAAACACTCTTTGATGATTCTGGCTTCACGCGGCGCATTAGTTTATTGCGGCAGCTTATTTCTATAAGACTGGAAGACAGTGAATCAATGACGGCATATGTAACTCAGATGGTAGATACTGCACAAAAGCTGAAAGGAACGGGTTTTCAAATCACGGATGAGTGGGTTGGATCTTTATTATTGGCGGGTTTAACAGAAAAGTTCGCGCCAATGATTATGGCCATAGAACATTCCGGTATTACAATTAGTACCGACGCCATTAAAGCAAAATTGATGGATATGCAATCGGAGGTTGGCAGCACTGAGGGCGCTTTTTTGTCTAAAAGTTGGCAGCAGCGTAAAAAAGTTAGTGCCAACATGAAGAACGCAAATATGGCGGACAAGTCAAAACTGTCAATGTCAAATCCAAAGTCAACAAAAACAGTTCGTTGTTACCGTTGTAAACAACTTGGACATTATATGAATAAATGCCCCCAGAATAGTCAAAATAGAACAGAAAACGCATTTAGCGCTGTTTTCTTGAATCCTGAAAATCTATTTCAAGAGTCAGATTGGTATATTGACTCGGGAGCGAGTTCACATATGGTTGTTGACAAGACGTGTTTGGAAAATGCTTCACCCAGCCACAAGATAAAGAGTATAGTGGTCGCGAATAAAGAGACAGTGCCCGTGTTGTGCACAGGAAATACTAAAATAACGACAGTGGTCGGCAATACAGAATTTGATATTACAGTGAGTGACGTTTTGTGTATACCTAGTCTCACCACAAATCTGCTATCAGTTAGTCAGCTTATTCGGAATGGAAACAAGGTGAATTTCGAAAAAGAGGTTTGCTATATACGCAATCGACAGAATGAACTGGTGGGAAGAGCAGATTTAGTGAATGGAGTGTATCGATTGAACATAAAGTCAGATAAGTTGTTTGCAGGCTCAGCGACAACTACGACTAGTGAGATGTGGCATCGAAGGTTTGGACACATTAACTGTAAAGACCTAAACACTATGAGAAATGGTGTAGTAGATGGCATTGATTTCTCAGACAGAGCTATGGTTGACAAGGCAAAATGTATTACGTGTTGTGAGGGGAAGCAAACAAGATTGCCTTTCTCGCACAAAGGTGCCAGATGTGAGACTGTGCTCGAGGTGGTTCATGCCGATGTATGTGGACCCATGGAGTCAGTATCAATAGGATCATCACGCTATTTTCTGCTCTTTGTCGATGATTATAGCCGAATGGCATTCGTCTATTTCCTCAAGGCCAAAAGTGAAGTATTTAACTACTTGAAGGAGTTTAAAGCTTCAGTCGAAAGGCAGACAGGCAAAAATTTAAAAGTTTTGAGGACAGATAATGGAGGCGAATTTTGCTCTTCGGAAATTGAAAATTATTTGAAAAAAGCTGGAATAATTCATCAAAAAACAAACCCTTATACCCCAGAGCAAAATGGGATGTGCGAGCGATTAAACCGAACAGTGGCAGAAAGAGCTCGGTGTATGCTGTTTGATGCTAAACTTGACAAACGTTTTTGGGCAGAAGCCGTTAACACTGCTGTATATCTGAGAAACAGAACTTTAGCATCTGGATTGACAAAGACACCATATGAACTCTGGACAGGCAAGAAGCCAGATGTCAGCCACCTTAGAGTATTTGGGAGCACCGCTATGGTTCACATTCCAAAAATCAAAACTACAAAGTGGGACAAGAAGGCAGAAGCTCATATTTTGATGGGGTATGAGAACAATATAAAGGGTTACAGGTTATATAATCCCAAGACAAATAAAATCATCACCAGCCGAAATGTCATTATCATGGAAGACACGCATAATAGTTCTGATGTGATCCAAGCTGAAATTGTGGAACAACATAGTGATAACACCACAGAGGAGGAAGAAGAAACTGTTGTCAATGCTTCAGATGACACATATATACCTGACGAGACTGACAGTAGCAGTTCTTCAAGCTCAGATGAATTCTACAATACTATTGGTGAACCTGAAGTGCCCCATGAGCCTACCACCTTGGGTAAACGTCAGAGAAAGCAACCGGATAGATTTGGATATAATAACATTTGTATAGAAAGTGGTGGTGATGAAAATTTAACATATGAAGATGTCATGAATGGGATGGAACGTGAACAATGGTGTAAAGCGATGCAGGAGGAGCTGCAGTCGTTTCATGAGTGTGATGCATGGGAAGTGGTGGACAAGCCAGAAAGTGGGACGGTAGTGCAGTGTAAATGGGTTTACAAGAAAAAGCTAAATAGTGACAATGAAGTGCGATATCGTGCGCGTTTGGTGGCGAAGGGATTTACGCAAAAAGAAGGTATTGATTATAAGGAGACTTTCTCACCTGTACTAAGATACTCCACATTAAAGTTACTATTTGCATTAAGTGTTAAATTAGATATGAATATCACCCATCTTGATGTAACTACCGCATTCCTAAATGGTGATCTTGATGAGACTGTATACATGCAACCACCTCAGAATTTTACATTTGATAATAAAGTATTTAAATTAAAGAAGGCAATATACGGTCTGAAGCAATCAGCCCGAGCCTGGTACAAAAAGATAGATGAAAGTTTGTATCAATTTGGTTACAGAAAATCAAAATACGAACCTTGTTTATTTATAAAGTCATGTGGAGGTAAAAAGACCTTTGTAGCTTTATTCGTCGATGACTTCTTTATATTCTCGAATGAAGTTACCGAAGTAAAAAAGGTCAAAGAACAGTTAAGTGCCAGATTTAAACTTAAAGATTTAGGCAATATAAAAAAATGCTTGGGTATGCGAGTTGATACTTGTAAAGATAAATTGTATATTGACCAAGAAGGATTCATTGATAGTTTATTAAAAAAATTTGGAATGGAAAATTGTAAAACTGTGTCAGTAACTCCTATGGAAATAAATCTAAAATTGGATAAATGTGATACTGTTGATTGTAATGTCAAATATCCTTATCAGCAGTTAATAGGCAGCCTCATGTATCTAGCTGTACTTACTAGGCCGGATATATCATATGCAGTGAGCTACCTAAGTCAATTTAACAATAATTACAACAAAACACACTGGCAGCATGCTAAGAGAGTTTTGAAGTATTTAAAAGCAACTAAGTCTTATCGCTTAACTTATACTAAAGATAGTTCAGATCTAGTTGGTTTTGTTGATGCCGACTGGGCTTCCAACACTGTTGACAGACGGTCTTATACAGGTTTCTGTTTCATACTTTCGGGAGGAGTAGTTTCACATGAATGTAAAAAGCAGCAAACAGTAGCACTCTCAAGTACTGAAGCCGAGTACATGGCAATTTGTGAAGCAAGCAAAGAGGCTATTTTTCTTAAAAATTTGTTACTAGAACTTACTGGTAAAGATATAGGATCTGTTATACTGTATAATGACAATCAAAGTGCTAGAAAACTTACTGAAAATCATATGTACCATAAACGTTCTAAACATATAGATGTTAGATTTCATTTTATTAGAGAAGCTGTCTGTAATAAATTGGTAAAAATTGTTTATTTAAATACAGAGAATATGCCTGCTGATATAATGACAAAAAGCTTGTGTAGTATTAAGCATTATAAATTTCTAATGAAATTAGGCTTGATTGATTGTAGCCATGTATAGTATATTAAACATTCTAGTACTGTGAACTGTTTGTGTGTGTGTAAATTTTATTTAGTACATGCTAAGTTTATTTCAATGAGTGGTGGTGTTAATATGTATCTGTGCATTGAAATAATAATCTAAGATGTTATCTATGTTCTTATGTTATCTATTGTTACTGTGTGACAGAAGTAGCGCCATTAATGTTAATATGCATAATTTAAAAAAAATAAAGCCAGTCCTTGCAAAATTCTTGACGCGTTTTATTAGAACACACCCTCAAATATCATGTCTTTATATCCAGCGGTTTAGGCTATACGATGTAAATCAGGCAGTCAAGACTTCGAATCTATACAGATAATACAGATAAATAAAATTGAAGTGTCTGTTTGTAATTCCAAAATAACAGTTTTTCACTAAATGCATATGAAAGTATACACGCTACTGACACCGAAAAACCAAGTTTTAAAATTTTTCTCTGTCTGTCTGTTTGTTCCGGGTAAACTCTAAAACGGCTGGACCTTTGAATTACTTCTTAGCCATATGCAGGTTTCCTCACGACGTTATCCTTCACCGTAACGCAGGGTGAAATTCTGCACTTAAGTTTTTAGAAAAACTCATTGGTGCCGGCCGTTGGGATTCGACTTGCGTCGCTTACGTAGCAGGCGACTGCTCAAACCCCACGGCCATCACGGCTCCTCTTATGTATAGATATGTTAAAGGCCTGTGCCCCCAATATCGTGAGATTGGCATATCTACGACAGGGCTCGAAGCGTGCAGCCAGCAGTCGTGACTGACAATACCTACAACTTTCGAACAAACAAAGCTAGTTGTATTGCAATTGATTCTAGTCGCCATTCTGTTATGACATGGCTTTTAATTAAATTCATAAATACAATAAAGTTAGGTGTAACTATCACGAAAAAATATGTTGAGTGAACGAATAAATATTATTAAGCTAAAGAGTTTGCTTGTTTGGTTGAACGACTGGTTTGATTGGAAAAAATCTTTATGTTATGATAAATCATTCATCGAGGTTTTAGGCTTAATAATAAGACAACGCTGCAACCAATAGAAATAAGCATCAATGGAAAAAATATCATTAAGTAACTTCGCTCTTATTGTTAATTTTACTTGGGTGAAACCGCGCTCTAAAGTTACAACTGAAAAAACACGACTGCTAAGAAATAAATACAAATTGTATTTGGACTCAAACACATGAGTCAATATTCCAGAAGCGGCTATAAATGCGCGCTGCAAGTGCACTCACATACGCGCTGCTACGTCCCGCCGCGTACTCGCGCGCTGCAATTTGTCCTCTGTCGAAGCGTGCGTGTACCCATCGGTGAGAGCCTATGTGTGTGTACGGTAGCATGCCGCTTCTATGAAGCTTGATCTCTGTTTGATTATTTACTCATGTGGTAGGAACTTCAACTTTGATGAATTAAATATGTCGACAGGTTACAGTTAGCATACTCCTCCAATACCACAGAGTTATACCCCAGTTGATTCAAAAAGTAGTTAATTATGCATGAAGAGTATACATTTCCGTGTATACGAAACCTGGGCCTTCCGAATACTTCCGTTTACAGCGCCATAACAAGACTCAAACATGAATAAATAATCGATGACATGTCGCCACGGTGAATACAGAATCGTACTCTATGATTACAATGTTCATTTAAAATTGTCCATTTGTGTAAGGCAATGACCCAATTTCAAAGGGTCTCCTTTTTTTATTGATTAAGGGGAAACCTTCAGAAGGTACCCGACCACCATGGCAGAGGCAGGTCCGGGTATATGGGATTGTTACCGCACTTAAACCCCTCCCCAGTGGCCATTCTCCTCAGCGCGCCACCTTCCCGGGCCCGCAGCTCGGCGGTCAGAGCTCCCACTCCGACCGCCGCCAGCAGGTCTTCCGGTCTTTTTTTAGTCTCCTCTTACAACCGTCCAACAGTCCCCTTATACAAATGCTCATGTCGAGTACCACGCGTACGAAAGTTAACTTATTGATTACAAGCAAGTCAAGAGTGTTAACACTTCTCAAATATCCTAAAAACGTCCTTTACAGCTACAAACTGTGTGGTTCACCATTAAATTGAAGAAAATAATCTGAACATAAAAACCTATCATTACATACCTACTAGCGAAATGAAGGCCGTACCCGATGAAAATATACCATTAGAAACCAGATTTCCCTGGAGAGAATGTACGTTGAAATTCTTTTTTTCTAAGCCCAAGAGGCTTTGTGTATACGAGAAGGGTTGGAAATCAATCGTACAAGAGCTAAACACTATAAATATTAAAACTATTACCCGTATCCTAGCTAAATAAATGGGAGTATTAGTCTTTACTAATATTATACAGAAGAAAGATTTGTATGTAAGTATGTTTGTAACGAATTGGCTCAAAAGTACTACATTATCATCGAGTAACATTGGCTATATTTTCTCCCCGTACTCCCACGGGAACGGGAACTACGCGGGTGAAACCGCGTGACGTCCGCTGATTGGTTATAAAACTAAAATTGCAGGTGAAAGCAAAAACCACCATGAGGAATCTACGTGTCTTGAGGCGGCGATGGCCTCACCATCACGATTAAGTATGTACTAAATACCAGGTGCGTGCGTTCCATATAAGCAGATAAGCAGTGCTTACCATTTGTGATGACTGAATACACTCTTTTGTGTGTCTATACCAAAAAGCGCCACATTGGTATGTACATAAACTACCTACCTACATATTATTTATGCTTACCACTGTAAATCCAATGCACACCCGTGCTAAATACTAAAAGTATGGGCTATAACGAGATCTCTCGTTCGATATTTGGAGCTGCCAACTAGGGACTACCTCCGCCGACTTACGATCGCAGACAAATAATGCTCATGTCAGTAAGGTCGCCAGTGCTCCAGGGAGGATAGGAAGAGTAGTGGAGTCGCTGTGTCAGTTATAGTTGTCAGAGTGTTAGCACAGGGATTTCAGTCTTTATAAGGTAATCATCAAGCGATTGACACTGCGTGTTAATAAGATTCGGAGGCTGCATTAGCCGTTTACCATCAGGCGGACTGTACGTTAAATATCGTAATTCGATATCCTTAGTTAGTTTTGTTGCTGAATGTACCAAAACTCTGTTAATAGATGACAAGGCTATCACAGCATAACAGGGTCCAACAGAGCAGCATAGAAAATAATTATTAATGAAAAATTATCCCCCGGTGGATGATAAATGTGGACCAGAACGGCATTATTCGAAAAAACTTGTAACTTCTGACAACGTCTGTAAGGCGTCGTGAGCTTACGCAAATAAAAGTCCTGTCAAACAATTGTTACAAGTCATGGGCATAAATTAATAAATTGTTATATTTACGTTGTCGGCTGTCGATGCAGTCGATATCGATCGAGTGCGACCAATTCGATCGAAGGTCAATCGACTTGATTACGCATAACAAATCGATTTCATTAGCAATGTAAAGAACTTTGACAACTGTTACGTTATAAATGGATATTCGTAACTTCATGCGTATTTATTATGCCAGCTGAGTTTCTTGCCGGTTCTTCTCAGAAAGCTAGTTTCCGAACCGGTGAAGAATTCCTCGACATTCATAAGTGACTTACCAGGGCCTAAACTGAATAAATCATTTTCATTTTCATTATTACTAGCTCCTGAACGTGACTTCGTCCGCGTGGAATTGTTACTTTGGTCTAATGCTAACTTTAACCCGCGATTGGTCTTAGCGTGATGGTATATATAGCGATAAGTAAATGGGCTATCTAACAATGAAATAAAATTTCAAATCAAACCAGGCCTAGACAAAGTAACATTTTCTCGCGCTTGCGTAGAATAGAAAAAATAAAAATGTATGGAAATGACATAAATCAGTCACGTGACATAATATTCCAATATATTTTGTATCGTTTCTATTAACGCAAGCGTGAGGATAATGTTACTTTGTCAACAGGCACAGTAGTTCCTGGAATTAGCGCGTTCAAGCATAGAAACTCCTCAGGTTTATATAATGGCACATATGCTCACGAATGACGAACTTTCATTTAATTCCTGGACTAGCGTCGGTACAGTTTGGGTCACTACCCACGGGGTAGAATGCAGAGATCTGATCTGATTACATCATTTGGTAAATGATTTACTCATTTTAAAGCAATTCAGGGTTGTTTATTTCTTATATACTTGTAATAGATGACATTCCAGTGTTGCGGTAGAGGTGGTCCACATCCGGCACTATTTAGCAATTGATTACGCTACCTAAATAAGTGTTTAATTTGGAATAGCACCTGGTGCTCTAAGTACTCTTAATTTTTTACCTGCAAATGTTCCAAGTCAGCGCTCAATCCGACTGATAGTAAGTGGCTACTGCAGCCTATGAACGACCTACCACCAAGTGTCGTTTAAATTCGTACCTTATAAAGCATGGAATCACTTTTAAAGCATACGATATGCAAGAGTCCCACTATATCTAGCAGAGCACTTTTGGCAACCTTACTCACTGCAGGAAAACTACTCAAAGGTAGCATTAATTTTCCGAGACCTTTTGTAAGGTTTAGGTACAGTCCCCAAACAAGGGGATCTCCTCTCGGGGACTCTCTAACTAGCATAAGTATCTATCACGAACTCCACAAGCGTACACCAAATTCGGCAGCAAACAGTAGCCAGTAACTAAGCAACTCAGGGCCCTTTAAGTGGGTCAGTTGTGTTGTAAAGACCTTTGAAAGCGTGTCAAACGTGTGCTTAGTTTATGGGGCATACCCTGCAGCTATGGCGCGGTAGTAACGAGTGCGAGAACACGACGACCTTCGCGTTGGGCTTTGAAACATGCGGCGGTTCACCCACCTAAGTCTTGCTAGATTTATCGCTAGGCCTGTAGACAAAGTAGCACTGTCCTCGCGCTTCACTAATAGAAACGATACAAAATGTATGGGAAGTATTGGGAAGGACATACTATGTCACATGCCTGATTTATGTCATTTTATTAGCGCAAGCTTTACTTTGTCTAGGCTTACAGGCATAAGATATTTAATCGTAAATAAGCGTCGAAGCTTTAAGAGAGATAGGAACTACAAAGAACCAAGTCATTTAACATTATATTTGGGTGGTATCCTTTTTTTTGACAATGAGCCAGAATTTCAAAATTTCTTTAAGCGTCGGTTTTACAGTGACTTCTAAGTAACCTTACCCAAGCAGCAGGCTACGGAAGCATGGGTTTATACCGCTGTTGTAATGGCCACACTTAACGAGAGAGCGAATGGAAGAAATGGTGGTAAAGAGCAGTTTCACCGTTGATTGTATGATAATTAAACTTATTATTATTTTTCTCAGTCGCGCACCGCATTAATACGTCTTTCTCGCACCAGGATATGCATTTTCTATTCTGAAGATATCGAATACAGACAGAATCGTCCAATAGGTCCTAGTTAGAACTTAGTTGGTAGCTAGAAATAAGTAGTTAGAAAATCTCCTTTGCAAAATTGGTCTAGTTAGATGACTCCGAATATAATACAACACTTTGAAGGTAGCCCAGACGACCAGAAGGCGTAGGGCTCAGCGACAAGATCCCTTTTGGTACCTTTTGAGAACGAATACTGACAAATTATAGGTACTTACTAGCTGTGCCCTACGGTGTCACCCGCGTAGACGTATTATTTCGCGGGATACAATTTTTTTTTAGAAAAAATAGAACGTTCCATTAAAATCGGTCCAGCGGTTTTTAAGGCAGACGGACTGAGAAAAATTGTATATAAAAATTGTTTTATTTCAGTAAGTACCGTATATACTTACAAAAAAGCATTGATTGAAAGCTGTTCAATTAAAATAACAATTAGATACATACATTTTATTTGTCTCTAGATATAATATAGATGAGTATGTCATGTACTCTTTTAAGCGTTAATACATTAACATGTGGTAAGTCTTCCTAGCACATCATATTATGATCGTAGCCATCGCGATTCACGTCACGTTTTAGAAAACTACCAAAACCCGTATAACCTGATGTGATGTGATGCGTCTGACATGTTACTCAGTAACCCTACACAACTGACACTTCTTGTGTAATATATGTACCATTAAAATGCAAACAAACATATGATCAACCTATCATCATCTCCCTGGCCTTATCCCATGTATTTGGGGTCGGCACTTGATTCAACCCGATGTGGCTGATCACCAGATTTTTATATGAAGCGACTGCCATCTGACCTGTAACGATTGCTATTAAAGATGTTAAATTGACAACCGGCACCGACGGCTTAACGTGCTCTCCGAGGCACGGAGGGAACTTGGGCGGTCACCCATCCAACTACTGGCTAAGCGTATGGTTGCTTAACTTCGCTAATCGAATCATATGCGCAATACAAATCGTTCAAAATTTACACACTCCACAGACGCTCAATCTACGAGATAATAAGAGACCTCGGCGTAGTGTCAGTAGGGGGTGTAACAGATATTTTTGAAAGCTTCAAATCGAAATTACTTTGACAGTAAATTAAAAGCAATTCAATTTTAAGAGTGACTAGCTGTGCGCCGCGGTTTCGCCCGCGTAGATTTAGTTTCATGCTTCATGTCGCGGAACCCTAATATTTTTAATTACTTAATAGAAGTAGCCTAAGTTACTCCTTGAAACATCAGCTACCTGCCAGTGAAAGTCCCGTTAAATTCGGGCCAGGCGTTTCGGAGATAACCCGGAACAACCAGACAGACAGACAGACAGAGAAAATATTTAAAACTTGGTTTTTCAGTGTCAGTAGCGTGTATACTTTCATATGCATTTTGTGAAAAGCTGTTACTTATTTTGAAATTACAAACAGACACTTAAATTTTATTTATCTGTATAGATATAGACGTATAGATAGTCAAAAGATTTAAGGACGTTTTTCAAAACTTCAATAAAACAAATCTACATTATAAAAATAAAAAGTAAGTAAATAAAAAAAAATTAAGATCGTCAACCCTCACGCACAATGAAGCAAAAATTCTTATTTAAAAAAATAGGCCTACTTTCCTTACTGCTTTTAAAGCTAATATTTATACTGTGGTTTCACTTGCCACTGGTGTTCAACAGATGTCACCAGATAAGCATAAAACAATACCAGATTAGATATACGCGGCGACTGATTGGAAATATTGCAACATGTTTATTTATAGCCGTTGTGTGTCACGGGGGGCTTCGAGTATTCAGCTGTCACATTATTGTGCTCAAGAGGATACATATATACCAGTGTGACACACCTAGGTATTTCATGACACTCCTGATTACCTCACCTTGCTGAAAAATATTTAGATATAGCAGCCGTGGTGGCCCCGTGATTTGAGCTGCCGCCTGCTACACGACGCAAGTTCGAATCGCAGCAAAGTCTGTACCAATGAGTTTTTCTAAAAACTTAAGTACAGCGATTTCACACCAAGTGCTTTACGGTGTAAGAAAACATCGTGAGGAAACCTGCATACATCTGAGAAGTAATTCAAAGACGTATGTATAGTGCCTGAGACGGCGATAGACTCACCATCTGACACATTGGCACTTAATCAAATTTAGTAAAAAGTGGGTGTTGTTTTTAACAGTTGTTTTACAACACTTCTGCCTACCCTTTTGGGGAATACAGAATATTTATGTATGTAAGATATACTTAAGATATTGCCCACAACTGGACAACAGGATGTCGCCGTGTCTGCTCAAATAGCGTGTAGTCAAATTGCAAACTTGCTTGAAGTCAAACCTAACTTCAATATACCAACCGGTTATACTTTATGGGATCGTGACGTGCGAGAGAGACAGATGCATCAGACAATGTAAGCCTACGGACGAGAACACGCTCTAATAAATCCTAGCCTAGATCTAAACCTATGTCAAAACTTAGAGGATTTGTCGAGTATGAATTACCATGAATTATAATAGCTTTGGTGTAGAAGCTTATATCTGGGCATTGGATGTCGAAGATCTGGATAATAATCCACAGGGTCCTTCCGTATCTATCTACATATATTATACAGATAAATAAAACTGAGGCGTCTGTTTGTAATTCCAAATTTTTCTCTTTTGCTTTTCACTAAATGCATACGAAAATATAAACAATACTTAAGTACTTAAGTACTTACATAAAACAAAAACACAAAAAAATAAAAATTTACTTATTGTTCCGGCTAATCTTTTCAGCGAATTAGGGATGAAAACGAAACAGACTGCAGGCTTATGCATTTAAAATATAAATATTCACTTTACCTCGCGGTTTTTCCTGCGTATACTTAGTTTTTTTTAAATAAAAGTACTTTATATACTCCTTGTAACATCAGCTTCGGAGTTTGATAATAAACACCGCGAGACGAGAATTTCATATATTAGATTATTTAACCACAGTTTCCAAACCTAATAAACGCCTATTTGAATAATCTCGACACGACGACAACGTTTACGCTTCGGAAGGAAAGACCTTGTTGAATTGGTCACGATCACAGAAAATCCAAGGGAAAAAATAATTAGTTCAATTAATTCAATACAGTACTTACTGTCAACTAACTATGAGAAAAACATTAAGGTAAAATACATTTCAAACAAGCATTTGAATTCAGATACTACCTAGTTTAGTGAGTAATTAATTAATTTAAGTAGCTAAAAGCATTTATAGGCTAATTAAATTAAACACACCTACATATAAGATTTTTATGCATGACACACATTTATATTCTAGATTTTTTTTAATTAGTTAGGAAATATACGAACTTGAGGCGGGACCTTCGTTTTTAAGAACATCACCATCTCCCTTGGCCTTATCCCATGTATTGCTGGGGTCGGCACTTGATTCAACCCGATGCGGCTGATCACCTGATTTTTATACTAAGCGACTGCCATCTGACCTTTGTCAACTCTTTTAGGAAGAAAAATCGGTAATCTGGATGAAACCAGTTGTCAGACTCTCTTAGGCCTCCAAGTGACCTGTAAAATTGCCAAAGATGTTAAAGTGGCAACCGAGACCGACAGCTTAACATGCTCACCAAGGCATGAAGGGAATTTTACCTTTTTATATACTTAAGGTCCCAAAGATTTTTGAAGCAAATTTACATATTTTGGCAGAGCTCTCATTCCACCGAAGGCCTTACAAATTTAAAGTCAACTTGTACCAGAAATTTATACCTTGAACTGTCATGCATACAAGACCACAGAAAGGTATTTCTTCCAGTTTCCTGTAAATTTAATGACAATAACATTCATTTAACATTAAGTACATTTGGTTAAATTTCCCTATACAAACAACCTGTGCATTACATTTATGTGTCATACATATTTGATTAATGTTAATTAAGAATGTTGGTAAGAAAATATCTACATGGGGCAATAAGAGCTTGTGGTAACCCCTGTAGGTTACCACAAGCTCTTATTGCCATGATAGTTTCACTCATTTATGAGACAGGTGTATGTGACATGTATACATCTGTCACTTTCGCACAACTGAATTATCATTGCAATAAGAGCTCATGGTTGGGCCCCAGAAGTTTAAAGCTTTGTCAAATTGTAAATTGATATTGCATAGCATTAATAATTATTCCAGACGTTTTAGTGATGCCCACACAGTGTCATATATCTAGACTTGCCATCTGCTTCACTCCTAGTCTTCAGTCCTAGTTTAGAGGGCATCTGGGGAGTATCCATGCACTTTCATTTGTTGTTGGGGTTGCAAATATTTAATTTTTTATTAAGTAAGTAAGTAATAATGATTGAATTAAGTACTTAAATAATTTTAACTGAATACTAAAACAAAACAACCTGTAATAAGTTTCTGTTTAGTTAGGTACATTTAAAATTATGATAAATAGATGACCATATTTAATTAAAAGGTGCCGAAAATAAATAAATAGGTAAATTATGACATTTTCAACTGTTTTTAAACAGACAAAGACAAAGTTAAAAAAAAACTGGTGCCATGTCCAGGTTCTAGACTCTAAAATCTGAGGTTTTCACACTTCTTGTCCTGGTTGCCCAATTTTAGAAATGGCAGCCCTACATACATATATCATTATTTTTACTGTTGGTATTGGTGAGTAAGCCCTGGATTGCAAGGGATGGAAAGAGGGATGGGAGGCATTTGCCCAGCAGTGGGGCACATCAGGCTCATAATAATAGGCCTGTGTGCCAGCAATCCTACCCCTCTATAATGGGAGATTATATTTTGATGAGAATATACTTAAATAATAATATATTCCTAATTGATTTGATATAAAATTTAATATTTAAAAGTCTACATTGGAATGTCTCCATCATCACCACAAAGGATAATATGGTAATATTATTCATGTGACTTTTATTAATCTCTTGGTGTATTTAAAGAAATCCCTATTAAGTAATTATAATCCATTTTTTTTTAATAAGTAATATGTACTTAATACTTAATATTATAATATAAGAAATCACTTAACCTATTTTGAAGTAATTTCATACATAGCTTTCATACAAAAGAAAATAACAAATCATAAGCTATTCAATGTGGCAATACTGCCAGCATTCTTGGCATGGTCCTGAAAGACACCAATAAGCCAAGGGCCAAGTTTTCTACTAGTAATTATTATATGTATTTAAAATTTGGTGGTTTTAATTTCACATTAAAGCAACAGACCAATATATTTTCGCAAAACTACCTAATAAATAGACTTGACATTTTTATAGGGTACTTATAAAAAAATCGCAAATATAGAGTACAAGGAGATTTTTTTTTAATTTAAAGAAAGCAATGTAAAAGAATGCAAAATAGAAAAAAAATGGTATGGACATTAAAAAAACATACCTACCATGTAGGTCATTGAAAACAATTTGCAAATGTCGCTTATCAAGCACCTTGCAAATACACCTTTGCAATGTTCTTGTCTTGTGTTATGATTATATTAAACCTATTTGGCGAGCGATTACACTTGTCTTAACCAATGGGCGGGAACTATTCATTCACGCCTTCGCAATTAAATTGACAGCAGATAAACCTTGAAAACATATAAACGAGCCATGGTGCCTGTCAAAATAAAACACTACATTTTATCAACAATACTGACCTTCCGCACTTTGGTTGAGAGATGACGGCGCGCCAGATGAACCAAGATCCTTCTTCTGACCACCTTTAGGGGGATCCGAGTCCGAATCGTCGAAAATCAGCGTTCGGACCGACTGAGAGCATCGGCGATCCATCTTCCTTTACTCACTCACAACACTATACACAAAATCACTAATATTACCCCCATTTATCACCACCCCACAATATCACGGTCTTATTTCACAGTTCGTTAACATGACACCCCAATGGAGCTAACGAATGCAACGGATAAAATGAACGTATTTTTATACGATAGACTGCAAATTATTTTATGCCATGATAAATAACGCGATGGACCATTGCCTGCACGACTTCACGCACTATGAAAGATGACAACGAACGACACTTTAACTTGACTGACTGAAATGACATGATACATTTTATGACATCCAAATGACATCCAATCAAACCTAATGACCATAGATAAAGAAACATTTTCAAATTATACAAATCATCGGGCTCTTTGATTTATATGAGGATGTTACCACCTCTGAAAACTATTACTAATAAGGTATCACCACAGATGCAACCATAGTACATACGTTGTGATTTTTTTACATTAGAAAAAGATCTAATATAATTCTTACCAATAGCATTTATTCCTTCCTCATTATTATTTTAAACTTATGGCTTTATGGTAACATTATCCTCGGTCATAGACAAAAAATGTAAGTCTACGGATGAAACCAAGTTTTTTAGTCTGTATCATAATTTTAGAAAAAAATATTTTGGGGGTCACAGACGACGCTTTGTTCGAACAATCGCGAAGATTTATGAATTTAAATTATTACTCAACTCAATTAATGAGAGCTGTCACGAACTTAGTAATAATGTAGGTCATGCCGTTCCACTATTCTGATAAATTAAAACTTGCTCATATATTTTAGTAATGCCAGTAAATGCATTACTTTTATATTGCCAGAAAACAATCACTGCTCGAAATTATTACGATTGATAGCAATTATACAACTGATTTCCTCGGTTGTTCTAAGCCGGTTAATATACCTGGCTTTATGATGGTTGTAACCATGGAGTAATAAATACTACCTACAACATATTAATTCCATTGTCGTAACATAATAATAATTGAATATTTTATTTATACGGAGAAGAAATCTATTTGCTTTTTCCATGCAATTTATTTGACTTTAACTTGATTAACACAAACAATATTTATGGAAGTTATGTTCTTGAAAAAAATTTCTGTATCTATGTTTTACTTCCTAATCCATAGACAAAAAACAAAACACTTAATCTATGGTACCTAATTACATAATTTTACTGCCATCTACCGACAGAACACAAAAAGAGCATCTAGAAAATGGTTGCAATAGCGAAATTATCTACTAAATATTGCCAACTCTTTTCTACTCTGCATTAAGATATTTTTATTTATCTTACTCTAAACATAACTATTAAGTCTCAAATGAAAGAAATAAAAATTATTAAATTAATTTCTACACATGAGAATGGTTTATAATCATCAAATACATTTATTTTTCTTTCAGCTGTAACGCCATCTTGTGAAGAAAACTACCAAAATAAAGTTGCTCCGTCAAAAGAAACGGAAAAACACGAGTGTGCGTCGCCTCAGTAGATATCAGCTGTATTCGGCTAAAATGCCCTGGCACGGGCATACGTAGTCCTCGGTCCGCCATTACGACGCAGCCGAAGACACGTTCGTCGTATTTAGTTAAATATTTTCGTTTATAAATGAGTAATAACGCTCATGAACTAAGTAATCGACTTCTGAATGCGTTGGATAACAATTACAATGTAAGTTGACGAGTTTTGATGATCGAATGTCCGATAAGAGAGTCGAGTTATGAAAACGGTCCACGAGCCCATGACACCCGATTCGATGTTGCGATTCGGCTACTCAAGATGTTGGTTGGGAAGTTTCTTAAGCAGCGCGGTCTCGACCGAGGGTCGGGAAACTTGCAAAGTAGTATAGCGGAGGTGCAGTGCGCGTTTAGTGGGGTGGGAGGAGCGGTTGATAGCGAGCGTTGCGGGCTCGGCTCGGTGTGACCACTGACGTCGCCTGCCTGCCTCGTCCCTCCGTCCCTAGTGCCAAAAATTTTGCAATGTGAAAGTATGGAATTGTGCCACGCGTGACCTTTCCCGTATATTTTGTCGTCGTCTCGCGCTTTGGAGTCGTGGTGGAAATGTGGTTTTTCATTCTGTTTGACCTTATGTGAGTACATTATACTTTACCTTTTATCGCCAGAGGATGTTGGGCAGCGTTTGATCGCCGTTGAGTTGATTTGGTTGTGTTTTAGCACGACTGGTTGTGCAACAGTAGGTTGGTTACAGAACACTTAGCAGGTTGGTGTCAATGTTGTCATGGGGCTAGGTTTAACCTCACTGGCCACTGCTTTGAGAGAAAATTAGCTGTTAGGGAGGCAGGCCTTGTCTGTTATCATGGATTGCATTATCATATCATTAAATATTTCATGACTGATATCATGTTTGTGACTCTGTTGACATTGTGAGCCCAACCCTCACAAAATGTTTTGGTTGATTAAAGTGTTATTGTATAAACCACAGATGAAAAGTTAATATAATTATTAAGCCCCAGTAGGAGCAACCATGTGATTGCCGCATATTGTGTTCGTCTTAATCACTAGTGTCACATTTACCAGTATTTTAACTCGCAACTGATTAGCAACAAGTTAATTTATATCTTTTTATAATAACATCCCATTACTTTTGAAAACATAGCAACAGAATTTTAAATATAAACATATTTAAACATGTGGTTTGGCGCACAAAAAATTAATTTATTTTGCTGTCAATAAAAGTCTCGCATTAATGTTGATTACAGATATGTTTGTATATTAATATCATTAGGCCTTCAAGGAGTGGGCCTCTGCCCTGCAGTGGATTCCTACAGACTTATAAGATACATAAATACAAGCCTAACCTAGCAAGTGTTTCCGCCCAAGCCTTTTCTAACTTTTAGCATGGTTTTTGATAGGATCCTTACATTTCGCCTCACTTACTAGTATGTTCTATGTTGTCTGTAACTGATTATATTGATGACTAGCTGTGCCCCTCGGTTTCACCTGCATATATTTAGTTTCATGCTTCATGTTGTGGAACCCTAATATTTTTAATAAATAAATGTAGCCTAAGTTACTCCCTGAAACATCAGCTACCTGCCATTGAAAGTCCCGTTAAAATCGGTCCAGCCATTTCAGAGATTACCCAGAACAAACAGACAGACAGACAGATTTCTTAAAAA
Organism: Watsonalla cultraria; assembly: GCA_964035505.1. Classification (NCBI taxonomy): domain Eukaryota; kingdom Metazoa; phylum Arthropoda; class Insecta; order Lepidoptera; family Drepanidae; genus Watsonalla; species Watsonalla cultraria. Next base: position 6,436,396 of record OZ037734.1, on the reverse strand, counting down.
ATTTGGTTTTATTAGTAGCGTGTATACTTTCATATGCATTTAGTTAAAAGCTGTTATTTTGAAATTACAAACAGACACTTCAATTATCTGTATGTATAAATTTGGGGAATACCGGCAAATATAGCTGGTGCAATGCATATAAAAGTATACACGCTACTGACACTAAAAAAAGTTTTAAATTTTTTCTCTGTCTGTCTGTCTGTCTGAGTAACTTGAGGCTACTATTATTTATTAAAAATATTAGGGATCCGCGACAATAAGGATGAAATTAAATCTATGTGGGTGAAACCGCAGGGCACAGGTAGTGCTATAATAAAATGGGAATATCCACAGTATTAATGGACTCTTTCCTGTTGTAGATACAGTGCATATACCAACGTAACAAACTACAAAACAAACCATGCAACAGCCAATTGGCAACACATTGGCGAGCCAGTATTGGCTAATCAGAGTTATTATTCAATTTGACAGAGGCAAGCTCCTGCAGGCTTGCATTGAAAACGCGAGAGCACAACTCCTTTGTGACATTTTAACTGTTTGTTTATTGTTTAAACTAATCTGGGACTTCCTCATGTTTTATAATAAATATATGCCTACATATGCTCACGCCTGTATCCCATGGGGGTAGGCAGAGACCACATGCTACAATCCTTACATACTTCTTTCGCTTCATCCACATTCATGCATCTCTACATACACTTCCTGCAGTTACGAGTGCTCCGAATTAGACCTTTCTGAAAAATACTATTAATTTGGTCATAGTAGTTCTTCCTTGGACGCCCTCTACTGACACTTCCGCTCACATTCGCTCAATTTTTTTTTAATAATTAAAATTTTATTGAGGAAGCTAATTTTGTTCCTAAAATAAGTAATTAGCAGTACAGTCAGAACAATCTTTTTAGATTTTAATTTAAATATTTGTACTCCTGCCCACTATCAAATTAAATCAGCCCCGATGAAACTATACTTGCTTGAAAAAAGTAAGTAAACCAATATCAACAATCATCGCTTTTGTGTTTGCAATTTCATTGTGTTTCTGGTATTCGCCGCCAATTCTAGCCGAATGAATTGATTGCCTTACATCGTAAAAATAGCAGCGAGAAATATCATAAAATTGAACTAAAAACATTGCCTATGCAACTTCCGCAGGTTTCAAATTGGTTCTGTTGTTGCATGAACCTTTCATTGAACGTTAATATATAGATACAAGTATATATCAGGTCAATATTTTGTTAGGTTCATCTGACTGGTTACTGAAATTAACCGACTTCAAAGGGGTTAACTTTTCAATTGTGTTTTGTATGTTAGTAACCTTAGCATTTTCGACTGGGCGAACCGATTTTGATGAATTTCATTGTAGAAAACTGGTGCTTCTTGTGTGGTCTCATTTCAATTTGGTATGCACAGCATCCATATCCATTTAGTTTGGCATCTGAGATATGAGATAGGCATATGAGAAAGCCCTATAAGTTTTAAATTCTCATTACTTAATTGAAGGTAGTTTTTTGTTGTTAAATTGTTCTGTTTTATAAATGTGATTCGACAAGTGTCACTCGCACTATGCCTACCTTATAAAGAATGTAATCATTGTGCCAACATAGTAATAGTTACTAAAGCACAGTGCCACCACTCATTGAACACTGAAAACCATGATTCATTGCAGGAACACAATACTGCTCTAAGCTAGCATTATTTGACTGGGGCCTTACCATGAGCTCTTATTGCCATGATAGTTTCACTCATTTATGAGACAGATGTATGTGACGTGTATACATCTATCACTGTCGCACAACTGAATTATCACTGCAATAAGAGCTCATGTTAGGGCCACTGTTGGGTGGTGGAACAGCTCTTAATTTCGAACGGGAGATCACAATATGCACTTTCTTACCAATAGTTCAAGAGGAGCTCGTGCCACAGTTGCTATTGCGCATATCATTCGATCAGCGAAGTTCCCTAGCCCTAGCCAGTAATTGGATGGGTGACCGCCCGAGTTCACTCCGTGCCTCGGAGAGCACGTTAAGCTGTCGGTCCCTGTTGCCAATTTATCATCTTTGGCAATCGTTATAGGTCAGTCAGAGGCCTAAGAAAGACAACTAGCCAACAACCTCTGACAACTGGTTTAACCCAGATTGCCGATTTTCCTCGAAAAAGGGGTTACGAAGGTCAGATGGCAGTCGCTTCGTATAAAAATCAGGTGATCAGCCACATCAGGTTGAATCAAGTGCTGACCCGAAATATATCGGATAAGACCAGGGAGATCTCAATATGCCCTTTCTGACCATTCGTTCAAGATACTGTTTAAAAATGCCCTTATTTCCACTGTGACTCAACTTCTCTAAGAATGATTTAAGCCATTGGGCTTATATTCCTGAGATAAATGGGAGTTTCTTGCCAGGTTCTTCTCAGTAAAAGCAACCTTCCGCACCTAGTTATACATTTATAATCCTGTATAGAGTATATTTTATATTTTTCTGTGTCCTTCTGACGATTTGAAAGTACTTTGAGACCTCTTAGGTAAATAGGACAAATAAAGTTATTTAGATTTTTTTTATTTAAGTCATAAACTTGTCCTTGTCACCTATTTGGACCTGTAGTCCCTGTAGAAGCTAATGTAATCAGTCACATGCGGTTTGTATACACAGTTTAGTCACGTGGCTTTCGCAAGGTGTCTTTGGGCGTAACCTTAACCTCGAGACAAAAACATGTCCTTGAAACTTACTAACTTTTGGCCATAGGTATCCAAATTAATGACTGCTTCCACATTAGTGCTTCGTGTTTGGGTGTGAATTATTTTTTGGCAAACATAAGGTAAAATATAATGTGGATGGTTACAAGGGGAAAGGAAGACCTAAGAAACGATGGATGGATTGTGTGAAAGATGATATGACTAGAATGGGTGAATACAGATATGATGGCTGATAGATATCGAAAAGAAGAACACATTGCGCCGACCACAAATAACATGGGATTAGGGCAGGAAGATGATGATGATGATGATAAGGTAAAATATAAATATCTTTGGTTTTAAGTACTTAGGTATTGTACAAATCTTCCTAACCGTTTACCTTAATGGTAAATGTAGAAGATTTATAAAGTAAATCGTAAAAGTTTTACTTACTATGGCTTCTGCGGGGTTGGTCGCCATAATTTGGTCAAGGTCGCGTGGATATTCTAAAATTATTTTCAGCTATGTACAACATGAAAACTTTCCATTTTACAGTATGTTAATGTAAGAGTAGGAAATCTATACATCTATACAGATAAATAAAATTGAAGTGTCTGTTTGTAATTCCAAAATAACAGCTTTTCAAAAAATGCATATGAATATCTTTCACTCTCTGACACTAAAAAAACAAAGTTTTAAAATTTTTCTCTGTCTGTCTGTCTGTTTGTTTCGGGTAATTTCTGAAACGGCTGGACGGATTTTAACGGGACTTTCACTGGTAGGTAGCTGATGTTTCAAGGAGTAACTTAGGCTACTTTTATTTATTAAAAATATTAGGGTTCCGCGACAATAAGAATGAAACTAAATCTACGCGGGTGAAACCGCGGGGCACAGCCAATAATAAGTAATTTTGATCAGAATCGTAACCGAAGGAAGTGTATGAAGACATGAATGTGGATGATGTGAAAGAAGTAAGTAAGGATCGTAGCATGTGCCGAACGGTAGTCTGCCTACCCCCATGGGATACAGGCGTGAGTATGTATGTATGTTTATCTACATACACATACATATGCTCACGCCTGTATTCCTCGAAGGGGTAGGCAGAGGTGTTGTAATTTTCAACACCCACATTTCACCGAATATGATTAAGTGCCAACGTGACACAGGGTGAGTCCATCGCCGTCTCAGGCACTATACATACGTCTTTGAATTATTTCTGACATATGCAGATTTCCTCACGATGTTTTCATTCACCGTAAAGCACGTGGTGTGAAATCACTGTACATAAGTTTTTAGAAAAACTCACAGGCCCCGCTGGGATTCGAACTTGCGACGCTTGCGTTGCAGGCGATTGCTCTAACCCCGAGGCCACCGCGGCTCTTTGTATATGTATGTTTAATCATAATTTATATGGGAGACAATTCTGTGTTCAAAATTTTCAGACTTTCTGTTTACCATTTTACTATAGAGGGCGCCACATGTATTTTAACCACGAAGACAGCTAGTCATGAATGCATTGAAAACTAATAAACTATACAAATTGGTACCCTTTTAGCACATTATTACATCATTGAACCATGTTCTCAATTCACCTATTGTCTATGGTTCATGTTATAACTACGCTACTCTGTATTTTTTATATACACAGCTACAGATGCCGTCACGAGTTTTGAGCGCTGTCCATTAGTCTTTGAGTCTGTCACTGTCTGTATGGTGAAGTTACATTTTACAGCTACTCTGTATTTTAGGTATACACAGCTACAGATGCCGTCACGAGTTTTGAGCGCTGTCCAGTAGTCTTTGAGTCTGTCACTGTCTGTATGATGCGAGACAAATGAAAACATGCGCAGTTATATTGGTACAAACCGCTGAGGTTCGAACGGGCGTCGCTTACGTAGCAAGCAACTATCCAAACCCCACGGTCACCACAGATCTTTGCATTTTAAGGACTCAATAATTTATTTTACTCTTCATATTAGGCATCGATTGTTCACATTAATTTAAACATATAACTTTGCTTACTAGCTGTGCCCCGCGGTCCCGTTTCGGAGATTAGCCGAACAAACAGACAGACAGACAAAAATTTTTTTTTTTCTCTTTATATACTTTCATATGCATTTATTGAAAAGCTGTTATATGGAAATACAAACCGACACTTCAATTTATTTATATTTATGTATAGATAATGTACTCACAAAAGTCTAAGCTTTTCTAAGCGTCTGCGAAATACCGCTAAAGAAAGCACAGACAATTAAATTGTTTGAAGTTTTCCAAAGGCTCATTCATTGTTTAGTAAAATTTAGGCTTTTCTTAAGTATCCCATGACAACATAACATTTGTATGGCTCAAAGATCATGTATTGTGCTATAATTAGTAGTATTGTGTTAATATTATTTTTAAACTGCTTTCAGGTTGTCGACATGCATGCTGTCAACGAAATTATATCCATTTTGGAGAGATTCAATATCACAAAAGAGTTGTTGGAGGTAAGAAATACTTAAACTGCAGTGTTATAGTGCCTTAACCGGCCTTAATGGTGAGCCTTGTAAAGATATTATCACAGGATCGATTCCTGCACGTGCAATTTTTGTAACACAGTAGTTTAATTAGACTATCTACTTAAGAACTTTTAATCTTATTGAATAAGAATTGGTATTCATGAAATTTAGAAGATGTTTGATTTAGTTTCTTCTTAATATCCCATCAACCTTTCGAGCTCGATTTTAATTTTTTCCCCCAAAACATGGTTTAAAGCAAGAATAGACCAATCTCGGAATAAAACTATGTCAATCCCTTTTGTAATCCGTATCACATCAAAAAGATGGAACTACTTTTGATCCAAGGATTATCTAAGGCAATGCTTTGTAATAAAGGGTTAAGGGTTTCCTGAAATTCCACCCCTAATAGGGTTAAATGGGGGTTGAAAGTTTGATGGGAAAGTAGTGTATACCTACACTTCACCAAGAACACACCAAATTTCATTTCTTAAGGATCAGCCGTTTCGGCTGACATATAAGTCAGTCATGACTCTGAAATTTATATATATAGATCTTCAAAGTCATTTTAAAATAGGGTAGTAATAGCACTGTATTTTTTACTGTGGGTTTTAATTTTAACCATTCAAGGACTGATGAACATGCTCCATTAATCAGGTTGTATGCTTGATTACCTTATTAAATATAGTGATATGGCAACATTATGGATACTATGTGCGTTGCCACTCTTCAATGCTTATATCAACTTATCTCCACTAAATCACTTCAGTAGTTATAAGCTTGCATTTGTAATATCTTTGAGGGGCAAATAATTAGATTATTTTGTTTAAAATTCTATCAAACAATATAATGAATAATTATTTGAAATGTACATGATGCCAGTTGAGTTTCTTGACGGTTCTTCTCAGAAGGCTAGTTTCCAAACTGTTGGTCAATTCTTGGACGTTCATAAGTGCTCTTACCAGGGCCTAATATGAAGAAATCATTTTCATTTCATTCCAGTGTGCGTGTAGCGGTCATAATCACAATTATTCGAGATATTTACCGTGGTCCCACTTCTATTGATCCACCGTGGGTCCACGGGTATTTTTTTGCCCGTAGACTGCTCTAGTTTTAATTAATCTTTTTTGAAAACATTGATACCTTACGCTAGGGGATACCCGAATCACTCTTGAATGTTTAGCTAGAATTTTGGTCCTTGAATATTGAAAATGATTAATTAAAACTAAAGCAGTGGGTCTACGGGTAAAAATATTTCCCGCGGACCCACGGTGGGTCAATAACAGTGGGTCAATAACAGTGGGACTACGGTTAATATCTCAACTATTCGTCTATTTAGTATACTCTACGTACATTTTATCAGTTTGTATCTGTTAGGACTATCTGCTAAACAGGCATAGCTTAACAAATATATAAATTTAAATTAATAAATGTATTGATAGTGATGTGTGTATGTGTTGCAGACCACCCGACTGGGCAAGCACGTGAACGAGCTCCGGCGCAAGACCAGCGAGCCAACGCTCGCGCGCCGCGCCAAGGTGCTCGTCAAGCGCTGGCGGGACCTCGTCATACCCTCCACCGCCTCCCCCTCACACACTGGTATATCTATACATCTATACTGCCTATACTGATATATGAAATTGCAGTGTCTGTTTGTAATTCCGAAATAACAGCTTTTCACTAAATGCATATAAAACTATATAAGATATTACGATACTGGAATAAAAAATCCAATTTTTAATTTTTTTCTCTGTTTGTCTGTCTGTCTGTTTGTTCCGGGTAATCTCTGAAACGGCTGGACCGATTTTAACGGGACTTTCACTGGTGGATAGGTAATGTTACAAAAAGTAACTTAGGATACTTTCATTTAAAAAAAAAAACATTAGTATTCCGCAGGGGATTGCTAGTATCTATATAATCGTAGATAGGTATATGTACGTCACGACTAATAATCGCGTACCTTGACTTATAGTAGTCATTTTACCCTTCACTATTTTCGCTGAAAGGTCATTATCATGATCATTGAATCATCAAGCGTCGTGGTGGCTGTGGCCTGGTTCGCTAACGACGCTAGTTCGAATCCCAGGGGTCTGTACCATTTTATTTTAAAACTAAACGTAGTGATACACTACGGGTGGTACGGTGAAGGAAATTATCGTGAGGGAACTTGTATATGTCTGAGAAGTAATTCAAAGACATGTATAATGCCTGAAAGACTTAATCATCTTCGGTGAAATGTGGGTGTTGTTATTACGACACCTCTGCTTAATGCCTTCGAGAATGGCGTGAGCTTATTATAATATGAGTATACATATTATATAGCCTTGTCCAAAAAATTAGTAGCGCTGAGGTTTAAATAAATAAATGCAAATTTTATGAGTCTGTCTCTGTCTATACGTATGGTGCGAAGCGAATAAAAATATGCGCAGTATTGCCACTAAAAGTTAAAAGTTCCCAGATAAAAGTCGTAACGGAACCTATAGTCTGTTATCTTCGGTGAAGACTTTGGAAGGTGTGAGCTTACTTGATATATGTTTGTTGCAGGCTCCAACCGGTCCTCGGCGGAGCGCCAGGTGCGGCGCCTCGCCGGCACTCCCCTCACCTCCCCGGCGCTGTCCAGGGTATATACATCTTATTACCACATAATATACATCTTATTACCACATAATATTACCCATTGTTACCACGGTATAAATACCTTATCACAACACATATATCATTTATTTTATTTCACAAAATCCACAGCTCAAAATATTTAACATATACATATATTATGGCGTGTATCTTCGCGCCAATGTCGGATTTACATATCAATTTACAAAATTGCCATTGTGTGTGTGTCAATTACGTGAGAGCGAGTCCATCGCCGCACTTTAGATACGTCTTTGAATTATTTCTCAGACATATACAAGTTCCCTCACGATGATTTCCTTCAACATACCACCCGTAGTGTATCACTACGCTTAGTTTTAAAATAAAATGGTACAGACCCCTGTGATTCGTATTATTACAAGGGTGGTTTAAGCAGTCGCCTGCTACGCAAGTGACGCAAGTCCTAATCCCAGCGGCATATACCAATAAGTTTTTCTAAAAAAAACACCACATGCTCAACGGTGAAGGAAAACATCGCGAGGAAACTGCATATGTCCAAAAATTTATTCAGTGACGTATGTACAGTGTCTTTGACGGCGATAAGCTCATCTTCTGTCACGTTGGCACTTAATCGTGTACGGTGAAAAGTGGGTGTTGTTATTACACCACCTCTGCCTACCCCTTCGCCGAATACATATATATGTATGTAATAGATCAAATTCAAACTACTTCCATCGTTTTTGTAACCGATATCAAAAAAGATGGAACTAACTTTAAACCAACATCTTAGGAGATTTGTAATAAGGCGGAAGGATTTGAATTGGTTTGAAATTATCACTCATGCAATAGTGGCTGGATTATAGACCTTATGTTGTAAAGGTTAGAGTTGAGATTGTGTTGTGTTTGCAGCAAGTGGTCAGTCCGGCGGTACCTAGTCCGAGAACGGCGGCGAGACCGGGTAAGGCATCTTGTTAAGCATTTTAATGTCTCTTTATAACAACGGGCGATTCTTCACAAAAACTGGACTGCTAGGAAGTAGTTGGTCGAAATAAAGTGTCGTATAAAATGACCTTAAAATAAACTAGCTGGGCCCCGTGGTTAGCCCTATTTTTTCTATATAAGTAGCCTTAAGTTACTCATTATAACATCAGCTATCTTCTAGTGAAAGTCCCGTTAAAATCGGTTTTTCAGTGATTAAGCGGAACAAACAAACAGACAGACATACAGAGTTAAACTAGGTTATACACATAGTTTCATATGCATTTAGTGAAAAGTTGTTAATTTAGAATTTCAAACAGACACTTCTATTTTATTTATCTGTGTATTTATTTATTTATCAAATAAAAAACAATAATGTTGTTATTAATTCCAGCTTGGGGTGGGTACGAGTCCGACTCGCAGGACGTGATCCTCGTAGACGACGACCCTCCCGCCCCACTCGCCCCACTCGCCCCACTCGCCCCCGGCGCCACCACCACACCCAGTGAGTAAATACATAATTAATGATATTTCAATTGTTTGTTTTACGTGAAACACGTACATTTATAGATTTTTTTGTAAATCAGAGCGCTTATAGAAAATGTTACTACCTACTTATTATTAAGAATTCTTTCTGTATCTCATAGAAAGATACTTTGTTTTTATGAGAATAAATTCTTTAAATCTAAACCTGAACCTGTGTGGCGCGTGGAAAAACGCTACTACGACAGTATTACAGCGAATAAATAAATTAGGTTTGATTTGTGTATATTTTTCCAGGTCTGAAGAGGCCGCCCTCGCCGCAGCCCCTTCACGACGAGAAGAAAGCGAAACGTGACAAAAAACCTAAGAAAAGAAGGTATTATATATACTTTTACTTTCGGAAATCAGTCGAGCCTCATCAATCAAAATTCGAATGATTTATTCAGTTTAAGCCCTAAGTTATTCATTGTCGCCGTCACAAGTGATCGCGTTGACGTAAACGTAGATTTGCATGGGATCAAAAAATCTGTGGCCGATTATTAGAAAAGTCGCACTAGGCGCTCTGGTAAGGCACTTATGAACGTCGTAGAACCGATCACCGGTGCTGTAACTAATAAAGCTACGCTAGTCTTATGAGAATAACGGGCAAGAAAATGTTGCATTTATATTCTTCTCAATATAAGAACGTTCCTTACAAATAAATAATCAAAAATGTTTACATAATCATATTCGAAGTTCTTTTATTTATTTATTTTTAAGGCTACCAACATAGAGAACACCAATACATTAGTTTGAGTACATGATAGATGTAACATATGTAAGTGCCACTACAATTATAGGTAGCAACAGCATGCAGTAAAATAACAGAGATAATGTTTTTGTATAGAAGACTGGGTATGAGTTTTTTTTTTTTTTTTTTACTGAAGTTAACTTAAAGATCTTTTGAAGGATGAGAGGTTGCGTGCGAAGATATCCACCTGTGTCGTTTTAGCTTTAGTTCTTAAAAAAATTAAGGAAAACATACGAACACGAGGCGGGACTCGTACCCACGATCTGAGTTTGATTTTCAAGTGAAAATATGGTGCAAGGCAATTGCAAAAACAAGCGAAGGAAAAATTGCATGAGGTGTGATCACGAGTTCACGAGTAGTTCAGTTGGCAGAGCAACTGCACGGTTTGCAGAGGTCGTGGGTTCGGTCCCGCCTCGTGTTCGTACTTTTTACTAACCATTTTTATAAGAGTTCCCTTCCCTTCGTGAACCCAGGGGCCACAGTCGTGCTGGGTCGGGCTCAGAGGCGAGCGGCGGCGGGGGACCCGTGGGTGGCGGGCTGGGGGCCGGGGCTGGGGCTGGGCTCGGGGCGCTCGGGGCCGGGGCTGGGGCACTCGGGGCCGGGGCTGGGGGCCCGTGGGGGGCGCGCAATGGGTCCCACGCCGAGCGTCGCAACGGCTGTCGGAGGGACACGCTCGACCCATACGCTGCACTCGTTAATAAGTTGCCGCCATTAGGAGCTAAGAAGGTAAATTATAACTATACGTACAAACGTTGTTTTGCGATGTATATTTTTTTTATCACTTAGGGGTATTAAAAATACTTTACGTCCTATTCCCATATACACAAGAAATTCATTAAACCACTCGAGTTACTATTTATTTGGGATGATTCACTATGTAGTTATTAGAATTTCATTAAAAAATTTGTTTTTTTAATTTATTTATATGTACCACCGACCGATGCTCTGTGTTCATATTGTATAAGCTGTGCACGCCTATATCCCACGGGGGTAGGCCGACACCGATTGGAGGTTTTCCGCATGATACGATGGATCTCGTCGACAGGTCCATGCCTTACGCTAACAGTGCCCCACCTATAGGTTTTGACACGTTCGAACGTCGTCGATTGACCTTGCGTTTTGCATTACCTATACTTGCCGCTTGAGGCTTTAATGTTCCCATACAAGACATTTTAAGAAAAATAAACTCATTAACTGGAAGATACTATAGTTGTGATAGCCTAATTGTAATATTGTAATGTCCAGGTGAAGACGACCCAGGAGCTGCTGGCCCAGATCCAGTCCCGCGGGCGCTCGCCCCCCCTCCCGCCGCCGCGGGCCCCCTCGCCCCGCTCGCCCCACTCGCCCCACTCGCCCCACTCGCCCGACGTCATGCTCATAGAGCCCGACCGTGAGTATTCATTGTTTGACTAATCTTACGAACTTTTAATTTAATTTTATACTAATATGATATGATAAATATGAAATGAAAGTTTCTGAGTTTGTATGGGGTCATCTCTAGATTTTCTGAACAGATTTGGAATGTTTTTTTTATCAATAGAAAGCCACGTTATTTGTAAGTGTCTTAGGCAGTATATTGCTGCCTCTGTTTCTTTGGTCTAGTAGTTAGTAGGTTCGTCTGCCGATCACTAGGTCCCGGGTTCGATTCCCGGGTCGAGTCAAAAATAGAAGTTTGGTTTTTCTGTCTAGAAATTCACATTAAAATCCCCGGAGTATGGAAGTTGGCGGTGTTTCCACCCCTGTGCCTCGGGAAGCACGTAAAGCCGTTGATCCTACGCCTGATCTCTCTCTGGTCGTGACGCATTGCCTCCAAAGTCAAAGTCAAAGTTAAAAATATCTTTATTCGATTAGACTTTATACAAAGCACTTTCAAATCGTCAGAGTGACACAATTTACAGGATTATACATGCTACCGCCAGGTTCGGAAGGTTGCTTTTACTGAGAAGAACCTGGCAAGAAACTCAGTAATTACTCTTTTCAAAAATATTATACAATTAAAAAAAAACCAAAAAATAAATCATTTGAGAAATGTAAGCCCATGGACACAGTTCCAATGTACAAATGTCGATAAAAATTAACATAAAGAAAAGTCTAGTAGTTCTATTTATATCTAAATGCGTAGCTTGAGATGACCAGCCCCCACAAGCAGCACCTGTTCACAAGTATGACGAGAATGCCAGCCATCGCCCTCCTCAACCATTATGCCTCCCATCCCACTATGAGAGTGAGGCAATAAAGAGTCCACCTGTGTTTGCGCACACACTTGTGCACTGTAATACCTCCTGCGCACATGGCTGATAAAATATTTATTCAGTTCAGGCCCTGTTAAGGCAATTATGAACGTCGAGAATTTACCACCGGTTCGGAAACTAGCCTTCTGAGAAGAACCGGCAAGAAACATAATAATAGAAATAATTTGCGATCCCCAGCGAGTCCAGCGCCGGAGTCCCCCCTGCGCAACGGGTCGAGTTCCCCCCGCTCGCCCTCCCCCCCGCTGGAGGACGAGCGGGAGTACCCGGCGTGCTCGTGCGGGGAGGAGGTGGACGACCGCTGCCCCGCCGCCGTGCGCCGCCGCCTGCAGGGCTGGCACGTGCGCGCGCTGCACTGCGGCCTGCTGCCCGGCGTCAACGGCACCCGCGCGCCGGCCCTGCCGCACCCCTACCCCGCGCGCCGCGCCCCCCACCCGGACAGGGACGGCCTCTTCGCCTCCGTCGTACCGCTCTACCGGTATACGGACTACGCGGACGATTATTGCGTCAAGAATATGTCACAGGTCACTTTTTCTTTTGTTTTTTTTTTGTAGTGGTGGAGCTCAGTAGTGTCGTTCCGCTTGTGGTATGGAATCTACTTACTTCTGGAAGTAGATCCCTATTGAATGAACAACTTTAGAACCATATTATCGCTGGAACACTATGAGCACTGTATTTGCCAAGGATTTTTAAGTTGGCGGTAAAGTCTAAACGGGCAGTTCCCAAAGGACAAATTAAATGTTCCTAAATCCTTTTATTTTATGAAGTCTCACAATATTGAATATCTTGCGTTTGACAGTTACGAAATATAACCGATGTCCATTCCAGGTGCCGCTGTGTGCAGACCTCCCCTGGCTTCAGGAAGCTCCGGCGGAGAACCCGCCCTCAGAGGTCAAGGTCAAACACGAAGCGGAGGTCAAGGACGAAGCGGAGGTCAAAGACGAAGCGGAGGTCAAAGACGAAGCGGAGGTCACCGACGACGCGGAGGTTAAAAATGACGCGGAGGTGAAAGACGAAACGGAGGTGAAAGTGGAAACAGAGGTGAAAGTGGAAAGTGGGGCGGAGGCCGAGGCGGCGCCCGAGAAGAAACCCGAGGCACCCACGGAGGGAGGTCGCGCCTTGTGTGAACTATGTGCGCAATGCTCCACCAACGTGCCCTACTCGTACTCTATGTTCGCGCCGGCGCCCGTACTGAGTCTGCCTACCGACGAGGCTGCCTTCGACAGCGCGTTGGTGGAGGCGGCCGCGACGGTAGGCAGGGACGAGCTCGGTCGTCCGCCGCGGCCGGTCCGCTTCGCCGAGTGGCATGAAGCGACCCGCCTGCCCCGCGACGTGCTCGCTCTGCCCTACGTGGTGCTCGACTGACCCCGCGGCCAGCCTGACCCGGCGGCGACTGACCCCCCGGGGCTACTGACCCGGCGGCGACCGACCCCGCGGCCCAGACTGACCCACTGTGCCAAACAGCCCGGCCCAAGTGTCCTTACCTTAGTTTTAAGGGTATCCCCATGTATATAGGAGTGTTAGTTGTAAGCGCTCGAATATGTACATAAGTTTAAGTTAGCTAATGTAGATAGGAGAGTTCTACGTACGTCACGTTACGCTACGTGTACCAGTCGAGTCCGCCGGCTTAGTCATGTATTTATTTTGTATTGTTTATAGGCGGTTAACGAATTGTTTTTTTTATTACACGGTGGATCGCGAGTTGTGATATTAATGGTTAAAAGCAAATTCCAAAAATTGTTGTATATGCTAGAGGGGGCGGTAAGACACTCGGTTGGATGCAATCAAATTGATTCCAATGAGAACTAAATATTTACTTGCAAAACTTAATTTTAAAAGTATTTTTCCTCAATTTTTTACATAAAAATCAATGTTTAAACCTTCCCTGAACTTCCACGAATATATCAATATCAAAATTACCCATATCGGTCCAGCCATTCTCAAATTTCAGCTCGAGAGAGCATTTAATTTTTATATATATACCTAGATAGATTTTATATTGATAGATATTATTACTTACATCTATCATTTCCCATAAAATCAATCCCATAGTTACTTTTATACTAAATACAATTAATCTATATACTGAGCTTATTCAATAATAATAAGAAAAATACTCAAGAATTTGAGACATCCTTTGTCAGAACTTAAAAAATACTTTTCTAGACTGATTTTTACCGAAAATAACCTTGATTTAAAATGTGTTTTAAAAGCTGTACCTACGATATTGATTCTGATTTTGCAAGCGTTTATATCAAGTACCGACCTCAACAATGTATGGGATGCCAGGGAGATGATGGTTAGTGGGATTTGTTATAAGACGTAATTTGGTTTGCAAATAACTTCTATATCCCCGTAACATTACCATTATTACCAATAAAGCTGTATAATATGTGAACAATAATATAAATAAATAATTATGCGCATAATTAGTGCCGCCCCCGCCACAATGATAATAATCCCATTAAACCGATCCACCCAAACATGTTTGTACAGAACTCTAGACTGTTTGATAAAGGATGTGTTGTTACCTATTGTGATGAATGAAAAAATTAGGTAATTAAATAATTATAGGAGTTCCAATTGTATACATATAATTATATATTATTATCGTCATACCGTCAAAATATCAGTATAACAAATTATAATTGCTGCCTTCTGTGCTTCTAGCATAGGTTTTGATACGTTCAAACGACGAATGACCTTAGTGTGGGTCAAAATGTGTTGATACTTTTACGGAGGCGGGTTGTGGTTGAATGCCAAAGATAGCGGATCAAGACATTTTAAGCCACGCTTACGCAAGGTCAAGCGACGATGTTTGACATTAAAAACCTATACTTGTGGTATTGGTAATGTACCAACGGCGATCGCTAACGATTTCCTCTACCGTCCGTTTGATACAATCGTGTATTTATTTGTTAAGACTATATTATATTCGCTATTTTAAAGGTTTTGATTTCTGTCTGTTAATTAAAAGCCATAATAATATGAGAAGGTTTAGGATCTTGGTTCGTCTGAAATTAATTCGAAAACTACTTAACGGATTTTCAGTTCAAGAGATTATTCGGAACAAACAGTCGGGCAGAAAGACGGTTTTTTTAAGTTGTTTTTTTGCACGTACCGTTTCTTTCATATGCATTTAGTGAAAAGGTGATAATTTGGAGTAACAGACACTTCAATTTTATTTATCTGTATACATATAAAAGTAAAGTTGGTTTTCTAGACATGACAATCTGTGGCAGTATATTCTGTTAAATATTTTTGAACTTATAAATCAACTAGCTGTGCCCCGCGGTTTCACCCGCGTGGATTTAGTTTCATCTTTATTGTCGCGGACCCTAATATTTTTACCAAATAAAAGTAGCCTAAGTTACTCCTTGACACATCAGCTACCTGCCTGTGAAAGTCCTGTTAAAATCGGTCCAGCCGTTTCAGGGATTACCCGGAACAAACAAACAGACAGACAGGCAGACAGATAGACAGACAGAGAAAAAATTTAAAACTTGGTTTTTTAGTGTCGGTAGCGTGTATACTTTCATATGCATTTAGTGAAAAGCTGTTATTTTAGAATTGCAAACAGACACTTCAATTTTATTAATCTGTATAGATATAAAAGTAAAGTTTGTTTCTTATAGACATGGCAATCTTTGGCAGTATATTCTGTTAAATATTTTTGTACTTATAAATTAATTTGAGAGAGAACTTGAATTGTCTTTTCATGCGTAAGTGTCGTATGGATCGTAAGCGATGGCCGTTAGTATATAATATGAACTATATGCAAATATCATTCAAAATTGTCATTGAAATTATTCAAGACTGCACTTTTGTAGAAAACGGGACCCGAATTTTGCTATTCCCATTTAGTTCCTTTATTTATGATAAATATATAATACAAATCCATTTGTTTGACTTACCAAAGACTTTCAAAGTGTAACAATATACGTTGTTCTCTAAATGGATATATAATATACTACATATCGTCATTTATTACCTGATTTCTTGTACAAAATAATAATTGAATGACAATTTTGATATTATTGATTCCATTACAAAAGTATTTTCTAAATGTTTTATGCAATATAAACTAGCAAAGTTTAGTTTATCACGTAAATGTCGAGAATGGTTACCACAGCTCAAAATGTGTCAAATTTTGTTATTCTACAATTTTTTGTATTCAACTCGATCAAATATTTATATATCACTTATTGCTCAATTTAAGATTACTAAAATATCACTAGTTATTGCATTTCTGCAATGATTTTCCTAAATTGCATATAAGAAAAGTATTAGCCCAGAAAAAGTATTTTTCCTACTCAAGTATAGACCGCAAAGTAATTTTGTTTCCGTGACCATTCTCAACTTTTGCTAAGGTCCGTATTTGTAAATATAAACTCGAGTGTATTTTGTATATCGTTAAAAAGCTAAATAGAAATCGTGCGAGATTGATTTTGCAAATATGGACCCGAAAACGGTACAATTACTCAATTTCAAACAAACAATGATGTTGCAAGATGACAATTTTTTTATGTCGGGGGCCGACGTGTGTCATGTTTTTGTTAGGTGTACAAACTGCGTTACGGATGGGAACCGCGGACCCCCGACGCTGAGCGCTCGACCATCGAGGATCTATCGTACTATCATATTACTGAAGTTGTGTAATAAATTTTCCGCTGGACGGAACATGTAGTGTCGATGTTATTATAATTATATAATCATTATTATCTTTGTACTTCTGAAGTTCGTACGATTGGCTAGTTCCCCGAGTGAACGGGATAGATGTATAGACAGAAAGGTGAAGAGTGAACGAATAAGAACGCGTGTGACTGTCACTTGTAGCTAACTTCAGAGTATATGTTCGGAATGGAACGTAAATACAGACATGAGTCTCAAGGAAATTGGTTCAGAATATGGCGTTGTTATCAGGTTCTGATTGTAATATTTGTTTAATGTTATTTTATTGTATAAATGTTAGGTTGGCATATCAAAATATGTTCTCATTAGTTTTTTATTATGTTATTTTTATATAATGAAACGAACTTGGGGAATCGCCATCCAAGATTGCAAAGAAATCTTTAAATGTTAAACTATTTTCTTGGTCACGTTGATTTGTTATGATGTTGAGTGAATACGATAGATGCTCGATGCGGGGCGCAGAACCAAAAGGCCTTACGTGTAATACGCGGGCGACGCCGGCAGCGGAGCTTGTATAGTCTAGAGTGACGGTTGTTGAACCCGCAGACTGCCTTGTTGGACTTGATCCAAAAAAATTGGGTAAAATATAAAAGCAAAATATATGTGTTTTTATTACGATTTGAATGTTTTATTTACACTTCGCTATGACGATAGAAGCTACGCTAACATTTTTGTGGCAACAATTCAATCTTAATATTGGACTATCCCAAGCCTATCATTCCCCAAAGCATTTTACTTCCTCTTTGGTTTAAACTTTGTACTGTTGATTTAAATATCAGATATAAGAATTTGTATTCAATTCAAAAACAGATCAACGGCGAGACAGCTCATTTCATCAGATCTTTGATTCTGCGATTCTCATATTTTTTGTGTCGATATGAGAGAAGTGTCATTAATCTTTATCGATAAAACAGCTTTAACGTCTAAAAAGTGTCAATCTACAGTACACAGCTTTCTCTATGGTTCTGCGATCCTGGTACTTTTTGTATGTACGGTTCCTCTACATTGTAAATAATGTCTCAATTGATTTAATTGCCTGCAGAAATTAAACATTCTTTAAATTGTCTATAGTGTTTCAACTGACTTAATTGTCTCTACCAATGAAACAGCTTCTTTAAATTAAGAAGTGGCTCAGTTGACTCAACTTATGGAGAGCTTCCTCTAAGGTTATGCGATCCTAGTACTTTTAAATGTGTCTCGGTCGACTACTCTACATCAGATTCCTTTAGCATGATAAAAAGTATCTCCATTGACTCCTCTTAAGGAACAGCTTCCTCTACTTGATTAAAGTGGCTAATTTGTCTCTACCAATCAAATGGGTTCTTTTAACATCTCAAAAGTGTCTCAATTGACTCTACCATATGAATAGCTTCCTCTAAACTTATGCAGTCCCAGTACTTTAAAACGAGTCTCGGTTAACTACTCCGTATCAAATAAAAAACTCCTATAAAATGCTTTTAGCTTTCTGAACGAAATGTTTTGAGCCAATTCGTTACAAACATACGTACAACCTACGTTTCCTCTTTATAATCACTACTAATATTATAAATGCGAAAGTAACTCTCAAAAAAAGCAAAAGTAAGTCTGTCTGTATTTTACGCTTTCCCGCTTTAACCTCTCAACCGATTTTGATGAAATTTGGCACAGATAATCTTTAGACCTTTTTTAAAAAATATTATGTTTCCGCGACCATAAGGAAGAAACTAAATCTACGCGGGTGAAACCGCGGGGCACATCTAGTATTAGTATATATATATAATAATAGTCATAATAGTTAATATATTTATTAATAATAAAAATACATTTATACACAGCAGTGTTTGCTTACAGTTAAATACATCAAAACATTAATGGCACTTGTTAGTGTAGATTGTTTTCAACATTTTTACATTTTTGAGATTCCTTGTTACATTATAATTATATAACCTTCCTTTTTTCACTTTGTTATGTAGCGAAATATAAAATACCGGTAAATAACGAAATAGTACCTCCCTTCTGGTATTTTTGGTATCTAAGTAATAACAAAAAAATATGATTACAAAATATTCTATTGACTTGACTATCCACTTAATGATTTTAGAATTAGTAGACTATTTTGTTTACTCACGAAGAGTTTTATGGACAAAACATTTTTTTTTATTATTCTTCTTATTAATATTATTATTCGATGATACATTTAATGTAATAAAGAGTTATATCTTAAATATTATCTTAAAGTCTGGTACAAATACCATAATCAAAGGCTTTCTTTGCTTATCAAATTCTTAAAGAATTTTTTTATCTGTATGACCTAGTCCACTGACATGTAAACTATAAAAAAAAGTAGCTATTCTGTCTGTCTGTCGTATAAATAAAATATATTGATATAATATAAATATATTGATAGAATATTGATAAAATAACACTTACCCCTTATTACAAATCATGATTTACCAAGACCAAACTCGGACTAGACTAGGTCCATCATTAAGGCAGTATTTTTTTTAAATTCTGAATTTTTGCAATCGATTTTGGAATATTAAGAAAGCTTTAAAGGATTTAAATAATAATTGTAAATTTCTTAGCCACTAAGTTTACATAATAACGCAAGGCATGGCGCAGCACAGTGGTAGGCAGATAGGCACGGCTGTCTTCCTCTCGGAGTGCTTCTCCTTGCTGCGGGAGCCTGACTCGTATTCGTACATACCGCGACCTGACGCATATGCTCCGCCTCCCTGCATTGCCTGCATAATGTTTTTATTTATGATGCCCGTTTGATGGGTGATGGTGGTAAATGATTGCTCGCCACACAACGAGCATAAGGGGAAGGAAAACATAGTAAGGTGTCCGATACATGTCCGAGATAAATTTCAGGTACGAGTCGTACCCAAAATACTACGACAGAGTACCTCTTACTCTTACTACGAGTTTACCACCGTTTTTCTAATATTATATGTTCTGGGTATGTTGTAAAACATCTGAAAAGCATGATTGTTTTACCCCTTACAATATCTAGTAAAGTGGTAAGGAGGATAATCAGTTTTTCTGCAGACTTTTTTTTACATTTGGACCAAACCAGATTTACACATGGTATAAAAAATCCCCAAGTATAGGTTTAATTTGTCAGCAAACAGTCAAAAACCTATACTACTATATGAGATAACAAATATAGTAACTTACGCTAGCCTGGTAGGCAGCCCCTTCCTTCTTGGCGAAGGGCGTGTGTCCAGGAGGGTAGTAGACGGCGGGTCCGGCCACGTTCTTGCTGCCGGCCCCCCGCGCCAGCGAGGCGCCCGGGGCCGGGGCTGGGGCTGGGGCCACTGGGGCCGGGGCCGGGGCTGGGCCCGAGCGAGCGGTGGAGTTCTCGTGCGTCACTTCTATCTTGCGACGAACTATACCGTCAGGTTGGGTCGGGAAGCGCTGCGGACATATTTATTTATGAATAGATACATACATATATATATATATATATATATATATATATATGCTCGAATGTATTCCCCATAAATAATTTGGCTTATATTCTGGCAAGTGTAGTTATTATAGATTTTTTCAAATTATCACTACAATTTCCGATAGATCCTTGTAGATGTAGCATCAGCCGCGTTATTCACTAAGGTTTCTCAGCGTCACCCTCGTCGTCGAGGGTCTGTTTTAAAGATACGAAATTGAACCTTATCCCCCTGTGTATTATGTATCAATTTCCTATGATTGAAACAGAGACTCGTCGAGTTCGACGCTGAGAAACCTTAGTGAATAACGCGGCTGCAATTCGCTTGAAAACTCTTATTGCGCGATTTAGGTTCTCGTGTATTTGTACTCAAACTTTGCATTTGTTAGCGAGTAGCGCCATCTATGTAGTGAGTGGAGAAACGCTGCTACACCTGTAGGTAATTAAAACGTATGTCAATAAAATTCGTACTCACAGCTTCAGGGAAGTCAGCCAACAGGTCGTCGAGTCTCTTCGGGGGTTGTTGTGGTCCGGGAGAGGGGGTGGTGGGGCGCGGGAAGGGCGAGGGTGAGGGGGGCGCGGGGGGGAACCGCTGGCTGCTGTTGTGGGACGAGTATGACGTCTCCGAGATCTTGTATGACGATGGACCCTGGAAGTACCGGAGTTATTAGGTGCACCTGATGTACTAGTGACATACCACTTTGCAACATTGATATTTTGTTTAACTTAATTTTTTGTACTTTCCTATTATAATTGTTTGACTATGTGTCTGTTAGTTGCCGAAATAGTTTTCAATCTATATCTATCTATACATACAGAATAAATAAAATTGAAGTGTCTGTTTGTAATTTAAAACTAGCAACTGTTAATTTGGGATAACAAACAGACACTTCAATTTTATTTATCTGTATTGATTTAAAGTCCTGACTGACTTATAACGCACAATCTTTGGTCTTAGTCATTAATTATTTTTGATGTAATATACTTACGTAAGGGGGATGTCCATGGTGGTCGGTAGGCAGCGGCTTGGGGTCGTTGACCGGGCTCGGGTACACGATGCGCTCCGAACTGTGCTCTGGAAACATTTATTAGGTATTATAAAACACTAGTGGAAGTCACGCGGTTTCACCCGCATAGTTCCCGTTCCCGTGGGAGTACGTGAATATAATATAGCCTATGTTACTCGCCGATGATGTAGCTATCCATTGCTGAAATAATTTTCAAGATCGGTCAAGTACTTTTGGAGCTTATTCAATGCAAACAAACAGAGCAACAAAAAAGCAATCAAGTCTTTCCTCTTTATTATATTAGGGTAGAAGTGTAGATTATACAGGATGTCGGAGAAAAAGGAAAAGTTGTCTTCTAGAAGTTGTAATATATCACTATATTGAAATCGTAAAATATCTAGCTCCGACGATAACGTAGTTATAAGCTATAACCGAAGAGCTCGCAGCCTTAAGCGATTGAATGAACGCGCGGCCGCGTTTACCTACATTCCGTACGCGGTCATAAAACTTTTTAAATTAAGGGGAAGGTTAATGATTTTTAAAAATGGTTTTATGGGATTATTTCAGGATTTATTAGTGGGAGAAACAATATAAAAAGGTAGTTAGATTTCACGTGAATAACTCTACGTTACAGCAGATTTTTATGCGAAAATAAGGTATTGATATGGTCAACTTTGAACATCAATTACTCAAAAACGGAAGAAAATATTTATGTCATAATAGTTTTAATTGCTTCCTAAAATTATACCTTATCACATATAAGAGCTGTCCCGGTTTCCCCGACATCCTGTATACATTCACGCTTACGCCTACGTATCCCCCGAAGGGGTAGGCAGAGGTGTTGTAATAACAACACCCACTTTACACCGAAGATGATTAAGTGCCAAAGTGACAGATGGTGAGTCTATCGCTGTCTCACGCACTATACATAAATATATTACGTATCCTCGTGATGTTTTCCTTCACCGTAAAGCACGTTGACTGAAATTACTGCACATAAGTTTTAAGAAAAACTCGCTAGGGTTTGAACTTGCGTCGCTTCCCCCCACGACCACCACGGTGTAAAGAGAAAAAAAATGAATATTTACCATCAGCAGCGGTGACGTGTCTATATTGACGCACGTGGGAGTTGCAGTGCGTGCAGTACTGACAGCCGCCCGGGGGTGGCTGCAGCGTCGTCGACGACCTAGCATATACATTACATAGCTTTACAACAAGGGTCTACCAAGTGGTAAGAGCATTTTTTATATTGACCACTAGCTGTGCCCCGCGGTTTCACCCGTGTAGATTTAGTTTCATCCTTACTGTCGCGGAACCCTTATATTTTTAATAAATAAAAGCCTAAGTTACTCCTTGAAACATCAGCTACCTGCCAGTGAAAGTCCCGTTAAAATCGGTCCAGCCGTTTCAGAGATTACCCGGAACAACCAGACAGACAGACAGACAGAGAATTTTTTTTAAACTTGTTTTTTTTTGCAATTTTCTTATATATATAGTGAAAAGCTGTTATTTTTAAATTAAAAACAGACACTTCAATTTTATTTATATGTATAGATGTATAGATATTTCGCAATATAAGTTAGCTATGTCTTAGAGCAACTCACGTGGTCCTTAGGTTGTCGGTGGAGGAGAGGTAGGTGTGTTGGTGGTCGGGCGCGGCCGGCAGCGGGAGGGTGGCGGGGTCGTGGCCCGCGGGGACCTCGTATGTATACGTCTTCACTGTCGTCGTCACCTTGTTCATCGGGGTACTTGACCGAGATAGCTGTATGTACAAAATTAGTCGATTACACTTTTTACAAAGTACTTTCAAATCGTCAGAATAACTTAATTGTACAGGACTATACATGCTACCGCCAGGTTCGGAAAGTTGCTTTTACTGAAAAGAACCCAGCAAGGAACTCAGTAATTACTCTTTTTAAAAAATTTATACAATTTAAAAAATACAAAATAAATCAGAGACACAGTTCCAATTCTCAAATGTCAAAAATAAAAACTAAAATATGACAAATATATTCTAATAATATATTATTCAATAGCGCTCAAAAATTCATGTATGTCTGTGACGTTATAATGTAATTAACTTAACCACCTATTTAGTAAGTACCTTATATAATTTTAATTAATGCTGCGCCGGATTTTTTATGTATGAAAAATAAATATTTCTAATTAATAGTAATAAATATAATTCCCCTATACGATAAATAATATACCAAGACCAGCCCAGCTCCCTATCTCGCGTACCAACAACGCCCTAAGCCCAGGTCCTAGCCCCACTATAAAGGGGCGCCCTTAGCTGTGTTGCTTAATTTTTGCCAGGCTTTAATCAGTCTCGCCATAATCCGGTTAAGCAATAATGACTCCCCGAGCTTAATCCGCAACAGACAGCGTCAAAAAAATAATGTTTATAACACTGAAATGTGTCTATGGGTTAAGATTTCTAATGTGATTTAGTTTGTACAAGCTACGATCCTTACATACTTCTTTTTCTTCATACACTTCCTTCGGTTACTAGTGCTCCTTTGACCTTACAGAAAAATACTATTAATTTGGTCATAGTAGTGTTGTCAAATGAATTGCTAGGTGTGTGTATAGTAAATAATAATGTGTATTACCGTTCCAGTGTTGGAGAGTGTGTGGTGACACTCACACATCGGCGCGGGGATCGGCGACACTGCGGGCACCACTCGGGACTCTAAAAACATAAATTTATCATACAACTCCCGTCACAGATTATGATCGCGTACCATGAATAACGCATTAAGAATTATATGAAGCTGTATCTGTCTTTATGTATGGCGCGAGACGAATTAAAACTCATGATGACACCTGCAACTACACGGATGTGGTGTGGTTGGACACAATACAAAATGTACGGGAATGACATATGTCACGTGACTGATTTATGTCATTTCCATAATTTTTTTATCGTTAGCGTTAGCGCAAGCGCGAGAGAATGTTACTTTGTCTAGGACTACTGCTCGGTCGGCTCCTCGTAGTTCGTAGCAGCATACCTACCGCCCTATGTCTGAGAGCCATACGTCTCGAAAGTTTTAGGTAAGTTATGAACAAGGTTTTCATCATCATCTCCCTGGCCTTATCCCATGTATTTGGGGTCGGCACTTGATTCAACCCGATGTGGCTGATCACCTGATTTTTATACGAAGCGACTTCCATCTGACCTTCGTAACCCCTTTTTGGAGGAAAATCGGCAATCTGGGTTAAACCAGTTGTCAAACTTTCTTAGGCCTCTGGCTGACCTGTAACGATTGCCAAAGATGATAAATTGGCAACCGGGACCGACGGCTTAACGTGCTCTCCGAGGCACGGAGGGGACTCGAGCGGTCACCCATCCAACTTGCTTAACTTTGCTGATCGAATCATATGCGCAATAGCAACTGTGCCACGAGCTCTTCAATGGTACATGAACAAAGGTTTCAATAATGTAATAATTTCATTTTTCTTGAGCTATTAATAATCTTTGGTAAAGGTTGCTTACCTGTCTTTTCCTCCCTGTATAGTTCCTGTCGCACCTCAGTGGTAGGCACTGAGCCCCACGTGGAGGCCACTTCCTCCCGCTTCAGTGTCGAGTATCCGCTCGAAGGCGCCTTGCCTACCGTACTGGAACCAACATTATTTACATAAAAATTTTAGGATATTTGATATTTTTAAAACTTAATTATATTTACAAGGAACAGTACTTAAACTAAGGTAGAAAACTTGGCCCAAATCAGTGTCTCTCAGGACTGTGCCAAGAAGGCTGGCAGCATTGGCACGTTGTATAGCAATGCTGATTCTCTGAGCGAGAAATCCCCCAGCCCGCTTGTCACGAGAGGCTTCTACCAGGCGACGTGCAACTTCTATGAAAAATTTATTGAGCTTTCAGACGCCAAGGCCCCATTTTTTGTTTTCTTAAAAATGGAAAAGAATAATACGAACAAGAGGCGGGACTCGACCCCACGACCTCTGCAAACCGTGCAGGTGCTCTTCCAACTGAGCTACTCGTGATCCTACCTCATGCGTCGAATTTTTTCTTCCCTTATTTTGCGGTTTAGGGTCCGCCTTGCGCCATCTGTTGGTCGGTGTATCCAAACTCATCGTGGGTTCGAGACCCGCCTCGTATTCGTATTTCCCTTCCCATTTTTAACAAATACTAGGATGAGCCTTCTCCAAAGGGGCACTAGGGAAAAAGCAGATGTATACTTCCATCTTTTAGACTTAAGATTAGTTTAGGCGATATTTTGTAATAAAGGGAATGAGGATGAACTGAGATTTGAAATTGGGTCGCTTGGTAGGCTTTTACCGCCTCTGTCGGCCTAAATATGACACTATCGTGGGCTAATACAAATCTGCGTTTACGTCGACGCGATGACTTGTGACGGCGATTTTAAGAAAATTTGCACTAGGCACTCTGGTGTCGTCACAAGTTATATATTTCCCAATATCTATCAAATAACTTACCCTCTCTTGTAATCGAATGAGGAACTCTCGGCTGTGTCCGATGTGTAGCCACCTGGAATCACACAGTAAGTTACCACTCGTTCAAAAATTCTCAATCTGTCTGTCTGTCTATTTCTTCCAGCTAATCACTGAAAGGGCTGACGGCGGAGCTATATAAGGCAACTTTTATATAGAAAATAATATCTCTAAGTAACATAGCTATTAAGAAATAAATCTCGCTAGGGAACATCAACTACTCGTAATAACATAAGGCGAGTTGAAAAAACAACATTGTGAATTTGAGAGAGATTTAAACACCCCATGTAATTAATTTGAAGCCATATAAAAGATAATATAATGTAATTGCGACTAACTCTTGTAGAGCTGCCTCTCCTGATCCTTCTGCAGGTCGTCCAGCAGAGAGTCCAGCTCGTCCACGTTCTGGGACAGATCCTTGGTCACCTTAGAACTCTTCACCTTCGAATACCCTGCAACACATCATTTACTTAAAGTGTCCTGATGGTAAGCGGTAGCACCTGAACGTGACCAACACCTGTGCCGTACGCGCATTATCAACCTCATACATACATAGGCTTACGCCTGTATTCTCCGAAGGGGTAGGCAGAGGTATACTCATAGTACAACAACATTTCGAAAGTTACTGAGAAATTACAAATAGAGGAACTCAATGACACTTAGCGCGACCCGGGCTTCGAATCCAAGACCTCCTGTACCACAGTAGCGTTTGTGACTACTAGACCAACGAACGAGGCAGTTTATTCAACACTGAATATTTAGTACAATACATTTGGTTAGGTTAATAAGAAAATAAGTAGATTGCTATTAAAGATTACATACAGTAGAAACATGGAAATTATAATAACGAATAAAATATAATGATAATAATAAGATCAATAAGAATGGATATACAATAAGGCTTATCGCTTAAGCGATCTGAGTGCCTAGTGCGAGTTTTCTTAAAATCACCGTCACAAGTCATCGCGTCGACGTAAACGCAGATTTGTATGGGCTCACAATAGTGTCATGTTTAGGCCGACAGAGGCGCTATTCCGATCCTATACAAATCTGCGTTTACGTCGACGCGGTGACTTGTGACGGCGGCAGAGATAATCCCGTACCTACTACGCCAGTTCCAGGCAACCTTAGGGTGTGTCATATAATTTTATAACGACTGAATTTGTAATAAATGATTCTATGAAATCTATACATCTATACAGATAAATAAAATTGAAGTGCCTGTTTGTAATTCCAAAATAACAGCTTTTCACTAAATGCATATGAAAGTATACACGACACTGACACTAAAAAACCAAGTTTTAAAAATTTTCTCTGCCTGTCTGTCTGTCTGTTTGTTCCGGGTAATCTCTGAAACGGCTGGACGGATTTTAACGGGACTTTCACTGGTAGGTAGCTGATGTTTCAAGGAGTAACTTAGGCTACTTTTATTTATTAAAAATATTCGGGTTACGCGACAATAAGGAAGAAACTAAATCTACGCGGGTGAAACCGCGGGGCACAGCTAGTTATTTTTTATGTATTGATATGGATTACCTGGTGTAGAGCTGGTAGAAGTCTCGTAGTTGTACGTGCGGGTGCCGGTGGAGCTGTTGATGGCTGGCAGCTGGCGGTCCTCGCGCTCGTAGTAATACGAGCTCGCCTCCGCGGCTTTGGGCACCTTTTGAGCTGGGATTGTGAACTCCTGGGAAGCAGTCGATTAAGGTAAGGAACCAACTAAGAAACAAACTAAATAAAAAAAAAAATTTTTATAATTTCATTTCAAATAAATCGCAATTCAGTCACAGTAAATTTAACCAAATAAATGAAAGTTTTCGCCGAGCGCTCGTAGCTCCTGGCGGCACCTGTACAGATGTGAAAGCATTTGTTGAGTTAATGCATCTCACCTTTGCCACCATTGCAGAGAAAATCGTAAAGCTGGTAACCAATTGACAAACTTTCTAAGGTTACCTACTAATAGGTAGCAATTATAAAAATTACAACTATTAGCCTTCCCTCGAATTTGTCTGCGTGGAATTCTTAACGGAAAGTCGTTGAATTAAATGCCTAATTATTTCCATTGAAGGGCTTAAATAATGACTCCCATTGTTGCAGCATCTTTGGTTTAAGATATGTCTACCGAGTGACAGGTTTTTTTGATAAGGAATTGAACCTTATCTACTTTGTCTTATGTATCAATTTCCTATGATTGAAACCGCCCCTCGTCGTTGAGTTCGACGCTGAGAAACCTTAGTGAATAACGGAGCAGATATTGATATTTTTTTTTATATCTGAACAAATTAAAGAATACCCTGCCATTCATCGAAATCAGTTAACATGCACTTTCAGCATTTAACCCAAGTCTGAAGAGATCTACTGAATAGAAACTTAATTATATATACAATGAACAGCGGGCTAATTATGATTGTTATAGCAGCGTGTATTAAGAACTTCTTAGCTTTGACGTTTAATTTTATGGTAGAAAATTAAACGTCAAAGCTGAGAAGTTCTTAATACACAGGCCCCCAATACTTAAAAGTAAAAACTAAAACTTGGCCCAAATCGGAGTCTCTCTGGATCATGCCAAGAAGGCTGGTAGTCAGATTTATTTTCCCATATGTAAAATATTGCCGTGGTGGTCTTGGGGTTAGAGCAGTCGCCTGTTACGCAAGCGTAAACGTTCGAATCCCAATGGGGCCTGTACCAATGAGTTTTTCTAAAAACTTATGTACAGTGATTTCACACCACGTGCTTTACGGTGAAGGAAAACAGCGTGAGGAAACCTGCTATACCATGTATAGTGCCTGAGACGGCGATAGACTTACCATCTGTCTCTTTGGCACTTAATAATCTTCGGTGAAAAGTGGGTGTTGTTATTACAACACCTTGGCCTACCCCTTTGGGGAATGCAGGCGTGAGCAGTGTATGTATAATATTGTTCTTACTCAGTTATCCCAACGCAAAGTACCTATCATCCAAATCTATTTATCAACTTAGTAATAAGTAGCAGTGTAGGAAATACAAGTCTTCTCACCTCGACAGTATGTAAGTCCTTCCTGTCATACTTCCCCGAGGGATGTTTCTCCTCCTTGTACTCGTAGTGGTACTCCCTAGTGCCAGCGCCGGTCCCGTTGCGTCCCAGAGAATTCAGCTTGCTGCCTTTCGGGATCAGCTCCGTTTTCAGCATGTCTGGAGAGGAATTTTAAAGGTTCCATTGTGAAATTTTTGCTGTTACTTATTTATATCAAAATTTGCACCTGTAATTAATTACAGACATTTATTTATGTTGTTGTAAAAGCTGGGCTATTTTTAAACAAGTGATGGTTGGTGTACAGATTTTTTTTAAATTCTTTAAATTTTTTTGAAAAAAATACCATATTTTCGTTAACTACTTAGCTAGCTTACATATTACAGACGATCGCAGATTTGCAGCCAAATTACAGAGTTGTGTTCCTGCGATGAATTTACTTCCCAGAGTTTTTATTATAGACACTGTACTAGCTGTGAAGGATCTTATATTCAACTAGCTGTGCCCCGCGGTTTCACCCGCGTAGATTTATTTTTAATAAATAAAAGTAGCCAGTTACTCCTTGATATATCAGCAACCTGCCAGTGAAAGTCCCGTTAAAATTGGTCCAGCCGTTTCGGAGATTACCCGGAACAAACAGACAGACAGACGGACAGAAAAACAGAGAAAAGTTTTAAAACTTGGTTTTTTAGTGTCAGTAGCGTGTATACTTTCATATGCATTTAGTTAAAAGCTATTATTTTGGAATTACAAACAGATACTTCAATTTTATTTATCTGTATAGATATAGATTATATCGTTTGCGTACTAACTAACATTATGTCTGTAGCGTTAACCCACAGTGTTTTACTGACGTTTCATCAGCTAATATAGCAGGGACTCCTTTTAATAATATATTTTAGGTTATTATATTAGGTTATTATATTTTAGGTTATTTTAGTTTATATATAAATTTTTAAGGCTGTTAGTGTAATAAATAATATAGCATATAAAACAAGTATATGTGTTACCGAATTGTTCGTCTGTGTAGGGCACTGTGCCGCTGGTGGAATACTCTTTGAACTCCTTGTGTTTGCTGTACGACTTCGTGGCCATCGTGGATGCTTGCTAGCTGCAACGAGAGATGAGGAACATCATAAAGTAGGTAGGTAAGTCCTTTGTACAAAAGAAGAATAGAAATGTGCACACAAATTGTATGACGCTTCGCATGAAATGTATATAGGAATGTGCTAGACTAGAGGTTTTAATCCAAAAGATCATTAAATCTTGCTTAGACTTTCTAATTTTATACAGAAATAGAACAGAGAGTAATATTTCACTACATGTTGTTTGTCCGTTTAACTTACCGTAAAACACAGCAGTGTTTCCCAAAGTGGGTGATAATAGCCCCTTGTGGGCGCTGGAGGCCTAGAGGGACCCAGAAAAATAATAACTAATTTTCAAAGTGGACGTTCGACGAAATAAGTTTGGGACCCTCTGCTCAATAATGGTGCGTATACCTACATATATACATACCTACCTACGTACGGTACACTATTATGCACGTGCCATATTTGGCTATGAAACCCAATCCAGCACAGGTGTGAGGGGAAGCTTTCGTGTACACAAGCTGCGCTGAACTTTTTACTTGGGCAGGGGGAAAACAGCATTTATATATACCTTTTGCTATGAAGATGGCAAACATCTTGGTAAACGGTAATAGTAAATCAAGCAATAATATGGGCAACTGATTACTTAAAGCACTTTAGAAAATATCAGTAGCCAGAAAGAAAACTGATGAAATTTGTCTGAAAATCCAGAATAATAATAAAAACTGGAATTTATAGGTAAGACCTATTCACCAGTGGCGTGCATTGCATATAAGCAGGTAAGCAGAAGTTACAATTTGTGATCACTGAATACACTCGTGTCGTGTGTTCGGTGTTTATGTTCGTATGTGTATATTTACGTACCTACGCCGCGTCACATAGGTATGTACTTAACCTGCCTACCTACCTACTTATTGTTTATGCCTACCCTGATGAAAATCCAATGCACGCCCCTGCTATTCACTATCAACTAGCAAGCTTTAACAATATTTAGCTATAGTAGATTATATTTAGGAGATTAGTTCTAGCGTGAACAATCTAAGTCTCCACAACACAGATATCTCAAACCCTAATAAATGAATCCATATTAGGTGGTATGTGCCGTCACAATCTACAAGCGTTGACCTTGAATGCGCATTATTCATTTTATGAGTCTTTCTCTGTCTGTCTGTATCACCGAATCAAAACATGCGCAGCTACCCCTATTTTCGCTGAGCGCCCATAACTCGTGACAGCACTTGTAAGTAGGTAAAGATTATGGTTACTAGGTAAGCAGCGAAGCACTACGGCCACGCTCCACTGGTGGGCGTAAGAGATACGTGTATCAAGTGTTATACAGGATCAATCTAATCTAAACAGATAAACAAAATTGAAGTGTCTGTTTGTAATAACAAATTAATCACTTCTCACTAAATGTATATGAAAGTATATATGGTACTCACATACAAAAAAACAATTTTATTTTTTTTCTCTATGTCTGTCCGTTTGTTCCGACTAAACTCCGAAACTGATGGGTCAATTTTAACGGGATATACACTTGCAGATAGATAATGTAACAAGGAGTAACTTAGGCTACCTACTTTTAATTAGGGCGGGTGAGACCGCGGGGCTCAGCTAGTTATACATAATATTAAGCAGCTGGCATCGCTCAATAAGGCTTTGTGTGTCACGGCTACGACAAATACCAACCACTGCCTCCACATAAGGGTACCGCAGATTGGTGGATTATTTAATTAAGATTTATTGTTATACTTATAAAAGGGTCTGGTGGTTTTGAATTACAAACAGACACTTCAATTCATCTTTTTTTTTATTTGATTATGTTCAACCGTGTTCAATGAACTTTTGAATACCTCTAATACCCCCCTATACCCAAGGACGTGCATTGGATTTATAGAGGGGTAAGCACAAACAACAAGTAGGCAGGTAGGTTTAGTACATACCAGTGTGCCGCGGGCGTATAGGTACATACGTTTTGGTATAGATACACATACAAATATAAACACACACACACGAAACAAGTGTATACAGTCATAAAAAATTGTAAACACTACTTATCTGCTTATATGAAATGCACGCCCCTGCCTATACCCCTAAGGGAACCCTTGATTCACTTACAATTCAAACAACTCCATGTAACTAGCATAAATCTTGAGTAGCACACTAGTCACAAACAGAATAGCACTCACACTTGTTTTATAAACAAAGCAGCCTGTGATATTAATAACGTGTGGTACTACTTTGTCAAACGTCTCATAATGAGGAACTAAAGATAAATCAGTAATAATTAATACTCGAAAATATAATAGCTATTCAAAGCAAATGACAATACACAAACTGACAGAACATAGGCAAAAAAAAGTTAAAATGAGGGTAGTTTTGTAAAGTTCTAAAACGCGCTAGCGAAGTTTTCTTTACAACTTCATACTTATAGGGATTGAAGTGACATTGTGTCGGGGGGTCAGCAGCTACGGATCGAACCAGTCCGCCAAGCTGGTCTAAGTTGGCATCCATTCAGATGAGCCCTAAGGGTCTAATTATTGCAAGGTTACGAAGGGACAGTGTCCGTGGCGGAGCGCAAAACGAACGTTAACTCGATCCCCTTTTTTGATGTATTTTTTTAATGTGATTTGTTTATTTAAAACGAAATATTGTAAAATAGGAAAATAATTTCTACGTGAACTTAAAATGAATAAAACATTTTTAATCGAGTTCAAAAAAGTAACTAGGTTTCTCAAAGAGCGTAATTTTTTTTTTTTTTTTTTTTTTTTTTTTTGTTTTTTTTTTTATTATCGACAAGAGTAAGATCGAAGATTTTAAAAATTATGACCCGATTTTTGCGAAGCGAAGTGGCTAATAAATAACAAACGAACGTTTTAATAAAACTACATAAAAATTGTGTGTGACACGATATAGCGCGACGTGAAAAACAAAACATGCGTAGTTACCCTAACTATTTTCGCTGAGCGCTCATAACGGGTGACGAAACCACTCGGCAATAACGCAGAGACATTACAATCTCTATCTAAAGTATCAAGGCTCGTAACTGATTATTAAACTTAAGCAACCTTGAGCGCAGTCAGTAGTTGGATGGGTGACCGCGAATCGGAATCACCACAACATTTTTTTTTCAGTCTTTTCGGCTCTTTGATTTATAATTAGAATACAGTAAAATCATTCTTTTAGTATTTTATGATATTTTGGCACAGGTTTTTTTTTTGTTAAACCGGTACGATGTGAGGCCAATACTTCATGGCAATGGAATAAGTACGACCATTAACAATAAACCCTTTCAACCATATAGCAAGGGACATAGAGTACAATATAGCTTACACGGGTTGCGACTTATGACCTTGCAGTAATAAGGGGAGTCTAAATCGCGCTAGTGAAGTTTTCTTTCATTTTAACTATATAAGCAACTTGAAATTCTTTACTTTCGGGCGCTCCGACCTCCGCCCCGTACGGACGTCTCGAAGCGCTCTCCTGCCGCGCTCCGCCGCTGCCCATTATCCGGTCGCCGCTCGCTGCTACCTGCGTGCTGCTACCTGCGCACCGAACCCTTCGCCGAACTTGCCTTTTTCAAGGCGGGTTTCGGCCATCTCTGTTTCTGTGTGAGACAAGTCTCGCTAGTTGTGACCCTTAAGGTAAAAACCACTGTTTGGTGGTCCTCGGTGGATACCTAGCGGTGCCAACGAAGCCGAGTGGGGTGTGGACCCGATACACCCGTTTTTGCCCCCTCAGGGCAAAAACACAAATCGGACGGGGCTAGAACCACCGGCCTTGGGGGCTTCCCTCGCCGACGCTAGCCATCTCCTCCCTCCCACCCTACCCTTTCCCTACCATCCCATTCCTTAGTGTTGTTTGGTTGCTTTAAGCTTCGGCTAAAAGTACTCCTCTGCACTAAGGCTGTTAGGAACCCGTCTGCACATTAAGATTGGCAGCGGGATCACAAGCTTAGGGCACACCCAACTCAACCCTAACTGCCTACCCCCGGTAGTGAAGGGACCAACACACACGCACACAACCCCAGGCCAGTCCAACCTGGGGATTAGGCGCGAAAATAAATAAATTAAATACCGCGTGGTATTTTTGCTCCCCCAATTGTTGTTGTTGTTTTGCCATCCATAAAATGGCCGACTCCACTCTCCGCGCCCTCCTTCGGGCCCTTCTTAAAGTCCCGGCCAATCAGGCCGTAGCCAGTACGGTCCTCTCTCCGGAGGATTTCTCAAGCCTCTGCGGCGAACCAAGCCCCTCTCCGGCCATCGAGGCCCCCACATACGCCCTTGCGGCGCCCTCCGTCCCTCTCAAACCGAACCCAATGAGGTTCGAAGAGTCCCCGGCAAGTCCCGATTGCCCTCCCAGCCGTCCCGTCATTATCGACGCTGACATGGCCTCCGAGTCCAACTCGGACTCCAACTCCTCCGCCGACGACGACTTTAATGTCGTCGTAGGGCGAAAGAAGAAGCGGTCTCTCAAGACCAAAGCTTCTGCTGACCAGACCCCCGCGAAGTCACTCAAGACTGCTGAAAAGCCCACCGCCTCCCTGTCCTCGCAGACGGTCACTCCCTCAGAGGGAAACCGGTCTGACGTCACCCCACCCCCTCAGTCCATAGCCTCATCTTCGAGGAAAGAGCCCATTCCACCGCCTATCTTCATCCAAGATAAGGCGAAGTGGACCGACGTCTCGGCGTGGTGCAATGCTAATCGCATTGCTTACTCTAACGCCAGAACTACCGCCAATGGAATAAAAGTCTCGGTGCCTACCTCCACCGATTTCAGATCCCTCACAAAAATGCTCCAGGCTAGAAAGGTAGCCTTCCACTCCTACGATCTCCCTGAGGATCGTCTTCTCCGCGTAGTAATCCGCGGCATCCCCAAAGAGATAGACGAAAAGTCTATCCTTAGCGATCTTCAATCGCAAGATATCCCCGCTCTAGAGGTGCACCGCATGCACGGCGCCCGCAACAGTACCATATACGACATGGTCTTTGTCGTATGTAAGCACTCCCCCGCCGGAAAAAACATCTACAATATTAAGACCGTATGCCATTTATCTGGCTTAAAGGTCGAAGCCCCCAACAAACGCGGCCAAATCGGCCAATGTCACAAGTGCCAGCTATATGGCCACTCTTCCCGCAATTGCTTTGCGGTACCCAGGTGCGTTAAGTGCCTAGGTGACCACGGCACAAGCGACTGCCCCCGTCCCAAAGACACCTCACTCTGCACAGAGCCGCCTAGTTGCGTTCTGTGCGGACAATCGGGCCACCCTGCGAATTATCGCGGGTGCCCAAAAGCCCCTCGTCCTCACCCCAAAATGGTAAAGCGAGTTCAAGCTCGCAACACCAGGGAAAACCTCCCTTCCTCCGCTCTCCCCGAGCGCCTAAGCCCCCAAAGACCTTCCCCCTGGAACGCACTGAACCATCAGCGCGCATTCCCCAAACTCGCTCTTCCAATAGCTCCCCAGTCCACGGTCATCCCCCCATTAATGGCCATTCCCACCGTGCAACCCCCTAAGCCAAAAGGCCCTTCTCCCGCGGCAGCTCCCCGCTCGCCAGCAGCCCCTCTGGCACCCACCCCTAAGGGTCCCTTTCCCCAAGCCCCGGAAGCCACCGCGACTGGCGATAATATGGCTTATCTGAGCCAATTATTCCACGCGGTTGACATCCATAGCTTGAACCAGATGGCCGAGCAACTCCGCGCCTCACGCGGTAATATTGCCTCCGTCATGGCTACGATGAGCAAGTTCGCTCACGTAACCACAGCCCTCACCTCTTTCTTTAGTACGGTCCAATAATGGAGAGCCACAACCTAGGAGGAAAAATCAAACCCAGGTCCCTCAAAGTAGGGTTCTTTAATGCCAATGGCATTAACACCCAACGCGACGAGATCGCTACTTTCCTCCGCCAACACCAATTAGACATCTTTCTCCTCCAAGAGACCTTCCTCAAACCCTCCAACCGCGATCCCAAAATTGCGAACTATCAAATAGTACGCAACGATAGAACCCACTCCGCCAAAGGAGGCACCCTCATCTATTATAAAAGATCTCTTTACTGCATTCCTATGGATCCCCCCAACCTCTCTCAAATCGAGACATCAATATGTCGGCTAGGCATGACTGGACACGAACCAATCATAATAGTTTCGGCATACATCGCACCCAACAAACAAGGCGATATCGCTCCTGATATCGTAAAACTTCTTAGCTTAGGCAACTCTGTCATCGTGGCAGGAGACCTAAACGCCAAACACGAGTCGTGGAATAGCCGCACTCGAAATTCCAGAGGTAATCAACTCAATTACCTCAGTAGCATCCATAACTTCGACGTTATAGCTCCCATGCATCCGACGCATTACCCAGCTATTATAGACCACCGTCCGGACGTCCTCGACCTGGCGATTCTAAAGAATATAAACCTTCGTTTAAATTCTATGGAATCGATAGACGAGCTTGACTCCGATCACCGTCCCGTTGTACTCAGTCTTACCCCCCGCACAGGTCCCCCTGACTCGAGTACTCCCACCCCCATGAAAACGGCAACTAACTGGAGGAAACTAGAGGAAAACCTCAAGTCTACTCCCTTGCCCTTCCCCGAACCGACCCCAACTTCCATTGTGGACACGGTGAACGCAATTGACTCCCTCACCAGTCACGTACAATCAGCAGTCAACGACTGCTCCCGGCAGGTCCCAGCGATGGACGACCATCGCTGGAGGCTGCCGGACGATGTACGCGAACTGGTGACGGAGAAAAACGCGGCTATCCGAGCCTACAGGACTTACCCCACAGCAGCCAACCGATCATTCATGAACCACTTACAAGCCAAAGTAAGAAGGCGCATGAATGAAATGAGGGAAGCTCGCTGGGACAACTTCTTGGCTAACCTTACCCCTAATCACCAGGCTTTCTGGCACTTGCAACGCAAGCTCAGAGTCAAAGAAGCCTGCGGCATCCCTCCTCTTAATCGTCCTGGCCGTAGTCCCGCCTTCGACGACGACGAAAAGACCGAATGTCTAGCCGACAATCTAGAATCCCAATGTTCTCCCAGCTCCCAACAAGTAGACATGGCCCATCTCACAAAGGTGGACGCCGAGGTCGAACGAAGGGTAGCTCAGCCCCCAATAGAGGACCCAGACAATCCACTCCCAGTAGTCACTGTCGATGAGGTTCAATCCCTCATCAAAGATCTCAACCCTAGGAAGTCTCCTGGCTCCGACGGGATAACAAATAAAGTTGTCAAACTCTTTCCCCTCCACATCATTGTCTTCCTGACAGCCATTTTTAACGCTGCCCTTTCAAACAACATCTTCCCACAATCGTGGAAAGAAGCAGTTGTCATAGGGATACCAAAACCTGGTAAACCCAAATCCGAATCCTCTAGTTATCGCCCCATTAGTCTCCTTAAAACTCTCGCGAAGATCTACGAAAGGTTGATCTTCAAAAGACTTAAGGACTTCGCTGAATCCCACAAACTTATCCCGAATGAGCAGTTTGGCTTCCGAACCAAGCACTCGTGTGTTCAACAGGTGCACCGCATCGTTGAACACATAAGTGCGGGGTTCCAAGCCAAACAGCAAACGGGCGTCCTATTCTTCGATATAGCGAAAGCATTCGATAAAGTTTGGCACAATGGCTTATTATATAAGCTTTACCAAATCGGTGTGCCTGACAGACTCGTGCTCATCATACGAGACTTCTTATCGAATCGCACCTTCCAATATCGCATCGAGGGCTCATTATCTTCCCCTCGCCGTATTCGTGCTGGAGTCCCCCAAGGCTCCGTGCTCTCCCCACTCCTTTTCACGCTGTACACCAGCGACATCCCCAAAAGTCCCAATGCCGATCTAGCTCTCTTCGCCGATGACACGGCTATCTACTATAGAGGCAGAGACCGTCATACGATCGCCAAACATCTCCAAACCGCAGCCAATGCCCTCGGCAAATGGTTTCGGAAATGGAGATTTGAAGTCAACCCAGATAAGAGCGCAGCTGTCCTCTTCTGCCGCTCTGGCGACCGATATCACGATCCTCCGCCTTCTGTAACCATGTTCGGCCAGCCGATTCCCTGGGAATCCACGGCCAAATACCTAGGCGTCATCCTCGACCAAAGGTTGTCCTTTGCATCCCACACAAAGAAAGCACGGTCACGTGCTTCCTTTGCCCTTGGTCGACTCCATTACCTACTAAATGCACGGAGCAAATTGTCACTTAAGTCCAAGTTGAGAATTTATCTCTCGTGCATCCGTCCCATAATGACATACGCCAGTGTTGTTTTCGCACACACGGCCAGCTCTAACATCCATAGAATGCAGGTCCTCCAAAACAAATTCTTGCGAAAGGCCGCGGGAGTCCCGTGGTATGTTCGCAATAGTCAACTCCATGTAGACTTTAAAATTCCCACCATCAAGCAGTTCATGAAAAGAGCCTCTAAGCGCTTTTTCGAATCTGCCGAAAAACACCCGAACCCACTAATCGTATCGGCCGCCCGATATACCCCATCTCGTATCTCCTCCCGACGCCGTCCGAGGCACGTTCTCCTTGACCCTGACGACGATATCACATTGCTTCAGCAAGCAATGTCTCAAAAGCACACACCAAACCGACCATTGTTCCGTCCTCGCCGGCGAGGCTCGTCGCGAACTCTACGTCATCGTCCCCCCCGTCCCCTGCTAGGGCCGGCGCGCGCCGAGCCACTAGCCTTAAACACGTCCCTAAATAATACAACTCAGATCCAGCTCCCTAGCTCATCCCCCAGCAACGCCCTAAGCCGAGGTCCGAGCCCCGCACCGGGGCGCCCTTAGCTGTGTTGCTTAGTATTTAAGTTTAAGCTCGGCTGGAGGCCCTTGGGTCTCGCCCTATAGTCCGGTTAAGCAGTGGAGGTAACTCCCCCCTACCAACTGCGAGAGACCATATCCTAAAAAAAAAAAAAAAATTTACTTTCGGGGGTCAGCGTCCTCGTGGTGAATCAGTATGGCCAAGCTGACCTAAATTGGCTTCATTCAGAAGACCCTCGTGGTACTCATTCAGATAAATATCCTGTCCTAAGGAACTCACAGATAAGCGCCGTTCTTTGAACGTGGTAAGACCAATGAGGAAGAGCTATACACCTAAGGTTTAAAACTCAAAGGTACCTTGACCCCTTCTTTTGGAACTCAATCTTAGAATAATCTCCTAAAATCACTTGTTTTCTCCTTGACTGCGTAGTTTTTATTTTATTACTAGCTGTTCCTCGCGGTTTCATCCTCATAGACTTAGTTTCTTGCTTTATTTTTGCGGTCTTTACATCACTCTTGTTTTATACTTTTGAGAGTCGGTTTTTTTTGGATTTATTTATATATGTACTTACTTATATATTTTCTTACAATATTTCATAAAAAATGGTTCAGATGTTTAGCTGTGAAAAGAACAGACAGACAGAGACACAGGAATAATTATAATAACTATTTTTTTTCCACACTCTTTTGTTGGGGTCGGCACTTAATTCAACCCCATATGTCTTGTCCGATCACCTGGGGCCTAACCATGAGCTCTTATTTCAATGATATTGCAGGTGTGTGACAGAGACAGATGTATACACGTCAAATACATCTGTCTCTTAGTAAGAGTAAAACTATCATGGCAATAAGAGCTCATAGTAAGGCCCCTGACTTTTATACGAAGCGACTGCCATGTGACCTTCGTAACCCCTTTTTGCAAGGAGAATCGGTAATCCACAGAATATTACGATCAAGAGTCGTAATAATATGTGAACTAACCGTCAAGATTTAGTACTTGTGCAGATACTGGCGAAATGAACCCGCATCCGTTGCACTCCTGCTTCTTGACTACATATTAATTTATTATGTTAACTAAGTAATTGATTGGACATCCGCTAAGGATTTGCTAACATCTTTAAGTCTGGGTCCTTAACTCATGACTTTATTAGAATGTTTCAGAGATGTGACATCAAATAGATATAAAAAATACTTTGAGAAAAAAAACATCTTCGGTGAAAAGTGGGTGTTGTTATTACAACATCTCTGCCTACCCCATCGGTGAATACAGACATGAGCATATGTATGTATGTATGTACTTTGAGAAAAACTTATACATAGTATTTTACTTGTTTGTAAAAAGTTAAATTATAAGTTGCATGTGTGAATACGAATAGCAGTGGTGAGTCTATCGCCGTCTCAGGCACTATACTTGAATTACTTCTCAGACATATGCAGGTTTCCTCACGATGTTTTCCTTCATCGTGGTGTGAAATCACTGCACATAAGATTTTAGAAAAACTCATTGGTACAGGCCGCTGGGATTCAAACTTGCGTCGCTTGCGGGTAATGTTTATTTTTTAAATCAACCTTATGACTAGTTCCTCGTTACATTTATCAGTTAAAGCGCACGTGCTTAATTAATAAACAAGTTCATGTTTGGCGTGTGCCGAGTATTCCTAATTAAGAGTGGCGATAGATCCACAGATGTGCGGTGAGTAAAGACATGATTGATGACTAAGCCTGGTTTATACAAACTGACTTTAGCTACTCGTATTTAAAACATTGTTCAAGTACTACTTAGGGAAAAAATTGCTTTGACTTCATGACTATTATGTTACAACTTTTACTTTTTACTAGCTGTGCCCCGCGGTTTCACCCGCGTAGACATAATGTCATGGGTGTCCCGAGGAATCCTAATGTTTTGTAGGTGAGAAAATTAGCTATCTGCCAGTGAAAGTCCCGTTAAAATCGGTCCAGCCGTTTCGAAGATTAGCCGGAACAAACAGACGGATGGACAGATTTATTTTTAATAGTTTTTTATGTTCATTCCGTACCTATATACTTTCATAATGCCTTTAGTGAAAAGCTATTAATTTGGTATTACAAACAAACACTTTAATTTTCTTCTAATCTTACTCGTAACAGCACCTATGCATTATATATGCAGTAGTACCTCGAGCCTACTACCTACTATTATACATATAATAATTATTCATAGTTATAAGTTGAGCATTACAACACCGCCGTCTGGAAATAACCTTTAAAACAATGTTTACACGTGTCTAAAGATGAAATCACGCGAACCACCTATTACGAAATTCGCACCTATTCACCAAACGTTTAACACACCTAAAACTACATTACCGGACGAAAATGAACCCTATCTCCTTATCTTAAGGGATACATGAAATTAACGTAGATGAGTTGAAAAGTAAATATAAATTAGTTTGTAGCACAAACAAACATTAACTAAAATAAACTGATCGTCTGAGGTAGATCAAAGAAACGCGCAGATCTGACCCTGTTTCTGGTCCATATGAAGTGGTTTGTGGTTATCTACGTGCTCATTAAGGGTTTAAATAAACTAGCTATTTATTGAAACTAAAATATTTAATCGTATGTCGAACGAAAAAGAGTAAGTAAGTAATGCAAATGATTTTTTTCATTCAGTTAAGCAAAGTATTTTATAAACATAGCCCATAAGGGTAGTTCGACTCGCACTTGACAGTTTATATTCTGTGGCCATGAATAGGTTTCCACACGGTCGAACTTTGTCGCTTAACCATGCGTTTTGCACTTTTTTTGCTCGCACGTAAAAATTCCTATGCTCGCCGCTTGGGGCGCTTTTACGTTCCAGTACAAAATGAGGAAAATACGCAATCGATATCTTCATTTTTAAAATATGTTAAAACCTATAGTTCGGGTTTTATAGTTATACACCCTTCTTCACAAGTTTCACTCAGCTTAATAATAAGTGGGCGTCAAATTATTTACACACCGTAATAAAATAAGTAATTATTATTTTAACGACATTATGTATG
Organism: Watsonalla cultraria; assembly: GCA_964035505.1. NCBI lineage: Eukaryota > Metazoa > Arthropoda > Insecta > Lepidoptera > Drepanidae > Watsonalla > Watsonalla cultraria. Next base: position 6,394,646 of record OZ037734.1, on the reverse strand, counting down.
CATAATTATATTCATTTATTGACAATTTAAGATGGCACTGCACTGTGAACACGCAGTTTAACATTACTTTAATTAGAATCTTTGTTGTCAGCGGTACTACCAGTGGTACCATAGGCAAAAAATTCTTCGACTGTAATACTACCAAGCAGTCTAGTACCATGGGAAAAAATTGCCCGTGGTACGTACAACTAACATTGTAATAAAATGTTTGTATGTTTCGATGAAAATTTTGTTTGTTGAACTAAGGATTTGGTGTGTTTATTATCGTACTAATGTCTGTCTTGGTAACGAACGCTCATAGCTCAGTAACTGCTTACCATCAGACAATTGCACGCTTTATTGAATACACATAAATTGGAAAAAAAAATTAACTCTAGCTTCCAAGCTCTCCGAACAACAGTTTAGTCTGACGTCATCAAATGACTCGATTCGATAAGACGTCTTATTTTGAATGGTAGTAAAGTCACGTTGCTTATGACTAATGTATATTTGCCTTTATCGAAAGGCTGTGTCGTAAGGTGCGTGGGCGCAGGTTACGTCATCCATTCATTGCAAGCCCACGCGTGGCATAAGGTGCACGAATGACGCTAGTTTTGTACTCATCATCATCATCATCATCTTCCTGCCCTTATCCCATGTTATTTGTGGTCGGCGCAATGTGTTCTTCTGTTCCATTTCTCTCTATCAGCCGTCATATCTGTATTCACTCCCATTCTAGCCATATCATCTTTCACACAATCCATCCATCGTTTCTTAGGTCTTCCTTTTTGTACTATGACCAAAATTTTAATACGCCACCGTGGCATGAGTTGTAATTTCTTTAATACAAATGCACAGACCTAAAAAAATATATAAAGGTGGCAAAGAACTTAGAACGTACTTGGCCTAGACAAACATTAACTAGCGATAGTATAAGCGATACAAAATGTAAGGAAGTTACATAAATCAGTCACATGACTTATGTCATTCGTATACGTTTTGTATCGTTTCTCTAGACGTCTGAGGGAGACGCGAATTATAACACCAAGCAGTGACAAAGCACTTTTCTTTCAAATATCGAGTCGGAAATCCCGTATAATTTAAAATTCAGTAAGTACTTCTCATAATGACCGATGCGCTCTTTTAAAGTAATGTATATATACTAGGTACGTTGTCATATTGAAATTAATAGTAAGCTGAATATTAGTAAGAAGTTGTCTCAAACCCCGTGTAAATACCTATTTCTGTTGTCGATAGCGATCATTAGTTGTTTTTACTGGATTTATCTCAAGGCATGTACCCTTGACCGCTATACTGCATGACATCATCTCGTAATGTGTTGCGTTTTCATTTATTTTTGCGATATCACTCAACTCTTTCACTCTTACATTATTGTGCATTGCTATCTCTTTCATTAATAAATTAAACGCTTTTGAAGGATAATAAAAGGGCTTTATTCAACCTCGGTTGAGGTCATTAGAGTCGTTTAAAAAGAACTTTGCATATTTTTATGGATTCGAATGCTTTTATTGCGGAACGGGATTTTTTATGTTTTATGGCAAACCAGTCAAGTATTTGCTAATTAAGAGATCACATTCCTATCTGATACTTACTAAGTATACCTACATTAGTGAGAATAACATGAAGTCTCCTGTAATGAATCTTCTCTGGAATACTCACGACAGAAACACTAATACAACGCTAATAACACAACGCTATTCCGAACATTAATATGTCCTGAGGGTCTAGTGTGAGTTTTTCACTGTCGACGTCACATGTCACCACGTTGACGTAAATGCAGATTTGTATAGGATCGAAACAGCGCTATCTGTCGGCTCACGGATAGCACTATTTTGATCCCATACAAATCTGCGCTTACGTCAACGCGATGACTTAGGACGGCGATTTAAGAAAACTCGCACTAAGCACTCTGTATTATTTTACGGAGACGGATTGAAACATGTATATCAATCCCTAAAAATATCATGCTCATTTTTATATATTATTTTAGTTACAACAATCTCACCGCTGATTTAAAATTCGAGGCTTACCCAGTGCCCCAAGTTAACTATAGTTTGACACGTTCAATCAAACGTCGACGAATGACCTTGCGTTTTACCATAGCTCAAAATGTGTCGCTGGCGCTTTTACGCTGGCGCGGAATGGTTGACATCAAAAATTGGCAGATCAACTCATTTCGAGTCAAATCAATTTCACCAAATTCGCAGTTAAATGAAGACAACTTATAGTTATAGTTGTAGTTGAAAGTTGAAGTACTTATAATTGAATAGTAAAAACCACATCTGCAGTTGGATAAATGAGGATGCATGGATCGAATCAATTAACACGACTGTTAATGACTCTCAGAGTTTCTCTGAGTAATGGATTAGTCATTCCTCCATCTTCGAGACGAGATGCACTGCAGTCATGCCAAGAAATGCCTAAACTTTGATGATTCGATGATGTCATGTATTGAGCTAAAAGTGCAGATGGGTGGGTAGGTACAATACAAACAAGCCCAAAAAATCCATTGTTAAATTAAATTGAGGTAGTTTTGTTTCTTCGTTTTCATGGACCAAAGAGAGTCCCCTCTTCGGGCCCACCAAATAAAAGAACATCTAACTAAACTAACCATGCGCCTGCCTATTTCATTTGCACCTCAAACCTGTGTATTTAACTATTCTCCCTCCCTTTATGGTTTGTCGAAATATTTCCACAATGCTTCACTACGCACTACTTAATTGTTTTCCAACGTGTCACTTTGACCTTTGACAGGATAATAGAAAATAGAATAGCACATTTAAGTTTCTAGTCTGAAAGCACCAGTGACTGAAAAGTTGATAAATAAACATTTGTCATGGTATGGACATGTTATGCGGAGGGATGAGGATAATGTTGCCAAAAAAGTTTTTTTTATGAATGTGGATGGTTACAAGGGGAGAGGAAGACGTCAGGAACGATGGATGGATTGTGTGAAAGATGCTATGGCTAGAATGGGAGTGAATACAGATATAATGACCCCAAATAACATGGGATAAGGGCAGCAGGACGATGATGATCTTAGAAAGATGTAAACAGTCTATCTAGCTTATTCCTTTGTCTGAGAACTGCGAAAACTTACTTCCTGCTTATGTTTTCTATCAAAGAATAAACATAACCATTAATAGCTATTATCTAAATCTAAAAATACCCCATCTATGTATAAGGAACAGCATTTGTCGTTTGTCGAGGTTATACGCGATCTATTTAACCTGCCGACCTTATGAAGTCATACCCATTTAAATACAACTAATCTAACATAACTCATTCTTAGAAAAATGTGAGTTATGTTCTGCATGATGCCATTTGCTTGCATTCAGTTTATATTTATATGAATAACGTGATTAGGTAAATTAACTAATTCAAACGTTACACTAGAGGTTAAAACATCTTGTAAGATGACGAGCGAATGACACACAGACACGCCGTTGTTACTAACTATGGCTTGGCGTAACCATTGAATGAGTACAACAATATTAAGAACAACAAATAATGTGAGTTGGCATTCATAATTAGTCGAGGATTCATTAAAGTATCTAATTAGCCGCCCGTTACATTATAATATTCGTCCGTTGTATTTTGTTGTACTTGCTAAGGCGACAAATAAACGCTTATTTGCCTGATGGTAAGCATCTACAGCGGCCAATGAATGCTTGCAACACCAAGTGTCATTCACGCATTACCTACCTTATGAAAAATAAAATCCCTGCGCTAAAATAATGACAACTATTGCTAGCACAGCGTACTACAACACGCCTACTCCTTCCCTCCATGGAGCCCTGGCGATCTTTCTCACCGCAGGAACACTAATTACGATCTTCTGTATGGTCCTAGTCGAGCAGTTCTCAATATTCTACCTGTCTAATTTAACCATGTCTACAAATTTGGGATAGGGCTGCATTGCATCATACTACTGCTTTAGAAGTAGGTAGTGTAGTTCTCCTGCGGTGAGTAAGGTCAGAAGTGCTCCATGGACAGAAGGAGTTGAACTGGAGATAAATCGCTATGCTAAAAATAGCTGACATAAGATAGAACATTATTTTTAAGGTAATGTAGGCAACGCGTGAGAGTCACTTTGCAATGCAAGCGCTCATCGTTTTCATGAACTGCAGTTGTCTAAACTAGTCACCAGCACAACTTGATGTCACTCTCAAAAAGCCCAACCGCTCACCTTGATCCTAAAAACTCAATTGCAGTTTATTCATTAGTCAAATCACAAGCTCCCAACAAACAATCAGTACAGATGGTATCAGCTTTAATTGATGCGGAATGTTGACCGAAGAGTTTTTGTTGTGTAACACGGTAGGTTTGTAACGCTTGTACGGTACCCTCGCTACAAACCGGTTTCTCATACAGAGGAAGTCGTATGTCTCTTATCACTAGTTTTAGTATATCCTTGCAAATATTGCTGGGTTTCTAAGCAAAATGATAAATAAACTTGCTGAAACCGATCAGACAGAAGGTAGGAAGGTAATTCTAATCAAATATATGCAAGTTCTTGAAAAGAAAGAAGAAAGATCTGAGACAGGGTATAGAGAAGCTGTCGAATCAGTGTTTGAGATATGTGCTAGAAATAAGAAAATTTCAACCATAAATTAAATATATTTAGATAGAACAAAAATTGGATTGAGATAAGTATTGAATGCTGATGATTTGAGGCTTCCAGGGTTATGTATGCTAGCAGTAGTAGCATTGAAAGCTTTGCAGTCAGAATAACTAATAGGTAAATGATATTGAGTTCAGATCTATTGAAAAGTCTTAATCGTTTAGACTTGATTGGCGATAGTCAGACTCATATTTTACACCAAATTAATCCCGGATTTTGGAGATGTGGGTATAAATTAAACCATTTATTACCGCCAGGGAAAGCTTAATGTTCGCAATGATACGCTTTTTTATTATCTTGCTACCTACATTATTTATGGACACTTAAATGTATGGTGAAATCAATTAATAGGCTGAAGAGTTCCTCTTACTTACTAAGGTGTTATGTATTCATATCAGAAACTATCTTTGTTTCCAAATTTCTTCCTAATCCGTTCAGCCGATTTTGCATGACTGAGTTACAAACTAAACATCCAAACGTCTAAGTATTAAATTGAACCTCCGTAAAGTAAAGCCTGATTGTCTAAGTAGTATGAATTTGTTTTTGGATGGAAACTTGAATGAAATGAGGTAACAATTACAATTCCAGATTTTCACTGTCACGGGATGTGTCGACTAGTCAAGTTCCATTCAATTAACTGTAAGTACACGTGGTATAACATTTTACACAATGAAGAACGCATTACCTAGTCGACAGATGTCCACCCACGTCACTTATGAGACCTGGCATAGTCCAGGATTGATTGGAACAAATGGTCTAGACCTGAACCGGTCTATCTAATAAACCAATTACATGAAATTATCATAGAGAACATTGACTGCCAATTGAGTTAACTATATAAGGTGCTTGTATCCATAGTTTGGGACCTTCAAATATAAACACTTGTCCTCTTCTTTGTCTGTTTTAAGATGATATTTGATAAAGAAAGTGGAGAAGTTACGATTATGGATCGCCTAATGTATGGGTAATCAATGTAGTTATGATAGTGCGCAGAAGCTACTATGCCAATTAATCTATCTGGGTTGCTAAATATCAACTCTTATTCTATAATTATCAAAGACAAAGATAAACCTAGTTAAATTTTGGAAGCACTAAGTCGATTAGTTGTTGATTAGACAGCTCGATAGTAGTCAACTGAAGTCGTGGGCGGGTCGGCGCCACCCACCCACGCTTGCGAGTTTGACCTGTATTTTACAGTTTATTCTAGTAAAACTCTTGTTTTGTAAGAACTTGTCTGGCATTATGTACGTCAATCACACCATTTGAATATTTCCGATATCAGTCTTACTAGCGAAAGATCCCGACAGAAAACACGGAAGAGATTTACCAATAAGGGATCTTGCTAATTTCACATGACCCTTTAGAAAGCCCGGAGAATCCATTGATAAATAATTTACTGGAAAAAAGTCCAACATATAGCCAAAGGGTGTAATCAGATTTGCCATTGTATCGTCTTCTATGCCAGAGAAGCTAGATTCGATCGAAATCAACAATACCTTTGATAGCAATCCGAGTTTCAAAGATGAAAGAGCTATGAGATGATCTAGAAGAGAAACTACTCTTCTACTTTAACTATAGTATGTAATGTGGGATACATTGCTTTTGTGTAAGCTTATCTCAAGTACGCACTTAACACTTCTTCTTTCTTACGTTTTCTACGCGTGTGTCCCACGTTTTTTTCGTTGTATGACACAGTCGAAAGCTGAAAACTCTAATCTCTTCTCAGAAGTATGATTTGGGATCGCTTGTCAATGTGCCAATGACTCCGATGCTCAATGAATGAGAGACATAAAAATATAGTGACTATTCACTTCGTCCGTCTGTCCTAAGCCGGTTGCTATGGGATTTAGATTTACAAGAACTAACAGAAATAGTTCGGCGGATGTGCGAACGATCTTCGCCTACACATACACCTTTACAAATATCGCCATCCCTTTTCTAACACCAGATTCTTCACATATTTCCGTCTCTGTCGCTTCAAGGAGAATCGGTTCATAAAATGTATGAATGAGTGTTTGAATTGTTGTTAGCATCGACACCTACATAAGAAATACATTTAATTTGTAGGTTGATTAGGACTCGGTAACCTTGTTTTAAATCACAATTCTTAAGGTCTTTATTGGTCTAAAACAAATGCTGCAGGTGTAAGTCGTAACTTCGTCCTGTTTTTTTGGTTTATTTTGCAAGACAGGAATAAAGTGATCTTTTTTATTAAGATCATACATGATGGCTCTGAAAAATCAAGCAGGAAAAGAAGAATGTTTGCAAACTCCATTGGTAGGAAAAATTTCGAATACCCTAAAATCTTAGAGCTCCCTCCATATTCGAATTGAAAATGGCCATAGCAAAAACTATTCTATTTATGTAGGCCATTTCATTATGTTATGTGGTATTGAGCGACTATTATGTGAAACAAATTAAGGGAAACAATAGATATTTTTACTATTCATAATTTCCGACAATTATAGTTGTCAAAGCATACCATTACATCACTCCAGTTGGTCAATTAACAGTTCGCATTAAACGGACTAATAATAATTTAGTCTGTAACACATTTTCAAGGTTATGTAAAAAGTATATATGGTCCGAACCGTCGGAAAGACAACCTGTTTAGGATTCAGGATTTGATTTGTTTTATTTTTATCATCTTTGCATCGCGTTTGTGTTTCCAAAATATTTCTAATGCTTTTGTTTCTTGAGCCACCTTGAATAATCTGTACCCCGAGTAAAGTTTTGTAAATGTTCAAATGTCTTCACTTGACCTTATATTTTAGCGTGTATTGTGTGTTGATTCGCCATCACCGTCCTCCGAAAAAATAACATATTTTAAGCCACGCTTAATGCAAGTCTTGCATTGCAAGGTCATGCAACGATGTTTGAACATTTACAAACCTATACTTGGGGTGCTGAACAACCATATGGGCTTCATACGATTCAAGCTAGATTTTTCTCTGTCGATAAGGTCACTACAAGCTTGGAGGTCAAAGTGAAAAGTTGACGACAATGATGTTTGCTACATACAATAATCCGTCAATGCAATCTGACTGCATACGGTATGCTATCAACGAACTTTATAAGCAGTCCAAAATAAATATGAGATTTAGATAAATATTAGATATATGACTGTCTTTTTATGTGTCTATCTGTCTGTTTCCTTTTTGCACATTGCAAATATTTGGCATTGAGTTAGCTTAGCTGTGGACACAGGGACAGACAAAATGTACTTAAAATCGACGAAAAGCTAGTTCCTTTATAGAAGTTTAGTAAATTTTGGGACATAGGGAATATCAAGAAGAAATTCGAGAAGACTCAAAATAGAAAATTGTATCAAAAGCGTAATGCCTCCGAGACTCCGAGAATCAAACCAAACAAAACCGTTTCACCACACACTAAATAAATAGGTTAATTGATCTAATGAAGTATCAAAACAATCCAGCATTTACTGAAACAATAATAACATCTCTTAGATGTTTAATAAATAGGACCTCTAGTGGAACTAGTTCATACGATGATGCAACTTCCCGATGCGTATTGCGGATGCGGGATCCAGTTGGCCGGTGGGCCAACAGGTAACTAATAACACTAATTATAGCTAGACACGTCATAGGGCACTACTACTATTGTTTTGGCAGTAGTTCCCTCTATAAAAATGAATACTAAAGCAAATACAAAAAATATTATCAATGCTTTTACCATTTGAGACGCTGTAGCTTAATTTATATCTTCAGATGCGTCTTTTTCGTTAAACAGAACGATTGATTTACGCTCATTGTTCGTACATTTGTTGGGGTTCTAATTATTTTTAAATTCAGTATGACTATTTTTATTGCATGTAACAAGATTATCGGAATTTATTATGAGTCAACACCCCGCTAATGTTTAATTTAAACACTTTGTGCAAGGTGAGGGAAACAGTCTGTGCATAGTATTATGTATGATATTTGTCTGTATACATTTCTTCACGTTACTTCTCATCTTTGCTGTCTGTCATTGGACCAGCATCTAGAGCTTCAGAAGTACATGTCTAGGGCCCAGACATTGTCATTTATTATCTGACTTGTACAGGGCTTGATCATCCTTAATGCGGATTAGCTAGCTGCCTATGAGCACCGTATTATCTATTAGCCCCGTGAGCCCCTAGACGGTTATGTATTGAGCCCAGCGAATTGCATTGCCTTGTGGTGCGGGGGCCCGGATAGGGTTAATCCAGCCTTGTATTTTTAATTGACGAATTGATCCAGTCGTGTAATCCTTAAGAAAGATTTTGATTTGTAAACATTAGTTGTATTAAGAGCAAGTAGAAATCACTTGCACCCACGTATATTGTAAGAGACACAGAAACTTTGGTATAATTTGCGTCGTGAGCTGATTCAGAATTACACATAGATTACGTCACAGTTGTGGTTAAACAACACACTTGAGTCCCCTCATCTGTCGCTCCACCTTCGAACAATTCTCCGAATTCTATTTTGTTACATTATACACGCTTTTGGCCGTGACATGAATGTGGATTATCGTTGCTAAAGTAATACCAAATGATTCATTTGGTATTCTTCGTATGATCTGTCAGTGCTCAAAATGACCTTACCAATCAACTTCTAGGACTTGCTACAGGAAAATTAGATGGGTGATTTTTTGCAAGGTTTTTTTATACTGTCAATGAAGTTCATTATCACATAGAACTTGTTTGGCTAGAATTGGAAGGCACTAAACGTTAGGCACCGAATAGTTATTATTATAGAGTGTGGAGCTTACGAACTGATAGATTTCTTTGGAAATGAAGAATTGGTGAAAGAGATTGCTTCAGATTCGAAGAATAACATAAAAGTCGGCGCCATATGAAGGAAGTAGACCGAAAAAGTTACGCCAGTTGCTTATACAAGTAAAAGAAGTTACGATAAATTAAATCCAAATTATAGATTAAAAAAAACCATTACGCAGCAAATGTCTATGACTAGAACGTAATAGTTTTTTAAACTCCAATTACTGTTATCTTAATAGGATTACCCAATACAATAGCATCCTTATATAATATCAAATACAAAACACTAGCAACAATATAGATTCAAAAGCAGAAATAGGGATTAAGTTAATACCTCAAGAGCTGTTCGTAAGCAGTTAATATTTCACTTGTCAAGCCGTCATGGCGATAGGATCTCGAACGCCCCCACAACGTAAACCATTTGATATTTGTGATAAATAGAAGGAAATCTATCGGCTCATCGCCCGACGAATGCCATTAAGGTTGCATAAACATGTCGCTCCTTTCTCTCCGTTCTCCTTTCGAAAATCTGGCGCCTCCGAGGCGAAATCTAGACTGATTTAACGCGTTTTTACTATCTCTATCTAAACGACTTGTATACCAACGGATAGTTTGTTGTGTCAAGTCTTACCGGGGCTTCACAAATTACCTCCTTATGACGTAAGGACGGACAATTGTTTTGCTGCATATAAGAGAGCCAGAGAATGGAAATCTGCATGATAAGCGTCCAAGCGAAATCCAAAGTCGTAAATTTGTATCTAAAATGGTGTTTGATACGGCGACAGAGCGGAATCAGCATTTGTCACCATGGCACCTAATCATCCCCGATGAAGAGTGGGGTTATTCCAATAATCCCTACTGAAAATCCCCACCAGTGGGGAATAGTGGAAGAAAAGTCCAAAAATCCCCACTGAGATCGAAAGCAGCTTGGAGTGGGGATTTTTGGACAAATTTTACACAAATCCCCACTAGGTTTAAAATTAAATATGAACATCATACTGTATAAGAATGAGGAAGGCGAAGTTCTCGCGATGAACGCTGTTTGAACTAATGAAATAAGCAGTAAGTGATGTGAAACCTTTATCGATCCTTTTAGGGACACTTGTCGAAAGCAGATGAGGAATTTAGCCTATAATTGCAAGCATGAGCTTATCTTAAACTTCGTTTAGTGTCAATGGGTACACTCTGACAGACAAACACATTTCCCCCTCATTGCGCACAAAATGTGGCCTAAGAAAGTCCTTGGTTTAGAAGTAGATCTCTATGTAGGATTTAAAAAGTGGACTTAGATTAGTCAGGCTTTGGTCTAGTCTTTGTTTAAGCTATGTTTTGTAATTGTCCTCAGAAGATAATGTTCATACAAACCTCCAGTTGTAAGTATAACGTTGTAAATCCAGTGTGTTACTAATTCCCCGGTATTTCTATGATCCATGTCGATACGCGGCATGGATGAGTGCCAAGTTTTAATATTAGCGCCCCCAATAGTGATGTCATCGCGGCTGCACTGTTCACACCAAATTGAAATCATATTGTTTTTCTGAGCCACCGTTTAGCGCCAGCGAAGGATTCTGGTATTCTGGGATCGGCAAAGAGATCGATACTTGGTCATCCCATTTGATTTGCATTCTGCTTTTACTTGTATGTTCTATGCCGAGATTCTTGCGAAATTCCATTGGATAGCCTGCCAGACATATTTAATTGGAAATTATTTTCAATACACTTCAACCATCATCATCCTCCTGCCCTTACCCCATGTTATTTGTGGTCGGCGCAATGTGTTCCTCTCTTCCATTTCTCTCTATCAGCAGATATATATATCTGTTCACTCCATAAAAAAAAATTCAACCATTAATTGAAGAAATCTCAGTTTAAATTCTACGTTAGCATATAAGTACGAGTAAGTCACGTGAGAATGAGTATACGACAAGGTTGGTTGGTTCTACGTTAGTAAATCGTTGTTTGTTCCAAAAAGTTTATTCATTGTACTGATCTAATACCCTTAGCAATCCAATCCAACTTCATTTACAAAAAAGATGGTGCATTTCCATAATCACTATACATTTTATCTTGGAGTTGTAAATTACCTACACCACATAAGTTAACTGGCTGAGCAACATCGTATTAAATACTAACAGCCAAGCCATTAATTAAAGTGAACACTAAAAAACCTAATAACATCCAAAGAGATCCTTACTCTTTAGTCCCTCAGTTATTCTTGCCATTAATTCCTACAATGTTGCCATAGACTGGATCAATTTGTATTACCCTTGACGCAAATATCCCACTAAGTCGAGTTCTTTACATCAATGTATGTTCATCTTTACACAGGTGGCTTACAAATCACGTAAGTCGTGCGTTTATGTTAGTTATTGTTTCTGAATTGTTGTTTATTGAAATTGAGAGTTTATGGGTAAATTACATCTCACACGAGTATTCACCGAAAGTGTGTATGGGCTCACAATAGTGTCATATTTAGGCTGACAGAGGCGCTGTTCCGATCCTATAAAAATCTGGGTTTACGTCGACGCGGTGACTTGTCACGGCGGCAGTGAAAAACTCGCACTAGGCCCTCTGCTTTGCCTGTTGCTGTTGCCTTTAATCGTCATTTTGGTAAAAGGCAGGTAAGAACAATTAAATGATGTGTAGTCAACGCGACCGATTTTAAATGATCATCGTCGACTTTATTAAAGATGAATTAAAATTTCCTCAAGAATCTCAAGATGTTTCTTTACGTGATGTGACGTCACTCTAATTAAGGTTTGTGCGAACCGATGTAATTGAATCTGCCGTCGCTTGCGTAGCAGGCGACTGACTACTGGACCTACTAAGGCTCTTTTTTATTTATTTAGTCTTTATGAAAGATATTTAATAAAAAATCCGAAAAGGATTCGAAAAATAAAAGATCATTTGTCAAAGCGATTAGAGAGAAACTAGATGGAATAATAATGAAAGAATAAGAATAAAAGTGAAAGATATTCAATTGGTTCACTTAATCTATATACAGATAAATAAAATACTCAATAGGTTTATCTATACAGATCAATAAAATTGAAGTGTCTGTTTGTAATTCCAAAATAACAGCTTTTCACTAAATGCATATGAAAGTATATACGCTACTAACACAAGAAAACCAAGTTTTAAAATTTTTCTCTGTCTGTCTGTCTGTTTGTTCCGGGTAATCTCTGAAACGTTCGTTGGGAGGTACCTCATGTTTCAAGGAGTAACTTAGGCTACTTTTATTTATCAAGAATATTAGGGTTCCGCGACAATAAGGATGAAACTACATCTACGCGAGTAAAACTGCGGGGCACAGCTAGTAATAAAATATAGGTCTTGGGTAGCTCGCTACAGCACTATCATCGGTTCAAGCAGAGCGTATTAAGAACTTCTTGTCTTTGACGTTTCATTGTATGTATGATACCAAAGTTAAACGTCAAAGCTGAGGAGTTTATAAGACGTCACTGCTATAACGATGATGGTAGGCCTCCTTTAACTTGGCGGTTTTTGAGGTAAACTGTTAATTCCACTGTGGCCCCAAGGTAAGTGCTTAAAATACGTATGTATTTTTTCAATAACTATAAAATTTTATATTTGTAAAGTTTCAAAAATATATCCATTTATAGAATATCCGCCTACAAGGTCTTTCTTCAAGAAAATAAAGGCGGTGATATTAAATCATGACGCATATCTTGCGGTTTATTGAACACATCACCGAAATAAGCACGAGCTGAATGGTAAGGGGATCAAGGTCCTCGTGGAATCCTGGAACTCGTCATTGCTGAATCAGTCTGTTTGCTTACTTGTACTTAAGAATTATGTTTGAATCACCTGATTCTGCCATGGGCCTGTAGACAAAGTAACATTATCTCACACTTCGCTACTTAAATTTTTTTTCGCAGTCTTTGTGTCCGTCTGTCTGTTTGTCTATTCCGAGTAATCTCCGAAACGGCTGGACTGATTTTAACAAGACTTGCACTCTCAGGTGTTACAAGGCGTAACTTTGTTACTAGGCAAATTTAATTTTTTGCTATCATAAGATGTCCGTGGGCTACTTTTGTTACCGCTAGTTAGTTAAATCATAAGAAAATCAATATAAACGAAATCGTGAGGGAGTCAGTCTGTAATGTTGGTATGAGATAAAAATTAACGCTGTCTTCCAAGAGCGATAGGTAATTAACCTTATTATCCGTCTTATCTCAAACTAAACAACTTGTACGCTTCTATTTATAATGTTGCGCTACCATACATTACTTTATTGTAGATATAACCCGATGAACGGATTCAAAGAGGTATTCGCAAATATTTTCTGACGCTATACTTGTCGAAGCCAACCTCTTTAGACTGAAAGGAATAAAGGCAATGTAAGCTGCTTACATTGTCTTAATTAATAATTAAATGCTTAAAACGTAAGTACCGCTTACCAACCTTTAATTCCAGTCCATGAGTTACCAGCTACCAGCTGGTACTAGCCTAGCTATCAGCTAGCCTAGCTATCAGCTAGCCTAGCTATCAGCTAGCCTAGCTATCAGCTAGCCTAGCTATCAGCTAGCCTAGCTATCAGCTAGCCTAGCTATCAGCTAGCCTAGCTATCAGTTAGTGAATAAGCTATATTGGTATAAAGTTTCTTCAAAATCCATTCTGTAGTTTTTTGTGTGAAAGAGCAACAAACATACATCCATACATCCATCACATCCAAACATACACACTCGCGTTTAACCTCCACGTAACTTTTCACACACAGGACTAGTTTAAGTACGTTAGTGATATCTTGAAAGACAAAAATATATTTTTGAAATGTTTTTCTTCTCCAATGGCCATATGCATACAGTATCGGAGAATAAGTGTCAAAAACTACGAGAACACACCCTTAAATAAAGCTCGGCCCACACTGGAGGAATGTGTTGTACACTAACTGCAACAGTTGCAGGTGTGGGTGGGACTTGGGAGTACCAGAAATATTGATTTGGTTCACTGTTGTGTAATATGAATATATTATGTACACGTAGGCTGACTTGGGCTTCGAATGAAGGTGATTGTATCTACTTATCAAGTTCATAAAATTCTTATAGATACGGTTAACATCTGGGGCCCTACCATGACCTCTTATTGTCATGATAGTTTAACTCTTATTATGAGACAGACGTATATGACGTGTATAAGTCTGTCACTGTCACACGGTGGAACTATGATGGCAATAAGTGCTTATGGTAAGACCCCTTATCTAGTGTTCGCTTTTCAAAAATATTGACAGATTGGTTGTTTTAGGTAGATGGCATTTGCCTAGGGGTTATAAGGGGTCATCTGGTTCGCATGATCTCTCTTATATCTTAGTGACAGATTGCCGATGCCGCTGTCATGAATATACCAAAACAGGTGCCGTAAAATTTTATGAGCGATGACCTTAAACTCTGTCTGTATTGCACGACGCGAGCAAAATACATGCCCAGTTCTCCCATTACTATCGCTAAGCGCTCATAACTTGTAAAGGCACCTGTAACCCTCTATATTTCGGCTCTGTGTGAAGGTAAGAGTTTTTTATATTTTTAAGAGTTATTTAGGTCCTTATATATATTTACTGGTGCTTATAAAATTCAGGATTTTTAAGTCACCTTAATATCGGCAGCGAGAATAATTTTACAAAACCCCGCTCTGCTATTCAGTAAGAAAATTGTTGACTTCAAACACAAAGGATTAATATGTAGGTAGATTTTTATGGGTCATATAACATAAACATAAAATAATATAGAGACCGTCAATCTATCTCGATAGGATAGGTACTAACAAGTATTTAGCCCTAAGCGACAAGCTAGATCCAAGATCCACTAGTCTTGTGAGACCCAAACCATATTTGCCATCATAACGGCAACGTTCAACTGTTTACAGTTCCAACGATCCACCTTCTGCAAACTTATCACAATAAAATCTATCATTCTTTCCAGACGTTTACGACTAACACATTTAACATTTCATGCGAAGGTCACACAAAATATAGCGTTTTAAAATCGCAAAATATTCACTTACCAATAGTTAAAAATATCCGATATGAAACACACTACACAAAACACTGAATTCAATCTAATTAATCACTGACACGTTTACTGTATCATTCTAGCACTAATGTTATGTTTTTATTATTTTTTACGTATTTTCTTTTCGAGTTTTCGATCGTTTTCTCAGACGCGTGTAGTTGCGTACGCGCGCCAAATGACATTCGCGGGCTGACTTGATTTTGAATTAAAAGTGACGCGCGGGAAACGAAACGGAAATATCGTGTGGGAGCGGTGCGGACCAATAGAAAATCAAAAGTAAATTTTGATTTAATTATGCATTTAAACAAAGTTGTCAATAATTTTAGTAAACATTATTATTTTATGAATGTAAAAAAATATTCTTCAAATTTTATTTCATAAATCTCAGCATAATAGTTAAAGCGCCATCTATGTTTTAACGAAGTTTTCAATGGACAACAACCATACACGCTTAGCTTAGTGCAAAGAAGTTTTTCAAAATTTCCGATAGATGACGTTAAAAACTTAAAGATATCAAAAATTAAGATACACAAAATGATTCATTTGTTTTTGTATGCAGAATAATAAGTAACAAAACATGTGAAATCATTTGTTTTAATAAGTATTTCTTAATAATCGACTGTTATTCAAGAAGAATCCATCTATTTTATAATAAGGTTAATACCATTATGATACTCAAACTTTATTGTCATTAAATGGTAAATTGAACTTAGATTGCAGAATTAATTAATTACCTACCTGCATTATTGACCCGGCCTTCCTACCGGGTTATTTCATCCTCTTGCTACCATCAAGATGGACGACGTTATTTGCAGTGTCTCTGTACATTACTACCATGTAATTTAACTGCTCATACCTATGCTATGCTTGTGTGGATGGCTACGGGAAATGAAGACCTAAGAAACGATGGATGGATTGTGTAAAAGATAATATGGCTAGAATCGGAGGGAATACAGATATGACGGCTGATAGAGAGAAATGGAAGAGAAGAACACATTGCGCCGACCACAAATAACATGGGATAAGGGCAGGAAGATGATGATGACCTATACTTTTATAATTTGTCACTATAAAGGTGTAAATATAAGCTACAAAATCTTAAAACAAAACGGTAGTCTCTGCCTACTCTACCACAAGAATACAGACGTGACCATACTTAAGCGCCCAATGGCCATTTTACAGTAGAGCAATTAAAACTTTATATTTTAACAAAATAAACATAACTTTTTTTCCTATCGTCCTAATAGAAATACAGTGATATTATGTATGTATGTAAAATCTTATAAGTAGTGCCATTATAGTGTGATCCCGGTAATGTTATAAGTAGATGAATTGAATAGGGCAGATGTTTGTGGCAAAGTTTGAGAATCTCGAAGCTAAACCATCCTTATAAGGTCATGAAAGAAGACTTTACCCATGTGTGCGTAGGAAACTGCCTAAGTACTTGTCAGTACTTCGAAATAAACCAATTCTGGGACTTTATTCGTTAAACATCCAAAGATATAGTAAAGCAAAACTTAAATTTTAGGTTTTTCAAACCTATATCTCTTATTTCGGCATATAATTTGCTAAAAACCATCCAGATTGAATTACACACACAAGCGTAGTTTTAAAATTGTGAACGCAGAAGCCGGGCAGCCGGGCACACAAACAAAACAAGGTAATGATTTTTAGTGATGCTCCGTTTGACGCATTATTTTTATCGATATCAAAGTGTTCTGTATCGATCGTTGTTATATAAATAAACAATTTATTTTTCATTAGGTTTCATGGTGGCCTGTGGAACAAATGATTTAAAAAAAAAAGTAGCATATGTTACTCGTTGTAACATCAGCAATTTGATAGTGAAAGTCCCGTCAAAATCAGTCCAGTGGTTCAGAACAAACAGATCGACAGGCAGAGAAAAAAAAATATTTTATATATGTACCGTATATACTTTCATATGCATTGAGTGAGTGAAAAGTTGTTAATTTGGAATTACAATCAGACAATTCAAGTTTATTCATTTGTGTAGATTGTTTATTTGCAAAAACGGAGCCTAACGTAAATTTCAGTATGTACTTACTTTAACCGGAATTCAGAATCACAATAAGGCATTTTATTTATATTTAGCATTCGTCAAATACCGCTGCTATGTATAGTGTTATATACCCGTATTTCAGCACCTACAGAGAATATGATACCGAGAGCTACGTATGCTGGCACCATGCTTGTATTAGGCAGCGATACTACCACGAGGTGTTTAGTAGTTTATTATTTTAGGCCATAATTAAAAACATAATAATATCATTCATCAATCAATTAGCTGCATGCAAAATATCATAAACTAAAGACTCCTTATTGTAACACAATACATTAGTGTCAAGAAACAATGTGCAAGTTATTTGGCAATCAAATTCTTGAAATCACTCCAACATTTTAAGCAGTGTACTTCCATTATTGGAAGAAATATCTAGGCATATCCGTACAAATTAATATATCTGATTAAACAGAAGATAAATACTGAGGAAAGCAAACTATCATTTGAATATTTATAAACAAGCATAGTTTAATTGCCTGTCTGCTTACCCTACCCACACAGACAGTTAAAGGACAAGCAAGTTAAAATAGAGGAAGTATCGATGTCGACAACAGACAAAAACACAACATTATTAAGGTGAATGAATCACCAACCCACATATTCCCGCAATGGTGATATAATACAGCTTTGACCTTATTGGCTGATCCACCCATGCGGCAGTAGCGTCCACCAATCAGAAGCGAGCACGAGAAGCGTCGTTCCCCCGTGGCGCCGTGCCTATAAATACCCGACTAACGGAATTTTTCGTGAATTAATCGTTTGGCAAGCCTCTTAACCGGTCGCGCTGAACGACGACTGACGTTATTTAATAAATTATTTCTACGCTAAGTTCAACAAAACTCAATTCAAAATGGTGAGTAAATGTTTCCTTATATACCATACTATTTATTTTCTGGTTTTGTTCCTTTTGTACGGTAAATTTTGTCGTCATGCAAGCAAAGTGCCGGTCGGCCGGCCACGCCAGCGACTCCATTTTGTCGCCGTGCCGGGGACCGTTAAAAAAGTCATTGATCTCGTGATAGATTCATTGCATAGTTTAATTTCTTCTTAATTTGAATTGTAATATTTCTATACCAAAAACCACGAGTCGATAAAACAGTTGAAGTTCGGTCGATACTTGCATGGAACATTACGAGTTCATCAATAATTCTAGATTCAAAATCACGTGTCGCGTGCAGAATCTATATAGGTAATTAACGCCCATTTACGTTTTTATTCTGCTGATATTCACTTATTTCAACTTGATCACGCTCTGAAATAGCTATGACGTGTCCTCGTGACCTCGTTCAAGGCGTTGGTCTGTGACATCATTTTTATGATCGATTTATCGAAGCAGGTAGATAATTTGCATGTCTCCTTGGGTGGGGCGCGCACGGTCGATAACATCCGACCATGACATAGGTAGGTACCATAGTGCTTCTGCTTTCGCGATGCACCTACTTGCCTGGTGTACTTTCACCTTTCTCTTTTGATGGGGATTACCCACCTAGTTCTTTCAACTTAAATTTCTCGAACTTTCGAATCCCATTATGATCTTCGATATAGTAACCGTATCACTAAGTAAGAACTTGCAAATAGAGAGCTAATGCTTTTGCTATCGACGGAGGTAGATCTCATTCCAAGACACTTACGACCGTTCAAAGATAATTATAAAAATTAACCATTGGTATGTAGTAGGTACATCCTTGCTAATTAGGTAGGTAAGGTGTTGTCACGAATTATAATAAAGAGTATTTAGTGCGCATTCAAGGCCGGCGCCCATAGCTCGTGACGACACCTGAGTACATAGGGCAACACTTTGTTATAACAAGAATTGTATATGTACCTTTTTCTAACCAATTTCGTTCGTCCTCAGCGTGAGTGCATCTCCGTACACGTTGGCCAAGCCGGAGTCCAGATCGGTAACGCCTGCTGGGAACTCTACTGCCTTGAGCATGGAATCCAGCCCGATGGCCAGATGCCAACGGATAAGACCATCGGAGGAGGCGATGACTCCTTCAACACCTTCTTCAGCGAGACCGGGGCTGGCAAACACGTACCCAGGGCGGTGTTCGTCGACTTGGAACCAACAGTAGTTGGTGAGTCAACATTTTTGAGAATAGAATGACTTGTCAAATTCAAATTTTTACTTTTTAACACTTCTAATGCCAGTACGATTTTCACGGGTGACGCGTATCATTGGGAGGGTCTGTGGCATGAGTGTTTTAAGCTTTGTTCTATTTTCAAATATTAAAATAATTAATATTGTTGTTGCTTGTTCACAGATGAGGTCCGCACAGGCACATACAGGCAGTTGTTTCATCCAGAACAACTTATCACTGGTAAAGAGGATGCCGCCAACAACTACGCGCGTGGTCACTACACCATCGGCAAGGAGATCGTAGATTTGGTGCTGGACCGCATCCGCAAGCTGGCCGACCAGTGCACCGGTCTACAGGGCTTCCTCATCTTCCACTCGTTCGGTGGAGGCACCGGTTCCGGTTTCACCTCCTTGTTGATGGAGAGGCTCTCCGTGGACTACGGCAAGAAGTCCAAGCTCGAGTTCGCCATCTACCCCGCGCCCCAGGTGTCCACCGCCGTGGTGGAGCCCTACAACTCCATCCTGACCACGCACACCACCCTGGAGCACTCCGACTGCGCCTTCATGGTCGACAACGAGGCCATCTACGACATCTGCCGCCGTAACCTGGACATCGAGCGCCCCACATACACCAACCTGAACAGACTCATCGGTCAGATCGTCTCCTCCATCACCGCCTCCCTGCGTTTCGACGGCGCCCTCAACGTCGACCTAACTGAGTTCCAGACCAACTTGGTGCCGTACCCGCGTATCCACTTCCCCCTGGTCACCTACGCCCCCGTCATCTCCGCCGAGAAGGCTTACCACGAGCAGCTTTCCGTCGCTGAGATCACGAACGCCTGCTTCGAGCCCGCCAACCAGATGGTGAAATGCGACCCGCGCCACGGAAAGTACATGGCGTGCTGCATGCTCTACCGTGGTGACGTGGTCCCCAAGGACGTGAACGCGGCCATCGCCACCATCAAGACCAAGAGGACCATCCAGTTCGTCGACTGGTGTCCTACTGGTTTCAAGGTGGGCATCAACTACCAGCCACCCACCGTGGTGCCCGGAGGCGACTTGGCCAAGGTGCAGCGTGCCGTGTGCATGTTGTCCAACACCACCGCCATCGCCGAGGCCTGGGCCCGTCTGGACCACAAGTTCGACCTGATGTACGCCAAGCGTGCCTTCGTGCACTGGTACGTCGGTGAGGGTATGGAGGAGGGAGAGTTCTCCGAGGCCCGCGAGGACTTGGCCGCCCTCGAGAAGGATTACGAAGAGGTCGGCATGGACTCCGCCGAGGGTGAGGGCGAAGGCGCCGAGGAGTACTAAGCCAGTAAATATGTTTGATGGCTCGCACTCCGCGACACACATTCCCCGTGAATTGAAATAAAATGAAACTACGTTGAATTTTGTCGTTTGATTCCTTTTTATCCCAACATTATTTTTGAATTCGTAATTGATAAAATATCACATGAAGAAGGGTAGATATAGACACTACTATATGTCCATCATAAATATACATAGGGTTCATGTAAATTAGTATGACCACTACCCAAGCCTTAAGATTCTGTTACCTTGGCAACTTTATGAAGTCCCAGATTATACAAATTTATTAAACAAATGCATAAGAAAGTAGGTCTAGGATTTTATAGCCTAATAGAATGCTGTGCCATATGGTCAACCTTGCGTGTGTTGACTTACAGCAAGTAGTACGTAAGTGGGCTGAGCCTAGTGTAGGTGGTAGAATACCGGTGTATACGCCTGAACTCCTACGTAATTTGCCTGCCGACTGTGGACACTGACGTAACACTTCCATAATAGGATAACATTGAAAGTAATTCGTCCAAGACCGCCCAGTCATAGTCAACACCAACACTCGTAGCACAGGTGCGAATGTACGACAAGAGATCTCCAAATATGAAATTACTTAATTGAGAAGGTCCCATACTATCATGGATATAATATTTATCGAGTAATTACCTATTTCGTACAGTTTAGTGTAAATTAAATAACTATTTTCTCGTTAAAAGATTAGCCACCATTTGGGGGCATTCATTTCTGTGATTTGATACAGAATTTACAGTAAAAATAATTAAAATTAGTAAGTGGGTATTTACTACATTACTTTTATTAGGTATTGTTGAAGCGTTTGAGAGTGCTGATCTATTCAATGTAGTGGATGAAGGATTTAAATGCGGTAGATTTTGTGAGTAGATCCGTGAAGTTGTATGGATTCACTTGATAGTGTATGGATGTTTGTTCGAGGAGTTGTGTTAATGTTGGAGGAGTCGGGTCGAAGTTGCGGGTAAAAGTGTGTTCATTATAGGCAGGGAAATGTTCAATTTATGCCTCCTACTAATAAATCTACAATGGTTATATCACCGTGTCACCTCCCACACCTATGAGATACGATATTACCTTGTCTTGCACGCCTATGCTAGGACACTGAAGTCACGCCATGTATGGATGTTGTTTTCATATCAGTATTCGTACGACGATGACTCGTACGTTTAAAATAACTGGTACTGTTTGTTGTTTTAATGTTATCCTTTAGAATGGCAGCGTTTTAATTAATTAGGTCATGCTTAAGAGGTGATTAAATATGAGGTAAACAAGTCGCTTTTAATTGATGCTATTAATAAATATTAGTGTTTGCTCATTGCATACCATGGCTATGTTGGGTCCGTGCTGCGATATGGTTTTCTATTGTGGGGAAATTCAGTAGATCTTAATCGTGCCTTTATAATACAAAAAAAGTGCATCCGCGCCATCTGTGGAGGAGACCCCACTACCTCCTGTAAGCCTTTATTCCAGGCACTAAATATATTAACCTTACCGTGCCTTTATATTTTTCAAGTATGTATGTTTGTACATCAGAATAACAATATTTTTGAAAAAAGGAAGTCACGTTGCTCTTTCAATACACGATTCCCAAATAAATTAACAGTACCATACTCACAAACCCAATGTTTTTCTAGAAATAGTTACAGAATGTGTATAACAGTTTATAATAAATTACCAGAGATATGGAAATCATTACATACAAAAAAATTCAAAGTCACCTTGTATAACTACCTAGTCTCAAAATGTTACTATTGCATTTCAGAATTCCTCACGGAATCTATAAAACCTTAAGAAAAAATATTATATTATATAATTAATACAGACAATGTGCAATACCTACTTAAGTACCTACAAATTATTAAAATATAGTGTTATATAAACAAAATAATATGCTTGGTCAGAGCCATGTTGTTGGTAGAAAATGTTTAATATGTTATTAATATTTACATACCCACAATGGGTGAAATATGCTATGTACCTATTATTTTAAACTCCATCTTTTCTAACCATATTTCATGTAAATAAATTATTCTTATTCTTATTCTTATTATGTGGGGTATCTATCGGTTCTTAGGTACGTATATAAAGCGGTTGTATTCCCGGTAAGGTTAACTATTTATAAACTATAGGTACCCGCAGGAGAAATTATGCAGCCTATAAGCGCTTACGACGCGCTCCCAAGTTCCCAACATAAACTACATTACACCCACATTTCGCCTATTGCCATCATCCGGACACTAATCCTGCTACTAGCTACTGGGACAAATGGAAACCCAAGACCGCAATGAAGCAGTCCATAGACATAAAATAAAATTAACTAAAACTGACTAGGTTACGTTTTAGTTAATTTTTGTAATTTTCGTTACTAACTAACGTTTCCACTTACTTGAAAGAAATCATTATTTTAGGGAGCCTAATGCGAGACTAGTATATAGAGACTAGGTAAATATAGTATAACAAATGTAGATAGTAAATTTATAGATACATAGTATAGTATAATCAGACAGACAGACATAAAGAGAAACACTTTAAAAAATATTTTTTCAATGTCAGTACCGTGTACACTTTCATATGCATTTAGCTGTTATTTTGGAATTATAAGCAGGCTCTTAAATTTTATTTATCTGTTATTATAGATACGTGAATTAGAGAAAGCGCACAGTTATAATCTCAGCAGGAAGTATTTGGTGTGTATTTTGGGTGAGCGAGGAAGGTTAGGGGTCGGTGAACGCGTAGCTAAATCGGTCGCGACGCGGTGGTCCTGTTAGTTTTATTAGGGCTGTGCACTTTTAGATTCCAGACGACGCGATGTGGGTTTTAGTGCTTAAATTTATGTGAAATCATTGTACATTTTAGTCATGACCCATCCACTACATTATAATGTAGTAGGTCCCCCTGAATGTGCCTGACTTCCTTACTTGACGCACCTGTACTTACCATAAAAAAAACTTAGTACTAGCTGACCCGGCGAACTTCGTACCGTCTAACAGTCTATTCTTTAATTATTATTTTTTTATTACGAATCGAGTGTATGGGAGTATAGAAGAGAAAAGTGTTGTTTTTAGAAGAACCACCCTCGTACTAAAAAAAGAATTAGCAAAATCGATTCAGCTGCTCTCGAAATTTGCGCTTAACAACACATTTAGCGATTCATTTATCATTTTTATATATAGACTAGCTGTGGCCCTGCGGTTTCACTCGCGTAGAGTTAATTTCATGGGTGTCCAACGGAACCCTAATGTTTTTTTTTAAATACAAGTTGCCTAAATTACTCCTTGTAATATTACCTATTCGCCAGTGAAAGTTCCGTTAAAATCGGCCCAGCCGTTTCGGAGATTACCCGGAACAAACGGACAGACATATTTTTTTTTTAAATTGTTTCTTTTCATGTCAGTATCGTATATAATTTCATATGCATTTGGTGAAATGCTGTTATTTTGGAATAACAAACAGACACTTCAATTTTATTTATCTGTACCTATAGATGTACATTGATATACATTGGTCATGTTGGGAAACAGATGCCTACAGGGGAGATTCCGAAAGCAGATTGTCTTGAATAAAAAGATTAAATAAATTATCGTAGTTCATATATTAAATTAACAACACAATGCAACTGGAATTGTAAAACACTTAACATTACAATATGAACTCAACACAGTGTGAGTCGATTCGGTGAGTCGCGGCGACTGCTATACATGGCCATCATAAAGAATTATATCATAATATAGTAATATAAGGCTCGAGACACATGGAGCAACACCCACACTACGCTTACAATTTCATATTTTCGCGACATATGACATCACTGACTTAATAAGTGCAATTGATCGCATTTATAAATTACAGTTTGGTTATGAGACTGATAAAATAAATTTTTAAGGAATTTATTCATCATTACAATATAAAATAAGTACTTAGGTAAGGCTTTTTTGTGAAGTGTGGGTACTGTTAAATGGGAAATTGTACGAGTATTATTTTTAACTAGCTGTACCCCGCTATTTCACCCTCGTAGATTTAGTTTCATCCTATTTGTCGCGGAACCCTAATATTTTTAATAAATAAAGTAGCCTAAGTTACCCCTTGAAACATAAGCTACCTGCCAGTGAAAGTCCCGTTAAAATCCGTCCAGCCGTTCAGGCGTGATGCCGTGACTAAGGGAAATGGGGATTCATTTTTATATATAAGATTTTCAAGTAATCAATAAAATATAACTAGTACCATAATATATAAAAGACTAGTTGTGCCCCACGGTTTCACCCGCGTAGATTTAGTTTCTTCCTTATTGTCGCGGAACCCTAATATTTTTAATAAATAAAAGTAGCCTAAGTTACTCCTTGAAACATCAGCTACCTACCAGTAAAAGTCCCGTTAAAATCCGTCCAGCCGTTTCAGAGATTACCCGGAACAAACAGACAGGCAGACAGACAGACAGAGAAAAATTTTAAAACTTGGTTTTTAGTGTCAGTATCGTGTATACTTTCATATGCATTTAGTGAAAAGCGGTTATTTTGGAATAACAAACAGACACTTCAATTTTATTTATCTGTATAGATGTATAGATAAGATTTCCAAGTAATCAATAAAATATATCTAATACCATAATATATAAAAGATAAATAATCTCTGCAGGTATTAAAACACGTCACTACAGCCTAAAGAAATAAGATATTAAAATAACATTCTTAAGCAAATCAAAACTTCATCATAATAGGCGTCGCTCCATATGCCACGGGCCTTATTAACATACAAACATACTGAACAATATACACATACAATATAAGGAATTCAATACACTAGCACTTCAACAACACTTTTGGGTGCAAATACACTCAGGTGCAAATTAATTCTTCCTGTTTGGTTGTTCTAAAGACGGTACTGTGAACGCCCATGCCACTTAAAAGAACTGAATAAAAAATTATACAATTTTTGGCACCAAAACATTTTCGGTGGAAAGTGGCTTATTGCCATTGGAATATGGCTTGACTTGAGCATGAATATACTAACTTCCGTCCACGGCGTCGCCCGCGATTTATTAGGAATCCCTAATCTATTTAAATTAACAATAGTATATCATACTCAGTGATATTTTGGCATTCTATTACTGAAAGAATTTTCAAAATCGATCTAGTTTCGGAGATTATTCGTTGCAAACAAACAAATCTTTACTTCTTTTTACTTTATTTTTTTTCCTACGGATTTTGGGTGTTAAATAGACTTACGGCCGGCTTCCGAAAGGCTTGTCAAGTCAAAAATTAACTACATCGGTCAAACGGCATGTCAAGTGCGAATTGGGTTGCTAGAAGGATGATCATCTAGCTAGTTTGATTCAATCAAATTTGACAGCACATGTCAACTGACATTAATGTTAGTTGATTTTGATTTTGACAAGCCTTTGAGAAACCGGGTGCATAAGGGTGTACGTCCTTTAGAAGGACCATCTAATGAATAACTAAATCTTATAACACTGGATAAATAGATCAGAGTTTCGTTTAAAAGGTTATCCATTCACCTTCCATACAACTGCAAAGTATATTCTAGAAGATTAAATAACTATTAGCGCATTAAAATACTCAAATTCTTCATATTGTTGTTCAATATTTTTAACAATAATTAAGACTCACCATCTGTCACGTTGGCACTTAATCATCTTCGATGAAAAGTGGGTGTTGTTATTACAACACCTCTGCCTACCCCTTCGGGAATACAGGCTTGAGCATTATGTAATTAATAATAATAAATAATTCTCAGTGCAGTAGGATTTGATTGAAAATAGACTTTATAAACATAGGCTGGAAGACTTAAATTTCAATGATTCGTGAAAGTAAAAATTAATTTGGTTTAGAAGTAGGGTAAGTAGTGATAAAGCTATTTAATATGGCTACCACACTACGAATTGCACAGTTATGTGATTATTAAAATAATTATACAAATATATAACTCTAATTTACAATAATAAAATAAAAAATGACCTAAGCTACAATGAGATACATACGTGAATTATGTTCTATGTCTTAAACAATAGAGTTCATTTTACGTTGGTCTATTTAGAATGTTAAGGAGAAAAATAAATTACATGTCAGAGTAAAACTATCGGTTTTCAATACAAAATATTAACTATATTACAGTCAATCGCAAGCTGTAGGCGAAGCTCGCTGCAATAAGCCTGTCTCGTTCACTCACATACACTAACATTCGCTGTCTCTTTTCTCAATCTATTTTGTTTATAATTACTTAGCTAAGGTTTGCCATAGACTCTAGTGTGTATTCTTTTAGTTACAAAGTGCATTGAATTGTAAGTTTTACTTGAAGCAGTTAAATTTCCATTTTACATTACATAAAAAAAAACATGTAACGGCGATATATATTGCACATCGGTCTCAGGAATAATAATCGGCAAATTTCGGGTTTCAGGGGTATTTCGACGCACTCTTAAATATATGTGTCTCAAGTGTTTTGACACGTTCAAATGTTTATACTTCTACAGTGTTGGGTTGTGGTTGGTTGCCAAAGATGATGGATGGTGGCATTTTGAGCCATGCTGAGACGCAAGGTCAATCGACGAACATTTACAAACACATACTTGGGGTACAGTACGTAGTGTGCGACAGAGATAACGAAGCCGAAATTAGCCGATTGTCTCGTTCTTAAGGTCGACGTGCAATATACGTTATATGGGTAATGTATTTTTTAACAAGCCAAATCAACCTTATCAAATGTTGCGAATAAAAAACCGTTAGACCTTCCATCGAGTTTTGTCTGATATCATTTATACACAAGTTAATTGGGACATAACAAAGAATACAATTATAATAATATATTAATATACGTGAGATTTTCCTTAAGAGAAAAAAAACACCATATCTATATACAAACAATCCTTAACATATCATATGGGAGGGGAATGATTTTAATTGTTGGGTGACATATTTTTTTGATTTAGCTGCTCGCAGAATTATGATATATATATAATCTGATGACGTATTAACCGTGGTCCCACTGCCATTGACCCACAGTGGGTCTACGGGTAATTTTTTCACCCGTAGACCCACTATCTATATATCAGTTTCTGTGAGCCCAAAGACCAAAATTCTAGCTAAACATTCAAGAGTGATTCGGGTATCGCCTAGCGTAAGGTATCAATGTTTTCAATAAGGTTAAATTGAAACTAGAGCAGTGGGTTTTCTGGTAAAAATATTACCCACTGTGGGTAAATAGCAGTGGGACCACGATTAGTACGTTGTCTTTACAACTACTGTGCCTCGCGGATTCACCCAAGTAGAATATTGTTAAAGTAAATTGAATTAGAGGCTCATTCACTCACTTAAAAAAATATTTTACATGGATATTATTCAACAAATTTTTTTTCTTCCATACTATTTTACAATCATTTTCATACACACTTTTGTCCTGTCAAATATAAATACAATAAAAATAGGTGCAGCATACATCAGTGCTAGCATACATTCGGCAATGATGTCAACGTAATGTCTCCCAAAAATGTTACAGTAGCCAAACTTACAGAACAAATTATGGCGAGTTTACATTTAAATTGCATAATTTATATATTTATGTAAACTATACCTGTCTATCTTACTTGCCTCTAAACGAGTGATCCGTTAGCGTATTTAAGTGTATACCTAATCCCCCTGACTTCAATCGTTGATTGGAAATTAATCACAGAATTTAAATATATTGATCTTGAACTATATCCAATATTCATTGACCTAGTTGTTGTTCTTTTCACACAACAGTAAATGTTACATGTGAGAGTAAGACAAGTATATTTCAATTCATCAATGTTCAATCAACATTAAGTAAGGGGGTTAATTTAATAATAGCTAATTTGGTAATCCGTCCGCTCGAGCAAAGTGGCGCTAGCTGCATTCTCACTGCAAGAAACATAATTAAATATATTTTAATAAAGTTTATTGCACGTTAGGTACACGTGATAACATATACAAATTAAACAGAATGGAAATAAAAGTTATAACAGTTTCGTGAAATCAAAAGTTCGTGTGCTCGCTCCCGTGACGTAGTTTAACCTCCCTGTCTATCGAATTGACATTACTGACGTTTAACGAGTGAAGGACGCGGGCGCGCGACCAATCAGGGACCGCGAGCGTGGAGGAGTCTATGATGGCTTACGTTCGGAAACCTATCGCGTACATTCTCGTTACAAATATTAGATTTTTATGCATGACACACAAATTATAAATTCTTAAAAATGGTAATGTTAGGCCCTAAAACCGCAAAAAACAAGGGATGGAAAAATTCGACGCATAAGGAGTAACCACGAGTAGCTCAGTTGAAAGAGCAACTACACGGCAGAGGTCGTGGGATCGAGTCCCGCCTCGTGTTCGTATTTTTGCTAACCATTTTTAAGAAAATTTAATTAATTCTTTAAACATCTCTATGTGCCTCGGTGGCCAAGTGAGTGGAGTATACGCCAGCTACAAAAGTGAGGTAAGTTCAAATCTCACCTGTACCTACCGGGTAGTATCGCTTTTTAGCTTTACGGGGAAGGAAAACATAGTGAAGAAACCTGCTTAATAATGTACATAAATACATATGCTCACGCCTGTATTCCTCGAAGTGGTAGGCAGAGGTGTTGTAACAACAACACCCACATTTCACCGAAGATGATTAAGTGCCAACGTGACAGATGGTGAGTCTATCGCCGTCGCAGGCACTATACATACATCTTTGAATTAATTCTCAGACATATGCAGGTTTACGTTTGCGTCGCTTGCATAGCAGGCGACTGCTCTAACCCCAAGGCCACCACGGCTCTTTATAATGGCTTAATAATGTCTCAGAGGAATTATTTAAAGTACAGAGAGTCAGGGCTCCCCAGTAGTGTATACATGCCTGTGCCAGAGACAACGTGGTCTATATGTGTATGGTGTAGAGCAGGCGGCGCTAGAGCGGCTCGGGGCGCGGCTGGGGCGCCGCCAGGAGGGCTCCGTACTGCAGCAGCGCCTCCCGCAGGGCGCAGCCCGCGCCGCCCCAGCGGGCACACGCCGCTAGCCTCACCAGTTCGGGGTACAGCCCTGATTAGAAAAAAAATAAATATAATTTATTTGCGGCTTAAGCCAGTAGCGTAACTATCAAAGTTTTTTATCAAATAATATGCGTAGGGTTTATCACACATTGCAAGAGTAACTCACTCCTAGTCACTCCCTATTTCTATATGCTATTGAATCACTATAAAATCGGTCTAGTCATTTCGAAAATATCCGATTCAAACAGACCATTAGTAAAATACGTTATAAACATCGTATGCACTTTCACACGTATTTATTGTCTTGATATAACAAAACAGGGGGCCTACTCGCTTTCTCCGAAAAACGAAGCTTCGGCTGAAAGTTCGCAAAGTTCCTACCACGGATCTTATTCGTTCTAAAATTACGTCCGAACGTGGACTGCTAGAAAATTCTTTGACATTTATATATTTTAATTCTACTTTGACAAAAGTATTAAAGGAACGAAAATTTTAATTCGATAAAAGCAAAGCGATATTGAAACTACGTTTAATTATAGTTCGTTTGCGAAGTTTCGTTTTCGGAGAAAGAGAGTAGACCTCCAGAAACTTTTGGTTTTTTGCACATTTTATATATAAATTAGAACTATGTGCCGTATTCACAAGGCAAGCTCACCAATAACTTTCTGCCAGGCTATCGCGTCGACCTTCCCCGGCGGCGCTTTCTTCATGGACTCCGTCAACGTCGCTATCGCCTTAAGCACGAACGAGATCTCTGACAGTTGGTGTCTACAACATACACTTACATTTACTATAGCTGTGCCCCGCGGTTTCACCCGCGTAGATTTAGTTTCATCCTTATTATCGCATAACCCTAATATTTATAATAAATAAAAGTAGCCTACGTTACTCCTTGAAACATCAGCTGCCAGTGAAAGTTCCGTTAAAATCAATCCAGCCGTTTCAGAGATTACCCGGAACAAACAGACAGACTGATAGACAGACAGACAAACAGACAGAGAAAAATTTAAAACTTGGTTTTTTAGTGTCAGTAGCGTGTATACTTTCATACGCATTGAGTGAAAAGCTGTTATTTTGGAATGACAAACGGACACTTCAATTTTATTTATTTTATTTTTATTTATTTATTTAAGGTTTGCCAACAGTTTACACACATTACTTATGTTAAATAGAATTAGTCTAATGGTCTTATGATAATGTGTTAAACCTTTTACAGGCAAACACCGCATGATTATAGTGCGAGGATTCACAAAGATTGTACTTCCTAACGCTCATACTATATAATAAGAAAATTGCTAAAATAATTATCTGTATAGAGTATAGATCTGTATAGATTTGCTCGTTGGATTTTGGATACACCGACCAACAGATGGCGCAAGGTGGCCCGTAAACCGCGAAAACAAGGGAAAGAAAAAAATTCGACGCATGAGGTAGGATCACGAACAGCTGAGTTGGAAAAGCAACTGCACGGTTTGCAGAGGTCGTGGGTTCGTATTTGTATTCTTCTTTACAATTTTTTAAGTAATTAGAATTTAATTATGTATGTCATGAATAAAAATATAATATTTATAACAGAATACATGATTGAGAGACGTGGTGGCCATGGGGTTTGAACAGTCGCCTGCTGTGCAAGCGACATTTAATTTCAGTTATTTCACCCCACGTGCTTTACGGTGAAGGAAAGCATAGTGAGGAAACCTGCGTATGTCTGAGAAGTAATTCAAAGACGTATGTATAGTGCCTGAGACGGCGCGTGAAATTCCAAGAGCTATTTCTTTAGCTTAAGGAAGGGAGATGTAAAGACTATGAGAATGTTAGTGACCTCACCTCTGTAAAGGTTCGACATTATCCTCCTCGCTCGTGTACCTAGAGATCACCTCTTGGAAGCGGTCCAGTAACGCCACGATCGCCAACGGGTCCGTGTCACCTAGAATTAATAATAATAATAAACGTTTATTGATTACAATAAGCAGCAACAAAACAAATAAAACTGATACAAAAAAGAATACACAAAATAAATAACTAGTGCTTTTATGGTGCAAAGTGGTTCGCACCAGTACATCGGGTGTTGCCGCACATTGTCATCAAAGGGCCACAACTCAACTATACCCGCAGACCTAACTGGAGTCCAGGTCAATCTAGCGGAGCTGATTTTCAGTGTGACCCACTAAGTGGCGCACGAATAACATACACTATCTTATCTCCTAACGAACGCAGCGGTAAAATTCTAAATTCTGCTAGTATACTCGAACGCAGAGATTGGAACGTACAAGTGCATATATACATTCTTACAGATTAATAAAATTGTAGTGTCTGTTTGCAATTCCAAATTAACAACTTTTCACTTAATGCCTAAAAAAATTTTCATATTCATATATTTATTGTACAAGTTAGTTACATTTATTATAAAGTATATACGGTAATCTATACATCTATACATACATACATACAGATAAATAAAATTGAAGTGTCTGTTTGTAACTGCAAAATAAAAGTTTTTCATTCTTTGTTTAGTGATATAATAAAACCAGCATTGAATTATTTTTTATCTATCTGTCTGTCCGTCTGCTCGTTCCGGGTAAACTCCGAAACGGCTGGACCGATTTTAACAGTGAAAGTCCACTGATGTTACGAAAAATAACATAGGCTACCGCGGGCCGCCCATGAAAGCCTACGCGGGTAAAACCGCGTGGCACAGCTAGTTTGAAATAGTTATGCTCTCGTCTGTATTCGCTAAAGAGGTAGGCAGAGGTGCACTTTAATATTTAGTATACGCTCATTTGGATATGTTAAAGTCCCGATTAATAGAAGGCGAGCCTATTACCATTAACCGGACACTAATCCCGTTTGTGACTGGACAATTACAGATGAAAAACCTTAATAACAAATTTCCCAACCCGGGATCCAACCATGTCCTTGTGATACTTTAATACGAACGGTTTTTTAAATTTGTACCGAATCCTAATGTTTAATTGCAAACATATCGGTTCGAAGTACGAAAGTCCTTATATAAATGTAGTACTCACTCTCAACTCCAAGTGAATCCACATCCTCTAACATAGAGAACTGCAGTAGAGTTTCGAAACAGGTCCTCGCGAATTCTTCTCTTTCCCGCAACTCTTGCTCATTTTCTATAAAAATTTAACGATATTTAAAATCTAGGCTAAGGTTCAGTAGGCTTGGCATTCTATCGCGCTTGCGCTAATAGAAACGATACAAAATGTATGGTAATGACATAAGTCAGTCACATGACATATGTCATTCCCGTACATGGTGTATCGTTTCTACTAGCGAAGCGTGTGGATAACGTTACTTTCTCTATAGGCCCTGGGGCCCAACCACGAACTCTTATTGCAATGATAATTCAGTTGTGCGAAAGTGACAGATGTATACACGTCACATTACACATACATCTGTCTCATAAATGAGTGAAACTATCATGGCAATAAGAGCTCGTGGTAAGGTCCCTCGTCCGTATCATAAGCGATAGGAATATAAATAATAGCACACATATTTCTCTGGTTATAAATAATTAGGTGTCAGATGGTGAGCCTGCCACCGATTAAATTTAATTCAAATTAGAAATAAATAGGCCGACAGAGGCGCTGTTCCGATCCTATACAAATCTACGTTTACGTCGATACGGTGACTTGTGACGGTGGCAGTGAAAAACTCGCACTAGGCACTGTGTAGTATACTCACGCGTGGTGCCGTGCGAGTGATGCAGTGAGCCGGCTCTCACAAGGCTGAGGACTGGCCTCACGAGTCGAGCCGGAGCCGCTGGCCGAGCTCGTAGGACGTGTTCCCTCAGGACTACTACTAACTCTCGCGCGTGACGACTGCCTCCCACGCTGGAACAATTAACGGTCATTTATTTATTAATTTAATCTCATAGAACGGCTTGGAGCCACGTAAACTGAAGGGAAAAATGCAGTCTCCTCACAAAACTCCAAACATACAGAAAATATTCTTCCATTCATCCGCAAACAAATCACATTCAGAGTGATTCAGGCACTCAGGCCTCGACGTGGTTATCACAGCATGGGCATTCTTCATGAAAAATGTGAAGAAATTGCCACAGGGTCGGCAACGCACATGACACCTCTGATATTGCAAGAGACTATAGGCTGCGGAAATCACTTACCATTAAGTGGGCCGTATGCTTGTTTGCAAGGTGGTGGGTCTAATGAGAGACTACTGTTGGGTTCAAGAGACGATTAATTACTAATATACCTTACAACTAATGCATACAAGGAAGGAGGTGCGTCACATCTATACAGATAAATAGTGTCTGTTTGTAATTCCAAAATAACAGCTTTTCACTTAATGCATATGATAGTATACACGCTACTGACACTGAAAAACCAAGTTTTAAAATTTTTCTCTGTCTGTCTGTCGGTTTGTTCCGGGTAATCTCCGAAAGAGCTGGACCGATTTTAACGGGACTTTCACTGGCAGATAGCTAACATTACAAGGAGTGACTTAAACTACTTTTATTTTTAAAAAAACATAACTGTACCGCGGTACACCCATGAAATTAACTCCACGCGGGTGAAACCGCGGACCACAGCTAGTACTACAATAAATAAATAAAATGTGAGCTTAAATATATAAATAAAATGTATACAATAAATAAATAAAATGTGGTGACTTACGGTGGTTCAAACATAAATGTCTCCAGCACTTTGGGCAGAGTCTCCCAGAAGCTGCTGTACAAGTCTGGGTTTTCTCTCGCCAGAGGAAGTCCAGTCGCTAGAACCTGGATGTAAAATACATTCTTAAATTATTTGAATCGAGAGTATTTTGCGATCTACACGTATGTTATACATGGAAAAGAGTGTCTGTCTGTATGTCTGTTATCGCACTGCCACAGAAATAAGCTGATTTTTATCCAATTTTGTTTAAGAATGACTTTGACCACGAAGACGGATCTATAGTAAGTACATCAATAAAAAGTCTACGTTTTCAAAGTTCAACTTTCGGCACCAATCGGCTATTTAGTAGAAGTTGCTGAATGAATTTACTTAAAATTTTGTTTACATTTAACTTGCACCCTGAGGATCAAAATAATGCGCTAATCAAAGAGTTGAGCAAGATTAATTAATTAATATGGTGTTAATTTCGGAATTTTGCGTAGCTTAATACAAAAATAATGTCCATTTCGATATTCTATACAGACAAAATGTATTTTCCGATAGTAGGACTATTATGGTAAGCGGTTACCTGCAGCAGGAGCGAGGCTATCTGCGTGGTGTCGTCAGGCTGGTCACCTCTCCTCCGCTTGTCCTGAGCACACTGCTGGACCCCCGTGTGCAGCGCCTGAGTACACACACTTGTATACTATATCATATTGCTTGCTCTCACATTGTGATAAAACTAATAAAAAAGCCCACAATGGTTCAAATACAAAATACGTTAAAATCCTTTTATATTCATCATCATCAATTTAAGAGTAATGAGACTCTTGTCGGTGTAACCGATGCAACTCTTTCCACTTGTCTCTGTCCAGTGCCATCTCTTTGACCTCCTTATACGACATGACAGACACGTTATCGTTAACTTGTCCCATGTATGTTAGCCTTGGTCTTCCTCTTCCTCTCCTCCCTTCTACCTTTCCTTCTACTATGTTTTTAAAGAAGCTGTCATGTCGCATGAGATGGCCAATCACCTTTCCCCTTCGATTATGGATTGTTCTCCATAGTACTCTGTTTTCCTTAACAATTTTGAGTACATTATATTCATTCTTCTTTAATCAAAAAAAATAAATCAAAAAGGTTATTTCGACATAAGGTACACTTGGAACACTTATTAAACGTCATTTCTCTTACGCTAACTTAGGTTAATTTACTACCGTTTCCAAAGTATAAGCCTGTCAGGAGAAGAAACGGCGAAACAAACTCCCCGGTTTTTTTTTTACATGTGTCCCTTCTATATACATAGGGTTGTTTAAGTACATTTTAATGTAAGAGTGAGCAACTCATTGCCATGCTTGGCTATCATCAATATACTCAGTTAACTAATATAGAATATATCTAATATAGAATAACAAGTTTGATACAAATTATTGGCCTTAATCCTTGCTTAAAAGGCAAATCCCAACCCTGTAATTTACACTTGTAAAGTTAATTTATAAAAATGTTATTGCACCTTCTTCTACTCACGTGTAATAACTGCGGCAGTATGTCGACAGAGTGTTGCGGCGCGGCTCGGTAGAGGTGTGCGGCGGAGGCCAGGCAGCGGGCTCGCGCGCCGGGACACGAACCCGCGAGCCGGGTCAACGCGCCGAACATACTGCCCAGCAGCTCGTGACGTGACAACGCTTCCTGACAACATTATTATTAATATACTTAAATTGATCAATTATATAAAAGGGATTCCAAGAACATGCAACGGGATAAACAGAGCAAAAAAGTGAGAAAACCCGACACCCAACAGGGATGCAAGAACAAGAGGACTCCTTTGGCATGAGTATACATCTATACAGATAAATAAATTTGAAGAGTCTGTTTGTAATTCCAAATTAACAGCAAATATTACTAAATGCATAATATATGAAAGTATACACGGTGCTTCCAAAAAACTTTTAAAATATTTTTTTGTTTGCTCTGATCTCTGAAATTGCTGGATATATGGAGATAAACGGGACTTTTGCTGGCAAATGTTACGTGGGGTAATTTAGTTCCTTTTATTAAAAAAAATTAGGGCTTCGCGACATATAGCCACTAATGAAATCAAGTCTACGTAAGTGAAACCGCAGGGCACAGCTATTTACTAAATAAACAACAAACTTACCTTATGTACTGTATCAAGGCAGTGTAGTGCGTGGAGGCTCAGCGGTGCGGGGGTAGTTCCTAAGGCATCCAGTGCTGCTCCGGGTTCGATCCCGCAAACGTGAGACAAACACGCACCCAGCTTATCCACATCAGCCGCCGTGAAACTACGTCATAATTAATTTAATATATTAAATTTTTCGTGGTTATTTCTTTCAGCAAAAACAGGGAAGTTACGACGTGGGTAAACAATTTTAATAACAATTTGGAACATATTATGTAGATAGTATAATTTCTCCTATATAAATAGTTAACAAATACTTTGTAGCAACGTTTATCCACTCGCTACATAGATGGCGCTACTCGCTAACAAATGCGGAGTTTGAGTACAAATACACGAGAACCTAAATCGCGCAATGACAGTTTTCGAGTGCATATAGTAGTTTCCAACTAGAACAGTGTTCGTCGCGGTTCCCCAGACATGCCACACGGCTGGCTGGAAGATCTTCCCTTTGCTGGGGATGAGCATGATCACGCGCTCTCCCCACAAGTTGTTTGTTTGTTTAGTACTCACTTTGATCTGATATGTTGGAAGATGAGCGGGAATATTTGAACAAGCGTCGTGAGGAAGTTCAGTGACGGCGCGTACGCATCCGTTGGCTTGCCGTCCTCCGGAACTGGTGAATAAATTCATAAGTAGTGAAAAGTAAAAACACACAAAAACCGACTAAGTGCGTTGGACTCGTGCACGAATGGTTCCGAACTATCTTATATATAAAATTTTCGTGTAGTGGTGTTTGGTATCAAATGTAGTTAATTATGCAACGAAATATACATTATGCGAGCTGAGTTTCTTGCCAGTTTTTTTCAGAAGGCTAGTTTCCGAACTGGTAGTCAGCTATTCTTCTTCTCTATTTTCTTAAATATATTTAATTTGCATCGTGTTGCAAGCGCAGAGCTCGTATGGGATAAGGGAGATGATGAGTGAGTGAGTATAGGGGGGGTACAGACGCGCGGTGGGGGGCTGGCGCGCGGCCACGCGGGCCCAGGCGGCCCAGGCGCGCCGCAGCGCGGGCTGCCCGCCCTCGGCGCGCCCCGCCGCCGACACCACCTCTTGGAACGACTTCAGCGCTGCCACCGACACCTGATCATATTGGAAAAATTGGATAAAAAGGAGATTATCACTCAGCGTCATATGAAAATGAAAATGATTTATTCAGGTAAGGCACTTATGAATGTCGAGGAATTTACCACCGGTTCGGAAAGTAGCCTTCTAAGACCCGGCAATATAACATTCAAAGTCCTGACTGACTGAAATTTACATAGCCTAAATCACTGGGGACGTGAAATTTGGAAGGCAGTTTTTGGTGAGTTAAGTAAAGGGTTTTTAAGAATTCTACTCCTGAGGTATGATGTGGGGATTAAAAGTTTGTTTCTACAATCTTATTGCCTCGCAAGCGAAACTGCGGGTTACTCTGATCCTAAGCTAAGTACAGCTTGTAACAAGACCAACATAAATACTCATTCGCGACATATAATGTAGCTGTCAGGAATGCTAACCATAAACCAAACAAAAGTGTGTCACCACGAGTTATGACACGGTGTTCACCTAGAATGTGGCAAGGTTACCTCATGGCTGGGCCTAAGAGCGAAGTCCGTGATGTAGTCGAGCAGGGCGTCCCAGGAGCGGGAGAAGTCTCCCACCGTCAACAGCAGCTGGAACCGCGAGTGGAACACACGGGACACGCCTGACAGCGTCAACACCTGGACACAATGGTTATATTCACTAACAATATTTAATATTAACTGGTCCAGTGTTCCCAAGCACTGCTCTAGAACACTCGCTTCCCTCTATAATGGTTGAGGAGGGCAATGGCTGGCATTCTAGACTTACTTGTGAACAGGTGCTGCTTCTGGGGGCTGGTCATTTCAAGCTGCACCATTTATACCTAGTAACTACTTTTAGCTGTTATATTTAATTTTCGACTTTTGTGCAATGGTACTGTGGGCATGGGTTTATATTTTTTTTTGTGATTTAGTGAAGAGTAATTACTAAGTTTCTTCCCAGGTTCGTCTCAGTAAAAGCAATCATCCGATCCAAACGGTACCATGTATGACCCTGTACAATCATGTCACCCTGACAGTCACCGGGTCGTCACCCATAAAATTTAGTCTACGCGGGAGATACCGTGGGGCACAAACACTAGATTTGATAAAAACTTACTTGTGTTTCAGCCCATTGTTTCTGCGCAGTGTTCCTGGTATGGTGGATGAGTATATGCTCGCCGGTGTCCACTTTCTCTGAGCTCGCGATGTTCGACTGCTTCTGGACCTGACCATCAAACGATTACATAATGTAAACACCAGTTGCTTCGTCCTGGTGGAATACATTTACCTCGAGCAAGGATTCAGAATCGGATCAGTAGTTCAGGGATTTCCTCCTACATCTAAACTATGTAGCGGCGTTTCTCCACTTGCTACATAGATGGCGCTAATCGCTAACAAATGTGAAGTTTGAGTACAATTATACGAGAATCTAAATCGCGCAATAAGAGTTTTCGATCGCATTGCAGTTTATATACAAGTTTCCAACTAGAACAGTTGGAGCCGGTGCTGGAAGATCATCCAATAATGGATAATAGTGGGAATAGCTGCGCATATATTTTACAGACAGTGACAATCTCATAAAATGACTACTAAATATAGTACCTCCTCCAGCATCGGGAATAGAACGGCCAACAAGGCCCGCCAGGCCGGCTTGCTGAGCAACGTGCCGTGTGCGCCGATACAGCTGAATAACGTCTGGCTGGCTGCTCGCCGGACAGGGGCCCGAGGCTCTGTGCACAGCTCACCTGCGGACAATACGGTCATTATAAGCTATTTTATTGAGTTACTAGCTGTGCGTTGTGTTGACTAAGGCCTATTGTCCACGGACGCGTCATACAATCTTCAACCACGCTACAAAATCTGTCAGTGTCCACTGCCGAGCGATTTTGTAATATAAATGCATACATGCAAACAACAAGTGTCGTGTTGTCGCTCCGTGGACACATTTCTTATCGTTCTTACGTAAGATTCAAGCATTCGTTCGACCGAAAGCGTGCGGTTGACGTGGATAATAGGCCTGGATTTTAAGTTTTTGGCGCAGAACACTTTTAATTTAAAGGGACCTCGTCCCCATCAGTGAAGTTGCCTAGAAAACCGTTCCACCCGTTTCGGAAATAAGCCAGAGTAAACAAAGAGAGTCGAAAGAACCTGGTTTTTTTTGCATCATTTTAGATATACTTCATAGGCATATGAAATAAAACGAGCAAGAGTGTGTTATTAGGACATAACAACGAAGACATGGAATTAGTTATAGTTATACTGACTGAGTCTAATATAGAGGCACATCCATAGTTTGTCGAGGGGCGGCAGCTCGGCGTGGTTGGGCACCTCGGGGCACACGGCCGCGTCGTTGGCCAGCGCCGCCACCAGCTTGTCGCGGTTGTGGTACAGGTAGTCCGAGATATTCCACTGGACACAATAACACACCATTAACTATACTCTCATCGTTGTGCGGTACTGAGTGCCTAGTGCGAGTTTTCTTAAGATTTGTATGGGCTCACAATAGTGTCATCTTTGGGCGGAGAGAGGCGCATTCCGATCCTATAGAAATCTGCGTTTGCGTCGACGCGGTGACTTGAGACGACGGCAGTGGAAAACTCGCACTAGGCACTCTGGAGTGAGGGCCACACACATACAACTTAGCAACAGAGAGATACAGTGTCTGTGCTTACGAGGTAACGTATGTCTGTGACGATATAATGTACCTTATCTTAATTTAATTAATGCTGCATCGTATTTTGTGCTTGAAATGTTTCTCTCTTTCTTAGTGCAACTGTTCACTGAGGATTTGTTACCACGATTAGCTTACAAAGATAAACACATAAGAAATGTGGTACACAGTAGGTAAGCTAGGCTAGTTATCCCTTCGGAGACCACTTTCAAATGGCCTGAAAGAAGACAGAACATAAGGAGATCTGACATATACATATGCCCACGCTTGTAATCCCCGGAGGGGTAGGCAGAGATGTTGCTATAACAACACTCACTTTTCACCGACGATGATTGGCAACATGACAGAGTGTGAGTCTATCGCCGTCTCATTCATACAAACGTCTTTGAATTACTTCTCTGATATAAATCTTGGAAAACCTCGGGGTACTTTACAGCACATAAATAAGGTTTTATAGAACTAACGAAAACGATGACCAACAACCGTTGCTAGACAACAACTTTTCTATTGACTCTTCTTGTCAACTGGTGTGAAAAACGGGTCTTGTCAATTAAGTATTTGTATCTACTTAAATCATTAAAATCCTGCAGTAAAATCTTGAAACAACTACGCCTATTCTCGACTTTACCACACATCATGTTTTTCGCCCCTACTAAGGTAGATTACCATGAGTCCGACGGCAGTGAGGCTGATGTTGAGTTCCTTGGTCTGCAGGGCGAAGGCCGCGGCGGCCGTGAGGACTCTCCTCAGACAGCGAGGTCCGGCGCAGCCCAGAAGATCTCCGGCCACCACTTGCGCGCATTGAAACGCTGCTCGGATCAGCTGCTCGCTGGATTATGTGTATCATTTGAAAATAAAGTATAGATAGATTTTCTGTTTATTTGTCGCCACAAACAATATAAAAGAACTTAAGCTCGTTTGTAACATTTATCTATGAGATAAGACAATATAGGTTAAATAAATGAACAAATAAAGGGTTTAATTGATCGTCGCAAACAATGCCAAGTGGTTTTAATACCCTAACAAAACACTAAATAGTTTCCACGATCCAATTATTTAACATTCCACATTATCATTTGGTTCGATAGCAGATTCTACAGGATAAATGTTCAAGGTCAAAAGCACAGGTGGTATACCTGTGGTGCGAGGAGATGGCGGAGATGATCTCCATCATGAGCGGCCAGGCGGCGCCGAGCTGGTCGCCGCGCGAGTGCAGCAGCCTGGCCGCGCACTCCAGCTGGCGCCCGCGCACGTCGCCGTGCCGCACCGCGCACAGCTCCGACAACGGCTCCAGCAGCAGCCGCTCTCTAGCCTGGTGTATTGTTTCACACCACTCTTATATTGATACAAGACTAACCGGAATCTCATAAGTCCTTGGGCAAAGATAAGAGGCGTGAACGGCTGAAATTGAACCGAAACTCAAATAGCCCAGAAAATTAATTCAATATAGCTCGCCAACTCCTCATCGGCTACGATGTTATGTGGAAGGAAAACATTTAAAAGTATATACAAATTCAAATTCAAAAATATTTTCATTTCATTAAACTTTTGACAAAGTACTTTCAAATCGTCAGATCGACATGATAAAACAGGATTATGCGCCAGCCGGGTTCGGAAAGTTGCTAAAGAATCCGGCAAGAAACTCAAAAAAATACTCTTTTCAAAAAAACTCAAGGTAGGTACTACGTATAATTGTGTAGCTTGAGATGACCAGCCCCTAGTATCTGTTAAGATAAACTGAACATCACGTCGGCATCTTATCTAAGTAACAAGTACAGCTACTCTATTAGCTAAATTTAATTAAAATGTTAGATATATTGATACACACCTCTGTGACTAACACAGGATGATTGTGGTGGTACTGGAAGGCAGCTTGCACCAAGTACGTGATCGCCTCTACACCCCACTCTCGCATCCTTATATGGGGATGTTGGCACACCTGTGTGCAGACAACAGATTTATAAAGAGGGTAGTTTTGCATTCGTGAAATACAGATTTACAGAGGGTTATGCATTCTTTTCATACTCGATCGATTTAGGTATTCAATGAATAGAATTTAATTTAAACATTAAGATGATTTTTAGAGTTCCGTACCCAAAGGATAAAAAACGGGACTATATATCATGAACCGTGATAGTTAGACAGAGGAAATTTCCACAGATGATGTATTTCTGTTGCCGCTATAACAACTACCAACAAATCAAAATAAAAAAATAAAAAACAAAAAAAAAATTGAAGGGTGTTCCCATACAGCAAACGTGTTTTTTTTTGCTAGTTTTTATAGAAGAACTCATGGCATATAGAAGTGTTAGGTACGTACTTCTAGCAGATGGTTGGTGATGGGTCTCCACATCACTTCTATCCTGTGCATGTTGGCTAGACCTGTTTCGAGCAACTTGGCCACTGCGAACAATGACGGCTCCTGGAAAAACAAACATTATTAATATACAGAGCTTACACTTATTACGGGAACATATTCAGCATAGGGTATCGGTAGGTGGTACATTAATTTTTTTTAATAATTTAAATTTATTTCACAGTACATTATTCAGTTATTAGAATTTCATTAAATATTATAAGGGATTACTTTTTAATATTTTAAATTGCTATGTGCTACGAATGTTCGCGCAAATGTCTAGACTATATGGTCTATACATTTAGGTGGTCAGTCAATTATGTCTGTCTGTTACATTTTCAGGGCGGAACCACTGCAGCGGTTATGATAAAGTTTCATATAGAGTAGGTACTTAAACATTACGGATACAAAAACGGATATAAGCTAGTAGTACTTAAATCATAAAATGCTCAAAGTTAATGTTATTCAAAATACAACATCAATATGAGAGTAGAATTCATCTTACCCTATTAGAGTACGCGAGTTCCATGGCCTCATTGGATAGCTTGCACAGCGCGTCGATGAGGTGATGAAGTGCAACATCGTCCA
The DNA here is from genome assembly GCA_964035505.1 of Watsonalla cultraria. Classification (NCBI taxonomy): domain Eukaryota; kingdom Metazoa; phylum Arthropoda; class Insecta; order Lepidoptera; family Drepanidae; genus Watsonalla; species Watsonalla cultraria. The sequence goes on along the minus strand of OZ037734.1, from coordinate 6,351,249 downwards.
GGTTCTTCGAGGACTCGAAGACGCGAGACAACATGGCTGACAACGCTACAAATAATATGTTTTATTGTCACTTGACCTTGCGTTTTGGGTTTTTTTAGAGACGTTAACTTCTGACACTCGCCGCTTGCGACACTTACCGTTCCCATACAAAATGAGGAAAATACGCAAGTGATATCGCTAACGTAATAACATGTCATAACCTTATATACAACGATATTCTCGACGATTGACGATAGCTACAATACCAAAAGTCAACGTATTGGTGTGGCTGGAAATGTGTTGCTCCGTCATCAAAAAGTATCAACACATCTCCAGACAAACTAAAGGATGACGTTATCTCGTGCCGGGTGGGAGCCGAGCTTCGGCCGTAGCTCCGCCCTCACTTGCTTACGGTATAGCGTGAATGTGTCCATAAAATTATGCTATGTATGTCGTTGTAGTTACGCCCGACTCTCGGCTCGGACCCGACATGGTCTAGCGTGAGTCACAACGTCAAAACGTGTTAAAACCTATAGCTTGGTTTGGTCCTGATACCCCTGTAGTTCCGATGAAAATGCTCTTAAAAATACAATTCTGAGAATAAATGTGATTCTTCTTTTGTTTCATTGTTCTAGGCACCACCGAATCCCATGCTATCGAAGTCGCGAAGAAAGCTAGTATTATATTAGAGGTGCATTCAATAAAGCTTTTATAGAATCTAAAAAGTGGCGAGTCGGCTAGTGCTATCATATCAGTGCAGTGTGAAGTGAATCACTCGGGAAGATAAAATATTCATAAATCTAATAAAACGTATTTTTTTTTGTCAATTAGTCGAACTACAGGGGCCTCCCATCCCCGCTTACTTCTCCTCCCAGCGTTATTCATTCAGTTCATCTTACCGTCTTGACGGCTTCGTTGACCAACGTATGTTAGATTGTGATAATACAAAAACGCATTCACTCTATAACCGCTATATTTTGCGTAAGTACAGCACCGAAGAAGCGTTGAGTGTGCTATGTATTTAAATAGGGGACAAGGAGTCTTCGTATTCTGTACATAATTATTAGCAAAACTATTTAATTCTAATGAGGGGACATTGTGGGAGCTTGGCGCCGCATAGAAGTGTCTCATTCTAGGAACGCTGTCATTTCTTTATGTACCGACAATATAACCCTGGATGTATATATCATTAATTACACACAAAATACGTAGAGCACTCTCCCCGATAAAGTGAAGACACCCACGGCCAGCAAGCTCCATACCAGTGCGCCGGTATTACGGACAAAAGCTCTCAATACATTATGCGTGTGTGCATTTGGAACAACCACGTTACAAATTTACAATACCTACATCCACTTCAATTGTTAATTAAGGAATACTGGATCAAACCAGCGGCAACAAAATTAAGAAATCCTTTTCCAATGCTTATTCGTTGGGTGACATTAAGTGAACACATAAAGAGTCATATAATATTTTCGTATTCACTAAGCGGTCACTCTATCGCTTATATCATAGCTAAACAAAACACTCACTTCAACCAAAATCGGTCAATTCGGTGGAATCCCCAGCCAGACAAATAGACACGACCAACTTATGATACCCCTCTTTTTGTATTGGGGGTTAAAATTGCATGAAAAGATGTAAGTGTGTATGCGAAGTTCATCTTACACTCATTTATTCATTCATTCACGTTATTTAAGTCATCACGCCAATAACGAAACACAAAATCTTTCATGAAATGAAAAAAATAATAATGAGATGATAAATTCCAAGTGCACACAGCGTTATAAAGTGCGTGTATACCACTCATGACTCCGAGAGACTCCGCGACTGGAACTTGCTGCCCTGTAACATTATTGTTCATATACACAACATACGGCTACTATATATCAGCTATACTTATGTTAAAAGATCATTTTTATACGTTAAAACTACCGCGTATCTAAGACATATTGTCTTAGAACTATTTGTTTTATTTTTAGTTAAGGCCACTTGAACTAAAAGGAAAAACACTTTGAAGCAGTCACCTCACAAAGTTTATGTCCACAATACCATATGTCCGTAAAAGTTATCCCTAATTATATAAAGGGTATATATATATGGAAGGTATTTCAGAAAATTCTGTGATACAGAGTTGACTTTGACTTTGACTTTTTGAATACGATAAAAGTATATCGTTTTAGTTTCATATTATTGAAATTCAAAATATTAAGGACGTGATTATACATGATTATAAATGCTTTTACCATTAAACAAAGTGTCCCCAAGGACAACCCAGTAAAGTAACAACTGCAATTGGTCGTTTCGGTTTTTTTTTTATATTTTTGTCGATCTATTATTTTTGAATATAACTTAGGATTAATAAAAATCAAGTTACCAGGCAAGTCGGCCATGACAGCGGAAGTGCTCATAACAGCATTGGCGTCTGCACTTGCGCGACTCGCCTTCATACTACCACCAGTCGAAGGCTTTAGGCCTAGAATCCATACCTAGAATCATAAAACATCATTATTCCTTATACTATTCGGTTCTTGATAAGGCTGGGAAATACATATATGCATGTGCCTTTATTCCCCTAAGGAGTAGGCAGAGGTGCATCCAATTATGGTTATTCCCACATTTCGCCAGTTTGTTTAAGTCACATTATAGGGGATGAGCAATATTCATCGCCATCATTCGGGCACTAATACGGACTCTGGGCTGTTACTGGCAAATGACAGAACTGTAGGTCTAAAAAGGCCACTTTCCGAGAATCATAATGTGATCCGAATATGATTCATCATCAATATGACAAAATGGTCACTTAGGTGCAATTCATATTTAAGATTCACGAATGATTACAATAATTGTAGATGTTAGTCCCTAAGTAACTTTTTATGGTTCTGCTATTTGTCACAAAAGCAACTAAAATTTGGTGGACCATTTTATGAATCTTCATAAAAAAGTGTCATACAGGTGAATTGCGAAATATGAATCATTCCTGAATCATATTCGGATCACATTATGATTCTCTCAAAGTGGCCGTTTTAGACCTACTGTTTTACAAAAACCCAATAACATTTTGGCCGACCCGGGGAAGATAAGTAGTACTCACGAGATGCTGCAGCGTGGTGAGGACTGGCAGCCAGGCCTGCTGGATGGTGTCTCCATCTCTCTGCGCCGCGCACAGCAGCGCCCTCATCGCCGTCACGTGGCGGGACGTTACCATCACGAACGACTGCTGCTGACCTGAACACAAACACATCGTCTCAACCTGAACAACACCTCCGCCGGGGACAGTAGTGGTCACTCACCAGTGGGCAGCGAGGCCGAGGGCAGCGGCGTGCCGACCCACACGACCTGGTGGCGGTGGTCGGGGTCGGGGCTGGGCGCGGGCTCCCTGCGCCGGGGACAGTAGTGGTCACTCACCAGTGGGCAGCGAGGCCGAGGGCAGCGGCGTGCCGACCCACACGACCTGGTGGCGGTGGTCGGGGTCGGGGCTGGGCGCGGGCTCCCTGCGCCGGGGACAGTAGTGGTCACTCACCAGTGGGCAGCGAGGCCGAGGGCAGCGGCGTGCCGACCCACACGACCTGGTGGCGGTGGTCGGGGTCGGGGCTGGGCGCGGGCTCTCTGCGCCGGGGACAGTAGTGGTCACTCACCAGTGGGCAGCGAGGCCGAGGGCAGCGGCGTGCCGACCCACACGACCTGGTGGCGGTGGTCGGGGTCGGGGCTGGGCGCGGGCTCCCTGCGCCGGGGACAGTAGTGGTCACTCACCAGTGGGCAGCGAGGCCGAGGGCAGCGGCGTGCCGACCCACACGACCTGGTGGCGGTGGTCGGGGTCGGGGCTGGGCGCGGGCTCCCTGCGCCGGGGACAGTAGTGGTCACTCACCAGTGGGCAGCGAGGCCGAGGGCAGCGGCGTGCCGACCCACACGACCTGGTGGCGGTGGTCGGGGTCGGGGCTGGGCGCGGGCTCCCTGCGCCGGGGACAGTAGTGGTCACTCACCAGTGGGCAGCGAGGCCGAGGGCAGCGGCGTGCCGACCCACACGACCTGGTGGCGGTGGTCGGGGTCGGGGCTGGGCGCGGGCTCCCTGCGCCGGGGACAGTAGTGGTCACTCACCAGTGGGCAGCGAGGCCGAGGGCAGCGGCGTGCCGACCCACACGACCTGGTGGCGGTGGTCGGGGTCGGGGCTGGGCGCGGGCTCCCTGCGCCGGGGACAGTAGTGGTCACTCACCAGTGGGCAGCGAGGCCGAGGGCAGCGGCGTGCCGACCCACACGACCTGGTGGCGGTGGTCGGGGTCGGGGCTGGGCGCGGGCTCCCTGCGCCGGGGACAGTAGTGGTCACTCACCAGTGGGCAGCGAGGCCGAGGGCAGCGGCGTGCCGACCCACACGACCTGGTGGCGGTGGTCGGGGTCGGGGCTGGGCGCGGGCTCCCTGCGCCAGGGACAGGGCAGTGCGCCGAGGGCGGGCAGGCAGTAGTGCGCGGGGAGGGCGCAGCGACATAGTGCACTGATGCATGCGTCGCGACCCACCGTGTGGCCCACCTGACATAGCACACGACTCATTTATAAAGGCAGTGAGTAAACAGGAAAAAGGAGAGGAATCTTTGTATCCCATTGTAGCAACACTTGTCCGCTCGGTAAGATTGTGAACAGCTACACGACAACCTAAATCGCGCTCTGAAAGTTTTCTGCGCTTGGAGCACATATGAGTATAAATGTTTCCAAAAAAGGACAGATCGCAGTTTCTTTACTGAGGCTGAACATGATCACGCGCTCTCCCCACAGCAAATACTACTGACGTGGAATCATGACGATGACAGATCATCAGCTAGAAATCTAAATTGGCACACGTATATGTACCTTTCCGCTGACCCTGGCAAGGGTCTGCATGGCTCTGAGGATGTTCTCCAGCTCGCCGATGCTGGCCTCCGCCAACACCGACAGTCCCCACACCAAGCCGCACCACGAAGACTTTAGCAACTGCAACACATATGTCAAGTGGGATCGATGTGCTAGCAGGATAGGAGACGATCATGACCTTAATAAAGCACCGTGCTTCCTTGAGGAGCTTATCAAAAATGGCTAGAAATCTCTGGAAGATATGACAGTACGTTTTAATGGTCACCACACCAGATACCTTTGGTATTCTAAGATTTCATTGGTAGCAGGCTTACCATTATGCGGACTCTACCCCTATCACGAGTTTGCCACCGTTTTCCTAATCTACACTCGCTAGCGTCTCCGACAATATTTGTCTATACAGATAAATAAAATTGAAGTGTCTGTTTGTAATACCAAAATAACAGCTTTTCACTAAATGCATATGAAAGCATACACGCTACTGACACTAAAAAACCAAGTTTTAAATTTTTTCTCTGTCTGTCTGTCTGTTTGTTCCGGGTAATCTCCGAAACGGCTGGACCGATTTTAACGGGACTTTCACTGGCAGGTAGCTGATATATCAAGGAGTAACTTAGGCTACTTTTATTTATCAAAAATATTATGGTTCCGCGACAATAAGGATGAAACTAAATCTACGCGGGTGAATCCGCAGGGTACTGTACTTGCTTGGTTACTTCTTTAGTAAAAAAATATTTACCTGTAATCTCAACTGCAGCTCCTTGTCCTCAACCTCTTCTATCTTCTGCATCACGTTGGAGTTCTGGTCTGCTTCGCCATTGTGGCCGTTATTCGTAACTGCCTCAGAGTCGGTTTTATTTTCAGTATCTATTTAAATAAGCCATGATATTAATTCTCTGTGAAATATTTGCAATGAGTCTATTGATAAGTAGGTCGGTGGGAGGAGTTAGGGGAGAGTAAGGCTTACCTCGTTGTGTGCTATTCTTATTAGAGTTGACCTCCTTCTCCTCAACATCGTTTTGTATATCGTCGTATAGTTCTTGTAATCTGTACGAATACCAACGTTTTAACAAATAAATATTCAATCATTCGCAGTCTTAATGTGCACTAAAATGACGCTAGTACAATATATGTTAATCTAATCATATATAAAACCCCCTGGTTTACTTCCTTTTTCCGAAAAACAAAGTTATGAACGAAATTTCGTAAAGTTCCTACCACGGTTTTTATTCGTTCTGAAATTACGTCCGAGAAACGCCTGTCAGGCGACCTGCTAGAAAATTCTTAGACGTTAATATATTCAAAACCGTCAAAATTTCGTTGAGAAATCCCCTGAAAACTTAGTGTATAAGGATAGCTTTAACCCCAAAGAATGGACATAGAGTATTTATAAAAAATACGAGGACAATATCGCTAATAATAACTAGTAGGTACAATAATTTGACGGCTATAGCTAGTCCATTGTCCTTGTATGAGTATTTATACTCAAAGAGAAGTTGGTTCATAATAAAAAAAGTACCTGAAATACTCAGGCCCTTCCACGGTGATGGCAATGGATCTAATGATCTCCATAAGACACGCGTACGCCACGGAGATGCCATACCCCTCCTGAATGGTCGGTGCTTCGGTGCGGTCTAACATTTCTATACTGGAATACAATATAACAGCGCTTTCAAATTAGGGTGTTAGGAGTGACAGTCAGTAGCCTAATTCATCAAATAAAAATAACATTTACATTCTCACGCCATCCCAGAAAGGTCCTCGAAAGGCTTTTCATCGAAGATGAATAAGTGCCAACGTGATAGAGGGTGAGTCAATCGCCGTCTTAAGCACTATACTATGTCTTCGAATTCCTTCTCAAACATACGCAGGTTTCCTCACGATGTTTTCCATCACCGTAAAGCACGTGAGGTTAAATTACTGTACTTGAAACACTCATTGGTACATGTCAGTGCTCGAGCCCACACATTGTAATAACAAGACCTCGGCCTACCCCTTCGGGGAATACGGACATGAGCATATGTGTGTAAGAGTACTCGTATAGACATTGTTTCTAGTAGTTCTTATTCGGCGCCATAGCTGTCGCCTAAATCAGGCAGTCTATAATTTCATGCACAGGCAACACAGGCACATCGCCGACACAATCAAATTGCTAAATTGAAAAAAATATAGAAATTATTTTTGTTTTTATACAATGGAAATGAAGGACATGAAGATAAAATAATACTCACTAAACGGATTTGGCAGTGCCCGGCTCGAAAGTGACACACAGCGGGAGCCAGACCCCCTTCCAGTAGAAGCCTGACTGCTGGGGGATGCCCGATGCACCTTCAACAAACGAAACAACAAAAAATATACATGTTCGCAGTAACGGGGTCTTTATATTTATAACCCCGTGTACAGGTTCCGTCCCGAGTTAAGAACGAGTACCTTTGAATGCATCTTAGTCATTTTATGAGTCTGTCTATATGTGAGACGCGGGACGGATAAAAACATGCGCAGTATCCCCACTATTTCTAGCAGCGCGTTCTTAACTCGTGATGGGATCTATAGACCATGGGTTTTTTGAGACGAAACTAAGTTAATCGTTGGTTATGGTTCAAATTTCAAAAGGGATGTACATAGTTTAGTCTTCGTTTAATCCAGGTTTTGTATAAAGGAGGTATTTTTTTTTCAAAATTAAAAGTATTCTCAATATGAAAAAAAAATATTCTCAAGAAAATTATCACTTCATATTTTATCCTACTGATTGTAATTATCTGTGTTAGTGGTGCTAACTAATAATCCAACAGGGAATTCCTAAATTAACCCTCTTCCTCAAAATTCCCACAGGTAGATAACATTCTCACAATTCATGAAAGCACATTTTATATATCTATTTACGAATTTGTAATTGACCTTTAAGAAATAATCTTTGATTAACATTTTAATTTGTATCTTTTCTAGTGAGCTATGAAACTGACAGGTAAATGATAAAACACATATGGAAATACGGAGATATGTTTAATATGTGGTTTCTGCACATTTTTATAGGCATATATGTTCTCAATGGCTCGTCGGGGACTGAGCAGGTGTTTTGTGAGTTCACTCTAACTGTAATATTCGGCGTTTCAGATAATTGTACACTATTTTGTTTACATCTATACTATACATGTGAAAGGGTGTCTGTCCATCTGTTATCTTTTCACGGCTCTGCTACCAAGTTTGATAACATTTGGTATAGCGGACGCCACGCGGTTTTACCCGCGGTTTTAACGCGTTCCCGTTCCCGTGAGAGTACGAGGATAAAACATTTTTTTGGGGCCTATTCAATGCAAACAAGCAAACAAACAAAAAACATTCAAATCTTTCCTCTTTAGTATAGATCAAAACATCAGAAAGCTTGGGTTAAGGACGTCAGTCCTTGACTTGAAAGTACATGACCGTTTCTCACAAATCATCCACTAATAGATTACTACATTATTGTTGAGTATATAATATAAGCTAGACACAGACAGAAGATGTATCACAACGTTATTATTAATTATCATATGCTTTCACCTGTATTCCCCGAAGGGGTAGGCAGTGGTGTTGCAATAACAACACCCACTTTTCAAAGTTATTCTTTATCTTTTCCGAGAACACCATACACCCACTCCCGGAGTTGAATATAAAACGGGCCCCAGATCTAAAATTGGCTTCAAATTTAATCATATAACGTTCGCAGATGACCGTTTAGAAGATTTAGTAGAAGACAAAGGTCTGCCGGGGGACGCGACGCGGTGCACGCGCCGGTTCACGCCGGGCGCGTGCGAAGTGCCCGTCGTGCCCGTCTGGTACTTTATATTCAACAAACAGAACTGCTCGTGAGTACCGCTATTATATACACTATACTAAACAATTACACTGGACTGGTTATATGAAATTACATATATTATTTACAATAACGCACCTAGTCCCTAACGAGAAGTCTGGTATTAAATTTGATCTTTATTTAATATTCTTAAATTTTCGCTACATAATCGATATACACTCGGCGTCAAAAAATCGAAACTCATTGTATGCTTGAACGCGCTATGCACAGGAACTAATGATGCGATTTCACTACTCATTATTTATTTATTTATTACAAAATTATCACACTAAGATCTATCGCTGGTTAAAGTTAGCGTTAGCTTAAAGCAACTCTTTCTTTGACGATGTTGCGGGCAGAATCCAGCGTATTTATATATAATAGCGGACGTCACGCGGTATCACCCGCGTATTTCCCGTTCCCGTGGGAGTACGGGAATATAATATAGCCTATGTTACTCGCCGATGGTGTAACTATCCATTGCTGAAAGAATTTTCAAGATCGATCAAGTAGTTTCGGTGCCTCTTCAATAGAAACAAACAAACAAAAAAAGCAATCAAATCTTTCCTCTTAATATTAGTGTACATTATGTATGTACACAGGGAGCGCCTCGGATGCCCAGTGTCACGTCGTCGCACTAACAGGTTCAGCTCGTACGCTGAATGCAGAGCCATCTGCAGAGCGGTGACAGATCTATACACGCAGCTAAAGATGGACTACCAAAACAACACTGATACATGTAAAGATAATTACGATCAAAATAATACTGTACACTCGTGTTGATTGCTGAAAACCATTAATTAAACTATGCTTCTTTAATCTGGCCATGATCTATTCAGATAAATAAAATTGAAGTATCTCTTTGTAATTCAAAAATAACAGCTTTTCACTAAATGCATATGAAAGTACATACGATACTGAACAAAAAAAAACAATTTCTAAAATTTTTCTCTGTCTGTGTTTGTCCCGGCTAATCTCCGAAACGGCTGGACGGATTTTAACGGGACTTTCACTGGCAGAAAGCCAATTTTACAAGGAGTAACTTAGGCTACTTTAATTTAAATAACATTAGGGTTCCGCGGGTCTCTCATTAGATTAACTCTACGCGAGTAAAACGAAGCACAGCTAGTTCATCATAACCGAGATCCACTTACCAGCGGGCGTGTTGACGTTGGCGACGACGAACAAGCTCTGCACGTACGCCCCGAGCGCCGTCACGATGTCCTGGAATATGTTGGTCGCGTGCGGCTTCATGTCGTAGCATTCGCAGAACGCTTGCAGCAAGTCTGGGATATACAAACACAGGTTTATATAGCGATATAATTATAGAGTCGCGACTTTCGGTCGTTTCTACGAGGGCTTCGGATCACACATCTATACATCTATACAGATAAATAAAATTGAAGTGTCTGTTTGTAATGCCAAAATAACAGCTTTTCACTAAATGCATATGAAAGTGTACACGCTACTGATACTAAAAAAACAAGTTTTAAAAGTTTTCTCTGTCTGTCTGTTTGTTCCGGGTAATCTCTGAAACGGCTGGACCGCTTTTAACGGGACTTTCACTGGCAGGTAGCTGATGTATCAAGGAGTAACATAGGCTACTTAAATTTATTAAAAATATTAGGGTTCCGCGACAATAAGGATGAAATTAAATCTACGCGGGTGATACTGCGGGGAACAGCTAGTATCAATTAAAAAAAAGTCACTTAGCTTTAAAAAAAAATACTTATTTATCTTTGTGGCATTTAATTAAAGCCGGTTTAGAATATACAAACGTCAAATAATGTTCTTGTACACCACGTTCGGACGTAATTTGAGAACGCCAGCCCGGGATGTAGAGGACAAACTCAGGAAAACATTGCAAGAACTAAAATTGTCTAAAAATCTATGCGACAAACTCCTACAAGAGAGGGATGAGAGTGAAGAGGAAGTATCTAATATCAATAGGAAAAACAGTCAGTTAAAGAGGGAAATGGCCGAACTACATATACAATATATTGTAGTTGAGGAGGAGCGGAACCAGTTGCAGAACATTGTTTCATCGTTCAATGAGTGCAGCGACACCCACGAGAGGGCCCTGACTCGCATCTCTGAACTGGAGAATAGTTTGAGTCTTGCTCACACACAGGTGACCAAACTGGAAACAGAGAGGGACATCAACCAGACCACCTCCGCGCTCAGCCTCTACGATGAACTGGTAAACACCGACTCCGGAGCCATGCCAACCGACCATCTGGTTACTATTGACCTTACTGATGATGTTTCTTCGAATGTACATATGTCTAGCCATAATAAATTAAAAAAGTATGTTAGGTATAATAGGTTCATTAAAAAAACTAAGAAATTAATTAAAAATCATAGAAAGTTTTTCAAAAATGTAAAATTAACAAAAGACTGTTTATCTTTAAAAAAAACAATTGATTCTTATGAGTGCAGTTTATCTAGCTTAAACTTAAGATATGACACTGACATCCAACGATTGCAATCTGACTTGCAGAGCAAAGAACAGTATTTAGTTGATTTAACTAACAGATACATTAGTGCTCAGAAACAGATAGATGAGCACATTTTGGCTACCACCGAACTAGTCGATCTTTGTAATTACAATGAGGAGCGCTTTCAGTCATTGACTAATAAACACACTTGTGACTGTGTGCCCCCATCATCACCATCACCGCCATCATGCAATAGTGAGCCGCTGCCACTGCCCTGCAAGTTGCAGGTTGCTGAGTTGAATGAAAGTGTGGAACAAATAAACTCAAGTCCACCAGAATACAAAACGGTTATGTATTCAGATAAAATCGGTAGGGATTTTAGTTGCTATTTAAGAAATAAATTATCTCACGCTATAATAAATTACTGTATGCCAGGAGCTTCATATAGACAAATTGTAAATAAAATAATTAAAAACAATCATGACAGTCACACAATAATCATAATCTTAGTTGGACAAAACCCTAGTATTACCAAACGGGAATTAATTAATAGTTTTGAGGACTTGACAAACCTGCATGTAGGCAGGGTTGTATTGTGCACCATTCCATATAGTATTAGCTATACTGAGACACAGAACAAGCATTTATCATACATAAATAGCTTATTGCATAACATGACGTGTCATAATGAACGATACATACTGTTTGACACTAATAAATTTATTAGTGGTGTAGAGGTAACTCGGGAATCTCTTTACATTCCCAAGATATATAGACAGAAGCTTGCTACATTGTTAGCTTATAATATTAACACTGTTATAGCCAATATAACAAAGCATAGGTTAAGTGACGAGCCAGTGGTAGATAGATGTTCTACTACCACTGTGACTAATCTTATTTATTCTTTAAACCATTAAGTCAGACAACAGAGAAGTCAGGTGCATGTATTATGCGTCTGCTACACCAGAATATTAACCGCTTCTCTGGCAAAATTCTTGATCTAGAGTTATTACTAGACAAAATACCTATTGATTTTCTCTGTTTTACTGAAACTTGGTTGAAACCAGATACCATGATGTTTAATATTACTAATTATACCATTGCCAGTTCTTATAACAGACTCTCAGCGGAGGGAGGTGGTACCATCATCTTACTGAATAGTAACTTTAAGTCCAAAGAGAGAAAGGATATTACTAGTCTTTCTGTAGAGCGAGTCTGTGAAGCGGCTTGTGCAGAGTTGGATAATTATATAATTGTATGCGTATACAGACCTCCATCCTCTGATATTCACTCATTTTGTTCAACAATGGAGGTCATTCTTAAGAAAATATTTCGAACGAATAAACAAATATTGATATGTGGTGATTTTAATGTAGACATTTTAAGAAGGTCTTCTGAGGCGCGTTTATTTATATCTCTTTTTAAATCATTTAACCTGGACTTTGTATTTAATGAGCCCACGAGAATAACGGCCACTTCCTCTACTTGTATCGATAATGTAATAACTAATGGTAGTATAATAAAACAGTCTCAGATAAGTGGAATTCGATCTGACCACATGGCTCAACTAGTTGAGTTGCAATGTAGTAGGCAACCTTCTAAATCTTTTAGGGAATCTAGACCTCTCTCTGTCCATAGACTGCTGAAGTTTAAAAATAATGTTGAGTTAAAAATTAAAAAAGCAGAGTCTCGCGAACCAAACAAATATTTCAATAAATTACATGATGTCATATGTACAGAATTCAATAAGGCATGTCCTAAACAACAATATAAATTAAATAACAGATTACAGTTCAACAACTGGGCAACCAAGGGCATAAGGAAAAGTAGGGACACTTTATATGAGTTATACCACAAGAAAGCCCAAACAACTAATGTTGCTTTTCATAGTCACGTTAGAATGTACTCAAAATTATTTAAAAGAGTTTGCCAGATTGCCAAATCAAAACATATAAGTAGTGAAATTAGCCGCTCTGATGATAAAATAAAAACTGTTTGGAAAGTTATAAACAGGGAGACTGGTAGAAATAAAACTAAAGAGCAAGTAAGTAAGCTTAAAATCAATGATAGTATTATATCGGATAAGTTAGAGGTCGCAACTGCTTTTGAGAATTTTTTCGCTAACATTCCCACAGAGACTACCAAACATCTTAACTCTAGTCCGAATACAGCTGAAAGCTTATTGAAACAATCGTTACGAAAAAGCTTCCCAGATTTTAGTTTTAAACATGTACGTCCTATTGATATCATGAAGGCATTTAAATCGCTTAATATTAAAAATACGGAGGACTTATGGGGACTCTCAATTAAAAGTATCCAATCTATTATAATAACGATTGCTCCCGCATTAGCTTCTATTTTCAATTTATGTATAGATCAAGGTATATTTCCTGATATTATGAAATATAGCAAAGTAATACCGATATTTAAAGCAGGCTCTAAAGAAGATCCTTCTGATTATAGACCTATATCGATTCTTCCCGCGCTTAGCAAAATATTTGAAAAAATTCTGCTTAATCAGATGTTAGCTCACTTTAACGTACATAACATCTTGCACGATCACCAATTTGGCTTCACTAAAGGTAGATCAACAACGGACGCGGCAGCAAAATTAATAAAACACATTTTTGAGGCTTGGGAGGGCGCCTATGACGCAGTAGGAGTCTTCTGTGACCTTTCTAAAGCTTTTGACTGTGTGGATCATCGTACGCTACTTCTTAAGCTAAACTATTATGGAATTCGCGGAAATGCTCTCGACCTTTTATCCTCGTACCTATCAAATCGTCATCAGAAAGTTGGCGTCGGTGGTGTAACATCCAAGGGGTCAATAATCAAAACAGGCGTGCCGCAAGGCTCCATACTAGGCCCATTCCTGTTTCTAGCGTATATCAATGACCTACCACTTGTTGTAGAAAATATCTGTGATATTGTTCTATTTGCAGATGATACATCTTTAGTTTTCAAAGTGAGTAGAAAAGACAACGATCTTAAGGCACTAAATGAAACTCTAACATCTGTTTCAAAATGGTTTGATGCCAATAATCTCGTTTTAAATTCTAAAAAAACAAAATGTATCCGATTTTCACCACCTAATACATCGCAAATAGATACAAATATATCATTAGTTGGGAGTCAATTGGAGTTGGTCGAAAGCACAGTATTCTTAGGTCTTACCTTAGATTCAAAATTACAATGGGGCGCCCATATTGAAGCATTGTCAAAAAAGCTTAGTTCAGCTGCGTTTGCGGTTAGAAAAATTAAACAAATGACGGATATTGATACTGCTAGATTAGTCTACTACGCTTACTTTCATAGTGTCATGTCATATGGCGTATTGTTATGGGGTTCCGCAACAGACTTAGATTCAATTTTTATACTTCAAAAGAGAGCCATCAAGGCAATATACTCGCTGGACCCCCGAGATTCTCTTAGAGATAAATTTAAAGAAATAAATATTCTCACCCTACCGTCACTGTACATTTATGAGAATTTGCTATACATGAAAAAAAATATTCATCTATTCAATTTAAACTCGGACATTCATTCAATTTCAACACGAAATAAACACAAAATTGTAGCTCCTAGATTCAGGTTAGCAAAGGTAAATAAATCATTCATGGGGAATTGTGTTCGTTTCTACAATAAAATCCCACAGTCAATAAACGCGTTAAATTATGATAAATTTAAGACACACATTAAAACTGTACTGATGAAGAAAGCTTATTATACAATTTCGGATTACATAAATGATAAAGACATATGGAATTAAAACTCTGCACAAGTAGCTCCTGGCAATGACATGGTATGCAAACATGATATGTAAATCATTTGGTATTGTTTTTACGTTTTTAATTATTATTTTTTACACATGCATGCTGATACAATTTTCACTATTGTGAATAATTTATGATGTTTTTTTTTTTGTAATTATTATTATTTTACTGTGTAATGAAATGTACATGATGCCAGCTGAGTTTCTTGCCGGTTCTTCTCAGAAGGCTAGTTTCCGAACCGGTGGTAGATTCCTCGACGTTCATAAGTGCCTTACCAGGGCCTAAACTGAATAAATCATTTTCATTTTCATTTTTCATTTTCATTTTCATTTTCATTTTCAACGAATAAGAACCGTCGTAGGAACTGTACGATCGTTCGGTCGAAGCTTGTTTTTCGGAGAGAGCGAGTAGGCCTCCTGAGTAGTTAGAAGGTACTTACTCGGCTGTATGGTCATCTTGTGCAGCACTTCCAGCGCCAAGGCTCTCTGCCACATGGGCTTGTCGGGGTCAAGGAACTTGATGGTGAGCGACAGGAAAATCTCGCACTCTGTTATCTATGGAACAACTTTATATTAAATATTTTATCTATATACCCATATAGATAAGTAAAATTTGAATTGTCTGTACGTTTTTTTCAAAATTACACCGTTTCACTATATATACACGGTACTGATATAGAAAAGAAAATTTTTAATTTTTTTTTTCTGTCTGTCTTGTCTGCCCGTCTGTCTGTTTGTTCTGGGTAATGTCTGAAACGGCTGGACTGATTTTAACCGGACTTTTACAGTCAGACAGCTGATGATTCTATAGACTAAAAGAAAATGTTCATACAGAAAGTTCAATTGAAATTCAAATAAATCTTACAGAAAAGTTCAACAATAATAATAAAAAATCTTCACGTAAAAAAATCAGGGCAGAAGATGTAATTGATTATACGTATGTGTGGCGCAGCTTATAGATGCGCGCTGCAGACTCACACATAGACTTCTCACCGACGTGTGCATACACGCTCCAACAGAGTACTAACTATGGCGCGTGAGTACGCGGTGACGTAAGCGTGTTCAAATTAAAAAAAAGCTTAAGTTTATCTATACAGATAAATAAAATTGAAGTGTCTGTTTGTAATTTCAAAATTACAGCTTTCCACCAAATGCACATGAAAGTATACACGCCACTTTAACTAAAAAACCAAGCTTTATTTATCAATAATATTAGGGTTCCGCGACAATAAGGATGAACAACTGGAACTACGCGGGTGAAACCGCGGGGCACAGCTAGTTAGGCAATAAATAAATTTCCAAACGTTAAAATTACATAATTATACATGCTCCCGCCAGGTTTGCTTGTATGAAAATTGCCTGGCAAGAACCTAAATAAATACCCTTTTCAAAAATATTACATAATTTTATAAATGACCATCTAAAAGTACTTAGTTAAAAGTAGAATCAAATAAAAATATTTCAAATCTGAATTCAACGATTATAGAGGGGAGTGGACAACCCGTGAGGAAGAGTTGTGTGGTATACTAACCAGCAGCTGGTAGTACTTGTACATGATGATGGAGACGAGCCTCAGCAGGCGCATGGTGACGGGGAAGTGCGGGCGCTCCGCCGGCGGACCCGGCGCGCCCGGGATGTGCGCCGCGGTGAACGCAGCCCTAACACCAACAAATAAAAAAAAACACACGTCATCCCAGAAGGGTCCCCGAAGGGGTTAGCAGAGGACCTAGGGAGAGTTTTTCACTACCGCCGTCACAAGTCACCGCGTCGACGTAAACGCAGATTTGTATAAGATCGGAACATCGCCTCTGTCGGCCTAAACATGACACTATTGTGAGCCCATACAAATCTGCGTTTACGTCGACGCGGTGACTTGTGACGGCGGTTTTAAGAAAACTCGCACTAGGCACTCAGAGGTGTTGTAACAATAACACCCACATTACACCGAATACGATCAAGCGAAACGTGACAGAGGGCGAGTCCATCGCCGTCTCAGCCACTATACGTACGAGTTACTTCTCAGACATATGCAGGTTTCCTAAAGATTTCCCTTCACCGTAAAGCACGTGCGGTAAAATTACTGCTCTTAAGTTAGTTTATGACAAACTCATTGGTGGATGCCGCTGGGATTCGTTTAGCAGGTAAGTTAATATTTACATGTCCTAAAATTGGATGAAATATTTGATTCTTGGGACCTATTTATTTCATGAATTTGACTATTAGCTTCAACCGCCCATATTTTTCTAATCAAAAGTAGGTTACTTTAACATGATAACTAAATGACAACGATAGCAAAATTTTCGGAATTTTGTGCAACTCTAAACGCTAAAGTTATAGTATATACAGTGTGTCGGGGAAACCAGGACAGCTGTTAAAATATGTAATAGGGTATAATTTTAGGAAGCAATTAAAATTATTATGACAAAAATATCTTCTTTCGTTTTCGAGTAATCTAACTACGTTTTTATTTTTTTACTCCCACTAATAAATGCTGATATAATCCCATAAAACCATTTTTCGAAACCATTACCCTTCCCCTTAATTCAAAAGTTTAATTACCGCGTACGTAATGTAGGTAAACGCGGCCGCGCGTTCATTCAATCACTTAAGGCCGCGAGCTCGTCGGCCAAAGCCTATAACTACGTTATGGTTGGAGCTAGATATTTTACGACTTCAACATAGTGTTATATTCATAAAATCCTACAACTTCTAGAAGACAACTGTTCCTTTTTCTCCGACACCCTGTATATATTAACACTTTATTGCATAAATTTAAGAAATTAAAGAACCTTTAATAACTGATTGCAGAAAACACAACGTGTATTCTTATTTGTCAAATAAATTAAAATATATATGACCCACCTGTATTTGACATTGGGAGAGAACAGCTTTATTATCAAAGCACATACATGCTCTTTGAGGAGGAATCTGAAGTCTGTGATCTGGAAAAAATAACATAATCAGAATTCTTTGACTTAATTCTTTTTATTTGACTTCTACGTGCAAAATGTTTTATTTTTCGCTTGGTAAGTTGCCACAGTACCTATATACTCGTACGGAACCCATACTGGCCATAGTCACTATTGATGTATTGTAATAGAAGCAGTTCAGTAGCCCGATTCACATTATGAAAACCGTAACGATATCGTAGCGACTTAGTCGTTGACAGTGTTTTCGTATTCATTACATCAAAGAAAAAATTTAATATCTCAGCTGTCGAAGTCTAATCGAACTAAGATTTCGAATCACATTGGGAGAGGATTTCGATTGAATGACTACTTCAACGATATTTCAATTAGATATTAGATAGTTCTGTGGTATAAAGAAGGGACTGCGTTATGTCTTCTATACATAAGGGTGAGTTTACCTTGAAGAAGACAAGTGAGAAGTCAGTAAGTACTGTGTCGAGCAGCTCCAGGCCAAACGTCTTGGGCACGTCCGATATACCGACGAGCCAGTTGGGCGCGTCACCGTTTATCAGACGAATTATATCCTTAGGAAATATAATAATATTTATACCAATATATAAAGCTAAAGAGTCTGTTTGTTTGTATGCTTGAACGCGCTAATTCTATGAACTTACAGTCTCATAATCCATTTATCCAGCAAGGCTTATAGTATGTACAATACAAAACAATATTTACACACATATATTTATGGTCACGCCTATATACCCCAAAGGGGGTAGGCAGAGATTATGTAATAACAACACCCACGTTTCTCCGAATATGATTAAGTGCCAACATGACAGATGGTTAGTGAATCGCCGACTCAGACTCATACATATGTCTTTAAATTAATTCTCAGACATGCAAGTATCCTCAATATGTTTTCCTCACCGTAAAGCACGTGGTGTGAACTTACTGCAGTTAAGTTTCAGAAAAAGTCATTGGTACATGCCTCGCTGGGACTAGAACTAGCGTCGTGCGTAGCAGGCGACTACTCGAACCCCACGGCCGTCACTCGTCACTGTAATTATAATACTATTAAGGCTTATTATCGCTTACCTGTAATATGCGGTAGGCATCGATCGCACACGGCTTGAGGTCCTTGGGTGTTTTGGTGTTCGCTTGACTCCTCACGTCGGCTGGGTTCACCTTCAGAGTACCTGCGATTGGAAATTAGCTCATACAGTGAATAACGCGGCTGTTTCTATTCAATATTTTTAAGCATAAAGCATATCAGTAGGCCCAGACAAAGTAACATTCTCTTGCGCTTCCGCTAATAGAAACGATACAATTTTTATGGGAATGACATAAATCAGTCACGTGACATATGTATGACATTCCCGTACATTTTGTATCGTTTCTAAAAGCGAAGCGTGAGGATAATATTACTTTGTCTAAAGGCTTGCTTGCAATGTTAGGAGCATTCGCGTTGCGAACTCTGTAACAATCTCTTCTCACTCTGCTTGTAGAACCCCATTCTGAACCCATTCCATTGTCTTAATGTCTGGAGAAGGAAGCTACATAAGGTAGGGTCCAAAATACCGCCATTATAGTGAAATGGAGATAGAATTTTCCAATAAACTTTTTAATCCCTGGGTCAAATACCACAGGCGTGCGGAAGCTAGTTTTGTGATGTTTGCTTAACGCTATTTATTTGTCTAACACAGGTTTAAATTATTATGGAAAAGCATAATCATGTCCTAATGATAAATTACACAAACAACAATTACAGATAAATATTTTTATTCAATATAGCTTGTGAAATGACACAAGTAACACAATATGAACATTAAATAACTGTGTTTATATTGTATTGATAATAAATAGTCTTAGCGATTATTTGTGATAACATAATTGTACTAAGAAGTTGCCGACACACGGCATATCTGTTACGATCAAACTTCAATACAGTTTTCAGTGCAAAGTCAGTATGGAGATGACGTCAAACCCTTTCCAGAAGGTGCCCGAAGGGTTACGCAGAGGACAAGGTTACAACATCCACTTTTTCATGAACATATTTGTCAGTTTTGAGTCTGGGTGTTTGAGTTTATATATATACTAGCGGACGTCAAGCGGATTTCACCCGGTTAAAAGATAGCCTATGTTACTTGCTGATGATGTAGCTATCCATTGTTGAAACAATTTTCAAGATCGGAAAAAACAATCAAATCTTTCCTCTTTATAATATTAATTCTCTCTCTCTCTCTCTGTATAATATTAGATTTAAAAAAACTGGCCAAATACAAGTCGGATAATAATGCCGTACAAAATTGTATTGATAGACAAATTTAACACAGGTCTTGACAGGCTGATCTTATAAGGCTCCCTTTTATTTCTTTTGAGGTACAAAACCCCAAATTTGCAGTATATAACGGGAAGCCACCTACCTTCAGCTTCAGCGAGTGCCCTTTCAAAGACCAGCGCGACCAGTTGCCTCACGGTGGCGGCGGCCGCGTGACTCGTGCTCACATCGCGGGTCTCTGTACTCGACACCATCTTCATACACAGCACCATCGTCTGGACACAGATTAATAATTCTTTAATAGTGAGGAAAAATACGAATGTAAGGCGGACCTGAGTTTCTCTACCAACTGAGCTACTCGTGATCTCACCTATTATGACCAATTTCTTGCTGCCCTTGTTTTAGCGTGCATAGGAGCCGCCTTGCGCCATATATTAGCTGCTTTATCCAAAGTCTTACGTTACAATATCAAATCGAGGACGCGACCCCGTTCTATATTTGTGATTTTTATGCATTGCGAATAATTTTTATTTAATTGTTAGAAGAAATATGAGCATGATTTTATAATCTCTGTGCAGTTCAGATCAGTTGGCAGAAAAACTGCACTGTTTGTTGTCGAGGTCATATTCATACGCACAGCCCTATTACTAGCGATTCGCGATTGCGAGATGTTTCAAAAAATTTTCAATCGAATCAACCGTCGACTCGCCATGGCGATGAAATAATCGAGAGGTTTTTCGATATTTTTTGTTTCGATGCAAGCGATTGGTTCTAGTCACGCCGAATCTAGCAAGAACCGATCGTCGACCGATGCGATGTATCGCGTCGTATTTAATGAGTGCCGACTCGACTTCGATTGTGATGTATCGAGATGTTTGAACAATTGAAATAATCGCGATTAACCTCTCTCGCTTCCTATTACTATTGCCCCCTTCTTCCCTAAAGAACAAGGCTTTGTTAAAATGTCAGACAAGATAAACTTTTATTTAATGGCTTACCCTTGCAAGTGTGTCCCCATGCACCAGATCCGAAGTGGTCATCAACAAGGCGGCAGTTTGTAGGAGCTTCAGCTCAAGGACTCCGCTCTGTCCAAGGTTGTAGAGGCAGTCCACCACATGCCTGGCTCCCTTCGCGTCTATACCCTGCTGGGCTATCAGACGCTGGATTGTGCCCAAGCAGAACTAAGGGAATACGAAAAGTTACCTTTTAATAGCTTAATTTAGGACTAGATTGTTATTATATTTGTTTTGCATAATTCTATATCATTATACTAGCTGTGCCTCGCGGTTTTACCTGCGTAGGATTAGCAATAAAAACTATGTTACCTATCAATTTTTTTTCCAAAATAACTGTGGCCTATCTTACTTTTTATAACATGATCTGCCAGTGAATCTAGCCATTTCAGTGAATAACCGGAACAAACAAATAGACAGACAAACATTTTGATATTGTTTTTTTTATATAAGTACCTACCATTATATACTTTCAGCAGTGAAAAGCTTTGGAATTACAAACAGACACTTAAATTTTATTTATGTGTATAGACATAGATATTTATACTATAGAAAAAATTATAATAAGTTAGAAAATGTATGTATATGTATAAACAGTGTTTAGTGGTACTCAATATTCACCTTTATAATCTTCAAGTCCTTGGATTCACATCCTTGCACCAATGGATATAAGATCTGATTTACAACACCATACAGGGATGCTTGTGGATTGTTTGCTGCCAGTGATAGTTTCTCCACTGCTTCGTCACATGCCTGAAATAATTACATATTTACTTTCAGTCATAATAGTCATTTACACATATGTAGTGACGGCACTAGGTGTTTTGTTTGATTCCTGTGTCAGGATAAACATTTTATGTGATGAGCTGTTGTGTTTGCCTTGTGTCTAGGTATTTGGAATTTAATTATAAGTATGTAAAAAAAAGTAAGTATATATGTAGTATTCTGCTACCCATAATACAAGATTTGATAAGTTTGGGACTAGATACTGCTGTGTGATAATGTCTGAACATTATCTATCTTATATATAAAAATGAATCCCCATTTCCCTTGGTCATCACATATGAACGGCTGGATGGATTTTAACGGGACTTTCACTGGCAGATAGCTGCTGTTTCAAGGAGTGTTTTAGGCTGATTTCATTAAAAAAAAAACAGCATGAAACTAACTCTATGCGGGTGAAAGCACAGCACAGCTAGTTTATTTATATTACAGAGTATGATCCCAATATCTCTACTTACCCCCCTGTAATATAGGAGTATGAATAATATAAATTACTAGCTAGAGCCCAGAGATTCCCCTGCATGGCAGTGAGATATCACATACAAACATTCAACCAACATTAAACCTGTTTCGGAGTGGAATCATGAAAACCCTTTCAAAGTGGAGACCTACAAGTCACAATAAACACACCCTCCAAATTTCATGTCTTTAAGACCAGTGACTCAGGCTGTGAGTCAGTCAACTAGTACTTTGAATTTTATATGAATAAATTATGGCTCTAAAAGTTGTTATTTATTTTGATATGCAAATATGTAATTATGTCAGAATCACACAATTTCTTGGATAATGTTAATCTTATGAAACATGGAGCTAACAAAGCAAGAATATCCAATTAAGTAAACTCTTATTGAAAAACTGTAAGTGTTGCTTACATACATAATATCTAATCAAGGTATTGTGAGTAAGTAGTTCTTGTATTGTGTAACTAACGGAATTAATATAGTAATAAAAGTATTTTAAAATTTACTGAATATAACAAGTAAGTGCACGATGCTAAATATTCCAATTAGAATAACAGGCAACACGGCATGCCCTTGAAACATCTTAAGAATAGCTAATTATTGCAATAAAACCTACATAACATACACCGAAAAAACAAGTACATTTACGATGTGATTTCATATGCTACTGTTAAATAATATAAGCAGGTGTAAAGTTGGATATGTGGCAACTATTTATAAAGCAATAAATACACATTAATTGATAAAAACCTCTCTTATCTGAGGATACTTCTTTTTAGTTTCTAAACTCAAAGTCCTGAAGTCATTTTGAAGCACTTCCATGAATTTCTTCGTAGAGTCATCGCCGGTAACAGCACTCACGAATGCCATTGTTATAATTTTATCAAGTAATTCAATTATTTACTTTACATTTTACGTACAAAATCAGAGAAATTTAATTTTTGCCATGTACCGATGTACGTACACAATCGACATGACATGTCAATTTTCTGTTCTGAAATCAAGCAGATAGATACAATAACAGTTAAAATGATTTTTTACTGCCTGAAAAGTAGATATACGAAGATTAAAATTTTAAATGACACGTTTATTAATTTGTATACATAATTTGAAATATTTTTCATTCATCTACTTTCACTTTATTAGTAAGCCATCAAACGAAATTCAGAACGTAATTGCATTCCATTCTACGCTAGCTTATATTACATTTTTATCTTTTATTTTTATTCCTAATTTAACATTCATAATTTCAAGCAAATTAAACATAAAATAATATTTATGAACATGTTATAAATTTATGCGACGTGGTACTACGTAGATATTCAATAGAGTTTTTATTTCAAATTCCTAGTTCTCTGCGTAACAAGAAACATCGACATGCAAAAGTGTTACATACAACAGCAAAAAATATTCCAACCAAAAGTTACAAAAAAATAAACGTACTAAATGGAATAGTTTTAGACATCTGATTTATTTTCGTTCAAAATTTCTCTGCAATTGATATTATCAATATAATTGTTTGGTAAACAGAATACGTCAGGATCACTTAAAAAAATATTTTAAATATCATCTCACCGTCAACGAATTTTTAAAAACTAGATCATTAGTGTAGTAGAACAATGTACTATGGTAATTGTAAGGACAAATTTAAAATTTCATAATCATTAGTATAGAACTGTCCAAGCATAGTATTAAACACATTGCATTACAGTTAGAATAACTCTGAGGATTAGTGAAAGTGAAAGAAGAAATGCAAGTGATCGATGATGACCTACATATAACGGGAATATTTTTTCTAGTGTAGCAACATCGATTACTGATTGTGCAGAAGAAAAAACAATGGTGTGATTCCAGATTTTTATTTGTAAGTATTTATAGAATCCAATATCAATTTTAGCTAATGTAAGGTTTTTCAAGTCGTTAAAAACGTTCATCGATCCAACGATGCCGATACCGAGGTAAATAACTATCATTTAACTTTAAAAAATCACTTTATTAGCTTGACGTGCTGTCAATTCGGTTTTTTATTCTATTTATTCAGCTTGATTCAGCTATGCGCCATTTACTGCAATAGAACGGGCGGTGTTTGAGGATTTTCGTACACGATTATAAGAAACATATTTTGCGGAAAGTGCAAAGTATACGTGTTATTTATGGATAATAGATACTGGTTTGACATAGTCCGTTGCCCATGTTTTCCTCGTTCTGTTTTTTAGTGCCGGCTCTGTCTGAGTTTCATCAATGCAATGTAGGTATCTAGTGTATTAGCTTTTTGTTAGTAAGTAGAAGTACGTCACAGTGGCGTTCTCGACACTGTGCCGTGACAGTCACCCGTGTCGTCACTCGTGATAATCGAGTCTAATAGTCAATCAAATCATGCAATCAACGTTCTGTAAACAATGCAACATGCTCGTGATCTGATTCGTAAATAACACCACACTCTATCACGCCTGTGCATGCTAATATCACCTTTATCATCCCTTGAAAATGCTTATACTGGTCTCCAATTTGTGTTGATGTGGACAGATGGACCAATTTGTGATCTTCCTGTTGCTTACATGCTTGTGTGTTTTCTCAACCTTCAGTTCCATATATTAGACAGTGTATGTTAACAATACTATGTTTTAGTATCATTTATCAATACATAGTGATGTTTACATTAAATTTTCTTTGTGATAATTGTAATAACTTCATTCCCAGTTCATATTCATGCATTATTTTACCTTTGCCAAATAGTGTAATAAAAGACATATTTTGAAATATCACAAGCATAATGCTGTGCTAATGAATAGTGGAATCCTTACATATAAGAATAATATATTTTTTCTTGTCCTAGTGTGTGCTATGCAATATCATCAGCTTATTATGATTTTTGTTCTAGAGTTTAATTTTCAAGCGACATTGTAGTACAAGAATTATTAGCAGTTAGAAATTTCCATTAAGAAAAATTGCTCTGCATCTATTCTTCATCCTGCGAACAAGTTAATGCATCCTAAAAGTGGCATGTTTGACTATATGTGAGAATTGGTACTACTGTAGTCAAAAAGGTATTAAATTTAATTTAGATTTTTAGTTTCTACTTATTTCTTATCATGGGAGAAGGTATAGTGATTTTTTTGTGTCCAAACTTAATGTATACAGTTTTTGGTGATAACATGCTCTAATTAACGTACAATACAATCATATAAATGAGAAGTTTGTGTTATGATGCCATATCTGTTACTTCTACCACCCACAAACAAACCTATTTATCATAATCATACATTCCAAGAGCTCTTACAGTTAATTTAATGTCAGACATGTTTAAAACATGTGTGTAGTCTGTATTTGAATATATTTTTTATGTTTGAAAAGATGACTAATGATATCCAATACATAGTATTATCTGAATTGGATGTAGTTATAGATATTTCATTGTCCTGGTCTCAGGCTGGGACTTAACTTAACCCAATGTGGCTGATTATCCAAATTACCTGATTTTCCCACAAAGCGACTGCCATTGGACTTTGCATCCCCTTTTACGAGGAAAATCTGTGATCTGTGTTAAACCAGTTGTCAGACTATCTTAGGCTCTGACTGATCTGTAACAATTACCAGAGATGATGAATTGGAAACCGAGACTGGCAGTTGAACATGCTCTCCGAGGTATGGAGGGAACTTGGACGGGCAGCCGTTTACTGGCTTGGGTTATAGTTGCTTAACTTCACTGATTGAATGATATGCATAATAGCAACTGTGCCATGAGTTCTTCCTAATGT
This sequence comes from Watsonalla cultraria, assembly GCA_964035505.1. NCBI lineage: Eukaryota > Metazoa > Arthropoda > Insecta > Lepidoptera > Drepanidae > Watsonalla > Watsonalla cultraria. Next base: position 6,325,181 of record OZ037734.1, on the reverse strand, counting down.
AGATGTTGTTTTGTTATACTTGTATATTTGACACCTGCTGCTAAGTAAATTTGAACAATATATGTTATTGTGCTGTTCCCAATGTTATTGTTTTGAATAAAATCTGTACTTTACGCTATAAACCTGAATGGTGCCACAGTACTTTTGGTTTGTGATTTCCAACATGTTTATAAATAAAAACAGCTGTTGGATAATTACTCACAACAGATAATCTGCGAAATAGATTTAATCAAACTCTTGGACTTGTCTTGTACTGGATTATAATTATGTTAACATGGCAGAGTTGAATAGTTATATGGGAATTATTAATAGCTTTACCAATATTGACTTTAATGTTCTCTCATGATAAATAACTATTTATAGATCTCTGTTTACCTTGCATTGTAATGTTTCTTTGATTGTTTCTAAATAGTTCTTGTTTTAATTCCATGATTATTTTTTTTATTTATTTCGTCTGTGGCTTCAGATTCACTTCATTATGCTTTACCCTTATAATGTGGCTGTATATAGGCAGAATGTAAGTGTTTATATTGTGATGAATTTAAGAGTAATTGCCTGTGTGTTTCACCTCCTACTCTTAACTATCACCAAGAACACCCTCCAAAAATAATGTCCCTAAGACCAGCAGTTTAGTGAGATAGCTGCCCCGTTATTCCCTAAGGTTTCTCAGCGTCGCACTCGTCGTCCAGTGTCGGTTTTGAAGATACAAAATTGAACCTTATCCTCTATGTATTATGTATCAATTTCCTATGATTGAAAGCAACGCTCTTCGAGTTCGACGGTGAGAAACCTTAGTGAGTAACGGGGCAGCTATCGCACTAAACTGCTGTTCTTAGGGACATTATTTTTAGAGGGTGTTCTTAGTGAAATTTAAGAAAGGGATGTTTCCATAATGGTTCCACACATCTTAAAGGGGTGTAAATGTAATGGGGGTTGTAAGTTTATGAAAACTATTGCCATGCAGGTAAAGCTGGGCGCAAAGTAGCGTGCAATAATTTGCGTGTATATTAATTATCTAGAAACAATAGATTTACATATCTTTGAGCCTAGATTGCTGTTACCTTGATCTTTTAAATAGATTTGTAATTTGATATGGTTCAGTGTTAGCTTGTGTGTGTATGCTTAGGGTTCAATATACATTTGTGGTTTAGTTTGTTAGTGTTGCTAGTTCCAGCCATGTTATTCACTAAGGTATCTCAGCGTCGAACTCGACGGCGAGCAATATGTCTAAGATGGACTCATTCTCTGTCTTGTTGGCACTTAATCGTATTCGGTGATATGAGAGTGTTGTTATAACACTTGATTACTCCTTGGAGGACCCTTCCCGGATGAGCATATTTATTAGTCTCGCCAGTTGGTTAAGTAGCAATAGCTCCCTTAGTTCAAGCTGTGAAAGAGAAAAGAATTTTATCCATTTACATACATACATATGCTCACGCCTGTTTTTCCCGAGGCAGAGGTGTTGTAATAACAACAGCCACTTTTTACTTTGTGAGCCTATGGCCGTCTCAGGCACTATACATACGTCCTTGAATTACTTCTACAGACATATGCAGGTTTCCTTACGATGTTTTCCTTAACCGTAAAGCACATGGTACTTAAGTTTTTAGAAAAACTCATTGGTAGAGACTTCACTGGGATTCTAACTTGCCTCGATTGCCTAGCAGGCAACTGCTTAAACCCCAAGGCCACCACGGCTCTTCATCCATTTAAGGGTAAAATTTCAACAAACCCTTTCTTACTGGATATTTACACTTCACCAAGAACACACCCTTAAATTTGATGTCTGTATGACCAGCGGTTTAGTTTGTGCATTGATCTTAGTCAGTCAGGTCTTAAGAAACTTTATGTGACAGATTTGAATTTGTTGTTGTATTATATCTACTAGGAGGTATTTAGACATATTTAAATTTGGTCCTAATGTGACGATCAGACTTCATTTATTAAAAACTAAAAGTTTCATTCATGTCAGAATTATATTCTTTGTTTTGCTTTTTTAATATAATTTTCATTTTATTGTTTCAGATATCTTCAAAAAACCGAAAGAAACTTTCCAAAATCTTCCTGAAGACTGTTATTTTTTTAGATTTATAATAATCATTATATTATAATATTATAATTTCGTAGTTTTAGCGAAGATACGGATACGGAGAGTAAACAGGAGAGAATGCCAATAAAGCGAGAGAGAATCAAAAGACGGAATTAACTATTTATTTATTATTAATGAATTAGTATAATCCAAACATAATTATTATAATTTTGTCCTAGTTGTTAACAATAATTATACTCCCCTAATGAAATGATATAATTTATTAATGAACAATGAAGTTAAATAGAATATAAAAGAAGAGTGCAGACATGGAAAACATGGCTTCGAATGTGTCTTTGCGTGGCAAGCAGAGGAAAGATAACTTGATAACGCGGAAGCAGGATAAGTCCCCAGAGAAAACGATAAGGGGTACGAGGGGGGCGTATAGGGCGGTGCCGTCCACGTCCAAGAGGCAGGACGAGGAGACGGAGACGGGCTCCACGGAAAGACTGGAGAGACCAAAGAAATTCATCTCGCAGAAGACCGGCTATGGCCTGGGGAAGAGGCCTGACTTCCCCTTCAAGAACAGGAATGTGCATTTAGCGTCCTCTCGGTATGGGCAGGTGAGTCCATTTCTCTATTGTATATGCATCCGTCATGCCTGGGCCTAGACAAAGTAACAATATCCTCACGCTTCGCTAGTACAAATGATACAAAATGTACTGGAATGACATATGTCACATGACTGATTTATGTCATTTCCATATTTTTTTTTATCGTTTCTATTAGCGCCGGCGCGAGAGAATGTTACTTTGCCTAGGCCTACTGTTCTGATGGTGAACGGTCACCTGATGATATGTAGCCTGTGGATGTTTGGGACTGTTATTATTCGCGCATTTCTTGCCCTGTATAATTTTTATTTTTAAACCAGTTCCCTCCGGTTTTACTCGTGTGATCCTAAGTTCTTGGGGGCCTTTATTGCGCGGAAACCAAATTGGAGTAATTTGGGATTGTTTTATAAAAGTATCCCGAGTTGCTATTTGGCAGATAGCTAATGTTACAAGAGGTAAAAACAATTTTTTTTATAGCAAAATCAAACAAATTATGTATTTTACAGCAAAAATAAATACTTCATTCTATTACGTAAATGTTTAAAATCTATATCTATAAAGATAAATAAAATTGAAGTGAAATATTTTTCTCTGTCTGTCTGTCAGTCTGTTTGTTCCGGGTAATCTCTAAAACGGCTTTTATTTATTAAAAATATTAGGGTTCCGCGACAATAAGGATGAAACTAAATCTACGCTAGTGAAACCGCGGGGCACAGCTAGTAGACAATAAGTTACAGATGTAAGATTTTAATCTCGTTAAATTAGCACATATAAATGTGCTTTGTTATCGACTTAAGAATCGAATGTTGGAATAAAATATCCATTTTATACCGCATTAAAATGTTTAAAGAACTAAAAATAGCGGAGTGACATGTCTTATAAAAACACTTTATGGCAAATAGGTAACTCGACTTCAATGACTAAAAAGAAAAAGTAGAATTTTCTTTACGTAATATGCCAATAATGTGAACGAAATCCATCGTCTTCTCAGACACAAATTCAATGCTTCACACGGCTAGGACGGCTCTTCATTGGCAACTTATAAACATAAGAATAATAAGTATAAGCGAAGCGAAAGAAGTATGCGAGGATCGTAGCATGTGGCGAACCGTGGGCTCTGCCTACCTCAAGCGTGAGCATATGTATGTATCTCTGTATGTATGTAATCTATACATCTATACGTATATATCTATACAGATAAATAAAATTGAAGTATCTGTTTATAATACCAAATTAACAGCTTTTCACTAAATGCATATGAAAGTATAAAGGGTACTGACATTAAAACACCAAATTTTAATTTTTTTTCTGTCTGTCTGTTTGTTCCGGGCAATCTCTGAAACGGCTGGACCGATTTTAACGGGACTTTCACTGGCTGGTAGCTGATGTTTCAAAGAGTAACTTTTTAATAAAACTATTAGGGTTCCGCGACATGAAGCATGAAACTTAATCTACTCGGGTGAAACCGCGGGGCACAGCTAGTAATCATATATATATAGGCAATGCGTGGATTTAAAATTGTCAGAAATAAGTATTTTCTAGGTTTAAACTGCGCAGTACTAAGAACGGCCACAGTACATAGCAAACCAAACATCACACTCCGTTCGGAGTATATTTGCCGGTAAACGATCCTAGACGTGTTTGAAGATAAACATTTTTTGTCATGGGAATACATAACCTTTTGGGGTTCCTAGTTTTTGGAGACCATTATTAAGGTAACATTCATCATTATCATGAAGTAGCTGTGACCCGAGGTTTTCTCCGCGTAGTCTTCATTTGTTGAGTGACTTTATTTCAAGGATTCCTTTTATTAATTAAAGTAATTACTTAACCGAAGTTACTAATTGTAACATCAGCTATCTGCCAGTGAGATCAGGTGGAATTAACAGACAGGTACACAGACAGACAGACGGACAGACCCTCAGTCAGACAGACTAGGCGGACAGACTGACGAGAGATACGTTTTAAAAACAGTTTTTACGTATGTATGCATATAAAAAAAAATGTTCACTTAGTGAAAAAGCTTTTAATTGGGAATTACAAGAAGACCCTTTAATTTTATTTATTTATATATATTTAAGAAATACTGTCTGTATCTTATACAATTCTCTCTATTCGTCTCTTCTCCAGCGACATGTTCTTTGACCTCCTTATACGTCATGACAGACACCTTTTCATTAACTTTGCTTGTATATATTTAACTTTTTATATATTGATCCCCCTGTATTCCTACTCTTCGATCTAGAATGTTCTGGGACTTTGTTTGTTCGTGAGAACCTGCTCATGGTAACACTTTTATTTGTGGTATTAATAAATATGCTGATTTATTTAATTGTAACGTAAATGTTCAGAAATTTAAATGGCCACAAAACCTCGCGATTGATTTAATTTTGGTCCTTAAAAATATATCGTAACATCTAGAGGAATACCAGATTACAATATAATATATGTAAATCACTATTGGTTTGTTTGTTCGTTTTATGTGGTTTTATCGCCTTCGAGAATAACATTAAATACTTGGTAATTGACTATGGCATCTGGTTGTGTACATTTTGTATTGATTCGCCAAATGTTCGAGAATTTTTGGTTACATATTGTAATTCGTTAATGACATTTAAGCGGAAGTTATCTATACAAATAAATGTTTTTTTTCAAATCTCTAAATAGCAGATATGCAAGCTGACTATTTACAATACGTATAAAAAAAATACTACTTAACATCATCATCTTCCTGCCCTTATCCCATGTTATTTGGGGTCGGCGCAATGTGTTCTTCTCTTCCATTTCTCTCTATCAGCCGTCATATCTGTATTCACTCCCATTCTAGTCATATCGTCTTTCACACAATCCACCCATCGTTTCTTATGTCCACATTCATAAACAAAACTTTTTTCATAAAATTCAAAAAAAAAAAAATGCTACTATTTAAAGAAAAAATATTTCTCCAAATTTCAAATAGGGCTAGATCTTAACGGCAATCTGGTGCATTTGTAAAACTAAATCATTGCAATATTAAATCAGAATATTAAAGGAGCTCGTGGTACAGTTGCTATTGCGCATGTCATTCGATCAGCGAAGTTTAGCAACCCTATCCCAAGTCAGTAGTTGGATGGGTGACCGCCCGAGTTCCCTCCGTGCCTCGGAGAGCGCGTTAAGCCGTCGGTCCCGGTTGCCAATTTAACACCTTTGGCAACCGTACAGGTCAGTCGGAGACCTAAGAAAGTCTGACAACTGGTTTAACCCAGAGTGCCGATTTTCCTCGAAACGATTACGAAGGTCGGATGGCAGTCGCTTCATATAAAATCAGGTGATCAGCCACATTGGATGAGCCACAGGGAGATGATGATTAAATCAGAATATTGAAGAGTCCTGACATGACTGGACGATTTCCTAAATTTCTTCTCGTCTACACAATACATAGTGACTATCTGAATTTTCTATTAATTTGTTTACAAAAGAATTTGAAAAATCAATTTCCCAGTACAAATTAATCATGCACCTTAAGTCCTATATATTATACTATCCTTGTGACTAATAAGGCAGTAGTAAACACACCTTTGACAGATAAGTGCACGTTTTTGTTGCTGCATTTTCAACTTTATTGCCATGTGATTAGAACTATGTAATGGGTGTATCGTTAGTGAGATTTTTGCGCTGGTGTCTACAAAACCTGGCGAAATTTAATCCGGAGATTTGTGTATTTCGGTATCAAGAGAATGTGTACCTTATCACGGTTGCAATACGGCCGGTATGTAAATTTGTACCATAATTTAATTTTAAAACGGAGATGGGGAAAACCTGCATAATCTTGCGGGTAATTAAATTTCTGCTGGTGAACAGATTCATTAAATTCTTTGGTCAATATGATCTAGATAGGTTGTTATTAGTATTCTACTTTTGGGAATGTCTGGACTCGTTTATCTATAAATCTATACAGATAAATAAATTTGAAGTGTCTGTTTGTGATTCCAAAATTCACTAAATGCATATTAAAGTAATTACGGTCTCAAAAAACTATTTTTTTTTATAGTCTGCCTATTTGTTTCGGCTAATCTCTGAAACGGCTGGACGGATTTTACCGGGACTTTTACTGGCAGATAACTAACTAATTAATAAAGCCTTTTAATAACTAATAGTAAAAGGCTTTTATTAATTTAGGCTACTCTATAGCCTAAGAGAAATGACGTTCAATAAGTGTTCCAAGTTTCCCTTATCTATACAGATAAATAAAATTGAAGTGTCTGTTTGTAATTCCAAAATAACAGCTTTTCACTAAATGCATATTTTTCTCTGTCTGTCTGTCTGTCTGTTTGTTCCGGGTAATCTCCGAAACGGCTGGACGGATTTTGACGGGACTTTCACTAACGGATAGCTAATGTTACATAGATTTATAAAAAACATTAGGGATCCGTGGGCAACCATGAAATTAAAATCTACGCGGGTGAAACCGCGGGGCACATATTGAATATGAATAAAACTTTTTGATTTGATATGTTACATGTTTTTTTTAACTTATTTTGACATGTGAGGATTTCGACTAGATATGAAATTTGTTTCGTATATTTTTAAATATTTTTTGGTAAATACCTCTACTTATTACTACCTAAAATAAAAGATTCAAGTCAATGCTGAGCAGGTAGGCTCATCCAAGGTAGGCAGTAGGTAATATCCGGTTATAAATTAGAATTCCACTCATTAGTTCTAATTATATTATACCTGTATTAATTACCCATAGAAAAGCCAATGGTGCCTCTTTAAAAGATGAATCTGTCTAATCTGCATTGAACGTAAACAGACGCGTTATTACTAAGGTTTCTCAGCGTCTCACTCGGCGTCGAGTCAGTTTTAAAGATACGAAATTGAACCTTATCCTCTATGTATTATGTATCAATTTCCTATGATTGAAACCAATGCTCTTCGTTGAGTTCGACCGCGTAATGCGACCTTCACTATCACCGTTTTGGTATATTACATCACGCCGGCTGATAACGTTATCACATCCCATTCAGTCGGGATCGAACCCAGCTACCGTGTTGTCACTTTCTTAAACATCTGAGTCGATTGCAACGATTCGATGTTTTTATGTGATTGTATTAGTGTCTGTTCATAATCAAGGATATGCTACATGTGTTTATGACTCATTTTAGGTATAATAAAAATATTATTAGTATGGTTAATTGGTTAGGTGTTTCGACAAAAAACAAATGTGCATATATAAATAATCGTACTTTGTTTGTATACAGATACAGAAAGACAAATAAATACACAAATGGACATGTGCCCCGCGGTTTTACCCGCGTAGATTTAGTTTCATCCTTATTGTCGCGGAACCTTAATATTTTTGATAAATAAAAGTAGCCTAAGTTACTCCTTGAAACATCAGCTACCTACCAGTGAAAGTCCCGTTAAAATCTGTCCAGCCGTTTCACAGATTACCCGGAACAAACAGACAGACAGACAGAGAAAAATTTTAAAACTTGTTTTTTTAGTGTCAGTAGTATGTGTATACTTTCATATGCATTTAGTGAAAAGCTGTAATTTTGGAATTACAAACAGACACTTCAATTTTATTTATCTGTATAGATACTTGGTTAGCTTTCGTGGCGAGTTGCATTGATAGTTTTTTTTTCGCCGGAAGTGTGACAGCGTTCTATGATGCATTGGGTTTACGTGTGACGCTCGCTTGATAGGTAAACGGGTGAGTAGATACGTGCCAGTATTCACATTTGAGGAAAACTTGCATTTTTCCTAAACTTTGTGTCGTTAAGTATTGTGTTATGAGTGTTACATATACTTCCTGCCTTCTTGGTACTCGACTAAATGCAGCAAACGAGAGAGAGTTCGTTGCAAATTTAGGAAAAGTGATATTGGGTTTTCCCATCTTTAATTTCCCAGTATCAAAGTCAAAAATATCTTTATTCGATTAGACTGTTTACAAAGCACTTTCAAATCGACAGGATTATACATGCTACCGCCAGGTTCGGAAGGTTGCTTTTACTGAGAAGAACCTGACAAGCAGCCAGGAGTCTAGATTAGTGTCCGGTGGCACTAGGCAATAGGCTCGTTCTCTATTACATGGGAATAAAATATAAAATGTAGCTGTTCTATGAGTAAACTTCTGCCTACCCCTTCGGGAAATACAGGCGTCTGTGTTAATATTTGTCTTTTGTTTATAACTATTACTTTGTCTGATTAGCGTAATTGATGTTGGGTCGTGTTGATTTGTGTATAAATAAAGAAATATGTATGTATGTATGTGTATTATAATTTGATAGCTTGCATTATTGCCTCATGATGCTGGCTGGAATTGCAAGAAAAATACGATCATGACTGGAAGTTACCAAAACTAAACGCGTTAAAAAAAACAAACAAAAAAAAAAACAATCTATAGATATGTTTTGTAAAATTAAAACTAAGGAAATGAATACGGGAGAACTATTTGAGATCTCCAACTTTCGGTGCTTAGTTATTTATAACAGCTAAGGTTGGTTCGTTTGGGCAACAAAATGGTTTACAATTTTAATGTAAAAAAAATATTTATATACCTTCTTAAGAACTCATCGCACTTCATGATAATCTATCGTTTCCTAGGAAGAAGCTTGTATAATCATGCATCATTTTTATGACTGTAATGGCGACCACAAATATTGATGCACCTTGCTCTATTTTACATTGAATTTATGCTCGCATTATGTGTTCTGAACGATAGTGAAAGTAAACTCTCGTATCGGAATCCTGCAAGCTTCATATCCAAACCACAAGGCATTTATTAACGTGGCACACGAAATCGCACTCTTCTGCCTTGGAAATAAGAACGTCTCGTCTATATCACCTTTGAATTAAGAACTGCAAACAATGACGCAGTTCAAAAAGTCTGTTTTAATAGGAATGACCCCTTTGTACCATTTAGTACAAAGGGGTCAATTAAAAATGGACTCTTAAAACTTATGTATAGGAATTAAATTTGTATGTCAACAGATGACATCAGGTCTTCCCGGGCACGGGCATCAGATATCGCAGCCGCACCTAGAGCAACCAGTACTACCAGCTAAGGAGAAGACGGTGCATGGCAAAGAGAAGACCTTCAAGGTAGACCGTCATACCACTTATTAAATATCTATATACAGGTTCCGTCATGAATTATGAGTGTTAAGCGATATAGGGGGGTAGCTGCGCATGTATTTTATTCGCGTCGCGTCGAGACAGACTCGTAAAATAACTACATCACATTTAAGGTCAGCGCTTATAACTCGTGACGGCTCTTGTTGCATTTGAATTAAAATATTCAGGAATACTCTTGCAAATCTGGATCGATCCAGAATAATGAAAATAGTGGTCTATGGGCGCTCATATGTCTCAGAAACTCTGTCCGTCGATATAAATTGTAAAGGTCTCGCGACACTGATGCGATGAATGATTTCTATTTGCAGGTAGTGGTTGGCAGCGAGGTGGGGGTGCTGAAGGGCGCCCCGATGGGCCCCCGGCCGTACAACGCGCTGGCCATCATCCACACGCAACAGAGCAACACTTTCGACATGCTCAACTCGCTCACCACCAGCGTTGTGAGTACACTATCCATGTATCACACACAAACACATGCGTCCAAACTTGATTCTAGCAGTGCACTCACACAGACTCACCGACCGGTTCACGTTCTGACAGAGTACAAATTCTGGCGCTTGTACACGGACACTTACAGTACTTGCATGGCTTTTCTTCTTTGAACACTGTTGAACCGTAATAAATAGCATCAACATTTTCAGGTTTGAACATTTGGAAAATGACTTTAACCACGCCGCTGTTCTTATTAATCATATTTCATCTTCGTCATCACATCAAATATATTTTCCGTTATGCATATCCACTGGAATCAGGATGGAAACTGAAACTATCGGGAGATGCATTTGTTTTTATACTTTACTTGGTCTGCGGAACCTTTTCGCAATGGCCTTCCATGGAATAAACGACATAATCCAGAGGTGTCTTTTCCATTTCCATTCAATACTATATTTTATTACCGTGATGATGTCGAGAACATGAATGTTACAGGCAAGTCAGCCGGTGGGTGGTTTCCGTCGGCGCAGTTCAGGTCAGGGCGCGCTGTGCGACCCTGAACTGGACGACAGTGGGGGGCTGCTCGTGGCGCGGCTGGAAGACGACGCCTTCATTTCTGAACAGGACTTGGTCAGTTTTACCATTATTTTTTTTATACTTCTAGCCGTGCCCCGCGTACAACTGTCGAAGATTGGTCGTACCAACTCCGAAACCTTCATGGGCGTGTAGTGGTGTACCTCTTTCTAGGTTATAATATTTTTAAATAATATTAGAAATTGTGAACTCGTTAAATTGTAGCGTATATTTCATCGCTTAGGCACAACACTTTGCTGACATGCTCAAATGCATATTTTACGTTCTATAAAGGACTCAGTGGCGTGCATTGCATATAAGCAGGTAAGCAGAAGTTACAATTTGTGATCACTGAATACACTCGTGTCGCGTGTGTGTGTGTTTATGTTCGTGTGTGTGTCTTTACCAAAACGTATGTATCTATACCGCGTCACATAGGTATGTACTTAACCTGCCTACCTACCTACTTATTGTTTATGCCTACCCCTCTAAAAATCCAATGCACGCCCCTGCAAGGACTTACAGACAAACATTTTTTTATATATATAGACTAAGTGGACAAAAACTGTACAGGCCAGTAACACAAACTGTCACTACTTTATAAAGAATGAAATCTTTGTGCTAACATACGACCTTATTCACCGCCTGAACTTGTCTAACTAAAAACTTATCTAAGCTAGTATTAGTACGCTACGATCTTCTGAGGTAAATTCCCCAGTCTGCTCCAAATGTTATCTCTCTTGTGACATATGTATGATCGACTTCACTATAACGATTCTTGTACTTTATCAGGAGGAGACCATATCGATAGCGACGACCGGCAAGGGCCTTCCTCACCCCGCGGCCGACGCCACCGAGGAGGAACAGCCACAGGAACAACAGAATGGTATTAATGGGGGACAAAGAAACGGGGGAACGGGGGAGCTGTTCTTTTTGTATTTTAAAGCACTCTGACTTATTGTTTGACATAGTTTGCCCAGCATATTAAAAAAAATATGTTCACGCCATCCCAGAAACCCTTCTGGGATGGCGTACCCCGAAGGGGTAAGCAGAAGTGTTGTAAGAACAACACCCACATTTCACCGAATATGATTAAGTGCCAACGTGACAGAGGGTGAGTCCATCGCCGCCTCAGGCACTATACATACGAATTATTATTTCACTATACTATGAATTATTTCTCAAACATATGCAGGTTTCCTCACAATGTTTTTCTTCACCGTACAGCACGTAGTGTAGAATCTAAACAAGTTCTAGTTCAAGTAGAGAATCTTTTTTATAGAAAAAGTCATTGGTCCACCACGGCTCGTTACCATAATAATTATTCAATTGGCGCATAGAGTGACTTGGGTCTCTAAATGGTAATGGTTTTTAGAGGAAGCGATCTTTAGCTGTTGATGTTTTTGTAGGTCTAGTGTTCAGTCCGATATACGAACTGGACAAGTTGGAGCATAAGGATAAGCAGAAGGAAGACAAGGAGGAGGACGAGGAGCCCATTGGTGTCTCACCCTGTGGCAGGTACGAAACATAATTAAATCCTTCCAAGTGTGAGTTGGACTCTATCATCTATACATCTATATCAATACAGATAAATAAAATTTAAGTGTCTATTTGTAATTTCAAATTAACAGATTTTCACTAAACGCACATATGCGGTACTCGCATAAAAATCAATTTTTTTTTCCTCTGCGTCTGTCTGTTTCCCCGGTTCACTAAATGCATATGAAAGTATACTCGAAATATATATACAATTCTTATTTTTCTTTGTCAGGCTGTTGGTCCGTTTGTTCCAGATAATCTCCGAATCAGCTGGACCGATATTAACGGGATTTTCACTGACAGATAGCTAATGTAACAAGGAGTAATTTAGGCTACTTCCGTAAGCGGTGTGAAATCAGTGCAAATAAATTTTTAGAAAAGTAATTGGTACACGCCCCGCTGGGATTCGAACTTGCGCCGCGTAGCAGGCGACTGCTCAAATCCCACGGCCACCACGACTCTTTTTATCTTCTGTTTATATCACACTAGCGGACGTCACGCGGTTTCAGTCGCGTAGTTCCCGTTCCCGTGGTAGTACGGGGATAAAATATAGCCCATGTTATAATGTAGCTATCCATTGCTGAAAGACTTCGAGATCAGTCGTAGTTTCGGAGCCTATTCAATACAAACAAACAAAAAAAGTCTAATCTTTATTCTTTTTAATATTAGTATTGATTTGGGATGAATAAAAAACTGTGAAGTCTTGAATAGTAGTATGAAAAATACTTGCATGTCACCAGGTTCTTCAAATACGACAAGGAGGTTGGTCGCGGCTCGTTCAAGACCGTCTACCACGGCCTGGACACGCAGACCGGCGTCGCTGTGGCTTGGTGCGAACTATTGGTAACTATATGCTTTTAATTATGATTCATATGCTTACTGACGGGCTGCCATCATCGGTTTAAGCAGAGCGTATTCAGAACGTCTGAGCTTTGACGTTTCATTTTCGTATTATTAAATTTAACGTCAAAAAGCTAAGTTCTTAATCGAACGATCGATACGTCAACGACGATAAACGATCACAGATGGCCCGTGATTAGTGTTTAGGTGTTTATTTTTATTTTTATTTATTTAGGTTCACCAACAATGTGTTACATTAATTCGTTGCTTTTGAAGCTTTATAAACTACTAGCGGACGTCACACGGTTTCACCCGCGTTGTTCCCATTCCCGTTTGAGTACGGAGATAAAATATAGCCTATATGAATTAGTGAAGATTTTTTTAGAAGAAATTTTAAAATCGCTCCGTTCCTCTGTATCAAGTTATCAAGTTTTTGTTATTTCAACTTCGATTTGAGGTGTATGAGAAGGTATTGACATTCCGAGTAATGAAATAAAAAAATTACATTATTTTTTTCAAACAAATAACTTTCAGGAGAAAAAGCTGAACAAAACGGAGCGACTGAGGTTTCGCGAAGAAGCGGACATGTTGAAGAAACTGCAGCATCCTAACATTGTACGCTTCTACAATTACTGGGAGGGCACCGTGGCCAAGAAGAAGAATATCGTGCTCATCACTGAACTCATGCTCTCTGGTACACTTAAAGCGTAAGTATATCTATATAATAACTCAAAGGTGACTGACTGACTGACATAGTGATCTATCAACGCACAGCCCAAACCACTGGACAGATCGGGCTGACATTTTACATGCAGGTAAATGTTATGACGTAGGCATCCGTTAAAAAAAGGATTTTGATCTTGTATGAAACTAAATTTACGCGGGTGATACCGCGGGGCATATATACGGATAAATAAAATGTTATGTTTATAATTCTAAATTGAAGGCTTTTCACAAAATGCATATGCAAGTTTATGATACTTACATTGAAAAGTTTTTTTTTAATTACTCCCTCTGTCCGTTTGTCTGACTGTCTGTCTGTTAATTTATTTTTTATTTTCAAAACATATTCTTCTATTAAGTAAGTGAACAGCCAGAAAATCTATTTCTATCAAATTCTACTACAAGTAATTAATTCACCGTTTAATTTAATTTTACTCTGCTACTAACGTATTTAAATAAGAAATATTTGTGTAATTACAGTTACCTCCGCCATTTCAAGAGGATAAACACCAAAGTTCTCAAGTCGTGGTGTCGCCAAATATTGAAGGGGCTGAACTTCCTGCACTCGAGAACACCGCCTATTATACACAGGTGAGATTTGTACCTTAGCTTGTCATCGATAAGGTTGTTTTTTGACTGTACGGATGGAAACTGAAATTGCGACTATTGTATGCATTTCAATATAGGCTTAATAAAGAATTATGTTTTTCAGTTTCCTAGTATTTGTTTTAATTTTGTGAAAAAAAAACAGCGTTTAAATATATCGAAACTCGTGGATTTAAACAATTCAGCTCGGATTATAATTTTTTTATTGTTTCATTTAGTTTTTCTGATATTTTATGATGTTATCACATTTATTTAGATTAAGAGCCTTTTGGAACCAAGATAGCTTAAAGGACGAGTAAAAGGTATTCTTTGTGTGTAATAAATAAAGACTTTTTCTATCTTAAAAAAAATCATAAAATCTAGTAACGAATATATTGTTTGTCCCAGAGATCTGAAATGCGATAACATCTTCATAACGGGCACGACGGGCAGCGTCAAGATCGGCGACCTGGGCCTGGCCACCTTGAAGAACAGGAGCTTCGCCAAGTCTGTCATTGGTAAGGACTTTTTAACTAATTGCTGCTAATTGCAGCCTAAGGGTCTAGCTTCTGTGGAAAACGAGGACCTCGGTTCAATCGCCGGGTCGGGCAGTGTTATAGGATTATTCATCTGTAATTACAGATCAGTCGAGGCCTAAGAGAGTCTGACAACTGGTATACCAACTTTTCTCGTAAAAGGGTTTGCTAAGCTCAGATGGCAATCGCTTCGTATAAAAAACAGGTTATTAGCCACATCGGGTCGAATCAAGTGCCGACCCCAATAATTTATAGGATAAGGCCTGGGAGATGATGATGATCAGTATGGCGATGTGATAAGCGTTTATTGGGCAGGTACGCCGGAGTTCATGGCGCCGGAGATGTACGAGGAGCACTACGACGAGTCGGTGGACGTGTACGCGTTCGGCATGTGCATGCTGGAGATGGCCACCGGCGAGTACCCCTACAGCGAGTGCAGTGGGCCTGCGCAGATATACAAGAAGGTCGTCTCGGTGAGGACCCTTCCTTTACCTATTGCCCATTCGGACCAGAGTGCCTAGTGCAAGTAAAAATGGGACCGAAACAGCGCCATCCGTCGGCCCACAGACGATGCTTTCGATACCATATAAATTTACGTTTACCCACAGAGCGTCGAGTATCACTCACGCTAGACCAGTACCCCTATTACGAGTTTTGCACCGTTTTTGTAATCTTATACTCGCTTTCGTCACCGATAATATTTGTATGAGATATTTTAGTTCTTCACGTCACCGCTTGGAGGCGCTTCACAATTTCTCAGACAAATATTCGGCAGAGACGCTAGCGAGAGTATAGATTAGGAGAACGGTGGAACACTCGTGATACCCCTATCACGAGTGTACATATGTTCCCAAACTTAATTCGTGTAACGCCCGCTTAGATAATCACTTTTTTTTACACTTAAGTAACCTAACTTGAAATGTTAAAATTCGGGTAATAATTAATTTTGGAAGTTGGGATTTTCCTCTCACCAGACCGCCCGTTAATACTTCTTCGTAAATTATCTAACAGTTGGACGCGCAGATGCGTCGTTAGCAGTGAACGCGTTGATCGGTCTGGAAGCACAACCATCACCACCACCACCATCATCATCATCATCATGATCATCATCATCATCATGATCATCATCATCATCATCATGATCATGATCATCATCATCATCATCCCTATTTCCTTAAAATATTAAATAAATAAAAGGTAGCCTATGTCCTTTCTCAGGGTCTAAAGATTGTCTGTGCCAAATTTTATAAAAATCGGTTGAGAGGTTTAAGCGGGCAAGCGTAACAGATAAACAGACAGAGTTACTTTCGCATTTATAATATTAGTAGGGATTTATTTATTAAATATTAGGTTTCCGCGACCATAAGGATGAAACAAAATCTACGCGGGTGAAACCGCGGGGCACAGCTAGTTGTTATATATTTGTATGTGTTGTGTAGGGCGTGAAGCCGCAGAGCATGGAGAAGGTGACAATCACGGAAGTGCGCGACATCATCGAGTCGTGCATCAAGCCTCAAAAAGCGGACCGGTAGGTACTAACCTTGCACATACATATACCATGATACTCACTCATCACCGATCGTCACTTGCTCCAGTCTTTTAAATATTCAAAATGATCTCTTAACAACAATTCCATTTGCATGTTAGCTTTCTGAATAGTCATACTCCATCTACGTAACTTAACGTACAGTATTCGGTGTTATATACCAATAATGGTGTTGCAGTAGCCAAGTTATGGACTAGAATAATTTTGTTTCTCAAAATGTTTGTCATCGATAACAAGATCTCAGGGATGAGACCGTCGGCTTATCTATACAGATGTCTGTTTGTAATTCCAAAATAACAGCTTTTCACTAAATGCATATATACACGCTACTGACACTAAAAAACCAAGTTCTAAAATTTTTCTCTGTCTGATATTTGATGATATCTCAAGAAGTTGATATTTCAAGGAGTATCTTAAGCTATTTTGATTTATTAAAAATATTAAGGTTCCGCGACAATAAGGATGAAACTAAATCTACGCGCGTTAAACCGCGGGGCACAGCTAGTTTCATAATATAATATGTATTCATAGAGAGAGACTACGCTTTACGAAACCGAAATTAGCCGACGGTCTCTTTCCTTTCCAGCTGCATTATGCTGTTAGATTCTTCGATAGTGAGCTACACGGTTGTCGATTTTAAACATACAAAATTCAACTTAATCGTGTATGTATTAAGTATTAATTTCAAATGATTGAAACCGAGAGAAGTATGTATGTGGTAAATGGCGCACAGTAATCTGCCTACCCCCCATGGGATACAGGCGAGAGCATATGTATGTATGTATGTATGAAACAGACTACTCGTCGTCGTGCTCGCCGTCGAAATACCTCACTGCCGAGTCATTCTGTAAGGTTTCTCAGCGTCGACTCATAGGAAATTGATACATAATGCACAGACGATAAAGTTCAATTTCGTATCTTTGAAACCGACACTTGACGTCGAGTGCGACGAAATATTTTACTGAGTGCCTAGTGCGAGTTTTCTTAAAATCGCCGTCACAAATCACCGCGTCGACGTAAACGCAGATTTGTATGGGCTCACAATAGAGTCATCTTTAGGCCGACAGAGGCTCTGTTTCGATCCTATATAAATCTGCGTTAACTTTGACGCGGTGACTTGTGACGGCGGCAGTGAAAAACTCACACTAGGCACTCAGAATAACGCGGCTGTACGGTGTATGTTATAACGTGTGAGTCAGGCCGAAGGTGAAGGACCTGTTGAACCACGAGTTCTTCGGCGAGGACATCGGCCTTCGGCTGGAGATAGTCGGCCGCGACCTGGTCACCTCCTCCGACATCACCAAGATACAGTTCCGGCTCAAGATTATTGACCCCAAGAAACGGTCAGTGCCACTAATAAAGCTACGCTACATCCATATTATGAATGACTAGCGAACGTCACGTGGTATTCACCCGCGTAGTTCCCGTTCCCATGGGAGTACGGGGATAAAACATAGCTTATGTTACTCACTGATGATGTAGCTATCCATTGCTGAAAGAATTTTCAAGAACGGTCTAGTAGTATCGAAACCTATTCAATACAAACAAACAAACAAATATTTACTCTTTATAATATTAATATAGATATATGTCTCTGTCTGTGCAGCGCGACGCGAATTCAATCAATGAGCATTTACCCCAATATTTTCGCTAAGCGCTCATAACGCTTGACGGTACTTATACTCGTCCATTAGTATTATAACTGACGTGTACACATCTAAGACACTGAACCGATTTTGCTGATACTTTGTACAAAGCAGTGCTTACCCCTTCTAGTACCCCTCTGGGATGGCGTGAGCATATTTCTTTAAATTTTTTTTGTACAGTGAAAGTCGCGGTAAAAGCTATTGTGTTTAGGTGATAGTTATAAGTGGCCTTATATGATAACTTGTATTATTGGCAAAGCTTGTCAGTCTTCTTCCTCGACGGAGTATAGCAATGGTTTTGTTTCAAGAATTTGTAGAGTACAATAAATATATCCAGGTCGTACACCCACAAGGAGAACGAAGCGATCCAGTTCGAGTTCGACATGGAGACGGACGACTGCCAGGAGGTGGCCAACGACATGGCCAAGGCCAGCCTCATCATGGAGGAAGACGCCAGGATCGTCGTCAAGCTGCTCAAGTCGCAACTCATCAGCTTGAACAGGTGTGTACCATAAGCTATCCATTCAAACATTTATAGTAACACATCTATACATATACATATAGCACATTAGTGGATATCATGCGGTTTCACCCGCGTAGTTCCCGTTCCCTTGGGAGTACGGGGATAAAATATAGCCTATGTTACTCTGATAATGTAGCTATCCATTGCTGAAATAATTTTCAAGATCGGTCAAGTAGTTTTGGAGAATATTCAATGCAAACAATCAAATCTTTCCTCTTTATAATATTTGTGTAGATACAGATATATAAAATTTAAGTGGCTGTTTGTAATTCCAAAATAACACGGCTGGTCGTCTGTCTGTCTGTTTGCAACAGCTGGACCAATTTTATCTGGACTTTCACTTGCAGATAAGTAATGTTACGAGGAGTAACTACTTTTATTTAAAACAACATTAGAGTTCCCCGCGTCACCTATGAAATTAACTCTACGCGGGTAGAACCGCGGGGCACAGCTAGTTATACATATTATAAGCTTACTACTAGCTACTAGCTGTGAGATTAGTAGGAAGAAATCGTTCGAAACGACACACTGACACAGAGCGCATCTAACCGATTCTAAGTACCCCTGGAAGTGCTGTCAGTAAGGGGTGTTACGTTGTGGCCCATCGCGTATACGTCATTTACGTATGTTAAAGACATTTTTTGAATTGAGGGTTTTATTACTGGGAGAGTATACTACTATTATAAAGAGAAAAGATTTGTATTTTTGTGTGTATCTTATCTTATATACCTTTAAACGAGCAATTCTTGAATATATAGAATCTGGATCTCGGGACGGCTGCAACGATTTTCATGAAATTTTGTATGTAGGGGGTTTCGGGGCAAAAAATTGATCTAGCTAGGTTTCACTTTCAGAAAACATCGTTTTGACCATGTTTTCATGCACTGAAAAACTCATAAAATATCAATACAATACGACAGTAAATTTCGCCGACAACTGTCAAGTTATGATAGCTCAGAGGTGAGGCTGTCAGCTTACGAGGTGATAACGAAACTAGAGTACCCCGGTTCGAGACTGACGTTCGGCGGTTCGATTTTTTTCTTTTGGTTCCTTTTTTTCTACTAGCTTTTTTGAGAAAACGTCAAGGTTTTTTTTTTGTGGGAAAAAGTTTAGTTTTTTGTGAGAAAAAGACCGAGCACAGCTCGGTCAACCTGGTACTGTTTGTAATGAATAAACTCAAAAACTACTGTGCCGATTTCAAAAATTCCGCGTGACGCCCGCTAGTATTTTATAAATTTTATTAAATGAGAGTAACCTTACGCATTTTCAGTCAGTACTATGAGGAAAGCCACATGATATTATTAATGCTATTCATATATTTGAACAGGGAAATGTGTTGTATCATTATATACGCAATATCTGTACAGTCGCTGTCGTAATCGCAAATGCTACAGCAGGATATGAGGTTCTGAATTCGATCCCACTTGAAAATTACTGGCGAAATGTGTAATTTTATATGTCACCTCCCTGGCCTTATCCCATGTATTTGGGGTCGGCACTTGATTCAACCCGATGTGGCTGATCACCTGATTTTTATACGAAGCGACTGCCATCTGAACTTCGTAACCCCTTTTTCGAGAAAAATCGGCAATCTGGGTTAAACCAGTTGTCAGACTTTCTTAAGCCTCTGACTGACCTGTAACGATTGCCAAAGATGATACATTGGCAATGTCATTTTATATGTATAGATCAAAAAAGATTTATTTGATGTGGTGGTTAATAACTTACGAAGAACATGTTTATGCCTTTACGTTGTTTTTTAGTCTGAACATAGCTCGTAAGCTCATCCGTCTATGTTCAGACTAGTTAGTGAATGTTGAGTAGATATGTTTGAGCTGACGTTGTATGTTCAAAAAAGTTCCAAGAAATAAAGTTAAATAAACAATCAGGGGCCTTACCATGAGCTCTTATTGCCATGATAGTTTCACTCATTTATGAGACAGATGTATGTGACGTGCATACATCTGTCACTGTCGCACAGCTGAATTAACATTGCAATAAGAGCTCATGGTTGGGCCCCAGGATTGATGACATAAACATTTATTCCTCGCCGTCAGAAAACTACTTGAGATACATATTTAAACATTTGGCCAGTACGCGGTGCTGTGAGACATTGAAATGGTGATATAATTACGGTCGTGACTGTACTTGTATTAGATAACCAAATATTTTATTTCTACCGGGTATATTTCAGTAACGAAAACGTAATGCACGCTTGCTGTGTGAAGTGTACCTAAAGGACTTTTCTATCATAGAACTTTCTGAAGTGTATAATGTCAAATCAAATCAAATCAAAAAGTTTTATTCAACATAAGGGACACTTGGAACACTTATTGAACGTCATTTTTCTTACGCTAACTTAAGTTAATTTACTACCGTTTCCAAAAGTAAGCCTGTCAGGAGAAGAAACGGCGAAACAAACTCCCCGGTTTTTTTTTTTTACATTTGTCCCTTCTATATACATAGGGTTGTTTAAGTTTAATTTCAATGGAAGAGTGAGCAACTCATTGCCATGTTTGGCTATCATCAATATACTCAGTTACACTATAATATGCTTTTTCACAAAGTTTCTGTTTGATGCTTGCCTTAAAACTTAAAAATGGTAGTTCACACATTTTTAATGGATGTTGTGTGTGGCACTCTGTACTCTCTGTTTAATAGTCATAAGGTAGAGAATGTGATGTACGCGGAACACGAGTCTGAGGTTATATCTTGTTCTTTTATTTTTTGAAGATTTTAAGTGATTTGTTTATAAGGAGCTCTCTTTTGGAACATATTTTGTCTCCCTGTTTTATATATAGGTACACATTCGATTTGAATCATACGTTAGTCCGTCGCCGGCTGCTATTGAAATAAAATTACACCAAATTTATATTCAAATACAATTCCCCAAGAACGTCGACATTCCTCAAACTATTTAACTTTTTTATACCGACGAACGTTTCTTGTGATTCTGTCTGTGTGTCACGAAGATGGACGGACCACAGTCACGCGATGTGAGCTTTGTTGCTGTATTCAACGTATTTACGCTTTCTTAGGGGCTTTTTGTTCATAGTTTAGTTATTAGGTCAGGGGGTTAGTTTTTAATGACGTTGATGCATGAAATGCTCGCTTTGTTTCTGAATTGAAAAAAAAACCTGCTGAGTAAGTCCCTTTCTAGTGTGATTTTATATTTAAAACATTAAAATAATAATGTTATAATATTAATAAGTGGACTGTATATTTTCGATTTGACAGAAGTTAAAAAGCTAATGAAGAACAACAAGGTTTTAATTTACGTATTTTTAATAAGTTTGTATGTAAGCTACTTGGTAGAAAAATATGCCATAACAAAATTCAACACCTGCATATATATTTACACGCCGGTAAGCCATAGATAAACAGACTGAAACAGTGTTTATAAAGAACAAACTTAATTATCTACTGAAATATGTTCGTGGTAAACCGCGTAAGGTCACACTACACACAGCTAACGATTGCAAGAAAATTACATAAATATTCTAAATCTGCCCAGAAGGGTATCTAAAAGCTTAGGTGCTATACCCATTTTCCACAGAAGATGATTTGGGGCGACCTTGATAAATGGTGAGTCTATCGCCGTCTCAAACAAAAATAGTGTTTTTATAACATTATATTAATCAAATATTGTTTTACCATATGTAGGAATGAGTTTTTAATGTATGTAACAAGAGTTGATAAGTATAGGGGCATGCGTCATAGTGTGGGTGCTATATTATAAGTATTGAAATAATAACTATTGGCAACCCAAATTAAGAAATGTATGTATTCTGGCGCCTGTGGGTAATAAAGTAAATGTATATAAAAACAAATTAATATTCTTTGATGCTTACTTAGGTCGGGCGCAGTTTACCAAAAACCTATGTCGCCTAATTATCTTGCAAACATAGAGAACCCGTTTCCTATAAATCCTATAATGCAACATTTGTTATTTTTTCTTAATTATTAAAACCACAATAAAATACATTAATGAATCACCCGTACATAAACATAATTTTCACACATGCGTGTCAGCGAAGACACGGTTGAATGAGCTCGATCGAGTGACGCAATGTTATGCATTCGATTATTTATTGCAACTGAGTGCGCGTACGACGCGATACTATCTGTATCGGCTTATCGTTATTTTTGGTTACATTGCACATCAAATCCATGTACGGACTTTGTATAGTAAATTTGTATATTGTACGTCATGTGTTTAAGAACAAACATTTTAAAACGAAATCAATGTAGTGTGTATAGTGCTTATACTATAATAATTTATTTGAAAGTTAGTGACGGCGAAGATACTTGCATTGTTTAAGAAGATATCCAACACTTTAGTGTAGTGCCTGAGACGGCGTTTTAAACTCCACCATTTGGAACGTTGGGACCTAATTATTTTAGGTGAAAAGTGGGTGCTTAGTCACCCACTTTTGGATCTGCCTGCCTTTCGGGGACCCCTATGGAAAGACGTAATCTTTGTCTGATACTGAAGTGAGTTTGTACGTTTGTCCCATATTTTTCCTCAAGCAGAGGAACCGGTCGCATTATTTATTACATGCATGTAGACAGTTGGAATGTGATTTAGACCATAAACAAACAGTTTTCAAACAAAAAAAGTTTTCACATAATGTATTTGAAACACTAGCTTCTGCCCGCGACTACGTCCGCGTGGAATAGTTACTTTGGGCTGGCGCTAACTTTAACCCGCGATTGGTCGTAGCGTGATAATATATTTATCCTATAACCTTGCTCGATAAATGGGCTAAAAAAAAAAAAAACTAGTGAAATATAATGTACTTCGGCGCCGGTGAACCAGCGTGACACAGTTAGTTTTATAAAGTTTAAAGTGAACGTATTAAACTACTTTCTAAAAGTGCCGTTTTTGCGTGAAAGTGACTTATCTTGTTTGACATTACATTTTTAAATGTATAATGCTATATGCGGCGTATCGCATTGATTGTTGATAACTTATTGTGGAAATCGTATCAAGGTAATACGTGCAATTAATTTATTTTAGTTCAGGCCTTAATGCAGGCCGTAATTTTTCTGCGTCACGATTTATGAGCGCTTGCCTTGAATGAGCAGCTGTCATTTTTTGAGACTTGCATCGAGCGAGCGCGAACAAATACATATTATGCAGTTACTTAAACTATTTTCGCTGAGCGATCAAAACTAATGACGGCTGCTGTAAAAGGATTATATTCTTTCTGATTTAAATGCATGCGCCATTTAGGTTAAGTAGAAAAAATATTCTTTAGGGCCCTCGTTCTTATTGAAGTATCATTATAACTATCGTCAATATTTCAGTTTTCGTGAGAACTACCATTTGACCTTGAATCGAAAAATGTAGTTGTTTATTTACATTGAACAACCATTTACCAGATTCACATAACTTTAGACCTATCAGCTGTTAGATCAATTCAATGTGTTACATACCCTTCCAGGTGGATATAGAGTACAATTTCGTGCGCATTTTCAAAATATCCAACTGCCCAATCTATATTGAACTCTATACCTAAGCTAGAACAGTCTTAAACGTTTATTAAGCCCTAGCAGGTTGCCATGGCGACGGTATCTAAGTAAATTGGCCGATAAAGCGTAGTTGCGCGACCTCGCGTGTTCGTAATACATGTTTATATTTAACTGTATTTAGCATTATCGGCAGTTTCCCTTTCTGTGAAGGTTGCTGGTAGGATGGTGCTTCGCTTTGGAATATGTTTTCGTGACCAAAGATTTGGAAAATGTTCGTTTATAGACCTTCAGTTTGCGGTGAAAATTGTGATGTATTATTTAAATATGATCAAAGTTTTTATTAAATTGCGAAATAAAAAAAAAATCTTGCCAGGTTCTTCTCAGTAAAAGCAACCTTCCGAACCTGGCGGTAGCATAATCCTGTGTAATTGTGTCATTCTGACGATTTGAAAGTACTTTGTATAAAGTCGAATCGCATAAAGATATTTTGAGTTTGAGATTGAGTTTGAGTTTGAAAAGAGTAACCAAAGTCGGCATAATAGGATGTCTCTTTTGAAATTTGTGTCAACATAAGAGATGGAACTACTTTTAAACCAAGTGTCATCTAAGGCTGTGTTAATAAGAGGAATTCAGTGTGCATAAGATAGTCAAAAAACTAGTGTAGTTATATCACCAATGTGTTTCTGTTAGATGGAAAATATTTAGGATATAAACTGGTTCTTCCCTCATCGCTGAGGCTCGGCATAAGAAAGAAAAAACTTCATACATATTCCATGAGCTAATAAAAATACCGTCTGTTGGTAATGTTTCACCAATCGCACGCACACTCAGACCCACATACAAACATACACACTTACACACTCAACTAAATATTTATTTCTTTATGTTCCAGAGAGCGAAGCGAGAAGAAAGCTCAGATGCTGTTTAACCAAGAGGTGATCATCGAACAGAACAGACAGCAGACCTTGTTTGAACAACAGTTGAGACAGGTTAGTGGATTTTAAACCTTATTACGAGTTCTTTAAGCTTCAGCCGAATAGAGCCCTGAATTATTTTAGACGCACCCTTATTATTTACATGCGAACTAACAGCTCACCATAGCATAAAGCAGAAAAACTTTTCTTTTTATCTTTTTTTTCGTTTGATGAGGGATCTCTATTTAAAACTTCAGTAAACTACAAGATGGCGCCTGAGATCCTAAACTTATTACATCTCCTTGCATCTGCAAATAATCCTGTCTGTCAGTTGACACTATTGCCATGTATAGTATTAAATGTTTTGTCCAGATGAAGATGATCCAGAACCAGCAGCAGGCGGTGCCCGTGGACCAGGTCAAGTCCGGTGTGCTGATCAACGGGGTCGGGCCCCAGCCTCTCGCCGCGTCACAGTATGTTAACACTAATAATTTAATTTACGCTTCAAAATATATACTACCCAAACTATAACAAATCCAGTAAAATACGTAAGAGTCGGTCTTACAGACCGCTGGGATTTTGTACTTGCGTCGATATCTACTGTGAAATGAAGAGACTGGTGTCAATTTGTTTATTATAGTATACAAGTACTTTGAACACGTAAGTTGTAGTTGCAGAAAGGTATTGCACGCACAGTCTTAACGGTCACGGCCCTTGACACGTTCGAGAGTCCCTCGTAATGATTATATCTAAAGGTAGACAATATTTCTTAAAATGTAGAGTGTTTCCACAGATATTACTGCTCTATATCGAATAACTGAGATTTGACATTGACACACAGACTTCCAATGGCATATCCACAGATAAACATAAACACGACTATTCGTTTGGTTCTCTATACTCTATGTAACACTTACTTCGTGTGACGTTGTTTTCATTCATCGTAATACAAGACCAAGTACTTCTTCTGACTCTTGGATACCGCTTGCCTTCCCTCTTCTGTTATTTTACATATTTTCACACAATTTGTTTCAATCCTAATTTGTTCTTGAAGTGTATTTCGTAATGTTTTCAGGTTGGACCAGCAATCTCAACTGCTGCAAGCCCAGCAACACCTGATCCAGCAGCAGCTCCAGCTCAACAACGAGGAGACAGCCATGAAGCTGTTCCAGCACCAGTTGATGCAGGCGCGCATCTCGCCTTCCCTCTCGGACCAGCAGCAGCTGCTGCAGCAACAGGCCTTGTTGGAGCAGAATTTGAAGCAACAGGTCAGTTACTTTTACAGCTAAACCAGCAGAACTTATAATGTATGTGTAATCTATTGTATATTGTTGTCTATTGTATAATATTTTATGAATAAAAGTACCCTATGAATATATACCTTGTTTTCTCCCAGTTCAAATTATATAATTATAACATTTCACCAAAATAAGTTGACAGTAAGAACTTTGACGAATTTTCGAATTTAAAACATTGACTAGCTTTATACTATACGACAAAACTACGTAATGGTTTTTTCTGTATCATAGACGTGGAAACGTAACAGACGGACAGGGCACTATCCTATTCTAAATATTAATGTGTATTGAGATACCGAGTTTATTGATAGCCTTTTTTATATGTCCACTTTTGATTCCAGGCGTTAATGGAACAGAATCTCCTAAATCAGCAAATGCTGGAGCAATCAGTCCAGAGTCAGGTGTTGATAGACCAGCAGGGGCAACAGAACCTCCTCGAACAGAACCCCTCCCAGACCCAACTGCAGCCCACGCTACTCAACCAACAGCTCACTGCTGAGATCAACACACAGAACCAAGTGCTGCAGCAGCAGATCATACAGCAACAACAGAATATCATAGCGCACCAGGCCGCGGCTATACAGCAAAAACAGTTGGAGGAGCAGCTCACAGCTCAGGACAACATCATATCCACGCCACAGAATCTCGCCACCGGCCAAATGCTAGATCCGTCTTTACAAAACCTGCAGAACATCCTCGCCCAAATTATACATAGACCTGACTCACTGCAGTCGAGGAAGGAGTCCGAGTCGGAATCCCAGCCGCAGCAGAGCCAGCCACAGCAAACACAGCCGGTCAACCAGCAACAGGAG
Source organism: Watsonalla cultraria (assembly GCA_964035505.1). NCBI lineage: Eukaryota > Metazoa > Arthropoda > Insecta > Lepidoptera > Drepanidae > Watsonalla > Watsonalla cultraria. Next base: position 6,297,977 of record OZ037734.1, on the reverse strand, counting down.
ACGGTTGAAATGCAGCAAAACCAAGAGCGGGAGTTCTTACAGCAAAAGATGCAGCACTTACTTGGATCTCAAATGCAGCAGCCCAACATGAACTATCAGCAAAATCAGCAACTAGTCCAGCCTATTGCAACAGGAGTGGTCGACCCCCACATTCTCGCCCAACACCACCAAGTGTCCCAAGCGCAGCAACAGATGGCCCACGCGCAGCAACACCTGAACATGCAGAAGCAAATGCTGGCACAGCAACAACTAGTCCTCCAACAACAGTTGCTGGCGCAGCAACAAATGCAGATGCCCGGTCAGACACTATCCCCACAGCATATAAGGAATTTGCAACAGCAGCAGTATTTCGCTCAGCAAGAGTTGCAGCTGCAGACTCAGCAAAACTTAATCGATCAGCAGAACTTTGCTCTCTTCGCTCAGAAACAACAACTGATGGGCCAAGCCCAGCAACAGCAGCAGGTGGAGGAGATGTTCCGAGCGCAGAGGCCCATGTACCACCGCCAAGGCTCCGAGCAGAGCCAACTCAGCGCAGCAGATGTCCACGACCAGCAGCAAACATTACTAACACAAGATCAGTACCAGAAAGGTCCCCTGCAGCAGCAAATGTCGATGGACCAGGTTCAATATCAGAATCCGTATGTGGACATGCAGAAGCAAGCGATGCAGGAGGAGCAGTACCAGCATATGCAGCAGCAGCAACAACAACATCACCAGATGCAAGGGCAGTCGTTACCACACAACATGCATATGAACCAAGGGTTCGTGATGCAAGATCGACAGATGTCGAGTCACGAAGGCACCCCAGTCCAGAATTACACCACTAACCCGCTGCAGATGTATCAGCCGCACTCACAGTCCCTGATGATGCAGAGCATTCAGTCCTCGTTACCCTCGTCGATGGCACAGTCGTTACCCGATAATAATCAGATGTCTGGTGTTCAATCCCTGCCACAGTCGATGACGTCAGTACCGCTGCAGCAGATCCAACAAATCGTTCACTCAGTGCAACATCACGTACAATCCATGTCTCAGCCAATACAGTCAGTGCCACAGTCCATCCAGCAAACGGCTCAGTCACATCCGCAAACTGTCCAGTCACATCCGCAGCCGATCCAATCTATACCACAATTATCTCAACCGGTACAGTCTGTGCCTCAACCGGTCCAATCTATACCGCAACAGGTCCAATCCATTCCACAGCCGGTCCAATCCATGCAGCCAATGTCGCAAGTACAATCAATGTCTCAACCCCAACCCCAACCCCAACCTCAATCCATTCCGCAACCAATTCAAGCCACCCAATCAGTACCGCAACCCATTCAAACTCAGCAGATGCCTATGCCACAGTCTCTTCAGACGTCGCTTCCTATTCCCCATCAAGACATGCCTGCGGTTCAGTCTCCGCCAGTTCAGGTGCCTCAGAGTATGCCACTCCAAGATCCAGTCCCTCAGCAGTTGAATATAGCTCAGGACCAGCCTGAGAATGGCTACCAGACCAATGGCAGTAAAGAGCAGTTCCTGACTCCAATGACGGAGTACCCAGGCACACATGCCGAGGCGATGAAGCAGCCGGATTTGAGCTCTGTTGAGGAAAAACAGGCTGAGCAAGAACGTGAGTAAATTTTTTTTGAAACATTAGTTCATGTCGTAGTCATAGTGAAAATTGAAAATTTCTTTTGGTAACCGATATTGTTGTAATTTATGTATAACTTTTGAAGATATCATTTTTTTTAAATTCCAAACCAAAAAAGGTTCTGTTTCTCTAAAAAAAACTTTGACGCTCAAAAGTTATAACCTTGTAAGGCTAGCCGCACACACACAATATTATTGTCAATATTCACAATATTATTTAAAAATACCACAATACGAGCTAGAATATTATTGTCACTATGCACTTTATTGACATTATTATTGCGTGTGTGCGGCGAGCCTTACAATCTTCACAATAAACGGAAGTTGTTCTCTACGGTAACTCACAATTAAATACCATATAAACTTTCCAGCTGGCACAGCAATACCATCGCCAATAACAAGTGAGAAAAAGTCCCGAGGCTCAAAGAAACGTTCACGAGAGAAAGACAAGTTGCCCAAACTGACAGTTCTGGACGTGAACGAGGAGGCGACGGTGGTCGAGTGCCAGCTGGAGTCCAAGTCCAAAACTGTCACGTTCAAGTTTGACGTCACCGATGTCAACCCCGAGGAGATTGCCAGCAATTTGGTGAGTGGCAACATTGTATTATTTTAAAATGTAATAACTTTGCCCTTGTGTAATGGATACATGGTGTCGATAAAAAACATTTATTGTTTTATTTTTAAAGATGCGATTCGCCCTCGCTTCACTTCGGGTTACGATTATAAGGACAATTAAAAACGTAGATTTTGTTCTACTATTTATCATACAAATATAAAATGGATTTTTTAAGCTATATACGCATTCGAGTTTATCTCCTACCTATGTTAGTAAAACCGTTCAAACAGACAAAATAATATAGTTTGGATATGGCGTCTTTGTGTTATTGTACTTAATGATATTTTAATATTACTACACTGAAGAGTGGGTGTCGTAACACCACTTCTGGGATGGCATGACATTTAAAAATAAATGCAAATACCAGGTGTCCAAGAACCTGCTCCCCGAGTGGCAGAGCGCGCCGTTCGTGGAGCTGATCAAGGACATCGTGGGCCAGCTGGCCGCCAACCCCGGCGTCACGCCCGTCTTCAACCACCACCACCACTCCGCGCTGCGGCTCAACATCGATAAGGTACCCTCACACACCTCATATGTCATTCAATATTCTTAATATATTTATTCATCACACCACGTGCTTTACAGTGAAGGAAAAACATCGTGAGTAAACCTGCATATACGTATGTATAGTGCCTGTGACGGCGATAGACTGACCCTCTGTCACGTTCTGTCTTCAAAATCAACAAGACTTTCTCCAATTGAATAATTTTCTAAATATTTTCAGCAAATCCCGAGACTATCCCTTACGACCTTTACCTGTTTGGAATATCATTAGTATAAAAGAATCCTTTATTAGAGACATTGATTAAAAAAAAACTAAAAAAATATTCGTCAACAGAGTGACTACGACTCAGAAACGACGGAGCGCGAGGAGGGTTTGACGGATTCGAACCAGGACAACTCGGAGTGCACGACGCCGACGGCCAGCCACGACAACATCGCGGCCGAACTGGCGCTGGACCCCGAGCCGCCTCACGAACCGCCGCACCACAAGACCTCGCACTTAGACACCGTCTCTAGGAAGATCAGCACTGCTTCTTCTATAGGTCTGTGCTTATAGACACTATTTTAAATCTAGTTACATATAAATATAAAAAATATATGTGAACTATTTAAAGGTTCCCACGTTTCAATAACTAATACTACATTTTGTCATGGTCACAAAATGAAAGCTAAAAAAACAGATTAAGTAAAATTATGAAAAAAATATTTGCATAAAATAAAGCGTTTTTGAATATGTCATAAATATATATCTGGCACGCAGGCCTCAGCGAAGTATAATTATCAGCTAATTGTGTCCCACTGCAGGCCTCCCTTCCACTTTTCCAACTGTTCCTGTCTTCAGCAGTCTGCTGCCAATCGCTCTTGAAAACATCATTTTTGTATAACAGGTTCCAATCAATCGGACGGCGGGTCGGCAGCGCCGGAGCGGTCGGGCAGCACTGAGTCCCAGAACGGGGAGAAAAAAGCCCACACCAAGCCAACACGGAAGATATCCAGATTTCTAGTCAGCCCTGTCGTGGACAAGGGCGAAGTCCCCGAGGAGCCGGAAAATAAACCAGAGACAAAAGAACCGCCTAAAGTCAACGGGTTCCCAGAAAAAGAACAAGACACGGTCGTTCCTACCCATCAGTATTCACAGATACCGCACGCGCCACAAACAATCACCACCACAGATCATCGGCCTGAAGAACTCAGGACTCAGGACCCAGTTCCAGTTCAATCAGCCTCCCAATCAGCCCCCCAGCAGATGCCGCCCAACCCGTCGCTACTCTCAGCCACCCTACAGTCTAACCTAACGAGTCCGCTGCAAATAGCGACGGACAGCCCACTGCTGGGGTTGAGTCAAGTGGGAACCCCTATGGGGGTGGACATGGCCTCCACCCTCCCCCCTGAAATGGGGCCCAATGCTGAGAACATACAGCGGATGCTTTTAAAGCAGAATATTATGAAGTGAGTATCTATACTAATATATAAAGCTGAAGAGTTTGTTTGTTTGCTTGAACGCGATAATCTAAGAAACTACAGGTCAGATTTAAAAAAACATTTCAGTGTTAGATAACCCATTTATCAAAAAAGGCTATTAGTTATATAATATCATCGTGCTGAGAACAATTGTGGGTTAAAGCTAGTATTAGTCCAAAGTACATACCCTTTGTCGTTGTGGTTAAGTGGTTCTAGAGCCCGCGGTTTAAACCCATGGTCATAGTGTGAATGGGGTGAGCAAGTGATCATTCTCAGCAAAGGGAGGATCTTCCAGCCAGTGCCATGTCTGGGGAACACCGGCTCCATCTGTTCTAGTGGAAGCTTGTACATATGACTCAAATACGCAATAAAGGAAAGTAGCGCGATTTAGGTCCTTGTCTAGTTGTTCACAAACTTACGACTATAAGGGAGCTACACGACCACTCGACCTAGCATATATTTTTTCTACTAATACAATTTGTAATGCCTGCAAGTAAATTGAGACTCTAATCACATATTAAAAGAGTTTAAATTCCCTTCCAGCCAGCAGCAGAACCTTTCCGGTCCGAATCTCCTAGGTCTACTCAATCAACCACAGTTCCCGCAGCCAGAACTTAATTTTAACAACAACATTCTGAACAACTCACAACCAGGTAAGAATAAAAAAAAAACGATGTATCAAGCTTCAATAATTAAATATTTATGTTTGAAAATATAACAAATCTCAATCACATGGTTTGTGATGTAAAACTGCTTTTTTAAAACAATAACGTTGTTCTCTGTTCTTTCCATTAATAACCGCTTATAAAATATAAAATGCCAATGTCCCGTGACAAGTTCCCGGAATAAAAATAACAGAATTAAATTCAACAATATCCTTGTAGTACAAAAATTCTGCAAAATTAAGCGCGACGTTTAGTCCTGTGTATACAAAACTATGATCGCTTAAGCATATTAAGAACTCTGTCGGCCCACTTATGTCACTGTTTTGATCCCATACAACTCTGTTTTTACGTCAAGACGATAACTTGGAAAACTCTCACTAGGCACTCAGAGGGTGAGTTTTTCACTGTCCCGTCAAAAGTCACTGCGGTGACGAGAACGCAGATGTGTATAGGATCGAAACAGCGCCATCTGTCGACCCTTAGAGGGATTTTGATCCCATATAAATCTTCATTTACGTTAACGCGATAACTAGTGACAGCTATTTAAAAAAAAACTCGCACTAGGCACTCACCTTAAGTCTGTCACTGTCACACAGCCAAACTATCATGGCAATAAGAGATACGAACTTTGATATTTATATAGAAGCTTGCCTTATTTAGTACATGTTTGTGTGCGCGTGTGACTAACCCGTGCGTCTTGTAGCGGCGGGCATGGTGGGGGTTCGACTCCCAGCGCAGTACCATCAGCAACAGAAGTACTACCAACCCATGCTGGCGACGGCTAACGATTTCATAGGTAACTGTTTTGTTATTAAACATTTATGTAATGCTTGTCTGCAAATAATCTGTTCGAAGCTTCAGTTGCCTTGCAGATAAGATGGATTGTGAAGATTAAGAGGTGCTCAATGAACGGAATCCATACATTTTTATAGTAGGCGATTGTAGTAACATAACTCACAAGCAAGAAATAAATCTATATTAGTTTGTTTGTTTGCTTGAACGCGCTAATCTCAGGAACTACTGGTCCGATTTGGAAAATTCTTCCAGTATTAGATAGCCCACTTATCGTAGAAGGCTATGGATAGTCAGTCAGTAATATAGACAAAACTGTGAAGGGAAGCTAGTGTTATATAAACTGTGGGATTATGAGTTGTCATTTGCCTTGCATCAATATATTCTTGGAAAAACTAATTACTGAATTTTTTGCGGGGTTCTTAGTAAAAGTAAATTTCTCAACCTATCAGTATAATAGTTATTATCCGATATGACACTCGGACGATTTGAAAGTATTAGTTCCGAATTAAAATAATAGTATTTTGTCGTTAGCCCAGCAACAAGCGCTACAGTCGTCGGTGGCGCTGTCGCAGCCCATGGGCCCGGGCTTCGGGCTGGGGCTGGGGCTGGGCGCGCCGGGGCTGGCCACCCAGGGCTACCCGCCCGCCATGGGGCTCGCCGGACAGAACCTCGGACTCAACCAGAACTTGATGGGGCAGAATCTTGGACAAAACTTAGGTATCATCAATTATGTAATTTCTAAGCTCTTTTGTTTTTGTTAAGTTATTTTTCTGTGTTTTTAAATGATGGTCTATATATTTTGTTTATCACAAAAGAAAAAAACACTTAAACTTTTTTTTAGGAAATCCTCATGATAGGAAAAAAAATCCAAATTCTTAAATTTATTGCAGGTCTATCAAGTCAAAACTTAGGATTAGGCAGTCAGAATCTCATGACCGGACAGAACCTATCACTAGGCGGGCAAAACCTAGGTCTGGGTGGCCAAAACTTGGGTCTGGGTGGGCAAAATCTGGGCTTAGGTGGGCAGAACCTGGGTCTAGGTGGGCAGAACTTGGGGCTGATGGCCCCGGGCAACCTGGGGCAGCTTGTGGCTCACCGCGCCGTGCATCATGCACTGGCTCGCCGCGCCGCCGATATCGAGATGGCAGGTAATTTGTACATATAGGTTATGGTTTAGACTTTAACTTTTATGGGGATTACAAAATGCCTGATGGAAAATGATAAAAAAATACTAATTAAATCATCTTGTTTTACTCTCTTCAAAGTTTGTATATAAGATAATAAAAAAACTATTAATTAACGCTAATTTTAAGCAGACCAATTCAGGCTTGGGTATTGAATATTTTACTACTTTTATCCTCTTCGAAGGTGTATTTGGCAAATATCCTAATTTCGTCGTGTCTTTTGTGTAGGTATGGCGAATGTCAACTCCACGGGCTCTACTCAGCCGGGCACACCCAACAAGAGCCAGTCCTACAACGAGTACATGATGACGCTGCAACATAAACTGGCTTCTATATCCAATAGCGTAAGGCACATTTTTTTTTTCATTATCCGATAGAATTATAATTTGAATTGAGTTTATAACAATACCATCTGGACGTTAAGGACACAACAAGCTGAATCGACGATTTGACTATTTAGTAGGATTTTTATCAATGTTTTAATCTAGAACTAAAACACAATTTCTAAAACTTTCCAAGTTAAGTTATTATGCAATAATTTCTATTGAAGCATGGTGATTTTGCATGTTGATAAACCGATGTTGATATTGTGTCCAGGGTCCAGTGTCACCGTCGTCGCCGCTGGAGTACAGCCCGGCGCTGTCGCCCACCGCGCGGCCGCTCGCCCCGGGCAAGGAGCCCGAGCCCGCCTCGCCGCGACACACACACGCCGCGCAGCTGGCCGAGCTGGACCACGAGCTCAGCAAGATCAGCCTGCACTACAAGCACGCGCCGCCCAAGGTACTGTAGCCCAGGGCTGCCTCGCCCCGGGCAAGGACCCGAGCCCGCCTCGCCGCGACACACACACGCCGCGCAGCTGGCCGAGCTGGACCACGAGCTCAGCAAGATCAGCCTGCACTACAAGCACGCGCCGCCCAAGGTACTGTAGCCCAGGGCTGCCTCGCCCCGGGCAAGGACCCGAGCCCGCCTCGCCGCGACACACACACGCCGCGCAGCTGGCCGAGCTGGACCACGAGCTCAGCAAGATCAGCCTGCACTACAAGCACGCGCCGCCCAAGGTACTGTAGCCCAGGGCTGCCTCGCCCCGGGCAAGGACCCGAGCCCGCCTCGCCGCGACACACACACGCCGCGCAGCTGGCCGAGCTGGACCACGAGCTCAGCAAGATCAGCCTGCACTACAAGCACGCGCCGCCCAAGGTACTGTAGCCCAGGGCTGCCTCGCCCCGGGCAAGGACCCGAGCCCGCCTCGCCGCGACACACACACGCCGCGCAGCTGGCCGAGCTGGACCACGAGCTCAGCAAGATCAGCCTGCACTACAAGCACGCGCCGCCCAAGGTACTGTAGCCCAGGGCTGCCTCGCCCCGGGCAAGGACCCGAGCCCGCCTCGCCGCGACACACACACGCCGCGCAGCTGGCCGAGCTGGACCACGAGCTCAGCAAGATCAGCCTGCACTACAAGCACGCGCCGCCCAAGGTACTGTAGCCCAGGGCTGCCTCGCCCCGGGCAAGGAGCCCGAGCCCGCTGAGCCGCGACACACACGCCGCGCATACACAATTATATTATGTCATTCTTTCTAGGTTTTAGACAATGCGATCTCACTTACAATATCCCTTCAGACGCCTTCATTACATTTGTTTTATTCAGTATCGTTTGTGTTTCAGGATGTGTTCATAGAGCACAGCGCGGAGGAGCACGAGCTTTTGAGTGGGGCAATCAACGACAGTGCCGGCAATACATACGACGGTAACATATTATTTTACTGTTATGTATTGACAAGTTTCAAGAATACCTACATGCACGCGTGGAACTAGCCTATAAATTTGGTCATAGTTATGATACCAACAGAATCAGTTAGTATGACAACTTTCACAAATGATATATCCAATTATTAAAATGTAGTTAAGAGTAAATACATACTAAGCGGTTTTCAAATACATATAAATAATGTGTGTAATGTTTGTGTGTAGAGCGATGGGGCGGGCGGGCGCTGGTGTCCCGGGCGGCGCCGTGTGCGGGCTACGCGCTGTGTCGGTTGCTGCCCTACCATCATAGTATGTATCTCGTATTCTAGTTTTTTTTTAAATATTAGAATTTTAGTTATGTTTGAGGAAAAGGTGAACCTTTGCTTTAATAATAATGAGCGCTCAGTTCTTTTGTAATACTTGGAGCTTTTAAATACGTTAAGCTAGTTTTCTGATGTAATGTGCAATGTCAAGGTCCTAAATAAATAAATGAATAATTTTTCACATTTTAAATGTTATTTAATCAGAATAGTACGTCAAATATTACGACTAATTTGTTATATACCTAATTCCACAGCGAAAGAGAAACTGGACGTGGGGTTCGGGTCGGGCGGGTCCGGCGGGTCGGGCTCGGGCGGCGACTCGGGCTCGCTCGACAACCACTCGGCCTGCTCCGACGGCGGCGCCGAGACCTACGTCGTCACCCACGCCGCGCGCGCCCGCACCTACCTCGTCACCGACGTGCTCGCCGACCGCCTCGCCACCGTCATCGACCCTAGTCACACACACACTGAGGTATCTATATACGAGACCTACGTCGTCACCCACGCCGCGCGCGCCCGCACCTACCTCGTCACCGACGTGCTCGCCGACCGCCTCGCCACCGTCATCGACCCTAGTCACACACACACTGAGGTATCTATATACGAGACCTACGTCGTCACCCACGCCGCGCGCGCCCGCACCTACCTCGTCACCGACGTGCTCGCCGACCGCCTCGCCACCGTCATCGACCCTAGTCACACACACACTGAGGTATCTATATACGAGACCTACGTCGTCACCCACGCCGCGCGCGCCCGCACCTACCTCGTCACCGACGTGCTCGCCGACCGCCTCGCCACCGTCATCGACCCTAGTCACACACACACTGAGGTATCTATATACGAGACCTACGTCGTCACCCACGCCGCGCGCGCCCGCACCTACCTCGTCACCGACGTGCTCGCCGACCGCCTCGCCACCGTCATCGACCCTAGTCACACACACACTGAGGTATCTATATACGAGACCTACGTCGTCACCCACGCCGCGCGCGCCCGCACCTACCTCGTCACCGACGTGCTCGCCGACCGCCTCGCCACCGTCATCGACCCTAGTCACACACACACTGAGGTATCTATATACGCACTAGGCCCTCAGTCAGAGGCCTTAGTGCGAGTTTTCTTAAAACCGCCGTAAACGCAGATTTGTATGGGCTCACAATAGTGTCATCTTTAGGCCGACAGAGGCGCTGTTCCGATCCTATACAAATCTGCGTTTACGTCGATGCGGTGACTTGTGAAGCCCTCTTCTCCGACAACGGCGCCGAGATCTACGTCGTCACACACGTGCTGAGGACTTGCTTTTAAATCCATCCCCATTTATGTAGTTCTAAAGAACCTTCTATCTTATAAATTCATGGGATATATTTTGTATGTTGTTCAGAGTGAAAGTACCGTCGCGTCCCCGGAGAGTGGGGAGGAGAGCTTCCTGATGGTGGAGGAGCGGGGCCTGACCGTGGGGGTGCTGGGGCTGCCCCTGGGGAGCGACCCCGCCTTCACTCCCTTCACCGAGGGGAAGTACTCTGCCCAACACACGCCGCCGCACGTATGTTAATACCAATATTTCTGTGTGTGTGTGTAGAGCTACAAAATTATCAATGACAACCGCCATCTTGGATTTGTAAATGGGTGTCATCAAGTTTCGACTCTAATGGTGTATGTTATAACGTCAAGGCGATGATGATGATAATTAGGTTTAGAGAGCCGTTACGATCAAATGTTTGTTTTATATATTTTCTCACAGCTAGATAAAGGCAAGCAAGTACTTAATTTGACGTAATTAAAACTTGATATTACTATTTATGTATGTCAGAATAGTGGTGAATATCAAAATATGTACCTTTATTTGATATTTGATTCCATTCATTAATTATATCGACCATATTGTGTCTCCCGACCCGAAATTGATAAGATGTTGTATACGTAGGGATCAGATTGGCTGTCGGCGACCGAGGAGATGTCTCGGTGGCGAGCCGCCGTGTGTGCGGCCGAGGGGTGCGACGAGGGACACGAGGTGCCCGCGGGGAGCCTCGCGGGACCCGCGGGTACTGCCGGCCCCGGGGGACCGGCGGGACCGGCGGTCCCCCGCCCGCGGCGCTGTCTGCCTCTGGCGCGGCGAGACGGACGGCAGGCTGACGTCGTCATCGAGGATACTATTACTGATAAAGGTACGATATATACGATACTAGCTGTGCCCCGCAGTTTCACCCGCGTAGATTTAGTTTCATCTTTATGGTCGCGGAATATAACCTAATATGTTTAATAAATACAAGGTAGCCTATGTCCTTTCTCAGGGTCTAAAGAGTGTCGGTTAAGAGGTTTAAGCGGGAAAGCGTAACAGACAGACAGAGTTACTTTCGCATTTATAATATTAGTAGGGATTAGTAGGGATATACATTCAAGTAGTCGGAGATGTATTTGTATGTACAGGTCCCGCTAGGAGTTGTGAGCGCGTACCTTGAATGCGCAGTAGTCAATTTTGTAGTCTTTATCTATCTGTTTTATAATATTTTACGATTTATATTACTTTATCGCAGTTTACTATTTTTCGCTGCACGTTCTTTACTCGTGATGAGATCTGTATGTATGAATGTAGACGAAGCAGAAGAAATATTATAAAATGTATGTGTCAAATTCATACCTTAAAGGTGACGTAGTCAGGTAGGCTAATTACATAAAATAAAAAAATCGATCGGTTTTCTCGCGCAAATGTTTGAGAGCAAAAGCAATGAAGCGAGCGAGAAAATGAATTGAACTTGTGTTTGAAATCGAAATTATATGTTCGATTTGAGTCAAGGTTTGAAAATGTATAGTAAGTGGTGTGTGTTTGTGTTGCAGCTTTATGCCGGCAGGTGGTGCTGGTGTCGCTGCGGCCGTTATGACATGTGTAGCTCACGACGTACCTTATATTTATTGTGCGCGGCATCACGAACACTACATATATCATTGCGAGTTCAATAAATATTCATATGTGATATCTACGATGGGGCCTTTCATTCTATTCCTCTCCCTACTATTTAACTTGCAAATGTTATTATGTACAGTGCGACCCAAAATATATAGAGCGAACTAGCTGTGCCCCGCGGTTTTACCTGCGTTCATTCGATTTCATAGGCTTTTTTTTATTTACACCTTGTTACGTGTCACCCGGAACAAACAAACAGACAGACGGAGTAAATTTTTTTATGGTACTAAGTTTGTACTTTCATATGCATTTAGTGAAAAGCTGTTAATTTGGATTTACAAACGGACACATTCAATTATATTTATCTGTATAGATGTGAGCGGAAGTGTTGGTAAGCCGAGAACTACTAGAACCAAATACCCCAAGTAGGTTTATACACATTTAAAATGTTAATATTGTCAGGGATCTAGGGTTTTCAAGTTTATAAATTACAAATAAAAATGAAAAAATATTTTGTTTAGTACTTTACAATAAAAATAAAAATAAAACAAGCTAAGTAAAGATGAATCACAGAAATATTTTAGTTGAGGTCAATGGCAGAATATGCAGTAATATTAACACTGCGCCGGCTGTGTTGAGTGGTGGACTGGCGTTGTACCGCGTCACCTGTAAACATACATCTATCTACATATACATTAATAGAAACCGGCTAAGTGCGTGTACATCTTGCACATAAAGGGTTTGTAGAAGCGTTTGTCCACTCGCTTCATAGATGGCGCTACTCACTAACAATTGCGAAGTTTGACTACAAATACACAGGAAAAAAATATCAAACGCATGCTAGTGAAAGTCCTGTTCAAATCGGACCGGCCGTTTCGGAGATTAGCCGGAGTAAATAGCAAAAAAAAATGATTTTCTTATGTGAATACCGTATACACTTCTCTCTTGCCGGTTCTTCTCAGAAGGTTAGTTTCCGAACCGGTGGTAAATTCTTCAACATTCATAAGTGCCTTACCAGGGCCTAAACTGAATAAATCATTTTCATTTTCACTTTCTTATGCATTTATTTCTAAGTTTTTATTCTTAGTAATTTTATTGCTAAGTTTTCTCAACGACTTTGTCGCCATGATCCAGGATGCTGACGTATTCGCAGATTCGCTGCCGTATTCGCAGATTCGCTGCCGTCGCTCATACAGAGCTTGAGAATCTATTTTTGTAAATTATCTCTATTATAATTCTCTTTTGGTTTTATATATAAGCGCTTTGGCAATAGCTGTAAGTTTATATATTCAAATTATAAATAAAACGAAAATAAAAATAAATAAAATAAATTTAGTGAAAAGCTGTTAATCTGAAATTACAAACAGACACTTTATTTTGTTTATCTGTATGTAGGTATAGATTTCAAATGTTTGAATAGGTAGCTATTACACATAATACGATAAGTGTACGCCATAATGTTTTGTCAATTATTGTATCGAACAATGTATACAACTTTGATAAAATGTGATACGATGATAGCGTCGCGTTTCATGTCGAACCATGAGCTTAGGTGTGGGCAATCTATTTATATTATATATTTACAGGTTGCTTGGTAAGTTTAATTTAAAGTATGTATATACGTATATCTCTCTACTCATCTGATAAATAACAGAATTCAAATCCTAGTGCTATAGCATTATGCTAAGAAAACTATCATGCAATAATAGTTTTACATTGTAACTAAATGCAAATAAACGTATCTATGATAAATGGCTAATTATAAAAAGTGCTACTGTACTGAAATACTGCCAACTTAACTATAATATTTATATGTCTAAAGGTACACAACAAGCTAATATAATGTGACCATACCGTGGTATTGATCCAGTTGGTGAAGCTGGCGACCCTGGCGCTGACCCCCGGGAAGTCCGGCATGGCGCACCCGTACCCCCACGAGGTCAGCCCCACCACTATGCCCTGGTAGATGAGGGGACCGCCGCTATCGCCTTGGCAAGCGTCTTTGCCTGAAATTAAGCAGTTATAGGTTCTTTTCTGTTATAAAATTATTGCATCCATCCATAGGCAAAGGTGTTGAAATAACAATACCCACTTTTCACCGAAGATGATTAAGTGCTAACGTGACAGATGGTGAGTCTATCACCGTCTCAGGCACAATACGGCATTGAATTACTTCTCAGACATATGTAGGTTTGCTCACGATGTTTTCCTTCACCGTAAAGCACATGGTGTGAAATCACTGCTCATAAGGTTTTTGAGAGAAACTCTTTGGTACAGGCCGGTCAGGTCAAACAGGCAGGTCAAATTTCGTTTTGGCTTGATTATGTATTAACTACTCACCACCAACATCTAGAAGGCCAGCGCATATCATGGAGTCAGTGACTAAATATATGTCACCAGTGAGGTTCTGTAGCAGCTGGTACCTCTGCGCGCACACCTCGCGGTTGACCGTCAGGATATCCACCTCCATCAGGATGTTTGATACTGACTCTGAAACCTGAAGACAGACGTTATGCACTCTCATAGGTGGTATTCTTCGACATTCATAAGTGCCTTACCAGGGCCTGAACTGAATAAATCATTTTCATTATCATAGTTGTCAGCTAAAAATAAAAAAACGCGTCATAATATCATAACATTACTCTTTTATAGAAGTAGGTATATTATTATTTTAAATGCTCAATGTAAGAGTACCCCTGTACATTAAGAGCAGTGCTACTACTGTTATAAATTCCAGCAATTTTTTCAAAAATTTCACGAACGTTCATTTCGGTAAAAAATCTGTTTACAACGCTTTATAAACCCGTTCAAACGAACGACACAAGAAGCGTTGTGCACCAACGATCTTATTTGATTTACGACTAGCTGTGCCCAGCGGTTTCACCCGTGTAGATTTAGTTTCAGGATGAAACTAATTGTCGCGAAACCCTCATATTTTTGTTAAATAAAAGTAGCCTAAGTTACTCCTTCAAACATCAGCTACCTACCAGTGAAAGTCCCGTTAAAATCCGTCCAGCCGTTTCAGAGATTACCCGGAACAAACAGCCTGACAGAGAAAAAATTTAAAATTTGGTTTTTTAATGTCAGTAGCGTGTATACTTTCATATGCATTTAGTTAAAAGCTGTAATTTTGGAATTACAAACAGACACTTCAATTTTATTTATCTGTATAGATGTATAGATTGAAAAGAGACGGGTGATGATGATTTCTAATAAGAGCTTTGCAATGAAAGGAAACATCGCGAGGAAACATGCATAATATGTCTGAGAGAAGATTCAAAGACGATCAGTGTCTGAGACGGCGACGAACTCACCATCTGTCACGTTGGCACGTAATCTTCGGTGAAAAGTGGTTATCGTAACACACTTCGTTGACCCTTGTGCGAAGGCGTATGTACAGAGGGCCTAGTGCGATATATATGACTAGTTATACCCCAGTCCTGCCCCAGCCGACGTGTGTGACAGTAGAGTTGTCCGGCACGACAGCGGCCTGCGTGGGGATGCGCGCCACTTGCTGCTCGCTGATGGCGACGGCTGAGGACAGCAGCAACACCGCCACGTCGTTGTCCCTCAGCGGCCGGTCGTACGACTCGTGCACAGCTATCACTGACACGCCGTGCACCGACCCTCCTGTATATAAGATAAGATTGTGGATCACAAGATTCCAGGTTCCAATGATATGATATGATGATGATATTTTACACAGGTCCCATAACAATGACTACCTCGCATCCTATGTCTACGCTCGTAGCTCGTGGCGGCAGATATGTCAATAGCATGCGTAAAGTCAAGACTCGAAAAGTCCCGATTGGAATATTTTAAAATGATGGTATATCTCTTTCTGCAGCTTTTTTTAACACTCGACGACGAGTGTGACGCTGATCTTAGTGAATAACGCGGCTGTTCACGTACCCACATACATCAAATGTTCACCACATGCTACGATCCTTGCATACTTCTTTCAATTCAAACACTTTCGTGTTTATCAGTACTATTTATTTGACCTTTACGGGCGCTTTAGTACATAATGTATTAATTATTGCCTACCGCAAATTAAACTACCCTTCTGTAACCCTTTCATACTCATAACATAGATAAGTATTTACCACTATTCAAGTAGGTAGTTATATCAGCTAGACCACCTGATAATACGGTGCTTATCAACACGCGCCCACACAGTTTGGCTTCTTAGAATACCGTCGCCTGTAGACCACCGGGAGATGTGCTGAGACAGCATCCCGTATGATCTAAGTTAGTTTTAATTAATATTGTTAGTCTGTAAGCTATCGTCATGTATTAAACACTTGCTTTTAATTTTGCATTTGATTTTTAAAAACATACTTCGGGTCCGTCGTGTTTTAAGTGGCGCAGCCGGTAGGATATCCGCTGTATCCTGCTGCAAGGATCGACACTCTCAGGCACTAAATCGGTTTGTAGTGTCGAATTAGTAGCAGTACCGGGTATCCACGAACATTTACTCCCGCGACGTGTGTGCACCGAAAACAGAACTGTTGAGTGCGCCTTGACCCGAGGCCATACGACCAGCCTTGCAGACTCACGGAGGATTTGGGAATGAGTTATATGTGAGTAGACCTCTTCACACTTACTTCTGATTTCCCGATCTTTTCCACATTTTTTCGACCCAAAATCGTCGGCCTTGTAATTGTGTTTTATCTGATCTTGTTTGAGTAACAGTGTTGTAATTCGCATTTACTAGGATTATTATAGTTTAGTATAAGTTGTGCAACTAGTATAATGGAACAAATTAAATTAATTCCAAAAGAGCTTTTGTGTATAGTCCCAAAATATGATGGAGACGAAAAATTATTAAATCTTTTTATTTCTAAAGCCGAATATGTTATCCGAGCTTTCCAAGTCGATGGAAAGCCACAACAAAACGAATATGTATATCACGCTATAACTAGCAGACTCACAGGCAAAGCTGCATCCTTGCTTAGTGATCACCAAAATTTAGTTACATGGCAGGATCTCAAAAATATTCTTACGCAACATTTTGGCGACCCGCGCTCTGAAGAGTGCATTGCTATAGAACTAGAAACTATGAAAATTAAACAAGGCGAGCCTTATGTCCAATTTTGTAATAGAGTTCAGAATGTCAAAAGCTGTTTGATATCAAAGGTTAATCGACTTACAGACGAAGGAATTAAAGCGGCTAAAATGATAATATATAACAATAGTGCTATGAATGTATTTTTATATAATCTTCCTGAGGAAATGATACGTATCGTTAGGCTGAAGGGTTGCTCTACTATTGAACAAGCGCTTACTATTGTGACTGAGGAGGTTAACTTTATGAATCAATATAATGCGAGACATGTTAAAAATAGGCCTCCGACATTACAGCAATCAACCCCTTTCCGACCAGTATTTAGTCAGACGCCACCCCAAAATAACTTTAAATTCGGTATCCCACAAAGTCAAAACTTTGTACCGAGATCGAACTTCATTTCAAATAGTAATAAATTTGTTCCCCACGCGACTAACAACGGGCCACGATTTGGAACCCAAGTACCTAACATGCCCCAACAACCGCGCCATTGGGTGTCACAGGGTAATTATAAATTTGGTATTCCATCGCAGCAGCCTAATCAGTTTAAGTTCGGTATACAGAATCCCTCATATGGCAACTATAAATTTGGTGTTCCCCCACAACAGCCGAATCAATTTAAGTTTGGTATCCAACATCGTCCAATGCCTAACCCTGGTCGTGACACAGATGTATCTATGCGCACTGCACCTGTTAGACAGAATATGATTACGGATGACGTATTTTACAACCAACAACCACCTAATAGTGATAATTGTTACTATTCTGATGAGTGTGATTATAATAACTATGATATATTGAATACCGAATATGTAGAGAACTCCCCAACTGATTGCAATTATCCTGAGGAATGTAACGTTGCCCCTAATGAAAGTACCGAAGCCCCCGAAAATTTTCATGTGGCGGCCTCCAACAGCGCAGTGAAGTAATAAGTTTAAATTACTGCGATAGTATCTTAAAACTACCTCACATTGACATACCTGAGATAAACTCAAAATTTTTAATCGATACTGGCAGTAGTCGCTCCTTTATTAGCCCGGCAAAAGCTGATGAGTTCTTCGCAGCTTACAAGCAGGCCGAACCGTTTACAGTCATCAGTACTCATGCACAGAGCGTTCACAATGAAGTTATATACATACCTTTATTGAAAACATTTAAGAGTAGCCTCCCACATAAATTTTACGTGTACAATGTCGATAGCCGGTATGACGGACTAATTGGATCCGACTTATTAAAAAAATTGTCCGCGAATATAGATATGAGAAATCAGGTCTTACAGACACCTAACGTCGATATACCTATCATTTACGATCCACCTTATGAAATATCGATCGAACCAAGATCCGAAACACGTTTTAAGATACCAACTAACTTGCAAAATGGTGACGCTGTAGTTGATTTCATGGAATTTAGTGACGGTGTCCGTATGCCAGCTGCATTAGTTAAATGTGAAAACTTCTTTGCTGAAACAGTAGTGCAGAATACATCGAATGAGAAAGCTACGATAACTTTTAAAGAACCATTCGATGTAACAGTATTTGACGGTGAAGAATGTGAACTGAATGTAGTGACAGATGACATTGAGATTGATGAAGCCTTGAAAGAGAACTTATCGAAATTGCGATTAGACCATGCGAATGAAGAAGAGCGAAAGTGTATTTCTGCCTTATGTTACGAATACCGTGACATATTTCACTGTGACAAAATTCCCCTTTCATTTACAAACCAAGTAAAGCACGTCATACGCACAGTAAACGAAAACCCGATTTATATCAAACCATATCGCCACCCACACTCTCAAAATGAAGAGATTAAAAATCAAGTTGACAAACTGTTAGAAAACAATGTTATACAAGAATCGCATTCCCCTTGGAGTGCTCCAGTCCACTTGGTCCCTAAAAAGATAGATGCGACAGGCGAGCGTAAGTACAGAATGGTCATAGATTATCGCCGTCTAAATGAAATTACCGTTGACGACAAATATCCGTTGCCTAATATAAACGACCTCTTTGATAAGCTTGGCAAATCAACATATTTTAGTACTCTCGATTTAGCCTCGGGCTATCACCAAATAGAAGTTAATCCCACTGACGTACCAAAAACAGCATTCACAACCCAAGGCGGCCACTTTGAATTCAAGCGCATGCCTTTTGGTTTAAAGACAGCCCCAGCTACATTCCAAAGGGCTATGGATAATGTGTTGCGAGGTCTTCAAGGCATACATTGCTTAGTGTACCTTGATGACATCATAGTTTATTCCTGTAGCCTTGAAGAACACATCTCTAAACTCCGTAAAATTTTTGATCGAATCCGTGAAACTAATTTGAAAGTTACTTTAGACAAGTCCGAGTTTCTGAGGAAGGAAGTCCTGTACTTAGGCCATACCATCACCAAAGAAGGCCTTAAGCCTAATAATGATAAAATCAAGGCCGTATTAAACTTTCCCTTGCCCCGCACAACCACCGAGATAAAATCTTTCTTAGGTCTTGTTGGGTACTATAGGAAGTTTATCAAGGACTTCGCCAAAATCACAAAGCCATTAACAGCATGCCTAAAGAAGCGTAATAAAATCGAAATAACCCAAGAGTACTTAGACGCGTTTGAAAGGTGTAAAGAACTTTTAACAAATGCTCCACTCTTACAGTTCCCGGATTTTTCAAAGCCCTTCATACTTACCACCGATGCGTCTAATTACGCAATAGGTGCGGTATTATCACAGGGTCAAATTGGCAGCGAAAAACCCGTTGCATTCGCTAGTAGGACCCTAAACGAACCTGAAACTCGCTATAGTACCATCGAAAAAGAAATGCTCGCGATAATTTGGGCGGTAAAGCATTTCCGACCCTATTTGTATGGCAAAAGGTTCACAATATACACCGACCATAGGCCGTTGGCATGGTTAAAATCTATGGACGAACCAAACAGTAAAATCACGCGGTGGAAGCTGCGTCTCGCGGAATTCGACTACGATGTAGTGTACAAGAACGGCAAGCAAAACACAAACGCCGATGCGTTGTCCCGTATTAAGGTTAACGCCCTTGCGGATGATGATGAATCGATGCAGGTTAATGTAGATGAACGCGAACAAAGACTCCAACGTGATTTACAAGGAGTTGTAGACGAAATAGTTAGACAAAATCAGGCTCATTCTCGTGACCGACCAACAACGTCACCAGACTCAGAAAAAACCTTAAGCGCTCACTCGCCAGGTGATCGACATTCCAATCCAACCGTTGATGTAGAGTCAGACAGTAGTACCGCGTCAGCTTCTGAGAAATCTAGTAGCGATACTGATACCGCCCACTCAGCCCAAGATTTAGATACAGAAGGCATACTTATACTGCATGAAGCTATAGATAGCAAACCAAACCAAATACTCGTTCATACCTGGAACAGAAATGAATTGTCAGTTAAGAAAGAATCAAGAGCATCTCAAACAATATTAAATGTTCACTTACCTATTGATAACATGGACCTTGTTAAAAAATTCTTATTACAGTATATTCGACCTAAAATTAAATATTTCTTCTACTTTGATAACGAAATTCATCGCATTCAATTTTCGAATACGACTACAGCGCTCTTTAAGAAAGGAACAGTTAAGTTATATGAATGCACTAAAAGGATCCAATACATAGATAATGAAGACGAACAGCGTAATATAGTACTTAATTATCACACGGGAAAGAACAGTCACAGAGGTATAAAAGAAACGTTGGTGCGCCTTAAGCGTACATACTTTTGGAATAATATGGACCAAACCGTTAGTAGCGTTATTAACGCATGCGACTTGTGCAAGCGCATGAAATATGATCGGAGACCTTTAAGGCCCGAGTTACAACTCTCCCAGACTCAAACAAAACCATTCCAAGAACTGTTTATTGATACCTTTACCATAGAAGGAAAGACATTCCTTACTATCATCGACGCCTTCAGCAAGCTAGGCCAGGCTATCGAAATAAATAATAGATCTACGCCTGAGGTTGTAAGAGCGTTAATCAAGTACTTTTCTACGTACGGTATCCCAGGTAGAGTTAGTGCAGACCCCGGTACAGAATTTAATAACACGTTAATGAGAGAAATGCTATCATTCTATAAAATTGACTTGCACATAGGAACTCCACATAATCCCAATTCCATGGGACTAATTGAAAGGTTCCATTCAACCATTATCGAAATATATCGCATTGCAAAGTACGAACATAAAATAACAGACGCTTCATCCGTCATGACGTACGCACTCATGTCCTATAATAATACCATCCATTCCTCAACAGACTTATCACCATTTGAAACAGTTTTTGGCCATACAGATGCTAACGACGCTTTTAACGTAAACTTCGACAAACAGTATACCCAACAATTAGTTAAAGAACATGCAAGACGCACTAAACGTTTATACGAGTACTTGACGGACAGACTCATTAGTAAAAAACAAGCGGTTGTAGCAAGACGAGGCGGTGAGACTAGATTTGATATAGATGTAGGCGACACTGTATATGTTAGAGGAGTTAATACCAGGCGAAGTAAAGATAAGCCGCGCTACCAGAAAGCTCACGTTACCGCAGCCATTCGTAGAAATGTTGTTCCGATTAATGTAGGAACCCGCGCTACGAAAGTACCGATTAAAGATGTTAAACGCCCTTCGCAGGTTAATACTTCTGGTCGGCCAAATGATCCAAGGCCAGGCCCTTCAAGTGCACCCGATTGACAAGAATCCAGGTTTGTTGCCTGTTCGGCAAGGACAAGCCTACATTAGCCATTCCAAATGGACTATCATTAAGATTTTAGATTTAAAGTTAGTATATAATGAGTTAGATTTAAATGTAAGAAGATATACTTCACTTAAACAACAGTTACATAACGATCTTATGATATTAAGTATACGTGACATAGAAGAGCAAACCGATTACTTAATGGATACAGTTATAGAAAAGTACAAGCAGTTAATTCCTTCACCTAGAGTCAAACGTGGCCTTTTAAATCCTATTGGTTCACTTATTAAATCTATAACCGGTAATCTGGACAATGACGATGCAGTTATGTATGAGAAAATTATAAACGATTTGAAATCAAGACAGGATGCCATTGCTAATAAAATGACTATTGTCGCCGAAATGGTGGGTACACTTACTAATATAGCGAACTCTACTAGAAGCAACTTTATTACTGTTGAAAATAGCCTTAAGAAAATTGACCTTTATCTTAATCAAACAAGAACTTTTCAAAATGTTGTACAGATTACTCACGTCTATAATTCATTCCTCAATAATTTCCAAACGCTCTATAATAGAATTAACGAAGTTGAGACCGCTGTTGCCTTTAGTAAAGTTAACGTACTGCACCAATCAATTGTCGACACAGACGAACTTATTTTATTGTTAGAAGAAATAGAAAAGCACGATAAATTACCATTTCCTGTTAATTTTGAGAATTTTGTTATAATAGAACAATGTATAGAAATACAAGGTTACATCAAGCAGAATCAGATAAAATTTGTTATGCGTGTTCCGTTAATTAGAGAAGACATTTATAATTATTTTAAACTAATTCCATTACCGATAACTGATATTAGTAACGGCCAGACAACTCTTATCCTACCCAAATACCCATATGTCCTTGTGAAGGGGTCGAAAACGAAATCACTCTCCCAGGCGTGCCCTGAAATTGATGAAGACCGTTTCTTGTGTGCTGAAAATGATTTTTCAGCCCTTTTGCAAGATGATTGCATTAATGAGCTCCTGCAGTTGTCCAGAAATGCCTCCAGCTGCCGCCCTATTCCTGTTACCATCGATGACGTAAGCATTTATAACATACAACCGAACCGTTGGATAATTTACACCAAGAATGAAACATTTGTTACCAAACAGTGCGGTAACGAATTAATACAGGAATCTATCCGTGGTACTTACCTTATAACAATAGATGATGATTGCCAAATTAAAATAATGGAAATAACTTTGAAAGGATTTCAGAGTGCAGGAAAAGATATAGCTTACGAGAGATTACCCATGATACAACTACCAAAGATATACAATTCATACACTTCAGACAGCAAACCCGTTAACTTGAAAGGAATAGATGTTGCAAACGTCCAGTTTCTCAATTACCTATTGCAGAAAAGTGAGAGTGAAAGTGAAAGAGCAATTAATAGTGTTAGTGATTATCGAGTTTTCAACGTTTTCAACATAGGGACTCTTATTCTCTGGATACTTGTTATATTAATAGTTGTAATCCTTATTTTTAAGTTTAAGATGTGTAAAGCATACTGTGTGAGGAATATTATTTCTCGAGATAATCCCCAGGATAATCTCGAACTCGAGGACGGAGGAGTTATATCAGCTAGACCACCTGATAATACGGTGCTTATCAACACGCGCCCACACAGTTTGGCTTCTTAGAATACCGTCGCCTGTAGACCACCGGGAGATGTGCTGAGACAGCATCCCGTATGATCTAAGTTAGTTTTAATTAATATTGTTAGTCTGTAAGCTATCGTCATGTATTAAACACTTGCTTTTAATTTTGCATTTGATTTTTAAAAACATACTTCGGGTCCGTCGTGTTTTAAGTAGGTAGTGCGAGCTCGGATGCTGTAGATCGTTGGACTCAGAACTGCATTCGTTTCACTGAAATAATAAATCAATTTTAAATCCGCAGAAATTTACGTGACTATTATTTAACCTACGGATATGATGCGATTGATTGATATTCCTATCTGTGCTATTAATAGATATAATCTTTAATACCGTTCAATTCATGTTAGTTACACACCTGTCAACGAAACAATGACCTGATGATAACACGTGTCTCCTCGTGATCAGGGATCCTCCGCACACGAACCGGGAACTGTACAGAACCTGGTGAAAGATGTTTTTTCAGAGAAATGTATTTCTTTACAAGCACATTTATTATTACAGAATGCAACCCTTGTCATGATATGGCAGCATTGGCTGTTGTTATTATAAAATAGGGTAAGTAAGGTAGGGTATATATTTGTTACGCTTTTTACAACTACCCTCATTTCATTAACAAAGAAAGCTAGGGAAGTATCGTTATAACATTCAGTTTACTTTTGGATTCGGTTCAGTGCACACGAACCGTACTTTTCTCTGCCTATTAAATTGCAGTGTAGTGTTAATTAGGAAGGTTCTTCATCTTGGTCTGAACTTCAACACTAGAGTTGGCGTTGTTAAGGTTAGTAGCATATTTTTTCTTATTTTTCGAACTTGAAAGAAATATTTTCTCTTTTTGCATATGGGTACGACCGTATCGCCACGTGTTTTTTGTTCTGCACCTAACATAATACCTAGAGTTGCCACATTTTTGGGGATAATGTTTTAGCAATACTTTATACATATATGGTCCTATATCTGTGTTCGTCAACCTAGCGTACCAAAAACAATGTCCTATAATTCCGTAAATGTAGTGGCACTACTTTATTTCGAAACGTTTTTATAAGTTTGTCATTCAATAAGACAGATATCAATGTATGTAGGTAGGTACCTACATTTATTGAGGAATAGGTTTTATCAAAATTGACCCCCATATTTTATCAGTAAATCTGATTGAGAGCAGATAAATTTATTAATGGTTTTTAAACTTGGAGAGAAGAATGGCGTTTGTTTAGAAATATGATACTAGCTGTGTCTTGCGATATTCCCGCGTGGGATTAATCAAATAAAAACTATGTTACCTACTAAGTAACTTACTTAGTGATATTTTCTTTCTAGTGATAGTGAGATTTCTAGCCTAAGTTGCTCTTATGCGATTGAACGTCCAGTTAAAATGGACGTTAAAACTGAGATAAGGGGGACAAAATGACATAAAAATTATAATAATGTACTTAATGGGTAACTGTCGTGTAAAGTTTCATAAGCGTTTAGTGAAAAGCTGTTAATTTTGAATTACAAACCGACACTTCAATTTTATTAATGTGTATAAATATAGGTTGCGACTGCACTGACCTGCACAGTATAGGGATAGTTATCGATGGTGGTGGCTTGTCCGCCCACGATCCTGTGGGACTGCACGTTGGTAGGCAGCTCCGCTGTCGTTACCCTGTACTCGAGCTCTGTGCCTGACGGATTAATAATATTACGTATTATATCAACTAGTTAATAACGGCACATGTACGTTTTTAATTGTATATGTAAATTATCATTAGCGCTTTTACACCGACCCATTTGGATACCTTTGTGGGAAAGCATGCAAATAGGCAAGGCCCTACCATGTATATTTACTCGTATGTCCAATCATTCTAAAAAGGTATCTGTCGTTAGCCACACCACAATAGTTAACCCACGCATCTCCTTCTCTACCCAATGGAGGACTGGCGACCTTACTCACCGCAGGTACACCGCTATACTCTTAGCTGCGATCTTCTGTGAGATGGAGGTATAGTCCCCAGTCGGTCAGATCGAATGGGAGATCCCGTTTTGCCCTACCTCTTGTAATGCTGTAGCGCGGGTACTTACTTGTCCCCTACTTAATAATACATATTGTATTATCCTTCTGAAGTGTCCTTCAATCAAGACGATCTGAACTTTAATGGTGATGAAAATGAAAATGAAAATGATTTATTCAGTTTATGCCCTGGTAAGGCACTTATGAATGTCGAGGAATTTACCACCGGTTCGGAAACTAGCCTTCTGAGAAAAACCGGTAAGAAACTCAGCTGGCAACATGTACATTTCATTACACAGTAAATAATGATAATCACAAAAAAAACATCAAAAATTATTATGATGCTATCAGAATATATAGAAAATACATTATTCAACAGTAGATTAAATAACTATGTTCGGACATTATTGCACCGCACCGTCTAGTCCCAAACTAAGCAAAGCTTGTGTTATGGGTACCTTCTTCTTCTTATGGTGTGCCTTGACGTGGGATTCGAACCCGCGGCACCTAGTGTACCAGTCAAGTAGGTATACTAACCACTACACCACGTCGTCCATATAGTACTCTTTAGAGCTGTTCCAAGCGTTTGAGAACGCCAGATAATTCAGTACACATCAAAATTAATGGCACTTCAGATCACACAGTACGAACATAAATAAAAAAAAACTTCTTTTATAAAAACTTACAGTATACGACGGCGTTTATTAACACTATTAAACGCCACATGTTTGTCTGTCTGTGGATGCACTTTGAATGCCCCATAAGTGGATTGAGCCGTTATCTGTGATAACACAGTTTTTTCTATCGCCAGTGTCGATTGATGTCGAACCATGCTACGATACATAATAGTTGGGACGCGATATCGTAGATATTTAAATTAAATGTATACTAATATAATAGCTGAATAGTTTGTTTGGTTTAACGCGTTAATCTCGGGAAAAATTGGACCAATTTGAAAAAGTTTTTCAGTGTTAGATATACCATTTATAAAGAAAGTAGATCATCACGCTATGATCAATCGCGGTTTAAAGTTAGCGTTAGCCCAAAGTAGGTAACTATTCCACGCAGACGAAGTCGCGGACAGAAACTAGTAATAAATAATCTTCAGACATATCACATAGCGCCATCTAGTCGCAAACTAAGCAAAGCTTGTAATATGGGCACCAGACAATATATACAATTACCAGCTTTCGCGTGTAACTTCGCTTGCGTGGCAGTAAGATTCGCATACAAAATTTCAACCCTCATTTCACCTCCTCAGGGAAAAACCTTTTCTTATTTTGTGTAGGTATAAAGAAAAAGCCTGGCAATGGCTAGGACCAGCGGCTTTAGTAGTGTGTAGACTCATCGGTATCAGAACTATGCATACAGTACCCCAAGTACCTACATATTTTAATATGCTGGTGACCAATTCGTTAATCCATTTACGTACTAGTGTGACTCGAAATGTGTTAAATACTGCCGCGATTTTCTGAAGGGTTCTCAGCATCGAACTCGATGTCGAGTGTCGGTTTCTAAAACACGAAATTGAACTTTGTTTTGTATATGTATCAATTTCCTACGATTGAAACAGACGCTCGACGTCGAGTTCGACGCGGAGAGACCTTACCGAATAACTCGGCTGCTTCGCAGTCGTGTTGTGAATTTAAAATTTGGCGAAACATTTTGACTACGTAACTAACGTAACGAATAACGAAAGCTTCGAGTGATATGTCACCGCTGTCCACCTCATATGAAGCTGATTGCTATATAACTTGAATAGATTTCCATATGTTGAAAATGGAAATTCTAATTTTAACTACTTGAAGGATTGTATCTATATTTCGCAAGTTATCAGCGATACGTGTAGTAAACACCTATATTTGCAGATTACTATGAATGACTCTTATTGATAAGATACATGTATCTCCAATGATTCACAGCTTTATATCATGACGAACAAAAATATACCTATAGCATCCTCTTACTATCAAATTGTATTTTTTTTAAATGTTATCGCCGATACTCGTCGTGTCGTATCATCTATGGCTTGCAGGTTTGTGTTCGATTATAATTTTTTTATTATTTCAAATGCTTTAAATGAAAACGTTTCTAAATGCTTAAACTGTGCGAATTGTAGCCACAATCAACTCCAAAAGAAGTTATATTGATAACTACTCATGTGTCCAAAATATATTTGTACAAACATATATATATATCCCTATTTCCCTTGGTCACCGCCATCACGCGTGAACGGCTGGATGGGCTTTAAAGGGACTTTCACTGGCTGGCGTGCAGATAGCTGATTTTTCAAGGAGTAACTTAGACTAATTTTATTTAAAAATAATATTAGGGTTTAGGCAAATAAAGCATGAAACTAAATCTACGTGCGTGAAACCACGGGGTACAGCTAGTAAGTAATTTAGAGACAATATCTTTCATGATTTAATAATATTATTAAAGGATTCTTGTTAGTTAAATAATAAGAATAATGTTGTGCCATAAAGTTTATTTTTGTATAAACAAAACATGTTGGATCCTCTATCAAGTCGACCTTCACTTCATATTCGCTACATTATTACATAAGTTAAGACTAAAAGAGAAAATGTAACATGTGACTACAACTAAAATGGCGTATGTCGTCGTTGCAAAATACATTTTGTCGTACGATTTCATTCATTTGTCGCATATCCGACATACGACATTGTAAGAATAGTCTAAATAAAAACTTCAAGATTTCAAAACAGACCAACGATGAAATATAATAAATAATATAAAAATATACTAGGAATGTTTATATGGCTAATGGTATATTATAAAAACATGTAATATTGGTAGATGTATATCTTTAGACAGAATAGACTATTGGTCGGTCTAATAGAGTCGATAAGTTCGTTAAAACGGGACGCTAAGTAATAACAATTCTACAAGAAATATATTTTTATATACGGGATGCTACTTTTTAAGATGAAATGTCTTGCTTAGGGGTGTGATATGAGTTCTTATTATACTGGTGACGACTTTGATAGCATATTTTTCAAAGTTGGTTGGTTGGTTGAAGTCAAATTTACTTGTTTTTTTATAATTAATAGTTTAACAAGGTATTAATAATATAATTTATCTATAATGGAAGCAATCACAATACCTATATACTTGACTCATATTATGAGACTGATGTATATGACGCGTATAAGTCTGTCACTGTCAAACAGATAACTTTTTAAGGCAATAAGAACTCGCAGTTAGGTGATCAAATTACCCAAAATATGAAACTAGTTAAAATTGTTACATTTTCGATTTTCTAATGTATTCTAAACGTATATTAATATTTATTTGTGCTGTCAAATATAACATTAACCATAACGATATAAAAGTGTGAAAAACATTGATTGGGCATAGTTACGTAAAAATTATGACATTTTAAATGTTAGTAAAATTTTTTTAACTTTTTCATATTTTGGGAATTTTAAAAGTACCATGCACAAATGCCCTGCTGAAGGTTACATATTCAAAAGTAGCACCCTGTATATATTTCATAAAATCGTAATGATTTCTAAGTTTCGTATTAATGAGCAAGATTCCCTTATACATGTATATAATAAGTTTCAACAAGAATTTCAACTTTTAAACTACTTAAGTACAATATTATTTTTTACGAGAAATTCAGAGTAAATATTTGAAAATGCACGAAGGAATGTAGAATAATAAAAGTAGATTTCCAGATATTTAAGTACAGAACGAATTATGATTCAATCAAAACTAATATTTGGTTCACAACTATCTATATATAAATATAATCGCGACATGTTTGTCAATTCACTAATATTACATTGGAAATGGCACACTGTTTGTGTAAAAACGTCAAAAATTATAATAAGTTGTTCTTCAAATGATTATAAATATGAATACATGCTTAGAATTATGCTGTTAAAAGGCAACTTTATATCAATGAGATAAGATTCAATATACATTGAGAGAACAACCATGGGACTGCTAGTTCGAAAAACAAGTTTATTATATCTTAAAACTATATATTATAAACACTATCACCCAGTAATACCTAAATAACATGTAATATAACAGTATGTAAGCTATCAACCACACACTTAACACTAATATTGAACGGTGTCTTCATATTATATTCGGACTACAAGTTATATATAAAATTTGGACAATTTTAAAATATATTTCTTAGTAATTGTATGCTCGCAACCTTAGCTAATAAAATCGGGTCGATTCAGGTGCGTTATTCACTAAGGCTTCTAAGCGTCGAACTTGACGACGAGCGTTGTTGGCGAACATAGAGGTTTAGCTTGAATTTCCTATCTATAAAACCGACACTCGACGACGAGTGCGACGCTGAGGAACCTTAGTGAATAACACGGCTGGTTTAAACTTGTAAATAACCAAATTTCCATAGTTTGTAGATTGATAGTCCTTGATTGACCTTGATAAAGACACCGTTTTCCGAAACACTACATCGCGAGATTAGCTTCAGATCTTTAAGGATTAACACGATTACAACTAGCTACTGTAAATAGGTAACGCATTTGAGCTATCATATTGCACTGCCGAAAGTATATTGGGGGAGACTATTTTTATTGTACTAACAATTGATATGCCCAGACTAAGCCAGATCTTAAGACCATAAAACCAGCTATTGAAAATGTAGAAAATTAGCTAACGGCCCACTATCCACGTAAAACAAGCGATCGAAATAAGTGATTCAATCAAAATCCTCTCTTAATGTGGTATTCACAAGATCCGAAAGCGTAGTTCCATCGGGACATTTTCGCGACGTCAACTCAGCTATTCCGGATTTTCTTTGATATAATGAATATGAAAACACTGTCAACGATTAAGTCGCTACGACATCGTTAAGGTTTCTACGTGAATCTGGTGGTAAGCGGTCACCGGCGCAATCTATGCTCACTTGCTATGCTAGAGGCGTCATGTGCGCTTTGTCGACCATTGTTGAAACTGACTAATGAGTAGAGTGATGGGCAAAGTCTGGAATACCATTTGTTATTGTACCACGAAGAATGATTTGAGAATTCTTTAAAATAGAATAAGATTTTCTATACAGGTATAATATACTTTAACTTAAATATGTTTATGTTCCTGAAGAGATAAGCAGTATTGTATCATTTCACCGAAAGTATGTGAAAATTTGACAGGTGGAGAATCTGTCGCCAAAGGTAATTTATTTATGAAGATAAATGAGAGCACGATAAATGTATATTAAAAGTTATACGAAAGTTTTTAAGGGAAATGTCTGCTTATCTCTTTAGAATATATATTTATATCTAATCGTATATAATATCCCCCCCCTGTTTACAGTCACAACACTATCCTATGAACACTATTCTACGAACAAAAGTATTTGTTCAATTTGTCGTGTAAAGAAATATCTAGTAGGATATTTTGTATTTCGTCCAAATATCAATTGCCTATGACGTCATGCGATCGTGTGTGTACTAATAAGGAAGTACGTTAGATTTTTAGTTTTGGCTATTTGAATCGATTACACTAATCAACTTTTATAGTGCAAGTCAAAATATCTAGTTACTTACTTATCGCTTTTTAACAAATTATTTAAATATCATCGAGATATGTATGATACTAACTACATGATTATTAAACAAATCGAGACGCAAAATCGTTGAAATATATTTATATTTATTAGAATTATATTGCTTGTATACATGGGTATGAATTCGCGTCAATCAATTTATACTTCGATTAAGTAACGATACTAAAGCACGTATGCGATATATTTTTCATGAATTATTATTCGGATACTTTTTCGCAATTTTTTACTAATTAAGTCCTTTAAATATTTTTTATTTCGATCACATAATCTCCGTCAAGTGGATGTCAGTGGAAATCCAAGTTTGCAAGTTTACACCTTATTTCTACAGCGATAGAAACGAATGTTGTGCGTTTCTTGTTAGCGTTGAAGGATCGGTTTAGGGGTGGTGACACACCATCATTTACAGTTTTAGCAAAATTAAAACGTAAATTAGCAGTTTTTTTGCAAAGAGATACATTTTGAAAACATAATTACGTACTATCCTAAGAAAACTTCAAAAGATTAAATTCGTCGTGTACTTCGGATACTGAACGCAGTATCAGGATTTTTGCTTGATTTTTGATTTATGCAGGACTTGTGCCAGGGAACATTTTGGTTAAAAATTACATACATTTACATGTAGCCATTCTCTCTCTCTCTCATATTGTGTCAAGTATGAAGGAGAAATGACTTGAGACATCAAATATTTAATATACTTGAATTTAGAAATGATTTCTGTTGATATATTTTTCTATATGTATGGATATAAACTTGTATAGATCCTATTTATCTTTTGACGGTATAGTATTCAGAGGTGATTCAAGGTATGAGTCGGTATGGTGTGTCACCGTTATGAGTGTCCGCGGGTGTTGTTCACGGAGGCAGGTTCATTTGCAAATTCTGGAGGTACGCCGAGGTTGAGTTGAGGAGGCCGATGCGTTGCTTCTGCTTCCTCTGTTCTGTCATCTGGAATATACAGACTGGTGCGTTAGTTATATTGAGGTGGTGGTAATCTCGTTTATTAATAAGGTATCGGTTGGCTTAACTAAATGTTTTCAGCTGTGCGAGCGTGCCCACGGCGCTCCAGCTGCTGGGTCTGTGAGGGGCCCCACTGTAGGGATGTACCCACCTGGTCGCGCAGGTGCTGGGTCAGTGAGGGGCCCCACTGTAGGGATGTACCCACCTGGTCGCGCAGGTGCTGGGTCAGTGAGGGGCCCCACTGTAGGGATGTACCCACCTGGTCGCGCAGCTGCTGGGTCAGTGAGGGGCCCCACTGTAGGGATGTACCCACCTGGTCGCGCAGGTGCTGGGTCAGTGAGGGGCCCCACTGTAGGGATGTACCCACCTGGTCGCGCAGCTGCTGGGTCAGTGAGGGGCCCCACTGTAGGGATGTACCCACCTGGTCGCGCAGGTGCTGGGTCAGTGAGGGGCCCCACTGTAGGGATGTACCCACCTGGTCGCGCAGCTGCTGGGTCAGTGAGGGGCCCCACTGTAGGGATGTACCCACCTGGTCGCGCAGGTGCTGGGTCAGTGAGGGGCCCCACTGTAGGGATGTACCCACCTGGTCGCGCAGGTGCTGGGTCAGTGAGGGGCCCCACTGTAGGGATGTACCCACCTGGTCGCGCAGGTGCTGGGTCAGTGAGGGGCCCCACTGTAGGGATGTACCCACCTGGTCGCGCAGGTGCTGGGTCAGTGAGGGGCCCCACTGTAGGGATGTACCCACCTGGTCGCGCAGGTGCTGGGTCAGTGAGGGGCCCCACTGTAGGGATGTACCCACCTGGTCGCGCAGGTGCTGGGTCAGTGAGGGGCCCCACTGTAGGGATGTACCCACCTGGTCGCGCAGGTGCTGGGTCAGTGAGGGGCCCCACTGTAGGGATGTACCCACCTGGTCGCGCAGGTGCTGGGTCAGTGAGGGGCCCCACTGTAGGGATGTACCCACCTGGTCGCGCAGGTCGGCCAGAGCGTGCCCACTGTAGGGATGTACCCACCTGGTCGCGCAGGTCGGCCAGAGCGTGCCCACTGTAGGGATGTACCCACCTGGTCGCGCAGGTCGGCCAGAGCGTGCCCACTGTAGGGATGTACCCACCTGGTCGCGCAGGTCGGCCAGAGCGTGCCCACTGTAGGGATGTACCCACCTGGTCGCGCAGGTCGGCCAGAGCGTGCCCACTGTAGGGATGTACCCACCTGGTCGCGCAGGTCGGCCAGAGCGTGCCCACTGTAGGGATGTACCCACCTGGTCGCGCAGGTCGGCCAGAGCGTGCCCACTGTAGGGATGTACCCACCTGGTCGCGCAGGTCGGCCAGAGCGTGCCCACTGTAGGGATGTACCCACCTGGTCGCGCAGGTCGGCCAGAGCGTGCCCACTGTAGGGATGTACCCACCTGGTCGCGCAGGTCGGCCAGAGCGTGCCCACTGTAGGGATGTACCCACCTGGTCGCGCAGGTCGGCCAGAGCGTGCCCACTGTAGGGATGTACCCACCTGGTCGCGCAGGTCGGCCAGAGCGTGCCCACTGTAGGGATGTACCCACCTGGTCGCGCAGGTCGGCCAGAGCGTGCCCACTGTAGGGATGTACCCACCTGGTCGCGCAGGTCGGCCAGAGCGTGCCCACTGTAGGGATGTACCCACCTGGTCGCGCAGGTCGGCCAGCAGCGCGGTGAGCGTGCCCACGGCACGGTGCGCGCGCTCCAGCTGCGAGGTCAGTGCCCTCAGCTCCAGCTCGCCGCCCTCGCCCTCGCCGCCGCCCACCAGCGACAGCGCGCGCAGCCGCGGGAACCACTCCAGGTTGTTTGACTGGATGCATACACAACACACGTTTATCCAATAAAGTTGTGAGAGTACAGTCTTCAACGAATCATGAAGGGTTTAAGAACTGGCTTTAAAATTATGTAAATCTTTAGACGCAACCAAAAATTTGGTGTTCCTTCCAATAACAACTTGTTCAATTTCTTGACTCTAATACAAAGGGGCCAGCCAGATGTGATGACGATCTGCGAAAGACTGCGGAAGCGGAAGACAGGGCGCTATGGCACTCATTAGGGGAGGCCTATGTCCAGCAGTGGACTAAGATAGGCTGGTGATGAATACAAAGGGGTATATTTCAGATTTTAAAGATATAAAGCTTCCAATGCTAACCTTAATCATAGAGTGTACGTAGCTCTCGGGGCCGGTGAACTCCGTGGGGTCCTTGACCCGCACGAGCACCATGAAGTACAGGTAGTGCCACATATTATGTTCGCTCTTTATGTGTTCCTCGAACGAGACCGTCTTATTGTCGAAGGCTGACCTGTTCAATCCTGGAACACAAACACTTTGATCATACTTTGAACATCTCTAAAACATAAACATTCCTAGGAGGAGGTTAGAAAGGTTAGGAAAATCGAGGATGAAAGGTGGAGTTTGCACCCTCCTGCAAATGCTGTAAATATGAGCTACTAGACCATCTCATGTCACAAACTTGCGCGGTCTGTTGGCTGGTTAAACCAAGACTCTTAGAAAAACCAGCTTAGAAACCCATTGCACCTTAAATGGGGTAGGCAGAAAGGAAACAACGCACATTACACTCTTACATATCAGAAATCATTCAGAAAAGCGCGCATTTGCTATTCTTGGTAAGCCCCATGCTGTAATTGCTTAAGATAACTAATTGCTTCTCTGCATAATCTTTTGAGTACTGACCACAAACAAAACAGGTGTTCTTGAGGATGAGTTCCTTCTGTTGTTTCTCGCTGCGGAGGTCGGCGAAGGTGTCGATGATGACGCCGAAGATGAGGTTCAGCACGATGATGATCACCACGAAGAAGAACAGCAGGTCGTACACCACGCGGGCCACGAACAGCGGCTCCTGGACACATACACCAACACAGTAGAATCTTAAGCCTAGAGCTTGATTTTTTGGGTCATTTATGGAGCGAGCGCGATCAAGTATATGCTCAGCATTCTCTTCATTTTTGACTAATGTTCTAAATTCTTCATTTCGTTTTATGTAAAAGTTTGTGCGTGGTGACGATGCACATGATGAGCGAGTGGCAGCTGTATATAGAGAGATAGATAGATACATACAAAGCTGGCGGGCGCGCGCAGTATATCGCCGATGCCGCCGCCGTTGCGCAGGCCCTGGTTGAGCGTGGTGACGATGCACATGATGAGCGAGTCGCAGCTCCGCTCGCGCACCTCGCCGCCCACGGACACGAAGCGCGGCGGGCGGCTGCCCTGCCCGCCCTGCCCGCCCTCCACGTACTTGCTCGCGCCCTCCGCGCACCCCACGCTGCCGTAGCGCGGATCGTCGTCGTCTAAACGCCACAATCATAATTACACATAAATCATCTTGAAATGTTTCAAAATGAAAAGTTATCGACTGATGTCTCAATGCTCATGCTACAAAATATTAATTTCGAAGGCATCCAGTAAGGCAAGGTTTCCAAATTTTAACCGCCGAAGGGTGAACTAGGGGATAAAAGTACTAAAAAAAAAATACTGTCTTATCCGGCTAATTTCTGAAATGGCTGGACCGAGTTATATATAAATAAAATATGATGTACTGACCATCGAGTCTATCAACGCTGACGAGGAAGTGGTCCCGGAAGAACATGTAGCCGACGATGGAGAACATGTAGACCAGCACCAGCGCCAGTACGGCCGTCAGTAGGATGGACCGCCCGTTGCGTGTCACTGATCGCATCACGTTCAGCAACGTCTCTTCGCGGTACACTATGTCGAGGAGCTGGAACAATGTACCAA
Organism: Watsonalla cultraria; assembly: GCA_964035505.1. Classification (NCBI taxonomy): domain Eukaryota; kingdom Metazoa; phylum Arthropoda; class Insecta; order Lepidoptera; family Drepanidae; genus Watsonalla; species Watsonalla cultraria. The sequence goes on along the minus strand of OZ037734.1, from coordinate 6,262,383 downwards.
ATACCAAACTTAAAATACACGTTACGAAATGGAAAATGCATGTAACAAAATCAAACCAAATATGGAAAAAAGCGGTTTATATACAGCTGTTTGTAATTCCAAAATAACAGCTTTTCACTAAATGCATATGAAAGTATATACTGGCTTACTGTACTGGGGTACTGACTTTAAAAAAACAATTTCTAAAAAGTATCTGTCTGTCTGTTTGTTCCGGCTAATCTTTAACCGGCGAAACGGTTAATTTTTTTAAATCATAAGGTTTCCGCAGGACACCCATGAAAAGTCTAAACATATAATTGAGTGTGTAACTGACCAGAACCGAAAAGAAGAAAGGATGGCAACATATCCCGAGGAAGCAGAAGCCGAGGTAGACGCTGTGGTAGAGGAGCTCCGGGTCGGTGAGCACGTTGCGCGTCGACTTGGACAACGTGCCTTGATTGCCCATTATGCTCACTAGGTGAATGCCCTTCACCACTATCTGTATCACACAAAAGTTTTGGTTAATTTTTATGTTCTTATTAAAGCTATGTATCAAAAGCTAATGATTCAGTTGGTCTTTATTGGGTCTTTGGAAACTAGGTGTTATGTATTTAGGTGGGTACTTTCAATGTAACTTTTATCAATGTGTCTGAGGGTAGATATAATAATTAATATGACAATAAATTAGTTTGCTTTGGATCTCACTTATGTTGTATTTTTTAATGGCGACTGTGGAAAATAAATTATAATTGTGTTGGAAGATGGCGTCTAATATTGCAAATATTGTGTTTCCGGGACATTTTAATCCTAAAACAGACAAGTGGTGCGATTATAAAGAACAGTTATTATGTGCTCTGGATGCGGCAGGCATTGACAAAGATAACCTTGAAAAAGCACGTTCATTGTTTTTATCACAGTGTGGAAAAGACACTTATGCATTAATTGCATCTTTATTAGTGCCAGACCGTCCTACTAGTGTGAACTTTACGCAAATTATAAGTGTTTTGGACAAATTTTTTGAACCGGAAATTAATGAAATTTTACAAGCTGATAAATTTCATAAACGCCAACAACTACATGGGGAAAGCGTGCAGGAATATGTAGCAGCTATAAGCTTACTGGGGGTTAAATGCAACTTTGTTGATCTCAAACGACAATTGAGGGACAGATTAGTGTTGGGGGTACGTGATGAGCGCTTGCGAAGAGACTTGTTAAAAACTAAGAATCTGACCCATGAGGCAGCGGTGCAGCTGTGTCTCAACTACCAAGCGACATTTCCTGATTTATACCCTGAAGTTCTGGACTCAAAGCAAACTCGGTCCAGTGTGGAGCCCATGGAGATTGGCAGGATTAAATCGAATGAGTGCGTGCACTGTGCACGAATACATAGAAGTGGGGAGCGGTGTACATTTACCAAAGCTAGATGTTTCTATTGTAAGAAGTATGGTCATATAGCACCCGCTTGTGAGAAGAAGTCGAGGAAGGTGCATAAAGTGGAAGAAAATGAAGACTCCACTTTTAATAAAGCTCCAGAAGAGATGTTGGGTATCCACACATGCTCTGAGGACTACCAACCCCGAATCACAGCAGATATTATTATTGATGGTGCTAAGTTGTTAATGGAGATAGACTCCGGTGCATCACGAACCATTATATCAGAAGAAACATATCAAAGTTTGTGGCTAATACCTCCTCGACTGCAGTCTACAAATGTGAAGCTTGCTACATGGACTCATGAACAGTTGGAAGTACTGGGACTGGCTAATGTACGCGCCACGCTGGGCAATAAGGAGGCGCAGTGTGAGCTGTTGGTGGTGAAGGGTCGGGGACCGAGCCTGTTGGGCAGGAACTGGTTCAAACCACTAGGCGTGTACATTTCTGGCATGTGCTGGTCTACAGAGGAAATTCAACAGTATGTAGAAAAAATTCCGAACTTATTTAAAGAGCAACTAGGGGAATACAATGGACCAGAAGTATCTCTGCATGTGCGTGCTGGAGCTAAGCCTAGGTTTTTGAAGGCTCGTCCTGTTCCATTCCCATTAAAGAAACAGTTGATGAAGGAGTTAAATCAAATGATTAAAAATGGTGTGTTGACACCAGTTGCGTATTCTAAGTGGGCTACTCCATTGAGAATTGTTAAAAAGGATGACGGGTCATTAAGAATATGTGGTGACTACCGGTCGACAGTGAATGCCGCAATAGATGTTGATAGTTACCCATTGCCCACAACCTCGGAAGCTTTTGTGAAGTTGAGTGGAGGTCGCGTGTTTAGCAAATTAGACTTAAAACATGCTTATACGCAACTCAGAGTGGACGAGGACACAGCGGAGCTATTGACACTGAATACTCCCATGGGGCTTATGAAGATGAACCGGTTAGCCTTTGGTGTGAGCGCCGCACCGGGGATATTCCAGCGGGTGATGTCTTCTGCTTTGTCTGATATGGAGGGCGTAGCGTGTTTGTTAGACGACGTAGCTATTACGGGGAGTAATGCCGAAGAACACGACAAGAGACTATGTGAAGTTATGCATAAACTGAACCAAATGGGGTTCCGACTGAACAAGGATAAGTGTGTATTTGCCGCGGATAGAATAACATTCTTGGGACACATGATCGACGGCAATGGAGTCCACCCCTCTGATATTAAGGTGAAGGAAATTAAGGATAAGCCTGCCCCAACAAACAAACAATCGCTTAGAGCTTTCCTTGGGCTCTATAATTTTTATGAAAAATTTTTGCCTAACAAAGCAACCATATTAGAGCCTTTATACCGTCTACTGGAATCAAAGAGGCCTTGGACATGGGGCGAGTCGGAGCAAGCTGCATTTGTTGAGGCGAAGAGCCTGCTATCGTCGGAACTCACTTTGGTGGGCTATGAGGTGAGTCGGGAACTATTGCTCATATGTGATTCTTCGGAGTATGGACTTGGAGCCATTATAGCGCACGTCATGGATGATGGCACGGAGAGGCCAGTGATGATGGCGTCTAGGACATTGCAACCGCATGAGAGGCGTTACGGGCAAATTGATAAGGAAGCGCTTGCTATTATGTTCGGATTGAAGAAATTCCATGAGTATTTAGTAGGTAGACCATTTGGTATTGTAACAGACCATAAACCATTGGTCGGATTGTTTAATCCAGAAAAATTGATACCGGATCAAATATCGCCAAGGATGTTAAGATGGTCACTTAAGCTTGGATGTTACAACTATACTATTAAATACAGGCCAGGTAAAGCAATCGGTAACGCTGACGCGCTTAGCAGATGGAACACTCCTGAAACTTCCGTTGTAAAAGTGGACTGCTTAAGAGAGGTTTTACTACTGGAGGAGCGCCCCGAGGGTTGGGACATTGACGCTAAAAGGATTGCAGTGGAAACAAAAAAAGATCCGTTGTTACAGAAGATTGTATTTTTTGTTCTACACGGCTGGCCGCGAACTAACAGAGATTCAAGCCTTGCACCGTTTTGGACTCGAAAGGATGCTCTTTCGCTCAATAAAGATTGTTTATTGTGGTGCAACAGAGTTATAATACCAAGGACACTGCAAAAAGAAGTGTTGAGCTTGTTACACATCCCACATGCAGGAATCGTGCAAACGAAGGCTTACGCCAGAGGATATGTGTGGTGGGAAGACATGGACAGGCAGATTGAGAGAGTGGTCGCGGAATGCGAGCAGTGTCAAATGGTAAGGAATAACCCGTCCAAGCAACCAGGAACCTGGATAAACGCAGAGAAGCCGTGGAGCCGTGTACATATTGATTTTGCGGGACCATTTCAGGGCAAGACATTTTTACTACTTGTTGATAGTTATAGCAAGTGGATCGAAGCAGATATTGTGCCATCTATGAGTAGTGGTACAGTAATAACGATATTGAGAAGAATATTTGCATCTCAAGGCCTGCCTGACACATTGGTGTCTGATAATGGCAGAACCTTCACGTCTGAGGAATTTAATACTTTTTTAAAGAACAATGGCATTAAACATGTGTACTCTCCTCCATACCACCCAGCATCGAATGGACAGGTGGAACGTGCCGTGCAGACACTTAAGAACAAACTGAAAAAGATGTCGGCTGTTAGCATCCCTTGGTATGAAAAGCTTGCAAAAGTGCTGTATAATCTGCGTACTGTACCTAACACCTGTACCAATAAGACTGCAGCAGAAATGCTAAATGGGCGCAAATATAGGACTGCTGTGTCTATACTACACCCTGATAATGTCAGAAGTAACCATCAACAAGTGGAGGGCTCAGCTGTATGTATGCCGAAAAGTTGTTTTGAGGTGAATCAGCCTGTTTTGATGAGAGCATATGGGCCTAATGAAAAATGGCAGAAAGGTATAGTGGAGGTAATAGAGGGGCCATTGACTTATAGGGTGAGAACGGAGGATGGAGAGTTGCACAGGAGACATGTAGACCAAATATTGCCAAGAGCAATAGGTCAAGCACAGGAGGTCAGGCAACGTCGCTTGACTTGGGATAGACCAGATGTAGATTCAGATAGCCAGGACACTTTACCGGATTCAAGGATAGATATACCACCCCCAGAGCAGTGGTCTGATATCATTGGCATACCAGAGTGTGCAAATGAATTTGATGGTTAATACCTACTTAGTTCTAATTTACATTATATTTGTTTTGATTTATATAATTTGATTTGTTATAAGAATCAATGTACTTGTTGATTATAGGAGAAAGGTATGTTATGTATTTAGGTGGGTACTTTCAATGTAACTTTTATCAATGTGTCTGAGGGTAGATATAATAATTAATATGACAATAAATTAGTTTGCTTTGGATCTCACTTATGTTGTATTTTTTACTAGGCAAAATTAAAAATCAAAATCAAATTGTTTTATTCAACATAAGGGACACTTGGAACACTTATTGAACGTCATTTTTCTTACGCTAACTTAGGTTAATTTACTACAGTTTCCAAATGCAAGCCTGTCAGGAGAAGAAACGGCGAAACAAACTGCCCGGTTTTTTTTACAGACAAGAATTTTGTTGTAGTTTGATGTGAAGAAAGTTAGATCATTATCTACAAAGTCACAACAATCTATACATCTATACACATAAATACAATTTAAGTGTCTGTTTATAATGCCAAAATTACAGCTTTTCACTAAATGCATATGAAAGTATACACGCTACTGACACTGAAAACCAAGTTTTAATTTTTTTCTCTTTCTGTCTGTCTGTCTGTTTGTTCCGGGTAATCTCGGAAACGGCAGGATCGATTTTAACGGGACTTTCACTGGCAGGTAGCTAATGTTCCAAGGAGTAACTTAGGCTACTTTTATTTAAAAACAACATTTAGGGTTCCGCGGGTATAGAACTAAATCTATGCGGGTGAAACCGCAGGGCACAGCTAGTCATCAATAAATTATTTTAAATAGGAGACTGACGAAAAAAATTATTTGTAAGCTTTCACCAAACTATCAATATATATCAAATGTCAACACAAAGTTAGTTTACAATTTTACAAACAATAAAAAATCCTCTCACGAGAACATCCATCCAATTTTACATAAACTCTTTAGTCACTCTATTCTCCTTCACATTTCTCTTTCAGCAAGCTTATCTATAGGGGTACCGTAAGCATGGCGAGCGTCCATAGCGTGGGTTCGGGTCCGGCGGAGTACATGAGCCGTACGATGGCCGAGCCCAGCAGTGCCCGGACGCCTGAGGCGCGCGGCAACCACGTCACCAGCGCGCCCGCTGCCAGCGATAGGCACCATACCACCAGGGACAGGTGCTCGCCAAGCTCTGAACACACAAAAATAGTCTAAACACTCCAAAAAGAAACGACACTAAGCCTTGACTAACGTCTGCCTTGATGTGCCCACTGTCTTTACCGTTAAAATAACAATTTAGTATCACAATTACTAAGGTTTTTAATATATTCATCTTAAATATAGTCTACTTTCATTCACCAGAAGCAATCAATGCAAAAACTTGATGAATATGCCTAAGGTACATTACGGGTTCTAGGATACGCCCTTGGGGAACACCACCTGTAGTTTTACTGCAATAACCCTCAATTTAGATCAATAAACGTTGATACGTTTATGTGCCACTAGGTGTTAACTTCTAATGATACACTGCGCAAAAAATTAAATCTATACATTAGTACATTCATACTTAAGTCACAAAACAAATGAGTCATTCACAATCGAATGCTTTTGATAAGTCAAGCAACATTTGTTTCATCTATATCGATGCTTAAAATGTCAAATGTACGCATGTTTAATATGATTTAAAGTAAGCTTTATTAGATTAAATTAAGTTTAAGAAAATGAAAATGATTTATTCAGTTTAGACCCTGGTACTACCTGGTACCTGGTACGGCACTTAGGAATGTCGAAGAATTTACCACCGGTTCGGAAACTAGCCTTCTGAGAAGAACCGGCAAGAAACTCAGATGGCATCATGTACATTTCATTACATAGTAAATAATGATTAATTACAATAAAATTCATATAAAATGAAGGATACCAAGGGATACTCACTAGGATTTTCGTCTTGGAATGGATAGAAGAAAGCAACGATAACGTTGATTAGAACAGCGAAGTTGAACAGTATGTTGCTCCACAGGGACATGTAGGACGACACCCAGAATAGAAGAGGTTGTCCTGAAACAAATTATAATCCATATGATCTAAGAACTTACGAGTTTCATTCATTGAATATATGTCAGAGGAGCTCGTGGCACAGTTGCTATTGCGCATATCATTCGATCAGCAAAGTTAAGCAACCATACGCCTAGCCAGTAGTTGGATGGGTGACCGCCCGAGTTCCCTCCGTGCCTCGGAGAGCACGTTAAGCTGTCGGTCCCGGTTGCCAATTTAACGTCTTTGGCAATCGTTACAGGTCAGTCGGAGGCCTAAAAATTATCTGACAACTGGTTTAACCCAAATCACAGATTTTCCTCCTAAACGGGGTTGCGAAGGTCAGATGGCAGTCGCTTCGTATAAAAATCAGGTGATCAGCCACATCGGGTTGAATCAAGTGCCGACCCCAACAATGTATGGGATAAGGCCAGGGAGATGATATGTAGCTATGCCAAATAAAATCAGCTCATCAGTTTAGCTAGAGAAAGGTAATAAACAGCTATCGCAAATATTATCATTAATAGATGTATTTGAAAGCTACGCCGTATGTATGATACAGCAAAATCTAACAAGCAAACAAACCGTTATAATATTAGTACGGTACGAATTAGGTAATTATGCAACTAAATGTATTGAAAGTAAATACTGCCCGCTGGCATTGTACTTACCTCTCAGTTTTTTTTGCCACTTCATTTCGTGGAAGAGGTTGTCTCTTCTTGCGAAGAAGTCTGCCACCTTACTACCCTGAAATTAAACATATTCTTTACATATAGTTCACAACTAAACTATGTAATAGACCTCAGTTGCCGAATCCGTGTCCGCTTCGTACCTCGGAGAGCACGTTAAGCCGTCGGTCCCAGTTGCCAATTAAACATCTTCGGGCAATCATTACAGGTCAGTCGGAGGCGTGATTTTGCTCATGAAAGGGGTTACGAAGGTCAGATGGCATTCGCATCGTATAAAAATCAGGTGATCAGTAGCATCAGGTGTAATACAAGCTCTCACAACATCAATAATTTGATTCTACATCGGATTTCTTAAAATAAATATTATATTTGTTGGAGACAAGCATATAGTCCGCCTGATGGTAAGCGGCCATGAGCGTGACAACACCAGAATCTCACGCGCATTCCTTATCTTGTAAATAATGGAATCAATGTGCCAACTAAATTTAATAATTTATCTATTAAACTAGCTGTGCCCCGCGGCTTCACCCGCGTAGATTTAGTTTCATCCTTAGTGTCGCAGAAGAAGAAGTAGCCTAACTTACTCCTTGAAACATCAGCTACCTGCCAGTGAAAGTCCCGTTAAAATCGGTCCAGCCGTATCGGAGATTACCCGGAACAAACAGACAGACAGACAGAGAACATTTTTAAAACTTGCTTTTTTTGGTGCCAGTAGCGTGTATACTTTCATATGCATTTAGTGAAAAGCTGTAATTTTGGAATTACAAACAGATACATTGAATTATATAGATATAGATTTAGCTGGCACATTATTTAAATTTTTTGTGTTTGTATCTATCTACAACTACAGTCGTCGATTCCGTTCATTCACACGTTAAATCTGTCATACATTTCACACCCCGCCCTTCTGGGAAAATGTCTGACATTCACCTCATCATCTGACGTATGTATGTTACCTGGTCGTCCCGTTCAGCACTCTGCAGCACGCGGTGCTTACTATCGGCGGGGAGATACTCGCAGATCTCCGGGATCGGGAACACTATCTGTTCCATGCTGCGGTCTGTTCGCACTATCTGTTACACAGATTACTTATTATACTCACAGTTAGGATGACTATATGCGCATGGGTAACTTTGTTATGAAATGGATTTATCTAAAGATTTTCAGCAGATGGTCTTCTAGTATTATCACTCTTGAATATAACTATCTAACAGAAGATTCGAAAGAAGCAATTAGAAAATTTAAAGAGCAAAATAATTGTTATTTCATCCATATTCTGTATATGTGATATAATTATTAATAACTATTCTCACGCCATCCCAAGGGGGTAAGCAGAGGTGTTTTTTTTCTTTTCACCAAAGATGATTAAGTCCATCGCCGTCTCAGTCACTATACTTACTTCTCAGATATATGCAGGTTTCCTCACGATGTTTTCCTTCACCACAAGCACAAGCAGAGAAATGACCGCACTTAAGTTCTTAGAAAAACTCATAGGTTCAGGCCGATGGGATTCAAACTAGGGTTCCTTACAAAGGCGACTGCTCCAACCCCACGGTCATCACTCTTAAGGGATACTCGTGTAATCTGCGTCTCGTAAGCCACCGGTGGTCTTGATCGGTAGCCCATTTAGGCCAAGCTTGAGAGTGATAAGGTAATGTAGTTACTTCAATCTGCGCCGTGTGAGTACGGTAGTACTGCAGTGCATTAGCATGTGGCCCGCTGGGAGTGGCCCTCACCAGCGCCGCCAGCTCCTTGTTGTGGCCCGCCAGCTGGTGGCACAGGATGTACATGTTGTGGCCCACCTAAACATAAACACACACATCATATACCATAGTATATAACAGCCGTAGCGTAGGCATGATCCGCTAGATCCTTGTTGTGGCCCACCAGCTCCCCAGTATGTACATGTTGTGGACCACCTAAACACACACACACACACACAACTTATACATTATATACTATGCAAACCTAATTCATTCAATCTAGCCTGTAACAAACTTGTGTATCCAAAAGTATATTATTGTTTCAATGCTTTCATAGAGGTAGTAGCAATAATTTGGCAGATGACTGACCTCCTTGGGCGAGACTCCCTGGACGGGCGAGTCATCCTCGGAGTCGGAGTCGGCCTCCAGCGCGTGCTCCTGGTGGAACGCTGAACACGCAACATCTACCTGTATATATACACATACAACATTATTGCATTATGTTTTACTAGCTATGCCTTGCGAATTCACCCGCGTAGACTTAATTTCAAGGAATAGAATTTGTAATGGGAATTCGGGGAATGCAATTAGTGAATTAGTTAATTTTTAGAATTACATACAGACATTTCAACTTTATTTATCTGGGTAGATTATGTTGTTTACTTAGGCACTAACATACATATGCTCAAGCCTGTATTCCCGAAGGAGTAGGCAGAGGTGGTGTTATAACAACAACCACTTTCCACCGAAGATGATTAAGTGCCAACGTGACTGATGGTGAGACTTTGTAAACACTATACATACGTCTTTGAATCACCAGACATATGCAGGTTTCCTCACGATGTTTTTGTTCACCGTAAACACGTGGTGTGAATTCACTGCACATAAGTTTTTTTTAGGAAAACTCAATTGGTTCATCATAACTTGTTGGAATTCGAACATCAAGTCTACCACGGCTTTTTTTTAGTTTGCACTGACCAGCTGCTTGGGGTTCATGTTGTAGAGGATCCTCTCGGCGTTGTTCTCGGAGTCGTTCCGGGACTCCATGATGGCCAGTAGCAGCTTGGAGGCGTTGTTCTTCAGCTCCAGCACCAGGTCCATGCGGGTCTTGCCCAGCGGGTTGATGTCGTTCAGTATCAGAGCTGTTATTATGTCTAAGCCGTTGCTCTCGTGGGTCGCTATGCAGTTCTGGTTGTCGTGACAGGGGCCTGGATGATATTTATTGTTTTTTATATTTATATAATACTAGCTGTGCCCCGCGGTTTCACCCGCGTAGATTTAGTTTCATCCTTATTGTCGCGCAACCCTAATATTTTTTTATAAATAAAAGTAGTCTAAGTTACTCCTTGAAACATCAGCTACCTGCCAGTGAAAGTCCCGTTAAAATTGGTAAAGCCGTTTCAGAGATTAGCCGGAACAAACGGACAGACAGACAGACAGACAGACAGACTGACAGACAGACGGAGAAATTTTTTTAAACTAGCTTTTTTTATTTCTGTATCGTATATACTTTCATGTGCATTTAGTGAAAAGCTGTTATTTTGAAATTACAAACAGACACTTCAATGTTATTTATCTGTATAGAGTATAGATTGTAATGAGGAAAGATTTGTATTTTTGTAGCAATATAAACAATGATACATTTATAGTATATTTTATATATTTTTTTTGCTTAAACCGACAACCGGCTGTTTTAACCCAGATTACCAATTTTCCTCGTAATAGGGATTACGATGGTAGGCTGGCAGTCGTTTGGTATAAAAATCAAGTAATCAGCCACATCGGGTTTTATTAAATGCCGACTCAAACAACGTACGTGATAAGGCTAGAGAGATGATGAATTTACTTCCTAACCATTTTAAGAAGTTGTAACAGGGTTGTCAACATACCTTGGCAGTATTCGGTGAGCGTCTCGAGGGTCTGGTTGATGAGCGCGACGTTTCCCTCGTTGATGTACAGCCCTAGCAGCCCGAGCCCGCCCGTCGTGGAGCCGCAGATGCAGTCCAGGAACATCAGCGTCTCCGACACCAGGTTGAAGTTGGACTTGTTGTTTTGGTTGCGGAGTAGGTTCTGACGAATTGTTAAACGTATATTTAATACGTATTTCACGTGTTATGAGCGCTGACCTAGAATCTACAGTAGTAATTTTTAGGGTTCCGTAACCAAATGGTAAAACCGGATCTTATTACTGAAGTTCGTCCGTCTGTCTGTCCGTCGGTCACCAGACTGTACCTATGGAACTATGATATGTAATTTTCACAGAAGATTTGTTTCTGTTGGCGCTATAACAAAAAATTCTAAAAAATAATATTTAAGGGGGCTTCTATACAAAAATGTGATTTCTTTCTTATTTTTAAAAGATAATGCTTTCGAAACATTAGTGCGTGAGTCCGAATCTGGCTATAGGAGTGACTCAAATTCAAATACCAACATATCTAAAGATGAGAACGGCATGATTATATAGGACTAGCTGACCCGACAGACGTTGCCCTGTCTTAATTATGAGAGTGCAGCACGTATTCTGTCAATTCTATGTCAAACGTCATAAGGTTACATCAAAAAGTATTTATTGTCCAAAGCGCTAAGGTTAGATTGCAGAAGAAAGAAATAATTTGACATGGTGGTTATTTTCAAATTATCCACGTAATTTTCTTAGTTTTTTTCTTTCATAAGAACCATCGCCTGACAATAACGAACACAACAAAAATATTACTATCGAAATCTGTCCAGGCGTTCACCCGTGATGTCGTGACCAAGGGAAATGGGGATTCATTTTTATATATATAGATTATACATGCTACCGTCGGGTTCAGAAGGCTTTTACCTGGCAAGAAACTCAGTAATAACTATTTTATGTTTACTCTTATGTAGGAGTGATGAGTGAGGTAGTAACCTGCAGCTCAGGGTTGTGGTTCTCGCAGAGCAGCTGCAGGAACCTGAGGATGGGTCTCATGACGGCCACCTTGGCCGGCAGTACGTCGCTGTTGCCAGCCTCGCGCTTCTTCTCCGCCATTATCTCTTCCAGAACTGTTGTACCTGGCCACATTACGTCATTATTAACATAGATTCAATTACTTGTGTTTCTCAAAAGGGTAGGCAGAACAGAAACATTTCGCCAGTTATATTTAAGTCTCTAATGTAATAAGAAGCGAGCCTTTTGCCTTTAACGAAAAACCATTCTAGGCTCCGGGTTGCTACTAGAAAATTATTATCAGCCTGTCGTGTCCTGCTAAGCAAAGGTCTCCCTTCCACTATTCCAAATTTCCCTGTCCTTAGCAGTCCTCTCCAAATCGCTACTGAATCAACAAGCTCATCCCACCATCTACTCCGAGGCCTGCCGCGTTGTTATCTCCTGCCATACTAGGAAATTACAGATATAGTAGATTAACCTAAGTTAGCGCAAGAAAAATGACGTTCAATGAGTATTCCTAGTGTCCCTTATGTTGAAAAGAATGTTTTGATTTTGATTTTGGTGAAAAAAACAAAAATAGTTTGCTAGACCTGGGGATCGAAGGACCACGCAACCAACGAGGCAGCGCTTAGCTCGGTGATTATATTGGTTTTTAAAAACATTCGCAATAAAGTTCAATTTTGATAAACGTCATGTAAGACAGTTACCATGCGACATGGTGTGTATATCGGAGTAAGCGTGTACTGCGGAGCCGCAGGCGCTGGTCACCTCGTCGTCCATCTCCTCACCCACCACCAGCGGCCCGCCGCTCGCCTTGCCTGTATATTAATGTGTATCATAAACACATTAATACAATATTAGTTTAGGTTCAGTAAGAACTAGCTAGTAGGAGTCCCTCCTAAGCACGGGGAATAGCCACCTGGGAGGTTTTAGTGGAGTAAAAATCCCACAATACCCCGACCTGCCTCTCCCAATAAAATTCTTCGTCAAATATTACTATATTTAGGCTCTAAGCCACAGCGATCGTGAACATGTGTACTTAAAGTTTTTTACGCTGAAGGTGAGCACGTAAGTGGATAAAATGGGTTCTACGTCCACTCTGAAATTCTATTACAAATACGAGCGGATGTCACGCGGTTTCACCCGCGTAATTCCCGTTCCCGTGGGAGTACGGGGATAATATTAATCAGTGATAGTGTAGCATTCAAATGGTTAAAGATTTTTTTAAATTGATCTAGTACTTTTTATGCCAATCCGTTACAAACATACACATCATTCCTCTTTATAATATTATATAGTAATAGTATAGTTACAGAAATAAATTTCGAAAGCGGATGAGTAGTTCGAAAATCACTAGCTACAAATAAAAATACTCTTAATATATGAGGCCGTAGGTTTAGATATATATATAGTTACCGTCAATGGGTGGCGGCTTGTGTTTGTCATGGTGCGGGCGTTGTTTATCGCTGGAAGCGGCGGCCGAGGAAGACGCGGCCAGCGACCTGATCTCCTGCTGCGCCTCACGCATCTTGTCGTAGAACACCTGACACACCACACATTGGACATCACTTACACTCACACCAACAACACATCCATTAATGTTACATATATGCTCACGACTGTATTACCCGAAAGGGTAGGCAGAGGTGTTGTAATAACAACACACACTCTGCACTGAAAATTATTGGCAACGGGACATGGTGAGTCCATCACCGCCTCAGGCACTGTACAAACGTCTTTAAATCTCTTCTCAGACATATGCAGGTCTCCTCATGATGTTTTCCTTCACTGTAAAGCACATGGTGTGAAATCACTGCATATAAGTTTTTAGAATAACTCATTGGTATAGGCCCCGCTGGGATTCGATCTTACGTTGCCTAGCAGGCGACTGATCCAACACCACGGCTTCAACCATACACACCATAAAAGCTGGTTAGATTTCACTTTGAAACCATGACACAATGTTCAGGCAATGCAGTCAATACGTACCTTGAAGAATGATTGTGAAATATCTCCATTTTGTAGTTTGGTAAATATGCTGTGTTGAATTATAGGATTGCCACCTTCCAGAAGAGCGATACCTGAAAAAAAAAATCTTTAGTAAGTAGTCTGATAGCGAACTTTGAAATCAGAACCGAAATCTTGAGCACATTCTTATTAGAAGAAATCGATATCATGTATTCTTGACATTGCTTACGATATCACTGGTTTTATGTGAGAGTTTCTGATAATAAATTCATGATATAAGTACAACTACTAGACTTTTCTTTATGTTAATTTTTATTGACATTTGTGCATTGGAACTGTGTCCATGGGCTTACATTTCTCAAGTGATTTACTTTGTTTTTAAAAATTGTATAATATTTTTAAAGGAGTAATTACTGAGTTTCTTGCCAGGTTCTTCTCAGTAAAAGCAACCTTCCGAACCTGGCAGTAGCATGTATAATTAATGATCAAACGAACTTACCCTTACGTGAAGTTCGATCACAATTATGTGAACAGCTTCATTCGACGCGATTTATGGTTTGACATACTGTAGTTGCGTTCCCACGCACTAGCCAACACACGGTATTTAGTAGAATTTTTTTTTTTTTTTTTGACGGTAGACGGTTTTATCTGTGACATGACACATTACATTTGTACACGCAACGGATACTTTCTCATTTTGTTTAGAGTTCACCATAGATACACATTTTTCTTGGGTGTGGGTAGGTTTTAATTTACAGGGTGGGTGTGAGTAAATCGCGTCGAATGAAGCTGTTCACATAATTGTGATCGAACTTCACGTAAGGGTAAGTTCGTTTGATCATTAATTATGTTTCACAGCTTCATTCTTTGCGATTTATGGTTTGACATACTGTAGGATGTTCAGAGTAATTAAGAATGAAAAATGTGAAGGTAAGTGTATTGACAAGTCTAGTGTTATAAGTTGAAGTGAGTAAATAAATCAAATAGTAATCAAAATATTATAATTATATTTTAGTTGATATTTCATGTATTCAATATTGATATAGCATAATCATTACAATCTTCATGAATTAGTTCCTTATTATAAAATTTGGCAAATACATAAGAGTTATTAGACCACCCTGCGGTCTTTCGGATCTTATCAAGACTGACTCCCTGTCTGTTAGCTTTAGAGGTCGAAGCGTGCCGAGTACTGTGGGCACTAAAAATATTAGTGTCTATACCACTACTAAACATTATGTCTTTTATCCAATGACTTAGACGTTGGGAAGAAATTTTAGAGTATGGCTTACGATAGCTTATAAATAAGAATTCATTTTCAGGTGCACGTAGCAAGCTAGTTTTATCCATATATGATTGTATGCAAGTGGCTGGACAAATTTGCGGATTTTGCTTAAAGAAGGGTAATTTTAATATGGGTTGAAAAGAATTGGGACCTGAAGTTTTAATTAAATCTGGTATTTTTATTATAATCTCTTTTCCAGAACATACAGCTATGTTAGCCAATTTTATTAGGGAAAAAGTTTGCACTCGATGCGCTGTCACTAAAGCTAACAAAGTGAGGGTCTTTTTTGATAATGTTTCTAATGTTAAGTTCTCGTGTGGCCATTGTTTCGCCAGATAATCCAGAACGACCGAGGGATCCCAGGTTATATTGTATCTTGGTACAGAAGGTCTTAATCTAAATATACCTTTCATAAAACGCTTGATTCTCAAGTCGTTAAGAATATCACTACCTATTACAATCGACAAGGCTGATTTATAAGAATTGATCGTACTGTACTTTGCACCTTTATCAAACACCTGTGTCAGAAAATCTAATACAGCAGATACATTAGTATTTAAATGATTATGGCCATGATTTTTACAAAAAGTGACCCAGGATGTAATACAGGCATTATATTGCTTATAAGTGTTTTTGGACAGCGATGAGAGCATTATTTCAACGGTACGTGGGGGCAAGTCTTGTAGAGTTTGCCGCATAACCTCGCAGCAACTAATGTTAGTGACTGGTGCAGGTTGTGGACAGATCTGAAAGGTGATTTCAGTAATTTAGGATTAGGTTCGAAATAAATAGGTTGAGAACTCAGTAGTTTCATAAATATTGGGAACCATGGCTGTGTAGGCCAGTTTGGTACGACTACGATACCCTCTGCTTCATCAGCTATAATCTTTTGTAACATTTTTAATATAAGGGCAAATGGTGGAAACGCATAAAACTTCATATTTGTCCAGGAAACAGTGAATGCATCAACAGCCCAGGCTTCTGGGTCACTTCTCCATGTCACATAAACTTGACACTTCGAATTTGAACGACTAGCAAATAAATCGATATTTGGACAACCCAGGTTTAATCTAATTTCATTGAATGCATAATTTCCCAGTTCCCACTCGGTATCATTGAACTTTTTACGTGACAATAAATCAGCTTCAATGTTGTCCTTGGTGTTAATGTAGGATGCAAATATGAAAATATTTCGAACTTCACACCACTGCCATATATCTCTCGTTATCTTATTCAAATGTGGGTATTGCACACTACCCATTCTATTTATACATGAAATTGCAGTTACATTATCAACCCTCAAAAGAATTTCACAATCATAATAATTATTTGCGAACATTTTTAACGCAAAATAAGCTGCTTTTAGCTCTAATTCGTTAATGTGCAAACATCTTTCTCTATCTGTCCAGTACCCATAGGATTTCTGTTGATTACAATAAGCACCCCAACCTGAGTTGGAGGCATCAGAAAATATTTCAGTTTTAAATTGGTTAAACCTGAAGCTACACCCACTTGAATTAATATTTGCAACCCACCAGTCTACATCTTCCTTAGTATGAGATGGGATACTTATGATCTGGTCATAGTTTGTGTTTTTTAACAACGAAAGATATTTGTGCCGTTCAAGTAGCTTTGTATAAAGCCAAGAGTATTGTATAGCTGGACAAGATGATACTAACAGGCCAATTAAACGAGCAAAATCTCTCAATTTACATGTTTTCTTTTTTGAAAAGATTTTAAGGTTATCTTTAATTTTGTTTTTCTTTGAATCTGGCAAGTTTAAAATCATTTTACTAGAATCAAATATAAAACCTAAGAAACGACACTGATTTGACGGAGTGAGAGAACTTTTCTCATAATTTAGAATGAAACCTAACTCTTCTAATAATTTTCTTGTGAATGTGATATTGTATTCACAAGATTCATATGAATTCGCTATGAACAGTATGTCATCAAGATACTGGACTGTAATTATACCACGAGACCTTAAGTATTTCATAATAGGCTTAAGGATTTTACTGAACACATATGGTGCTGTACATAACCCAAAAGGGAGGCAATTGAATTCATATAGATGATCGTACTGAAAACGTAAATATTTTCTTTGGGATGGATCAACAGAAACTAAAAAATAGGCGTCCTTTAAATCTATAGACGCCATATAACAATTCTTTGTAATAAGTTTGGATGCGGTGCGATAATCTTCCATTTTGAAGTGAGTTGTTTTAATAAATTTATTCAAACATTTTAGATTCAAAATAAACCTTTTCTGTCCATTAGGTTTAGGCATTAAGAAAATACTAGAAATGAATTCTCCATCCTCATGGTTACATTTTGATATCGCACCAATTTTTAAAAGTGATTTGATAGACCGCTTAAAGTCAGTATGTTCTGATCGACATCTAACACGAGCAACCGGGTCGTTGTGACGCACCGGCGTTGACGTGAATGGTATCGTGTAGCCATTAATCCACGAAAGAACCGTTTTATCAGTGGTTATTTGTGACCACTTATGGGTATATGACCGGAGGCGGCCGGCGTACTGTACCTCATGTTCAGCGTCTACTTGCGGCCCCTGTAGCCCAGGCGCGGGCTCCTGCGGGGCGGTGGGGGCGAGCACTCGCGGGCTTGTTTCGCCTGGCTTCTCCGGGTCCAGCGCTGCGGTGCCACCGCAGACCCTCCTGCGTCGAACTTTCCTGGAGGAGGCTTGCGAAACGGGGGCTTGAAGTTTAAATTATTCTTGTAAGGCTGATTATTTTTATTTTTAATAAATTTACTCTTATCGAATAGCGGGTGTTTTTGGGTTATCTTTAAACCCTCGCCAGACTTCTGAATATTTGTAGCAGATTTAATTTGTTCGCTCAGATTCTCCCCAAATAGAAGTTGATTTCTGGTCGTGTTTATGAGTGTATCTTTGAGCTCAGGTTTAACTGCTGACAGTACGTAGTTTCTTCGAAGCTTCGTGTCTTGAAAATGACTGTCACATAACAAGCGGCAAGCATCGCTCAGGGGCTTTAAAACCTTTTCTGAGGGTTCTTTAGTAATGATTAGCTCGGTAGCCCGGGCTAACGCTGCAAGTGCCGTGCCGATCTGTTGCTGCTTTTGGAACAGTTTATAATCCCTTTTGACATTGAAATCCGTTAACGCCACTTTGGCCTCTGGATTGAGTGTAGGCGCGATCAAAAGATCACAATTCGAGGGTACTAAGTAATCCTGGCAAATTTTGTCTCGAATTTCATTCGATAAGCCTGTTGCCAACACTGCCTGCCACCTGGATGCTATATCCTTGTGGATGTTTTTGCCAAGAGTGGTTTTAGCTTTAGGTGCATCACCAAGGAGGTTAAGTATCTCCTCGTCTAATACAATATCCTCACTAACCTCCTGCGACGTGGACGGTTGCTGCAGCGGGTCTTGGATGGTCACGGGCAATGCCGCGGTAGGTTCGGCAACCATGTCCAATGAAGGTGCCCTTCGAACAATGGTCTCATTGCGATCGATGTCGTGCGACTCGCGCGAGTCTGTAATGATAATTTATCGATTATTTTCTGATAGTCAGGTATATATGTGACAGAGACAACCCCAGGACTATTGGTTGCTCGCATCACAATCGATATTGTAAGTTCATTTCAGTGACAGAGACGACCCTGGTATGGAAGCTCGCATCACATGAACATAATGAACGGAGAATATAAAGTGACAGCAACGACCCAGGTATGGAAGTGCGCATCACATTCAACCGTTATAGATTTAAATTTACTTACTTGAAGTTTCATCTTCAGACGACGAAATAAGCCTAACACGGCGACGACGTGGCTTTCTTAGTTCCTCTTCCAATTTTCTGATTTTTCTTCTAATTTTCTCCGCGTGATCTTCATTTCTCCGTTTACCACCCATTTTTTTTTTTTTTTTTTTAATAATTCACTTCACTAGACTTAAGACGTGCGAAGGCTATGACACGGAAACACAGAATGAGAAAGTATCCGTTGCGTGTACAAATGTAATGTGTCATGTCACAGATAAAACCGTCTACCGTCAAAAAAAAAAAAAAAAATTCTACTAAATACCGTGTGTTGGCTAGTGCGTGGGAACGCAACTACAGTATGTCAAACCATAAATCGCAAAGAATGAAGCTGTGAAACATAATCCATGTCGTTCTGACGATTTGAAAGTACTTTGTAAAAAGTCTAATCGAATAAAGATATTTTTGACTTTGACTTTGATATCCATCTTTACCCGAACGTTTTGTTTTAAAAGATTAAACCGATGCGAATTAGCATGGCTTGTAATGTGTTGATAATTTTTCCAAGGCATTTAAGCGAATTCAACCACAACCAGGTTGAATTCGAAACGCAACTAAACCTACAGTTGGAGAGCCGTGGAGTTCAAGCAGTTGTCTGCTACGCAAGCGACGTAAACTCGATTCCCAGCAAGGCCTATACCAATTAGTTTTTCTAAAAAACTTATATGTAGTGATTTCACACCACGTGGTTTACGATGAAGGAAAACATCGTGATGAAACCTGCAAGTCTGAGAAGTAGAAAGACGTATGTATAGTGCCTGACACGGCGGTAGACTCACCATCTGTCAAGTTTGCACTTAATCATCTTTGGTGAAAAGTGGGTGTTGTTATTACAACACCTCTGGGAAACTCGCCTGTACTGGTAAATCGCGTTTTAATCCAAAATATTCGTTCTCTCCAAAGGTTAGTAAGTAAAAATCAACGTTACCAAGTTGTATAGCTTCCAAGAAGATAGCGGGTCGGTTGGTACTCTTGATGACGAGGTCGACGACCAGGTCGGAGGCGCCTTCCTTGTCCAAGTGCGCCTGCACTTGCGCCAGCGTCTGGCCCGTGCGCATCAACACCTTCGCTATACCACACACACACACTTACTAACATCTGTTTGTATAAGGATGTATTACGTACACCAAAATATAGAATTGTGTTGCAAAAGTAAGGTGTTTATTGTAATGTATCAAAGGACTCTTTAAGCGAAGATTTTTTAACAGGCAACGGGAGGGTAGGGACATATCAATTTAAAATCCTTTAACCTTGTTAAATAATTCTCCTTTTTGCTAGCTGTTTAATTTTGTGGTAGTAAGGTAGGTTAGTAAAGGTTCGATGATTTAAATAAAATATTAAGGGGTTATTTTTATTAGATTTTAAAATTGATATGCTGTGTTCTGTGTCAAAAATGTTGTAGAATCAAAAAATAGGTGTTATATTAATTATGTACTTATAAATAATAGTAAACACTGTTTATTACCATTATATCACGGATTATGCGCTATAGGTAAGTGCCGTCACGAGTTATGAGCGCTGACCTTGAATGTGCAGTAGTAAATAGTCATTTTACGAGTATGTCTCTCTATATGGCGTGACTTGAATAAAATAGATGCGCAGAGACCCACACTATTTTAGTTGAGCGCTCATAACTTGTGACGTCACATGTACTTCGTTGAAACATTGATATGAAGTAGTTAGGGACGTTATAAAATTAAAAAGCATTTCATCAAAGGCATCCGGCAAAATAAAGTTAATCATTTTATTTACAAGTCATTCTGACCTCGAACTGTACGAGTTACGTAATATAAACGATAATAGTTTAAATTTAAAATAACATGGTGTATCGTCATCTCGATATTATAACGTGAATATCACGAAATCGTGGTGCCTAACTGCTATCGTTACGTTATCATGTCCATGATAATTCCATTATTCTAATTTTTAACCATTCCTAAGTTGTTGCTAATATATATTTACCTAATTCATAGTAAATCTATAGGGAGGAATTAATTAAGAACGCATGCAGAGTTTCTAGTGCTATATTTATGCACTGTGTTGAATTAAATATCAACTTAATTTAAAACTTCGAAACATAGTAGGGATATACTTCTAACAAAATTTTAACATCTGAATAATTGAATACAATATCGTATTCGCATCTATAAAATAATTCGTAATACTCGTGCGAGTATTTCACAATATTATTAGCGCGCAAGTACTGCAGTTTGTGAAATACTAGTACAACGCGACCTAGTACGCGTACAACGTGAATAACAGGTATTCGCGTCCCGTCTCTATTCAAACGTCAAGTCGCGACCTTGACACTCGAATGACGTTTCTTGTTTGTGATATTTTTACATAACCAACCTTTTCACAATCGTGTTTATAAATTCAATTCAATATGAGCGGCGGTATTCGACTGAGTCGACGTGCGTTATCTTGTTTTAACACGAGAACGTTATCAAAACAAGTGGTCAGATATAGTGCGTGTGTTAATGCTGTGAGAAGGTTTTCTGTTGCATCAAACGACAGTATGAAATTCGCGCAGTTTGTTTACAAATACAACCCGAACGATATCAGGGTTGGGTTGGTCGATGGGGAGAACATTGTGGATATCAACAAGGCTGATTCTAGCTTGCCGTCGACTTTACTAGGCATCCTGAGAAACGGTGATGTCGATAAGGTAAGGAAATTGAAGGGCGAGCCGGTGGCTTTGTCCTCGGTGACTCTTAAATCCCCTATACATGGCATGGACAAGATACTGTGCGTCGGACTGAATTACAAGGACCACTGCGAGGAGCAGAACTTGAAACCACCAGAAGTTCCCATGATTTTCAACAAGTTCCCAAGCACTGTAATAGGGCCGGACGAAACATTAAAACTGAGGACGGACATCACTTCTAAAGTGGATTGGGAGATTGAGTTGGTTGTTGTTATTGGAAAAAAGGCTTCAATGGTGAAGCAAAAAGATGCATTTAACTATGTAGCAGGGTACACTATTGCTCAAGATATAAGTGCAAGGGATTGGCAGAAACAGCTGAATGCTGGGCAGTTTTTGTTGGGGAAAGCCATGGACAATTTTTGCCCGCTGGGACCTTATGTTGTGACTGGTGATGAGATTGGGGATCCTGAGAACCTGAACATTAAATGTAGCGTGAATGGTGTTGTCAAGCAATCAAGTAATACAAATCAACTGATATACAAAATCCCATTCTTGATCGAGAGGCTATCGTCCGTGATGACCCTACTGCCAGGGGATATAATACTAACGGGTACACCTGGAGGTGTGGGTATGCATCGGAACCCACCTGAATATTTGAAGCCAGGTGATACAATCACAAATGAGGTGGAGAAGATAGGCACTTTTAATACCAAAGTTGGTAAATATTAAATACTCATTACGGAGTGGTGGTACATAGCATATTTTTACCAAAACTTTTTGCAATTAAACATATCCTATGTGCCAAACTAACAAAGTTTCATATGAATAGGATGTAAAAGGTACTGCCAATATTTTTTTTTCATTTTTTTTAAGTTTATTATGTTTCAACACTCTTTTGTTCTTTTATGTTTAAAGTTCCATAATGAATAAAATATTCATAAGTTAAAATGTTTATGATGTTTTTAATATAAAAAAAATCAAAAAATTTATTGTTTCACTTGTATTTCCATTTCCAACATTTCTTTAAATGTAAATCTCTAAAAAGTAATCACCTGCTATAAACATTATTCTGTTTTTATATACATATTCGTCTTAGTGTGTTAATGCTTTTTTAAATAAATTAGTCTATACTATTAGGGCTTTTAGGTGATGGTAAATGAAAAAAGAGGACATCAGGGTATACAGTAAACTTAAAAAATACTCAAAGAATTGTAATACTTTTTGTTTTTTTTATACTTAAGTGCCTTCATCAACATGGTGAGGGTACTAAGTAAAACTACAAGCTATGTCACACAAGCACACAACATAAATGAAGCACGTGTGAAATGGACCCACCTGTTCTCGTCTGTTGTAGATGGGCTGCTCGCATGCGGAGTGAAATAAAGAAAACATTTCTAAGCTATGCTCACTAATATTACACATTATGTATCACTAACTGTCTAATTCTGAAACATCACTCATTAGGCCATCTTAAATTAGACTCTAACTAGATTATATACAAAACTAGAAACCTTCTGCGACTTCACTCGTATGGTAAGTATCCCAATAATATCAAATGTGAAACTGTGAATGGATGTATGAATGTTTATTTTTCTTTCACGCAAAAACTACTCAATGGATTTTAATGAAACTTTACTGTTATATAGCTTCTTTATCAGACGAACACATAGGCTATAATCCCACTAGTATCATAAATGTGAATGTAAGTTTGTTGGGTACACATTCTTGGAGTAGTTAGAAGACTTTCTATTAAAAAGAAAAGAAAATTAATTGTTAGCGAAGCCACGGGTTAAAGTAATTTATAAAGGTATTGTGTGAATTGTCCAAAATACAAAGATGAGTAATATCCTGTGCAGACAGAGTAGCAGGCACCAAATATATTCTATATAGGCTACCAAGAAAGTCAATTTTGGTAAATCTAAGTATAAAATAGACGGTTGAAAATTTTAACCAACTACAGCTGTGAATTTTCTAAAAACCCTTCTTTTCAAGGTTCAGCCCTAGTAGTTAGAGCTGTGCGTTATTCTTCACTATTTTCGAGTGTTTGAAACATGAGGTGGCCCCAATGAAAATAAAAATAATTTATTCAGTTTAGGCCCTGGTAAGTCACTTATGAACGTCGAAGAATTGACCACTGGTTAGGAAACTAGCCTTCTGAGAAGAACCGGCAAGAATGCTTTCTTTGTGCCACTGTACCCATCAAGACAGATAATTATATCTTTCGAAGATTGGGGCTCTGTGTTTAAACACTCCGGTTACATTTTTATACTTCATCATCATCATCATCCTCCTGCCCTTATCCCATGTTATTTGTGGTCGGCGCAATGTGTCGCTCTTCCATTTCTCTCTATCAGCCGTCATATCTGTATTCACTCCCATTCTAGTCATATCATCTTTCACACAATCCATCCATCGTTTTAGGTCTTCCTTTCCCCTTGTAACTATCTACATTTTTATACTTATCTTCATGATAATCTAAGTAACTTGAACATTTGAGCGATGTTTCAGAATTAGGACATAAGAGATGCCTTTATGTGATCGTGTATTAGATCCAGGTATCTTAGTTATAATACACTCAGCTAAGATCTTAGCTGCAGTTTTTACTTCTACTAAAGTTATTTATCTCACATATTACATTACCTTTATATTTCTACTTAAATAAAGTGCATACTATCTCAAGATTGTGTGACAACAGTCTATTACATAAGTCTATAACTATTATAAATGTGTTCTTACTTTTTTACATGATAAATTAAATGTTTTATATTTTGAACTTTAAAGTACACATCTTTAAAGTTTAAAAATAAACTGCGGTTGTGTTGGATTTCTTTCAATATTCAATCCTAGTGTATACTAGCTGTACCCCGCGGTTTCACCCGAGTGGGTTTAATTTCATGGGTGACTTAGTTTCGCGGTACCCTAATTTGTAAAATAGTGAGCGTCTCGTTAAAATCGGTCCAGCCGTTT
The DNA here is from genome assembly GCA_964035505.1 of Watsonalla cultraria. NCBI lineage: Eukaryota > Metazoa > Arthropoda > Insecta > Lepidoptera > Drepanidae > Watsonalla > Watsonalla cultraria. The sequence goes on along the minus strand of OZ037734.1, from coordinate 6,237,824 downwards.
CAATTAGATGGAACAAACAGACATACGGATTTTTTTAAACAAATTTTAGAACCGGTCCCGAAGTGAAAAATAGCGGGGATACTGAGCATGTTTTCATTCGCCTCGCACCATATAGACAGAGACAGACTCATAAAATGATCACTGCGAGAGGTCGTTCTTAACTCGTGTCGGGACCTGTAACGTATATACTTTCATATGCATTTAGTGAGAAGCTGTTAATTTGGAATAACAAACAGACACTTCAATTTAATTTATCTGTATGGATATAGATTAGCAAGTATTGAGTACTGACCTCCAGGGCCGTGTGTGACGGTGACGAGCGGCGGCGGCGGCAGTATCTTGGGCTCCGACTTGCGGTTCACGAAGTACTGGGACAGCAACTTGTTGCGCAATTGGTTGCCCTAGCCAGAATTGTTAGGTCAAGGCCTTGCAGAATTAAAAAAAACTTCCTATTTTAAAGTTATAAAAATTAAAATGATCGCCTTAGTCACTAACAGAAATTGCTTCTGCTAGCGACTTCGTCTGCGTAAAATAGTTACTTTGGACTAACGCTAACTTTACCCCGCGACTTTGCTTTCGTAGCGTGAAGATATATAGGCTATCGCTTTCCTCAATAAATGAGCTATCTAACAATGAAATAATTTTTCAAATCAGAACAGTTTTTCCGGAGATAAGCGCGTTTAAGCAAACAAACACTCTTCAGCTTTATATATTAAGTAAAGATGAAGTACTGATGGAAGGCAGTTAATTCTTTTTGAAAATTTCAGTCTTTTCATTGTCTTAGTACAAAGGGTAGTCCCTAACAATTTACTGTCTTTAAAAAGAACCCTAGTACTTACCATTAAGGGTACATATTCCATTAGTCTTACCTTCTCCCCGTACTCGGGATCGACCGCCATCATCTCGCGCAACGTGCGTAACACTTTGACGCATAGTTTCTCTTCTTTCTCTTCTAGAAGCTTCTCTGTGTGTCGTATTAGTCTGTAGAGGGATTTATATGTAAACTATCCAGTAGGGAAAAAATTTCTCTCGCGCTTGCGCTAATAGAAACGATAAATAATGTATGGAAATGACATAAATCAGTCACGTGATATGTCATTCCCGTACATTTTGTATCGTTTCTACTAGCGAAGCATGAGGATAATTTTACTTTGTCTGCAGACCCTGAGTTATTAAGTGCTCGTGACTCGGCGCCTTGTCTGGTCGTTAATATACCTGACTGCTACACTAGATACCCCAGACTCGATTCCCAGGGCACTTTATGTAATGAGCATTTGTGTTTGCCTTGTGTCTGAGTGCCTAGTGCCAGTTTTCTTAAAATCGCCGTCACTAGTCATCGTGTTGACGTAAACACAGATTTGTATGGGATCACAATATTGCCATCCGTGGGCCGACTGATGACGCTGTTTCGATCCTATACAAATATGCGATTACGTCAACTCGATGACTTGTAACAGCGGTAGTGAAAAACTCGCACTAGGCCCTCTGGGTGTGTTTTGTATGTATTATAAGGATATATTCACAAAAAAGGTTAATAAGTAGCCGTACAAACTTTGCTTATTTTTGAGACTTGGATTTACATTTCCATACGTTTTTTATCGTTTCACCTAGCGCAAGCGCGAGAGAATGTTACTTTGTCTACGCCTACAAGACCTCGTGCTACGATGAATAATTTTTAATGAGCAGTCATGCAAGATTGTATACATCAAATGGCATCCCACGCTTCGGATTTACCTGGATATAAATATGCCACTAGTGTCAGCCTGCGCGACTTCTCCCGGACTGGTGAAGAGTAGATGGGGCTTGTACAGTATGTCTACTAGAAGAGACAGCTCCGCTTGGAGTAACGGTCGCAGTTGCTCTTCCAGCAACGCCACTATCTCTTGTAACCCTTCCATCACTGACCGATCGTTTTGAAGGTTCGACTGGAAACGACGAATTATTTTAATTTTGTAGATAGACTAGAGGAGCTCGTGGCACAGTTGCTATTGCGCATATGATTCGATCAGCGAAGTTAAGCAACCGTACGCCTAGCCAGTAGTTGGATGGGTGACCGCCCGAGTTCCCTCCGTGCCTCGGAGAGCACGTTAAGCCGTCGGTCCGGTTGCCAATTTATCATCTTTCGCAATCGTTACAGATCAGTCAGAGGCCTAAGAAAGTCTGACAACTGGTTTAACCCAGACTGCCGATTTTCCTCGAAAAAGGGGTAACGAAGGTCAGATGGCAGTCGCTTCGTATAAAAATCAGGTGATCAGCCACATCGGGTTGAATCAAGTGCCGACCCCAAATACGTGGAATAAGGCCAGGGAGATGATGTAGATAGACTAGCTATAAGCATAGCGGTATTACACAAATATAATACTTTACTTGATATGTTTTTATACCACCTGATGGTAAGTGGTTTCCCCGGATTATGGTCGCTTACAATACCAGAGGGATCATTCATTGCCGATCCTGTCAATATCTCTTCACACCCTTCTGAAGAACCCCATACCTCCCAAAAAAATATAGTTCAATTCAAAAACAAACATTTTTTAGAGAACTGTTCCAGACTGCCTTGTTGGTCTAGTAGTAGCAAAACGCTGCTGCGGAACACTAGGTTCTGGGTTTGATCCCCGGGTCAAGCAGTGTTACTGGTTTTTACATTTAAAAAAAAGTGTGAGCTTAATCTATCTATATAATATAAATATAAAAATGAATCCCCCTATTTCCCTTGTTCACGGCATCACGCGTAAACGGCTGGATGGATTTTAACGGGACTTTCACTGGCAAATAGCCTAAAATCATAGTCATAGTCTTGTTGATCACTTAGTGGTAATCATATTGTAGCTCATGAAGTGTATGAATATGCAAAAATAAACCTTATTCCATACCTGTGAAGCCATCTTTTCGAGTTTAGAGGTCTTGCTGGCCAGCAGCCACTTGCTGGTCTGGCGGGAGAGAGCCGCCGCTTTTTCGAACACTGTCTGGATCTTAGCTTCTAACTCCAGGGGGATTGCTATGCTGCGAGATTTGGCTATGGGAGAAAAATTCGCTAATTATACACAGCGGTAAAGTTAGGGGTGTTGGAGACAGAACTGCGAGGAGATTCGCTTTTGATTATAGACAGGATTCAGCACACAAGCTGAGCTACGATGGCCTTTTTATAAATAGTTCACTTTAAGAAACCTACTCCATTAAGTTCTAGCTTATACTACTAATCTATACATCTATACAGATAAATAAAATTGAAGTGTCTGTTTGTAATTCCAAAATTACAGCTTTTCACTAAATGCATATGAAAGTATACATGCCACTGACACAGAAAAACCAAGTTTTTAATTTTTTCTCTGTCTGTCTGTTTGTTCCGGGTAATCTCCGAAACGGCTGGACCGATTTTAGCAGGACTTTCACTGGCAGGTAGCTAATGTTACAAGGAGTAACTTAGGCTACTTTGAATTAAAAAAAACAAAAAAACAAGGGTTCCGCGGGACACCCATGAAATTTACTCTAGGTTGTGCAACTGTGTGTGTGTATGTAGATAACCTCATGGAGACCCCTATCCCCTATGCTATCCATAACTTAGGTGGTGTTCAGGACATCTTCATTATGAAGTGTGTACTACTTACCGACTTCACTCAGTGTCCTGATACACTTCTCGACGTTGAGTTTCTGCGGCGGCGTGAGCCACGGACACTGGTAGATGCTGAACGTGGTCTGCAGCAGCTTCACGAAGATCGACTGGCGAGTCTGTACAACACATATTGCTATACACTCTAGTTCTCACACTTCTTCTTCTTCTTATCGTGTCGATGACAGACAGTTTAAATTGTTGTAGCCCAGAACTTGGCTACTTCAACAGCATCATTTGTGGCAGCCATTAGATCTTCTCGCGTGCAGCTAGTAGGGCACGCAGGGCACGATATGAGGTGGGCCATAGTTTGGGGCGCAGCGCACACACATCCTATGTTGGCGTCACCAGTAAAACCCCACCTGATCAAGTTGTCCTTGCTTCGACCGACCTGAGTCCGAAGTCTATTTAGTGACTTCCAGATCGGCCATGGAAGTTTATGTCCAGGCGGGAGTTTCTCCTCAGGTGGGACGAAAGGAAAGGGACTAATTAACAAAGATTTGTGCTTGCATGAGCACATTTCCTCCTAAATGGGGTTGCGAAGGTCAGATGGCAGTCGCTTCGTATAAAAATCAGGTGATCAGCCACATCGGGTTGAATCAAGTGCCGACCCCAACAATGTATGGTATAAGGCCAGGGAGGTTATTCAATAATTAGAACGGCATACAATGCCAATCACACTAATTAGACATAGGTAATGCAATATACACATAAATATATAATCCATTAAAAATTTAACTTATGTTGGTAAATGTGGTACAACAGTTACTTTTCAACGATCACCGAAGATGTTTATGTTAGATATTCATATGTAACATAAACATGTAATTTATCTTGCCTTACGTTTATATTGTATCATGACTGAATGCAATAAATACAGGGTCGGAACTTTTTTTGGCTGGTAGTACGGATAAATATAAAAATATGTCCTTAACGTTTTTTAATTTTTCCGTCGTTTATTATATTTACTATTTATTTTTGTGGTCAAGCTAGTGGTTTTTAAAGGTTCGAAGATTATGTGGAAGATAAGACAATACTTTTGTCGTGTAATGAAATTCTAAAAACTATAATACTTTAAATTATATTAAAATAAATGACGAAAAATGAATTTAAAAAATCAAGGATTTTTTTTTAATTGATACTAGCTGATGCTCAGTGCCAAACATGTGTGCCTTGAAAGTCGACACTTTATATGATTATGGTTAGATGGTAACATTTTATTTAAAGGTTTTCTAAAAATATTTTCTTTCAAATACGTATTTTATCATTCATACAAGACTCACATTTTATCCAAAACCCAAGGAAGCAATGGTAAAAAAATTAAATATTATTATAGCTATAAAAATACTTCGAAAAAAATTCACGAGTTTTGATCGCTGGCCTTGAATGCACAGGAGTTAATCTGTTGGGCTTGTTTGGCTCGAGCTTGAGTAATCACATGCGTAGATTTCCCCACTATTTTCACCTGCGCTCAGAACTCGTGACGACACATTATACTAGGCACTAATTTACTCGACATATTTTACATATGGTGATGATCTCCTAACCGGATTTCGGACACGGCGGCTAATCTTATTATCCATCTACGCAGAAGATATTATAGTGCAGAAGTTTGTGCGCAAACACAGGGGCAATTATTGAATTTCTTGAAAAATAAACCTAATTTATCTATTTTTGTATGTGCACATGTGGTAATTTTATTAAGATGCTGAAGTAAGTTTACCTGCACTGTGGTGCTCTGGTCACTGAAGGGAGAGTTGAAGAACGTACAGATGGTGTGCATGAGGACGTCGGTGACGTAGTTAACCCAAGCCTTCTGGGCCCCGCCCGGGGACTTACGGGTCGGGGACGACGTTGATGGACCTATCACAAACATAACGATGCTTTTATTTAAATTTATTAATTCTCTTACGTTCGACAATTTACACCACTTATGATAAACTATAATCTTTTCAAAAGCAAATTACGATGAAATTAAGTCTACGCGGGTGTGGTGAAAATGAAAATGATTTATTCAGTTTAGGCCCTGGTAAGGCACTTATGAATGTCGAGGAATTTACCACTGGTTCGATCGAAACTAGCCTTCTGAGAAGAACCGGCAAGAAACTCAGCTGGCATCATGGTGATGAAGAATGCATATTGCATACACCTGAGACATGTAAAATGCCTCAGAGACGGGGACAGACGAACCAACTGTTACGTTAGCATTTAATTATATTCAGAAAGAAAAGGACCCTATTACCTAAGGGGATAAAATTATTGTCCTTTTATTACTCAGGTTATATTTCCTTGAACATCCTTCTCGCTGGCGACGAAAGGGGAGTGACTGGTGAGGCTACTGGGGTAGCTTCGAACGTGGATGGGGTGACAAATGTAATTATTGGGGTAACTGCACAAGTTGGTAGGGGTAATAAGTGACCTTACGGGGGTAACCGCGTAGGTTTGGATGGGTAACTAGTATTTCTTACCAGGTTCGTGCAGCGTGGCGAGGTGTAACATAGGCTGCATGTCTTGGAGGAATGAGCGCTCGAATAGATCCCACATGTAGTTGCTGGAGTAGATCTCCTTCATCTCCACCTCTGTGTCGATGTAGCAGTGGTTCAGGAAACCCACGTACGCTTCTTTCACCTGGGGGAATGTTACATTGATAGACTTTTTGTCGAGTAGAGCGTGAGTTTGGGACCACGTGAATGAAAATCTAATTGATTTATTCAGTTCAGGCCCTGGTAAGGCACTAAATGTCGGTTAAATTTAAATGATTTCTCTTTTTTTTCAATTGTATATAACTTTATGCTAATATAGTATGCCAAAATGCGTCTAATTATGCGAGACATCTAAAATTACATTGCCTATCTCTCAGAAAACATGAATCTAAAATACATTGAATATCTCATCCGTACAATCTGTTAAAAAATTGTAAGCATATTTTTGTAGACTTTCTGCGTTTCTTGCCTTCACAGTTAAGGCAACCTTCCGAACATTACAATTATATTTATAATGCGTAGACATGTCAATCTAAAGATTCGATAGAGCTTTTTAATAATCTATTGTCTAATATATAAAATTCTCGTGTCTCAGTTTTCGTTGCCATACTCCTCCGAAACGGCTTGACCGATTTTGATGAAATTATTTGTGCTTATCCGGTATCTATGAGAATCGGCCAACATCTATTTTTCATCCCCCTAAATGTTAGGGGTAGTCCACCCCTAAATTTTATTTTTTATTTTTTAGACAAAATTCTAATCTACGCGGGTGAAACCGCAGGGCACAGCTAGTAATATATAATGTCTATAAACATGAGTGCTAGTGAGGTAGAATGGCTAACCTCAGGGATGCAGTCGGGATGTGTGATCATGGAGACGATGTCGTCAAGCGGTAGGAGGCTGTGGCACTTGATCTCCGTGTACACGTTCTTGCCCATCGTGCAGCACGTCAGCAGCTTCACCAGCTGGATGTGGTACCTTACGAACAAATCAGTTCTATCTTTGTGCTGCAGAAACGGGCTGTTCGTGCAATCTATAAACTCAAATCTAGAGATTCTCTCAGAGAGAAGTTTAAAGAAATAGGGATAATGACTGTGGCATGTCAATACATATTTGAAAATTTGATATATGTAAGAAAGAATATAGATAGTTTTAAGAAAAATAGTGATATGCACAATATAAATACACGCAAGAGGGATAAACTCCGTGTCCCTGTGACTAGACTGCACAAAACTAGTAACTCTTTTGTGGGGCAAAGTATACGCCTTTTCAATAAACTACCATTAAAAATGTGTGAACTACCATTTTTAAGTTTTAAGGCAAGGATCAAACAGAAACTTTGTGAAAAAGCATATTATAGTGTAACTGAGTATATTGATGATAGCCAAACATGGCAATGAGTTGCTCACTCTTCCATTGAAATGTACTTAAACAACCCTATGTATATAGAAGGGACACATGTAAAAAAAAAAACCGGGGAGTTTGTTTCGCCGTTTCTTCTCCTGACAGGCTTACTTTTGGAAACGGTAGTAAATTAACTTAAGTTAGCGTAAGAAAAATGACGTTCAATAAGTGTTCCAAGTGTCCCTTATGTTGAATAAAACTTTTTGATTTTGATTGATTTTGATTTATTAACATAACAGCTATATAGATGGCGCCACTCGCTAACAATTGCAAATTTGAGAACATCTATACGAGAACCCAAATCGCGCTATGAGTTTTCGCGCATTTCTGTATAAAATTTGTTTTTAAATGTCAAGGGATTTTTTTATATACATTTAAATAGAAATGCACCAACAGCCAATGCTCTGACCCTAAAATGTTCACCTAAAAAGTCTAGACCCTATACCGCAAATGTTTGGCATAGTGCTTCGGTTAGAATGTAGTACTGTGAAAATAGAATGTATAAAATCTCTTAGTACATACATTTACCGCACAAAGTACACATTTAATTTCCATGTTATTCATTTAGAAGTTTTATTTCTATTTACCTAGACCTAAATTCTTTATTATTATTTAATAAAACAGAATCAAATATTGTTTGTTTCTCAAAAAAATCAGTAAATTTATGATCATATAATGTTTTTAGATTTATTTATATCAACTCAATGATTTTGGAGTAAAACCTATACACAGTATACAGTATACAACTATATACAGTGGTAAGATTGTAGTTGTGTTTTCAAAGTAGCTTACCTCAATGCCTCTGGCATTTCGTTGGTCTTCTTGAAATGACGCATCATCTGAATGAACGAGTTGAACGACACCTTATCATTGTAGAACACCAGCACGTCTTCACCGGCGTTCACCATCTGTCGAAATACACACTTATTGACATACTGTTAAGGTATATATTTGCGCTACAAGGGCTAGAGTATGTTATAGCGTCAAAGAAGGCGCGGTTAACTATTGAAGTTAAATATTCCCTGTAACTTAAGTTATGTGCCAGCGTCGAAGGCAACTTCTACAACTACGGCAGGGAAGGGTTTTTGTCACGTCTGTATTCCCCGAAGAGGGAGGCAGAGGAGTTTTAATAACAACACCCACATTTCACCGAATATTATTAAGTGACAACGTGACAGATGGTGAGTACATCGCCGTCTCAGGCACAATAAAAACGTGTTTTTTACCTCTCAGACATATGCAGGTTTCCTCACGATGTTTGCCTTCACCGTAAAGCACGTGGAGTGAGTTTTTAGAAAAACTCATTGGTACAGCAGGCGACTACTCAAACCCCACGGTCGCCACGGCTATTACTTACACTATATTACTCATAAACAGGAAAAAAGACTCTCGCACGATAGCAATAAAGATGTAACTGACCTCTTGCATGACCAGGTCCTGACTCTTCCTTATATACTGTGTGTCAGCGTGCACTATGGTCTGCAGGAAGTGCAGGTAGGCAGGCCGCCGTCCTCGTGATTCGATGCAGTGTACGAAGTGAGCCACGACTTTCTCATTGCCCTCGTGACCACACAGAGCTGCGTTGTCTTTGAATATCGCGCACACTGTTTGAGCTTCTCGGATCTAGGTATATATAAGGAAAATACAAAAATATATCTCAACCTTCTTCTCGAAGAAGTAAACAGGTATATTATGAACTACTAGCCGTGCCCCGCGGTTTCACCCGCGTAGAGTTATTTTCATGGGTGTGAATTTTAAAAGTACGTAGCCTCAGTTACTCTTTGTAACTATCTGGGAGTGAAAGTCCCGCTAAAATCGGTTCAGCCGTTTCGGAGATTATCCGTAATAAACAGACAGAGAGAAAGACAGCTAAAAAAAAATTATTTTTATGACTGTATCGTGTCAGTAACTTTCGTATGCATTTAGTGATAAGCTGTTAATTTGAAATTACAAACAGACACTTCAATTTTATTTATCTGTATAGAGTATAGAATAGATATAGATTATGTTGTTACGTAATATAGAGGAAAATGCATGAAAGAGAAATACTCGTTGCGCCGACCGTGTCTTTCTCCAAATATCAATCGGGATGAATATACAACAAATGTGCAACCAATCCTAAGTGGCGTCATAAAAGATGACAACTTTTGTAGTGACAAAAGCTCAGTCTATTTGTAAAAAAATTAATATTTGTCCCACTAGTGCACAACAAATCTTTGGTGCCACCGCTTGCGCGTCATACACCATACGTGAATGATATCGGTGACGCGGGAGGGGCGTCATCCGCAAGGATTGAGTGAAGTAGTCACCCCGGCGTTGAGGAACAAGTCGAGCTGTTTGTGCAGTATGGCCTGGTTCTGGTGGTTCCTGTGGCAGAAGTGCTGCAGGAACTCGTGCGCCAGCGCCAGCAGCTCGTCCATCGCCGCGTCGTCCTCGTCGTGGGGCACCTGCAATATTATTGTATCTCATGACAACTCCTGCATGATAATTTTTCGATCCAGCAGTTACCTACATTTTATTTTTAACGTTTCAACATTAAGGTCAGGGCTTCATTGCACAATTTTCGATTTGTTTCGTATTTTTTATTGCTGTAAGCTTGTTGGTATTCACGTGTTTTCCGATCGCGCTAAAATCGGAACGCAGCTAAGCTATTACTCAATGATTTGTTGCCAGTACCATCATCCTATTTCCTACCAAGTCGTTATAAACATAATTTAAAACGATTGAAGCACAATTTAATTTACGTGAATACGGTTGAACTGATGTCGACTTTTCTTGAGTCTTGAACAGTGTGAGTTTAAACCTAATATTATTCGAAATAGCCTTAAATCAATGATAGCTGACCTGTAATAAGTCCAGCACGATATTGTGCACGCCAATGTTCCGGAGCAGGCGTTGTTCGTGTCGCCGCGGCTTGCTGGTGTCCCCGGAGCCGCTGTTGCCTTGCGTGCAGTACTTTATCATGCGCTGCAGAATCTACACACAAACAACATTATATCAAATAACTTGCTGTGCCACGAAGACTTAATTTAATGGGTGGCTTAACTCAAGTTACTCCTTGTAACATCAACTATCTGCCAGTGAAAGTTGCGATAAAATTGGTCGAGCCAATTCAGAGATTGGCCAGAACAAACAGACAAAATAAAAATATTTTTTTCCTCGTAAGTACATACAGTATATACTTTCATATGCATGAAGTGAAAAGCTGTTAATTTGGAATTACAAACAAACACAACAATTTTATCAGCATAGATAATTAAGTAACTTTAAACAGATTGTTCACAACATACCTCTTTAATCTTCTTGTACTCGTTCATGTGGTCGTGCTTGGTACTTCTAGAAGTATCAAGCACGTTGTCCATAGAGGCGTTCCGTTCTAGAATGGCTCCGCCTGGTCCCATCACACCTGTTCGGTTAAACGTTCTTATATTGTACCAACATGAAGGAACCTCGACCCGCGTGCCATTTGACCCAGACAATAAAAACACATGGGGATTTAACTTCACACAAAATTCAACCCCAAATTCCACCACCCTAATGGGTGAAATTTCGGAGAGCCCTTTCTTAGTATTTACTGCATACATACCTACAGCTCATAAGGAATACATCATTCAAATGTCATGCATCTAAGGCTAGTGTAGGCTAAAAGAAAAGTAAAAGTTTAGGCTGTTGATATATCAGTCAGTCGGTCAGGAATTTCATATTAAATCATTTATTTTGCTATAGTGTTTTATATTATAATGCTAATGTTATTGATATTTAAATAATTGCTATATTGTATAACTATAAAATATGAAAGAAAAAATACTTATGAACGAAATTCAAACTTCTATGTTTTCTAACCCGTTTTAAGAATTTATAACACTTTAGACTTTGAATTGTATACGTATGGAATACAAACGCGTGTTAGAACACTTACCGCTGTGGTCGTCCATGAGTATGGCCCTTCCTTTATTGAAGACCCACAGTTCAGATTTCTCGACACTCTGCCTCAGCAAGTCGAGGTCAGCTTTGATCTGTTTGTATGACTCCACGTCCGCGTCGGATACTAGCAGTTGGACCTGACATGTAATACAGTTTTACACACTCTACCATTTTGGAAATACAGGCATAGGCCTCGTTAATCTACACTAATATTTTAAAGAGGAAAGATTTGATTGTTTTTTGTTTGTTTGTTTGCATTGAATAGGCTCCGAAACTTGACTGATCTTGAAAATTCTTTCAGCTATGGATAGCTACATCATCAGCGAGTAACATAGGCTATATTTTATCCCCGCACTCCCACGGGAACGGCAACTACGCGGATGAAACCGCGTGACGTCCCGTTAGTGAAATAAAAAAAATTGTTACTTTGGGTTAAGAATGTGCGGTCTTTTTTAATTTTGGCTAACACAGACACTGTCCGCTCTATTGTAGACACACGTAATATTCTAATTCCATAATTCATTTGTATGGGCTATATATGGATACGATGGATGGATTGTGTGGCTAGAAAGGGAGTAGTGAATGTAGATGTGACGGCTGATAGAGAGTAATGGAAGAAAATAATACATTGCGCCGACCACAAATAACATGGGACAAGGACAGGAGGACGATGATAAAAGGAATGAGGAATAGGGGAGAGATGAGGAAGGTTTACCTGTTTGAAGGCAGCCAAGACCTCCTGCCTTTGGCTGAAGTGTCTGAACAGCAGTGCGAGAGCACCCGATACGAGGGCAGCCGAGGCTCCTTGCGAGCATAACTGCAGGAGAACTCGAAGGACCATCCGACCGCCGCACGCGTCCAGGTCCAAACCATCCCTGTACATTATCACTTATAAATACACTCAGATCAAAAAAAACAGAAGTGACAGAAGTGTCACGTGATTAAACCAAGATGGCGTCACCAGAGGATCAATTATGTACAGGTTTCAATTCAGGAAGAAATGCCGTCACGAAGTGTAGATAATTACGCATTTATGCACATTGAAGGTCAGCTTATCACTTTTTAACAAAATGACACGATTTTTCCAATCCATGAGAAAGGTATTGAGTTTTTTTTAAATCCGTAAATAAATAAAAACGGCAGTTGTGAATTGTGAATTAATAACGTCAAAAAGTCGTGACGTCATCTTGGTAAAATCGTAACAATACAGTACCTGACGTAACATACGGATCTAGGTATTAAAACAAAAAATATATATTTCAAAATTAACACGAAAATCCAACACACCCATGTTACCTCACACACACATTCATGAATAAAACGCACACAAACTTGGAATATATTATTACAAAAATAGACGACCAAACAATCTAAGGGGACTAAACACCAACTAAATACATAACGATACTAATTTACCTTTATGACAATATAAATATTATACTTTAAAAGTAATAATATGTTAAAAAATTAAATTTTCTATAGATTATACTACAAAGGTTCGCAATAGACGACTTCGAAAGTTATGCTTTTCGATACATATAAATGTTTTTTGAGAGTAAAATTTATTAGATTTTTATTCATGACACACATGATTACATTCAAAATTCTTAAAAATGGTCAGGAAAAATATGAACACGAGCCGGGACTCGTACCCACGACCTCTGACAACCGTGCAGTTGCTCTGCCAACTGAACTATTCGACGTGATCACACCTATTGCGTCGAATTTTTCCTTCCCTTGTTTTTGCGGTTATTAAACCAAAGGTTTTTAATCAAAGTTTATTTTGATTAGGAATAGTCTAAGTAGTTATAAAGACACACTTTTAATTTTATTTACGTGTGTCCGTCTGTGCCTGACGAAAACATCACGGATACCTGTGACGAAATCGTGGGACGACGACACTAGTAAAAAATATTATGCTTATAACAGGGGGCCTACCATCATCAGTATAAGCAGAGCGTATAAAGAGCTTCTGAACTATGAAGTTTCATTTTGTGACTTTGTGACCCCGCGGTTTCACCCGCGTAGGCTTAAATAAAAGTATATCGCAACTGACATTTTATTGTGTCTCTGTCTGTCTGTCTGTTCATTCCGGCTAATTTCCGAAACGGCTTGACCGATTTTAACGGGACTTTCACTGGCAGGTAGCTGATGTGTCAGGGGGAACTTAGGCTACTTTTATTTATAAAAAATATAAGGGATCCGCGAAATCAATCATAAAACTTAATCTACGCCGGCGAAACCGCGGGGCACAGTTAGTATAGACAATAAAATCAAACGTCAAAACTAAGAAGTTAGCAAGACGTCACTGCTATAACGATGATAGGCCCCCAGTACGGTCTTTGCAAATGCTCTCTTAAAACACATTGAAATTAAGGATATTAGGGTTAATGCAGGGTTTTTAATGGGAAGGCTCACTCTCATGCTTCTGTTAGTATACGTCACAGCTGTCATGCGTCTGTTAGTACAGGCATCTCAGTCATGCTGTTGTTAGTAACCACATGCTACAAGTGTATGTCTTACTAACAAATCTACATTTATTGGAAGACAGCTGTCGGGGACTGTTTGAACCGCTCTGAAATAATTTTGATGCATTAGTTCGAGTAGCTTTCCTTGCAGAAAGACAGATTAAGAATAAAGTAAGGTTATTTGACCAAATATTGTACATTTACCATACGAAAAATCTAGGTAAAAATATTTTTAATCGACTTTAACAAAGTTCAAGTCCTGAGAATTTCGTGATTATACAGGATCAATTGCTACCGCCGAATTTGGAAGGTCAATTTACATTGTAGTTCTAGAATTTGTAAGAAATAAACATCGAATTGCCTTTAAACTGATCTTCTGATTAGTTAATATGTACATTATTTGGTTTGAAAATATTATAACAGATGTTATTATACATATTTAAGTAGTAATTCCATTGCTGCGGAGTCTTTGTCTGTTTCAAACGACATATATATAAAGCCAAGGTTACAAAGGTACAATCAGCATAAAAAGTAGATCAACAAAACCTCTTAGCATAAAAACTATAGAACGCTGAAATCTACTCTACAGATAAATAAAATTGAAGTGTCTGTTTGTAATTCCAATATTACAGTTTTTCACTTTTTCGGGTAATCTCCGAAACGGCTGGACGGATTTTAACGGGACTTTCACTGGTAGGTAGCTGATGTTTCAAGGAGTAACTTAGGCTACTTTTATTTATTAAAACTATTAGGGTTCCGCGACAGTAAGGATGAAACCAAATCTACGCGGGTGAAACCGCGGGGCACAGCTAGTAATGAAATAAATTGTTAATCTACTTTTAGTGTTGACTGTTCAATGTCAGGCCCCTACTTATGTCATAGATCAGAAGTTACGAGACCGTCGATGACGTAATCAAAACACGCACACACTTAGCGAGTCGCATCTGTAGGCCTAGTCAAAGTAACATCCTCTCGTGCTTTCGATAATAGAAACGATAAAAATGTATGGGAATGACATAAATCAGTCACGTGACATATGTCATTTCCGTAAATTTTATATCGTTTCTACTAGCGAAGCGAGGATGATATTACTTTGTCTACAGGCCCTGAGCAGAACTTCTATTATGAGTTCGCTAGTTTTAATAATTTATATTTTTATGGGAAATTATGTTACACACACTATTACGAATTCATACTACAGGTACATTACTATATACGGAAGTGTGCGTCGCAATGGAATCGCTACTTTTTACAATAGAATGAAGTACCAGTAAGAAGTCACCCAGATAGTATATCTACAAGTATGAAATTTAATTTTAAATACTTGTGCTCATTGTTGTGGCGACCACGACATCACTCAACGCATACGATAATATAAATAATAAATATTTGGGCATTATACAGCGCCATCTAGTCCCAAACTAAACAAAGCTTGTACTATGAGTACCTTACATCGGATATAATGCTGTTTTTTTTTTTTGTAAATACATACCAAACACCCAAATACAAGACAATTGTTTGCCCTGACGTCCCTCGTCAGGAACCCGATCGAACCCCCAACACCTAAGTTAGCAGGCAGGTATACTAGCCACTAGACCAACGGTGTCGTTAGATAGGTCACAGATACCTCTAATACCTAAAGTATTGACAACAATGAGCGCAGTACCTCTAGTTTGTTACCCCATAGCCTGTGCACCTGTACGCTAGTGTTCATGCATTAGTCACGAACTAATGATTGACAGATTGCTGTTTTATTATTTTCTATATAACTGTGAAGAACGGGCAAAAACTAAGCAGCTAATTACTCTCTTGAAAAATGTTTTGACTACATTCTTTTGAAAATAAATCCTATATATATTTGAACTAAGAACTAACTCTATTATTCTATGAAAAGCCTTGTGATTTAAGAGTAATCTAACCAGACCCGAGTGTTATTTCCTACAGCTGTGGGTAGAGGCAAATATCGCGCGGGACTCCGCCAGGTTTTGTATGTAAGATACGCCGGCTAGAGCGAAGTTTTACGGTACGTACTGTAGGCGGTAGAAAATAACGCTCAGGGCATCTATTTCCTTTATCCTAAAATGAAACATTGCAAACGAACGAAAATCAAAAGAAATTTAATTATCTCTTGATATTTCCGAATTCAAATTTTCGTGTGTAATTTATTAAAGTAACTTTAGAATATGTAAAAGTGTAAGAATTTTCTTGCGGACCAGTTATTTCACACATGAATTTTGCGAACTTTCAGCCGAAAGGTTATCATCGTTAAACCACTTCGCAGACGCTCTTAGGGCGCCGACTGACCTGTTACGATTGCCAAAGATGTTAGATTGGCAACCGGGATCGACGGCTTGAACGGAGGGAATTCGGACGGTCACCCAACTGCTAGATTGGGAGTGATATGCGCAATAGCAACTGTACCACGATCTTTTCTTAACCAACAAAAAAAAACCTCTTAGTTACAAAAGTGTTAATGTCCTAAATGTGAGACTGACCGACAGCTGAATATCCCTTCAGCCTGGAGTCCTATAGCCTCGACGTCGGCGCGACGGATGTCGTCCGGAGTCTTGTCACCCGTCTGTTCGAACTCCTTCTTGAAGATGGACAGCAGGCAACTGATGCGGTAGTCCAGTCGTACGTCTAGGATGAACTGGAAGTATTCAAACACAATTTGGTTTTGTACTTTGGCATAAGAGTAGAGCGGGATTTTTCTTAAAATCGCCGTTACAAGTCAACGCGTCGATGTAAACGCAGATTTGTATGGGCTCACAATAGTGTCATGTTTAGGCCGACAGAGGCGCTGTTCCGATCCTATACGAATGTGCGTTTACGTCGACGCGGTGACTTGTGACGGCGTCAGTGAAACTCGCACTGGGCCCTCTGGATATAAACTACTTTACAAGTTTGAAAAGAATTTTATTTTTGAATTTTAATTAGGTACCTGCAGGATTTCGATGATTTTGAGCTTTGTATCCATGACGAGCGGGTGCTCGCGAGCCAACACTAGTGCCGGCGCGCTGCGCTGCCCGCCACCGCCGCCACCCTGAAACATATACACTTAATAATATTGTTTCTTTACAAATCTGTATCTTTACTAATATTTTTTTACTTGTTTAAACGCCGTAATCTGAATCTGCCAGTCGAGTTCGAAAAAAAAATATTTTAGCCTTCAATATGAAAGTCGATCCGTGTATAATGTAGTAACCCCCCGCAGTTATATTCATAACAATAATTGTAGACAAGGTATGTACTTTTTCATGTGTACTCACATTCCGTGCGACGGAGCCTAGAGTGATGGAAGTCATCACAGCGCCCATGTCGCCGATACTACGGAGCACGCCACCTTCCGCTGGACAAGAAAAAACACATATTCACTCAACTCACGTTAGTGTTAGCTCAAAGTAACTATTCCACGAGAAGTCGCGGGCAGGAGCTAGTAAGTCAAAGTCAAAGTCAAAGTCAAAAATATCTTTATTCGATTAGACTTTATACAAAGCACTTTCAAATCGTCAGTGACACAATTTACAGGATTATACATGCTACCGCCAGGTTCGGAAGGTTGCTTTTATTGAGAAGAACCTGGCAAGAAACTCAGTAATTACTCTTTTCCAAAATATTATACAATTTAAAAAAATAAAACAAAATAAATCATTTGAGAAATGTAAGCCCATGGACACAGTTCCAATGTACAAATGTCGATAAAAATTAACATAAAGAAAAGTCTAGTAGTTCTATTTATATCTAGTAACAGTATGTGTTTCTTTTACCTATGTCTAAATACTCACGTTTCTGTACAGGTTCCTTCTCCTGAGCTGCTTGCAATTGAAGATAAGTAATAATGGACTTCTTATATACTTTGCATTCTTCATATAATGGTAAACGACATGGTCGAATAATCAAAGCGTGACATATAATGGAAAGTTTGACATATAGTTTTTTGGGGTGGATTCATGGCAGGGGTGAGGAGCTCGTGGCACAGTTGCTATTGCGCATATCATTCGATCAGCGAAGTTAAGCAACCATACGCCTAGCCAGTAGTTGGATGGGTGACCGCCCGAGTTCCCTCCGTCCCTCGGAGAGCACGTTAAGCCGTCGGTCCGGTTGCCAATTTAACATCTTTGGCAATCGTTACAGGTCAGTCGGAGGCCTAAGAATAATCTGACAACTGGTTTAACCCAGATCACAGATTTTCCTCCTAACTGGGGTTGCGAAGGTCAGATGGCAGTCGCTTCGTATAAAAATCAGGTGATCAGCCACATCGGGTTGAATCAAGTGCCGACCCCAACAATGTATGGGATAAGGCCAGGGAGATGATGATTCATGGCAGGGGTATGAAACATGTATCTTGACCGATTCTCAGACTTACCCGATATTCATACAAATCAGTGAAGTCGTTTCGACACGATAATTTTATAAATTAGATATTAAAGCTCGCTCTTATTATAAAAAATTGCCTAAGATAATGCTTAGTTTTTGTAATACGGATTTCAAAAGGAATGGACATAGTTTTAGTCAGATTTTGGCCTATTCTGGTTTAAAGAGTTTTTTGTAATAAGGCGATTTCCTTTCGGATAAAACGGAAGGCATATAAGGATAAATTAAACTGGATGAAGGGAGAAAGAGTTCTCATTCTTGATTTATATATATTATGTATGAATATGTATGTAAGAGCTTACACTCAACCTCTCCGGAGAGGGCGTTGGTCTCATTCAGCAAGTCCATGGCTGTGACGCAGTCCAGGATGCTCAGCAGGGTCTTGGTCAGGCGGAGGAGGTCGCTGAAGCTGTAATTACATATTATTAACTAACTGTTCAATACTTAGATGGAACGGGAGATTACTATTCGACGAAAAGACCTACCTAGTTAGTTTATCGGTTGGTTATTACGCTTCCAATTTCCTTCACCGTGGTCCGACGACTGTACTTAGTTAACAGTGTGCGTAGTGCGCATTTTTTTCCGTTCAACACAAACGCAGATTTATATGGGATCGAAACAGCGCCATCTGACGGCCCTTGGATGGCACTATTTTGATCCCATACAAATCAGCGTTTACGTTAACGCGATGAATTGTGACGGCGATTCTGAGAAAACTCGCAATAGGCACACAGGGAACTACTCAAATCACTTGGCAACCATGGTTCGTTTATCACCAGGGGTCAAGTATGCTTTAATGTTTCACTTTGGTACCATAAAATGATACGTGAAAGCTAAGATTTTTACTTGAAATGATCTAGTTGCCCCCCAGCAGTGCAATAATTCACTAGTCTACAGCGGTTTTGTTCTCAGATGTGAAAATGATTTTTGGTCTATTTATGAACACAATTCATGAAACTATCAATGATTTTGTAACATTTTCTCTGATTTTTTTTGTCATAATGACTGGAAAATTTAATTTAATTTTTATCAAGCCGAGTATTGTTCAAAATATGCAAAAGTCATGAAAATACGACCACATTGAGACATTGAGAACTTTCACTTAACGTAAAAATTTGCGATGATATCTAGGGTATTTTTTTGTAGGGCTGTCTTACCTATAGAATCCAAAGTAGATGAGCTCCCTGGCTAGCTTGACGACCTCGAAGGTCAGTTTGTTCTGGTCGTGGTCGCTGAAGTACCAGGTCTTGGTGACGACGTTGCACAGGTAGTTCTCCACGAAGCGGATGGTGGACGCGAACTGCTCCTTGACCTTCTCACGGTTAGCGTCCGGACCGCCTTTTACGCATTGGTAGCTACAAATTTCATGGAAATATTTAGAAAACAATTTAATTCTTATTACTGTGTGATTATATATTGTTAGGACATAGTAGCTCTTAGTGAGGCTCGAAGGACCAAATTTGGAAATTTGGACGAAATGCCCTTTGCAATGCATGGCTGAACAGAGCAGATTTTAGGTGTAAAAGAACATCAGGCTGAAGAACAAAAGAATGTCTTTTGATGATGCTGTTACGATTTATAAGCGCTCAGCGAAAATTGTGAAGGGAACTGCGCATGTATTTGTTCGCACTGATGACAAGTCAAGGCCAGCGATCAAAACACGTTCTTTTATATTCGTTTCGATAAGAACGAATAATCTTTAAATAGTCCAGTAGTATTTTTTTACTTACACAAAAAACTAATGATATCATAATTTCACCATATGCGCCATTGATTAGCAAAGCGTATCCCTATCACGAATTTGCCACCGTTTTCTTACACTCGTTAGCGTCTCCACCGTATATTTATTTGAGAAATTACACAGTGCCTCCCAGCGGTAGCGTGGAGAACATCATCTCCCTGGCCTTAATCCCATGTATTTGGGGTCGGCACTCGATTCAACCCGATGTGGCTGATCACCTGATTTTTATACGAAGCGACTGCCATCTGACCTTCGCAACCCCTTTTTCGAGGAAAATCGTCAATCTGGGTTAAACCAGTTGTCACACTCTCTTAGGCCTCTGATTGACCTTTAGCGATTGCCAAAGATATTAAATTGGCAACCGACAGCTTAACGTGCTCTCCGAGGCACGGAGGGAACTCGGGCGGTCACCCATCCAACTACTGACTAGGCGTATGGTTGCTTAACTTCGCTGATCGAATGATATGCGCAATAGCAACTGTGCCACGAGCTCCTCTAGCTAACGCTAGCGAGTATATATTACGAAAACTGCAAGACTCGTGATAAGGGTACAGTTCTATTAATTTAAACATAGTATAATAAAAAGTTCACTAACTCATGTATGAGTATATTGTCGGCGACTTCAGTCCAGAGCCGCGCGTACTTGACAGGAGTCACGGGCTCCTGCGGGTCTCTGTCAGCGTGGAGATGCAGCATCAGTCGGCAGAACGATGCTCGCACCTCGTATGATAGCCAACCGCTTGACATGCATCTAAATTAATTAAAAAAATAGCCTTTGTTAGTTCTTTGTAACAATCGTTTTTTGCCAGTGAAAGTCCCGTTAAAATTGGTTCAGTGCTGTTGTGGAGTTGAGGCGAAACACACAGACAGGTAGGAAACAATTTAAAAATAGATTTTGTGGTTACTCGTACCACGAATACTTCCATAATTATTATAGATTGAGTAAAAATCTGTTTCACATTACGTCTTATTTAGTCTTTTTTGGCAGACATATTCCCCCTCATTACAAAACTAAAATAATTTCCATCCCTTTTGCTATCCCTATCCCAAAAGGAGATGGAACTACTTTTAGACCATAGATTAGGTATAAGGCGATGTTTAAAGCCGCATGCCAGAATAACCGACCCATTAGCAATTCGAAGTATTATTAATTGAATAAATCATCCCTACTTATTAAATTCAAGATGGCCGCCACCTCCATCGGATACTTACTTCAGTATGAGTCCAATATGCAACTGCGGCGAGAGACTATTGAGCGCCAGGTACTGTCTGTTGAGGCACATGTTGGAGAACAGATCGAGCTGGTGTCGGTAGTAATCCAAGATGGCCGCCGCCTCCCCATTCGGGTCCTGGCGAGCCTCGGCTGCCAGGTCACACAGGTAGCGATGGCACTAATGATAAAGTATTAGATTACAGAAAATATTGTCCACTTGTTTGAACCAACAAACTTGTTTGAGCGTCCAGGGATTTCGTTCATAAAATTGTTCGTATTACAAAAAGTTACCTTCTTGTTGTTCCACATCAACATGACCTTTTCTTCCACCTTCTCCTCTCCAGTCGTGTCCGATGTCTTCGTCTTCTCGTACACCAGTCTAGCACAACAGAGCACACAATGCAATACTATACATTTACGTGATTTTCCCTTACTATACAATAGGATTTGACGAAAAGACTTCTAAGAAGGTCTACACTTGATGAAGGCAGATCAGGTATCCGCAAGCATACTGGAATGCACTTCATTTAAGATGATTTTTTTTTTTTATTTTATATATGCTATGTGCATATGCTGTCGCCTGTATTCTCCTAAGGGTTAAGCAGAGGTGTATTTATAGTGCAACTACCATCGAGAATATTTTCTCCCACTCCGGCGGTGGTCGAGACGCAGCTGGCAAATTTCAGATGGAAAAACCCAATCCAGGTCTTCGAGGCAGTATTTTATAAAATAAGAAAGTACCTTGTTTCGATGAGTATATCAGCGTTGTTAGCGCAAAGCACACTCTTGCAGATGAGCTCCTGTGTGACGGCGATGGCCTTCTTGTTGGAGATGCACAGGTCGCTCAGGTAGTCCAGGAAACGGGACCGCCAGCTCTTCATGTTCTTGCGGACCAGACCTAACGAACAATGGGACTATTTTACATTGAGAACATTAATGACGTCTGTATTAAGTAGTAAAGTAACTAGAGAATAGATACAGTGGGACTAAATGTATGGTGTACTAGCTGTGCCCTGCGGTTTCACCCGCGTAAAAATAGTTTCATACAAACTTTCATCCCCTTGGGGGTAGAATTAATAAAAATCCTTTCTTAGCGGATGCCTACGTCATAACATCTACCTGCATTTCTATCAAATTTCAGCCCGATCCGTCCAGTGGTTTGGGCTGTGCGTTGATAGATCGCTATGTCAGTCAGTCAGTCAGTCAATAACCTTTGAGTTATTTATATTTAGATTTATACTAACCGACAAAGGTCTCAATCTCCGAGGCAGTGATGTGTTTCTCTAGCAGTTTCCTGTTGTTATGCAAGAGCGCTGTGATCGTGTCTTCGGCTAAGATGTCGTAGCCTATCTGTTTCTGCATGAAGCCGAAGTGCTTTGCTATGTACTCCTGGACAAATGGACGTGGGAATTATTACCTTGTGTTGGAAAAATAATAGGAACTTGTTACAATAGATACGCTGGTTCTTGTCTGTCTGTATGCTGAAATGCTTTTCTTAAGTTGTGTCAAATGGTCACAGCCTAGTGAAATTATCGGTGAATTTCGTAGTCTTCGAGTACATTTATGTTATTGTAGAAATCGCTCTCATAATTTACTGTTATGCAAAGAACTCTTTCTGTTACGCATACAAATCTTATTGCTGTTAGTTACGTCCGCTACAAAAATGGATTTATTTTTTATTTTTGCCAGTAGCTTTGTGGGGTACAGATGGTAAATACTAGCTGTGTCACGCGGTTTTACACGGGTAGTACTTAATGTCATGGGTTTTTAAGTAAAGGAAACCAGTGAGTCCCGTTACAATTGGTTCAGCCGTTTCAGAGATTATCCTGAACAAACAGACAGACAGACCGAAAGAGATTTAATTTTTTTATTTAGTGCCTTTGATACTTTCGTATGAATATAGTTAAAAGCTGTTATTTGGGAATTACAAATATACACTTCAATGTTATTTATCTGTATAGATTAAGGCTAATGAATATGCCAAAATAGTTGATACCTGATTCTTCCTATAGTCCTGTTGACTGAGCCTCAGTATCCGGTAGCAGAGACGGAATATGTATTTGTAGGGCGCGTACCGAGGGTCGTATAGCTCCTCTATCTTCAGGAACGGCTCGCCTTCCGACGTCTCTTGGAATGGACCCTGTTACCAAAGCAGTTGGGGTCAAATTGGCATATCCGAATCTATCAAATTCAAAGTCCCGACTGGCTTCTAGGCGGTTCCTAGAGACATTAATTTGGCGGATAAGTTCTTTGTAAATTTTAGTGCGGTAAAAATCCCACATATTCCGCCTGTCTCTCCCAGGGCTAGCCTTCGAAGGTACTATGCGTTAGGTACTGCACTCCCTTATACGAAGCTATCATGGTATTTTTTTTTAATTTTATGAATATACGTACCAATGTGGCAGCACTGACAGGGTCGCCATATACAATATGGGGCGCGGGAGTGTTGGATTTATAATACGACTATTTAGGTGCAGTGTCGATTTAATACTAACTCTTATCAACTAAAGCATACAAGCCCCTGGAGGTGCGTCACACACTGCAGTCTGAACGCAAGCGTAACAGTCTTAAAATGTCGGCCCACAAATAGCACTGTTTGGATCCCATACAAATCTGCGACTACGTCAACGCGATGACTTGTGACGGCGGCAGTGAAAAACTCGAACCTTAACCACCTTGTAATTTTAATTGACCCTGCTGAACCCAACATAACTTTTTTTTTTTGACGAGGGGGAAACCTTCCCCGAAAGGTCCCCGACCGCCCTGGGAGAGGCAGATCGGGGTATGTGGGATTTTTACCGCACTAAAACCCCCCCGGTGGCCATCCTCAGTGCTCAGGGGGGACACACTTTGCCAGGGCACACCCCCTGGGCAGCTGTGTCGCCGTCCCTGGAGACCTCGCTGTGCAAGGCACCTTCCCGCGGCGGTGGTCAAAGCTCCCACCCCGCCACCGCCAGCACCCCCGCCTAGTCGCCTCTTACGACAGGCAGGGGATACCATAGCCAAATTCTTAGACCCTGGCTATTGGGTGGAAGCCAACATTACCTGCAATATGTTGAACAGCTGCCTAAGTATGTACTGTTCTCGCAGCAACTTCTGTCGGTCTCGAATAGGGTTGTCGACCATCAGCTCGAGCGCTTCAGACTTGTTGGGCTCGTTCTCGAAGCCCGCTATGAAGTACACTATGTCTTGGAGGAGGCACGTTAGCGCTCTGCAAAAATATATTATATCATGTTTAGTAAAGCAACCTTCTCAAACCGGTGGTAACATTTATAATCTAAACAGATAAATAAAATTGAAGTGTCTATTTGTAAGTCCAAAATAACAGCTTTTCAGTAAATGCATATGAAAGTATACACGGTATTGATATATAAAAACTAAGTCTGTTTGTTCCGGCTAATCTCTGAAACGGTTGGACCGATTTTAACGGGGCTTTCACTGGCAGATAGCTAATGTTACAAGAGGTAACTTAGACTACATTTATTTTAAAGAAATATTAGGGGTCCACGAATCACTCATAAATTATGTCTACACGGGTGAAACCGCAGGGCATAGCTTGTCCTAAATACATATGCTCACGCCTGTATTCCCCGAAGGGGTAAGCAGAGGTGTTGTAATAACAACACCCACTTTTCACTAAAGTTGTTTAAATACCAACGTGACAGATGGTCAGTCTATCGCCGTCTCAGGCACTATACATACGTCTATGAATTATTTCTCAGACATATGCAGGTTTCCCCACGATGTTTTCCTTTACCGTTGCGTCGCTTGCGTAGCAGACGATTGCACAAACCACAAGCCCACATTCAGCGAATACAGACGTGAGCAATGTATGTATATTGTAAATTCAACCTTACTTCCTCTCATTATGTTCTATATTCCCGTGGTGCAGCTTGGTGGACAAGGCGGAGAGTACTTTACACGCGTCGTTGGCGAAGTCCAAGTCCCTCACTTCACTCGGAGACACCGAGATGAGGGCGAAGGCTTCCTTATCCTCCTTTATCACTGAACATCCCACCTGAAAACAATTAAAATAAAACTCTAATTATACTTGCTGTAAGTTTTGTCTAATCTAAAAGGCCCCTAAAACCGAAAAATAAAGGACGAAAAATTGGACGCAGGTAGGATCACGAGTAGCTCAGTTGGCAGAGCAACTGTACGGTTTGCAGAGGTCGTGGGTTCGAGTCCCGCCTCGTGTTTGTGTTTTTCCTGACCATTTTTAATAATATAAAACTGTTCGAACGTGGCGGTAGTAATTATAACATGGCAATCGGACGATTTGAAAGTGCGTTCTTAAAAATCGAATCACATAAAAATATTTTCGAGTTAGTCAAAGTCAAAAATATCTTTTTTCGATTAGACTTTATACAAAGCACTTTCAAATCGTCAGAATGACACAATTTACAGGATTATACATGCTACCGCCAGGTTCGGAAGGTTGCTTTTACTGAGAAGAACCTGGCAAGAAACTAAGTAATTACTCTTTTCAAAAATATTATACAATTTAAAAAAAAATACAAAATAAATCATTTGAGAAATGTAAGACCATGGACACAGTTCCAATGTACAAATGTCGATAAAAATTAACATAAAGAAAAGTCTAGTAGTTCTATTTATATCTAAAAGCGTTGCTTGAGATGACCAGCCCCCACAAGCAGCACCTGTTCACAAGTATGACGAGAATGCCAGCCATCGCCCTCCTCAACCATTATAGAGGGAAGTGAGCGACCCGTCATCCTGACGCCGCCGCAAGCAAAGGCATTTTAGTGAGCATGAGTTGAGTTGATAATAAACGTACCTTGGACATGACTGGCTTCTCCTCGTCTTGGTCTATGGGTATGGAGGTGGAATGTACCCATGTGTGCGTGCACAGGTGTTGCAACCTGTAAATAAATTTCTTTATATATCATGGTCATCTTTCGTCTTGCATCTATAATACAAAATCTTGAATGACTTATTCATCATCGCACAGCCTAAACCGCTGGTTCTAGAGACATGAAATTTGGAGGGTGTGTTCTAGGTGAGATTTGGGTATACCTACAAGAATACGTAGGTACTAAGAAAACTTTCCCGAAAATCGATCCTTAAGGGAGTTGAATGGGAGGTTGGAATGAATCTGCGAGCGCAAACTATGGGGTATGCAGATCAGACATGTACTTATAGTACACCCACTTCGCCAGTTATGTCTAAAGTCCTATGTAATAGGGGGCGAGCGTATTGCCATTAACCGAACACTCATTTACTCTGTGAAATGCAACTGGGAAATGTCAGAACCCAATAATACTTGGCCCAACCCGAGGATTGAACCCAGGTCCTCGTGTTTTGCAGTAGCAACCAACGAGGCAAAAGTAAATGTCGTGCATATACCGACTATGTTTGCAAACATAGTGTTTTATTCGTATAGCGAAATACAGACAGACACAGACACACGTAAAATGACTAGTGCATATTCACGGTCAGCGCTCATAGCTTGTGACGGCAGCTGTACCCGTATATCACGCTTACCGTACGTAGCTGCTCTGCGGCACGGGCACGTCGGAGTGCGTCATGGTGGTGGGGTCCAGCTCGAACAGAGTCGCGATCTCCGACGAGTGCGGCACTGACACCAGCTGGTAGGCAGGCGCGCCTGGCTCGGGTAGGCTGTCACTGCACAAACACATTCAATTATAGTCATCATAAATATTAAGTTTTTATTCATGACATGTTTAAATACAAATTTCGTAAAAATGGAAAAGAATAATATGAACACGAGGTGGGACTCGAACCTACGACCTCTGCAAACCGTGCAGTTGCTCTTCCAACTGAGCTACTCGTGATCCTACCCCATGTGTCGAATTTTTGGATACACCGACCAACAGATGGCGCAAAGCGGCCTGTATACCGCAAACACAAGCGAAAGAAAAATTTGATGCATGAAGTAGGATCACGAGTAGCTCAGTTGGAAGAGCAACTGCACGGTTTATAGTGATTATTTTTCGTTATCGGAGGAGCTCGTGGCACAGTTACTATTGTACATATCATTCGATCAATGAAGTTAAGCAACCCTAACCCTAGCTAGTAATTGGATGGGTGACCGCCCGAGTTCCCTCCGTGCCTCGGAGAGCAAGTTAAGCCGTTGGTTCCGGTTGCCAATTTAACCTTTGGCAATCGTTACAGGTCGGTCGGAGGCATAAATAGTCTGACAACTGGTTTTACCCAGATCATTGACTTTCCTCGTTAAAGGGGTTACGAAGGTCAGGTGGCAGTCGCTTCGTATAAAAGTCAGGTGATCAGCCACATCGGGTTGAATCAAATGCCGACCCCAACAATGTATGGGATAAGGCCAGGGTGATCAGAATGTTTCTGAGTTTGGTACATAGATGGCGCTTTTCTTAACAAGGTTGTGAACAACTGTTTGGTATATAAGTAATGAACTAACGGCGGTCTGTTGCAGGCCTCGGCGGCGAGGTAGTGTCCGGTGGCGAGGTGCTTGAACCGGAATATGGAGTTCCAGTGGCCCGCGCCGCCGCGACACGGGTCGTGCTGGACCACCTGACAACACAATACTTATCTTATTTTACACACAGAAGCGAAACAATTAAAAAATAAATTTATAAGATAGAATAACAATAAATTTCAAAATCGAAACTTACGATAAGTTACGACAGAACAGACAAATAATTACATAACTGGCTTGTGCTCGCAGCTTAGCCTGCGTGGCTGTAAGAATTACATAACTGGCTTGTGCTCGCAGCTTAGCCTGCGTGGCTGTAAGAATTACATAACTGGCTTGTGCTCGCAGCTTAGCCTGCGTGGCTGTAAGAATTACATAACTGGCTTGTGCTCGCAGCTTAGCCTGCGTGGCTGTAAGAATTACATAACTGGCTTGTGCTCGCAGCTTAGCCTGCGTGGCTGTAAGAATTACATAACTGGCTTGTGCTCGCAGCTTAGCCTGCGTGGCTGTAAGAATTACATAACTGGCTTGTGCTCGCAGCTTAGCCTGCGTGGCTGTAAGAATTACATAACTGGCTTGTGCTCGCAGCTTAGCCTGCGTGGCTGTAAGAATTACATAACTGGCTTGTGCTCGCAGCTTAGCCTGCGTGGCTGTAAGAATTCACAAATTAACATTCAGCCCCCATTTAACTCAAATTTAACATTAGAAGTGGAATATCTGAAAACCCAGTATCCTATACCTACACCTCACAAAGAAACCATTCAAATTTAAAGTCTACGACCAAAAGCTTAATCAAATCAGTCAGGACTTTCATGGTGAAGAGGAATGACTCAAAGCTCAAATTCGGAGCACTGACAAGCGAAAGAAGTGTTTGAATCGATGCATAGTAAAAACGTATGCAAGAATCGTGGTATATGGCGCAGAGTAGTCTGCCTACCGGCATGGGAAGGAATATAGGCATGAGCACGTGTATGTGTGACCTCAATTTCCCAGAGCGCCTTGCTGCTGGTGGCGGCGGTAGCGCTGGAGCGGCCCGTGGTGCGCAGGAACACGTGGTGGCGGCGCTGGTACTCGTCCATGGTGAGGAACTTCTCCTGCTCGGCGTGGAACAGGCGCACCACGTCGCCGCCCTTGAGGATCTCCTCCTGGTTCTCCTTGTGCTCCAGGAACAGCGTCACCTTCCACGACGTCGACGAGTTCACCACGTTCACCTACACACATACACATTAATACTCCTGACCGGAGTCATCCATGATTTTATTACCACCACCGCCACGGCTTTTGTTTTGGTATACAAATAAATCTCACGACATCCAAGAATTTGAGGGATTTCATGTATGAAAGTTTATTTTTCAAATTCTATGGGCTGTTGTCTGGGAATAAGCGGAATTTCGGTGGCGGCTAATCTTAAAGTTGACCTACACACACACATAATATTCCTAACCGAATTAGTCCTGCCGCCGTCACAAGTCTGACTTGTGACAGGAGTGCATAAGTCAGAAGGGTATTGTATCAGGGTAGACTGACCTCCATACATCCAGCGTTATCAGCTAGCTCGTACGTGGAGGCGACGTGCAACACCTGTTGGCCCGCGTTGACCGGGTTCATTATAACCTTGTCTCCCACTACCACGTTGTCACCTGGATAATGATAATGATTTATTCAGTCTAGGCCCTAAATTATATGATATGACTTCACTGCACTTAAGTTATTAACTCATACAGGTGGGATTGCAACTTGTGTCGCAGACGCTATACAGGTGTAATTTTTTGGCACAATGCTTCGGTTGGTGCTAGATATCAATTTAAAAATATATAAAAAACGCATACCGTTTAAAAAAAAAGGTCATTAATTTTATTTATTTTTGTTTATACAATTTAATTTCGCAACATAAACAAGCATTGTCTTATGTTCCACATTCAAGTCTGTATACACTACACATTAACCACAAAAATAAGTAATAAATAAGCAAGAAAATAAGTAAAAAGAAAGCGTTAAGGGATTTATATATACCACCGATGCCCTGTGCCAAATATAAACGGCTAAAAATTCTAGACCCTCAACTTAAGGCAGTTGAGCAGTGGGGAAGTAATATAAACCACGGCTCTCACGGATGCATTTAGTTTTCTTCTTCACGTAGGTACTCACCGGTAGATCTCAATTTGTAGAAGGGCATCACGTAGAACCACGAGCCCTCGTTACCGTTCGCGTCGAGGTGGACACGCATCGCGTTCTTTTCCAACAACGCCGGTAACCGTTTATTCACCTATACAAACATAGATTAATTAAGTAATGAATCACACAGCCCTAGTCCCAAACTAAGAAAACCTATGGAAAGGTACGCTTATGACAGAGCGAAACCTTATAGACATGATTTCTTTCTGTTAGCAAAGAAATTTCGAAAAAGAGAGAGGTCCATTCTCTTTCTCAGAATAGGTACTAAACTTCACAAACTAACGAAATTCAAACTAAGTGTCAGTATCGTTTTGTTTTATCAAACTCAAATAGTAGGTTTAGAATATATACGTAACATAGTAAACGTCAAAGAATTTTCAAACTCAAACTCGATAATACCTTTATTCGCAAACTACTTACAAATCGTCAGTATAACATTATTATACAGGATTATTCATGCTACCGCCAGGTTCGGAAGGTTGCTTTTGCTAGGAAGATATTTTTTGCAGACCACGTCACACGTTAGTCTAGAACGAATCAAAACTATAGGTAGGATGTATGCGAAATTTCTACCAAACTTCATATTTTGTTGAATAGAGTAGGCCCCTTATTGACAAAGTTAAAAACAGTCGGTTGCTTTTGAGGTGTGAAGAAACTGTAACTCACAGTCAGGTATTTGTTGGACTTGACGTGCAGTAGTTGTATGACGCTGCCATACTGCACGACTGTGCCCAACAACTTCTTGTTCTCCAATTCGTTTTGCTTCTTTTCTATCTCAGCGGCATGCTGCAACAGTACAACATTATTTTATAAATCCATTTACGATTTATATAATAGCCTTCGTAAGTTCTACAACTGAAAGTTCTGTTTTAGTCTTCCGTTTGCTGGTTTGGTTTACTGCCAGAAACTAGTCATCGAACATAGGGCTCTTCCATAACTAATTTAATTAATTATAATTCGTATATTCGAACTAGCCAAGTCAGATTTTAGGCCTGACTGTGTTAGCACAAGTTATTGTAAGATATTATAAGATGTTATAAAATATTGAGTGTGGTTACAATATATAAATTATATAAATAAATAATTTTGTGGACTGACTATTGAACTTGGCACCCATTTAGATCTCACTTATTTTGTCGATGGAGTCAACAACTGTGCATTGTTTTCAGATGGTTTATAAGTAATTAAGTAATACTACTTAATTACTTATAAAGTACTGTGAAGTATGCATATCTGTATCTTAGTATAGAGTTTACATGCTGCTTACTTGTTCCATAGAGAACATATTTTTAGTATGGTCGCTAGGCGACTTGTTATTTAAGATTTGTCAAAAAGTTTTTCCAAGAATACAAAATGTCTCAATGGGGTTCCGCGACAATAAGGATGAAACTAAATCTACGCGGGTGAAATCGCGGGGCACAGCTAGTGCTTAATATAACCTTATGAATCTAGTTATCTTTGACAAAAATATATTTCTTTAAATCCTTTTGGTTATCCCGATATAATCGTGTGGTATAAACAAACAAAATAATATGATAACCTTCCGTCCCGGCCTAAATCAAAGCAGTAAATTTATTAAAACTTTCTCAGTAACTGCATCAAGAGAAAGAATCTATTTCCAGACGTGATTAATCAGAGCGAATTTATTGTCTGTCATGTCGTATTTCGGGAACACACTACATTCCTACTTGTTACTACAGGTGAAAACAAACATGTTATGAACATAGTCAGAAGTCTGATATTAGTAATATATCAAAGAAAGTAACTGATGAAAGGTTTTGCATTTTACCGTGGCTCAAAATGTGTACCTTAGGGGAATACAGACGTGAACATATTTATGTAAAATAATATGTTCCGTTATAGATTTATTCCCACATTATTGGGGTGACGGGGAGCATCAAATATATATCACCGTTAATATAGTGCGAGGGGACCGCAATGTGTGGACCATATGTCAGTAAGGTGACCCATTTGTGCCACGGGAAACATAGGTAACAGAACAAAAGATTTACAAATGTATCACTGTAATATATGCAGTTCTATTTCGTAGCGTTATACCCGTAAAATGTAGGTCATAGAGGTTTCCTTTCGGTCCTCAGTCAGAACGTAAGCCGCTGCAAAGATAATCCCAGGCAGACTCTCTTTCAGAAGGTGTTTGTAAATAAATAAATGCTAACGTTTGTGAATTGCAAAATGATTTCGTTTGAAATAAAAAATTACGCATTATAAACAGGTGTTATAGAACAAATACTAACGATGTTACATAGATTAATTCTGTCTCGTCGGTCTAATCGCAAAGCAGTACTACGGAATATAAGGTCCTGGGGTTTTCTAATATATGTCCGGTTATTAGCTAGGCTCGCCCCCTACTATATGGGCCTTAAACATCACTTGCAAAATGAGACTGCACTATAGTTAGTTCACCTAAGCCTACCGCTTCGGGGAATATAGATGCGAGCACATTTTACAAAGAAGATTCATCCAACTGGGACCACCATCTCAGTTTTTACTTATTTTTACAGTCAGACAGTAAGACCTGTAATGTTAACCACAAATCTATTATTTGATACTAGAGGACGTCACGCGGTTTCACCCGCGTAGTTCCCGTTCCCGTGGGAGTACGAGGATAAAACATAGCCTATGTTACTGGCTGATGATGTAGCTATACATTGCTGAAAGAGTTTTCAAGAGCGGTCAAGTAGTTTCGGAGCCTATTCAATGCAAACAAACAAGAAAAAAATGAATTTTCATCTTTATAATATTAGTCCGTAAGTAAATCAGCCCTCAAGGATCGATGAGATTAATACAAACAGCTAAAGGAAGGGGTGAGAAGGGGCTAGTTTAATCTAGCTAAGATTACATGGGTTCGGGATCGGGCGGTACGGAATTATGGCTCGGATCAATGCTTCACCTTCGACTATCCTCAAATAACATAAATTGAAGTCGCCATTTCCAAACAAAATTACTTTACCTGTTTGAACGCATCGTTCTTCTAAACCACGTTACGGATCTTGATACGGTTTTAACATGTAGGAGTTGAACTCCAGTAGGTTTATAGCTAAAATCCTGCTATTTATTGATAGTGGAGTAAACTGAACGTTTTGTTACGGTAAGAAACGAAGGAGGGTCGCTAATCCTACTAATATTATTTAATAATATTTATAATATAATAATAATAATATTTATTTGCCACAGTAAGTAAGTACACAGTTAACACACATAGTCATATTAGTAAATGTTACAATGGGTAATTATTATAATAATATTGAATGATGTGGTATTGCCGCAGATGGCTAAACTAGGCGGAGTGCCTGTAATATAGAAATCTGAGCTCCTCAACACAGATTATCAGTTTTATACTTTGTAATGTAATGACAATTTATTGACTGTGGGAAAACAAACATGGAACGCGAGAGTTTGTTTCTAGGGATGTCTGGATATATGTTTGTTACTCTTTCTCGCAAAAACGACTAAATGGATTTTCATGAAACTTTACTATTTTATACAGTTAATACATCAGAATAACACATAGGCTATAATATAATTTATAAAGATATTTTGTGAATTCTCCAGTTTGTTACATATAATATGTACGTACCTGGTTGACCGAGCTGTGCTCGGTTTCTTTTTCTCACAAAAAACTAAACTTTTTCCCACAAAAGAAAAAGACTTGACGTTTTCTCAAAAAAGCTAGTAGAAAAAAAAGGAACCAAAAGAAAAAAATCGAACCGATGAACGTCAGTCTCGAACCGGGGTACTCTAGTTTCGTTATCACCTCGTAAGCTGACAGCCTCACCTCTGAGCTATCATAACTTGACAGCTGTCGGCGAAATTTACTGTCGTATTGTATTTATATTTTATGAGTTTTCAGTGCATGACATGGTCAAAACGATGTTTTCTGTAATTGAAACCTAGCTAGATAATTTTTTTTTTCCCGAAACCCCCTACATACAAAATTTCATAAAAATCGTTGCAGCCGTTCCCGAGATCCGAGATACAAGAATTGCTCGTTTAAAGATATAAGATACATAACATTGAATGTAAGGACAAAGATGGCTAACTTCAGACGGAGTTTCATGTGTATAAATTGATTGATCGGGTTGAATGCTTGACTGAACTTCTCATTGTATAGAATTGAGGTTTCAGTGACATGACCTATATTTGGAAAAGCGGGTCGAAACTCGAAACTGGTGAGAACCGTAGTGACCGAGTGGTTAGAATTGTTGCAAGCGACGCGTCGGAATGTCCAGATACTTAAAAACCGCTCTGTTTCATTTGTTTTTTTTCTTCTTCCACGAGCTTATTTGGACTGAGAGCTTGAAATATGATCACACCTGTATTCTCCGAAGGGGTAGGCAGAGGTGTTGTAATAACAACACCCACTTTTTACCGAAGATGATTAAGGGCCAACATGACAAATGGTGAGTCTATCGCCGTCTCAGCCACTAAATGGTAAATTCCTCGACATTCATAAGTGCCTTACCAGGGCCTAAACTGAATAAATCATTTTCATTTAAACATACGTTTTTGAATTACTTCTCAGACATATGCAGGTTTCCTCACAAAGTTTTCCTTCACCTAAACCGCGTGTGAAACTTCTGTAGATAAGTTTTTAGAAAAACTCATTGGTACA
Source organism: Watsonalla cultraria (assembly GCA_964035505.1). NCBI lineage: Eukaryota > Metazoa > Arthropoda > Insecta > Lepidoptera > Drepanidae > Watsonalla > Watsonalla cultraria. The sequence goes on along the minus strand of OZ037734.1, from coordinate 6,203,366 downwards.
GGCCCGCTGGGTTTCGAACTTGTGTCCTTTGCGTGGAAGGCGACTGCTCAAACCCCAAGCCCACCACGGCTCTCACTAAGAGAAAAAAATCGCTTGGACACGTAACTGAAGTTACGTATGAAAATAGTTAGTACATATGTGAGAAGATTTATTCTCCTATAATTAATCTTACACTTTATATAAAGGTCGACATGAAGGGTCGACATCATAAAAGCGATCTATTCAGCGTTTGCCTACTTTCGTGTTTTGCCAACTATTTTCTATTGGAGCAAAGTCGTGAAAGCTTTATTGATGAGGTATACAAAATTGGCAATAGATTTGGACGCAATTTTTCAAGATCATACTGAACGTTCTAATGTTAGAACTTTAACATTCGCAATGAACGCACATTTTACTGAAAAGATCAATTAACACGAAATAAACAAGGAGCCGTGGTGCCCTTGGGGTGCAGTCGCCTGCTACGCAAGCGACGGGGCCTGTACTAATGAGTTTTTCTAAAAACTTATGTGCAGTGATTTCACACCACGTGCTTTACGGTGAAGGAAACATCGCGAGGAAACCTACATACCTCTGAGAAATAATTCAAAGACGTACGTATAGTGCCTGAGACGGCGATAGACTCTAAAAAGTTGGCGTGGGCCTGTATGTCTGTATTAGACGAAATATTATGTTTAAAGGCGAGTAGACGACTTGGCATACGCGAACACTACGTCGATTTGCATTTCCAAAAACGTAATATTTTATATTTATTTATGAAGGCGCCACGGCTCATAAGAATTAATACCCTCAAGCCTCCTTAAAACCAGAATAACTTAAATCCAGTGTAACACTACCTGTGTCCGTTCCTTTATAATCATTCGCTTTTCCCGCGATTTCGTCGCGTGGAATAGTTACTTTGGGATAACACTGACTTTAACCCGCGATTGTTCTTAGCTAGATGATACTCGTATTAGCCGTTAGCCTTCCTCGATAAATTGGCTATTTAACACTGAAAGTATTTTTAATTCGAACCAGTAGTTCCTGGGACTAGAGCGTTCAAGCAAACAAACAAACTCTCCAGTTTTATGTCTTAGTATGGATATCACTAAAAGCGATAGAACAAATTATTTTTTATAATATCACGTCAGTGCATTCTTAGCACCATAATAATATTGAAGTAAGCGCTTACGTGCAACCTCTTCAGCAGTCCTGTGTCGGTGTTCGAGTTGGCGGACTGCTTGGCAGTATTCCAGAACTGCTTTTGAGCGGAGTACCGGTTCATGGGACATATTTTGAACAGGCAATCTGAAACAAATGAACATCGTTAACAACACCATACTTTGGAACCAAAATGGTCTCACACTGATTACTTCCCATGCATGGGGTTTCAAGAAGAGTGTGAAGAGATATTTACAGGGTCGGCAACGCACGCGTGATGCCTCTGGTATTGCAAGTGACCATAGGCTACGGTAACCACTTACCATCAGGTGGAACGCAAGCATGTTCGATGTGGTATTGTAAGGCCTCAGCCTTACAAGCTAATTAAAGCCTTTTTTGGTTAAGACTTTTAATCTTCATGAAATAGATTTAAAAAATAGAAAAAAGAATTCGAAATAAGAAAAGAATTGTAGTGGTCAGTCAGAAAAAAGAGAGAATGAGAATGGAAGCAAATAGAATAAAAAGTGAAGGAACAGTTTTTAATTTTATTTAATAGATATATAATATCGATCCCGGAGACGAGGATCCCCGAGTCGGGGGGTCGCTCGTCACAGTATTCACGTGTTCCAAATTCGTAGTTCGAAAGGACTTCAACTCAGTAGAATGGAAACTATACAGTTTATTCTTTGATGTATCGAATACGAAGACGCTGAAAACGTCTATAAAATCGTTACAGTTTTGAATACGTGAATCGGGCTTCAGGACTGTTGGGTTCTGGGTTCCTTTTAAAGGTCCTGGAAAAAGGACGAGTTCTGACGGTTCACATTATTTAAAACATAATACATACGGAAATTAACACTCGATTTATTTAAACTATTGTCTACAAACAAATTGTTATCAATTACATTGCGTTGTAAATAAATTATGCCGATATCCGAATACTCGAAAATATTCGTAAAATACAAGCTACCAGAATTCTTCCTATAGCAACCGAACTATAAAAACGTAGTTTACATATTCGGTCGCTACTTATTCTACGACCAATGAAAAAAGTCAACCAATGTTTTTGTATGTGCTGTGTTAAATAAAAACGTGCATGTACCGTGTTTTAATACTTCGTATTAAATATCCGAAGTACAAATCCAAAGGGAACGTTTGTTTGTTTAGCCGTTATCAAGGACAGTAAGTTAACTTGTTGATTTTAGCTAAATGTAGCTTCATGCGTGGACCACTATGTACATACATACATATGTTCCCGCCTGTATTCCCCGAAGCGGTTTGTTTAGAAAACATCGTGAAGAAACCTGCATATGTCTGAGAAGTAATTCAGTGACGTATGTATAGTGCCTTAAATGGCGATGGGCTCATCATCTGTCACGATGGCACTTAATCATCTTCGGTGAAAAGTGGGTGTTGTTATTACAACACCTCAGCCTACCCCTTCGGGGAATACCTTTACTGTCTGCCTGTTACTGAATGTCTATACTCACCGCCTCCCCCCTAGAGTGATATTAAAGAGGAAAACGAGCTATCTCGCATTACAATCCCTTCATTAACACACAAACGGGCACCAATATATATATAAACCTCTTTTCATCCCGTTAAGATACTTTCGGACTAAGAGCTCTGGGTATTTTGTTGAAAATAAATTATTCATACAGTCCCTAACACGTGAGAACGTTTGTACAATTTGGCACATTTAAATAGAATTTCTATGGGCACTTTACATAAGAGCTACTTTACGATGAAATATTACAGGTTGTAACGGGAGACCCCAATGTTATTTGATGGTTTTGAACGTTCCTTATCATTGCTATTTGACTAGGTAATGTATTAGACCATTCTATTATGACTTTAAAAGGTAAATAACTAAATACTTATGAGAGCATATATCGTTTGATGTTTTTTGTAACTAGACTAACTAACAGAAGGGGTAGACAGAGGTGTACCTATATTACACCCAGATTTCACCAGTTATAACTAAATCCCATGTAAGAAGAGCCTAGCTGCTACTGGGAAATTGCAGATGGACAAAATCTATTTGCCCGACCCAGGGATCTATCGCAAGACCTCGTGTTCAGCAGTAGCTTTTGCGACCACTAGACCAACGAGGCAGTCTATACAAATTTGAGTAAGCAGATATTTCGTTTGAAGCTTTTTTAACGAAGCAAAGTCACGCACAAAAGCTTATTTCAAGTAAAAGAAGCGCGCCTATTTATCGCCTTTCTCGAGTAAAAGCTGCCGGGATCCAAACGATATTGGGCAAAGATAAAGTCTCCACTTTTAGCGAGGCTAATAAAATGCTGACACAGCTCGTGAGTAATAGCTACAATAAAATATATTGGAGGCAATGACACTGAATAAGTAGCTCTTCAGAGGAATTATTCTTCCATCCATTTTTCAATGAAAATATGAAATTGCGCAGTGAAATATTAATAGCCTGCCGATAAAGCCGTCTAATGCCGGTACAAGAACGACTGGAATTGTCTCGCGTCTTCGTCTCCGTAATGATTTCCAAAGTAGGTATTGGTATTTTCATTTTCATTTTCTATCAAACGTAAAGATGCCGTCACGAATTATGAGTGCCTAACGATTATAGAGGGGGTAACTTGGACGCATGTATTTTATTCGCGTCGCGCCATACAAATAGACAGAGATATAAAACTAGCACTGTGCAGTCAAGGTAGCTAAACTTATGATGGCGGCACCTGTACCCTATACTTACCACAACAAATTTCAGTGTAGTCCAATATGGATTTATTTATGTAGTTTCCAGACAAAATCAAAGCTAGACTGAACTATTGCATTAGCGCGGTTGCTATTCTCTCTCTCTTCTAAGCTTCAGAGACAGAGCTCAGACGCTAAGACTCTTTCTCATAAAAGGAACGAAAATCAAACGAAGTTTCAGTATCGCTTTGTTTATCTCAAACGTGAATTTTCATCCGTCAAACAATTTAGAATATGTAAACATTCAAGAATTTTCTTAAGTAGTACCCCGTTCGGAGGTAACTTTGCGAACTTTTCACCGAAACATTCGTATTCGGTTGAATAAGAGTTGCACTGATTCTGATACTCGTAAAGGGTGGTAATAGAACTAATGAGCCACTTACCCCGGAACTTTTTGGGTGGATCAGTCAGGTCGCCAGCTTCTGGGCATACGACGCACCTGTCATCTACCAACCTGGAAAAAAAACGAAATTATTAAAACAGAACTGGCTTCACAAAAAAAACATGTTTAAACATTTCTTCTGCCTGTCTGTATATTGCAGCTAATCTAAGAACCGATTTGTCTGAAAAAGTCATTGGGTTCATTCGTACCCGATGTACTTTTCTGTACACTTGAGTGCCTAGTGCGAGTTTTCCTAAAATCGCCGTCACAAGTCATCGCGTCGACGTAAACGCAGATTTGTATGGGCTCACAATAGTGTCATTTTTAGGCCCACAGAGGCGCCTGCATTAACTTTGACGCGGTGACTTGTGACGGCGGCAGTGAAAAATTCGCACTGGACAAACATAACTGTAAAATATAATGATAATCGGATGTGTAATAAGAAACTAATTCGCATTCATAACATTAGTAAGGAATTGAGTAGTTACTATAAACAGGTCTAATACGGTAAAGCATTCGGCCGTCTTCATGATAGACAGACAGTTACCGTAGCCTATGAACCCTTGTTAGATAGTTCCATGTGTTGGCCCTATAACTTTCCCTTCCCGCCTTTCGCGAAGAACCCTATTCTGTACGCCGGAAGCATAAAGGTTATACTAATAAGAGCCCTTTTTATTTAATTATACTTCCTTTTCCCGCGACGTTGTTCGCGTAATAATGTAAGTAGGCGAGTAGACCTGTGTCTGTCTTTGGGTTCAAAGCTATCTTCATTCAAAATTTCAGCTAAATCGGTTCAACGACTTACCGTGAAAAGGTGACAGACAGACAGAAACTTTCGTGTTTATATTATTAGTTAGCACTTGTAGCTAGCTATGTAGAGCTAACTCTTTGGGAGCAGCAATCAAAAACTTCGAACACTTTGTCCAAAGGCGTTCTGAGCTTGCGTTTGCAATAGGTGACGAAGTGAAAGATCAAGCACCTGCGCCTATCAATTGTAATTAACTAAACGGTGCACTCACATATCCGCAATGTGCGAGAATCTTGAGAAGATTGGCTACATGCGAGTGCACTGCCGACAATTCAATCGGGGTTGAAGCGGGCGCCCTGACCGAAATCGGTCGGATAACATCACGAGTATAGATTGTACTAGACTAGTCTTTCTGGTTGTTCTTGGGGTTTGACTTACCCTAAGGTACTGAGGAATCCTGACACGGTGCCCTCCGCGAAGAGGGAGACGATGTCACCCAGGTGCAAGAAGCTGTCTCCCATCTTGGCACCGTCTCCTTACCCCCACCATGCAACAACACCTGTCGACAAAAATTACAGATGTTTAGTTTTACGTACGGTTTATTCTTTCATATTATGCATTTAGGTATAGACAGAGAGACAGATATGTTGTGGTTTTTTTTACATCTGTACCGTAAATTATTTCATATTGCAGTGTTTATTTAGAATTACAAACAGACGTTTTAATATTATTTATCTGTAAAGATAATCCGCCCTAAGCTAGTATGAAAAAATACTGCATCAATATAGACCACGTTCTTAGTTATATCTTTGAATAGGTCATAAATATCATATCTTCAGAGGCTGGCTCGAAGCAGAGGCGGCAGACCGAAACCAAATTAACCAGTAAGGGCTATTAGAACTCTTTAATGAACCGAGAAACAGTCGTTAAAATGGAGGGGTTTTTAATTTTGTTCTGCTTCGTATAATTCAAGTATAAGAAGAGCTTCTGAAGAATTCTAAGGCTGCAGTGAACATATCACCACTGTTGCTGCTTGTGGGGGCTGGTCATCTCAAGCTACATATATATATATATATATATATAAAAGTAGAACTATTAGACTTTTGTTAAATTGTAACTTTTATCGACATTTGTGCAATAGAACTGTATCCATAGACTAACTTTTTCCGTGTGATTAATTTTGTATTTATAAAATTGAAGAAAAGTTACTTTTGAAAAGAGTTTCTTGTAGCATGTACTCGTATAACCCTGTATGTATAATCATGTGATTCTGTCGAAAGTTCTTTTTAAAAGTCTAATCAAATAAAGATATTATTGAGTTTGAGTTATACTGCAAGAAGTCATTCCAAAAGGATTGGAATGCATTGCAGCATTGCAATTCAGGGGCCTTACCACGAGCTCTTATTGCCATGATAGTTTCACTCATTTATGAGATAGATGTATGTGACGTGTATACATCTGTCACTTTCGCACAACTGAATTATCATTGCAATAAGAGCTCATGGTTGGGCCCCATTCTCTTGTTTAAAACCGAGATTATAAGTGAAATGACGATTATAAAAGTGAAGTTCGTTAGCGGGAATTTATAGGATTAAAGAGTTATTTCTTATAGCACTGCGGATGTTTATTAAATTGTTTATTAGTGTTCTGCCGTAACGAACGGACGGACGATCCTCTCGTTGGCACTATTTACACTCAGCTAGACGTACTTTTATTAGATTTCAAGGTAAATTTACATAGCACATAGTTCAATTGAAAACCTGGGATGGTTTATGTGTTTATCAGTACAATTTACGTTTTATTTATTGGCACATTAAACTGAAACTGGCTATGAGTATATAACTTATTTTGAATGTAATCTAATTAAAGTTCTACGTACACATAGCAAATCAATAAATGGTTTTCGCTTTATAGTCATAAGCTCTTATTGCCATCATAGTTCCACTGTGTGAAAGTGACAAACTTGTACACGTCATATACATCTGTCTAATAATGAGAGCTCATGGTAAGACCACACCGGAACAATTCATTTGTCATTTTTGTTTAATGAATTTGGATGAATTAATGGACTTGGATATTATGTTTGTGTGACTAACGAAAACAAGGGTATAATTGATTGTAAAATAACTTAATAATGTTCTTACTAAGTACTTAATTTTATAAACTAGATGACCCGGCGAACTTCATTCTCGTATCACATATTTTTTTGTATTTTCTTTGACATTTTTCCGTATTTATATTTCTCATCGTAAACCTTCGTTGAACTTCCACGAATATTTTAATATCAATATGTCCCAAGTCGGTCTCGGCATTCTCGATTTTTAGCGAGACAAACGAACGGAAATTCATATAGAAAGATACTAAAACAGAATTTTCACTAGATGGTTTTATTTCCAAAACAGTATATAAATTCATGTACTGATATAATAAGCTGATAATGGCATTAAACATACCTACATTATTTGTTAAATATACGTATTTTGCGTGAAATGTAATGGAATAAATCATGAAAGTCTTTCTTTTACACTCCAATAGCAGGCCCACAGTCAGCCTCGTTAAAGCCCTTTGTTTGAGAGGTTTTGTTCACAGTTCCAACATCACGTTACATTCCATGTTAATATTATAAACGAGCTGTGCCCCGCAGTTTCACCAGCGTAGACATAATTTATTCGATTGCGTATTTCGTGTCTCGAAATGTGTTGAACTATCTTTGGAATTCTACGACAACCCACCTGTGAAAAAGTATTCCTCGTACACTTTGAAGTGCACCTTTTTGTACGTGGAGAATCGGCTATGGATACACCAACCGCCGCGCCATGGGAGCAGCGGAAGGGTTATGTCGTACTCACACCGACTAAACTCCGCGGTGTTCCTCCTGAGTGCCTAGTGCGAGTTTTCTTAAAATCGCCGTCACAAGTCATCGCGTCGACGTAAACGCAGATTTGTATGGGCTTACAATAGTGTCATGTTTAGGCCGACAGAGGCGCTGTTTCGATCCTATACAAATCAGCGTTTACGTCGACGCGGTGACTTGTGACGGCGGCCGTGAAAAACTCGCACTAGGTACTCTGGTCGCTGAGTTGGGGGGTGCACGTGTTATGTCACTTTGAAGCACACCTAATGAAACGCATCCAAAGTGTTCCTCGAAGCGCACCCTTCAGGTAAGGTAATACCCCATTTAGAAGGATGTCATCTGTCGACGTATAAACGTGTCAAAACCTTGGGGCCCTAAAACCAAAACCGCGCAAAAAAGCGCTAACCAAAACCAGAAAAACCAACACAGTTAGTACACAAAAGTTTTGAATTAATTCTCATTAGTAGAAAGAAACCTAAGCTACGGAAAGATAAGGTACCGAAAAAAGTATTACAGAAAGATTAAGATAAACTTTAAAGCGTCCGGCTTAAGGAAGTCTCTGTGATTTCCTGTTGAGTCCATTTCATTCGAGAGGAAATTAAAAGGGTTTATATGAACAAAGGGAACGAAAATGGAAAAAGTGACGGGCATTTTTTAGAAAACTTCGGTCGAAACTTTTAATTTTACTTAGCTTCAAGACTTGGGTAAATTCACACCAGTATATCTACTCCTTTCCGCAGAAGATATAAAAAATATATCACACACTTACTTCCAGGTGTCGTCACGGGTTTTGAGCGCTGGCCTTGAATGTCCAGTACCTACTCCCCACCATATTCAATGAGCGCTCAAAACTCGTGACGACACCTCTAACAAGCTTATTATATAAATTTTAACATCTAAGCCATGCTACAGAAAATAGTACCTACATAAAACAAATATCTCGAACAAGCACAGGCCCGATCAAGTGGAGTGCAAACTTCCCATTCTTCCCTCCCTACCCTTTGTCTCCCACTCAAGAATACCCACCCACTGGCCCCTTCGAAATACTTCACTCCCCACAAGTGTCCCCGAAGGGAGCAATGTTTAACTACCCACTTTGGCTACACCGTTGGTCTAGTGATTAGTATAGTCAAAGTCAAAAATATCTTTATTCGATTAGACTTTTTACAAAGTAATTTCAAATCGTCAGAATGACAATAATTTACAGGATTATACATGCTACCGCCAGGTTCGGAAGGTTGCTTTTCCTAAGATGAACCTGGCAAGAAACTCAGTAATTACTCTTATCAAAAATATTATACAATTTTAAAAAACAAAATAAATCAATTGAGAAATGTAAGCCCATGGACACAGTTCCAATGCGCAAATGTCGATAAAAATTAACATAATGAAAAGGTCTAGTAGTTCTACTTATATTTAAATGCGTAGCTTGAGATGACCAGCCCCCACAAGCAGCACCTGGGGCCTTACCGTGAGCACTTATTGCCATGATAGTTTCACTCATTTATGAGACAGATGTATGTGACGTGTATACATCTATACAACTGAATTATCATTGCAATAAGAGCTCCTGGTTGGGCCCCTGTTCACAAGTATGACAAGAATGCAACGCTACGTCTCACAGGTTCGATTTGGGCATGAGAAATTGTGTTTATTAGAAGACAATGAAAATTAAATTATCTTCGGTGAAAAGTGGATATTATTATTACAACACCTCTTCCCTCTTCTGGGATGGAGAGCATATTTTTTTTATTTTTTTTAGTATGATTGTCAAGTTTGAGACTAGATGGCGCTGTGTGATAATGTCCAAAGCATTCAACACCCTACTTCGACTTTTTAAACAAATAACAAGGGACGGGTAATACAGTTGACATTACACGAACTGTCCTAATCTTAAAACGTTCCGTATATCCGTCATTAATCGCGCGTCATTGTTACCAACTCAACCCATTTGTATGTATTAGGCAACCACAGGCCAGTCAAGGTTACAGTACCTACTTAATTAACCGTCAGTTATTGCGATATAGTATATCTTTTATCAACATGCAAGTTCATTTACATAGAGATTACCCAGAATCGAATTTACTGCCTTTCGCTTTCGTATTGTATTGTTACATTTTCCTCACAGTGTTTGATTGGAACATGTTTTTATTAGCTGTTTTCCAACGCCTGTTACTGCTATACACCTAACACGGCTGTAAATTATGGATAAGCGATCTAAACCCCATGTATTAATGAGTTTTTGATTTATCACACTATATAGAACACGGCTTTATAGTGAGGGTAACATAGCGAGAAATAATAATTAGGAGTTGCTACAATTAAGACGTTCTTTAAACCACACATTTATTTTCCCAAAGTATTCTAATTTCTACTATTTTCCTACTGGATAACACCTATATCTATATATATACAGATAAATAAAATTGGAGTGTCTGTTTGTAACTCAAAAATTACAGCTTTTCACTAAATGCATATGAAAGTATACACGCTACTGACACTGAAAAACCAAGTTTTAAATTTTTTCTCTGTCTGTCTGTCTGTCCGTCTGTCTGTCTGTTTGTTCCGGGTAATCTCTGAAACACCTGGACCGATTTTAACGGGACTTTCACTGGCAGGTAGCTGATGTTTCAAGGAGTAACTTAGGCTACTTTTAATTTATTAAAAATATTTAGGTATAAAGCATGAAATGAAATCTACGCGGGTGAAACCGCGGGGCACAGCTAGTCTATACTAATATTATAAAGAGAAAATATTAGTTTGTTTGTATTGAATACGCTCCGAAACTACTTAACCGATCTTGATTGAAATTCGCTCAGCAATGGAAAGCTACATCATCAGCGAGTAACATAGGCTATATTTTATCCCCATACTCCCACGGGAACGGGAACTACGCGGGTGAAACCGCGTGATGTCCGCTAGTAGGGTATAATTTGAAATCATATACGTATAATTAACCATAAAATAATCATAGTGCCAAACTGCCAACAACTCTATGGTTATTTTGGTGAAGATCAGAAAAGTCTATAAGATTATCACTATCTCCACAGTCTCTTTAATCATTAATTAATGAGTACTACTAGCCGCAAGCATATGGTCACAATGGTGTACTTTGCCACAAGGCCACATGTGAAAATTATTGAGTTAAAACGTATATCTACAGGCAAGGAAGGCGTGAAAAGAAGAGAACATGCTGTATCACAATTTACTCTAAAGGTTCCAGGTTCCACGGCGTAATACCAATAAATCACCTTAATGGTACCACTAAGCCCCGTCAATCGAGAAGCTTACCCAAATTCACGTCATTATATCACCTTAACAGCACTTGACGGTAATCCGTGGCTTAGTTACTGAAACCATAGCATTGCATGATAATGAACGTAATACGGTAATACCTATCGTGGTACCGTCTTTTTTTAGAAGTCTAATATCATCGTACGGTCGGAAAACCGCAGCATATTTGTATTCCTTGCAATTTATTTTCCTTCTTTTACATCAATTAAAATAGTGTTAAAAACTTTACTTTCTCATCACAGTAATTGTCTGAGCCCTGGTGGTAGACAAAACATTTTTTTCTAGACAACTAACGTCAGAAACAAGCGTACATTCTGCCTGATAGTCAGCGGCTACTGCAGCCTATGAATGCTTGTTACACCATGTGTCACACGCTCGTTGTCTACCCTAAAACAATGAAATCCCTGTACCAATATAATGAACACTATTGCTAGCACAACAAACCCACTCCTACTCATCCCCTCCATGGAGCACTGACGACCTTACTCACCGCAGGAACACAACACTACTCAAATTATTTTTCTACGACCTTCTGTAAGGTGGAGGTATAGTCCTCAGTCGGACAGCTCCAAATAACGAACGGTTGCTCCCTTTTAAATCCTCCTTCTTGCCGGTTCTTCTCAAAAAGTTTCCGAACCGGTGGTAAATTTTTGATCTTCATAAATGCTTCACCAGGGCTCAAACTGAATAAATATTTTGAAATTTTCATTTCAAAAAAAATATTATAGAAGGAAAATTATATGGGCGAATTAGATTATCATGAAATCAAAGAGCTCTGATCTATACTCATTGATGCTGATAAGACTAGTTTAGTTTGGGTGTCATTGTCACATGCAAAGTGGTTTTACGATATACAACACACAAAAACTATTATTTGGGTCACCACGAGTTTACGGTGAAGGTTACACTATATATCACTGAATCCAACAAACTATATTATTATTATATTGGTCAGAAGTATTTCTTCTAACAGGTCGCAAAGAAATGCATTGCAAAGTTACTGGGTTGAACCAATTAAGAGTTTGCAATTAGGAACAGCGTAGGGAAAGAGAAACGACGATAGATACAGATAGCCCAAATAGAAATAAGTAAGTAATTAGCTATGAAATTGCAAAAGTAACTATGAACGCTGGCAAAGAGACGGAAAAGGAGGTATTATTTATTCGTGTTTCTTAGCTTAGAAATTTACATTACACAAGTAAATATCATAATCCCAGCATAAGGCATTGTACAAATGTTCGCCTTCTGCGATCGAATGACTATACCTCTGGTTACCCGTTTAAGAGGGCGTATGCCGAAAGCTAAGTTTAAAGATAGGTATAATCTTGAAGTATGCATAAGCAACTCTGTGCAAGTGTCGCACTGCATCACAAGAACCAACGAACGCCGCGCTTACCCTCACACCATCTTCAGTACAATTCAACAAGTTTCATCAACAACTTCAACATGTCGCACGCGAAGTAAAACATGTTCAACACCACCTTGTACCAAACACGCCTCAAGTCTATAAACCAGTAACTGATCACTAGAACTACAAGGCATAACGCACAGTACGATACTACCCTTCGACTTTCGCTTATAACCATCTGAAATTTTAGCGTTCACTCTTTGAATAAAGTTCCACGATTCTCCACCCTAAGGCTTTACTTTAAAGGTTATTCTTGTTCGAAAATGCTGTACAATAAGCCCCCCATACGTTCAAGGATTTGAAAATTTAATTATTTTATCGCTGTCCCAGGAGAACTACTTAATTAAGCAAAAACGCTTAAGCTTTTTAGGAAGAGCACTCCCATATTTTTAGGATCCAATTAATTTTGAATTTATAAATTAAATATTTTATCCGGGCCGTATTTATGTGAACCACGATTCCATTTTCACAACGAAAAGACCTTGTTTGAGGGTTGCTACTTAAATTTTTTTTCACCTATCAACATTTTTTTAAATAAAGGCTGCACTGCACCCGGCCATTGGGCGAGGGATATTATCTCAAACTAGCATTGGAAGCGAAATATAGATAAACCCAATCGATATCTGGGGTTGAGTGCGTATGAAGGCTAATCAGCCATGCTGGGTGGATGGCTATACATAGCCTTTTTACCGATGTCTACTGACCTAGATAGCCGGTAGAGCTTCTCATCACGAAGACTTACGTAGGTTATTCTTAACGGCTTCATGCCCGCTACTTTGCGTGAAAAAGTCCAGAATATAAATACACCTGACAGGCAAAGACCTTGGTGAAACTAAGGAACACCTGTGTTCATCAGGGTTTTCTTCAGGCAGTGTTCTGAGGAGTGGTTTGAAATAATGCAGGCCACCTTCTAGCCTCTCACCATCAGTCATAAAATCCACCTTTGAACCCAAATGTTCTGAGACTGCGCGATTTCAAACGACCTTCCTCACCCGAACAGTAAAACTTTGGAATGAGATTCCAGGCATCTACACAATTGTGACTGGGGTCGCTGACAATATGCACATACACAGGTGGAGTTTGCTTATCATATTCATAAACGTTTTTCAAGAAGGGTTTGAAGAGATTCTTACTGGGCCGGCAACGCATGTGATGCACCATGGTATTGCAGCGCCCGCGCACCTTAACTCTCCGACATTGCATGCGTGTATAGGGTGCCATGAAGTATCATATGGGATAGGGTTTTCTTCAGGCAGTGTTCTGAGGAGTGGTTTGAAATAATGCAGGCCACCTTCTAGCCTCTCACCATCAGTCATAAAATCAACCTTTGAACCCAAATGTTCTGAGACTGCGCGATTTCAAACGACCTTCCTCACCCGAACAGTAAAACTTTGGAATGAGATTTCAGGCATCTACACAATTGTGACTGGGGTCGCTAACAATATGCACATACACAGGTGGAGTTTGCTTATCATATTCATAAACGTTTTTCAAGAAGGGTGTGAAGAGATTCTTACTGGGCCGGCAACGCATGTGATGCACCATGGTATTGCAGCGCCCGCGCACGTTAACTCTCCGACATTGCATGCGTCTATAGGGTGCCATGAAGTATCATCTGAGATGTCAAAGCATGACAAAGTCTGGCTCGACAGCATAAATCAGGCTTCGAACAATCGACACTGCTTCACCCTCAGATCCTCGGTTCACTTGCGACAGATGTGATAAGATATGCCGTGATGCCTGCGGACTGCTAAGTCACAGGAGAAGATGCATGAGATAGAACGCAGCATTGCAACAATCATCTGACAAGATAAAGTGGCCTATGATGATGATAGGGTGCTGTAACAACATACCATCATATGGGCCGTATGCTTGTTAACTAACTTAGTGGTATAAAAATAACCTACATCAATAGGAAATCTACACTGGTTAATAATATCCTTACCTTTAGAGAGCCTACAGAATTTACGGCCCAAAAAAGTTTCCTAAAGAAGCGTCGCGACGTCGAGCAGGTTCTTTAGCAGAGAAATTCTTAAACTTCGTAACGAGATGAAGTTAATGCAAAACAGCTTACTGGGTACCTTCATTCCAAGTTTTATTCGAATTATGTTGTTACGAACAAACGGACAAGTTTAATGGAATATGCTTCACTTATTTATAAACATCTGCGAACATAGCATACTTATTGATTCATATACTAGCTTCATGACGATCATGAGATTTTGCAAAAGTTTTGTTAGGGGTACAGTCAGTAACACAAAATCGATGAAATATAAATAGTATTTCTTCATGGTATAAAACAGAAAATTAGATTTTTATGAATCTTTTTAAAGGGCCATTCGCACCGTGGATTGAATCCTTCGTGGTGCGAATCGACAAAGTACTATTTAACAAGAAGCGAGCGCAGACGCGAAATCACAAATATTTCACATGACTACGGATAATGGCAAAAACACTCGTAATAATGCGACGTAAATTTGATATTAACAGGAAAACTATGAAATAACGTATAAACTGATATGGTACCTATAAGTAGTGAGTGAGGTGCCCTGGAGTAGGTTAATTTACACCAAGAGCCAGATGTTTTGCCCCAAACACTAGTATTCAGAATAAACATTACGCACGTTAGATTAACACTACAATCTGACAAGACAGTGCGATTGTTTGGATTCGTCTTGAAAATAATAACGAGCTTTGCGGTGAAAAGAAAAGACATCGTGAGGAAACCTGCATATATTTGTGAGGAGAAATTCAAAGATGTATGTAACTAGTAGTAAATTGACAGTGATTTACTGACCATCTGTCACAGTAGCACCTAATCTGCAGAGAAAAGTGGGTGTTCCACTGTGCGTAACACAGTGTGTACTCGAGAGCGCAAAAACGTAAAAAAACTTTTACCCATAGTTTACTTATAGGTAAAGGTCGCTGCGACCTAAATCTGCTTACTGAGAATATCTGAAAATTGTTTTAGGATATAGGGATAGAACAACTGAATGCCTTGCTTTATCTATAAGTGAAAAATTCAAAGCCCTGGCTAACTGACTGACTATATATCTCAACGCACAGCCCTAACCGCTGATCCTAGAGACATGAAATTTGAAGAGTGTGTTCTTAGTGAGGTGTAGATCTTACACTAAGAAAGGGTTTTCCGAAATTCCACCCTTAACGGAGTTAAATAGGGGTTGAAAGTTTGTATGTGAAATATTACTGCCCAGCGAATCTGCGGGCGCTAGTTTAGAATAAAACCTGGTAATCTGGTAACAAATAACTAGAGGTAGGTATCTAGTTGAAGAATGATGTTTATACGAGCAATATGGCAAATACTAGCGGAAGTCGCACGACGTGCTAATGCTTTGAAGATTTCGCTTTGATCGACGCAAATAGAGACCAAAATGTTTAGGAATTGCTGTACTCGCAGTCGGCAGCTAAACCAAATGCTGCTGAACTTAAAATAGTTGGGGAAGATTCCATGCGGAAATGTAATTCATGGAAATTGTCTGCTAAGCTAAGTGTCGCAGGTTCGATTCTTGCCTAAATACCTCATGCGATAAACATTCTTCTGTTCAGTGTTCTATTAATCTACCCATTGAAAATCCTGCCAATTAGTTGTGTATTGTTTTAAATTCTTGCCTGCGTAGATCTGTTTTGTCTTGCAAAACTGCAATTTGCATTCAAATAGTTGTAGCAGCGTTTCTCCACTCGCTCACAGATGGCGCTACTCGCTAACAAATGCGAAGTTTGAGTACAAATACACGAGAACCTAAATCGCGCCAGAAGAGTTTTCAAGCGCATTGCAGTATATATACAAGTTTCCAACTAGAACAGTTGGAGCCGCGGTTCCCCAGGCATGACACCCGCCTGGCTGGAAGATCTTCCCTTTGCTGGGGATGAGCATGATCACTCGCTCTCCCCACAGTGGTGACCCCGTTGAACCTGAACATCAACAACCTTCGCATCATTCTCCTCACAACCATCAGCAGCAGCAGCAGTCACACAGCAAGCCAGCATTGAGTATCTACAGGTCCATTACAGCCGACGCACCGCGCTACTGGTCCTGGCACTCATCTCTCCACCGACCCCGCACGTCCACCTCACGCAGCCCACGACGGACGCCCGCTCATCGCTCCACGTGGCACGCCTGCGCTGAGCCTGCTGGACTCGGTCGGCATCTCCGCTCAGTCTCGACTCACCGCAGACTTCGAAGCACCCTGGCCCTTGCAAGCTATCTCAAGCACGCACTGCACGCCCACAAAGAAAAATGGATCGACCTTCGGTCTTGGAGGGGAGTGATGTAGCAGCGTTTCTCCACTCGCTCACAGATGGCGCTACTCGCTAACAAATGCGAAGTTTGAGTACAAATACACGAGAACCTAAATCGCGCCAGAAGAGTTTTCAAGCGCATTGCAGTATATATACAAGTTTCCAACTAGAACAGTTGGAGCCGCGGTTCCCCAGGCATGACACCCGCCTGGCTGGAAGATCTTCCCTTTGCTGGGGATGAGCATGATCACTCGCTCTCCCCACATAGTACCTAATGTTATATTATGTTTTGTAAAGGACGAACCTTTTTTTGCGAATCACCATATTTTCAGACTCGTATGTTTTATGGGCATTACCATAACAAAATAAATTCAATAGCATTTTCAATTCAGCTGGATTTTTTCCGAACCAACGTTAATCTAGCGGGATCCGGGACCGGGGATCCTAACTCCGGGAGGAGTTACATTTTTTATAGGAAAATTTTGCAAATACTATATATTAAAACTCACGTGTCGCAGTGTTTGTAACAAAACTCCTACGAAACGACTTTAAAGAACGATTTTTTGATTTATTTTGTGTATATTCGTTATGTCTGAGAATTACTCATGCTCACCACTATTTTCACAGAGCGCTCTTAACCCGTGACGGCACCTATACCACTAATTGATAAGGGTCAGCTCCAAAAATTTAAATGGCAAAACAACGTTAGCCGGGCACAGCTAGTATGTATCTAAGATCAAATTCGGATAATAATATAAATGTATTTCACAAAAATGTTTAATAACATGGAACTTGAATCAAAGATTACTTTAAAACAAATTGTATTCTATTCCTTTTTAGAAACCAATCACACTTAACACAATTGCTTCTCACATTTGAGTAGAAGCTCTCTAATGAGAAGTGAAGTACGAACTGAGGTTTCTCGGAGATGTAAAGCTTTTGGGATGTATGATTGATGTCCAAAAGGACCTTGCT
Source organism: Watsonalla cultraria (assembly GCA_964035505.1). Classification (NCBI taxonomy): domain Eukaryota; kingdom Metazoa; phylum Arthropoda; class Insecta; order Lepidoptera; family Drepanidae; genus Watsonalla; species Watsonalla cultraria. The sequence continues at coordinate 6,185,581 of OZ037734.1, read as the reverse complement.
CTGTTCACTGTTTGTTTTTCTTGAGTCGGCTCCATTGAGTAAAACATTGAAGAGCTGTGACCGCTACAGTCTACGTTTAAAACTAGTTTACATAGGGCTGCTTCATTGAAATAAGTATAAATCTATATATACAGATAAATAAAATGAAAGTATCTGTATGTAATTTAAAATTAACAACTTTTCACTAAGTGCATATAAATATATACGCTACTAACAAAAAAAAACAATTTAAAAAAGAAAATCTCTGCCGGTCTGTTTGTTCAAGTTAATCACCGAAATAGCTGGAAAGATTTTAAAGGGACTTCACTGGCAGATAAAAAAAATTACAAGGAGTAACATAGACTACATTTTTTTTTTAAAAGAAACTTTAGGTTTCCGCGTTATGTGATGGGCAATTTTGTATGCCTGAGTTTGACTGTTTGATGTGTTAGTATTATAATACTATATTCAACGTTTATAAAATTAATTTTATTTTATTAAAGATTAAAATTTAATATGAAAAAATAATAATATAGATCTTTCCTCTGTTCCTTCATTACTTACTTACGTTCCTTCACTAATTACGCGATGAATGACTGAAAAAGTTTTCACTCATTCATCGCGGAAACTTGCAAAAGTCAGATGATACATCATTTAGAAAACAAATACCTCCATTAAAATATAAATATTTTGGCAGCCCTGTCTCAGACTATTGTTGGAAAATGTAGGTTTTTGTGCATTGTTGCGATGACGCAGACCGAGCGCTACTTGTGTTAAATAAAGCTAATTGCTGCCAGCTATACTGCACGCACCGACTGTAATGAGATGGCAATGCGACCTAATTTGTGCCTTGTGACAATTGGCTATAATGGCAACTATCATTTGAAACTACTATCAATCAATTGTGCGCTTGTGTTACCATGTGTTACGATTTTGAAAGAAAAATCAATAAACAACGCGTGGGAATCGCAGGGTCCTTAAGGAGCTGGACTTAATAACCCTTTCCCTTTTCCATTCTACACAAGGTTGACATTCGATATATCTTGTGTAATTGCTTACCATCAGATGGGTACACTTTGCCGTCAATTTTGTAGTTGCCTAAGGATATTCCACAAATCGTGTGAAATTGTTTACAAACTTACATCGGGATCGAAGGACCAAAACTGTAAGGAAAGTTGGTTTCTATTTTTTCACGCAAACACTACTAATTGGATTTTGTGTTTTAAATAACATAGCTAACTGATAACATTTATGAAGATAGTGTGGATTGTCCAAAACATAAAGATAAGTCAAAACCTGCGCAGATGAAGTCGCAAGCACCAGCGCGTTCAAAATATATTAGCAGTAACTACTATGAAGTACGCAACTTTATTACAGTTATAAAATAGTTTAGATTCAGAGTGAATCCACCAAATGCCGGCAATATGGTTAAAAATACGAGCTATTCGTCTCGTGTGCAGGTTACACAATTATTCGGGACAGCTGTGGCTCCTAGAAGTGGGCGAATTAATATGTACTGCTCCACCTACTGCGATAATATATCAAATTGCTACTGTCAGAACAATTGAGGACAATATAAATAATTTATCTAGAAATGTAGCTCTTGTAGCACTACATGCCTTCCCACAGGGGTCTGCAAATGCGTAGGCAGATAGGGACACAGCACCAATTTTAAGAAGCTGCCTAAGTGATAGATTCTTGCCGTTTCTTCAGCGCGTCCACACCACAGTCGTTCCTTTGGCGCAACTTTGAATACGTTTTCGACAGGTGGAAGTCACCTCACGATGTTTTCTTTCACCATTAAGTTCAAAATGTGATCAAATCACTGTAGCAAGGGTATTACATTGCATATTGATTAGATTTGATTAAATTCTCACTTGTGATTTCTTCATCTCTATACTGAAATCGGACTCAAAACATCAGCTCTAAACTAAATCCATCTGAAATTTAGGCGTCAGTCTATTTCGACGTCTTAAATAGGTAAAACAATTGAATAACCCAACTAGAAAACCAACGACACGTATGAGATGAGATGAGATAGCCGGTGCTTGTGATGTGGTCGGTGCATGAGAGGAATTCGTTTGTAATTGGCATGGTTAGCGTCTGCCACCGTTCACCTGCTCGTTAAGCTAACTTATAAAGTAAGTAGTTTGTGGCCATTGAGTCGTTCTTAGTTTAAAATTCTAACTAAAGCAGCCAGCCCAACTCTTAGAATGTCACTTGTAAGGTACGTGCCAGCGGCATCAGGCCTTAACGCCCTATAGTCTAGAATCAGACTGATGACAGATGAGAGTTTCAGTGCCAATACTTTGAAGGTTTGATTCTCATTCATAAATGCCTACGATTTTAGTGCAGTACATGATAAAGACAATACAAGTGATACCATTATAGTAATAAACAGATTGCCTCCTTGGTCTATAGGTCATGGCCGGTTTCCATCTCGTCATAAAAAAGCCGTCGCAAGCGCTACTGTGGAACACTTGGTCCCTACCTGGTCCTGGGTGCGATCTCCGTGGCAAGGTGTTATTGTGTTTCTCCATATATGAATTCCGTCGTCTGGATTCGTGGCCGGTCAATGGCAATAGACTCGCCGCCTATTACGTAATCATATGTAATTAACAGTGTAACTATCAGTAAGGTACGCGATGAACACCCGACACATGTGCGACCTCAGTGCTGATAAGTTATGTAAACATAGGTACCGTCTAGGATATCTAACAATGACTCATCACTACGTTTAATGTGTTTAAATCTTACATGTTTGTTTGACTGAGTTTATTGCAGATGAGAACAAACAATCGGCAGATAGATCTTCTATTAATGACCTTGTAGAACCATCCAAACCCTAGTCTGTTATTACAAATAGTGTCATGGTACCAGCGTTTTGGACGATTTTGCGAGATGTGTTATTCAAAATTTAGCCAAACGTAAACGTATTTACGGGATTAATATTTACATAGAGCCGTAGTGGCCGTGGGTTTTGAGCAGTCGCCTGCTACGCAAGCGACGTAAGTTCGGATGTCAGAGGGGATTAAACCAATGAGTTTTTCTAAAATTTTTTTAAAATTTAGGAAATCGTCGCGCGGAAACCTGCATATGTCTGAGAAGTAATTCAAAGACGTATGTATAGTGCCTGAGACGGCGATACTCACTATCTGTCACGTTGGCACTTAATCATCTTCGGTGAAAAGTGGTTGTTGTTATTATAACACCTCTGTCATCCCCTTCGGGGTATACGAGCGTATGTATGTATTAAATTTACTGCTTAAATGTTTTTTAATTGAAATCTTTGGGTTCCGACTATCATATGAATGGTGATAACAGTATTTCCCCTCTCTTGTAATGGAATGGCAGTCTTAGAAAATACACAACTGGATGCGATCTTCCGTAAGATGGAGTTCAGATACCTATCGAACGGGAGATCCATTTATTCCCTACCTCCCTTCAGGGAGGGATCAGCCTTATTAGAAAGCCAATAAGGTCGGTAATCACAAAAACAATACTTGTGTCAGTACCGTAGATATTTATTACACACTTAGGAGCCCTCATGCGTGGCCGACACGCGCTTGTTAATATTTAATTAATAAATAACTATAGTAAGTTAAAACACTGTAATTTGTATCGATAAGGTGAAATGTCGAGGGCTTTTTTTACCTACTACAGAGGTGGAAAACAAGAGTACAGTTTGCCTAACGGGCTATGATATCTGAGATATGATATGATTTAAAAACCTGACAGGAAGGTAATCGGCAGGCCACTGCAATTCATGAATGCCTGAAATACTAAAGTAGATATTGTTTAAATAAACTTACATATGAGTATTATATCTATTTTCTACGCAGATCTATACAGATAAATAAAATTGAAGTGTCTGTTTGTAATTCCAAAATAACAGCTTTTCACTAAATGCATATGAAAGTATACACGACACTGACACTAAAAAACTAAGTTTTAAAATTTTTCTCTGCCTGTCTGTCTGTCTGTTTGTTCCGGGTAATCTCCGAAACGGCTGGACGGATTTTAACGGGGCTTTCACTGACGGATAGCTAATGTTACAAGGAGTAACTTAAGCTACTTAGATTTTTTTTAAACATTAGGGATCCGCGGGTAACCATGAAATTAAAATCTACGCGGGTGAAACCGCGGGGCACAGTTAGTATGAAATAAATAAAAAATCTATTTTGAATTTTTCTCTGGCCGTATGTTAATCTCTAAAACGGCTGGACCGATTTTATCAGAATTTGACTGGCAGATATCCGATGTTCCAAGGGGAACTAAGGCTTAAATATTTATTTTTAAATGTTACAGCCATGTAATGACGGATTCGCGGATGAATCCGCGGGGTGAAACCACAGCTAGTGTCAGAAACATATTTAGACCCATTAGACTACGAAGATTCAAACTAACTTCCACTAATAACATTATAATGATTGTATATATTTTACTAATTTGTTTGTTTATTTTTGTAGAAAATAGATTAGCAAGTAATGATTAGTAATTTACTATTATTCTTAATTAAATAATGATGTCTGGCAGACAAAGAATTAGTTTAGCTATTCAAAGGGGGAATGCTGCCAGTATCTAAGAACCTTGCCTACAGGGACTCCTTATAATAATATATTTTAGGTATAAGATTATATATTTCTTTTAATGTTTTCAGTTTATAATTAGGTGTTTAAATATAATTATAATAGATAGTTTATATTTGTGAATTGGTAACTAAAGGCATCACTGTCACCTTTACATTAAGAAAACTTTTTTTTTTAATATTTTGGGATTTATGTTTGTGCTAAAAGCATACAAAAGTTAGGTTTTAGAAGCTTATGTCATATAAGGTACTGTGAGAAAATAAACAAAGTAAAGTAAGCTGTGAGTGACAATTAAGATATTGAAAACTATCACAGTGAGTAGGTTCTTGCTTAACCGGGTTACAAATCCAGACTCTGGGCTAGGTGATTACAAATGGAAGATCCCGGAAACACTTTGTCTGACCCGGGGATAAAACTTAGGACCTCATGATCAGCAGTAGGACTTAAGAGACTGTGGAGCACAGTTAAACATATAATTTGAATTTCCTAATTACCTCCTTCTAATACCTTTATGTTTAAAATACCTATTTTCGAGGTTTATATTTAAATGTTTAAATTTAAAATTGTACAATATTTTGAATAGAGAAATACTGAGTTTCTTGCCAGGTTCTTCTCAGTGAAAGCAACCTTCCGAAACTGGCGGTAGCATGTATAATCCTATATATTCATGTACTTTGTTAAAAGTCTAATCAAATAACAATATTTTTGAGTGTGAGTTTGAATACTTCCGAACCTGGCAGTAGCATGTATAATCCTATAAATTAATGTCATTCTGAAGAATTGAAAGTACTTTGTAAAAAGTCTAATCAAATAAAGATATTTTTGACTTTGACTTTGAATGAGGTAGTCAAATCAGTGAATAAAAAAAAGTATCATACAACTTCAAGCAAAACAATCCACAGCGATAAATCAAAGAGTAACAACAGAATCACACATCCACCCACGGACACTCTTGTTAACGTCAATCAATTAGTGGACAAACAGTGGGGCACAATTAGGAATGGATTGAAATGTGTTCCGGAGGGGATTGTGATTGGATTTTTATATGACTGTGTTCTATTTGTGGGAATGTTTAGATTATCTTGATTGTTAAACTTATTATACTATAGTTACTTTGTTTTATACCATTTGTTTTTAGCTGTTTTTAAGGTCATTAACTTTTTTGCGGTTTTTTCATTCGGTTGCTTTTGCAATTGCATATTGGTTTGTAGTTATTTGATTTTTAAGTTTTGTTAATAAATAAATGAAATAGTTACTTGCATTACAACCATTTTAAAAATAGATTTGTAAGCTATTTATCTGCGCCTCATAAACTAATCTTTTAAGCAGGCAAAAAAATGAAGTCAAAGGTTACTTCAAAGTCAACAGAATCTTCTTTTTAATATATAAAGTTATGCATATGCATATGTAACTGAGTTTCTTTATGCAAATGACAGAATACTGAGACATTTGAGAAGAATAATGACACTTAACTAGCATTAAGTACTTTCAAACTGTATTCAAATACATATTGCTTTTAAATATTAATAAGTAACAGGAGAATATGAGCGGGACATCAAAACCATTTTTTCTCGGGCACCACTGGCACATAACTATCTCACAGAAATCACATCCTATCTAACATTATAAATGTGAATGTGAGTTTGTTTGTTGTGCTTAAACAACTTAACTATTTAACCGGCCATCCTGTTACCGTCATGTTATGGATACAGAAAATGTCATATGGTGTATGACCATCATAATATTGATGGATATTAGATACATTATAAAAAAAAAGAAGAACCTTATTTTGTTGCCGTGGGAAAGAAAAAGTTTACAAACTTCTTACTTAACTTTATTTATTTGTGAAATCAAAAATATTATAGTTTAGTTCAAACCTAGACCTCATTTTTAATAATTATTGAAAATGTTAACTTTTCAATGCATATTAGGTTTTTTTTAAATGTAATGTTTGTAAACCCAATGTAATTTCTGTATTTTCCTTTTCAATTAGGTACTTTATGCTATAACTTAACTTAAATAATTTAGTTTATAATAATATATAAATAATAAATAATTTTGACTGCAATAGTTTCATGGTCATCTATTGAATGAAATACTTATAAATTACTTAAGTATTTACTTAATATGTCTTTAGTGTCTTAAAACTAACCTCAATATGATAAAGTTAAAACTTACGAGTCATTAGCAGTACATTATTGTAGGTAGTTAGAAAAAACTTAATAAAAATTAAAAAAACGCCATGTGCTTTATGAATTAAGTATGAAATTCAAGTTAAATAAATTCTAATAAGAATCGTGTTAGATATCCATTTAAAAACCGCTGCCACTTCGATAAATGTATGTTGTAAGGCCAAGTAAACTAAACCAATGTCACGAGAAAAACATAAAAAAATTACGCTTATACGTAATTCCATTTATGTAAATACTACACAATTTAAACATACAGACACTTAGCATTACTTAAAACACAGTAACAGCTAAACAACAACTATTAACATGTTATTGTAGCTAAAATCATGAAGTGTATAAACCCTCCACCGACCGTATGATATGACAAACAATATAAAGTAATATTTACAGTTATCTTACCCTTATCATACACCTCCAATGCTGACAAGATAACGACGCATAATCACAATAACGTCAGTTTTATATTATGGAAGGAATTAATGCGTTAATTCCAGAAAAAACATGTAAACTTAGATTTCCAATGACACGAGATCCAACATCACTGTCGTCGATCGAGGCGCGCCACTGAACTGTGTTGCCCTCTCGCCGACTAATGAACCGAATGTCCCGAAAATAAACGTTAGGGTAATTTGTTCATCAGTTTTATTTCTCGCAGCAAAAAAATAAATGCAAAAACACCGGTAATAAATAGGTAAACAACAATACGTATGACGGGTAAGGACATTACAGAAATTTTAAGGAGCAGTAAAGTTAGCACTATTTGTATAATTGGCACTATTGGTCGTATTATTGGTATAGTTAGTACGCATAGCACTTTTCTTGTCACATTCAGAACAAAACGCCGCGCAAGGATATGATTTGACTCTCCGACACAGTTGCTCTTTTGATTTGATTCTATTTTCACACCTTTGTTCAGAAAAACTATGCTTCAAATAATTGTTACCAAAGCGTAAGCAGTCTGATTCCGTCGTTAAGAATGCTAACATAACTGGTACTTTATCCCCGAGAAGATTTTGTATCCTTTGACAATCTGAGCGTGTCCATCTATTCCGATTTCTAGGCACCCGGGACTTCCTGCGGGTCCTAGGTCTCTTATTGAGGGCTGCAAAGCCATTCTTAGCCTTCAGCCCTAAATGGATTTCTGCATCACCTGCACTTATTTCTTGATCTCGGTAACCTTGCCGAATGTTTCTTCCGTTTTGGTTGCCCATTTTTTCACATAAAAATTTGTAGAAACGAAAAATTTTGGAGTATATTTGACAATACCAAAAAGCAGCTACTTATTGACAGTCATAAATTATTTTTAAAAAGCTAAACCTAAAATATCTAAACGTTCAAGTAAGGAGGCTAAACGTATCTGGATCCGATCATTATTATAATCTCATAACAGAAAACACAAGATTATAATCGTGGATTAAATCATTATAATATCTGGCGAAGTAGGTCACATTTTATTTATGATATTATAACCACTACAAATAACATATTTCGATGTCTATCGTGAGGAAAAAAGGTTTATTGATTTATCTATCAACATCGCTAAGGTTGCGCTTCGCCTTCTTAAGATTATTCGGGAAACATTTTCCTTATAGAATCAGCATTGGTCTCTAGGGTGGCAATACTGGAAATGTACTTGACATAATCCCGAGGGATACCCAGCTAACTAGCTTCTAACTGCGATTTCGTCTGCTAGGAATTATCTGTGATGTATGTGGATGAAGACTGATAAATAGAGTTTTAGTAATTTAATTTAAATACTTCTCGACGTTTCTCGCCTTTGCGTTGCCTATTAATAACCCTCGTCGCCAATGTCTAAGTCATATAAAATATTTCCTACATTATCTACAGTAATATTGATAGATTATAGGATTAATTGTCTTATTATAGGTAGTTTGGACAATAAGTAACATTAAACTTATTATCGATTCACGTACCCAAGCTTGTCTCAGATAAAGCGTACGTGCACGAAACTGTGCTGCATATTATCTGGTGCCTTTAATTTTTGTTTTGACAAGAAGGTACTTAATTATTATACAGCATGCTGTGCATTCGATGGCATGTGAATACTCAACTCATGCAAAGAAAAAGGAGGTAAATCAAAGGTTTACTGATAAGGCATAATAATATTGAAAGAATTTAAAAAATAAGGAAAAAATTATTGACCCTTTTTTATTAAATTATCACCTAAATATAATTTGGTCACCTAAATATAACTCAGCAACATGGGAAACTGCAACCTTTTAGAGGTGGCAACACCATTGGTGCCTTTTGTCAACTACCTGCACCCAGGAATATTAGTTTTTAAAAACTATATTGAATCTAATTCCATAGAAGTAAAGAACACTAAAGGTATATTTTTCTTAAAAATTAATCAATACCACAGTCAGTATGTAATGTACCGGTATACTAACTACGGGAATGGCCAATCGATGATTTTCCAGCCTTCGGCAATATTAAATTAGAAAGTAAAAAAAAAATCTCTCACAAAACTTCTATAGTGCGATTTAGGTTCGTCTTTTAACTTTCCACACTCGCCGCTACACGTTTTTACATTCCCATACGAAATGAGGAAAATACGTAATCGATATAAATAAGTACTTTGTAAGTCTTTATGGTTCTGGTACTGTAGGATTTTTTTTATTTAATTGAAAAAATCAACAGCCCACTAAGAGTTAAGATAACATTTAGAGTATGTTATCAAAATATGTTTCATATAATATGAGGCCGATCACAGATTTTTCATGATGAGGAGGACACGCTTTACAAAGTAAACAATCTTAACAAAATTACAGAACTGACTGTAATAAATAAATGATTTATGAACACGCTGTATGTTTGCATATTCAATAGATTAGTGATAACCAGCGGAAATGAAATTTGTTATATATTCGTGGGAGAGTGACCAGACCAGTGTCTCATCAGCAGCAGGATGGTCTTCAAGGTTCTTGTGGTTCTCGCGCTTGTGGCCGCTGGTAAGTTCTATTACTTACAGGTGCCGTCACGATTTCTGAGCGCTGACTTTTAAATGCGCAATAGTAATGAGTCTTGTATGGAGCTAGCACGAACAAATACATGGGCAGTTATCCCTAATTATTTTCGCTGAGCGCTCATTACTCGTGACGGCACCTGTACATGTCTATATCAAGATAGATAAGTAGAAATAATGTTTTACAATACTATGATCTCCTGCGATCAGCTAGGAAGCTGGATCTGAGTGGTATTATTTTTGAACACTAATCGACCACTTGCTACAGGACTCTCTCCACACCAGATTTTACCGAGGCGTAGTCACAGATTGTAAGTAGTTATAGGGAAATTAGAACCTACCTACAATTTACAGTCCTCTTTTACTGTGAATTAAACGTTAAGGATCATTACAATGGTCCTTCGAGCCGGATCAGGTTTCAGGACACCTTTTATCTCCACACTTAGGTATAGAATTTAAAAATCATCATGAGAGATACTTACAGGACCTGTTTAAGGCATACGTATCTACTTGACTTATTCCTAATTTTGTCCCTAGCGTCGGCCTCCCCAGCCCGCATCGTGGGGGGCACTCCGACCACCATTGAGGAGTTCCCGTACATCGTGTCGTACTCGTACTTCTACCCCGGGCCTGGTATCACCATCCAGAGATGCGTCGGTAGCCTCATCTCCTCCTGGCACGTCCTGTCCTCTGGATTCTGCTTTACGTAAGTACCAAAAATACCAATTTTTATTTTAAAATCATTGCGTTCTAAGGGAAGTAAACAATGAATGAGAACCATAAATTAAATAACTACTTAGGCAGGTACAAGTTTGATGTAATAAAAACGTCAAAGATACAATTCAAGAACTTAATGCTGTACTCGCTTGGGACAACCACAAATTTAATGCATTATTGCAAACTGACTTGGTCTTTTAACTGTCTTTTGTAACCACATTTCATTTAAATAAATGATTCTTAGTCTTATTCTTAGGTAGTATGGCAATCGTAACACTCCCTTGTAATTCCAGTGGTGCAGTTCTAACTAACATGAACATTCGCGCCGGTTCCACTTTCTCCCTCTCTGGAGGCACGTTGGTCAATGTGCGTGATGTGGTAAAGCACCCTTCGTACGAAGAAGCTCCCCGTGCTGGAGACATGGCTGTTACCTTCTTGGCGACTGCTCTGGGCATCACCAGCACGATCAACGTGCTGTATCTGCCTCCTCAAGGCACCTTCATCGCTGACGGATCACCCGTCAAAGTCGTCAGTTGGGGCTTTGAAACGGTAAGTTTACAAAAACTCTCTCTAAAGCTTTGTTTTCATTGACGATACGATGATTTGCGGTTAGGTATAATTAAATACAAACATGTATAGGTACAGGCAGAGGTATTATAACAAAAATAAAACCTAATTTTCACCGATGATTAAGGTGATAGATAGACTCACCAACTCTATCGCCGTCACGGGCACTATGCATACGTCTTTTAAATACTTCTTAGACACGATGTTTTCCAACGTAAGGCAAGTGGTGTGAAATCTCTGCACATAAGTTTAAAAAAAACACATGGATACAGGCTCCGCTGGGATTCGAACTTGCGTCGCTAGCGTAGCAGGCGACTGCTCAAATCCCACAGGCATCACGGCTATGATAAATAATGCTTCTAAAATATAACAGTACTACAATAAGTATCAGTAGATAATATCCGGCTCACATCCGATTTTGTTACGCTAGCCAGATTAGATATTAAAACAAAAACAGGAAATTACGGATAAATAAGGCATTTAACCTAATACGTAGGGTATTGTAAAATGTAGTTTATAGATAAGCTATTAAAACTCTGTTAAAAATGTACAGAATTTTGAACTAGAAAAGAAAATGTGAAAATAGTTATTAAATGTTTTTTACGCTCACAGGAAAACGGACCTCAGTTGGACTTCTTGAAGACAGTAGAACTTTCCAAGATGGGCATTGTCGAGTGCCATAACATCTACGCCGGATCGGAGTCCGTTCAGATCCAAGACAGTGAGTATTTACGATGTCTTTGAAAAAATATTAGTGGCCTTCCAGAATTTGTTGCGTTTTATGATCAGCATAATGATGTCCATATCACATACACAAAACAGGTTATCAAGGGGAGTGGTATCCACTTGGTGGTATTAATAGGATAACAACAATAAAAAAACGTAGTTTAATTCATGTATAGGTAGGCACTCTACGTAACAGCGAACTAATATAGCGAAATTAAGGTCTATGTTGGAACAACTTTGAAAGTCAAGTACGCGAAACCAGAAGTATTATTTTTCCGTTAATCAGTTGAATACAACTGATTTGAAATTCAGTTGAAAGATTAAGCAAGTTAATAAAAAGCTTGTCAAATGCAATGGAGTGTCGCGTCAAAGGACATTTCCAGAATAATCTAAAGTAACTACATAGAATTTGTTACTGACGAATGCTTATTTAAATTTCAGACGTAATTTGCGCATCGTCAGAAGGCAAGGGTATGTGCAACGGTGACTCCGGCGCCCCAATGGCTATGAACCAAGTAGTTGTCGGTCTGTCCTCGTACTACGAGTCTTGCGAGAAAGGCGACTTCCCAGACGTATTCACCAGGGTCGACCATTACACCAACTGGATCTTGGATGTGGCTGTGGCTCCTACCACTGCACTTCCTAAGACTGGCGAGTTTATAAGCAGCCCCGTCGTCGCTTAAGGCAAACTATATACCTACTTTGTAAATATATAATATCCTGCTGTTATTTAGTTTTAATTATTTGACATGGTGTCATTGTACCTTTAAGTTTTTTAATTAAGTAAAAATTATGATCAAATTAAATTATACAACATTATTGTACTGTTTTATATAATACTTGTTTTCTGCCCGCGTAGAACAGTTACTCTGGGCTAACGCTAACTTCAACACGCGCTCGGCCTTGGCGTGATAATACCATTCCTCGATAAATGGGATATCTAACAGTTAAAGATTTTTTTCAAATATGACCGAGATATTAACGCGTTCAAGCAAACAAACTCTTCAGTTTTGTATATTAGTATGGAATTCTATGCACTTGCCTTATTGAATTAATTAAGAGAACATAATTTTAAATAACAAGAGAACTCACTGATTTCCAAACAAACCTTCTTTACTCGTGGCCCAGAATAAACCCTCAGTTTGATAACATAGCAATACTACCATAATCATGAATAAAACAAAAGTCTATTGAATAAAAAATATTTTATTGATTGATTCAATTTGCATTTACACATACATTACTATTGCATGTAATGAGATTTACACAATATTTCTAGAGAATATCTTTGGATATATTGTATGTGAAAAATATATAAATTTTATATTATTCATATATGGGCAAGGGCAAGACAATGATTTCATATGTAAAAGGCACTTCGATATTGCAATCATTAAAAAATAACATATACACCATAATAGTATCCAAAAATCTAAAATGTATTCTAGGATATTTGACTATAAAGTGGCCTAAGATGTTTAATCCATTATAAATATAGACTTTATTTACAATGTCGGCTACACCATAGCTTGATGGGACTTGAATTCCCTTACAAATCATATTTTAAACTAGCTATGCCCCGCGATTTCACCCGCGTTGACTTAATTTCTCGAATCCTTCTTTTTTAAATAATGGTAAAAGGTAGCCTAAGTTACTCCTTGTAACGTTAGCTATCTGTCAGTGAAATTCCATTGACGTTTCGGAGATTACCCGAAAAAACAGAGGCAGAGAAAAAAGCATTTTTTTTTATGTGCGCCGTATATATTTTCATATGCTTTTAGTGAAAAGATGATAATTTGAAATTACAGACTCTTTAAATGTCTATTATCTGAATAGATGAGGACTCACGTTACACGGAGTCGGGTCCGAATCCTATATTCATTTCATATATTGCCGTGACAGAACTCTACGCGCGTGAAACTGCGGGGCACAGCTAGTATTAGTATAGATAGTTGACCGTGCTGACGTAACACGACATCCTGAGTGCCTAGTGCGAGTTTTCTTAAAATCGCCGTCTCAAGTCATCGCGTCGACTCAAACGCAGATTTGTATGGGCTCACAATAGTGTCATGTTTAGGCCGACAGAGGCGCTCTTCCGATCCTATACAAATCTGCGTTTACGTCGACGCGGTGACTAGTGACGGCGGCAGTGAAAAACTCGCACTAGGCACACTGGATTATTGACACTGAGCGGTGTGATTGGTTCTTCATTATATAACAATAAACCAGCTTATTCTTATAATTTAAATAATGTTAAAAATCTTAAACCATAACCTAACTTTATGAAACGTAGAGTAAATAAATTAAACTAACACTTCCGATCTCGGTGGTCCCAACTCTTATAATATAAACATTACCCAGTCGACATGGTCAAATCATGATCTTAATATTTGTTAGTCAGTCCAAATTATACTTTATTAACTTATCAATATGGTTAAGAGTTCCTTGAAACTTTATATGCTATCCTTATAAGTAAATATTACTTAGATATAGAAATAGGTATTAAATTTAATTGATCTATTATAGAGAATTACACAAAAGGTATCAAATATAGATTTTTTTTTGTTATTATAAAAGTACATGTCAACATATCTGGCATATAACTTTATCAACTATACATAATAAGTACAAAATAACAATATATTTAAAGAGATTCTTATAGAAAAAATACATTCTACAAAATTATGTGGATTATTATTCATTTAAGTTTGGCAACACTTGATTGAAGAACGACAAAACATTCTTATCAACGAGCATACGAATGGTCTTAAATATTTTTTATTATTATTTATATAATAATTATTAAATTTTATTATAAAACATTAATTGTTACTTCACCCCATCCCAAAGGAGTCTGGAGTCTGGAGGGGGTGAGCAGAGGTGTAAAATAATTCACATTTTACCGAAGAGCGTCAAGTTTCAGGGAATACTAGTTTTTGACACCGATTAAGGGGGGAGAGGGGGAGGCAGGAGATACTGAGAGACAGCTGGGGAGAGAGTGTATGAGGGAAATACATAATGAGATTCTTAGATAAAATATGCCAATGAGACACGTCAATTATTTTTTTCTGAATAGTTTATATATTATAGTATAAGAAATATAGTATCATGTATACAATATCAATGTAAAATTACTCAGCTACAATATTTAATAAACAACAGACTTACACTACCCGGTTACCTAAATTCAATATTTAAAGCTATCGTTCAATAGATATTCTATTTATGTAACTAATTAATTAAAATATTATAAAAGTACAATTTAAATTTTAACTCGTACCAATAGATTGAAACTTACGAAACATAATTTATTTAAGTCCTAAATTGGAATTTATTGTGTAATAAATACACCTTTTAAGCTGAAAGATGTGGATATTATTGGAGACCTGTCTATAGGCTGATAGCAGGTTTTATTGTGCCCTGCGTGCTAAACCAGCTGCAGGTACTAATGGCTAACCCAATATTGCTGTTACAGTAGCCAAATTCTAGGCTACAACAATTTGAAATATCTGTCATCGACACGATAAGAATTTGTGTGCCTTTTGCTCTCATACTAAAACCAGGGGCCTTACCATGAGCTCTTATTGCCATGATAGTTTCACTCATTTATGAGACAGATGTATATGACGTGCATACATCTGTCACTGTCACACAACTGAACTATCATTGCAATAAGAGCTCATGGTTGGGCCCCTGATAGTTTTAGCGTACATCTAACTTTTTAGGATCTTAGTATAACGGTATAATTATTAACTTAATAGGTGTCATATAAGCGTAAGTTAGCTTGAGATAAGAGCTGAATGAGCTGCCCCTTTCAAAACAATATTAACCCCAAAACAATGACTGTTCCCAGTATGCTAAAGCCTTACAGGTCCCGTCACGAGTTATGAGTGCTGGCCATGAATGTGTCTAGTCATTTTATGAGTCTGTCCCTGTCTATATGTATGGCGCGAGGCGAAAAACATGCGCAGTATCTCCACTATTTACGCCTGGGACTTTACCATAAGCTCTTATTGCCATAGTTCCACTGTGTGACAGTGACAGACTTATACACGTCATATACATCTGCCGCATAATAAGAGTTAAACTATCATAGCAATAAGAGGTCATGGTCGGGCACCTGTTCTTATGTTAGATTCACATCAATATTTTACACAAATAATGTACTAAAAGCCGAGATTCAGCCCAAATGAATTTGCATAAAAAATTACACCATAAAAACAGTATTCAATGTATCATTGTTTGAAGTAGTCAATGGATAAATAAATCCATAATTTTTACATACATTTTTCATCAATTAAATGGTGTGTCAAGGTTGTTCACCTTTTATGCAAATTAATGTGATGTAGTAATACGTAACGGCCGCTGTTTCAGCAGTATTAATATATTTTTGGCCTTGTGTTGTGTATTTCGTAATACTAGCAGTATTCAGGGTCGGTAATGGGCGTATATCCTTAGAAGCAAGCATCGATTTGGTAATTGTATGTAACTCTTCAGCAAGCATTAGTTCATGACATCAACGGAACGTAGGTTCAGTCACTACAATAGCTATAAGAGCTGACTTTGAATATGCAGTAGTCGTTTATGAGTCTCTCGACGTGAATGGAATACACGAGTTACCCCCACTATTTTTGTTCAGCTCTCATAACTTGTGAAGGCACCTTACTAGAAGGTACAATTCAACCTACCTGCGCTAAGTCATCAGTCGATGAAAAAATGGAGTGATCATCCATATACAGGTGTCGGGGAAAATAGGACAGCTGTTAAAATATGTGACAGGGTATAGTTTTAGGAAGCAAATAAAATTATTATGACAAAAATATCTCCTTCCGTTTTCGGGTAATTGCCGTTCAAAGTTGACCATATCAAGACCTTATTTTCTCATAAAAATCAGCTGTAACGTGGAATCTATTTTATTCTCCCACTAATAGTTCCTAAAATAATCCCTTAAAACCATTTTTCGAAACCATTAACCTTCTCTTTAATTTAAAAAGTTTAATTACCGCGTACGTAATGTCGGTAAGCTCTTCGGCCCTTAGCAACCATAGCCTATAACTACGTTATCGTTGGAGCTTGATATTTTTCGACTTGAACATAGTGCAATATTCATAAAACCCTACAACTTCTAGAAGACAACTGTTCCTTTTTCTCCGACACTTGTATGTGATGGTGCGGAGGAGGCCATTAGTCAAAATATCAACATGTGGGACCAAAAATGAGGTAGATGATAGTCAAGAGGCGATATGCGCGGCGGTGATGGGGGATGCAGGTGCTACTGCGACTGCTGGATGGGGTCACCGCCTGGGATCATCGTGCGTGGTCATGGTCACCAATAAAGGGTGCCAGGCGCCGCAGTAAGTGCTTGATAGGGGTCACCGCGCGGGGGACCATGAGTCGTGGCACGGGCATCACCATAAGTGTTTGCTGGGGGTCATCAGTCGTGGGGTCTCGGGTGCCTCATCAAATGCTTGATGGGGGTCATGACTCGTGGGGGGTCATTTTATTACTGTAAGAGCTTGCTGGAGGTTATCAGTTGTGTTGGCACGGAGGCCAGTGTTTGCTGGGGGGGGGGGATCTGTCATGTGCGGCGGGGGTCGCGGGGGCGACGGTGAGCGTGACCTGCGTGCCGGGCGCCACAGTAAGTGTCAGCTGGGGGGGATTAGTCATGTGCGGCGGGGGTCGCGGACGGCGCGGGGGCGACGGTGAGCGTGACCTGCGTGCCGGGCGCCACAGTAAGTGTCAGCTGGGGGGATCAGTCATGTGCGGCGGGGGTCACGGGGGGCGCGGGGGCGACGGTGAGCGTGACCTGCGTGCCGGGCGCCACAGTAAGTGTCAGCTGGGGGGATCAGTCATGTGCGGCGGGGGTCACGGGGGGCGCGGGGGCGACGGTGAGCGTGACCTGCGTGCCGGGCGCCACAGTAAGTGTCAGCTGGGGGGGATCAGTCATGTGCGGCGGGGGTCGCGGACGGCGCGGGGGCGACGGTGAGCGTGACCTGCGTGCCGGGCGCCACAGTAAGTGTCAGCTGGGGGGGATTAGTCATGTGCGGCGGGGGTCGCGGACGGCGCGGGGGCGACGGTGAGCGTGACCTGCGTGCCGGGCGCCACAGTAAGTGTCAGCTGGGGGGATCAGTCATGTGCGGCGGGGGTCACGGGGGGCGCGGGGGCGACGGTGAGCGTGACCTGCGTGCCGGGCGCCACAGTAAGTGTCAGCTGGGGGGGATCAGTCATGTGCGGCGGGGGTCGCGGACGGCGCGGGGGCGACGGTGAGCGTGACCTGCGTGCCGGGCGCCACAGTAAGTGTCAGCTGGGGGGGATTAGTCATGTGCGGCGGGGGTCGCGGACGGCGCGGGGGCGACGGTGAGCGTGACCTGCGTGCCGGGCGCCACAGTAAGTGTCAGCTGGGGGGGATTAGTCATGTGCGGCGGGGGTCGCGGACGGCGCGGGGGCGACGGTGAGCGTGACCTGCGTGCCGGGCGCCACAGTAAGTGTCAGCTGGGGGGATCAGTCATGTGCGGCGGGGGTCACGGGGGGCGCGGGGGCGACGGTGAGCGTGACCTGCGTGCCGGGCGCCACAGTAAGTGTCAGCTGGGGGGGATTAGTCATGTGCGGCGGGGGTCGCGGACGGCGCGGGGGCGACGGTGAGCGTGACCTGCGTGCCGGGCGCCACAGTAAGTGTCAGCTGGGGGGGATTAGTCATGTGCGGCGGGGGTCGCGGACGGCGCGGGGGCGACGGTGAGCGTGACCTGCGTGCCGGGCGCCACAGTAAGTGTCAGCTGGGGGGGATTAGTCATGTGCGGCGGGGGTCGCGGACGGCGCGGGGGCGACGGTGAGCGTGACCTGCGTGCCGGGCGCCACAGTAAGTGTCAGCTGGGGGGGATTAGTCATGTGCGGCGGGGGTCGCGGACGGCGCGGGGGCGACGGTGAGCGTGACCTGCGTGCCGGGCGCCACAGTAAGTGTCAGCTGGGGGGGATTAGTCATGTGCGGCGGGGGTCGCGGACGGCGCGGGGGCGACGGTGAGCGTGACCTGCGTGCCGGAGCGCTTGATGAGCGCCACGACGTCGGGGTGGGGCAGGAGGCGGATGGCGCGGTGGTTGATGGCCACGATGGTGTCGCCCACGTGCAGCTGCCCGCACCGCGCCGCCGGCGAGTGGGGGATCAACTGGCCTGGAACACATTCACCGTTAAGCTCGTGTTTCTTAAGATAGGGCCAGTAGACAATTTCCACATGTAATTACTGCCGCCGTCACAAGTCACCGTGTCGACGTAAACGCAGATTTGTATAGGATCGGAGCAGCGCCTCTGTCGGCCTAAACATGACACTATTGTGAGCCCATACAAATCTGCGTTTACGTCGACGCGATGACTAGTAACGGCGATTTTAAGAAAACTTGCAATAGGTAGTCTGGTTTACCAATACCGAAACTCCAAGAGAACGTCAAACACTGCTAATAGTTCGCTTCCTGTTACGCATGTAGTTGTTAGGGACAAATATCATAGATAACTTCTTATGTGACCTTAGTACGATAAATATGCTAAAGATGTGTTCAGTTCTTACCAATAGTGCTAGTAGCTTTGTTGGCGGAGGATATAACGACGAAACCGAAGCCTTCGCCCTCTCCTCTGGTGACAGTGACGTCATATGGTACTGGAGACCACCCGCCCGCCGCCGTGTCGTATTGCACTCCGTACCTTGTGTGGAACATTTACGGTATAATATAACTTTAAATTATTTGTGAGCGAGTCTGCTTATACATAAATAGTAAAGACTATATATAGAGGCATTTGGAATAAGAATAATTTAAAGGTTTTGAAAGATTTGTTTTGAGTCAATAGATAGGATCAATCATAGGAATAATTCAATAAATCGATTTATTAAGTATAAGTATTTGTATTATTTCGGCAGCATTGTATCATGGCCGTTGCTGTCTCTGTGTAACGTAACGTACTACGTAATATAAATGTACACAAAATATAAGTTTAATATAAAATATCGTTATTTTCTTACACAAAGTAATAATCTATACCAATATTTTAAAGAGGAAAGATTTGATTGCTTTTCTGAAGTAGGCTCTGAAACTATCAGTCGGTCAATTTTGAAGTAACATAGGCTACATTTTTTCCCCACGGGAACGGGAACTACGCCGTTGAAGCCGCGTGATAATCAGTAAAGTAGTAATAATAAGTAGACTCACATGGGCATGTTGTGTGCAGTAGGGGGGTACATGGGCGCGGGGTGCACGAGGTTGTACGACGCCGGCGGCATGTGGTGCAGCGACGGATCCGCGCTAAACGATATTATTACATTACGATTATTAAAAATACGAACACGAGGCGGGACTCGAACCCACGAGTTTGGATACACCAACCAACAGATGGCGCAAGGCGGCCCCTAAACCGCAAAACAAGGGGCAGAAAAAATCGACGCATTAGGTAGGATCGAGCAACTGAGCTACTTTACTTTCAAAGTATGAAGTTCAAAAATGTGACGTATTTACAACTACTCTTGTATAGGTGATGTCACGAATGTTGAGCGCTGACTTAGAATGAGCAGTTGTAATTTTTTAGGTTTGAATGGCGTTAATTTGAATAATTACATGCCTAGTTATCTCCACTTTAGTTGAGCGCTCAAAACTCTTGACGACCTATACTAGACTGTTGGTTAAATAGTGTAGATGAAGTCGCCATTTGAACCCATCGTTCTTCTAAACTACGTCTATAGATCTTGATACGGTTTTCACTAGCATGTAGAAGTTGAATGATAAGTTAATATGTAAAAAAAACAGTATTACATTAATGCATAGTAAAGAAAAATCAACGTTTTCGAAGGCTTTTTTAAATGGTAGCCCGAAGCGAAGTGAGTAGTAGAATAATTGATAAAGAATAGTTACGTGAGCAAATGTTGATGTGGGTGCGGCGCCGGCATCGTGGGGAGTCCCAGGGGCTGGATGTCGGCGCGGTTGTGTCTCACTCCCAGTGTTACCTGGAGAGCGAAATTCATATAACGTCTACGTATCCAATATTTACATATTTTCTTATTTAAGTTAAATAACTTTTATTGCGAAAATAATTTACAAAAGACAGGATATGACATAAGTAAAAAAAATATATTTAAGACTAGCTGTGCCCCGCGGTTTCATCCGCGTAGATTTAGTTTCATCCTTATTGTCGCGGAACCCTAATATCTCTAATAAATAAAAGTAGCCTAAGTTACTCCTTGAAACATCAGCTACCTATCAGTGAAAGTCCCGTTAAAATCCGTCCAGCCGTTTAAGAGATTATCCGGAACAAACAGGCAGACAGACAGACAGACGGACGGACGGACAGACAGACAGAGAAAAATGTTAAAATTTGGTTTTTGTGTGTCAGTAGCGTGTATACTTTCATATGCATTGAGTGAAAAGCTGTTATTTTGGAATAACAAATAGACACTTCAATTTTATTTATCTGTATAGATGTATAGATAGATTACTATGTGAACGAAATATTTATTGTCGCCTGTTACGCAAGCGGCGCTAATTCAAACTGCAGCGGTCTGTATCGAGTTTTGCTAAAAACGTAAAGCCGCGATTTCACACCACGATTTTTACGGTGAAGTAAATCATCGCGAGGAAACTTGCATATGTCGGAGAAGTGATTCAAAAATGTATGTACAGTACCTGAAGGCGATGGACCTGTCACGTTAGCATTTAATAATCTTCGGTGAAAACCTGTACTAATGCCTTTTGGAATACTTCTGGGATGGCGTGATATTTGTTTAATTTATACGTTCAGAGGATCAGTTTAGCGATTTAGCGATGCAGTCAGCATACTGGGTACTATTCCCGCAGACAAAATTTAAATTCCGTATTTTATTTATAGTTTTAATTTTACTGGATTCTGTTTTATTATTATTATAATCAATCATTGTTTGTTCCATAAATACATTATACAAAAACAATTATCTTATGTTTTTTTTAAATACAAACAAATGACTAATGTAACCATATGTATATTTAACTAGCTTTTACCTTTAGTATCCTATGTTACTTTTAATATCTCCAAGAAAATGCGTACAAAGTTTAATGATGGTCGTTTAAGTAGTTTTCGCATGAAAGCGTAACAAACAGACTTATATCTATACAGATAAATAAAATTGGAGTGACTGTTTGTAACTGCAAAATAACAGTTTTTACTCAATGCATATAAAAGTATACACGGTACTGACACAAAAAACCAATTTTAAAAAAAAATCTCTGTCTGTCTGTCTGTCTGTTTGTTCCGGGTAATCTCCGAAACGGCTGGACGGATTTTGACGGGACTTTCACTGACGGATAGCTAATGTTACAAGGAGTAACTTAGGCTACTTAGATTTTTTTAAACATTAGGGATCCGCGGGCAACCATGAAATTAAAATCTACGCGGGTGAAACCGCAGGGCACGGCTAGTACAGAAATACAATTTTAGACCATTTAATCCATTCTATTTGTTCTTAGTGGAAACATGCCTATTGTAATGAATACAAATGAATAATGTAACCAAATATATATTTAACTAGCATTTACCTTTAGTATCCTATGTTACTTTTAATATCTCCAAGAAAATGCGTACAAAGTTTAATGATGATCGTTTTAAGTAGTTTTCTCGTGAAAGCGTAACAAACAGACTTCCATTGTCATTTATAATGTTAGTAGGATATACATACATGTCCCCTGGTGGCCGCTTGGCACACATAGGCCACCGCGCGGGTGTGCGTGGCGCCGGCCAGCGAGATGCCGTCCACCGACGTCAGCAGGTCGCCCGGCCGCAGCAACCCGTCGGCTGGACCGCCTGCAAACAACATTATCACACTATTCATGTAAGCTTACTAAGCAATCTAGACCATTACCTATACAGATAAATAAAATTGAAGTGTCTGTTTGTAATTCCAAAATAACAGCTTTTCACTAAATGCATATGAAAGTATACACGCTACTGACACTAAAAAAACCAAGTTTTAATTTATTTCTCTGTCTGTCTGTCTGTTTGTTCCGGATAATCTCTGAAACGGCTGGACGGATTTTAACGGGACTTTCACTGATAGGTAGCTGATGTTTCAAGGAGTAACTTAGGCTACTTTAATTTATTAAAACTAGTAGGGTTCCGCGACAATTAGGATGAAACTAAATCTACGCGGGTGAAACCGCGGGTACAGCTAGTTTTAGAATAAGAACCTTTGCTCCATCGAGTGAGAGGATTATGAATCTTAAAGATTTTAAATTTACTCTTTAAATTTCTATCAAAGTGATGTAGATTTGAAGTTTACTGAAATGTTTGTAAAACACGTTAATGACGTAAGTATTATTTGCCAGTACAACGTAGTATTTACCAGGTACAACGTATCCGACGGCGACCCTACTGCCGTCCTCGGTGCCGCCAACGATCCGGAAACCGAACCCCGCACTGCCTCGCGGCAACCGCACTACCACATCTGCTGAAGGATCTGAACCACCGCCCGCTTCCACCTACAAACATAGAGACAACAAAACTGACATGACTGACACGCGGTTAATATATTAAGTTAAAAAAAACTCATTGGTGCAGACCCCGCTGGGATTCGAACTTCCATCGCTTGCGTAGCAGGCGACTGCTCAAACCCCAGTCCACTACGGCTATATAAAGAGTATTTGTGATATATTAATATAATAATATATTATGATTGTAAAGCACACTAACCTGTGGATAATTAGCGACGTAGACATTATTTGGTTGAGGCATGTCGTTGTCGTAACAAGATGGCGACCGCCGCGACACCGGCGAGTGCATGTGGCGAGGTGGTGACGATTCCCTCAATCTGAACGTACACATTATATTATTGGTCTATTAGGGTCTTCCTGGGGTCTACGTGCTAATAAGTAAAATTAATCTAAAATATATGTATACTAGCTGTGCCCCGCGGTTTCACCCGCGTGGACTTAGTTTTATGCTTCATGTCGCGGAACCCTAATATTTTTAATAAATAAAAGTAGCCTAAGTTACTCCTTGAAACATCAGCTACCTGCCAGTTAAAGTCCCGTTAAAATCGGTCCAGCCGTTTCAGAGATTACCCGCAACAAACAGACAGACAGACACAGACAGAGAAATATTTTAAAACTTGGCTTTTAGGTGCTGTAGCGTGTACACTTTCATATGCATTTAGTGAAAAGCTGGGACCTCTAGCTAACTGGAACCGCGTTCCCAGTTGCCTAATCAGTTTATTTATGATTGTAATCTTATGATTGTTTGGATGCTTGATTAAGTTTACTGGTGATTCTCAGAGGGCTTGCTCTCGAATGGTAGTAATTTACCGACGTCCAAAAGTGCCTTATGCCAGGGCCTAAACTGAATAAATCGCTTCAATTTCATAGCCTTCCTTTCTAAGCTACATGCACACTCATAAATCTTTTCAATACATGCCGATAGAATTATAATATATAATATCTGCCGGGGCCAGTATATTATATACTAGCTGTGCCCCGCGGTTTCGCCCGCATAAATTTAGTTTCACACAAACTTTCATCCCCTATTTTATCCCCTTGGGGGTAGAATTAATCTCAATCCTCAATTCTTAGCAGATGCCTGCGTCATAACATCTACCTGCATGCCAAATTTCAGCCCGATCCGTCCAGTGGTTTGGGCTGTGCGTTGATAGATCACTATGTCAGTCAGACAGTCAGTCACCTTTGAGTTATATATATATATATATATATATCTAAATAGTAAAATGTTCAATGTGTTTTTCGCGATGATACCTGTGTGGTGATCCCTTGATCCGGCTGTTGGAAGAGTTGTTGGAAGGCGACTGGCTCTGCAGCCGAGTGGACGGCGAGTTGGCCAACAAGTGCTCCGAGGCACTCGTGTTGGACGGGGAATTGCTTCTGAGACGACCTATATATGAATACTCTTCATAATACATTTGCAATTAACTTTATCTAGCATTATAACTTAAGCCAGTAGCTGGATGGGTGCATCGCCATGTTAAACCTTAGGTCCCGGTAGTCCATTAAAAATCTTTAGCAATTGTTACAAGTCTGTCAGAGACCCAAGTCTGACAATGGGGTAACCCAGATTACCGATTTGCCATGTAAAAGGCGCTGTGAAGGTCAGATGGCAGTCGCTTCGTATCAAAATCAGGTGATCAGTCACATCGGGTTGAATGAAGTGCCGACCCCAACAATGTATGGGATAAGGCCGTTCGCTTAGTGCTTAAAATTCGTGATGAAAACAGTAATTGACTAATTGTTAGATGTCTCTGGCGACCGTCGAGCTGTATTTCGAAGACATTCGTTGCGTTCCTATTAGTATTGTGGCAAATGTGTTGGTTGGCTATCTTTGGAATTCGAATGTACATTTATTAATATATTTACCAGTAGAATTGTTAGGTGAATGCTGCCTCATTCTGCTGGTGGACGGTGACTGTCTGTGGGTGGAGAGACCACCGATAGCCGCCGTGGTGGGGGAGTGGAGCATACCATCCTCTGGAAAACCTGGACATTTACAATCATTCTTAAAATGATAGTTCGCATCCGATTCATGTAAAATAGCAGCATTTTCTCCTCTCTCTACATAGATGGCGCTACTCAATAACAATTGCAAAGCTTGAGTACAAATATTCGAGAACCTAAATTGCTCAATAAGAGTGTTCGAGTGTCTTGCAGTATACGTTTCCAACTAGAACAATTGGAGCCGGTGTTCCCCATGACGCCCGCCTGGTTGGAAGATCTTGTCTTTGCTAGGGATGAGCATGATCACTCGCTCTCCCCACAGTAACGTACGCTTAAAAAAGAACATTTCTCATTGTACGGGTACAACTATGTAATTTAAGGTGTTGTTAGAGAGGATAATAAGGTGAACTGTGGAATAATCTTACCTCCATTATCACTGCTGTCAGCAACACTAGCATTTCCCCTCCAGTACGCCGCATTCATGTCCACATGTACCGTCGGAGTGGGGACCTCCCCCCAGTTCCCATTGCCCCACCTCTCTCCATTCGCCTCCCACCCATTCCCATTAGCCCCTTCGTCCCACTTCTGTCCATTCTCCTGCCATTTTTGCCCATTCTCCGTCCACTTCTGCCCATTGTGTCCGGAGAAAGTTTGTCCATTCTCGACCCATTTCTGTTCGTTTTCCGTCCACTTTTGTCCGTTTTCGACCCACTTCTGGCTGTTTTCGTCCCAGTGTTGTGCGTTTTCGGCCCAATTACGTATGTTGGAGTTGTCGAGCCACGTCTCTCGTTCCTGCCACTGTGGGTTGGGTTCAGTCCATGGTGCGACGAGGGGGAGGGTAAGTCTCCCTCCTGGAGTGCTGGACCGACGGCGACGGTCAATTAAACTCTCCCTGGGCTCGCGGTTTTTATGCTCCGGAACTGCGTATGTAGCTTCTGTTGATAAATATCAAAGTTAAGGATTGTAACCAACGAATAAGTAGCCCTGAGAGAGAGCCAGAAAGTGTTCAATGCGGTACCGACTCGACTACATATTCACTATATTTTTCGAGCTTTACGGGACTCAATTAGGTAACATATAGAACTATATTAAATTATATACATTTGTTGAATAAAAAATTAATTTAAATAATAGATACAAGGATAAATGTATATTCCATTACTTGTTGTTAAGGTGCTTCAAATGAGTTTCATTGTCAAATTATTTGTGAGCCTAATCGCAGTAACTAAAAATTGTACCAAAGACCCAAATATCTACACAAGACCTAAAATGTAGAACATATGGCGCGACGCGAATAAACTAAACGTGCAGTTATCCTATTTCCGCTGAGCGCTCATAATTCCTGACGGCACGTGTAGAAGATGGCTTGTAATATTAATAAGCTTACCAGAATTCATTCCATTGAGTCTGTCGCGCATGTCGTCTTGTGTGTGAAGGGATGGTGATCGTAACTGTTCAGCGGTGGGCGTTTTGCTTCTGCCTAGTTGATTGTTGTTCGAAGCCACTGGAACAAAAATAATAATCTCTATTTGGCATAACTCTTAGCACATTATACGGAGGAACGGTGACAGTTGCGTTAAAATAACGGCGATGGTTTCAATTCGTTGCCAATGGAAAAGTTTATCGGAAAGTTAAGGCGTTTTCTAGCAACATATTTTTTTATTAGTAAATATAGGTATAAGCTTACATAAAAAAAGTTTGTTTATAATTCTAAATAAACAAGTTCTGGCTAAACTTGGAAAAAGCTGCCTGATTTTAACGAAATTCTGTCAAATTTAGCTGATGCTTCGAGTGGTTTTAATTAAAAAAAATATCACTAAGTTAAAAAGTTTTTATTGTTAATCCTACTACTTATAATATTAGTATAGATAAGTATAGTATGTTCACCTGACACCGCCTGCGCCCTGGTAGCCGACCGACTCCTCGGTGCTCGTTGGTTGTTGTTGCGCCGCCACACCCGCAGTGTAGTCTCATGCATGGCGGGACACTCCTTCAATACCTAGGAAATAAAATAATCATTAAATTAAAGTTAACCTTAGTACGAATTACGTAACTCTATTCAAAGTTTAGTTAAAAGTCGGGGCTTACCTGTTTTTGTTATGTGAATAAAACCGATAATACCTTGTCCATCAAATTAGTACCAGACATAAGAGCCCAAAAGTAATACCTTGTTTACTTTAGTACATATCCCGTCAGGAGTTAAGAGAGCTCAGCGAAAAATGTGGGGACGCACTTGCGCCTGTATTTATTTGTGTCGCGCCACACAGACAGACATATTCATTATAAAATTACTAACGTGCATTCAAGTCAACCCTCATGGCTTGTGACGCCATGCATACCGGCTTTACCTCTCAATCTCGAAGAAAAAAATAAGTTTTTTAATTATATACCTGAACAACATGTTGGTGTGGCGAATGTCGAACATCGGTGTCTGCTATCTGTAGCAGCAAATCACCTTCCCGCAGACCGGCACAGCGAGTTCGGTCGAGTACCTGACACAAACATATTTTATGGGTACGCACTTAAACAATGATCAGACTCACCTACAATCATAATGCTTAGGAATATAGCATGGTAACATCATAGAAACGTAATGTTACCTAACGAGCTCTTATTCTATTTAGGGTATAATTTATTGCATACCAAACATAATGTATAGGGAGCATACAATTTGAATTAATAAAGTGTGTAAATGTAATACACACGGTAACAATTTCGCGCTGCTTCCTAACTAAATGCTGTTTCGCGGGCGCTTTGAATCGATCCACTATGTAATTAACTGCCTTCAAAAAAAGATGGAGGTTCTGAATTAAACTGTTTTTGAGTATTTTGTCTCTAGTTTGTATCAGTGAAGGATTATATCTTGAGGTCATACCTTTTTCACCTTCTGTCCGTGCACGCTGTCGGCGATGGTGAACCCAAAGCCGGCCGTCCCGCGCCTCAGCCGCACCACTAGCTCACGACCCGGCTCCCCTCGACCCGCACCCTCTAAACAAACATACACTAGCGTCATACTTACGACTCTAGATAGAGCTAGATTGTGGGAAAAATGTGAAGAATATGGCCTAGATAGCAGAGGAATAATTTTCAAGATTATACCCATGCAAGCTTTTTCCCAAGACCTCGTCCGCGTAAAGTTTTTTCAAAGACTATTATCAAACTAAAACATAATTAAATAGCTTTTATACTGTAGATGATTTATTGAATACAAACTAATTAGAAGGAGAAAATTACCCAATCGCAAATTAGTGCATTATAATGATGATAGTCAAGCAGAGCGATGAGTTGCTCGCTTTTCAATGTATTTATAAAACAGGGAACACATTTAAAAAAAACCGGGGAGTACGATTCGCCGTTTCTACTACAAGACGCACAAATTTTATATTTGGCGCACATTTACAGCAGATGACGCACTAATTATTGGTACCACTCCCATCTCTCTAGGAGACACTTTCTTGCTAGGGTAACGTACTCCTCCTGACAGACTCAAATTTGGCAACAGTACTAAACTAAAATAATTTCATTACAAATATGACGTTTAATAGTAGTTCTAAGTGTCCCTTATGTTAAATATTTTTTGATTTGATATTATCTGTGTCTATCCGTAAAGGCAGGGCAGGTAACTTATCTACCCACAAAACAGTGTTCCCTAGGCACACCTTGGAATGTCTTCCCTTTGCTGGGAATGATCACCCGCTCCCCACAATACTGACCAGTGGAGAGAGTCAGGAGATGATCAGCAGACGGGCACCGTGGGGGCACGTTGTTGTCAGCGGGCAGTTCGTCCAAGTCGAAGGAGCGGGACAGCAAGCGGCCGTGGGCGGCCCGCTGGCCGGGGCCGGGGCCGGGGCTGGGCCCGGGGCTGGGGCCCGATGCCGGGGAGCTGTCCGGCTCGTCGCGGCCCTGGGGACGCTGCGGGGACTCTAGGTTGAACCTATTTAACACACAAAGGGCTATGTTAGTTTCATTTATAACAAATGGTAGACAAATTAAACTCAGGCCAAAACTATACCTGTATCTTTGAATATTTACAATATCACTAGAAGAGGTGAAACTACGTTTGAACAAAGGATTTCTAAATTATTTTGTATAAGAGTATTAAACTAGATATTTACAAATATTATGTAAACATGATGAATGAAATCATATTATTTCGACCCAAGCCAGTAGTGCAGTAGTTTCTGAGATTAGAGTGTTCAATCAAATAAACTTCAGCTTTGGGTAACTATTTTTAGTACAAGACTATGATAAGCTAATTTTTTTATAGTATTACCTGGTCCGTAAAGCCCTGGTAAGTTGTTGCATGGCGACTGCATCGGAAGTGGCCGGAGTGGTGGCGTCCACGGCCAGCGTGCTCAGTACTCTTGTGTTGGGGTCCTCAGAGTCGAATGATAGGGGGTAGCCTGACGAACATTCATTAACTTGGTAAATTTACAGCTACATTATATTATATAGCATTTATCAAATATTAAGGTTTATAAAAAGTTTCCACATAAAGCTGTAATAATCATCATCTCCCTGGCCTTATCCCATACATTGTTGGGGTCGGGACTTAATTCAACTCGATGTGGCTGATCACCTGATTTTTATACGAAGCTACTGCCATCTGACCTTCGCAACCCCATTTAGGAGGAAAATCTGTGATCTGGGTTAAACCAGTTGTCAGATTATTTTTAGGCCTCCGACTGACCTGTAATGATTGCCAAAGATGTTAAATTGGCAACCGGACCGACGGCTTAACGTGCTCTCCGAGGCACGGAGGGAACTCGGGCGGTCACCCATCCAACTATATACATCCATATAGCTGTAATAATGAGGAGATGAATAAAGAGAAGCATTAATTTATAGGTTTGAATATTACTGTTGTTTTATCGATAATTTAGTAACATTAGCTGTCTATCAGTGAATATCGACAGATGGACAGACAGACATTGATTTAAAAAATAAATGTTTTTTCTTTTCTTCTTCTAGTACTGCATATTTTTGCATCAATTTAGTGAATTTGAAATTTACAAACAGACACTTTAACATTAATTATCGGTATTTATATAAAAAAATTACAATGCAAAGTCACTTCTGATTCTATTCATTTATTTATTTTATAAAAGTGCAGGTAGCACTAAGCGTACTATGATGAGACTCTCAAGTGTAAACAAGTCGTAATGAATTTAGCAAAGGAATCATTATAGTCACCTCTGACGAGATGCAACGGGACGTCAGTGCCAGCTGGGATGGACTGGAAGATCTGCGCGACCTGCGCGTGAGACAACCCGCGGACTGCGCGGGAACCCACCCCAACCACCACGTCTCCCGGCCGCAATGCACCTGGGAATACAGAATGTTATTAAAACTAGCGGACGTCACGCGGTTTCACTCGCTTAGTTCCCGTTACCGTGAGAATACGGGGAAAAAATATAGCCTATGTTACTCCCTGATAATGTAGCATCCAAATCGTGAAAGAAATTTTTAAATCAGTCCAGTAATTTTTGAGCCAATTCATTACAAACATACTTATATACAAATCTTTCCTCTTTATAATATTGGTATAGATTATTAAATACATACATTTTTGCTTAACGGCGAAGGAAACCTGCATATGCCTGAGAAATAATTCAATGACGTATGTATAGTGCCTGAGATAGCGAACTCACCCTCTATCACATTGGCACTCAATCATATTCGGTGATGTGGGTTTTGTTGTTACAACACCTCTGTTTAAATTAGCACTTACTGAAAAGCATTTGGATTTACAAATAGCTACTATAATTCTATTTGTCTATAGATACAATCATTACCGTCTATCCATGCCGGGCTATGCGGCACAATGCTTCGGATCTGGAGATACCCTTCCGTCTCTGGTATACCTTCAGCGCCGATCAACGTGAAACCTAAACCCTGAAACAAATGAAGATTAATGATAATACTATTCAGTTTACAAGGCGAGTAAAATCTTTAATGCTCAATGCGGATGGGAGGAGTTGGATATACTAGCTAGTGGTAGTCTTAAATAGGTTTTTAAAGTGCTGTAAGTTTGTTTATCATCATATTTAGCTTGAGCCCGAAGCAGCAGCTGTTTAAACTCCTTTGGGGTAGAATTTCACCAAAGTCTTTGTTAGTGTATATCTACACTAAGAACACAACTTAAAATTTCGTACATCTAATGCCAACGGTAATGTTTCTTTCGACAAAGACTTTTTAATTATTAGGTAGAATTTCGCAGAACTCATTAAAATACGAAGCATGATTAACTCCGTGTTACAGATAAAATCCCGTTAAAATAGGCGATTCAGATAAGATTAGCCGAAACCTACTGACAGACACACAGTCTGAAAAAAAATCTATAATATTTTTTATAATGTAAGTATCATACATACCCTCATTTGCATTTACTGAACAGTTGTTAATTTTGAATTACAAACAGACACTTTAATTTTATTTACCTGTATAGATTTTTTATTTATATTAGAGACTAGCTATGCCCCGCGGTTACACCCGCGTAGATTTATTTTCTTCCTTATTGTCGCGGAACCCTAATATTTTTAATAAATAAAAGTAGTTTAAGTTACTCCTTGAAACATCAGCTACCTGCCAGTGAAAGTCCCGTTAAAATCGATCCAGCCGTTTCAGAGATTACCCGGAACAAACAGACAGACAGAGAAAAATTTTAAAACTTGTTTTTTAGTATCAGTAGCGTGTATACTTTCATATGCATTTAGTAAAAAGCTGTGATTTTGGAATTACAAACAGACACTTCAATTTTATCTGTATAGATGTATAGATTATGTGCTAGTGTATCGTGTAAGATATTATGCATCTTGTCTCACTTCACCAATCTTGCTGTAACATGTTATAGGAAATTAATTGTGTAATTACCGTCATAATAAGTCAGGTGGGTTATTAATGGCCTTATGAGCGCACGTTAACTATGTATGTAATGGTTACAGACATTCTGTGTCTGTTATATGATAGGGAAATGTTGAATTAATATTACTCAAATTTATTATTACTAGATTACGAGCGAGCGAGTTAAAATGTTTTCAAAGAGAATAGAATATTTTTAATGCCTTGTTTGAAAATATATACATAGATAATTTTTTCTATTATATTCGAAAATATACATATCACCCGATTTCGTTTTGACATCAGCTCATGGGAAACAGCCTGTATAATTCAGTAGTTAACTGTTCAAATATCAATATTTAAAATTGGAGTAACGCTTCAGTTAGGGCATATATTTATTAGAAAAAAAAAGTACACTTACCTGTGTGCCTTTAGTAATTGTGATAGTGAACCTCTCCCCGCGTAGTTCCCCCATAGGGTTGGGACCATTGGGTTGCCCGCCCCCACCATTCTCTGCTGCTAGTTTTTCAGCTGAAATAGTTGGAAATCAAAATGATTTTTAATATTTGTTTGGTCACTAGCAGTTTTGAATGAATATGTCCAATAATGTAATGAACGGACAGACAGACGGAGAACATTTTTTTTAGTTTTATTTATATCCATATTATATAAACTAATGCATTAAGTGAAACACTGTTAATTTGGGACACTTCAATTTTATTTATCTGTACAGATTTTTGTACAACTAGGTGTGCCTCGCAGTTTCACACGCGTAGATTTAGTTTCATCCTTATTGTCGCGGAACCCTAATATTTTTGATAAATAAAAGTAGCCTAAGTTACTCCTTGAAACATCAGCTACCTGCCACTGAAAGTCCCGTTAAAATCCATCCAGCCGTTTCAGAGATTACCCGGAACAAACAGACGGACAGACAGACAGAGAAAAATTTTAAAACTTGGTTTTTTAGTGTCTTTAGCATGTATAATTTCATATGCATTTAGTGAAAATCAGTAATTTTGGAATTACAAACAGAGACTACAATTTTATTTATCTGTATAGATGTATAGATTTAAATAGTATCATAGTTAACTAGATGATAATGCATCATCTACCAGTACTGCCTCTGAATGAGAAAAATATATAAACAGACAAGCAAATCAAGCAGAATGAAAAATATGTATGTATCTTCACCAAGACATGCATACCACAAATAAGTTTTACCCTCACCTCTTAATCTCCGGGCTTGCAGTACAGGGTTTTCATACTGCGTCCGCCTGTTGATATGGTCCACATAGTACGACCCATATCTCTCATCTGTTACCCTCTCCCATCCATATGGTAGTTCATCTTCCCCGCATTCTCCCAGGGAATGCTTCCGGACTCTTGCAAGACGAGGGTCCAGCCAGTGAGATGTGCCAGAGTTGTGGCTAGGAAAAATTTTAAAAGTTGTGAATTGTGAAAAACTGATTTTATAACAAACAGAAAATATAGGGCAATGAGGAAATATATAAATTGATATATTATATTAATACAAATTTCTTAACATAAACTTTTTGCTCTATATGTATATTTATTACAAGGACACACTATACATAGAAGTTACAGGTGCTCTTACGAGTTATAAGAGATTGAATCAGTAGTAATTTTATCAGTATTTCTGTTGAGCACACATACATAACTCATGTCAGCACCTGTTATGTATTCTACTTTAGTGTGAAAATAATCCAAAGGACAAAACTGAAAAGTTAAGTACTTACTCTATAAAATAAGCTTCACCAGACGGTGTGAAGGTCTTTTCCCACATTGGTGGCAGTGGACCTAATGTATATTCATCAACATCTTCCCTCTTATGTGGTTCACCAACTCTCACACCCACTACGGACCCACCTACAGTGCCCGCAGTGCCCGAGCTGTGTGTTGAGATACCGGCTGAGGACAGCCTGTCTGAGTCCACAGAGCTCTGAGCCATCTCAAAACTAACACATTTTCACAACACCAGCACAAAATTCACCACACCTTGAACACCTTCCCTCCAAAATCAACCAACTTTAGTTAACACTTCAAGTTCTATATTCAAACAGTCATATTGTTTTTATGGAATTACTTAGATGACAGTACTTTTATCTATAGCTTTGTATCTCAAATAACTCGGTATCCACTCATCGGTATGGCATTTCGCAAAAACAAAACAATATCAGTTTGTCAGAGACCACGTATGAGTCATTTTGGGGTTCTTCGTAGTTTTTACCTGAGGCTACAACGCTATGATTAGCGGAATTTTAGTTCGCCGTCAAACAAAATACGTTCACACTTCACAAAAGCAAAACGATGCACGGACTGATTCATTCAAGGCAGGCAGCAATCTGCATTGCAGGTGCATCTAACGAACTTAACGTTAATTACGACAAATTCCCAAGTTTTTTTTCGTAGACAATCGTAACGGTAAGTCAACGCACTGAATTCCGATTCTTTATCATGTAAATAAGGTTGTTATAACTCCACTTTCTCACTACAGGTAAATCGTTCAAAATGTTGATTTTGAAACTTGAACTGAAAGTGGATGCAACAAGTGTGCAGCCGCACACGTACAGCAGCTGTGCTGTTTGTTTATAGGCATGGCGATAGCGATTAATTAATAAACGAAAAGGTCATTCGTCTCGTCTTTATGTTTTATGTAGAACTACATGGATACCATCCATATTTTTATGTTTTAACACTTTTATGTTAATTTAACTTCGATTTGGTGCTTCTGCGCTTCAAGTTTATGTCAAAAAATGTGTTATTTTACGTTAAAACTATATAAAAACGAGTATCGTAGCAATTCAAAAATAGGTAAAATTACATTTACTAACACACACACTAACTGACCACTTATACGTAGTAAAATAATAAACACACATGCTCGCTCAATCACACACACAACTAATGACTGTCCACAGACTCAAAATTACTTTATGATATACACAGAACTATAAATAATCAAAACTACACCGTCCAACCACAGACCTACACAACACAGGCTAAAAAGGTGTGCTGCCATTGCCAGCAATAAAAAAAATAGGTACAACCTACTTTAACTACTACATGACGAGAAGTCCTAGTAAATGGACATGAACTAATATTGTAGGTATATTTTTTTACAATAATACATACAATGACATCTAGAATCCCAAACTAAGCAAGTTAAACTAAATCTGAAATTACAACAGCCGTAAGAAACAATTTTACTGGCGTAATGCATTAGGTACTTTATTGTAATAATAATGAGTTTCTTGAGATTACGTAAATAATAACGATTATGTAAATAAGTAAGTCCATACGTGAACTATTACGAATAGTTTTATTTCCTCTTGTAGTAGAATCATTTATTTTACTAGATGGCGTTAGCAGTATGTACATAATTATAATCTTAGAGCAATGCTCAAAGCTTGAATTCCACCAAAAATCATCATCTTAAAAATACGTCCATGTTTTCCCAAGATTCGCAATGTATATACATAACGTACCAATCATCCTTCCATAATGACAATATGATAAAACACAGATAATGGTTAATGAACAAAGTAAGGGACTTACTGTGTAGTAATGATTCTATCTTTTTTTTAAATCATAAAAAATGTGTTAATTTTTTCTCTGTTCCTTTGTTCCGTGTAATCTCTGAAACGACTAGACAGATTTTAACGAGACGTTAAGTATCAGATAGCTGGTGTTTTAAGGAGTATCTTTTATTTTAGAATTTTTTAATCTTTGTTTTAATAGTTAATAATCCTACGCCGGTTAGTTTCTTAGTTTGTTGGTATAGAAAGCCTTCGTTTGCTGGTGCTTAGGAACTTACCTAATGGAGCGATCAAACCAACATTACGATCAGCTAACATTGACACTCGTGTATTAATTAAGTATCGACTTATATTTATAGGTCACTTTACTTAGGTGTGTGAAAACAAATTCCATCAACTAACCGTCCCGAATTAGTTTAGTCTCAATAACCTAATTATGTGCAACGCTGCAAATTCTACATGCTCGATCCATATAACACGTTATGGGTGGATGCTCTGTCAACTTCGAGAGAGCTATGCATATCTAATGAGATCTTCAGTCCCAACTACAATCTGCACGACTAGGAACACTGGAAGATAGCAGCCAAATAGATAAGTAATGCTCCCAAAGAGAAGTGGTATGTAACTGAGTAAAGTCGCCAAGAACCAGTTTTTCCTAAGAGTCGCTGCGATAGCACAGCGATTCCATTCATTATATAGTAAAGTGCGAGTGTTGTCGTTATTATGAAAGCGTTCACAGGCTGCAGGCAGACGCTTGCCATCAGGGGTTTGTATGCTTTTTGTTCACAATTGTTTCTTGAATTGATGCTAAGAACTCTCACCTGTAAGTATTTGAATGATTCATGTTTTAGATCCCTGCCGCGTGCGGTGCACAACTTTATGACTAGCTCTAAAATACATCGGTACGCTCCGCACATATTCGCCATGCCACCTGAATTTCATATTAAACCTCGTAAGTTTAGTCATAGAACCTAGCTGGCCGCGAACGCAGACTCCGTGATAAAAAATCTTTTGACATTTCAAAAAAAATATTGGAGTTAAATAGGCGCGCTCAAATCCATTTTTTTTATAATTTGACAGACTGACATTTCGCGCGCTTTTCATCTTGATACATTGATCATTTTGGCAATAATATTTCAACAAAGCCGCAAATTAAACTTTTGACTTGTGATTTTTTGTTGTGCTGTTATTGTGAGTGAGTTTTTTATTTCTTCTATCATCTGGACGACTAAGGTAAGAAACTATTATATTTTCACCAATAATAGAAACACTGTTAATGTGCACACAATTAAGCATTTGTTGCATTTGCCAAATTGTTGAATGTGTTCAGTAGGTAAGCTAATTATTACGCAGAATGATATTAAATTGGACTTGGCAGAAATACTAGTTCGTGTTCCAACTACAAGTTAAGAGAAATATTAAACAAATGGAATCTAAAATGTCATCCCGTGATGTAATCGGTTTGTGAAACAATGCTATTTTAAGAATTTTAAACGGGCACCCATTTTAAATAACGATTTTATTTGTGAATGGAATTCTAATAACCTTAAAATAGTGTCAAACTATTCACGTTTTAAATTGGGTATTAGTTGTTTGTAACAGTTATTTCGTTAATAAAATGCGAACCGTACAATTTCTATACTTAATATAATTTATATTATTACTTCTATAATTAATAGGAAGCTACTAATGCTTTCATCTGCATTCCACAAAGGAGAAGGCAGAAGTGCACTTATAGTGCACCTATATTTCGCCGGTAATGTAATAAGGGGCGAGCCTATTGCCACTAATCGGGCACTAATCCAGACTCCAGGCTGCTACATTAGGGATAAACAGATACAACTCAAAAACACTTTGCCCGACCCGAGGCTCGAACCCAGGACCTTGTGTTCCGCAGTAGCGTTTGCGATCGAAAGATCAACGAGTCGGTCGAAAGCAGAAATTAATACCAATGTGAAGCAATTTGTTCAATTGAGGTAACTTCTTGGTCTCAACAATAAACTCTAGCTTTCTTTGCAGTTAGAAATTTCAATTTATTAACGTCAAAACATCAGTTAATCAGTATCTGTGTTTACTTACTTAAATTTTGGACGGTGGTCGTGCGTTCGAATTCCAGCGGGCCTGAGTTTTTCTAAAAACTTGTGTACAGTGATTTGAAACCACGTGCTTTACGGTGTAGGAAAACATCGTAAGGAAACCTACATATGTCTGAGAAGTAATTCAAAGACGTATGCATAGGGCCTGAAACGGCGATAGAATCACCATCTGTCACGTTGACACTTAATAATCTTCGTTGAAAAGTGGGTGTTGTTATTACAAAACCTCTGCCTACCCCTTCGGGAAGTACGGGTGTGAGCATATGCATTAGTATTCAGTTTAGTTTATTTCTACTTTATTACTATACTAGCTGTGCCCCGCGGTTTCACCCGCGTAGATTTAGTTTCATCCTTATTGTTGCAGAACCCTAATATTTTTGATAACTAAAAGTAGCCTAAGTTACTCCTTGAAACATCAGCTACCTGCCAGTGAAAGTCCCGTTAAAATCCGTCCAGCCGTTTCAAAGATTACCCGGAACAAACAGACAGACAGACAGAGAAAAATTTTAAAACTTGGTTTTTTAGTGTCAGTAGCGTGTATACTTTCATATGCATTTAGTGAAAAGCTTTTATTTTTTAATTACAAACAGACACTTCAATTTTATTTATCTGTATAGATTTTACGCCGTGTTTCGCACTCGCCGTAATAGTTCTAGATATATTACTAGTTGACGGAACGTGTGACATGGTGCAACTCCAGAATATTTATGCGTGTAGAAGAAGCTATTTGCGTTGCCTGGTTCCTTAATTAATTTACTGCTAAGTAGGACAAGGATACCTGGATTTTACTGGAATATTGTGGCGCGGTGAGCTAGTGACCTGTATTTTAATGTTGACTCGTCTATAAGCATAGACGAGTATATATACATAGACTCACAAATTTATTAGTTAATCTATACAGATAAATAAAATTGAAGTGTCTGTTTGTAATTCCAAAATAACAGCTTTTCACCAAATGAGTATGAAAGTACACACGCTATTGACACAAAAAAACAAGTTTCGTAATTTTTCTCTGTCTGTCTGTCTGTTGGTTCCGAGTAAACTCTGAAACGGCTGGACTTTAACTGGCAGGTAGCTGATGTTTCAAGGAGTAACTTAGGCCGCTTATATTCATAAAAAATATTAGGGTCCCGCGACAATAAGGATGAAACTAAATCTACGCGGGTGAAACTGCGGGGCACAGCTAGTTAAGTATATTATGTTTTGGAACTTTGTCTTGTTATATGTCGCCATAGCATCCTTGCCTGACCACCAAACAGGCAGAAGATAAGTAGTCCATATTAAAATAAATAACATACCTACATACGCTCACGCCTTTATCGCATAGGGGTAGGCAGAGACCACCGTTTGCTACGATCCTTACATACTTCTTTCGCTTCATCCACTTTCATGCATCTCTTCATACACTCCCTTCTGTTAAAATAACAGAGTTTTGACGGGTACTTACGTTGATAAAAAACAAAGTTCGAAATATTTTCTCTCGTCTAGGCGATCAAGTAACTTGGGTACTAAAATGTTCACTTATTTAAAGCACCCTGTTTGACGAAAAATAAACAGATGCAGGTACATATAAAGCGACGGCGTTTGAACCTATACTTGGAGAAGGTACTGCCGGATGGTGAGTCCATCTCCGATATTTCGCAGTTTACGGTGAAATTTGTGAGGAAACCTGTATATTTCTGAGAAGAAATTCAATAGTGACCTCGTCGGATAGCTAATCTAGAGTAAACTCTAAGTTAGAGAATTTCTACGAAATGAGCTTAGAGTTATTTGCAGGCGCCTGCTATCCACGCCTTAAATTGCAGTTACTTATATTAGTTAACACATGTTACATCATAGATTGCAGTAACTAGGGTTCTATATAAATCAAATGACACCACACAATAAATGATCACATCACTTGTTTTATCTCTGGCACTTGTAATTAAATCTAAATCTAATGTACACCTCGTAATTCTTAACGAGAGTGGTCCGAGACTGAAGACATTAATTATTCTGACGAATTAATGGTGTTGGTTGATGCTGTATGACTGATTTTATTATTTAAATCCCTACTAATATTATAAAGCTGAAGAGTTGGTTTGTTTGGTTGAATCGCCAATCTTAGGAACTACTTTCTGGTTTGAATTGATTTTTTTTTTGATAGTTTATTAATCGAGAAAGTCTTCACAGTAATCATGCATACAGTAACACTATTTCCACCGTATTACAGTATCTTCCAGAA
The DNA here is from genome assembly GCA_964035505.1 of Watsonalla cultraria. Taxonomy (NCBI): domain Eukaryota; kingdom Metazoa; phylum Arthropoda; class Insecta; order Lepidoptera; family Drepanidae; genus Watsonalla; species Watsonalla cultraria. Next base: position 6,145,668 of record OZ037734.1, on the reverse strand, counting down.
CAAGCTACAATTAAGATTTGTATTTACTAAGAATGTTGGCAACACCACCACCATTATTATTTGTGTGAGCGAGGAGTTAATCATCTCTTCTGAAAATGCTACATTTAGTCACTTCTTTAGCACTTCTATAAAGTTTTCCAGATTTGATAGTCGTGATAAGAGAGTTAGGCCATAGGTACACATATTTCCCAGTCAGTATTAGGAGTTATTCGAATGATCATAGCATAATCATGGCCGGGCCGTCATGAGTTATAAGTGCGTACCTTGAATGGCAGTAGTCATTTTAAGAGTGTTTCTGCCTATATGTATGGCGCGAGGAGAATAAATCATGCGCAGTATCCCCACAAATATCGCTGCGCACCCATAACTTGTGATGGCATCTGTAAGTTAGAGAAGAGTTGTGTTCTTGTGGTAAGTAAGGTCGCCAGTGCTCCATGGATTCACAATTTGAGTGGAATTGTAGCCAGTCATTATTATTTAAGGTACTAGGCCCCAACCATGAGCTGCGTTGTGCGAGAGTGACAGATGTATGCACGTCACATACATCTGTCTCATAAATGAGTGAAACTATCATGGCAATAAGAGCTCATGGTAAGGCCCCTGGATTGGTCTATAGGAGGCGCCTCTTAGGTCATTTCAGTCACAAATGTTGTCAATTCTGCCGAATGCAATTTTAATTACGGAATAGGTACTCCATAATTATGTTCCGTACTTCAACTGCTCCCATACATCAAATTGATTTACAACATGACGAAGTACTCATAGCAAATGTTATTCGTTCGTTGCTACACTTGCGAAGCTCAGTTTAATAGAATCTCCGCATGCTTTTGAATTTAAAAATAATCGGTAGTCTGTCCGTCTGTTTGTTCCATCTAACTGATCTCCGAATCGGCTGGACAAATTCCGGCTTATATTTTTAACTTACGGTTATTCAATTTAAAACCCCTCGGGACTTCATCTTACTCGTTGGACAGGATAGAGGCACAATGAGGTGTCAGTGCTACAGTTTCAATGAAAACCTTGTTTATTGTTTGGTTAATAAAAACTTCATTCATTTAAAAAAGTATAGTGTGCGGGTTACATAAAGTAAATAAAAGTAAAATGCGTTAAATTGTGACATCTGCTAATTCCACATTGCATTCATGAGGTTGTAGATTGCGTAAGCTTGATGGAAAAGCTGAAACAATTAAAAAGTATTTTTTTCGGACATACCCATTGTGTGTAATATCAACATTATCCTCCTAATGAAAAATGAAATAAAAATGTTTTGGATATAGAGTTTATTTTTTAAAAGCTAACGCTTGAACACGCGAATCTCAGGAACTAGTCCGATTTGAAATTTTCTTTCAGTGTTAGCTCATTTATAGAGGGAGGCTATAGGCTTTACATTATCATGCTAAGACCAATCGTGGGTTAAAGTTGACTTAAAGTAATTATTCCACGTGGACGAAGTCGCGGGGAGGAGCTAGTTTGTGAGATCCAAAGGCTTGAAAGTTCCAGTCATACTTACATCAGTGAGTGCCTCGAGGCAGACTGTCCGGAACATGGTCCGGACAGCGGTCGGACGTTGGGTCCTGGTCAGCATGATAAGCAATGCGGACCGGACGCTGCGGTCGAAATCTCGCTCCCAGCCAGACGTATACAGTGCCATGCCCACTTGATCACTCTGCGAAACGCAACGAAATTCCCGTTACCAAGGTCCCGTTACCGTATTTCTACTAATATTGTTCATACTTTTACATACTGCGTCCATGAGCATATCGCTACAATGACAAGGGGTGCTGCAGATGGCTACAGCACCGATGATGAAAGTAAGCAGTTCTATGAGCAGTACACCGCGGTGGGCTGCCTGGAAAATAAAAAATACTAAGAAAATAAGTATATTCAATAAAAAATACAATTGCATCTCGTGGTCTAGCCAAGTATATCTTGCGTGATATTAAGATAGCGGTTGGTCCCCGGGCAATGTTTACAATCAGATTTAGGTGCTTATATCTTCAACTTTGCGGTAATGATGTATTTTGATAGACTTTTAAATTATTTTGTCACTGGGTTTTCAATCAATATGATATACTTATAGACCAGGGTCAATAATTTTTAAAACCAAAAAAAATCATAGTAGGATGAAACCCATTAGAAAAGGTGGGGAAAATTATAAAAATTAAAGGAAAAATAATTTACGGGCGATCTGAGGTTGGGAAGGGGATGGGGGTGAGTTTTTAAGGGTAAAAAACGGTTTTTCTCGATTTCCGGCAAAATTAAAAGTCCTATCGAAAAAAGTCAAATGGCAAAGTTGTAGATAATAAAAAGATCTAAAACTTTTGTATTTACACTTTTTTCACATAACCTCAAAATTTATGTGAAAAATTCAAAAAACCGAGTTTTTGGTTTTTTATTTTTATCTTTTACAAAATTTTTTTTTTTTAATATAATTTTGTGAAAACTTACCTTTTTATGTCCCAAATACGCTGTAATTTATTTGATTAAAAATATTTATTTTTCACCTTATTTTGAATTAATATCGAAAAAACACCCTTATTTTCAATCGAAAATTCACCCGTCAAAATATCAGCTTTTTTCAAAAAGTTGGTATGGTTTCTGTTCGTTGAAATCTCTACTTTACGATGGTGAAAAAAAAAATATGTTACTATGGAAAATCTTCTCAGAAAACGCAAAAATTCAAAAAAAACTTGAATTCGAAAATTTTTTTTTTAATTATTATAAATAATTTTGAGCTATTTATTTAAATTTACACTTTAATTACTCGAAAAACGTTAGATTACATGTGACGTTGATAACAAAAAAATTGCAAATAAAAATATACTACTATAATTAACAAACAAATAAGTTAATTAAATTAATATTTAATAAGACATCTACAATATTTGGAGAAAGTTGTCTAATTTTCTTTAAATTATATGCGTAGATGCCTATTTATAACTATTTTGAGATAAATTATATATATACCTGAGTAGATATACCTGAGTGACCTACGAAAAATTGTAGCCCATCAAAAGGTATTTCGTGGAGAAGTGGGGAAGGGGCTAGGCGGGTCTGGGTCTTACTACATACATACCTACTATTATACTTCGCGCCTCGTCCTCGAGATTAGTATACAACTTGTAGTAACGCGTAAGTGTTACCACAAGTTGTATACTAATCTCTTCGGACGAGGCGCTCGTATAATTATGATAGAACTTCACTTACAGGTAAGTTCGTTTAATCATTAATTATATACTATATATTTTGTAGCAGCTGTTACAACCGCTAGTCTAACCAGTATTCGAAATATAGTACAGTATACAACATCGTTTATAAAAATACACGTGCACGCTGAGTTTCTTGAAGATAATTGTGACAAGTTTACTTAAAAAAACAAAAAACTTTTCGAATCTGCATAGGAAGGTAAATACTATCTCTATTTTTATCTGTATCAATCAACTCAACCATAAAAATCGTAATATTTTCTTTAAAAGATAGTGTGCTTAACGAAACATAACCTAAAGATTGAAATTAAATGATATTTTAGTACAAGATAAAAAAATAATAATCTCCTTAATTTTGCACAAACAAATTTAGTTAATTCCATGAAAAAAAAAATATTTAAAATCTATAAAAAATAAATATCGTAAATAAAAAAAAAAATTTACGAATTCAAGTTTTTTTTGAATTTTTGCGTTTTCTGAGAAGATTTACCATAGTAACATATTTTTTTTTTCACCATCGGAAAGTAAAGATTTCAACGAACAGAAACCATACCAACTTTTTGAAAAAAGCTGATATTTTGACGGGTGAATTTTCGATTGAAAATTAGGGTGTTTTTTCGATATTAATTCACAATAAGGTGAAAAAATAAATATTTTTAATCAAATAAATTACAGCGTATTTGGGACATAAAAAGGTAAGTGTCCACAAAATTTCGTTAAAAAAAAAAGTTTTTGTAAAAGATAAAAATAAAAAACCAAATCTTGGTTTTTTGAATTTTTCACATAAATTTTGAGGTTATGTGATAAAAGTGTAAGTACAAAAGTTTTAGATCTTTTTATTATCTACAACTTTGCCTTTAGACTTTTTTCGATAGGACTTTTAGTTTTGCCGGAAATCGAGAAAAACCGTTTTTTACCCTTAAAAACTCACCCCCATCTCCTACCCGACCTCAGGTCGCCCGTAAATTATTTTTCCTTTCATTTTTATAATATTTCCCTCCTTTTCTAATGGGTTTCATCCTACTATAATTTCTTTTCACTTTTCATTATTTTTAAAGGCTTCTACCCTGGTCTATTATCCAAATTTCCAACCAAGAAAAATATTAAAATATTACCTGAACCACCTCATACGTTGTCAACGGTAGTATGATGGCAGACCCCTTCATGGTCACTTCGTATATTACTTTAAAGCACGTGTTGATATCATCTGTGAAACTGTTAAACAAATCACTTTATTTTAAGCTAAAAAATGTATTGCATACAAGCAGCATTTGTTCACGCGTGTGACGCGATTCAGTCAAATTAGTCGTAAGGAGTCAAAATCGTGCATAGAAAGGGAGATTATGTTCATGATAAATAAGTTATGTAATTACGCGTATATTAACTGCAAATGCTTCGCTATTGCTTTTAGTCGCTCCTTGACTTCTTCACGCGGGCATCCATCATATAATGTTGTGATCCGATTTTTTACCAGTTCCAATTGACCACAAGCATGCATCATGAATACTGGACCCAATGGAACGAACGCCTGGTACGAAGCGCTGACATACCAGGAACTATGTATATGGGGTATATACATACAAAACACACTGACAAACACGTTGTCCAGGTTTCTATAAACAATTTCAGGATAATCAATGTCTAGAATGAAAACAACTCTAAATGTATCGGTCAATGCGTAATAAATGGTAAGGTATATGGTTCTTATAAAATATACGCTGCATCCAGAAGCAAGTAGTATAGCCCAGTTAATCGTAGTCTTTTTCCCCTTTTGAGCCCATTTCGTAACAATTTTATGTTCATCATCCAACATCTTGCTGGCCACATAATCTGCCTTCATTATTGCAATCATTTTGTTCAGTGTGTCCCGGTAATACACCAGGATGATGCACTGGGCTGTTATTTCGAGATAGAGGCTGACATATAACCCATTAGTACACAGTCGCGAGAAGTTCATTGTCTGCATGTAGACGAAAAATATGTTGTAAATCATTAACATAACAAGTCCGGTAAATATCCCGTGAAAGACAAAAAACTTGAGAGCCCATTTTTTATCTTTCGGTGTTTTAGGGTGGCAAAAAGTCATCCTCATCGCCAAAATATTGTAATGGAACAGTTTGTCAAAGTCCAACTCCATTTTAGAGACGCGTTTAACCTGAACGGCTGTCAGTCCCGAATGAGGTAAATTAGTGTGAGCAGATGTTGAAAGTTTGTTAAGAGGAAGCCAATTGGGTGAAAAGACGTTAGTTATTGAAATAAAATGGTATGGGACAGAGGCCGTGGTGTACGTGTGGTTTGAATTCGGAGTAGTTGCATGCTACGTAAGTGAATTCAAATCTCACCAATTTGCCAACTGAATTCTTGTTCTTGTGTCATACCAATTTCAATTTCAATTTCAATTTATTGCTTTCAACAAACTCTTAACCTAGCACTTACAGGTATGAACAGTAAGACTTATCCTAGATTAATAATATGGACCCTGTTGGGCACAGCAATTTTGGAGAGTGGACTTACACTTACCAAGAGCTATACGGCGTAGAAGAACATCGGCATGAAACTGCACATTTGAAACACATTTATGAGCTGAAATTCAAAGTCATATAATATGACTATGAATTACTACTACTAACTGTGCCCCGCGGTTTTACCCGCGAAGAGTTAATGTCATGGGTGACCCGCGAAACCCTAGAAATCCTTAGCCTTAGTCCTTGTAAAATTAAGTATGTGCCAGTGAAAGTCCCGTTAAAATCGGTCCAGCCGTTTCGGAGATTAGCCGCAACAAACAGGCAGACAAACGGACAAACTGACAGAAAAATAAAATATTTTTTGGAATATGAGTACCGTGTATACTTTCATATGCAATTGGTGAAATGTATATACTTATAAAAAAGTGAAAAGCTGTTATTTTGGAATTACAAACATACACTACAATTTTATTTATATCTATGTTCCTATAGACGTTTAGGTAACCGTTTCAGCTCCTGTACTTACGTGGCCAATTTTGTTCTGAAATGTGAGTGCTCATTGCGGACATCTCGTGCTCATGTAAGAACATCGTTCACTTAATTATAGTTTTTTCATTCTGACGCACCTAACATCAACCTTAGTACAGCAACATGGTCTTCAAACATGTTAATGTGGCCTTCATCAGCGCTTTCCATTCCAGGTGGTTAGTCTATGAGTTTCTCCAATTTTCATGTCATACTTTTTCATTTTTGTAACTCAGAGAACGGCTTAATATCTTTTATACTAATGTGACACTTTTATCATATTTTATTAAGCCATCTGCCGCGCACGCACATCGATGCGATGCTACACAGCTCGTCATGAAGAATAAGAGTATCATTTTGACCACAAATTGTACTGCCGTGTTTCGGTCTGACCCAATAAGATAAAAATTTCATCGACTGCGATTGTTGCAATTGTTAAAATATCTCGGCATCGCGCATCGCTATTCCTGATGGCACCTGTATACATGTAGTTCTTATATACTCGGGGCCAACGTAAGGCACTTTTTGTTCAATATCTCGGTAAAATTAAATAATCAATATCAACGCCTAACTCATCTTCCCCTTAATCCTTGGAAGACAAAATTATACCATGAGGATATCCTATACTTATCATCATAAAGGCAATGCTTAAAATGTCAAAGGATAGGCTTGGTTCTTAAGTCCTTAATATGGTTATCAAACTGTCAAACTGTCATATAGATAGCATTTACCCTTGAGAATATAGTATCTAACTGCATGCAGGTAAAATCAATAACTAAAATAGTACATACTGTATCTGTACTTAATGCACATCTGCCAATCAGCTCGACTCAAGGCAACAAACCTTTGAAACTTTTGGCTTGAATCAAACAACTGAGCCTCAATATGTAAGACAACGTGCATATGTAATGAGGTGGTACTTTTAGTTAACGCGCTTTTGCTCACCTTTTTACCCGACTTCAGTGTAGCAAAAAGGAGGGTTATTTAGCGCTACTCTACCGTCTTCGGTCAGAGCGGCTACTGCCATGATGTGCTGGATCCCTTCTTTCAATACAATCTTAAACGGGATCTCTGGAAATATCACTTTACCTAGTGAGCAAAGAAAATAATTGTTGTTCCGAATCACCTCCTATGGAAAGACATTGATAATTTACTATGAGAATTGTCAAAATGCGGCCGTGGTGGAAGAATGTTATGAATCTTGAGTTCTTGCGTGCTAGTTGTAGCAGTAGGTATTTGCCCCGTTGGTACCTCATTTTAAGTTGGAAGGTACATCTCTGCAGTTAAGAAGAATTAAAAAAGAACACGTTTTATTTTAGAACATATATTTTATAAGCTTAGCAGAAAAAGTATTTTCAAGTTGTGTTAAAATAGCGTCATACGAAGAACCGAGTAGTGTAACTTATAATAAAACTTTGCAGGAAATAATGGGAAGTCGAATTTCTAAGCTGGCAAGAAAGTTTCAAAGGCATAAGCTATGCCATTTAAACAAGGGTGTAAATATTACACCAGGGAATGATGTACTGTTTATATCTTCATATGATAAAGAAATTTCAATCTACACAAGCATATTCGGTATCCTAAAGATCGTAAAATTTAGTCATGTTTATTATAATGGGTTATTTATTGGTAATGACACGGCAATCTGTTAAGTAGTCTGCCTTCTTGAATACATGTACTATTTCAGATTTTGTAACATGTGTATTATACAGGGTGTCGAAGAAAAAGGAACAGTTGTCTTCTAGTAGTTGTAGGGTTTTATGAATATATCACTATATTGAAGTCGTAAAATATCTAGCTCCAACGATAACGTAGTTATAATCTGTGGCCGAAGACCTCGCCGCCTTAAACGATTGAATGATCGCGCGGGGTGAAGGTTAATGGTTTCGAAAAATGGTTTTATGAGATTATTTCAGGATTTATTAGTGGGAGAAAAAAAATAAAAACGAAGTAAAATTTCACGTGAACAACTCTACGTTACAGTTGATTTTTATGCGAAAATAAGGTCTTGATATGGTCAACTTTGAACGTCAATTACTCGAAAACGGAAGAAGATATTTTTGTCATAACAGTTTTATTTGCTTCCTACAATTATACCCTATCACATATTTTAACAGCTGTCCTATTTTTACCGACATCCTGTATAAGAGTAGAATATAAAGATTGTTACAATGAGTTGATTGAAAAAAATTCTTAAATAACTATAATATTTGCAAGAGTGCATTTTTTATTAAACAGTATCTTGTCTTCGCGGTTTTTATGTGATATTTTTTATAAAATGCGTGCAATTTATTTTTCTAAAATAAAGCAACCTAAGTCATTCCTTATAATATCTTAAGTCCCTTATACCATAAGGTACTGACAGAAAAATACATTTTATATGCATGCCTTTATAATTTAAGTTAAATGCATTTGATGGTGATGAAGAGTTGATAATTTGGAATTACAAACATACACTTTAATTTAATTGATGTAGGTGTAAAGAATGTGCAATGTCCTAGATCAAAACTTCTAATTCCACATCGCGTTCATGAGGTTGTAAATTGCGTAAGCTTGGTGGAAAAGCTGAAACAAAGATTTTGGATTCATTTTAAGTGAGTCCAATAACATTTGCATGTGTGTGCTTAACTACTATCATATAAGTCCGATTACTTATAATAAAGTTATTATTATTAATTTATACAAATACTATTTCCATTATGCAGAAATTTCAGAGCATGTTCGGATATTTGCGTGATCCAATGTTTTAAGCAGACCGCCTACTTTTCTAAATTTAGTTCTTTGTAATACATACATCAGTGAGTGCTTCGAGGCAAACTGTCCGAAACATGGTCCTGACAGCGGTCGGACGTCGGGCCCGGGTTAGCATGATAAGCAGTGAGGAGCGGACGCTGCGGTCGAAATCCCGCTCCCAGCCACACATGTACAGTGCCATGCGCACTTTTTCACTCTGCAACATTCAATGAAACTCGCCTCATCAGGTGGTATTTCTACATAAATAATGGTTTCTGTGCAAATCATCTTAGCACGTAGCCTAGCCGACTGAAGACACTTTTGACTCAATACTTGTATCTTTACTAACAATTACTACTTCAATGTCAGTGCTCAAAACTCGCCGGCACCTGTAGGTACTCATAAGTCTCGCCTTTGAACTAGGTTTATCTTCACTTATACTTACTTCGTCCATGAGTATGTCGCTACAGCAGCAAGGGGTGCTACTGATGGCTATAGAAGCGATGATGAAAGTAACTAGTTCTATCGACATCACACCGCGGTGGGCAGCCTGGAATCATAAAAAATTCAAGCATAATTATATTATTTTACTATCTATAGTGTCAGGCACCATTATGCCAGGCATTTACTTCAAAATTGGATATTGAAACCGATTCGCAGAAATTAAGATTAAAAAAGGTGAAATTCCTTTTTTTATGAAATATGTCGCAGCTTATAGGAAAAATTTCGTTTCGAAGTAGGTATCATGAAGTCAATTTGGAATGTATTTTTTTATGTGACATAACTATGAACAAAGGAATTATTAAACAGATTATATTGGTGAACTCCACCTTCATATGGAGGCATAACGCAAATTTGGTAGACTGCGTTTTCTAAATAATCACATGTTTCGTGTTAAGTCTCTCACTAACCAATTGTTGATGAATAATGCAGCGGTAGCTAAGGAACTCTGGAAAATATTCGTATTTGTGACAATAAAACCATTATGAATATCTGTCATGTTAGGAGCTCCATTAGTCTCAAAGAGACGAGATTGTAGACAGATAGGTTAATCTTGCTTGCATATGCTTTAAATTCCGTGAATATTATTTAATGCTCCAATACAGGAATGAATTAAGATAGAGGCTGGTGCACGGGCCATGTCTACAATATATTTTAGGGTAGTTACCTATTTATACCTTTTGTATTTTGAAGGACTGTTTTAATACCATTTTTGTAATGGGTGTTGTGATGAAGCTAATGTTCTGAATAAAAAGCATGTTTTTCAGTCCACATGATGTATACAAATTATATTTACAACAAAGAGTGTAGAGTAGAAAGTTTTAAAGAATATTACCTGAACCACCTCATACGTTGTCAATGGTATTATAATGGCGGACCCTTTGATGGTCACTTCGTAAATAACTTGAAAGCACGAGTTGATATCATCTGTGAAACTGTTACAATATGTGCTGTTAAATTAATTATAATATTTTATGCTAAAAATATACAGATATTTGAAATTGAAGTGTCTGTTTGAAATTTCAAATCAACAGTTTAACAAAAAACTACAATTGAAAAAAAGACTCTGTCTATCTATATGTTTGTTTCTTCCAGCTAATCTCTGAAAATGCTGGACCGATTCTAACTTTCACTGGCAAATACCTGATATAACAAGTCGTAATATAAGCTACTTGTATTAGAAAAAATAGAGTTACACGCAAATTCACGAAAGAGAGTCAATCATGAAATTAAGGCTACGCGGATATGACCGCGGGGCTCAGCTAGTCTATACAGATAAATAAAATTGAAGTGTCTGTTTGTAATTCCAAAATTACAGCTTTTCACTAAATGCATATGAAAGTATACACGATACTGACACTAAAAAAACAAGTTTTAAAAATTTTCTCTGTCTGTCTGTCTGTTTGTTCCGGATAAACTCTAAAACGGCTGGACGGATTTTAACGGGATTTTCACTGGTAGGTAGCTGATGTTTCAAGGAGTAACTTAGGCTACTTTTATTCATTAAAAATATTAGGGATCCGCGACAATAAGGAAGAAACTAAATCTACGCGAGTGAAACCGCGGGGCACAGCTAGTATTCTTATATAATAGTAATATGGAGTCCATAATGAGTACATATAGGTAGAACATTTATTACGTTAATGATGTTGTGTAATATTTACGTGTATATTGATTGCATCTGCTTCGCTATTCTTTTTAGTCGCTTCTTTACGTCTTCGCGAGGGCTTCCATCATACAATGTTGCAATCCGATGTCGTACCAGCTCCAGCTGACCACAGGCATGCAGCATGAAAATTGGACCCAATGGAACAAACGCCAAGTAAACTGCACTGGTATACAAGGAACCATGTACTTGGGATAGAAGAATAATAAAAACATAGACAAACACATTGTCCATGTTCCTTTCTACAATGTCTGGATAGTCAACGTCCAGAATCTTAACGAATCTAAATTCATCAGTCAAAGCGTAATAAATCGTAAGGATTATGGTTTTCATAGCATACCCGCCGCATGCACAAGAAACTAGTGCAAACCATTGTACTGTGATCCTTTTCCCCTTCGTAGCCCATTTTAAAACAATTTTATATTCATCATCCGACATCTTGCTGGCCACATAATCTGACTTCATTATTGAAATCATTTTGTTCAGTGTGTCCTGGTAATAGAGCATGATGATGTACTGGGCTGATATTTCGAGATAGAGGCCGACATATAACCCATTAGTACACAATCGGGAAAAGTTCTTTGTCTTGAGGTAGACGAAACATATGTTGTAAATCATTAAGCCAGTAAGTGCGGTAAATAGCCCGTGAAGGACAGAAAATCTGAGTAGCCATCTCTTGTCTCTCGCCACATCAGGGTGGCAATAAGTGACCCTCATCGCCATAATATTGAAGAAGAACAGTTTCTCAAAGTCCATATCCATTTTGGAAACGCGTTTATCGTGAACAGCTGTCAGTTTCGAATGAGCTGAGCTGTTGGTGTGAGCAAGCATTGACAGTTTGTTAAGAGGAAGTCAATAGGATATTGTCGCCGATGCTGACCTCGGGAATAATCGCGCTGCTGTCGTCGGTGCCAGGAACTGATGTCTCAGAGCAGTGGTGTTATCTAGACTCCATTACATTTCTTGGTATCGCTGGTATGTTCTCTTTGTTATTCCATCGATGTCGCAACCACTTTTGCCCAAATGGTGTTGAAATAATAATGTTGCAATCGTGCGTTGATCAGATGGTGTGTCTTAATATGTTATGTTGGTATTGATTGTGTGTCGTGAGGTTAATTTTGTGGTTGGATGTGCGTGTTGGTCCTGATCAATTTGTAAAAAATATTAAAAGTATTTAAATACTGGCTAGCTGGTCACAAATGCTACTGCGGATCGCGAGGTCCTGGATTGGATCCTGAGGGTCGGGCAAAGTTTTATTGAGTTTTTGTCATTCTGTAATTTCCCGCCCGTTGTCTGGATTAGTAGTCATTTGGGCAATAGGCTCGCCCCCTATTATATGGTACTAAGCATAACAGACGAAATGTTGGGTATACTATAAGAGAATATCTGCCTACCCCTTTGAGGAATACAATCAATCTTGCTACAGGCTTAAATTTCAATATCGGTAGCAACGGCGGATCCTGAGCTGGGGCCCAACCATGATCTCTTATTGCAATGATAATTCAGTTGTGCGACAGTGACAGATGTATACACGTCACATACATCTGTCTCATAAATGAGTGAAACTATCATGGCAATAAGAGCTCATGGTAAGGCCCCTGGTTCCAGGACTTAAGTGGAGCACTAATTGAACATTAATGATTTTATTTATATATTTTGTCACCATGCCTTCAATATTTAATTAATTTGATATAATATAATAACTTTGTATGATGGCAAACGTTTGGGAACGAACGACTATGTGACCCCCTCCCGGCGCCAAAGCTATATCCGCCCCTGATCGGTAGGCATCAAGTAACACACGTCTTTATTACAAGACAATTCATCAAAACCTATGTTATCATCCCCTTAAACCTAAGAAGACAGAATTATATCATGAGGAGTCGTATCCTATACTTATCATCGTAGAGGTAATGCTCATGGAGTGTGTTCTTAGTATAGTTGTCAAGCTGTCATCGGTACCATATTTACCATTGAGAAGGCGTGCTAAAGGTTATCATATTTTCGCTAAAATCGATAATAATGTCCCTATCGACAGATAAACCTTGCACTATAAGTACCGGGAATCGGATACTCTATATACATTGATAAGTCAAATACCCGACTATGAATCAACGCACAGCCTAAACCGCTGGTCCTAGAGACATTTTGCATTTTCAAACTCAAACTGAATTACTACCTAGTAACTATAATAGATTAATATTTTATATAATAGATGCATATACATAATATAAAATAAAACCAATAAATTATATAATTTGCAAAAACATTTAATAATTTTAATACAATTTGTGCTGTACTTTGCGCGCGATGTGGTTTTACCCACCTTGGATAAACAATAAAAACTGTGTTACTTAAAATAATTATTTGCACACCAGCGAAAGTATTTCAGATATACATTTAAAAAAAAAAAAGTAAGTATCCAACATTTTTACTTTTATATGCATTACGTAGTGAAGAGCTGTTTGGAATTACAAAGAAACCATTTAATCTTATCGATGTGTGGTACCTATGTAGGTATATATTATAAATGTGAAATGTCCTCGATTATAACCTCTAATTCCACATCGCGTTCATAAGGTTGTAAATTGCGTAAGCTAGATGGAATAGCTGAAACAAAGATTTTTGATATTACGGATGTTATACAGAAAATATAATGGCATCGTAAAACCTCTTACTTTTGTAGTCGGTTATAATGGAACATTGAGCAAGTTTGAGGTACACATTTCATACATATCATCTAACTATTCAGTATCAAATCGAGAGACACCGACTTGGGACAAGTTTTCTACCTTTAATTAGTTTTAAGTACTGTTCCTTGTATAATTATGTTTTTATTGAATAAAGAGAATTCAGAGTTTGACTCTTGTCGGTGTAACCAATGCAATTTCTTCCATTCGTCTCTATATAACTAAGTACTATCCATATAATACGATTACATTTATTAAATACTAGCTGTGCCCCGCGGTTTCACCCGCGTAGATTTTGTTTCATGCTTTATATCACGGAACCCTAATATATTTTGTAAATAAAAGTAGCTTAAGTTACTCCTTGAAACATCAGCTATCTGACAGTGAAAGTCCCATTAAAATCCATCCTGTGATCGGTGCAGTATCCTGATCCTATGATGATAAGTAAGGATCCCGATTCAACGCCTGTATCACATTCGAGAACCTCATTTATTTACGTGTTCCTATGCTATAAGCCGTCCAATTACATACATACACCAATTATATATTACATAAAAACATACATCAGTAAGTGCCTCGAGGCAAACTGTCCGAAACTAGGTCTGGATAGCGGTCGGTCGTAGGGCCCTGGTCAGCATGATAAGCAATGAGGACCGGACGCTGCGGTCGAAATCCCGCTCCCAGCCACACGTGTACAGAGCCATACGCACCTTTTCACTCTGCAACATTCAATGAAACTCGCGTCATCAAAAGGTGCTATTTCTACGTAAATAATGGTTTCTTAATCTTAGCATCACAACAACGAACTCTAGCCGTCTAATGACACTGCTGAGCTGACTCTATATCTATATATATGCTGGCAGAGAGGTAGTCTCAACGAACCAAAGGTCATGTTTATGCCAACTTTTAAGCCAAATTATATGACCTGGGGGCCAACTATGATTGTTTAAGCGGCGTGTATTAAGAACTTCTTAGCATTGACGTTTAATTTGACGCTTTTTGCAAAAATTAAACGCCAAGGCTCAGAAGTTCTTATAATGCTCTTCTTAAGCCGATGATAGGCCCCCTGTTATTGTTTGCAAGCACAACAAGTAATCGACACATACACTTTCGAATTAAAATACTTTGAGTCCTAAAGTCATGAAGCGTTGTTGCATTAATAACCATAAAATTACTACTGCGCTCAAAACACTCGACGGCACCTCTACTCACAAATTTCGTCTCGAACTAGGTTCATATATGTCTGAGTTGCACAAAATATTGTTCAATACTACTTAACACCTTACTTCGTCCATAAGCATGTCGCTGCAGTAGCAAGGAATGCTACTGATGGCTACAGAACCGATGATGAATGTGATCAGTTCTATCGATAACACACCGCGGTGGGCAGCCTGGAGGCATAAAAATAAGCATATTATATTATGTTACTACTATAGTGTCAAGCTCATTCATCAGTCATCACGCCCGGTTTGGCGTTAATGCCAAGATGTATGTGTATTGTATATCCTATAGAAAAGAATATTATTTCATCAGGCACGCGTGCCACAGCCAGTGGAACGTAGATATTATAATGATAGAGGCAGATAGTTGGTTCAACGGGCACATTGTTTGTACCTTGGACAGACACTCATAAAAGAAATTTAAGATTATTTCGTTAACTTTGTTGGTTATTTTGTTTCTAAATGTGTCAATGTGGTACACCCAATTTATATTTTCAAGCAAGAAATGTATCCAGAAGAATAGGATAGTTAAAACATACCTGAATCACTTCATACGTAGTCAACGGTAGTATGAACGCAGACCCTTTCATGGTCACTTCGTATATTACTTGAAAGCACGTGTTGATATCTTCTGTGAAACTGTAACATTGTGCACTGAATTGTATTGCATTGATTTATATAAAAACGCGAGGCGGCGTGGTCGCTAAGATGCTAGTTAAAATTCCACAAGACGATGTGGATACTTAAGTGGAGTTTTCTCAATTCACAAGCTTTTCACAAGCAACTTCATATGTCTCAGTAGTTATTAAAAGACGTATTTTATAGTGCTTGAGACGGTGATTGACTCACCATCTAGCAAAAACATATCGTGAATACCTTTGCCTACCCCGGAATACAGGCATGAGTATATGTATCCCTGTATAATGTCGATAATTTGTTTAAAAGTAGTACTTATTAGTTATAACGTAAATGCGGGCATCCATCGTACAATGTTGCAACCCGATGTCGTACCAGTTCCAGCTGACCACAGGCATGCAGCATGAATATTGGACCCAATGGAACACACGCCAAGTAAACTGCACTGGTATACAAGGCACTAAGTATTTGGGGTCGATAAATAATAAAAACATAGACAAACTCATTGTCCATGTTCCTTTCCACAATGTCTGGATAATCCATGTCCAGAACCATAATGAATCTAAATTCATCAGTCAATGCGTAATATGTAGTGAGTAATGT
Source organism: Watsonalla cultraria (assembly GCA_964035505.1). Classification (NCBI taxonomy): domain Eukaryota; kingdom Metazoa; phylum Arthropoda; class Insecta; order Lepidoptera; family Drepanidae; genus Watsonalla; species Watsonalla cultraria. Next base: position 6,129,423 of record OZ037734.1, on the reverse strand, counting down.
AGTTTTTATAGCATAAACGCAGCATGCACATGTATCTAGTACAAACCAGTGTACCCACTTCCCCTTTGTAGCCCACTTTAATACAATTTTATATTCATCGTCCAACATCTTGCTGGCCACATAATCTGCCTTCATTATTGAAATTATTTTCTTTAGTGTGTTCTGAGTCAGTCCAGTACACCATGATGATGTACTGGACTGATACGACCACATAGAGGCTGACATATAACCCGTTAGTACACAGTCGGGAAAAGTTCATTGTCTTGAGGTAGTCGAAACATATGTTGTACACCATTAAGCTAGTAAGAGCGGTAAATAACCCGTGAATAACAAATAACTTGAACGCCCATCTCTTGTCTCTCGCCACATCAGGGTGACTATAAGTGATCCTCATCGCCACAATATTGTAGTAGAACAGTCTCTCAAAGTCCATATCCATTTTGGAAATGCGTTTATAGTGAACAGCTGTCTGTTCCGAATGAGCTGTTCGTGTGAGGTATTAGCAAGTGTTGAAAGTTTGTTAAGAGGAAGTCAATTGGACAGAGGCCGTGGTGGGCGAGTAGTTGGTCTTTTGAGTAGTTTCCTAGACCCCAAATCTCACCGGTCTACCAAATGAGCTCTTATTTGTCGCACCATAAGCTTTACGGCGCGAGATTTCGTATATAGGCAGGAAACTGTACGTCTCAGATTAAATTCAAAGACAAATGAGTAGTGCCTAAACGAGGCCTATAGACGCAGTAGTAATATTGACAACTTATTTTGTAAGTTGATACCCTTCCGTCCGAATGCTTGTGAGAAGACGTGAAATTCAAAATATCTTTATTTGATTTGATGTTCAACAAAGTGCTTTCAAATCGTTAGAACGACATGATTACTTAAACATGCTACCGCCGGTTCTGAAGGTTGCTTTTACTGAGAAAAAGAAGATATGTTGCAGCTGCAACATATGTACAATTACCTAAAAAGTATTCTTCTTCTTCTTATAGTGCCTCTCCAGTTCCTGAAGGTTGGCCGTCAGTTCGGTAAACTAAAAAGTATTTTATGATATGTTTTTTTGGGGATTCACGAGCAATGCAGCGTATTACTCGTATATTTTATGAACGTAGCAGATAAACTATCTTCAAGTTACTTGCGTAGCGTCTACAAATACATCGTATTTCTAAAAATAAAAAAACTTTTTAAGACAATTCACAATAAAAAAATCTTTTCCTCCCCTTAAACATAATTGTACCATGAGAAGTCATATCCTGTACTTATTATGGTAGAAGTATCTAATGTTTAAGGCATGGGCGTGTTATTATGGTTGTCAAGCTGTCAAGCTGTCACCGAGCATAATGTTTACCCTTGAGGAGGTCTGATGCAGCTCACAATATTTTTGCTACAATGAGTAATAATTTTCCAACAATACCTCACAGCGTCAGTCAATGCTTGCAATTCTATAAGTACTTACCATACTTAAAAGGAACAAATGAACTCTTATAAGATTCCTTCGTTGTACGTCAGTCTGTCTGTCAAGGTTCCAGTTCATCTTGTCGTCGTGAACTTTGGTATGAGGAGAATCATCTTCATTGTTTTACTGGACAACACTTATGAAGGACGAATTCGATAACTTTACATTTTTAGCTAAGCTCAAACACTTCAAAAAATCACATCTGATTTACAGTTGATAAGTTTAAAAAGATTGCAAAGCTATGTTAGCGAATACGCAAAGGAATCAAACTCTTGTTTGGTACCCATAGCACAAGCTTTGTTTAGTTTGGGACTAGATAGCGGTATAATATGTCCTGTATTTTTTTAAAATTAATAGTTCTTTGCATTGAAAATTGAATTAGTACACAGTCGCGAGAAGTTCATTGTCTGCATGTAGACGATAAATATGTTGTACATCATTAACATAACAAGTCCGGTAAATATCCCGTGAAGGACAAAAAATTTGAGAGCCCATTTTTATCTTTCGGTGTTTTAGGGTGGCAAAAAGTCATCCTCATCGCCAAAATATTGTAATGGAACAGTTTGTCAAAGTCCAACTCCATTTTAGAGACGCGTTTAACCTGAACGTCAGTCCCGAATGAGGTAAATTGGTGTGAGCAGATGCTGAAAGTTTGTTAAGAGGAAGCTAATTGGGTGGAAAGACATTAGTTATTGAAAGAAAATGGTATGGGACAGAGGCCGTGGTGTACGAGTGGTTTGAATTTTGAGTAGTTGCATGCTACGCTAGCGAATTGAAATCTCACCAATCTGCCAAATGAATTCCTGTTTTGTCACGCCAAAAGCTATACGGCGTAGGAGAATATCGGCAAGAAACTGCACATTTGAAACACATATGAGCTGAAATTCAAAGAGATATTATATTACCAACTGTGCCCCGCGGTTTTACCCGCGTATAGTTAATGTCATGGGTGACCCGCGGAACCCTAAAAAGCCTAAGTGACGTCTTGTAAAATTAACTATCTGCCGCTGAAAGTCCTGCTAAAATTGGTCCAGCCGTTCGTGCGCTTAAAATTGTAGGTCTTGATTACAGCTGGCAGCTGTTAGTGGTTTCAGTCTCAATATCTTGGTTAATTATTTTTTTATCTTTTTCTTTAAATGAATAAATCTATATCAATGCCTTATCAGTAATCTTATCCTCCCCTTAAACCACAAGACAAAATTATACCATGAGGAGTCATATCCTATATTTATATTATGATAAAGGCAAATGCTTAAAACGTCAAAGGAGTATGCTTGTTTCTTAGGACTTAATATGATTATCAAGCTGTCAAACTGTCATATCGACAGCATTTACCCTTGAGAATTTAATATCTAACCGCGCACAGGTAAAATCAATAGAATAGAATAGAATAGATTATTTATTTATTAAATCATAAAATTTATACATAATTTCCTTGTGTGTAGATTATAAAATAGTGTCGTATAAGCTAACATTACGGACAACAACAGAGGAGCTCGTGGCACAGTTGCTATTGCGCATATGATGCGATCAGATGCATTCACCATGCAGATCACATTATTTATGTTGAACATTTATATTTTTTAAGCTTAGCAGATAAAGTAATAATAACGTCATACGAATAACCGAGTGGTGTACATTGTAATATAATTTTATAGGACATAATGCGAAGTCGAATTTCCAAGCTGGCTGCAAGAAAATTTCAAAGGCATAAGCTATGCCATTCAAACAAGGGCGTAATTACATCAGGGAATGATGTACTGTTTATATCTTTATATAATAATAATCTCAAATCAAATCAAATCAAAAAGTTTTATTCAACATAAGGGACACTTGGAACACTTATTAAACGTCATTTTTCTTACGCTAACTTAAGTTAATTTACTACCGTTTCCAAAAGTAAGCCTGTCAGGAGAAGAAACGGCGAAACAAACTCCCCGGTTTTTTTTTTTACATGTGTCCCTTCTATACACATAGGGTTGTTTAAGTACATTTCAATGGAAGAGTGAGCAACTCATTGCCATGTTTGGCTATCATCAATATACTCAGTTACACTATAATATGCTTTTTCACAAAGTTTCTGTTTGATGCTTGCCTTAAAACTTAAAAATGGTAGTTCACACATTTTTAATGGTAGTTTATTGAAAAGGCGTGTACTTTGCCCCACAAAAGAGTTACTAGTTTTGTGCAGTCTAGTCACAGGGACACGGAGTTTATCCCTCTTGCGTGTATTTATATTGTGCATATCACTATTTTTCTTAAAATCTGTTTAGTAGTCTGTCTTCTGAAATACATATAATATGTTCTCATTATTTCAGAAGTTTGTAATATGTAGTATATCATGTAAGTGCAGAATTTAAAGATGACAAGAAGTATATTGTATAAGAAAAACTTAAATAACTATAAAATTTGCAATAGTGCATTTTTATCAAAAACTAGCTGTGCCTCGCGGTCCTACACCCGTACAATTATTTAACAATAAAACTGTGCGATATTTTTTCTATAATAAAACAACTAAAGTTACTCCTTATAAATTCTGCAGCTCCTTATAAATGGGATTTTTACATCAGTGAAAGTCCATCAGACAATCAACAATAAAAATTGTTTTTTTTCTATGGGTACCGTAATAACATGTATTTAGTGAAGAACTGTTTATTTGGAATTACAAACATACACTTTAGTTTTATTGATGTGTGGTATATAGAAATGTGCGAAAGCCTAGATTAAACCTCTAATTCCACATCGCGTTCATAAGGTTGTAAATTGCATAAGCTTGGTGGAAAAGCTGAAACAAAGATTTTCGATTACTTTCTATTTTAATCGAGCGGAATATTAATTTTAATCGAGCGGAATCCAATGAATGCTATTTGCATTCCTACCTACGCTCATATTTCGGATGTTCTTTTGTAGTCGGTAATGGGGGTAAGAGCATGTCTGAGTTCCACTTTTTATATGTACCAAACTACTATCATATAAGTTCGATTACATACAATTACCATATAATTATTATTACTTTATACAAATACTATGTATCATCCGTTAGGCAGAAATTCTATAGCATGTCCAGATAGCGATCGGATGCAGTATCCGTATACTGCCGATCCTGTGATGACCAATAAGAATCCTGACTCAACGCCTGTACCACATTAGAAAACCTTTAGAACTACCTTTGTAATACATACATCAGTGAGTGCTTCGCGGCAAACTGTCCGAAACATGGTCCTGACAGCGGCAGGACGTCGGGCCCTGGTCATCATGTTAAGCAATAAGGGCCGGACGCTGCGGTCGAAATCCCGCTCCCAGCCACACGTGTACAGTGCCATGCGCACCTTTTCACTCTGCAATATTCAATGAAACTAGCGACATCAAGAGGTGGTTTTTTCTACGCACATAATAGTTTCTGTGCACATCATCTTAATTAAGCATCTACCATAGCCGACTAAACATACTGCTGACTCGACACGTGTATCTACGTTGGCACAAAGGTTGTAATGTATGCCAACTTGTATGTACCTGTTATATTTTGCAAGCAAGTAATGTAATCGATACCTATGCTATCAATATCTTCCGACTTAAAATATTGGAGGATTGTAGGAAGATGTGGGCAGCCATGACATTTATAGTATGGCCTGTTCTTGATCCGCTATGTTTTTGGGTTAAGAAGTACCAGGCTCTCATAAGTAAATAGGATCTTGTGGAGACGCGCGGCTGAACACGTTGTAGGAGTGAAAAGTATTGGCGAACTTGACGTAAATTGATCAACAGGTGCGGATGGCTTGTTTATTCGCGCTCACGTCGTAAAGGGCCCAAAAAATTACTAGGTACTACACATTCAAGGTTAGCGCTCAAAACTCCTGCCGGCACCTGTAGGTACTTATAAGTCTCGTCTTTGAACTATGTTTATCTGTCTGTCAATATTGTTCACTACTTGTACTTACTTCGTCCATGAGAATGTTGCTACAGTAGCAAGGGGTGCTACTGATGGCTATAGAAGCGATGACGAAAGTAATTAGTTCTATCGACAACACACCGCGGTGGGCAGCCTGGAAACATAAAAAATTCAAGCATATATTATTTAACTACTAAAGTGTCAGGCACCGGTCATCATGCCAGGCCACGCCAAGATTCAACACATTTCTTCAAATTGGATATTTCTCGTTGAAAACCAATGCCCAGAAATTTTGACTTGAGGATGACCATGCTTTATTTTAAGAAATTTGTGGCAGCGCAGAGTAATAATTTCGTTTCGAAATTGGTATCGTGTGGTCAATTTGAATAAAAAAATTGATAACACAATTATTAAACTGATATAACTCATAAAGTCCACTTTCATATGCAGTCATAACCCAAAATTAGCAAACTGCGTTTTACTCCCTCTGACTCAGTGATTAAAGGAAATAAGTATACAATCTTGAAAGAATGTACTCGTAGTTAAAAATTAATTGTTAGTTAGCAATAAAACAATTATGAATACTCGTCAGCGGGAGCTACATCAGTCGTTGAGACGAGATTATACAAAGGTAGCTTATTTTGGCTAATATATATTAGCTTTATATTAGCTTTGAATTTCGAGAATATATCCAACGAACATTTATTTTTAAAGCATAAAAAATATTTATGCTTGAGAGCTGTGGTGGCGCAAGCGACCCAAGTTCGAATCCCAGCGGGGCCAACGGGGACAATGTCACGTTGGCACTTCTTCGGTGAAAAGTGGGTGTTGTTATCACAACACCTCTGCGTACCCCTTCGGGGAATACAGGCGTAAGCGTATGTATGTAAATATCTTTTAATGCCACTAATGCAGGGGTGAATTATTAAGATAGAGGCTGGTGCACAGGCCATGCCTACAATATATCAAGGCGTAGTCACCTTATACCTTTTGTATTTTGACGAACTGTTTTGTTAACATTTTTACAATGGTTGTCATGAACGTTGCGATTAAAAGCGTGTTTGCAGTCAATAGAGTAGGAAATTTAATAGAATATTACCTGAACCACCTCATACATTGTCAACGGTAGTGTGATGGCAGAAGCCTTCATGGTCACTTCGTATATTACTTTAAAGCACGAGTTGATATCATCTGTGAATCTGTAACAATGTGTGCTGTTAAATTAATTACTATATTTTATGCTGAAAATTAAAAAAAACCCACAACACACAACACAAATGACAATCCATACAGATAAATAAAATTTAAGTGAACTGACATAAAAACCGATTTTTAAATTTTTCTTCGTCTGTCTATGTCCCTTTGTTCCGGCCAATCTCTGAAAAGGCTGGACCGATTTTAACGGGACTTTAACCGGCAAATACCTGATAGAACAATGCGTAATATAAGCTACTATTATTGGGTTAACTTCAAAAAAAGCCATTCATGAAATTAAGTGTACGCGGGTATAACCGCGAGACAGCCAGTATTCTTATAAAATAGTAATATGGAGTCCATAATGTGCAAATGTAAGTAGAGACGTGATAAACACTGTTTATCTGCTTTTATGGAATACACGCACCTGGCTAGGAAATATTTTATCATGTTCATGATGTTATATATAATACTTCATCATCATTAATTTAAGAGTAATGAGATTCTTGTCGGTGTAACCGATGCAACTCTTCATTTGTCTTTCTAGTGCCATCTCTTTGACCTCATTGTGTAATGTAATACTTACTTGTATATAAATTGCATCTGCTTCACTATTCCTTTTAGTCGCTCTTTGACTTCTTCACGAGGGCATCCATCATACACTGTTGCAATCCGATGTCGTACCAGCTCCAGCTGACCACAGGCATGCAGCATAAACATTGGACCCAATGGAACAAACGCCAAGTAAGATGCACCAGTATACAAGGAAGCAAGTACTTGGGATAAAAGAATAATAAAGACATAGACAAACACATTGTCCATGTTCCTTTCTACAATGTCTGGATAGTCAACGTCCAGAAACTTAACGAATCCAAATTCATCAGTCAAAGCGTAATAAATCGTAAGGAATATGGTTCTCATAGCAAACCCGCAGCATGCACAAGTAACTAGTACAAACCATTGTACTGTGATCCTCTTCCCCTTTGAAGCCCACTTTAAAACAATTTTATGTTCATCTTCCAACATCTTGCTGGCCACATAATCTGCCTTCATTATTGCAATCATTTTGTTCAGTGTGTCTTGGTAATACAGCATGATGGTGTACTGGGCTGTTATTTCTAGATGCATGCTAACATACAACCCGTTAGTACAGAGTCGGGAAAAGTTCATAGTCTTGAGGTAGACGAAACATATGTTGTACACCATTAAGCCAATAAATGCGGTATATAGCCCGTGAAGGACAGAAAACCTGAGTAGACATCTCTTGTCTCTCGCCCCCTCAGGGTGACAATAAGTGAACCTCATCGCCAGAATATTATAGTAGAACAGTTCCTCAAAGTTCATATCCATTTTGGAAACACGTTTATAGTGAACAGCTGTCAGTTTCAAATGAGCTGAGCTGTTGGTGTGAGCAAGTGTTGAAAGTTTGTTAAGAGGAAGCCAATAGGATGGAAAGACAATTTAAAATGGTATGAGACTGAGGGCAAGAGTTTTGTCTTCTGATTAGTTGCCTGCTACGTTAACGAAATCAAATCTCATCGGCATGGCATGACTTTTTGTTTTGTCAAGCCTCGAGCTTCTCGGCAGAATAATGCATTGGCAGAGAACTGCACTTGAAGAAATTCAAAAACAAATTCGTGGTGCCTAAGAGAGGGCGATAGACGCAGTAGCTATTTGTCACATTGACACCTCATTTTAATGTGATAGGTACATCTTTGCCTACTTCCTTATCTTCTGAAGTCTTGTCTGAAGACGTGAAGATATATTGTAGCTTTAACAACATACATACATTGCTCACGCCTGTATTCCCCGAAGGGTTTGGCAGAGGTGTTGTAATAACAACACCCACTTTTCACCGATGATGAAGTGACAATGTGACAGACGGTACATAATACTTCTTAGACATATGCAGGTTTCCTCGCGATGATTTCCTTCACAGTAATGCAGGTGGTGTGAAATTACTGCACATAAGTCTTTTGAAAAACTTATTGGTATAGGTCCCGCTGGGATTCGAATTTACGTCACATGCGTAGCAGGCGACTGCCACGGCCACCACGGTTCGTCAGTAGTATAAGTAGTACTATTATTAAGTATTTGTATATCGATAAGTTTAGAGTTAATTAGTCACTGAATACTGAACAATGAATGTTAGTCCCTAACGCTGCTTTAATATTGAAGACAACTAACTACTATTGAGTAATGTCGTGGATGCCAGGAACTGATGTTACAAGGCGTGGTGTGATCTTGTTTACAATACATATTCTCTTTGTGATTCCACCAATATCGCTGCCACGATTGTCAAAATGTTGTTGAATCAGTAATGTTGCAATAATGGCTCAATCTGCTAATCCCTTAGGGTTCACACAGGGTTGGTACATACCACAACATTAAATCAAGGAATGATGCTATAAAGTAATATTATTCTTCGCAAGCACATTCAGCATCCTATAGATCATAAAATATATACATATTTTGTGGTGCAACTCTGCCGATTTCATTCACTTTCAACACTGTGAGCGAGAATACATCCCTTGCCTATATATTCTTCTGGCAAAAATGTCTCTCCTACTCTGAGTACCTAGTCGTCCGTTTACATCATTCTTGGGTCTAATTCATTTACTGAGAAGTTTTTCTGGAAAATGTTAATCGAAATGTTCAATGATTGGGAAAAAGTAATTTTTTTTAGGTAATTTTTATTACCATTGTCCAATACCAATAAATGTTTATTGTCATTAAGTTTTATTTCGTTTCTCCTCCTCGGATTTTATCCGGAATTTTAGTGGCACGGGGTGTTCATCAGATGGTATGTCTATATAAGTTATTGTGTGTGTGGTCGTGAGGTTAATTCTGTGGTTGAATGAATGTGTGTGTTGGTACTGATCAGTTTGTAAAAAATATTAATAGCATTGAGGAGACTGCGTCTTTGGTCTAGTGGTCACAAATGCGAACACGAGGTCCTGGATTTGATCCTCAGGTCGGGCAAAGTGTAATTGAGTGTTTTCATTCTGTATTTTCCCAGTAGCAGCCCGTAGTCTGGGCTAGTACTCAGCTAATGGCAGTAGGCTCGCCCCCTATTATATTGTACTAAACATAACTGACGAAATGTTAGGTATACTATAAGAGAATTTTTGCCCACCCCTTCGGGAATACAATCAATCTTACTACTGACTTAAATCTCAATATGGGTAGGCATAAAGTAACACACATTTTTATAATATTTACTCGCCCATGGAGTGTGCTTCTTAACATAGATGTCAAGCTGTCATTCATAGTATATGTACCCTTGAGAAGGCGTGCTAAAAGTAATTATATCTTCAATTAAATCAATAATTCCTTCGACTGATAAACCTTGCACTTTAAGTACCGGGTATCGGATAATCTATAAAACTCAAACACCCAACTGAGTAAAATCAACGAACTTCCTAAAGCGCTGCTCCTAGAGACATGGCATTTTCAAAAACAAACGCACACTCAAAAATATCTTTATTCGATTAAACTTTTAACAAAGTACTTTTAAATCGTCAGAATGACATAATTATACAGGATTATACATGCTACCGCCAGGTTCGGAAGGTTACTTTTACTGAGAAGAACCAGGCAAGGAACTGTAATTATTAACTCTTTTCAAAAATATTACACAATTACAAATATTTAATTTGATAGGTATTATATAACACATACATATTTTTTGTAATAAGTACATCTAAATATTGTAATATAAAACAAAATGAATTATACAATTTGCAAAAACCTTAAATAATTTTAATACAATTTGTGCAGTTCAAATAATTTTTATAAAAGACTTGCTGTGCTTCGTGGTTTTACCCGCCTAGGATAAACAATAAAAACTCTGTTACTTAAAATTAATATTTGCACACCAGCGAAAGTCCTACACATACACTTTAAAAACATATTTTTATCAAACTGTCCGAAACAAGGTCTGGATAGCGGTCGGTCGTAGGGCCCTGGTCAGTATGATAAGCAATGAGGACCGGACGCTGCGGTCGAAATCCCGCTCCCAGCCACACGTGTACAGTGCCATACGCACCTTTTCACTCTGCAACATTCAATGAAATAGGGTCATCAAAAGATGGTATTTCTACGCAAATAATGGTTTCTCTGCAAATCATAGCTGAGCCGTGGTGGCCTCGGGGTTAGAGCAGTCGACTGCTACGCAAGCGACGCAAGTTCGAATCCCAGCGGGGCCTGTACCTATGAGTTTTTCTAAAAACGTATGTACAGTGATTTCACACCATGTGCTTTACGGTGAAGGAAATCATCGTGAGGAATCCTGCATATGTCTGAGAAATAATTCAAAGACGTATGTATAGTGCCTGAGACGGCGATGGACTCACCCTCTGTCACGTTGGCACTTAATCATATTCGGTGAAATGTGGGTGATGAAAATTACAACACCTCTGCCTACCCCTTCGGGGAATACAGGCGTGAGCATATATATGTCATAGCATCGCAAAATGTAAACCCACTATTTGATCTTTGTATCTACGTTGACAAAAAAGTAGTCCCAACGAACCATCAATGAATTGGAGACCTGTCATATTTTGCAAGCAAGTAAAGTAATCGACACCTATACACGAATTACAATACTTAGGTCCTAGAGCCGCTTGACGCTTAAATATTAAGGCATACTCGACATCGTGTTAAGAAGTACCAGGCTCTCATATGTAACTAGTATCTCGGGGTAACGTGCGGCTAACGTTTTGGGTCCTTAGCAAAAATTGTGGGAATACTCGTATCTGCGCATGTATTGGTTCGCAGCCGCGCCATGTACGGCGACCCAAAAATTACTACTGCACAATCGAATCCACCGCACAAAACACTTGACGGCACCTGTACTCGTAAGTCTCGACTCGAATTAGGTTTATCTTTGTCTGAGCTACACTAAATATTGCTCAATATTGTACTTACTTCGTCCATAAGCAAGTCGCTACAGTAGCAAGGGGTGCTACTGATGGCTATAGCACCGATGATGAAAGTAAGCAGTTCTATCGACAACACACCGCGGTGAGCAGCCTGGAGGCATAAAAAAAAAGCATTTTATTAAGTTCCTATTAAGCGTCAAGCTAAACTACTATAGTGTAATGCTAAGATGTATTAAAACAAATAGTATCGGTGACGCTAGCAAGTACAGATTCCGAAAACGGTGCAAATCTTGTAATAAGTTTACAGATTAAAGTATATTCAATTTTAACTCCCTTATTTTTATCTTGGACAGACTATAATTTAAGATTTTTTTTCCGTACTTATTGTAATTTTTTTAATCAGTCAATATGATACATCCAAATTATAATTTCAAGCAAGAAATGTATCGAGTAGGATAGGGTAGTCAAAACATACCTGAATCACTTCATAAGTTGTCAACGGTAGTATAATAGCAGACCCTTTCATGGTCACTTCGTATATTTCTTGAAAGCACGTGTTGATATCATCTGTGAAACTGTAACAACTTTTTAAAGCTGTGTGGCTTCTGTATGGTTTGAGTCGCTACGCTACTTTAAATCTCACAGGACGGTTTGGATACACCACCATCTGGCACATTATATTTAACATATCCGATGAAAACTGGGTACTGTTACTACAACACCTTCGGGGAATACAGGTGTGTAATTTGTTTAAAAGTAGTTCATGTTACTTATACGTAACGTAAATGAGTAGATTGAGATAAACAGCCCCATCAAGCAGCACTTGTTCAGAAGTATGACGCGAATATCAGCCACACTTATACCTACTACACATATAACCTGCATAGAATCCCTTAACATGTTCAAATTAAGATAGATATTATGAAATTACACGTATATTAACTGCAAATGCTTCGCTATTGCTTTTAATCGCTCCTTGACTTCTTCACGAGGGCCTCCATCATACAATGTTCCAACCCGATGTCGTACCAGTTCCAGCTGACCACAGGCATGCAGCATGAACATTGGACCCAATGGAACAAACGCCAAGTATAGCCAACAGGTGTATGTAGCAGATTGCGCTTGGGGTATTAAAATAATAAACACATAGACAAACACATTATCAATGTTCCTTTCTACAATGTCTGGATAATCCATGTCCAAAACCTTAGCGAATCTAAATTCACCAGTCGATGCGTAATAAATCAAATCAAATTTTCATGGTCATCATCCAACATATTGCTGGCCACATAATCTGCCTTCATTATTGCAATTATTTCCTTCAGTGTGTTCTGATAGTACACCATGATGATGTACTGGACTGTTATTACCACATAGATGCTGACATATAACCCGTTAGTACATAGTCGGGAAAAGTTCATTATCTTAATGTACACGAAACATATATTGTAAATCATTAAGCCAGTAAGAGCGGTAAATAACCCGTGAATAACAAAAAACTTGAACACCCATCTCTTGTCTCTCGCCACATCAGGGTGACAATAAGTGACCCTCATCGTAGTAGAACAGTCTCTCAAAGTCTATATCCATTTTGGATACGCGTTTATAGTGAACAGCTGTCTGTTCCGAATGAGCTGTTCGTGAGAAGTGTTAGCAAGTGTTGAAAGTTTGTTAAGAGGAAGTCAATTGGACAGAGGCCATGGTGGGCGAGTGGTTGGTCTTTTGAACAGTTGTCTGCTACGCGACACCAAATCTCACCGGTCTACCAAATGAGCTCTTGTTTTGTCGCACCATAAGCTTTTGCGGCGCGAGAATACTTATATTGGCAGGAAACTGCACGACTCAGATTAAATACTAAGACAAATTAGTAGTGCATTAGTGATACACCTCTCCTTACCCCTTTCGAATGCTTGTGAGAAGAGTCGAACATATGTTGCAGCTGCAACATAGCTAGAATTATCTAAAACGTATTGTATAATATGTTTTTTCGGGATTCCGAGCAATTGAGCGTATTCTATTTTATGAACGTAGCAGATATCTTCCTGTTAGTTGCGTAGTGTCTACAAAAACATATTATTTATAAAAATTACGTAAGAAATAATTTGAAGGTATTTCGCAATAAAATCTATGTTAACCTCCCCTTTAACCTAAGAAGACGGAATTGTACCATGTGGAGTCATATCCTATACTTATAATGGCAGAGGTAATGTTTAAGGTATGAGCGTCTTATTATGGTTGTCAAGCTGTCAAGCTGTTACCGAGCATAATATTTACCCTTGAGGAGGCCTGATGCAGCTCACAATATTTTTGCTGCAATCAATAAAAATATCACATAGAGTTAGTCAAAGCTTGAACTATAAGTACCTACCTTACGTAGAAGGAACAGAGTGTAGCCCTTATAAAACCACTTCGTTGTACGTCAGTCTGTCAAGATATTATTCCCAGTGAGCATGGGTAAAGTATCATGTTGAAATTAATAATAAAAGCTCAAAACTACAAGCTCTTATAATTGTTAAAAATTCAACATTTAGGTCTACTCAATCAAGAGATAATATACTAACATACTGAGCAATTTATAAGCGTAACGAAAACCTAGGGAAGGAGTATCGTCTTCATTGTTTTAGATGGCTTATTACCACAGATTGTGATAAATAAACGTACATACATACATATGCTCACGCCTGTATTCCCCGAAGGGGTAGGCAGAGGTGTTGTAATTTTCAACACCCACATTTCACCGAATTTGATTAAGTGCCAACGTGACAGAGGGTGAGTCCATCGCCGTCTCAGGCACTATACATACGTCTGTGAATTACTTCTCAGTCATATGCAGGTTTCCTCACGATGTTTTCCTTCGCCGTAAAGCACGTGGTGTGAAAATCACGGTACATAAGTTTTTAGATAATAAACTTTCATACATAATTCCCTCGACCTTCACGACAATTAAATTTCTTGGAACACAAAAACCGTGGAAGTGGTGGTATTAAAATCATAGATGTCTGGGAATAAGCCTTTTAGAGCACAGTACTAATATAGGACGAATTCGAAAATCGTAAATTAGTAGCTACACCTAAAACATCAGAACTGCTTTATATTTGATAAATTTAAAAGGTTTGCAAAGTTATGTTAGCGAATACGCAAAGGAATCAAATCCCAGCTCCTTCTAGTTACGATTCCAATTGACCTGTAATCATAAAATTTGGTAAGAAGCATTCGTCTAGTCCCATATTTATTTCTAGTTACAATATCAATCAAAGGAACAAAAGACCCCAAATAGGTTATTTCAAGTTGGCAAACTGACCTTTATTAAGGTGTCGGGACAAAGATTTCACTAATTCTAATTTATCTTTTGCAATGCAGCAATAAAATATGAATTCAAAATTGGTGCAGTAGTTTTCGAGCTAATTCATTACCACCTGTATAGTGGGTATACATTATTTCTATTCTATACAATGCTTTAGTTCGTAGCAAATTGGAAACCAGTGCGTGTGTCTCGACCCACACGAGATCTCGAACTCCCTTATAGTGGAAAAGGTTCACCCGCGTTATTCACTATGATTTCTCAGCGTCGAACTCGATCACGAGCGTTGGTTTTAAGCATAGGATATTGATATATAATACCTACATAGAGGATGAGGTCCTTAAGAATCTTTAAAACCCACACGCGATGACGAGTGCGACGCTGAGAATCCTTAGTGAATAACGCGGCAGAACTGATTGATGCCTTTGAACTCATTGGTGAATTGTATAGTTTCTTGCCGGTTCTTCTCAGAAGGCTAGTTTCCGAACCGGTGGTAAATTCTCGACTTTCATAAGTGCCTTACCAGGGCCTAAACTGAATAAATATTTTTCATTTTCATTTTCATTTTTCTGCAACCCTGCAAACAGCTGCCTCAACAATCGAACAGTAGCTCGTGCTAAGTCTCTTATACTTCGCTCGTATAGGCACTGGCCCCACAAACCAGGAGCTTTCGCCAATTTTCTTGCCGAGGAAACGAACAATAGATAATAGCTCCCGTGCAAATAAAAGAGAGAGTTATATATTTATAGTTCATCTCTAGCGCCGGAAAGAACGGCTTCGGTGATGTGAAAAATTCTTCTTTCAAACAACTTCATACATAATACAAGCTACCCAAGAGCTGCTCAGTGGTGACTGTACCTCACTCTACCTCAAACGCATAGCGCTGCTAGAGAATCGATATTTTGTGGTGAATAAAATCGCCAGTAATTCAAATAAGAAATATATTTATTTAAATTAGACCATTATAAAGTACCTAAGTACCTACTTACAAATCTAAAGAATGACAAATTCATTATATAGGATTACAAATTCTACCGCCGCTATGCTTTTACTGAGAAAAAAAAATCGTCTTTATTAGATTTGTATGACGGCCCAGCCATTCCATTATTTTTAAAGATGACGTTTGTGCAAGCGTTCAATGAATGCAGTAGTTATTAACGGTGCTGATTTATACAAGTTATATTATGTAAGTGCGGTATTATAGAGATGGTAACATCTTCATCAAGTGTTACCAACTTGATTCCAAGTAATAAAAACCCTTAAGTAAGTAAGTAATAATAATATTAAAATTTGTAGTTGTGCAGATCATTTCTATTAAGAATTGTGTAATGTCCTCGATCAAAGCTTCTAGTTCCACATCGCGTTCATAAGGTTGTAAATTGCGTAAGCAAGATGGAAAAGCTGAAACAAAAACATTTGGTTACATTTATTGATTTTATCGATCGAAATTCGACGCAATATTCATGCATATAACTATATATTTGCATATTAATGTGTAAATAATTGCAATAAACATATTATGCATCCAACTTAGAAACTCCTCCTTTTTTATAGACGGTAAAAAATGATCTTTAAGTAGTTTGAGCCTCTAATACATTCTCAAAGTTCGAATCCGTATTTTATATTGGTTATTTTTATAATTAATTTGTATTATCAAAACAAACTATGTAGGTATCATCAGGTCGTTCTGCTGACAGTAATATGTCCGAATAGCGATCAAATGTTGTGTCCTATGATGAACTCATCAAAAAACTCATCGCCTGTACCACATATGAGAACCCCATATAATTGCGTGTTTCAATGTAGAACGCCGTACTTATACATTTGTATATTGTGACCGAAGGTTATTTGTTATACTTACATCAGTGAGTGCCTCAAGGCAGATCGTCCGGAACATGGTCCGGACAGCAATCGGACGCACGGCCCGGGTCAGCATGACAAGCAGTGAGGAGCGGACGCTGCGGTCGAAATCCCGCTCCCAGCCACACGTGTACAGTGCCATGCGCACCTTTTCACTCTGCAATATTCAATGAAACTTGCGTCATCTATAGGTAGAATTCCTACTTAGTTTTATGCATTAATAAGCATTACGAACTATGAACCCACAAATACACTGCTAACGTGACACCTAGACACTTTTATCTATGTTGGCATTCAAGTTGTCTCGTATGCCAGACTACTTTCAAATCAAAATGTATGACTGGAGACATATGCTCACGCCTGTACTCCCCGAAGGGGTAGGCAGAGAACTTTTCACCGAAGATGATTAAGTGCCAACGTGACAGATGGTGAGTCTATGACGACCTGTTATATTTTTCAAGCAAGTGAAGTATCAACTACACCTACTATTCATACCTTTCGCTTTAAAATACTTTAGGACATTCTGTAGATTTGGTCAGGCTAGGCGTGACGCTTATAATACGCCGTCACGTTGTTGGGTTTGTACTTTGTACCAGGCTCTCATAAGTAAATAGGAGCTCAGTCTCGGGATGACTTGTGGGCGAATCTGACGTACTTAAATTGTTGTATGTACGTAGTGTATGTAGTGTCTTTGACCTGGGTTGCACGAAATATAGCTCTTGTTTGTACGTACTTCGTCCATGAGCACATCGCTGCAGTAGCAAGGGGTGCTGCAGATGGATGTAGCTACGGTGATGAAAGTAAGCAGTTCTATCAACAACACACCGCGGTGGGCAATAAAAGCCTGACCTGGAAAATAAAAGATTCAAGAAAGTGCGTACACGTGACAAATACTAGCCTGTGACTTGACGATTTATATTGTATTGATTTTTTATATAAGAAAATTTGGGATATTATTACCATAGAAGAGCCTAAATATAGAATAGTATGGTACATGCTTCCACTGGCAGATAGCTGATGTTATAGGAAGTAACTAAGGTGACTACTATTATAGACAAAAAATATCACTAAGTTATAAAGTTAATCCTATTTTATAAGGTAAAAAGCTGAGCGCAGCTGCAATAAGATACCTATATAAGAAACCAATACAAATGTATAAACAGTATTAAGTAGAAAATTTCAAAAATATTAAGTACCTGAACCACCTCATACGTTGTCAACGGTAGTATACAGCAGACCCTTTCATGGTCACTTCGTATATTATATGAAAGCACGAGTTGATATCATCTGTGAAACTGTAATTATGTGTGCTGTTAAACAATTACTATAAGCTAAGAAAGTGAGTTTCTAAACTAAAACTGGACTACAGTAAAATTTCGCTCTCAAAAGTAAGAACAAGAGTTGACGTCAGAAGGTAACCGTGGTCGTATGATTCCATTATCATATAGTAATGGTACTGATATACCGATGGGACGCAATCCGACACGACCGGAGAGAGATGAGGCGTAAGACCAACGGCTTAACGTGCTTTCTGAGGCACGGGGGTGTAAATACCGCCAACTTCCAAATTCCGGGCATTTATTATGAATTTATTGACAGAAAATATCAGTTCTTGACCAGATCCGGCAATCGACCAGCGAGATGATTATGTTCATGATGAGTATGGTATGTAATTACATGTAAATTAACTGCATCTGCTTGGCTATTGATATAAATCGCTCCTTGACTTCTTCGCGATGGCATCCATCATACAATGTTTCAACCCGATGTCGTACCAGTTCCAGCTGACCACAGGCATGCAGCATGAATATTGGACCCAATGGAACAAACGCCAATCGAACGGGGTTTTTTTTTACAAAATCTCATTGGTACAGACCAATGAGATTTTGTAAAAAAAACTTATGTACAGTGATTTCACACCACGTGCTTTGCGGTGAAGGAAAACATCATTAGGAAATCTGCATATGTCTGAGAAGTAATTCAATACGTAGTATGTATGTATAGTGCCTGAGACGGCGATAGACTCACCATCTGTCACGTTGGCACTTAATCGTCTTCGGTGAAAAGTGGGTGTTGTTATTACAAAACCTCTGTCTATCCCTTCGGGGAATACGGGTATTTCCCGAAGCGAGGGGTTGGCAGAGGTTTTGAAAACCGCCCATGTTATTTAGTCTACGCAGGTGAAACCGCGGGGCACAGGTAATATCTATATAATGTAAGTGCAGTATAATAATATATGATTACATTTACATTGTTACTTACATCTAAATAATTAAAAACCTATTAATAATAATATAATTTCTATTAAGAATTGTGAAATGTCTTCGATCAAAGCTTCTAGTTCCACATCGCGTTCATAAGGTTGTAAATTCCGTACGCAAGATGGAAAAGCTGAAACAAAACATTTGTAATTTTTTTATTATATCGATCGAAATCCAATGCTTCTTCAATATTCATCTCAGATGTAAGTATTAAAAAAGCATTTTTATTTATTTATTTATTTACAAATCAGCACGACATAACATCAATTACGCTAATTCGACAAAACGATAGTTATAAACTCAACACAAATATTAACACGGATGATAAAATACACGAAACAAATATAAACATATAAAAATAAGAGAACAAACTATTCTAGTAATAAAAGTATAAAACATAAAATAAAAATTAAGGTAACACAAGTATTTCAGAATAAATTAAACATTCATTCAAAATCACCTTCCATTCACCACCGAGCACATCACAGTCGGGGCTTGAGTCCAGGAGGGCATTCAGCGCACACAGCGATCTTGGAACTGGAGACCGAGCTCGCGCGACAGTTCGGCATGAAGGTACCGAGAACAGTTTGTGCTTTCTATTGCGACCGTACTTGTTGGGAACAAAAAATCGACACAACGCATTGTGCAAATCAGGAGCATCTATTTTCCCATGAAGGATTTTGCACATCGTAACTAGTTGGTCATTAGCTCGTCTGACCTCCAAGGAATTGTAGCCTAAGCACCCTAGCAGGAACTTACTAGGGTACAAATAAGAGTAGTAACCGTAATGTTTTTTATACAGAAATCGTAAAAATGCCTTCTGCACCTTCTCCAGAAGTAACGTATACTTGCTTTCATGTGGGTGCCATACACAAGAGCTGGCTTCAAGTTTACAGCGAACCAAAGCACCAAAAACAAGCTTGGTCACATGCACGCCTTTGAACTCTCGTGAATTTCTCAGTACAAACCCAAGTCGTCTGAAGGACTCTTTGGCTAGTGCAGTAATGTGGTCGTGAAAGGTTAATCCTCGATCAAATAGGACCCCCAGATCTTTGGTGGTTGTACATCTTGTTAAGGTGTTGCATTCTAATTTGTACTGAAATTCGGTAGGAAGCCGCTTACGGGTGAAAGTCATAGTGGAGCACTTAACGGGGTTAAATTCCATGCTGTTAGCAACCCCCCACTCATAAACGGCATCAACATCGTTTTGAAGTTTTTGGCAGTCCTCCTCAGTCTTTATCTCCATGAACAGTTTCAGATCGTCCGCATATAGTAAACATTTAGCGTGTTTCAAGACCTCGGGGAGATCGTTAATCATGAGGATAAATAGAAGAGGTCCGAGGATAGATCCCTGACTTACCCCCGATCTAGTGTGATATGGTAGGGATTCATAAGTACCAAGTTTGACATATTGTAGTCGATCACGCAGATAGTCCGCAATAAACCTCAGGAGCCCGGGAGCGAATCCCAGGTTACTCAACTTCGCCAGCAGGATGTCATTATCTACCCGGTCGAATGCCTTGCGAAAGTCAAAGTATAAAACGTCAACTTGACTTCCAAGATCGAGTCGTGCCGAGATAAAATCGACAAGAGTTAGTAAGTTTGAGTTTACAGATCTTTTACGCCTAAACCCATGTTGCTCATTGCATAAGCATTGCTCAACCTGTCTATAGATATCGTTATACAGTAAGTGCTCAAGGACTTTGGCGGGCGATGCCAAGTTTGCAATGGGTCTGTGCTCCTCAACTGGTGGTTTGTTAGGAGCTTTGGGGATAGGAGTGACTCGAGACAATTTCCACTGAGTTGGATAAACACCGGACTTCAGGGAGATGTTAAAAATATGTGACAGTGGGTGCGCCAGGTACTTCAAACCCAATTTCAGAAACCATGCGGGTATATTATCCGGCCCAACAGAACTATTAGCTTTAAGATTTTTGATGCGGGATGCTACATCGGCAGAATTAAAGTGGGTGACATTTACGTAGTGACTGCTATGGGTGTTGTCTTGTACACTAATGCTATCAGAATCGAGTCGCGGTATATCAGGTAAAAACACACTACCGAAAAATGCTGCGAAAGCTTCTGCAGCTTCGGCACCACAGACAATTTCCCCTTTATATGTAACGGTTGGCTCAAAGCCCCCTTTGCTTCTCAATCGTGATATGTGCTGCCAGAATCCGCGCGGGTTAGATATAATATCACTTTCAAGCATACATCGATCTTAAACATCTCCTTTTCTTTAGGCGGTTAAATAGAGAGCTCGAACAAGGTTGAGTCGCTACAGACGTCACACACATTTTTAGTAAAGTTTTATATATATTTGCGTGTTTCAGTGTAATGCCCACCTAATGCTACATTTATACAGCGTGTCGGGGAAACCGGGACAGCTCTTAAAACATGTGATAGGGTATAATTTTAGGAAGCAATTAAAATTATTATGACAAAAATATTTTCCTCCGTTTTCGAGTTGATGTTCAAAGTTGACCATATCAAGACCTTATTATCGCATGAAAATCAGCTGTAACGTAGAGTTATTCACGTGAAATCTAAATACGATTTTTTTTTCTCCCACTAATAAATCCTGAAATAATCCCATAAAACCATTTTTCGAAACCATTAACCTTCCCCTTAATTTAAAAAGTTTAATGACCGCGTACGGAATGTAGGTAAACGCGACCGCGCGTTCATTCAATCGCTTAAGGCCGCGAGCTCTTCGGCTATAGCTTATAACTACATTATCGTTGGAGCTAGATATTTTACGATTTCAATATAGTGATATATTCATAAAACTCTACAACATCTAGAAGACAACTGTTCCTTTTTCTCCGACACCCTGTATATTGTGATCGTAATTTGTAATACATACATCAGTGAGTGCCTCGAGGCAGATTGTCCGGAACATGGTCCGCATAGCAGATGGACGTACGGCCCGGGTCAGTATGACAACCAATGCAGACCGGACGCTGCGGTCGAAATCCCGCTCCCAGCCACACGTGTACAGTGCCATACGCACCTTTTCACTCTGTGAAAAACAATGAAGATAAGTTCTTCGGAAGGTGACAATTCTACGCTAATTATGTTTTATTTTCATTTCGAACTTTGAGCTCCAATTGCCTTAGTCAACTAAATATACTGCTAACTTGACACCTAGACACTCTGTATGTTGGCATACCGGTTGACTGGTATGCCAACATTAAAGTATATGTTCACCTATACTAAAGTCCAGATTGCTTATGTGAACAGCCGTGACGCTTATAATAAGGCGTAGTCTTAAACCAGCAAGTTGTAGCAAGCTCCCATAGGTACACCCAATTGCCAGGGTCTAAGAATTTGGCTATGGTATCCGCGCGTCGACGCGGCGACTAAATTGGGGCCGGATGGCCTGCTGCTCGGGTACCCTTTGTTTGTTGCCCCCTCACAAAACAATGAGAATATAGGTGCTCGGGGGACGCGGGGGTGAATATCACGCTGACTGTTCAATTTTGGCGATCTTGACAAATATTGATGTACCTACTTAAGTACATCTCGACTTTGAACTAGGTTTTCTCTGAGCTGCACGAATTGTAGCTATTGCTTATACGTACTTCGTCCATGAGCAAGTCGCTGCAGTAGCAAGGGGTGCTGCAGATGGATGTAGCACCGACGATGAAAGTAAGCAGTTCTATCAACAACACACCGCGGTGGGCAGCCTAAAAACATAAAAGATTCTCACATGTACGTGACCGATTCTAATGAGACTGTGGCAAATAGATGAAATTATTGTTGGATAGGTATGGTGAGAGGAGCTAAGAGAAGGCTTGTGCACTAGACGGATATCTGTATTGGAATGATAAATAGGAATCATTTAAGGAACATAAAAGATTGAATGTGTGAGTGAGTAACACTACTACGGAAGTGAATTTGGATATGAGTAACTTAGTCTACTTTTTTTCGAATAAATAATTATCACTAAATAACTAAGTTATTACCGCTCATCCTACCCAGGTAAAACCGAGGGGCACAGCTAGCCCAAAAATATTTCAAACCATTAGTATTAATATAGATAAAGCCTTAGATTACCTGAACCACCTCATATGTTGTCAACGGTAGTATGACGGCAGACCCTTTCATGGTCACTTCGTATATTACATGAAAGCACGAGTTGATATCCTCCGTGAAACTGTAACATTGTGAGTTATTAAACAAAATACTATATTTTATGCCACAGATAGAGCCGCAGTGGCTGCGGCTGAATAGTTTGTGACGCGAGATCTTACCACAACCGGTTTTCAGCAGCATGCACAGCTCTATTAGAAAACTAGCTGTGCCCCGCGGTTTCACCCGCGTAGATTTAGTTTCATCCTTATTGTCGCGGAACCCTAATATCTATACATCTATACAGATAAATAAAATTGGAGTGTCTGTTTGTAATTCCAAAATTACAGCTTTTGAAAGTATGAACGCTCTAATCTCAGGAACTACTGGTCCGATTTCAAAAATTCTTTCAGTGTTAGATAGTCCATTTATCGAGGAAGGATATAGGATATATTTTATTCTCATAAAAATTAGGGGTCCGTAAGAAAATTGCGAATTTGTAACCCAAGGTGTAAAATCGAAAACCTATTTATGCGTGCGCTGCAAAAAACTATTGACAGTAGAACAAAATGATGTACAACGGAATTGTAGGTCTTATTAAGATCTACAAAAAAGTCCGCGAGAGCATATATCTTACTATCATAGTTTAGTCACAATAACCGCTTTTATGTTCATAAAAAATATTAAATCGTCTGAAAGAAACTACGTTAAATGTGTATCTTAATATTAATCCTTATGCAAATTAAGCATTATGCTATCAAGGGTATTCATGTAGAAGTAAAATACTGTTTGTTTTATTCCAATAGGACATTGCGTTTAGAAATTATCACGAGTATAAAAACGCAAAGAATTGGTACCTAATAATGAGTTATTTGCCAAAGAGTAATCTCTGAAACGACTAGACCGATTTAACGGGACTTTCACTGGCAGATAGCTAATGCTACAGGGAGTAACATGTGCTTTTTATTTAATAAAGAAAATGTAGGGTTCCGCGGTAATCAAATTAAATCTACGCGGGTGAAACCGCAGTCTGTCTGTTTGTTCCGGGTAATTTCCGAAACTGTGGACCAATTTTAACGGGACTTTCACTGGCAGATAGCTAATGTTGCAAGGAGTAACATAGGCTACTTTAATTTTAAAAAAACATTAGGGTTCTTCGGGACACCCATGAAACTAACTCTACGCGGGTGAAACCGCGGGGCACAGCTAGTACTTCATAGTTGTATGATTGAGTAGGTACCTATTATTATGTAAATGATGAGTATAATATGTAATTACGTGTATATTAACTGCAACTGCTTCGCTATTGCTTTTAGTCGCTCCTTGACTTCTTCACGAGGGCATCCATCATACAACGTTGCAATCCGATGCTGTACGAGCTCCAGTTGACCACAGGCATGCAGCATGAATATTGGACCCAATGGAACAAACGCTAAGTATACCCAACTGGTATACAAGGCACAATGTGCTTGGGAAAAAAAAACAATAGAAATATAGACAAATACATTGTCCATGTTCCTTTCTACAATGTCTGGATAGTCAATATCTAGAACCTTTGCGAATCTAAATTCATCAGTAAATGCGTTATTAATCGTAAGGTACGCGGTTTTTATAGCATAGACGGCGCATCCACCACCAAGTAATACAGCCCATTGAACTGTAATCATCCTCCCCTTTTCAGCCCATTTCGTAACAATTTTATGTTCATCATCCGACTTCTTGCTGGCCACATAATCTGCCTTCATTATTGCAATCATTTTGTTCAGTGTGTCCTGGTAATACACCAGAATGATGTACTGGGCTGTTATTTCCACAAAGAGGCTGACATACAACCCGTTAGTACACAGTCGGGAAAAGTTCATAGTCTTGAGGTAGACGAAACATATGTTGTACACCATTAAGCTAGTAAGTGCGATATATATCCCGTGGATGATAAAAAACTTGAACGCCCATCTCATGTCTCTCGGAATATCAGGGTGACTAAAAGTGACTTTCATCGCCAAAATATTGTAGTAGAATAGATTGTCAAAGTCCAAATCCATTTTAGTTGTAGTTACTTCTGAATAAGCTTAATTGGTGCGAGTACGTGTTGAAAGTTTGTAAAGAAGGAGCCTTGGGTAGAGAGATATTAGCTGCTGAAAAAAATGCTATGAGACAAAGACCGTGGTGGGTAAGTGACTTTTGAATAGTTGCCAACTAAGTTAGCGAATGCTGGTAGAATGAAAAAAAATTAAAACGAAAAAATGCCACAACGCGCCCTTTTACGAGTACGTTGCGCACCTAAAATATTAAAACCGTCGGGTGCGCAAACTACTGAAATCATATTCAAAATATTAATATTATATTCCTCGAATAGCTCCGGATGGCATTGCAGATGGTTACGCGGGGCTATTTAACAATTCTACGATACAATTTTTTGACAATCGAACCGATTTTTTCAAAATATTCTGAAAATGAGGAAGTTTGTTCCAAATATAACTTTCTGATGTACAGTTGAGTCACAAAAATACAGTACTCAGGCGCTAGCACTGAAAGGAGCTAATTTCCATAACAAAGGTAGTAAGAAGCCGGAAATACCTCATTTGCAGTTCTGGCACCTTATTATACAAAACAATGTGCTACGTAATTAGGAAAATTAAAAATAAATACTGATTGCATACTTAAAAACTAAACTAATCTAACAAACACACATATGACAACCCTATGATGCTCCTAGTAAATTTTTTCCTATTGTCCCGGGGTAATATGAGCCACAAATCCATAGAAAGCTGTTTTCGGAATAGAATGTTATTATTATTATTAAAATAGTTTGTGCTAATATTTGGAATATTTTAGGTGATCAATGTATAGGAACGATTCGTGTCATGCCGTATTGTGATAGCCATTAGTAGGCCTACCGAATACCTATTATTAAATTGATCGAAAACTCAGGTTAATTAAGAAAAAATTTAAAAAAAAATTTTTTTAATAATATGATCATAAATTTTTGAATAAAGATAATACAATTTGCATTTTGTAAAAAAAACTACACGAAAATTAAGAAGAAGAAAAAATTGCGCGTATTTTGTGTCCACATAAATAAACTGTCGGTTCGCAATTGCATTTGTATTTGTAAACTAATAGACAAAAATGAAGCTATGGAGATGCATGATCTTAGATTTAGAGTTTAAAAACATGTCTTTAATTGTTTTAATAACTTTTTAAACAAATAAGACACCAGCGCAGACTGGACACCGCGGAGCAACTCGCGTTCCCAGTCACCCATTCTATATGCCATGTGCAATTTTTCACTCTGCTGATGGAAGTTAATTAATATTAATTACTATTTCAATAAAAAAATTATGACAGCATTAAACGATCTTGAAGCTAACTTATCCAGTAACTAGCTGCGCCTCGTGGTATTACCCGCGTAGGATTAACAATAAAATACGAAAACCCGAGTACTCAACCAACGTCTGCATTAAGATCCTTGTTTTCTCTACTAAGTTTCAAACTAAAGATGTGTCACCTGTAAATAAAATATTATCACAGATAATTTCTACAAAAAGCGTTAGATCATTAATGTTTGCTAGAAACAGGGATAGACCTAGTACGGAGCCTTGCGGCACGCCTGATGTTCAGAGGATAGCCGTGGTCATATGCCACTCTATGTATAAGCTTATACACTTATAAGATCACTCTCCGTCAGTCTGTCTGTCTGTCGGCCCATCAGTCCATCAGTGGAACGGGGGTGGACTTTATCTTGTATGTTTAAATCTGATACTGAGGTCTATAGTCCTCATTAGGTGCGTTAAAATCAAGTATCTTAGATTTTTGGTATTTTTCCTTTATTTGTGCTATATATTGCTTTTTGGCAAATTTTGTGACCCATTTTTACACCCCTGCTTACCCCTTCGGGGAATACTGGGCTGAGCAATATGAACAACAAGTAGTTTTGGATAAAAATCATTAAAAGTTGTGTGCATATGGAAGTTGTATAATAATTCCACTTATAACATTAAGTTTTTATTCGCGTCGCACTATACAAACAGACTTAAATGGCTATTGCACATTCAAGGTTAGCTCATAACTCGTGACGGGCCTACCTAGGGCTCTAACTAGGGCTAGTTTCTGAAAGGATGGTAATTTTTCGACGTTCATAAGTGCCTTAACTGTGCCCATACTTAATAGATATTTTTATCAGTTATTAGTATTTCAAAAGTCCTTAATTAATTATGTCGATAAAGGTCGACAGCTGTTATTATTTTAATTCCTGCATTCTCCAGAAATGTCTGTGTCACGAGCACCTGGGGCTTAGACGGACTTTTAAATTATATCTTCGCTTCAGTTCGTAAATATTATTATTAACTAGTTTCCCAATGATTGTTCAAGTGGTTGACTGTTTTTTTAACCGACTTCCAAAAAGGAGGAAGTTATCAATTCGACTTGTATTCGATTATTCGATTAGACTTTTTTAATGTACTTTGTAAAAAGTCTAATCGAATAAAGATATTATTGAGTTTTGAGTTTTCTTAAGCTAGTTCAATCGATTAGAAAAGAACTTAACAAGACGTTTGTGTGTATGTGTGTGAGCGTGTGTATGTGTATGTGTGTTTATAATTTTCCTGGTATACTAACGTTATCAAAACATAAATATTTGTGAGTTTAAAGTGCGCCTAATATACGTTTGTCTACCGCCGGACGGAGACATGGATAGTTTACGTAAAATTAAGATCAAAGGGCGTTATATCGTAAACAAATATTATAATTCTGCTGCTGTATCATATTGGGATCGTTAAAACGCTATTATGTTCAGAAATTTTATTTATTATATTGTGTTTAATATTTAAAACTAGCTGTGCCCCGCGGTTTGCCCCGCGTAGATTTTAATTTCATAATTGCCCACGGATCCCGAATGTTTTTAAAAAATCTAAATAGCCTAAGTTACTTCTTGTAACATAAGCTATCCGTCAGTGAAAGTCCTGTCAAAATCCGTCCAGTCGTTTCGGAGATTACCCGGAACAAACAGACAGACAGACAGACAGAGAAAAATTTTAATAATTGGTTTTTCTGTGTCAGTACCGTGTATACTTTCATATGTATTGAGTGAAAAGCTGTTATTTTGGAATTACAAACAGACACTTCAATTTTATTTATCTATATAGATTTATATTTTTTTGAGGACATGAATTGTACTTGGTACCATATCTGTAAAATTTAACATTCGGTAAAATATCGCTATAAGGTCGCTGCGAAATTATGAAAATAATAATAGCAGAGAGTAATCTTAAAAAATAGATACCTAAGTAAACTAAGGTCGGTCATGAAAGCTTAGAAAACAAATCTTAGTAAAGCAAATTTTAAAATACGAATGAATAAGTAGGGAAGTAAAGTTACGTGGATGATGTCATACATCTAGATTTGGGTTTTTCTTGTTGGATGCAAACGAAAATATACCTAATTATCATATGAGGTGGAATTTTATTCGATCTTATCAAATTTAAAGTATAATGAAAAAGTTTTTGTTATTATTCTTTGTAATGTTTCATTTCTTACAAAATAGTTTCAAATACTCAGAAAGACAAAGAAAAAAAACTATATACAATATTATTAATATTACCACAGAGTTGTAAGGGAACGTTTACTGAGAAGATTTATTTTAATTAAAGGGGTGTTACCCTTTAGGGACTGAATGAATGACAAGTATAACACATTAATTAGCTATTACCCCAAAAATAATTTTAATTCCTTACGATATGACAAGTACAAAATTATCTCTATTCCAAATTTCAGCCATATAGGTTTAGCGACTTAACCGTGACAAAGTAACATACAGACAAAGACACTTTCTCATTTATAATAATCATAAGTATAGATGAAATATAGCTCAAGTCATCTCCCTGGCCTTATTGTTGGGGTCGGCACTTGATTCAACCCGATGTGGCTGATCACCTGATTTTTATACGAAGCGACTGCCATCTCACCTTTGCAACCCCATTTAGGAGGAAAATCTGTGATCTGGGTTGAACCAGTTGTCAGACTATTTGAGGCCTCCGATTGACCTGTAACGATTGCCAAAGATGATAAATTGGCAACCGGGACCGACGGCTTAACGTGCTCTCCGAGGCACGGAGGGAACTCGGGCGGTCACCCATCCAATTACTGGCTAGGGCTAGGGTTGCTTAACTTCGCTGATCGAATGATATGCACAATAGCAACTGTGCCACGAGCTCCTCTCTAATATAGCTCAAGTAACACCCGAATATGTTAAAATCAGACGTTTCCCTTATAACTATGCACGGTAGGTATTTATAGATCTGTCCAAGATTTCAGATCGCGCCGAAACATGTGATTATATTTTAGTTAGTTCACTCGCTGAGGCGTAGGACCCTCGCACATTTAGTTTATTAAAGTTCTTGCTATAAGTGCTTATAAGTTTGTGACCCGATTTCAGGTGAGTTATATTTTCAGACGCGATTTCAAACTGTGATTTTTTTTTGATTAAAATGTGCACGAAGAAAAGCTTTGCGTTAAGTTATTAGATAGGAAGCTAATTAATAATTAAATCATTGGAGAGTTGTTTTAAATATTAAATACCTATTTGTGATGGTTTTTGACGGTGACCCGGTAGCGTAAAATTAATGTGTGTGTGAATTCGAGTGCAATGAAAAATACGATATAAATGACATTTTAATTTTTTATTCACGAAACCATTATCAAAGAAAAACACTTCGCATCCCGACTTCTGTAAGGTGGATAATGATATCAAGTCCTCGGAATCCATCGGAATTATATTTTTAACGGATAACGTTTCTTTACCTCTTTCAAACAGTGAAGCTAGAAATACGCTTTAGAAGTAAAATATGATCAGGGGCCTTACCATGAGCTCTTATTGCCATGATAGTTTCACTCATTTATGAGACAGATGTGTATGACGTGCATACATCTGTCACTGTCGCACAACTGAATTAACATTGCAATAAGAGCTCATGGTTGGGCCCCAGTTATCTTATCTTATCTTGTTTGTTGCATTATTGGGTCCGGTTGCCCGGAAGCACGTCGACCCTTGGGATCTTTTGTGCCGCCCTTGCCCTTATGCTCTACGTAGCTGACTCCTCAAATACTCCCTGAACAAGCCGGCAGATCCTGCTCTTGGGGAAGAGCTTGTAGTCCTCTGGTTTCGGATACGCCTTACCCAGTAGGTCCATTCGCCATTTGGTCAGTGCATTTTAGTTACACAAACATTTTAGCAAAATTTTTGTTTATTACTAGCTGTGCCCCGCGGTTTCAACCGCGAAGAGTTAATTTCATAGGTGTCCCGCGGAACCCCTATGTTTTTTAATAAAAGTAGCCCAAGTTACTTGTACCATTATCTATGTAATCTGCCAGAGAAAGTCCCGTTAAAATCGGTCCAGTCTTTTGGAGATTAGCTGGAACAAACAGACAGATAGACAGACAGACAGTGAAACATTTTAAAAATTGGTTTTTCTAATATTAGAAGTGTGTATACTTTCATATCATTCATCAATAGGGTTCCGCGACAATAAGGATGAAACTAAATATACGCGGGTGAAACCGCAGGGCACAGCTAGTAAGCTATATATTTGAAAGTTTCAATGTAATCAATTGAGTAGTTTTTGTGTGAAAGAGTACATATAAACATACATACTCAAAATACATACAAACTCTCTCGTTTATAATATTAGTAGCATTTAACATCTAACCATTTATTTCACCATGTCAAAGTAATTATCTCAGAAAATAACAGACTGTAGACAAATGATTGTGTGTGACATACAGACCGATTGTCCAACCGACAGTGTGAACACATGACATGACAAAATTAATTGTTATTTAAATGGCTAGCTATCGATTTGTTGAAAGATATTTTGTTAGAAGACATCTTACTTTGGAAAATGTCCGTCGTATTTTTTACTGTTACTGTAAATTGTCATTTTGACAACTTCTCAACCACTTTATTGTCTCTATTGTTGTCAAACTTTGTCATAGATTTAACGTAGATTTAAGAAAACAGGCTGATAGTTAGACCGACCGTCAGTCAATCAGGACTTTGAATGTTATAGGACAAATGGTGTGTGCAAAGACATTATATATAATATATGGACAACAATTCCTAAAACCTTATTTAAATATACTCCCACTTTTGTTTTTTTCTATTTGTTACATTAACAATTTTTTTGACTGTAATTTTGTTTTGGAACGTTAAAGCCCTAGAGGCGAGAGTAGGATAGTTCTGCGTTACTATACAACATGAGGAAAAATCGCAATGTACACCGATGCTAAGAAGGTGCTAGCTAATGCTAACGCGACTAATATTACTTTGCGCCGTTTCTCAGTTTATCTTTTCAGAAGAACGCAGATTTCTTCGGGATGTTGTTCTTGATCATTATTAAGGGATTTGGAAACTTCTAATTAGATTTCAAAAACCCTCGAAAAAATAATATGCATTAATATTATTAAGAGGAAAGATTTGATTGTTTTTTTGTTTGTTTGCATTGAATCGGCTCCAAAAATACTTGAATGATCCTGAAAATTCTTTCAGCAATGGATAGCTACATCATCATCGAGTAACATATTTTGTCCCCGTACTCAGACGTGAACAGGAACTACGCGGGTGAAACCGCGTAAACTCATTTAATTTTACAATAATTTATTTACTAAATATAAATCGAAAAAAAATTCATTACCTACTTATTTTGAGCTTTCAATTTTCATTTGACATTAATGAAATTGTCGCATCATCCTTATCTTCCAAAACAGCCTTAAACGTCGACCTTCAAACAATGACCTCGTTCCAAAGCAGAGGTCTGGCGTGACCTGACCTGAAGGTCCTCCCGAGGTCACTGACCTCGCTCCGAGGCCGCCCTAGGTGCGAGGCCGCGACCTCAGGAAGGTTGCTTGTGACCTCTCGCGGATTCGAGGACGAGGTTACCGAATAAGGTTGCCCGGGTGACTGGTACCTTTGGGAAATACGTCACACGTTACGTCATTATATTATATTATACATACTACGTCATAATAATATTAAGGAGACGTCTTTCAATAGGATATCCGTCATACTTATTAATTCTTGGATGGTTTATACTGTTACTTTTAAAGATATTTATAAAAATTGGAACCATATATTTTTCTGCGAATTAAATATGATTTACTTAAACATTTTATCCAAAAAATGTAGATTAGTGTCTTCAGTACCAAATTTTTTTTTTTATCGAAGTATAGTGAAATCCCCCGCAACATTCATAGAGCGCTGGCCTTTACCTACCGACTTCACAAAAGACCGTTTTTTTTTCAATAGTCTATATAATAGCCTAAAAGGGTCACATTTGGCTATTATTTTCTGTGAAGGTGGACGTACAATCCCTAGTCGAATAACTAAATTGAGATATCCTACATCTATATACATAAAAATGAATCCCCATTTCCCTTGGTCACGACGTCACGGGTGAACGGCAGAACCGATTTCGATAAAAAAAAATTGTTTTGTTCGTTATTGTCAAGACATGGTTCTTATGAAAGAAAAACTAAGAAAATTGCTTGAAAATTTGAAAATTTAAGAATACTTAACCACCAAATCTAACCTTAGCGCTTTGTACAATAAAAACTTTTTTATGTAACCTTATGACTTTTGACATAGAATTGACAGAATACGAGCTGCATTCTCATAATTAAGACAGGGCAACGTCTGTCGGGTCAGGGGCCCAACCATGAGCTCTTATTGCAATGATAATTCAGTTGTGCGAAAGTGACAGATGTATACACGGCACATACATCTGTCTCATAAATGAGTGAAACTATCATGGCAATAAGAGCTCATGGTAAGGGCCCTGCTAGTCTCTTTATAAATACTGACAAACAAGACCATTGCATTATCTATATACACAATAAGTTATGCCGTACGGATCCACATATTTGATCCAAAAATTACGTTCCGATCAACAATTTAAATAGCCATCTGAAAATAATCTGAAACGCAGGTGGTGTCTAGCTTTCAGTAATCCAGGCAGACTGTTTGCTACAAACTGTTTTACTACTAACATTTTATCACCGACAATTTAATTAGGAATTTACATACATTTCTTTCGCAGGGAATTTTATGCTCAGATTTTTGTTTTCGATTCCTAAGAGGTTTCAGTAGTCGAGTATAGTTTTTAGTTTTCTATATCATCTATACATATATATAAAATGGAAGTGTCTATTTACATACATATGTTCACGCCTCTATTCCCCGAAGGGGTATGCAGAATTGTTGTAATACAACACTCACTTCTCACCGAAGACGATTAAGTGCCAATGTGACAGATGGTGAGTCTATCGCCGTCTCAGGCAGGAAATCACTGCTCATAAGTATTTTTGTATAAGTTTGTTTGGAATTACGAAATATATAGTTTAGGAATATTTATCTACTAGCTGTGCCCCGCGGTTTCACCCGCGTAGATTTAGTTTCTTCCTTATTGTCGCGGAACCCTAATTTTTTTAATAAATAAAAGTAAAGCCTAAGTTACTCCTTGAAACATCAGCTACCTGCCAGTGAAAGTCCCGTTAAAATCGGTCCATTCGTTTCAGAGAATACCCGGAACAAACAGACAGACAGACAGAGAAAAATTTTTAAATTTCGTTTTTTAGTGTCGGTAGCGTGTATACTTTCATATGTATTTAGTGAAAAGCTGTTATTTTGAAATTACAAACAGACACTTCAATTTTATTTATCTGTATAGATCGTTACGAAAATGGTTGCAGAACCGATCGCAGTCTACGTGGCAGGTAACTATCCAACCCACTCGGCCGCAACGGCTTTATATTTGAAACAATTTAGAATATTTCAGCATTCTTTAGCCACTTTCAAAACCGACTACATTATGTGCTATATTTAAAATCTCTTATTTGTTATCTCTATAATGTTTTTAAAGTGACACCCATAAAATAATTTCTATACTCCAAATCTCTTAGCTCTGAACCGCTGAGCAATCTGAATGATTGGTTAAGACAGCTGTTGAAACCACGTTAAAACATTACAGAAGGTCAGCTTCCCTACATTGGAAATAACAGCTGCGCAATGCGCAAGCGCGTACTCGTACGCGTACTATAGACGCGTACTCGCGAGCGCCACACTCCAAAGTTACCTAATTAACTTTCTTCTTAGTCGTTCGCTCTTGGCAGAGCGGTCGTGGTCATGGATGCACTGGTACAAGCTTTGTTAGCGATGCTCCTCCATTTGTCTCTATTATGTGCGTTTCTGGAGCACTCCGTTATGGAACTGTTCGTAGAAGATTTCATAAGATCAATCCATCTAGTTGGAGATCGACCTCGAGACCGTTTGCCCTCTATTCGTCCTTGGATCACTAGACGTTCCATCGCATCCTCCTTCCTAGTGATATGGCCAAAAAACTTTAAAATTCGTAACCTAATTAACTACATGCTGCATTTAGCCCGATTTGGTTAATTTGTTATAAATGAAAGCAAACTGTAGTTACTTATGAATAACTAGCTGTGCCCCGCGGTTTCATCTGCGTAAATTTAGTTTCATACCAACTTTCATCCCCTATTTTATCCCCTTGGGGGAAGAATTAATCAGAACCTTTCTTAGTGGATGCCTACGTCATAACATCTACCTGCATGCCAAATTTCAGCCCGATCCGTCCAGTGGTTTGGACTGTGCGTTGATAGATCATGTCAGTCAGTCACCTTTGAGTTATATACTCGTATATTTAGATTATTGGAAAATTCTTATGGATACATTAAAAACTCAGCATAACTATATTTGCTAAGACTTTAAGCAAAGTACTGCCGGCAGCCGCATCCTGCAGCCAAGTTCGGAAGGTTACTTTTGATGACATTATTTGTGTTTTTATTGTCCGCCAGAGGCGTCACGGCTCAGTTATCATTATTATTGTGACACATTTCAGTTCTTTATATATGAACATGCCGAAATTACAGGTACAAAGATCGCGGGTGTTATATCGCGTACAAAGATTATTATCCATAGGAAGTCGACTTTCTATTATCTTTATTTTGAGCTGCTGGCTCGTTGCCCGTTTGTAATTGACAGACGGAAGGACTTACATTGTAGCACTTAATTGTTTGGCGTTAATAGTTGGCTAATAGGCCCTTAAGATAAGGATAGGTTTACTTTTACAATTATTATTTTCTGATGTATGCTGATATAATTTTCACTTTCTATACAAATATTATAAAGAGGAAAGGTGTGTAGATACGTTTGTTACGAAATAGCTCAATAAGTGCTGGACCGATTTTAAAAATTCGTTGTCGATTTAAATGCTACATTATCACAGATTAATATAGGCTATATTTTATCTCCGTACTCCAACGGGAACGGAAACTACGCGGGTGAAACCGCGTGACGTCCGCTAGTTGCGAAGAAAATTATAGCTACTTCCTTCGCTTGGAGTATTTTTTTAAATGTATAAGTCTTGTTTTATACTTATTGTACTTAAAAGAAACTACAGTGTTTTATGTGATTACGTAGTAATCATAATATTACAAGGCTATGCCTGTGACTTCACTCACGTTTTCACGAATAAAATGCAAAATCGAAAACTAAATATAATTATTTGCCATTGGTTATGTTTTCGGAGCTATAAACAGACAGGGCAACGGCCGAGGTAAATTCGTTCAGCCAAAACTTTACTAAGTGTTACTCAAGTGTTTGTCGTGAGTGTCATTTTCTTTAAGGAATAAATAAATTATATGGGCGCAGGCCTTGAATACGCAGTAGTAATTTTTTGGATTTTTTAGGGGCGAGCGCAAACGAATACATATGCCCACTATTGTAGCTGAGTGCTCAAAATTCATGACGCCACCTAGGGCTTAACGAGCTCTTATTGCAATGATGGCTGTATGACAGTGACAGATTTATACAAGTCATATACATCTGTCTCATAATTTGAGGCAGCCTATCATGGCAATAAGAGCACATGGTAAGGCCCCTGTACCTACGACTGACAGGTTTTTCGAAATATACGGGAGAACCTTTCATTTCTAATACTTACAGGGGTATTTCACTTTCTGACACTATATGTAATAGTCTTCTTTGATATCCTGATTAAATAGCGAAGTTATTTTTGGCCGTTAAACGTCAATCATCCTGCACTGGGGCCTTACCAAGAGCCACGATAGTTTCACTCATTTATGAGACAGATGTATGTGACGTGTATACATCTGTCACTTTCGCACAACTGAATTATCATTGCAATAAGAGCTCATGGTTGGGGCCCTGCACTTGCTGACAAAGGTGCTTTAGAAAAGAATGTGCGGCAAACCCTTAAAAACCCTCAGCACAAAATCGTGTGCACATTTTCAAAAGAGCCTTTTCAGTCTCTATGGAGAATGTAATTTTTTTAATTTTTACAGTGGTTAGATATTTCATATTATGATTAAACTCAATGTCTCCCATTCCCAAAGCACAAACAATGCTTTATTTAGGTCAATGGATGTGGAATTGTCGCATATTATGAATACCAGGAGTTCTATAAATAAACGTGATACAGAAGGAATGCGATATGAAAACACATTTTTGCCCAAAAATACTCCGAACTGAGAGTGCTCAAGTTACAAGCCTAGTGAACGCGTCGAGTTCCGTGGCCCAATTATTTTGTTATTTTGGGACGGAACGCGTAGGGAAAACTTGTTTATGATTGTCACTTGTTTTTCCTCGAATTCACCAACGACAGAGATTTTATTACCGAAATAAATAGTTCGAGGGCACTCTAAAGTTCACGTGAAATTATAGAAAAGATCAGATATTATAGATCAGTAGTCCAAGACAAATGCACATTCCCTCGCGCTTGCTCTAATAAAAACGATACAAAATGTATGGAAATTCATCTCCCTGGCCTTAATCCCATGTATTTGGGTTTAGCAATTGATTCAACCCGATGTGGCTGATCACCTGATTTTAATACGAAGCGACTGCCAACAGAATTCGCAACCCCTTTTTCGAGGAAAATCGGCAATCTGTTTTAAACCAGTTGTCGGACTCTCTTAGGCCTCTGACTGACCTGTAACGATTGCCAAAGATGTTAAATTGGGAACCGGGACCGACGGCTTAACGTGCTCTCCGAGGCACGGAGGGAACTCGGGCGGTCACCCATCCAACTACTGGCTAGGCAAATGGTTGCTTAACATCGCTGATCGAATGATATGCGCAATAGCAACTGTGCCACGAGCTCCTCATCATTTCCATACATATATTATATAAATATATAAATATATTATATAATTATATAAATATATTTATATTAGCCACGTGACATAACTACATAACGTATGAATTCATATTTGTGGATTTTAAAGACATGGTCACAATTTCAGCCCGGTACTAAGTTGCTCCAGCAACAGCAAGATTTCACATACAAATTTTCAACCCCCATTTAAAGTTTTGTGGGTGGAATTTCGGAAAACCTCATCGAGAACACACCCTCTTCATTTCGTGTCTGCATGGTCAGCTTGCATCTGGAACCGCGGTTCCAGTTCCGTTCCAGTCCCATTCGCTTGAGTCCTCGGAGTTGGGGATTTTTATGAACACTGTGACACGAGATTTTATGTTACAGTCGCTTCGCGCAAAACGTTCTCCATATTCTAAATTCGCGACTCGGCTACCCCACAACATTTATAGTAGAAGCCATGATGAAATGTATACATACCATGTGACTCATAAAACTATGTAGACGGCATAGTGATATGAGTCACATAATATTTATAAGCTTGCAGAAACTTCGCCTTGTCAGTGTTACCAATTCGCCGACCGCACAAATGGGTTTGTATACGACTCTGACATTACACAACTGCCGCGTTATTCACTGAGGTGTCTCGGCGTCGAACTCGACGACGAGCGTTGGGTTCAATCATAGGAAATTGATACATAATACATAGAGGATAAGGTTCAATTTCGTATCTTTAAAACGACACTTGACGACGAGTGCGACGCTGAAAAACCTTAGTGAATAATGAGGCTGCACTTACCAACATTACTTCTGGACAAAAATATGACATGGATAAGATAAGTGTTTTAGAAGGAGCCATGAGCTCTTTTTGCAATGATAGTTGTACTATGTGACAGTAAGGCTCAAAGAAGATATCAATCAAGCATAGGCCCCTTCACGAGCTCTGAGCGCAAACAGGTGCTTCGAACTCTCCTACAGAAACTCTTGATTACACAGAGTGCCTAGTGCGAGTTTTCTTAAAATCGCCGTACAAGTAAACCCAGATTTGTATGGGATCACAATAGTGTCATCTTTAGGCCGACAGAGGCGCTGTTCCGATCCTATACAACTCTGCGTTTACACCGACGCGGTGACTTGTAACGACGGCAGTGAAAAACACGCACTGTACTTTGACATTCATCAGGAAGGTACTGTTTGGCTATTGTCCAGGAGAAGGGTCGTTATCGGGGTACTAAACTGTATAACTACAGCCACTTTACGCATTTACAATTAACGCTGAATTTAAGTGTCATTACTATAGAGTAATTAGCTTATAGAAGCAATACTTATAACATGAGTCCCCAAAAAAATAGTAAGTATATGGTTTTAAGATATTACTGAACTAGTGCACATAGCTTATGTTACAATGAGAAATATGCTCTCCCCATAAAATGAAGTTGACACGGGTGAAACCGCAGGGCAGTAGTTCAATAAATTCTATATCGAAACGTTATTTATGGCAATCCAAACACGCATTAACACATTCGCTGCTGAAATTTCGTCTTCTTCGTAAATTCTCTAACAGTTGGACGTGCAGGTGCGTCGTTAGCAGTGAATGCGTTAAGGCGCC
Source organism: Watsonalla cultraria (assembly GCA_964035505.1). NCBI lineage: Eukaryota > Metazoa > Arthropoda > Insecta > Lepidoptera > Drepanidae > Watsonalla > Watsonalla cultraria. The sequence continues at coordinate 6,090,719 of OZ037734.1, read as the reverse complement.
ATAGCTGCATTCAAATGTGTTTACTTAAATTGTATAGCATGAAATATAACTGAAATTATTGTTTACAAATCGCTCCTATACAACTGCTTGCAAGTAGTTGTCATAACATTGTAGTGTGAATATATTTAAAGAAATGTGATCCGTTGCCGCTTCGCAACGGAGGCCAAGAATAATATTATCAGACGAAATTACACCCGCCTACTAAATCGTTACACAAATACACTCTATCTTCATAGAATTTCTTGCAGTTGAACGATCTTATCAATTTTTTTGTGGAAACTGAAAATACTTGGAAATGGCTTTGGGGTCCGGATGCTCATCAACTTTTCGCAGTGGTTGCACGCCGTCTGGTAGAAGCCTCTCGAGACAAGGCTGGGGCTTTTCTCGCTTAGAGAATCAACATTGCTATTCAACGTGGCAATACTGCTAGCCTTTTTGGCACGATCCTGAGAGGAAGCGATTTGGATCAAGTTTTCTACTTGTAATTAGTTTTGAGTACTGTTCCTTGTATATATAATTAAGTTATCTATACAGATAAATAAAATTTAAGTGTCTGTTTGTAATTCCAAAATAACAGTTTTTCACTAAATGCATATACCTACACGCTACAGACACAAAAAACCAAGTTTAAAAAAAATTCTCTGTCTGTCTGTCTGTCTGTTCCGGGTAATCTCTGAAACGGCTGAACCAATTTTAACGGGACTTTCACTGGCAGGTAGCTGATATATCAAGGAGTAACTTAGGCTACTTATATTTATTAAAAATATTAGGGTTCCGCGACAATAAGGATGAAACTAAATCTACGCGGGTGAAACCGCGGGGCACAGCTAGTTCTAAATATATTGCTATCTATATATGAAGTAAAAAGTAAAACATTTCATTAAGATTGCATCAATGTCCTAATCTAATCTAATTAGATAGTAAAATAAGTAAGTGATAATATTCGAACCCAGGACCTCGTAGTAGTCGTAGCTCGTAGCCCGCTTGTGACCGCTAGACCAACAAGGCAGAGAACTATAATATTCTGGCATATCTGCAATTTGGTATGACGGTGTCACTAGAACGAATTATTTTTAGTGTTATGATCCCACACAGACGACACTCCCACCTTTTTCTGAATGAATCTAACGACAGCTCTTTTCTCTAGTTACAACATTGTGAGATTTAAATAGAGTTTGAAACATCCTGCTTTATTATCGATGGCTTCCGCAATTTTATTATTATCGTTGAAATAATAGTATAATCGGAAACATTAAATCATAGCCGCAAGCATTCTTGGTGAAAAATTAATAAGAAAACAAAGGAAATCATGGTTTTTTACTTATAATACTAGTTGTGCTTCGCGGCTTTACCCGAAACCGTGCTACTATTAATAGTAGGTAAATATAATGTATATGTTTGTGCGTAATTACAAATGCAAACATGCAAAATAGCTTTTCACTCAATACATAATTATGAAAGTATATAAACTAACATAAAAAAAACTTTTATTTAATTTTTCTTTTTATTCTGTTTGTTTCGGGGTAATCTCTGAAAAAGCTAGACCAATCCCAGAGGACTTTCATTGTCAAATAGCTGATGCTACAAGGAATAACTTAGACAATTATTTTTTTTGTAAATTAAATATTATGGTTTCGAGAACCGCAGCTAGTAGGTATGGAATAAGAATGAATAATTTAAGGTATTTGAATACAATGTAACCTATGTGATTAATTTATAATGGGGTCCTATTTGTCTATCGCAGTCTTAATGGATCTGTTTGTGGTGAGATAAATAATGGCATACGTTCACGGTTGGAAGCTTAGATATATTTGTTTGTAGAACAACTGAGATGTTTGGTCTGGTGATATTTAGATGAGAAATACGTGTGCTGTACTGCATATGTATACTCACGCTTGTATTCCCCGTAGGTGTAGGCAGAAATGTTGTAATAACAACACCCACTTTTTACCGAAGATGATTAAGTACCAATGTGACAGATAGTGAGTCTATTGCCGTCTCAGGCACTATCTTTTAATAACTTCTCAGACAAATGTAGGTATCCTCACGATGTGTTCCTTCACCGTAAAGCACGTGGTTTGAAAACACTGCTCATAAGTTTTTAGAAAACCCATTGTTACAGGCCCCGCTGGGATTCGAACTTGCGTCGCTTGTGTAGCAGTGCATATTTAGGTTTCATATCTATAGATATCCCAAGCCAGTAGTTGGATGGGTGACCGCCCGAGTTCCCTCCGTGCCTCGGAGAGCACGTTAAGCCGTCGGTCCCAGTTGCCAATTTAAAATCTTTGGCAATCTTTACAGGCCAGTTGCAGGGTTTAACCCACATTATATCCAATTTCCCTTGTGGGTTTGTGAAGGTCAGATGGCAGTCGCTTCGTATAAAAATCAGGTGATCAGTCACATCGGGTTGAATCAAGTGCCGACCCCAACAATGAATGGGATAAGGCCAGGGAGATGATGATCTATGCAGATAAATATAATTAAAAATATTAGGGTTCCGCGACAATAAGAAAGAAACTAAATCTACGCGGGTGAAACCGCAGGGCACAGCTAGTGTCAAATATAATGATGATATAAAAAATGTTAGCAAAGCGATTTCACAAACTAGACTCATACCTAATGGTTGCAAGTGTCGCAACACATTCTATCCCGCATTCTCATTTAATTCAAAAATTTCTGAAAAAATATCCCAACAGTAACATTGCTATCGTGAAACAATTTAAATTATAACATTTATCACGAATAGTTTCGCACAAACGTTAATCTCAGGACAGCTGCGAAAACATTTGATTATATTTATACCCACTAACTCAACTATAAAACGATTGTTACCTCTGCCAGTGACGGGTTAATGCGGTTTACAAACTTATTTCTGCGCTAACAGTAAATCTGTCCGGTTTGCGTCACTGCTAATGATGTCTGTCTCATTTAAATAACATTTAATTATTGTTAAGAATGTTTGAGTAACGAAGGGTACACAATAAAATTCAACGAGCTGACGTAGTTTGCAAGAAATTATGATTTTAACTAATATTTATTACCTAGCTGTGCCCCACGGTTTCACCCGCGTAGATTTAGTACAAACTGTTTTTTTTTAATAAAGTTAGCCTAAAACACTCCTTGAAATATCAGCTACCTGCCAGTGAAAGTCCCGTTAAAATCCATCCAGCCGTTTACACGTGATGCCGTGACCAAGGGAAATGGGGATTCATTTTTATATATAAAGAAGATAATATAATTGTTATATAAGTTTGAGCCGTGGTCGCGGTGGAGTTTGAGCAATCGCCTGCAGTAAACAATGCAAATTCGAATCCAAGCGGGGCCTGTACTAATAGATTTGGCTAAAACCTTATGTTCAGTGATTTCACACCACGTGAAGGAAAACATCGTGAGGAAACCTGCATGTGTGAGAAATAATTCAAAAGGTCACGTTGGCACTTAATCATCTTCAGTGAAATGTGGGTGTTGTATTACGTCTCTGCCTACCCCTTCGGAGACTACAGACGTGAGTCTTGAGCATATGCATGTAAATAAGAGTGTCTTACGCATTCAATACCACAATACGTGAATTTTATCATTGGATGACTTACACAAAAAATACAAGAAAAATAAACGTAGGTACTTATATAGTCATATAATCACAGATCACAGATTTTCCTCTTAAATGGGGTTGCAAAGGTCAGATGGCAGTCGCTTCGTATAAGAATCAGGTGATCAGCCACATCGGGTTGAATCAAGTGCCGACCCCAACAATGTATGGGATAAGGCCAGGGAGATGATGACTTATATAGTCACATAAAACATTGACAAGCTATTTGTTCAGTACCCATACCTTTGTATAGGCTTTGGTATGTTGTTAACCTGTAACATGTAACTTCCTACACTCGCCGCTAGGGACGCTTTTATGTTCCCATACATAATGAGGACAATACGCAATCGATATCGTCAACATTAAAATATGTTAATTAAAGCCTTTTGGGTACTTAAGTCACAGTAGAGAACTGTGATGTTGGGAACAAAGCTCAAAGAATTAATCTCGTCTTAGAAACTCAAAGAATATTTTTTCGACTCGGGATTGACCTGTGAGCTCGGCGTGGCTATTACGGTTGAGCCGCAGACTTTACTCGTGTTATTAAACATTGTAACGTACGTAATAAAGATGCCTACAACATGTCATTAAAAACTTCAAGCAATGGCAAATTTATATACATGCATCAATAAACTCAAAACATTAACTTGATATTGTGCTATTATTATTTTTTTGGAACTGCCTCTTTCTATTTTCTGTCAATAGTAATATTAAGAGATTTTTTTGCTTAAATTGTGCAAAAATTTTTAATATTATAATCGAGCTTTTGCCAGTATCAAGGCAACGCCATCTATCGGAGAGTAGCTGTAACTCTCATCAAAGATCTATACTTCGCGGGTTTAAATTCACTTTAGCGCCATCTATCGGTTTTACTTCGAACTTCAACATTGTTCAACTGCGTTTTCAAACCAATTTACATGTACTCAAACCATAGCACTAAAGCGCTGAAAAGCCGAGATTAGCGAAGTTAGTGCGGATTTAGATGTTGCTCTCAAATATTTTTGTGTTGCGTCGAACCAGCGTGAACTTGGGGTGTACTAAAATAGTTTATATTTGACATATGTACGGCCGAAACATAGCAAGTTTAAAACATCCAATAACTCCAGAGAATTTTATTAAATGTTTAGCATTTACGCTCTGTCATAGATGACTATCGAAATGGACTCCGGGTAATTATAGCATGGTTTTGATTTCGCGTGTATTTGAAACTTTGGATTTCGCTATTGTTTTGATTTGTCATAACCTAACTTGTCTGTTTTTGTCTTTTTTGCTTGTTACTTGACTTTCTGAGAGTTGGACAGCAAAAATAAACTTAAAAACTGGCGTCTATGAATGATTTTGTCTGGACTTAAGAGTACACTCTCCAAAAGGATTCCCTTTATTTATTTCTTATAGGATTAAAGTTTTTTTATGGTATTATTAATAAACTTTTTTGTAAAAAGTAAAACGTTAATTAGCTCAGGTTATTTATTGGTTTATTAAATGATTCACAAATATGTAGGTAGGTACTTAATTCCTTTAGTAAGTCAACTTTGTCTCATATAAAAAAAACATATAAATCAATATAATTTCATTTACCTGTAAGTTTTTTACTCTTATAGTAACTTAAAAAGGTAAATAAACATTTTGTTTAATTACAGAGGCAGCGATAGTAGGCTGGGAGAGAAGCGAGACCCCAATTGGTACATCGACTCGGCGTACGCGTCTTCTCTCAAAGTTTCCCTCCGACTACCCACCAAACAGTTTTTAGAAGGTAAGATTGTTTTATCTACTGCCAGATTAACATAAGTTATAATGACTATCTCTTCCACTGCCACTATTGAACCCACGTAAGTGGATTTGAAGTGCATTGCAATATTGATAAATGGGAGAGCTTTTGTTGAGAAAATCTGCTGAACGTAAGCTTTGAGAAATTGGGTCAACAAAAGTAAAAAAAAAAGCTGAAATAAACTTGTGTCTATTGGCACAAAGTAGGTACATGTACACAAAAACAACTACAACACGTAATGTGTAAGAGTGCCCTAAATAGGTGACAGGACGCCGAAGTCATTAGTGTAGGTTTCATTTGAATACAAAGAGATTTAGGTAACAATGTCTGTTAGTACTGAAGAGAGTTAACTACATAGTATGTTACTGTACAATCAAGTTTCTTGAATAATTTCCCATTGTTTATAGGCTGTATATTATATAGCTTGCATTGTTCTACATAAATCTTTAAGCTACGTGCAATTCACAGATCGTTACCGACCGCTGTTTCTGCAAAGTGATATAAGGAGATGCATAATGGGTACCCTTTGTTTGGTTTGACCCCTTACTCCCAAAAACCCTTGATACATTTTCCTTCTTCATATCTTATGTGGCCGTATGTTTCTTATCCTCAATATTGTATACATATTTTAAGTGTAGTGGATGTGATCATTGACTTTTTATTTGTTTCTAAATAGGCGCGCACACCTACGCGCAGAGATTTAGCAGCGCCATCTCTTGGTGCATGCTACAACTAAGATGAAAAAGAGTTGAGTGTAAAATAGATTTCAACTGATAGTTTTAGTTCTGCTACATGACGCGAGATGGCGCTGTTTTGAATTGTGAAAATAATGTACAAGCAAAAAAAATCCGTACATCATTTTATTTATTTTTGCTTTGGTCAAATTGGTTGCAATATTATTGATGTTAATTCCATTTTAGCAATTGGATATATAGCCCAAGTTAATGGATATTTTTATAAGCATGTTGACGTAAATAAGGCAATGTCCGTGTGATGGTCAACGGTTACCATACTATATGGAAGCCTTATAAGCCCCCACGTAGCATTTCCGTTCCATCATTCCACAATATCGCGTCAGAAAGTTAATTCCTAACGAAAAAAAACTGTGAAACTACTTTTAGAAATATGCACATTAGTTCAAATTTATACAGCGAGAATATTTAAAGCGTTAGCACTATGAGTGACGTAATAATTATGGTTTATGCGAACAGGTGCCGGAATGTATAATGCAATGTTTTAGTATAATATACTTTATATAATGTGACGCTACGGTTGAATGAATTACGTGTGATTTTGAACTATTTACAGACGGTTGCTCGGTGAATCGGTATTTGAGATATGTTTCAGTTGCTTTTTCTAAGCTTGGAATATCACTTAAGTATGATGTTAAAAACGGCCGAAGTATACTTTTGGAATGAAGTTCCTTATTTAAACATTGAAACGCTTAAGCTTGGCTTAAAATGTCCTATAGGCTTAGACAAAGTTATATTCTCTCCCGCTTCCGCCAATAGAAACGATACGAAATGTATTGAAATGAAATTAGTCACGTGGCATATGTCATTCCCGTCAATTTGTATCGTTTCTACTAGCGAAGCGTGAGGATAATATTACTTTGTCTACAGGCTCAGTAAGAAGTATAAGTTTGAACACGTTCAATTGTCGAATTTCGTTACGTTATAACGTTACTCAAAATGTGTTGATACATTTTTGTGGTGAGTCAAAGTTCAAGTCAAAAATATCTTTATTCGATTAGACTTTATACAAAGCACTTTCAAATCGTCAGAATGACAAAATTTACAGGATTATACATGCTACCGCCAGGTTCGGAAGGTTGCTTTTACTGAGAAGAACCTGGCAAGAAACTCAGTAATTACTCTCTTCAAAAATATTATACAATTTAAAAAAAAAACAAAATAAATCATTTGAGAAATGTAAGCCCATGCACACAGTTCCAATGTACAAATGTCGATTAAAATTAACATAAAGAAAAGTCTAGTAGTTCTATTTATATCTAAATGCGTAGCTTGAGATGAGCAGCCCCCACAAGCAGCACCTGTTCACAAGTATGACGAGAATGCCAGCCATCGCCCTCCTCAACCATTATAGAGGGAAATGAGCGACCCGTCACTTGAATTCCAAATATGGCTGATCAACACATTTCGTGGCAGCTAAAACGCAACTAAATACGTCATCGTTGAATTATGTCAAAACCTACTTGCGGCACTAAATTAGCCTTCATTGAAAATATCTCAACAAAGAGTTGGAATAGCCAGCAAATATGCGGACACTAGGTTATTAAAAACAGCAATAACTCCAAGTTTCTTTGTAGATTTCGGATCATTAACTTCACACTTCCTTTTCGCATAAACGATACTGTTTTATTTTAGAAAGCACTAGCTTTGCCCTGCGGGTTCATCCATAGACGACTATTAACTATGGGAAGTTTTAGTCACGAAGACTTGGGTTTTCTTCTTTGGAACCTTCATTATTTTCTGACATAAAAGCAGCTAGTCTTATTTCTAAGGAATAACAGGTATTTTGCCAGTGAAAGGCCCTGCCAAAATAAATATAAAAGGTTGGGAATAGATACGTTATAGGCTCACAAAACTAACGAAAATACCGAATTTTCCGCAGTTTGTCACTTATCAAATAAGTATGTATCTAATATAACCTCTTTACAGTATTTGTTCTACCAATGCGATGTTACAGGCCTTAACGATAAAATTATAATATTATAAAATAAAATTAGCACTAAATATAATACTTAAAACAAAGTAACTGAATTAAAACTAAACTATTATACTTAAATATCTATCTAACTTAATACATATTTACATGGATAATTCTAAATACTTCTGAGCACACTCTGCGAGCTTTGGCAGGCTCTGGTGAAAGATGTCGATATTGCTAGACATGGCGTTTAATATATACAACTTGAGAGTAAATGAGGAAAGAGGCTAGAGTTCTCACAAATTTAACGCTTCAATCTTGGCACGCTAGTGACACGTCTACCTCTTTTGAAAATCAATCTATATCTATACATCTATACATACAGATAAATAAAATTGAAGTGTCTGTTTGTAATTCCAAAATAACAGCTTTTCACTAAATGCATATGAAAGTATACACGCTACTGACACTAAAAAACCAAGTTATAATTTTTTTCTCTGTTTGTCTGTTTATTCCGGGTAATCTCCGAAACGGCTGGACGGATTTTAACGGGACTTTCACTGGCAGGTAGCTGATGTATCAAGGAGTAACATGGGCTACTTTTATTTAATAAAAATATTAGGGTTCCGCGACAATAATGATGAAACTAAATCTACGCTGGAAAAACCGCGTGGCACAGCTAGATAAAATATAAAAATTACTTGTTATTATTACAACTGCAAATAGACCATCGTATTTCAGTCTGTTCGAAGTGCATAGACTAGAAATAGAGAAATAAATAAATACTTCAAGCCGCATGTGTCACACAGTGGAAATAGCCATTGATACGTTATAAAAACGAGTAATTTGGCTTATACTGTGTATTAATAAAACACGTATAACATCTCTCGTCGGTTAAATTGAAATGATATAGACTAACAACGCAGAAGAGAATATTGCGGCGTTGGGTTTGTGCCTAATTGTGCACCTACTCTCAAATTCAAATCTTTACAGATAAATAAATTGAAGTGTCTGTTTGTAATTCCAAAATAACAGTTTTTCACTAAATGCATCTGAAAGTAGACACTAAAAAACCAAGTTATAAAATGTTTCTCTGTCTGTCTGTCCGTCTGTCTGTCTGCCTGTCTGTCTGTCTGTTTGTTCCGGGTAATCTCCCAAACGGCTGGACGGATTTTGACGGGACTTTCACTGGCAGGTTGCCGATGTTTCAAGGAGTAACTAAGGCTACTTTTATTTACTGCGAAAAAGAAAACTGCGGGGCTCAGCTAGTCATAAATATGTATACTAAGTTGAACGCCAAAACTAATTCGTGCGAAAACCGAGCTTGGAGTAGTACCAAGTGGCGTAGTGTTAAAACGATTTAAGATATTCCTGGGACAAGAGTTTAATTTGATTATTTTATTGAAAGACTTAGCAGAGGTGTTACTACACCCACCTATCATTGGAGATAATTAGGTGTCAACGTGACGGATGGTGTTTGTCGGATTCTGGCAGCCATTCATACATACGTTTTTCAAATTCTTCTGATGATGAAGCAAGTGTCCTCTCGCTGCAATTTTTTCCTACAGAGGTGTCAACAAAGCATACGTCCTGTCTATCTGATGGTAAGCGGTGACCGCAGCCTGTGGACTCCACACCACAGACATTACGGCGTGCGCATTTCCCACCCTTCACACCTTGTTTGATGAACCCCATACTAGGGGTCTACTATCATATCATTGACTTACTAGTTTCCTAGCTTTGACGTTTGATCTTCGTATCATAAAATGAAACGTCAAACCTAAGAAGTTCTTAATACGCTCTGCTTAAACCGATGGTGGGGAGCCCATTCTATACTATAATCGAGCGCGGGACTAACCTATCCGTCTCAAAAAAATCCAATCAAATGCCACCCTTACAACCGTTGTCAATATCCATCCGTAATTTAGGTTACTGAAGATAAACAAAGCTATAATTTAGTCCTTACTTTCATTCCAATAACTTGTCGCTACATAAACTTATTATGCTATTTAAAGTAAAAAAAAAACAAATCTGACAGATAACAGAGAAAAAGTAATTCAAATAAAAATACCTAAACATAAAAAAAATATATTTGTTTTACCCATTTCGACTAAAACAGTTTCAACAAAAAGCATATAATTTTCACAACATTAATGTATAATTTTTCGACTAAATAAATAAATTTAACAAAAAACTGTAATAAAATACCAAGAATGTTAAAATCATGGACGTATGATGCCTTATGGTAAACAGCAATTAATAAGAGTTTTTAATATAAATGGTACGTAATCTGTGTAATTAATTAACGACACAAGCCGAGAGCTTAATTCCAAAAGGATTGTTCATAAGGGACATGACCTGGTTTATGAACTTTCATTAATTATATTTAGTTAAATCTCAAAATATTATTAGTTGAAAAAATTTAACTAACGCAAAGTCAAGCGATCCGCGAAGTTGGAGGGTGTTAAAGCCTATATTTGGCACAAAAGGCTTTGCTGGCTTATACAGGTCCCGTCAGGAGTTAAGAACGAGTACCTATAATGTCATTTAATGAGTCTTTATTTATAATGTATGGCGCGAGCCGAATAAAAACATGCACAGTATCCCAATATTTTTCGCTGCGCGTTCTTTATTCTTGACGGGACTTATACCGGTATGTAAGTATACTTTATCGTGTATAAAAATCATAAAAACAACATTAAAAATGCTATTGTTAGCAGCAGCTTAAAGGATTTGTTTTGTTTTGGAATAAATGGTATATAAGCAACGTGGTGACGACATTTTTTCAGTGCAAGACGACGCTGCGCTGGAATTTAACGTTTTTACGGATTTTTATTATAAGGTAATTAATGTTCAAATTTTTATTATACTTTTACGTAAATTTATTAAAATTAACTTTAGAATGGTCTGTATGTAGTAAAGCTATAGGTTTTATTTAAAATACGTTCGAACGTCGACGAATTACCTTGCGTTTTATCGTGGTTCAAAGTGTGCTGATGCTTTCTCGGAGGCGAGTTGTGGTTGAATTCTATATGTAGCGGCTACTTGTCAAACCACTGCACCTTAATGTCAATGTGGGTAGAGGATGATGTCAATGTCAATAGGGCGGCGGTAAGGGATGTCAAATACACCGACCGATGTCAATGAATGCCTTTAATGCACTCAAATATAATTACTATACTAACTTAGAATGTAGGTCGCACATGTAAGCGCTTGCAATGATGAAATGTTGTGTGTGCAGTTTTGTAATACAATACAAAATGTACGGCTTTGCCTGTACACTATAGATGGTGGATAAACACATTTTAAGGTACACCAAATACGCAATCGAATGTTGATAACGTTTAAACTAGTGCAAGACTAACTTGGGGTACACAGCGGCAGAGTCGTTTGAGTAGTCAACTGCTAAGCTAGCGACGCAAGTTCCAATTCCAGCGATCTGTACCAAATAGTTTGTGTAACGCCATGAACTACGGTGAAGGATAGTAGCTGTCTGAGAAGAAATTCAAAGATATATGTACGGTGAGTGAGACGGCTATGGACTTACGTCTTATCAATAACATCCTCCTGTCCGTAACTCATATTATTTGTGGTCAGAATGATGTTGTTCTCTTCCATTTCTATCAGCCGCCATATCTGTATTCACTCCCACTCTATCCATATCATCTTACGGACAATCCATCAATCGTTTCTTAGGTCATCCTCTCCCCTTGTAAGCATTCACATTCATAAGCAAAAAATATTTGTAAAATCCTCCTTATAACTAACTAGCGGACTTCACGCGGTTTCACCCGCGTAGTTCCCGTTCCCGTTGGAGTACGGGGATGAAATAGCCTATGTTATTCGCTGATGATATAGCTATCCATTGCTTAACGAATTTTCAAGATCAGTCCAGTAGTATCGGAGCCTATTCAATACAAACAAACAAACAAATATTTCCTCTTTATTATATTATTATAGTACACTTTGTGCACCTTTCTGGAACCGCTAATATTCACATATTTCCATCTCCGCAAATAAGTTAAATATTTTGTATGAAATGTACAATTATACAGTTTAATTCCGAAAATAAAATAGTGCAGCAGGTATGTTCGTGACGTGAAATAGCCGAAAATACATTGAAACACATATTTGGCCATAATAAGACTTTAAACATTTTATATAAAGTATAAATATATATAGTGATACGGTTCCAAAGCGAGGGAGGAACAGTGTCTCGCCGCGCTTTCGTGAGTACGGTACCTTCGGATTGTGTGAAAATAAGTGATTTCAGTGGAAAAATAACTATCACGGTTGGTGTTGAAAAGAGTAACACACACACATAAAATTTACACTACACAGAAAATTTATTAAAAAAAAAAAGGTGTCATTTTGGAAGCTAAAAGTGTTCAAATAATCTCGCTACGGGCTACGAAAATTGCTACGAGATTTATAATTATTATAATATATCTCTCTCGTTGCAATAGAAATGTTGAAGTGATATTTTTTACAATTTATCACCGCTGGAGAAATATAAGCGGTGCGGCTAGAAATAAATGTGTAGGAATAAACCTAAGTACTTCGGTTAGATTTAAATGCAACTGTAATGGATAAGCAGCGAACGTGGTGCACGAATTATATGAAATATAGAGCATGCTTTATTAACCGTAAATTTATAATCAAAATTAATTAATTTTATTCAACAATCGGCACACTTGGAACTCTGATCAAACGTAATATTTTTAAGCCAAGTGTAAATTTTTCTACCGTTTCCAAATAAAATCTTGACGAGAGTCAGAGTAGAAAAGAATAGTAAAATGTCAGGACCCCTTAAAATCGTTGTTTAAATTGTACACAATAAATTATATCTAGCGTCGCTAAATTACTTTTTGTATTTTAGTTTGAATTTTAGATGAAAAAATATATCAGTTTATTTAGTAGAGGTCTTCCCGATTGAAATTTGTAGCTGCCCGACTGGGGATGGTACCTCCACCTTACAGAGTCATCATCTCCCTGGCCGTATCCCAAACATTGTTGGGGTCGGCACTTGATTCAACCCGATGTGGCTGATCACCTGATTTTTATATCCATCTGACCTTCGCAACCTCTTTAACGAGGAAAATCTGTGATCTGGATCACCTTACAGAGTATTGCACACAAATAAATGGTAGCTAAGAGTGGTAATCTTCTTGCCAGTAAGGGTGGAGGAGGAATGCGGAATCACTATGGTAGCAACAGTTGTGGTCATTATGTTGGTATATCGAATTAATTATCTATAAGAACCGCTATTGGAGCAGTCGCGTGCTACGCAAGCGGCGCAAGTTAGAATCGCAGCGGGGCCTGTACCAAAAAAATAATCTCAATATTGATGTATAGTTATTTTAGACCACGTGCTTTACGGTGAAGCAAATCTGCATATGTCTTTAAAGCAATTCCAAGACGTATGTACAGTGCCTGAGATGGCAATAGACTCACCATTTGTCACGTTGTCACTTAATCATCTTCGGTAATAAGTGGGTGTTGTTGCTACAACACCTCTGCCTACCCCTTCGGGGAATACAGGCGTGAGCATATGTGTGTATGTTATCTAAGATGGAAAATACGCGAGTGATACTCTCGGTGTTGCAAGGTTTCGTAGGCTGTAACCGTTTACCATAGCTTACCATTAGATCTATCACCTTTATAGTATAATGATACTATACACTTCGTACCTATATCCCTACTAATATTATAAATGCGAAAGTAACTCTGTCTATCTGTTACGCTTTCGGCTTAAGCCTCTCAACCGATTTTGATGAAATTTGGCACAGACAATCTTTAGACCCTGAGAAAGGACATAGGTTACCATTGATTTATTAAAAATATTAGGTTTCCGCGACCATAAGGATGAAACTAAATCTACGCGGGGCATAGCTAGTAAAGATAAAAGTGAGCAAACATCAAGCTTTACTTAATCGTGAACTAAGCCTTATATGAACCCTGTTAATCGTAAAAGCAATTTATCTAACTCTCTGCCATCTAAGTAATTATAAGGTATTTTTTTGTTCCTTTAAATTTGTTCGGGTTACTTTTTATACTTTCAAGGTGGCATGCAGTCCATCTGATGGTAAGCGGTTATGAATGTGACCAACATTGGAGTGTCGCGCATTTCTATCTTATAAACAACTAGCTGTGCCCCGCGGTTTCACCCGCGTAAATTTAGTTTCATCCTTATGGTCGCGGAAACCTAATATTTTTAATAAGTAAAAGGTAGCCTATGTCCTTTCTCAGGGTCTAAAGATTGTTTGTGCCAAATTTCATCAAAATCGGTTGAGAGGTTTAAGCGGGAAAGCGTAACAGACAGACAGACAGAGTTACTTTCGCATTTATAATATTAGTAGGGAAGTAGGGATTTAATCAATGTGCCAACATAGTAAGACATGAAAGAGTCCAACTATAGCTAGCACAGTGCCTCCACGCCTCTCCCTATCCCTCATGGAGCTATAGGCGACCTCACTCACCGCAGGAACGCAGTACTACTTAAAGGTAGCATTATTTGTCTGTGATCTTCTGTAAGGTGGAAGTGCAGTCCCCAGTCGTGCAGCTCCGAATATCGAACGGGAGATCCATGAAGATTATGAAATGAAAAATAAATGTTGGTTACTTTACTTTTACTTACCGTTATCTATATATCTATACAGATAAATAAAATTGACAGCTTTTCACTAAATGCATATGAAAGTATAATATACGGTCCTCACATATATTTTTTTCTCCGTCTGTTTGTTCTGGCTCTCTGAAACATCTGGACCGATTTAACGGGACCTTCACTGGCAGTTAGTTCATGTTACAAGGATAATTTAATTTATTTAAATTCGGGTGAAATCGTGGAGCACAGCTAGTATAAAATAAACTTATGATATTATAAGCAGTAGATCGGACGGATGTAGCTCGAGCGACGAAATTCTTGGCGCAAGATAGTCACACGCAAAATGCCCTGATTATTTCTGATTCCAGTAATATATTGATATTGCAACACTTTAAGAACAGCTTTATGTTCAACATTATGTATATTCGGTATATAATAAAAAAAGAAGTTGGATACACTGCTCGGAGAACTTCTATGGTTTTGTAATAACTGCCATTTCTTCGTACAAAACCGGGTAATGTAGGAAGAATATTTAATTCCTTATACATAACTGCCAACGGTAAAGTGTTAAGAACGAAAATTTCTTCCTACATTCCCCAGTTTTGTAAGAAAAATATTATTCTTCGTAATGTAACTCAGTTATGTACGAAGAACTAGGGGTTTGAATAACCGTTACGCTTCCGCTCAATTATCGACCAATTTTGAGGGAATGAACATAATAAAAAGATTTTTTTTGCTTGTGCTACTAATAAGACCCATATTCAAAATGATTTTTTGACACGTCAGTTTAGAGAACTTGTAGGGACACTTTATGTATAACCTGTGTTAGAATTCATCAATATATGTAATATATAATATTATAAAGAGGTAATTTGTTTGTTTGTAACGATTGTTACACATTGTGATTTGAACTTGTCTTGAATGCATAGTCAAAGTCAAAGTCAAAGTCAAAAATATCTTTATTCGATTAGACTTTATACAAAGCACTTTCAAATCGTCAGAATGACACAATTTACAGGATTATACATGCTACCGCCAGGTTCGGAAGGTTGCTTTTACTGAGAAGAACCTGGCAAGAAACTCAGTAAACTCAGTAGTAGACTACTATTCAAGCACCACCACCACCACTTTTAAATACAAGTTTCTTATTTATTTATTTCCAAACGCCTGTATTCCCCAAAGGGGTAAGCATAGGTGTTCTTATAGTACATCAACATTTCGCTAGTAACATTCCATGCAACAGGGGGCTAACTTAATGCCATTAACCAGGCACTATTCTAGACTCCGGGTTGTTACTGGGATATTACACGTGGAAAACTCATTAACACTTTGCCCAAACCAGGGCATC
This sequence comes from Watsonalla cultraria, assembly GCA_964035505.1. Taxonomy (NCBI): domain Eukaryota; kingdom Metazoa; phylum Arthropoda; class Insecta; order Lepidoptera; family Drepanidae; genus Watsonalla; species Watsonalla cultraria. Next base: position 6,074,737 of record OZ037734.1, on the reverse strand, counting down.
GAATCCAGGACCTCGTGGTCCGCAGTAGTTGTGACCACGAGTCCGACGAGGATTTTTTACGCACTAGAAAGAAAAATGTGTCGCAGCATTAATTAAATTTAGATAAGGTACAAATAAATGGTTAATTAAAGTATATTACAACGTCACAGATATACGTTAACTCTTGAACACAGACACTGTTACTCTCTGTTGCTAAATTGTATGTCTGTGGCCATCACTCCAGTTAGTACCGCACAAAGGTAATGACAGCGAAAAATGTACTTTATCTATGGCCATATACCACATAGTACCACGTTCACCTGCCGATCGCGAGGTCCTGGGTTCGATTCCCGAGTCGGGTCAAAAATAGGTATTGGGTTTTTCTGTCAAGAAATTTACGATAAAATGCCCGGAGCTTGGAAGTTTGCGGTATTTACACACCCGTGCCTCGGAAAGCACGTTAAGCCTATGGTCCTTCGCCTGATCTCTCTCCGGTCGTGTCGGATTGCCGTCCCATCGGACTATGAGAGTGAGGGAATAAAGAGTGCACCTGTGTTTGCGCACACACTTGTGCACTATAATATCTCCTGCGCACATGGCTGATCCTCGTTGACATTAGCCGCCGTAACCTTAACTCGGTAGGAGATCATTTTTATTTATTTTCCACAGACAAAACAAGAATACGGTTAATCTGCAGCTCGACAATACTACTACCCTCTTAATAACTAAAAAATATGAAATTCTTTGTAAAGTGTAATCAAATAAAAATAATTTGAGTTAGTTAGTCCGTGTGGGTAGCGTGCCAGTTTCCAAATTTAAAATATCTTGCGAAAATTATTATCTTACCGATGTAATAGCCAGATTATATGTAGGGATCCGGTTCACGGATACGACGTTTTATTTCAGTCGTACTATGCTTGATGGAATAATTTACAAGGACTTTGTTAATATTAATTAATGTGTCACGTGAAGTAATTTTGTGTCATTATTCTTAGTAATAATATTTTGAATTGGTTTACGATATTGCAGTTGGTTAGTTAAATACTTTGTCATTTTCCATGTGTGTTCGTGTAAGTTCAACTGACACTATTTCTCTGTAAAACGGGGCCGGCGATAAACCAATACTTATACTGTGCCTATGTTATGTAGTAGTTCTGACATATTCTCAATCAAGAACTCTTTTTTTAAAATATAAGTTACGCCTTATACTATCACAGTATCACATATCTGCTTGTGAAAATCCCGCTAAATCGGTTGAGCCGTTTAAGAATTAGCTTTGTAGCCGTAACAAACAGATACAGTCAACGTTAGGGTAGTACTGACCAGATTCCACGAGTTCCGGCGCACATATCCTAAGATTATGCTGCACAGGCATGGCAGTCGAAGGTTAGGTTAAACAGGCCAGTCGCTGATGGTTCACCACCTCCTGGACTCACTTACGACCACGGGGAGGGGTCTACTTTACTTTCTCCGAAAAAGAAACTTCACAATCGAAAGAAAATCAAACGTAGTTTGAGTATCGCTTCGTTTTAATCAAACTCAAAATTTCGTTCATTTAATCATTTAATTAAATTAGGTTTAGAATATATAAAAATCAAAGAATGTTCCAGTAGACCACCGTAATTTTAGACCGAATAAGAACCGTGGTAGTAGCTTTGCGAACTTTTGGCCGAAGCTTCGTTTTTCGGAGAAAGCGAGTAGGCCCCTTGAAACCGCAGCCCCTCAACACGGTCCTCCCCGCTGTTCCTCTGAAAACAGTGAGTTTTCTTAAAATCGTCGTCACAGGTCATCCCGCCGACGTAAACGCAGATTTGTATGGGCTCACAATAGTGTCATCTTTAGGCCGACAGAGGCGCTGTTGCGATCCTATACAAATCTGCGTTTACGTCGACGCGGTTACTTGTGACGGCGGCAGTCAAAAGCCAGCACTAAGCCCTCAGTAGAACTCTGACATATTCGAGGATTTCCCACAAAAATGGTACTGACCTCATTACAAAATCCGCTAAGATTCCAGAATTCCCAATTCACCACGACAAAGATCATTAAAATAATTAAGCTCACGATCTATTAGAGTGCCTAATGCATATTTACAGTCTACTTACCATCATTTTGGCAACTGCTGCAAGGTTGATCACAAAGTGCAGAGGTCACGTGGTGGGTTTTGTAAATATCATTGCGAATTAATTACTTTATACGTAATTTAAATGAAGCTCACGCAAGGTTTCAAGAAGTGTGTAGAGATTTTGATAGAGCCGGCAAGGCGTTAGAAGCCCCGGCATTTGCTCTGTTCTCTGGCTTAGAAATTTACGTTGGTTCTTGTGTTTGTGTTGATCTTCATCGTCTTATTTAGACTAGCTGTGTCCCGCGGCCTTACCCGGGTAGAGTTAATTTCATCGGTCACCCGCGGAAAGTCCAGCCGTTTCGAAGACCCAGAACAAACAGACAGACCGAGAATCAGACAGAGAAAAAAAATTAAAATTGGTATTTTCAGGTCAGTACCGTATATTTCGCTCATATGGGTGAAAATCTGTTATTATAATCTACACTTAAATTGTATTTATCTGTATAGGTATAAATCAATTGTTTTGTTCGTTAGTATCAAACTCAAAAACGACATGATAGACCTTTTTTGCCAGACACGGGACAGGGCATAAATCACAGGAATAAAAAACATTGATTTCTCATCACGGCTGCAATATAGGAATTTGATTTCATCATTTTATGCCATAACTAAATAGAAATGAGTTTTTTTTATATTAAAAAATCACTGTTTTTTAAGTTCTAATTGGATGTTGGAGGCGCTAATCAAAGTCAATCCGAGTGATCGTCAATTAAAAAAACTATGAATTCTTTTTTATATCTCAAAAAAAAAAAAATATGAATTCTTTTTAATAATCTCGTATTAAGCACTCGTGTGTATCCCAAACAACGGTGATGCACAATTCTTAAAAAACATGTTATCTCTCTATGGAAAACGAAAAGCGTTTATAGCCTCTCAAGGTGTTTACGTTACTAACATTTTATGGCCGACCAATGGGCGGTAAATCAATATTATTGTTTGGTTTCTTTCTGTAAGCTTGTTTTATGATATAGATTTTTAGAACAACATTTCAATATGGGGTCATTCGCTGTTTGCTATCTATACTCATATTAAAAAGAAGAAAGATTTGTACGTTTGTTTGTAACAAATTGGCTCAAAAAGTACTGGACAGATTTTCAAAATTCTTTCAACAGTTGAATGCTACATTATCATTGATTATTATAGGCTATATTTTATTCCCGTACTCCGTCGGGAAGGAGAATTACTCGGGTGAAACTGCATAACGTCCGATAGTGTATCTAGAAACAAAATAATGAATCACACGCTACTACACCCACTTTACACCTAAGATAATTAGGTGCCAACGTGACAGATGGTGATTCCATCGGCGTTTTCGGTACTATAAATATCTTCAAATTGCTTGTCAGACATATTCAGATTTTCTAACAAAGTTTTCATTCGGTTTTTTTTAATTGGTCCGATGGGACTCGCATTAGCAGGTGACTACTCAAACCACTAAGTCAAACACAAGTCTTTGATTTCTGAATCTTTCAAACACATTTTCTCAAAAGTCCGGGGCTACCCTCTAGAATTCTGAAGAAATCTGAAATGCGGGGTTTGTTAACCCGATAGATATTTTGTATTATCTGCATATAAGTATATGCTCTCGCTTGTATTCCCCAAAGGAGTTGGCAGAGGTGTGTTTAAAGTACACCCACAATTAGGTATATTTCGCCGTGAATTAGGGGGCTACATAGGTTTTATACTAGCTGTGCCCCGTGGTTTCACCCACGTTGACTTTCGCAGAACCCTAATTTAAAAAAAAGCAGCGTAAGTTCATCTTTACAACATTTGCATCTAAGTGAAAGTCCTGTTAAAGAGGTCCCGCTATATAAGAAATTTGCCGGAACAAACCGACAGACAGAATATTGCATACTTTGCAGATACTAAAATTTTTTGATCTGTATGTATAGATACTAGCGCTTGCGACTATACCAACGAGGCAGTAGTTTGTGTAATTCGAGCGGTCTTATTCTTCTAATGGGATTCTTTACAAGTTAAATTACGAAGTATTTCGTTCATAAAACGTCTCAAAATCCTTTAGTTAAACACTTTACAAAGTGAAACAGTGGTTCAAAGAACAGTTACCTAATGTGCCACAGTTGTATTTCACTCTGTCATCTTTGAACTCCACGAGAATAGTGGCTTCGCTCGTACCTTGTCAAAGTAAATCCTGGTATTTATGTGGCATATTATGCATACTGACGGAGATGTTGTAAAACACAAGTTTTTGATACAAGTGATGTACTTGTTTTCTGAAAATAGAAGGAATTTGAGTGAAGGCTACAAAAATACATTATACAGGATTATGAGTGTACCATCAGTGAAGCCAACTAAGATTTTGAAAAATGCGTAGACGGGATGCGTACGTAGAATCAATAAAAAATGGTAAATACTGCTATTTTTACTTTACGTATCATCAGATTGCTCGTAAAAAAACCTTTCGTTGGTTAGATACCTATAGGAAATAACTAAAAAAAAAACAAATTCGCAGTTAGTATTTATTATCCTGCTAGGCGAAATGAGTGTACGTTTTTTAAACGGGACGTTAATCAACATTTTTGCGCGAAGGTACTGCTAAACTACGTAGATTCAGGACTGAAGTTAATAGCTTAGCAGGAAAGGCCTTAAATACGTAGATCCACATACCGGGTTCGGAAAGTTCCTTTTGCTAAAAAGAACTGCGGTAAATCGCGAGGCACAGCAAGTCGTATGATAATTTGCACGGTTATAGTTTGTCAAATTAATGTGGTAAGTTCCACTTTATTTTGAAACATGTGATTCAGCTGGCGGGCCTTTGATGTGACACACCTCCGAGAAATGTACCTAATAACTTGCTATTTTTATATTTTATTGCGTCTATTTTCTTGAGGTTACTGTTTTATGATCGTCCTCTGTACACACATTAAAATACGTGTTCCATACATGTTTAATGTAGTTTATTTGTAAGTAGTTAGCCGTCTTCTCAATAGATGGCGTTGTATGATTTTACATCGCGATGTTGAGATTCTCTTTTGGTTGCATATATATTTCGGTGACAAACGTCAATGTGTGCGTCAAATCAATACTAGGGTTATCAATACCAAGGGTTGTCAAACCATCGTATAAGAATGTCATTATGTCACGTGACTGATTTATGTAATTTGCATACATTCTGTATCGTTTCTATTGGCGCAAGGGCGACAGAATGTTACTTTGTCTAAGCCTACAGGACAAATTTATTATACAAATTCGCAATGTTTGTCTTTATGCCGACCACTTAGTTTACAAAACAAATTAATATCTGCCTCATTGGTCTGGTGATCGCCAATCGCTACTGCAGAAGAGGTCCTGGGCTCAATACGCGAGGTATTGGGTTTCCATCTGTCATTTCCCAATAGCAGCTGGGAGTCTGTATGCTTAGTCAATGGCAATAAACTCCCTATTATATGGGACTTAACATAACTGGTAATATTATGCAGGTGTATTATCAAAGTCAAAGAGATGGCACTGGACAGAGATAAATGGAAAGAGTTGCATCGGTTATACCGACAAGTGTCTCATTACTCTTAAATTCATGATGATAAAGTATACCTCTGCCTATCCCTTCGGGGAATACAAGCGTGACTAAATGTATGTAAATTAACGTAAAATAAAGGTTGATTCTCAATTCCTTATATCAAGACACGCTTAGAAAAAAAATCCATAAATAATAGTCAGTAGACATTTAATATTAATTTTATTTGTGTAAACGCAGGAAGGATATAGTGCGCCGATGAAAAACAAAATGGCGCCGTACAACCGGATGCGATGGCTAATTAATAACAGGCGACGCAAATACGGTGACCTAATAAATATTAATATACCGATGTTTATAACCAAAGACCAGTAGACACATAAATAATAGGTAGAGACAGATTATTTCTTAGAACCTATTTTTTTCTGGCCTAAAAATATCCAATGTGATAATCCAGGTAGTAATAACTATATGTCGGTTAAAATTCATCCAAATTTGATCAGCTGTAGCGTTTGACGAACGAAACAAACACCGAACATTGCACACCGCCAAAGCAAAGTAGTGAACACCGATAAGTAAAATTATCCTCATGCTTCGCTAGTAGAAACGATACAAAATGTACGGGAATGACATATGTCACGTGACTGATTTATGTCATTTCAATAAAATTGTTATCGTTTCTATTAGCGTAAGCGCGAGAGAATGTTACTTTGTCCAGGCCTAGTCCCGTCACGAGTTATGTTTTTTTCATTCAATCATTTTATGAGTCTGTTTGGCAGACCGAGATAGACTTTTACAAGACATAAAAACCAATTCTCGTGACGGGACCTACAGATACGCCAACTATAAAGTATACACTTACTTTTTTACATTGTACAACCCAATATTATGAATACCAAATGTACGAAAGTTACGAATTGACAGGAGATAGAAAAAAATAACTCCGCAGCCCTAATATCTGGGACATGTTTATAAAATACAACTATTAATTCATTATGACACTATACCATTTGACATTTATATAGCTTATGTTATGACACATGACATATTCACATCGGGAACAATCTGGAAATTATTTTTGTTGAAATATATGTGTTTTGATCATTGAATTATTCGTTTTTATTGCGTTCCAAATGTTCTCGTGGCATTTGGATATTTGGGATAGTTTCAAAATACACAGTATAAAAATAGGCTTACTAAGCAGTAGGGAATCTAGACCAAAATTTTTAAATAAATAGCTGTTCCCTGCGGTTTCACCCGCGTAGATTTAGATTCATGGTGTTTTTTTATATAAAATTAGCCTAAAACACTCTTTGAAACATCAGCTATCAGCCAGTGAAAATCCTGTCAAAATCCATCCAGCCGTTTACGCGTGATGCCGTGACCAAGGGAAATGGGGATTCATTTTTATATATAAGAATAGCTGTGCCCCGCGGTTTCACACGAGTAAAGTTCACCTATGTTTTTTTTTAAATATAATTAGCCTTAAACACATCTTGAAACATCAGATTATCTGCCAGTAAAAGTTCTGGTAGAATCGGTCCAGCCGTTCACGCGTGATGCCGTGACCAAGGGAAATGGGGATTCATTTTTATATATAAGAAGATAACGTTTTACTGTGAGGGAAAACATTATGAAAAAGAACTCAAGAAATGTTTATTGCCTGGAACGGCGATCATCTACATTCACACCTTTTTTTAAGCCTCTGTTTAAGAGCTTTACTGCGAAAGAAACCATTATGAAGAACCCGCATTTTTTGAGAAGCAATTCATATGTCACTTCATTCACTCCTTGTTTTAAGACTAAGATTTGAAGTCGCAGATGAAACCGCGGAACAATGATTTGTAAATAATTTCTTATAAAAACTAATCAATAATGATGGGACAAAACAAACAAAATCTAAAACATTCATATGTGAACTTTTAAAAATTAAAATGATTTATTCAGTTTAGGCCCACAATAAGGCACTTATGCACGTCGAAGAGAAATTGAATCCTGAAAAGAATTGGCAAGTATCTCTGTATTTCCAATCTAAAGACGTCTATTTATTTGGCAGACAATCGGCGACACAGTGTATTAATTTAAAGAACAATCCCATTGATATGTTTATTGTAACGTTTATAAATCATTCACAGTAAAATGCTGAGATTCTTTCTGTCTGTATATTTGTTAGACTGCCACTCGTTATCTCCGAGGTAATATTTTAATTTGACAAATGATTTCACGCGAACAAAAGTGTGAGAATATAAAGAATAGAATATGTATTTAGCAAACAAAGGCTTGAAATAAAACAATATGACACTTACATCCTTCCACAAAATATGACATGCAAATACTTATGACTAGCTGTGCCCTGCGGTTTCACACCGCGTAGATTTTGTTTCATCCTTATTGTCGCGGAACTCTAATATTTTTAATAAATAAAAGTAGCCTAAATTACTCCTTGAAACATCAACTACCTGCCAGTGAAAGTCCCGTTGAAATCGGTCCAGCCGTTTCAGAGATTACCCGGAACAAACAGACAGACAGACAGACAGACAGACGGAGAAAAAAATTAAAATTTCATTTTTCGTGTCAGTAGCCTGTATACTTTCACATGCATTTTGTGAAAAACTGTTATTTTGGAATTACAAACAGACACTTCAATTTTATTTATCTGTATAGATATATAGAACTTCGTTCCATCCGGGTGTCCCTTGACACCTCTCAAGTTTTTTTTCATAAAATTTGTATGATATTGCCCACGTTCCACGCCCTGAGTTGAGCAATGTTTTTTATATTGAATCATATATTGGATGAGCGCCTATCTAAACAGATTACCATTTAATATGTCAGTTATACGCCTTTCGGAGAAATATATTAAGATGTTTGATGAATACATGTTTTCATCGATAAAAATGTTGGTGGTTAAGATAGCTTTACAGTGGAAAAACATCGGGAGTATCCGTGCATGGTATGTAAAATGCAAAAATTTAAAGAAAAAATATTGCAAAAAAAACGATTCCAATCAATAAAAAAGTAGTATCGTCGAAGTATACTCTAATGTAATATAATTTAATACATCCAAATCATTTTTTTTAGTTTATTTTATTACATTAACATTGCATATGAAATGATAAGTCGAGTCCTTATGTTCTGCAGGCATAAGGAATGGAAAGGAACATTTGTAAATTTAAGTGTCTGTTTGTAATTCTAAATTAACAGCTTTTCACTAAATTAATATGAAGGTACTCACATTATTATTATTATTATTAGCCTGTAGTGTCCCACTGCTGGGCAAAGGCATCCCTTCCACTTTTCCAACTTTCTCTGTCCTCAACATTCCTCTCCCGGTACTCACATTTAAATAATTTCTTTGTCTATCTGTCCCTCTGTTTTACCGGCTAATCTCCGAAACAACTGGACGCATTGTTACAGATAGCTAAGTAACTAAGGCTACTTTTATTTAAAGAAAACGTTAGGTATTCATGTTAGTATGTCTACCCGGGTAAAACCGCGGGACACGAACATAAACATAAACATATGCTCACGTCTGTATTCCCCGAAGGGGTAGGCAGAGGTGTTGTAATTTTCAACACCCACATTTCACCAAATATGATTAAGTGCCAACGTGACAAAGGGTGAGTCCATCGCCGTCTCAGCCACTATACGTCTTTGAATTATTTCTCAGACATATGCAGGTTTCCTCACGATGTTTTCCTTCACCGTAAAGCACGTGGTGTGAAATCACTGTACATAAGTTTTTTTTAGGAATTCGAAAATAAGGGATTCGAACTTGCGTCGCTTGCATAGCATGCGACTGCTCTAATCCCGAGGCACAGTGTTTAAATATGATTGAGGAATCGTAAACCCTTAGTTGTGCGATATATTAGACACCATGTAAACGATTAGACAAATAAGTTAACGATTAGAATAAATTCCCCTAATTTTATGGTTTCCTAAATATGAATTCGCTTGGGCTATAAATTTCCCTAAATGTGTTTGTTGAAAGCAAATAATATGTGTTTGACATTTCATGCTCGGGCTAAATATACTTATCACCAGGCTGAGTCACAGGGTAGGCAGAGTAAAAGCCATCATTATCATTGCTAATAATTAAATTTGTCTATACCTACTAATATTATAAAGAGGAAGGATTTGTATGTAAGTTTGTTTGTAACAAATTGGCTCAAAAAATTTTAAAATTCTTTCACCATTTGAATGTTTCATTATCAGCGAGTTACATAGGTTATATTTTATCCCCGTACTCCCACAGAAACGGGAACTACGCGGGTGAAGCCGCGTGACATCCGCTAGTATTAAATAGGAGCCGTGGTGATGTGGTGTTTGAGCAGGCGCCTGCTACCCAAACCGTGAGGAAACCTTCATATGTCTGAGAAGTAAGCCAAAGACGTGAGGCGGCGTGCCTGAGACGGCAATAGACTCACCATCTGGGGGCCTACTTCGGCCGAAAGTTCGCAAAGTTCCTACCACGGATCTTATTCGTTCTAAAATTACGTCCGAACGTGGACTGCTATAAAATTCATTGACATTTATATATTTTAATTCTACTTTGACAAAAGTATTAAACAAACGAAAATTTGAATTTGATAAAAATAAAGCGATATTGAAACTACGTTTAATTAGACCTCCTGGTACTTAATCATCATCGGTGAAAAGTAAGTGTTGTTATTACAACACCTCTGCCTCAGAGAATGTTTTGAGTAAATGCTGTCGTGATGATTGAACCAGCGACCTCGCAGTCATAGGAGCATAGCCCACGTCGAGTCATTTGACGTGAAATATACAAACTGCGACAATTATATCTAGCCATAACTCAGCTAGGGCTGCCAAATATCTTTATGGTTCTTTCATAATGTTCGTCGTCGTCAACATCGTATACTCAATGTTCTTTATTATTCACAGATTAGGGTTGGCTTCATATTAATATTTAAAACGCGTTTCTATAACACACTACGCTTTTTTATTGTAATAAGAGTAGACTAAGTTATTCCATCTCCACGTCAGGTAACTGCCAGCCGTTTCGGCGATAGAACAGACGGATAGACGGTCAGACAGACAGGCGACAAAAAGACAAACAGTGAGAGAAAAAAAGTAAGTATCGTATATTCTTTCATATGCATTTTGTTGAAAAGCTGCTAATTTCGAATCACAAACAGACACTTCAATTTTATTAAGCTGTAAAGATATAGATATTGGAAAAAAATATTTACAGTAAGTCTAGAGTGAAATGGCGCCTATTTTCAGGTACTCCGCACATTTAGTTATATATCCCCATCACGAATTGTCTCAATACCATAGCGAGTATACTTGCATTTGGACTGCCTCGTTGGTCTAGTAGATAGTAGGTTCACCTGCCAATCACGAGGTCCTAGGTTCGATTCCCGGGTCGGGTCAAAATAGATATTGGGTATTTCTGTCAAGAAATTCACAATAAAATGCCCGGAGTTTGGAAGCTGGCGGTGTTTACACCCCTGTGCCTCGGAAAGCCGTTGGTGCTACGCCTGATCTCTCTCCGGTCGTGTCGGATTGCCTCCCGTCGGACTATGAGAGTGAGGGAATAAAGAGTGCACCTGTGTTTGCGCACACACTTGTGCACTATAATATCTCCTGCGTACATGGCTGATCCTCGTTGACCGTAATTCGGTAGGAGATCAGATCATTATACTTGCATTCCATTTCATCCGACTTATATGTAAACAAAATAGTTATGATGTGACAACCCTAACAACACTCGACCTCCTTTCCCGACCTAATTAAACTCAAAGATAGCTATTTCTATAAACTGCCGACCCTAACTCAGACATATGTTATATTAGGCCTATCATACACGACTAGACACGACTTAGCCCACATCAAAGCTTTCATATATTACTTTGAAACATATTAAAATTCCAACGCGACATACAGAAATAGGTTATTTATTAAATAAACGAAGCATTGGGTTATTAATAAATTATTATTAATGAAGCAAGCGCCTGCGCAATTCGTAACCTATCTTTTTGACGTTTTCCGGACATCTTTGACGTTGTTTGAATTTCGAAATTAGAAAATGAATATTGCTTTATCTTATAGTTATTAATCTAGCTAATGGTTTTAAACTAAATATTGTACGGACGATTTTAAAAACTTATTTTGGACTAGTTGTGCCCCGCGGTTTCACCCGCGTAGATTTAGTTTCATCCTTATTGTCGCGGAACCCTAATATGACAGACAGACAGAGAACATTTTTTAAACTTGATATGCATTTAGTGAAAAGCTGTTATTTTGGAATTATAAACAGACACTGCAATTTTATTTATCTGTATGTATAGATTAGTAAGTTCATTAAACATGTAAAAATTATGGTAATATGGCGATTCATAATTCATCATAATGAATTTACTGTAACACAAGTAAAAGTTAATGACTTTCAAACGAGTACATCCGTTCAATTAGGAATCGAAAAAATTATCAGTTATCTCAGAAACGTCATAGTACACTAACCGCGCCGGTTTAACGTTACCATTCAAAACGAGGAAACACAGTCGTTGTAGTTTACGTTAAAACATGTTAGATTAGATAGAGGCTCGGAATACAGATCGATACCAATATCGATCGAGATCAAATTGTTCCTCAGTATCTTTTAATCCATAGTTAGTGATATGATTATCTTTTAATTATCACATCCCAAATTCTGAACACTGTACTCAACTATACAACCAATTATGATCGTTTAAGCAGTATTAAAAACTTCTCAGCTTTGACGTTTAATTTTATGGTACCCAAAGGAAACGTCAAAGCTCAGAAGTTCTTATCACGCTCTGTTTAAACCGATGATGGCAGCCCCAAGTACGCTGAACTGGACATAGCCGTCGAGTTAGTAAGGCCTATCTGATTCGTGATATTTTGGCGCTGATGTCTAAGCACGTAGCGGGAGAGTTCGGAACTAATGGTAGAGGGAGATAGAACTCAACCATCTTCTTTTTAAACGTCAAAAGTCTTTAGATCCGATCTCTCTTGATTACTTCAAATTAGAAGTTCCTCAGATAGGCGTCTTCTAGCAAACAAACCAACTCGTCTGCTTTATAATATTAGTAAAGATTTATGTTGTTCTATGAAAAATCCGTACAACCAATAAACATCGCAGCTTTCTTAAACCGAAATTCCATGCTTCAATGACACAAACATAAAAAGATCCACCCATAGATGTCAAAAATTTAACACTAAACACAAAACACAAATTAATTCCAAGATTTCTCTAAGTTAAATTAAATGGCGTTTATGAGTGGCATTTGGAATTCCATCGTCGGTGGAGGTGACAAGGAAGTTAATTGGGACGAGGTTACGACTATATACGTGGACAAAACTAAGAAATACTTCTCCGTGTCTGAGGTGGACCAGGAAGCAGTGCCTATAGTGTTCTCTGAAACACATAAGATATCTTTCAACAAAAACGCACGTGGATACACACCATTGAATTTTGTCAACATCTACCACGTGGATACAAGGAAAGGTTTGTATTTTTGGTCATCGATGCAGAAACAAGACTTTTCATCATCATCATTTATTTAAGAGTTTCTTGTCGATGAAGCAAACTTTTCATCATCATGAATTTAAGAGTAATGAGACTCTTGTCGATGTAACCGTTACAACTCTTTCCACTTGTCCTTATACGACTTGACAGACACCTTTTCTTTAACTTGTCCCATGTATGTTAGCCTTGGTCTTCCTCTTCCTCTCCTCCCTTCTACCTTTCCTTCTATTATTTTATTTTATTATGTTTTTAAAGAAGCTGTCATGTCGCATGAGATGGCCAATCATATTTCCTCTTCGAAGCATACTTTTATCCTATGTCAAATTCCGCTTTGCACTTTTGACAAAGTATCAGAAAAAAATTGCTTTCTTTATCAACATTCGAAAGCAAAATCTTTAAGTGGTTACAAAGGTGTACACACACCAATTCAGCAACGAATATATTAGACTTAAAAAAAGTATATATGTAACTAGCGTGCGGAAACTAAGACGTTAAAGTTTTCAGATCTCAGTACTCAGTTGCTCTCAATTTTTTTTCTGCTTATTTCACGAGGTGACAAACTGCGTACGGCACATTAATCTCGTTCGTTTTGTGGGTGCCTAATGTACTTTTAATATCATTGCTCGTTTCTGGTCACGAGCTCCTCCTGGGGCGAGGTGATGGCGTTGCGATGCTATACAAATAATAATGAACGGTCCGAGTTGATACGTTGACGATCTCTTTTCGAGTTGACATGAGTGCTGTGACCTTTAGTATCTTTCATATTGAGTAATTTAAACCACGCTTAACTTTAGATCCTTCAAGAAAATATGGAATACTATCAGGGAATGATTGTGTCAGAATAAAACTGTACTATACTGTATATATCTCTTCATACTGTAGAACCAAGAACTGCGCTGCTCTCATTGTCATGATAGTTCTGATGTGTGACAGTGACATACTTTAGTCCACTGCAGTGCTGGACATATGCCTCCCCTAATGAGTGCCAAAGCGCCCTGTCTTCAGCTTGCCGCATCCAGCATCTGCCTGCAGTCTTTCGCAGATCGTTATTCAACCTGGCCGGAGGCCTACACTACGTTTGGATTTGGTTATGTCTAATAATATGAGGCTAACTATCTTGGTAATAAGAGCTCATGTTAAGATCTCTGATCCACAGAAATACGAGAAGCGCAAAGCGTAACGTCGTAATAAAAACAAACCAATACATTACCCAAATCTTAAACTGTTGATATTAATTAACGAAACCACCTACAAATTCGACGAAATTGTATTAAAAATACAGTTTTTTATACGTAATATATTACGAAAGAAGCTAGAGAGCTCGTGGCGTCTATATTGAGCTCTGGAAATATATTATCGAGGGTATTTTGATATAAATTGTATACATTGACGTCGTTGATGCGTCAACCGAAGGAATTTCAAATTAGAGACGTTTTTCACATGTTGATTGCAAATTATGTGGTAAACAATGTCGCGGTTTGTTATTTAATAAACCGACTATATCATTATGAGTCTTAACATTCTGACATTGGGGTTATTAACGAAGTTCTCTCGCGTATTCTTGGTTAAATCAACGCGCGTGATCATTTTAGAACTTTGAATGTAATTCAACGGATGAACTAAAGAATTTAAGTGTAGTGGTAAAGTGTATGTGTATTTTATCCTTTATAATATTGCATTGAATAGTCTGAAACCAGATGCATGGTACCTATGGTAACTTTTTCCCGACCTTACCTGTAATGGACTTCTTACATTGCCATCACGAGTTATGACCACTGATCTTCAATGCGCAGTATTTTATGAGCCTGTATCTGTATGTCTGTATGTCGGTATGGTGACCAAGACACAGTTACCCCCACATTTTCACGGAGCGCTCATATCTCGCGATGGCACCTGTAGCTAGGACTAAGACTATGTTGTCTTGACTTGAAGATGCATTACTATTGGTACCTATACATAGTATGGAATTCCCCTCAGTTCTATCTAATTTCAGCCTCATCTTAACGACCGTCTTATAATTTCCAGCTGAAGTCAAGATGCCGAGTGGACACATCGACCAGCCCGTGATCGAGGACAACCGTGATGGTACAGTCAGCATCAAGTACGATCCTCGGGAGGAGGGAGTTCATGAACTCCTCGTCAAGTACAATGGAGAACATGTTCAGGGTATGATCTTTTATTCTTCAAACAATATAGAATATTAAAGTAGGTTTTTTATGGAATTTCCCAATTGAATCTGGGGCACTTTTGACACAGTACTTACTTTCAAGTCGTCAGAATGACATCTTTAAATACGGGATTGTAAATGCTACTGCTGAGTTCAAAAGTTAGTTTCCGAAAAAAACATAAAGTCGAATTGATAACCTCCTCCTTTTTTTGAAGTCGGTTTAAATCACAAGGAAAGAAACTCGACAATTTCTCTTAATTGCAAAATCATTTAATATTTTCTTACAATGGTTATAACTTATAACTTACTTCAAAAAATTCCCAGATCTTTAGTCATGATATCTTAATCGCAGGATCTCCGTACAAGTTCCACGTGGACTCCATATCTTCGGGCTACGTGACGGCATACGGTCCTGGGTTGACCAGTGGCGTGAGTGGGGAGCCGAGCCAGTTCACCATCAGCACCAAGGGGGCTGGAGCTGGTGGCCTTTCCATGGCTGTTGAAGGACCTAGTAAGGCTGAGGTGAGGACAGGCTTAAGAAAAATGATTAACGTTTATTTGAGTAGTTCAGGTTCCAAATTTCCTTTTGGTTCTCACTAGTCTGTATGAGTGAGTATTTCCAAAAACTCTATTGCAATCATGCTCTATAATAATAAATCATAACATAACACGTGTTTCACGTTGAACATCGTTTCAACCATCGAAAACGTCATGTTTTCTAGGAGGACACTTCGGTTCTACTACATTTTGATTGATTGGTAATCAGATGATGTGATTAAGTATGAAAATATAATTGATTTTATTGATCACCATCATAGATTTTGTACACAAATCGACTGGTATCTGGCATTCGCAGCCCCTTCTACGTATCAAAACTGCCAGACTTTCTTAGGCTTACGGTTGACCTGTAGATATCGCATTATGTATTCAGTTGATAGCCTGGACCGACAGCTCAACATTATGTCCGAAGCATCGAGGGAACTCGGGCAGTAACTCATCCAAGTACTGTCTTGGGGTTGCTTAACTTCTCTGATCGAATCATATGCGCAATAGCATCTATGCCATGACCCCATAAACTTTTAAACTTCAAGTCTTTAATTACCTAAATCCTGTTCTTTCAGATCACTTGCCATGACAACAAAGACGGCACGGTGGCTGTTTCTTTCCTGCCTACCGCGCCTGGCGAGTACAAGATCTCAGTCCGGTTCGGCGATAAGCACATCAAAGGATCGCCATTCAACGCTAAGGTATTTACAGACACTATTAGAGGCTTAAGAAAAACTATAGACCCTGATATGAACTTTAGTAGGAAGACCAATAAATAATGTTTGATATCATCAGAATTACCACAGTACCTACCTGGAGGCCTACCATACTCGGTTTGAGCAGAGAGCATTAAGAAATTCTGAGCTTTCATATTTATACCATTAAATTAAACTTAAACGGTCATAGTTGGCTCCCTGAACTCCAGTCAGGTACGCTTGCCAGACAGACAAGTATGTCATAACAGTTTAATCAAAGCTTCTGTAATCAGTGGTTACTTCTGTATACATGTGTTTCGTGTACTACCCCATCATCCTTTTACAGGTGACTGGTGAAGGTCGCAAGAGGAACCAGATCTCAGTCGGCAGCTGCAGTGAAGTCACCCTCCCGGGCAAGATTAGTGACAGTGACATCCGAAGCCTTAACGCCTCTATTCAGGTATTTATACTTTTTTCAAATACCACGAACACATCGAACTGAATCTTTATTATCTATCTGTATATGAAAACGATTGATTCACTTTAGGCCCTGGTTAGGCACTTGTGAACGTTGATAAATTACCACCGTTTCGGAAAATAGCCTTTTGAGAAGATCCAGCAATGAGCTCAGTCAGGCATCTTGTACATTTCTTAAAAACAAGAAATATACTATATGGAGGTGTAGGTTCAAATAGGTACAACAAATGGGAGGCATGTATCATCTTCCAGAAAATCGATGTCGATTATAATATTCGCAAATTAATTGCATCAGTATGCAAGAAAAATCTTTTTCATATCATCTTACTCACTTGTCATAGAATTGAAATTCGATATGAGACGCATAACACCGAGTGTGTATTTTTTTTAATAGTAGTTTATATTTGTGTATTGTAATCTCTCTGTTAATAATTTTCAGGCTCCATCAGGCCTTGAAGAGCCATGCTTCCTGAAGCGCCTGCCGTCTGGCAACATCGGCATCAGCTTCACTCCTCGCGAGGCAGGGCAACACATCGTGTCGGTGAAGAAGATGGGTGTGCACATTCAGAACTCACCGTTTAACATCACCGTTCAGACCCAGGAAGTTGGAGATGCGAAGAAAGTGAAGGTTAGTTTCCAATTCAAATTATTTTTACTTGATTAGACTCTTGAAAAAACACTTTGTAAACGTCATCTCTATTATAAACTAGCTGTGCCCTGCGGTTTCACCCGCGTAGAGTTAATTTCATGGGTGTCCGGCGGAACCCTAATGTTTTTTTTAAATAAAATTAGCCTAAGTTACTCCTTGAAACATCAGCTACATGCCAGTGAAAGTCCCGTTAAAATCGGTCCAGCCGTTTCGGAGATTACCCGGATCAAACAGACAGACAGACAGAGAGAGAAAAAAAAATTAATTTAGTTTTTCAGTGCCAGTAGCGTGTATACTTTCATATACATTTAGTTAAAATCTGGTTTCTTGAAATTACAAACAGACACTTAAATGTTATTTATCTGTATAGATGTATAGATATTGATTCGGAAGGTTACGTTTACTGAGAAGCACCCGGAAAGAAATTCAATACCCCTATCACGAGTATGCCACAGTCTTCGTAATCCTGTGCAATTCATCATACAAATATTTGACGGTAACGCTAGCGAGTATAGATCACGAAAACGATAACAAACTCGTGATAGGGGTACTGTATAATTTTGCAAAAATATATTTCGCAATTTTGAGTGCATTTTTGTTCCTGTATGTAGAATACTAGACACATACGCTCACGCACGTACTCCCCGAGGAGGTAGGCAGACGAGTACTTATAACATACCCACATAGAATACTAGAGTTGTGTAGAAGAAGGAGTTAATAATACAGGGGTTGCCACATCCGAATTCAAAGGTCAGAGAGCGAGGAATGATTTACGTAACTTAGCCTTTTACGTAATATTTCTGTAATCTCATCACCACAGGTATCTGGCACAGCCCTGAAGGAAGGCAAAACCCATGGAGAGAACACCTTCTCAGTGGACACCAGGAACGCTGGCTACGGTGGTCTTTCACTCTCTATTGAAGGTCAGTAGCATTCCATACTAGGTATTTTGGAGTCGTTTTCAACTTGATAAATGATTATTGCAATGCTGAGTCCTAACTAATGCATCTTGCAACATCGCCTTCAATGCAAGCGACGCTAATTCAAATCCCAGCGGCCTGTAACAATTAGTTTTAAAAACACTTAAGATCAGTGATGTCGAACGACGAGCTTTACAGTGAAGGAAAACATAGTGAGGAAACCCGCATATTTCTGAGAAGTAATTCAAAGACTGCGATGGACTTACCATATGTCACGTTTGCACTAAATCATCTTCGGTGAAGAGTAGGTGCTGTTATTCCAACACCTCTATTTAGGTGCCCCTTTGGGGACCCTTCTAGGACGGCGTGTGCATATTTATTTATTTATATCCCCTTATCTAAAACACGCCATCGCATCGCGAACCACGCATGGCCAATCCCAATGGTCTGACCAATGAGTTCTAATAACTAAAGAACAGTGATGTCACACAATATTCTTATAATATGTTTTTCGAATCAAGATTACCTGTTTTAAGACCCTGTTTTCCTCCCAGGACCCAGTAAAGCAGAGATCCAGTGTGCTGATAGCACCGACGGGGTGCTGGCCATTAGCTACAAGCCCACTGAGCCCGGATACTACATCATCAACCTCAAGTTCGCCGACCATCATGTTGAAGGCTCGCCTTTCACTGTTAAGGTATCAACGCTACTTTGATACATCGTAGTTCACACGAATTCCGAGAGATGGCGCTAATTAATGTGACTAAACAAATGTACACTCTGAATTATTATATTAGACTAGCTGTGCCACGCGGTTTCGTCCACGTAGATTTCATTTTGCGGACCTGAAATTTAGATAAAATTAGATTGAGTTAGACCTTGTAACATCAGCTATCTGCCAGCGAAAGTCCCGTTAAAACCAGCTGTTTCTAAGATTAGCCGGGACCGAACCTATTTTCCTTCAACAAAGCTCGTAGGTGGCAACCAAGTACATTCCGCTTGATGGTAAGCGGCTACTGCAGCATATGAGCACTTGGAAACTCACACTCGGCATCAGTATCTGAGGGCCTAATGCGAGTTTTTCACTGCCGCCGTCACAAGTCACCGCGTCGACGTAAACGCAGACTTGTATAGGATCGGAACAGCGCCTCTGTCGGCCTAAAGATGACACTATTGTGAGCCCATACAAATCTGCGTTTACGTCGACGCGATGACCCGTGTCGGCGATTTTAAGAAAACTCGCACTAGGCACTCTGGTGACCTTACTAACGTAGTTTTACAACACTATTCCTAGGTTATTCAGCTTGATTTTCTGTTAGGTTAGGAGGTATAGTCAATATTATTATGTTCAGGTGAGTGGTGAAGGCAGTAACAGGCAGAGGGAGAAGATCCAACGACACCGGGACTCTGCACCCCTCACTGAAGTGGGCACCAACTGTAAACTCACCTTCAAGATGCCTGGTAAGTAAAGAGATCGAATAAATCAAAAACATATAAGCAAACTCTTACTCGCTAACATTACAATTTCAAAATAAAAATATCTTGGAAATATGCGTTCATTGGTCAAGGATACATATTTTCTGCTTAAAGCTCAATCAACTTTACAAAAAGGTTGCACGTCGTCTGGTAGAAGCCTCTCGTGACAAGGCCGGTGCTTTTCTCGCTCTGTTCAGAATCAGCATTGCTATTCAACGTGGCAATGCTGCCAGCCTTCTTGGCACGATCCCGAGAGACACCGACTTGGGACAAGTTTTCTACTTGTACTTAATTAGTTTTAAGTGCTGTTCTTTGTATGTATAAAAAAATATATAAATATCTTCAATTAATTAGACTTCTTACAAAGTCTTCATACAGCAAAAATACATTATACACGATTATAAATCAGTGCCGGATTAGCAAATGCTAAGGGCCCCGCGCACCAACGCGTCAAATATCTTGCATCTCCCATAAGGCTTGTAAGATATTTTACGCAGACGCTATGCATCACTCTCATCTGAAAATCCAAAGCAAACCAGGGGTCTCTTGGCCAAATTTGCTACAGGCCCCGCGCTGGCTTAATCCGGCACTGTTATAAATGTTATGGGTTCGGAAGGTTGCTTTTGCTGAGAAGAACCCGGCGAAACTCAACAATAACTTTTCAAAAGAAAGACGAAAAATGTCTCAATAGTCTTTAGGCTCTTAATAAGTTAATTAATCCGATATTTTTTTATATTTATTTGGCAGGAAAAATATAAAGTAGTTACTCAAAAGAGTAAGTTAGTCTAGTATGTTATATTTTTTGCTATTTGTAAGAGTCTGCTCGCGACCACGATTGGTGTAACCCAATTGAAACGTCGAGGTACGTTATTTTCCAAATATTATCGTGATAAGTCTCGAGTAACTTTATAATAAATGTATTTGTAAAGCGTCGGTCGTACTTTGACTCAATAGTGGTAAAATGTTGTAATTTAAAATTTCTTATTAATATGATTTCGGTATTTATATTTCGTTTGTATTGTTTTGTGGAAATCATAGTAGAGGGTCTTAAAATTATAATAATTCCTCAGTTAAGATTTGAAAGTATATATATCAACAAGTATGTACCTTGCTTTAAACCACTGCCATGTTGTTTTGATTAAGTGGCACTGACAGATTAATACTCGCACGTCATGTAAGGTTAACCTTAGTAGCAAGAGTAGCTATAAGGCAAAGGCCCAGCGCATCAGGGGGCCGGAGACCACTGTTACCTACGAAGCAAGTAGCAAGCATATCAAAATTATATCGTCAAACTAAAAATATGTGCCAAAAAATAAATATTTTTACAGATAAATTAAAGAGAAGTGTCTGTTTGTAATTCTAAATTGACAGATTTTTACTAAATGCATATGAAAGTAGGTACCTATAAATATAAATATATATCATATAAATGAAAAAATATATTTTCAAATAAAATCTCTCTTTGTCTGTCTGTTTGTCCCGCCTAATCTCTGAAGCGACTGGGCCGATTGTAGCGGGACTGTCACGGCAGATACAAGAAGTAATTTAAGCAACTTTTTATTAAATAGGTTTCGTTAAATAAACCCACTCATTAAATCAAGTCTACGCGGGTGCAACGGCGGAGCACAGTCAGTTTGAAAATAAAAATTGTAAAAAAAGTCAGAGGAATCGTAATATCTCGTCTGTCTATAATTCCTAGTAAAATATGCAATAATATTCCTTCAAGGTATCACATCCTTCGACCTGGCCGCGACGGTGACCAGCCCGGGGGGTGTCTCCGAAGACGCGGAGATCCAGGAGGTGGAGGACGGGCTGTACTCCGTCCACTTCGTGCCCAAGGAACTCGGAGTCCACACGGTGTCTGTCAAGTACAGGGAGATCCATATTCCTGGTAAGTTATTTATTTATTCATTCATAAATCACCACGACATAACATTAATTATGTACGCTAATTATTCAAAACAATTGTTATAAACAAAAGAGAAATACACATAATACAGAAGACGAATATGAACACAGTGTCTGTTTGTTATTCAAAATTAATATTACAAAAATATTAGTGCATATGAAAGTATGCAAATCAAATCAAATCAAAAAGTTTTATTCAACATAAGTGACACTTTTATAAAAAATGTGTTTCTTGCTTATAGTTCTAAAAAGTTTAATAAAAATTGCTCTTGCTCTCGAGCTAGTCTCCACCACAGTTTCCCAGCCGTCCGCGCGACAAAGCCGGTCCACCATGCTTGCTATAATACAGGCCCCTTCAACATCTATGAAAGATGATTTAAGCAGCATCAGTGGTTAGTTGAGTTTTGGCGGCACTTCCTCCAGTGACTGATAAGGCCGATTCGGGATCGACAGGTCCTGTCAAAAATTGAGCACACATTCGAGTGCTGAAGGTATTTACGTGTTGGAACAGGAATAGCCGCACGTTGGTGCCTTCGATATTGTCTGTAAACACCTTCTAATTCTTCTCCCATCCCCACAGGTTCTCCATTCCAGTTCACAGTAGGCCCACTGCGTGACTCCGGGTCTCATTTGGTGAAGGCTGGTGGAGCCGGTCTTGAGAGAGGCGAGGCTGGACGCGTTAATGAGTTCAATGTATGGACGCGGGAAGCTGGCGCGGGCCAGCTGGCCATCTCTCTCGAAGGGCCCAGTAAAGGCGATATTGACTTCAAGGACAGGAAGGACGGGTCCTGTGACGTATCCTACAAGGTGGAGGAGCCTGGTAAGTGGATTTTATAATATTAAATTAGGGCTTTATCTATAGCTGCGTTATTCACAAAGGTTTCTCACCGTCGAACTCGACGAAGAGCATTGGTTTTAATTATAGGAAATTGATACATAATACATAGGGGATAAGGTTCAATTTTGTGTCTTTAAAACCGACACTTGACGACGTGTGCGACGCTGAGAAACATTCGCTGTTAGGTAGCTAATGTTACATGGGATAAACTGTTTCTGAAAATAATTAAAATTAATGGAATTAAAATACTGATAATAGTTATAGGGACACATCTGATTCTTAGAACACGTTGGCACCTATTTATCTGCGTAGAAATTTTAGACATGCACCGTTACACTGGGTACCTACAGTATTTTACCAAAATAACTGATATATATACACCTTCTTAATAACTTATTCTACGGATTTAACATAATATCTTTATGACAAGTGTAAGTACTAAAACCCGTAGCGATTTTTAATTTTATGTCTAACTAGCTGTGCCACGCGGTTTCACCCGCGTAGATTTAGTTTCTTCCTTATTGTCGCGGATATGGCCCTAATATTAAAAAAAAATAAAAGTAGCCTAAGTTGCTCCTTGAAACATCAGCTACCTACCAGTGAAAATCCCGTTAAAATCGGTCCAGCCGTTTCAGAGATTACCCGGAACAAACTGACAGACAGACAGAGAAAAAATTTAAAACTTGGTTTTTTAGTGTCTGTAGCGTGTATACTTTCATATGCATTTAGTGAAAAGCTGTTACTTTGGAATTACAAACAGACACTTCAATTTTATTTATCTGTATAGATGTATAGATTACCTTTATCGAATTTAACGCGATGATAACTAACAAAACGATCCAATATCAAATATCACAGCAAAACAAGTTGACACTTGAATCACAAACCACAATACACGTAGCATAGCGAAGTACATACAAAAAGCTGAAATGCAATGCACTTCATAAATAATCAGACTTGGACCGACCCCGCCCCTGCTGCAGCCAGCCAATCCCCACCAACCAGGGCGCACCATTTTGACAGTTCGATTTTTTAATCTTTTGTTTTTTTAATCTGCACCTATTTATGGAGTGGCCAGTACGCCTCGCGAAAGTAAGTTTACGAGCGCAATTCGATGTTATAACTTATTTAAAGAGTTATTTCATACATTAATACATACATATTATGTACGTACATGTATTCGCGATCATCCGGCGACTTATTATAAAGTAAATAGTAAGATATAACACGCATTCAAATACTTTTTAAATCGATTAATTAATCGATATTTCGCACGCAATAGCGCATGTATTTATTTGGGATCTGGCGCCAAACAAGATCCAATAAATGACTACTGTGTATTCAAGGCCAGCGCTCAATACTCGTGACAGCAGGAAACTATGATATTTCATTGTGCGTGAGGTGCTCGTAAAGTCCACAAAGCTCTCCATATCGCCAAAGATAGAAATATAAATAATACTAGCTGTGCCCCGCGGTTTCATCCGCGTAGATTTAGTTTCATCCTTATTGTCACGAAACTAATATTTTTAATAAATAGAAGTAGCCTAAGTTACTCCTTGAAACATCAGCTACCAGCCAGAGAAAGTCCCGTTAAAATTGGTTCGGCCGTTTCAGAGATTACACAGAACAAACAGACAGACAGACAGAGAAAAAATTTAAAACTTGGTTTCTCAATGTCAGTAGCGTGTATGTAAGCGTGTAGTGAAAAGCTGGTATTTTGGAATTACAAACAGACACTTCAATTTTATTTATCTGTAGGTATAGATTCATCGTCATTTATTTAAGATCTAGGCTCTTGTCAGTGAAGCAATCACCAGCCCTCTCTATTGTCCGCCAACACTTTGACTTCCTTGTACGACATGGCGCTGACTTGTTCCTTCAGCTGTTGTACATAACTAATCCTTGGTCTCCCTCTTCTTCGCTTTCCTTCTATCTTCCCTTCTATGATGTTTTTAATGAAGGCGTCATGACGTAATAAGAGTCCAATCATCTTGCCCCTCCTATTTTCTATTGTCCGGATGATCATTTTTTCTTCTTCTAGTTATAGATTACTATATATTTACTAATTAATTAACTAACATTTGCAAGTTAGCCTAGGAGCTGTCACTCGTACAATAATTAAAAGTATGATAGCAAAAATCTAAAAGAAAAGTATTTCCGAAAACACACATTGTCACCGCAAGGAACGCATTATAAATAATGATGCTTCATAACCTCACAGACGCCTCCGAAATAACAAAACGAATGCCCGAGACCTGTCGCCAAGAATTCATTTCACGACAAAACACCACGAGCAAAACTTAAGTCATTATTATCTTAGCTCTTTTCTAATCGCGATACATTTATGAAACATTCAGGCACAAAAAGCAAAAAATAAAAATACACACACGGACAGCTCCCATATATTGACAGGAACAGGCGCACGCGCACATACTTGTGAGCGTCTCACTCTATAGTTAAAACTGTACATAGTATAGCTGTCATGATATGCTCATGGATTTATCCATGAATGCGTATCCGAGTGCTGTTCTTTATTATATTGTTTTAAAAGATCCATACTAAAGACGCATGCAGACATGCTCAATGTATAGGAAGAAACGGAAACTAAAACACATTGCACTGACTTCAGATGAAAACACAGCCATTTAAAAATCATCCTTATTAAGGTATGTTTCATCCTTCTCCAGTAGTAAGAAAATTTTTTTTTTTATATCTATTTTTTGAGATCAAAACTCCTGCGGAACCGTGTATGTCACTGAACTCCTAAACGTCTGCACCGATTTGAATGATTTTTTTACGTGTAGCCCTGGATGGTTTAGATACACAAATCAGCCTGGCCGATGGCGCTGCAGTCGATATGCAGGACACTGGACAACGTCTGTCAGATCCGTTTATATTTTTTGGAATAATTTGAGGGCAGCGTAATATGTTGTTCTCGCACTTGATTTGTCGCATGTAAATCACAAACCTTTTATAGATGTATGCGCGTGCGATAAATCTCCTTTTCAAGGAAGCTCTCTCAGAGAGCTGCTTTTCTGTATATACTTTTAATTTGTGCAAAAAGGCCGCTAGTTCTTTGTCGGGGACTTGCGAGGATGATTTTTTTTTACCATTCAGAATACAATGGGGAGTCGGGACAAATTCGGCTTGAGGCGACATACCTGCCGGTTGGTGTTTAGGAACAATTTTAATTGACCTCTCTGAGGTCGCCAGGGGGCAAAAACAGTTTAGGAGACGCAAAGGAAAGCGCTATGATGGAATGTCATCCAATTCTGGACTAGTTTTTCGATAGATTCAATCTGATTATAGTATAGTATCGTCGTATTTTCAGGTCTTGGAAGTTGAGTCTCGTATTCATAAGGTTATGACCGCATATTATGAGTCTGTCTCTGTATGTCTGTATGACGCTGCGCCTAAAAATACATGCGCACTTATCCCCACAACTTTCGCTGAGCGCTCATAGCTCGTGACGGAGCCTGTAAGTATATTGTTTACAGCCTGTAGGTTTATTGGAACACAGCACTATGTTAATTTGACTGCGGTTATCATACATCTATCAATTGAATATAAATTAACAGTTCAGTACAAATGTGTGTCGGATTTATAAACAATTAGCAACGATGACATTATGTCTGCATTTGCAAATCAAATTGAATACATTAAATGGCAGTTAGGTGCAGCTGACGGTTTATGATGCATAACTTATTTACATACCCTGTTACTTAGTTGAATTGCCTGTGTGTATATGTATCTATACTTCGATACCTAATATTATAAAGATGAAAGATTTGTATTTCTGTTTTTTGTTGTAATCTACTTACTATAACGATTTGAAAATTCTTTCGGCATTGGATAACTAAATTATCAGCGAGTAACATAGGCTATGTTTTATCCCCTTACTCCCACGGGAACGGGATCTACGCGAGTGAAACCCCGGGACGTTAGCTTGCTAGTTCCTCTTTCTGTTGTCTCGTTGGTTTAGTGGTCGCAAACGCTACATCGTAGTCCCAAACGTCTTGGCTTTGATCCCCGGGTCGGACAGTGTTATTGGTTTATCTATAGTAGACTAAATTACGTTTATTCAATAGCCTAAGTTACTCCTTTTTACATGAGCTATCTGTCCCGTTAAAATTGATCCAGCCGTTACACAGAATTGCCGGAAAAGACAGACAGACAGTTAGAGAAAAAAAATAATGAAAATGTTAAAAATGCTTTCAATGTAAGTACCGTATAAACTCGTACTTTCATATGCATTTAGTGAAACGCTTTGTTAATTTCGAATTACAAACAGACAATTTCAATCATCTGTATGGATATAGATTTTTCATGATTTCATACAATGAATGATTGTATCTTGATGAAAGTCCATCTATATTCATCCCATATGTAACAAGCCGCGTTATCTCAAATCTGACGTAACACGAAAACAGCTGCAACGTGAATATCCACAAAAAGCGAAGGTTTGAGATAAAAACGTTTATTAAGAAACAGAAGGAAACGGCCCGGGCATCGAACCTCGTGTAACATGTCAATACCGCCACTTTGCATAAGGGGTACGTCATTATTCCGATCAATACAATGGACGGGTTCCACCGGGTTAAACTTTGATCTGAAGAACTTCTTAGCTTTCAAAGTTCAAAGTTTATTTATTGCGTGAAATGTATGTAAAGTATAAAGATGGCCGTTTTTTATATAGCACATCAATGCAAATAGCTTTGACGTTTAATTTTATGATACCAAAATTAAATGTCAAGAGCTCAGTAGGTCTAAAACGGCCACTTTGGGAGAATCATAATGTGATCCGAATATGATTCAGGAATGATTCATATTTCGCAATTCACCTGTTTGACACTTTCCTATGAAGATTCCTATAATGGTCCACAAAATATTAATTGCTTTGGTGACAAATAGAAGAACCATAAAGAGTTACATAGGGACTAAGATCTACAATTATTATAATCATTCGTGAATCATAAATATGAATTGCACTTAAGTAGCCATTTTGTCATTTCGGTGATGAATCATATTCGGATCACATTATGATTCTCCCAAAGTGGCCTTTTTAGACCTACAGAAGTTTGTTACGACATAGCGAGCTTCATTAGGCTATTTTCATTCAGTATAAAACTTTCAGTGTGACTTCACAACACTCAAGTTTTTTAAAAACAATAAAAAAAATGTAAAATTGATCTTCTTACAAAGCACTTTAAAAAAAATGAAAAAATACAATATTACAAATTTCACCATCGAGTTCGGAAGTTTTACTGTGAAGAATCACAAGTGAAAACTAGACCAAAGTCGGTCTAAATCTATGTCCATCCCATTTTGAATCTAAAACACAGAAGGAGGTGACGCTCCTTTTAAACAAAGAGCCCCGCGGTTCCACCCGCGTAGATTTAGTTTCATCCTTATTGTCGCGGAACCCTAATATTTTTAATAAACAAAATTAGCCTAAGTTACTCCTTGTAATATCAGCTACCTGCCAGTGAAAGTCTCGTTAAAATCAGTCCAGCAGTTTCAGAGATTACCCGGATCAAACAGACAGACAGACAAACAGACAGAGAAAGTTTTAAAAACTTGGTTTTTAAGTGTATACTTTGTAGCGTGAATACTTTCATATGCATTTAGTGAAAAGCTGTTATTTTGGAATTACAAACAGACACTTCAGTTTTATTTATCTGTATAGAGTAGAGTATGTATAGAGTATAGATGTATAGATTTGTAATAAGGGAAATTAGGATCAGTACCCCTATAACCTGAGTTTGCCACCGTTTTCGTATATTTGTACGAGGAATTGTACAGCGCCTCCTAGGGGTGACGTGAAGAACTAAAATAGCTCATATAAATTTAATATTGTTGGTGACGATAGCGAAAACAGTGGCAAACTCGTGATATATCAGTAAGATTAAGCTTGTTACGTTTAACGTTGCAGGCGATTCAAGTCACTTGGCTACCGTCGCTTAGTAGATTTTTTTTTATCAAAAAGACTTATTCGTGTTAATAGCAATGGTATGATCATGTATTTTCTCACAGCGGTAATCAAACCCTTGACCTCTAGCATCGATGATAAGGTCGCTTTTGGACCACTGGTCCATCAATCAAGCAATCAATCAAATATGTGTTCATTTGATCAGACTCAACTCCGTCCAAAAGATTACAAATGACAACTCGGACCTATAGTACCAAAAAAAAAATTTGATAGTAAATCAAAATCAAAATATCTTCTTTTGATTAGATAAATTATTCTCAAATCGTCAGATTGACATGATTATTAATTTTACCGCAAGGTTGCTTTTACTGATGAGAATTTGGCAAGAAACTCAGTAATTAATTACAATTTTAATATGAATATGCTCACGCCTTCTCAGAAAGGTCTCCGAAGAGGTAAGCAGAGGTGTAACCTCAGGGATGATTGAGACCAACGTGACAGACAGGTTCTTCACGATTCCTTCACGACACGTGGTGTGAAATCACCGCGCTTAATTAAGTTTGTAGAAAACCTCATCGGTACAGACTACAGTCTGGAATTCGAACCTGTGTCGTTTGCGTAACAGGCGAACTCCACGAAATCACTTATAAAAACGATTTTGATAAAATCACAACAAAATATAGTAAAATGTAGTAATTTTATGAGACTTTCTCTGTCTGTATGACGCTATGCGAATTATATACATGCGCAGATACTCCTCACTGTTTTCTCTGAGCGCTCATAAGTCGTGACAGCACCAATACAATTTTGCAGCTTAAAATGACCACACCCCACAAGCAGCACTTGTTCACCAGATTAAGAACAAAAATAGTTATGTTTTACCTCAGTTAGGTAATCTATAACTATTCCTCCCAGTCTCGGTGGAACCAGCCCTTGCAAATGTGGAAACAAAAGAACCGCTTGTTTTTTAAAAAAACCCTATAATTTTTTTGCCCAATCAACAAAAACATGAGGAAAAAACATCGAAACTTCATGTAAATAAATCGTACCAAGCAATATGACCACCGCGTCGACGACGCTGCCTACAGAAAAAATAACGAAAGGGAAAAATTTAAATTTCCACAAGCGGGTCTCGGAAGAAATATTGGGGGCATCGTTAGGCCTTTATTCAGATTGAGTGACGTCCGAGAGATGCCGTTTTTATAGAGTTTCGTCGGTTTTTTAGAGCGTTTTGCAAATTTATTTTGTGTATTTTGTCGAACGATTTGAGAGCTTAGATTTGTGACGGTGTATCAGCTTTTGCGGTAACAATCGTGTTAAAAAATAAAAAATCAATAGCCGTATTTTAAAGCCTAGTTTTTAAGCTTACTTACTCAGATAATTATTTGACTACTATCTGTTAGGTGATAATTACTTGACTCGGTATGTCTTGGTAACGTAAGGAGTCTGTCGAGGTATGCCCCTTTATAATCGTCTAAACTTAATGAATCCTTTTCTTTTTCGTTATCTTATAAGACGGCTTCGTTGGTACACTAGATTTTTTTTTTTTCCGTTGGAAATCCGTCACGGATACACCAACCTCCGTGGGGGCAGCGGAAGGGTTATGCCGGACTCATACTGGCTAAAACCCACGGGTGTTCCTTCTCGTCGCTTTTACAGGGGGGGCGATCGCTGGTTCACTTGACCTAGCCTTGCCATGACAGGCTTCGATCTCTAGTATGCAGCCAAGTCAATGCAAACATTTCAGTGATTAATATTTTTTGTTTGTCGTGTCAATATTTATAAAAACCGCATAAGCGCTGTCTGGTACAAGCCCCGTCACGAGTAATGAGCGCCTTACCGCGTGATATAGTAATAAAAAATCTAGAAAATGGAAAACCTTCATTAGAATAAATATTTGCCTTGTGTTTATAACTAGTATTTTGTCTAATTAGCGTGATTGAATAAATTAATTATGAACCTTTATTTTTCCGCAGGTGAATACCGCATCGGCTTGAAGTTCAACGAGCAGCACATCCCCGACTCCCCGTTCAAGGTGTACATCTCCCCGGCGGTGGGGGACGCGCATCTCTTAGAGGTCGCTCAGTTCCCCGACTCCGCGCAAGTCGACAAACCTACCCAGTTCTACATCAGACTCAACGGGGCTAAAGGCAGTTTGGATGGAAGGGTTAGTATTATTTTTTATATTTACGCGGACGTCACGCGGTTTCACCCGCCCAGCTCCCGTTCCCGTGGGAGTACGGAGATGAAATAGCCTTTATTAATCAGTGATAATGTAGCATTCAAATGGTGAAAGAATTTTTGAAATTGGTCCTATACTTTCTTTTTGAGCCAATTCTTTACAAACATACATAAAAACTATGCCTCTTGATAATATTAGTATAGACTAAGTAGTGCCCGCTACTCCGTCTGGGATTACGGACCTCGATTAACAGTATAGCCTATATTTAAACTTCCTTGGTGGAATAGTTTTACGAAATCAATCCAGTACTTATATCATCAATTAAAAGTCTTTTCGTCCATCAGGAAGTAAGCGTCCGTAAGCGGTTACTCTGACAGATAGACAAATAGACAGGCGAACGGATAGACAGACAGAGACAGAAAAAATGCTTTTCTTATTTTATTACAGCGCATACTTTCATATGCATTTAGTGAAACGCTGTAAATTTGGAATTACAAACAGACACTTCAATTGTATTTATCTGTATAGATAAGACGAATTCCCACTGCCATGCAGATTTATCAATAAATCAATGTCGCTTGTTTAAAGATGCTTTGATTCTCCCTACAAATATGGAAACATATATAGGATTTAACAAAAATCCGACGATACTCTGTCGTGGCCACCGATGCGTCTTCCAATAAAAGCGAGGGTCACTTTGATTTATCGTGTGAACATGACACTGGTCGGTTTGTCCGTCCGTACGTCATATTGCAGATTTATGATGGATGATACTGCAGTTGATACGTGATGATAACACTATTGAAGTTAACTTCCAAAGTTTAACTTTTTTTGCAACGTACTTCCAAGATGAAATTATTTTAATCCAAAATTAATCTTTAATTGATTCTTCCTATTTATCTACTACAGATAGTACTACTAGAGCTACAACTACAGCTTACTTAAGTTTTTAACATACATACATATGCTCATGCCTTTATTCCACGAAGGGGTAGGCAGAGATGTAATAACGACACCGACTTTTCAATGAAGATGATTAAGTTCCAACGTGACAGTTGGTGAGTCTATCTCAGGTATTATACGTCTTTGAATTACTTCTCAGACATATGCAGTTTTCCACACGATGTTTTCCTTCACCGTTAAACGTGGTGTGAAATCTAATTGCCTGTACCCCGCTAGGATTCGAACTTGCATCGCTTGCGTAGCAGGCGACTACTCAAACTCAAACTCAAATATATCTTTATTCGATTAGACTTTATACAAAGTACTTTCAAATCGTCAGAATGACACAATTTACAGGATTATACATGCTACCGCCAGGTTCGGAAGGTTGCTTTTACTGAGAAGAACCTGGCAAGAAACTCAGTAATTACTCTTTTAAAGAATATTATACAGTTTAAAAAATACAAAATAAATCACTCTATAATCTAAACTATAAGCCCATGGACACAGTTCCAATGCTCAATTGTCAAATATAAAAACGAAAAAAATATTACATATATATGTGAGCATGGCAAATTCCAGCCAGTCCAAGCAAAATTAAGATTATTTAATTATAGTAAAAGTAAAGTGCCAATGGGAACGGTTCTTAAGATTCACTTAAGAACAATTTTTTGTTTCAGTCACTGTTTAAAACTAAAATATGAATTTAAGAAGGCACTAAGAATTTTCGATATAATTCTAGATATAGTTTATTTTACAATGAGGATATTTTTAGAAACGTAACAATAGATAGATATTTTAGGTACCGTTTGTATTGTATTTAGCTTTTCAAGGTTATCGAATCAAAAATCCAATTTCATGGATGAGAAGCAAGTTAATATAAAACCTTCCAGGTATTATAATAATATCTACCTTTTGTAAGTAAGTACAATCTATTTCTGGTGTTCAATACTTATTATGTATATTGGTTGTGAGGAACCTGAGTTCGATTACCGAGTGGGGCAAAGTGTTATCGGGTTTTTGCATTTTATAATTTTCCAGTTAGTTAATTGCCCGTGGACTGGATTAGTGCCCGGTTAGTGGCAATAGGTACGCGCCCTGGGAATTGATAAACTGTGAATGTATTATAATCACACGTCTGCCTACCCCTTCGAGGAATACATTCGTGAGATATGTATGTCAATAATCTACACATCTACATCTACACAAATACATACAATTTAAGTGTCTGTTTGTAATTCCAAAATTCCTGTTTTTCACTAAATACATATGAAAGTATATAATATGGTACTGACATTAAAAAATAATAATAATTAATTTCTCTCTCCGTCTGTCTGTCTGTTTGTTCCGGCTTATCTCCGA
Organism: Watsonalla cultraria; assembly: GCA_964035505.1. Classification (NCBI taxonomy): domain Eukaryota; kingdom Metazoa; phylum Arthropoda; class Insecta; order Lepidoptera; family Drepanidae; genus Watsonalla; species Watsonalla cultraria. The sequence goes on along the minus strand of OZ037734.1, from coordinate 6,041,554 downwards.
AACGGCTGACTAACAATGTTTTTTTTAAATATTCGATTTGCGGATCAACCATGAAATTACTTAACTCTACGCGAGTAAAACCGCAAGGCACAGCTAGTTATAAAATAAGATTAGAGCCCACATAGCCACGGTTTTAAGGGAATTCCCCACCGTATCTCAAGTAATACTTAAAGTTGTTAACACAAAATCATAACAACGCACAATGTAAGGCCGTGACAAAAAATGCAATAAAACCGTCTGACCGCACGTGACTAGCCTCTAGTGAAGGAATAAATCACACACTCGCTTAATATTTTATAAGGGTGTGAAAACTCGATGAATATCCCGTAGGAGCTGTGATGTGGTATACAAAATTAATATGACGTCGGGAAAGTTTGGGCTTCTTGGGGAAATAGGGATGGGAAACTATGCTGACCATCTGGTGTGGATATCACTACCTGCTTTGAATATATGTATTTATCACCTTATACAATCGGTTATCTATACAGATACATTAAATAAAAGTGTCTGGTTGTAATTCCAAATTAACAGCTTTTTACTACATGCATATCAAAATATAATATAAAAAACAATTTATAAAAAAAAACTTTATTCGTTTGTCTGTTTGTTATGCTGCTACTTTTGAAATGGCTTTACCGATTGTATTATTTAACGAGAATTTCACTGGCTGTTAGCACAAGTTACATGGAGCAAGTAGATACAAAAAATAAATTTTATTGTTTATTTTTTAAGTAGTATGTACCTCATATGCAATAAGTGAAAAGCTAATTTAGAATTACATACAGAAAACAAACAAGTTTTCTTTATTAGTTGCTTTGAATATCACATAGACGTTAAATTTTACCATAAAAAGCTCACCCAACGTATTTCTCATACCGATTCTATTTAGCAGTGTCTAATCCATATTTTTCTTTCAGATCGTCTCCCCGTCCGGCAAGACCGATGACTGCTTCATCCAGAACATCGATGGCGACCAATACTCCATCAGGTTCATGCCCAGGGAGAACGGAGTCCACAACATCAACGTTAAGTTCAACGGGATCCACATCCCAGCTTCTCCATTGAGGATTAAGGTATGTACATTACAGATGGTACTCTCGACTTTTTTGGCCTCTAGTCTCGTTACTTATTGGTTTTTTTTGCATCTTTAACCTCCGAGTAACAGCCTGCATTAGTGCTCGATTTTTGGCAATAGGCTCGCACCCATTTCTGCCAAAATGTGGGTGTACAAGTAGAAACCCGCAACACTATTCTAAGAATTTGTCTTTGATACTTTGTAATGGTATTAAGTTGTCCTCAGTCGGACAGCAGTCCATAATTAGTTCTAATCCAGTTAAACCCTATCTCTTTACTCATGTTATGTTTTGTTATATAAAATGCTCTAATTCAAATCATGGCTAAAACGTTTTTCTACGTTACCCTGAAGGATTTTCAAAAATAATCTTGCTTAAAACTCTCTTTTAAAAAAATTTTTTTAGTATTTTGTCCTTGTATTGCAAAGTCAATTGTCCAGACAAAAATTTTCTGGTATTTTGAGTCTTGCAAGGTGGGTCTGCTCACGCAATTCAAATTTTAACCTGATTCTAGTTCTCAGAAACGTTGTAAACACTAATTTGAATACTAAAGTCGTTCAGACAAATCAATCCTCGCGTTTTCCAAGGTTAAGAAGGAAAGATAATGATTTGTGAAATGAGCAGGAACTATTTCGCCTAGCGGAGTCACGCGAAGCAAATTAAATTTCTAGTTCTACGTTTTGATACTAGATGGCGTTGCTTGAATCTTTTACTTGAAAACTGACTTATCTAGTTCGCAAATTCCTTTATGGAATTTTAATAGCTATGATTTTAAAATGAGCTGTTTATTTTATGAAATATCCATTAGTGAATAGCATGTCTTATAACCTAGATCTGCTGGTTCAATCCCAGCTTATGGCAGGTATTTTTGTGATGAACAATAGTGTTCATACTCAACTGGATATACTATCTATTTATATTTTTAATGCGAAAGTGTCCCTGTCTATCCGTCTGTTACCTTTTCGTGGCTGGCTGCTGAACCAATTTGTCAGATTGCTTTGACTCCAAGGATACTTAAGGGTGACACGGATGAACTAACTGGTATATATAGGAATGTATAATCTGAATAATTTATATAACTTTTTTAAATGTTTTATTATTGTTTAGGTTGGAAAGGATGACGCTGATCCCGCTGCTGTGCACGCCCATGGAGCTGGCTTGGGACCAGTAAAGACTGGTTGGTATTCAATAGGTTTATCAGTTCTATTAACAATTTATTAAGGCATCTTAAACACTAATGATGACACTAGGTCTCATAATGAATTTTTACTCTTAAATTAAGCGCAACTCAAATTAAGAATGTCGTTTGTATTCTTTAAGAGGATCTTAAAATTGTATTAGCACAATTCAAATATAAGGTTTACAAGCAGTTAGGAATCTAAGATCAAATAGTTCGAAATGACACACTTCGACGAATAGGCGTAATTATAGTAAGAGGTGTCCCGTCTTTCACGTGTTTTACGACATTCTTTAAAACTTCAATATACATTATTTTGACATTGGATAAAGGAGTACCTAAATTTTAAAATCTTTAAGACTGAAAACCCTCAAGCCCTATGGAACAAACGTTACACTGTGGTATTAAGCCAATTGTCTCCAAAATCTAGAATGATGTTTTCACACAATCAACTCTGCTTTTTTGATAAAAGAAATATATACTTAAAGACATTTCCAATCAATGCAGGTATGAAGACGGATCTGATCATTGACACGTGCAACGCTGGTGCTGGCATCCTGGCGGTCACTATGGATGGACCTTCCAGGGTGTCCATGGACTGCACTGAAGTTGAAGAAGGCTACAAGGTACAAAAAAAACACAAATTACCTTTCTTAAAATTTCATCTCCTACATTTTTTATCAGATCAGCCAAATATATTATTTTCTATACTATAATCAATCATAATTCACGTAAGATGTGTTTCAAAAATGAATTTGAGTGAAAGTATTTTAGTATACCATCTGGACGCGTCTTTTTTTCATGTGATTTGAAACCAAATTTTTTGCAATGCTACTTTTTATTCAAGTCTCATTCATTTATTTTTTTTACACGAACATTTCGTTGAAAAATTAAACTTTTATGCAAATTCATTTGTTTCGTTTGGACTTTTTTCAAGCTTCTTTTAGCCTTTGCCCTTTAAAATGTAAGGTTCTTATAGTGATCGCAGGTCACTTCTTATAACTGTATTGCGAATTGAAAACATTTATTTCCGCTAGGTTCGCTACACGCCTCTCGCCCCTGGCTTCTACTACATGAGCGTAAAGTACAACGGGGCCCATATTGTCGGATCGCCGTTCAAAATCGAGGCATCTGGTGAGTTTAAAATTATATTTGAGTTCAAAATGTCAGTAGGCTAACGATTGCAATATGTTAAGATTTTTGACGTTTTGGATTAACCGTAAATGAAATTTTTGACGGATAGCCATCAGTTTTTCATCAAATTGCACTAATTTAAACTTTCACAGGTTCAAACCTCGCAGAAGTCGGTGCGCAAGAAACCTCCTCAGTGACAGTGGAGACTGTTCAGAAGGTGGCTAAGGCACTGCAGAAGCAAGGCCCAGTTCTACCGCATTTCAAGTCAGATGCAACTAAAGTTACCAGCAAGGGCATGGGTCTGAAAAAAGCTTACTTGAACAAACACAATCAATTCACTGTACATGCTGGCGATGCAGGTAAACAACGAAAATCATAGTTACCATTTTTTTTACCTAAAATATACTCTCCCAGAAATGAATATTTAACTCATAAACTAAGATTATATTTTATTCACATCTGGACTATCAATATTCATCTGTTTTTTCATTATTAGCTTTCATTTTGACTCATGTTGTAATTTACGTATTAAAAACGTACAGTTTTTTCATCAATACTCAAAAGTCTCGAACATAATATTATATTTTGTAAGACAACTTTTAAACTTCCGTATAAGTAAATTTATCATATGCAGCTGTGAATTTTTAAGCTTTCAAAATTTGAATTTTCTTTCTTTCCGTAGGTAATAATATCCTTTACGTCGGAATCTATGGTCCCAAAGGACCTTGCGATGAGGTCCAGCTGAAACACAAGGGTAAGAACAACTATGAGTGCTGGTACGTAGTCAGAGACAGGGGAGATTACATCGTCATCGTCAAGTGGGGAGACGAACACATCCCCGGATCACCCTACAAGGTTGAGGTCTAGTTTTACTAATTAAGATAGCGTATGTGGTTTCCATCAGGTATCACTGTAAGTAGTCAAAATTCAAAGTCACTTTTTTCAGTACCGGTACATCATTGATAATTTTATATATTTTTAATAAGTGGTAACGGATTAAAATTAATCTTGATATATGTGTATATGATTTGTAAACAAATCAGTTACAAAATAAAAAAAAGCGAATTTTATATGGATGATATCATAATGTAAGTAAATGAGCTGGACGGTTTTTTATCCTTACTGATTCCACATACGCTGTCATCTAAAAATATGAACATCATTACGGTATTACCTTTATATTTAGTTTCGCTATGTGTTTCGTCATTCAAACGTTTGCTTGTATTTGCTACTGGATTTCGAGAAGGTTTTACATCAATTGGTTGATCTCTTTGAACCTTTTCGCAATTAAGTGTTTTTGTTCCTTACTGTCCATTATTCTACTTAGCTTAATATATTTATTAAAATCATTATAACTTCCTATTAAGATTAAGTATTTTGAAAGTCTAACATACTAGTCATTGATTTATAAATTGCTATCATGTTTTAGAAATTATTATTAATTCCACAGATCTATTAACAGAATCCGATATTTTTATACCTTTAGAATCGTATTCACTTTATTAAATGAAAAGTCAAATAAACTTGAAACTATTTTGTATAATTTGTCAAATTTTCTGCATTTATTAGTAATTTTGGCAAATTGTACGTAAAATTACATTTCTAACATTTTATATGATTCTCGTTTAGTATTTAGGGCGACTAAATGACAATGCATATAAATTAACTCAATGTATTCCCTTTATTTTAAGCCATTCCGACGCAATACACAAACAAATTAGTCTGGCGAATTTCTTATTATTCAATTTAAAACTTGTTACTTCTACACTTTTTTGATTAAAAGTATTATCAATGCTAGAAGGACTTCCGAAATTCGTGAAAACATTTGGACTCGGTTATAATTTACGAGAAATTGTTTCTTCAACTCAATTTAAATTTCTCGCTAGTTTTACCTTTGCGTCTTGCGCCGGAACAAAAAGTAGTTAAGGCATATATTATATTGTATTGCTTTCTAATTATTGTATGGTTTGTGGATGTATTGATTTACCTACGTAGGTAGAATGACCCGTATTATTGTAAATACCTATTTTAAGTGTTTTATTATTACGATGTATTTTGCGACTGTTAACTAAAATAAAAAGGAAAGTTTTAAGTGTCGTTTCATTTCAAAATCTCAGACGTGTAAGTTTTTCCAATGTTATATTGACTTGAACAACAGCTTCTAAGGGAATTGTATAAATAGGTTTGACTTTTGTTAAAATAATTTCAGGAAATGGAGAATGGAATGATAAAATAAAAGATAATAATTAATTCTTGGCATAGTTGTAATTAATTTTTAATCGATTTTAAGTAACAAAAGAGGTTTTTCGTTCACTTTCATATATAAATCTTAACCGAAACGCTAGACAAAGCGAATGAACTAACATAAAACGAAAAAAATACTTACAAAAATATCGTACTTTAATTATAATAAGTTTACACTTAACTTAAACAAAATCAAAATACAATATCACATGTCTACTTACAATAGAGAGATATTGGAGATTTAATTATTTCCTTAATTATAAAAATTCCAAAGTAATTTCAAAAATTATGGATAAAATCTTTGCGCATTGTCATGATATACAATAGTTTACATTAAAAAGTGCGCACACTAATGCTTTTTTAATAATATAACAACAATTCGGAAGAATCAAGTATTGCCGAAATTCGCTTAAGAGTTTTAACAAATTATTTTGTACAAGAACATAAAAATTAGCATTTGGCTAACTTTGAGACAGGACATACGGCGTTTCTTACCCACGGTACCTCAGCGAATCACAAATATAAACCACAACCTAACAAATTTAATAAATGAGACAAAAGCACATCAACTTCAAAGGACATAATAATCCTCCAAAAATATTTCACTCCACCCAATCCATCTCCTATCACATTTTTTTATTCATATCCTACAAGATGATTTGTTCAATGAAACAAATCCAATTTTTGTTCGTATACTCCACAACTAGTCTAAAATAAAATGAATTCTAAATGAAAAGGGCCAATTAAGTACTGAAGAAGTCACTATAATACAATTCCGTGTTGCCAGATACCCGATGAACCTTACTGCTAATATAATTGAGCATAAGCACTTTTATACTAAAAGTAATAAAAAAACGTCCAACAATTTTCCGAGGTTCTCACAAAGACACAAAGTGTATTCGTATTTACATATTATTTACACAAGGTGCAACTTTCCACGGTACCGCACGACGCTAATCTTTTGGCCACTCAATGTATTTATACAAAAATGGAATTTCACGAGAAAATATGATCAACCTTCGAATAAACTTAATATAATAATGAAACATGCTGAAGGAAGACGACATTTTCTAAGTGTTGAACAAGAAAATACTATAATGTTACAAAATGTATACGATACATAAAGAAATAAAGCTAAACGTGATATATGACCTAAATAGGAACTGAGTGCACGTGTGATGTTTAAAGAGATCGGTGTTTAGTAATCTTAAATTAGGCGAAATGCAACAGAATATAGATACTATATTGCAAGGAGAAACAAATACTCTATGACGCTACACAGTAAGAGATCTGGCTAATGAAAACAAAAAAGATTCTGCTAATGTAAATTCTGATCTCTCCTGTCCGTCTCAGCATCATCCTAGCATAGAACCTACTCATGCACTTGTCGATAGCTGCCGCATAATTGATTAACAGGAACTTGGAACACCAAATACGATTGTGGTACCTATTAAAAAACAAATCAAAAAGTTTTAAATACAGTCTCACTTAAAGCAGATGAGTCTAGTTTTAGAATTTTCAATGAATCAATTCCCGAAAAGACTATTTTAAATTTTACTTCTCTAAAGCCTGAATTGCAAATTGGATCACAATTTAGCTAAGATACTTAGTTACCCACATCTAAATATTCCCAAACACTGGGTACGAACAGTAGCTCTATTTAAGGAGAAAAATTCCAAGAATAGGCCAAATAATCCTGAAATTCGTTACTATGCATGTGCTATTTTAAAGATTAGTTTTATATAAGTGCCTAGTAATTTATTATGCATTTATTGTCATAAAAATTTGATCAACAACCAAGATAATTATGATTACAATTGGCCTAACGTTTCTTTGGTTATCGATCACACTTTTATTTCAATTGGTTATTTGAGTCTACACTTTCAAAAAACTAATCTATAATAGATCCTCGCAGATGACAACATAATGATTCTTTGACCCAGTAAAAATGTGTTTTCTACTCTCACAATCTGAGTATATCCAATTGGAATACATACACCATGTTCAATTTAATATCTAAAACATGAATGTTTCACTAACTTTAAAACCAATTGTTGTATTTCATACATTCATAATACCAGTGTCTTCAAAAAGAGATTATTATTTTAATATTTCGTTAATTTATATACTAGTAATACCATCATAAGTACTAAAATAGGTGTACCTAGGTAGGGCAAGGTTAATATTACTGTTTATCTTTGTGCGAGAGGGCGTGTGGTAGAATATGTTCGGCGGGAAGTAGGGCCGACGGTTGGTGCGCATAGTTTCTGATCTGATGGAGGGAGATGAGCTGGTTGGGGAAGGAGTTGGGTTGCTGCTTTCCTTGCTGGAAGTGTAACGGGTCGTAGAGGTACGGCCGGGTGGGCAGCGCGCTATGATGCGACAAGCCATTTAAATGCGGGGCCATGGAGTTGATGGGGGTGAACGCCGAATTGGCCGCAGACGATACAGGGGGCTGGATGCGGTCATCTTGGCTTTCATTTTGGGCTAAAAGAGCTCTATGCTGCTGGTATTGTTGTTCAAGGTGATCGTCGCTCTCTCTGTGCTGGTAGCCAACGTCATCGGACATATGAGCCGCTGAATCTGGGCTCACTTTAGGCCAGTAGGGGTGGTCACCGAAGGGCGCGGCGGTAGGAGCAGCTGCAGCTAAAGACCTGTTCAATCCACTGAGTCCTAACGCTGAGATTGGCGGCCGTTTGTCAGCGCGCTCTGCGTGCTTGTTCATGTGCTTACTTAAGTACGTCTCCTGTGTATAACTCTTGCCGCAGTACTGGCAGATATGGGTCTTCAAGTGCTTGGACTCCTTGTGTTTGGGGATGTGTTCCAGCAGATCCTTTTCGTGCGTAAAGCACTTGTAACAGGAGTTGCACTTGAACGGCTTGTCGGTTTGGTGGCAGCGGCTGTGGCTCTGGAGGTTAGAGAGCTGGGAGAAGGCCTTGGTGCAGCCAATCTGGGTGCAGCGGTAAGGCTTGTCGCCAGTGTGTGTTCGAATGTGTTGTTGCAAGTGGGATAGTTGCGTGAACTTCCTCTGGCAGATCTCGCAGCGGTATGGCTTGATGCCGAGGTGGATCCGCGAGTGTTGCGCCAGGTATGAGGAGTTGGCGAACGCCTTGGGACACTGGGTGCAGCGGTAGGGCTTCGCTTCACGCAAGTGGATCTGCGTGTGCAGCTGGAGATCCGCCTTCGAGCCGAACACCTGAAATAGAAGAGAAAACACGAATTAGATTGAAAGTCACACAATATTTATTGTCATTTACATCCGAATCGCGTCGTAATATAGCTAATATAACGGCACGTGACCAAAATAATTCAAACAGGCTCGTCTGTTGCCTGTCAGTCGGCCATGAACATAATTTGGAATGTTTGAGACTCATTTCTGACCCAACTAGGTAATACATGATCTGAATGAAACGACACGTAATATTTTTTAGTATTTAATAAATCCTAATACTCAATAACACAAATATTCATGATGGAATGTAAAGGGGAAAAAATAGTCAGGTAGAACGTTTAAATCAGTAATTAAAGTAATACCAATGAGGTATGGGACTGCTGTTATAACAGACAAGTCATTATTTGTATTAATAATTACGTGATCTGTTTAAAATTCAACATCAGAAGCATCAGAAAGTGAATTATGCCCTTGAACGACATCCGCGGGGAGCCGGAACAAATTATGCTCGTTCTCAGCGAAACAAACGTAGTTTTTTATTTGCTCAGAGACGGTAATAAAGGCAGGATGCCGCCTTCACGGAGTTTTTCTCTCGCTACTTCCTCAAGATTCATCTGAGCAATCACAAATTGAATATTAGTCGTCCGTACTCTGTATTGATTGGATGAGAAATCTGGCTATAAAGTTGGAGTTTTTGAACGCTTTTGAGTATCTACTATTCTATATTTTATTTTAATCTAGTTTGAATGTAATAATTATTTGCATGGTGTTAACTTCCTTGTATCATATTGATTCACTAGCTGTGTCCCGTGGTTTCACGGAACCCTAATTTTTTTTATTGAATGTAGCCGAATACTCCGAATACGCCGTTACTCCTTGTAATATTAGTCTAGTATCTACCAGTGAAAATTCCATTAAAATCACCAGACAGTTTTTCAAAAAAGTTATGTTTTTATGTATCAGTACCGTATATACTTTACTATGCATTCAGTGAAAGAGATTCAAGATTGTTAATTTATAATTACAAACAGACACTTTTGAAAACGCTTCTGTATTCATATTATTAGCTACTTTTGTAATAGCGAAGAATTCAAACTTATACACCTTACAATTTTATTTTGTTAATAAGAAGAATGAGAATAATCTATTGCATACAGAAACGTTTGCGCATTTACTTATTGATGAAGATCCGCCAAAATGAACGATAGATATACCTCCTTAAGAACGTCGTTTAGTTGAAGTAGACGACTGTTTGGTTTGCAGTGCACGTGCTCTCGGCACAGCCATTATACCGACAGCTAGCCTGGCACATTCTAAACACTGTTTCGGTACACCATTGATACTCTTTGTGATATTCCAAATTAGTTTCTAAGCCAAAAGTGTCGCGTCATCCTGTCGATACGTTTTATTCAGAGGCCAACAATGAAGCCGCCCGCCACGTTCCTTCGGGCACAGAATCTATTGCTGACGAAACACGACTCAATAAATCGCAATCGCCGCGATATTAATCTCACAATCAAAGTAAATAGAGTTCAAATTACATCATCATCCACAAGAGTAGACGCTCTGAGGCTGTGTAACAATTAACGTTAGGAAATGTATGTAATAATGCTAGTGGTGCGAATGATTGTGGACTTAAATAGGGTGAGGATAGAGGTGGTTGTCGAGAAGTCGAGGTGGGCGATTTGGGTTATTTGGTATTTGGTGCTGTGTAGGATTCGGTAGCACGTCGCATGACTCGTCAGAAAATGGAGACACGAACGCGATTGGTCACAGCCGGAACATAATTAAAGTTTAGACCACTACTTAATGGCATGAGGCTGAAAATTCGAGGTGGTGGCTGACTTTTAATAGGACTTTGTGTAGGATCGATCGAAAGGAATCTGTGGTGAATCGTACCGCGGATACGACGCCGCATTCCTTTCTATGGCATGATGCTATGTAAAATTACTTTGGTAGACAACATCGCTGAATTAAAGCAATTTAGAGTAAGGATTATATCTCTTCGTCTAAGATCTATGAAGACTTGTTTCTGAACCGGTGGTTTTCGACGTCTGTCCTGATCCTTATCATACTTTTAGTAAATCATTATTTCATTTTCATCACGTAAGTATGTATGTGTGACAGTCATTCTATCAGTCAGTCTGTTTGTCTGTTTGATTTGGTATTCTCCGAAAGCAGCTGGTTGCTTTTGTCGGGACTTCTATTCTTATAATAAGTAGGTAACATTTTTAACCCGGAAGCTAGGCTAGCAGTCAAAATAGGGAGGCGGAACTAGTGGTAACTAAAAGATTCACGAACCAATTAAATAAATTGATTCAAGTACTTATCCAATGAAAAAATATGTAGGTAAATTATTAGCATGTAAGAAAAACGAGCATAATAAAAAGTACTATCAAAAAATGTACTAATATTGCCATTAAATAGAAAAATACTTTAATTTGTATCTAAATAATTAGGTAGCTAATAGATAATAAAAATGAATGATGCATGGCAACACAGGTTGATGAATTAGACAGGCTTCAAGGTCGATGAAGTCAAACCGGTTACTCTCCGGCAGCTATTCTTAAAATGTAAATTTAATAGAAGGTAATAAATAATATATTCGAATATGAACATGCATTTTTGAGGGTTTTTCCTTTATACATTTCAGACTTTAAACATAGTTTTACTGGATTTAAGAAGTACTAATTTGTCCTTTAAATCTGTTAATTCGTCAGGTCAGTCTGAGGCATGGTCTGACTGGTTTAACCCAGATTACCGATCTTCGTTGCATTTCTCGCAAAACTCTGGTAATTAGCCACATTGGGTTGAACCAAGTGCCACCCCAACATTACATGGGATAAGGCCAGGGAGATGATTAATTTTGGATTCACTTTTGTGAAAAAAATACTTTTGTTTAAAATCGGGTTTTCTCTCGTATACTTGGCGTTGCTCACTGTAATATCATGCCACTCATGTCCAACAAGAGTCCCTTTGTGTGTAAGGGCACAAAATAATATTTTAAATACTACAACTATCTAGTTCTAGATTCTTTCTTCCGTGCCAGAAATATTTCACATATAAACTTTCAACCCCTATTTCATCCCCATAGGGGTGAAATTGCGAAAGATGCTTTCTTTGTGTAAATATACCTACACATCACCAAAAACACATCATTTAAATTTCATGTCTCTAGGACCAGCGGCTTTAGACATGTGTGCATTGATTTCAGTCGGTATAAAAAATAAACACAATAATGTTATTTGTGGTCGGCGCAATGTGTTCTTCTCTTACTTTTCTCTCTATAACAGAAATAGCTAGACTGGTTGTAAAAAATATTTCTACAGTATGTTACATTATCACAGAGTAAAAATATTCGGCTATATTGTTAATCCTACGCAGGTTAAACCGCGAGACACAGCTAGTGTAATAATATGCGGAAATAATTAAACTCCTCGTAATATCGTGCGTTACAATGGAGGCTACAACAAAGAAGTGATTTTCATAATTTTATTTATATACCAACTAATATAATATTCAGTACCGTTCATTCGATCAGCGAAGTTAAGCAACCATACGCCTAGCCAGTAGTTGGATGGGTGACCGCCCGAGTTCCCTCCGTGCCTCGGAGAGCACGTTAAGCCGTCGGTCCCGGTTGCCAATTTAACATCTTTGGCAATCGTTACAGGTCAGTCGGAGGCCTAAAAATAATCTGACAACTGGTTTAACCCAGATCACAGATTTTCCTCCTAAATGGGGTTGCGAAGGTCAGATGGCAGTCGCTTCGTATAAAAATCAGATGATCAGCCACATCGGGTTGAATCAAGTGCCGACTCCATCAATGTATGGGATAAGGCCAGGGAGATGATAATATTCAGTACCGCTTATTTAATAGAGCCGCGATTTTTTAGCAGTAAGTCTTTTTTAAAGTTAGCAGTGATGTCACAAACACGGTGAAGGAAAACATCATGAGGAAACCTGAGAAGAAAATCAAAGACTTTCTTTATGCCCAGCCACCGTTGGCCCGTCATCAGTCACTTTGAGGATAGAAGTTGGTATTAAAACACTAATTCCCTTATCCCACCCTTCTCGGTATCCACAAAGATATGGATAGAAAACATACTGAGTTTCATGCCCGATCTTCTCAGAAGGCTAGTTTCAGAACCAGTGGTAAATTTTAGATATTCATAAGTGCCTTAGCAGGGCCAAAACTGAATAAATTATTTTCATTTTCATACACTTACACATCCGTCATGCCTGAATTCCCCGAAGGGGTAGGCAGAGGTGAATCACAAGTACACTGGAACCATGAAGATGGAAAATCCAACAACACTTAACCAAACCCTTGGATCAAACCCATGTGTTCCACAGCACTTGCAACAGCTAGACAAACAAACCCATGTTTATTTCGTGTAAAAAAAACGTTTGATTAAGAGTACGGTACCCCCACGCAAGCAATGGTACAGCCCTTAAATCACTGCAAAAGGTGTTCTCAAAATGTCAAGTTGAGTGTGACATTTTTAACCCTATAATGTCGTAAAAGATAGCGCGACAAGATTAAGGGACACAGCGCCGAGATTGACATGCAAGGGTTAAGTACTGTCATTAATGTGACACATTTCACTGACCCCTCCTCTTGCTATGAAGGAAAATATATTCACATGACGCGTACTTTGTATTTTGGAAATACTTAAGGTGTATTTGAAATTGTAAAAAATGTTTTTTTTTTAAATATGTGTACTTAAAAGTGGAATTACGTCATTTTTTTTATTTTTTTTATTTAATCTTATAGAACGGCTTGCTTGAAGCCACTTAAACTAAGGTAAAAGGGAACACTTTCATGCAGTCTCCTCACAAAACTCCAAACATACAGACAAAATATTCTTCTATTCATTTGCTTTATTTGCGTTATGATTGCTATCATTCAATATTATATTACATTTAAATAACAATCTGCAAATAATTAAATAAAATGTGCACTAAATTTTTTTGCGATTTTTTTTACTTTTTTTAGATTCCAGATTATTTGATCATGATGTAACATGTCGATCATCAAAATAAAAGTTCAATGAATTTATTAAAATATCATTAAAATATTTGCATAAATAGAAAACAAAAACTGGACTGAACTGGATCTATTCGCACTCTATGCTAATCAGTGAATTTAATTAAACATGATTTTAAATTAATTTTAACAAAAAGCTTTGACCTCAAGGACAATTTTAATAAACTTCAAAAAGAACTTTTTCTTTCAGTTCATTTAAAAACTATATTCGAAGTAATTTGTAAAGCGTCAAAGGCTTGAAAACGAACCAAGAGCATTTTTTGAAGTAACATGTATAAAAGTCTGCGGAACAACAAAAAAGTTGCGCCAAAAACTAATTTTCTTAAAACATAACCTCAAACAAAAAGTTAGGTTAGGGTGACAAAAAGCTGTGGCTTCTGGCGGACTGTTTTCGTCCCGAAATTATTATTAATCGTGGTCATACATCCCTTGTGTTTATCTTACAATATTAGGGCTGCCCTAAGGGTCGCTAATAAGCTAGTTTTTGCGGGGAAAAGATTAATTTTCGCAAAAGCTTTGCTGCAAAATGGCATCTTGTTTGTGTTTTAAAAAATGTGAAATATTTTTTTCTTTGCTTAAATTATGGACGGGATTTGTTTTAATTTATTTGTTTTCGCGCTTGTCTGATTAATATCTACAGACATAATATATAGACGTATATTTGACTAAACAATACTTTTCTAAACTTGATAGTCTATCTCGGTTTGTCCGGTGGTCGCAAACGGTACTTCAGAATACGAGGTCCTGGATTCTATCTGTCAAAGGGTTATTGGGTTTTTTCATCTGTTATTTTTCAGTAGCGGCCTGTTGTCTATATTGGTATCTGGTTATTGGCAAAATTCTCGACCCTTGGAGGAATGTTGGTGTACTAGAAGTATCACGTCTGCCTACTCCTATAATACAAGGTGAAGTTTTTATGTGTATAATTACCGTCTTTCTGACTGCAAACATACGTCTCCTCTTGGATCATTGGCGAAATAACCTTAAACATTATCGCGAGGTAGCATTTCTTAAAGTCTTTAAGGTAAATACAGTATCTATTCAGCAGATCAGCAGGCTGGAGTACTTGGCTTATCAATTAGTAAAAAAATAATTACACTAACTCAATAAGGAAACTATAAAACCATTGTAATGTAAAATTACAAAGGAGGAAATGATTCACAAACAAATCAATTAATGGTTTCCGAATCGATTACCCTCAACACCATGCACTCGAAAATTGTTTAATTGAAGATAAATCAATGAATTAATTGGATTGACAATTGATTTGTTATTATGAATAATTCCATTAAAAATGCGTAAGTATTTAATTAATAGCTATCATGGGTAAAAAACATGATATAGGGACGAGTTAAATATCTCAAATATTTCTAAAAAAATTATGCTTGTCGCGTAAACTCATCAAGAAACAAATTTGAAGCCAGAATTAAAGTTTTCTACAAAAGTAGTTTTCATAAATCCGTTGTACAAAAACTTAGAGTATTAAAAAAAATTTCGCCGTTTATCCGTTAGCATTTACAAGATTACAAATTTTTTCCTACATCAATTGTATTCTTCGCATCTATATCTTCTATACAGATAAATAAAATTGAAGTGTCTATTTGTTATTCCAAAATTACAGCTTTTCACTAAATGCATATGAAAGTATACACGCTACTGACACCTAAAAACCAAGTTTTAAATTTTTTCTCTTTGAAATGGCTGGACCGATTTTAACGGGACTTTCACCGGTAAGGAGTATCTTTGGCTACTTTTATTTAAAAAAAACATTTAGGGTTCCGCGGGAATAAAACTAAATGTACGCGGGTGAAACCGCAGGGCACAGCTAGTTGAAAATATTACATTTCATCGCGGCCCCATTTCTTTGTAACTATACTGTATATTGTCAATTAGATTCGAATTTTCCAGGATGTAAACTTAATGTGTCCGACTCTAGTTTTTGCTTAAAATAAAGATAATTTCTGTCGGAATATGAAATTAGATCGTTAATTTGTGTGTCAGTTTTTTAACCGGTGGTAGTTTTATCAACATTCATTATTACCTTACCAAGGCCTAAACTTAATCCCCCTTATTACAACAGATCGCCAAATATAGTCCTTGACTTAAAAATAGTTCCATCTCTCCTCGTGATACAGATTTCAAAAGGGATGACTTAGTCTTAATCCGTGTTTAGTCTAGTCTTAGTTTAAACCATTGTAATTCTCAAAACAACCTAGCCCAGCGCTTAAACAACACCTGAATCCCACTTTAAACCTATTTTTTAAAGTCAGTCAAAAAACAAAATTCGCTTTGTCTACTTTTGCCTCGGGGACCCTTGGGACTAGGCGCTTTAAAGATACAACCATCGATGGATCTCGACGATACTGCAGTGACCTTAGTTCGCTCGTGATTTTGGCGGCAAAAACTCAATTCACCCCAATGTCACCGGCGGCCATGCGTTAAGTTGCCACAACCGTTGATAAAAAACCGAGTAATCTGGGTAAATGGCGTACTCCTTCGTAAATGGCGAGAAATCGACCAGCAATGTTACTAAACACCGACCGACATTGACGATGCAAACATTACCGATATTTGTTATTTTATAATGACACCTTCGAGGCCTTCGGCGCGGTAAGGTTATGGGTCGGACTATTATTTTTTACCTTAAACTATGTAAAATAACTTAAACTTAACAAATTTCAAACCTCAAAGAAAAGCACATCAAAAAGTTGTGACTTTTTTTTGCAAAATACACGAACGTATCAGTCAGCTTACGATAAAGCAACTCTTAAATGCAAAAAAAAAATTACACTGTTTGGTTTTTTTTTGCAAAATACACGAAATTGTCAGTCAACTAACGATGAAGCAAATATTAAATTTAAAAAAAAAATTGTTTCTTTTTTACTACATTTATTTTGAGAGAGAAGATACTCTCATAAGTGTTTCAAATAACTATCTAGATATAATATAATAATAATTTGATAGAACAATCAACGCTGAGACGTAAGTAAGAGTAGGTACTTGAAACTGGCAACCACGGATAAAGAGATTAATGAAGCAAGAGAGGTTTGTCTGTACTGGAATGACTCTATTTTCCCTGCCTAAGTAAGATGGCGTGATTAGTAAGTGAGCAGGCGTTTTTAATTTAAAATTCATGATTTTTAGTGCGTGCCTCGATTGCAAATTACCGATTATTTAAACGAATATATTTATAGTTCTTACAGATCGTATCTCTATTAGTATTCGCTATTAGAATAAACTAAAATTTGGAATGATTGCAGAATTCATTCACAATTCTATCGCAATAATCGAAACGCAACGATGAATAGTAAATACATTCTTAGATTGACATTGTTATGCAGAAACTTAGGCAAAACCCATTACAATACACTAACAATAATGCAGTCGTTCCAAGCGTTAACTATATTAACTACTTCTAACAATACAAAATCGTAATTTGTCAATGCCGTATGAAACATTTAAAAAAGTATTTGCATACTGAATATCCGATCGCACTAAATATTCAAATTTGGGACGCGGTGGCGGGCGCCGCGCGCGTGCCCAATGAAAAACGTTCCGCTTATTTTCTAAGCAACATTTTTTCATAGCTTTGGCGTAAAGAAGCAAGCGACCAAGACCCAGATTGTGACCCTAAGTAAATCAAACTAAAATGCACCCTACTGCATTAGAATAAGATTTAAATACAAACTTACGTATCACCTAAAATGATAGTTGTTTTTTAGTCTTTTGTCACCCAAGCGAGTGAAAAAGTTCGAAATCGTGTACTCGATTAAAAAAAACCGTTGGCATTGAACGATTGCTGCGGATTTGAGCGTAGAAATTTGTTTTTTGAAATAAACCTATGAAATAGTTTCGGTGGACGCAGCACCCTCCAATAATCTCACGTTTTTAAGAAGCCATTTTAAAAAAGGAAATTGATTTCTTTATGATGCATTTGTGGTTAAGGATTTATATAGGATGAGCAAATTTTATTTCAGACCTGCGGTTTCATCCTGATTGTCGCGGACACTAATATTTTTAATACATAAAAGTACCCTTAGTTACTCCTTGAAACATCAGCTACCTGCCAGTGAAAGTCCCTTTAAAATCGGTCCAGTCATTTCATAGATTACCCGGAGCAAACAGACAGAGAAAAATTTAAAAACTTTATTTTTTAGTGTCAGTAGCGTGTATACTTTCGTATGCATTAAGTGAAAAGCTGTTATTTTGGAATTACAAACAGACACTTCAATTTTATTTTTCTGTGTAGATTCCTTTTTTTTTAACACAAATAATATAAATGAAGTACCTATTTCAAGGAACCGTCTATACAACGGCATTACAAAGACTACGGTTGATAGGTATGTCTCATCGTTAGGCCTCCAGCCTCCATTAAGATTTCCGTCCGGGGTATGCGCAGGAGCATTTTGACAACCATTCCAAAACCCCACAACTGCATTTAGACTGCAAAGAAAATTCAACCCTATCCTTTAGTTATAAGGATTATTTCATATTCCATGATGTCATGATTTTATTTGAAAATTTCAATTGAGTTTAAGCTATATTTGTAGGCTGTTGTGGTTTAAATTCTTTCAACATTGTTAAGATGAGAATGAGAGGATGTGTGGTTATTCCATTCAAGTTTTGCCATGGGAAATTCAGGTTTGAAGCATACACATTAGGGTTGGATTTTGGTTGGATATTCGCAAATCGTTTGCAGAAAATTGCTCCCGAGTTGGGTATCAGTCATTTTTATAGTGGTTTTAAGATAATGGTATTGATTTACCACTATACATGGTTATCTGTAGATCTATAATAACTTTAACGTAAACGATGGACGTTCAGGAATTAAATTTGCTCGATGAAAAGAAATCCTTTTTGAAATAAGGAATACCTAAAAAGAGATTTTGTTTTTTTTTTACACTTGAAACTAAATTCTAGATGTGCTGCAAACAAAAGGACAGAATATACAAATCAATATGAACTACTAGCACGTGGTATGTTGGTAAAAAGAGATCACTTTGTATCCTGTAAAATATATTAAAATTTCACCATAATCCGCTCAGCAGCTTTTGCGTGAAAAAGTAAAAAATCTGAATATCCTTACAAGCTTTCACATTTTATCATAAATAATTAATTTGTAAAGAGTAATTTTTGACATTCTTGTCGGGTTCTTCTCAGCAAAGCGACCTTCCGAACTGTTGGTTGGTACCTTCTAAATATCCTGTATAGTGTATTTTTGTGTTCTTCTGACGATTTGAAAATACTTTGTAAGTCTAATCAAATAAAGATATTTTTGATTTGATTTTGATTAATATTGAACTACATTTCTTGAATACAAGTATGATAATTAATTAAAAAACGTTACAATAATAAAATACAGCAGAGACACCCTATTATTTTCTCATTTTAGAGCAAACACTTGCCAACATAGATTTGCAATAAAAAAATGAGACACACTACGTGATCAGTCGCAGGAAGTGTTCCGTCTCACTCACTTTTACGGATTTCTCTACCTGTCCTTGTCTGGGGTAATACCAGTTTTGTACTAAAGAATTACCGACTGACAGTTGATGTTGGTAGTTTGTTTGTATAGAGCTTACAATGTCTGAGACGAGACAATTAGAAAAAAAACCATGTTTTGATTACATAGATATATATTATTTTTTTAATTTGAAAGAAAAAAAATTACGTCTCAATATATTTTTACTCTTATCATTATTTTTCTCAAAATCTACAGATTTTTTTTTGTCAAAACTTTTTTTTTTAGATCGAATTCAAAAAAAAAAACACATCAAGTTTTTTTGCTTTTTCTTTAAATACCTATTAAACTCCTTAACTCTATGGGACCATGCGTGGTGTAAAACATGATGTAACACGGCAGGTGATCGAAATTTTCTCCTCACATATCGATTATATATTGTTGGACGATTCTAACCTTTAACCACTTGTATTAAGGGCGTGTAATGCCAGCTGTAAGTAAACGTATCAATTAATTTTAAATCGTTTTGTTTCGTTCATTATTTGTATGGTAATTAATAGTCGAGTACTTGTTGTATTCTTTGCATAAGATCCAGGGCATTGTGGTAATTTTATACATACATACATATATATACATATTATGCCCACGCCTGTATTCCCCGAAGGGGTAGGCAGAGGTGTTGTAACAATAACGCACACTGTTCACCGAAGATGATTAAGGGCTAACGTGACAGATGGTAAGTATAAGCCTTCGGTAATTTTACCTTTGTGAAAAAAAATGTGTTTTTTTTTTCTATATTTAAATTTGGAAATCTATTCTTATCTTAATTTCTTGTATCATATATTTGAAGGTTTAGTTATTAGATAGATGCAAGTAAGACTTGATTCTTCAGCGGGAAGTTATCCCCTAGAGATTATTTCTCCCTTATTTACAACATTGGGGAATTTGTGGAGAAACTGTCCCAGTGACCGATATATCATGGCTAGTTTGTGCTCATTTTTTTTTCTTGTAACTTCTTCAAAAACGTTATTAAGTAATTTTTTGATAAAAGTTCTTCATAAGAAAATTCATAAACTTTTTACTACTTCTCTGTTGAAAAAAAATTTTACCGATCATGGATTAATTACCTAGATAAGCAAAAAAATTTTTTTTGTAAAAAAAAAAACAAAAAATTCTTTTCTTGTAAATTTTTGAAATATACAAAATTATTCTCAAAGGTTGGTCCTACACAACCAAAATAAAATCAAATACCTATAATATATACTGAATACACAGTAGTTTCGTATATAATTGATCAAGTTAAAATTAGAAAATATTATTCACTCGAAATGAATAAGAATCAATACACGAATACAAATGCACAGATAAGCCAAACACAATACACAGATCCCTAAAATAACGATAAATCACCCCATTACAATGAATTGCATAATATTTAACGGAAATTCTGGCGTCAAAAAAAAGTTTCCACGAATGCGTAAATTTCTTGTTCCCACGGGATGCAAGGAATCTCCTAAAAAATTTAACATTCGATAATAGATCTTATGAAAACAAGATTAGGGTACATTTTCTAACAAATTTTATGTACGTAAAGTTTGACAGTCCTGTAATTCATGGACCTTATTCTGCGAGTACTAAGATTGATTTTTGAGTAACTTCGGTGGCATATGATACGTCACCTGCAGGGTCATGTGACAGGTCGCAACATCCCTCTTAAATAGAACATCCTGTATAAATACCAAATCCGCGCATCCTGTACAGATTTGGTGTATCGGATTTTGTTTTTTTTTCGTAGAAGTAATTTTGAAAATTGTGTTCATAATTTCTCACAGTTATAGTATGTCAGTGTGTCAAATTTTTGTTCTCATATTTATTTTAAAATTATGATAACATACCTAAATTATATAAGGTATCATTTTTGTTTTCAATCAGTCCAAATAATGATTTTTTAGCAAGTAAGGTTCGAGATACGAGAAATCAACACAAAAAAGTTTAATCTATTTAGAAATGCACTCATCAGGCAAAACATATTAGAAATGATACTAAATAATATTCAAAAAACTTATTATAAAGTTCTTTTATATAATTTACATGACATGACAATTAAAAATATTATTTATATAATTTACATGAACATGATAATTCATTTGAAATGACAATTAAATAGCCTTGATAATAATTGCATAGTCCAACTAGCTTTTGATGAACGCGTATAAAATAAATTTCTATTTTCATTATACATATTTCGTCGTTATCTTTTCATTATAAGTTTAATATTTAAATTTTTTATATTAATTTATGTTCGCATATTTTTTTGAAGCGAGAATTTTATTATTTTCCTTAATAGTTCTCGGTAAACAAAGACTGAACACATGTTCGTTCTCAGACATGTGCACTTGGTGTTGTCTAGATAAATTTGCACCTTAATACGTTAGCACTAAAGTGTTAAAAACTATGACACGTAAACGAAACATTGTCTAGCGAGGTTTCAAAGGATATTATTCTTTAATTATATGGAGTTGAAGTTGATTACACGTTGTGTATAATACATTTAAAAAAGGCTCTTACCTATTGAAGACAATAAATTAGAACAAATACACCCTTATATTGTATTTTGATAATTTTTAACCACAAACGAATTGGATTAAAATTAAAAATTAAATATATTATTCATACGCAAATTAAAATTATTCTAGCATTAATTACGTATACATATTTCATAAATATTTCTACTAATCTATACAGATAAATAAAATTGAAGTGTCTGTTTGTAATTCCAAAATAACAGCTTTTCACTAAATGCATATGAAAGTATACACAATACTGACACTAAAAAACCAAGTTTTAAAATTTTTCTCTGTCTGTCTGACTGTCTGTCTGTCTGTTTGTTCCGGGTAATCTCTGAAACGGCTGGACGGATCTTAACGGGGCTTTCACTGGTAGGTGCTGCTGATGTTTCAAGGAGTAACTTAGGCTACTTTTAATTAAAAATATTAGGGTTCCGCGACAATAAGAAAGAAACTAAATCTACGCGGGTGAAACCGCAGGGCATAGCTAGTAATGAAATATAAATTATTTTTTATAACATAACAGCGATTTAGCATGTTGTTAATTTTATGCAGACATAAAAACACCCTGTTTAATACTTCCATCACCTTTCATGCTATTCCACAGAATCTATTGTTTTTGAAATGCGTCAGACAGAAAAAAAAAAATCAACAAATTTAAACATTGCAATGTATTAGAAACTTTATAGCTAATTTACCAAAGTGTATTATTACTTGAAAGTCATATTATTACAGGAGGGAGCTGGCCCCAACCAGGAGCTCTTATTGCAATGATAGTTTTATTGTGTGACACTGACAGATGTAAATACGCCGTATACGTCTGTCTCATAATATGCGTCAAAGTATCATGGCAATAGGACATTATGGTAGGGCCTTAGTATCGATTCCTAATGGCATGACTAGGGGGGCAGCAACGTACATATATAGAGCTGACATTACGAACAAAATATTGTTATACCTTCTCCAATGAATAATAAAGTTTTGAGAGTCAAAAAGCATATCTATCCGTAGCGAATCGATTGTAGGTCCAGTGAGTATCGATTGAAGTCTTATATAAATTAATATTTGATTTCGTTTCGTATATATTTTTAATTTTTAGGTTTGCTTTGTATACAATTTTCAAAAATTACTATACCAACAATTATTAACACATTTTGCCAAAATTCTAAAAAAACATTTTTCGCACAACAAAATTTCAAAAAGTGCAAAAAAATTCTCATTAGGCCAATGTATGGCTTCGAACAGGTGCCATAAGGTCATCTGGTCACTGGACCACCGCGGTAGAGGATGGGCAATTATATGGGAGAGTGAACACAACACATTACCGTTTTGACCATATTAAGACCATACCTTGGTGGTAAGCAGAGTAACTGTTAAATATCAGACATCTGTTCAATGATTTCATTGTGCACTAGCTGTGACTAAATTTCATGACTGGCCCGCGAAACCTTATAATTTTTTTAAAATAAAAGTAGCCTATTACTCCTTGTTTCATCAGTTATCGGCCAGCGAAAGTTCCGTTAAAATAAGTCCACTCGTTTCAGAGATTAGCCGAAACAAACAGAAAGTTCAAAAAAAATAATGTGAATATCGTATATACTTTCATACGCATTAAGTGAAAAGCTGTTAATTTGGAAATACAAACAGACACTTAAATTTTATGTATCTGTATGTATAGATGTAAAGGTAGATTATGAGAGAACCAGAAGCCCTAAAGTTAGCGCGATGAAATCTTAAAATTACTTGATAATTTTAGATGAATTGTATTGTAATTAATAATTATTACTATGTCATGAAATGCACATGATGCCAGCTGAGTTTCTTGCCAGTTCTTTTCAGAAGACTAGTTTCCGAACCGGTGGTAAATTCTTCAACGTTCATAAGTGCCTTACCAGTGCCTAAACTCAATAAATTATTTTCATTTTATATAAATTACATTAGATTTCACCGTATTAACGTGTTTTTTTGCAGAAACGCAAAAAAACTGTTTCAATTAGCTTAGTAAAAAAAAAACCATGTCTATAGTTCATACTACAAACAGTAACACAACTAACATTTTTGGCTTATTTAAAAATGAGAAGAGCCGTGGTGGCCTCGGTGTTAGAGCAGACGCCTTGCTACGCAAGCGACGCAAGTTCGAATCCCAGCGGGGCCTGAGACGGCGACGGACTCACCCTCTGTCACGTTGGCACTTAATCATATTCGGTGAAATGTGGGTGTTGAAAAATACAACACCTCTGCCTACCCCTTCGGGGAATACAGGCGTGGGCATATGTATGTATCTTTAAAAATTAACAATACAATCACTCCAAAACTAAGGTCCGGTTACAAATCAGATAACTTAACCCTCCCTTGCCGGCAATTAGCATAGATAAACCCAACCCTTAGATTAGTCGCGGTCTAAGACACACCTTATCTTAAACCGGAGAATTTATTATAAGCTATTAATTTCCTTGACCCGACTGATATTGTGAAATCCGTTAGGTAGATGGAATCGATAATTTTACGAATTGTTATGTTAAGTGTAGTAGCTGTTCTCCCTATTTTACTGTGTAGTTTTACTTGTGTTTGTTCTATGCGAATTGAATTCAACTTTTTATATATATACTACCTGTGCCCCGCGGTTTACCCACGTAGATTTAGTTTTATGCTTCATGCAAGTAGCCTAAGTTACTCCTTGAAACATCAGCTACCTGCCAGTGAAACTCCCGTTAAAATCGGTCCAGCCGTTTCAAAGATTACTCGGAACAAACAGACAGACAGAGAAAATTTTTCAAAACTTGGTTTTTTAGTGTCAGTAGCGTGTATACTTTCATATGGATTTAGTGAAAAGCTGTTATTTTGGAATTACAAACAGACACTTAAATTTTAACTGTATAGATTCCTAAAATTCACTATTACACACTTTGAAACTACGCTCGGCATTCAATTGAAAATGTTGTATATTTTTTTTCAAAAATACTAATTGATTTTTCTTATTTTAGAACATTAAATAGAAAATTAAATATTTTATTTTGGACCAAAATTATTTTAAGACGTATGATGAGGAATATTGAGTTTTTGAAAATATAATCTTATCTTTAGGTCAAGAAAATATTTTTTTAAATACATGATTTCGCAATTTGATCCAGAGCGTAGCTTCAAAGGTTGTAATAGTGAATCACATCTCAATATTCGCTGCAAATTTAGAAACGAGAATAGTTCACAAATGCAAATCACCCAAATCTTTTCCCCTGCGGTCAAACGATTAATAATTTTAACCCGAAACTAGCAAGTGCACGTTTTAAAGTGGGTATAATAGACCAGTCATCACTTAAGGGTTGAGCCCGAACCTTCAAAACTCATGCTGCGTTAGCTGATTTGACACTTTATAGTTGAAACACTATTATATGTTTAGAACTAAATTTCATGATTTAATCCCGTCTGGGTATTAATATATAATAGGTACTAGATTATTTTGTAGTCGCTGTGGCCCGTAGTAATTTCTTGGGTGACCCACGGAACCCTTATGTTGTTTTTAAATAAAAGTACCCTTAGTTACTCCTTGTCAAATTAACTATCTGCCAGTAACAGACGGACAAGCATAGAACATTTTTAAAATTGGTTTTTCTAAACTGTACCGTATACTTTCATATACGCTTAATGAAGGGCTGCACAAGACACTTCATTTTTATTTATTTGTTAAGATTTAGATTACATTTAGATAGATTGAAAATTGATTAAGATATAGATTGAATTACGTAGCCTCATAAAGCCTGCTTTCGTGCAAAATTTTAATTTGGTAATTGTAGTAAATTAATTCAAGGTCGCGTAAGAAAAATTACTTTTAATGAGTGATCCAAGTGTTCCTTATATTGACTTAATTTTTTTAAATTTTGATTTTTTTGGTAATGGCTTGCCCCGTATCCCATGAGACTTAAACATAACTGGCGAAATGTGGGTGTGTACTATGACTACACCTCTGCCTACCCCTTCGGGGAATACAGGCGATAGCATATATATGTGGACTGATAAATTATTTGGAGTAGCAAAAATACAATGATCGAATGCGCTATCAACTCGAAGGGAACTAAAAATTCAATTATACGACATTCCAATAGTCGTTATTTGAATTAGAATTTCCGAATAACCCAATTCGGTACGAATCAAATTTTCTCTACATACTTATAGTTTTATTTCCCACTAAATATTCGCAAATTATGTTAATTGTACATTCAATTATCTGGAAACGTGTCTTAATTAATTCGGTAACCCTCAGTTAATTAATCGTATTTAACATTCACTTCTAATCGAATTCTTCTTCCTGAAATGTTAAATACTTTACTGGACAATAATGTGAGCGCGTGCTGTACCTACGAGTATATGCGTGTATTGAAAGCCAGTTGTGCAATTTAGGTGCTCAGCGTGTCATAGCATTAAAATAATTGAATTCACAATGGGAATTGTCTTTCAAAAACATACAATATTGGCGAATTCTGATTACATACTGGCGGCACGATAAACAAGAAGAATAGTTACACGTGTTAGACAAACTAATAGTACATGTTGCTGTAAAATTTAGAGAAGAAAGGGAATTTCTCACCACAAAGAGAGAGGGTAACTTAGTGGACTGGTTTCTTAGCTGAGTTTTCACATTAAAAACGTCCCATCTTTCCATACTTAAGTAAACTTAAAAATATACAAAATCGAAGTACTCATTTTCACTTAAGCAAAGCAACAACTTTTTCGAACGGACTTTTTCAAAAAACCAGGGCCTTTACAGTGAAGGAAAACATCGTGAGGAACCTGCATATGTCTGAGAAGTAATTCAAAGACGCATGTACAGGGGCCTAACCATGAGCTCTTATTTTAATGATATTGCAGGTGTGTTACAGGGACGGATGTATACGCGTCAAATACATCTGTCTCATAGTAAGATTAAAACTATCATGACAAAAAGAGCTCATAGTAAGGCCCCTGAGCTCAACGCTAAGAAACCTTACAGAATAACGCGACATGTCAACCGCATGCTTGGTATCTTATACAGAAAGATGAGAAGCAGGTATAGGAGACAGCGGCCGTGGCCCCAACTGACCCAGTTCACAGCGAAATGGTAAATCACTCACGTAACCCGTTGCGCAATGGGGCAAAACAAACAATGCCAGTGTGGGCATTTTTACATTTGACGCAAGCGTCGGATGCGCACCACCTGCCTAATTTCTGCTTGGCATTGGATCGCGCCAAGGTCACGCTAAATACAACGCGCCGTGACGTCACGTTGTGCGTCTGCGCTTGCGCTTGTTACTGGGCACTTTGGTGTGCAGTGCCTTCATCACATTGAGCTAGGAATCTAAAACCAGAGATGGTATACCAGGGAGGCTATCGGATATCCGAAACAATAATATATCCGTAACCGTTTCAAATACTTTTGTATAAGTGCTAAATAAAACTACATGTTTCGACAGGATTTTCATACAGTTCACTGAAACTTCATCTCAATTATTAAATACTATTTGTGTTAATATTTTATTTTAATCTATTATCCGTAACCGAAACTATCCAAAACTAACAGATATTGCGAAATAATTTTTAAAAGAAAAAAAATGATATACCTCATTCGATAGATAAATTACATGAAAGCAATGACCGCTTCAATTCAGAACTTAATAAAAAAAAAAAACGGTTTTGCAGTGCAAAGTCGGTTTTTGGCAGTAATATCCGCATGTTCCTAAGCTTATTTTGCACTAAAATAAAATGTATTACAATAGAAATAAAAATAAAATGTAGTGACTGCGAATATTACAATTAAGTAATTTTGAAATTAAATCAACTACAGAGTGGCTTAATGATAAAAATTAACGGAAGTGACACGAATACGCTGATGGATTTCTTCAATTATATTTTCAAAATAATAAGTCATTTTATTTAATTGTAAATTGTATATGATTAAAGACACTACGGCGATAAAATTTAAAAAGCATATCTGGATTAGACAAAAAAGGTTTGTGCAATTTAAAAAGTTAATACGAACATTGTGTACTGTAAGTATAGTACGCACTAGGTATTGAGTGATTTTTTTAACTACATATATTTAAATAAATAAAGTAAAATATGGAGGCAAACATACGATTTACTTAATAAAATAAAGAAAGACTAGTAGTATATCAAGAAGGTTTTAAGAAAGTAAATTTTTTTAATTAATAAAAATAGGCTTTATTTTTTTCATTACTTCTTAAAACGACCACCATTTATTTTTTCATTTAATCGCCTACGTTTCACTAAAATGATAGAAACAATGGACCAAAAATAAATAAGGATTTAAGAAAGTCACTTTTGGTAATCTGACCAACGATTTTTTTTTATTTTAAGAATGCAGCGTTTCAATTTTATTAATACCAAGATACCTACTCAATTAGTATCAGTTCATAATAATTACCACATGAGGTTGAACATAATTATAATTTTGACACAAATATTAATGGAGTATATTTTGTGTGACTAATGTATAATACATTAGTCACACAAAATACTTAGTACGACATAAATTAAAGATGACACAATATTTTTTTATATGTTTTTTGATATATAATCTTTGAACACTATTTTTGTCAATTTGGGATTGCCACTTTTACTAGTTAAAAACGACACTGAATTAAAAAATTCGTCAATTACTTTCTACATTGAGAATCACAAAACAATTTTTTTATGTTCTCAATTATGATATTGATAAAATAATGTTATTTTTATGAGATATATTATGATTTAATTAACATTTCATTTTCGAGTAGGTACAAAATATATAAATTAGGTTATCAAAATTTGTCACTTTCGAACTATTCACATAAAAGAAGCGGTTTAATCTTATATATACAAAAGGAATCCTCATTTCCCTTGGTCACAGCATCACGCGTAAACGGCTGGATGGATTTTAACCGGACTTTTATTGGCAGATAGCTGAAGTTTCAAGGAGTGTTTTAGGCTAATTTTATAAAAAAAAACAGCATGAAACTAAATTAGCGCGGGAAACCTCTGGGCACAGCACTTTTTAATACAAACAATATACTGTTTTTTCGGCAATTTTAAATTTTTTGAATGTGTTGTATTTTGTTAGTAATAAAGAAATTCAATGTGATGTACTTTTTTAGATTTTTTTTATGAAAACACCAAAAGTAGATGAAACTTAAAACAAAGCAACATCTTCTCAACCGCAACGTTTGTAACACGAGAGCCCCCGTGACATTCGAACGAAATACACCTGAACTACCTCATGATTTACATCACCAAACTGGTTCTAATGAGAATAAATAACATTTGTAGGAAGTACTTGACAGCTGTTTCTGAATGTCATAAAGTGATTTATGTAGATAAGTATCATATACACGAAAGAGTGTCTGTTAGTTTGTGCTCTGAGCAAAATGGTGAATTTGGAGCAAAGCGTAGCAAACGCACAAGAGTGATTCGATTTTTTGAATCCTATGTATACTGTGATACAATAGTAAACAATCGTTATCATTATTAAGAAGAAAAACAAAAGCTAAATACGGTTTATCAACGAAAGAAAAAATTATACCAAAAAAAAATATTGGTTAAAAAAAACGAACGCCGAGCCACCAAGGCGCCATAATTATTATGTAAAAACACATTGCATGACTCCGCTGCAAACTGATTGTCAAGTTCAAGTTCGGTTGTATTTGAAAGTGTGTGGGTAGGTAGCATTCAACTCGGTGAACGGATACGGAGCTGTATCACTTCTGTTTATCCGCGTTCAAGTGTGCTGACATTTTGTTCCCGAGCGACAATCGGAAAGCAGATTTTTTTAGTCGTACATGCACATGCTCACGCCTGTATTCCTCAAAGGGGTAGCAGAGGTGTTGTAACAACACCCACGTTTCACCGAAGATAATTAAGTGAGATGGTGGCACTATACATACGTCATTAGAATTACATTTCAGGCATATGCAGGTTTCCTCACGATGTTTTCCTTCACCGTAAAGCACGCGGTGTTTTCACTGCACATAAGTTTTGGAAAACTCATTGGTACAGGCCCCGCTGGGATTCGAACTGCTCTAACCCCAAGGCCACGCCCTTTTTTATTCATTTTTATAGTTATATTTTCTGAATTTTGGTGAACAATATTTAAAATTAAATTTAAATCTATAAAAAATACCTCAGCGTGATCTCATCCCAGTAAATATTATGGTGAGCTTACAACACAAAGAATGTCAGTAGCCTCGGGGAACGACAAATGATTATCATATGATAAAGATAGACGAATCGCGTGTTGGTGATTAGAGTCATTTGGTCAGATTGTTATATTCCTACGTACTTGTATTTGACAGTAAAAAAAACAAATTCCAAGGCGTTATCAAAGTAATAAGACAGTGGTATCGTTTTTGATCAATTAAGTTTTAGGCTACAACAAATACACCTTTATTTAATTCTGTGGTTGGTTTGCTATAGATATAGATATGTATAAATAAGAGAAGAGCTTGAAGTCGTTAAGGAAATAATATGCACAGCTTTTTTTAATATATATTTTTTATTTATATTGTAAAGAAACTATCCTGAATAACAACTTCACTGTCCGTATTTTTTTTTTGCAATTTTTTTGATACTCTTAGGGTAATCTAATCATGAAACTTTTTTAGTTGCCTGTTATACAGGATATATTTTTAGCTTCAAAAAATATGAAGAAACGTTATTATTTTAGATGTAAGCTTGATGTTACTAACCACCATTATTTACTAATATTTCATAGGTATAATTAGACACCAAACTGACTTTGAGGTTTTTAATAATTTACTTAGAGGACATTTTCGTACTATTAGCTATGTTATGCTAATAATGAACAATAAGGATACTTATCCTCTGAAGAGTAACGTTCAAAATCGCTTGTTAATAACGCTAAGTAATCTAAAAAGTATGTTCGAGTATATCGTTAATTTCGGCGTTGCCAGATGAATTTACGAGGGAAATTAGACTTTATAAGTTATAAAATAAAGTCGATATTATTATATTGTTTTGTCGGCATTTTTACGTAGACACGATGACGCAATAGCGACTCAACCGTAATGGCTGTTGTCAATCAAAATTACACACGAACAAATTTGTAAAACACCCGCGGTTTAATAATTGACTGACTGATTACCGACTTTATACCATCGGAATAAGGTTTATGTGTTTGGATTCGAGTTGCAAAATAGATTTAGAGGTAGTTTTGGTGATATGTTCCAAGAATCTTGGTTTAATACTCGTCTGGTTGCCTACAGAAGTAGAAAGAAAATATTGTGTCCTAACTTAATACAAAATAATTTATTCCCAATTGCTAGTTACTATACGGTTCATAGTCCTCGTAGTGATAATAATTTCTAAAAACGCAAGTACTTTAATTGACGGCATTAAAATCTGCCTCAAAAAAAAATCTTGAATGTTTTGAGATAAAAGAAAAAAATAAAACGCAGATTGGAAAAATAATCTAAGATGCAAAGATCTTAATAATAAATTAATTTTATTCTTAATTTAAAACTCTAGTTCGACAGTTGACTAGATTAGCGGCAAACAGCAAATAACCAGTTTTTCGTAATTACTTATCGTGACAACTTGTCCATGTAATACTTTGTAATCTTTATTTATATGCAATTTGGTCAGTTTCAAAAGAAAAAATTTTGTTATCTGATTTTAAAAAAACTCAAACAATTTTCTTCGTTCATATTTTTTTTATTTCGAAGCTCTATCTCCAAGATAAAAAAACCTGTTATAATTTTTAGTTTATTAATGAATGACATGTTTACTTTTTCAATATTGTTGGCATATTGGATAAAACGGTCTTAAATACAAACTGCATTAATTATAAGAGTCACCGACCTCATAAAATTAGTATGTAAATGTTACTATGACATAAGGACACTCTGTATAAACAAATACTGGTTGATTTTGAGATTTTCTTACGTGAAACTATACAAGAATGGGTAACCAACATAATAAGAGCCGTGGTCATGTATTCATTTTGTTATTAGATGGATTGTGTTTGTCTATTGTTTTTTTTCTTTTTAAATAAATGCATGATCACTAATATAATTCAAACAATTTAAATATATTAGTGATAGTTTATTTAAAAATACACCTGTAGTTAAATTAATTTAAATAAGTAGCAGCTTATGTAATATAACGCAAATATACTACTAAAATCAAATTAGAAAATAGAATGACTTTTGAATTTCGAATGCAGTAAAAGAACACATCCGTCATGTGGCCGGTGACATTGACAATGGATGGATTTTAAATTCGGAATGTGGCCTTGAAGCGGATTCGGCACTCGACTAGTGCGAGCGATTCGCGCGGGAAACGAGATCGAGTTTTTTTAATCGATATACAATTTTACGTGCCGAACAAATTATTCAATTTCGCGTGCGAAATAGTACATTTTTATAATTAATGTATCAATTATATAGTGGTAGATACCTAATTCGTTTGTTAAAGAATGTGAAATAGTTCAAGATGTGTAGGAACACGATTTTCAAACGAAAAATTTGAAATTGTAATGACTTTAAACTTAGTATACTTTTAAACCTGAATAATAAATAATAAACACAAAATGGAAATCAATTTCGAAGGTTGCTGAAAATTGAAAGTCAAATTGTGATGAAATGACCATGGAAAAATGGTATTGGATGAAAAAATATGTTGATGCGTATATTATCGCGGTATCGGGGGCGATTTAAAATGGGAATGAATAATTTATGTCTTTTTTTGAAGTCTAGATATTCGTTTAAGTCTGCTCTGTGACCTAATTTTCTAGATATCCTAGCTACAGTAACATAATAATGAAAATACAAATAGTAACAATTATAACTTTGTTTGCTTACAGTTTTTGTTATTTTGGAGCTAAAAGCATTCTGATAGTATAAAAGGATAGTTAACTCATATACCTAAACTAAATGTGCCCCACGGTTTTACAAAAAAATAACATGTTTTTTTTTAATTAATTAAAAATAAACCAAAATGTTGTATTATTTAAAGTATAATATAAAACGCGTGACCAGCCTTCTAGAATCTTTGGCCGTAATGATGTCATTTGTAACACAGCATAAAACGAAAAAATAAATAAATATTTTTTACAAATATTTTTCACTATCATAAAATTGTTTCATCATCTTTTTATGCGTATAGTGTTATTTGTTCGAAAAAATCTACATTTCAATATCATGGGGATGGCCTTGGTCTTGATTTCTAATGGTATAGGTATCTAGTCAGATAACGAATTAAGTAAACTCGATCGATAAATTCCTGCACAAGTTTTTGATAGCTACCTAAACAATATTTTATTGGACTTGTCTGCCAGTTTATTTAGTAGGTTCTTAAATATAATATTCCTAAATTTTTGCACTGAAAATTAAAAATATCAAAGAATTCCCATATTAATTGTTGTATGCGTTTGCATTTATTCAAACGTTTTATTATTACATTATTACGTATTATATTTTATTTGTAACTTGATTATATTTCAACCAACTTAAAAGGTTTTTGAGAATACTGCCAAAAAAAATATTTCAAGGTTTTT
Source organism: Watsonalla cultraria (assembly GCA_964035505.1). Classification (NCBI taxonomy): domain Eukaryota; kingdom Metazoa; phylum Arthropoda; class Insecta; order Lepidoptera; family Drepanidae; genus Watsonalla; species Watsonalla cultraria. The sequence goes on along the minus strand of OZ037734.1, from coordinate 6,008,140 downwards.
TTCAGCTTTTCTAAAAACACATCTTATAATATATTTTAATCATTAAAATTCCCTAGTAACATCTTTTTGTTTAAAAAAAAAATATTTATAAACTTTTGTATTTTTGCAAAATAAAAATTAGATACAGTCGCGTGCTACAGTTACGCGATTAAATAGTTACATAATAATGTATTGAGGGGCCCTTATCAGCGACCTTGTTAAGTTTCGGTAATCTACCGGGTCACAGATCAACCTTATCGTATGTATAATGTTGTACCGCGGAACTAAATAAATTGCAGTTTCATTCATTATTGAACCAACGTACCTACTTATTATAATAGTCGCTTTTTGGTGTACCTTTTATTTTTTTAAATGTTTATTTATATTGACGTTACAAATTTTACAGTCGCATAAAATTAATAAAAACGTGCATTCTACACAACACTCAAATCTTATGTGATTTTATGTTCTAAGGTTACCAAAACTCTAAGGGAGATGAGCCGCTTATTGGGAAGGTAACCACTTTACCATAAAGCGGGCTGATAGCTGATTTGCCATCTTGCTATGCATATAACAAAAAGATAAAAATACTGAATTTTATCATTTCCGTAATTTTTTTTGCAATATTTTTTTAATAAAAAAGTTTTCTACTGCAAAACAAGAAAGTATATTTTTTGTTCTCAACTTCCTCTTGATTGAAAAAAAAACATAAGATCCGGTGTTACTCCCCCAAAATAAATAAACGCAATCTGCGAAAATTCATTACCACGCTAAGTAAGTAAGTAATTGCTTTAAAAAACCACGAAACAGACAATAGGAATCGTCCTATACAACCTCAGTGACCTTGGTCCGCGTTCAAGGTGCATCCGTGATCATCAACTGTCTACCGAGATCATTCGACGAGTGATTCCATGACGGTATAATGATTAATTTGGTAATTGCGCTTTTAGTTTTACGATTTATTTTATAATTATACTATACTTTTAATAATTATATTCTTTTGGAAACCGTTCTTTATGCGGTAGGCAGAACGGAAAGAGCTCTTTTTGACACTTGTATACTTGCCATTGTGACCAAAATATAGGCCAGTTACTAATTATTTATAATGATAATTTTCAATAAAGACTAAAAAAATTAATTAATAGTTGCAAAAAAAATATTTGAGTGGGAATTGTGAGTATATTTCATTGACTTCAACAGATTCTGTTAGCAGATTGGATTAGAAATAGACAGTTAAAATACTTTAAATCGACTACTCAGTCCGATTCCAATAAGAACTTTCCGAGATTATAGGAATTTATATTAAATAATAAATAAATTAATTTATAATAAACTAAAGGTCTAACTAAAAACATTGTAGGTCGCTTCTGAGACACACGGGGTCTTAGGTTCAATCCTGTGTTGGGCAAAGTCTTATAGGGTTTTTTCTTCTGTAATTTTGAAGTAACGGCCCGGATTCTGCATAGTGCCCGGTTAATGGCACTAGGTCCTATTACATGGGACTTAAACATAACTGGCGATACGTGGGTGTACTATAAGTACCCCTCTGCCTACCCCCTCGGGGAACACATGTTTGCCAAGTAACCGACATATTCACCAACAGGTGGCTTTGTGCAAGAATCATGAAAGCAATATCGACTTAAATGACATGCTGATCCGAATAGTGTCCCATACACTATTCGGATCAGAAGTACCAGTTGATATAATATGGTAAAATAATAACATATTAACAAAAATATAGTGTAAAGAATAACCAATTTAATAATAAGGAAATAATATTATTTGCTTCTCAAATAAATCCAGCGAGTGTTAAAATCAACAGCTACCGTATTCGAGTACACTTGAACATTAAATATTTATAACTTCTAAAAAAACTCGTGTCGACAAAAAACTGTACCGACTTTTTAAGTTTATTAGCTCTATGATATCTTCATGTTTTAAGAAACCTATGTATCAAAAGGGTAAGTTTAATTTATTTTTGACAATTGAGCATTGGAACTGTGTCCATGGGCTTAATAGTTGCTTGAATGATTTATTTTGTATTTTTAAAACTGTATAATATTCTTGAAAAGAGTAATTACGAGTTTCTTGCCAGGTTCTTCTCAGTAAAAGCAACCTTCCGATCCTGTGAAATTGTGTCATTCTGACGATTTGAAAGTACTTTGTATAAAATCTAATCGAATAAAGATATTTTTGAGTTTGAGTTTGAGTTTAAGAAATGTGTCCCATTGAGAGTGATCTTATAAGAGCTAGTAGTAAAAAAAAATAACAATGCGATTTTAAAACTTATAGGTTTCAAAATCACACTCTAGGTAAAAAAAATAGCTTACATTGTGATAGATCATCTCAAAAATAGGAATGACAATTAAACAATTGTAACTAATCCAAATGATCTAACATTAAACAACGCAAATCATTTGAAGTTTCGACGCGGAACAAACTGTGCATCGTGATTTCATAATGATTATATTGTACGAACAATAATGAATATTAGGTGTGACGTCACTCGTTGAAGACTTCCGAAGTACTCAAGGAAACATTAAATCAAATAGGTTTAATTAAAGTAATGTAAATGGTCTGACCTTTTCTTCTTGGCCGCTTTGCCCTCCGTTTTCCGATAGGGGTGTCGACGGGGCGCTATAGCCCTTGGGTCCATCATCTTGAGGTGTAAGCTGCCTATGGATTTCATTCTCCTGGTCGTTATGACCTCTCATATCTTGCAAGCCACTCTTAAATTCCGACAGTCTTAAGACGGATGGCTTTATCTCAGGCATTTCGTCTGGGTGTTCGTATCTTCGTAAATCAGTCAGGTTCGTTGCTAAATGTCTATGGTGGTCTAAAGGAGGAGGCACTCCTATAGATCTCAAATGCTCTATACTTCTGTGTATGTGAGAGTAATTGTCTAGTGGTATTTCTGCCATTAGAGGTGAATTGTGATAATCTAGGCCCCCACCATCAGGCCTATAATCAATAGTCCTGCCTTCCATCATCTTGCTAGATTTACCTTTGAATTATGTAAAAACTAAAGAAAATTTCTATCTAATTGTATACGTTTCTCTAGTTTTGGCACTTTATTGTAAAAAAATACGTGTCTTAATCCGCTCGTCCTTTTTATATGTCATGGAATAATTCGAGATCCTCCGTTTTCATTGGGCTGTAAAAAAAGTATTGCTATAAGAAAAAAATATTCTTAAAAATGAATCCAAAATGCTGTCTCTTGATATGTCAATGTATGAAACATACGGTTGTCTATTTATAAAACTAGATTTGATGGGCATAAAAAACTGTTTTTTTGCGCTCACAAGCAGGTGACGAGTTAGTCGTCGCGTAGGTTGTGTCAATGATCTAGCCCGTAGCCCACATGCCGCATCAAATAAGGCTTCGATAATCACATTGCTCGGGGTACAGACAACGCGTTACTTTTACTACACCTGCGTATTTTTTTATTTAAATTTCTCAAAAAAGAATATATTTTGGCGATCTTCTTTGACTGACTTTTTTGAGTGCGCTAAATTAAAATGTTAACATATAAAATGCACAGATTTTTTTTTTTGTGTTCCAAATAAAAATAAAAATTGCATGTTTTGGTTTTTATTATTGATTTTTTTATTATTTTAAATTATTCTTGTTTCACTTATGTTGCCACCTGTACCAGCGGAGGCCGATATACGCTGTCAAAGATATAATTGCGCGTATAGAAAATAAAACATGCCGAGTTTGCGGTTACTATTACATTACACCTAGCGACTTTGAACTCTATTACCTTACAATAAGACTTTAACAGTGTTTAGTGGTTTGAAAGCGGTATTAGGTATAATTTGGTGATGTATACAGGGCCCCACGGTTGATCGAGTCTAAGATTTGTAATCATAATACTAGTTTGGCTCAGGGAAGTAGTTGGGGCGATGTAATTATCTTTTTGTTAACTATTTGTATTATATTACGATATACGATTAGCGTATATTGGTAGCAAGTGTTTTATATTAGACATTTAAGATTTTATTGTATTTTTTATAATACTCAATGATGTCATTTATTTAAAATTTCTCCTAAAATTAAATATATTATTTTTTAGTAAAACTCACTTTAATAGAATGTTACATTTATTTATTACTCCAAAAATCTTTATTTTTAACAAATTAAAACTATAATTTATCGTTTTCGCCGTCACCTTTATGCTTATTTTATTCAAGCTTTAACATAAATGTTATTTTTCAACTTAATCGCAATTTAACGTAAAAGTTATTTTTCTTATAATAACTTTTTTTTATCTATATTACAAAAAAATGGACGCAATGATTATAACAACCTTTCCATAAATTTTTCACGCTTTGGCTATTGCACGCTAGTTGTCATTGCCGAGTAGATAGTTTTTTGTGTAAAAAATATGGTCAACTACATTTTTTGTGGAGTTATACTAAATGTGCGTATAGTAAGTAGTTATTGGACATTTCGTAGTTACTGAAGCATGCACATACCTACAAGGTTGTTTGACAAGCGTCTCTTATAGTGGATAAGATCGTTTCAATCATTCAAATCGAATAAAAAACTACCTACTTGTTCTGTAACGATTTCGCTTGGACGAAGCTTTAAAAGTACCTCCCAAGGTTTTGTTAGTTATTTTTTTTCTTAAAAAGGGACGTTAACGTGGTTGTCTAACACTAGTATTTACCTATCCTGTATTGTAATAAATTAATGAGCTTTAAAGTAAACTAAAGCCGCTTAAAAAATTGAATGTATATACCTACTAAGGCATAAAGACATTTTTTTTAAATGTCAAAGTTATTAGTTTTTATAGGTTGTCTATGGCAGGTGTGTGAGCGACTATGCAAAGTAATATGAGTCTATTTTAGATTTCCTAGGCACCTTTCGCTTAACTAGACTCGTAAGTAACCTGCTTAGGAACGAAGCAAGCTATGAGTAGATTCATATTTTTTTTTTCAGAATACGAATTGTGGATTTTTAGTAAATATTTTTTTGGCAATTTTAGAGACAACATTTCGGGAAAAAAAATTTTTAGTAAGATTTTTAAAGCAGGTTCGTTGTGTTTGTTTTTAATGTAGGTAATGTTTTCAAACAAAGACTAGTAACAAATCGCAAATCAAGTTAATTATATTACACCGTCGCGATATACCGTCCAAAAATATTTCCGTATTTATAGTCTGGGCATATTTCAAGGTCGCGCTTGACAGACGGCGGCCGGCTCGCCTCACAATTACAACATCCACCTCAGCCGGGAGGGATCTTACGTAAAAACACTCACCCTCCCACCCTCTTCGGAGGGAGTAGGAACACTACACCCCAACAACGAACCTGCTTCCAAATAAGTTTAATTAAATAATAAATACCTGACACTATCCAAAAATTCTTCACAATCACCAGTTATATCACCATAATAAATCACAGTTTGTTCCTAACATTAATGTCACTAAAAATATATCACATAATAATGGTAACACTAACGTCACAACACGTCCAAAAGGCAACAGTCCAAGGCTTTATCGCCAAAATTACTCAAAAAATTCACGTGCTTCTTGCAAATAAACATTAAAAAAAATGCCGGCCAAGAAAAAACGGCGAGTCGTGCTCTTGACCCTGCGGTAAAGTTATGAATGCCGAGCTTCGTTACTAGGATCCAAATTACCAGGTATTTTTTGTGCTCAATATTTTAGTGTGCTATATATTATGATGGATGTGGGTACTACACGTGTGGTTCGCCGTCTCGCTCACACTAGGCGATTCGCGCGTGCACCGGCTGTAGAGAGATGCTCAGCACGACATGTGGCCGGTCTAAAGCCTATGAAAACGGTGGTGCTGACTACGCTACGATCCACGGTCCGCTCGCATCGGAAGATGCACTACAAAACGCCCGTCCGCCTTTAGACCAACGCGGCAAAAACGAGACTGAAATTCAGATCTATAGTAGAAAAAGTGAACTACACCGCGCGAGGGGTACACTAACACATAAAAATGAAAAAAATCACACCGACGACAACATCGACAGCGGAGCTTAAAAAATCGGAGTGGGGAGCAAGCCGTGCCACTCACTCCGCTAGCGCTGTCTCGTTCCAGCGGCGTGAGGCCGCGTGCACACAACCAACCGGTGGTTAAGCGAAAAAAATGTGTACACATTTTTTTATTATTCACGATTTTTATGTGTGTAAGTGGGCTCGGTGCGAGGGGGACGCACAACGTCGGGCGCCGTGCAGCCTCCGGTGCACGAGTGGGACGGAGCGAGTCGCCACGTGCTCGTCCCTTGGTATTAAATAATAATTAAAATGGCTACAAGACCGGCGATACGAAATACTGTTCGGTAGACGATTTTTTGGCCGAGCTTTTGCCTTTTTTGCCAAGCTTTTTGCGGAATTGAAAACGAGGTAAGGCGCGATAGACGTTGAATCCTTAGAGAAAAAACAGCGAGTCGATTGACACATAATAAACGAAATACGCGCAGAAAAAGTCGCGCCGGGGAAAAAAAACCAAGGACGCCGCGTGCGAAAAAGAAGTTATTGATTAAAATAGGGCTGTCATTGACCAGACGTAAATGAGGGTGGTTAATTGTATGCAGCAACGGATCCGGTGGGGATCGATTGTGCCTTCGAGGGAACTGTTTAAGATTGAAAGCTTTGAGTAAATATTGGTGGCCTTCTTCATAATGAATGAGGTAGCTGGCTTGTATCAGTCTTGAAATAAGATTTAAATTTCCAACGTCTAACCGTCGTATTGCAAATGCTTTTTTTTTAATATTTAGTTAAAAAAATATTTAAATTTTTTTTGTTAATTTAAGCGTTCTTCAAAAAGTTTATCGTATTCCAGTAAATATGTGTGGAATGAAAACATTATTTATTGAATAATATAAAACGGTTAATAATAAAAGTGATCGGACCAACTGACGACCACCGGTCAGGAGGGTGCGATCCGGCCCATTGTCAACAGGATAAATACGTAATATAATTTATCGTATGCATATCAGAATAATAAAGGTATTATGGGCAGATGTTGCATACAGAACGAGATGCACTGCAATTGCAGCCAATGCTTAATATGGTGTAATGTGTATGGCATAAAAAGAAAACTTAAAAAATGAGTTAAACATTTTATTGGTTAAAAGTTAAGAAAACCTTATGTTTTCTCAAAGAACGACCATAATAAAATTAAAACAGCAAAAACGAATCAACGAAACCCTTGAGTTTAAAAATAAGTAAAAATATAGTTTTCTCAAAAAAAACGAGCGTATTTTTTATAACAGAGCAAAGAAATTTAGATCAAAAAATGCCGAAAAACAAACAATAACCTTAATAATCCATGCTACTATTTTATTATTCTACCAAATAACTTTCGGCATCTGTTTGACACGAAAGTAAGTTAGATCCCTTTTGAAACTTTGTCCGGACAATGTCATTGGTAATAAAACGAACTTTACCTTGTTTTATGACAATATCACTTAATTACACTGTCATAAAAAATGTCGGCACAGTTTTAAGACTTTCGATTTCTGAACAAAAAATCTATAAAGTGCTTTTGTTGTAATTTAGCGGGAAACTTGTAAAATGTTAATTACTTTTAAAATAGTATTAATAATTCCGTATCTCAAACAGACAGAATTGCGTCTATCCAATCTAAAGCAGTTTCAGACCAGATTTTAACTAGCTCTGAAATGAGTCTGAAATTAAGCTTAGGTGATATATACATTATTATAGTGTGGTTTTATTTAAGAAGAGTGAATAAAATAAACGGAATTTTTAACAAAAAAAATAGTTACAAAATTTTTTTTGTTAAAAAATTTTTTTGTCGTTCCATAAAACTAGCCTTAAAACTAACATCATTGTTCTAAACTCATTTTCTATCAGTCAAGGACATTCTAAATTCGAAAAAACAGAGCAGTTGAATGTCGTAACACTTTTGTTTTCTCTTTAAAAATATGACTTCTTTAAATTTCGTTTTCGTTAGACCTTGAGTTTTTTTTACTATTACTTTATGTATGTATCTGATGACTGATCATGGTTTTTGAATATTTTTTTATATATACCAAGACGCAAGGGTTTGTCAATTGAAAAAATTTCTTTGTTCCCTATTTTTATTAAAAAAATCACCTGTTTTCTTACGGAAGTAGGATGTAGATTCGATCTTTATTGTTTAGCGCAAGAATTTCATATGCTGTCATCACAGGTGTTTTTTTAATGTGGTGTTTTAGTAATAAGGTCTGTATAGACGAATTTCTATAAATATTTGGATGAGATATTGTTAGATAGCAGGGCCTGTACCAATGAATTTTTCTAAAAACTTATGTGCAGTGATTATTATCACACACTACGTTCTTTACGGTGAAGGAAAACATCGTCTGAGAAGTAATTCAAAAACGTATGTATAGTGCCTGAGACGTCGGTAGACTCACCATCTATCACGTTGGCACTTAATCATCTTACGTAAAACGTGGTTGTTATTACAACACTTCTGCCTACCCCTTCGGGCAATACAGGCGTAAGCAATTATGTATGTATGTAGAAGAATTTCAATAAATATTTAGACGTGATATTGTTAGATGTAGCTCCAACAACTCAACATGACTAGATAATAATAAAAATAAACGCTTAACTACCACGAATTACAATTCCTTATGCAGCTTCCAACAAATACCGACATAATGGATCTTGTATTTTTGAAGACGCCATTTTAGTCTACTCAATCTATAGTCATCACTGTAATGATTACTAAGCCATGTTTTCCGTTCCTCTGAACCTAATTTTGAGTTCAATGCTGGTTATGTAAGCATACACGAAGGAGTGACTAGAACAAAGACGGCAGTGTGTGATGTTTCTGGGGATAATGTGCTGTTATTTAGTGGTGGATCCTGTTTCGTGGTGAAGATTGCGCGTGCAAGTACTCGGTCATCCATCACGCAAATGCTCGGAACCGGATTCGATTCTGAAACGAGTTTTGAGACTAAGACCAATTTTTTAAATTGTATCTTCATTACGATTTAACGTATGAAGTATGAAGTCAGTTACCTATTTATATGGGGAAAATATACTTTACAATATTTAATTATATTTTTTTAGGTTTGAATACTTTAGTGGCGAGTAAGTTATTAATGAAACAAACAACTTCAAAATCGGCAGTTAAAATGCGTTGTAATAATCTTCAGGCAACTTTAAATAATATGAGAACTTAAGAAAACAAAACTATATCAGGATCCAGTATCCACGGAAAAAAGTACAAAAGACAAAAACAACAATTTAGGAAAAATATTCTTTTTCGAAAAAAATCTGTATACTTTCTCTTTTCAATTGCGCTTTTTACAAATAACAAAAAGAGGACTTCCGAAAAGATGGGTGGTCAAAAAAATTGTTTTTACTAACAAACCAAGGGGTAGTAATACCAATATTACAAAACAAATAAAACTGGTTAAAAAAGACTTAGAATATGCACCTGGTTGATATATTTTTTTGTTCTTCAAACGTTTATAATAATCAAATAAGTTCCTCTTCCTGTAGGAAGATGTGGGCGCCTGGCGTTTTTCTAGATTTATCATAAAAACTGGACCCAAACCATTTTGGACCTTATTATTTGGAAACAAAGCTCAATAATACAAAAGGGGTAATGTTTTTTTCGCCAGATCGAATCTTTATTGAGGCAATGTGTTTCGATGATGGTTTTTTGTCAATTGTTTATTTAAAATAGGTTGTTTTATGCGGATGTCATGATATACAATGTTTTTTTGGCGCACTGAAGTGCTTTTGAGAAAGTTGAAACACAACATTATTGGGGAATTATTTCATGATTTTTTGTAATATTTTTTTGGAAATGTTGTCTTGATCATAGTACTTATGTTGTTGCTATTACACAGTTATTAGATTTATTACAGAGCAAATAACATTTTGAATATTAATTCTTCAGTAAGTACCAACCACTCAAAATTTTAGGTCAATTTGGCATGTTTTTTTGACGTTATTAAAAATAACTACCTATGTTTTTTTTCTGTGTTACAGTAAATCCATCCATCAGTTTTTTTAAACTACTTTCGGAACCCGTGATAGATTTTTCGACTTCTGTAATGCTTAAACTAAATTATTACTTTACTTTTTCAATTTCGATACATCATCATTACTTGGGGCATAACGGGATCTCACATTCGAATCTCGGAGCTGGTAGACTTAGGACTGTTCAGAGAATACTATTTCACTAAAAGCTGCTTACTTTAGGTGCTGTGTTCCTACTGCAGTGAGAAAGATCGCCAGTGATCCATCAGGGAGTAGGAGGAATGAAGATGCTTGTGGGAGGGGAACTATTGGTATTTCATTGCATTGGTACACAGATTCCATTCTATACAACGTAGGTTTCGCGCAAATGTCACCCTTGGTGTGACAGAAAGTGTCAAAGAATTACCATTACCATCAGTGGGACCTTTTAGTAGTTCAGCAAATTGTTTGGTATCAAAAGATATTTGACCATCGACTTAGTCCTATAGGGTCTTCTTGGTTTGTTTTTGATATTAAATTCCACGGAGATTTTTATGACCAACTGCTGCTTAGCTTAGAAATCGATAATATTTATTTAATAACTTGTTGTAGAACACCAGTTTCTTCGTTTTCTAGAAAAATCTCAGTGATATCTAAAACTAAATTTATTTTAAAGACGCGCTGTAGTTACAACCTCTAAACATTATATTTTATTACACATCTCTCCTGTTATCTTACGAACAATCTCTGCAAGTGGTCATATTCAATTAACTGTCTCGAAGTAATTTTTGAAATCTGCTCTCAAATCTAAAACTGCATCCGAAGTCCATCCATCGCTCAGCGTGACGCCAACTCAGTCTTTTGTATCTCAAAAACGACCCTTATTTTTTTCCTTCATCCCTCAGAATTTAAAATTTCTCTACCTGCAACCTAATCTCTTGTACCGTGCGTTATATCTCCCTCGCTAGAATTTACTCTAACATCACCCTTATCGTCGGGGTCTAGAGTCGCATTTGGCTTGGCAAAGATTGCACTTAAGTCTTTTGTGGCTCTGGTTTCAAATGCAACATCTTGAATAGCATCCCCTTAGACTTAATGACTTAGATTTTCGTAATTATTTAAGCTATTCTCACTACTACCCCACTTATTTAAGGTCCAATTTGGTTTAAAATCTTCAGTGATTTCGTCATTAGCATCGCGTTGTCGTGGAATAGAATTTTGCCACGGCGTATACGAAAATGTGCGTTTCCCGTAGTTATTGGAATTTATGAGAGATTCTCGGGGTGCGAGCACAGTTTTAAGGATTTTGTTCGTAACAAAAGATATTTGAATAGTGGACAACAGATGTCCCTGGTTCAGGTTGGCTTAAGATTTGAATTGCACTGTGAGGTTAAACTTTTTGGCCTCTAAATTAGAAAACTTGGCGTCAAAAATTTAATTTATGTAATACCTGGGGCGTTGTATAATTATTGGTATGATCATCAACCTAACATGGTCTAAAAAATTATTAAAAAAATATAAAGATGCCAAAAAATGTATAGAAGAAGATTTTGATAGAAAATAAAATTCCCCTTGTTTTAAGTGCTGAACTACTTGTCCTACATTTCATGCTTCCTAAGAAATCTGCAACACAACACAATAGAATAATCCAAAAATCTTGAATCATCACCAACAATCGCACAATAATGCTCAATCAAAAGCAATAAAAATATTCGTAGACAGAAAAGAATAAAAGAAAAAAACTGCATTACGCATCGTGGGAGATTTTTTTTACTTCAAAAACGTATTTTTTTCTCTATGAAAAGGGGACGTATTTCTTTGTGTAGTGCTCAGGTGGCAAAGCAATGAATAGAGCTGAATTTTGCTATAAAACATGTGATATATTCATCTTTTGTCATAATTCTTTAAGCGAATACTGAATTTGAACAAATTTCCTTAGCATCTCTGGACGTTATCTATTTAGGGAATTGTATTACCTCGATTGTGGAAAAGTATACTTAAATCAGTATTGCTATTAAGCGTGGCAATTCTGCCAGCTTTCTTGGTACATCCCGAAGAAAAATGATTTGTTTCAAGTTTTTAATTCTACATTATTTGAGGACCTTCTCATATAGAGTACTAACTCACTATCTGTCACGTTAGCACCTAATTATTATCCTGGGTGAAATGTAGGTGTTACAATAACTTTGCTTAGATCTTCGGTAACCCTTCTGAGAAGGTGTGACCTGACTATAAGAAATAGAGATATACCGTTCTTGATAATTTCATCAGTGTGATTAGATTTTTTGTATTCATTCGTAAATGGATACCAAAATTACGAGTATTTGGTCAAAGGTTAAAGAAGAGTATAACTGTAGTGATTTGGTAAAAAAATATTAGAAAAAAGTTTTACATCTTCCACGTAAATGTAGGTTTTTGGGCTCAACAAAATTCAACTTTCAAATGAATAAAAAGGAAGGTATCAAACTCAAAAAGTCTGATGAATGGTTCAATTTGGGCGGAAGTGTGATAACGATTTTTCTGTTAGATGATAAATAGTTTTTGATACTTTCAAATTTAAACACGCATACCTTTTTTGAATATTTTGAAACGGCTATCATAACTGCTAGCTAATCATTAATAATATGCGCAAACATGAATACAAGTGAGGTGAAAAGACGTTCAATTCCCAACCAAATAATATCTTGTACAGTGTAATTGTTGAATATAATTAAGTATATACGAAAACAAGTACTTTATCTTACATCAGTTTCAATGGTAAAGACAATTCAAGGTCGCCCGGATTTACTTACGTAACGACGATCCCACTTTGCTTCAACGAGAATTTCTAAGACTAACATTATATTTTATTTAACATCAGACAGTAATGAAATTCAAATGAGGTTCATATATTATTTATAGTCATTGTAACATACATAATATGCTCATACCTATTCCTCGAACGGGTAGGCAGAGATGTATTTAGAGACACCCACTCTTTCGCCAGCTAAGTCTCATGCAATGGCGGGCCTATTGCCATTAACCGGGTACTGATCTAGACTCCTGGTTACTACTGTGAAATCACAAAATCTAAATCATGAAGTTTTTTTCAACACTAGCTGTGCCCCGCGTTTTAACCCGCGTAGGTTTAGTTTCATCTTGATTGTCGCGGACCCCTAATATTTTTAATAAATAAAAGTAGCTTAAGTTACTCCTTGAAACATCAGCTACCTACTAGTGAAAATCCTGCTAAAATCCGTCGAGCCGTTTCAGAGATTACCCGGAACAAACAGACAGACAGACAGATGGAAAAAAAAATTAAAACTTGTTTTTTTTTAGTGTCAGTAGCGTGTATACTTTCATATGCATTTAGTGAAAAGCTGCAATTTTGGAAGTACAAACAGACACTTCAATTTTATTTATCTGTATAGATGTATAGATAAGGGACACTTGGAACACTTATTGAACGTCGTTTCTCTTACGTTAACATAGTTTAATTTACTACCGTTTCCAAATGTAAGCCTTTCAGGAGAAGAAACGGCGAAACAAACTCCTTCCCTACAGATTCGAAAACCCGATAACAAATTCCTCGACCTAGGTATCGAACTCAGGACCTCGTGTTTCGTAGTAGTGTTTGTGACCGTAGACCATCGAGGCAGCCTTTATTCATACCTAGTTGAATAATGTCTAACAAGTGACATGTCAAAAATGGTAAGACTGGAGCTATATGGACTTTTCTCTGCCTATATAAGAGAGTGAGCAATAGAGAAGATAGAAAAAAAAGAAGCCAGGAACCAGTCAGCTGAGTTTCTGATTCTTCTCAGAAGAGCCGTGTGGTAGTGGCCATGGGGTTTGAGCAGCCTGCGACGCATGTTCGAATCCTAGCGGGGCCTGTACCAATGAGTTCTTCCAAAAACTTATGTGCAGTAATTTCACCCCACCTAATTTACGGTGAAGGAAATCATCATCACCTTGGCCTTATCCCATGTATTTGGGGTCAGCACTTGATTCAACCCGATGTGGCTGATCACCTGATTTTTATACGAAGCGACTGCCATCTGACCTTCGTAACCCCTTTTTCGAGGAAAATCGGCAATCGGTGAAGGAAATCATCGTGAGGAAACCTGCATGAGTCTGAGAAGTACTTCAAAGACGCATGTTAGGAAGTGCCTGAGACGGCGACGGAAGCATCCTCTATCACGTTGTGTTACTGTCTTTCTTTCCTTCGGGAACCCTTCTGGAATGACGAGAGCATATTGACTTGTTCTTAGATTCCGTACTGTTGGCTCGAGATTCTACGCTACCCGACTACGGATTGCACCTCCAATTTGCAATATCCTATGTCCAAAACAGCTTTGTTACTCGCGGCACAGAAGCTAAGCAACGTATAAAATCGGTAGGTATGTCTATTAGGCAATGACCGTGACTTTCGCGGCAGCAAAAACTTACGTCTGTGTGCAACTCGATTGATACAACTCGGTTACTAAGAGAAGTACCTGGCTGGAGAATTGAAGATAAGGTTATGTTTTATGTTTAGACTAGCTGTGGCTCGTGGTTTTACCTGCGTCGAGTTAATTGCATGGCCTTTTTAAATAAAAGTAGTTAAGTTACTCCCTGTAACATAAGCTCTCTGCCAGTGAAAGTCCTGGTCTGTCCAGCCGTTGCGGAGACCCAGGATGGTCGGGGACCTTTTGAAGGTTTCCCCCTCGTCAATAAAAAACTCCTGACGACCCTTAAGTTATAGCAAATCTATATCTATTCTTTACATTCTATACAGATAAATAAAGTGTTTGTTTGAAATTCCAAAATATTTTTTTTTCACTAAATGCATATGACAGTATATACGGCACTGGGATAAAAAAACTATTTAAAAAAATCTGTCTGTTTGTTCCGTGTAATCTATGAAACGGCTGGACCAATTTTAACGGGACTTTTACTGGCAGGTAGCTGATGTTTCAAGGAGTAACTAAGACTTTTATTAATTAAAAATATTAGGGTTCCGCGACAGTAAGGATGACACTAAATCTACGCGGGCGAAACCGCGGGGCACAGCTAGTAAATAAATCAATATTTCTTTGACTAGTCTCTTCAATTCTCAAGCCCCGTAATAGCTACCTACAGTATTGTAACTAATTACTGTAGGTACCAACAATGTTTGACGACAAATTGTTACAAACACGATTCAAACAACACCCGTGAACGACACTGTAGCGTATTATTGCGGTGAATAAGGTTTGCTAATGGTTATGGGTAGTGAATAAAGAACTTAAATAAAGATAATAAAGAACTTCTTATCTTTGATGTTTAATTTTACAGTGCCAAAATGAAACGTCAAAGCTAAGAAGTTCTTAATACGCTCTGCTTTAACCGCTGATGGTAGGCTACCTGGGTGGTCAACTACTACTATGATCGTTTTGAGCAGCGCGTATCAAGAACTTCTGATCTTTGACGTTCAATTATAATTAGACCTAAAAGTCAAAACTTAGAAGTAACTAATATGCGCTGCTTGAAGCTATCATAGTTGGCATTAGGTTCTCCTAGTGGCTATTCGTCCAAGAATAAAGACATTCAATTTCTACTGTATCATGGAGTCATTCTTTTGAAGTAAAATATGTTTGCAACTAAGTAATTGCCGAGTTTCTCCTCAAAAAACGTAACCTTCCGAACCCAACGGGATTATTTATAAAACTCTTATGATCATTCTTACGATTTGGAAGTAAATTAATATATTTTTCAATTTGGATTAAGTAGCTGAAGGAGTTATTTCTTATACTGTTGGTACTCCTGATCTCGTCGTAAGATTCAAATGGTTATAGACGGTAACCGCTTATCATCAAATGCTTTTATTGCCAAAAGAGGAGTATAGTGTTTCTAGCATGGCTATCATAGTAAAACTCTAAGTTATATAACACAAAACGTAACAGGGAATGGCCTAAGGATAAATTGAAAATAAGAATCTATGTGAAATGAATTATCAATCTACACTGTTAGAAACTTCTTGGTGTCATAATGATGATCTGTCGTCATCAGTTATCATTTTAAAACAGTGCCTATAAGAAGACCGTAGATTTTTTCAGTTATAAAAAGTTTGCATACTATATTATACACCAAATAACGGTGTGAAATAGAAAAAGTAAGTAAACACACAAAAACCGCACCTTACTATTTAGAGCAAGTGAAATTCCTGTAAAAAATCATGAAAAAAACCCCCCTTTCACAACACTGGCGATATTTTTTTAAATTCTAAAATGTTGGAATCTGCGCGCGCGCACACTCAGGTACCTATATCTTGGGGTTCGCAGGTAGAAAAAATCTTTGGTGGATGATAAAAAAAAAGGTTAAGCTTTGTGCGACCCACCCCCGTCCGCACGCCTACGATGCGTTGCTATTTACGACGACACACTACTTTGATACTCTGATACTATAGCTACAGGTGCCGTCACGAGATATAAGCTATATATACATCAAGGTTAGCGTTCATAAGTCGTGACGGCACACATATACTCTCAATGCGCAGGTTAATTGCCAGAAAAGATTTTATTTCTCCTTCGAGTTTATGAACATACTGGTCTTAAAATGGTATCGATTACGCAGCATTACTTATTTCAAATATTGCCTCATGTCAATGCGCTCACGTGATCCCGAAAGAGAAGCAGAAGGGACCTTGAAGAAGTAAGCAGAGGTGTTGTAATAACATAAGCCACTTTTCACCATGATAACACCAGGTATACAGAAAGACGTGTAGCAAGTCTCTAGAAGAGACAGAGGCTGTGGCCCCTACTGACCTGTAGGTCTAAAACGGCCACTTTGGGGGAATCATAATGTGATCCGAATATGATTCAGTGTTCACCTGTTTGACACTTTCCTATGAAGATTCCTAAAATGGTCCACAAAATATGAATTGCTTTTGTGACAAATAGCAGACCCATAAATAAAAATAAAATTGACTTAGGGACTAACATCTACAATTATTGTAATCATTCGTGAATCATAAATATGAATTGCACTTAAGTGACCATTATGTCATTTCGGTGATGAATCATATTCGGATCACATTATGATTCTACCAAAGTGGCCTTTTTAGACCTACAGTTCTTCACAGCAAAAGCAATGTTCCCAATCCACTGGTGACATTTATAATCCTGCATAATGTATTTTTTGTGTCCTTCTGACGATTTGATAGTACTTTGTAAGAAGTACATACATATGCTCACGCCTGTATTCCCCGAAGGGGTAGGCAGAAGTGTTGTAATTACTACACCCACTTTTCACCGAAGAAGATTAGAACGTGACAGATGGCGAGTCCATTGTCATCTAAGGCACTATAATTACATCATCGAATTATTTCTCAGACAATTCCTTACGATTTTTCCTTCACCGTTTAATTAAATAATAGCTAATTATGCGAAAACTATCAAGATTTGTGGTTCCATCAAACAGCAGGGGTGGGAAAGATTCTGGTAACAATGCAACACACACACACACACACACAGTGCAACTGTTGCACACAACAGCAAGATTTATCGCCCTAAAGTGGCGACTTGCGAGGTATTTTAAAATGTGGTCTTAAAATTTTGACCAAAATTTGGAATGTTTCGTGAAATTTACAACTATTGAAAGATTTGTTTGATTGTAAATTGTTAAGCTCTTGTACCTTTAAGACATTGAATTTCAGTTTATTTGGTGTCATTAAATTAAATACCAAATTTATTTTATTTGATTTAGACTTCCACAAATTTTTCTCAAATCATCAGAATGAGATGATTATACATTTTAGGATTATAAAAATATTATTACCGGGTTCGGAAGGAGGGAATAATGGTATAATATAAAATAAGGGAAATTCGCTGAAATTTCTGCCGAGTTCTTCTCAGTTTTTACTGAAAAGAACTCGGAGTTTCAATTAATTACTCTTTCCAATAATTATGTTTTCAATTTTGATAAAAGCACGCGCACAGAATTTTTGTAGTAAGTATGTTTGTAACGAATTGGCTCAAAAAGTACTGGACGGATGTTAAAAATTCTTTCACCATTTGAATGCTACATTATCATTGATTAATATAGGCTATATTTTATCCCCGTACTCCCACGGGAACAGGAACTACGCGGGTGAAACCGCGTGACGTCCGCTAGTATTTGATATGTTAACAAAGTCTACCACATCTAGTCTAAGTACATCGCTATAGTCAGGAACAGAATGATATATGATACTTTAATATACGTCTAGGGAAGTCTTTTAATTTGGAATTAAAAACAGACACTTCAATTTTAGTTACCTGTATAGCAGGCTTAGACAAAGTAACATTCTCTCTCACTTGCGCCAATAGAAACGATACAAAATGTATGGAATTACAAAAATCAGTCAGCGACATATGTGATTCCCATACATTTTTTTCGTTTCTACTGGCGAAGCGTGAGGGTTACTTTGTCTACAGGCCCAGGAGATTAGAATTATATTGTTCAATAGCAAGGACATACTATAATTAATGATCATTATGCGAACGAATTCGCTGGTAAAAGTTAGTTTATTGTGTTTTAGTAGATACTAACCCCTCGTATTACTTTAAACCGTGACCTTTGTTTAAATCCGGCTCACGGATTAAGGAATATTATGGTTATCATTTTATGGTACATTAATTTATTTATAACTGTATTAATAAAATTTTATTGAATTTATGTTGTTTCCGTATCTTCTGGTTAAATTTATTGTGGAGTTTCTTCACCAAAAACACCATCAAATCATAATAATATTTAGTATGAACAGGTTTCAATTATATGTTACCTCCGATAGGATTTTTATTTATCGCAAAATTTCGACCTAAGTCCGACAATGGACTGCTTTAAAGCAGTGGGTATAAAATATAGTGGGTTGATGACGATGAAGCAAAATGTTGTTATGCATACTCTATACTTTTGTATTTACAACACGCGCAACCCGCGGTGTCACCCACGTAGACTTAATTAAAAAAAAAATGGTATTTCTATGTCAGTACCGTGTATATTTTCATATGCATTTAGTCAAAAGGTGTAATTTTGGAATTACAAACAGACACTTTAATTTTAATTATTTGTTATAGATAATTGCAGTAATTATTTGTTTTTAATAAAAACCGTTTTTATTCCTCATTAAGCACGCTTGCATAGCAGGCGACTGCTCAATCCCCCCGGCCACCACAGCTTTTTACCGACGCTACCACATCGGTAACAAAATGAATCGCCAAAGCTAAGAACTTCTTAATACGCTATGCTTAAACCGATGATGTTAGGCCCCTGTTTGTTTAAAGTAAACTGTGTTAGCTCCCGATCATGAAATTACAACCACAACTGCCATCACAGGAACCTCAGGACACATCAAAGAAACGACTAACAATCGAACAAGAACAATTTGGCTTTGACATCTATATCTATACGTATATACAGATAAATAAAATTGAAGTGTCTGTTTGTAAACGCATATGAAAGTATACACGCTACTGACACAAAAAACCAAGTTTTGAAATTTTTCTCTGTCTGTCTGTCTGCCTGTTCCGGGTAATATCTGAAACGGCTGGACCGATTTTAACGTGACTTTCACTGGCATCAGGTAGCTGATGTTTCAAGGAGTAACTTAGCTACTTTTATTTATTGAAAATATTAGGGTTCCGCGACAATAAGGATGAAACTAAATCTACGCGGATGAAACCGCGGGGCACAGCTAGTACAGCAGTAAGGAATCTAGGGCTATTCTTTGAAATAAGAACATTAGGACTGTCAATCTTAAAGATTTTAAAATTAACTCTCTTGGTTACTGACAAAATAATGTAACACGTGTTACTCTTACTGTCTTACTATACTTATTTTCTCGTAGATGCCCACGTCTGTGTGAGTGTGTCATTGACAACGATTGGTCCCTAGTTTCCTAACTGATTGTCATCATCATCATCCTCTTGCCCTTATCCCATTTTATTTGTGGTCGGCGCAATCTGTTCTTCTGTTCCATTTCTCTCTATCAGCCGTCATATCTTTATTCACTCCCATTCTAGTCATATCATCTTTCACACAATCCATCCATCGTTTCTTAGGTCTTCCTTTCCCCTTGTAACCATCTACATTCATAAACAAAACTTTTTTGGCAACATTATCTTCATCCCTCCGCATAACATGTCCATACCACGACAAATATATTCTTCAACTTCTCAGTCACTGGTGCTACTTTCAGACTTCGCCTTATAAACTCATTCCTTACCTTGTAAAGCTTATATTTGAACTGCGAACGATCATCAGAACGATGCAATATTGATATAACTTGCCTTTTTATTTTTCCGCCAATTGAACAGTTCACACCTGTCGGGCATGACCTAGCTTAACATTGACACAAAAACAACTGAATACACAAAAACAATGTTAAAATTCAAACACGTGCCGAGAAAAAGTCCATCTCAACTGGATATTTGCGAAAAAAATTATTCATTGTGATAGTTTTTGTTGGTTACTCTTTTTGCTCCCGATTTTGATATGTGAAAAAAGGTACGACTCGTCGGGTCCCGCCGAACCCGTTAGGTGTTTTTACCCTAACTTTTTTCCCCATTGCATAATACTTCTCTGGGTCATAGTGTGGTCAGATTTTTTACTCTCTTATTCCAAATTTGTTTGAATACGGCACTGGATTGTTTGGGATTGTGTTCTCTTAAGCGCGTGCGTCTTAATTTTTATCGTTCTTTTGTTTTTGTTACTTTTGTGGATATGTGTTGGAATAATTTAACGGTATTTATCTATATCTATACATACATATAAATAAAATTGAAGTGTGTTTGTAATTATAAAATAACAGCTTTTCACTAAATGCATGTGAAAATATACACGCTGCTGACTCTAAGAAAAAAGTTTTAAAAATTTTCTCTGTCTGTCTGGGTAATCTCTTAAACGGCTGGACCGATTTTAACGGGACTTTCACTGACAGGTAGCTGATGTTTCAAGGAGTAACTTAGGCTACTTTTATTTATTAAAAATATTAGGGTTCTGCGACAATAAGGATGAAACTTGATCTACGCGGGTGAAAAGCTAGTATATGGATATACGACCGCACCTTCGCGTTTTTGAGTCAATCGGAATTCACCCTTTTACGGGTGGAATTTCGAAAAACCTCATCTTTGTGTACACCAATTTATCATCATAAACATACAAACCTACAAATTTCATGGCTCTAGGACCAGCGGCTTAGGCTGTGCATTGATTTTTTCAGTCAGGCCTTAGAATTTAATATATGAATACTTTATTGCTATTGTTTTTAAACATATTGTTCCTCGTGAAATTAATGTCTTCACAAATAATAAAAATACAAATGTTCATTCAGGGTTGAGAAGATAGCTTTTACTTACGCTTTAATCACGAGGTCCTGAGTTCGATCCCCAGGAAGGGCAAAGTTTAATCAGATTTAGTTTTGGTAAGTGGCAATAGGCTTGTCTCTTTTTGATGAATAACTCTATACGAATTTTATTGTCGAATCATTATTTACTATGTAATTAAAAAGTACATGATGCCAGTTGAGTTTCTTGCCGGTTCTTCTCAGAAGGCTAGTTTCCGAACCGGTGGTAAATTCTTCGACATTCATAAGTACCTTACCAGGGCCTAAACTGAATAAATCATTTGATTTTCGTTACATCGGACGTTAACGTTAGACGTGAAAAGTAGGTGTAATTTAAGTACAACGCTTCAGAGAATATACGCTGAAGCATATGTCTGTGAAGATATAAAATATTATTGTTTTGACGTCATATACTTCAGTGTAGCGATGACTAATTAATACCAGCTAAATTATAATTTCTAGAAGGTTGGCAACGCATCGCCGCCTGCGCCAAGGTTGATAACTGCGGTCTGGGTTTAGTTTAATTCAACTTAACAACATGAGATCTTGATAGACTCTTTGTTAGAATTTTTAAAGGTAAGTTTTCTGTGACTATATTGCTTTTTCTTTTGCTTTTCCTTCTTATCGTGTCGTTGACTGACATTTTAAATTGTTGTAGCCCAGAGCATGGCTACTGTCACAGCATTTTACTTAAGTGGAGGATTACATTCAAACTTCTACTGTGAGTGAATAACTTCAGAATTGCATAAATAGTCGTCTCATATTTAAATCTAAACTAATTATTATTTCTTCTGAGTATTATATCTTATACTGTTTCCAAATAAAATGCCGAATGCGTATGTCCATGACTTCAGAACGCCAGAGGCACCCATTCATAACACCCATTTTCGCGTTTTTATGTCAATGTGCAATATTGGCATAAAGTTTTAAATTCAGTAATCGGTGCTCACATAGCATATTAAGGAATGAGACACGGGTGAAACCATAGGGTAAAACTATATAGAGTCTTATGTTCTGAAACTATATCTATAGATCTTCTATACAGATAAATAAAATTGAAGCGTCTGTTTGTAATTCCAAAATTACAGCCTTTCACTAAATGCATATTAAAGTATACACGCTACTGACACTAAAAAAGCATTTTTTTTTAATTTTCTCTGTCTGCCTGTCTGCCTGTTTGTTCCGGGTAATCTCTGAAACGGCTGGACGGATTTTAACGGGACTTTCACTGGTAGGTAGCTCATGTTTCAAGGAGTAACTTAGGCTACTTTTATTTATTAAAAACGGAACCCTAATATTCCGTGACAATAAGGATGAAACTAAATCTACAAGGTTAAAACCACGGGGCACAGCTAGTCTATAATAAATCCAAGGGTAAAAAGCTCTAAAACATTTGATGATCTCACATCGAAGCACCGATCATCATAATTAATATAACTAAATGTAATTTTTGACAGATGGCCGACCACGTTGGCGCAAGATGGCGTGCTAGCGGATGCGCAGGAGCAACAGGTGTTTTCAGATTTTTTTACCCAAATCCTAGGGGAGCGGCGATATGCCTTTTAAGGGTATGGGAAGATTTAAAAAAGGTTATATGCTCTTTTTTAGTATGTTTATGTGAGTTGGAGTGGTACTGAGGATTATGAAGTGACCGAGTGTGTTCTGGTGATCTTGGTGAAGGTATAGTTAATGGTAATTAACTTTTATCAGTAATCGAATAAGAATAGCATACATAGGCAATAGGCTCACGCCTGTATTACCCGGGGAAGGCAGAGGGTTGTAACAACATCCATTTTTCACCGAAGACGATTAAGTGCCAATGTGACAGATGGTGTGTCTATCTCCGTCTCAGGCACTATATATTCGTCTATGAATTACTTCCCAGATATAATAATATGTAGGTTTTGGGACGATGTTTTCCTTCACCGTAAAGCACGTGGTGTGAAATCACTGCTTATTAGTTTTTAGAAAAATTCTGGTATAGGCCCTGTTGGGATATGAACTTGCGTCGCTTGCGTATTAGGCGACTGATCAAACCCCACGGCCTTTTGCCTATTCATTTCTCCAATTTGACAAAGTTGCTCTCTCTCTTACAAAATTGGGTTGGGTTTCCTATTTTTTTCAAATGTGTAACTGCTAGCCCACTGTTCTCCGCCAAGGCCGAGATGCCTGCATCGTGTCACATGTGTTCAGCACTTGCTCTAGTCTACTGTCACTTGCTACTATTTCATTTATCGATGTCGAACATAAACAGTGGATACGACTTCATATTTTTGAAAGATAAATTAACACTCAGTTTCTTGACGGGTTTTTCTCAGTGAGAGCAACCTTTCATACCAGGTAGAAATTATAATCCTGTATCTATCTATACAACTATACAGATAAATAAAATGTAGGTCTGTTTGTAATTCCCAAATAACAGCTTTTCACTAAATGCATATGAAAGTATACACGCTACTGACACTAAAAAACCAACTTATAAAAATTTTCTGTCTGTTTGTTCCGAATAATCTCTGAAACGGCTGGACAGATTTTAACGATACTTTCACTGGCAGGTAGCTAATTACAAGGAGTAACGTAGGCTACTTTTAATTTAAAAAAGCATTAGGGTTCCACGGGACACCCATGAAATTAACGCTACGCGGGTGAAATCGCGGGGCATAGCTAGTATTATAATTTCTGAATAATTTTCACAATCCTTATTTTTGTAGAAGAAGTTTTGAATTTAAAACAAGTTAGGGTACAAACTAAGTCAACAAGTTAAGTTCAATAATAATTTTGGATTTTTTAATAAATTATATTTTTTATCAAACTAAGCAAGTTAGATACTTTTGTGATGAAGTTGCAATTTAAGAAAAATATTAGCATAATACTAATCTTAAAAGTCATTTTAGACATTGTAGTTTTTCTCCCCAATGGTTCAGTGACTACCCGTGGCCTTCAAGTAATGCCTCGTCCCACAACGGGGCTATCGGGCCAAGGTGCCAGATTTCTTTTCCTATAATTTATTTCTGAACAAAAAAACTAAATTAGCTGAAAGTTTACCCAAGATTTGTAACGTGAATTGTCTTAAACTAAAAATCCTTGCATATCTTGTATCTAAGAGAAACATTTAATTATTGTATTTATTTTTCTGTTTAGTCAAACCTCGTTGGTATAGTGGTCGCAAGCGCAACTGTAGAGAGCGAAGCCCTGGGTTCGACGCCCAGGCAAAGTGAAATAGCATTTTTCCATTTGGGGCTTCCCAGTAGGAGTCCGGAGTGTGGATTAGTGCTCGGTTATAGATGATAGGCTCACCCCCTGTAGCATAGGACTCAATCATAACCGTGACAGACGGACAGGTGGACAGAGAAGTCTTAGTAAAAGGGTCCCAAATCTTGGGTAAGGAGCCGTAGAAAGTTCGGGAATAAAATAGTCGTGTCCACAGTATGCTGTCACAACACAACGTGTCGGCAGTAACTCAACACACCAACATCGTGGCTCGCATGTGCTTTTAATAGAATAGCATGACCTTTTTCACTTTTGGAGAAAATCAATTTTTGGAATGAATTTATGTTATGGGAGTTTGTTTAAGGCTAGTCGCACACCCGATATTATTGACATATTACATAGGAAATTTGCACTTTATTGACATTATTGTTACGTGTGTGCGGCGAGCCTAAACAATTTGTTATTCATTTACTTATATTTATTGCATACATTTGCTTACGCCTGAATTCCCCCAAGAGGTAGGCAGAGTTGTACCCACTTATAGTAAATCCACATTTCGCCAGATATAATAGTATATATGAATAGGAGGCGAGCCTATTGCCATAAACCGAACACTTATCCAGACTCCGGGCTGCTAGTGGGAAAGCACAGATGGAGATTCCAATAATACCACTTTGTCCGACGCAGGGATCGAACTCAGGTCCTCGTGTTCAGCAGTAGCGTTATTGATCACTAAGTCAACGAGACAGTTATGTTTAGGTATTGTGATGAAAATATTATTTTTGCGGCAAGCAGAGATGCAACAGGAATTAATCGTATTTGTGCGAAATTTTAAAAAGTAAATCACTTTTGCTTTATATATGTATACTAGCTGTGCCCCGCGGTTTCACCCGCGTAGATTTAGTTTCATCCTTATTGTCGGGGAACCCTAATATTTTAATTAATAAAAGTAAAAGTCCCGTTAAAATCCGTCCAGCCGTTTCAGAGATTACCCGGAACAAACAGACAGACAGACAGACAGACAGACAGATGGACAGACGGAGAAAATTTTTAAAACTTGCTTTTTTAGTGTCTGTAGCGTGTATACTTTCATATGCATTTGGTGAAAAGTTGTAATTTTGGAATTACAAACAGACACTTCAATTTTATTTATCTGTATAGATAGAAGCTAGGTAATGCAACGTCCAGACATTTCATAGCTGCTGAATTAGACAGATGCTAGTTTTATCTCAATTAAATACAATTTCGCAACGGACAAACTCTTTTTTAGCGATGATTACCCAAATATAAGTTAGATGTTTATTTTTCAACGTGTCCAAATCGAACGTAGATTGGAATCAATTTATAATAATTTCAATGTTAATATTAAGGCATGAGGTGTTGGCTTTATAATTATGTTACGCAAAAAATCAAGGCTATACTGATGAAAGGTAATAAAAAAAAAATTGAGGATCAAAGGTTATTTTGTGGAAAACATGAGGTTGTCTATGGCAAAAAGAACCCATAAGTGCCATTAATAATCTGCCTGTCCTGAGGTTATGGTTTTGCAGAATTAAAAATTATGGAATTTTCAAATTTTGCCCGTAACGTCCGGCTCCAATCATACCAGGGGCCTAACCATGAGCTTTTATTCCAATGATAGTTCAGCTGTGCGACAGTTTCAGATTTATATACGGTCAAATACACCTGTCTCATAATATGAGTCGAACCGTGGCAATGAGAGCTTATGGTAGGGCCCTCGATCCAAATCTATACATCTATACATCTATATCTATACATCTATACATCTATACATACATATAAATAAAATTGAAGTGTCTGTTTGTAACTGCAAAATAACAGTTTTTCACTAAATGCATATGAAAGTATTCACGGTACTGACATAGAAAAACCAATTTTGAATTTTTTTCTCTGTCTGTCTGTCTGTCCGTCTGTATGTCTGTCTGTCTGTCTGTTTGTTCCAGGTAATCTCCGAAACGGCTGGACGGATTTTAACGGGACTTTTACTGACGGATAGCTAATGTTACAAGGAGTAACTTAGGAAATTAAAATCTACTCCGGTGAAACCTCGAGGCACAGCTAGTTCAAACTATATTTTGAAAATTTATTAAGACTTTTAACGAACTACTTTCATACTTTCGGGATCTCTCGTTTGAAAATTGGAGCTCCCCGACTGGGGACCGTATCTACGCCCACCTTACAGAAGATCGCAGTCGAATAATGCTTACTTAGATTAGCTTTGTGTTTAAGTAAATATATTTTCTCCAAAAAATAGGAGAATAGGAGCAAGAAGAGTCGTGGTAATAGTCACCTCGAAGTTCGAAGCAACTGCCCTTAAGTGCAGTTATTTCATCCCCCACGCGTTATCGTTAAGGAAAACATCGTAAGGAAACCTGCATATGTCAGATGATTAACTATCTATTAAATAAGTGTCTGAGACGTCGCTGGAATCACCATCTCTCACGTTGTAGATGTATCACAACATCTCTGCTTACCCCTTTGGGTAAAAATGTCGTGAACATGAAATGTATTGTGCAGGAGGCTCAAACTCACAGTGCTACAAATAATGGTAAAGCGATTGAAATCAATATCGAGGTGTCCGCTTACCATCAGGCTTGCTTGATGCTTGTTTACTACCAGTTAATATATAAATAATAACTAACATATGTTTTCAACTCGTGTTACATAACTATAATCGAAGTGATGTCATTGGTTCAATCCTGAATTATGATTCTTATGATTTAAATAATGCGCGTGTTGGCATTACCTGTACTGGGGGCGTGTGTCACACCGTTAGTATATTGCGAACATTATTTTTATGTACGGAATGAGTAGAAAATGGAAACGCACGTAAAAACAGTTAATGAAAAAAGAGTACTATCTTTTATAGTATACTAGTTGTGCCCCGCGGTTTCACCCGCGCAGACTTTAGTGTATTATATGACGATTTTTTTCAGGTTTCAAGAGAACGGTACAAAGTATCCTATGTCCTTCTCCTGGTTCTAAGCTACCCACCCACCAATTTTCATTCAAATCGGTTCAGACGTTCTTGAGTTATAAGTAGTGTAACTAACACGACTTTCTTTTGTATATATAGAAGAGTTAAGTCGCCATTTCCAAATATCTTTTTTGTCTGTTTGAACGCATACTTCTTCTAAATCTTACGGATCTTGATACCGTTTTCAGTTACGTAAAGCCTTAACCTCAAAATGCATGTTTTATAACTATATACTTTAGCTTGTAAACTATTGACAAAAAAGAATCACACAATGTGATTATGTGATGTTTTTCTAACACCCGTTGATTAGGTGAGACGTAATTACCCTATACTATGCTAGTGGACGTATCGCGGTTTCACCCGCATTGTTCCCATTCCCGTGGGAGTACGGGGATAAAATATAGCCTATGTTACTCGCTGATAATGTAGCTATCCATTGCTGAAAGAATTTTCAAGATCGGTCTAGTAGTCTCGGAGCCTGTTCAATACAAACAAACAAACAAATCTAGCCTCTTTATAATATTAGTATAGATTAGAAGAGACTGTGTATTCATACTGACGATTTGAAATTTATATTTATATCTTAAAGTGTAATCAATACGTTTATAATCCTGTGTATTCATGCCATCTTAACGATTTTTTATAAAATAAAGATATATTTAATATAATAATAAATAATTATATTTAATTATGAACACTTACAATGTTAGTATTATTGTGTTACAGTACGGTGTGACACGAGAAGTAAGCTCGATGATGACAGCCGCTTGATGTTCAAGAGTAGGTATATTGGGAACTGTTTCCAAGGATCGTGGATCGTGAGGCTAGCGAACGAGCTTTAGCCGAAAACCTGTTGCTACTGCGACCATAATGCCTACAAATATCGGGACAAATATTGAATAATAAATGTATCAACAATTGAAGTTATTATATTATTATTAATTTATGTTAAAGTCGGGGACGTCTTCAGTTTTCACCTCTTCGTTCCCGTGCCCGTGTGAGTACGAAAATAATATTTAGCCTTTGCTACTCGCTGATAATGTAGCTTGTTTGATTTGAACTAGTATGACTTGATTGCGGAAAGAATTTTCAAATCGGTCTTGCAGTTTTTAGGTTTATTCGTAACGTACAAATCTTTCTTATTTTTTATATTAGTATGGATAGGTATGGATATAAATGGGTTGGATTACAAAATATTATTGTAACATTTAAACTGTCTTTATAATATTCTAGCCTTTATCCATTTCACAAAAGTCAGTGTTACGTCCTTTATGCGCTCGGTGGCGTCACACGTCAATTCAAACAAACCACAATCGGATTTAGAAAGAAAGAAATAAAGAAAACATTTATTTGTAAACAAATACAAAATGCAAGAACCAAAAAATATGGTAACAATTGTTATAAAATTTAGTATTATATATTTTTAGTTCTGATCATCTAAGTAACAAGATAGTTATTAATATTAATAAGAACGTAATAAAATGCGTACGAATAGATTAAATTATTTCATACGAGCCATCGATCAAATCTAATTAAAGTTACGTTCGAATATGAGATGACGATGTGAGATAAATACTTTTTTATTAATAATAGCTGTGCCCCACGGTTTCACTCGCGTAGACATATAATTTCACGGGTGGCTTTATTTCGCGGAAAAGTATTTTTTTTAAGCATGTCCCGTTATTATTGGTCTATCTTCAAAAACTAGCCGGAATCAATATACAAACAGATGAGAGATATGTTTTTTTAAATAGTTTTTTTTTATTTAAGTATCGTATTTACTTTCATAAGCATTTAGTTATAAGCTGTTGAGTTGGAATTACAAACGGACAATTGATTTTTATTTATATGAATAGATGTGTAGATATCTCATCATATCCTGGCACGTCCACAAATCATGGTGATCGCACACCGACCAGAATGGAAGCACGTATTACGCCTAATGCCTGCGCGTCAATCACTTTGATTGAACCGGCAAAAACATCGGACGATGTACATAAGGCTTGTTGGGTACAGTCGCGGAAGTAACTCTACATCTGTTATACTCCGGAGTCCAGAGACCGGACTGATGATTCCGGAAAAAATATCCCTATCCGGAATTATAACATGGTCACAAGAGTTTTCAATGTGTTAAAAATTACATGTTTTATTTTGCAATTGGGATTATCAGGCTATCTGCCAATGAAAGTCCCTTTAAAATTGGTCGAGCCGTTTCAGAGATTAGCCGGATCAAACAGATAAACAGAGAAAAATATTGAAAATTGTTTTTTTTTGGTGAAATATGCTGGCTCTATAAAGTACGATAACATTTCGTATTGCCTACGGGAAATACTGGCGTAAGCATATATATGTATCTATATTTAATGATATTTATTTATTATCGCAGTGTGTTATATCACAGAAGTGTTAATTTTCCCTGAAAAAAAACATTTTCATTTTCTAATAGAACTGTATGACAACGACCAATTTGAAAATACTAACATGTTTTAACCGACTTAAAAAAATCAGGTTTCTCAAATGGACCGTATATATATTTTTATTAACATGTATGTTAGACTTACTCGATTGTACTAAAGTAAATTACCACATTTGTAAATCTATGTACCGCCGTCTGTGAGCTAGCTTAATGAAAACAAAAAACTTATGTTTCGCACACACCTCTAAGACACACATTAACGAAAATCATAACCAAAGTGTTTTTACAACGAATTCATGCATTGACCGAAGAATTAACTTTGAAAGGTGACTTTTATAGTGTCAAATATACAATTTAGTGTTTTGTTTTATTTTGTCAAACAACCATTAAAATTTAGAATTTTTAAGTGTCAAAATTTTTTGGATTTTTTGAAATTTTTTTGATCCAATCAAAAGTATGAGATTCAGCCATTAGAAAAAAACCGAACGGAGACGTCGAAATCGAAAATAACAAATAATATATTAGCATATACGTATATATTTATGAATCTGATTAAGATTGTCACAGTGAAAAAAAAAACTTCGCAAAAACCAGTATTGAATAGTAACAAATTGATAAGCCTAACCAACCCTAATAAGACATTAAAACAAATGAATACATTATGATGTCACTACGAACGATAAATATAGCAAAAACCGTTATAATATATGAGTCATTAAATATTTAAATTTTTCGTCAAACAAACTAAAACGGTGACCTAGTATTTTTGTAAAAAAAGGAACAAGTAAAAACGGTGATATTGTTAACGTCACTTTTTTGGTTAGAAAAAAAAACTGAGAATCCAAGCGCAAAAACAATACGCTATGGATAGAAAAACGGTGTACAATTTTCGAACGAATGTCCACAGTACACACACGAATAGTAACTCATGTGCTTTTTAACACTTAATTACTCAGTATGGTATAGGTTAAAAAAACATTATGGAATAATGATTGGCTCAACTGGATTTTTTTTGTTATACCAAAATATACCAAGGTTTAAAATAGTTTAAATACAACAAATTACGCCTGTATCCGAATGAGTAATCACCCACGTCACCAGTAATAATTAAGTCCCATGTAACCATTATAATCCAATCTCCGGGTTGCTATGGTCATCTCAAGCTACGCATTTAGATATAAGTAGAACTACTAGACTTTTCTTTATGTTAATTTTTTATCGACATTTGTGCATTGGAACTTACATGGTAGTAAGGTATCCATGGCCTTACATTTCTCGTGATTTATTTAGTATTTTTAAAATTGTATTATATTTTTGAAAAGAGTAATTACAGAGTTTCTTACCAGGTTCTTCTCAGTAAAAGCAACCTTACGAACCTGGTGGAAGCATGTAATAATCCTGTAAAATAATATCATTCTGACGATTGAAAGTACTTAGTAAAAAGTCTAATCGAATAAAGATATTTTTGACTTTGACTTTGGCTACTGGAAAATTACAAATATATAAATCTAATAACAATTTGCCTGACCTAGAAATCGAACGCAGGCCCGCAAATTCCACAGGAGCGGACCACTCTGTGCACTCAAGGCTAGCGCTCAAAATTCGAGACGGCACCTTTACTCAGTTCTTTTACCAGTTGAATGCATATACAACAAAATTAGAATGGCTTGAAGCCACTTAAAGGCAAAAGGGAACACTTTCATGCAGTTCATAATCAGTCTCAAATATAGACAAAATTCTTCCATTTTTTAGACAATTAGAAATAACTAGTATATACTCACAGGTTTATGCGTCAAAAAATAAATACTAATTTCCGTTCTAGACTGAGCTATAGATGTTAGCCGTAAAATGTATATTATTCCAATATCTATCGAGCTGTTTTTTGGAGTACTGTTTATACATTTTTATTATGACAACGGTGCGCTAACGAAAGTAATATTTTGCTTTTTTGTCCGTGATTTGCGTATGAAGAAGCTGCACGGCGACTTTTTATTCGAAAATTATAGAATGGAGTTATAATGTAACTATATACATACATAACTAAAACAGAAGTGTCTGTTTGTAATTTTATATTAACAAGTTATTACAAAATTTGATAGAACAGTATTCGGTTTTGCATGTTTTTTTTTATATGTCTGTTTTTTGTGGCCTTAATCCGAAACGGCTGGACTGACTTCAACGGGACTTTTACTGGCAGACAGTTTATGATATAAGGACTAACATAGGATTACTATATAATGATAAACTATAAATTATAAGAATTTCTTTAGGATGGAAAATATAACGTAGTAACAATTTTTTTTATTGTTTATGCTACTTGGGAAAAGCCGCAAAGCACAGCTAGTTGATTTATATCATAAAACACAAAGTCGTTCTTTTGTTCTAGCATAAACTACTTAATACCTCTTTTGGGGTAAGTAAGTTTATTCTTTTTCATTTTTGTATTACCTATTAGAGTGACTTGCACTCTGTGCAAAAACACTATTAAATGTTGTGAGATTAAAAAAATATATTTATATAATTATTTACCTAATAATCATTTTCATATCTTGCTTATATATATTCTTGTTAAATACTCAGCTCTTACAACCTAGTTTAGTTCAGAAATATTGACTCAAAATTTAACATTTTACAAGTTTCCAAATTTTTAACTGAACCCCAAACAATAGTCTGCCATCTTCTCAAAAAGAAAAAGAGCTTTTGAGAAAGACAGAGGAGAATTAGCTTTAATTTTAAATAATAATTATAATTGACATTTGAAGTACTTAATTATTTTATTTATTGTACAAGATTGGTGACCGCGTTACCTTGAACTTCTTAAAATGTTCTAACCGGTGTGCGTTAGCATGGCAAGCCTGTTGTGATTTGTGCGTGACGCATACTTATAATCTGAGATTTATATAAATATAAAATCTGAGATATATATAATTTGAGATTTTTTCTTAGATTGCATAAACTTCGATACATTTTATACAAACTAGCTCGCGTTCGCAGCTTCACGTGTGTGGTAGTAAGATTTCACATCCTAACTTTCAGCACCAATTTTACCCCTCTTAAGGAAGAATTTAGAACTCTTTCTTAGAGTAAGAGGTATCATAATCTCCCTGGCCTTATCCCATGTATTTGGGGTCAGCACTTGATTTAACCCGATGTGGCTGATCACCTGATTTTTATATGAAGCGATTGCCATCTGAACTTCGTAACCCCTTTTTCGAGGAAAATCGGCAATCTGGGTTAAACCAGTTGTCAGACTTTCATAGGCCTCTGACTGACCTGTAATGATTGCCAAAGATGTTAAATTGGCAACCGGGACCGACGGCTTAACGTGCTCTCCGAGGCACCGAGGGAACTCGGCGGTCACACATCCAACTACTGGCTATATAAGTAAGAGGTATCTTATGCAGATTCCACAAATATGTACACGCTTAAACTAGCTTCTGATCTAATGCAAATTTTAACCGACTTCGTTTACGCAGCGTGATGATATATAGCCTATAGCCTTCCTCGATAAATGGGCTATCTGTCATTGAAATATTTTTTCAAATCAGAGTTATATTAGAGCGTTCAAGCACACAAACAAACAAACTCTTCGGCTTAATGTATTAGTATAGAAGATAGAAACAGTCACAAACAGAAGCTACTAGTATATTAATTTTATAAATAAGTTAAATATCCTGTCAGTTGTCAGACGAGGAGAGCATTTACATATTTAAGTAAACAAAATTATTTGCGATCCATTGTCTATAAATTACTTGTATGTCTGTCTGTTATTTTTGTACGGCTGAATTACTGAACCGATATTCCTGAAATTTGGAATAGAGATAGTTTTAGCCACAAGAACAAAATTATTAAAAATCTTAACGTGTCCCGAGTCGGGCATAAATCTAGTCTATACTAATTATTATAAAGAGGACATATTTGTATTTATGTTTGTAGGCAACGAATTGGCTCAAAAAGTGCTGAACCGATTTTAAAAATTATTTCACTATTTGACTGCTACATTATCACTGATTAATATAGGCTATATTTTATCCCCGTACTCCGACGGGAACGGGAACTACGCGGGTAAAACTGCGTGACGTCCGCTAGTCTAAATATATGGACGGGGTGATGAAGGTGACTGACTGACTGACTGACATAGTGATCTATCAACACACATCCCAAACCACTGGACGGATCGGGCTGAAATTTGGCATGCAGGTAGATGTTATGACGTAGGCATCTGCTAAGGATTGAGATTAATTCTACTATGATAAAATAGGAGATGAAAGTTTGTATGAAACTAAATTTTCGCGGGTGAAACCACGGGGCACAGGTAGCGTTTAATAAAACTCCTATACACTTACGAAATTCGTTTGTGTGTGAAATGACGCGACGCTAACTCGATTTGATCTTAAAGTGCAAAAATTAAGTGTTTGAATATTCATGAAGTTACAAAGAAATAAATCTTGTTGCGTGCTTATTTATAATATTAATTGATTGCACCGCGAGCCGGCGATTCGTATTAAAAAACCTGTTTTTAATACAATCATAACAAATTTGAATATTATCTCAGAATTATTTAACTATGTGTTAAGATAAATTAACATCTACTTCTATCAAAAGTGTTATGTTGGTTACGCTATAGTTGAGTGTCTGCACATATGTACAAATAGGATAATGTGTCTGTTTGTTGCGTCAAAATACCAGATCGAAGAAATTTACAAAATTCATATGGGGGTAGCTGCGCATGTATTATATTCGCGTCTCGTCATACAGACAGACAGACAGACTCACAAAATGACTATTGTGCATTCAAGGTCAGCGCTCATAACTCGTGAAGGGACCTATAAGTCTTTATTTTTATCTAAACTAATAATATAAAGAGGAATGGTTTGTATGTATGTTTGTAATGAATTGGCTCAAAAGTTCAGGACCGATTTTAAAAATTCTTTCTCGTTTGAATGCTACATGATCACTGATTAATATAGGCTAACCTGTAATATCAGGCTAGTTCAGATGCCGACCTCCACAGTTCGAGGGATGTGGCCACTATAGTTTACAGGTAAAAGTAGTCTTGGTCGTTCGTTTATCATTATTTTGCGGAAGAACAGCGCTAGATATCCAAGTAAAATAAGCATATATAATGAAATGTCTGTATTTAATTTCAAATTAACAGAGTTTCACTAAGAATGAATATAGGTAGAATATACGGCACTTACGGGACTTTCGCTAGCAGATAGCTGATATAACAAGGAGTAATTTAGGCTACATTTTTTCCAAATTTGGTTCCGCAGTATCAAGTCTAAAAAAAACCCAAATCTATACATCTATATCTATACAGATAAATAAAATTGAAGTGTGAAGTATATACGATACTGACACAGAAAAACCAATAATAGTTTTTTTTCTCTGTCTGTCTGTCTGTCTGTTTGTTTCGGGTAATCTCCGAAACGGCTGGACCGATTTTAACGGGACTTTCACTGGGGAATAGCTAATGTTACAAAGAGTAACTTAGGCTACTTTTAATTTAATAAAAACATAAGGGTCCCTCGGGATACCCATAAAATTAACTCTACGCGGGAGAAACCGCGGGGCACAGCTAGTTACGTCTAATTTTGTATTAAGAAAGTTTAAGGGCCAAAGAGATATGTTCTCTAGGATAGACATCAGCGCAGCTGACCGCTTGTATACGTCATTTAAAGCCACTACTTCATGTGTACACAACACTAATATTTGTCTGCCCAACTTCACAGACAACTTAATAAACAAATGAAAACCAGATAAGATAAGTGTTAATAAAATAAACGCGGAAAGCTCAAGGCGGAAAACCCGAACGTAAGGTGTAGGTAGCAATATCTTTGAGACGAGTACCTATGCGTCAGACTGATCACGATTCTATCAAGCGAATGGAAAAACAACCTAACCACCATTTATAATATCCATCGCGAAATACACTTTAAACCTTTAAAATTACGGTTGTGATTTGATTGGCGGAAGATAGTTGAAGGCATGATAAAATATTATGATGTAATGCGTGTCCGTTTCAAGGTCAGCATAGACCGAAAATCAGGTTTGGTCCCCCCGCCTGCGCCCGCGCCGATCGGACGCCGTGTGCGTTGGTATTGTTAGAGTACTTGCGAATATATAGTTACATTTTTAAATCTTTAAATGTATATAACTCAAAGGTGACTGACTGACTGACATAGTGATCTATCAACGCACAGCAACCACTGGACTGATCGGGCTGAAATTTGGCATGCAGGTAGATGTTATGACGTAGGCATCCGTTAAGAAAGTATTTTGATTAATTCTACCTACATCTACAGTGTTAGTAGCGTGTATACTATCATATGCATTTAGTGAAAAGCTGTTATTTTGGAATTACAAACAGACACTTCAATTTTATTTATCTGTATAGATTTGGAGGGCAAGAGGAGAAGTGGAGGCGCTCAGCTGGCTACTGTAATAGCATGATTTGCTAATTTCTTCAAAATAAAGTTATTACAAAATGGAAATTCGCTTCATTACTTAAAATATTTATAAACCTTTTAATTATGGAAATTTAATTGAGTAATAAAATGTTGATTTTTTGCCAAATGTTTAGTTACTTCAAGACAATAACGGCATTATTTAAAAATAATGCTAATTGACTTTATAATAATATGTTAATTTATGATATCACCTAATTTGTTGCAGATATTTATATAATTGAATAACATCAATTAATATTTATAGAAATATGTTATATTAATGTATGTATAATATGCATTTTTTGGTATTTTATCAGGCTGGTAACTAGTCTATCTCATAATAATATCCAGTGCCGCGAA
Source organism: Watsonalla cultraria (assembly GCA_964035505.1). NCBI lineage: Eukaryota > Metazoa > Arthropoda > Insecta > Lepidoptera > Drepanidae > Watsonalla > Watsonalla cultraria. The sequence goes on along the minus strand of OZ037734.1, from coordinate 5,971,443 downwards.
CATATTTTCTTGCCAATAACTTTTATTCTAGTGTGTCAGTGACAGATTTATACATGTCATAAACAACTGTCATCACATTATATATTATGAGATAATTTTTTGTCATGACAACACGTCGTGACACGTTACTTTCATCAGAGAATAATATCGTATCGTGCTGTGGTGCCCTCGGGTCGCAAGCGACGCAACTTCAAATCCCGCCGGGGCCTGTATCAATGAGTTTATCTAAAACTTATGTGCAGTTGGCGTATTGGCGTGGCGGTCCAAGGGGGAGGCCTATGTTCAGCAGTGGACGTCTTCCGGCTGATGATGTATGTTATGTGCAGTGATTTCACACCACGTAAGGAAAACATTGTCAGGAAACCTGCATATATCTGAGAAATAGTTCAAAGATGTAAGTATAGTGCCTGAGACGGCGATGGACTCACCCTCTGTCACGTTGGCACTTAATCATATTCGGTGAAATGTGGCTGTTGTTGTTACAACACCTCTGCTTACCCCTTCGGGGACCCTTCTGGGATGGCGTGAGCTATAGGTACTATTTATAATAGAATATTTCTAAACAAAGTTAGAAACTTGTTCGTCCCACCTTAACGCACACAAAGTCTATTCGGAATTCGTCAAAATACTCGACAACTAACTACCACATGGCTCTCAAGTAATTTTTCACTTCCTTTGTGTGTGTACGAATGTTTAAGTATGTGTGCATGTCACACAGACACACTATATCTGTGTGTGTGGTTGCAACTGTCGTACGGAAACCTTTTTATATTATTGATGTGAAAACTGATGGAAGATCATTTTGTTTTAGGAAATTGCGTAAGTAAATGTAATAACGAATAATATTTTTTATATATATACTAGCTGTGCCCCGCGGTTTCACCCGCGTAGATTTATTTTCTTCCTTATTGTCGCCGAACCCTATTACCTATATTTTAATAAATAGAAGTAGCCTAAGTTACTCCTTGAAACATCAGCTACCTTCCAGTGAAAGTCCCGTTAAAATCCGTTCAGCCGTTTCAGAGATTACCCGGAACAAACAGTCAGACAGACAGACAGAAAAATTTTAAAAACTTGGTTTTTTAGTGTCAGTATCGTGTATACTTTCATATGCATTTAGTAAAAAGCTGTTATTTTGGAATTACAAACAGACACTTCAATTTTATTTATCTGTATAGATAAAACAATAAAAAATTATAATTCAGACACTAAATCACTACATCCGAAATTCAAATTCAAATATAATCTATAGGTTCTTATATTCAAAGTAAAGAGTACCTAATTCTCCGGATCTAGTAAACCGCTTTTGAAGAATATTTTATCAATGGAAAGTCGCGTTTCTTTGAGACGTCATAGGCTATATATTAACGCGAAAAATAAAAAGATGTTAGTGAAGATATAAAATAAAACTTAGGAGATATTTTGCTGTGAGCACCAATAATTGCCCCAAAAATTTACAAACATATTTAAAAAAGACTAGTGCTTAAATTTTGAAAAGCACATAATGGTCTATCAATAGATTCATCGCTAGCATAAAATATCAATACATAATCATTTATTATTTATATTTCAGTAATAAGCATCTAATTACGGTTTGGAATCAAACCCGGAAACGGTTTGATTGACAGCCGAATATTACGATAACTAATCTAATGAGTATATTTGTGAGTAGACAGACTTCTTCACGAGAACATGTTTTTTTTGCAATTTCAATAATAATTATACGATTAGTTGAACTTTGCAACAGTAATTTATTTTGAAAACGCAAATTTTATAATTATTTCCAAGCAAAATGTTTAGCATTGTAACTGACAATGGTTTCATTCGACCTTAACTCCTTACCATGAGCTCTTATTGCCATGATAGTTTGACTCATATTAATGAGACAGGCGTATATGACCTGTCATACAGGTCAACAATCATTGTCAATACCTAAAAGTCCCACTACGCCTAGATAAAGTAACATTCTCTCGCGCTTGCACTAAGAGAAACGATAAAAATGGAAATGACATAAATCAGTCACGTGACATATGTCATTCCCGTACATTTTGTATCGTTTCTACTAGCGCAAGCGAGATTTAGAGTGTAGTTTCTAACAAAATAAAAGAAATATCATACATAATTTCATATTGTGTTGTTGTTAGAAAATATTAATGATTATTGATTATCAAGAATCTCGTGAAATCCATCAAAGCAAAGTAATCACGCAATAGCTAGTAATACTTCTCTTACGTTAACCGCATATCTAGTCCCCATGTCCACCGACCTAAATATTTGTCAACGAACATGCAGATTTGAGGAGCTCGTGACACAGTTGCTATTGCGCATATCATTCGATCAGCGAAGTATAAGTAACCATACGCCTAGCCAGTAGTTGGATGGGTGACCGCCCGAGTTCCCTCCGTGCCTCGGAGAGCACGTTAAGCTGTCGGTCCCGGTTGCCAATTTAACATTTTTGGCAATCGTTACAGGTCAGTCAGAGGCCTTAGAGAGTCTGACAACTGGTTTAACCCAGATTGCCGATTTTCCTCGAAAAAGGGGTTGCGAAGGTCAGATGGCAGTCGCTTCGTATAAAAATCTGGTGATCAGCCACATCGGGTTGAACCAAGTGCCAACCCCAAAATACATGGGATTAAGGTCAGGGAGATGATGAACATGCAGATTTGCGGACAAAATCCTGCAATAGATGATAAAAAATCTGATTTAAAAAAACAGTCATTACGGCTTCTCGCATTAATATATAAATATGTTTCAGAGAATATCATTCTAAATTCTCGGAAAAAAAATCTTAAGTTTCTTGCCTCCAGTAATAGTAATACTAGCGCCATCTACGAATGATCTATGGAACTACGAATTAGTTCCTAACGCTACCAACAGATGTCGTTCAAAGCTGCGTTTCATTCAATCAATAGAGGGGTGAATATATTTGAATATGTTAAGTTTTTATGAAAGAAAAGTAATTGCTGGAATACAAACAAATAAACCACTTACTGTCTTTTGATGATGTTTTTTACATACCTGTAAAAAGAAAAATATACTATTAGCTTGCCATGTTTATTAAATACAAAAAGAAACTCTTACAATACTACGTTAATAAATTCGAAAATCTATACAGATAAATAAAATTGAAGTGTCTGTTTGTAATTCCAAAATTACAGCTTTTCACTAAATGCATAATAATGACACAAAAAAAAACAAATTTAAAAAAAAATCTCTCTGTCTGTCCGTCTGTCTGTCTATCTGTCTGTCTGTTTGTTCCGGGTAATATCCGAAACGGCTGGACGGATTTTAACGGGATTTTCACTGGTAGGTAGCTGATATTTCAAGGAGTAACTAAGGCTAATTTTATTTATTAAAAATTTTAGGGATCCGCGACAATAAGGATGAAACTAAATCTACGCGGGTGACACCGCGGGGCACAGCTATTATACATATTTTTATACTAGCTGTGCCCTGCGATTTCACCCGCGTGGATTTAATTTCATGGGTGACCCGCGGAACCCTATTATTTTTTAAACAAAAGTACCTTAAGTTACTCCTTGTAAAATTTGCTATCTACCAGTGAAGGTTCCGTTAAAATAGGTCCAGCCGTTTCGGAGATTAGCCGGAACAAACAGACAGACTTGATTTTTTTTTTTAATAAATCAGTATCTACCGTTTATACTTTCATATGCATTTAATGAAAAGCTGTTATTTTAGAATTACAAACAGACACTTCAATTTTATTTATCTGTATAGACTAGCAGCACTCCGCGGTTTCACCTTCACTTTAAAAGTCAGAAAATATGTTTTATCGAACAAATGTATGTAGCTCGGGTTACTCCTCGTAACATCTGGCTCTCTGCCAGTGAAGTCCCGTTAAAATCGGTCCAGCCGTTTCAAGCTTAGCCATAGCCATTTTAGCCGCTAGCGAATATGAATTTTATTTATCTCTCTGATGTATAGGTATAGATTTATTCACTTATAATAACCCTGATAGAAAAACGTTTCTGGCACCTGGGAGTTGCACATTTTTGCAATGATTGACATTTAAATATTAAATTTTCCTATTGTTTGTAAATTTAGGCAAAGACAACAGGTATACAAATATTATATAAGACGTTAAGGTTAAAATTCTACAGTAGAATGTGCTTAGCGTCTATTTAAACAGATATCTTTAGAGGAAAACCTAAAACTAAAAGAACGCTTAAAGATGTACGAATTTGATAATTATTTTATTGCGAAATAAATTTTCATTTTGGCATTTAAATTTAGTGATATGTTAGTATTACGCCATTAACCTTTGCTATTTATTAACACACTCGTTAAATATGACGGCGTGAAGGAAAACATCGCTAGGCAACCTGGACTTATCTGAGAACAAATTCAAAGCCACACAACAAGCACAGGGCCTCAGGTGTAAATGTAAATTCGTAAAAAAACCTCAAATTTTATTTTATTTGTATAATTCATGTAAATACAATCAGTAACTAACCATTATAAATATTAATAAATAATAAAAGTACTTGATAGAAGGTTTTTTTTTCATGCTTATTAATCATAATATTATATTGAATGTCTTAAATAAAATAAGTAATATAAAAAATATACCCAACGTTTCCAACCGCCACCCCAGACTACAAACGCGGAAGACAATTCCCACATTTTTTGAGACAAACCCATTTGCATACGTCCAATCATTAATTTTCTACCTTTACCTAGACACCCCACACTGTGAATAGATTTGACACAATAAGATGCTATTAAAATAAAAGATTATGTGCGCTATTTGCATACGCTTGTGAGAAAGTACCTCAAGGAACTATAGTGGGGCCACTCCTCTTTAATATGCACGCTAAGGACAATGCAAAAACTGTTTTTGTGCTCATCACTCTCTCATAGAGGTTTTTTGTATTCCCTGTTTGTTTTTTAGACTTCACACAATTTGCATAGCGTGTTTCGGCCACCCTTAGATATCGCGGACTGTTTTGCATATTGAACAACTATCTCGTATTTGCACTAATCTTTAGTTTAAGGATAGCAGAATTTTTAATTTCATTCATAAGTTTGGGGGTCAGGTTTTTTGCCATTGTAACAATCATTAGTGATGCTTTGGTATCGTGTGAGTTTTTTTCTTTAAGGTGAATAATTAAATCGGGAACAAGAAGTTTGTCCCCACAAGTAAATTTTCTTTTATATCTAATTGAAATCCGGTTTTGGATGCGTAGTCATTGTTTGTTGAATTATTTAGATTTTTTCTATAGACACTGTGATTAAGGAAGCTTTATTTTTTAGCGAGGAACAAAACATCTGCTTTATTGTAATTAGAAAAAAACGTGGGAATACGGATGGGAGGGGTAGAGTGAAGATAATTAATAAGTTCTTTGTTAATGTTGTCTGTGGTTGGTTTTGGCAAGAAACCGTTACTGAAGAGTTCGTTAACTGTTTTAAATTACAATTGAAACTAGTTCCACAAATATTTGAACGTAAAATTTGTGTTTGATCATGATTGACAATTACATTAGATAGAAAAATATTTGATACTAGCGGACGTCACGCGGTTTCACCAGCGTAGTTCCCGTTCCCGTGGGAGTACGGGGATAAAATATAGCTTATATAACATATGTTATTCGCCGATGATTTAGCTAAAGAATTTTCACGCTGGGTCAAGTAGCGTCAGAGCCTATTCAATACAAATAAACAAATATTTTCTCTTTATAATATTTGCTTAAAAAGAAAAGTTAACTCATAAAGGAAGGGGCGTTTTGTAACCTGTTTGTAAATATAACAAACATATTGACAATCGCCAATAAAATAATTAGGGCGCTTGCATCAATTGCACAATTGCTCTTTTTGTGTTGCCATGCTTCGCACTTGTGTTGTAACCCTTAAAATATCATATTTCATCAATAGCCGATAGAGGGTTATGCGACAAAAATCATATTACTATTGATTCCTATTCTGTAGATCACAATGGCTGACATTGACGCGTGCGCGGCGATAATGATCTATAGATCATGATTTACTTTGAAATCTGATAGTTTTTTTACGCTGACCACAGTCACGGACAGTCTGTTTGTAAAATGACATTTTTCTGGGTTAGTAACCGTACATTTTTTTGCTAGTTAAATATAAAATTGTTGTCATATAATTTGGTTTCACTGTTTCGTATGAAACGGTTATGAATAATATAAGTGATATTGTATTTTTGCGGTGTATTGAAATGAAAATGGGATATTTACTTATAGTGAATGCTTCAAATGCGACAGAAGAAACGATAAAATTTATAAATTGAAAATGTTGAATAATATTACTCAATTCGACCGTAGGTATACACGATGAATCAGTATTATATTGTGATTTTTTTCAATAAATTTATTTGTACTTACTCGTCATACTTAAATGATTTATATTAAAATGATTAGTTGTTTTCTCTCAAAAAACAATATAATTATATAACCGCCCGAATTATAGAAATGCATTTCAGTATGGTTTAAAATAGTACTTATTTTTAAGCATTTTGAACTACACTTCAAAGTATTTAACATAAAGATAAGTTCAGGGACCGATAACTATTGTTTTACTAAACATCTGCTTAAAATCGACTCACCTAATCCTTAAAAAGAAGGCTTAAGAACTCTTTCAACAGTTTTTGAATGCATTCCGTTTGTCCTATTATAGTGAAGGGTTATAGTAGCTATTATAAGATTATTGAGTATTGATCTATTGTGGGGGGCGCGAAACGGGTTAAGTACTTTCTTGTTACCGTTTGGGTTCTATTATCGATGAGAATTAGCATTGTTGAGATATCTTTTGATGATTTTTGAATATATTTTATAGTTCGATTTGTTTTCATTCGATTTTTTAGCTCGTTCGAGTGTATGATTTGGATCTTAGGGAGAAAGTAGGTAAAGATTTATTTGATATTACTTAAGAAATTGATTTTAATTTTTATTTTCACCAACAAAGATAAAATCATATCGATAGTCTAGTAACTACTTGTCTGTGTTACAGTGCTAATTAAATATGTATTTTGGCAAATCTGCAATCTGGGTTAAACCAGTTGTTAGACTTTCTTAGGCCTCTGACTGACCTGTAGCTTAAACACTGTAACGACGATAACAGCGCTAATGAAATATGGTATTTAATTATTTAGTGTTTTTTTCTTGTAAACATTTCCGACTGCGATAGAAAGAAAACAAAAGGGCATAACTTATTAATCAATATTAATAATAATGAAACTATGGAACAAATAACTGACTTCGAATGCGAAATTATAATTTTTTTTAATAATGTTTGACTCGAGTGCTCAAAACTAGTGACGACACTTGCTAGGTTTCACCGCCAACATGGCTTAGCATTCATGATAAATAGTCATCATTAATTATCTTCACGTATCGTGACTAGCAATAATTCTAAAATATATCACGTAGTTTAAGAAATCCGTTCCCACAATCTGAGGAGATGCAAATTTCGCTAATCCTTCAAATTTCCATAAACTTTGGCAATGACAAATTACTGCTAAGTGCTTTCCTGGTTACTGTGCGTTCTCACATACAAATGTACGGTGCATCTCGTGCATCTGCTATAGATCCAATAATTGACATAAATTAGAATTATTATGCTAAACACACCTTTTGCGATTGTGCATGTTGACATAATACCATCAATCTGTGTTTGATTTAGGTGTAGGGATGAGACGGCTATCGATGAAATTTATCGATTGAAACTTTGTGAGTCGTGGTGGGTTAAGGGTTTGAGCAGTCGCCTGCTACGCAAGCGACGCAAGTTCCAATTCCAGCGGGACCTGTACCAATGAGTTTTTCTGGCTTATGTGTAGTGATTTCCCACCACGTGCTTTACGGTGAAGGAAAATATCGTAAGGAAACCTGCATAAGTCTGAGAAGTGATTCACATGGTCCATGTTGTTAACCTAGTTTAAGTCTTACTGTAATCTGTAAGAACTAAATTAAGATTATTTTTGAGCAATAAATTTAAATTGATATTTATAGACAGAATTCATAAAATTTATCTTAGTCTTACAAAAAAGTCCTTATGTTCTGTGATTGGTTCTAATCCGTGCAAAATATCGACAACTTCAAACTATCGATATCGTAATAATGTCCCGTTCCTATCCATTAAAATGAAGGATTATCTTTCCTTAAGGTGCAGTCACAATGGTTCGCACCGCAACGCCTATTAGTGAACAAATGTATTGTTATTTAAATTCTGTGTTTAACCTGTGCTCACCCTTAAGATGGAGGGATGGGTACTTAGAAGGGTTTCGTACATGCTTCGAATGTAATGCAGGGTCTTAGAAATTGTTTTGTGGTATTTTTTGAGGTGTGGCTTTCTATACTAGATTATTTCCCGAACTTTGTATTCGTGCAAATTTGCATGAATTCACTTATTAAATGTTCCCAATTGATTTAAGGGAAGAAGGGTTATATGATGATAAACAAGCGTTTAGTGCGCTTGATGGTATGCGGGGACCGTGGCTTATAAACGCAGATGATGTATATATTTATACATCTATACAGATAATTAAATTGAAGGGTATGTTTGTAATTCCAAAATAACACATAATTTCACTAAATGCATATAAAAGTATATACGGTATAGACAGAAAAAAATCAATTTTTTTAAATATTCTGTGCCCAGCGGTTTTAGCCGCGTACAATTAATTTCACGAGAGACCCGCGGAACCCTTTTTTAAATAAAGATACTCCTTGTAACATTAGCTAACTGCCAGTGAAATTCCGTTAAAATCCGCCCAGCCGTATCGGCGATTATCCGGATCAAACACACAGACAGACAAAGAAAAACATATAAAAATTGGTATTTTTATTTCAGTTTCGTATATCTACTTTCATATGCATTCACTGAAAACCTGTTATTATATTAAAAACATATAGATGTATAGAAAAGTATAGATGTATGGATATAGATACTAGAATCTTAAAAAATCTTAACACGAGGCCACAATCATATCTGTAACTACCATCGATTCTGTTATAAAATTCAAACTCAATCCTCTTTTTTTAGATAGATTTATACTCAGAAATCCCCGTACATTATACCCATTACATGTCTCAAAGTGTATTCACGTGCTATCATGAAACAAATACGTTTCTACAATACAACCTAATTCCCCGGCGACCACTAAGCAGCTTGTGGTCGTCTGATCTTAGAAGACCGAGGAATCTTGGAAACCACACGTAAATGTTAAGAGTTTTAATACTCTTGCTAGGAAAGTGTGTAAGGGGGTAAAATGCAACGTTTGTTTTAAAATACATTAGCATTTAAACTAAAAGTTTTGTTGCGTATATTTTTTCGTCTTCAATTTTATTTAAATTTTATGTAAGGGAGCTCCCATAAAACAGACGTATTTTTGCTGTCTTTTATATATATAATCCTACTTATCTGTCATGTCTGTCTTATATGTCATAACTTCCTTTATAATTTATACATACATACATGCAGATAATTTAAATTGAAGTGCAGGTTTGTAATTACAAATTAACAACTTTTCACTAAATGCATATGAAACGTGTCAGTGAACGCAGAGCAAATCCCAGCAGATCCAAAATAAATGTGAGTTCTATTAGCATGCAGAAGAGTTCTATAGTTCCTGATTCTTTTTAGAGATAGTTCTGGCTCGGAAACCTGGAAAACTTTTTTTTCATAATGCTCTGCTAACTTCCCGTAGCTGATTTTCGAGCAAATCAAAAATGTTTATGATTTTTGGGTGCATATAGATGAATAAAGGAGTTCCTGATAGTTTTGAGGCATAGTTCTGTGTATTTGACAGAAATAGACGCCTGTTAAAAAAAATCATCGAGGTAAGAAAAATTTTCAGTCAAAAATCTACATATGGTACACACTATAACAAACCAACTCAAAATGCTTTGTCTTTCTGTCTATTTGTTCCGGATAGTCTCCGAAACGGCTAGACCGATTTCAAAGGGGTACTCACTAGCAAATAACTAATGTTACAAAGATTCAGACTACTTTTGTTTAAAAAAACATTAGTGATCCAAGTGTCACCAATAAAATTAAACGCGAGTAAACCCGCGGGGCATAGCTAGTATTATTATAACATGTTACCATGCAGTTATTACAATAAGCTTAGACCGCAAGTGACTTGGGGACCGCTTTCTAAGCCACCGCAAACCATTTCAGGACGGGTATTATTTCCTAGCGTTATTTAACAACGTTTGTAGAAAGTACACAGAGTTTTGTTTTTAATTGTACTTATAAGAAGCAGACGCTGCTTTTCTTATAATTATTAGTATACTTTCATGGGTGTCGTATATAATTCCATATTATGCATTTAGTGAAAAGCTGTTAGTTTAAGATTACAAACAGACACTTCAATTTTATTTACATCTACACTTATATTATTAAGACGAAAGATTTGATAGATTTTTTGTTTGTTTGTTTGCATTTAATAAGCTCCGAAACTACTTAAACTTGAAAATTCTTTCAGCAATGGATAGCTACATCATCAGCGAGTAACATAGGCTATATTTTTTCCCCGTACTCCGTGAAACCGCGTGAAGTCCGCTATTTGTCTATACAGAGTATAGATGTAGTTACATTATAAGACTATCTATGAAACCGAAAAAACAAAGCTTGTAGTTTCGCAAGTAGCATAAGCCCACCACCTGCACATGCTATGGCGTATGTTCGAAGTATCAATATTTTAACTCTAACCTGCCGTATAAATAAACGTCATATCTATACATCTATATCTATACAGATAAATAAAATTTAAGTGTCTGTTTGTAATTCCAAAATAACAGAATTTTACTATATGCATATTTTATGAAAGTACCTATATACGATACTGACATAAAACCCCAATTTTTTATTTTTTTCTCTGTCTGTCTGTCTGTTTGTTCCGGGTAATCTCCGAAACGGCTGGACACTAACTAGCTTGAGTAACTAAGGCTACTTTTAATTTTTAAAAAACATAAGGGTTCCGCGGGATTCCCATGAAATTACACGGGTGAAACCGTAGGGCACAGCTAGTAATAAATACATCACGCCCACAATGCCTAGTAGCTAAGTGACGTAAAATTGCAATCTTCCTCGCAACTCGTTCTTTACAATGTAATTCAACGAGGATGTCCATAATTAATGGATTTAATGAACAAATTTAACGATACGGCTGTTAACTGTCGCTAAATTGTTGATTGTGGACTTAAGTTGGGCGTTAGCTCGCGTGCCGTGTGCGGCCATGAAACGACCGGGGTTTAGTGGTTCAGTGCTTAAGTAAAAATAAAATAAATATACTAACGGCATCCCAGAAGGGGTCCCCGAAGGGGTAGGCAGAGGTGTTGTAACAACAACACCCACCATTCACCGAATATGATTAAGTGCCAACGACAGATGGTGAGTCTTTGAATGACTCCTCAGTGATATGTAGGTTTCTTAAGTGTTTAAGCGCATCAAAACCTATACCTAGGGAACTGCAGAGAGCACTAATCTTAATTATAACAGAGAATATTTGCATTTATAGGAACTGGTATAATATAATGCTTATGGCTGGGGCTTTTCTAGCTCAGAGAATCAGCATTGCTATTCAGCGTGGCAATACTGCCAGCCTTCTTGGCACGATCCTGTCGGGACACCGATTTGGCCTAAGTTTTCTACGTGTAATTAGTTGAAGTACCGATCCTTGTATACCTATGTATTTATGCTTTATATTCAATAAATGTATATCTTAAAATGTCAGTTCTCAACTGACTCCTGCAATAAGTGTCCAAAGTCACACATTACTGTGTCCAAAAGAAAAAAATATTCGCTATTCCGCTTTGAGATAATCAAAATCAAAATCAAATATATCTTTATTCGATTAGACTTCATACAAAGTACTTTCAAATCGTCAGAATGACACAATTACACAGGATTATACATGCTACCGCCAGGTTCGGAAGGTTGATTTTACTGAGAAGAACCTGGCAAGAAACTCATTCGCTATCCTCATAGTTAGTGGCCGCAACTATAACCGTTCCGGTTGCAATCACTAATTGCAGACCTGACTGCACCTGCTGAATAATATACTTGTAAGGTCCTATCACCTTTGATATTTCACGAAATTATAGGCTTCAGACCATTGGCCTTTTATCAGCCTTTGAGCAGCTGGACTGGTGTTGATAAAACCTTCGTGACAAGGTCTGATAAAGTTCCCGTTTCGTTATCAGCTTATTTTCTTGACGAGTTTTCTACCCACTCGGAAAAATCTCTGTTTTAGCTGTGCCCCGCGGTTTCACCCGTGTAGATTTACTTTCATGCTTTATTTCACGCAATACTAATATATTGTCTAAAAATCTGCTGTCAGACAGTGAAATTCCCGTTAAAATTAGTCCAGCCATTTCAGAGATTACCCGGAACAATCAGACAGACAGACAGACAGATAAAATAAAAATAAAATGTACTTTTCTATATCAGTCCCGTGTATACTTTCAATGCATTAAGTCAAAAGGTGTAACTTTGGAATTACAAACAGACACTTCTATTTTATTTATCCTATGTATAGAGTATAGATATAGATAAATATGTTTCCTCAAAAGATTTTAAAGAGAAGCGAACTCCTTTGCCGAATATTTTCCTAATCTATGGCAAGGCAGAACTACTATGACCAAATAGTATTTATCAGAAAGGTCAAATTCTGAGCACTCATAACCGAAGGATGTGTGTGAAGAGATGCATGAATGTGGATGAAGCGAAAGAAGTACGTAAGGATGTGGCAAACGGTGATCTCTGCCTACCCCCAAGTCAAAGTCAAAATATCTTTATTCGATTAGACTTTTTACAAAGCACTTTCAAATCGTCAGAATAACATTATTCGGAAGGTTGCTTTTACTGAGAAGAACCTGGAAAGAAACTCAGTAAATACTCTTTAAAAAAAATTATACAATTAATAAAATCAAAGAAAATCACTTGAGAAATGTAAGCCAAAAAATTTACGTAAAGAAAAGTCTAGTAGTTGTACTTATATCTAAATGCGTAGCTTGAGATGACCAGCCCCCACAAGCAGCACCTGTTCACAAGTATGACGAGAATGCCAGCCATCGCCCTCCTCAACCATTATAGAGGGAAGTGAGCGACCCGTCATCTTGACGCCGCCGCAATGGGATACAGGCGTGAGTATATGTATGTTACTTTTTGTCTTCAGGCCCTGTACCCCTATCACGTGTTGGCACCGTTTTCGTAATCTATAGTCGCTAGCGACTCCGCCGAATATTTGTATGACAAATTGTATGAGAGACGAGACGCGAGTGTAGATTACGAACCGTTTGCAAACTTGTGATGGGTGTACTGGGGCCCAACCATGAGCTCTTATTGTAATGATAATTCAGTTGTGCGAAAGTGACAGATGTATACACGTCACATACATCTGTCTCATAAATGAGTGAAACTATCATGGCAATAAGAGCTCATGGTAAGGCCCCTGATGTCTTCGGTTTAATAAACCAGCACCAATATATCCACACCCTAATATGTCAAATATCTTGCAATAAAAAATACCAAATGACATGGAGGAGAGTGACCGGAAGAATCCATGAAAAATATCCTACCATCAACAATCTAAAATATACATTATTGGCTTGTTATAACGTCTATATTTCTTTGTTGAAATTTTCTTGCGGAGAAGAACGTTACTGATTTTCTAACAGTCAATTTATGGCTGACATATGCAGTTATGTTAAGTCTTATTGTGGTGAATTTAAGGTTTATTTTGCCTTGTGAAGGGATGTAATTCAATATAAAATAAATGAGGGGAATTTGTTCAGTCGATTTGCAGGTTATTGAATGTAGTCGAAGTGAGAAATTGATCGAATACAGGAATGGTCGGTAATGCATTTAATGTAATATTAGGTGAAATCCTACTTATCTTATCTATACAGATAAATAAAATTGAAGTGTCTGTTTGTAATTCCAAAATAACAGCTTTTCACTAAATGCATATGAAAGTATACACGCTACTGATACTAAAAAACCAAGTTTTAAATTTTTTCTCTGTCTGTCTGTCTGTCTGTCTGTTTGTTCCGGGTAATCTCTGAAACGACTGGACGGATTGTAACGGGACTTTCACTGGTAGGTAGCTGATGTTTCAAGGAGTAACTTAGGCTACTTTAATTTATCAAAAATATTAGGGTTCCGCGACAATAAGGATGAAAATAAATCTACGCGGGTGAAACCGCGGGGCACAGCTAGTATATCAATAAAATTCAAGTGTCTATTTCTAATAATAAAAAACAAATTTAGTTTTCACTAAATCCATAATGAAAGTATGCATATATGGTACATTAGTTACTTAAGAAAATCCATTTAATTATTTTTATCTTCGTCTGTCTGTTTGTTTATTCCAGGTAATCTCTGAAACGGCTGAACCGATTATGTAACAAGGAGTTACTAAGGCTTATTTAAAAATAACCTAGACATAACCACTTAAATACCAAGAGCTCAAATTTTGATCAAAAACATTTCAAAATAAAATTCTCTTAAAAATTGTAAAAAACAAAAGAATTCCTTCCGGAGGTCTACGCAACTTTTAGCAATTTTTCGGTAAAATAAATATTTTGATTCTTTTTACTTTTTGATTCGTCGGTGACATCAAACGATAGGTAGTCGGGAGGCGGCAACCTTGATTCGTTAATTCCCTGTTTCTTACACGAAGCGACTACTATCTCATCTTCACAACTCTTTGGAATTAGTTGCTCCTTCGTCAAAAGGAACACGTCCTGGGTTCAAATGGGAATTTTATATGATTTTTATTGAAATTAATAATTATTTACTATGTAATAAAATGTACATGATGCCAGCTGAGTTTCTTGCCGGTTGTTCTCAGAAGACTAGTGTCAGAACCGATGGTCAATTCTTCGACATTCATATTGTTTTACCAGGGCCTAAACTGAACATTCATTTTCAAATCCTTGTATCTGGTAAAGTGATAATGCGTTTCTCCATCTGTAATTTCTCATCAGTAACCCAGAGTCTGGATTAGTGATCGGTTATTGGCAATAGGCTTGTGCCTAATTTCATGGGACTTAAACCTAACTAGATTGGTGTCCGATTAATGGCAATAGTCTTGTTCCTAATAACATGAGTCAAAGTCAAAGTCAAAAATATCTTTATTCGATTAGACTTTATACAAAGCACTTTCAAATCGTCAGAATGACACAATTTACATGATTATACATTCTACCGCCAGGTTTGGAAGGTTGCTTTTACTGAGAAGAACCTGGCAAGAAACTCAGTAATAACTCTTTTCAAAAATATTATACAATTTAAAAAAAAACATAATAAATCATTTGAGAAATGTAAGCCCATGGACACAGTTCCAATGTACAAATGTCGATAAAAATTAACACAAATAAAAGTCTAGTAGTTCTATTTATTTCTAAATGCGTAGCTTGAGATGACCAGCCCCCACAAGCAGCTTAAGAGACTTAAATAGAACTGCTAAAACACTTCTGCCTTTTCTATTCATTAACAGACGTGAGCATACATAATAGGGTACTACATAAATCATTTTTAAACTGTTATTTTTAAAAATAACGGATTAAATGACCTTCAAATCACAACATTGTTTAAATAAAAAACAGGAATAATTCCCCAAATGTTGAGGTCCCCTGCAGAGTCATCCAAATAGGAATAATTCCACCGCGGGAATGCGAAAATTTACACAAACGCGACCAGTATTAACCGATTCACGTTTTTGTCTGTCCGTCTGTCCTCGCCGACCGATTGACATTCCATAAGATGACATTCTCTTGGCCACATTTTGATTAGAAAGCAAAGTGGTCCGATGAATACTTTTATTTATTTCTTTTCTTTTAAAAGAATATATTTAATGAATATGGATTAATTTCGATCCGGGCTTTTTTGGCGCGGTGCACTTGAAAGTGTTTGGGAAGGTATAGTTATGGGATCTTGTTTATTCTTTTTAGGACTTCGCTATTAGGGTCCAGTTTATATAAGGTTCTGGAGACAAAGGGTTCAATATACAATCATAGTGTTTATAATCCATATTACATGCATACATGCGCTCATGCCTGTATTCCCCGAACAGTTAGGCAGAGGTGTTGTAATAACACCCAGTTTTCACCGAAGATGATTAAGTGCCAACGTGACAGATGATCTATCGCCGTCTCAGTCACTATACATACGTCTTTGAATTATTTCTCAAATATATGCAGGTTTTCTCGCGATGTTTTCCTTTACCGTAAAGCACGTGGTGTGAAGTTACTGCACATAAGTTTTTGGAAAAACTCATTCGAACTTGCGTTGCATAGCAGGCGACTGCTCAACACCACGGAAACCTTGGCTTATGTCTCTTATTTTCCATTTGAATATTATTAAATGTGTCTGAGATGCCGATGGACTTACCATCTGTCACGTTGGCACTTGATAATTTTCCGGGAAGAGTGGGTGTTGTTGCAAAACCTCTGCTTACCCCTTCGGGGACCCTTCTGGGATGGCGTGAGTCGTGTCAGTTGTCAGATGAGAAAGTTAACAGATTTAAGAGAATTTAATCATTGTGCGATCTTATTGACTTGTGGCGCCATCTATTGGGCTTGAAGTTCTCTGTCGGTTTTTTTACGAATGAGATTGCCGGTAAGTGCAATCTAATTTAAAGACATTTAATAACTATGGTAGGTAGTGATATAATGAATTATCATGACATGCCGCATTTAAAGAGAAGCTAGTTCGCGAAACGCGCAATAAAACCCGCAATAGGGAATTAATTATTGCGAGCGATGCGCCTTTACAGTAACGATAGCACAATAATATTATGAAATTATAAAAATAATTTTATATCATATTATATAATTTCCTTGTTTTTATTTACGACTAGCTATGCCCCGCGGTTTCACCCGCATAGAGTTAAATTATTGGATGTCCCGAGGAACCCTAATCTTTTTTTTTAAATAAAATTAGTTTTAGTCACTCCTTGAAACATCAGCTATGTGTCAATCGAAATCCCGTTAAAATCAGTTTAGCCGTTTACGCTTGATGCCGTGACCAAGGGAAATCAGGATTCATTTTTAAATATGATTTATATAGTTTTACTTATTTTTATTGACCAAAACAAATTTCCACTTATTTATTTAACTCATAATGTCAATTATTTTTTAATTATATCTTCTATATGTTATATTCTTAAGACCCTACTAGTACCTACAACTAATGTTCTAAATGCGAAAGTTTTCATATATGGAGAATGTGGCAAATTGTATTCCACAATGTTTCCTCTTTATCACCTGGTTGGACTAGTGGTCGCCAGTGCTACTGCGAAACACAATGTCCTGTGATACGATTTCCGTCAGTCAGTGTTATTTGGGATAGATTTAAGAAACAAATTAAATAATACGTAATAAAATAACTTTTACGCTACTGACCTTACATTTGACGAATTGAATTTAGATGAGTGTTATTATCATTTCACCATCCACCGCAGCCGACGCGTCGGGCTGTTACATTTATAAATCCCATACACTGGATTTCATACATTGGATCTCATACATTATATCTCATACATTGTATGGCAATACCTCGTGTCACATGAAAGACAGTAGCCCGATTCACGTAATGAAAACCGTAACGATATCATAGCGACTTAGTCTTCGACGTCGTGACTTCGTATTCATTATTCACTACCTTAGCCCCGTGATTTCACCCGCATAGACTTAATTTCGTGGTTGGCCCGCGGAACCATGAGGTTTTTTTTAAATATAAGTAGCCTATATTACATGTAAAATAAATACGGCGAAAGGTCAGGGGGTAATTCTCGTAAAAACGTTCAATTCCAATATCGTTGTAGTCCCAACTTCGTTCGATTGCAGTCCTATCGAGACTTGGTATTCACGTGTTTTCCGATCGCGCTTCGATAGGACTACAACGAAACGCTAAAACTTGATCGCAGCTAAGCTATTTGTTGCCAGTACCATCATCCTATTTCCTACCAAGTAATTTTAAACATAATTTAAAACGATTGAAGCGCAATTTAATTTACGTGAATACTCTTAAACGACACTACGACCGACTTTAGAATCGACGCCGATTGACGGATGAGAATACGAACACGCTGTCTGCGACCAAGTCGCTACGATATCGTAAAGGTTTTCGTTACGAAAATTAGCCTACTGTTCAAAATTGATCCAGTTATTTTAAAGTTTAGCCGGAACAAACCGACAGAAATTACAAGGAGTAATTTAGGCTACTTTACACCCAAAATTAAGTCTACGCGGGTGAAACCGCGGGGCACAACTAGTTATGATTGTTATATACTGTGGGGAGAGGGGTGGTCATGCTCATCCCCTGCAAAGGGAAGATCAGCCAGGCGGATGTCATGTCTGGGGAAGACCAGCTCCAACTGTTCTAGTTGGAAACTTGTATATATACTACAACTCGCAAACTCTAATTGCGCGATTTAGGCTCTCGTGTGTTTGTACTGAAACTTTGCAATTGTTAGCGAGTAACGCCATCTATGTAGCGAGTGGAGAAACACTGCTACAAAGATTCTCTCGCGCTTGCGCTAATAGAAACGATACAAAATGTATGGAAATGACATAAATCAGGCATGTGGCATATGTCATTCCCGTATTATGTATCGTTTCCATTAGCTAAGCGTGAGGATAATGCTACTTTATCTACATTCAACTACATACATAGACTCTCATTCTTCTTCATTATACAATCAATGCTATAGAAGATGCGTTTAACTATTTAAGTGTTAACATACCTGTGGACACATTTTGCAGTGGTACTTCCTCGCGTGGGCATGAAGGGGCTGCAGTTTCGTGGGTCCTTTCCCCAGGGGCTGAGGGACCACCAACAGGCCACTGCCAGTGTTCGTGCCCCCCACTGGTGATGATGACGACGACCCTGAAAGGAAGGAGGGGAGGTGGCATTAGGGCTTATGAAGCCATTTTTTTTTTTCAGAAATGTCAAAATCGGAGTACTCGTAACCGAAGGAAGCGTATGAAGATATGCAAGAATTTTGATGAAGCGAAAAAAGTTTGTAAGGATTGTAGCAAACGGTGGTCTCTGCCAACCCCATGGGATACAGGCGCGTACGTTTCTTATTGTGTGACAAATATCCGTCTCATAAATCATTATTGATCTATGTCACCATATTAAATGGCTCAGTAGAACCCATTTTAGTGTAAACTAGCTGTGCCCCGCGGTTTCACCCGCGTAGATTTAGTTTCATCCTTATTGTCGCGGAACCCTAATATTTTTGATAAATAAAAGTAGCCTAAGTTACTCCTTGAAACATCAGCTACCTACCAGTGAAAGTCCCGTTAAAATCCGTCCAGCCGTGTCAGAGATTACCCGGAACAAACAGACAGACAGACAGACAGAGAAAAATTGTAAAACTTGTTTTTTTTGTGTCAGTAGCGTGTATTCTTTCATGTGCATTTAGTGAAAAGCTGTTATTTAGGAATTACAAACAGACACTTCAATTTTATTTATCTGTATATGTATATGTATATATCTGTATAGATAGGTGGTAGTTGCACCTTACGAAAGTTCGCAACTAAATACTAAAGTTTAGTTTTATATTCCTGCGTCTAGAATGAGTGCTAGAGATCAACACAGTATACTCGTACGTAAGTATGATTTTACTAGCGGACGTCACGCGGTTTCACCCGAGTAGTTCCCGTTCCCGTAGGAGTGCGGGGATAAAATATAGCCTATGTTACTCGCTGATGATGTAGCTATCCATTTCTGAAAGAATTTTCACGATCGGTCTAGTAGTTTCGGAGCCTATTCAATACAAATAAGAAAAAAAAACAGTCAAATACTTTCGTCATTATAATATTAGTGTAAGTATAGTTAGTAAGCAGTATGCCTTAACTTTTTTAAATGAGAACGTTCGCTCTAACGAGCGTGAGGACAATTTAAATCTATACAGATAAATAAAATTGAAGTGTCTGTTTGTAATTTCAAAATAACAGCTTTTCACTAAATGCATATGAAAGTATACACGCTACTGAAAAAAAAAAAACCAAGTTTAAACATTTTTCTCTGTCTGTCTGTCTGTCTATTTGTTCCGGGTAATCTCCGAAACGGCTGGACCGATTTTAACGGGATTTTCACTGGCAGATAGCTGATGTTTCAAGTAACATAGGCTACTTTTATTTAATAATGATGAAAATAAATCTACGCGGGTGAAACCGCGGGGCACAGCTAGTTTCTTACATGCTTGTGTAAGAAACAAAGCCTATTTTTTTTAAATATCAATGTGTGCGTGAGTGTTGTAAATTTAGAAAATGAAAAAAGCGACAAAATAATGTAATTTGTCGTTTTGAAGTCAGTACTCATAAATGACGTATACGCGATCGGACACGACGTGACACCCCTTGTCGATGTTACAGCTATTCTACTTATGATCTCGTAGATGTGCGCGTCTGTGTGTGTGTTATTTTGAACGAATTGTCCCTAGTATCGTAACTGGTTGTAAAGCTTATTTTTAAATTGATATGAGAGTGGGTTTTTAAAATTTTATCTCTTTTACTGCCAGTGCTAGAACTTAATCTATACATCTATACAGATAAATAAATTTGAAGTGTCTGTTTGTAATTCCAAAATAACAGTTTTTTAAAAACTAAATGCATATGGAAATATATACGATACTGACACAGAAAAACCAATGATTGAATTTTTTCTCTGTCTGTCTGTCTGTTTGTTCCGGGTAATCTCTGAAAAGGCGGAACCGATTTTAACTGGACTTTCACTGGCAGGTAGCTAATTTTACAAGGAGTAACTTAGGCTACTTTTATTTAAAAAAACATTAGGTTTCCGCGGGACACCTAAGAAATTAACTCTACACCGATGCCCTTTATTATCTCGTGATGCGCGCGTCTGTGTGTCATTATGAATGATTTGTTCCTAGTTTCCCAACTGCTTTTGCTTATATTTCTACTGTACCCAATAGCAGCCAGTCTTATTGCCCTAGTTTTTTTAAGAGTAAACCATTTACCTGATCGTCCTGGTCCAAGTCCAGCTCCATACAGCATCTGGCTCATGGACTGGTGGTGGCCGAGGCGGTCGTCAGTCTTCTGGTGGCCTAGAGACCCGTCTCCCGTACTCATCTTGGCCTGAAACATGGAGAGGAAGTATTAGGAACTGGTTTGGATAAACCAGCAACTGGGGGCCATGATCGTTTTTACAGCTCGGGCTATGAATTTTCAAGTTGAATTTGGGTACCATCAAATTAAACGGCAGCTTAGACTTTTTGTGGTTTCGTCGCGAGTTTTGAGCGCTCAATGAAAATTGTGGGATCTATACGTATAAAAAGGAATCCCTACTTCCCTTGGTCACGCCATCACGCGTGAACGACTGGGCCGATTTTTCCGGGACCCACTGGCAGATACCTTATGTTTCAAGGAGTGACTTAGGACAATTTTATTAAGAAAACATATTAGGGTTCCGCAAAATAAAGCAAGAAACTAAATCTACGCGGGTGAAATCGCGGGGCATAGCTATTAATAATATTAATAAAAGCACTGCAGCAAACAAAAGAAACGTGACAAAATTTCGTCTTTAACTGAATTGAAAGTAAAACAAGTTTTCTAATAATAAAATACAATGCTAACACTAAATCTTACAGCTCAAAATACAAAAGCAAGTCAGATAAATGGGTGTATTACACCCAGCACTATCGCGGCGATCAGAAGCAGTGACCGCAAGTAACAGATCGGCAGGAGTCGGTCGCGATAAATAAAGCAGTAAAGGGTTGGTCACCGGGCAGATAAATCATTTCTGTTTGAGACACACTCACTTATAGGATTGCGAGATAACAATATAGATGACATTCGTGAGAGTTCGGTCTAATATTATAGCGTACCTCGTACATATTTGTTCAGATGGATAGAAATTTAAATACTCATGTCGATTGTCGAGAAACAAAAGAACGAAATGCAAGCTATTGTTACCTATTAATTGCTGCTGAAAATATCTTGGAAATATATCTCATATTCAGGTGGCTCACTGATGTAGCGAATCCCCATATCCGTTGGTCACGCAATAACTTAAGAATGCTTTTTATAGTTTTATAATACTTTATAGCAGGTCTTGTGGATAAACAAAATGGGCAGATAACACCGCAGGGCGCAGCTAGCATTCTATTATTACAATGCCAATGATTATTTTTATATCGATAGATAGAACCGAATTTATGCATTCAAAATCGGCAACCTCGCAACACCAGCAACTTCGGTCGATCAATGTGAATACGGGGAAAAAAAATTTTTTTAGGCGTTGTTGCTAAGCCGCTTGTATTAGCTAAACTCTACAGCCGTGTGTATCGCAAGTCCACTACCCTAAACACTTATTTAGCACTAGCTCTAACACTTGACTCGCCGTAGTGGGTACACCCGCAAAAACACCCCACGCCGGTCATTTCTACCCGTTGTAGATATTGGGTTATGGAACTTCATAGAGTTGTTATTATATGATTGTATGTACCTGGAAATACTATTAATTTCAGATACATAAAAAATAAATAAAGATTTGTAATGAAAAAAGGCTAAAAATAAAAAATATACTATTTCATTAAAATAATTCTATAGTATCAATAAGAAACATAATTGTTGGTAATCTTATGTGGATAAAACCACTAGGCAAAGCTTGTTAAATTATAATTAATAGTTAACTATTAAGTAAAGGTTTTGTATCTGAGGCTAAAAAGATTTTCTACATAATAATAGTATGTTCAAGGAAGATCTAATTAATAAAAGTAATGTTAAGAAACATTTCTGATTGCAATACTGTCTAATTGTTTTGTACATCTATACATCTATACAGGTAAATAAAAGTGAAGTGTCTGTTTGTAACTGCAAAACAACAGTTTTTCACTCAATGCATATGAAAGTATACACAGTACTGACACAGAAAAACCAATTGTGATTTTTTTTTCTCTGTCTGTTGTTGTGTTGTTGTTCCGGGTAATCTACGAAACGGCGGAACGGATTTTGACGGGACTTTCACTGACGGATAGCTAATGTTAATGAAATTAAAATCTACGCGGGTGAAACCGCGGGGCACAGCTAGTCAAAGATATATATAGTATATATTTTCTATTAAAGTATCTACTCCAGCTTTATGTTATCCATTTTATTCCATTTAAGATGTAACTTTCACTAAACATTTAACGATCAAGCTTACTATGAAATTTATAACAACACTAGTCTGAAATAAAAATAATTATATTTTTATTTCAGACTAGCTGTGCCCCGCGGTTTCACCCGCGTAGATTTAGTTTCATAATTATTGTCGCGGAACCCTAATATTTTTGATAAATAAAAGTAGCCTACAGACAGACGGACAGACAGAGAAACATTTTAAAACTTGGTTTTTTAGTGTCAGTAGCGTGTATACTTTCATATGCATTTAGTGTAAAGCTGTAATTATGGAATTACAAACAGACACTTCAATTTTATTTATCTGTATACTTTACGACTAATATCCGAATTTGTACTTTCAACTAACTTCCACTCGCGGCTTCGCCTGCGTGGTACATTATTTAGCGAAATTAAGTGCAAGCTGAAATTTTTTTTTTTTTTTTTTTTTTTTTTAGGATATGGTCTCTCGCAGTTGGTAGGGGGGAGTTACCTCCACTGCTTAACCGGACTATAGGGCGAGACCCAAGGGCCTCCAGCCGAGCTTAAACTTAAATACTAAGCAACACAGCTAAGGGCGCCCCGGTGCGGGGCTCGGACCTCGGCTTAGGGCGTTGCTGGGGGATGAGCTAGGGAGCTGGATCTGAGTTGTATTATTTAGGGACGTGTTTAAGGCTAGTGGCTCGGCGCGCGCCGGCCCTAGCAGGGGACGGGGGGGACGATGACGTAGAGTTCGCGACGAGCCTCGCCGGCGAGGACGGAACAATGGTCGGTTTGGTGTGTGCTTTTGAGACATTGCTTGCTGAAGCAATGTGATATCGTCGTCAGGGTCAAGGAGAACGTGCCTCGGACGGCGTCGGGAGGAGATACGAGATGGGGTATATCGGGCGGCCGATACGATTAGTGGGTTCGGGTGTTTTTCGGCAGATTCGAAAAAGCGCTTAGAGGCTCTTTTCATGAACTGCTTGATGGTGGGAATTTTAAAGTCTACATGGAGTTGACTATTGCGAACATACCACGGGACTCCCGCGGCCTTTCGCAAGAATTTGTTTTGGAGGACCTGCATTCTATGGATGTTAGAGCTGGCCGTGTGTGCGAAAACAACACTGGCGTATGTCATTATGGGACGGATGCACGAGAGATAAATTCTCAACTTGGACTTAAGTGACAATTTGCTCCGTGCATTTAGTAGGTAATGGAGTCGACCAAGGGCAAAGGAAGCACGTGACCGTGCTTTCTTTGTGTGGGATGCAAAGGACAACCTTTGGTCGAGGATGACGCCTAGGTATTTGGCCGTGGATTCCCAGGGAATCGGCTGGCCGAACATGGTTACAGAAGGCGGAGGATCGTGATATCGGTCGCCAGAGCGGCAGAAGAGGACAGCTGCGCTCTTATCTGGGTTGACTTCAAATCTCCATTTCCGAAACCATTTGCCGAGGGCATTGGCTGCGGTTTGGAGATGTTTGGCGATCGTATGACGGTCTCTGCCTCTATAGTAGATAGCCGTGTCATCGGCGAAGAGAGCTAGATCGGCATTGGGACTTTTGGGGATGTCGCTGGTGTACAGCGTGAAAAGGAGTGGAGAGAGCACGGAGCCTTGGGGGACTCCAGCACGAATACGGCGAGGGGAAGATAATGAGCCCTCGATGCGATATTGGAAGGTGCGATTCGATAGGAAGTCTCGTATGATGAGCACGAGTCTGTCAGGCACACCGATTTGGTAAAGCTTATATAATAAGCCGTTGTGCCAAACTTTATCGAATGCTTTCGCTATATCGAAGAATAGGACGCCCGTTTGCTGTTTGGCTTGGAACCCCGCACTTATGTGTTCAACGATGCGGTGCACCTGTTGGACACACGAGTGCTTGGTTCGGAAGCCAAACTGCTCATTCGGGATAAGTTTGTGGGATTCAGCGAAGTCCTTAAGTCTTTTGAAGATCAACCTTTCGTAGATCTTCGCGAGAGTTTTGAGGAGACTAATGGGGCGATAACTAGAGGATTCGGATTTGGGTTTACCAGGTTTTGGTATCCCTATGACAACTGCTTCTTTCCACGATTGTGGGAAGATGTTGTTTGAAAGGGCAGCGTTAAAAATGGCTGTCAGGAAGACAATGATGTGGAGGGGAAAGAGTTTGACAACTTTATTTGTTATCCCGTCGGAGCCAGGAGACTTCCTAGGGTTGAGATCTTTGATGAGGGATTGAACCTCATCGACAGTGACTACTGGGAGTGGATTGTCTGGGTCCTCTATTGGGGGCTGAGCTACCCTTCGTTCGACCTCGGCGTCCACCTTTGTGAGATGGGCCATGTCTACTTGTTGGGAGCTGGGAGAACATTGGGATTCTAGATTGTCGGCTAGACATTCGGTCTTTTCGTCGTCGTCGAAGGCGGGACTACGGCCAGGACGATTAAGAGGAGGGATGCCGCAGGCTTCTTTGACTCTGAGCTTGCGTTGCAAGTGCCAGAAAGCCTGGTGATTAGGGGTAAGGTTAGCCAAGAAGTTGTCCCAGCGAGCTTCCCTCATTTCATTCATGCGCCTTCTTACTTTGGCTTGTAAGTGGTTCATGAATGATCGGTTGGCTGCTGTGGGGTAAGTCCTGTAGGCTCGGATAGCCGCGTTTTTCTCCGTCACCAGTTCGCGTACATCGTCCGGCAGCCTCCAGCGATGGTCGTCCATCGCTGGGACCTGCCGGGAGCAGTCGTTGACTGCTGATTGTACGTGACTGGTGAGGGAGTCAATTGCGTTCACCGTGTCCACAATGGAAGTTGGGGTCGGTTCGGGGAAGGGCAAGGGAGTAGACTTGAGGTTTTCCTCTAGTTTCCTCCAGTTAGTTGCCGTTTTCATGGGGGTGGGAGTACTCGAGTCAGGGGGACCTGTGCGGGGGGTAAGACTGAGTACAACGGGACGGTGATCGGAGTCAAGCTCGTCTATCGATTCCATAGAATTTAAACGAAGGTTTATATTCTTTAGAATCGCCAGGTCGAGGACGTCCGGACGGTGGTCTATAATAGCTGGGTAATGCGTCGGATGCATGGGAGCTATAACGTCGAAGTTATGGATGCTACTGAGGTAATTGAGTTGATTACCTCTGGAATTTCGAGTGCGGCTATTCCACGACTCGTGTTTGGCGTTTAGGTCTCCTGCCACGATGACAGAGTTGCCTAAGCTAAGAAGTTTTACGATATCAGGAGCGATATCGCCTTGTTTGTTGGGTGCGATGTATGCCGAAACTATTATGATTGGTTCGTGTCCAGTCATGCCTAGCCGACATATTGATGTCTCGATTTGAGAGAGGTTGGGGGGATCCATAGGAATGCAGTAAAGAGATCTTTTATAATAGATGAGGGTGCCTCCTTTGGCGGAGTGGGTTCTATCGTTGCGTACTATTTGATAGTTCGCAATTTTGGGATCGCGGTTGGAGGGTTTGAGGAAGGTCTCTTGGAGGAGAAAGATGTCTAATTGGTGTTGGCGGAGGAAAGTAGCGATCTCGTCGCGTTGGGTGTTAATGCCATTGGCATTAAAGAACCCTACTTTGAGGGACCTGGGTTTGATTTTTCCTCCTAGGTTGTGGCTCTCCATTATTGGACCGTACTAAAGAAAGAGGTGAGGGCTGTGGTTACGTGAGCGAACTTGCTCATCGTAGCCATGACGGAGGCAATATTACCGCGTGAGGCGCGGAGTTGCTCGGCCATCTGGTTCAAGCTATGGATGTCAACCGCGTGGAATAATTGGCTCAGATAAGCCATATTATCGCCAGTCGCGGTGGCTTCCGGGGCTTGGGGAAAGGGACCCTTAGGGGTGGGTGCCAGAGGGGCTGCTGGCGAGCGGGGAGCTGCCGCGGGAGAAGGGCCTTTTGGCTTAGGGGGTTGCACGGTGGGAATGGCCATTAATGGGGGGATGACCGTGGACTGGGGAGCTATTGGAAGAGCGAGTTTGGGGAATGCGCGCTGATGGTTCAGTGCGTTCCAGGGGGAAGGTCTTTGGGGGCTTAGGCGCTCGGGGAGAGCGGAGGAAGGGAGGTTTTCCCTGGTGTTGCGAGCTTGAACTCGCTTTACCATTTTGGGGTGAGGACGAGGGGCTTTTGGGCACCCGCGATAATTCGCAGGGTGGCCCGATTGTCCGCACAGAACGCAACTAGGCGGCTCTGTGCAGAGTGAGGTGTCTTTGGGACGGGGGCAGTCGCTTGTGCCGTGGTCACCTAGGCACTTAACGCACCTGGGTACCGCAAAGCAATTGCGGGAAGAGTGGCCATATAGCTGGCACTTGTGACATTGGCCGATTTGGCCGCGTTTGTTGGGGGCTTCGACCTTTAAGCCAGATAAATGGCATACGGTCTTAATATTGTAGATGTTTTTTCCGGCGGGGGAGTGCTTACATACGACAAAGACCATGTCGTATATGGTACTGTTGCGGGCGCCGTGCATGCGGTGCACCTCTAGAGCGGGGATATCTTGCGATTGAAGATCGCTAAGGATAGACTTTTCGTCTATCTCTTTGGGGATGCCGCGGATTACTACGCGGAGAAGACGATCCTCAGGGAGATCGTAGGAGTGGAAGGCTACCTTTCTAGCCTGGAGCATTTTTGTGAGGGATCTGAAATCGGTGGAGGTAGGCACCGAGACTTTTATTCCATTGGCGGTAGTTCTGGCGTTAGAGTAAGCAATGCGATTAGCATTGCACCACGCCGAGACGTCGGTCCACTTCGCCTTATCTTGGATGAAGATAGGCGGTGGAATGGGCTCTTTCCTCGAAGATGAGGCTATGGACTGAGGGGGTGGGGTGACGTCAGACCGGTTTCCCTCTGAGGGAGTGACCGTCTGCGAGGACAGGGAGGCGGTGGGCTTTTCAGCAGTCTTGAGAGACTTTGCCGGGGTCTGGTCAGAAGAAGCTTTGGTCTTGAGAGACCGCTTCTTCTTGCGTCCTAAGACGACATTAAAGTTTTCGTCGGCGGAGGAGTTGGAGTCCGAGTTGGACTCAGAGGGCATATCCGCGTCGATAATGACGGGACGGCTGGGAGGGCAATCGGGACTTGCGGGGGACTCTTCGAACCTCATTGGGTTCGGTTTGAGAGGGACAGAGGGCGCCGCAGGGGCGTATGTGGAGGGCTCGATGGCCGGGGAGGGGCTTGGTTCGCCGCAGAGGTTGGCGAAATCCTCCGGAGAGAGGACAGAACTGGCTACGGCCTGGTTGGCCGGGACTTTGAGCAGGGCCCGAAGGAGGGCGCGGAGAGTGGAGTCGGCCATTTTAGGAATGGCAAAACAACAATTGGGGGAGCAAAAATACCACGCGGTATTTAATTTATTTATTTTCGCGCCTAATCCCCAGGTTGGACTGGCCTGGGGTTGTGTGCGTGTGTGTTGGTCCCTTCACTACCGGGGGTAGGCAGTTAGGGTTGAGTAGGGTGTGCCCTAAGCTTGTAATCCCGCTGCCAATCTTAATGTGTGCAAGCTGAAAGTTATCTTTTTGGTGAATATCTGAAATGTGACCAAATCTAAGAACTACAATATGACCTTTGTGACTGTTCCTGTTAAAATATTAATGTAGATTTTTTTTCAGATTTATATATTAACAGCTCTATATAGATCCAACTATTTTAATAATTAATAGAAGTAACGTCATAGGGCAGTCCAAAACTAATATTTTAACACAAGTAAAGGAGTAGTAATTCAGTGTGACCACGCTTCGAGGAGGACAAATCGTGCGTTAGTAATGTACCGACTGAATTATTGAAACGTGCACACCCTAGATAGGGTGTTATTAAAACGTATATTAAAGTTGATCTTTCGCTTAAATTTATATTAATGTCTTTATGTTGTATTGTTTTCTAAACATTATTATAAAGTTTGCGTTCGCGTTCAATTAGTATAAAGGGAACCTAAAGGGTCCCGGAAGGGGTAGACAGAAGCTTCACAATACCCACCATTAGTAACCCGTCGAAAAAAGCATGTTTAGCTAATACACACATATGCTCACGCCTGTATTTCCCGAAGGGGTAGGCAGAGATGTTGTAATAACAACACCCACTTTTCACCGATGATGATTAAGTGCCAACGTGACAGATGATGAGTCCATCGCTGTCTCAGACACTATACATACTACGTCGTTGAATTATTCAGAAATACGTGTGAAATTGCACGTAAGTTTTTAGAAAAATCATTGATCAGGCGACTGCTCAGACCTCACGGCCACCACGACTCTTTACGTCTTGGATAGTCAAAGTCAAAGTCAAAAATATCTTTATTCGATTAGACTTTTTACAAAGCACTTTCAAATCGTCAGAATGACACAATTTACAGGATTATACATGCTACCGCCAGGTTCAGAAGGTTGCTTTTACTGAGAAGAACCTGGCTAGGAACTCAGTAATTACTCTTATCAAAAATATTATACATATTTAAAAAAATACATAATAAATCCCTTGAGCAATGTAATATTTATCCATAGCTTGAATAATCGCCTACACTATATCAACGAGTAACTATTCTTTAAAATCTTCACATTGGCTTGAATTAGCAAACAATTAGTCCATCAAGTTTTCACCAAGGATGAAACTGACCTTGTGAACGAAACGTTCTGTTGCATCTTTAGGGAGCAAAAAGTCAGTTAATTGAATACTACAACTAATCGCCGTATAAACTATTGTATTCAATTGCAATGCATACTGACTTAGACAAGGTTTGATAAACAACAACAATACACAAGATCTACAAAGATAAATTGGCGTAAAAACAATACCTAATAGTTTTTCGGCAAAAACTACTAGTTTTTGCAGTTTATAATTGATTATTTAGTAACAATTGCAAGGCCAGAGTTTAAAAGATGTCTCTTTTGCGTTCTTGTTACGAAATAAATGATACGTTAAATCTTAGTTAAGTGAGCGATGATTTTAAGTTAAAATGCATGCAGTGTTTCATGATTTCAGCTGTTGTAGTTCATCGTCACAAAAAGACCTGTAGGTCTAAAAAGGCCACTTTGGGAGAATCATAATGTGATCCGAATATGATTCATCACCGACATGACAAAATTGTCACTTAAGTGCAATTCATATTTATGATTACAATAATTGTTGATGTTAGTCCCTATGTAACTTTTTATGGTTCTGCTATTTGTCACAAAAGCAATTCATATTTTGTGGACCATTTTAGGAATTTTCATAGGAAAGTGTCAAACAGGTGAATTGCGAAATATGAATCATTCCTGAATCATATTCGGATCACATTATGATTCTCCCAAAGTGGCCGTTTTAGACCTACAGTTCGTGGATGTTATGCAATCACCTCGATTTTACTGTACCTAAGTGTTTTCACTGAATAAAATGCATTCAATTTATCTAACTTCTAATTTACGTAAAATAAACTGATAAACCTGTTTGACTAATTATCTTTTTATTGTGTTTTTTTTATTTACTGTCTAAAAATGTTTGCTTTTATTTAAAAAAAATCTCCGATAACAAACCAGAGCAATTGGGTATGGCGAAAGATACGTGAAATTTTGTCTAGACGTGTTAAACCGCGGGTCACAACTAGTATTAATCTATATCTATACAGATAAATAAAATTGAAGTGTCTGTTTGTAATTCCAAATCAACAGCTTTTTACTAAATGCAGATGAAAGCAAATACGTAAATAACATTTAAAAAAAATCAATATATTTTTTTCCAAAAAAATAAGCGTCTTCGTGGGTGAAACCGCGGGGCAAAGTTAGTAAATAATTATAAAATCCATATTTACAAACCATTCCCCTAAATTTTAATTTAAAACCAATACAATAACTTTAGTAACTGAATTAACCCGTAAATGCTAAGTGTTATAAATCAACAAACTATCCGGGGTGTCCAATTTTTTTTTTTTTTTTTAGGATATGGTCTCTCGCAGTTGGTAGGGGGGAGTTACCTCCACTGCTTAACCGGACTATAGGGCGAGACCCAAGGGCCTCCAGCCGAGCTTAAACTTAAATACTAAGCAACACAGCTAAGGGCGCCCCGGTGCGGGGCTCGGACCTCGGCTTAGGGCGTTGCTGGGGGATGAGCTAGGGAGCTGGATCTGAGTTGTATTATTTAGGGACGTGTTTAAGGCTAGTGGCTCGGCGCGCGCCGGCCCTAGCAGGGGACGGGGGGGACGATGACGTAGAGTTCGCGACGAGCCTCGCCGGCGAGGACGGAACAATGGTCGGTTTGGTGTGTGCTTTTGAGACATTGCTTGCTGAAGCAATGTGATATCGTCGTCAGGGTCAAGGAGAACGTGCCTCGGACGGCGTCGGGAGGAGATACGAGATGGGGTATATCGGGCGGCCGATACGATTAGTGGGTTCGGGTGTTTTTCGGCAGATTCGAAAAAGCGCTTAGAGGCTCTTTTCATGAACTGCTTGATGGTGGGAATTTTAAAGTCTACATGGAGTTGACTATTGCGAACATACCACGGGACTCCCGCGGCCTTTCGCAAGAATTTGTTTTGGAGGACCTGCATTCTATGGATGTTAGAGCTGGCCGTGTGTGCGAAAACAACACTGGCGTATGTCATTATGGGACGGATGCACGAGAGATAAATTCTCAACTTGGACTTAAGTGACAATTTGCTCCGTGCATTTAGTAGGTAATGGAGTCGACCAAGGGCAAAGGAAGCACGTGACCGTGCTTTCTTTGTGTGGGATGCAAAGGACAACCTTTGGTCGAGGATGACGCCTAGGTATTTGGCCGTGGATTCCCAGGGAATCGGCTGGCCGAACATGGTTACAGAAGGCGGAGGATCGTGATATCGGTCGCCAGAGCGGCAGAAGAGGACAGCTGCGCTCTTATCTGGGTTGACTTCAAATCTCCATTTCCGAAACCATTTGCCGAGGGCATTGGCTGCGGTTTGGAGATGTTTGGCGATCGTATGACGGTCTCTGCCTCTATAGTAGATAGCCGTGTCATCGGCGAAGAGAGCTAGATCGGCATTGGGACTTTTGGGGATGTCGCTGGTGTACAGCGTGAAAAGGAGTGGAGAGAGCACGGAGCCTTGGGGGACTCCAGCACGAATACGGCGAGGGGAAGATAATGAGCCCTCGATGCGATATTGGAAGGTGCGATTCGATAGGAAGTCTCGTATGATGAGCACGAGTCTGTCAGGCACACCGATTTGGTAAAGCTTATATAATAAGCCGTTGTGCCAAACTTTATCGAATGCTTTCGCTATATCGAAGAATAGGACGCCCGTTTGCTGTTTGGCTTGGAACCCCGCACTTATGTGTTCAACGATGCGGTGCACCTGTTGGACACACGAGTGCTTGGTTCGGAAGCCAAACTGCTCATTCGGGATAAGTTTGTGGGATTCAGCGAAGTCCTTAAGTCTTTTGAAGATCAACCTTTCGTAGATCTTCGCGAGAGTTTTGAGGAGACTAATGGGGCGATAACTAGAGGATTCGGATTTGGGTTTACCAGGTTTTGGTATCCCTATGACAACTGCTTCTTTCCACGATTGTGGGAAGATGTTGTTTGAAAGGGCAGCGTTAAAAATGGCTGTCAGGAAGACAATGATGTGGAGGGGAAAGAGTTTGACAACTTTATTTGTTATCCCGTCGGAGCCAGGAGACTTCCTAGGGTTGAGATCTTTGATGAGGGATTGAACCTCATCGACAGTGACTACTGGGAGTGGATTGTCTGGGTCCTCTATTGGGGGCTGAGCTACCCTTCGTTCGACCTCGGCGTCCACCTTTGTGAGATGGGCCATGTCTACTTGTTGGGAGCTGGGAGAACATTGGGATTCTAGATTGTCGGCTAGACATTCGGTCTTTTCGTCGTCGTCGAAGGCGGGACTACGGCCAGGACGATTAAGAGGAGGGATGCCGCAGGCTTCTTTGACTCTGAGCTTGCGTTGCAAGTGCCAGAAAGCCTGGTGATTAGGGGTAAGGTTAGCCAAGAAGTTGTCCCAGCGAGCTTCCCTCATTTCATTCATGCGCCTTCTTACTTTGGCTTGTAAGTGGTTCATGAATGATCGGTTGGCTGCTGTGGGGTAAGTCCTGTAGGCTCGGATAGCCGCGTTTTTCTCCGTCACCAGTTCGCGTACATCGTCCGGCAGCCTCCAGCGATGGTCGTCCATCGCTGGGACCTGCCGGGAGCAGTCGTTGACTGCTGATTGTACGTGACTGGTGAGGGAGTCAATTGCGTTCACCGTGTCCACAATGGAAGTTGGGGTCGGTTCGGGGAAGGGCAAGGGAGTAGACTTGAGGTTTTCCTCTAGTTTCCTCCAGTTAGTTGCCGTTTTCATGGGGGTGGGAGTACTCGAGTCAGGGGGACCTGTGCGGGGGGTAAGACTGAGTACAACGGGACGGTGATCGGAGTCAAGCTCGTCTATCGATTCCATAGAATTTAAACGAAGGTTTATATTCTTTAGAATCGCCAGGTCGAGGACGTCCGGACGGTGGTCTATAATAGCTGGGTAATGCGTCGGATGCATGGGAGCTATAACGTCGAAGTTATGGATGCTACTGAGGTAATTGAGTTGATTACCTCTGGAATTTCGAGTGCGGCTATTCCACGACTCGTGTTTGGCGTTTAGGTCTCCTGCCACGATGACAGAGTTGCCTAAGCTAAGAAGTTTTACGATATCAGGAGCGATATCGCCTTGTTTGTTGGGTGCGATGTATGCCGAAACTATTATGATTGGTTCGTGTCCAGTCATGCCTAGCCGACATATTGATGTCTCGATTTGAGAGAGGTTGGGGGGATCCATAGGAATGCAGTAAAGAGATCTTTTATAATAGATGAGGGTGCCTCCTTTGGCGGAGTGGGTTCTATCGTTGCGTACTATTTGATAGTTCGCAATTTTGGGATCGCGGTTGGAGGGTTTGAGGAAGGTCTCTTGGAGGAGAAAGATGTCTAATTGGTGTTGGCGGAGGAAAGTAGCGATCTCGTCGCGTTGGGTGTTAATGCCATTGGCATTAAAGAACCCTACTTTGAGGGACCTGGGTTTGATTTTTCCTCCTAGGTTGTGGCTCTCCATTATTGGACCGTACTAAAGAAAGAGGTGAGGGCTGTGGTTACGTGAGCGAACTTGCTCATCGTAGCCATGACGGAGGCAATATTACCGCGTGAGGCGCGGAGTTGCTCGGCCATCTGGTTCAAGCTATGGATGTCAACCGCGTGGAATAATTGGCTCAGATAAGCCATATTATCGCCAGTCGCGGTGGCTTCCGGGGCTTGGGGAAAGGGACCCTTAGGGGTGGGTGCCAGAGGGGCTGCTGGCGAGCGGGGAGCTGCCGCGGGAGAAGGGCCTTTTGGCTTAGGGGGTTGCACGGTGGGAATGGCCATTAATGGGGGGATGACCGTGGACTGGGGAGCTATTGGAAGAGCGAGTTTGGGGAATGCGCGCTGATGGTTCAGTGCGTTCCAGGGGGAAGGTCTTTGGGGGCTTAGGCGCTCGGGGAGAGCGGAGGAAGGGAGGTTTTCCCTGGTGTTGCGAGCTTGAACTCGCTTTACCATTTTGGGGTGAGGACGAGGGGCTTTTGGGCACCCGCGATAATTCGCAGGGTGGCCCGATTGTCCGCACAGAACGCAACTAGGCGGCTCTGTGCAGAGTGAGGTGTCTTTGGGACGGGGGCAGTCGCTTGTGCCGTGGTCACCTAGGCACTTAACGCACCTGGGTACCGCAAAGCAATTGCGGGAAGAGTGGCCATATAGCTGGCACTTGTGACATTGGCCGATTTGGCCGCGTTTGTTGGGGGCTTCGACCTTTAAGCCAGATAAATGGCATACGGTCTTAATATTGTAGATGTTTTTTCCGGCGGGGGAGTGCTTACATACGACAAAGACCATGTCGTATATGGTACTGTTGCGGGCGCCGTGCATGCGGTGCACCTCTAGAGCGGGGATATCTTGCGATTGAAGATCGCTAAGGATAGACTTTTCGTCTATCTCTTTGGGGATGCCGCGGATTACTACGCGGAGAAGACGATCCTCAGGGAGATCGTAGGAGTGGAAGGCTACCTTTCTAGCCTGGAGCATTTTTGTGAGGGATCTGAAATCGGTGGAGGTAGGCACCGAGACTTTTATTCCATTGGCGGTAGTTCTGGCGTTAGAGTAAGCAATGCGATTAGCATTGCACCACGCCGAGACGTCGGTCCACTTCGCCTTATCTTGGATGAAGATAGGCGGTGGAATGGGCTCTTTCCTCGAAGATGAGGCTATGGACTGAGGGGGTGGGGTGACGTCAGACCGGTTTCCCTCTGAGGGAGTGACCGTCTGCGAGGACAGGGAGGCGGTGGGCTTTTCAGCAGTCTTGAGAGACTTTGCCGGGGTCTGGTCAGAAGAAGCTTTGGTCTTGAGAGACCGCTTCTTCTTGCGTCCTAAGACGACATTAAAGTTTTCGTCGGCGGAGGAGTTGGAGTCCGAGTTGGACTCAGAGGGCATATCCGCGTCGATAATGACGGGACGGCTGGGAGGGCAATCGGGACTTGCGGGGGACTCTTCGAACCTCATTGGGTTCGGTTTGAGAGGGACAGAGGGCGCCGCAGGGGCGTATGTGGAGGGCTCGATGGCCGGGGAGGGGCTTGGTTCGCCGCAGAGGTTGGCGAAATCCTCCGGAGAGAGGACAGAACTGGCTACGGCCTGGTTGGCCGGGACTTTGAGCAGGGCCCGAAGGAGGGCGCGGAGAGTGGAGTCGGCCATTTTAGGAATGGCAAAACAACAATTGGGGGAGCAAAAATACCACGCGGTATTTAATTTATTTATTTTCGCGCCTAATCCCCAGGTTGGACTGGCCTGGGGTTGTGTGCGTGTGTGTTGGTCCCTTCACTACCGGGGGTAGGCAGTTAGGGTTGAGTAGGGTGTGCCCTAAGCTTGTAATCCCGCTGCCAATCTTAATGTGTGCAAGCTGAAAGTTATCTTTTTGGTGAATATCTGAAATGTGACCAAATCTAAGAACTACAATATGACCTTTGTGACTGTTCCTGTTAAAATATTAATGTAGATTTTTTTTCAGATTTATATATTAACAGCTCTATATAGATCCAACTATTTTAATAATTAATAGAAGTAACGTCATAGGGCAGTCCAAAACTAATATTTTAACACAAGTAAAGGAGTAGTAATTCAGTGTGACCACGCTTCGAGGAGGACAAATCGTGCGTTAGTAATGTACCGACTGAATTATTGAAACGTGCACACCCTAGATAGGGTGTTATTAAAACGTATATTAAAGTTGATCTTTCGCTTAAATTTATATTAATGTCTTTATGTTGTATTGTTTTCTAAACATTATTATAAAGTTTGCGTTCGCGTTCAATTAGTATAAAGGGAACCTAAAGGGTCCCGGAAGGGGTAGACAGAAGCTTCACAATACCCACCATTAGTAACCCGTCGAAAAAAGCATGTTTAGCTAATACACACATATGCTCACGCCTGTATTTCCCGAAGGGGTAGGCAGAGATGTTGTAATAACAACACCCACTTTTCACCGATGATGATTAAGTGCCAACGTGACAGATGATGAGTCCATCGCTGTCTCAGACACTATACATACTACGTCGTTGAATTATTCAGAAATACGTGTGAAATTGCACGTAAGTTTTTAGAAAAATCATTGATCAGGCGACTGCTCAGACCTCACGGCCACCACGACTCTTTACGTCTTGGATAGTCAAAGTCAAAGTCAAAAATATCTTTATTCGATTAGACTTTTTACAAAGCACTTTCAAATCGTCAGAATGACACAATTTACAGGATTATACATGCTACCGCCAGGTTCAGAAGGTTGCTTTTACTGAGAAGAACCTGGCTAGGAACTCAGTAATTACTCTTATCAAAAATATTATACATATTTAAAAAAATACATAATAAATCCCTTGAGCAATGTAATATTTATCCATAGCTTGAATAATCGCCTACACTATATCAACGAGTAACTATTCTTTAAAATCTTCACATTGGCTTGAATTAGCAAACAATTAGTCCATCAAGTTTTCACCAAGGATGAAACTGACCTTGTGAACGAAACGTTCTGTTGCATCTTTAGGGAGCAAAAAGTCAGTTAATTGAATACTACAACTAATCGCCGTATAAACTATTGTATTCAATTGCAATGCATACTGACTTAGACAAGGTTTGATAAACAACAACAATACACAAGATCTACAAAGATAAATTGGCGTAAAAACAATACCTAATAGTTTTTCGGCAAAAACTACTAGTTTTTGCAGTTTATAATTGATTATTTAGTAACAATTGCAAGGCCAGAGTTTAAAAGATGTCTCTTTTGCGTTCTTGTTACGAAATAAATGATACGTTAAATCTTAGTTAAGTGAGCGATGATTTTAAGTTAAAATGCATGCAGTGTTTCATGATTTCAGCTGTTGTAGTTCATCGTCACAAAAAGACCTGTAGGTCTAAAAAGGCCACTTTGGGAGAATCATAATGTGATCCGAATATGATTCATCACCGACATGACAAAATTGTCACTTAAGTGCAATTCATATTTATGATTACAATAATTGTTGATGTTAGTCCCTATGTAACTTTTTATGGTTCTGCTATTTGTCACAAAAGCAATTCATATTTTGTGGACCATTTTAGGAATTTTCATAGGAAAGTGTCAAACAGGTGAATTGCGAAATATGAATCATTCCTGAATCATATTCGGATCACATTATGATTCTCCCAAAGTGGCCGTTTTAGACCTACAGTTCGTGGATGTTATGCAATCACCTCGATTTTACTGTACCTAAGTGTTTTCACTGAATAAAATGCATTCAATTTATCTAACTTCTAATTTACGTAAAATAAACTGATAAACCTGTTTGACTAATTATCTTTTTATTGTGTTTTTTTTATTTACTGTCTAAAAATGTTTGCTTTTATTTAAAAAAAATCTCCGATAACAAACCAGAGCAATTGGGTATGGCGAAAGATACGTGAAATTTTGTCTAGACGTGTTAAACCGCGGGTCACAACTAGTATTAATCTATATCTATACAGATAAATAAAATTGAAGTGTCTGTTTGTAATTCCAAATCAACAGCTTTTTACTAAATGCAGATGAAAGCAAATACGTAAATAACATTTAAAAAAAATCAATATATTTTTTTCCAAAAAAATAAGCGTCTTCGTGGGTGAAACCGCGGGGCAAAGTTAGTAAATAATTATAAAATCCATATTTACAAACCATTCCCCTAAATTTTAATTTAAAACCAATACAATAACTTTAGTAACTGAATTAACCCGTAAATGCTAAGTGTTATAAATCAACAAACTATCCGGGGTGTCCAATACCCGGGTTTGGTATTTACAAATTAATTTTCAAAGATAACGCCCTCTAGCGACGAGGTTTGAAATTAAATTTAATACATTAATCACTTCCCTCGGGTCGAATTAACCACATGTATTTGGTTCGGAAATTAATATCTATGGACGGGAGTGTATTAGTTATGCGAAGCTGTGAACAAAACAAAATGAGGATGCTAAATAATTAAAAAAATAGTAAATAATTTTCAGTGAGTTAAAAAACTCACGGCATAAAAAATTAAGCTCACGCCTTTTAAGAAGCGTCTCCGAAGAGCAAAGTATAAACGTTACAACACCCACTGTTCACCGAAGATGAATTTGTGTCTGTGATTTTTTTCTCAAACAAATGCTGATATCCTCACGATGTGTTCTTTCACCATAAAATGTGTTACCACAACGTTACATGCAACCATCCAAATTATTCACCGCCCATTCGATGTTTTGTTTAAACATACTAGCTGTGCCCCGCGGTTTCACCCGCGTAGATTTAGTTTCATGTTGTTTTATTTAAATAAAATTAGCCTATAACAGTCCATGACACATCAGCTCTCTGCCAGTGAAAGTCCCGTCAAAATCCATCCAGCCGTTTACGCGTGATGCCGTGACCAATGGAAATGGGGATTCATTTTTATATATAAGAGACTAGCTGTGCCCCGCGGTTTCACCCGCGTAAATTTAGTTTCATCCTTATGGTCGCGGAAACTAAATATTTTTAATAAATAAAAGGTAGCCTATGTCCTGTCTCAGGGTCTAAAGATAGTTTGTGCCAAATTTCATCTAAATCGGTTGAGAGGTTTAAGCGGGAAAGCGTAACAGACAGACAGACAGAGTTACTTTCGCATTTATAATATTAAGTAGGGATAAATAATATGCTCTATTTTTGTTTAAATCTTTAGGGTATAGTAAGAAGATTAAAAAGCACGTTTTTTCATGTTAATATACCTCCAGACAGTTCTTTCATAAACTGTAACGTATGTATATACGTATGCAAATGCATGTACTCATGTAAGTGTGTCGCCATAAACTGTCGGGAAGAAAACAGGGATGTTTTTGACCCACTTGCGCATTTTAAGGTTTCAAATGTATCACGTAATTTATGGTTTTACTTATTCTAAATCTTGGTATTTCCAAATCTACGTATGTTTAAAGTATAATATTTTGACTTCTTTAGCTTCTTGTTATTTTGAAACTAGATCATCAGCGTGGAATAGTTACTTTGGGTTGGATAGTCAAAATTGATATAATTTTTCAAATCGGACTTGTTGTTCTTGAGATTAGTGCGTTCAAGAAAAGTAATAGATAAATTCTTCAGCTTTATACATTAAGTAATTATAGATCGATTTTCTGTGCGTTTTATAGTTTTGCTGAAAATCATAAACGACTTGACCATTTTGAATTATTTTTTTGCTCAAGAAGCTAAAAGTATGGATTACCGATGAAAAACTAACAAATGAGTGAGTAGCATCGAGGGCGCATCTAGTTTATAATAAAGATCAGACAGAGGTGAAGTTAACAAGTCTTACGATAACACTAGCTGTGCCCCACAGATTTAGATTTAGTTTCATGCTTCATGTCGCGGAACCCTAATAGTTTTAATAAATAAAAGTAGCCTACGTTACTCCTTGAAACATGAGCTACCTGCCAGTGAAAATCCCGTAAAATCGGTCTAAACGTTTCTGAGATTACCCGGAACAAACAGACAGACACACAGAGAAAAATTTGGTTATTCTATATCTGTTCCGTGTATACATTCATATGCATTTAGTGAAAATCTGTTATTTTAGAATTACAAACAGACACTTAAATTTTATTTATCTGTATAGATATAGATAGATAATAAGATATAAAAAAAAAACAAAATACTTGTTCTCAAACCAATAATGTGGAATAGCTTTGAAATATTTAAAAGATTGACGTACAGCATTTTGGTGCAGAACCAGGAATTCTTTAGCGAGAGATCTTCTAGAATATTATGGAAATGTCATCGACCCCAGTCCAGTCTCGGGAGGGTGGTAGCACTGCGCAGGACAGTTGCAAATGACTGTCTTTTGTCATATCACACCGAGGGTCTAGCACCAACACTTGATTTTATGTGAGTTATTATACGTATTCGTGATAAGGACTTCTATTTGTATCGTCATTAGGATGCTTTTTATGTAAGAATAATACCTTTTATTATTTATAAAAATATTTTGTATATTTTTTTAGGAATTAAATAAAGTTGGTAATTTAAAATAAAATTGAAGTGTCTGTTTGTAATTCCAAAACACCAGCTTTTCACTAAATGCATATGAAAGTATACACGTTACTGACACTGAAAAACCAAGTCTTAAATATTTTCTCTGTCTGTCTGTCCGTCTGTCTGTCTGTCTGTTTGTTCCGGGTAATCTCTGAAACGGCTGGACCAATTTTAACGGGACTTTCACTGGCAGGTAGCTGATGTTACAAGGAGTAACTTAGGCTACTTTTGTTTATTAAAAATGTTAGGGTTACGCGACAATAAGCATGAAACTAAATCTAAATCTGTGGGGCACAGCTAGTGTTATCATAAGTCTTGTGAGGTATGGAATAACGAGATCTCTTGTACAAAATGTTGGCGCCCAACTGGGGACTTTCGCACTTTAGAGAAGACCGCAGTCAAATAATACTATACTAGAATAGTGTGAGCAAGGTTCCCGTACCCCATTAGGGGCTAGAGCAGGAGAGAAGTGGGACAATAATCTAAAAATCATTCAAGCAGTTACTATTACTATTGTCAAATATTGTGCAAATATGTAGAGACGATAAAATAAGCTAAAGATGCAATATTGATACAAAAATTACAAAACAAATGTAGATCTAAATATATATAAATCAAAGGTGACTGACTGACTGACATAGTGATCTAGCAACGCACAGCCCAAACCACTGGACGGATCGGACTGACATTTGGCATGCAGGTACATGTTATGACGTAAGCATCTGCTAAGAAAGGATTTTGATTAATTCTACCCCCAAGGGGATAAAATAGGGGATGAAAGTTTGTATGAAACTAAATTTATAGTCTAGTCTGAATATACAATGTAGATAGATTGAGGATTAATTTGAAATTTAAGTCGGAATGACATGATGTGACACCCCGTACTGACAAGTGCAAGTCTATTAAATAGGCCTTAAAAATACTATCGAAATGTGGATGAACTACATGCCATAGTCTTATATTTTCATTAATTTAATGAATAAATTGAGAGAAATATTCGGAATTATTATTTAAAATTTATCACATTTAACTGCATCTGACCTGGTGACGTCAGTTTGTTTCAATCACGTGGCATAGCAAACACTGGGGCCCTACCATGACCTCTTATTGCAATGATAGTTTCACTCATTTATGAGACAGATGTTTGTGACGTGCATACATCTGTCACTGTCGCACAACTGAATTATCATTGCAATAAGAGCTCATGGTTGGGCC
The DNA here is from genome assembly GCA_964035505.1 of Watsonalla cultraria. Lineage (NCBI taxonomy): Eukaryota > Metazoa > Arthropoda > Insecta > Lepidoptera > Drepanidae > Watsonalla > Watsonalla cultraria. The sequence continues at coordinate 5,929,615 of OZ037734.1, read as the reverse complement.
TCTGGAGGTGCATACCTAGTTTAAGCATGTTATTAATGTATTATCTAAATGAAATACTCATTTCAATCTAACAAAGAAAGGCAAGGCTACAAGTAAGGAAAACTGCATAATAAGGCAATAGACGTTTTCAATTTTGTAGTTTAAGAAGGATGTATTTATATAAGTTATGTAAGATAGTAACATTTCTTAGGACTAAACTTATCTTGTTTTGTTGCGATTTGAATGAACTATGAAACAAAAACTGTAAAATTTGTCAGCTTCATTTAAAACTGACAAGGAATTAAACACAGTCGAATTGATAATCCTCCTTTTTCTGAAGTTGGTATAAAATTAAAAAAACAAATACTACCAGCATCCAAATATTTTGGACATTATTATTAATTAAAAATAATGATATATTATTATTTAAAAATTCCATATTTTGACATTAAATTTATCGTCAGATAAGCATTTGCCGTTCCCTTAAGTAAATATCTTGTGTGTCTGTAAGTTCGCAATTATCTCAGAAAATACTTATGTCATTCTTAACTTTTTTTCAGTAATTGAAAGCTCTTACAAAAATTCTTACAAATTAGGCTATATAACTTTTGTCTATTGCTTTATTATGAAGATAATCACGGCTTCAAGGCTAAGCTCACCTCATAGCCTTGTTTGATAGCCATGGTGCCTCGCGGTCGAGACCATGCAGAGTATTCCAACCCCTCTTTCTGCTGGCAGTGCTGTGGGAAAACATACCTTGTTATTAACACGATAACGTACATATTAAAACGTCTCAAAGGTACTGTTAAAAGCTAATTTAAATTACAACTTTAAATGACAAATTATTTTTTTAATTTAACTGTGGATCAGATTTTAAATCTCTTAACGTGAAAATAGATGTTGATAAAACCCTTATTTAAAGGTGTCTTAAGGATTATATTCCTATGATTATGTTACTCTGTAGTTTAAACCCAGGTTTTAAAAACACATTTTCTCAAGGAAAAGTCCATTTACGCCATAAAGTGCTTTTTTATACTATAATAACCTTTAGGATTTCCAACAATAGCTATATTTCTTTATTATTGAAGAATCCTAATGCTTTCCACAGCGCAGTTACGAGTTACACAGATACACACATGTGAAGTTATATCTATGTGTATGTTGGAAAAACGATTTTTATATCCATGACCCAGCCAACATATAAAATGTTAGTCCTAAACCCGCGCTCCGTTTCGCTCTAACGCGGTATGTGTAAAAAAGAGGGATGTATTCACGTGTGACGCAGGCAGACGTATGTATGTGAGACCTAGAAAGGTTTGCGGAGGTGTAGAGTCGATTTGGATTCTAAATTATATTTATTTTAACGATAGATACCTTTAAAAAAAAATCTTCAAAAATTTGGTCCTCTCTTAAAAATTTAATAACAATTTTTTTTTTCAATCTCCCTTTACAACTTTGTCAATTAATTCATAGCTATATTAAAGTGTAGTTCTGTAAAAAAGTGATCATTACCTGTTGAACTAATACAATTCTAGAAACATTAAGTAGCAAACAAGCCTAGCCTAGTTTAAATGTTTCAGTTTGTATTTTAATCACGTTTTATTTATTTTCACGGTTCACTAACAATGAAAGGAAATTAACATTTGCGACGGCAAATGCTGTAACGTTAAGCACTTAGTTATCCCTACTAAAAATAACGCTTGAATACGAAATGTTCTATTTCAATACAAAACGGGAAAATAAAAAAACCTTATCTTTTGTTAAAAAAAAGGAAAAATCAAACATTTTGCAAAAAAAAATGCATTGAACATTATAATAAAATATTTCAGAATGAAGATGCTAAAAATTTAAAACCGTTTACAGCTATGTTTGTGTTAATAAATATACAATTAGCTTCCGCCTACAGTTTCACCTGCGGGGTAGGAAGGATCACAAAAAAATAATTAAGTTACTCATCTTTTGGCTGAAATTATGGAAAACATTTACTGAATGGTAAGTTGTACTTCACAAAGAACACACCCTCAAAATTGTATAAATCTCAGTATCAGTCAGTCTGTTGGGACGCGGAATGTTATATATATAGGTTTGTAAATTACTAAATACACCGACTTCCATTCGCCTACTTTAAAACGGTACCTAGGTATTTCAAATGCTTGTTTTCCAAATGCAACACCAGTAGTATTGGCAATTGAACTGAGAGTCACATTTTTTTGCATCATGCCAATGTAATTGAGTCGTCGAGCAACGTCTGCCTTTATTTGATCACTAGCCCGATTCACGTAATGAAAACCGTAACGATGCCGTAGCGACTTAGTCGTTGACAGTGTTTTCGTATTCATTACTAGCTGTGCCCCGCGGTTCAACATCAAGTTTTTTTTTAATCAAAGAAGCCTAAAATACTCTTTAACATTGGTCCATTTCAGATAATACCGCAACAAACACATAGACAGACGAACAGACAAGCAGTTTTTTTTTACAAATTGTATTTTTATGTCAGTATCGTGTATACTTTCATGTGCATTTAGTAAAAGGCTGTGAATTTGAAATTACAAACAGACACTTCAATTTTAATTATCTGTATAGATGTAGAGATATAGATGTTTTGATATAGATATCATATAAAAATGAAATAACTGAGTCGCTGTCGCGAAAACGTTTCTTGAGTTGTAGTCCTATCGAACTACGATTTGGGAGAGGATGTCGACCGAATTACTTTATCGTTCAACGATGTTTCGATTTTACGTGAATCAGGACACAGACATGCAAATCTTAGCAAGTCCAGCGTGTAATGACTTTGGGAAATACCTTTTGTAAATAATTCGTTTTGATTTTGAATCGTGCCCATAGATTCGATCGGGTTCGCGTTTAACAATCTCTATCTTACTTTATTTCTTTTTGTTCACTGCTATGGTATGATTTTAATTTTTTTTGCGGAATGTTGAAAAATTTTGCTAAAGTTTTTTTTTAAGTAGCAGATAAAAAATAAATATGCTCACGTCAGCCCAGAAGGGGTAAGCAGAGGTGTTGTAATAACAGCACCCATGTTTCACCGAAGATGATTAAGTGTTAACGTGACAGATGGTGAGTCTTTGAAAAACAATAATAGTCTTTGAAATACTTCTCAGACATATGCAGTCTATCTTACCATGTTTCTTTTCACCGTAAAGCTCGTGGGGAGAAATTAAAGATCTTAAGTTAAAAAAAATCATTGGTATAGGCCGCTGGGATTCGACCCTGCGTCGTATGCGTCGCAAAAAACTCAAACGGGCACTACGGCTCTTTCCAGTGATGAAAAAGCTATAAAGAATAAATTTGTAAAAACGATATTTTAATAAAAATTCTAAACTAAACGAAAATATTGCCATTGTAAAAATATTCTCTGCAGCATTAACGACTCCACTTCCCTCCGTGTTCCTGAGAAAACCCGCGATACGAGTATTTTTCTTAACTCCCCGATGTGTGTGTCAGTTGCACACAGTCACATAATGTGTGTGTGTGAGTCCACGTCTTGGGTAGTAAAATATTATGCTGTCGGTTCTAGAAATAACATTGTATAGATAATCAATAGCCGTGCACTTTATGTTAGGTCCTGAAATTCAGGGCTTATGACTTAAACTTAACTTAATTTAAAGTAAAGCTAAAGTGGCTATGGTGGTCGTGGGGTTCGAATCCCAGCGGCCCGTACCAATCAGTTTTCTAAAAACTTAAGTGCAGTTATTTCACACCACGAGCTTTACGGTGAAGGAAATCATCGAAAACAACCTGCATATGGCTGAGAATTAATTCGAATAGGTACGTGTATATTGCATGAGACGGTGATAGAATCATCTGTAACGTTGGCACTTAATCAGCTTCGGAGAAAAGTGGGTTACAAAAACTCTGCCTACTCCTTCGGGGACCTTTCGCGTGAGCATATTTATAAAAACAACAGTGCAGTGATGTCTGATCACTTCACCAACATCTCTTCGTAAAGAATCTTGCATATTATAATGTCTGAGAATGAATTCAAAGACTATAATGTACCTTAGATGCGTAATTAATCTCTCATAGTATCTGGCATAGTAGTGTGATTCATCTCCCTGACCTTATCCCATGTATTGTTGGGGTCGGCATTTGATTCAACCCGATGTAATGATCACCTGATTTTCATACAAACCGACTGCCATCTGACCTTCGCAACTCCTTTTATTAGGAAAAATGGCAATTCTCGTACGGAAGACTTTCTTAGGCCTCCGACTGACCTATAACGATTGCTTTTTGACGATTGAATGGTAATTCTCGGACGGAAGACTTTCTTAGGCCTCTGACTGACCTGTAACGATTGCTTTTTGACGATTGAATGGTAATTCTCGGACGGAAGACTTTCTTAGGCCTCTGACTGACCTGTAACGATTGCTTTTTGAAGATTGAATGGTAATTCTCGGACGGAAGACTTTCTTAGGCCTCCGACTGACCTGTAACGATTGCTTTTTGACGATTGAATGGTAATTCTCGGACGGAAGACTTTCTTAGGCCTCTGACTGACCTGTAACGATTGCTTTTTGACGATTGAATGGTAATTCTCGGACGGAAGACTTTCTTAGGTCTCTGACTGACCTGTAACGATTGCTTTTTGACGATTTAATGGTAATTCTCGCACGGAAGACTTTCTTAGGCCTCCGACTGACCTGTAACGATTGCCAAAGGTGCTAAATTGGCAACCGGGGCCGATGAGCTTAACGTGCTTTCCGAGACACGGAGGGAACTCGGGCGGTCACCCATCCAACTACTGGCTTGGGTTAGAGTTGCTTAGCTTCACTGATTGAATAACATGCGTAATAGTAATTGTGCCATGAGCTCCTCCGCGCTCCTCGGCATGGTAGTGTTATTACACCTCTTTATACCCCTTACAGGACCCTTCAGGAAAGGCTTGAAGATATATAACGATAATAAAACGATGTCTCTGCGTTTTTAAACACAATTTGGCTCTTATACTATTTGTCACTGTTGAGAACTGAGAATTGGCATGGGTAAACGCGAACGTGCATTTTTAAATTATGTTTGTCAGTTTAGTTTGTTTGTTTGTGATTCTGTACACTAATATGGATTCGTTTGTCATTGTAATAAGGTTAGTCGACTGCAGAAAGCTTAGTTGGAACTGATATGAGGCATTTTTAAGTAATTAACAGATTGCCGAATCTCGACTCATAATCGGTCCAGCTGTTTCGGAGATTATCCGGAACAAACAGACAGACAGAGAGAAAAAAATTGTTTTTTTTATGTGACTACCGTATATACTGTCATATGAATTTAGTTAAAAGCTTTTATTTTGGAATCAAATATAATCTTTTCAATTTAATTTTGTACTAGCGGGCGTCACGCGGTTTCACCCGCCTAGTTCCCGTTTCCGTAGGAGTACGGGGATAAAATATAGCCTATATTAATCAGTGATAATGTAGCATTCAAATGGTGTAAGAATTTTTAAAATCGGTCCATTTTTTTTTAGCCAATTCGTTAACAACATACTTACATACAAATCTTTCCTCTATATAATATTAGCATAGATTTAGATAAATATCCTAATCATTTTTAATCCGATATAAACTTTAAGAACCTGAAAAAGTCACATGTGTCCCGTGTTAATTCCCGTCCCCTAATCTATCATTACGTGTACGACCGCATCGGCTTCGGTGCATCCGTCACCGTCACATCCAGGGTGACGCCTCCTGACGTGGGGTGAGAAGGGTCATTATGAACCCTACTGTTTTAGGGAATAAGATGTCAGATGAGGGTTAAGAATTCTTTTGTGGATTCAATACGTTTAAGCTGGGATTAGTTGCATTCATTTTGGATTGGTAAAACCGCGGTGGTTTAGTGTAATGAGTGATGCAAGCAATGCAAGTTCTAATCTGTGCCAAACCCTATTAATACAAAACATAGTCTAAGATAGTCCTCGGCTTTAAAGTTCTTGGTTTAAGCTAAACTTAATTTCTATTGGACTCATCATAATGAATTTAAGAGTAATGAGACTCTTATCGGTGTAACCGATGCAACTCTTTCCGATTGTCTCTGTCCAGTGCCAGCTCTTTGACCCCCTTATACGACATGACAGACACCTTTTCTTTAACTTCTCCCATGTGTGTTAGCCTTGGTCTATTGGACTAAACATGGATTACATCTATGTGAAGGGATGCACATAGATTGAATCCAAGTTTAGTCCAGGTTATTCATCTATCCGTATCACAGAAAGAGACGTTGCTAATGATACTAATATAATAATATGATAGACGAAGAATATTTAAAACATGTTTTGAAATAAGGGAGAATGAGTTTTTCTAAAAGATAAAGTGTTGAAATGTCTCACTACGAGCTTAACGGTGAAAGAAAAGCAAATCGAAGACGTATAGTGCCTGAGACGGCGATGGACTAACCATCTTCAATTATCTTCGTTAAATAATGTTTTAACAACTGTAACGCTTTTAAGACGGCGTTGCATTTTTTTTTAATTATATAAAATGTACTGCAGCAATTTCCACGAAACTTTCACCAATAGATAGCCTATTTAATGAGGTATTTTTTGGTATATAATTTGAGGTTGTAAGTAGCCTAAGTCGCACACAAGAGTCAGTTTAGAAAAACTTATCAACAATCTGCGAGTACGAATCCCATCAACGTCATTTATCGCCACAAATGGTACTATCGTGTGTGAGTGTGACGTTGACTGATACCCGGGCAGAGATTATACCGCCTTTTGTGACGGATCTCCCGGATTATCCGGCTGACAACCGTGTACGAAGATGTTTTAAAAGATTGGGGTGGTTCATTTTACGTTGCTTTAATATTTTCGAGGTTTACGTTAATTGGTGGATTTAGGTAAATGTTTGATGCTAATTTAACCGACAAAGATACTAAATATCTATACATCTATATCTATACAGATAAATAAAATTGAAGTGTCTGTTTGTCACTCCAAAATAACAGCTTTTCACTAAATGCATATGAAAGTATACACGATACTGGCACTAAACAACCTAGTTTTAAAAATTTTCTCAGTCTGTCTGTCTGTCTGTTTGTTCCGGGTAATCTCTGAAACGGCTGGACGGATTTTAACGGGACTTTCACTGGTAGGTAGCTGATGTTTCAAGGAGTAACTTAGGCTTCTTTTATTTATCAAAAATATTAGGGTTCCGCGACAATAAGGATGAAACTAAATCTACGCGGGTGAAACCGCGGGCCACAGCTAGTAATAAATAAATGTGTTCACGCCATTCCAGAAGGGTCTCCGAAGGGGTAACCAGAGGTGTTGTAACACCGTAAAGGACATGGGGTGAAGACACTTAATCTAAATGAAATTTTGAATAACCGATGTCTGAATATACGATAAAATTTATGTATCTTGTCACAATTCAGTTCCAATGCACGGCGTCTGAAAAACTCTTTTTACATAGTTTTATTTACTTGAGCCAGTATTAAGGTACCGTCACTAGTTATAAGCGCTCAGTGAGAAGACTGGGGGGAACAGCGCATACAGACAGAGATAGACGTCGCGCCATACAGACAGACAAAGATAGACTCATATAATGACTAGTGCGTATTCAAGTGGTTGTTCCACTAATCCTCATTAAGGGCACCAATAAAAATTAAATTATTTTCTTAATTTTCTGGTGAAATACACACATTTGGTTCGCAACCGATACAATCAGCAAGATGACGCGACGTTAACTGTAGGTGGCTGTAGTGTGTCGACATACCAAGATGGATCGTTATAGGGAACGCCTTGCTATGCCGAACTTAATATATCTTTGGAAGGCAAGAATTATTTTTTTGTTCAGCACATGATGAACGTGAGTAAATATTCATTATTGTCTGTTATATAATCGAGCGGAACGGGAAAACAATATTTGCTAAAAGGGACCTTTGATGAGGTAGGCTGATACTCGTATGTAATAAGAAATACACTCTACTTAAATCAGTTTAAAAGATTCGCTCGAGAGTCTAAATCTAATCTAAGGCTTTTTATGAACTCTTTCTTGTTAAATTCTCTATTTATTTACTTTTAATTGTTTTAACGTTGGAGAAGGCTAACTATTTTATGAATGTTTATTGAATGTCTGAATGTCTTAAAATTACCAGCGAAAAAATACTTTAAGCATAAATGGTGGCTATAATAGCTATCTATCGCTGAAAGAATTTTCAAGATCGGTCTAGTAGTGTCGGAGCCTATTCAATACAAACAAACAAAAACCAAATCTTTCTTCTTTATAATATTTGTATAAATAGAACATGCGATTCGGCGTAGCTAGTCCGCACGCACCCTTCCCCTATAACTAATTATTAGCTTGCATTTTCTAAGCAATTGATTGCTCATTGTTTATCCTCGCATAGGTATGTATGTATCGTGCATGGGATGAGATAATTGTACTTGTGTGTAACAAACATGTCTTGGAAGATGGATGGATCTAAGAAACAATAATTGTTTAACGTACTAGGGGTCAACAATGATCGTGTAAGCAGATGCGTATTAAGAACTTCTTAGCTTTAAAGTATAATTTTACTGTACCAAAATTACATGTCAAATCTGAGAAGTTCTTAATACGCTCTGCTTAAACCGATGATGGTAGGCCTCTTGAATGATTTTGAAACTAAGACGATTGTAGGGCCTGAAATTATTTGAAAAAGGTTTAAAGATAGTTCAATAGGCTTAATGGAGACTGTAACGTTGGTTCAGTGGTTACAAATGCTACTGCGGAACACGAGATTCCTGCATTCGATCTTCGGGTCGGGAAAGTGTTATAGGGTTTTACCATCTATAATTTTGCAATAGCAGCCCAGACTCTGGATTAGTGGCCAACGCCAATCTGGCAATATATTAGTGTACTACTAGCTGTGCCCCGCGGTTTCACCCGCGTAGTTTTAGTTTCAGCCTTATTGTCGCGGAACCCTAATATTTTTGAGAAATGAAAGTAGCCTAAGTTACTCCTTGATATATCAGCTACCTGCCAGTGAAAGTCCCGTTAAAATCGGTCCAGCCGTTTCGGAGATTACCCGGAACAAACAGACAGACAGACAGACAGACAGACAGACAGACAGACAGAGAAAAATTTTAAAACTTGGTTTTTCAGTGTCAGTAGCGTGTATACTTTCATATGCATTTAGTGAAAAGCTGTTATTTTGGAATTACAAACAGACACTTCAATTTTATTTATCTGTATAGATAAGTGCACTGTGCTTATCCCTTTAGGTGTGAGCCACGTATGATGTGAATCCTCTTTACAGAAGATAAGTAAACACTACAGTGATGTTGTGTTCCAGTGAATATCGCACTTGCAATTCCCGTGGTAACGAAGCAGCGAAGACATCCCTTTATTTTTAATCCCTTTAATTACTAAACATGACATGCTTTTGTCGCTAAAAAGACAAGAGTTATAATCCTTAAACCCCTCCTTGACTATTCGAGCATCATTAAATATAAAAAAAATGTCTTAGTGTCTTTTGTTACAAAAAGTGTCTCATAGGAGGTGAGAATGTGAAAAAATTATCGTAAAAATAGTGTAGCGGTTATGTAACCCTACCGTATTCGAAATTATGTTGTCATCATATAAGAATTAAATGACAGGACAGGTTATTTATTTTACAGCGCGACTACTGTGTTTTGATCCTTTAGGCAGGACTGGAAAATAATAAAAGAGGAGCTCGTGGCATAGTATTTAAGCCAGCTAAGTCTAGCAACCCTAACACTAGCCAGTAATTAAATGGGTGACCGCCCGAATTCCCTCCGTGCCTCGGAGAGCACGTTAAGCCGTCGGTCCCGGTTGACAATTTAACATCTTAAGTAAGCGTTACAGGTCAGTCGGAATAATGGCGGTAAATTAAAAAAAATATTTTATAGGAACATATCAGTAGTAAGTAATAGTTATTTGTTATACAAGAGTGCAAAGTTGCTTTTTAACCGCGTGTTCAATTTTGATGACCGAGCAAGCGAAGGATTCTAAAATTGAATCACGAGCGCAGCGAGTGATTCAAAATTAGAATCCTGAGCGCTAGCGAGGGAATCAAAAGAGCACGAGGTGAAAAATCTTTGCACTCGAGTGCAACACGTAACTTTTCATTCCACCTCAGCGAGGAAATGACTAAATGCAAAAAAAAAACGGCGGATATATTCGGCACCATAGAGGTAGCAGTAAAAAGGTTTAATGTTTTTTTTAATTCACAAACTTAGTGCACACGATGTTCTAAATTCAATTCACTTTATCCTCTAGAGAATAAAAACGGCTTTTCCACTCAGATATTGAAGATTAAAAATACTCTTTCCGAGTTTGTGGGATGAAAAAAATATTTCTCTCATTGTTACACTTTTTTTAATACTAACATATTTTATATTTTTAATACCGAATGGCATCTAGTTTCAGTATGAATTTGCCTTTAAGTATATTTATAAATTATATTGAATAGTATCAAAATTAATCTCTCCTTCTATCCTTCTTAACCCTACATAAGTTGGAAGGTCACCCCTTAGCAAATAATTCTTAAAACTTCCTACCTTACAATTTATGTTCCCGATAATACCCCGTGTTATAGACTATAGCATTGTACTTAACATCATAATATTGTATTGACACATTATTTATTGGATATTTTGATACTGTATAGGTGGTCGGTAAAAAATATTGTAAGGATTTTTTTTGTCTTTGTTTTTCATTGGAAATATATACGTGTTTGAAAAAAAATGCAATTTTGTGACTAGACTCATTTCTCATGTGGGTCACAAAAGTGACAACAGTGCTGAATTAAACACTTTTATCCAAAGGGATAAATAAATAATAGAAAATAATAAAACAAAAATACACTTTAATTAAGATATTATCGAAATAATAATCCTGACACCATGCACCTCACGTTTTTGTTAAATAAAATATTTTAAGTTCAAATTGACACTATTATTAATTTATACTAGCTGTGTCCCGCGGTTTCACCCGCGTAGATTTAGTTTTATGCTTCATGTCGCGGAACCCTAATATTTTTAATTAATAAAAGTAGCCTAAGTTACTCATTGAAACATCAGCTACCTGCCAGTGATAGTCCCGTTAAAATCGGTCCAGCCGTTACAGAGATTACCCGGAACAAACAGACAGAGAAAAAATTTAAAACTTGGTTTTTTAGTGTCAGTAGCGTGTATACTTTCATATGCATTTAGTGAAATGCTGTAATTTTGGAATTACAAACAAGACACTTCAATTTTATTTATCTGTATAGATATAGATTGAAAAATGGAATAATTATATTAATATCAAATTAGTATATTTGTCATCGGTCCTCGATAAATCTACAATGTTTGAAAGAAATCTGGCCTAAAGGGTTAAAATCGTACCCAAAGGTTATTGGTAAAAAACTCACAGGTAAAGCTAACATAAAGCTTATAAAAATGCTAGATTCCCTATCATAGCGACATAGTCCAAATCCAACATATCCATTCTTTATAGGCGGCACAAAATGTACATTTACATATATTTTCATGTAACTTCTAAAAGCTAACCAATAAAAAAAGTTTGTTGGTCATTTATAGCCGTATATCGATTCCCAGAGCGTGTGTTTGTTTGTCCAAGTTTCATCCGTAGCTGTTTGGACAACACCTACGGGACTCTTAGGGGAGTTGCGAAGTTGTTAAAATACTTGCTTGTTATCGTTCTGCCAGTATTAGCTTCCTATCTGCTATTTCGTCGCTATAAATCTTATTTAACTTGCCGTGCCCTGCGGTTTTATCCGCGTAGACATTATTTCATAGGAGGCCTGGGGACCCGATTTTTTTAAAGATAGATTAAGTTACTCCTTGTAAAATTCTGCCAGTGAAAGCTCCGTTAAAATCGGTTGAGCCGTTTCGGAGATTAGGCGAATCAAACAGACAGAGAGACAATTTTTTTTTATTGGTTTTTCTTTCATGTACCTACCACCTCTGCTTAGAGACCACCGTTTGCACATGCCACGATCCTTACATACTTCCTAACCTTCATCCACATTCATGCATCTCTTCATACACTCCTTCGGTTACGAGTGCTCCGAATTAGACTTATTTTTTTTGTATTTACGTGATCGTACATATAACCTAATATATAATTTGAGCAAGTATTGCAAAATATAATTAAAAAATCTTCAAAAAACTACAATGATACAAAAACACTTGATCATTATCATTTACCATAAACAAGGAAATTAGCCGCGATGGTGTCCATTATTAATCCACCAAATTAGACGCGTCCCGGGTAAAATCGATTAGGGTGTCCAAACTCACCGACGATTCGCAACGACGCAGCCTTGCCAAGATAAACACGCTAGAATTTTTTTCGTTACGCCGAAGACATTAACCAAGGATGTTTCGGCGGTGACCATGTGTTAGGACATTCGGGGGATAGCAGATTTCGATATGATTATGTGGTGTATTGTGTTATTTAGTGATATGATGTAAAATATTTAATTCTAGCTATTTTGTTCATGTCTTATTTGACATTCATGAAAAATGGTGTCGTCCTTAATTAAGTAGAAGTAGTTTTTTTTGCTATTGTGTAGTTGCTATTGTGCATATGATTCGATCAGCGAAGTTAAGAAACTATAAGCCTAGCCAGTAGTTGGATGGGTGACCGCCCGAGTTCCCTCCGTGCCTCGGAGAGCACGTTAAGCCGTCGGTCCCGGTTGCAAATTTAACATCTTTGGCAATCGTTACAGGTCAGTCAGAAACCTAAGATAGTCTGACAATTGGTTTAACCCAAATTACGATTTTCCTCGAAAAAGGAGTTACGATGGTCAGCTGGCAGTCGCTTCGTATAAAAATCAGGTGATCAGCCACATCGGGTTGAATCAAGTGCCGACCCCAATAATACATGGGATAAGACCAAGGAGATGATGACTTATAATGCCCTGTAGGCAGAAATCTAATTAGGTAAATCAACATTTTGTTGCCAAAAAAGTATTAAATTTGCACCGATTTGTCATGACAAAACATCTAATACCTATGATGGATTAATATTGAAAAAAAAAATTGGAATAACTTCATATCATACATAAGCTCCAAATGAACCGCCTATTCACAGCCAACTTTCCGCGTATCCTTGTAAACTTTTCTCTCCGACACAAGTGTCACCCTACTCAGTATGTCATTAGACAGAGCGGAGGGGGCGTCATTACGGCGATGAGTAGAACCACCATTAATCTTCCAGGACCGGTCTCTCGCCTGTCAAAATTGTGGCCACCGTCTCCCGCACGATAGATACGTGCTTTTATTGTGAGCTATTGTCCCGGAGTTTGGCTTTTGTTTTTGGTCACACTACTAGTATTGTTATGTTTGGTTTGTTTAATGTATTGGAAGTGTATGTGTACTTCTAGAAGTATGAAATAGTGAAAGTGTGGCTGCTTTTGCTAATATTTTTGGAGGGTTTTTAAGAACAATATTTTTCTTCTATGATATGGTACACCTCATTTTTACTTTATATAGTTATTTACCTAAATTGATTGTTATTCAGTTGGAAGTTGTATACCTTCCAGGAGATTTTTTAAGGTATACTTTGTCATTTTGATAAATAAAATACGGTCACGGCAAAACAGAATGGTCCCCGAAGGGGTAAGCAAAGGTCTTAATACCCACATTACACCAAGTATGATTAAGTGTCAACGTGACAGAGGGCGAGTTCATCGCCGTCTCAGGCACTATACATACGTCTTTGAATTACTTCTCAGACATATGCAGGTTTCTTCACGATGTTTTTCTTCACCCTAAAGCACGTGAGGTGATTTTACTGTAGGTACTTAAGTTTTAGAAAAACTCATTGGTACAGACTCCGCTCGGTTTCTGACTCCACGTACTGCTCATGGCCACCACTGCTCTTGAAAAATATCGAATCTTCTTCCACAAATCAAACTGTCTCTAATCATATTTTTTCGATCAGTTCAACATAATATGTTGAAAATACTTGAAAAAACTAACCGACAAGCAAAACAGACATATATTAGTAGATATTAACAATAATAGGATTCAATGTGGATATTACTAACCGTATATGGTGCCAAAAATAGCATAGCAAGTAGAATTACTTCAGTTTCAGCAGCTAGTGTATACATTATCGATCCTTCAGTGCGTAACTAACACGCAAGCCTGTCAAAATTCTGTCACGTAACGATTAACGAATAGGTTCACTTTCGATATCGAGATATCGAGAAAAAGAAATTTCTTAGTCACTTTGTTCCACATTCCTGTGAGATACATACATATTTTCACGCCTGTATTCCCCGAAGGGGTAGGCAGGGGCCTAATCATGAGCTCTTATTACAATGATATTGCAGTTGTGTGACAGTGACAGATGTATACACGTCAAATACATCTGTCTCTTAGTAAGAGTAAAACTATCATGTCAATAAGAGCTCATGGTAAGGCCAGATGTGTTGTAGTAACTACACACAATTTTCTCCCAAGATGACTAAGTACTACGTACGAATGAAGGGTATGAAGAGATACATGAATGTGGATGAAGCGAAAGAAATATGTAAGGATCGTAGCAAACGGTGGTCTCTGTCTACCCTAATGGGAAACAGGCGTGAGCATCTGTATGTTAGAAATCTGGGTAAAATATTTCAAGATAGATATCATACCATTTTCCTTCGCCGCAATGCTATGTTGTAACAAATCACTGTACTAAAGTTTTGGAAAACTTATTGAAGCTGAGTTTTCCAACTTGCATATCCACACTTTGCATCTTATAAGTTTGGATGTAGGGTAACTGGATTTTACATTTGAATTTAAGAGCTGACCGACTGGGGTTTGCCTACACCAAACAAAATATCCACTGCCGGTTTTAGAGGTCTGAATGCCTAGTGCGAGTTTTTCACCGCCGCCGTCACAAGTCACCGTGTCAAAGTTAACGCAGATTTGTATGGGATCGGAACGGCGCCTCTGTCGGCCTAAACATGACACTATTGTGAGCCCATACAAATCTGCGTTTACGTTGACGCGGTGACTTGTGACGGCGATTTTAAGAAAACTCGCACTAGGCCCTCTGGAGGCCTTGGGGCAAAATACTTGCTTTTTTTTTCATATTATTTTCTAACGTAAAGGATTTTTTTAGAAGTAATTATTGAGGAGGCTCTCTTTTGTGGAACCAATTTAATAATCAATCAAAAATATCTTTATTAAATGACTTGAATTCTTGATTAGACTTCTTACAAAACACTTTTAACGAAGGCAAATGCGCATGTGTTGATCACGTTAACAGGCTGCAGTAGCCGCTTACCATCAAGTATTACCGCTTATTTGCTAACTTTTGCTAACTTTACTGTATAAAAATCTACCTTTTAATCACCTTGTTATTACAAAAAGGATTCCCATACAAAATTACATGCAAAATCTATTCAAAATAACTGTAGATAATTATAACTTGCCTCCAGACATTATTTATTAAGGCGTGATGGTATAAGACACCTGGCTTTAGAAATAATTAATATTTTAATAATATGAACGAATTCTCGCCAAATCAACCGTGAAATGCATAGAAAGGGAACGGTACCCTTCACAAGATTACTTCAGCCGCGTTTCTCAGCGTCGCACTCGTCGTCGAGTGTCGGTTTTAAAGTTACGAAATTGAACCTTATTCTCTATGTATCTATATCTATACATCTATACAGATAAATAAAATTGATGAACGTATACACGCTACAGACACTGAAAAACCAAGTTTTAAAATTTTTCTATGTCTTTCATATGCATTTAGTAAAAAGCTGTAATTTTGGAATTACAAACAGACACTTCAATTTTATTTATATGTATAGATTATCTTTTTTAATGAACGTTCTTTTGTTTTTATTTCTTTTTAAATTCCATGTTTCTTGTCGAATAAAACCCCATCACTTTGCGTGTAATACTTTGTGTCAGTCTGTCAGCGGTATATCAATGGAGTTGTGCCAGCTATATGCGCTATGCACTTTCGTCCACAACTATGTTGGCATAACGGTTTCATCTACGCTATTATTATAAAGAGGAAACATTTTATGTTTTCTTGTTTGTTTGTTTGCATTGAATAGGCTCCGAAACTACTTGACCGATCTTGAAAATTATTTCAGCTATAAATAGCTACACCATCAGCGAGTAACATAGGCTATTATTATCCCCGTACTCCCACGGCAACGGGCACTACGCGGGTGAAACCGCGTGACGTCCGCTACTTCTTCATAATTTAGGCGTTGCAAGCTTTGAAAATCTGCTATTAGTCGCTTATCTTCAGACGAACTGTTTTTTTTGCAATCTTTTTCTTCTATAAATAAAAAACTAAATATTTTTTGTAAGCAATTCCGTATAACGAAGCTAGTCGATATTTAAGAAGAGGGTGAAATATAAGGGTTAGTTTTTTCAACAAAAGAAAGGACGACTTAGACAAACGATTGAACAATATATCTTATTCAATAATATGCATGCGTATATTTCATGCATAATCATTTTTGACATGCAGTAATTAAATCGTTATGGAATTTGACAGTTGGTCGATTAAGTATATTGGTCGATATGATCGATTGTAGTGAAATATGTAATCCGATTTTGACGCTAGAATGATTTGACAATAAAATATGTTTCTTGTGAGAACTTCATTTGGTTGCATCGATTAATTATATCACATTTATTTGCGGGTTTTATTAATTATAAACGTTTTGGTAGACGAAGATTAATTGAAAATTACTAATAAATTATGAGGTTAAAATACGAGCATAGTAAGGATTGAATTGAATTGTTATCAATTTGGTTAAGATTACAATTGCATAGAAATATTATTTTTGTTGATCAAATAAAGTCTTTAATTTTATTAAAAAAACTGTCAGTTTATGATAAGTTAAGAAGCAATAAATCATTTCAATATCATAAATAAGTTAACTATTATCATTTTATATGATAACCTAATTATTTTGTAAAATAAATACAGCTTCAGTTACTCCTTGTATCATCAGCTATCTATCAGTGTAAGCCCTGCTGAAATCAGTCCATACGTTTCAGAGATTAGCCGGAATAAACGGACAGAGAAAAAACAAATTGTTTTTCTATTCTATTACCGTATATAGTTTCATTTATCGAAAAGCTGTTAATATGGAATTACAAACAGACACTTCAATTTTATTTATCCGTATAGATAGAGATATACGTACACTCTTATTTTCTAAAATGCCGTACCTACGTAAGTGTATCAATAATTCAAAATTAAACGTCGTAATATTATCCCGATCCCCAGATATTTTCTCAAGGCGCGTTTTTTGTGCGTCAAAATGTTGACTTTGCCCCACCGGGCGCACGGTAGCCTTATATTTTTTTGTCTTTTTATTATTTCATTATTGTGAAGCTCATGCAGTCATCAAAATATCGTTAGCACGGCACTACGATGTGTATATTGGCATTTTTTTTTAATATAAAAGGACTTTGCCTTGCCGCCAATATCACTACAATACCACATTGATACATCAAATACAATAAATATTTGATGTATCAATGTGGTATTGTTCTTTTTTTGTGCGATTCATCTAGTGTGAAACACTGGTTGCTTTGTGACATGCAATTAAAAAGTCTTATAATATTTTTCTTTTGTGTCATTTTTGACACCGGTGTTCTTTTTTTAAACGTGGTTTAAAAATAATAATTTAGAGTTACTGTTTTTTGAGTTGCGAAGTACGTATAATACGAAGGTACGAATAATATACCTAGTTCGTTATCATTTTGTTCGTTTAAATATTTACCTCGTAAATATTGAATTGGAAATACTTTATTATGGTATTTAGATGATATTCATATTCACTATATCTATTGCATTTACGTTAGTCACTTGAAAGATCGATACAGATAAATAAAAGTGAAGTGTCTGTTTGTAATTCCAAATAAATAGCTTTTCATTTAATGCATTATGATAGTAACACTTCTTAATTAAGAAAAGCATATTTTCTTTGTCTGACCGTCTGTTTGTTCCAGTTAATCTCTAAAACGGCTGAACTGATTTTAACAAGAAATACACTGGCAGATAGCTGACAAGGAGTAACTTAGGTTACTTTATTTAAAAAATATGGTTCCGTGGGCCACCCATGAAATTAAGCCTACGCGGGTGAAACAGCGAGGCACATCTAGTATATAAATAAATATAAAACAAATCACTGCATCAAAGATTGATGAGATGTCAAATAAACTTAAAATTTTCGTTTACAGACTTTCTTGATGCGGCGCAGTTATTTTGCGTGCATTGTTCGCGTGTATTCGTTAGTTACAGTATGTTAATCTGATACCGACTTGATAGGTGTCTAAGTGAGTTTAATTACACATTAACGGGTTAAGTGTTACAACTAATTTCTATAATTATTATTTGGTATCTCATCAGCTAATCTCACAAGCTACGCATTTAGATATAAGTAGAAAGAACTACTAGACTTTTTGTATGTTAATTTTTATCGACATTCGTGCATTGCAAGGCTTACATTTCTCAAGTGATTTACTTTGTTTTTTTTTTAAATTGTATTATATTTTTGAAAATTGTTTGTTGCCAGGTTCTTCTCACTAAAAGCAACTTTCCTGGCGGTAGCATGTATAATTCTGTAAGTTGTATCATTCTGACGATTTGAGAGTGCTTTGTAAAAAGTCTGATCGAATAGAGATATTTTTGACTTTGACTTTAATAACAGCCGCGTTATTCTCTAAGGCCTCTCATCGTCGCACTCGTTGTCGAGTGTCCTATGATTGAAACCAACGTTCGTCGTCGAGTGCGACGCTGAGAAACCTTAGTGAACGCGGCTGTACAGCACAAATTGAAAGTTAGGGTATAACGGGATTGCCTTTTTGGTCTAGTGCTTACAAACGCTACTGTGGAACACGAGGTCCTGGGTTCGATCACCGGCTCGGGCAAAGTGTTTTTTGAGGTTTCCTATAATTTCCTAGTAGCAGCCAGGAGTCTGTACAATTTTTTAGAAGAACTCATTGGACAGGCCCAGGTTTTTCCTTGGTTGATTCCAGCAGGCGACTGCTGAAACCTCACGGCTCTATTACAGCTACTTTTATTCATAGCAAAAAAATCCCACGGTAAAATTATTCCCGTTTACCACTTAAGCCAAAATCACAATACTAAATGCTGAGTTTTAACCTTAAATATATATGAAATAATTAATCAAAACCCATCGTCAATAATCTGCACAAAAATAGATAAATTTGCCTAATCTGTCATTTTAGTATAACTATAACAAATTATAAAATTCTGTTGCAAAATGACATTTAAATTGTATGAAATAAAGTTCAAAAAAGAAAAATGAAATGTCTGATAATATGTGTCATGCAAAAATTTGCCGTCACCTTCAGAAGCTAAGGTATAATTTGGCGTATCAGGTTGTAATGCCTGGATAAAAAATTTACATCCTTTTGCAAACGCCGCGGGCGACGAAAATCTTTCAATCAAGTACTCTGAGAATGCAAGGGTTGAATATATTTCAAAGCAAATTCATTTAATTTTGAATCTTATATCAAAGCCATATAGAGTCATGATCAATAGAAGAAAAATCGTTGCAAAAATCGGTAATGATGCGTACAGAATCACTAAACAGGTTTTGTCTATTTCATAGAAGATGCGGAGATGTTCCATTATTTTTTTTAAATAATAAATGATCTAATTCTAGTCAGGCGAGCGTATGCAAATTAAGATTCGTGAGAAAAAGTGTCAGTGATTTTTTTGTTATTTTTTGAGAGCAAAAATACATAGTAATGTTTTGCAAAAACAATCTTAAAATTTTTGCACATTAAGGCAAAGTTTTGGTTAAAAGTTAGTCAATATAAAAGTATTTGAAATAGAATCCGTTATTCATAAGAATTTAAGTGCACATGAAAAAATGTTTAGTCTCATCTTTCAATACTTAAGAATGTAAAGAAAAAATATGAAAAAACGCTATCCGAGGGCGTCGACGAGTTGTTATATTTAACAAATTGTAATACCACAGTACATACCAATAATTCTATCCTACGTGACATTAAAAGTGTTAATGAGCTGACGAAACACAATACGTTCTTATTTCAAATATCTATTAATTAATGACATTGAAAACTGTTAATGAAACGGTGTTAAGTAAAAAATTAACACCATATACACACCTTACATCAAATTTGCTCGTTAAGGCGCCATCGGACATAAGTGGTGAAAAAAAAAACACCTAATTTAAATAACGAATGTGTAAATATCAACAAATGCCAATTAAAAGATGAGAATAGCTTGAACTGTTAAGAATTCACAAGTGAAGTAACGAACACTGCAAATAATAGCTTCTGGTAACTGTTTGCATATTTTAACTCATTTGTAAGTTAAATCGGCAATTAATTGCAGATTAAACAATGTTTAAGCTGTTATTGTGGCTTAATGGTTAGGTTAAGACGTTCCGAGAATAGTTTGCACATTTGGTTAAACATGAATTTCTAATATTACTTTTTCTTGTTACTTCCTAAACAGTATTGAAATAAGGTGTTCAATCTTAATTAAGAACTTTGTTTTAGCGAATTTTGTTACATAGGCGGTATGTAACAAAATCTATACTATCCCTACTTCCCTACTTAATATTATAAATGCGAAAGTAAATCTGTATGTCTGTCTGTTACGCTTTCCCGCTTAAACCTCTCAACCGATTTTAATGAAATTTGGCACAGACAATCTTTAGACCCTGAGAAAGAAAATAGGCTATCTTTTATTTATTTAAAATATTAGGTTTCCGCGACCATAAGGATGAAACTAAATCTACGCGGTCACAGTATTATTATAAAGAGGAAAGATTTGTATGTAAGTATGTTTGTAACGAATTAGCTCAAAAAGTGCTGGATCGATTTAAAAAAATCTTTCACCATTTGAATGCTACATTATCACTGATTAATATAGGCTATATTTTATCCCCGTACTCCCACGGGAACGGGAACTATGAACGCATGACGTCCGCTAGTAAAGTCTAAAATATAACACAATTGTGCATGTATTAAGTAAGTAAAATACGTGGATTTTTACGTATATAAACTTATCTTTTACTTTGGTTTTGAGACTTTGGGACAAAAGTGAAAGTCCTATTTTAAGGAGCTTTCAAAACGCCTGGTTAACGTCTCGGTCTCTGGTGACCGTCGAGCTTCTTACCGCGCTCAGAGGATCAATAGCCTTTTCACATCCTAAACTGATTTAAGAGTAAATTAATTTTAACGTTCATCATAAGTAGCTATCATAATTCGTTCCATAGATCCGTTTCAATTTATTCATGACAAATTGGATTGCGCTACGGAGCAAACCAGCATATTTTTTTTTTAGATTTACCAATAAACACAGTAAAGTTATATAAACAGTGCACAAAGAAATCACAGCACAGAGTTTGATTGAGACTTCTGGTGACAGAAGCTTACTTTCGGCAAATTGCTTTCCTACTGTCAGTCCTCTTGGCATGCAACCGCGAGACAACGCTTTGGGGTTTCTTTTTTGTATATATTTTTTGTTACTGTTTTAGTATTTTTGTTTATTTTTTGTTCTCTACGTATAAAATATTTTATGTTGACATTATATGGGTATCAATCGATAAAATCACAAAAAAAAACGAAAAAGATACGAAAGATTACAAGTCGAAATAATTCAGCAACTTACACTGTACACAGACTTTCATTAGATCAGATTACTTATAAATTGTTTAAAAAAAAAAAATCGTAGGCTTCGTGCCCCAATTGGAAAAATAAACCTTATATGAATGCGTGGAGATATTTTGTTGAAATTATTATCAAATAATCTGTAATCTCTTGGACCTGTTACCTGGACCAGGACACCTATGACTCCTATCCCAATTCCCAAAAATATAAGATAAGAGCAAAAAAACCGCTATTAACCCTTATTATCTATAAGTAGTACAGAGTAATACTCACATCCACGCCACCGTTGTTCCAAGGGGGTAGAGCATAATGGGAGGGGTCGTGGTGCCCCCCTCCCATGTGCTCCGCCATCACAGACATCCAGTGGACCAGACCCTGGGCCCCACCGCCGCCGGACGTGCCTGTGAATATCAGAGGGATTTGAAACTCTTGTTTCTCTGCCACATTAGTTACCTACTTCGTTGAATTTTTTCTCAGGAATATCATGGTTTCCTCGCTATCACCTTCACCGTAACGCTGGTATTGATCAACACATTAAATTTTAAAGAAATTTACCAGTAAAGACTAACATGTCAACCCCTAATCAGGAAGTATTGGTACGGTGTTCTAAATTAGAAATTATTCTAATCGGAATATAATCTATTTTGGGTCAAATAAAAATAGTACACGACTAGGGGGCCTACTCGCTCTTTCCAAAAACGAAGCTTCGGCCGAAACTTCGCAAGGTTCCTACCACGGTTCTTATTCGTTCTAAAATATATCTTGATCTGCTAGAAAAGTCTTTGACGTTTTATTCTCTAAACTTACTTTAATTAAATGACTAACCGAACGAAAACTTGAGTTTAATAAAAACAAAGCGATACTGAAAGTACGTTTGATATTCGTTCGTTTGCGATGATTCACTTTCAGAGAATGAGAGTAGACCTCTAGATCTGTTGCTTACCAGTAGGCACGGCGGCAGGCTGCGGGTTGGGTTGTTCCTGTCCCCCTCCAGTAACCCCCCCGCCGCTCCACACGAACGCTGATGACGCACCCGCCTTCTGAAACAACGGCTGAGGGTTAGAACTTGGCCATAAATATGACAAAATAGCACTTGCACTCAGCCCTTTTACCATCATAGCTTGACAATGATAATGAGATAGATTTATATCAAATGTATAAATCTGTTACAGCCGAAATATCATGGCAATAAGCATGAGGTAAGGCCCTTCTCTACCCGCTTCGTCTTTTTAAGCCTGATAATATGATAATAAAATCTTATTAGGAAGGAACTAGATTTAAAGCAGTTGGAATAAAATCTTATTAGGTCACATTTGTAAGAAGTATTTAAAACTACAAAACTTCACAAACAAACTTAATTTAGTACCATCAGGCTTATTCTCAGACATCCATAATTTTTTTACCTCAACCTCCACGGATTTTTTTATACAAATGAATTTGGCGACATCCAATTGAATTGTCGTGGATGTCTGGGAATAATCCAACCATCAACGATCCTAATGATACATGAAAATTAAATAGAATAGTGGAAAATTTGCACACGGTCCGTGCAATACGGTTATTGTAGTTTTCTCTGGGTGTCACTGGGCTTAAAACATGGAATATCGACGAACGAAACCCTCTCTCAGTGTGGTCACGAGATCACGTGATCTGAAATCGTAGTTCGATACCTCTCAACTCAATATGTCATTTTCACGACGACGACTGAGCTATTCTGTTTTTACTTTGATATAATGAATACGAAAATACTATTAACGGCTTAATCACTACGAAAACGAGCAGAGCTGTAGAAACTTCACAAACATCAGAACGCATAGACGAACGAAAAGAGAATTAGCTAGTAGTTGATGGTCTGCTGTCAGTTCCATGATCCTTTGAAATTTACCTCATCAGGAGAATCCGTGGTCCTATCACCATTGGCTTCATCCAGACCAAATCCGTTAGAGAAGAGCATATTCCTCGGGTACAAGGAATAGCACTCAGCCACATTTCTCCTCCTCTTCCCAAGACTTGCAAGAAAACTCTTATACAACTGGCTAGGCAGCAGGAATGGGGATCTTGTATTTTGAAAACCATCCTTAAACCCCAGATTTTGGGTCCTAAATGGATTGTTGAAGTCTGGCAGAAATTCCTTCTTTATAAAATCTGCTACAGGGTGAAGGGACAGTGTATTCTCTGTGTAATCTAGTGCTGTGTTGTTCGTTTCTTCATTGGGCCCACTATTTTCTAAGTCACTAGTCTCAGAATTAGCGTCGCTAGATATATTACTATCATTCTGGTCTACTTTGTTACCCTCCTCGGAGTAATCTTCAAACTCTCTCTTCATTTGTAAATTCATTGGGTTTTTGAATAAATTTGAATTGGATAGTGTAACTGACATTATATTAAACTTGGCACTATTTATAACTTTACAAATATAATTTTCACTATCATTAATATATTTTGAAATAAAATATAATATATCTTCGTTAAGTAGGTATTTATAGGAACTATCGTTGGATTAGGAGGCGCTGGACCGAAACTGGGGAGAAATATTATTAGATTAATTTCACTATTTCATACTTTATTTTTATTCTTCACTCGTTTTGCTATTCTCTTGTTTTTGTTTAAAAAAATTACATTTTGAAATTTTATATAATGTCTTCTTTTATAAACCGCATTATATTTTTTATTTTCGTTAATTTGTTTGTTTTTTTTGCGTTTACATTTCATATTGTTTCACGAAGTTTTTATTACATCTCTAAATACATCTTAATAGATCAAACTAAGTTCTTATAAGACTACATTGCCCCATAAATCCAATACCAAACCACAACAGTAAGTCCATACGAGAACCTTATATAAAAGGCAATGAAATTGAAATCGATAGATGGAAGCTATTCGTGGATCTAGGTCGACCTGGAATATTTTGGGTGTGTTCGTATTTCAGAAACTAAAATTTATAGTTTTTGGCAATATTAATAAATATCATATTAAGATGTATTTAGATAAGTAAGAGGCTCGTGGTACAATTTAGCGAACAGCAAAGTTAAGCTACTCCAACAAAGCTATAGTTGGATGGGTGACTGTGCCTCGAAGAGCCATTATGCACGGCGTTCTTGGATATCAATTTGACATTGTAGATTTTAGTTAGAACTCAGAAGCGTTAGAATGATCTGATGACTACTTATCTAACCCACCGATACTGATTTTCTGTATAATGCATTTTTGTGAAAAATAACTTTAAAAAAAATATCTACTAACTGTACTTGATAATGAAGTTTGTTTTATTTTTTATTTATTGTAAAATTTTAATAATAACACAATTCAAACTGAAATCTGTAAAATATTATATCTCTTTAAAGCAGAACCTTTTAACCTAAAAACCTAGTTTTGCGTCATCGCCTTTCTTCAGCGTCACACCTTAAAAATACTTAGTCTGACGTGTAACCCATTTTTAAGCTCAACTTAGCTTTGTTCTATTTTTGCTAAACCTACTCCGCTTTTTTATATTTCAGAAAAATTACTATACCGTATTTTTTTAATTACTTCTATACTTCGCGGAACCATCTATATCTATACAGATAAATAAAATTGAAGTGTCTGTTTGTAATTTCAAAATAACAGCTTTTCACTAAATGCATATGAAAGTATACACGCTATTGACACTAAAAAAATCCAACTAAAAATCAGAAAATAAAATTTAATAAATTTGGATAAAGAATATTGTAAATTAGAAATGAATGTACATTTTTGTAAAAAAGCGTGGGGTGCATAGTGTTAATAATTATAAACATTTTATTGACAGATAATGAGTAGAAGAATCATCACTTTGATAATATAATATCTTAAAAAGCGCATTGAATACACCCCACGCTTTTTTACAAAAATGTACATTCATTTCTAATTTACAATATTCTTTATCCAAATTTATTAAATTTTATTTTCTGATTTTTAGTTGGATTTTTTATGAAAGCGTGTTTTTTTAGTTTTTTTAAACTATTATTATTTTTTTCTTTTTTAGTTAAATTTTTTAAACTATATATTATTTAGTTCGATTGGCTAACTATCAACCGCCCTCAATACCACAAACCGCCCGCACTAGCTCTATCTCTCTTACTCGCATGCAAAGGATGCGGAAAGAAATTAATTAATCCTGGCGAATCTAATTAGGATAATCGGATGCTTCGATCGGATTATTGCATTGTCATCGACTTTTGACAGGTGTGCAAAGTTTGAATTAAATCTGATCGTACAAAGTAGGACAAAATCGAGCTCAAAGGGGTCGGTTACATACATACATACATACATACAGGTGAAGCTAATAAAAGCGTGTTAAAAACCAAGTTTTAAAAATTTTCTCTGTGTGTCTGTCAGTCTGTCTGTTTGTTCCGGGTAATCTCTGAAACGGCTGGACGGATTTTAACGGGACTTTCACTGGTAGGTAGCTGATGTTTCAAAGAGTAACGTAGGCTATTTTTATTTATAAAAAATATTAGGGTTCCGCGACAATAAGGATAAAACTACAACTACGCGGGTGAAACCGCGGGGCACAGAAAGTTATTTAATAAAAACGTATCCTTGTAAAATCAGTATCACGAGTTTACCACCGTTCTCCTAATCTACACTCGCTAGCGTCTCCGGCAATATTTGTATGACATATTTTAGTTCTTCACGTCACCGCTTGGAGGCGCTGTACAATTTCTCATACAAATATTCGTCGGAGACGCTAGCCAGTATAGATTACGAACACGGTGGCAAACTTGTGATAGGGGTACAGCTATCTGCCTCAATGGCAGTCTCGTTAACCGGAACAAACAGACCGACAGACAAACAGACAAACAGACGGAGAAAAATCTGAAAACTTTATTTTTTATATCAGAACACTAGTGAAAAGCTTTTAATTACAAACAGACTCTGTCGTTCTATTAATCTGTATAGATATAGATTTTCAGTCTAGAAAATCGAGACATAAATAAGGGAAATGTGAGGCGATAAAAACGACTAAAGGTACCATTGTACGTCATCCCATGTTTTTCTTAGGGCCAGATTACTGTCATTCATTCCCCAGACACTTTTTTCTAATCCCAATTCATTTATCTCCAACCTTTATCGTTCGGAACGATCGATAAGTGACCCCAATTGACGACCAATATAATATAAGACGATAGAATTATTTCCACAATCCATTCTAATCTATACATACAGATACAATTGAAGTGTCTGTTTGTAATACCAAATTAACAGCTTTTCACTTAATGTATATGAAAATACTAGCTGTGCCCTGCGGTTTTACCCGCGTAGATTTAGTTTCATCCTTATTGTCGCGGAACCCTAATATTTTAAATAAATAAAACTCTCAGTTACTCCTTGAAACATCAGCTACCTACCAGTGAAAGTCCCGTTGAAATCCCTCCAGCCATTTCAGAGATTACCCGGAACAAACAGACAGACAGAGAAAAATTTCAAAATTTGGTTTTTTAGTGTCAGTATCGTGTATACTTTCATATGCATTTAGTGAAAAGCTTTTATTTTGGAATTACAAACAGACACTTCAATTTTATTTATCTGTATAGATGTATAGATATAAAATGGTCCCGATATAAAAAAAATAATATTTTTCTGTATTTATCTGTCTGACTATCCATCTGTCCTTCTGTTTGTTTCCACTAATCACCAAGACGGCTGGACCGATTTTAACGAGACTGTCAGATAGGTGATATTACAAGGATATTCCGCGATTAAAAGCGTGGGTGAAACTGCGGGGCACAGCTAGTCATATTAAAGATGCAAATATCTACCTGTCTGTCTGTTTCTGTTTTCTAATTCAAAGTTCTGTCTGACTGTCTTAACATAGACATGATATTTTTGAAAATATTTTTACTTACATGCAAAAGTTGAACTAAAGTGGGTTTGTTGCTAAAAAAATCTGTGGCGGCCGTGAGGTTAGAGCAGTCGGCTGCTACACAAGCGACGCGAGTTCAAATCCCAGCGAATCTTGGAAAAACTCATTGGTTCAGACGAATGAGTTTGATCAAAAACTTATGTCCAGTAATTTCACACCACGTGCTTTACGGTGAAAGAAAACATCGTGAGGAAAAATGTCTGCGAAGTAATTTAAAGACATGTATAGTGCCTGAGACGGCGATGGACTCACCCTCTGTCACGTTGGCACTCAATCATCTTCGGTGAAATGTGGGTGTTGTTATTATAACACCTCTGCTTACCCCTTCGGGGAACCTTCAGGACATTTATATGACACAGTAGAGAAAATTCAATGATTTGGATTAGTCTTAAAAAACTCTTAATCCGAAGTGAAGCAAGGACGGGTCACTAGTATTCAATATGTCATCAAATATATTACATAGACTTATATTTGAAAAATGAAAATAGAAAAACAGACTTTTAAAAGCTTTGAATTAAACTTGCTTTGTTGTCTGTCTGACAGACGGACATACAATTCAATACCAAACTTATTTTCTTCACTATAGAATACAATTTTACTTAAACAATAAATATGACCATGAGGCAAACCGAGCCAAATTTAAAAATGATTTTTTGTCAAATACCCAAATAAATCTACTTTAAAAAAGAGTAATTACTAATATTTCAATAACCACTTAAAATCTGTATAATTTTAATTTACTTTTAAGGTGAACAAAAACATTAATTGATTTAAAGACAAAACTTATTGAGTAAGTTTTCAATAACCGTCTTAATTAACAAAATAAACATTCAACGATCGTGACTTTCAGTAATAAAGTTGTTTAAACAATAGCCGTAATAAATAAATAAAATGAGCATTAAAACGACTAAGTAATAATTATCTACATATCACGAGGAGGATAGCCGAGTCGGTTAAATGCCGCGATATATGTTTACGACACGCGATGCACACACTAGTAAGCTTATTAACTAACACATTTACATCACTTATGCGCACGTGGCGGTTGATTACCAAGCTAAAACTTTCAATTGACCGCTTTTAACAAGCTCCCATCACTAGACATTCCTTTTGGCGCGAACACCTTAAGCCTCAAGCTTTTTTGAACCGTTTTTCGCGCCCGTTTTTATAAATAAGATTTTTCGAATTTGTGACGCGTTTTTTTCACGCCGCGAAACGAGTGAAGAATTCTTTTGAACGTCGAACGCCATGGCCGATCGATTAGTGGTTAGTTTTTAAAAATTCAGTTTTCGAATTGATAGTTTTTAATTCTGTGATTTAATGGTTTTTGTTTGAAATTTTTAAATTTTTTAGGGAACGAGCAGTCTTTACCGCGAGGTATTCGCTATGGAACTCTTCCCGTGAGGTTGCTGCAAGGAAAAGCATTTTCCAACACATGGAAAGTTTTCTTTAAACGCGGACGTGTGTGTGTGTATGGATATGGTTTGATGTGTCGGTGTGTCAGACTGGCGGCGTCTGTCGCGTGTGTGCGACATGGTGTGTCTGTGTGTGTATTTTATGACTCTGAGTGCATCCCTTTCGAGCTGCATGCAATTTATATGTGTGCAGTTTATTTTTTTTCTAAACGGCGCGCGGCTTTGTGTGTATAGGGGCGAAGTTTTCGTGTGAGTGTGGACTGTTTTTCACGTGGTTTCAAACGATTTTTAGTCGTATGTTTATTAAGGTAGGGGCTATATTAGCCTGTAAGTGAGAAATATATTTTTCAGTTTTATATCGGCGATATGAGAATCGCGGATAGCAAAGAAAATATAAGAGGAATAAAAAAACTCATGCATCGTACATTTTCAGGTAGACACATTTTTCTTTAACCCATTTATAGCATGTGTGGTTGTGTGTGTGGGGTTGCATCTTGAGGTGGGTGGAGGTAGGGGGGGAGGGACATATAAAAATGATAACGCATCGCAACTCGCAAGACGGCTTTTATAGTTTTTCTTTATTTTTTAATGTTTTTTTATTGATGTAAGGTCTCTGAGCTTTCAACCTTATATGAAAAACTAGCTGTGCCCCGCGGTTTCACCCGCGTACATTTAGTTTCTTCCATATTGTCGCGGAACCCTAATATTTTTAATAAATAAAAGTAGCCTAAGTTACTCCTTGAAACATCAGCTTGCTACCAGTGAAATTCCCGTTAAAATCCGTCCAGCCGTTTCAGAGATTACCCGGAACAAACAGACAGACAGACAGACAGAGAAAAATTTTAAAACTTGGTTTTTAGTGTCATTGTCGTGTGCATATACATTTAGTGAAAAGCTGTTATTTTGGAATTACAAACAGACACTTCAATTTTATTTATCTGTATATATCTGTATAGATATAGATATTTTATAGCAGTTCAAAGTAATAATAAAAACATACATATGCTTACGCCTGTATCCCTTGAAAGGGTAGGCAGAGGTGTATTTGTAGTGGGTACCCACCTTTCTCCGGTTATGTTTTTGTCTTATGTAATGGAGGGCGATCCTATTGCCATTAACCGGGCACTTATCCAGACTGCTACTGGGGAATTACAGATAGAAACATCCAAAATGACCGACCCGGGTATCGAACCCAGGGCCTCATGTTCAGCAGTAGCGCTTGCGACCTCTAGACCAGCGAGATAGTCAATCTATAGTATGATTATAAAGAGGAAGGATTTGTATGTATGTTTGTAACGGGTTGGCTCAAAAAGTACTGGATCTATATTAAAAATTCTTTCACCATTTGAATGCTACATTATCACCGATTAATATAGGCTATATTTTATTTCCGTACTCCTACGGGAACGGGAACTATGCGGGTGAAACCGCGTGACGTCCGCTAGTCTATACAGATAAATAAAATTGAAGTGTCTGTTTGTAATTCCAAAATAACAGCTTTTCACTAAATGGATATGAAAGTATACACGCTACTGACACTAAAAAACCAAGTTTTAAAATGTTTCTCTGTCTGTCTGTCTGTTCCGGGTAATCTCTGAAACGGCTGGACCGATTTTAACGGGATATTCACTGCAGGTAGCTGGTGTTTCAAGGAGTAACTTAGGCATTGATTTGTTAAAATGTATTGGGGTTCCGCGTCACAGACACCGCAGGGCACAGCTAGTTACAAATATATTTTTTCATAAACAAATTCCAATTTCAAAAAATGACATAATATCTGATATAAATTAGGAAACAGTAAGAATTAAAAATACATCAGGAAAATGTACGAAGCTTTCAAATGAAAACCCTTCAAGCTCACTCTAAATATAGAAGAAGGTTCTCTTCATAGATATATCTATATTACATATAGTCACCAACATATAGGAAAATATAAAATATTGCGAGTAAAAAATAAATAAAAGCAACAAAAATATGTTATTCTCAAGACGGGCGACACACAGGTATATGTAGCGTATGTGGGCGTGTGAGAGTGTGTGTGGATGTTGAAGGCATGGAATAGAAAATGTTTTGTTAAAATATTTACTGTGGTTAAAATATACTAGCCGTGCCCTGTGTTCATTTAGATTCATCCTTATTGTCGCGGAACCCTAATATTTCTGATAAATAAAAGTAGCCTAAGTTACTCCTTAAAACATCAGTGAAAGTCCCGTTAAAATCGGTTAAGCCGTTTCGGAGATTACCCGGAACAAACAGACAGACAGACAGAGAAAAATTTTAAAACTTGATTTTATTGTGTCAGTAGTGTGTATACTTTCATATGCATTTAGTGAAAAGCTGTTATTTTGGAATTACAAACAGACACTTCAATTTTATTTATCTGTATAGATGTACTAGTGGACGTCCCGCGGTTTTACCCACGTAGTTCCCGTTCCCGTGGAGAGTACAAGGATAAAATATAGCCTATATTAATCAGTGATCTTGTAGCATGCAAATGGTGAAATCATTTTTAAATTCAGTCCAGCACTTTAAGAGCACATTACAAACATATATACTAATCTTTCCTCTACATAATTATCAGTATCACATACATCTATACAGATAAATAAAATGAATAATTATTGCAATAAGAGCTCATGGTTGGGCCCCAGGTAACCAGCCTTGCAGTCCTGGTGATAAGCGACTATATAAAAAAATGTTTATAAAAATAAGAAAGAGTGGAATTAGTCTCCACAGTTTTCCCTGTTAGCTATTCTAGACCAAATAGGTGAGCGTGTTAGTGTGTGCATGCACCTTTACGTATGAGCTACGTGGGTGTTAGAAGCGAGCACTAAACTGGATGTGGCTGCTTAATATTAAGTTATTTTACTAACTTTGTACGTTTCAATAAAAAAAATTACGCATATTAAATTTAAATGCCGTATATCAATAAAATTTAATTATTTTTTTGAACGGTTTAAAAAAATGGGAATATCGTTAAAAAAATGGGCGATCGTTGCTAGTATTTTACACAAAAACAAATGACGCCTATTTATTTCCTGAAGGGTAAGGCGAGATGGTTTTATAGTGCACCCACATTAGTGCGCCTAATGCCATTAACCGGACACTAATCCAGACTCCGGAGTCATTTTCTACTGGGAAATTACAGATAAAAAAATCCACTTTGCCCGACCCAATGATCGACCCTAGGACCTCGCGTTACGCAGAGGCACTTGCGAATATCAAACCATCGAAGCAGGTATGTTTTATGTATTAAAAATAAATTATTTTGCGTCGTATCTAGTAAAATCATAAACATTTTTTCTAACATCGAAGGTCATTCTCGCACACATAAAAAGTGCATGTACGTAACGCGAACCGAACTCATATCGTACTTACGCCCTTATACTGCACAAGATTGAGGATACAAATCCGGTCAATAAATCTGGCCCGCCTTGAAAATATTTTATTTGGATCGATACTTATCATCTTCTTATCAATGGCTATTCATTTCGCGGTAACACTATTATTTTAACATAACTCCTTTTATCTACCAGTGGAAGTCATGTTAAAATCGGTCCAGCCGTGGTTACCAACGAATTATGTCCAGGTACATATTTAGACTGACCTCTAATACAAGTACCCTAGACTAACTAAATACGAGGCATAAAATTAATACACTGTTTGGCTTGTACAGTATATAGAGCATTTAGTAGAGTAAGTAATACAGTAAAGAGTGACTTTTCCCGTATTTTGTGTAGTTTTGTTTTATCTACGCACGCTTACCAATTAACATTACCGGTTAATTGGTAAGCTTACCATTACCGGTTTCTTGCCGGTTCTTCTCAGGAGGCTAGTTTCCGAACCGGTGGTAAATTCTCGACTTTCATAAGTGCCTTACCAGGGCCTAAACTGAATAAATATTTTTCATTTTCATTTTTCATTTTTAACAGTTTTCGGAAAACAACAAAAGCTTTCTTATCCCTTCTTATGAAAAAGTATCATTTCTGTTTTACACCTTCCACGTGTCTTTTTTACTTCAACCACGCTCATACATGAATTTGTGACCAATTATATTCGAGTGCCATTATTTCGTCCTCGAGTGTAAGCGGCAAGCCGCGTACGGTCAGAAAACACATAAAATATTCTATGAATTTATTTCAGAGGTTTTCAATGAGATTGCAAACCCGTACGTAGTTTTTTTGCGAAACTTTAATTTAAACTTCCGTTCGACGGTTTTATTGCTTTCAACATTTTCAAAAGTATGTAGAAATAGCTTGAACAAGTAACGAAGCGCTGTAATTTCAGTTCTACTTGAAACTGTTGCTTTTAATTATATTTAAACATTGCAATTTTTTTTTGGACGAGAAATTTGTGAATTTCTTGCTGGGTTCTTGTTAGCAAAAGCAATCTTCCGACCCCGGTGGTAACATTTATAATCCTATTTTATGTGTCTTTCTGACGATTTGAAAGTACTTTGAAAGAAGTCTACCTGATGATAAGCGATTACCTAAGCCTATGTTGCTTTTATTTTGACACTGGCACAGTTAATAGAGACTATTAAAAAACGACTTATACAAAGTACTTTATTAAGAGCTTACAGCCTACTGCATTTAATGGTGCAAGGCCTAAACGGTTTCCAATATAATTATTACATAACTAGATTTTTGTAGATAAAACGAATTCATATATATCAGATAAAATAATGACTCGCCTTTTGAGAGAGGTAGAGCATAACGGCACGACTGGGGACTGTACCTCCACCTTACAGAACATCGCAGACAAATAACGCTACCTTTGAGTAGGGTTGTATTGATGTAAGGTCACCAGTGCTCCATTGAGGGGAGGAGTGGGAGTGAGGCACTGTGCTAGCAATAGTTGTCATTACGTTAGCACAGGGATTTCATTTTTAAGGATGATGATGGCTAATCGATAGGTTTTGTAGATTTCTACAATGTATATATGTATCTGTTTGTTACTACATACATACATACATGTGCTCACGCCTGTAGTCCTCGAGGGGGTAGGCAGAGGTGTTGTAATAACAACACACACTTTTCACCGAAGATGATTAAGTGCCAACGTGACAGAGGATGAGTCTATCGCCGTCTCAGGCACTATACATAAGTCTTTGTATTACTTCTCAGTCATATGCAAGAAGATCACCGCGGCTCTTGTTACTAAAGAAATTAATATAATATTTTCTATGTTTCTCTGCTGTCGGTACCGCCTATCTCTCTCGCTATAACTTATAGTTTCGGATAATGCATTAGAGAACTTCTTTATGGCTCGGAATATTCTCATATATTTAATATGTTTTATATTTATGTACATTATCTGCATATTATATAACACTAGCTTCTGCCCGCGACTTCGTCTGCATGGAATCGTTGCGTTAACCCGCTATTTATCTTAGCGTGATGTTATATTTATAGCCTTCCTCGATAAATAGGCTATCTAACACTGAAATAATGTTTCAAATCCGTCTAAACAAACAAACAAACTCTTCAGCTTTAATATCGAGAATAGATTAGTTTACACCCACGTTTATCCTTGGTTAAAGCTATCTATGTTTTAAATTACAGCCCTGAAAAAGTAACTGAGGATTATAGGGTGAGAAAATCTAAGGTTTAGGACATTTAATGGTTTATATGTCTAAGGCATGGTGATACACTCATATATCGAGTCAAAAGAAGGGCTGAACATTACTTACCACTAAAAGTAATTCAAGGTACCCTTATAATTCACTATATTTAAGGAGACAAATTGCTCAAATGATCTATTTAATGACTGAGGGTGAGTCTATCACTCACCATCTGTCACGTTGGCACTTAATCATGTACATGATGCCTGGCTGAGTTTCTTGCCGGTTCTTCTCAGAAGGCTAGTTTCCGAACGGGTGGTAAATTCTCGACTTTCATAAGTGCCTTACCAGGGCCTAAACTGAATAAATATTTTTCATTTTCATTTTCATTTTCATATTCGTTGAAATGTGGGTGTTGTTGTTACAATACCTCTGCTTACCCCTTCGGGGACCCTTCTGGGATGGCGGTAGCATATTTTATTTTGAACATCATCTCCCTGGCCTTATCCCATACATTGTTGGGGTCGGCACTTAATTCAACCCGATGTGGCTGATCACCTGATTTTTATACGAAGCGACTGCCATCTGACCTTCGCAACCCCATTTAGGAGGAAAATCTGTGATCTGGGTTAAACCAGTTGTCAGATTATTTTTAGGCCTCTGACTGACCTGTAACGATTGCCAAAGATGCTAAATTGGCAACCGGGACCGACGGCTTATCGCACTCTCCGAGGCACGGAGGGAACTCGGGCGGTCACCCATCCAACTACTGGCTAGGCGTATGGTTGCTTAACTTTGCTGATCGAATGATATGCGCAAATAGCAACTGTGCCACGAGCTCCTCATTTTTTATTTTGAACAATTGAAAAAAAGGTCAACACGGAAAATTAATTAAATACTTACTTAAATAATAGTTATTTAAGGCTCGCATTATAAAGATTAAAATCAATCTTAATAACGATAAAGGTGTAATATTTGAGCCAAAATTACAGGATGCAAACATCTTGTACGTACTTTAATATTGGAACAGTGTTATGTAACAATTAGCCAACACGATAAACGAATCAGAAAGTTAAAAATGGAATTAATTTATTCAGGGTCATCATCATCATAAATGTGAGAGTCTGTCATCTCTTTGACCTCCCTATACGTCATGACAGACACCGTTTCCTTAACTTGACTCAAGTACGTTACCTACCAGGTACCTGGTGTAGCCGTTGCACATATAAGTCGGAAGAAATAGACAGAGAGAAAAATAAAAAATTATGTTTTTTTCATGTTAGTAGCGTATAATTATACTTTCATAGGCATTTAGTGAAAAGCTTATTTGAAATTACACACTGTTTCAACCGCGAGTTCCCGTTCCCTTGGGAGTACGGGGATAAAATATAGCCTATGTTACTCGCTGATAATGTAGCTATCCATTGCTGAAATAATTTTCAAGATCAGTCTAGTAAACAAACAAATCTTGCCTCTTTAGTATAGGCATATTCAATACATGTTTGGCAACATATCTCATACAACCATCCATCATAACCGATAACCAAGAAAGGCAACAAAAAACCGTAATATGGGTCGTTTATTGAGTAACCTGATACGCTACTTTACGTTGCTTATATTGAATACAAGATCACAGCTTCCGATCGATTTTGGTAATGGATGCTCTGATAATCAGTTCATGTTATAAGAGTCTACGGGACAATCAGGGGCTTTACCATGAGCTCTTATTGCCATAATAGTTTCACTCATTTATGACACGGATGTATATGACGTGTATACATCTGTCACTGTTGCACAGCTGAACTATCATTGTAATAAGAGCTCACGGTCCCCTGGTCACTATGAGACCTGCCGCGTTATTCACCAAGGTTTCTCAGCGTCGAGCTCGACATCGAGCGTTGGTTTCATTCATTTCACGAGTAATTACTGAGTTTCTTGCCAGGTTCTTCTCAGTTAAAGCAACCTTTCGAACTTGGTGGTAGCATGTATAATCCTGTAAATTAATGTCATTCTGACGATTTGAAAGTACTTTGTAAAAGTCTAATCGAATAAAGATATTTTTGACTTTGACTTTGACTTCACGACATGAATACATAAAACATAGAGGATAAGGTTCAAATTCGTATCCTTAAAACCTACACTCGACAACGAGTGCGACGCTGAAAAACCTAAGTGAATAACGTGACAGTGCCCCAAGAATAGGTTTGTAACATGTTTTTAAGTTGACGATACCGCCTGCGTATTTTCCTCATTTTGTATGGGAACGTTAAAAAGCGGCGAGTGTACGAAGATTTACGTATATACTAACATACTACATATGCTCACGCCTGTATCCCATGGGGGTAGGCAGAGACCACCGTTTGCCACATGCTACGATCCTTACATGCTTTTTTCGCTTCATCCACATTCATGTATCTCTTCGCACTTCCTTCGGTTACGAATGTTCCGAATATTTTCCGAAGTTTTACGTCTTTATTCCAAAAAGCTCAAAACACAAGATCCAGCGACGACGTTCAATCGTGTCAAAACTTATACCGGAGGGCCTGGTGCGAGATTTTCACTGTCGCCGTCACAAGTCACCGCGTCGACGTAGACGCAGATTTGTATAGGATCGGAACAGCGCCTCTGGCGGCCTAATTATGACACTATTGTGAGCCCACACAAATCTGCGTTTACGTCGACGCAATTACTTGTGACGGCGATTTTAAGAAAACGCGCACTAGGCACTCGGTGTTAATTTTTCGATTTTCATAGATGCCAAGCCTTACCAAGGCCTAATCTAAATAAATATTGAAATTTTCTTAAATATATGAATACTTAGTTTTTAGAAGACCTTAAGTATTTCTAAAGACTAGCTGGCGACTTCACAAACCACTCTGCTCTCATGTAAAATTATTATGGCAGTAAGAGCACTCGTTCATAAGCTGAGGTTACCGCTTACCATGAAATCAGGTAAGCAGTCAACTTAGTACAAAAAATATAGGAAGGTGAGTAAGTCAGGGTGATAAGACCGTTCTGTCTATATCCCACAGCACTTTAAGTAGCGAGACGGCAATACAAATATTGAATTAACTTCTGTGCAATCAATTGGTTGTTACAAAGTTTGTATTACTCAATTAACATCAATCATAAGCAAACGCCATTAAAGAATAAATAATAAATAAATAAACAAAAAACAAGTCCAAATAAGATGTACCTGCCTTAATGATATAGATTCGTTCCGCGGTGAGATGAAACCCACTTCCGCCGAGATTCAAATTTAGACTTTTTTCCTCAGATAACGGGTTTTTTTACTTTTTTCTCTTTTCTTTGCAGTAATGGTTTTAGGGTACTTCTACGTTGGGCACGTTGGGCCAATGTTGGCCAAGGTTTCAACACTTAGTGGATTTTATCCAGATATAGAACCCAGGTATTGAATGATATATTTTTTTTAAATACTCACGCCTTCCCAAAAGGGTCTCTGAAGGGGTAAGCAGAGGTGTTGTAACAACAATATCACCGAAGATGGTGAGTGCCAACGTGACAGAGGGTGAGTATATCGCAGTCTCGGGCACTGCTTACACTTCATCGAATTACTCTCGCTCTACTAAAATATATGCAGGTATCCTCACGGTGTTTTTCTTCACCGTAAAGTCAAGTGAAATTACTGCATTTTAATACTTAGTAGGTTTTATTGCATTATATTTTTAAATCATACCAAAATAATTTTTCGCCGAATAAAAAAACAGCTATTCTGACGACAGAATCTATATCATGCATGTCAGAAGTAGTATGTTTCATCGTAAATCTTGTGATTCACAACAAGTTACATGACACATAACAGGAGCGGGGGGACCAATTATCGTTTAAGCAACGCGTATTAACAACTTCTTAGCTTTGACGTTTCAATTTACGGTACCAAAGTGAAACGTCTAAGCTCAGATGTTCTTAATAAACGCGATAATGGTAGGCCACTAGTTCCTAGTTAAATATCGCTCTACTAACCCCCACGAGCATAGCATCTAATCCGTCTTAATGGCCAATATTTAGTCAAAGAGACATATGTTGGTAATAAGGAATGGCCAGCTATTGGCCAGTGTGGCCTTAGTTGCTGGCCCTATACCCTTCCCTAATGCAGCCTTATAATGTGATATTTTGATTGTTTTCTGAAGTCTAATGACGAGCGTAATACGGCGGCTTATAATGAATCGCGAATCAATTTGGGTGAAAAAAGAGCCGTAGTGGCCTCGGGGTTTGAGTTTGAGTTCGAATCCCAGCGGGACCTGTACCAATGAGTTTTTATAATAAACTTATGTGCAGTGATTTCATACCACGTACGATGAACGAAAGCATTATGAGGAACTTGCTTATGTTTGAGAAGTAATGCAAAGATAGCGTGAGCATATTATTTATATTATCAGGACCTAAACTGGGAAATCATTTAATTTTCCAAATTCAACATTACTGTAAGTAGCATTGTATAAATTTGCCGTGAAAAGGTGACAGACAGACAGAATTACATAGCAAGAAGATGACCCTACCTAATAATTCGTGATCTTTTGAAAGTGTTTACATATTTTCCAAGCACGAACGAAATTACTACCGTTAAAAGATTACTTAGAGTCATATTTAGGATGCTGTTGGGGCAGCTCCGCAATTCAATCCTACACGTTCAGTGGACATTCAAAGGTTACCGTCTTCCCCAGTAGCATTACCACTAATGACTGTCGGTCTGCGGTCACCGCCGGTAACGATATTGGTCAATATCCCGCCCATTTGGTGCACTGATTAGACCTCGGATGAATTTGGAAAAGGCACTTTAACCAGCTATATATATTGTTTGAAGAGTTTTAAGTTTGAAGAATTCTTCGAGAAGAAATTTTAATTTCTTTGCAACTTGGCATCGTCATCCTCTAGTCCTTATCCTATTTTATTTGGAGTTGGTTTAATGTGTTTATCTTTTCATTTCTCTCTATCAGCCGTCATATCTGTATTCACTCCCACTCTATCCATAATATCATCTTACACACAATCTATCAATGGTTTCTTAGGTCTTCGTCTCTGGTTGTAACCATCTACATTCATAAACATAGACAAGTGGATCTGACGACACCGGTTGTCTAGTGGTCAGTAGGTATACCTGACTGCAAAACTCTGCCGGGAGTTTAATTCCCGCGTCAGGGAAAACATTTTATGTGATTACCATTTATGTTTGCCTTGTGTCTGGGTACTTCATATGTATTGTAAATATGTATTTACAAAAAAATATATATAAGTAGGTATATATATTCTGTCTGGGACCCATAGTACACGCTTCGGTATGTTTGGGAGTAGATGGCGCTGTCCAATAATGTCAGAGTATTATCTAACTATTTTAAGAATCAAGTCATGTGAGTAATGTATACAAATCTAAAATATTTAGGACTAGCTGTGCCCTGCGGTTTCGACCGCGTAGATTTAGCTTCATCCTGGTTGTCGCAGAACCCTAATATTATTAATAAATAAAAGTTACTCCTTAAAACATCAGCTACCTACCAGTGAAAGTCCCGTTAAAATCCGTCCAGCCGTTTCGGAGATTACCCGGAACCAACAGACAGACAGACAGACAGACAGAGAAAATTTTTAAAACATGATTTTTCAGTGTCAGTAGCGTGTATACTTTCATATGCATTTAGTGAAAAGCTGTTATTTTGGAATTACAAACAGACACTTCAATTTTATTTATCTGTTTAGATATAGATGTATAGATAAACAGACAGACAATCAATATAATATTCACAATAAACAATGCACCGAGTAACAAGGTCCAAGATTCATGTGAAAAGTAATAGCAAACATTAAAAACATCAGCAGCCCACTACATTTGGTTAAATTGTAAACGCGATATTGTCGTAGCCCCTCCCAAGCTGTCAATATGGCGGTACGGGTTTACGACGGCCCATAGCTTTGTGAATGGATAGACATGTTAATTTATGTCTATTGTATCTTTTTGAATGGGAAAGTGCGAATTTTTTTGCCTTCATTTGTGAAGTCTATAGTTTTTCAACGAGCATTGTTCGGACAATTTTCGTGTACATGTTTATGCGTTTTGACAGATTAGTATGAGATTTGCTTGGCTTAATCGTTCAAAATGGCCACAACATCTCTATTATACAGTATCAAAATAGATTCAGCCGTAAAAGGTTGCAAACATG
Organism: Watsonalla cultraria; assembly: GCA_964035505.1. Classification (NCBI taxonomy): domain Eukaryota; kingdom Metazoa; phylum Arthropoda; class Insecta; order Lepidoptera; family Drepanidae; genus Watsonalla; species Watsonalla cultraria. The sequence continues at coordinate 5,888,979 of OZ037734.1, read as the reverse complement.
TACATGTAAGAAAGAACTTGGTTCGTGACAGACTGACGGATAGACGTTACGTTTACGAATTTATTGCTTTGGTAGGAATATTGCGTGTTATTAGACAGACAACGCTATGTTTCTTTGGTGACAGACAGACTTACAACACACAAATGGAATGGATATATATTAAAGAAGTGGGAATAAGATTAATACTAGGCAAGTATCTTACCTTAAAATATTTCTAAACCTATAAAAATTGCGCCTTCAGTCGCTTAAGACTTTACAGTGTCTGAAAATGAACACATTACATACACATGCTCACGCCTGTATCCACGAGGAGCTCGTGGCACAGTTGCTATTGCGCACATGATGCGATCAGCGAAGTTAAGCAACCATAGGCCTAGCCAGTAGTTGGATGGTTGACCGCCCGAGTTCCCTCCGTGTCTCGGAGAGCGCGTTAAGCCGTCGGTGCCGGTTGCCAATTTAACATCTTTGGCAATCGTTACAGGTCAGTCGGAGGCCTAAGAAAGTCAGACAACTGGTTTAACACATGCTACGATCCTTACATACTTCTTTCGCTTCGTCCACATTCATGCATCGATTCATTTACTTTCTTAAAATATTATCAATGTTAATTTCAACACGTACCTACTTTCGTATATAGCCTGAGATGGCTCATAGTTTTGGTTTATAGTAGGTGTAGTATCTCTGCCTACCTCTTCGGGAAAACATATTACATTATAGCGCAATTAATCTATACATCTATATATACATATCTATACAGATAAATAAAATTGAAGTGTCTGTTTGTAACTGCAAAATAACAGTTTTTCACTCAATGCATATGAAAGTATACACGGTACTTACACAAAAAACCAATTTTTAAAATTTTTCTCTGTCTGTCTGTCTGTCTGTTTGTTCCGAGTAATCTCCGAAACGGCTGGACGGATTTTGACGGAACTTTCACTGACGGATAGCTAAAAAACATTAGGGATCCGCGGGCAACTATGAAATTAAAATCTACGCGGGTGAAACCGCGGGGCACAGCTAGTTATACATAATTATTATCAAGACCATTACACAATGTGAGAAGCGATTAGTTAAGTAATTACTAAGTTTATAACCAACTACTGTTTTACATTATATTAATTACTAGCTGTGCCCCGCGGTTTCACCCGCGTTAATGTAATGGGTAACCCGCGGAACCAATAAGTTTTTTTTTTTTTAAAATTGCCTGAGTTATGCCTTATACAATTAGCTATCTGCCCGTTAAAATCGGTCCAGTCGTTTTAGATATTAGCCGGAACAAACAGACAGACAGAGAAAATTAAAAATTGCTTTTTCTATGTCTGTATCATATGCATTTAGTGAAAAGCTGTTATTTTGGAACAAACAGACACATTTAATTTATCTCTTTATAGATATAGGTGTATAGGTATTAAGATATTTTTTTTTTTCAGTCAATTGATAACCACTTCGTAAATACGTAACACATCCACTTTCCCATTTAAATTATTAAATATATAAATGTGCGGTTTTCAATAATTATATTAAAAATGAAGTCACCACTCACCATTCCTGAGGTCTACATGAGAATCAAGTGGAAGGCGGGTCCCTCATAAATACCACAGAGTATAAACTAGCCCCGTTAACGGCGCCATAAACGACCAGTTCATTATATTAGCAATAAATATTATTTTAAAACTCTCGCGAACGTGGGATACTGATACTGAACAAATATATTTGCTTGTTTTGTTTGTTTAGTGGCCGTACCATTGTAAGGTTATCAGATATCTTGGACAAATTGACACACACACTGAAATAAGCAGTGCTTATCTATCTATACAGATAAATTAAATTGAAGTGTCTGTTTGTAACTCAAAAATTACAGCTTTTAACTAAATGCATATTATGAAAGTATACACGCTACTAACACTAAACAACCAAGTTTAAAATTTTTCTCTGTCTGTCTGTCTGTCAGTCTGTCTGTCTGTCTGTCTGTTTGTTCCGGGTAATCTCTGAAACGGCTGGACGGATTTTAACGGGACTTTCACTGGCAGGTAACTGATACATCAAGGAGTAACTTAGGCTACTTTTATTTATTAAAAATATTAGGGTTCCGCGACAATAAGGATGAAACTAAATCTACGCAGGTGAAACCGCAGGACACAGCAAGATATGATTATATTATATATAAATGATAATGCTCACGCCTTTATCCCAAGGGAAGCGTTAGTTAACTACTGCTTCAGTAAATTTATCACACACTAGCTGTGCCCCGCGGTTTTATCCGCGTAAACTTAATTTAATGAGAGGCAGCTCTTTACGGATCCCTGATTTAAAAGAAGTTGTAAATGTTACTCCACCTAACATCACCTGAAAGTCGCGTTAAAATTGGTCCAGTCGTTTCAGAAATTTCCGTGTAATCCCAAATAGACAGTCAGACAGACAGGGAAAAAAGTAAAAAAAAAAATATTTTGTATGTACCTTAAATACTTTCATATGCATTTAGTGAAAAGCTGTTTATTTGGAATTACAAACAGACACTTCAATTTTATTTATCTGTGAACAAACACAAAGTTTGTTCATAAATAATTTCATCAATAACTTGTTGTAAATAGTGCAGCCCCGTTCTTCCAAGCAATAAAAAATGATGGCATGCAATATTATATTTACAAAAGAAATTACAATAAATAATAATAAGATAGGTTTCAATATCAATATTCACAACAACATATTATTATCTTCAATAACAATAGTAATTTACCAGACCAATATATTTTCAATTCAAGAGCAATAATAATAGAATAAAAGCAGAAGACAATCAATCATCATTAAATATTTGAATTTATTATTTTTCTTTATTTACATGGCCAGCACTGAGTAGGTCTGGACCTTCTTCTTATTACTACAATAAATTGAACAATCTGTATATATTTTTTTACTATACTCACAAAGTTACTGACCACGAATGACAAGGAAAGAGTCTCAAGAACCTTTTTTGAAACAAAATTCCCATCTCCAAACAATACCCTTAACGCCATCTATAGATAAACGACAGATATTAAATTCAAGCCTTCCTAGGTTACCTATATTCCAGACTTCTCGGGGATAACTTAGAATTTAAGTTTTAGGAACCTCACTTTACTAAGTATACGCACCAAAGGTAGTGTTACAAAAATAAAAAATTAAATATAAACAACAAAAAAAATACAAACAAAATAATGTGTCAAATTATTGAAAAAAATAAAAAGTTATAAAATAACCCTAAAATGGCAATTATTGAATATTACTGTCATATTTATCGGATTTTTAAAGCATTTAAAAATAAAATTAATGAAATAAACATAAATAAATAATGAGAAATAAAAAATTCTCAAAACAAACAAATTTGTAAATTCATGTTATTTTAAATTTTAGCTAATTACCTGAAATTACCTGCGTAATTTTAACAAAAATAGGTAACATACGTTGATTTTGATAAAAAATATAAGTATTCAAGTCGCAACAGGTGGAATTCATTTGTTATTACACACATCATACAATATACATAATAATATAATATCATACTTTCACAAAGTTCTAAAAAGTCGCGCAACACGAATTTAATAACGTGAGATTGCAAACAAAAGCTATGCAACTAATTAAAAACATAATCTTACCACGTTCACATTTTAATACTGTAACATCAGCACTCACAAAAGAGCTTCACTCTCAACAGGAACACATCCGTGTTAAAGCACATAAGATCGAATTTCCCACTAAACCACACCACTCAAAACACACAACGCACGACGAACCATAACGCAAACGTATGCGTTAAAAATACAACGCTTTCCTTCTCAAAACTATACGAAAACATATTAAATTAACTACAGTGAAATACAGACTCGAGTCGCGTCGAGAGCCGGGCAAATTAAGTCGATACGTAATTAAACGAGCCAAACGCACACATACAAAGGATCGACATAAAAATGTCGGCGGAAAAAAAAGTATAGCTTTAAAATTTACCCGGTATAAATTTGTGTTTTTTTCCTCTCACCTACTTATGTATGGGGGCATGCGCAGTAAAGGGTTGAGACGCAGCTATGCGGCGATTTAAAAACGCAGAATTTCGTTCAGTATTCTTGAGGGAAGAGGCTTTTTAATTTGGTAGCATTATACTTTGTAATTAGTACCGTGTTTCTCCGCTTTCATTGAGGCGCTGTTGTCACAAATGGGACTATTATGTTTATCATTCGACAATATTATTAAGTGTTATTACTTTCTCTCATTGCACCATGTCCGCACAAGAGATGAGAGTTAGGTTTCGGAAATAGAATTGTGTTTTTGCTGTAAATGTGTACTGCCAAAACCGCAATACATATATAAATCCAACTTATACGCCTATTTGAAAGCTCAAAAAATATAACCCGAGTCTTAGTCCACTATAAAACTATACTGGGAGCTATCCATGATCGTTCTAAACAGTGCGTATTAAGAGGCTCAGGGGCCCAACCATGAGCTCTTATTGCAATGATAATTCAGTTGTGCGACAGTGACAGATGTATGCACGTCACATACATCTGTCTCATAAATGAGTGAAACTATCATGGCAATAAGAGCTCATGGTTGGGCCCCTGAAGTTCTTAATACGCGTTGGCGTTGCATAAATGCATGCAGATCGCCCCTAAATCACTTTACATTCTTAAAGTTTATCGCAATATAATCTGGAGATTTTAATTACCTTGGTAAACTATCAAAAGTCTTTGAAAGTTCTTTTCTAAAACACTCGACAAATATCGAGTGCTTTGATAATTAACACTAGGTGGACATCATTTGCCTAACCTATATTTTTATTCTCTTGTTTTTCAGTTTTAAAGCAGTATTGGTGAAGAAAAGAGTGCTTTATTGTGAAGAATTAATAATTAAGACTATTTATTTCAAAGGTAGTTTTTACAGTATATATTGAGTGTGATTTCAGTAAATGATTCCAATGAATTGGAAGGCTTTTTTGGATAATCTTTGGTTTCAGGTTTACCATTCATTTTCTAGAAATAACTATTATTGTGCAGTAAAATCAATTATTAATGTAAGTGTGGAGTGGGTAGTGATTTGTGAGTGACAAATTTATACTTTTTGACAATTTTGATTATTTTTTGAGACATCTGAGAATATCAATATTAATTAAAATTTCTAATCAAAAATATTTTTTTTCTCGTGTGAAAATAAAATTCGTGTTATAGACGAAACAAAAAGCAAAAATAAATGAAACATCCGATTCAAAATCTCTTAAATGAAACCCTAACGAGAACTGACATCACTACAAAAAAAACAATACAATTTAATTAAATTTAAACTAGAGTTGTCTCACGTTCCAAACGTTAACGAAAAAAATCAATTTTAAGAAAAATCTTGCACTGTATTTTTTGTCAAAATGTATCAACAACACGTTAATTCATTAGCAGCGCCATCTGTTGATTGATAACTGTAACAGTTTTTTGCTGAAGGTTTTTTCAGGCTGTAATGGTACTTGTAAACAGAAGAGGAGGACGCTACGTGCTCACAGCTAAGGCTTCAACAAGACAGACAAGTCGATTTTAAATATACATTTAACATTTCGCCCACGAGGTTGGTAAAAAGGTATCGTCTGTGTCTTTCTACGAGAAGCTTCAATATCGGCTTTGAAAAGGGTAAGGACGAATGACAAGACAATTTCAAATTATTATTAGTAATATTTTATTAGATTTACTTAAAGTTCTTGGAGCACAAAGAGGTAAGGTAAAACTACGGCGAAGGATAAAGGAGGGTTAGGCGGTATGTATATATTAATGTAAGGCTTGAAATCACTTGTTCAATACTTTTCAGAGCGTTTTCAATAATCGAGTTTTAGTTTGAAACTTACTTTTTTAAACATCTATACAGATAAATAAAATTGAAGTGTCTGTTTGTTACTCGAAGATAACAGCTTTTAAATGAAATCTCTGAAACGGCTGGAACAATTTTAACGGGACTTTCACTGATAGGTAGCTGATGATTCAAGGAATAACTTAGGCTACTTTTATTTATTAAAAATATTAGGGTACCGCGAAAATAAGGGTGAAACTAAATCTACGCGGGTGTAACCGCGGGTCACAGCTAGTTATCAATAAATGTAAAAGACTACATAATTACATACACAGTTTTTGCAGTAACTAATGAAACTTAAACGAAGCTTTAACTTTTACAATCTGTCACTGCTTACCATCACGTATGTCGTTTGGACAGATTCAAAACACGCCAGAATGTGCAAGCATTTAAAATAAAAAATCCACAACCACCCGCAACCATCCCTCAAGATGACATCCCGACGAGGCGTGGAGAAAAAAACCGGAAAAACCATTTTTCACTATCATTCACCGCAACAGCGTTAGGGGGGTTGAGATATTATTTGGATAGTTTGATAGTATGTTTGGTTTTATAATTGTTTGATTTACTGACGAACTAGATAAATAAAAAATAAAATAAATGATCTTTAATTGCTTTTTAGTACTTAAACACAATATAATAAAATTACTACAATACTAAAATTAGATACAATTTTATGTTAATTTATGAAAAAAAATAATGTTGGTTATTATACTTTTTCTTGTACACTATAATAGTCTTTGTCATTCGAAAATATTCATTTAAATCATGTGCTGTAAAGGGCCAGATAGATCTATTATATTGTTGATTTAAACAATGTATTTAAGGTATTTAATTATATAGGGACTTTGTTTTATACGATATAGTGAAGTACTGACTAGAATGGGTTGTGACAACTCAAATACAAAAAATAAAATTAACGTATGTAGCTTTAAAATAGGTTCTATATAGAATCGTTTGAGATGTGGTGCTGGAGAAGGAGCTCTGGGTTCGATTCCCGGGTCGAATAAAGTGTTATTGATTAAATAAATAAATTTCAGTTCCCAGTAGCAGTCCGGAGTCTTGATCAGTGTCCCGTTAATGGGCGGCTCGCTCATGTAATAGGTTACATGGGCCTTAAGCGCAGACCTCTGCCTACCTTTTCAGGCAATATACAGGACTGCAGGCGTGTGCGTATATGGATGTACATTCAATGCTTGTTTTGGGATCATTTTATTTTGGTATAGTTTAGGTTTAGTACATCATGTACATATCTCGCCTATATTCCCCGAGGGAGTAGGCAGAAGTGTTGTAATAACAACACCCACTTTTCACCAAAGTTGATTAAGTGCCAAAGTGACCGATGGTGAGTCTCTCGCCGTCTCAGGCACATTCGTCTTTGAATGACTTCTCAGACAAATGCAGGTTTCCGCACGATGTTTTCCTTCACCGTAAAGCACGAGGTGTGAAATAACTGCACATACGTTTTTTAGGCCCTGCTGGGATTTGAACTTGCGTCGCTTGCGTATCGGGTGACTGTGCAAACCCTACGGCCACCACGGCTCAAGGTATTTTGGAAATACGTTATTCGTAATCGTATCTCAGCCCTAACTTAAGGAGGTGCACATATTAATGATGTTGGCGTGCGGTTGAAAGAACAGCGTTTGTCTTTTAAATTAATTGTTCCGTGTGTCGCGGCTCGAACTCAACTTGGGGAGCTTTGGGGAACTCGGGGAGCTGCGGGGAGTTTGGGGAGCTGTTGGGAACTTGGGGAGATGCGGTGTGCGGTTGACGTTGCGTTTATGAAGACAGCTTCGTTGATGTTTTGATACGATTAATAACATTGCTATTTTGGTGTGATACGTAAATATACGTTTTAATATATTTTCAAGGTTTTTAATTCTGATGATAGTTAAATATATACTAGGTACCTTCTAATATAGCTAGAATCGATATGTATCTAAATATATATAATTCAAAGGTGACATAGTGATCTATCACCGCACAGCAAAAACCACTGGACGGATCGGACTGAAATTTGACATGCAGGTAGATGTTATGACGTAGGCATCCTCTAAGAAAGGATTTTGATTAATTCTACCCCCAAGGGGATAAAATAGGGGATGAAATTTTGTATGACACATTGTCAATTTTAAACCGATCGGGCTGAGACTTTGCATGCATAATTTATTTATAAAAAATATTAGAGTGCCGCGAAATTAAGCATGAAACTAAATCTGCGCGGATGAAACCACGGGGCACAGGTAGCTCATATATAAAATAATAATTTGACACAAATTTTATTGTAATTAATAATTATGTACTATGTAATAAAATGTCGTCTAGACGTTTGTGAAGGAGGGGGTATAATATCCGTTAAAATAAATCAGTGTTAAAAGTCGGTTGAAATCAGTGTGGTTTGTGTTGAATTAGTGAACGGGATATCATCATTTCCCTGGCCTTTTCCCATACATTTTTGGGGTCGGCACTTGATTTAACCCGATGTGGCCGATCACCTGATTTTTATACGAAGCGACTGCCATCTGACCTTCGCAACCCCATTTAGGAGGAAAATCTGTGATCTGGGTTAAACCAGTTGTCAGATTATTTTTAGGCCTCCGACTGACCTGTAACGATTGCCAAAGATGTTAAATTGGCAACCGGGACCGACGGCTTAACGTGCTCTCCGAGGCACGGAGGGAACTCGGGCGGTCACCCATCCAACTACTGGCTAGGCGTATGGTTGCTTAACTTCGCTGATCGAATGATATGCGCAATAGCAACTGTGCCACGAGCTCCTCCTTAGTGAACGGGATAATTAGTTAGATTTTAATAATAATGAGTATAACATTACAAAACGGACACGTTAGAAGAAATAGCTGATCGGTTAACCAACATTTAAAATGGTTAAATGTGCAACACTCTGCAGGTTGCAAGAGTTGTATTTTAGTAAAGCTAAGAAATTTAATGAAAATTAGCTGTGAAATGAGAATTAGTTTCATCCTTCTTGTTGCGGAACCCTTATATTTTTAATAAATAAATGTAGCCTAAGTTACTCCTTGAAGCATCAGCATAAAATTGGTCCAGCCGTTTCAGAGATTACCCGGAACAAACAGACGGACAGACAGACAGAGAAAAATTTAAAAACTTGGTTTTTCAGTGTCAATAGCGTGTGTACTTCATATACATTTAGTGAAAAGTTGTTATTTTGAAATTAAAAACTGACACTTCAATTTTATTTATCTGTATAGATGTATAGATTGGACAGATTTGCATAAACTCTAAGTTTAGACTAACAAAAAATTTAGTTTTAAATACTTCGAAATAAACCAAAAAACATTAAGTAGTATATACTTCTTTTACTAGATTGATTGAAACACTTCCATTGACTACACAATCAACGACATTATTCTATGAGACAATACGACACGACAGTAAGATAATTAGCATTATTAGTGATGAGTTCACAATTCCGGTAAATTTCACCAGCGGCCGGGACGGGACCAAATAATCCAACGAATCATTCGGGACGTTTATCTTGATATATTTACCGTTACAGAGAGGGGTGATCCGGTATCCGGCAGTATTGAAAATGAAAAGTAAAAAAATCGTTTTTTTTTTGAGTTATGACTTTTTGATTCATAGACACCACGTGGACTCACATCAAAGAACTTATTATCGAATTATAGCTACGTTTTTGTATGTTATACTTCTAAGGTCAAGCAAGTTAACGGTATACCTGAAGGTAAGTGGGTACCATAATCTTTGTACGATTGCAAATTGAAATTCCAGGGGATGTGTACGTTGTATTCTACGGGAGAAGTGTGGGTATAATATCTATCTGAGTTGTTTCATATTTTGTTCTTTGATGTTGCATATAAAAACATATTTAAAATGTCTATGACAGGTTTTAAAAATTATAAATGCAATAGGTTTCATTTCATAATTTGTTTTACAAAACTTTTTTTATCTAGCTAAGCTAAGATATTAATATTAAGGTTCACGTAGACTTATCTAAAAATATTTTTCAACAAACACTAAAATATCCAGGACAGAAATGCAAACTTTCAAAAACCTCTCAGCTACATACCCGGTTGTGCGTAATGCTCGTATTCACCCCCGGGTGAAATGCTCTTGATTAATGACGTCACCGTTAGGAGACGTCGTTACCCGGGTCCCTGTCGGGATCGTTCGAAGGCTGGACGTGAGATGACAGCCTCGCTTTACGACTATAGATTTATTGGTTAATTTTTGACGTGAATCCATTGTTTGACGTCATGGCTCAATCCTATTCAAAATAATGAAAATATTTGTGTTTGCGCCCTGGTAAGGCACTTTTGAATGTTGACAAAATTTAAGTGTCTGTTTGTAATGACAAATTAACAGCTTTTGTTAAATACGTATGAAATATTAGGTACCAAAACAAAAAAAAACAAAAAAATCTCTGTCTTCTCGGAATTTTCTAGTATTTTATATATCTATACATATATAAAATACTAGAAAATTCACGTTCAAGTAGGCCTAGACAAAATAACATTCTCTCGCGCTTAAAAAAAAGAGACCAACCTAAAAAAAAAAAAACATAAACCAGTCACGTGACATATGTCAGTCTCGTACATTTTATATCGTTACTACTAGCGAAGGATAAGGATGCGTGAGGATAATGTTATTTTGTCTACAGGCCCAGAGAAACGAAGCCACCTTGCTGGGTACCATATCCGCAGACACATACATACGGATATGCTCACGCCTGTATCCCATGGGGGTATGCAGAGACCACCGTTCGCCACATGCTACGATCCTTACATACTTCTTTCGCTTCATCCACATTCATGCATCTCTTCATACACTTCCTTCGGTTACGAGTGCTCCGAATTTGAAAGTTCTGAAAAATACCTTACCCGCAGACACGAGTCAAAATTTTTAAAGAGTATTTCACTTGATCTTATTCCTTCTCAGATTTACGCCATTGCTTTACTTAAATAAGTAATTAATATAATATTATCTACTGGTTAATATAAGCTGTCTATTAGATTTAAATTATGACAAATTACAACACTTGTTGAAATGTTTTTTATAAAAGGTAATCAGATACTTGTACTTAGTAATTACACTTGTAATGGCAAGAGCTGTTTACAATTATATGAAACCCGTGATTTTGCCTGCGTATTGATTTTATCGTAAATCCAAATTTACTGAAAACTAGCTGTGCCCTGCGGTTTCATCCGCGTTGGTATCAATTTCATGGAAGACTCGCGAAACCCTAATGTTTTTTAAATATCATAGTAGGTATTACTTGAGACATTAGCTATCCGCCGGTGAAATTCCCCTTAAAATCGGTCCAGCCGTTTCGGAAATTAGGTGGAACAAACAGACAGATAGAGAAAACATTAAAAAATTGGTTTTTCTTTGTCAGTACCGTGTACACTTTCATATTTACACATTTTGGAATTACAAGCAGACACTTAAATTTTATTTATCTGTATAGATATTGATAGATTAGGTGCAGGTATTTCGCCCACATAGTCAAAGAAAAGACTGAGAAGTTAATTACTAAACATTTGTTGTAGTATGGACTTGTTATGGGATGAGCACACTTTTGCCAAAATATACTTGTTTAGAAGATTGCAAGGCGAGAAGAAGACCAAAAAATTTATGGATGGATTGTGTGAAAGATGATATGACTAGAATGGAGGTGAATAAAGATATGACGGCTGATAGAGAGAAATGGAAGAGAAGAACTCATAGTGCCGACTACAAATAACATGGGATAAGGTCAGTAGGATGATCAGTCCAAAAAGCTAGTCTTGAAACTTTAACTGGCGTTTGATGAAAAGCAATGAAGACGGAGACGATGTCCATGCTGGTCAGTTTAGTATAGTTTTTGACAAGTTGAAGATTTTCTCCGCGTATTGATGTACCTGAAAATGAGTGGATCCGCCATCTTTGGAATTGCAAATTGGGATGTAACCATATCCCGCCTTCAAAACAGAATCAACAAATTCAGACACTAATGGGCAAACGAAATCGACAATTTTCAAACATGTCATAACTAAGTTGTCAAGTCATTGACTATTCTTAGAGAATCCGCATTGCCCTGCAGCATGGCAATGCTGCCAGCCTTCTTAGCACTTAAGACTTCTAATGAGAGAAAGTGATCAAGGGAGATTTCAATAACGGGGACAGCAACGCAAGGAAACTTGCAAATTTCAAGAAAAAATATGGTAGATTGAAGAAGCTGTTTAACAACAAAGGGTCCATTTGAAGATCAGGGGTCCCTGGCCAGTGCACCCGTGCTCAACATTACCAAGACCAAACAAAAACCTGCACAAAAAACCCAACAACCTGTTTATATTATTCTGAAAGTGTCTCGCACGATCGCCTACAATTCTCTATGGTTTGGCATCGGGCCGATGCTGTGCCTCACTTTGTTCCTTTTGTGTTCACTTCCTATTCGAAGAGTCTGCGGTGGGATGAAAAAAATCCGTCACGTTCCCAATACGTGAGTAATCATCTCGTTAACTGTTGACTTTGGACCTGTTCCGGTCTGAATGTACCTTCATTCATGGCAGTGTATGAACGAACTATGTTTGGAATCAATTGGAAAATTTAACACTCAATTTGGTTAAAGCTTTCAAATCCACACACATAACCCCCCTCCCCTCAATATGCATAGTATTACTAACTTTTACCAGGAAACTCACAGTAGTATTAACAGAGGGCCTACCATCATCGGTTCAAGCAGAGTGTATTAAGAACTTCTTAGACCGTCAAAATTAATGATACAAAATTTAACGTCAAAGTTCGGAAGTGCGTAATACGCTGTGCTTTACTAAAAACTGGTCTAAACAATGGATTTCTGGTTAAAATTATGAATAGTCCCTCATGATAACTTGCCTCGTGATAAAAAACGCGTCTCATGATAAATATAAATGAAAACGAATCATCTGGGAACACTTTCCCAGTAGCCTGAATCCTCTTACACTGATGATGGTAGGCCCCCTGGCCATAACGAGAGGAAAGAACGTCTTCAGAAAATTAACATATCGGAAGTGGTATGTAGGTACTGTAAATGAGATCATGAGTGACCTAGTGGGCGATCTATACTTGAAATCAAACAGCTTATTTCACGTTATTCATATCTTGAACACCTAGTATGCACTTGCGACGCACTAGCCAGATGGCGAGGCACCTACTGCACTACTCAGCGGGGCCTGTACCAATAAGTAAAACGTATGTGCAGTGATTGTACACTACGTGCTTTAAGGTGAAGGAAAACATCGTGAAGAAACCTGTCTATAGGTTGTCTATAAATTTATCTCAGAAGTATTTCAGATGTATAGTGCCTGAGACGGCGATAGACTCACCAATGTCACGTTGGCACTTAATCATGTTCAGTGAAACGTGGGTGTTGTTATTACAACACCTCTGCCTACTCCTTCAGAAAACCATTTTATTATTCTAAAGTCAACGACCAAAGTAGCGAGTAAAGCTAGGGCTATAAATAAATAAAAACTGCAACAAAAACAAGTTGTTGTGAAGTATCAAAGAGCACAGAGTATCGTTGGAAATCCATTATAAGTTCAGTTGCAAACGCCAAGAATTCTAATCGTAAATAATTTACTTCTAAGAATAAAATTATCTTCCACGTCATATTAGCGGCACAGGTGCTAATTAAATATGTAGGCATTGGGTTTGACGTAATTTTCCTATTAATGTTTGCGAAGGAAAGATTAATGACTTCTCCGATTTGGTTGGGTGAACTTTTGGTCCTAACTTTATTCTGAACTACCTAGGCACTGTGGTTTCACCCGCGTGAACTTAATTATATGGATGGTTTTAAACATGTAACGTCAGCTATGTGCCAGTAAGAGTCCCGTTAAAATCGGTGCAGCCGTTTCAGAGATTAGCCTGAAAAAAGTAACAGACAAAGATTTTTTTAAATACTATGAAAGTATGTATTTCATGTGCATTTAGTGCAAATCTGTTAATTTGAGACACTTCAATTTTATTTATCTGTATATAATGAAAATGATTATGCGAGGAGAACGAGCGAATGAGAGGAGCTCGTGGCACAGTTGCTATTGCGCATATCATTCGATCAGCGTAGTTAAGTAACCATACGCCTAGCCAGTAGTTGGATGGGTGACCGCCCGAGTTCCCTGCGTGCCTCGGAGAGCACGTTAAGCCGTCGGTCCCGGTTGCCAATGTAACATCTTTGGCAATCGTTACAGGTCAGTCGGAGGCCTAAAAATAATCTGACAACTGGTTTAACCCAAATCACAGATTTTCCTCCTAAATGGGGTTGCGAAGGTCAGATGGCAGTCGCTTCGTATAAAAATCAGGTGATCAGCCACATCGGGTTGAATCAAGTGCCGACCCCAACAATGTATGGGATAAGGCCAGGGAGATGATAATGAAAATGATTAACTCAGTTTAGGCCCTGGTAAGGCACTTATGAATGTAGAAGAATTTACCACCTTAGGTATAGATATTTATGAAGTTGGTCTAAGGGTCGGAAGCGCTACTGCGGAACATGAGTTCTTGGGTTCAATCCTGGGCAAAGTGTTATTCAGTTTCCCAATAGCAGCTCAGAGCCTGGATTAGTGCCCGGTTAATGGCAATAGGCTCACCTCTAGATACAACATAACTGGCGAAAGGTCGGTGTACTATAAGTACACCTCTGTCTTCTCTTTCGGGGAATACAGCCGTGAGCATATGTATGTATGTTTGTTTGCAAAGGAAAGATTAATGGATTTCCAGATTACGTTGAGTAAAGTATTGCTCCTAATTTTTTTGATATTAAAAAAGATATTAGCCTCGAAAACTTGTTGTATAATTAACCCTTTTGATTTTGCCTCTATGTTACTTAATTGTGTTACGGTGATTAAATTAGTTTCAATACTGACTATACTATAATTAATTATTCTCTTCAAAGCTATACAGATAACTAAAATTGAAGTGTCTGTTTGTAATTCCAAAATAACAGCTTTTTACTAAATGCATATAGTATATATGAATCTGACATAAAAAAAAAGAATTTTTAAATTCTTTCTCTGTCTGTCTGGCCGTCTATCGGTCTGTCTGTCTGTCTTAAGCTAACTTAGGCTTTTTTCAATTAAAAAAAAACATACGGGTTCCTCGGGACAACCATAAAATTATCTCTAACGCGGGTGAAACCGCGGGGCACAGGTAGTTCAAAATATATTAATTCGATTAGACTTATAACAAATGATTTCCAAATCGTCAGAACGACATAACTATACGGTATTATAAGTTTTACCGCCGGGTTCAGAAGGGTATTTAACTAAAAAGAGCCCGGCAAGAAACTCGGTAATTACTTTTATCAAAAAACAATTACAATTTTGAGCTATTACGTCCGACTACATCGAGATTCAATCATTTCCAAATTTCGATAAATTCAGAACAGTTCAGAGGTTGCGAGTTTTCTTCAAATCGCCGTCACAAGTCACCGCGTCGACGTAAACGCAGATTTGTATGGGCTCACAATAGTGTCATGTTTAGGCCGACAGAGGCGCTGTTCCGATCCTATACAAATCTGCGTTAACTTTGACGCGGTGACTTGTGACGGCGGCAGTGAAAAACTCGCACTAGGCACTCAGAGGTTGTAGTGAAATGGAGAGAGGCTTTTGTCCGTCGCGGTCTCAGGCACTATACAAACGTCTTTGAATAACTTCTCAGAAGAAGGTCCCCACTGTAAAGCACGTGGTGTGAAATACTACACATAAGTTTTAGAATTTCACCCTCGTAAATTTAGTTTCATACAAACTTTCATCCCCGATTTAATCCCCCCTTGGGGGTAGAATTAATCAAAATCCTTTCTTAGTGGATGCCTACGTCATAACATCTACCTACATGCCAAATTTCAGTCCGATCCGTCCAGTGGTTTGGGCTGTGCGTTGATAGATCACTATGTCAGTCAATCAGTCAGTCACCTTTGAGTTATATATATTAAGATAATATTATAGACTAGCTGTGCCCCGCGGTTTCACCCGCGTAGAATTAGTTTCATCCTTATTGTCGCGGAACCCTAATATTTGTAATAAATAAAAGTAGCCTAAGTTACTCCTTCAAACATCAGCTACCTGCCAGTGAAAGTCCCGTTAAAATCGCCCCAGCCGTTTCAGAGATTACCCGGAACAAACAGACAGACAGACAGACAGAGAAAATTTTTAAAACTTGGTTTTTTTGTGTCGGTAGCGTGTATACTTTCATACGCATTTAGTGAAAAGCTGTTATTTTGGAATTACAAACAGACACTTCAATTTTATTTATCTGTATAGAAGATGTATAGATGTACTAATGATTTAGAAGGAATATTATAGCTTCAATAGCATCTGTTAAATCAATATATAATGATTTATCAAGCGAACTTGTTCATATCCAATTAGTCTACATGCAATTATGTATTTATTTCTTTTACATTCATTCGGATCTACATTGTTGCACAAGAGTTTTTGCAATGATCCATCGATCTTTACCAGTACCTACTATAAAAAGTTACAGTCGTTTGTATGATGTATTGCATGGAGTCATTGCACTTCTGCAACTGGCACGATTTTGATAATATTTTTTCTATCTGCACTTTTACAGGTTGTGTATTTTATTCTGATCATCTACGTCTGTTTGTAAATCCAAAATAACAGCTTTTTACTAAATTCATATGAAAGTTTATATGGTAGATACAGAAAGAAAAAAAAACAATTTCAAAAAAATTCTCTGTCTGTCTGTTTGTCCGTCTGTAACCGATTGTAACCGGACTTTCACTGGCAGATAGCTGATGTTTCAAGAAGTAACTAAGACTAGATTTATTTAAAAAAAAATATGGTTCTACGTGTTCAAGGGTGAAACCGCGGGACACAGCTAGTGAATAAATAAATAAAGAAAGGTAGTCTTAAAATTACTTTCAATGAGTGTTCCAATATCTTCTTATGTTTGGTAAAATTATTAGACTTGAAAGTTTACGTAGCACGTAACACGTAACATTTAGTAACCGGTTTTTTTTAACTTAAAATAAAATAAAATCTAAAATAAGTAAAGAATCATACCTTCATAGGAGGTGCGTAGTCCACAGCCATCATGCAGTCACTATTGACCCCAGCTTCGGTCTTGATCATGGGGGGACCATGGTGGTACAGCTGCCCCATCTGGTGATGGTGCATCCCACTATCCCCACGACTGTACCACGTGGTGTACATCCCGCACGATTGTTCGCGACAGTCACTCATAAGGCCATATCACCACTATTCCAATCAAAAGGTTCTACTACACATTATTCGAAATTTAAATTGCAATTCGAATGTTCGAATAAAACATTATTTTTTTTGCAAAAATTTTTTTTTTTGGTTAAGTGTTATCAGCACTTTTTAGTTGCATTATTTTTGTTATTAACGTCATAAATACACTGTCGGGTACATTTTTTTGTTTGTTTGTTTGATTTAATTATAAGTAATTAATCCTGTTTTTTTTATTGGATGTAGTTAAGAAATTGCACAAAAAAAAGTTTTATGCATTTTGAAAAAAAAAAAATTTAAGGAAAAATAACAATAAAAATACGAGTAGTTTAACTCTATATTGCACAATAAACACCAACTCAATTAAATTGAAATTATTGGTGGAATAAAATTGATTTTAAATCAATATTTTATTTATTGCACTAATTATATTAGAACCTTATTTGTTTTTCTAAGAAACGTTTAAATTTTTTAGTAGTCTTCTACACAGCATCTGAAACAAACAAAAGTATTTTATATATAAGTATTTGTTATCCATTTAAGTCCGAAAAAATGTTGGAGAATAAACACGACTATTGCGAAACATAAAGTCCTGGGTTCAATCCAGGTGCACTAAATGCGCATGAAAGTATATACGATATTGACATGAAAAAAAAACAATATTTAAATTTTCTCTGTCTGTCTGTTTGTTCCGGCTAAAGCAAAACGGCTGGGCCGATTTAAGCGGGACTTTCACTGGCGGGCAGCAAATTTGACAAGGAGTAACTTTTATTAAAAAAAAAATTGGGGTTCCGTTGGTCACCCATGAAATTATGCGGGTAAAATCGCGGGGCACTACTACTATATACTATCACACACTGTTAGTGAGATATGTCCTCATCCCTAGACATGTTATGCGCAGGGATAAGGATAATGTTGCCAAAAATGTTTTCCTTATGAATGTGGATGTACAAGGGGAGAAGAAGACCTAAGAAACGATGGATGGATTGTGTGAAAGATGATATGACTAGAATGGGTGAATACAGATATGACGGCTGATAGACAGATATGGAAGAGAAGAACACATTGCGCCGACCACAAATAACATGGGATAAGGGCAGGAGGATGATGATGAGTCTGGATAAGATAAGTGTTCGGTGAATAAATAAGGTACCTGTTGGAAACTATTTTCTTACAATCTTTATGGTTAGGTTTTTATTGTTGTACTAGCTGTGCCCTGCGGTTTCACCCGCGTAGATTTAGTTTCATCCTTATTGTCGCGGAACCCTAATATTTTCAATAAACAAAAGTAGCCTAAGTTACTCCTTGAAACATCAGCTACCCGCCAGTGAAAGTCCCGTTAAAATCCGTCCAGCCGTTTCAGACAGACAGAGAAAAATTTTAAAAATTGGTTTTCATGTGTCAGTACCGTGTATACTTTAATATGCCTTTAGTGAAAAACTGTTATTTTTGAGTTACAAACAGACACTTCAATTTTATTTATCTGTATGTATATGTATAGATTTTTTATCTTTCACTTGTTAGTTAGTAAGTTGTCAAATAAATACAGTAATGTCAGCTGCTTTTTTCACTGCTCTCTCTATCTCTAAATTCTAATATTCTCTATCGTTTACAGTATCTCTTGTTTAACGTGGCTTATAATATAGTAGTTAGCCATCTTTTCACAAGATGGCGCTGTATTATTTTACATCTCGATGTAGAGATACTCTTTTATTTATATCTAAACAGATAAATGAAATTTAAGTGTCTGTTTTAAATCCAAAAATAACAGCTTTTCACAAAATGCATATGAAAGTATACACGCTAATGACACTAAAAACCAAGTTTTATATTTTTTCTCTATATATCTGTCTGTCTGCCTGTCTGTTTGCTCCGGGTAATCTCTGAAACAAGGAGTCCTTCTCTGTTTCAAGGAGTAACATAGGCTACTTTTATTTATTAAAAATATTAGGGTTTCGCGACGATAAGGATGAAACTAAATCTACGCGGGTGAAACCGCGGGGCACAGTTATTTTCAAGTAAGAATCTAAGAAGCAAACAAAATAAGTAAACCAAGCCTTTTCCAAACATCGGTAGCAACGTGAAGAATTCGGCGTTAGATGTGCATTTAATACTTGCCCATAATTCTAAGCTCATAGAATTGCAAATCAGGTGCTCCTTACTGGGTATGTAGTGCCTTATTATGTGGGGTCATCGACCTACAGCCCACGCCCACTGGCCACGCCCACTCGTGCCCCGCCCAGTTGCTTGATGACGTAAAGATTACCGCATATATTACTTTTGGCTTTATACTAAGACGTATAGACATATAATAGTACCCGCAGTGTGCGTTCGAGTTTCGTTTCGCGCTACAAGTAAGTTCTAACATGGTTTAACGTAGACGATCTCGTTTGCGTTTTGGTGAGGTTGTAACTATGTTGATAGGTATTTTTTGCGGGTTCTTGTTGAAATCAAAAGATTGTAAATGGACATATTTCGTGCTTAATATGCAAATTCAGTCGCCAATGTTGATATATCTCAAAACACCTACTGACTTAGCACAAATCATTGTTCATGTTGACTGTTATATATTTTTCTTGGATGTCGTGAGAATTCATTTGTATACCAAAATGCCTTGGAGGTGGTTGTAATAAAATCTTACATCTATTATTACAGACAAAAAAAATATAATTGTCTGTTTGTAATTCTAAAATAACAGCTTTTCACTTAATTCATATGTAATTCATAAGTATACACGGAACAGATGTAGAAAACACAATTTTAAAGAAAATTCTCTGTCTGTCTGTCCGTCTGTCTGTTTGTTTATTCCAGGTAATCCCAGAAACGGCTGGACTGATTTTATCGGGATTTTCACTGGCAGGTACCTAATGTTTCAAGGAGTAGCTTAGGCTATTTACTAAAACTATTAATCATCCGCGACATGAAGCATGAAACTAAATCTACGCCGGTGAAACCGCGGGGCACAGCTAGTCATTAATATTTACATATCACCGATTCCATGTACCATAAGGTTGTCTGGTAGAGATGGCTTTAGCGATAACACCGCTTCTTGTTACCATACTTATTAATTGACTATACCTTCTTAATATCGTACAATATTATTGTGTGCAATATATTATCATGGATGTCTGGGAATAAGCCCAGTAACTTACCTCTGTGTATTTCATAAGTTTAATAATTATTATTTACCGTACATTATGTTAAAGTAAAACAACGCGAGGATATACAAACGTACGCATTTACACGAGAACCTAAATCGCGCAATATGATTTCGAGCGCATACTTGTATATATACTAGCTCCTCAAGCATAACTCCGCCGGGAGGATCTTCTTCAGAACCATAGTTGGGGATGAGCATGACCTTTCACTCTTCCCACAAAGGTACTGAAACACGATCACCAAAGCTTCTATTCCGACTAAGCAAGTAATAAGTATGAATGAAGTCGTAAAAAATGTGCGTGCGCAAGATTATACTGCCTAAACGCAACGTGTGTAGTTTTCAGTTTACATCGCCGTCCTGATCCATTGTCAATGTTAATGGGCAATTTGAATAATTACTATGCTAATTAAGTCATTACCTGGTGATGTTGAGCGAGGAATTGTTATCGCAACGTTAACTTGAAGCTGCTACTTGCTGAAGACACCAGCCGCGTTATTCACGGTCTTTCAGCATCGCACTCGTCTTCAAGTGTTGGTCTTAAAGATACGTAATTGAACCTTATCCTGTATGCATTATGTATCAATTTGAAATCAACGCTCGTCATCGAGTTCGACGCTGAGAAACCTTAGTGAATAACGCAGCAACTTGCTCTTAAAATTGTAAAACCGAAGACACATAGTGGATTTGTGCATTTGATTAGCGAATTTAATCAGGCTTACCGGGACCTGTAGACAAAGTAACATAATCCTGACGCTACGCTGGTAGAAACGATACAAAATGTTCGGGAATGACATATGTCATGTGACTGATTTATGTCATTTCCATACATTTTTTATCGTTAGCGTTAGCGCAAGCGGTAGAGAATGTTACTTTGTCTAGGCCT
The DNA here is from genome assembly GCA_964035505.1 of Watsonalla cultraria. Taxonomy (NCBI): domain Eukaryota; kingdom Metazoa; phylum Arthropoda; class Insecta; order Lepidoptera; family Drepanidae; genus Watsonalla; species Watsonalla cultraria. The sequence continues at coordinate 5,867,843 of OZ037734.1, read as the reverse complement.
ACAGGGGCCCTACCATCATCGGTTTAAGATGAGCGTATTAAGAACTTCTAAGCTTTGACGTTTCATTTTGGTAGTGTAAAATTAAACGTCAAAGCTAAGAAGTTTTTAAAAATACCCGGTAAGACACAAATTGCGGAACCTACGGAACCCTTCATGCCTGAGTCTGACTTGCACATAACGGTTTTTTTTTTAATTTAAAATGCTATTATTAATGCATTGACTACTCGTAAACTTTTTGCAACAAATATAAATAGTAAAATTAATTGTTCGGATCAAATTTATTGAAAACATCTAGTATATACGTCGAAAGAAACGTAAGACAGGTCGTACTTAGGGTACATGAGTTAAAATACAATATTAATGACAATTTTAATTACCAAGAACAGTCTTTAATGACGATAATTACCGTTAATTACTATGAGTACTTCATCCATGTCCATACAGAATAATAAAACTGTAACGAGAGTGCCTGAACACGGAAAATTATTTCGTTGTTATAGATAGTTATCGATTACACATTTTGATACATCTGTCTGTATGTGCGAATATAACGCAAAAACTGAGCAGCAGTTTTAGCTGAAATTTTATATGGATAATAATTAGTTATTACGTCAAAATATAGATTTATTTTTGATGCGGAAAAATGTGTCTTTCATAAGGAAATTAACGCAAACAAATATTATAATTTTAATCTTAGGGTGAGTTGCTCACTAATCGTTATTCGTCTCTATAGGTCTCAATGACTTAAGTTTTGACAACGGAATACGCTATACTAATTATGGTGTCAAATTAAAATATACTACCGGTCAAAATCATAGCCCTCCTTTTTCTTTCGCTGTAATCAGGTAAGAAAGTTTGAAGGATATCATTATAATTACGATTATTTTGTATATGTATGTAACTAAGAGATCGCCATGTGCGATAAGACCGCCAATTGTACATAAATGTATATTGTGTCCTATTTGTGTAATCCTAGTGTACAATAAAGTTTTAAATAAATAAATAAATAAATAACTAACATAAACGCAATAAATAAGTATAAAAATAAAATTTTGATGTTCGTGTAATTTTTGTAAAGTTGTAACTCTATTGTAATTCTCGCATTTGAAGTCATTGCGTCATCTGATAATTTCGAACTGGGACAAAATGTACGGGAATGACATATGTCACGTGACTGATTTATGTCATTTCCATTTTATCGCTTCTATTAGCGCAAGCGCGAGAGAATGTTACTTTGTCTAGGCCTCCAGGGGCCTTACCATGAGCTCTTATTGCCAAGATAGTTTCACTCATTTATGAGACAGATGTATGTGACGTGTATACATCTGTCACTGTCGCACAACTGAATTATCATTGCAATAAGAGCTCATGGTTAGGCCCCAGTACTTTAATAATTTGATGCTAAAGTTAATTGGTCTTAAAACAGCAGTTTATTATAGTATGATATTTTTTTGAAAACGTTTATAACGACTAAAATATTATTTTGGTTTTAATGACAGAATGATTTCTGTCTAACATTGGCTAAACAAACTGGTACTGGCTCGTGGCACAGTTGCTATTGCGCACATGATACGATCAGCAAAGTTAAGCAACCATACGCTAGCCAGTATTTGGATGGGTGACCGCCCGAGTTCCCTCCGTGCCTCGGACAGCACGTTAAGCCGTCGGTCCCGGTCGCCAATTTAACATCTTTGGCAATCGTTACAGGTCAGTCAGAGGCCTAAGAAAGTCTGACAACTAGTTTAGCCCAGATTGACGATTTTCCTCGAAAAAGGGGTTACGAAGGTCAGATGGCGGTCGCTTCGTATAAAAATCAGGTGATCAACCACATCGGGTTGAATCAAGTGCTGACCCCAAATACATGGGATAAGGCCAGGGAGATGATGATTGGCTAAACAAACAAGAGACCCTATTGTAATTGTATAACCGACATTATAACCAGGAATTTAAGGAATGCTTTGTTGGAACAAAGAAAGTTTCAAATTGCAATTTTAATTATCCATTAGAATTTTATCGTGAAAATAAAAAGTTAATTATTAAGATTGTTTAGATAAGTATGTCAGGTATGTAAGTTATTAAATACTAATAAAACGATATAAATATTTGTTATACGGTTATAAAAATATATCATTAGCGGTAGCATGATATTTTACTGTTCAATTTAACAACGTATGAACAATTTTTATTGCGATTAATTGTTTTGTGAATTGTTATTGTTTTAATTTTATTTATAATTATAATATTTTTTATGGGTACTTTTGTTTTATCGTGGAAAGGCTATTTTTGATTAGTTAAGTTACTCCTTATAACATCAGCTATTTTCTGTGAAAGTTCGGTTTCAAAATCGGTCCAGCTGTTTCAAATATTAGCCGGAACGAATAGAAAGAAAGACAGACGAACAGGCAGACAGAGAACATACATACATATGCTCACGCCTGTATTCCCCGAAGGGGTAGGCAGACGCGTTCTTCTAAAACCCACATTTCACCAGACCCTGATTACATTTTTCCTGACCCGGGGATTCAACCCAGGACCTCGTGTTTCGCAGTAGCACTTGCGACCACTAGACCAAAATTTTTTTGTATTTGTTACGACGGTATATACTTCTATGCATTTGATGAAAAGCTGTTTAGTAAGAATTACAAACAGACACTTCAATTTTCCTCAAGATTCTTTATAATCTTCATGCATGCTCGGTTTTAAAAACAATTCAAGTTGCAACCTCTTATAATAAGTTAATAGAAGGGCTTAACTTAAAAGATGCAATCTTTATTGATTAACACCTCGTTAACACACGCTGAGATACTTATCACGACTCCTAGTTAGCCTGTCAACGTACAGTATAATATTGTATGGTCTGAGGAGCATGTGCTGATTCATATCTGGGTGTTTAGATCTATTAGTTTCGTTATGAAGCAAACACTAACGATGTAAAGCCCCGAAGGTCCTTAAATGGAAGGTCTGAAAAATACCCAAAAGAATGTGGAAAAATTATAAACTTGCTGTGTCTAATCTACACATCCATATCTATCATCATCATGTCCCTGGACTTATCCCATACATTGCTGGGGTCGGCGCTTGATTCAACCCGATATGGCTCCATGTTAGTCGCAATCAACTTATTAACTCCTTGTCCGTTATGTGCGCCTGGTACTTCGTGTACCATATCATCATCTCCCTGGCCTTATCCCATACATTGTTGGGGTCGGCACTTGATTCAACCCGATTTTAAGAAGTCGAACCTACTAACCAAAGAATGCGTTCAATAACTTTTGATCATCTTTTATGAAGAGTTCGTATCTATGCTTAGCCCTTAATTGATAAGTAATATGCTTTCTTTTATGGCAAGTTTAATAACATATTATTACGTTGACGATAGCCTACGTATTTTCCACATTTTGTATGGGAACGTTAAAAACCGCCCCTAACGGCGAGTATAGGAAGATTTATGTCTCCATAAAAAAACTCAAGGTCAAGCGACGACGTTCGATCGTATCAAAACCTATACTTGGGGCGTCTGATGGTAAGCGGTTACTGCAGGAAAGAGTGTAGAGGACCAGAAAAGCTGGTAGTTCTGTCAGGAGAAGCTATACCTACTGATATCAGAGTTCCTAGTGCGAGTTTTCTTAAAATCGCTGTCACAAGTCATCGCGTCGACGTAAACGCAAATTTGTATGGGTTCACAATAGTGTCATGTTTAGGCCGACAGAGGCGCTGTTCCGATCCTATACAAATCTGCGGTTACGTCGCCGCAAGGACTTGTAACGGCGGCAGTGAAAAACTCGCACTAGGCACTCAGACTCAGACAGAGAGCAAAACTCATCATTATCACAAATTTAAGTGTACTAGCTGTGCCTAGCAAAAGTTTTATTGCCATATTTTTTTTGGTGGATAACTTATCATTTAAGGGTATGAAAAATAGATATTGGCCGATACTTAGACCATACACATTGGTCCAACCGTTTCGCAGGAGTTCAGTAACAAACACGGGATTTGATATATTAGAAGATGATTACGTAGGGGACATAATAAAGTAATTTTCAAATTGCTAGTCAAAGGATATTGAAGGGAATAGCACACACCCTAAATAACATTGGATAAGAACAGGATGATGAATATGACTAGCTTATATGCAAAACACTAAGTCAAAAAAAAATCCACCAGAATTTTGACTGACGACTCGAAAAAAAATCAGAAAAATAGTCTCTACACTTGATCGCTAACTTATCATAGAACGATTAATAATGGTTAATAAATTAATTACCTTCACTTAACAAAACAAATACCACACGAGCACAAGACCACAAAAAACCGTCGACACAGTCAAAAAAGCGTGCGAGCGAGATGCAAATATATCCTTCCGTCACTTTCACGTAACAGGCACTGATAACGTTATCGCACGTGATCGCTTACGAGAAACGTCAGAAACACTCATATCCAATGACATGTGCGATAAAAAAAAGCACTTTTCACTGCGTTTTTTTCTGTGGCGCGATTTTCCGCCAGAAGCCAGCAGACGTCGACCCCGCCGATGTCTTTGAGACAACTAAAAACTTGCCTCTGAAAATGTGTAGGCGTTATGCATCTGAGGAGGACGGAGGTAGATTTCTGTGTGGGTGTGAGAAGGAGGGAATATGTTGGTGAAGGCGTGTCTGTGAAGGAGGGGCTTAAGTTTGCATAAGTAATAGGTTTTGCTATGGAACGCGGTGCGGCCGAATCGAGCAATATTTTATACGGCGCTGTGGGTTTTTGCCGCGAGTGCATTGTCTCGGCTTTTTTTTTAAGGATGAGCTATGGAACAGCGCTATGTTCGGTTTTAATTCTCCACTTGTGGTAGGTTAAGGTCTAGGAGAGCTATTTTTATTTTAATAAAAGTTCACTGGCTATTTGATGTCGATGATTCTGTGGTAAGTTGAGCATCATGAAGATATACAGAGAAAATTTTAGTGTCTGTTTGTTATTTCAATATAACAGCTTTTCACTAAATGCTCTGAGGAGAATGACAGGAGGTAGGTAGTACATTACAGTACCGACACCAAAAATAAATTTAAATAAATATCTCTGTCAGTCTGTCCTTCTGTCTGTCTGTCCGTCTGTTTGTTCCGGCTAATCTCCAAAGCGGTTGGACCAATTTTAACGGGACTTTCACTGGCAGGTAACATATTTTAGCAGAGTATTTTATTAGCTTTGGGATACTTACTTATTTAAAAAGGAAATTAGGGTTCCTCGGGTCATCCATTAAATTAACTCTGAGCGGGTAAAACCGCGGGGCACAGCTAGTTCTACAATATTATGAAAATCACTTTAAAAGATCAAAAACCATATAATAAAATAAATAATTTAATTCACTGCGATCCTTCTAGAATAATATCAAAGAAGCTGTCATGATTGTTAAGTTGTAAGTATAGTTATATTGCTAAAATCCTTTACGTATTTTACACTGTCAATAGTTACGCGCCAAATGTGACAGTAATTTGACACCTGACATTAGAAAATGACGGTTAAGTATACTCATCCAAGTGTTGCAATATTGCAATATTTCACTTTACCACACTTAATATAAACTAGCTGTGCCCGCGTAGATTTAGTTTCATCCTTATTGTCACGGAACTCTAATATTTTTAACAAATAAAAGTAACCTAAGTTACTCCTTGACACATCAGCTACCTGTCAGTGAAAGCCCCGTAAAAATCGTTCCAGCTTTTTCAGAGAACCCACGGACAGACAGACAGAGAAAAATGTCAAAACTTGGTTTTTTAGTGTCAGTATGTATACTTTCAACAGACACTTCAATTTTATTTATCTGTATAGATAATGTAAGATGGGGGCTCGTGGTTGCAATTGCGCATATCATACGATCAGGGAAGTTAACCAACCCTTACCAAGCCAGTAGCTGAATGGGTGACCGCCCAAGGTCTTTATATTGAATTCCTGAAGTGTGTAGCAAAATCAGCAGCTTATCTAACTACAATAGTTTTAAAACTGACATTATTACCTTAGTCTAAATTAATTTGCAGTTACTTAACCGATTGTAAAATATTATAAAATTGCGGACGTCACGCGGTTTCACCTGATTAGTTCCCGTTCCCGTGGGAGTACGGGGATAAAATATAGCCCATATTAATCAGTGATAATGTAGCATTCAAATGGTGAAAGAATTTTTAAAGTCGGTCCAGTACTTTTGTAGCCAATTCTTTACAAACAGACTTACATTAGTTCTTTCTGCATTATAATATTATTAGTATATACTAGCTGTGCCCCGCAGTTTCATCCGCGTAGATTTAGTTTAATAAAAGTAGCCTAAGTTACTCCTTGAAACATCAGCTACCTGCTAATGAAAGTCCTGTTAAAATCTGTCCTGCCGTTTCAGAGATTACCTGGAACAAACAGACAGACGGTTAGAAAATTTTTAATACTTGTTTTTTTAGTGTCGGTAGTGTGTATACTTTCATATGCATTTAGTGAAAAGCTGTTATTTTGGAATTACAAACAGACACTTCAATTTTATTTATCTGTATAGATTAGTATTATTTTGAAGTTCTCTATATTCGAATTAAATTGTAGTATAGATTGCGGGAATTATTGTATGAAAGTTTATTTTTCAGAATGTATTGAAATAAGCCAAAAATTCTACCTACGAAAAAGATTTTTTTATTTTCAGTGTAAAGGATTTATGCTAAACATCTCAAATATCGAATCTGTTCAGATGCCAATTTTCAAATTTGAACTTGGAACGTCCAGTTCGGATGACGGAAAAAAACTGACCACGCAATGCCTGCCGTCATCTGCGGCGAACAGCGGCGGATGTGGGGTAGCATTTTGCTGTTTGTATTTTTATTTTTATATCAATTTTATTTATTTGTATAGATTACATGACTAGCGAACAGAATATTAATTTAATTTGTATTTAACTGCTTGCATAATTAAATAAATTATAATGGTCAAAGGGATGGCACTGGATAAAAAACAACGTCTCCATTGTCCAATTGCATTCATATCAGAAATTTATGATGACACAATGGATATTATGCTTTCTTAATGAACTACCTGTGATCGCTATATCTGTCCGTTTGTAATTCCAAGTTAACAGCTTATCACTAAATGCATATGAAAATATATACGGTAATTACATAAAAATAACTCTCTGTTAGTCTGTCAGTTTGTTCCAACTTTGAAACCGTTGGAGCGATTTAGCGAGACCTCCACTGGCAGATAGCTTATAATACGATTTACTAAAAAAATACAGGGATATAAAAATCCGAGAAACTGTGGGCAAAGCTGCGGGTCACAGCTAGTTTTTACTAAGTAATGATATCTTTGAGCAATTAATTATTAAGGCTATCTATATTTTAATCAGCTGAAAGTGGAACTCTACTCCATTCTCTTCTACGTCCGTCGCAAATATGCCGCCTAGCCGTGCAGACTATGCGCAAAAAGGGCGTCCTTACCAAACGCTCATTTTATCACATACGTTCCAAGACAGACAGAGACAGCACCAATAACCACACTCTCTAGACCCCTGACGACGGCTTTTACATCGGAAAAACACATACAACAAGAAAATTGCATATAATGTGAGATATCAATTTATTTTGGTGGGTATTCATGAGGAGGTTTTTTGTCTTTGTTTAGTATTATATCGTGCGAAAGAGACAGATGGACTTTTATTTACTGGTGATTATTCGTCTTATCACCATTCAATTTTGATTGAAGATCTTCGCAGTAAAAGCAACCTTCCGAACCTGGCGATAGCATGTATAATCCTGTATAATCATGTTTTGACGATTTGAAAGTACTTTGTTAAAAGTCTAATCAAATTAAGTTTTTTTTTATATTCAGCTTCTAAACAGGCGCCGTCACGAGCCGTGAGCACTCAGCGAAAACAGTGGGAGTAACTGCGCATGTAATAATAATGTTATATGCATTTTATTGTAATTAATCATTTAGTATTTGTTGGTCCCAGTCACTTGTATCTATATCTATACAGATAAATAAAATTGAAGTGTCTGTTTGTACTTCTCTAACTTAATTATCTTCGGTGAAATGTGGGTGTTGTTAGAACACCTCTACCTACCCCCTCGGGGAATACAGGCGTGAGCATATGTTTAATCGTCTTCGGTGAAAAGTGGGTGCTGTTATTACTACACCTCTGCCTACCCCTTCGGGGAAGTACGTTACCTACAGTACGTTATCTCACGTAATATAATAAAAACGAACTATGTACGTAACGTTGTAAAGATTTGATCTAATTACTGACAATGCGTGTCAGTATATGCACTAGGGATGTGCGTGGATCGATAAAATATCACCGTCACGATTAATAAGCGCTCATTTAAAATAGTGGGGTAACTGAGCATCCTGGGTGCTGGAGAGAGGTCGAAAAAATCTAAGAACAGACAGAGACAAATGAAAATGAACTCAAAATTGCGAAGGAACAGAGTACTATGGAGAACAATCCAAAATCGAAGGGGAAAGATGATTGGCCATCTCATGCGGCATGACAGCTTCTTTAAAAACATAGTAGAAGGAAAGGTAGAAGGGAGGAGAGGAAGAGGAAGACCAAGGCTAACATACATGGGACAAGTTAAAGATAACGTGTCTGTCATGTCGTATAAGGAGGTCAAAGAGCTGGCACTGGACAGAGACAAGTGGAAAGAGTTGCATCGGTTACACCGACAAGAGGCTCATTACTCTTAAATGCATGATGATGAACTGCGCATGTATTTTATTTAGAGACAGACTTATAAAATTACTATTGTGCTATCAAAGTCAGCGCTCATATGTCGTGACGGCAACTGCTTTGCAACTACAATTTTAAGGGAAGGGAAACAACATCTACCCACCCAAAGATGATCTTGAAAATGAAAATGATTTATTCAGTTTAGGCCCTGGTAAGGCACTTATGAATGTCAAGGAATTTACCACCGGTTCGGAAACTCAGCTGGCATCATGTACATTTAATTACACAGTAAACAATGATATTAGGGTCAACGTGACAGATGGTGAGTCTATAGTCTCAGGCACTATACATACGTCTTTTAATTATTTCTCAGACATATGCAGGTTTCTTCACGATGTTTTCCTTCACCGTAAAACTTTTGGTCTGAAATCACTGGGACTGTGGAGGAAGATTTTAATTTCATCCAGGCTTGTTCAGAGGGTGATCGTCACCTACCTCAGACTAGGTCTTTGAAAGATTATCAGAAGTCCAGACACGACTACACGACAAATATTTTGACAGAAAAAAAAGATAAAAAAAAACATATTTACAGCCCTCACGCTCTTTGGAACAAACGTTCTTAATTCAAAAATAGGCCAAAAAATACTTAAATATAATAGTTTTTGGATGGACGATTTGGCTGAAAATTGATGGGGTACCTCCCCTCTTAGGTTGCTTAGAACCAGGAAAAAGACATAGGATACATATCCCGTTTTTGTGTAACGTGAAATATAAAACGTGATATAACACAATAAAGTCTACGCGGGGGAAAACGCGGGGCACAGCTAGTTACAAATAATAAGATCCTTATACATCATCTCCCTGTCCTTATCCCATACATTGTTGGGGTTGGCACTTGATTCAACCCGATGTGGCTGATCACCTGATTTTAATACGAAGCGACTGCCATCTGACCTTCGCAACCCCTTTTAGGAAGAAAATCTGAGATCTGGGTTAAACCAGTTGTCAAAATATTTTTTAGGCCTCCGACTGACCTGTAACGATTGCCAAAGAAGTTAAATTGGCAACCGGGACCGACAGCTTAACGTGCTCTCCGAGGCACGGAGGGAACTCGGGCGGTCACCCATCCAACTACTGGCTAGGTTTATGGTTGCTTAATTTCGCTGATCGAATGATATGCCCAATAGCAACTGTGCCACGAGGTCCTCCTTATATCCACGAGCTCCTCATTATAATAAGATCCTTATACGTTTTAAAAAAAATCAAAATGTCACATATTTAACAGCTGTTTAAATTTTCTGATATTTTACAATGCGCACATCACTATAGACATAAATGTCTGTAGAGACGTAATCATTGACACAAGAAAATGCCTCGTCGATGAGATTAGGGAAAGTACGGTGTGAGACCTAGTTTTTCCACCTTATTGTTTTTATGTGTTCAATGAGTTGGTGGGAATGAGTATGGAGAGGAATTACGTCATATCACATAGACTTGGGCTACAGTATAAATAAAAGGTATAAAAATAGGGATACTTGCCCCATTTTTTAAAATAGCCATGGTGGCCTCGGGGTTAGAGCAGTCGCCTGCTAAGCAAGCGACGCAAGTTCGAATCCCAGCGGGACCTGTACGAATGTACAGTGATTTCACACCACGTGCTTAACGGTGAAGGAAAACATCGTGACGAAACCTGCATATGTCTGAGAAATAATTCAAAGACGTATGTATAGTGCCTGAGACGGCGATGGACTCACCCTCTGTCACGTCGTCACTTAATCATATTCGGTGAAATGTGGGTGTTGAAAATTACAACACTCTGCCTACCCCTTCGGGGAATACAGGCGTGAGCATATGTATGTATGTAAATCGTTTGAAATGATACACTCACACAGACGAGCACAACTGCGACACAATAAAAAAAACATACAGTCGCATTGATAACTCCTCCTTTTTTTTAAGTCGGTTAGTATGTGTGATAGGCGTAATAACAGTAAGAGGTGTTACGTCCTGTCCAATCACGTATACGTAATTCATGTGCTTAACCGACATTTTTCAAACTTTAAAACGTGATATCTATAAAAGTAAACTGCCTCGTTGGTGTGGTTAGTAGTTTCGCCTGCCGATCCCGAGGTCCCGGGTTCGATTCCCGGGTCGGGTGAAAAATAGATATTGGGTTTTTCTGTCAAGAAATTCACAATAAAAATGCCCGGAGTTTGGAAGTTGGCGGTGTTTACACCCCCGTGCCTCTGAAAGCACGTTAAGCCGTTGGTCCTACTCCTGATCTCTCTCCGGTCGTGTCTTGCCTCCCATCGGACTATGAGAGTGAGGCAATAAAGAGTGCACCTGTGTTTGCGCACACACTAGTGCACTATAATATATCCTGCGCAGATGACTGATCCTCGTTGAGATTAGCCGCCGTAACCGTAATTCGGTATGAATGAATGAAAATGATTTATTCAGTTTAGGCCCTGGTAAGGCACTTATGAATGTCGAGGAATTTACCACCGGTAGGTAGGAGATCATTATTATTATTATTATTACTACTCTAACAAGCCTGATTTAAAAAAAACATACTTTTATATTATCCTCACGCCTATATTCCACGACGGGGTAGGCAGAACTAGTTCTACCGAAGATGATAAAGCACCAATGTGACAGATGGTGAGTCTATCGCCATCTTAAGCACTATACATACGTCTTTGAATTACTTCTCAGACATATGCAGGTTTCCTCACGCTGTTTTCCTTAACTATAAAGCACGTGGCGTGAAATCACTGCACATAAGTTTTTGGAAAAACTCATTGGTCGTCACCATGGCTTCCAATACGTTTAAATATGTGAAAACTAGGGCCTAGTGCGAGTTTTTCACTGCCACCGTCACAAGTCACCGCGTCAAATTAACGCAGATTTGTATGGGTTCGGAGCAGCGCCTCTGTCGGCCTAAAGATGACACTATTGTGAGCCCATACAAATCTGCGTTTACGTCAACGCGATGACTTGTGACGGCGATTTTAAGAAAACTCGCACTAGGCCCTCTGAACAGATAGTAATATAGCTATATACAAACAAACAACCGTCTTTATAACGTTATTATAGAATGCGCGTGCGCAGGTCGGCCACACCTGACCTTTGCGATAAAAAACACCTGTTTTTTTGCGCTTCAACGGAATCCATGCGCATAACTTAATGTATAGAAATGTCATCGTTTCCGCTTTAGTACGCAGTTATAGTGAGATTATAACACCAGTGGGGTGGAGTGGGTTCACGTAAAACTTTTAAGTAAATACTTCTTTATATTGACTTACTAGCTGACGTCACGCGATCGGAGTACGGGGATAAAAATTCTAAAACGTGCGAATAATTTTTATATAATCTACATATCTATACAGATAAGTAAAATTGAAGTGTCTGTTTGTAATTCCAAAATAACAGCTTTTCACTAAATGCATAGTAATGCAATGAAAGTATACACGCTACTGACAATAAAAACCAGGTTTAAAAAAAATCTCTGTCTGTCTGTCTGTTTGATCCGGGTAATCTCTGAAACGGCTGAACCTATTTTAACGGGACTTTCACTGGCAAGTAGCTCATGTTTCAAAGAGTAACTTAGGCTACTTTTATTTATTGAAAATGACATGACCGTGACATGAAGCATGAAACTAAATCTACGCGGGTGAAACCGCGGGGCACAGCTAGTAGGTGAATAAGTTGTCAGTCTGTCTATTATTCTTAACGGCTGAACTATTAAACTGATTTTGTTGATAATTTAAATAGAGATAGCTTTAAAAACATCTCATTTCGTGGAATCATGACTCCACACATTTTGGGTTTCACTAAACCGTTTTTACATCTTTATACTAAGCATGTCTACTCCACACCATCATAATTCCAATATTAACCCTCTACGGTTCACGGACTAAGACGTTATTCACGCACGCTATACTAGAATTACACTCTTTGATGGCTCATACACACTCATACACGCTCATACATTAATACATACACGTTAGAACAGGTGATTAGGTGAGTCGGTGAAGCGATACCCGCTGTACTGAATTAGATTAGATTATTCGTGACTAGCTTTTTCCCGCGACTTCGGCTACATAACTATTGTCCTTGGTAAAAGTGCCGTCAGATGATTTGAGCGCTCAGTGAAAATAGTGAGGGTAACTGCGTATTTTATTCGCTTCGTGCCATACAGACAGACAGAGACACTTATAAGTGACCATACTTAGTGCGGTGGACTAAGCTACTCAGGTGGACTGCACGCGTATTTGCCATTTTTGACGGATTCCACAAAAATCTGAACCCTTAGTCACCCTAACAACATACGCACTACAAACAATAGGCAACTAGAAACCCTATGGGAACCGCTTTCTATGCAACCGGCTTATGTGTGCAATAATGTGGGCACGATAATCAATAAAGTCATTAATTACGTTCCCATGGTTTCCAATTCTTGACTTATTTCATCAGGCATACAGTTTCTCAATATAAACCCTACCCTACTAACTCCTTATCTATACAGATAAATAAAATTGAAGTGTCTGTTTGTAATTCCAAAATAACAGCTTTTCACTAAATGAATATGAAAGTATACAAGCTACTGACACTAAAAAACCAAATTAAATTTTTTTTCGCTGTCTGTCTGTCTGTCTGTTTGTTCCGAGTAGTCTCTGAAACGGCTGGACCGATATTAACGGGACTTTCACTGGCAGGTAGCTGATATGTCAAGGAGTAACTTAGGCAACTTTTATTTATTAAAAATATTAGGGTTCCGTGACAATAAGGATGAAACTAAATCTACGCGGGTGAAACCGCAGGGCACAGCTAGTCATTAATAAATTGAAGTGTCTGTTTGTAATTCCTAGTTAAAAACTTTTTATTTAAAGCATGTGAAAGTATATACTAAAAAATTACCCGTGACTTTGGCACTTAGTCATCTTCGGTGAACAGTGGGTGTTACAACACCTCTGCCTACCCCTTCGGGGGATAACAACGTGGGCATATTTATGTGTACATAGAAAGGAAACTATATAAAAAATATCTTTGTCTGTTTGTTCAGGCTGGGGCGATTTTAAAGATACTTAGCCCCTTGATACTTGATACTTGTAACATCAACTATCTGCCCCCTGGCAGATAGTAGATGTTACAAGGTTACTTGCTTTACTTTTACAGGTTAATCGCGATTATTTCAATTGTTAAAATATCTCGATACATCGTTATTGTTTTCAATCACAGTCGATGGTAGCGTGTCCGATTCGTTTGTAGTCGCCACTCATCGAATACCTACGGCTCGATGCATCGCGTCGGCCATCGTTCGGTTCCATTCGGCTAGATTCGCCGCGAATCGAATCAATCGCTTGCAATCTATCGAAAAACCTCTCGATTGTTTCTCGAGTGCCTAGTGCGAGTTTTCTTAAAATCGCCGTCACAAGTCACCGCGTCGAAGTAAACGCAGATTTGTATGGGCTCACAATAGTGTAATTTTTAGGCCGACGGAGGCGCTGTTCTGATCCTATACAAATCTGCGTTTACGTCGACGCAGTGACTTGTGACGGCGGCAGTGAAATCTCGCACTACGCCTTCTGTACCAGTCGATGGAAAACCGATTCCGATTGTTTCAATACTTGAAACATCTAGCAATCACGTATCGCTAATCTAGGCTAAAAGTGAGTGTTGTAAAACCACTGCTTATCCCTCCGGAGACCTTTCTGGGAAGACATGAGCTGAGCTTACGCTTAACTTTATAATAAGCAAGGAACTTAATTTGAAGAGCTAACATTTTTAGATACGAAAATTTACTTTCGAAAAATGTGTGGTTTTGGATGGAACTCAATGCGTCGACATGGCAAGCCATTAAGAAAAAACGACTGTAAAGCAAGTTACATTGAAAACTAACTTATTTAATCAAAGAATACAAACTAAGTCACTCACTACTGCATATTATACGATATATCTTACGTTGAAATCGTAAATGCAAATGGTCCGTTCAAATATATGATTATTCCTGATGCACTGTTATTTGTATGTAGTGTGAACAGGACTATTTAATTAGCACTACTTAATTAGGTTCTAAATGATTGAAATTTGTGTTAAATGTTATGGATATGAATGAATGAAGAAAAAGCGTATGTATAGTGTCTGAGACGGCGATAGACTCACCATCTGTCACGTTGGCACTTAACCATCTTCAGTGAAAAGTGGGTGTTGTTATTCCACCTCTGCCTACCCCATGGGGAATTCAGGCGAGCATGTACATACATAGGTATATGTATGTTTTAATTTAATAATATAATTGTTCTCACGAAAAAAGTAATATAAGTACTAAGTACGTACTCATTCCCTTTCCGAGTAAAGACTATCTTACTATCAGATGCACGCGAACATTATTTATGGCAACTTTACGCATTTTAAAGTATAACTAAACGACTTTTTCGTTAATTAATATGTTAATTCACAATGAAAACAGCGCAACGGTTTTTTTCCATGTGTTTTCGATGATATTGATCGTTAGATGACGTTTTGCGTGGGTTACGATAAGTTCGCCCCTGATTCGATTTTTGGGGTCACGCATTCGATTATACTCTTAAGTAGCGTAAAATATCATAAATTATATCTTAGTAAATAATATACATTTTTGTGTAATAAACTTAGGCTAAATTACTTCTTGTACCATCCGCTATCTGCCAGTTAAAGTGACGTTAAAATCGGCTCAGCTGTTTCAGAGATTAGCCGGAACAAACAGAGATAAAAGAAATCTATACAGATAAATAAAATTGAAGTGTCTGTTTGTAATTCCAAAATAACAGCTTTTCACTAAATGCATATGAAAGTATACACAAGTTTTAAAAATTTTCTCAGTCTGTCTGTCTGTCTGTCTGTCTGTCTGTCTGTCTGTTTGTTCCGGGTAAGCTCTGAAACGGCTGGACGGATTTTAACGGGACTTTCACTGGCAGGTAGCTGTAGTTTCAAGGAGTAACTTAGGATTAGTTTTATTTATTAAAAATATAAGGGTTCCGCGACAATAAAGATGAAACTTAATCTACGCGGGTGAAACCGCGGGGCACAGCTAGTTTAAAATAAAATTGGGGAATATATTTTAAGACTAGCTGTACCCGGCGGTTTCACCCGCGTGGATTTTGTTTCATGCTTATTGTCGCGGAACCCTAATATTTTTAAGGAATAAAAGTCCTGAATTCAAGTTAAGTTACTCTTTGAAACATCAGCTACCTATCAGTGAAAGTCCCGTTAAAATCCGTCCAGCCGTTTTAGAGATTACCCGGAACAAACAGACAGACAGACAGAGAAAAAATTTAAAACTTGGTTTTTTAGTGTCAGTAGCGTGTATACTTACATATGCAATTAGTGAAAAGCTGTAATTTTGGAATTACAAACAGACACTTCAATTTTATTTATCTGTATAGAAGATGTATAGATTCATTTAGAGAAAACTAGGAATAGGTAACTAAATACTAAATATAGGAAAGGAAACTAAAAAAAAACTCAAAAATATCTTCATTTGATTAGATTTTTCATGAAGTAGTATTAAATTTTCAGAATGACATACTTATTTATACAGGACTATCTGACCCGACAGACGTTGCCCTGTCTTAATAATGAGAGTGCATCACGTATTCTGTCAATTCTATGTCAAACGTCATAAGGTTACATCAAAAAGTATTTATTGTCCAAAGCGCTAAGGTTAGATTTAGGAAGAAGGAAATAATTTAATATGGTGGTTAAGTATTCTTAAATTTTCAAATTTTCCACGCAATTTTCTTAGTTTTTTCTTTCATAAGAACCATCTCCTGACAATAACGAACTCAACAAACAAAATATTATCGAAATCAGTCCAGCCGATGATGAACCCGTGATGTCGTGACCAAGGCAGATGGGGATTCACTTTTGTATATATAGGTTATACCTACATGCTATTAGGTTCGGAAGGTTGCTTCCTAATATACTGAATAATAATAGACAAATTATTTTTATTCGTCTGTTTAAATATATTTGCACAAATTGAGTCTGTCAAATTTAAACAGACGAATAAATTAATTATTATTCTGATAATTTTTGTACGCTTCAATATCACAGAATATATTCTGCAAAAAAATAAAACAATACTTTTATTCGTAAACTAACGATGATTATGATAACAATGTTACTATTCTGAAATATCACTGACCTCAAACATCTATAGCATCGTAAAGGAATTTATACTATATCTTTCTTATTATAAGGTTGATTTTTGTTCCCATTGGTTAAGGAAAGGGGTGGTTTTTTCTTGTATTAATTAAAGCGAAGATTTTAATAGTTGATGGCAATACACCTTATATGTTAGAAAATCATGAAGCGTGGAGGTCTAAGCACGGACAGTGCAGGGTTATGTTACTTGTATACGGGGAAAATGTATCTAATTACAATTAAGTATAATTTAATATTAAAGGTTCATTTGTTCATTTGTTTTTTGGGTAAATTTGAATTCAAATATATGTTATTGTCAAATTCAAATTCAATATATCTTTATTTGTTTAGACTTTTCATAAAGTATTTTAAAATCATCACAACGCCGTGATTATACAGGATTATACATAAATATGCTTCCGATTTACGATACCTAAGTACTACTATTTTTACCAATAAATACAAAAAAAAACAAATTAAGGTAAAATATGTCATTAAAACATTAAGTTAATTAATAAAATTAATTTTTAATAAACGGTAAAATAATGTTAATTATAAACAAACTCACGATTTTGAATTTCGAACATGAAAAATAATATCATCATGAGAAATTTTATTGAATAAAACAATTTGTTCACAAATAAACAAATCACGATCTGAAATCGCTTCAAATCAACAAAAACAATACACAAAAAATATAAACAAAACAAAAACTATAAAATCTCACCAACTTTTCGTTCGAAAAAAGAACGCACTGTCAAAAATAAAAAAGTATGTAACAAAAAACCGCCAGTGCGCGCCCCTGCGTTGCGAAAAAGCCGTGAGGAATGAAAATTACATATCGGCCGATGGGAAAAAGCGATGGAAAAAATTGCACTTAAGTTATTCTTTGTGATAAGCGACGCACGCGATTGTAGATGTTCGGACGCGATATTAAATGAGATGTTTTAAAAATTATACACTTTAATAAATTGTTCGTAATTATTTAACTGTATGCAATTTCTCTGAGACAGGTAGGGCATAACGGTATTTCGCGTTCGATATTTAGAACTGACACTAGAGAAGCTCGTGGCACAGTTGCTATTGCGCATATCATTCGATCAGCGAAGTTAAGCAACCATACACCTAGCCAGTAGTTGGATGGGTGACCGCCCGAGTTCCCTCCGTGCCTCGGACAGCACGTTAAGCCGTCGGTCCCGGTTGCCAATTTAACATCTTTGGCAATCGTTACAGGTCAATCAGAGGCCTAAGAGAGTCTGACAACTGGTTTAACCCAGATTGCCGATTTTCCTCGAAAAGGGGGTTGCGAAGGTCAGATGGCAGTCGCTTCGTATAAAAATCAAGTGATCAGCCACATCGGGTTGAATCAAGTGCCGACCCCGAATACATGGGATAAGGCCAGGGAGATGATTTAGAACTCACACTAGGCCTTCAGTTACTCTTAACTGAAGGCCTTAAGAGGCATTAAGATCACTATCTAGCTACTGTAAGTCTCAATAGTCAGTAGGATGTACTTTTCTTTGTGTGATTTAAAAACGACTGGTTCGTTTGAAGTGTAAAATATTACTGGGGTTTCCCAGTAGCAGCCCGGAGTCTGGATTAGTGCCCGGTTAGTGGCCGGTTAATGGCAATAGGCTCGCCCCCTATTACATTTACATTACACCCAGGTGCATTGGATTTTCATAGGGGTAGGCATAAACAATAAGTAGGTAGGTAGGCAGGTTAAGTACATACCTATGTGACGCGGCGTAGGTACGTACGTCTTGGTAAAGATACACATACGAACATAAACACACACACACGACACGATTGTAACTTCTGCTTACCTGCTTATATGCAATGCACGCCTATAAGTATGCATACTTAGAAGTAAAGAAGCAAATTATTAAAAAAGAGATTTGAATCCGCATCGTCAGCGTGTGTCGACTAAACCACTCGACCATTACGATACTTTCACTAAATAAACAGCCAAGTACAAATAAACATTAAAATATTGATAATATTCAAAATAAACGCTTACCGTAAAATGCACACCTTCAATACTCCAATAGTCACAATTATACACTCGAAATACGCCATAAAATAAACACTAGAGAATTTTAATAAATTATTTTCAACGAGCAGAGCACTTTCAAAAACATGCTGATAATGAAATTACGAAAAAATTCTCATACTACCCTCTTTTATGTATTTTTTTGGTAATGTGTCTTTGTTGAAAACCAGAATCAAATGTATTCCTTTTTTACAGTATTCTTTGAAATCAGAGTTATGATAATTTTACATTATTAATAATTGTCTTTAATTTCATTTTGTGTATCCTAAGGGTTGGCGATTTATTGTATTTTATGTTTGCGTCGCCGGCTATGTTAAAATCCCAGCGGGGCCTGCCTGTACCAATGAATTTTTCTAAAAATGTATGTGGATGATAACATCGTAGGGAAAATTCAAAGAGTATGTTCTAGTGCCTGAGACGGCGATAGACTCGCCATATGTCACGTTGGCACTTAATCATCTTCGGTGAAAAGTGAGCGTTGTTATTACAAGAATACCCCTTCGGAGAATACAGGCGTGAGCATAATGTAAGCCAAAAACTTTAGTAAACGTTTATTTCTCTGAATTCAATAAAGTGTTATTGCATCGTATTTAATGCTTCATGACTCAAGCGCCATCTATATAAAGTAATGAGTACTAAAAAATATTTGAATGTGCTGCCATCTTTCGCCTTTATGCTAAAACTAAAATGCCGCTTATGTTCTTGTTACGTAAACAAACTAGTGGTTAGTAAGTTCCATCAAAAAATACTAGATGGCGCTGTTTACGTCCAGGTGTCATGTCGTCATGAGGAATAGTATATAGTACAAGTAAATGACGGAAGATGGCATTAATAAAATTAAAATTTGTTTTCTTTAGTTATTCATAACTAACCCGATTTAATTGATGTTGGTCACGCTCATTCAAAAATAATTTTACCAGTTATTTCAATCACGCAACGCATTTTATTCTTCTAACGAGTTCTTTAAAATCAAACTAGATAATTATATTTAGTTTTATTTTATGTTTTTTTAATCTCTTTGTAATACTTCCAAAAGCTATTTGTAATATTAATTTCAAATTACCTTTTGTACAATAGGTTTAGAAAAACAGTAACCACCTTGTGTTGTGACGTGTGTCTTGTAGTGATACAACTACTCATTACTAGATGGCGCTTTTACGGAACGAATAAAATCTAATAAGATTTTTTATTATTTATTATTATAAATTAACAAGCTTTGTGTGAATTTCGGAAAATCCGTTATATCTCTAGATATTCTATATACCTATACCTAACACCTAAGAACACTGATTCCATTTTCGTGTCTCTAGGACCAGCCGCTTAGCCTAAATCAGTTATTTAAGTTATTTAGCTATAATATGAATAATAATCTATGAATTGTCTATGTAACGATAGAAGAGGATGTAAAAAGTGAAGAAGAAAAAATCCTACTAGGTATAATATACATGTGAAAGTTTGTGAGTAGGTATGTATGTATGTTTGTTACTAGCTGTGCCCTGCGGTTTCACTCGCTTAGATTTAGTTTCATCCCTAATATCGCGGAACCATAATATTTAAAAAAAATAAAAGTAGCCTAAGTTACTCGTTGAAACATCAGCTACCTGCCAGTAAAAGTCCCGTTGAAATCGGTCCAGCCTTTACAAAGATTATCCGGAACAAACAGACAGACAGACAGAGAAAAAAATTTAAACTTGGTTT
This sequence comes from Watsonalla cultraria, assembly GCA_964035505.1. Lineage (NCBI taxonomy): Eukaryota > Metazoa > Arthropoda > Insecta > Lepidoptera > Drepanidae > Watsonalla > Watsonalla cultraria. The sequence goes on along the minus strand of OZ037734.1, from coordinate 5,847,225 downwards.
TTTAGAGTCAGTAGCGTGTATACTTTCATATGCATTTAGTGAAAAGCTGTTATTTTGGACTTACACACAGACACTTCAATTTTATTCATCTGTATAGATGTATAGATTTAACGCAAATTACTGAATGGATTTTAATGAAACTTTACGATAATACATCAAAATTACACATAGCTTAATGTGTAAATTGTCCAAAATATTAAGATATGTCAGATACTGTGCGGAGTCGTGGGCACCGGCTAATCAACAATTATTAAGCTGCGATCTTTTGCAGTTTACATCGTGGACACCCAATATGTCGAAACGATATAAATAAAGAAAAACACTGGTATGAATCATCCTTTTTATTTTTTAAAATAATTATAGCTAACCGTTTCGGCAATAATAATTACTATTCTCAGTTTAATGACACAATAAGCATTTTCCGTTGTTAAATAATAATTATGTTTCATTCACAAAATAAAATAATTAATGGGTTAATTAATTTGTTCATTAAAATAATTAAAAACTGTCATTATATAATAATTGCTTGCACATAATATAAATCAACACTAAACTTAATTAATAATTACAAATAGCAGTTCATATTTGACTACACATCGAGTACAAAATAAAATAAAAAATTATAATAATCATTCATATAAAAAATATAATAATATTTTCAATAAACACATAATAATTAATGTTTACTCTAAAATCATTATTTAAAACATGGCATCATTTTTATACCTACTAATGATAAAATTATACTTTAATAACTAAAAATTACAAAATGATACACGATTTCTGTACACAATAAAAATTGAAATAAAAACAAAAAAATAGGCTGTTGTGAACACTTTATATTTTAAGAATCTAGACAGAAATAATAACACTACACAGTGTAGTCTAAAACATCGATTAGGTACAAGTAACACGTCACATTCCTAACGAATATATACAGTTAATTTTCACCATTTATATAGTTACATGCCAAACACGAATTTTGACTCTAATCGTACTTTTTTTATCATTAATTGCTAAACATTTTTTTTACAATTTCATTTATTATACGCCGAAATACACAATTTTGATTCTTTTTACAAATATTTATATCCGTTATTCAAATTTACATTAATTCCATTAAATTTTGTTTACAATTTCCAAAACTTGTTTCTACAAGAAATGCTTGCGTTTACAAAAAACATTTTACAATTGAATGAAACAAGACTAGAAAATACACCAATTGGAAAATATAGACTACAAATAGAAACAGACGGTCTAACAATTAACATAATAATAATATTATATTGTTAACAACGCAAATGCCTCGTGTGACATAAACGAGGCTAGGCGTACAATAAAATAGATAAAAATTGCAATGCGCTGTCAGCCTACCAATTTAATCCTAAACAGAAAGCAGATTTTTTGATTATTTTGTCTTTCAAAAACACGGTACCTAAGTTGTATACTTGGACACAAATGTTTTTTTCTTAAACTCATTTTTGTATTTCAATTTTGTATTCAAAAATAATTTTTCATAAAAAAATGGATACGACGCAGCTTATACGGGATGCAAATATTATCCCGAGAACACCAATATTATTACAATCCAATATCTATGACATGAAGTACACGTTTTTTTTGTATTTATTTGTTTTATTCGTTGTTTACTACATTGATTAACATAAACTAAGCAGTTTTTGTGTGAAAGTGGCATGCTTAATTTATGTTAAATTCGGGGGCACATTTACAAAAATATGCATTTTTAATGAAAAAACTGCGTCATTTTGCAATATCATGAAGCCCATGTAACATTACATTTATTATAAGTACTTATATGATACGATACATAACTATTATCTAAGTGTGTGTGTGTAATTGAAAACCTGGCTATCTTGACTACTCTTAATATTATGAATAATGTGTATATTTAGCTAAGTATCAGTTTAAAACAAGCTGAAGTACATTCAACAAAAAACACGAAGCTTTTAAAAGAAACTTAAAATATCATAACAGTCAATAAGGATGTTTAATATTAAATCAACAAGCAATTAATTTGAAAAACTTAACAACAGAAAAATATTTTGAACTGCGAGCAATTTAAGTCTTCAAAAACTGCGTTCATGAAAACGCAATTTTTTTTCGTTGCAAAATGTTAAACTTAGCAGTTAAAAATATTTTTGAATTTTAATTTATAAAATAAGAAATGTAATGTAATCGCTTAGTTGTTCTTGCGATCCTTGTTGGTAATTTATCGATTTGATATTTATGTCATGCCCAAGATCACTGGAGATTTATTTATTTTATTGCATTTGTGTAATACTTTAATAATTTTTCGTTGTCCTTGATAGTAAACAATATTTTTTGTGGGCATTAAAAGTTAATATCAGAATTTCTCAACAAATTTTCCTAGTAACATAACGATCAACGAAAACAATTATCAACTTGAAATGCTAAATAGCGAATTAAACTACGACTTATGCTATACGTCATATCCATTTTAAATTAAAAAAAACTGACAGCGCATTTTTATCATAGTAAATATGTCATGTTCCTGACATAAACGGAATCCAGTTCTATTGACGCTAAAATGCAAAATCATAAAAAAATTGCAACTACAAAAATTTTTGAAAGATAAAATATTTAGTTGCAATTTTTCTAGATTTCACGTTTCCAGCGATGTGTATGTCGCCGTTAAATGTTATTAGGCTTTTACCATTAAATATACACAGCTTAACTACGGAATTTTTCATCATAAAATAAATATAGAAAAACATTTTTCATGATTTTTTTCTTAAAACATCAAAAAAATTCTCCATCAAAAACTTAAGCATAACCTCTTACAGCACTCAGACACGATTCTGTATTTTTTTTAAATAACTATTCCATTTTCGATGATCACAGAAAACACATTATGATTCTGCTTTTTTGCGAGACGTCATAATTATCAACTATTACCTATTTTGATTACCTTTTGTTTCATTTATTCAAAAATTCTTATAGTAATAATTTTTTCGATCTCGAAAATACAACGTCAATATTTTTATTACAAATATTTTCTCTTAATTTTTACATATAAACGTTACGTCACGCAAAAATGCAGGGTTCCGTGGGACTTGAACACTTTCTTGGAAACGTTAGTTTTGATCTAAAAATCTAATGTTAGGATTCACGATCCGTGCTTTTGTACAACTCACAAGTTCCCTAACACGATTCTTCATTAATTATAACTTTAAAAATACCAAACGTCCATAAATTTTTCCCTTTCTACTAAGATCTAAATTTAAAACAATACCATTTATACAATATTCATAGGAACTTCTTTTGTTGTTACATTTAATTTATTTATATATTAAATTTATGAGGACATTTTTACATAAATAGCGATCCGTTCACTTCGTTTTATTTTATTGTATTATCAAAAAATTCACCAGTTTTGTCATATATCGGTCAAAATATTTTGATTTTTCGTCGAAATAAGGTTTTTTTCACGTTTCCTAGAAAACATAATCATTATTGGGTATCCTTTCGCGTCTCGATGTTACTTTCCTATTCAAACCAAATAATATTAATAACAATTTGCCGAAAAGTTTTGTATTAAATCATACACATACATGAACTAAAAAATTTAATAATAACTCCCATCCATAACCAAATGTCACGAAATAATAAAGATTTTTTGGGCTATTGCATTGTGGTTTTTTTTATCTATTTACGTTGGCCATTGACGCCAGTAACTCTACATCTGACTGTAAATATTACTGGACTAACAACGATCCAATATTAATTCAAGATTGAAATTATTACGTACATTAAAATCAGCTTACTATATCCTTACCTATTTTACGATTATACGTACATTATTACGATTTAAATGAACAAACTTTTTTTACGAAAAAATAATTTTGTTCACATAAACCATGTCACTTATTAATAATACATGATTGATAATATTAAAAGAATTAATATTCGGCAACACTTGACATTCTCATAAATAAGATTGCAGAAAAATCCCCTTATTTTGCAATAAAATGCAAACACAAAAGAGGATTATTTTGCAATCGAAGTGTACTATAAAACTATTGCAGTGGCAACTGTGCTTGCATGTAAAATGCACAATTATGTTGTTTTTAAAATGGTTTATTGAGCTGTAAGCTTCATTAAAACCATTTAAAAATTATTTACTGGGCTATTGTTTGTTTACTTGTTTGTTTGTTTGTTTTAATAAAAAGTGAAAATAAATGTAATTGGGCTATTGTATGAGCATCCGAGTGAAAAGAATGTCTCGTTTACGGTTTATTTTGTCTACTCAAAGTCATTTTATCGAAGGATAGTGTTGTTGTGGATCTTCGACCTCGTATATATTTGTTTGTTGCAATCATGTTAATTGCATGAGCATATTCAGTGAAAAATCGCTATTTTATATCATTATTCTGTATTGATAAGTTATTTACACAATAAAGAGAAATAAGTAACGGCAGTCTTCGGAAGAAAATTAATATTTTAAAATATAATATGTGTATATACAAATATACATATTGTTTGTAAATAATTTTAATCAGTTTTAAAATAAAAGTTTTCTTTCTTTTTTTAAATAAAAATAAAACAATCAACTTTACACAATATGCTTAAAATTATTTATAGTTATTATACACATTTATAATCTAATATGGCATTGAAAATAAAATAGTTTTTTATAATACGCCAAGAAAAATAGAAAAACGAAAAAGTAAGAATTCGATTTTAAATTTAGATAAAATAAGAATATTATTTTGTGCGCTTAAAACGTGACTAGCATAAGACGTGTTATTGCGTGAAAAGATTATTATAAAACAAACAAAAATAATATAATCCATTAAAATAATAAAATATTATAAATTGGAAACTTAATATGCAACTAAATTGCGAGTTTCGCTAAATGCGATAAAAACGTGCTTAAAACAGTTTGGCACATCCAAAAGTTTGTACTAAGCTATGAAATACACTGCTCTGTGGTAAAACTAATAAAAAATAAACATTCTAATAATAATAAACACTCGATATCAACCAAATAAATTCAAGATTGCACTGTATAAGTATTTGTCATAAGTCTCTACACCTAATTACTTGTTCGGGCGAGTTTTTGTTCCATTTTGTTTTTCATCTATAATTTTAGGTACTTTTTCGTTTATTTACAGTAAAATTTGTTTCCACTAAACTTTCCCTATTTACAACAGTTAGCACTATCTAAAACATTACGCTTAATTTTACCATCTGAATATAAATATTTTTTCAATTATTGTTTTTGTTCCGTTTAAAAAGAAAAAAATTGTTTGCGTCGAAATAACATTATTGAATAACGTAAGTATACATTATTGTAATAAATAAATTACTAATCAGAGGCGATTTCGCTCCCACTAATTGATAATGTAACAATTTTGCGGTCAAATAATAATAATAAGATTAATTATTTTGCTAAATTTTTCTACCTTATGATTATCCGGAAATCGCATCGGATTAGTAATAGCTGAATTTTCATGGCTGAGGGTTTTGCTGGAGATGGACTGCTTGCTGAGCAGCTTGTTGGGCGGCCTGTGCTGCTTGTGCGGCTTGTTGCATATGTTGCTGCTGGGCGGCTTGCTGTGCCGCTTGTTGGGCTGCCTGGGCCGCTTGCTGGGCAGCCTGCTGGGCGGCCTGCTGAGCCACTGCAGCCTGTTGGGCGGCCACTGCCTGCTGCGCTGCCTGTTGTGCCGCTTGCTGCGCTGGAGATGGTAAGTTAGGTAGGCTCGGTAGATTAGGAAGATTGAATCCTAACATCCTCGGGTCGTGCAACCGCAGCGCTTGCTCCAATCTCTGTTCTTGTGCAATTCTAAAAGCCTCAACTAGTTCTGGTGACAGCTGTCCACTTGCGTCGTTCGGAGGTTGCGGAGGGAATCCACCGTTGTGTCTTAACGGACTAGGTGGTTCGTTATGTGCCGCCGCTGCCTGGGAGACGGCTAGTCTTAGTGCTTCTGCTTGGCTTCGTAACAGCGCTTCTGCTTGTTGAATTCTGAGCGCTGCTTCGGAGGAAGCCGGCGATGTTTCTGGCGGAGGCTGTGTTGGAGGTGGTTCCCGCGCTAATTGCTGTCGCATTGCAGATACCAGGTTGGCTGCGGCGACCTGTACTGCGTTGGAGCCGTCACCAGGTTGCGCCATCATGTTTGCGGCGGCTGCTGCAATTGCCGCCACTCTTTCATCGCCATAAGCTTGATGTCCATTATTAGCTGATCTGAGAAGGTCGGATAATTTGTTGACGGCCGCACCAGCTTCTGACCCGGCTGAGGAGGAAAGTCTCCCGTTGGAGGATGAGTCAGAGTGTGCAGGTGAGGGAGGCGCGAGGTTCAGAAGGCCTGAGCCTCCGGCTGATGCTGACACGGCGGCTAGGAGGTCTCGCTCTCGTCTCTCCGCCGCTGCCCGAGAGAGCACATACTGTGCTGCGAATTGATGTTTCGGTTCCATTCTCATATGCTCCATGTGCGAGAGGAGGCCTGAAATGTTTGAAATTAGCTTAAGTAAACCTGCTGCTGAATTAACTGGCTCTAAGGCAACTGGGTTGATCCATCCCAGTTTAAATGCATACGTACCACTTTCATGCGTGAACACTGCCTGGCAAACAGAACAGGGCCACATTCTTAGACTGCTGGTGAGCTGGGTCTCTGGGTGACAAGCCAGGTGCTTTCTCAAGGAACCTTCGTTGACGTAGTGCTTGCCACAAACAGGACACGGGTGGTTCGCAGTCCGCCGCTTCGCTATATAAGGATCAGTTGGTTTAGCTTGCGCTGGGTACGGTGAGGTGGCGGGCGGGCCTGCTCCGTCATCACCAGGATCAGATAGGAGTGGAGTTAGTGGGTTAGGGGGAGGAGAGAAAAAAATATGTGGTTAGAATCGTTGTTAGGACCATTCGAAAGCAGAATACTTTTTGCGGAACAGCAATTTAACGCAGTTTTTTGCTGACTACAATTATTGCGACAATATTTTGCAGAATTGATTTTGCAAGTTTGTATAGCGTCCGTAAAAAGTAACCTGAACCTTAAAAGTACTATAAAAACAATGTTAAATAATAGAACTAAAATCAAACTGTGGCATAAAATAAACAAACTGAACATTTAAGTCAAATTAATTTGATTTAGTCAAAATCATAACATAAATAAATGATAACATAAATCAATTAACGCAAACATTGACGGTAACAAAACGAAGTGAGACTATTGAAAACGAGGAAAGGAAAATGTAGCCATTAGATACATAAACAAAACATGTTATGATAATAGAACCGCCATCCGAAGAATTTGTTATTTCCATTGACGTGCAAGAAATGTTTGCAAAACACTACCCTTCTAGTGATGTTGGAACAATAACATTCGCTCCCCCGGACCGCGATTCCAACCGACTTATTTATTAAGTTACTTTTAAGATTTATGGAAACGATACGTTTTTGTTTTACCGTTGATTTTAAAACCAACACCCCTTATGGCTTCGTGCCAGCTGGAAGCTTTGCGACAAGCAAATATTTTGCAAACAAAATTATTTGTGCCATTACAATGTGGCTTATGTGGTTTTTTGTGTTTATTTATAAACTTCCAGTGGCACCACTTAAACTAAAAGTTCCATTTGCAAGAGCGTTTTTTTCTTGCATTGGCAAGACAGTATTAATTATTAATCCAAATTCAAAAACTGTACACAACACTGCTCACAAACAGAACGGGCTTAGACATTAAAAAGGTAAACATTTGAAAAAAGAACGCCTGGGAGACATTATTTTTCCTCACGATGAACGACAGAAAATTCCGAACGCGCATTCGGGAAACTTACTCGCAACGCCGGACGCATTCGGGTCCTTGTGTGTGTTCTTCATGTGTTCAACTAGTGCTTCACCACCGAATACGACTTTGTGGCAAATTGGACAAGGTGTGGCGGATGCACCACCAATCATGAGTGCTGCGTGTTGCTGCAAAACACCAAGGTGCAGCTGAAGCTCCTGTTCCATCGGCGGTGGCGATGCGGGCATAGTTAAAACGATTAGGTACACGTTCACACAACAAACACACCAGTACAAAAACAATATAAACATCGAAAGGGAATTTGGAAAACAAAACGGCCGAAACTGCTTTTTTTTGTTCTGGCAAATTAGAAAAAATTCCAAATGGATTTTGAACTGCAGACAATTTATGAAATGAATCAATAAGCTGAAAAAACTTAAAAAAATTAAAAAAATGTTTGCCTCGATGGAATACCTTTTTTGTATAGAAACGAATCAGTCGTTTCCACACAAACACAGAGAATATTAACAATAAAAATGATGATGAAGAAGTAGATACTGAAGATTTAGCTTATCCATTTGTTCCAACAGATTTATTTACTGCTAGCATTGCCCGGTGGTTTCACCCGATGTTTAGATTTAGTTTCATCCCATTTCATTGTCGCGGAACCCTAATATTTTTAATAAATAAAAGTAACGTAACTCCTTGTAACATTAGCTATCCGCCAGTGAAAGTCCCGTTAATATCGGTCCACACGTTTTGGAGATTAGCCGGAACAAACAGACAGACAGACAGAGAAACATTTTTAATCTTGGTTTTTAGTGTCAGTAGCGTGTATACTTTCATATGCATTTAGTTTAAACTGTTATTTTGGAATTACAAACAGACACTTCAATTTTATTTATCTGTATAGATATAGATGTATAGATTAAGCTAAACAGTTTGTTGATAACAAGTACAAATAGAGTTGAAGAATCCAAAATACTAATAGGGTACTGACCTTTGCGGTGTGGGTCCTAAGACTACTCTCCGTGGCGAACCCTTTGCCACAGATGTTGCAATGAAACGGTCTGTTCTTAGCCCTTTCGACCTGAGCATCGTGGTTCCTGAGGTGCTGCTGAAGGTTCGAAAGCTGGATGAACGCTCTCCCGCAGTCTGGAAGGTGGCATTTGTAGGGACGCTCCCCTGAAATGATTGAAAGAGTTAATTTTGTGGAATGTCCCAAGTATTTTGAGGATATGAGTGAAGGGATTACACTCATATTATAGTCGGGATTAAATTTAGGACTGAAAATGTAAGAACTATTTGATATCATAATTTTTTTGAGTTTTAGATGATGTCATTTAATACTGTTCACATCACTATAAACTGACCCCAACGAAGGTTTAGTATTCGGTGTAAATAATTGATACTGGCCCTTAAATTCCAAATTCCAAAAAAGAAATAAAAACAGTAGGTAGGTATTCAAAGATCGAACTAACGGCAACTTACGTAACACAACCGAGAAACGGTCACGGAACCAGTTTCCGAACAAGACCCGAATACCTACGCGCCAAAATCCCGACCTAACCTAACTGAAGGAACCGATGACCGGCGTTCCATTTTTAAAATAAGACTATAATAAAATGGACGCATACTTTTAGCCTGTAGTGCAAGCGAATGCATAGGTCATTGACTGAGCACACACACGAGCACACGTCGATGTGTGCGAGTCCGCAACTCACGTCTGTGTGCGTGATTTTGCATGTTTGAGAAGAATGCGTGAGTTTAATACTTGTGCGTTCTTAGATATTGTAGAATTATTTCCTAGACGTAACTATGCCTATGATAGATGTACCTATGGGCAGACATATCGCTCTCCATACTGAGCCAACTAACGGTTAGATTGCTATATTTATTGCTACTAAATTTTATAACTGAGTTAGTACTGGGACTGGTGATAAAAGCTACGTATAAAATATTGCGTTATTTAAATTTTATCTCATTATAAATTTGTGTAAAGACGGTTTTTGTTGTGAAAATGCATTTACGTTTTGCATAACTAACTCGAATAATAGTCTTATTATTGGTATAAAAACATAATACATTTAAGTTGCACATGTCATATTAAGTGTTTGTTAAGTACATTATAAAGCGGAGGTGAATATTTAAATCATTTAGAGCATATTAATTTATTTATACCACTTATCCTGTTAAATTCCTCATAAAATATCCACTTCCTTATTTAATACTTACAGTCAGACCGATGTTTATAATTATACGCAAAATAAAAGAAATATAAATGTTTAATTTTATTATTATAAATTATTATGTGTGCATAATTAAAAGTTTGCGTTAACATACCTAACTGATAAATTTACGATTATTTCTTTCTTAGCAACCATGATAGTAATAAGACTTTTACGGGATAAATAATTAACGCCATCAAAACAATTATAATTTATAATTATTATGTTACAACTTGCCTGTGATGATTGCAATCTTAATGTCATTATGAAATTCATTTTATCATTTTATTTAAGTGTTCTTACCGATATTTAAAAAAATATATTATTTAACGTTTTTTCCAAGGGTGATGTTTTTTGATACGTTTATAAAAAAGTTTTTTTCGATTTGGGGTATTCCGAAGACACGTTGAAGTTCTGAAAAATTATCTTATTTGTCTGTATTCATATTTAAATAAACACAGAATTGATTTTTTCGAAGAAATTCACTGTATTCAGAGGAAAGTGATTGATATAATAATCGTGAATAACATCTACCGGAAAGCATAATGTAGGAAAATTTGCAATTAAACGGATTTTATTGATAAGCAGTACTCATAATGTGGCTAGTACGTTCATCTGATCTAGCTACATTGGATTTAAACCGGTCCTTAGGAATAAAAAAACACACCATTTAAAAAGTTTGACTTTGTACAGGTCAATTTTATGTGCATAAAATATATCTTCATTTTAAAAATAATTAATCTGATGTTTTTCTTTTATTGACACATTTTTGCTACATTCATAGTAAATTATATTATGAATTTAACGCAATTCTAATTTATATAACATAAAATTTCTGTTTCAAATGTCTTATTACATTCCAACTTGAGTAGTATACCAATAAAATTTACTATAAGATAAAATTGCAAATTAAAATTTTATCGCATAATAAACATTATTAATCAGGCATTGTGTAACATCCCTTAAGTGCCAATGAGACAAATCTATGGCTACATAGATTAGAAAATTAATATACCTAAAGTACCTACCACTCTAATAACGCCGGCTATAACCAATTAGAACTCTCCATTCTATCTCAGAATCTCAATATAAAAAGAAATACACGCAAAGACGTTATATTAATCTTGTCCATAGCAAATATTTCTTCCTGGTTCGCCGATCCTTGTACTATTGTACAAGTCGGCCATTTTTCATCCTATACTACCTACACATTACCCCACCAGTTAAACTTGACCCGCGTTCACAAGCGACTTCAATACAGCACGGTGCTTCGCGAGAGGTCAGGTAACGTTGGACGTATGTCTATGGTTATTTTTGCTATTTCTCTATGAATAAATGCTGGGAAGGGAAAGGTGTTTGCCTTAGCACACTTTGGACGATACACGATGGCTTAAAGGATGCTATCTGGCTTAGATTGTGAGTTAATTTGGTCTGCGTTTTGATTTTTATATTCTTTTTATACATCCTTAATACATTAATTGAGTAATTTCATATTTATGTTAAACATTCCACTTAACATTTCTTGAAATGTATTCATATCTAAAATTTTAAATTTTATCTTTGAAATAATTCTATTATCAAAAAAGGAAAATGTTTAAAATGTCAATTAAATAAATAACTACAGTTGTTTTATTAAAAAATGACATGTTCCAAATTTAAAAATAAAAACCCGTGTACCTAAATGAATAAACTAACGAAATGACTACGTCGCAACGGTAATAATTCAAATAAATGTTAATTATACGTTCAAAAACGTCTAACATTCGCGTTCGAAATCCGGAACCCTGAGACCTGAGCGAAACCTACGCAGTACATTTACATACAAAAGTACTTCCCTAGTTTCTGAACAAGCCTTAAGTTAGACTCGCGTAGGCACGGCATTCTTGCTGTGTTCAGAATTTAAAAAACAATACCGTGTTTTTGCATCCATGCCGCTATTTTGCAAAGGAGAATATAATTTTGTTTTCAAATAAGATACCATTATATTATGTCGTTTATTATATTTGTATAATCATATCATCGTAAATTTAAGAGTTACTCTTATTGGTGTAACCGATGCAATTTCTTCAATTCGTCTCTATCCAGTGCCATCTCTTTGCCATTTGTACAATATCATTCTATGATTCCTTTTTCAACAAAATACCTACATAATAGCCAAAACTGCAAAAAATTATAATTATGTAGTTTTTAAAAAGTAAACAGAACACAAACGCAAAAGACATAATTGTGTTCTAATTATAGACAAAAAATAGCATTGTAGTAAAATGTCTCGGCATTGTCTCAAAACAAAATAATTGCAAGAAATATGCATGTTGGCAAAAACTTTGTAGACGTACAAAAATACTCTTTGTGTGTTTATCAGTAATGAGAAATAAAACTATTTTGACACGTAAACGAACCGACAAAGATTTATTCGGACTTTAAAATTGAACAACATTTAGAAATAAAAACAATTTTATTTCTCGAGTAAAACAAATTATTGTATAATTAAATTTAAAAAAAATGTAAGATTTTATTAAAAATAGAATTATAATTTGAAATCAAATCTCGCAAGAAGCGTAACATTTCACGTCGATTTTAAAACACGACAAGCCGACCGACGGCTGGTTCGTGCGAATTTATTTTTGAATTTGGAGCACAGACTTCTTACGCGCCATTTTAACTGCATCCGAATTAAACTCATGTTTTGCTTGATTATTATTGGTAATAATTTTCATAATTTGATTAAATTTTATCTACAAAGTGGTAAATTACAAATAGACTAAGGTATTTTATAAAAAAACACGTGGTACCGAAGTGTCTTATCTGATCATTGTGTGACTATTTGTGAAATCTATACAGAAAAAAGAAGTGGCTGTTTGTAATTCCAAATGAACAACTTTTTTTGAACCTACTTCGATTTTTTTTTTTTTTATAATTTACCTTTGTCTGTTTGTTCCGACTGATCTCTGAAACGGCTGGACTAATTTTAACGGTAGGTACTTTTACAAGGAGTAACTTAAGTTACTTATAACGTTCCGCAAAATAAACTAACTTTACGCGAGCGAAACCGCGGGGCGCAACTAGAATTAGATATAAAGCAGTAACCGAGCATTTATGAAATTACCTACCTTGATTTGTTTGATAATACAATCCTATGTCTATTGTCTGAATTTCTAAATAACAATATTTCGTAAATAGCCAAAATCACAAACGCGTAGGTAATGGTGGTAAATGTAAATACATAAAATTAACGTTGCATTAATCATTGCTATTGTATATTTAAATTATTGGGCTTGAATTTGCGTGCACACATGGTAAGTGCAGTCTCCCCCTGTGGGGAGGGTTGTGGGGGCGGTGGGTGGTGCGGGGGCGAGGGGTGGGGTCACGCACTCCCCACCCCAACTATTTCCTCCCTCGCCCCCAACTATTTTGGGGTGGGCATGGAAAAAAATATAATAGTATTCCACCTGCGTCCGACGGCCAGTATTTGTATTGACGTACCGTTAAATATGGATATTGCTCGGCCATTTTGTTTTGTGCGCAGTAATTCGAACATCGAATTTTACTCCCAAAAACTATTGTGTACATGGGTGATTTATTGGACACGTAATGTATTGATTTTACCATGTGTGTGTATGGAAATTTGATGAAACAAAATCTTGGACAATAATGTCTGTTTGAATTGGCATCCTATTTGCATCACTATGTTATACTGGGAACTTACTTCCTTAAAGAGTAATTATAACTAGAACGAATAAAATGTCATGTCTAAAAATAAACGCAATAATAACCACTCGTGATTATTAATTGAATAAAATAATTCTAATTCCAATCACTAAAACATTTATTATTCCTTAAATTCATTACATAAAACAATAATTTCGTAACGAATAAATAATAGAACGGAAAAAATTTCAAAAAACAGTCCGAACGATTACATTTAAATTTGGAACAAACGTTGTTAAAAACACCACGTTGTTCCTCTGAGTTCAAATAAAAGCAATAAAGAGTTCTCTTTTCGAGAAGTTTCATCCCAAGTGGATTCCTCGTGTTTTTCTCTCGTTTTTTTTTTTAATTTTCACCGCGCCGCGGCGCTATCTCGCGAATGCTTCAGTGGTCAAATAAAAACTTAAGGAGTTTTCAACCGACAATCGTGGAATAGAGTGGTCTTCTACATTTTTTTTGTTTTATTTTTAATAGTTTTTACTCTTTCGTTATATGTACTTGATATATTTACATGAGAGCGGTAGTGGCCGTCGTTTGAGTAGTCGCCTGCTACGCAAGTTCGAATCCCAGCAGTTTGTACCAATGAGTTTTTCTAAAAACTTAAGTGAAGTACTTTTACACCTCGTGCTTTACGGTGAAGGAAAACATTGTGAGGAAGCCTGCATATGACTGAGAAGTAATTCAAAGACATATAGTGCCTGAGACTGCGATGAACTCACCCTCTGTCAATATTCGGTGGAATGTGGGTGTTATTATTACAACACTGCTTACCCCTTCGGGGACCCTTCTGGGATGGCGTGAGCATATTTTTTGCAAGGGGAAGAATATTGAGATACTAAGTTGAAATCATATCAAGATATTGCTCTGTTAAGTGAAACTTGATTAATGCCTCTACACATTAATCAATTAATTAATCTAATTGACACCACATTGTGTGATATTAAGTACCTAAGTAGTATTAGTTAAGTATATCAAATTTGGAGTTAAGTAAATAAGTAACTCTAACACTACACTAGGATGTTCCACGGAAAGTAGCACTTACCTGCTTAGCGGCAATTTTTAACCAACTTTAAAAAAAGTTTCTATGATTCATGACGGTTATTTTTTGTGCACATAAGTACTTATGGTAAGAAGTGGTAATACAATCCAAATATGTCTACCACAAGGCGAGGCATGAGGTAGACCACTAACATCTTCTATTTAAATTGATCGAGCAATAAATTATAAAAACTTCAAGTATCTGAAATCACCTTTATTGTATGGATAATTAATTAGGATGTAAGGACCATTTAAGTTAGTATGAGACTCGAGAAAATTGCGATTGTTTCTCTCCTGAGTAACTGACGACCATAAACCTCAAAAAGTAACGTTTCAACTTTTTGAGCAAATATTTCAGTTCATAAAAAGTTCTTAGCAATATATCAAATTAGAGCAAACATGTTATTAGATGACGCCTTAAGTAGGCAAATAAAAAGAAAAACGAACTCTACTCCACTCCTCCCGCAATCCAAGAGCAGTCAAGTTAAGAAAGATAGCCACCCAACTCCTGAAAAGGGTACACGTTTCAACGGAACACTAAAAAGATTCGAAAAACGAATAAAACGAACGAAAAAAAAGGAAAGAAAAATGCAAAAAGAACAAAAGTAGAGTTGGCAAGTTTTCCCCAAGTTCCGCGTCGGTTTACGCCAGGGTTGCTAACGACGTGCTGAAGTGAGAAGGCAGGAGCACCGACATGCGCTCGTAACGTGGCGGGAGCGGCTCTGTGAGCCGCAGAACGCCCGCCAACGCGCTGTCGGTGCAATTTTGCCGAGCCTCGGGCCCTGGCTAAAGAGGAAGGACCACGTCACCTTCCGGCTGACGCAGGTACTCACCGGACACGGGTGTTTCGGAGAGTACCTGAATCGGATCGGTCGCGAACCGACGACGCAATGCCACCATTGCGGCAGTGACCGGGATTCCGCACAGCACACGCTGGAGCAGTGCCCAGCGTGGAGCTCGGAACGGCGAATCCTGGTCACCAGGATCGGGCAGGACCTCTCTCTGCCACGCGTAGTGACGGCTATGCTGGCAGACAGAGAGGCATGGAGGGCCGTAGTCTCCTTCTGCGAGACAGTAATGTCCCAGAAGGAGGCCTCCGAGCGGGATCGGGAGAGAGCCGATCCCTCTCGGAGACGACGGCGACGGCGGGGCGGAGGCAACGCACGCCCCGGACCGTCCACCCAATAGCCAGGGTCTAAGAATTTGGCTATGGTATCCCCTGCCTGTCGTAAGAGGCGACTAAAAGGGGGCCGGAGGGCCTGCTGGCGGTGGTCGGGGTGGGAGCTTTGACCACTGAGCCGCGGGCCCGGGAAGGTGGCAGCGCGACGTGGCTCGCGCTGCCTTGCACAGCGAGGTCTCCAGGGGCGGCGACACAGCTGCCCCGGGGATGTGCCCCGGCAAAGTGTGGGGGGACACCGGTGCGATCTATCAGAGTACCCGGAGTCCCCCCTGAGCACTGAGGATGGCCACCGGGGGGGTTTTAGTGCGGTAAAAATCCCACATACCCCGATCTGCCTCTCCCAGGGCGGTCGGGGACCTTTTGAAGGTTTCCCCCTCGTCAATAAAAAAAAAAAAAAAAAAAAAAAAAAAAAGGGTTGCTAACGACGTAACTAGTTTCCACAATTTATCTTAATTCTTTAGCGTTTTTATCTCGTGCATAAGTTTTTCCTTGATGCTCATGGTGTAATTAAGTAAATTTTACTGGCTAAATATTTAAATATTGCAAGGAAAAAGTTTAAAGATCCCATTTGAATTTCGAAGCTACGCGACTGAGACTGTACCTCCACCTTAAAGAAGATCACATCTAAACAATTCTGCTTTATATAGGTTTTTAGTTAATGCTTAAAGAAAGATTGCCAGTGTTCCAAAAGGATTGTTAGAGTCTCTGCGCCAAAAGTTATCATAAAGATGGCAACTTTTCTATAAGATAGGCAATGCGTTTTTGAAATTTGTTATTTCAAGCGGTCATACATTTCGGTAAATGCATATACAAGCAAAATGTACGCTTGATTGCTTGACTATTTTAGTTTAAAACACGTCTGAAAGTAAGGAGTGGAATAGTGCTCCAGTTCAGAAGTCGACAAAGCTTTGAAAAGTAGTCTCACGATACTTGACAGCCCTAGATAAATCGTGTGAATAAGAAATCGGTAGCATCTCTGCAGAAACGACAATTATTTTTATTCCAGCTCTATCCAGTCGTCGAACAAAAAATATGAATTTCGAGATGAACTTTTAAATGAAAATGATTAAAACTGTCTCGATATTCGAATTTTGGAATGTGAGAGTTTACACTTTAATATACCTATTTTATTATTATGTTCCTTTGACTCGTTTTGTTTTATTTATTGTATAAATAAAGGCTTTTTTTTTATATGTTGGGAACATCGAAATGAGTTTTTATAGCATGTGGCTATAAGGATTCATAGATATTCTATTCTATTTAAAATTTGCCAATTTCGATAACTAGGTATTTTAAAAGTCATGATACGGAATTATGATTATGAAAATAACATAAATAATAATGGATAAGACTAACAGCAAAACAAATCACAAAATTAAAATAAAACAATTGCATAAAATAACAGTTGATCCCCGTTTTTTGTTTCTCCTTCCTTATTATAATGTTGTCCCTTAACCCTTTGATTACCTGTTATTGTTTTTTTGGTCCGAAGGGCCGATACGTCAGTCTGCATTAGTTACGGTTTGAAATTATTATTATTGTAATTTTTACAATACTTCAAACTTCGTCACTATCACGTATGCATGATTTTTATGACATTTTATCAGCAACAAAACCAAATAAATAACGTAGAGTATCGAATCTAACTACACTTCATAAGATTATTTTTCTCTTTTTCACTCCCATTAATAGATCTTGAAATAAAACCATGTTTTAAAGTGAGTACCACCGCCCTTACAGCGCGTTTTCTGTATGAGTGATGCGAAATATTCATAAAATGCTACATCTTCTAGAAAACGACTGTTATTTTTTCATACACACCCTCTATAGTAATGTAAGCTTGTAGGTAGGTAAAATTGTTAGAGAAAAAAATAAAATATTAAACCTAATTAGACCCATGAGTTTATGCATGAATGCAGTAGAAACGCGTTACATTGTTTGCCACCTTAGTTTAAAAAAACAGCAGACATCATTTCCGCTATCAAAATAACAATAACCAAAGGGTTGACCTTTTATTATCTGTGAGCTAGTGCATCCAAAATTCCAATGGACGATGACCCCTCGAAATGGCCCGCAGCTGTCCCATGGTATAATAATGGGCATTTGTTAGCCAATACAACCCAAATAATAGTAGCAACTACATTATTATGCTAATGTCGGTGCAAAAAAGCTGCTATTTCATTCACAGGTTAAGGCACGGTGTCTTCCGGACCATTGTCCGATCCCCGTGTTTGTTTCCTTGCACTGTTAAGGGTTGAATGAATTAAATTAAAAAAAATGACCGGCGTTGCTCGTGACTAATTTTGATGAATTGTTGGATGCATATGTCGACTATTATTTCAGGGTTATATTTAATAATCTTATTATTTTAACGAATAATTAAGCTTCATTTAATAAATTATTTTTTCGAATGCTTCAAATTTAAATTCAAATTTCAAAATCAAAACAAACTTCAAATGGAACTAATTCTAATAGGCCGCCGCAAATTATTCGTCCAATTAAAATGCACCTCGTCGTCTTAGCCCCGCGAACACATTCGATTGTTCCAAAATTGAATTTTAATCACCGATTCTTTACTCACAATAGCCGGGAATCGTCCCACCCAGTTGAAGAATGCCAAAAAATAGGGAAAATGGAGAAAATTGCTCTCGCTCATAAAATGGATTCGATCTGAAAGGAGGCAGGAGAGCAATTAAGTCGAGTATCTTTTGAGTTTAAATTAAGTGAAAAAAAAAACTTGGCTGATCGTTAGGGATAGAGGGAATAATTTGATGTTGATTTTTTAATAGCGGACTGAATTACGAATAAATCATACTTGATTTAATACATATTTGTTACGGTTTAGTAAGTAGTGCATTTTATTTATAGCTTCGTAGCCTTAGTTACAAGCTAAAAATACCAAATCCAACATAATATCGGTAAGAATTTAATAGATATTTAAGACGATAAACAATCTAACCCTCGAATGCCGCAAAGGTCGCGCGGACCCCGCACGCAACAAAATCCAAACGCGCTATATATCTACATATTTTTGCTAAACAAAACCAGTTGTAGGCAGTAACGTGCGGTATTGCACAGGCTGAGTCCCGTTACTTCGCATCTGGGTACCTATGATGCAACATTTGATGCCTATAATAACATAATGGTGCACTTATCCGCCAAGAAAATCGTTTATAATCTCACCGTTAACATGGGAACTTGGCACAAAAAATGTTTTTTATTCCAAAAACAAAAGAACGTCATAACAATTTGCGTAATAGCGGCACCATTGTCTCCAAGTGTAATTAAATTAAAAAATATAAAAGGAACACGCAATCCTATTCTCTGCTGCTAATTAAAGAAACAGCTTTGGAAGAATGAAAGAAACGCCTAAGTAGCAAGTTAAGAGTTCAAAAAAATAAAACAAAAGCTCGCGCGGCGGGGATTTAAAAACGGAATGAGAGCGAGTTTGCATGTTCGCGTCAGTTTGTGGGATTCCATTTTTGAATTATATTTTTGCTAAGTCCGCCGATTTAATATTATTTTGTTTTGTTTTTTCTTTGTATTGTTTGCGAGTTTATTTGTTTTGTTTTGATTTAATGTTTTACCTTTGGATAGACAATTGTGTTATACATTGACAGGAAATTATATATTGTGTTGATAATTCTGCATACTGTCAAGTTAAGTACACAGTTTTTATATTATATTCTTCAAGTTTATTTTATGTGTATAATAATGAATTATGTTATCGGTCATCTATGATTTTATTTCTCACTAGCGTTGCCCCCAGTTTCACACGCGTAAATTAATTTCATAGGTGACTTTTGTCTTTCAAGACCTTATTTTTTTTTATAAAAGTGCATAAAATCGTCTACCCGAGAGTCAAAAACACACGTGATTTTTTTGGTTTTTTTATAGTGAGATTACTTCAAATACTAAATCGATTTTAAATTCAACAGATGGCCGGATGGACCTTTCGGTCATAAAGTCTGTTACGGAATCTCCGAAACCGGAAAAGTCCCATCAATATCGGCGTACGTGATTTTTTACCGGAGATTTTGGGAGCATATGACCGTAACATGTGTTTGGCGTGGGACCTCAAAAAGAAAAAAGCCAATAAGCCTTGGTCTCCTAATGATAGTCATTATAAAATAAAAAGGGATATCAGTTATTGCGTTGCATGGGGAACACAATGAAATTAAAAGTATAGGTACTATATGCATTCACAAAATTTGTCTATGTGCAGTTTGTAACTAGAGAGTAAAAGAGGTTAGAGTTCTAATGAGAGATCTTTAAAACCTCAATATCGGCATGACGTATGTATTTATGTAGATATTGAAAATACAGCGCGATACCTTCGACCTACAAACCCCTTTAGTGTCATTTTTCAATCGTCAAAAATTATCAAAAAATAATTTGTCAATTGTCACAAAAAACATAAATTACAATATCAAACTATGACTTTCCTATTAATAAAATATACTTTATTTTTATAATTTGAATGGTTAAATCAGTGTCAACATAGTCCACATTTTTTCAAAACAAAAAACTTGACAATAATAAATAGTGAAGGCATTCGCAAGAGTATTCGCTTTTGTGTCATTTTAAATGCATATTTCAAAAGCAGGAAACCTGTTTTTCTCTAACGATATTGTTTCGCTCGTGTCTATTCATTATGCTATGTTAATTGTGATGTAAAATCCGCCATCTTTGTTTTACAAATGCTGTCCTCGATTCGTACTGGCTGAGACTGTTTGTTGAAAAAAAAATAGTCGTTTCTACATTTTAAATGAGGTTCTTTGCCGTGTTTTTAGTATAATGGACTAAGACGGTACTTTGAATAAGAGAAAATGACATCACTTACTAGATAACGAGCTACATGTATTAGCATCAAGATTTTCAGACTGACTTTTAAAGACTATGACAGATTGTAAAGTCTAATTCAAAAAGGGTTTAGACGTATTAGACGAACATATTCGTAGACAAACGTATCAAATACAAGATATTAAAGAAAATATATTTTTTTTTGCCATTTGTTTTTGAGTTCACTGCGTTTAAGTTATTAGAATTTTATTAAAAATGAACAGGGATTTTTTATATATTTTTTAGTTGATTGGTAACCACCAACCGATTATTTATGCCAAATTTTTTCTAAGTAGTCTAGACATATATACGCAAAATAGATATTTCTTTTTTAAATTTAATATTATTTTAACCCTAAAAGGAACATGTGCTTTATAACAATAGCCGGTAGAGGGTTAAGGGTCCAAAAGAAACAAAAAAGATTAAGAAGTGTTATAATTAATATCACCAATTAATTGTGCTCTTTGTTAGAGAGTAATTTTTAACTCTTTTGTTTTTTCTTGTTTTGTTTTTGATTAAATTGTTTTATTCATTTGTTTCTTTACGGTTCGTTTGAGAACGTTGTTATTGTAATTATTTTTATTATAGACCCTCGAGTGTTTCCGCAATAATATTAATATTTTGATTCGCATTATGTTTCCGTTATTCTTAAAACGCCTTATCATGTTATTTATTTATTTATCAAACGAGATTGTATTGTAAAAATTGTAACATTTTGTTTGTTTTGCATCAGACGCTAACCCATTTAAGAAATATATACGGTCGAATTAAGAAACCTCCTCTTTTTTTGAAGTCGGTAAAAAAGCACCAGTAATATAACAACAGTTAAAGGTTTTTTTTGTATAAAATTCACAGACAGTCAGACACCCTGCGTATCAAAAAAAGAACTTCAAAATTAAAAACGAAAGTTTTGACGCAAAAATCTCGAGACAATCAAAAAGAGGGCGAGACGTAAGTCCGATTTAATAACCAATAGCTCCAGACACCTATCGAGAAGGGAGGAAAAAATTAAAGGAACTCTCCCTCCAATATAATTTCGTAATCGCCGGGGCGAACGTCCGGTTCCGGCGTAAAAACTACGCGACCTTCGAATTGCGTCTTGTCAAAAATTTTGATAACGTGGATTTTTTTTTCAGAAAAGAATAATAATATTTTAATAATTTAATGGACTTTTCTGTAATACACCCAGATAATGCTAGCCGGGCGTACAATACGGAATATAAGTTATTTTTCCAACTGTTTCGCCAAATAATTCTAAACGAAGGGACGCTTTTAGCTGCCTTCCACACAAAGTAAACTATGATAGAAGAAGTTAGAAATAATCTATATAAGATTGTGGCCTAAAGTGTGTGACTACCTAGTTGAGGCTAATCTGAACTTAAAGGGGTTTTTCGTTTTTCTTCTTTTCTACCTTTTCATTTTGTCTTCTTCTTTGATCTTCCTTAAGAGTTTTTTGATAGAAAACCAGGTAATTTAAAACACCTTATCCACCTATTTCTTTCCGTTCGTGTCAATATTTACTCCCGGGAAGGCGGCAAAAAATAAATTAGGCGAAAGCTCATTTCGTCTCAAAAATCGGAGCGCCATCTGCGACACCTTGGGGGGATATACTTTCTCAATACTATTTGAACTGTTGAGTGCAGTTTGGTTTGTTTGATTACGTTGGTAGCTAATTTGGAAATAAATGGGCCTATTTACAGTATTTACTAACATTATTATATAAAGTTTTACGCAATTACACAAACTCGGCAAAAGGATTATGATGCAATTTTGCACGTGTATAGTTTCTTACCTGGATAAAGCCTTAAAGGGCCTTAAAAGCCTTCAATAGAAAGAATACCTAGTATATAAGTACGCACAAGGCGGGCTAAGCTGCGGGCGTACAATAGTATACTATGTTGAAGGGCTTATTACGAAAATAACTCATACTCTTACAATTAAAAGTGTTTGTTTCGCAAACGCTGACAGACTCTTAAATATGGAATTAAAATGACAATAGTAACATTTACTTTCATTTTAAATGTTCATTCCTTTTTAAAAAGACAAAATTAATTGATTACAAAATTTTGCTTAATTCGAAATTCAATAATAAAAATAGAACAAAATTAAAAAACTCACTTTTTCGCAAATAAAAAGAACTTTTTTTAAATTTTCAAGATGGCGTAAAAATCTTCGTTCCGTCGAGGGTTTCTGATATTAATTGAAAGATAACTTCGGATACTTTTCTTAAGGGTTAACCTCTGGTTTACTTTAAATAATGGACTCGTGTAACCTTTCGTTTTAAAGTTATTTTTATGATACTTCTGTTAATTGTTTTAATGCTTCGAATTGTTTTCTTTTTATTCTGTTTACTTTTTCTTTTACGCAAAAAATATTCAATTAAATTAAGAAGTTTTAAAAGTTCTCGCATTTGATTTATCTCACCGCGTGTAGGTACTTAACTTTGCAGAACTTAATGGCCTATGTACCTAATCAAATCAAACGCAAATCACGATGACACGGGAATAGAACCCGCGCCTCCTGGCGTAGCCAACAGGTACACTGGACCAACATTGTCGTTAAATAAACTATTTAAAGGTGCCGTCGCAAGTTATGAGCGCTAGGCGAAAATAGCAGCGCGATACAGACATACAAAGAAAGAGTCATAGAATATCATAATTGTCATTCAAGGCCATGTGGTTTATTGTAAATACAATATTTAGTTGCAGATATTTATAGGTTAAGTATGGATAGAACCTGGGTACTGTAACAGGTAACAAGCGTAGTTCCCGTTCCCGTGAGACCACGGGGATAAAATATAGCCTATGTTACTCGGTGATGATATAGCTATCCATTGCTGAAAGAATTTTTAAGATCGCTTAAGTGTTTTCCGAGCCTATTCAATGCAAACAAACAATACAAAACAATAAAATCTGTCCTCTTTACAATAATAGTGTGTAAAACAAGTGTAAAATAAACATTTATTAAAAATAACGTTGTTTAAATAAAACAATAAAATAAAAAATAAAGACACCGTCGAGGTACTGACGCGCACTAATTTAGAGGCAAACATAGCTGAAATCAAATAAAACTCGATCGCTCGAAACAACCTTTTTTCCATCTCGGCATCTGCAAATAGGCTTCTGTGTACGCGGAATGTTCGATCTTGGTCGTTCGGCGATATTTCGTATTTGAAGGTTATATTTTTATTCCTCAGTCAATAAATCAATTAAAAAGCCCACTAATGGGCATAGGCCGCAACCACAGTTCACTACAAACTAAAACCATCTCATTTAGGACGAATCCAAAAACGACTGCAGACGGACATACATACTTTCACAGACAGTATTATATATAGATTGTGTACCCATTCTACTTTAGAAGTAAAGATTTGTATAATCATTTAATTTGTATGTTTGTAATTTATTTTTAAATATACACGTATAAGCTAACATTAATTTTATTTGGTAATTCTTAACCATTGTCAATGATAGGAGTTTTATGTTAGAAAGGCACTGAAAATAAAATTGATTTATTCAGTTTAGGCCATGGTAAGGCACTTATAAATGTCGAAAAAATTACCACCGGTTTGGAAACTAGCCTTCTGAGAAGTATCGGCAAGAAACTCACTCTCACTCGCTCCTTAATTTTGCTATTCACGTTTGTTATTAAATCAATTAAATAAAGTATCAAGTCCCGTCAATCCTCGCATCCCATGCCCTCTTTTCTGAGGGTGGCACAAAGACAAGAAAATGGAAAAATGTGACGGAAAAAAGATAACCGGCCCCTCGAGTTAGACCAATCATGGAAATTACGTCAGCTACCATTGGATGCGTTCTATTTACAAATGGTTTAATGGGGCTAATTGGAAATTGTTTTTTGGAAAACAATTTTAAATTAACACATTTTATAACAAGGAAATAATTAATGATTATGGAAGGTGTAACAAATGTACAAATATATACTTGATTTGATTCGTAAATTACGTCATCGCTATTTTAGCAATATTAACTGATTGGTTATTTTATTTGTAACTCTTACGTGTTTGTTTATTTTTAGTTCCACATGAATTTGTTTTTCTGCAGAATATACACAAATATTTAGACCGCATAATTAATATGTTGGTAAGGTACTGATAATTCCACAGTTTATAATATGCATAATTTAACATAAATAAACTACTGTATAATATCTGTACATGCAAAAAAAATGTATTTAATAGTAGAACGGTTTTAAAAAAAGCGAAAAATACATTTATAAAACAATTTTACTTATAAAACTATTAGAAAAAAGATTTCATTAAATTTTGCAATTCTTAATTCCATTGCATTCTTAATTTCTATAATACGTACAACTTACAAAATTACACTCTCTTTGAGATGTAAGCTTAAGTATATAATGAAAAATTCCATACATAATATAAAATCCCCCTACCGCAATGAAACCCCAATGGGCAAGATTTCTTTTTCCCCGGACAAAATTTTTCCATTAATATTTTTCGAAATAAGCGATAAGACGGATTAGGTACTCGGGTTACTATTCCCACGGGATACGGGATCATTATCCCCTATTCTTGAGGTAATTTTTTAGGGAATTAGCGGGGAGATTTAATGGGTTACGTATTGCAAGATGGCGGTTGCTTATAGTTTCTGGTATTTTTTAATAATTTTAAAACTTTATGAACGAAGTGCAGTTGGACTTGGTAAAGCACTTTCTGCCAGTCAACCTAACATGACAGTACAATTCATAGAAGCGAGTGTACTATATAATTAGGAAACTATGTTAGTATAAACTATAGTAGTCTAATAATAAAGTTAACACACACACGCGTATCATTTTATGTATTCATTTAAATAATACAACCATATTTATTTGAACGTGCGATCTAACTGACGTTTCTAAGTAGGTTATGCCTATAATCATTTACATATTCACCGCTGAAGCAAATAAAAAAAAAATATGAATAAAAATAGCTCATTGGGTATTGGACAAAAATTGTGTACCTAACTACTAAAAAAAAATAAACAAATTGTAAAGGCTAAAGTATCCAATATTTTAAAAGTTACCATTATTCAAAGTTCTGTTTTAGACGGCTAGCGTGCGGTCGCTGTACGCTGACTATTTTGGTAAAATCCACCGTCATTTTACCAATTTGGTAAAATTTTTCATTTTAATATTCACTAAAATGTTAGACTGGATGTACCACACGTTATGCGATTTACAAATGAGTAAATTGTATGTTTAAATAATATTAAGTTCTATTTATGTACATCAAAATTCTTTATTTTTCCCCACATTTTATAAACATGTTTGGAATTATTCCTAATTAAGTTATTAGACGTTCGAATTTGAAATTAATTGTTATTTCTCCCGGCCCTTTGTTTCCGAGAGTGATGATAAATAACATTGTTAATAATTATCCAAATGTTTATTAATTTAATGCTAGTACGAGTCAAAATTGTTATTATTAAGTTAATAACGTATTAATTAATGGATTACATAGACATTATTACTTAGATTAAACTGGAAGAAATCAAAGTACTTGATTGCTGGCGTACCAGTTATAGTGCTCAAGATATCAAAACTGCAATAGATTGTATGAAATTTAATTAACTTCGCCTTGTTGTGGACACTGTTTTGACAGTTGTATTTTGTATATCTCTATTCCATATCAGGTTTATAATAAGTAATAGCATTTACTCTGACGCCGAGTAATGATTTTTTCAAGTATTGTAAGAAGTCACAATTCAACCTCCATGATTGATGATTGAAAGCACAAAAGAAAAATCGAGTGATCAAAATTATTATTAATAAAATATAATTAAAATAATCCCCAATAATAGTTTAATTCAAAGAAATATAAAGCCTCTAACCAGAGCTACACCGCCACACTGCACAGTACCTACCCCTTATCTGTTTTTAGGGCTAATTCTAAATTTTGATTTTATTTTCAGCTTTAGAGCTATGAAAAGCTAAGAGAAAGATAACTTGACAACTGACCAATTTTTTCCATTTAGAACACAGACACTTTATCACCACCACAAAGTATAGACCTTCTCAATCACTGGAAAAACATTATACACAGCGATTCTGCTTAAATCCTCCCTCTTTCATAGATGCATAAACGACCTATAAAATGAAAAGCCTCATTCTACCAAAGGTTTCAGCCTCTTTCATTCCGTAATGCAGTGTATATCGTTTTCACGCATCAAATATCGATTGCCATTATCATCATTTAATCTCCCCGTATATACTTATATGATGGGGTGGCATCTCGTGCAAGGGGTGGGTGGGTTGGGGGTGAAATCAATAGAATCATCGCGTCGAGTTGCACCACTATGCATGACTGTAAACTACTCGCAAACTACAAAAAAAATTTCGTTTAATGATTAAATTGGTTTTGCAATTTAATCGTTTTAATGATGGAAATTATTGAATAATAGTCGTTTATAAATATAATAAAATAAAAATGTTTTGATAGAATATTAATTATAAAATATACTTCATATTATAACCTTGTTTTATTTAATAGTATTTATTTTATTTAAGACTCAAGTAAAAATTAACTTAAATTGAACTGTAATGCTATGTGAAATAAGGAACAAATTGCGTCTTGGAGTACATAGGTAAATAGCAATATTTTCTTCAACAAACTGTTCAAATACAGCATTATATACCCTGACTCTACAGTTTACATAATTTATATCAAGCATCGATGCGTTACATGGCTATGTATCATTTTCTAAGCATCACTTTAGCTTTTTTCAAGGCAATGGATTACTTAGACTTTAAGTGAATAAATTATTGAATTGTAAGCGGTTACTATTAGCACCAAAAATCTTGCTGACTTTTGTTTTATCGGAATCACTGTGCAAGCATATTAGATTGACAAGCCCTTACTGCTATCACGGCTCCATGTAATAGAGCAATGGCGATCTTAACGCAAGAACACAATACTATTCTAATTTAGCGTTATTTGGCTGCAATCTCCTGCCAACTCGACGAGGAGCGTTGGCGATACATAATACATAGTGGATAAGTTTCAATATCGTATCTTTAAAAATGATACTCGACGATGAGTGCGACGCTGAGAAACCATAATGAATAACGCGGCTGTTAGGTAGGTAACTAGTCGATAGTTTCCAAATTCGATCTTACCTCTAGTATTTAATGACAAAAGAATACTGACATAAATTTTCAAAAGAAACATTAATGGAATAAGAAAGAAAAATAAAAAGACAAAAATGTTTCCAACAAAAAACGGAAAACTTACGAACAGTTTCCAAGTTTAAATTATTTGAATATTTCCTTTTGAGCGTTCTCCTTTGTTCTTTTGAATTTTTCAGTTGGAAACTTGGACATCGGAGTTAATATCGAGTTTAACAGGAAGACAGGCCACCTGCGTGCTCCCCGACCTTTTGAACTAACTTATAAAAAATACATTTACATTTTTATTTTAAAATAATGATTAATTTTTTTACAAATAAAAATCATAAAGTCTTTTTTGATTGAAGAAATCTGCATACGGTTTGTTTAATTAACAGTTTAACTTAAATTAATCATCTTCGGCACAAATTTACCTGATGATTACTTGGTCTTGTTGAAAAAATCTCATAGAAAATTAATCCAATTAGGAAATAAGTCGTCTTTCTTAAGACGAACGAAGTAACTGTCTTAAAATGGTGTAGTGTAGGTACCGTGTTTATTTTTTGTTTATCTTTGTTATGAATGTTCCTACACTCATTAAAAAAAATTACTCTGTAGACTGCTTCGGTAAAAGTAAAGATAGAAAATTTCAACACTAGCGGGGGTCCCGCGGTTCTACCCGCGTAGTTCCCGTTCCCGTAAGAGAACGGGTATAAAATATAGCCTATGTTACTTGCTAATGATGTAGCTATCTATTGCTGAAAGAATTTTCAAGATCGGTCAAGTAGATTCGGAGCCTATACAACGCAAACAAACCAAAAAGCAATAAAATCTTTCCTCTTTATAATTTTAGTGTAGATAAACAGTGTATATAATGTATAAAATGTGTAAATTACAAGACTAAAACACAATTCTCAAGTCCAGTTCGGACTGAAAAGGTCCCGGACCGATCGGTCTTTTTGTTCCCGTTATATTCACTTTTGTTCCCTGTCAATTTATGTCAAGTTTAACATGACAATGGGGCGAAAAACAAATAAGCACTTACTTTCTTAGACATGGAAAAAGTTCACGAATACATCTTACATTTATTATGCAAATACGTTGCTATAAATTATTTATTTATTTGAGTGTTTCTTTATTCACGTCGAGTAAGTTTACGTAATTCGTTTTTATTTATTTAATTAAAAAATACTTTTATGATTTCTATTAATGCCTTTAATTTACAATCTATACAAATAAATAAAATTGAAGTGTCTGTTTTTAATTGCTAAATAACAGATTTTCACTAAATGCATATGAAAGTATACATATTCCTGACACAGAAAAACCAATATTTAATTTTTTTTCTCTGTCTGTCTGTCTGTCTGTTTGTTCCGGATAATCGGACGGAACTTTCGCAGGCAGGTAGCTGATGTTTCAAGGAGTAACTTAGGCTACTTTTATTTATGAAACTAAATCTGCGCGGGTGAAACCGCGGGGCACAGCTAGTATTCAATAAATACCTACGATTGTTAAAATATTTACTTAAATAAATCGAATGTCAAATTTGCTTGTGAATCAATTGACGAGATAGAGCGGTGTGTATGAAAGCTTACACCTTCCCAGAAGGGTCCCAAAAGGGGTAAACAGAGGTGATAGAACACAGTACAAACAGTAAAAACGTAAAAGTACAGTAAAAACTAAAAGATTAATTATATTTATAAGTTTGATAAAGATGTAACGACACCTACAGTTCACCACCTATAAATTAAAGTGAAGCGATTCAAAAGAGATGATTGGTAAATATTTACTTAATTTTTTTTTTAATAAAGTCACGGTCAAAAAGCTAATATCCAAAAAACAGTATACCTAGTTTGAAAATTGAATAATTCAAAGCGCAAGTGAATGTTAAATTGATACTTGTAGTATCAATTTAACACCAAAGACAATTACTTTTATAGATAGGGTGGACATGCAATGCCGTTAGTAAATTACATACTACATTACCTAACTCAGTATTGCCAGTTAAAACAACAGGCTTATGTAATATTCAATGCGGTCCGTTTGTGTTAAGTTACCGTACAAATATCCGTATTTTGTAGGTATATCCGGGGAATAACTACTTATAAATAAGTATTAAGTTATGACACACTTTACCGTCCGAACTTAAAATTAACCTATTATTATGTTTATGTATTTAAACACATAATGAGTAATCATAATATTAAGAAAATCCACGGAGTCAAGTCTGAGGGTAAAGCAAAGCAAACGGATTTATTTATTGAATTGAATTAGGTAATGTAAATATTAACATTCAATTTATTTAACCAATACTTATTAAAAATAAGAATTTAAAAGAATTAAAGTTCTATTAATTAATGAAAATATAAAAAGAAATATAAGAACAGTCAACATTATTTTTAATATGAACATGTTAAAACAACGCCTATTAATAATAAAAATAAATTTTATAATAAATTGAAAAGGAAAATTTCGACATTAAGAAATGGCCTAAATTTTTTTTCGATTTCTCGGAAACTGTTAAACGTTCTGTTTTTATTAATTTCATTGTATGGTATGTTTATATCACTTCATAACATTTTTTTGTTATTATTTTAGATCCTATAAACACCTAAAAATAACTTAATGCTTAGGACAACATACTTACAGCCTACAGTAATTCACACTTACCTAAACTATTATTAACTATTAAGTACAGTGATCAACGTCTTGAAGAATAAATAAACATCACCGTATCTCCTTAATGACCAGAAATAAATGAGATAAGTTAAAAATTCCAACGAAACGAATGATCAGAATTAACAATGTGCATACGAATCAGCTGGCGCCGCCCATTGGCTAGTTTGTGACGTGGAAAACACGTGAACATTTTTTTTCTAAGCCACGTAGAACGTACTTGCGTGCACAAGCTGCGCTCTGATTGGTCGACAGCGAAACACCTTGCCCCCATTGGCGCATTTTTTCCCACTTTTCACGTATACGGCGTGTCTATTTTTTTCTGTGAAAACACCGGCCAATAGTGCGGCGATGTGGTAATTATAAAAAGTTGTTACCGGCCAGCATTTTTGCACGAACTGAATTCATTCTCTTTATGGACGGAACAGTTTTGAATTTGGAAGTGGAATGGAATTAATACACGTTGTACTTTGATTACGGTTTGGTTTTATATAACAGGTTTCTTTTTATCGTCAATTGTAATTTTATATTTAAATTATTAACTATTAAATTTAAAAGTCGATAATATTGAAGTATTTTTTATTTACCTTTTATTTTAAGCCATTAATAAAAACACGGTGGTTAACTATGTAGGTAACTAGCATTGGATATAAATAATGAATCTCCGATTTTTATTTATAAAAACCACAAGTAATGTAATTTTAACAATTTAACCAAATTAGTGATATCCCAAAATAACATTTCCGCGAGTTTCCTTCTGATTAAGTATACTTTGTTATTTGGTAATCCCACTTAGATCAATATTATTTGCAAAGAATATCCTTATTATTAATTATAGTCCCGTACCTACAATAACTACTTGACTTATATTTTTTATCACAACAGTTGTAAAAAGAGCTATTAGTACACACAGTACACAGTATTACCAGGGGCTACTGAAAAATGGCGAAATCTCATCCCTCTATCTATGATACTGTCATGATTTTGCATGTAGGTATGTTTGTTACCGATTAACACCGAAACAGACAAACAGATTTCTACAAAAACTTGCAAGGAAACGTGTCTTACGTTATAATAAAATATATATTTATATGCTCACGCACGGAGGGTAGGCTGAGGTGTAGTAATAACAACACCCACATTTCACCGAAGATGATTATATACGTCACTATATATACGTCTTCGAATTACTTCTCAGACATATGCAGGTTTCCTCACGATGTGTTCCTTCACCGTGAAGCACGTGGTGTGAAATTCATGCACCGCTGGGATTTGAACTTATAATAAAATAGGTTTGGATACTTTGCATCTCTCAGGAAATTATTATTAAGGCTAACCTGTGTGTAATCTGGTGTGTTGTTGAACGTGACTGAGTTGTTTGAACCGCCTGTCGCAGTAGGAACATTTGTAGGGCTTCTCTCCTGTATGGACCCTGGGTGGGAAATAATACAAATTAATATAGACTCCCGTTAAAATCAGCTATCTAGATATAATCTAGCTGTTATTGAGATTAGCCGGACCTGATATTTTTTAAATAGATTTTTACTTCCATGTTTTTAGTTAAAAGCTGTTTTGCATTCACAAACAGACGACACATTTTTCTTTTAAAAGACCTCGTATTTCCAGTAGTCACTTAATGTGTCTGTACGTCACGACGCCAGTAAAACATGTGCATTATACCCACAATTTTTGCTGAGCGCTCATAAATCATAACGGCGAAAAAAAACAATCCTTTTAAGACGTTTCTATATGTACTTCAATCTAAATGCGCGATACGCCAAAAATGTACGTATTGCCATTTTGTGTATTTGGCAGTACGCCTCGAAACGGACAGATATTGAAGTATTATCATCATGATCATCAGCCTATTTTGGTCCATACATACTGTATAGACTGCTGGACATAGGCCTCCCCTAATGAGTGCCATAGCGCCCTGTCTTCAGCATGCCGCATCCACCATCTGCTTGCAGTCTTTTGCAGATCGTCATCCCACCAGGCCGGAGGGCATCCTACACTACGTTTGCCGAGTCGCGGTCTCCTCTCAGAACAAGATATAGAAATATAGATTTATCAAATGCTACCTGATATGTTGGACCAGCTGATGATTGGAGCTGAATGATTTTAAGCACTGCTGGCATTGGTGAGGCTTGACTTCCCCTCCCAACCCTCGCTGGAGCTCCCTCGCGTGCATCTGCATGGCGTTCTTGTGCATGAATATCTGAAACAAGCGGTTAGGTTAGGTTGCGCATGGTTAGGTTAGATTGTCGGGGCTTTTGATGTCAGAGACGTTGTGCTTGGAAATAAGGGTCAATTTAAAACTATTTCAAGTGTTAGGTTTTTGACTGTTATTCTTATATGTTATATTTATTGTATAATTTGTAATGTTATTTAAGTTATTTTATAACAACGAGACTAATTTTGTAGTATTTATTGAATATTTTTATTGAATTTAATCATTAATTAATTTACACTAGGAATTGAGTTACGCATAAGATAGTTTTATTGTGTTTAGTTAAATATTATTAAAGATTCATCATGTTGTTTTTTTAAGCCATTAATTTCAGATAATGTTTTTTTCCTTATTCTTATTTATAAATAAAAAGTATACAATGAGTTGGAATAACCTAACGTATCGTCACTATAAAAACACGAGGGCAAGATACCCGAATGAATTATTTTAATCTTATGATAAAACAGGGTTTCTGAACCCTACCATAAAAAAAAAAAAAAAAAAAACATGCTCCTCAGGCCATCTCGGAAGGGAGTTAGCAGAGGTGTTGTATTGTAATAACAACACCCACATTACACCGAAGCTGTCAGTATTCCCCTAGTTTGCGAACCAGTGGTCAATTCTTCGACATTCATAGGTGCCTTACCAGGGCCTAAACTGAATAAATCATTTTCTTTTTCATTTAATAGCTTATCATTAGTCGGACTGCACGCTAGCTCGCCACTTACGGCTGTTTTCATTATCCTGTAAATTGTGTCATTCTGACGATTTGAAAGTGTGTAAGAAGTCTAATCGAATAAAGATATTTTGACTTTGACTTTGACTATCCATTTGTCATTTAGGTGAACAAATCTTTCATATCATTTTATATGCGGGGCCTGTACATATGAGTTTATCAACAAATTTATGTACAGTGATTTCACACCACATGCTTTACGGTGAAGGAAAACATTGTCAGGAAACCTGCATATATCTGAGAAGTAGTTCAAAGATGTAAGTATAGTGCCTGAGACGGCGATGGACTCACCTTCTGTCACGTTGACACTTAATCATATTCGGTGAAATCACCCAGATGAAAATTACAATACCTCTGCCTAACCCTTCGGGGAATACAGGCGTGAGCATATGTATGTATATTTTTTTATGATATTGAAGAGGATAGATCAAATCTGACAGATAAATGGGGATAGCAATCTATTTGTAAACTCTGATAGGTCATAGTACTGCCTATAATAAAAAACAAATTGTCTTATCTACGGTTTAAATTGGATTTGTCAAGTAACTTTCGGTGGTGGTTAGGTGTAAATACACC
The DNA here is from genome assembly GCA_964035505.1 of Watsonalla cultraria. Taxonomy (NCBI): domain Eukaryota; kingdom Metazoa; phylum Arthropoda; class Insecta; order Lepidoptera; family Drepanidae; genus Watsonalla; species Watsonalla cultraria. Next base: position 5,813,129 of record OZ037734.1, on the reverse strand, counting down.
AAATGTAAGTAGTTTTAGCATGCAAGGTGTGTGTTTGAAATCCTTACTCATACAAGTCACACGATCGGTGTTAAGTATCCCCGTCCTATAATTTCTTCGGGCCAAAGAAATTGCCTCGCCGTAATCGCGATAACGTAGAATTATAGAGACTTAATATTATTTATGTGTGTTCGCGACGCTGCGCTAAAATACAGGTGAAAATGTGGGTAGTTTCAAACTGAATTATAGAGGAAGTATATAATACAAATTTAGGTAATATTTCTTTTGAAAAATTCAAGCTTTTAAAAAAAATATGAAAAAGATCTTTCTCAAAAATTACATATTTAAAATAATTTGTTGTAAAAATTTTAATTTACAAAAATATAAAAATGCGAAATGTTCCATTTTTTTTATTTATATTTAATGCAGTCAAAACTGTCATCTTTGTTGTTAAATCAGTCAAAACTACTTTAACTAACAAAAAAAATCTTCGATCAATCACTTTTGACTGTAAATTATCAGTCAAAGGTAGTTTTGACCAAGATCTTGGTCATTGCTAAGCCGCTGACTGTAGTTAGTCAATGAATATACCTGAAAAGTACTGAAAATTAAATATTCAGGCCATGTTTTATCAATAGTGGTAGTGAAGTGTTCAATCTCGGTCTAATCTCACGTTTCTATATCTGTATGTTTGTAGATTTATTGAAATCCTTTCGTATCTGCGAATGTAAAGAAATGACTTCAGACACGCGAGCCTACACTTAAGGACAATAATAATGGCGCACTCAATTTATACTTCGTAATGTTTCTTTTTAATAAAAAAAATTTAATTTGATAAAATTTTAGCCCGTCATATTTTTTTAAATAGAATTTATAATGGATGAAATTTCTCACATGGTTAACTATGTCTCCAAAATAATTAAAACATTGATGAATTGAAAATGATTGAATTAAGAAATAATTTTTTTTTTTTAAGTTATCAATTTTAAATAACAAAAAATATAAATCACAGTTTTACCTCAAATAACACATCTGAGCGCGGATAACCCCACATATTATTATGGCGCAACATTACAACTTTAAAAAATAACAAATTGCAATCTTCGCTCGCGCACAACACTACCGATTGCCACCGCTACGGTATTAAATATAACCATGTTATTTAAAAGGATAATATGTTTGAAAAACAATTATTAATTTTGCATTTGTTTGTTGAAAAATGTTATCACTTATAAACACATTTATTTAATTATAACTTCCTTGTTTTGAGACGAGCTCCCATTTTGTCAGTAGCAGGAAAATCTATGGCAGTGCTACAGCGCTGAATCTTACAGATGTCGCCTCTTGTTATATAAGGATAATTAGTGTATTTATTAATAAATATTATATTATTATCACCAGGCAGAGTCCCTCGGGCAAGCAGGAAGACATAATAGTGTCAATTTAGTCTTTATTTTATTTATTACTTGCTGTGCCCCGCGGTTTTACCCGCGTAGATTTTGTTTTATCTTTATTGTCACGGAACCCTAATATTTTTGATAAATAAAAGTAGCCTAAGTTACTCCTTGAAACATCAGCTACCTACCAGTGAAAGTCCCGTTAAAATCCGCCCAGCCGTTTCAGAGATTACCCGGAACAAACAGACAGACAGACAGAGAAAAATTTTAAAACTTGGTTTTTTAGTGTCAGTAGCGTGTATACTTTCATATGCATTTAGTGAAAAGCTGTTATTTTGGAATTACAAACAGACACTTCAATTTTATTTATCTGTATAGATATAGATTTATACTCTTTAAGATTATGATTCAAAGTTTAAAGAAGAAGAAAAAGAGAGATAGAGCTGCCCGAATAGAGACTCTAACCGCTTTATACAGAGTTGAGACTTTTAAAGCGCCCATTTTTGGCTCAGAGCATCCTTTGTACAAATAAAAGTAAAAATAAAATAAAAATCGCTGAAACATTGATTTAAGCTACTTTTTCATTACTGTGTCTAAGACATGGTTTCATGACGAAAACGTCCTATTAAATTGAAGTTATCGGCTACTATTTCGGTCACGTGAATACCACATTGGGAGAGGATTTCGATCGAATGACTTTAAAGTTCAATGACATTTCTATCGATTGTTTTACGTGAATCGTAGCACTTTACTATGTTTGATCATTATTATCGGCTTATCTTAGTCCACTGCTGGACATAGGCCTCCCCTAATGAGTGCCATAGCACCCTGTCTTCAGCTATGTTTCATATGAATCCCAGAAAAAATATCTGTGCCTTATATAGTGCACTGCATTGTAACCAAATAACGCGTGTTAGAAAGTGGGATTGAACGGCGTGCACGCAACGAACAAATTGCAAAGAATTTATGCTTTTGATGCTATATGACGCCGGGGCTAAGGTTCTATTCCGGGAAACGAAACACTTGAATTTACTTATTTAATTTATGCTTTTGATGCTATATGACGCCGGGGCTAAGGTTCTATTCCGGGAAACGAAACACTTGAATTTACTTATTTAATTTATGCTTTTGATGCTATATGACGCCGGGGCTAAGGTTCTATTCCGGGAAACGAAACACTTGAATTTACTTATTTAATTTATGCTTTTGATGCTATATGACGCCGGGGCTAAGGTTCTATTCCGGGAAACGAAACACTTGAATTTACTTATTTAATTTATGCTTTTGATGCTATATGACGCCGGGGCTAAGGTTCTATTCCGGGAAACGAAACACTTGAATTTACTTATTTAATTTATGCTTTTGATGCTATATGACGCCGGGGCTAAGGTTCTATTCCGGGAAACGAAACACTTGAATTTACTTATTTAATTTATGCTTTTGATGCTATATGACGCCGGGGCTAAGGTTCTATTCCGGGAAACGAAACACTTGAATTTACTTATTTAATTTATGCTTTTGATGCTATATGACGCCGGGGCTAAGGTTCTATTCCGGGAAACGAAACACTTGAATTTACTTATTTAATTTATGCTTTTGATGCTATATGACGCCGGGGCTAAGGTTCTATTCCGGGAAACGAAACACTTGAATTTACTTATTTAATTTATGCTTTTGATGCTATATGACGCCGGGGCTAAGGTTCTATTCCGGGAAACGAAACACTTGAATTTACTTATTTAATTTATGCTTTTGATGCTATATGACGCCGGGGCTAAGGTTCTATTCCGGGAAACGAAACACTTGAATTTATGCTTTTGATGCTATATGACGCCGGGGCTAAGGTTCTATTCCGGGAAACGAAACACTTGAATTTACTTATTTAATTTATGCTTTTGATGCTATATGACGCCGGGGCTAAGGTTCTATTCCGGGAAACGAAACACTTGAATTTACTTATTTAATTTATGCTTTTGATGCTATATGACGCCGGGGCTAAGGTTCTATTCCGGGAAACGAAACACTTGAATTTACTTATTTAATTTATGCTTTTGATGCTATATGACGCCGGGGCTAAGGTTCTATTCCGGGAAACGAAACACTTGAATTTACTTATTTAATTTATGCTTTTGATGCTATATGACGCCGGGGCTAAGGTTCTATTCCGGGAAACGAAACACTTGAATTTACTTATTTAATTTATGCTTTTGATGCTATATGACGCCGGGGCTAAGGTTCTATTCCGGGAAACGAAACACTTGAATTTACTTATTTAATTTATGCTTTTGATGCTATATGACGCCGGGGCTAAGGTTCTATTCCGGGAAACGAAACACTTGAATTTACTTATTTAATTTATGCTTTTGATGCTATATGACGCCGGGGCTAAGGTTCTATTCCGGGAAACGAAACACTTGAATTTACTTATTTAATTTATGCTTTTGATGCTATATGACGCCGGGGCTAAGGTTCTATTCCGGGAAACGAAACACTTGAATTTACTTATTTAATTTATGCTTTTGATGCTATATGACGCCGGGGCTAAGGTTCTATTCCGGGAAACGAAACACTTGAATTTACTTATTTAATTTATGCTTTTGATGCTATATGACGCCGGGGCTAAGGTTCTATTCCGGGAAACGAAACACTTGAATTTACTTATTTAATTTATGCTTTTGATGCTATATGACGCCGGGGCTAAGGTTCTATTCCGGGAAACGAAACACTTGAATTTACTTATTTAATTTATGCTTTTGATGCTATATGACGCCGGGGCTAAGGTTCTATTCCGGGAAACGAAACACTTGAATTTACTTATTTAATTTATGCTTTTGATGCTATATGACGCCGGGGCTAAGGTTCTATTCCGGGAAACGAAACACTTGAATTTACTTATTTAATTTATGCTTTTGATGCTATATGACGCCGGGGCTAAGGTTCTATTCCGGGAAACGAAACACTTGAATTTACTTATTTAATTTATGCTTTTGATGCTATATGACGCCGGGGCTAAGGTTCTATTCCGGGAAACGAAACACTTGAATTTACTTATTTAATTTATGCTTTTGATGCTATATGACGCCGGGGCTAAGGTTCTATTCCGGGAAACGAAACACTTGAATTTACTTATTTAATTTATGCTTTTGATGCTATATGACGCCGGGGCTAAGGTTCTATTCCGGGAAACGAAACACTTGAATTTACTTATTTAATTTATGCTTTTGATGCTATATGACGCCGGGGCTAAGGTTCTATTCCGGGAAACGAAACACTTGAATTTACTTATTTAATTTATGCTTTTGATGCTATATGACGCCGGGGCTAAGGTTCTATTCCGGGAAACGAAACACTTGAATTTACTTATTTAATTTATGCTTTTGATGCTATATGACGCCGGGGCTAAGGTTCTATTCCGGGAAACGAAACACTTGAATTTACTTATTTAATTTATGCTTTTGATGCTATATGACGCCGGGGCTAAGGTTCTATTCCGGGAAACGAAACACTTGAATTTACTTATTTAATTTATGCTTTTGATGCTATATGACGCCGGGGCTAAGGTTCTATTCCGGGAAACGAAACACTTGAATTTACTTATTTAATTTATGCTTTTGATGCTATATGACGCCGGGGCTAAGGTTCTATTCCGGGAAACGAAACACTTGAATTTATGCTTTTGATGCTATATGACGCCGGGGCTAAGGTTCTATTCCGGGAAACGAAACACTTGAATTTATGCTTTTGATGCTATATGACGCCGGGGCTAAGGTTCTATTCCGGGAAACGAAACACTTGAATTTATGCTTTTGATGCTATATGACGCCGGGGCTAAGGTTCTATTCCGGGAAACGAAACACTTGAATTTATGCTTTTGATGCTATATGACGCCGGGGCTAAGGTTCTATTCCGGGAAACGAAACACTTGAATTTATGCTTTTGATGCTATATGACGCCGGGGCTAAGGTTCTATTCCGGGAAACGAAACACTTGAATTTATGCTTTTGATGCTATATGACGCCGGGGCTAAGGTTCTATTCCGGGAAACGAAACACTTGAATTTATGCTTTTGATGCTATATGACGCCGGGGCTAAGGTTCTATTCCGGGAAACGAAACACTTGAATTTATGCTTTTGATGCTATATGACGCCGGGGCTAAGGTTCTATTCCGGGAAACGAAACACTTGAATTTATGCTTTTGATGCTATATGACGCCGGGGCTAAGGTTCTATTCCGGGAAACGAAACACTTGAATTTATGCTTTTGATGCTATATGACGCCGGGGCTAAGGTTCTATTCCGGGAAACGAAACACTTGAATTTATGCTTTTGATGCTATATGACGCCGGGGCTAAGGTTCTATTCCGGGAAACGAAACACTTGAATTTATGCTTTTGATGCTATATGACGCCGGGGCTAAGGTTCTATTCCGGGAAACGAAACACTTGAATTTACTTATTTAATTTATGCTTTTGATGCTATATGACGCCGGGGCTAAGGTTCTATTCCGGGAAACGAAACACTTGAATTTACTTATTTAATTTATGCTTTTGATGCTATATGACGCCGGGGCTAAGGTTCTATTCCGGGAAACGAAACACTTGAATTTACTTATTTAATTTATGCTTTTGATGCTATATGACGCCGGGGCTAAGGTTCTATTCCGGGAAACGAAACACTTGAATTTATGCTTTTGATGCTATATGACGCCGGGGCTAAGGTTCTATTCCGGGAAACGAAACACTTGAATTTACTTATTTAATTTATGCTTTTGATGCTATATGACGCCGGGGCTAAGGTTCTATTCCGGGAAACGAAACACTTGAATTTACTTATTTAATTTATGCTTTTGATGCTATATGACGCCGGGGCTAAGGTTCTATTCCGGGAAACGAAACACTTGAATTTACTTATTTAATTTATGCTTTTGATGCTATATGACGCCGGGGCTAAGGTTCTATTCCGGGAAACGAAACACTTGAATTTACTTATTTAATTTATGCTTTTGATGCTATATGACGCCGGGGCTAAGGTTCTATTCCGGGAAACGAAACACTTGAATTTACTTATTTAATTTATGCTTTTGATGCTATATGACGCCGGGGCTAAGGTTCTATTCCGGGAAACGAAACACTTGAATTTACTTATTTAATTTATGCTTTTGATGCTATATGACGCCGGGGCTAAGGTTCTATTCCGGGAAACGAAACACTTGAATTTACTTATTTAATTTATGCTTTTGATGCTATATGACGCCGGGGCTAAGGTTCTATTCCGGGAAACGAAACACTTGAATTTACTTATTTAATTTATGCTTTTGATGCTATATGACGCCGGGGCTAAGGTTCTATTCCGGGAAACGAAACACTTGAATTTACTTATTTAATTTATGCTTTTGATGCTATATGACGCCGGGGCTAAGGTTCTATTCCGGGAAACGAAACACTTGAATTTACTTATTTAATTTATGCTTTTGATGCTATATGACGCCGGGGCTAAGGTTCTATTCCGGGAAACGAAACACTTGAATTTACTTATTTAATTTATGCTTTTGATGCTATATGACGCCGGGGCTAAGGTTCTATTCCGGGAAACGAAACACTTGAATTTACTTATTTAATTTATGCTTTTGATGCTATATGACGCCGGGGCTAAGGTTCTATTCCGGGAAACGAAACACTTGAATTTACTTATTTAATTTATGCTTTTGATGCTATATGACGCCGGGGCTAAGGTTCTATTCCGGGAAACGAAACACTTGAATTTACTTATTTAATTTATGCTTTTGATGCTATATGACGCCGGGGCTAAGGTTCTATTCCGGGAAACGAAACACTTGAATTTACTTATTTAATTTATGCTTTTGATGCTATATGACGCCGGGGCTAAGGTTCTATTCCGGGAAACGAAACACTTGAATTTACTTATTTAATTTATGCTTTTGATGCTATATGACGCCGGGGCTAAGGTTCTATTCCGGGAAACGAAACACTTGAATTTACTTATTTAATTTATGCTTTTGATGCTATATGACGCCGGGGCTAAGGTTCTATTCCGGGAAACGAAACACTTGAATTTACTTATTTAATTTATGCTTTTGATGCTATATGACGCCGGGGCTAAGGTTCTATTCCGGGAAACGAAACACTTGAATTTACTTATTTAATTTATGCTTTTGATGCTATATGACGCCGGGGCTAAGGTTCTATTCCGGGAAACGAAACACTTGAATTTACTTATTTAATTTATGCTTTTGATGCTATATGACGCCGGGGCTAAGGTTCTATTCCGGGAAACGAAACACTTGAATTTACTTATTTAATTTATGCTTTTGATGCTATATGACGCCGGGGCTAAGGTTCTATTCCGGGAAACGAAACACTTGAATTTACTTATTTAATTTATGCTTTTGATGCTATATGACGCCGGGGCTAAGGTTCTATTCCGGGAAACGAAACACTTGAATTTACTTATTTAATTTATGCTTTTGATGCTATATGACGCCGGGGCTAAGGTTCTATTCCGGGAAACGAAACACTTGAATTTACTTATTTAATTTATGCTTTTGATGCTATATGACGCCGGGGCTAAGGTTCTATTCCGGGAAACGAAACACTTGAATTTACTTATTTAATTTATGCTTTTGATGCTATATGACGCCGGGGCTAAGGTTCTATTCCGGGAAACGAAACACTTGAATTTACTTATTTAATTTATGCTTTTGATGCTATATGACGCCGGGGCTAAGGTTCTATTCCGGGAAACGAAACACTTGAATTTACTTATTTAATTTATGCTTTTGATGCTATATGACGCCGGGGCTAAGGTTCTATTCCGGGAAACGAAACACTTGAATTTACTTATTTAATTTATGCTTTTGATGCTATATGACGCCGGGGCTAAGGTTCTATTCCGGGAAACGAAACACTTGAATTTACTTATTTAATTTATGCTTTTGATGCTATATGACGCCGGGGCTAAGGTTCTATTCCGGGAAACGAAACACTTGAATTTACTTATTTAATTTATGCTTTTGATGCTATATGACGCCGGGGCTAAGGTTCTATTCCGGGAAACGAAACACTTGAATTTACTTATTTAATTTATGCTTTTGATGCTATATGACGCCGGGGCTAAGGTTCTATTCCGGGAAACGAAACACTTGAATTTACTTATTTAATTTATGCTTTTGATGCTATATGACGCCGGGGCTAAGGTTCTATTCCGGGAAACGAAACACTTGAATTTACTTATTTAATTTATGCTTTTGATGCTATATGACGCCGGGGCTAAGGTTCTATTCCGGGAAACGAAACACTTGAATTTACTTATTTAATTTATGCTTTTGATGCTATATGACGCCGGGGCTAAGGTTCTATTCCGGGAAACGAAACACTTGAATTTACTTATTTAATTTATGCTTTTGATGCTATATGACGCCGGGGCTAAGGTTCTATTCCGGGAAACGAAACACTTGAATTTACTTATTTAATTTATGCTTTTGATGCTATATGACGCCGGGGCTAAGGTTCTATTCCGGGAAACGAAACACTTGAATTTACTTATTTAATTTATGCTTTTGATGCTATATGACGCCGGGGCTAAGGTTCTATTCCGGGAAACGAAACACTTGAATTTACTTATTTAATTTATGCTTTTGATGCTATATGACGCCGGGGCTAAGGTTCTATTCCGGGAAACGAAACACTTGAATTTACTTATTTAATTTATGCTTTTGATGCTATATGACGCCGGGGCTAAGGTTCTATTCCGGGAAACGAAACACTTGAATTTACTTATTTAATTTATGCTTTTGATGCTATATGACGCCGGGGCTAAGGTTCTATTCCGGGAAACGAAACACTTGAATTTACTTATTTAATTTATGCTTTTGATGCTATATGACGCCGGGGCTAAGGTTCTATTCCGGGAAACGAAACACTTGAATTTACTTATTTAATTTATGCTTTTGATGCTATATGACGCCGGGGCTAAGGTTCTATTCCGGGAAACGAAACACTTGAATTTACTTATTTAATTTATGCTTTTGATGCTATATGACGCCGGGGCTAAGGTTCTATTCCGGGAAACGAAACACTTGAATTTACTTATTTAATTTATGCTTTTGATGCTATATGACGCCGGGGCTAAGGTTCTATTCCGGGAAACGAAACACTTGAATTTACTTATTTAATTTATGCTTTTGATGCTATATGACGCCGGGGCTAAGGTTCTATTCCGGGAAACGAAACACTTGAATTTACTTATTTAATTTATGCTTTTGATGCTATATGACGCCGGGGCTAAGGTTCTATTCCGGGAAACGAAACACTTGAATTTACTTATTTAATTTATGCTTTTGATGCTATATGACGCCGGGGCTAAGGTTCTATTCCGGGAAACGAAACACTTGAATTTATGCTTTTGATGCTATATGACGCCGGGGCTAAGGTTCTATTCCGGGAAACGAAACACTTGAATTTACTTATTTAATTTATGCTTTTGATGCTATATGACGCCGGGGCTAAGGTTCTATTCCGGGAAACGAAACACTTGAATTTACTTATTTAATTTATGCTTTTGATGCTATATGACGCCGGGGCTAAGGTTCTATTCCGGGAAACGAAACACTTGAATTTACTTATTTAATTTATGCTTTTGATGCTATATGACGCCGGGGCTAAGGTTCTATTCCGGGAAACGAAACACTTGAATTTACTTATTTAATTTATGCTTTTGATGCTATATGACGCCGGGGCTAAGGTTCTATTCCGGGAAACGAAACACTTGAATTTACTTATTTAATTTATGCTTTTGATGCTATATGACGCCGGGGCTAAGGTTCTATTCCGGGAAACGAAACACTTGAATTTACTTATTTAATTTATGCTTTTGATGCTATATGACGCCGGGGCTAAGGTTCTATTCCGGGAAACGAAACACTTGAATTTACTTATTTAATTTATGCTTTTGATGCTATATGACGCCGGGGCTAAGGTTCTATTCCGGGAAACGAAACACTTGAATTTACTTATTTAATTTATGCTTTTGATGCTATATGACGCCGGGGCTAAGGTTCTATTCCGGGAAACGAAACACTTGAATTTACTTATTTAATTTATGCTTTTGATGCTATATGACGCCGGGGCTAAGGTTCTATTCCGGGAAACGAAACACTTGAATTTACTTATTTAATTTATGCTTTTGATGCTATATGACGCCGGGGCTAAGGTTCTATTCCGGGAAACGAAACACTTGAATTTACTTATTTAATTTATGCTTTTGATGCTATATGACGCCGGGGCTAAGGTTCTATTCCGGGAAACGAAACACTTGAATTTACTTATTTAATTTATGCTTTTGATGCTATATGACGCCGGGGCTAAGGTTCTATTCCGGGAAACGAAACACTTGAATTTATGCTTTTGATGCTATATGACGCCGGGGCTAAGGTTCTATTCCGGGAAACGAAACACTTGAATTTACTTATTTAATTTTACATTATTTGTAGTTGTAAAGTTACTAGCTTTAAACCACGGCTCGCATTGAAAAAATAGATTCTTTTTTTAATAAAACGTATCCTCTTACTGTCACTTCTAATACCTCCAAGAATATGTGTACTGTTTAATGATGATCGGTTAAGTAGTTATCGCGCGAAAGCTTAACAAACAAACTTACAATCACATCTATACATACAGTACATACATACAGATAAATAAAATTGAAGTGACTGTTTGTAATTCCAAAATAACAGCTTTTCACTAAATGTATATGAAAGTATACACGCTACTGACACTTAAAAACCAAGTTTAAGAATTTTTCTCTGTCTGTCCGTCTGTCTGTGTATCTGTCTGTTTGTTCCGGGTAATCTTTGAAACGTCTGGACCGATTTTAACGGGACTCAGCTAGTTTCACGCGGGTGAAACCGCAGGGCTCAGCTAGTTTATAATATTAGTAGGATGTATACCTATCTCTATACATTGTCAATTATGTATATTCTAAAGGATATACTTACGGTTACGTATAGGAAGAAACGGTCAGAACGAATGCTTTTTTCATGTGCAAGCAATTAAAAAGTGTCACGTTACGCTGAAGCGTCGAGTGACTCTGAATAAAAATGAAATCGTGGGACGTCAAGATGGTAGGAACATTTAGTTATTTTATTTTTTAACAGACTAAGAATGTAGTTTTTTTTGTTAGACTACCTGTTTTGAGTTATTAAATTGGTAAATATAAAATAAGTCAAATTTATTTATCTGTATAGATATAAATTTAATGTAAGCTTTAATCTAGCTGGTATATTTTCGAAGGATTTCTTTTTGAATACTTTGATGATAAATGTTTATTAATAATAGCTAGTTTTAGTTTGAATTGGAATTGAAACAGGTAAAAATATTTAGGGCATAAAATGTTAACTAAAGTAGGTATTAAATATCTGCATCCATTGACAATATATAGGAAAACCATTCTACATATGAATTTTTGATACCCATATTAGATAGGTTTTACGTAGGTAGTTAGCCTTTAATGTAACTATTGATATAATTCAATTAATTTAATAAATTCATGTCTGATTGCATATGAATAAGGATTTTAATTATTAGAATATTCTATAATAAAACTATTGTTCTAATAAAGCTTTCCCGAATGAGTAAGCCGGAAATATCATATCAATTCTTTATCCTTATTTCATACGGCAACAGGACCACTGTGCTATTCATTAAATGCGCATGAAAGTAATACGAAACGCACATAAAGAAAAAAAAAAAAAAAAAAAAAAATCTTCTATCCTCCCGCCTGTCTATCTGTTTGTTTGTTCGGACTAATCTCTAAAACGGCTAGACCGATATTAACGGGACTTTTACTGGCAGATAGCTAATGTTACAAGGAGTAAGTTACGTAACTTTTTATTTACAAAAAATACTAGGGTTGGTTAGCTAGTTTAATCAATAAAATTGCTTGTAATTAGCATTGCGAATAAAACATAGTCATTTACAGATTAAAAAAAACACAAAGTCCTTTCTCAAAAACCAGGCACTACAAAAAAATGTGAAACAAAAAGTTATAAAAAAAATATTTTGATGTTCTTGCCATCCCAACGCTCTCACTCTGCCAACCCCTTAGAGGGTAATTAGTACCAAAAAAATGGAGCGTTTTCAAGACATAAAAACGTATGAAATATGCAAGTCCATTTAACACAGATTGTTGGGTTATGACTCTATTAGGTTTTATTAGTACAAGCTTTTTTGCTACTCAGTTTTTTCCGCATAAACCGTAAGTAATATCATAATAAGTATACATGATTTTGTTTAATTTGTAATTTTTATACAAAATAAAACGAGATTTTTAATTAAATTATGTCGTTTGATGACGTGTACAAGAATTCGGATTTTAACCTCACCATCGTCCCTGGCCTTATTCCATACATTGTTGGAGTCAGCACTTGATTGAACCCGATGTGACTGATCACCTGATTTTTATACGAAGCGACTGCCATCTGACCTTCGTAACCCCTTTTACAAGAAAAATCGCTAATCTGGGTAAAGCCAGTTGTCAGACTCTCTTAGGCTTCCGACTGACTTTTAACGATTGCCAAAGGTGGTAAATTGGGTACCGGGACCGACGGCTTAACGTACTCTCCGAGGCACGGAGGGAACTCGGGCGGATGGTCTCCCAGCCAACTATAAGGCTTGGGTTATGGTTGCTTAACTTCGCTGATCAAATGATATGCACAATAGCAACTGTGCCAAGAGTCACCAATTCTTATTTAAACCTAAACTCAAATAACTTTTCATTGCTCCACCGATTTTGCTTGAAAAAATATGCGTCTGAAGTCGTAGGTTTCAAGCTATTACCAAAATAAGGAATAAGATGACTGTAAAATGAATGGATCATATATGTTTTGCCTCTTGTGATTCCCGGATAGGTGTGACAACAGGAAACATGCTACATTAGTCTTTTAGAACTATAAATATCCAATAATAATAAAAACATGTTATTTGGGAAACACTACTTTACTACAACGTAACTATCTCGAACCGCAAAATTACGTGATTAAATTATAATAAGGAGATCCTGTTATATAGCAGAAAAATATAATACGCGGACGAAGTCGCGGGCACTAGATAGTGTATGGTAGTTACTTAGGTATATACTCGTTGCGCCTTCTTCTTCATAGACTTATAATGTATAAAAACAAGAGTGACCAAATCATAAAGATATTCAGGACAAAGCGAGTAAAAATACAAAAAGAATGACGAGATACAACGTGCATTATTTTCATCGACCCAAAAAGAATTGAGTCAAGTTCACGAATGAGTAATGTTTACTGATGAGTCAAAGTGGAGTTTTTTGTAAAGCTTTGAAGAAGGTCACGTTACCATTTTCAATCTTCCTTCATGATTGAGTGGTTTTTTTACGATATGGTCTCTCACAGTTGGTTGGAGTTACCTCCACTGCTTGACCGGACTAAAGGGCGAGACCCAAGGGCCTCCAGCCGAGCTTAAACTTAAGAACTAAGCAACACAGCTAAGGGCGCCCCGGTGCAGCCGGACCTCAGCATAGGGCGTTGCTGGGGGATGAGCTAGGAAGCTGGATCTGGCCAGCCGCTGACGGACTACGGACGCCATTATGCGACCAGAAACCGCGGCCCCTCAACAGAGCGGGGAGAGGAACACAGTGGGTTTTAGTCAGTAGAACTCTGACATAAGCTGCTTGCCTCACCCGTGGCAAGCAAGTATCCTACGAGGATTTCCCACTAAAATAAAAAAAGGGAGCTGGATCTGAGCGGTATTCTGCCGTGGCATAACTAAGATAACTGTCGTTATCCGACGTCTGATCGATTATTAAATTTTAATGCTATATAATAGCATGACAAAAAAAATCTATCAATCCTTGTTTCCGAATTTTCAATACCTTGAATAGTTTTTGAAATAATCCAAGTTTCAAATAGGTGTGTTGTCATTGAAAAGTTACATCGGTTTAAATTTTTACCCCGGTTGCATGTTATTCTACGGGTTTGGTAGATAACGGCATTATAGTTATATCACGGCAGTATTATTAAGTGCCATGTTTAAGGCTAGTGGCTCGGCGCGTGATTGAGTGATCACGTGAATACATTGGGAGAGGATTTCGATCGAATGAATTTAATCGTTCAACTTAATTTCGATTGTTGGTTTTTTTACTTCAATTAGAGAACTGATGGTAGATTAGAACTCACACTGCCGCGTTATTCACTAAGGTTTCTCAGTCGCACTCGTCGTCGAGTGTCGGTTTTAAAGATACCAAATTGAACCTTATCCTCTATGTATTATGTATCAATTTCCTATGATTAAAACCAACGCTCATCGAGTTCGCCGCTGAGAAACCTTAGTGAATGCTGGCTGCTTTATTATGTTAGGCGACTATTCAAACCGCTCAGCCACACTGTATTAATTTCTGCCAATACTCACACACGTGCTAAACAGCTGTCAAAGTCATAACACTTAATTAAAAAAGCAAAACAGGTGTCAAAGTGACAATTAACAAGTTATCACTTCCCGTGCGTGTTGCAATTTGTAAAAATGAAGGGTAAAAATGGGTAATTAGAAAAATTACCACTAACGCCGTATTTGTTCGAGTAATTAACGTAACGCTGTTGTTAAGTTACATAATTGGTTGTGTTATTAATGTAGATACAAATAACAAGTCTGTATATTGTCGGGTTATTACGTATGGGTTTCAATTAGGTTTCAATATGTTTCAAGTGGAAAGGCATGGAGAAAACCTAAACTTTTATTGATTTTTTTTCCTCGTTATCTATACATCTATAGAGATAAATAAAATTAAAATGTCTGTTTGTAATTTCAAATTAATCTCTTTTCACTAAATGCATATGAAAGTATACACGCTCTTTGAATAAGAAGCTCAATTTTTTTATTTTTTCTCTGTGTGTCTGTCTGATTGTTCCAGGTAATCTCTGAACGGCTAAACTGCTGAACAGATTTTAACAGGACTTTCACCGGTAGATACCTGATGTTACAAAGAGTAATTTAGGTTACTTACTTTTATTTGATAAAAGCAAACGCGGAGGCACAGCTAATATTTATTAAAGAAAGTTATAATTTTCTGCTCCTCCTATTAACTGAGTGCCTAGTGCTAGTTTTCACTGCCGCCGTCACAAGTCACCGCGTCGACGTAAACGCAGATTTGTATGGGATCGGAACAGCGCCTCTGTCGGCCTAAAGATTACACTATTGTTAGCCCACACAAATCTGCGTTTACGTCGACGCGGTGACTTGTGACGGCTATTTTAAGAAAACTCGCACTAGGTAGTCTGGTAACAGGGTTGAATTGCATGTATATCATCCGGCAACAGCACCCGGTGCCTCAGATGTATGCCTATGAACGACAAGGATCATTCCTAATATAAGAGGGTTTTCATACATACATATGCTCACGCCTGTATCCCATGGGGGTAGGCACACCACCGTTCGCCACATGCTATAATCCTTACATACTTCTTTCGCTTCCATCCACATTCATGCATCTCTCATAGACTTCTTAAGTGAGAGGGTAAGGGACTACGATAAGGAATCTTAAAACGTGATTGTGCGTTATCTCGAACCTTGGTAGGAGTATGAACAATCATTTATCGCGGTACTGTTTGTGTTAAGTATTACTTATTAAGTACTTATGTATTGTGTTATTAAACTAATATGATATTATCTGACAATTATAGATTCCGGATGTTAAATAAAATGAGGTTTTATTGACAGAAATCTAAAATGTCGTCATGTGCCGTCAAAATGAGTGACTGCTGCACTAGGTGACGCGGGATATGAACCCGCGACACCTAGTGCAGCAGTCAGGTATACTAACCACTAGACAGATACTAGTCAAGACCTTATTAAGGACTCTTATAATATATTTTTTTTACTTTCCATAATAATGACATAGTATTCAGAGAGCGTGTTAACTACCCTCTTAAACAGATATACATAGCATCTCTAGTATATCTGTATTATATAACTTATATCATTATCTTTTCGCACATTCCATCTGGATCACACACTACGTGAAAGAAAGAGACGGCATAATGTCTAGTTTAGCTGTTTAGATTATCTCACCGCCCACGAGGAATGTCCGAGCTCGCACGGCATCGTGGACAACCTACCTTATAATGTCTCGTCTAGCGTACTATCGTGGGTAACCTACCTTATAATTTTGTAAAGAGTGTTATTTATATTTTTTATTTTTGTGTTATTTTTTTGTACAATTGTAAAGTTTTTTTTTCAATATTGCGTAAAATTGTTTTTCATTGAACTAAAAAAAATCTAATAACTAAAGCCAAGTAAAGAGCATGAATACAAATAATTGAATGTTCATTTACACTCCTACATACCGTTCTAGAAAATAAACACAAGGGTTTTTCTGTCTGTTTACGTTGTTTTACTCAACGGTTTTTTTTGTTCGAATACGAAAACGGAATACCAAATAAAAAATATATTCAAATTCAAAAAAGGAACATAAGAACTAATTCAAGTTCTCTCTCGTTCAAGAAAAATTACAAATCATGAGCATTGTCCGCGCGAGAGTTAATAAAAAAGTAATGAACCAGCGACACTGACCTATGTCAACAAACGGAGTGGTACGTGCATGTGTGAGTGGACAGAGGTGCGGTGGACACGAGATAAGAGATGTACGCTTCATCGAAAAAGTATAGATAGCTTTTTTTGTTAATTTTTTTTTTCTTTTTCTTATAAACATAAGTCCGATGGTAAATGGTTACCGCAGCCTGTGGTCGTTTGCATTGGGCATCACGTGCGCTTTGCTGATTCATATTATTAATCTCAGATTTTTCACGTATTATCAAATAAAGCTGTCAAATAAGGCTTATCTCCGAACCAACTCCTTTTATGTACTGAAATTATCCTTTACGGTCATAATTAATTTAACTCGTGTGAGCAGGATAGGAATATCTGTTTCTATTAAAATAACTAACGGAACAATACGAAGGAAAATACTATGAAAATGTGATGATAAAATAATGTGCGATTCAAGTAAATTTTCCAACAGTGTATCATTGTGTATTTCCGAAAAAAAACTCAAAAAACTGAATTTACACCACGACCTTTAAAGGTGAAAATATGGCATGCATATTATAACTGAGAATTTATTCGATGTTTGGACGAAGGATTTTTGTTTTTACTTTGTTTTTATGTATAGTTTTACCTCTTCTAACCCCTTCGGAGACCCTACTGAGATAGCGAAGGCATTTTTTTAGGACTTTTTCCTTCCTTGCGTCTCTACAAAGCGTTGTTCATTGGAACGCAACCAGACAATGACAGGCATCCCGAGATAACCTCATTTCTTTCCACGATAGCACACACACAAACACACACAACACACAAATTATAATACACAAGCATACGTTCATGAGAATGAATATGAAAGTAGTGTAAGCATTAAAAGTTATATTTTTTTGTGTTTGCATTTTCATTTGTGATTAAATTTAATTGCGACAGCATAACAAGGGTTTAATTTTTTTTTATTAGATAATTTTTTTCAAAAAACATCATTTTTTCAGATTCTTTTTTATGGACAGTAACATTTTATAAGACTGTTAACAATCTCAGAAGGATAAATAAAAATAACAATTAATTACAACACCATTTCATAGATAGTCATCACATAAATTATAGTCATTTACACACAGCTATAATATAAGTTGTGTGCGTTGTGTAAATGCATGTGTGTGAGTGCAAGCGCGGGACAATGATGCAATACCTAATCGTGCATTATCGAAGGACTGATGATGCGCAGTGCATTTTTTATCACTGTTATGCAATAGTTTAAGCTCTGCGAAGTTATTTCTCGTATTGAGAATCATTTAGTTATAGTTTTTCTTATTTTTTTATTTTACAGGGTATTTCATAACAATAGTCAATATACATAGCAGAATAAATATACCGGCTAAAAACAAAAAATAAAGTCTTTTTTTGCCAAAAAAATGCCAACGTAATTTATTATTTTTTGTAACTTTTTTAATTTGCGCTACATTTTTAATAAACTCAAAGCAAGTGCGCATATTACTGACAACGTCTTAGTCCTTAAAAGGGCTAATGTCCTTTCATGGTCAACTGATAGTGGGTACAAAGACGGTATCACACGGTGTACCTACTTACAGCGCGGGGTAATGCACCAGACCTTGATTTTATTTACTTTTACATTTATTGACGTTATTGTAAATAAGAGTTGTAAGATATATATACTTAGAAAACAGGCGAAAGCGGGACAGCAATTTCATACAAAACATTTAATTTCAAGTACGTTTGAAAGAAAAATTTTTTAGTTATGTTGTTTTTGAGGAAAGAATAAAAAATGGGTGTAATATTTAAACGCCAAAAACACGACATGCAGTCAACACAAGTCGGGCGGACTTGTGTTGATCTGATAAAACAATTATGAAGCTCAAAAAAATATGTTGCAAAAATTAAGATTGTAGATTGTTCAAAAAATCCTTGTGACTTGTTCCAAAAGGATTCACCTCTTATTTTTCATGTCATACACGAGTACAAATAACTGTTCTTTAAGAAAAACAAACTAGCTGTGGCACAAAAAAATTCCAAAAAATTATGAAATGTTAAGTATGTCAAAAAATCTTTTTAAAAATTTTCACTAGCTTATTTTCATGCCGAAGTCCGCTAGGCATAAAAGAGTATAATATATATTTTGTTCAATATGACTTCTGAGTCAGTACTTTTTAAGTTTCGCCAAAGATTTTTACAGCGACAGCCAACCATTAGTACAATGAATCTTGAATGAAGATAAAATAGATGTTCTAAAGCGTAGGACGCCTTGTAAATAGTCCAATGACCGGGAGAGGTTACATAGGGACAGGGAAGTGAGTGTGATTTTTATTACCTTCCCTGACTTACCTAAGCATATTACTTACTCATTTATTTTGTCTACTACATAATGGATAGGGCAAGATAAATTAAGGAATTAATTGAAACTTTATTTGCAACTAAAAAATCTAGCTCAACAGAATTTTGTAATATAAAAACATTTTTTTTAAATTTTTTACCTACACGTTTTGTTGATTCAAAAAATCATAAAAACTATATCGATTATATTATTATGTTTATTCGGCATCGAAACCGTCACGTCTTTTTTCAAGGGGATTCCGAAAAGAAAGATAGAGGTATAACAACACCTATTCCACAAATTTCCCTTATATATACCTAATTGTTTTAACTTAAGCAGCTCGATTGTACTGACATTTACTTACACCTTTCATTGATTTAGCATTTTAGTTAATTAAGACATCCATCAGGCGCCAACTTACACTCGATCCATTGTAATTTTGAAAACACAAAGTGACGTTCATACAATATTCATGTGCGTGCGCAGGTCACGATCAGGGACGTCGAACTTGCATTTTTAACTCGATTACAGCACAATGGCGCGGAATCGATTCCATTTTTAAACTTTATTTCCTTTACGATTGTATTCGAAATGAGCGGACCGGATTGTGTGTAAATTGTTTTAATTCTTTTTTCAAGTAATACACCATTTCATTGCAAGGATATTTTTAATTTTTGAAATTGGAATGGGTTTTTAAATATCAATGCACTTCGAAATGATCGACTAGATTAAAAGTTTGAATGTTTTCATTGCAGGGATTTTAAAAATTTTTGCAATTGGAATGCGTTTTTTGAATATAAATGCACTTGAAATTGGTAGACTAGATTATAAACTGTATGTAAGAATAAGGAATGTGCTTTTTCATGCTATAAGTTTAATTGCGAGTAAGATAAACGCTATAAAAGCTCTTATATCTGCCGATGGCAGTCCACGTGCTGGCACAATAAAAATAAATGGTACTCTGCGAAACGAGAGAGGTCGCTCACCTCCCTAACCTAAGACAAGAGTGTACGCATCGCACACAACCGTTGTGGTTTGCACACACACACACCTACATGCGAGCGCAGCGCGTGCGGCGAACGAGTTTAGACAAACGGAAGAATTATTATTCTCTTTTTAGGTACGCCATTTTACTTATCCTATTTGAAATATGCACTTTATAAGTATCATCAAAAATATATTTGATAAATTTGAGTATGCATTCGAAAAACAAAAAAGTAAGCAACCCGAATAATTTTTTTTTATACATATTTACAGTTTTTAATTATTGCAATTGTTTTAATAATTACCATTCATTAAAGGTATTTTAAATAACAAAAAAGAAACTAAATAAAAAAAAAACAATATTTCACAATAACTTTATATTCAATATCATATCCTAAGTTCATTGACCTGTTTAGTTAAAAAACCACAAAACCGAAAGTTAAGTCCAATTTCATTAAGCTTCATTACGATAACAATTCGCAATAAAACATTATTAGATATATTATTACAAACAGATCGACAGACGTATCAAATTATGTATGTAAAGCGAAAAATTGATACCGTAACTTGCGTACAATGCTCTCTTGCGTTTTTAAACAGTGTATGTGTGCGTGAGTGTGTATGTGTGAGTGGAGTCCTGACCTACAACAACATTTTACTTGTATGAGAATGTGCGTCACTTGAGTTACGCAATTTTTTTTATAGCTTTATGAAGAGTTTTTTATATCTTTATGGACTGCGTTCTTAAGCTAAGAATTTAGACACCATTAAATTAAATGCAAGTGATCATTAACATAATAGTTTATCCAGCGTACTATGTATCGTTCTAATTAGAAAGAAAGTGCATACTATCAGCTGTATAAAAAAATATGTAGGATTTTTATTTTTTTATATCTCAAATCCAAAAAAAAAAAAATTGTGTGCCATTGAATATTTATATATATATTTATCTAACTACCCACATAATACACAATCTCCATGAAATATGACAATCTGTAAAACGAACCAATCAATTATTTAATCAGACCACGAATCTGCTAAAAACGTTTTCGTGAACAAAATGACAGAACGCCGACGGTCGGACAAAAGAAGTTTATTTTTATAGACCGAACAAAGAGAGCCGTGGCACTGCAATGCTCCAAATAATTTAGTATTATCAAAAAGAAAGACTCGGATTACTTTTTAAAACTTTACAAAATATTTTTTGTTCTTTATTGGAGTTTCAAAAAAATGTTTTTTGAGATTTTTTTTTTATTTTCTCACACGTATCCGTTTGGTATGAATAAAAAACAGAACATAATAATACTTAATTTTACTTCATTCTATATCTTCATTCTACAGACCTACGGACATTAAATAGTGCATTTTGATGAAGCAGAGGTAGATATGTTTAAAACAAATCCAATTGTTATTCAAAAAAGGCTTTTTGAAAAAAAAATACAATTGTTCAGTAGCAAGTTCATGTTATGACCTCAGTTGAATGGAATTTGTAGTAAGATAATAACGATAACGACTTAAAACGTATTTAGAAAAAAAAACTAGAAAGAATTTCTTATTCATTGACACATTTTTCGTTAAAAGACATAGAGTCATAACTAGTTATCGTAGAAGTAGGATGTTATTGTATAGATTTTTTTATTTTAATATATATTATTACCTTATACTGCCCCTGACACCCCAATAAACAAACAAATATAATTCATTTATAAACCCTTGAGAAACCCTGCTTACAATCATCTCAGATCGGTATTTACCGGTTCACTATAACCGTAATCAAAAGCAGGAAAATATTTTCTATAATAAAACCACTTAATTAAAAGTATAAGGAAATAATAAAACTATATTTTTACATAAAGCGCATTATTAAACCATTAGCTAATGCTGGTTTGTTTTTATTTCTTTATCATATTTTTTTTCTAATTTCAAATAAAGTTTACATTAAAATAAAATGATTATATATTTATGATTAGTTTATTATGTTGTCATTACACCAAAGCACGTAATTCGATGTTAATTAATCTTGGTAATAAATGGCATGGCCTTGAAAATATAATGATTTTCTCAGAAGTAACTTTAGCCCTGTTTAGAAAGGCAAAAAGAAAGTAGATTAAAAATATACTTAATCCAAATGTCAAACTAACTTTTACCGCTAGCCACTTTAAGGTTAGGTCACTTTCACCAAGTAAACACTGAGTTAGGTCTAAGTAAACACGACTCTAAGTGCAGTACTAACTAAAGGTTGTCCTCTAATTAAAATCGCCCTTCTCTCCATCTCATTAAGCTAGGCTTTAAAAACTGTTTAAACTATCTATGCTAACGAAAAAATAACGATTTTAAAATTGGAACATGGACATTGCCAACCGTAAAAAAAAGTAAGCATTAAAAAAATACCTGCATTGAAGTCTGTTCAACACAAATCCTCGATTAAAAAGCATTTCACTGAGAAATTGTCAACAAACACAGCACTGGCACGCAAAATCCGAATTTAAAAATCGAACGCCGCGGTTCTCTTGCGTCACATTTCAAATTGGAACACGAACCTTTTATGCAAGAAAGTCTATGCTTTTTTTTTTATTTCAACTCGCAATAGGTCTGTTTACGTCAAAATGTATTTTTCAAATGTGCTGCAAGCAAAAAATGTCTGCGCTCTCAGTCCGTAGGCGGCGTTTGTATATACTATAGTTATAGTGTAAGCAAGGCATCGTAATGCACTTATGTGTACTTGCTAAGTTTTTTATTATAGTCAGTTATATCCGTGGTTCCTTAGTAGAGGCTTGCGTGTTGCGTTCGAAACTTCTTGATACTTTTAGTTACGTAATAGTTGGTTTCTTTGGAGTTTGACTAAAACGATTTTGTAGTTGAATTGAATGTTATGATAGAAAATTGTAGTGCAGTTTGAAAACAGTCCAATTTTAATGGACAAATAGTTCCAAATAGAATCAGACACGTGTAAAGTCAATTCGAACTTATCATACGACACAATTTTCATATTATTTTCATAAATATTTTTATTTTGACACAGGAATTGAATCTGACACCTAGCGTTACACTAAGGTATACTAACCACTAGACTGATAGTGGCGTCATTCTTATGTGACATTAATTTAGAGAAAACTTACTACGGTTAATCAGAGAAAGACAATTTTCAACTCAGATATTACTTTGAGTCTATCCCGTTCCCGAGGGAGTACGGGGATAAAATATAGTCTATGTTACTCGCTGATGATGAAGCTATCAGTCAAGTAGTTTCGAAGCCTGTTCAATGAAAACAAATATACAAAAAAACAATCAAATCTTTTCTCTTTATAATATTAGTGTAGATAACATTGCGAAAGTATCAAAACTATTCGGTCGCACTAGCCGATAGCTGGCGAGCGACAGAGATAGGGATACATGCACTTTTTCACCGCGCGCTCCGCACTGACGCGCATTTTTTCCAGATTCGTTTTTACATCGCGATATTTCGATTCTTATAGTTTCGTTTTATGCCATTATTACCGACTCGTAGGTGGTCGCAATCGCAATGGTCCCGAGATGATAAATAAATAAAAGTTTTATTTTTGTCGCGACAATGGGTTTCGCAGGCGCTGTCACTTTACATCGAAAATAATATTTTTTACATTCATAGAAATGCTCACGCCTGTATTCCCCGAAGGGGTAGGCAGAGGTGTTTTAATAACAACACCCACTTTTCACCGGAGACGATTAACCAACGTGTTAAATGCTGAGTTAATCGACTGAATTAATACATACGTCTTTGAATTACTTCTCAGACATATGGACGTTTCTTCACGATGTTTTCCTCCACCGTAAAGCATGTGGTGTGAAATCACTGTACATAAGTTTTTTTAGAAAAACACATTGGTACAGGCCCCACTGGGTTAAGAACTTGCGTCGCTTGCGTGGCAGGCGACTGCTCAAACCCCAAGGCCACCACGGCTCGTTATTATAATTTTTTTTTTAAATCCTGTAATATGTTTTTGCATGCTGACTGAATTATATTCAACTATTAGTCAACGTTTGGGTGATGCAGAAAAACACATCCACTAACATGTGGCATTTTAAGATTTCAATTGCTTATTATTACGCTGTTTGTTTGTGCTTTATAAGTCTTTGGTGGTAAATTCCTCGACATTTATAAGTGCCTTACCAGGGCCTAAACTGAATAAATCATTTTCATTTTCATTTTCATTTGAATCGCTGTTAGTATTAGGTGATTAGTTTATAATCTCAATAGAGTGCCTCTATCATACGTATTATAAAAAGCAGAAAGAGGACCGTACAATAATTCGTCATTCATTCATTAAAATAATTTACAAATTCGCAAAAATATTTGGAAAAAAAAAAGAGAAAAAACGTATTAAAATAAAAATAAAAACCGTCTAATACGTAATTCAAATTAACTACTTCATTACGACTCGCCAACTTCCGATGCAACCGCTAAACGTCAAAATTGCATAATGAAAAGAAATTGTCAACAATACAAAACAATTAGTAGTTATCAACCGTGAAACAAGGTAATACCTGCGTTTGTCATTTGTCTGTTAGCAACGTTTAAAAAAATATCTAGGTCTTAGGACCCAACCATGCGATGACATTAGGGGCGTGTTAATTATAACTTTAGGAAATTACAGCCACTATGATAAAAGGGATGGCATACGTGATTGTTAGCTGCTATTGCAATTTGCAGCTAGTTGCTTGTTGCTTGTTGCTTAAGGGCTAGTCATATGAACGCAACACATCTTTTTGAGATAGATTGTCAATCGTTTTTATCTGCACTAACATTATTATGTTCAATTCGGAGCACTCGTAACCGAAGAAAGTGTACGAAGAGATGCATGAATGTGGATGAAGCGAAATAAGTAAAGACCGTAGCATGTGGTGCCTACCTACCTGTGTCTGCCTACCCCTGTATGTAGTGTAGATGTGAGGTGTAGAGTACTTTATCGAAGGTCATAGCGTGTGGCGAATGGTGATCTCTGCTTCATGGGATACAGGAGTGAACATTGTATGTATGTATGTAACATATAAATGCGAAATTGTCTCTCTGTCTGTTTATCTTTTCACAAATGAACAGCTGGAACCAATTCAGACATTTTGTGTATTTATTCCGTTAAAAGGCTAGTTAAATTGCTGGCGGAAAAGTGTAGTTGGATTTGGTTTAGAATTGCATTACTACAGCATAATTTTATATAAATTTTTTTTTCACCAATCTTCGCGATGTGATACATCACACGGTAAAAAGTATTTCAATACTCATTGGTAAGACAGAAATTAGAACCCACGCATTTTTTGCTCTACATACCTGAAAAATATATTGAAACCAAAATCTAACGATAATTATTATAAATTATTCATGCAACGTACTCCTCCGTATTTCTGTGAGTGTTTAGCAACAGCAAATATTTTACAAAGAGCGTGCTACTGTTTAGACAGTGATTGTGCAACCGGTTGCAGTTGTGGGTTACGTAATATACACCGATGTTCGGTAGTAAGAGTTTAGAAACTTTTCCAATCTATACAGATAAATAAAATTGAAGTGACTGTTTGTAATTCTAAAATAACAGCTTTTCACTTAATGCATATTATTATGAAAGTATATACGGCACTGAAACAAAAAAAACATTTTTTTTAATTTTGTTTCTGTCTGTCGTAAATTTAGTTCCATACAAACTTTTATCCCCTTGGGGGTAGAATTAATCAAAATCCTTTCTTAGCGGATGCCTATGTTATAAAATCTACCTGCATGCCAAATTTCAGCCCGATCCGTCCAGTTTGGGCTGTGCGTTGATAGATCACTATGTCAGTCAGTCAGTCAGTCCCCTTTGAGTGATATATATTTAGAAGTATAGGCATTTTTATATGCCTAATAAAAAATTATAAATTTGATCCAAATCAGGATAAAATACGGATAGAAAATAAATTTAATATCTTTTTTCTTTCAGGTGCAGGGGCCCAACCATGAGCTCTTATTGCAATGTTAATTCAGTTGTGCGACAGTGACAGATGTATGCACGTCACATACATCTGTCTCATAAATGAGTGAAACTATCATGGCAATAAGACCTCATGGTAAGGCCCCAGATTTATACCTACTTGCTGCCTAGACTCTCTAGGCAAAAGCATACAAGTTCATCTTAGTAGATAGTCATTTGGAAAAAATCAAATAAAATTAAATATATAGTTTTTTTTAAATATATATTATATTTTTTTTATTACAAAAAAACACTGTAGAATGCGGGTATTTTACATGGAAACGATCAAATAAGAAAATTAGCTCCCGTCTCGGAGGCAAGGAGAATGGCGTTCGTTAGCAACCTTTTAATTTCAGCTAATTTTTATCTTCCAGCGACGTGGCCTTTTTTAGTGGAGCACGGGCCATTAGCTACGGTGTACGCCGATGAAGCGCACTTGATACTTTGCGATCAATTTTTATTTTGTTACAATTTTTTTTTGTGTTTTTCTAATTTAAACTAGCTGTTCCTACAGTCGCATCG
This sequence comes from Watsonalla cultraria, assembly GCA_964035505.1. Classification (NCBI taxonomy): domain Eukaryota; kingdom Metazoa; phylum Arthropoda; class Insecta; order Lepidoptera; family Drepanidae; genus Watsonalla; species Watsonalla cultraria. Next base: position 5,786,368 of record OZ037734.1, on the reverse strand, counting down.
CCCAGTCGTCTTTAATGTTTTCTGTTTTAAAAACATACTAATATCTACTTAATACTTGGCCCACTGCGCACTATCTTCAACGTACGGTTTTGTTTAAATTGCGTTTCGGATTAAATTCAGGTTCTATAATGTGATTTAAAAAATAAACCTAATTTTAAATTAATTTGTATATAAAGCTGCTCAAATCGCGTTCCCTTTGCAAAATTGTCTCTTTATCCATGCGAAACCGGGCAGGTTCACTAGTTGATTTCATAACCAAAATTTCCCTTACAGAACTTGTTCAATTCTTCTACCCTTTCTATAAAATTGTATTTTATACTTTATGAAAATAAAAGTAAAGTATCAAGACAGTTAGAGTGCAGTAAAACCCTGAAGAAATCTAATTTTTGTGGAGTTTTTCTCTTATTCCGCCGGGCCCGGCTGTTTTCCCGCCAATTTGAGTGTGTTTGTGAAAATATAACCTTAAACTGGGTCGCTTTCGTTGGGTCGAGTGTTCTTACAGTTATGTAAATTTTTTTGTTTAAATTTTTATAATTTTTTTCGTTAAATAATATTGTTTTTTAATAATTATCACAAAACAACATTAGTCGTTAGTACTCGAAAAGAACTAAAATCTATACATATACAATTTGAAGTCCTGATTCTAGAGATGTTAGGTTTTCATTACGTGTATCGGACTACTGTGGTATATTACAGGGCAAATTGACAAATATATAAATAGTGAGAGCATTATATGCTCTAAAAAAATCTCTTTGACTTAAATTTTTTTTTGGAAATATCGTAAAAAAAAAATATATAATATTTTAATAAAGCTATGAAAAACCACGAGGCGAAGGAAAACATCGCGAGAAAACCCACATGTCTGAGAAAAACACCAATACGTATGTGTCCAGGACAGGGTGATATGGTAGCAAACCAAGTCACTTAGTCATCTTCGATAAAAAATAACTGTTGTAACTGCCTACCCCGACGGCGACCCTTCTGTGACAGCGTGAAGATAAACTAAATAAGTATACAACTTTTAGATGTGCATTCTATTTTATGTTCAAAACGACAGCTTTTAACGACTTTCCAGCAAAAATAATTAGCTAAAACAATAAAATATTAACCAGCTAACACGTGCCAGGTGTGTTAAACAAAAACAACTTGTATTTTTTTACTAGAAGCAAGAAAGTTTTCTAATAATGTCGCCGTTTCAAGGGGTAGCCGCTAATTGCGAAATAAATTCCCAAGTTTCCCAAAAAAGCGTGAGTTATAACGTTGGAAGGAAAAAAGATTAAGAAACGGAGTATCACTTAACGGGGACATTAAGATGCACGACCCGGAATAGGGTTTTGAATTTTTTTCTTAAATTTGGATCAAGATTTTTCTCACTCTAATTAAAAAAGAAAAATATTTTTTTAAATTTATAAATACGTATAAAACTGCCTTCAACTGTTTTAAAAATATCTGGAAGTGAATCCAAAATTGAACATTCAATAAAATCACAGATTTTTTTTTAAAGCTAAGTTTTTGTAAAAAAATATTTATTATTTCTACTAAAATTTTACATATTATGCGAGTGGCAAAAGTCGGTTAAGACAAGCAATACAACTATATTATGCACACAGATCTAAATTATATTAGAACAGACTCTTGAGCATACCAACACAAATAATATGTTCTTTTCAATAAAGCCGACTTCAAAGAAAAAACAAAAAAACGTAAAAAACATGTTTCACCGTTAAAAAATATGAGCGTCTTAAAATGATATTAAGAGAACGGTGGCGATCCTACCCCACTTGATAGCACGGAAGGGTTGAAAATTATGAATGATGAAGTAAAATGAGAAAAAACGATCCAGCGTGGACAAAGTTGTGGATTTTATGTCTTTTTAAATTGTACACGGTAAATTTACTTCAAGGTTGGCACTTGAGACTTTTTTTTAACTACACAAAGGTGTCACACAAGGGTACAGTCCGATGATAAGAGGCTACTATAGGCAACGCCAACAGCAGATCATCACGCTCATGCCTAGCTTATGATTAATGGAATCGCTGTACCAGTAGTAAGAAACGGTAGAGCCTTACTATATAGCTAGTGCACAGCGCATCGACTTACACAATAATACTCTAATGTAAGGTTCATTAAAATGTTTATAAAAATATACCACGTTAAAAAAAATAAGCAAGAAACGGACTAACTTCAATTATGCAATTTCTGACATGTCTATAGAAAGAAGCTTAAATGTGACATAGAAGATTCAGTAACCCTATCTAGCTATAAGATATAGTATTGCTAATAATATAAGGTGCATGTAGAAAATATTTGACGATAAAAATTAGAGTTTAATTGATGGGGCAATAAGTTTTTTTACTTTTTGAGAAAATTCAAATTATTGCTGTTTTATAAAAAAAAACAAATTACATCTTCATAGCAGTTTCATATAGTTACAAATTATTGTATTTATGTGTAATATCTGTTTGTAAAAGAATATTTTTTTTCCATTATAATTTTTTTGTTCACTTTTACACAAAAAAACCTCAACCCTACTCTGAATATCATACCAAGTAAGTAAGAGAGAATCTTTCAGAACCTATTAAGTTTAAAAGCCGTTAAAGCCGTCCAGTCGTTAAACCAGCTTTTTTCAAACCGTCGGTAATTTTTCCACCCTCCCTGGACACTTTTCATAATTACCGCACCCCCACCCAGATACTTGTTACAAGATGTTACACTCAAAATGAGATTTTAGGAAAAAATATTGGATCTTTTTTTGGTAGGATTTTTTTTTATTGGCTTTCAGATTATGCTTTTTTATTCAATTGTGTGTTGGTCATTTTGTGGATTTAGAGTGGATATTTGAATTAGAAAAAGTTGTTAGTTTGACAATGAGTGACAACATCAAAATTTATTTGATAGCAATAAGGTTAGTTTGTTAGTTTACGAAGGTTAGATTTCAGTCGCTTCGTATAAAAATCAGGTAATCAGCCACATCGGGTTGAATCAAGTACCGACCCCAACAATGTATGGGATAAGGCCAGGGAGATGATGCATTCGTAGACACGCAGTTATGTGATTTTGACTACCTACTTCTATATTATACTAAGCTGATCCGTGACTGTTAACCTCATATTTTCGTTTAAATTTTCGATGATAAACGGACAAATGTATCCCGTACTTTCTAAAACATAATTCAGAATTGCTACACAAATACAATAACACGTAATAGGAAATAATTATCTATCTCAAAATCAAAAGAGACCGCCTTATTCCCGTGTATCAATATCAGCAAAAGAAATACTTTCTCAAAAAATCATCAAAACACATGTCCCGATCGGAGCGAGAACGTCAAAATTGTCTCAATTTCGAAAGAAAAACAATTCGAAATTTGAATTTTAAATTTTAGTTCGCTCATTTTCGGCGTATTTTTTCGGAAAGCGGCACGACAATAAATCTAAATGCAATAACAATAAATTCATTGCGATCGACATGCAAAATGTAGCTGATTTTTTTCAACAACGTGAATCAAGTACTTTTGTTTTCGGACTAGCGAATGTATGGAGTTGTGTTTGTCATGTGTTTTGATGTGTGAGTGAGTTTGAATGAAGCTATTCTTGGATGAGTTAGACGGGCATGAACGCGGACATCGTTTGTTTCCGTCGCTATTATTCGATATGAAATCTGCAGGAATAGTAATACGTATTGCTTTGTTTTAGATTTGGCTGCGAATGCACATAGGCCGTTATTCTAATAGCATAATTAATAGGGACTTCACTCACACCACTAATATTTGGGGTATGTAAACGTTTATAATACCAGCCAAGACAAAAATTATATGACGCTTCTTGAATTTCACGCTGTCATTGTTTCATGATGAATAGCTGTGCCAGTAGTCGGCTAGTGTTCCTCGTCTGTGCCAATTTTCTTTCAAGTCTTAATTAATGTCAACATGAATAAGACAGCCTTCTAACGGGCTGTCCCACCACAATGCTACAAAGAACTAAATCATGGCTGACACAACATAACTATTATTCTCGAGTGGTAAAATCATTTTCAAAAAAATCCCCCTCAACCGACACTTTCACTCACATTCGCTCTATCTATAAATTTCTTAAGTTAATCACCTGTCTTTTGATATGTGCAAACCATCTCAACATACTTTTTTCAAATCTGGTCACCACATTCTTCAACTGTTATTCTGTTATTACATACTACATGCTCGAGTCATGTTATCATGATGATCACGCCTGTATCCCATGCGGGTAGGTAGAGACCACCGTTCGCCACATGCTGCGATTCTTACATACTTCTTTCGGTTCATCCACATTCATGCATCTCTTCATACACTTCCTTCGGTTACGAGTAATTTAACCTTTCTGAAAATATTCTGTTACTCTTAAATTGATCTAACATCGTCTCTACAGCCCTCTGTTCCACAACTCGCCCACCTCAAAAGATCAAGTACTCGACTGCGCACAAAGAGTGCAGTTTTTATTTTGAACAGTAAAAGAGTGTTCCTTTCCGTTTCGTACGTCGCGGTTCGGCTTTTTTCAACCACCTGTGCTTTTGCATCGCATTGTTTTTGTGTGTCTGAATACATTGTTATTTTTATGACCGTGTTCTTTTTTTGTTTTTCAAAAATATGAAAATAATATTATATTTTATAGCTGTGTCATTTTCGCTCGTTTGCATTCCCGATTTGAATAACAAATGGAACGATTTTATTCGAATGTCTATTTTTTTTAAATAAATTATTGATTGTGTGTGCAATAAATAACTGATATGTATATTTTAATCATTTTATAATATCCAGAATATTATTTAGCAGTGTATTGGCATAAAGTAACTTGAATGTTTCAGAATGGAACGATGCCAAAACTAGAAGATTTTTGACAAAAAAAAGGTTTGAAATCCTTTTACATAATTCCGTGTACACATCGCCAAAAATACTCGATTTAATTCCTTATCCCAAGCAGATGTACAATAAAACATCCCTTACTCTGATAATGTAAGTACTTCAACTTCCTGATACATACGCCACCTTGTAAGCAGATGGTAACTACATTTAAAACGAGTAAAAAGACCTAAACAATATCGAGTGCGAATCTCGATTAAAAGTTTACACGCTAGCTGTTTTATCGCGATTTTTTATCTCGATCTTTTCTATTCGATTCCTTAATGAATATTCAAATAGATCTAGATATTTTAAAAATACACCCTAGGCTGTGTAATAGGCGTTTGTTTTGCCACCCAGTGGGTAGATGTGGCGATAAGGTGCAAAAAGTTTCCTGCTATTCGCCAGGAAACCATTAATAGCTAGTGTAAAATACGTGGGATTAAAAAATAAGTCATCTTAATTAGTACAAATACGAGTAATTGGTATTAATAACCAATACCCCTTTATTTGGGTTAACGCTTTGGGCGCTGTGTGGGTAAAGTTGAGAATGCAAAAAAACCCATTAAATTTGATTAATAAAACATTTAAGCAGTATACATAATGATTAAATTGTGTAGTAAAAACTTGAAAATCGAATTAAAAATAATAAAGATAATAATGTGATTAATTTGAAAAAAATAGAACGTAAAAAATTCAAAAATGGAACTTCCCCGCACAGTGGCCGCCGCGCGTCCCCTACCCTTGGAAGATCACAATACACATTGAAACAGATGCCAACTCACTCGCTGAAGGGTAGACCAGCACTCCTCCAGGGTCCGCTCGCTGATGCTCTGTCCTGACCGGGCTTGTTGCTGCAAAAAAAAATCATAAAAAAAGGTTACATTTTTCGTTACTTAATTGTATAATTCGTTTAAAATAAATTCAAAGAAAAGCAACATTTAATAGATCAAATTCTAGCTATTGATGAAGATGATTTTTTTAACACAGCTAAGACATTTAAGAGTGAATGAAGATGATATTTTTGAAAGACAATATTCAGTTCAATGAGCTTTACTGAAATCGGAAAAAGAAAGACGAAAGATAATGAAGTAGGTATGACAGAAACATGCGACAAAAGAAAGGAAATTTTGACAAAGCTCACCGATGTGCGAGTTTTATCATCAGTACTATGAAAACTCATTTTAAAAAAGTAATTTAGTTTCTTATTTATTGAAAGCTAGATTTGAATTGTCAAATCTAGCTTTTGTCCGCGACTTCGTCCGCGAGGAATAGTTACTTTGGGCTAACGCTAACATTAACCCGCAATATATTATGGCCTATATAACCTTTCTCCATAGATGTGCTATCTAACATCGGGAAAGTAGTTCCTTAACGCGTAACAGCAAAAAATTTCATCAACTTTATATATTAGTATCGATTATAATTAAAGAATAAAAAATCGTTTAGGTTTAGATAACATTTTCAAAAACTTTCACATCCCTACTAATATTATAAATGCGAAAGTAACTCTGTCTGTCTGTTACGCTTTCCCGCTTAAACCTCTCAACCGATTTTGATGAAATTTGGCACAGACAATCTTAAGACCCTGAGAAAGGACATAGGCTACCTTTTATTTATTAAAAATATTAGGTTTCTGCGACCATAAGGATGAAACTAAATCTACGCGGGTAGTAATAATAATTATTAAGAGATAGTAAAATTGTATAGTTTTAGCTTAAGGCCATGCAAAATGGAGCCATTTCTATAACGATTTATATGTCAGTAATTATTTCTAATTTCTCAATTTAACGTAGGACATAATTACAACATGAATTACGTGTTGTAAAACTTGTTATTACGATGTCTCTGTTAACGGTTTATCATCAGAGGGCAGAGATGAAACCAAGTCACTATAACTATTGCATTACGCAGGGCTACTTATTAAATGGAAGTCTTATAAAAAATATTAAAAAAAAAAAATTTTTTTCCTCTGAATGTAATATTAGAGACTTCCCCTTATTGACCTAAGAGTGTATAGATAGATGAAAGTTGGAGCGGAATTATTTTTTATTAGCGCTGGATATAATATTAGTGGCTACATACATACATACATATGTATTCCCCGAAGAGGTAGGCACAGGTGTTGAAATTTTCGACACCCACATTTCACCGAATATGATTAAGTGCCAACGTGACAGAGGTTGAGAACATCGCCGTCTCGGGCACTATACATACGTCTTTGAATTATTTCTCAGACATATACAGGTTTCCTCACGATGTTTTCGTTCACCGTAAAGCACGTGGTGTGAAATCACTGTACATAAGTTTTTAGAAAAACTCATAGGTACAGGCCCCGCAGGGATTCGAACTTGCGTCGCTTGCGTAGCAGGCGACTGCTCTAAACCCGAGGCCACCACGGCTCTCATTAGTGGCTATACATACAAAATAGATGTAAAACATAGGTACAAACAACAAATTAACATCTAAGTCTGAAAGTCTACTAAGTCAGAAAAACTTAACACTGAGCATATCATGTTTGATTTATTTTATCAGCACGTTGGTATATGGTCACTCTCTTTTTAAGATCGACGTCAAATCTAATTCCATAAAGCCTGACATTTGCAGAACATTCAAACATTTCGTGAATTGTATTCTTAAATATATATACTCTTTAACCAAATACTCACAATTGAGCGAAATGAGTTCTCATAGTACGGAATAGAGTGAAGAAGAAAAGAAAAAAAATAATTACATCAATATTGAGGCTATTGAGGAAATTTACCAATGCGAATGGCAACATTGTGTTCCGATCGCCAATCGCCTCGCCAGTCGGGGATTGCTGCTGTGGCTGCGAGAAAAACAAAACATTCGATCAATTATACCAATAGCGGGCAATTAACGGGTTAAGATTGTGATTTTTGATTTTTCAGTTTTAGAATTTGCTTTTAATGGAAATGTTATCGCTAAGTTGTTATTTAATAATCGACGTTGTTATTTAACAAGTTGAATGAATTGCATTTGAATTTCGAATTGTTATTTAAGTTATTGATTTGCAATATTTTTATAATTCTTTTTTAAGCGCTCAACATAAATACATATTTCTATAATCAATCTATATTAATATATAAAGCTGAAGAGTTTGTTTGCGTGAACACGCTAATTTCAGGAACTACTGGTCCAATTTGAAAAATTATATCAGTGTTAGATAGCCCATTCATTGAGGAAGGCTATAGGCTATATATAATCACGATAACAATTTGAGGGTTAAAGTTAGCGTTATCCCAAAGTAACAATTCTACGCGGATGAAGTCGCAGGAAGAAGCAAGCCTGATAATATCCACTTTGGGTGTGACGTTAATTTTTGAAAGAAGTTACATTGACTCAATTCGAGAAAAATATCGGTTTATTATCATGTATATAAAAAGGATAAAGATGGATATATAAAGCTATTTAAGGATTTATGAATTTAAAATATTCATGAACATACCAAAACGTAGCATTTCTTTTACTTTTATTCAAAAATCACAATCATTTATGTTAAGATTAAAGAATATAGTAAAATTACGACAGTACTACATTGTAGAGTAATAGGTAGGTTTAAGTAACTAACAGACACATAAATGAAAAGATTGTCAATAAATGAAATAAGTAAAAAAAACATTAGTCTTAAGATTACTCTACATTTATAAAAAAATATCAAACAAGCAATAAAAATTAAAAGTTAAGAATAAAATAAAAATTAAACTCACCCAATAATGTTAATAAAACAAAAAACTACACAGATAGTCACTCGTGCACATGCGGTTACAAAAATACGAATTCCGAAATCATACGAAGAAGCCGAAATCCACCATTTTTTAATAACAAATTATTAGTCAAAAATCTAAGCGTAACTTAAAATATCGTCGTCAGGCACGTACCAAAAATAACGAATGTTTAGGTATAAATAGTTTTGTTAATACAAAAATGTTTGTTGCTACAAAGTTGAAATTACCAGAGCAAAAGGTACGTGGGATCTCTCGCTCATTGTAGAGTCGGCGGAGGGCGATTGCTGTTGTTGCTGTCCCGTTCCCACACACAGGCGATGCAGCGTGAAAAAAAGAGATATGGAAATGTATTTGTGTTTGTGGAAATTTTGAAATATACTTATCTAACCGTGACATCTATATGGGTTTCTATAATTCACTATTTTTATTATTATCGCATTCATATACCTTTACGCACAAGCACATAATATACAAGAGTAGCAGGTATGTTAAGAACGGTAGAAAAAAAAACAATGCAATTTAATATTTTGATTGCAAGCCCTTCACTGCACTCGGTAGAAAAATATTTATAAATCAAATTTTAATTAACCGTCCTTAGAAAAAAGTAACCACAAAAGCACAGCTACTTCTGGTAACGAACCGTTAAATCGAAAAAAATCGAATGAATACAACACGAAACAGGATGTCAAACCGGTTCGTTATTCAAACAAAATTTTAAAACAAAAAAAAATTGGAACAGATTCGCTGTAACAAATAACTGTCAACACCCCTTCGTGAAACAAAGCGGCCGAGAAAAAAAATTAAAAAACAAATCACAACGTTGGTACCCCTAATCCGGCCCGCCGTGGGAAATAGACAAATGCAAGGTGAACGTATCCGAAACTAATTTAAAATGTAATATTCTTTCTTCTGTTTTTAAATTTGAAATTGCGAACGCCGAATGATAATTTAAGTTTCGAATTTGATAGCATTAGTTTTTCAAATGAAATTGGAATTTCCTATTTGCATGTTTAAGTTTCGTGCAGTCAAATATAAAATGAACTTATTTTTGTTAATGTTAACGTTTGAATAAACACGACATTAAATATCACTTAACCGTAACATAACCGGTGTTTTCAATAAGCCATATGTTTAAAACAAACATAACATTTTGTCGTTTTGTTGTCGATTCGACAAAAAAAGTGTAATCGAAAACGCCGACAAGTTGATCACATAGTAATACAGAAATAATAGAATTATCACAGATTATTGTAATTTACGTATCCTTTGTGTTGCCGGATGCGACATAAGGACAAAAAAACACTTTAATAATAACTTTGACGCAAGGATCTTAACCCTTTCTTGGTTAACAAAAGCTTAACAACATGTTGCCTTGGCCTCTTGTCCTTTTTTTATTAAAAAGGAAGGGATCATTCAAATTTGGAACGAGTTTTGTAAGACGAAGTTCCCAGAGGTCAGTTGGATAAGAAACGTCGATGAAGATACACGGTATTTTTAGAATCCGAATTTGAGTTTGAATTTTAAGAATTCGAATTTTCAATATTCATAAAACGTGTGTATTTTAAAATATATTTAAAAGTGCGTGAAAAATGTTTTGTTATTTTTAAATTAAATTTATTTTATTTTTCATTTAATGAGTTAATAACTGGATAAAATGAATAATTATATTTCTAGTCTTATTATATTCAGATTACGCGCAAAGGTAAGTCGCATTACTTTCCCGTCGGTAACTAACTAGATGTCACACTGAAACCCGACCGTGCTCTAAGTGTTTTTCAAGATTACAGTACCGTTTTGAATAATGTTATTACATTCGTAAAATATCAGAAAACTTCAATAGCAATAAAAAACAAATTGATTTTACTTAAATGCAGATTTGGAAAATTATTTATCTTCTAATTTACATTTTTCTTTCAAACTTAATATTTTTATGCTTTGTTAATTATCAAAAGTCTGCCGTTAACGATCTATCACAATAATTTACAGAATGATAAAAGTAAATAATTGTTTATCTTCACCACATACTAAATAATAAATCAAATTGGCACTTTTCATTGCGAGCAAATCCAAAATTTTCCGACCGAAAAGAAAATCTAAGAAAAACCAAAACATGTTAGTACCTAACAACATTATTCAGCAGAACTTTTTATTACGATATACTCAACATTTTCCGGTCGAAAAGAAAATCTTAGAAAATATTTTTTTACCAAATAACATTATCCATCAAAATGTACCGAATCCAATTACTCTACTCCAAAAAGGAAGGAAAAAACTCACCTGTATCTCATTGACGAGTTTCTCGGTGATGATCTTGTGATCCGGCGTTGGTGGAGGATGGGGAGTGGGCGGGGGCCCCGGCTGGGGGTCCTGCGAGGGGTCGGGGGTCCCCGGCCGGGAGCGGGGCCAGAAGTCCATCTTGAACCTGGGCTCCTGGAGAGGGATGTGGAGTGATAGCGGCGCCGCTCGCAGGTCCAGGGCACTGCCCCCAGGCTCGGCGCCCTCGGCGGCTGTCATCTTGAAGGAGCTCTGCAGCCAGTTGGCCACGAAGCTCTCGTCTTCCTTCCCCGGGAACGGCGGCGCGGAGCTCTCGAACCCCTCGCCGCCTCCCTGCTCCGCTTCCTCAGCTATCTTCGCCACTTTAGCTTCCCTCGGAGATCCCTCTACCGCTTCCGCCTTCCGATACTCATGGAGATCTCTATACCTCTCCTGCAGCGCTAGGGATATGTTCTCATTGAAGTATTTCAACATTAATTCCAGCTTGGGACGAATCGTCACGATCAGGTCATACGCCGCGCCTCAGACACCAGATCTGCAAGTCAACAGGCCGCTTTAGAACACCGCACTGTTATCGAAATTTTTTTTAAATTTTCGCGGCTAAGTCACCCCCGGAAAAGCCAAAGCGGAAAGACCTTCTTGAGACGCGGGCGGGCGACGACTAACTTCTTGGTGGAAAAGTTAGCGTCGCGACGGTGTCTTGCGGGGTGGGGCGGACGCGCGCGCGTGCCGAAGACGCCGCTCCAACTAGCAAGACGCGGCGCCGCCCCCGCCGCCTTAGACGTAGCCAAGAACATCCCCACCGTCCGGGCGCACGCGCCCCGCGTTTTTTCCGCGGAAAAATGCGTCCGGTCAAGGAAAAGACGGTGCGGCCGGCGGCGACCGCGGCGCGAGTGCGCCCCGCCGCCCCGCCGCGCTCCCACGTCCAAATAACAACTATTAAAAAGGACTAAGGGCTCGCCCCTCTCGCTCGGACGCCTCTACCCACCCCTACACGCCAGAACGAGACGAGTAGAGCTCCCCATTTTTTTCTAAGCCCCTATTAGTGAGGGAGGAAATGAAAAAGAATTGGTTTCTTTGTGATTTTTTCTTAATGACAACCGTCTCGCTCGCTCTCGGGGCTTTTGTATAGCACCGTCCCGTTTCAGGGTTTTTATGAATTTCTTTTCGCGACGCCTCTTTACTATTGAGTTTTTTTTTATTTTTCCAGGCGGAGCTTAGCTTATGGGGTTTTAGCCAACAGCTTTTATTTGATTCGTATTTTCCCTATTTTACCTAAACTGAGGAAAATGAATAGATTAACTTTTTATACCTTCTCTGTGTGAAGAGGCTTTCTGAAGACTTTTTGTTAGGACTCTTGCTGAATGAAAGTTATGTAATTATAAAATAATGTATTTTTTTGCGTTTGCAAGTACCAAATATATATCGAATTTAAAAGCAATAAAAATGCATTTTCTCAACGAAAATAAAGTATAGGGTTCTTATCTAAGTGAAGGCTATCTTAGAACCCCTTCTTACGAGGAAACAAATGTTTCGCTACCCCACGAGAGATGGCGCAGCGCTAAGGAAAACCAGTTTTCATGGTTGCTACGAAAGCTTTCTTTGAAGACAGTTTTTAATTATAAAAATCACTTTCAATTCATTCACTAATATTATATTTAATAAATATAATATTAACATTAATTTGATTATTAAAATCGGCTTTTTTTTATTTAACTATTTTATTTTTTGAGATATCTTAAGCTTGCTACGGTCTACGGTCTTAGAATAAAATAACAATTTACAAAACACGCACAAATGTTATCCAATTTTTAAATGTCATTTTCCAATATATTTTTACTATTCCAATTTTAAAATCTACAATCACAATCACTTAATGAATGAAGTAGCAACAAAAAATAGCAATAAAAATTCAAAAATAGAATGATTAAGTTTTTAAAATGCTGTTGAAGGCGTGGCTACGCCGTCATTGCAGTCATCGTCAGTCATTAGCAAGACAATGACAAGTTAGGTATAATGGTATAATGATCAGGCGTGTCTTGGGAGTGACTATGTCACGGTGGTGACCACGCATGTTTTGTGATAGAGCCGCCTGTAGAGGGCGTTGCTGTTGATGTTTTCCGTTAATTTAATTATTGGGAATTATTATTCTTTTGTTAAATTTCTTGTTGTTAACGCGTTTGTTATATTTATAGAATTATTTGATAATTTTTACACGAAATAAAAATGTAATAGAGGTAATTTGATTAATGTTATTTTGTCATTAATGTTATTTTTGTTGATTTTTTGCGTAGATTTATTTTATTTATATTTTTAAATGTAATTTTATTTATAAATATTGAATGTTATTATTTTTACATTTTACAATAACCGGTACCTTGTTTAAACTGAAGATTATTATGAAATATATGTATGATATTTTATGCGAATAAATAAAGTATTCTAAGCCTTATTTTATTGAAGAAATAAATATTGTTGGTATTCAAAATGTTTTTTTTTAATTTTTCGGCCCCGAATAAAACTTCTATACGAACCCGGTTAGTATACGAACCCTTCTTCCTACGCAAACCCTTTTACTTAGGGTTCTTGTACATGTTAAAAAGGTAACATTTTAATCGTATAATATTATTTCTCATACAAAAAATATCACGGTTTCTCGGAAAAGTAGAGTTAAGAGATGTTATATCTGTCACCTATAATATTAAATAATATTAAATAATTATTAAAATTCCGACATTAAATATGGTTTGCCTCGACATTCAGGAATATGTGAGTATGTAGAGATTGATGAACATGAAGGAAGATGTTTATGTCCTACGAATTATTCTTTCTACCTAATGTAAAGAACTCACGGTCAAGATATTTATTTATTACTATTTGATAATTTAAAATTAATATAATGAATGCTTTGAGCTTCAAAATAAATAATACTAATAACTGTAGCGGGCGACACCAGAACTTTGGAAAATTGGTTGATTTAAAATATAAAAAAATAATATTAAATTATATTTAAAACTAGCTGTGCCCCGCGGTTTCACCCGCGTAGAGTAGTAGTAGCCTAAGTTACTCCTTGAAACATCAGCTACCTACCAGTGAAAGTCCCGTTAAAATCCATCCAGCCGTTTCAGAGATTACCCGGAACAAACAGACAGACAGACAGACAGAGAAAAATTTTAAAACTTGATTTTTTAGTGTCAGTAGCGTGTATACTTTCATATGAATTTAGTGAAAAGCTGTAATTTTGGAATTATAAACAGACACTTCAATTTTATTTATCTGTATAGATAGTTCGGTATTATCTAAAACAAAACGAAATGAGATGAAAAAAAAACAGAATGATATTTTCAATTTATTCGTTGGTGTTTATCAATTATTTAAAAAGGATTTGTTTATTTTAAATATTTGTTGTTTATTTACTTCATAAGTATAAAGTGTCTACCGTGAACAACATGCGTTTATTTTATGCGACGATAGTTTACGTTGCTTCCGTTAATTCTACCAACTAACAGTAGTTAAGTTTTATCTCCACGTAATTATTCGACTATAAAATTTATCAGATCAATTGAAAAAGTTTCATTTTAAAGGGCACTGATGTGGGTTATTTATTGGTGTTCAAATAAGTACTATTCGGGTAGCTAGGGTCTTTAAAGGGGTTTGTAGAGGTTACAACCAATTTTTATCAACAAAATCTGATTTTGCTTGTTTGTAAAATAAAGCTAGAAAATATATGAAATAAATAAGACTAACAACTTTAGATAAATATAGATAATATTATGCTAATTAACCATAATTAAGTGGAAATTTATCAAAAAATTCATTAAATAGGAAAATCTTTACAACAATTTGAACATATGAACGTCGAAGAACTGACCACAGGTTCAGAAACTAGCTTTCTGAGACAAACCTGCAAAGAACTCAGCTGGCATCAGGAACATTTCATAACAGAAAAAATAATAATTACAAATAAAAATCTTAAAATATCTTGCAGTAAACGTAAATTTTAATTGTGAATAAATAAATTAGACAATTAATTATTCAATTGGTCACAGTTTGACCCAGATATTCAACTGGGTCTTTTTATAACGTTCATATGGCAAATTCGTTAGATCTCCAATTAATAATATTGGAACAATGGGTTCGAATGACCCCAATATTTGACCCTATCCGCTAGGGGCCCGGTACAAAGGACGCGCTTATGATTTTAAAATAATAATAAAAACCAGGTGCGTTTCGTTGTATGTATACGGAAGTAAATGACAGATGACAGATCATACGAATATTATTGCAGCAGTTATGTACACTGAATATCATCTCCCTGGCCTTATCCCATACATTGTAGGGGTCGGCACTTGATTCAACCCGATGTGGCTGATCACCTGATTTTTATACGAAGCGACTGCCATCTGACCTTCGCAACCCCATACGAGAAAAATCTGGGTTAAGCCAGTTGTCAGACCTCTTAAACTTAGGCAATATTGTTTGTCTCAGGTTATGCTATAGATTCTGAGACGTATGCAAGTCTTATTGTATGTACACACATACATAAGTTCACGCCTATGTGCCCTGAAGGGGTAGGCAGAGGTGTTGTAGTAACAACACCCACTGCTGTCAATGTAACAGATGGTGAGTCTGTCGCCGTCTCAGGCACTATACATACATCTTTGAATTACCAATGTTTCCCTTCACCGTGGTGTGAAATCACTGCAGAGTGCCTAGTGCGAGTTTTTCACTGCCGCCGTCACAAGTCACCGTGTCGACGTAAACTCAGATTTGTATAGGATCGGAACAGCGCTGCCTGTCGGCCTGAAGATGACACTATTGTGAGCCCATACAAATCTGCGTTTACGTCGACGCGATCGTGACGGCGATTTTAAGAAAACTCGCACTAGGCACTAAGATAAGTTTTTCTGAAAAACTCATTGGTACAGGATTCGAGCTTGCGTCGTTTGCGTAACAGGCGACTTCTCAAACCCCAAGGCCACTAGGGGCCTAACCATGAGCTCTTATTGCACTGATAGTTTCACTCATTTATGAGACAGATGTATATGACGTGCATACATCTGTCACTTTCGCACAGCTGAAGTATCATTGCAATAAGAGCTCATGGTTTGGGCCCAGGCTCCTTGTATTTAAGTACAATGTTAAAAGTGATAATAAAATGTACGTCGAACAAAAAATGCAGTAATTCAACACTAGGCGAATCTCTCGACCGATGTATTCATTTGACCCTATAAAATATGCAAATACCCTTTTGATAGAACGTTCTCACAAGGGCTCTAATAATGTCACCTTTTTTGTCTTTCACACAGCAAAAACAATCGGTAACCGGTTCTTTTTCAGCTGTAAAGGGCCCTTTTGTTGTGTATGGGAACGTGGAAGATTGTAAATGATAAGATATTCGTACGTTTATTGTTTGGAGAAAAAAAAAATTTTTGAAATAATTTTGCAGAAATAAAAAAAAAGCATTATGATTTGAGTATGACTTGATTTTTCGTGTACTGAAATTTTCCTGTCGCGTCAAGGTCCTGAGTACAGGTTAATAAAATTGAAGTGTCTGTTTGTAATTCCAAAATTACAACTTTTCACTAAATGCATATGAAAGTGTACACGGTAGGTACTGACATAGAAAAACCATTTTTTTTTATTTTTCTCTGTTTCGATTTTAACGGGCTTTCATTGACAGATAGCTAATTTTGCAAGCAGTAACTCAGGCTACTTTAATTTAAAAATAAACATTAGTGTTCCGCGGGTTCAACCGCGGGGCACAGCTAGTTGAATAAATACTTGCTTTGGGTTTCCCATCTGTAATTTCTCAATAGATAAACAAAAAACTGTTAGCATAAAAGATAGCATGCCTGAAGGTATAATTTTTCAATATGTATTGTGGACACGAGTAGGCAAATGGTATTAACTCGATAAAATATTCATTAAGACGACTGAACTGACATTTTGATCGATATAGGAACTTCAGTTATTTGTTTACGACAAAATTGTTACCACACTAATGACACTTAAGGCAATATCTTTAAAATCAAGTGAGTTTTTTTTAATAAAAAATATTCGTTTATTTAAAAACTAGCTGTGCCCCGCGGTTTTACCCGCGTAGATTTAGTTTCTTCCTTATTGTCGCGGAACCCTAATAATTTTAATAAATAAAAGTAGCCTAAGTTACTCCTTGAAACATCAGCTACCTAACAGTGAAAGTCCCGTTAAAATCCGTCCAGCCGTTTCAGAGTTTACCCGGAACAAACAGACAGAGAGACAGAGAAAATTTCTAAAAATTGGTTTTTCTATGTCAGTACCGTGTATACTTTCATATGCATTTAGTGAGAAACTGTTATTTTGGAGTTACAAACAGACACTTCAATTTTATTTATCTGTATATAGATTTTTCAAAAAATCATTCTTTCTCAACATTGTTGGGGTCGGCACTTGATTCAGCCTGATTTTTATACGAAGCGACTGCCATTTGACCTTTGTAACCATTTTTGAGGAAAATCGGTAATCTGGGTTAAACCAGTTGTCAAACTTTCTTAGGCCTCTGACTGATCTTTATTAGGTATTTCGTAAAATGTAGCAAAGTAGAATAGTTCGTGTTCAAGGCACGAATAAACTGGTTGTTCGATGAAAAACTTATAACAGGGGTCGTAATGACCGCCTCACGCACCGCGACCTATTTTTAATCATTTTTGGAAGAACCGTGAAGGGTTCACGTTGGAAAGTATGGATATGGCTTTTGAGACAAATTTTAGAACATGAGTTTCTGTTCCAAGTATAGACATCGTATTCAAGTTATATGTTTGGAACTAAAAGTCAAACTAGCATAATAAGAGCAGCTGCGTTATTCACTAAGGTTTCTCAGCGACGAATTCATTGGTTTCAATCTTAAGAATACATAATGCATAGAGGATATGGTTAAATTTTGTGTCTTTAAAACCTCTGTCTGTTTGTTCCGGGTAATCTCTGAAACGGCTGGACGGATTTTAACAGGACTTTCACTGGTGGGTAGCTGATGTTTCAAGGAGTAACTTAGGCTACTTTTATTTATTAAAAATATTAGGGTTCCGCGACAATAAGGATGAAACTTCTACGCGGATGTAATCGCGGGGCACAGCTTTATTCATATAAATATTTGAACGTTAAAAAGAAACCTTCTCCTTACTAAAGTATAGCTAACACGCTCTGTTATTGATGGTACGATTCCGTGACCAGTGAACGATGAACAAAGCTCGTGTCTGTCTGTTTGTGTGCGTCAGATCGATACACGGTTACACTTTTACTGCGTCTTGGAAAAAAAATTTATTCATAACTTTGTCACAAAACGCCTTTTGTGACAAAGTTATGAATATAATTTTTTTTTTATATTTACGCTGTAAAGATTATTAAAATACAAATTCAAATTCTTGATAAAACTTAACCAAAAGATAACATATCACAACCAAATATGTAACTTAAATATATATTTTTTTTATTGACAGTTTTTTGTTCCTTGCAAATATTTAAGCTATACCAGCGGTTTTTTGGGCGAGTATCTCAATGTAATATTATATTAAAAACATAAATACAAATTTAAGACAAAATGTTGAATTTAAGAAACTTTTATATCGTATTTTCATATTTTCTGGAATACACGATATTTCACCTCGGAAAGAAATATAGAACTTTTAGCACTCTCCTTACACTAAACCTACCCCTTACACCTCTTACAATCATAAAGAAACGAACAAATGCAAGTACACCATTGGGACAACTTAAAGGACCTAAATTTTAAAGGAATAAAATAAAATACTTATTGCAAAAGAAATCGTAATGTTTTGTAAGCACACAATTTAAGAAAATAAACCATTGAGAAAAAGAAACCAACTTCGTATGCTAACAACAAAAAACGATTTAAATACATATTCTTTCAACCAACACTGGATATCCACAAAATACCAAAAACAAAAAAAGTCCACCAACACATTTCAATATCACCCATCAAAAAACCACCCCTACCCCATGCATCAAATCGACCGTCAAACAGTAGCCAAAGTGGCAATCCACAGAACATCAAAAACGAATAAAAAAGTTAAAAAAAAAACCAAAAAAAATCTAACAACATTTGACACGTTCTAATCGTTACAACGCATGTGATAATCTTGACACGAACATTTAAAAAAAAGTGGGGCAAAAACTCCCCTCTCTATTACTGGCCAATAAAAAAGAAAGGAATATTTTTTTAAGCGCTGTGTTTAAAAAAAGAGTTAATTGGTGGTACGCGTGCCGGCCTACTTTTTCACTCCCCTATTCCGTGAGTCACATTTGTGGGGTGAATTTTTTTCTCTAATTATAGCGGCAAGCCGTCAAATTATATTAAGATTATGGACTTTTAAAACTGTTAACACGGCGTTTTATTTCTTTTATTTTTTGTTGCATTGCCTCAAATTTTTTTTGAGTTCTTTTATGCGTTTTATATTGACGATTGTAACTATAATTTTAGTGACGTAATATCAAAATGTGTGAGGCAAAAAAATATTATTTATTTTTTCGTATGTTGATTTTTAGAGAACTAGAATTAATATTTGAAAGTAGACAGTAAATAGGCAATTTGACATCATCAAAAATATAATAATTTATTACTCAAGTTACTGTAATTTTGGCGTTAAGTTACTACAAAAAGTGCACTTACCCCAACTTAGCTCTGAAACAAAGAAAAACGGGTAGATACTAAGTTTTACGAACCGTTATTATAATTTTGGGTAACAATTTTAAATTTGCCTTTATTGTGAACACGTACCAGAATCCAATACAGATTTAAAACATAACCTATTAATGAATCATTAATGAAATCATATTCTAATAAGATTAATAATCCCATAATTATCATATTATCTTATCATATGGCTAGAATGGGAGTGAATACAGATATGACGGCTGATAGAGAGAAATGGAAGAGAAGAACACATTGCGCCGACCCCAAATAACATGGGATAAGGGCAGGAAGATGATGAATTATCATATTATCAGTTTATTATAATAATCATATTAGAATTTTAATAATTTTGATAGTAAAATAAATAAGAAATTACCATTTTCTCATAGTTTTGGCAAACAAAAGATTTCTCGAGTGATTCACTTCGATCTTAGATCTAAATCTTTCTTTTTAAGAATATGTCTTCACTTCTAAAGCATTATCGTAAATAATGGATTTTTTTTTCTGAATCATGATTATGTAATAGTGGAAAAATTTACCTCTAGTAATGACGCTCTAAAAATCCAGCCACCCCGCGCGAAGTCAACTAATAAAATTTCCATTTAAAACGCAACATTTATCTTTTTTGCAACGAAAAAACTCATTTTTCCTCACACATTTTACAATACAACACCAAATCACTTTACACGAAATTAAACTTTATTTTTGAGTAATTAAAATTGTGTTTTATTTCATATTTATCTTCGTTTATGACGTTTAGAAATAATATCGCAGTTCCTTGGTCTAGTTTACTGAGTAGTGATGTGACATTAGTTTCTTGAAGTTTGAATCTAGAATCTAGTCTTTGAAAATCTAAATGATTCTTTTACAAATAAAATATAATTATGCTTTATAATCTTTTTTTGAATCGACTAAATGCTCTTACGTACAATTTTGTGACGATATTTTTTTTCTATTCTATATAACTTAACTAGCTGTGCCCTGCGGTTTCACCCGCGTAGATTTAGTTTCATCCTTATTGTCGCGGAACCCTAATATTTTTAAGAAATAAAAGTAGCCTAAGTTACTCCTTGAAACATCAGCTACCTGTCAGTGAAAGTTAAAATCGGTCCAGCCGTTTCGGAGATTACCCGGAACAAACAGACAGACGGACAGACAGACAGACAGAGAAAAAAATTATATATTGGTTTTTTGTGTCAGTAGCGTGTATACTTTCAGATGCATTTAGTGAAAAACTGTTATTTTTGATTTACAAACAGACACTTCAATTTTATTTATCTGTATAGATATAGATTTACGCGTCGTATTCAAAATTCTCCCGGTAGATTTAATTAATAATTTCACAATAATATCTAAGTGTTTTACGTCAATAATGCACTAATTGTTTGTGTATCATATGCTTATTAATTTTACAACGTTTATGAGTAAATGAAAAGTTTCAAATGATAAGTCTGTGATGTAACGAGAATTATAATCTACAAGGATATGAAAGTAAAATCACACATAAGAAAACTCTTTCTCTTTTCCGTATATCTACAGAAAGGAGATGTACAACGAGATCTCCTGATCAAAATTCCCCCACAGTTCACGGGCCCATCCATGAGCTCTTATTGCAATGTTAATTCAGTTTTGCGACACTGACAGATGTATGCACGTCACATACATCTGTCTCATAAACGACTGAAACTATCATGGCAATAATAGCTCATGGTAAGGCCCCAAATGATTTCAACTTAATAATAACTTAGAGTGGGTTGTGTTCCGCGGTTTTCAGTGGTCCAAAAAGAAGTGAAACCACTGTGCTAGCTCTTTCTTGGTCTTCCACTCGGTAGGCAAAATAATTCTATTCATCTTAAAGCGCGCAAAAACTCCCCTGCAAGCAGTCACCACAGTAATCACTACAGCCGGATTGTGCGGTAATTTATCTTGTAGGAAATACCTTTTTATATTTTTTGCTATAAGAAAACTTAATAGATTGACATTCTAGTTAGAATTATAGCACGAGTAATTTTATAGTGTCGTATCTTTATGCGTATAATAATTGCTATTCACCACGCCATTCGGTATTTACATTTCAATAAATCCATATTTATCGCCCCATTAAAAAACGAAACACAGAATCGATCGATTATACCCAAGTCACAATCTACATCTCGTGATTTGGTGCGTACATCACTAATTGCATGTGTGTGCGTGTTATCTGTATACAAGCAGTAGATAAAATTTTGAAAAATTCTCAACTTTTCCGCGATAACCCCGCCTCGTTGCAAAGAAAAAAGCTTTTGTGCCTTATTCATAGTACGGAGTATTATAACATATGTATAAAATGATACTAGCTCATCCAGAATTAAATTGAATATTGATGATACAAACAATCGCTTGCACAGGCCTGTCTATCGCTAACACAACACCATTTAAAAGGGCTTCTAGAAATTTAATCATTGCAGGTACACACAACGATGCTTAGAACGATACGTAATATACAAGCACAGTCGTGTACTTCCAAATTTTAACAAAAACGATACCCCTTGTTACAGAACATAGACTAAGGTAGTCCTTGGACTAAAAGTAATTCATCTCATTCTGTGATATGGACTTACAAAGGGATGTACATAGTTTTAGTCCGAGTGTGGTCTGTGGTGTCTCATTTCTCTTTCAGCATTATACTTTGTTTTTGGAGGGTAATGTTATGTTATTTATCAAACAAGCAAATAGCCTAATAATGTAATATGTTATAATACGTTGTAACCGCAAACCTTCCCAGAAGATTCCACCTTAGGGGTTGGTAGGGTTTACAACACCCACTTTTCACCAGATAACATTAGATGCCAATTCAAACTCAAACTCAACTCAAACTCAAATATATCTGTATTCGATTAGACTTTATACAAAGAACTTTCAAATCGTCAGAATGACACAATGTGATGGATAATGAGTTCATCGCTGTCTCAGCTACGTCTTTGAATCTCAGGTTTCCTCATAGCATTGACCTTCACCGTAAACGTGGTGTGAAGTCACTCATTTCTTCTGTTTTATTTCAAAATCATCAAAAAAATCGGTTAATTTGGCAGTACAAAAGTGTGAAAATCTTGAGATGCCAACGTGCCAATTATTTCCCAAACCGTACTATGTATACGGCACAATCTTATAAATACACGACGTTATCATCAGTTCTTGACTAAGTACTGCTATACTTATATCATAGAGTTCTTTGTGCGCAGATAAAGAACTATTTCTATCTAGAGACCACGCGCCGCGCTCCTACTCTGTGTATAACACGACCGAATGAAAAAGTCAATTGACTTTTTTTTACTTAATGGTTGTTTGATGAGTATCGTTAAGTAGAGATTACTTATGTATAAAAAAAATACTTTTTGTCGTAGTTTTATTAGGTGTTAACGATGTTGGTTTATTTATTGGGTATTGATTTCGATTGGTGTAAATATTATTGATATTTGTGCGTTAAATCATTGATGCAATGATCAAAATAAAAATAAAAAATTCATAAAGAGTAATTGTTGACGTTCTTGCCGGGAGCTTCTCAATAAAAGCAACCCGTATCTGAAGATTTGAAAGTACTTTGTTAATCAAATAAAGAAACTTGTAATTTATTTGCGTATAAGCGGCTGAAAGCTGATTTAACCCATACAATCGCTAGCCCATATAAGAATATTATAAATTTTCTTGTATATTCCTTTGTGGACTATCTGACACACAAGTAAAAAAATTGTGTGCTAACAATGATGAAACAATAATCATCGTTTTATCGTTTAAGGCTTGTAATAGGTTACAGAAATATATATGAAGTCTATAGGCCCAAATTTAAATCGACACATTACGAATCAAAACTCGAAAAAAAAACGGTTTACTTACTGGTTTTTGTATTTTTTTTTTTTTCAAAAAACGATCTTCTTAAATTGACAACATATAACACAGTGCATAGTTGGAAAACGTATCAAAGTATAGCACGTAGGCACAGAACAATCTAGCTTAGTTATTAGATAGTACCATTTGGTATCCGCGTGATATTTAATTAAATTTTCGATCGGGTTATCATAGTGTTTTTATCTATGTACTTATAACGTCTTGATGTTAATGTATTGTGAGATGCAATCATTTAGAAATATTAGCAAACGAGTGAATTGAAGCTGTATTTGAACACCGCATTTTTTTTCTATACATTTAAGAAATGGTCTAGGAGCTCGTGGCACAGTTGCTATTGCGCATATGATTCGATCATCGAAGTTAAGCAACCATATGCCTAGCCAGTAGTTGGCTGGATGACCGCCCGAGGTCCCTCCGTGCCGCGGAGAGCACGTTAAGCCGTCGGTCCCGGTTGCCAATTTAACATCTTTGGCAATCGTTACAGGTCAATCGGAGGCCTAAAAATGGAGGGAGGGAACTCGGGCGGTCACCCATCCAACTACTGGCTAAGCGTATGGTTGCTTAACTTCGCTGATCGCATGATATGCGCAATAGCAACTGTGCCACGAGCTCCTCCTCACATGTACTATACCTATTAGATGGAAAAGTAGAAGGGAAGAGAGGAAGAGGAAGACCCTTACATGAGACATGTTAAGGAATGGTCTGTGATGACGTATAGGGAGGTCAAAGAGATGGCACTAGATAGAGACGAATGGAAGAAGCATCCGTTAGCCCGACAAGAGTCTTACATGACGATGATACTATACCTATAAGGCTAATAGTTATAAGGGATATAGAACAAGTAATAAATACTGTGATTGCGTTGGTCCTCTTAAATATATAGAGTTAAGCTGCTCTGTGTACATTGCGCCTTAGGAACTGTCTATAGTGTTGGGACACGAGATGTATATCGAACTATCGATGTCGATAATATGGTTAATTAACTGGCTTCGATACTCAATTAAATCAATTAGCTCCTAAAATTAAGTTATATTAAAAAGACTTGGTAAATATTTTTATTTCTAAGGTTTAATTAAAAAACATAACGTAGATTGATCACTGTGACATTTTCCACTTCATACTATCCATTCCTCGTTTCGTATGTAATATTTCATAAAAGAACGCAGCTTGAAAAGCAATGTATGATAATCAACTAACATTATACATTTATAATTACGGGTTTGATGATCACTTTGACAGTAATGTCCTAATTGTACAAAACGAAGTCACTTTCTGATGACACACCTGCTTAGTGTGATTTTATTGAGTGCTCATTAAAATCAAACTATTTTATTTTATTGAGTGTCTATGAGTCATATCGTAAGTATCATAATATAGTGTGACATCACTACCTCAGCCTATCTCTTCAGTAAGCCTCGTGAATATATAAAATACCATATTACTCTAACAGTACTCAAAAATACATGCTTAATTAGAACACTCGACCACGCATTCTTTCCACCAATCAAATCCGCATTCCATTTACAAATGTTGACTTTCGTATCAGAATCCTTCGAACTACGGAACAAATTCCAATTTCAAAAGCCATGTAAGCTTCAATTAGACTAGCCGATGTTATCGACTATCGATAATCCAATTACCCCGCACTAGAGGTCGCTAGTTGCAACGTCTTGTACCGCGGTGCGCCTGCGCAGAAGATAAATCTTTTTACGGTGCTCTTTGATTAGAAAATTCCTTTATTAATTGACTTGCTTAATTAAACTGATTTCGTGGAGGCTTCCTTGCAATGAAATTATGATTTATGTCTAGTAGTTGGGTGTTTTGGTTATTTGATGGGAACAATTACAGTTGTAATAAAAATTACATAAAAGAAAAATTATGGTTTTTATTTTTCATTTAAATCATTATTTTATTGAATTAATAAAGACTTAATTATTAAATATAATTTAAAATTTGCATCATAAATATTTTCTCAAAATTGCAAATGAATTCTAATACAATAACTTACCTTTACACTCTAAGCATAAAGAACTTTCGCAATGTAGCTAACATAACCTATGTCTAAGAATAAGCAATAAAACTACACGGACAAACTAAAAATAAAATGTTAGAAAATGTATCGGTGAAAAATAAATCTAAGCCCACGCACTAGTGGACACACACATAGCGAAAGAAAAAAAAAACGAAAAAAAATCGCAAAACGAATCCGCGTTGAATATATCCGCGGGTGAATGACCTACAAAATAAGACTAACGCGAACTCCCGCGCACATGTGCGTCCGGCCATTTTTTTATAGCCGTCCCTTTCTAGCTGCCAAAAAGGGCAGTGAGTGAGAGAGAGGGGTGAAAAGAAAGCGCGGAAAGAGTTGGCGGTCGTTCCCGGTTTTAGTACCGAGCGTTGCCGCTTGGGGCGCTAGTGTGTCTTGGGAAATGTCTTCCTGTTTAGGACTTTTGCCTTTTTAATAGTTGTTATGCGTTTGAAAGCGTTTTTAATGAGATTTTTAATGGAGAATACAATTAAAATCCATATAAAATCTATACCTACTAATATTATGAAAATATAAAAGTTTGTTTAAAGGGTGAACGCGCTAATCTCAGAAACTAGAGTTTGACTTGATTTTTGTATTGGATAGCTATTTAATTCATAGATGAAGAAGGCTTAATTAAATCACGTTAAGACCAATAGTGTAGTAATAATAATAATGATCTCCTACCGAATTTCGGTGACGGCGGGTAATCTCAACGGGGATTAGCCATGTACGCAGGAGATATTATAGTGCACAAGTGTGTGCGCAAACACAGGTGCACTCTTTATTCCCTCACTCTCATAGTCCGATGGGAGGCAATCCGACACGACCGGAGAGAGCTCAGGAGTAGGACCAACGGCTTAACGTGCTTTCCGAGGCACGGGGGAATTTCTTGACATAAAATCCCCAATACCTGTTAAGACCCGACCCGGGAATGGAATCCTCGTGATCGGTAGGCGAACCTACTAGCCACTAGACCAACGAGGAAGTCAATAGTGTAGTAGTGTAATAATGAATCGTGAATTCCAACTGGATGAAATGGGAGTGTCTACAATATTATTTGTTTCTCAAAATATGACATTTTTTGCCATCGAAATTACCCCAATGTAGTCTGCGTTATGCGAAAATTTTATTTTTTTTGAAGCTAAACCTAATCTATAATCTTATCTTTACTTATACAAGTAATCTTATCTTTCCAGGTTCCTGAAGGGGTAGACAGAAGTGGGGAACACCCAATTAGCCAAAGGGACAGACTGTGTCAAAATTTGTTTTCAGATATATGCAGGTTTTCTCACGATATGAGCATGGTGTCCGTGGGGTTTGAGCCGTCGCCTGATACGCAAGCGATGTAAGATCGAATCAAGCGGGGCCTGTACGAATGAGTTTTTCTAAAAACTTATGTGCAATGATTTCACACCACGTGCTTTACGGTGAAGGAAAACATCGTGAGGAAACCTGAATATGTCTGAGAAATAATTCAAAGACGTATAGGGCCCGAGACGACGATAGACTCACCATCTGTCACGTTGGCACTTAATCATCTTCGGTGAAAAGGGGGTGTGATTACAACACCTCTGCCTACCCCTTCGGGGAATACAGGCTTGAGCATATGTATGTATCTTCACGATATTTTCCTTTACCGCAAACTTCGTCTGACATCACTGGTTCTGTAGGCAACATAACATTATCCCCGCATTTCGCTTATACAAGCGATACAAAATGTACGGGCATGACATATGTCACGTGACTGATTTATGTCATTTGTATCGCGACAATTAACGCAAGCGCGTGAGAATTTCGCTTTGTCTGGTGACAATGAGATTCGAACTTACGACGTTTACTTAACAAGCCACTACTCAAGCCACTAGGCTTTCACGTCTGTAATAGCAAGAAATAACATAACATCACATAAAAAGGATTAAGCATTTAATTAACAATTATAAACAGTAGTTTACTTCACAACTTGGTATCATTATATCTTCCTTATGGCTCCTTATTATTGAGCAAATTGAGCCTTAACCACATAGCAATAAAGGCTATAACTCAGTATTTAAATGAAACTGTCGGTCGTTTGATTTAAAGGCTCCGATCGTTTTTAATTGATGCTTTTTCTTGGCATATTTATGGCGTGGTTAAGGGTTAGTGCTTCTGTAAAACTTTCTTGTATGAAAGTAATGCATTAGCTTACGCAGTCGGTTTCACCAGGGGCCCAACCATGAGCTCTTATTGCAATGTTAATTCAGTTGTGCGACAGTGACAGATGTATGCACGTCAAATACATCTGTCTCATAAATGAGTGAAACTGTCATGGCAATAAGAGCTGATGGTAAGGCCCCAGGTCTTGAAAGGATGGGAATTCAAAGAATTAATGTGTTTTTTTTCTAAATCCCAAAAATAAAATGATTTTTTAGGAGTTAGAAAAAACTATTACTTGATATTTTGTTTTATCGCATAGTTCGTGTGACATCACTGGGCCTGTCATAGAATCGACAAAAAATGTATGGGAATTAAATAAATCTGTCACGTGACATGTCATTCCCATAAATCTTTTATTACTTCTATTAGTTATGTTACTTTGTCTACAGGCCCTGATATCTTCCCCTTAAGCAGCGGTTCACAGACTTGTTTCCTTCGTTCTAGATTATTTTCTATTTTATAGTCTTTGGATTTCCTAAGCGCCCAAAAAAGACTCAAACTTTAACTCTTCGTCATTATTGGTTACTGTAGCTATCAAACGCACATGTCTATTTGACTCAGATGAGTTTGTCTAAAAACTTTATGTGCAGTGATTTCACACCACGTGCTTTACGATGAAGGAAAACATCGTGAGGAAACCTGCATATGTCTGAGAAGTAATTCAAAGACCTATGGTGCCGGAGACGGCGATTGACTCACTATCTGTCACGTTGGCACTGATCCACTTTGTTGAAAAGTGGGTGTTGTTATTACAACACCTCTGCCTACCCCTTCGGGAAATACAGGCGTGAGCATATGTACGTATGTTCAAGTCCCATAGCGGGTGAGCCTTTAACGGGACACTAACCCACCGGGCTGCAATAACATTTTGCCCGACCGGAGGAGCAAACCCAGGTCCTCGTGTTCAGTACTTGCAACCTCTAGACAAACGAGGTAAAGATTAATATACTATGACCTAGACATAGTATAGTAGTGACGTAGTACAAGAGAAATATAAGAAGTTGTTCGAAGCGAGCGAGCCGTGACGGGACCTTACGTAACCTGTTTTTTCTACGTATCGAGTTACTTAGTATCGTAATATAACATACATAGTTTCAATTTAACATATTTATAAAAATCCTACTTGATTTTTATCCATAAAGACAATGATATTAAAAGTTCAGAGGGCCTACTCGCTTTCTCCGAAAAACGAAGCTTCGGCCGAAAGTTCGCAAAGTTCGTATTCGTTCCACGGTTATTATTCGTTCTAAAATTACGTCCGAACGTGGTCCGCTAGAAAATTATTTGATGTTTATATTTTCTAAACCAACTTTAATTAAATTATTAGACGAAGAAACATTTGAGTATGATAAAAACAAAGCGATAAAGAAACTACGTTTAATTTTCGTTCGTTCACGAAGTTTTGTTTTCGGAGAAAGAGAGTAGACCCCCAGATACGTTATACGATCACTTGTCAAATAAGTTTATGCTCACGCCTGTATTCCCCGAAGGGGTAGGCAGAGGTGTTGCAATTGCAATAACTTTTCACCGAAGATGATTAAGTGCCATTGTGACAAATGGTGAGATTATCGCCGTCTCAGGCACTATACATGCGTCTTTGAATCACTTCTCAGACATATGCAGGTTTCCTCACGATGTGTGTATTGTATAATGTAGGTATGTCAATTTTAAAGTTTCAAAATGTACTCTTTTATTTATTGTCAAAATAATGTAGATTTGACACCTCTTATTGACTGCCATTCTGCTCATAATATATTCATCAAATCAAGTCATTTTGAACGATTTTTTTTGGATACTGCATGTGAAAGCTTATATTTACTACGTGTTATAAAATCAAGCTACACATTTAGATATAAGTAGAACTACTAGACTTTTCTTTATGTTAATTTTTATCGATTTGTGCATTGGAGCTATGTCCATGGCCTTACATTTCTCAAGTGATTTATTTTTGTATTTTTAAAATTGTATAATATTTTTGAAGAGTAATTACCGAGTTTCTTGCCAGGTTCTTCTCAGTAAAAGCAACCTTCCGAACCTGGTAGCATGTATAATCCCGTATAATGTCTGATGATTGGAAAGTACTTTCTTAAAAGTCTAATCGAATAAAGATATTTTTGACTTTAATAGGCTGGTGAATGTATATGCATTAAGGTTACCCTCACTCCAAATGGAGAAAAGATTTTTTTTTAACTGTTCTAATTTCCCTACTGGTTGCAATTCTTATATTTATATACTGTGTTCTAGGCGTGCCTCCTATACCCCACTACCCACCTACGAAGGTAGGTACTTACAATGAGTCAGTATCTAGTTTCGCAACCGAAATTCTACCGGTCGCAGACAATGGCATTATTAAGCTAGACGCCATTTTGTTTTTAAAGTGGCGCAAGAGTGGTTCGGAATATCTAGAGTTTATTTCAACTTGTAATTTTTTCTTGAAACTAGTTGGTTGCATTTAATTGGCAAACTGGGAGTTTTACGTCGTTGTATAAGATCTATTTATGCAACTATACGTACAGTAAATAAAATTGAAGTGTCTGTTTGTAATTCCAAATTAACAGTTTTTCACTAAATGCATACATAAAAGTACCTATATAGTACGATTGTTCGCGGGATCGAACAAGGACCTCTTGTTTCGTAGTAGCAGTTGCAACCACTAAACCAACGAGGCAGTCCAACTACAGTTATATTTTTTTCTAATAGTTTAATGTATTAAAGTGTTTTTACTTGTATATTTGAAAGTTTTGTTACTTACAATACAATAAAAATATGTGGATACAAGGGGAAAGGAAGACCTAAGAAACGATGGGTAGATTGTGGGAAAGATGATATGACTAGAATGGGAGTGAATATAGATATGATGGCTGATATTGAAGAACACATTGCGAACTCCAAATAACATGGGATGATGACAATCTATATCTATACAGATAAATAAAATTGAAGTGTCTGTTTGTAACTGCAAAATAACAGCTTTTCACTAAATGCATATGAAAGTATACACGCTACTGACACTAAAAAACCAAGTTTTAAAATTTTTCTCTGTCTGTCTGTCTGTCTGTTTGTTCCAGGTAATCTCTGAAACGGCTGGACCGATTTTAACGGGACTTTCACTGGCAGGTAGCTGATATATCAAGGAGTAACTTAGGCTACTTTTACAGCACAGCTAGTATAACATAAAAATTCAACATACCACGGGATAACAAGAGACGTTCTTTACATTAGAGAAAGAAACAAAAATTTAAGACATATAGTTACATAGATATTCGCACGTTATATCTGCGTGCGTTTACTTAACATTTACCTATCCCTCTGCGATGCGTGGGTGCACACTTGAGTAACGCGATTTTACAAAATACTGTGCAAATCTTACGCTTTATTCCCATAGATCACATTAATATGAATGGGAACGTGTGTTTGTTTGCCACTTCTCGTTCAAAAGACTGAATGGATGCAGACCATTT
The DNA here is from genome assembly GCA_964035505.1 of Watsonalla cultraria. Lineage (NCBI taxonomy): Eukaryota > Metazoa > Arthropoda > Insecta > Lepidoptera > Drepanidae > Watsonalla > Watsonalla cultraria. Next base: position 5,755,212 of record OZ037734.1, on the reverse strand, counting down.
TTGGTGTATGGGATAACTGGGTGGGTAACCACGGGGCGTAGCTAGCTAGTATCTTCTTAAGTCGTCATTATCGTCATGTCCTTATCCCATGTTTTGCAATGAGTTCCTCTCTATCGGCCGTCATATCTGTATTCACTCTTATTCTAGCCATATCATCTTTCATACAATCCATCGTTTCTTAGGTCTTCCTCTCCCCATCCACGTTAAAAAAGAAAACTTTCTTTGCGACATTATTCTCCCGAATAACATGTCAATGAAAGGCTAGTTTCCGAACCGGTGGCAAATTTTCGACGTTCATAAGTGCCTTACCAGGGCCCAACCTGAATAAATCATTTTTATTTTCATGCCTATTCTTCAAAAGCCCAGTCAGTTTTTTCGTAAGTATTCAATGTACAGGGCACAGTTATCCTAGAAAATCTGAGAAATTGAGCAGCACCAGCTCCTACCCATCAAAGCATCTCCAACAAGTCTTGTTTTAGATGTATGTTTACAAAAACCAACGTAAATTTATATTCAGGATTCGTTCCAAGTTCCAACACTATCACACAAACGCACACACAAATTAGAATGTAACACGTATACAAATGCATTTGAAAGAGCTGCGAAATATCCCAAATGTTTATTTGAGCTGGTTGAAAGAAGGCAATCTGGCGTAACTTAGGGATGGAACTCATTGACGAAGATATACTGGACTGAAATAACTCTAATTGGCTGAAACTCTAGCGGCCTGGGGTCTAGATACTCCTTATCTTTTTAAAGAGGTTGCACGTCGTCTTGTAGAAGCCTCTCGTGGCGTACGCGCTGGGGCTTTTCTCGCTCAGAGAATCAGTATTGCTATTCAACGTGCTGCTATATATGCCAACAACCTTCTTGGTGCTTACCCGTGGGTAACTAATTTAATTAAACTTGTGTTGAACTTTAAACAATGTTATTGACAAATTATATCATTGTCCAGATCATCTCATCGAATCTGGATTAGGGCCGTATTCTATAAGTACAGCTCTGCCTACCCCCTCGGAGGATACTGACGTAAACATAATGTATGTAGATCTTAATAAAAATTATTAGGTAACGCTTACATCTGACTCTTCCCACAGTGAACACCAAGCTCTAGTCTAGCGAATCTATTTTTAATGTTTAGATCGGTTTATGCGCGCGATGCAATTTTATGTACAAATTTGCGGGCCGTGCGCCGGATGGTGCGTCCGCCATTTTTAAATTTTAATTTTAGAACCCGAATCGCAGGAAGCTCATTCTATTTTTGAGATTTTATTCATTCGTCTAGGCGGGGCTTTTTAGGCCACTCCTGTCTACTGTAAATATTTGAAATTAGAATTAGAACGAGTGTAACGGCTGCATTTATTTATTTCATCTATCTTCCCACTCACAAACAAATTTCACTTTGAAGGTACTTATGTATGTGTCATAGTATCATAACGACTTGTCATCATAGCATCAATTAAAAATCTAGATTCTAAACGTAGAAGTCTAAATGAAATCCAACAACAATGAGCATAACCAATATATATGACTGAGAAGCTGAAGATATGAGAGATGAACGTTTATCGAAAAGAGAAAGTTTGGAAAAATAATTTTATTTAAGAATGTGAATGGTGATAAAGGGAGAGACAGACCTATGTGACAATGATCATATTGATACAGCTGGGCAGTTTATTTAACATACATAATATGCTTATGCCCAAATCCTTTGAAGGGGTAGGCAGAGGTGTAGCAACTTACAGTTCACTCACATGGCACCAGTAATATTTATGTTCCAAGAAACAGCGGACAAATCTTATGCTATTGCTGGGTACAGATGAAAAACTCGATCAATTTTTTCCCGATCAAAGAATCAAATCTCAGCAGAATCGAATTACAGTACTGTTTGCGACCACTAGACCAAGAAGGCAGTCCAAAAATTATGTCAAGAGGGTAGGCAAACCCCAATAGTTGCTGCAATACATAATCCTGATATTCTCCTAGTAAATATGAACAGCAGTGATTAAAATAGACAATTTAAGGCCATGAGTCGTAGAAACGTAACCAATTATTAAGAAGGCGTATCATTTGAAAAGGTCAACAATGCTAGTATTAACGAACTGACGTACAGATCAAATGACCTATTAGTGTTCTAACTAGACGACACCATATTTCTAACCACAACGAGTTTGGACACAAACGCAAAACATCGAGAACCGAGACCGGGCGTACTTATGGCGTAATGGGATAAAATTTCGGGGACTGTACTTTACAGAAGATTGAAGGCATCTAAAGGCTGTATTATAAAGACTTCGAAACTGCTGGACCGATTTAACTGCCTTGTTGGTCTAGCAGTCCCAAACGCTACTGCCGAACATGAGGTTCTGAGTTCCATCCCCGAGTCGGGAAAAGTGTTATTGGGTTTTTCCATCTGTAATTTCCTAGTAACAGTCCGGAGTCTGGATTAGTGGCCGATTAATGGCAATACACTCGCCCCCTATTACATGGGACTTAAATATAACTGGCGAACTGTGGGTGTACTAGGTACGCCTCTGCCTACCCCTTTGGAGAATACAGCCGTGAGCATATGTTTATATGCAAATGTAATAAATAAATATGCTCACGCCATCCCAGAAGGGTTCCCATAGGGGTGAGCAGAGGTGTTGTAATAACACTACCGACATTTCACCGAACATGAATAAGCGCCAATGTGATAGACGGTGAGTATACGTCTTTGAATTAATTCCTAGACATATGCAGGTTTCCTCACGATGTTTTCTTCCACCTTAAAGCACGTTATGTGAAATCGCTGCAACTTTTTAGGAAAACTCATTGGTTAATTTCCATGGTATTCGAACTTGCGTCGCTTCTGTAGACTCCTCAAGTCCCACGGCCACCACTCTTGTTGTTAATCTTGTATAATTTAATATAAAAGTATTATAATACATCCAGTTGATACGAACATCGTCCGTACGGTTTCCACCGCGATATTTTTAACGGATTCCAACCTTGAATTTGGCCGGTATTTTTGTAATGCACCCACTGCACTTGGCTCAGATCTCTGTTCATTTTATAACGCAAAAAAATAAACTGGACGAGTCATACTCAGTGGTTTTCAGGGTCGCTGAAGGTTCATTCGACTGAAATTTATTTTCATACCTCAACAGATAAGTTCAGAGCGATAGAGGGCTAGCTTATTGTCATTAACCATGGCTTTAAACCAGACTCCGCTATTTTTAATTTAGTATAACTGAAGAATCTATATATATATATAAATGAATCCCCATTTCCCTTGGTAACGTCATCACCGGTGAACGGCTGGACCGATTTCGATAAATTTTTTTTGTTGTGTTCTTTATTGTCAGGAGATGGTTCTTATGGAAGAAAAAACTAAGAAAATTGCGTGGAAACTTTTAAAACTTAACCACCATATTAAATTATTTCTTTCTTCTTAAATCTAACCTTAGCGCTTTGGACAATAAATACTTTTTGATGTAACCTTATGACGTTTGACATAGAATTGACAGAATACGTGCTCCATTCTCAGACAGGGCTACGACTGTCGGGTCAGATAGTAAGTACATAAAATTTAGAACCTGCCTGACAGAATTAAAGATTCTCCATATTATAAAGAGGAAAGATTTCTTTGTTTGTTTGTATTGAATAGGCTCCGATATAACTAGCCCGAGCTTGAAAATCTTTCAGCAATGGATAGCTACATCGTCAGCGAGTAACATAGGCTGTATTATATCCCCGTACTCCCACGAAAACGGGAACTACGCGGGTGAAACCGCGTGACGTCGCGCGTGAGTTATAAATTGCTTTATAACTGGCTCTTTTAATTTATCCGTAGACATAACAAATATTTTTCATAAATAAAAGTAGCCTAAGTTACTCCTTGAAACATCAGCTACCTACCGGTGAAAGTCCCGTTAAAATCCGTCAAGCCGTTTCAGAGATTACCCGGAACAAACATACAGACAAACAGACAGAGAAAAAATTTAAAACTTGGTTTTTTAGTGTCAGTAGCGTGTATACTTTCATATGCATTTAGTGAAAAACTTTAATTTTGGAATTACAAACAGACACAATTTTATTATCTGTATGTATGTATAGAGTATAGAGGTAAAGATATAGATACCAAAGAAAAATTCTCTAGATAAAAACATCGTCTTATAGTATTTACCTATTACAAATACCTACAAAAAAAAATACATAACATCAATTCTGTTCGTATCTAAGTATCTTCGCAGACAAAAGTGTAAGGTCACGCACACACGCGCACCACGTGCCCCATTGGCAGCTGGCAGTGCGCACGTTTCAAAATGTACGGTAATGCTCATTTTTCGTCGGGCTATTTTTGTGTTAGTGAGTTTTTATCCCTTTTAGGCGCTCGACGCGTCTTGATACTTTTTAGGTCATTGTTTTTTTTATCTGATTTATGACTGATACTGACAGACAGACAGATATTTTTTTAAATTGTTTTTGTATGTACTTTTATATGAATTTAGTGAAAAGCTGACTATACATGATAAATAAAATTGAAGTGTCTGTTTGTAATTCCAAATTAACAACTATTCACTAAATGCATTTATGAAAGTCTGACAGCTTAGTCCGGCTTATCTCCGAAACGGTTGGACCAAATTTTTAGGGACTTTCACTGGCAGTTAGCTAACAAGGAGTAAATTAGGTAAAAGTCAAAGTCAAAAATATCTTTATTCGATTTGACTTTATACAAAGCACTTTCAAATCGTCAGAATGACACAATTTCCAGGTTCGGAAGGTTGCTTTTACTGAGAAGTATATATTTTAAAAAGAACATTAGTGTTTTGCGGGTCACCAATGAAATTAACTCAGTATCGTATACACTTTCATATGCATTTACGGAAAAGCTGTTATTTTGAAATTACAAACCGACACTTCCAAGTTGATTTATGTGTATAGATGTATAGATAACATTAAATTAAATCAAGTATCAAGACACGTAAATCCGCGTAGCTCCTTTGTGTTTTTTGGCACAGCGGCCAAACATTGGTTTATGCGATGCATCCCGAAGTGTGCATCGCGAAAACTGACGTGTAACACACACATTCACATAGTGTGTATGTGTTTGTAGATTAGAAATGATTGAAAAAAAAAACACGAAAAAAAAAATACCATCCAATATTTAAAACTAATAATTATTATAACGATACTAGCTGTGCCCCGCGATTACACCCGCGTAGATTTAGTTCAATGCTGTTTTTTTTTTAATTTAACCTACAACTTTCCTGTAGTAAAGGCCCGGTAGAATCGGTCCAGCCGTTCAGGCGTGATGCCGTGACCAAGGGAAATGGGGATTCATTTTTATATATAAGAAGTATAGTCAAACATCTCATGCGACATGACAGCTTCTTTAAAAACAAAATAGAAGGAAAGGTAGAAGGGAGGAGAGGAAGAGGAAGACCAAGGCTGACATACATGGGACAAGTTACAGATAACGTGTCTGTCATGACGTATAAGGAGGTCAAAGAGATGGCACTGCACAGAGACAAGTGGAAAGAGTTGCATCGGTTACACCGACAAGAGCATTGGGTAAGCCTGTAAAGATAGCTGTAAGTTTGATAAATAAAGTTTGAAGAGTCTCATTACTCTTAAATTCATGATGATTAAAACATCGTATGATTAATCATAAAATGACTACTTATTAAGACAGTGTAAATAAATAAAACTCTGAAGAATCAATTCAATTCAATTCAAAAATATCTTTATTTGATTAGACTATTCACAAAGTACTTTCAAATCGTCAGAACGACACGATTATACAGGACAACGACACGATTATATAGATTATACAGGATTATACATGCTACCGCCAGGTTCGGAAGGTTGCTTTTATTGACAAGAACCTGGTAAGAAACTCAGTAATTACTCTTTTCAAAGAAGTAATTTTACAATTTTGAGTAATACAATAGCCCATGGGCACAGGTCCCCAACCAAGAGCTCTTATTGCAATGATACTTCAGCTGTGCGACAGTGACAGATGTATACACGTCACATACATCTGTCTCATAAATGAGTGAAACTATCATGTCAATAAGAGCTCATGGTAAGGCCCCAGTTCTAGTGCACAAAAGTCGATCGAATCTATCTTCCACCCTTTGTCTATTGACTCCAAAGTCCAATAAAAGTGAGTATTACCTATCTAGTAATTTTTATACTTATGGCTAGAACAATGGTTGTTTTGACTTGAGTGTAAAACACTAGAATCGCTGGAAAAACTATACAATAGACTTGCTATTGGTAAGCAAGGTGACGCAGAATTAATAACCATTAATTTTAGGGCTGAAACATTTTTTGAAAGGTTTGAATAAAAAAAAAATATCTACACTAATATTTGTTTAAGAGGAAATTTTTCTTTGCATTGAATAGGCTCCGAAACTACTTCACCGATCTTGAAAATTCTTTCAGCAATGAATAGCTACATCATCAGCGAGTAACATAGGCTATATTTTATCCCCGTACTCCCACGGGAACGGGAACTACGAGGGTGAAGCCGCGAGACGTCCGCTAGTTCTTTATAAAATTTGGACTCCGTCTTTGTCTGTATTTTACGTACCTACCCTGTCTAGCCTTACAATCATAGCTTTATCTTTGAAAATGTCAGCCAAATCGGTTAAGCTAATACATCTATATGCTCACGCCTGTATTCTCCGAAGGGGTAGGCAGAGGTGTTGTAATAACAACACCCACTTTTCACCGAACATGATTCAGTGCCAACGTGACAAATGGTAAGTCTATCGCCGCCTCATCCACTATACATACGTCTTGAATTACTTCTCAGACACACGCAGGTTTCCTAACGATGTTTTCCTTCACCGTAAAGCACGTGGTGTGAAATCACAGTACATAAGTTTTTAGAAAAACTCATTGGTACAGGCTCCGCTGGGATTCGAACTTGCCACATAGGGTACTTAAAAATCAATACGAGAACGAACCAAATAAAATCTAGAACTACACAAAATGTTATATTATTTTCTTTATGCAACAAGCCTTTATAAAGAAACTTAACTCATTCAAAAACAAACCAACCACTTTAACATATCGACAGTACAGTTAGCCATTACCTATCGTGAATCGGATCCAGTATTACAGTTACAAAAATATATATACCTATCGAAATAAACTAGACACTTGCTAGTGGCCTTAGTGTTTGAGCATTCGCCTGCTACGCAAGTGACGCAAGATCGAATCCCAGTAAATTTTTCTAAACCACCTAAAAGCAGTGATTTCGCATCACAAAAAATAGGTACGGTGAGGGAAAACATTGTTAGGAAACCTGCATATGTCTGAGAAGTAATTCAAAGTCGTATAGTGGCTGACACGGCGATGGACTCACCTGTCACGTTGGCACTTAACCATCTTCGGTGAAAATTGGGTGTTGTTATTACAACACCTCTGCTTAACCCTTCTGGAACCCGTCTGGGATGGCGTGAGCATATTATATATTTTATTTTTTTAACAAAATTCGTTCGAAAGTTCGCAAATATACAAGAAAATTCTTTGCAGTTTATGTATTATCCTAGCCCTTTCTTTTTACTTATTAAACTCGAGTTCATCACCATTCATCATCTTCAAGAAGGGGAGGGGAGAAGGGAGAACGTGGGTTTCAGTCCCACACCTTATGTTCGAATTTTTATTTTCTACTAGCTGTGCCCCGCGGTTTCACCTAGGTAGATTTAGTTTCTTCCTTATTGTCGCGGAATCCAAATATTTTTAATAAATAAAAGTAGCCTAAGTTACTCCTTGAAACATCAGCTACCTACCAGTGAAAGTCGTCCAGCCGTTTCAGAGAATACCCGGAACAAACAGACAGACAGACAGAGAAAATGTTTAAAACTTGGCATTTTAGTGTCCGTAGCGTGTATACTTTCATATGCATTTAGTGAAAAGCTGTTATTTTGGAATTACAAACAGACACTTCAATTTTATTTATCTGTATCAAATATACAACTACTAATGAACGTAACTTGTCTGTTTAAAAGTCGGTTAATTAATAAAACGTGTTTATTTTTATCAAGAAATCTCAGTTCGATTCCCGGCAGTGGCTAACGACATTTTTCTATCCGTAGCTGGTTGTATTGAAATGTATGTAAATTTGAATATAAAGTGAGCTAGCAGATCCCTAAGTGTGCGTTTCCACTGTTTGAAATGATTAGTCGCGGTACCCTATTGGGGCGTCATACTTGTGAACAAGATGCTTGTGGGGGCTGGTCATCTTGCTAATCTATACAGATAAATAAAATTGAAGTTTTTGTTTGTAATTCCAAAATAACAACTTTTCACTAAATGCATATGAAAGTATACACGCTACTGACATAAAAAAAACAAGTTTTGAAAATTTTCTCTGTCTGTCTGTTTGTTCTGGGTAATCTCTGAAACGGCTGGACCGATTTTAACGGGACTTTCACTGACAGGTAGCTGATGTTTCAAGAAGTAACTTAGGCTACTTTTATTTTTAAAAATAAAAATATTAGGGTTCCGCGACATGAAGCATGTAACTAAATCTCTGAAACCGCGGGGCACAGCTAGTTTAAAATTATTAACTAACTATGACTGTAACGTATTATGTTGTGGGTATATTGACATTTGAGCGTTGGAACTGTGTCCATGGGCTTCATACTAGCTACTGCCCGCGACTTAATTACGACGTCACGTGGTGTCGCCCGCGTAGTCCCTTTGCCGTACGAGTACGGAGGTAAAATAAAGTCTATATTAATGGTAAAATATTTTTTTAAATCGGTTCAGGGGGCCTACTCGCTTTCTCCGAAAAATTAAGCTTCGGCCGAAAGTTCGCAAAGTTCCTACCACGGTTATTATTCGTTCTAAAATTACGTCCGAACGTGGTCCGCTAGAAAATTATTTGATGTTTATATTTTCTAAACCAACTTTAATTAAATTATTAGACGAAGAAAAATTTGAGTATGATAAAAACAAAGCGATAAAGAAACTACGTTTAATTTTCGTTCGTTCACGAAGTTTCGTTTTCGGAGAAAGACAGTAGACCCCCTGTATATTTTAAGCCAATTCGTTCGGTCGTACAAGTCTTTCCTCTTTATAAAATTTGTATAGACTAGTAGATTAGTTTCACCCGCGTAGATTTAATGTCATCCTTCTTGTCGCGGTCAACCGTCAAAATAAAATTTTCTTTAAATACTTATTCGTCATTTAGAAGCAGTGGACATAAACACCGTCGCATGCGCACCACACACACAACGACACATTGGCATCGAAATTACGTAACTGCGTGTATCTGTGTGAGTGTAATCAAGGTGAATTTTTCCAGTTACTTTTGTAATAACGTTTAAAGAAAATCAAAGATTAGTTTAAAGACGATTAGATGAAAGTGAATAGCTATGTCCTTCGGTGTTCTCCCCGGTCCCTGGCCCGGGACTCTGATTTGTTTTATTCTTGAAAACTCAATTAAACTGGGGTAGGCAGAGGTGTTTTAATTTTCAACACCCACATTTCACAGAAGATGGTTAAGTACAGAGGGTGAGTCCGAGTGAGTGTCCATGGTCTTATAGTTGCTTGAGTGATTTATTTTGTATTTTTAAAACTGTATAATATTCTTTAAAAGAGTAATTACTGAGTTTCTTGCCAGGTTCTTCTCAGTAACAGCAACCTTCCGAACCTGGCGGTAGCATGTATAATCCTTAGTAAATTGTGTCATTCTGACGATTTGAAAGTACTTTGTATAAAGTCTATTCGAATATAGATATATTTGAGTTTGAGTGAGCTTTAAATAAACATGCAAAAAAAACAGTTACCACCGATTCGGAAACTAACCTTCTGAGAAGAAGTAAGAAACTCAGCTAGGCATCTTGAATGGTAAGAGGAAGAGTTCTTCACTCTTCAGCGTTAAATTAAGTCTAATTGCAACGAATACAGTGTATCACTTTCAGTAGGCCTTGACAAAGTAACATTCTCTCGCGCTTGCGCTAATAGAAACGATACAAAATGTTTAGAAATGACACAAAATCAGTCACGTGACATATGTCATTCCCGTACATTTTGCATCGATTCTAAAAGCGAAGTGTGAGGATAATGTTACCATGTCTAGAAGCCCTGGAGCCTGTAGGAACCAGGGAAGGCTAGCCAACTTTTCAGCTGCCCCCGTGGCGGTTGTGGGTCCGAATCAGGCTCCCTTCTCAAAAGGCAATGGGTAAGTATAATGTCGTTTCGAATTCAAATTATTGATCAATCTATCCTTCAGTCATTTAGATAAATTTTTTTTTTAATCTATACATCTATATCTATCCAGATAAATAAAATTAAAGTGTCTGTTTGTAATTCCAAAATGACTGCTTTTCACTAAATGTATATGAAAGTATACACGTTAATAAGAAAAAATATTCTTAAAATTTTTCTCTGTCTGTCTGTCTGTGTGTAGGGTTCCGCGAAATTAAGCATCAAACTAAACCTACGCAGGTGAAACCGCGGGGCAAAGCTAGCTAATTATTAAAAACTTAAAACTATCCGTGCTTCCCGGTTTTACCCGTACGGGAGATACAATAAAGACGTATGTTACTTAGTTTTCGTAACATTTTCGATTTTTTCGAAATGTGATGTCATAGAGCCTTTCTTAATGAAAGAACTGCACACAAAACTTTGCTTTCAAATCAAACCAGTACTTCCCCGTATGACTTTGATAGAGGGAAATGAAAGAGAAGAACACATTGTACCGACCACAGATAACATGGGATAAGGACGGGAGGATGACGATGAGTTCCTAAGATGAACGCAACCAGACAAACAGACAAATTCTTCACATTAAAAATATGAGTATAGATTAATATGCTCCCATCCCAGAAGGGTCCCCAAAGGAGTAAGCAGAGGAGACAACACCCACTTTTCACTGAAGAATAAGTGCCAACGTGACAGATGGTGAGTGCATCGCCGTCCCAGACATTACAAACTTATCCCCGAAGGATGATATAATAAAATCTTTTTAATCGAATGTTTTCAACCGATTTCTTTTTCATTTTATGTACCTAACATAAGTTATTTCTAAGTTTAGAACGATATAAAGGGCCGTTGTAAATTCGCCGCAAAAAAATTACAAAAGTAAATTATCAATACATTTTTTTTTTTTTAATTCGTCACCCGTCTATACTTAAAAAAAAGTTATAGATTGCTACATTAAATATTGAAGACTTTTGATTCTATTCAACTAAGTAGGTAGTGACGAGACGAATAACAAATCATCAAAACATTTTAAATTCAAATTCTAACAAATGGATTTTTTAAATAATTTTTCGTATTTATTTCATAATCAATTAAATGAGTAAACGTTGTACATGTTCATAGACAGACCTAAAAACAGAAACCGGATTTAATGTCAATATTTTTGCATTAAAAAAAGCGCACGCAAACGTACGCAAATAGCGCTAAATTATTTTTTTAACTATCTCAAAAATATTCTCAGTAAATATTTCACGATTTAAAGAGTGTTCTAAATACAAACATAAAATAAAAACTGTTAAAACTTAATATTTTACTAACCTTTTTCCACTGCAATGTCCAAAATATACCGTCACTACAATAAAATAGTCTGAAAATGCTTTTTAATTTGTACGTTCCAGTTGCTAGCCACAAAATACTTAACAAAAATTTAAAATACACATTCCTATTTCTTTGTTTAGTCAATTTAATCTCCTTTTTTTAATTTCACGGAAGAATAATGGCGGGATTGCATTTTATTTATTTTTATTGCCATAAAACCGAACATTTGGTTTTTTCTTTTTAGTTACTCCACTGTAAGTTATTCGAAAGTTATTTCAAATCACTATTCTCGAAACCGTTTTAAAAATAATTATGATAGTCACATTTTTGAATATCGAACGGCAGAGCGGCGAAAAAGCCGCGCGGATTTAAAAAACGATTATCGCGAGCTAATATCGATAGATTTATTAAATCGATATAATTTTCGATTATTTACGATATCATTGTTGGACGTAGTGTTGCGCGCATGTGCTCTTTCAACACATTATGATCTAACACTGGCGGGTTCTCGATTGCAGAACATACTTATTCTAAGTCAACTAACATTCGTTCATATTTGCCTGCAGGCATAGGGCTGTGCTAAGCTAGCTTAGAACTACCTAGCTCTTACGTGACCCACCGGCTAATCAAAATGAATAATCTTATCTTTTCGTGGTTTATAACATTTATTATAGTATTTTACTTGTTTTCGATTAGAGTCCTGTTATAAGGGTAATGATTATATTTACTTGCCTTAAACCCAATTCATTTGATGTTTATTTTAATTATTGACAATAATCACATGATTAAAAACACCACTTAAATTATTTATTAATAAATTATGGATCAAAATTGCCGATGTTAATATATCTTCATTATTTGCACATAATACGAATAAGAGTGTTGGACAATTACCTGTAAAGATTTCACAGATATTTAAAGCACTTGCATAGATAATTTTCCAACTCAAAAAATATTATCTCATTGAGAGATGTCATAATTTTATTGTCATTGGAATTGCAAAGTAATAGTTTAATCAAACTTTACACATCCTTAACATTCAATTAAAATTATAATTACAACCTTACAACCCGAATAATAAACCTGGAAAATCTAATTTCAACTCGATATATTACAATGTATCGAATGCAAGTTCAACCCTAGTTTAGCGTAGTACAAGAAACGTCTTGCATATAATAATATGTTTTAGCCTATATTGAGCGCTTACAGGCACCGTCTAAGCCACTTGCGCGTGCGACTGCTATTTTTATTCAAACCGTTATTTATAACGTACCGTTATTAAATGCTTTCGTTATAACGTTATTTTGTTATGGTATTATCCTAGTTAATACCCACGATTGTCCCCAAAAATAGTAGTTTCTGGTGCCGTCACGAGCTATGAGCGTTCAGCTAAAATAGGAGGTAACTACAAAATTTGTATTTTATTAGCTTTATTCACTAAGTTTCTCAGCGTCGTACTCGTCGTCAAGTGTCGGTTTTAATGATACGGAATTGAACCTTATACCCTATGTTTTATGTACAATTTCCTATGATTGAACTCAACAGTCGTCGTCGTTCGACGCCGCGAATCCTTAGTGAATAACGCAGCTGTAAAAGAGCTTTGACAACAATCATTTAAATAAAATGAAAGACTGATGTTTTCACTGCAATATTATAACACAAATAAGTTTGTATATTAAGATTTTCATTCAAGGTTTTACGTTCAAAAACATTAAACTCTTTGTAGTATTAGTTTAAATATTGTAATTTTTCACTATAATTTTATTGACGTGGTAAGTACGCGTATAGCATATAAGTAAATTTTACTATCATGGTGATTCGCATTAGATTTAAACATCTGTAATAGTTGTAAATAAACCTAAGTATAAAATTGATTTAGAAATTGTAAACACAATGAAAAATTATAACACTGTAAGAGACTAATTTAAAACGTTATTACTTATGGTATTGATTTAATCATTATAATGATTTCCGGAAAGCCATTTCAAAAACCCAATAACAAAAATAAAACAACGAAGAAAAAAACAATAACGCAAGAATATTTTCTTGTTGCTAAAAATAACGTTATTCTAGTAACGTTTCACAAACAAGTTACATCACTGCTTAGTTGTATGCATCGTGCATTGGCCTGCACTGTGATTTTTCTATAATCTAGAAAGTCTTAACAACCAGTGACTTTAGAAAAAATTGAACTTTAACCTCTCGGAAATAAAATAGATTTTATATTGAAGTAATTTTGTACAATAAGTACGTTTTGTGAAAACTTTCAAAAGTGAAGTGCTTATACTTATTTCGCTATGAATTTAAGATAGATATAGTGGAGAAAGAAATGGGTATACGGCTGTGGGTGTTAGTTTCTAGGACACGGCGATGTTAGAAATCTTCGCGTAGATGTATTGTAATAATGGTGCAAATTAAACAGAACGCTATTTCAAACTACCTGGATTTATGATCAAATTTTGAATCATACTTATTTTAGCGCTACATTTTTGGAAATGATTTTTTAATAAATGGGAAAAATGAAAATGATTAATTTATTTAAAGCTGGCAAGGCATGAAATTCGAGAAAATTACAAAATATACAAATTTAGATTTTTGTTAAATAGTAATTTTTGTGTTTTTATATTTTTCGTTATTTGTTTGCACTTTTAAGAAGTAACTTTTTGAACTTTTAGCGTAAGCGTATCGATTCTGTGTAAAAAATAAAGAAATAAACCTTTTTTAACCATTTATTAATAAACACTGGCCATTATAAAAAAAACAAAATTTGAATTTTGAATTATTTATTGAAATTCTCAATAAATAATAAATTTTCAATAATATTTTCATCAAATCATTGTTTAGTTTCTAAACAGTACTCTCGTGCGAAATTTGAAGATGTCAGCCCTTTGACTATACCTCTACCTCACAAAAAATCTTTACCTAATAATTTTAAGTTATTGTAGGAACCATTGATTTCATTGATTGGAAAAAAAACACGAACCAAAAGTGGCAAGAATACTACTAATATTATAAATGTGAATATGTTGTTTGTTACGCTTTCACGCAAGAACTACTTATTAGAAGTAAAAAGGGATACATTTTATTAACAAAAAAAATATTGTTTGTTTTATTTATCTACCAGAGAAGTCCCGTTAAAATCGGTTCAGCCGTTTCAGAGATTACCCGGAACAAACAGACAGGCAGACAGAGAAAAATGGTAATTTTTTTAATGTCATGTTATGGCAAGCGCTACAGCGGAACACGAGGTCATGTGTTCGATGCCCGGGTCGGACAGTGTTATTGGGTTTTTTCAACTGTAAAATACATGGGATAAGGATAAATATATTTCAAATACATGGGATAAGGCCAGGGAAATTATGGTTCCATATATACTTTCATAATATGCATTTAGTGAAAAGCTGTTAATTTGGTATTACAAACAGACACTTCAATTTTATTTATCTGTATAGATGTACAGATGAATATCTCTATTTCAAATGTGCATTGAACATTAGTCCTTAACGACTTTGATTGAGCTCACGACATCTATCGATACATCTAAATGTGCACAAAACATTGCAGTAATGTAATAAGACGCATTTTTCTTTGACAAAAACATGCGCCGGCGCTGTTAATGGTGTTAAGAAAATTGACGCGATGCGTGTACGACTCGGTGCGGTGGTGATGTTGCTCTACTTGGATATTTTATTAAATGTATTTGAGACTAGCTGTGCCCCGTGGTTTCACTCGCGTAGATTTAGTTTTATGCTTAATTTCACGGAACCCAAAACAAAAGTGTCTAAGTTACTTGATACACCAGCACCTGCCAGTGAAAGTTCCAGCAGTTTCAGTGATTATCCGGAACAGACAGAGAAAAATTATAAAAATTGGTGTTTCAATCTCTGTACAGTGTATACTTTCATATGTATTTAGTGACAAACTGTTATTTTGGAATTACAAACAGACACATTTTATTTATCTGTATAGATGTATAGACTAGCTGTGTCTAGAGGTTTCACCCGGGTAGACTTGGGAGTCTAAAAGTAGTCGAATTTACTCTTACAGTCTATTTATATTCAGAGATCAGCCGCAACAAACAGACGGACAAATAAAAAGTCTTGTAATAACAACACCCACTTTTCAACGAAGATGATTGAGTGTCAAGATAGATGGTGAGTCCATCGCCGTCTCAGGAACTATACATACGTCATTGAATTAATTCTCAGACTTCAGGTTTCCTCACGATGTTTTCCTTTATAAGTGAGAACATATTTTCTATAGGGTCAAGACTTATTAAGCGTACTTTTTTGCCACAGAGCACTAGTTGGTGATTTTTTCATATAATTTAAAATTCACATGATCCATCTACTAACTGATGCCCCGTACCAAAAATGTTCCCCTAATAAATCTTAGCTGTTAGTGAAAAGCTGTTGATTTAGAATTACAAACAGACACTTCAATATTTGTCTGTATAATAAACACGTTTCTTTGTGAATAATAAAAAAATATTAACAAAAAATAATTATTCGATTATGTTTTAAACATTATTGTAGAGCAGTATATATACATGAGTTCACACCGTACTGACACCAAGTTTTTACTCGTCGCACATTCTTCATGCGCCGACGCATTCCGTTCAGCAAAACAAGCCGAGCTCGGTGCCTTTGTGTGTATGCAAATACTGGCCCCTGCTTCCTTGTCCATCGGTTTGTCACTTTTTGCAAAAAATACCAAGAAAATGGGTAACATCTATATCTATACAGATAAATAAAATTGAAGTGTCTGTTTGTAATTTCAAAATAACAGCTTTTCACTAAATGCATATGAATGTATACACGCTACTGACACTAAAAAACCATGTTTTAAAATTTTTCTCTGTCTGTCTGTCTGTTTGTTTGTTCCGTGTAATCTCAGAAACGGCTGGACCTATTTTAACGGGACTTTCACTGTTAGGTTGCTGATGTTTCAAGGAGTAACTTAGGCTACTTTTATTTGTTAAAAATATTAGGGATCCGCGACAGTAAGAATGATACTAAATCTACGCGGGTGAAACCGTGGGGCACAGCTAGTTTAATAATAAGGTCATATACAGATAAATATTGCTTCGATGAAATGTACATGATGCCAGCTGAGTTTCTTGCCGGTTCTTCTCAGAAGGCTAGTTTCCGAACCGGTGATAAATTCCTCGACATTCATAAGTGCCTTACCAGTGCCTAAACTGAAAAAATTTTTTCATATAAATAAAATTGAAGTGTCTGTTTGTAATACCAAATTAACAGCTTTTCACTAATTGCATATTATGAAAGTATATACGGAACCATAATTACCCTGGCCTTATCCCATGTATTTGAAATATCCTTATCCTTATCCCATGTATTTTACAGTTGAAAAAACCCAATAACACTTTATCCGACCCGGGCATCGCACCCAGGACCTCGTGTTCTGCTGTAGCTCTCTTGCAACCACTAAACAAACAAGGTAGTCTTATGTCTTAACTTGGTAAAGAAAAATACAAACACGAGGCGGGACTCGAACCCACGACCTCTGTAAACCGTGCAGAGATAGTCTAGAGAGAGAGAGATAGTCTTAGGCAGTCAGCTTACTTTGAATGAGAATAAGAAAAATGTTAGTGTAATGATTAGATTAGTACTTGCATTGCTTCGATGACTTAAACCACTCGGCCACCGGAGCTCTTTTTTGCCAATACCTATACCTTATAATGTAAGCATGTTAATTTGTAATGAAATAGCAATTGAAACCCAATCAATAAGCCATTAAAGACAGCTTCAAGGTAGTGTTAGTAAAAAATAAATATATAGTTAAAATTTGAATTGATCATTAGGCATATTATAATCAAATTTAATCCCTGTTGGTCTAGTGATCGCAAGCGCTGCTACGGAACACGAGGGTTTGATCTCAAAGTGGTTTTGGGTTATTCCATTTGTGGAAACCCTGGAGTCTGAATCAGTTCCGAGGGCCTTACTATGAGCTCTTATTGGCATGATAGTTTTACTCTTACTAAAAGACAGATGTATTTGACGTGTATACATCTGTCCCTGTCACACACCTGCAATATCATTGAAATAAGAGCTCATGGTTAGGCCCTTGAACCTGGGTTCGATCCCAAAGTCGTTTTAGGTTTTTCCATGTGTAATTTTACTGGAGTCTCATCATCGTCACCTCATTTATCTCACTAACAAACTAGGTCTTGCCCCCCTTTTAAGACTTTAAACATAGCTGTCGAAATGTGGGTGTAAGTACACCTCTGCCTACCCCTTTGAGGAATATAAGGGTGAGCATATCTCTGTGTTTATACAACTTATGTGCCGTAATATCACACCATGCGGTGATGGAAGAATATTGAGAAAACCAGGAATAAACTCCAAGACGTTATTTCAGTGCCTGAGAAGCCGATTGAAATATAAGCGAAACGATGTCATTGCTGCGATTTTTATTTATCTCTATAACGTTAATACAAAGTATCAAGTCGTGTCAGTACTAAAAGAAAGAAGTATCTAGGGACGGTATTATGCACCATTCAATAAAAATGTTGTATATTTTTTTCTATTTTATTCATAAAAGCATCTCGTAATTGACTGATCACCTCTGAATATTGAAATATGCATGCTAAAAGCTGAAAGGTATATGCATATGCACTCAGCCATAATTAAATGCCGAACTGAATCGCACCATATCATAAATTCCGCGCCGGCGCTGCACATGCATCACCGATAGAATTTAATACATACAAAACCCGCCATATTGATGTACATTTTTTCCCCCTCAACTCACCCCTTAATTGAACGCTGCGAAAACTATCACGCTGTTAAATGACGCCCCCCCTCCTCCCAACACGGTTGCAATCAATAATTTGGCGGGGCGATGACTGTGATGACTCGGGCATGCGCACTGTGACTTACGCCGAATCATCGCCAAAACCTGAACTTGACTTGGCGAAAATGAAAGTAAGGGGTGCATGTTTCTAGTCCATTCTTGGCATGTGCTACTCTGTAGTAAAGGTACATGTATACGATCTTGAAAACACAGAATTCGATGACGATTTTCCACGTTTTGGCGAGACGCCATTTTGTTTTTCAACGACCATTTACAATTAAACGTTTTTAAATGTAACTTTTTACATGTTTTGTGGTCGTTTTATTGTTTGAAACATTAGAAGAATGAAAAAAGCGATTATTTTCGTTGTTTCACAATAAACAATGAATATCCTTAGAAGGATGATGATGCAATCTGAGCGAATTACCAGATACAAACTTCGGTAAGAGCGAGCGAGATGGTTATAGTATTTTTATACATCCGTAGATGTACAACCACGCAAAACGTTCGTGGTTCACGAACGCAAATGGTTTTAATATGAACTTTATGCAATGTATAGATAAGGATAGTTTTGGAATAAATCTTACCTGGTCCCAAATTCTGGAATATTCTAAAAGTCCACTCCTTGAAACTTCTTAGTCTTCGATGTCTTCTGTTCTTCTTTCTTCTCCTACGTCGTCTTATGTTCTCTTCTCTTCTCGGTATTGTCTTTATTGTTACGTATAGCCCTTAGTTAAGCCCGTAAACGTATATAAAAAGTTATAGGTATAATAACTCAAATATATAACTAAGTCTTAACGTTAATTTTATTTTGTAATTTTGTACTATTAAACAAATCTAGAAGTCGTTTCAACAGGTAGGTAAAATTGGTAAACTTGGTAAATTTAGACTTTTGATGATTAACTTTTTGATGTAATTTTTATCTTACCTTTTCTATTTAATTTAAGGCCAATTTAAGGCACAACAATTTGCTTGTATCAATTTGTTCTCATCACCCGTTGTATCCGGAGCGGAGGACGAGATTTATCGAAACTTCACCGAAACTTGGTCGCCAAATGTCTCGAATATCACTTAGCCTTAACGTAGTAGTCCAGAGTCTTGACTAAATTACTTTTCACTAAATATATATAGAGAGTCTGTTTATAAAAATCAATTTAAATTATATATTAAAGTTCCAAAATTAACCAGTATTGTTTAAGTGTACTCAAAGAACTAAAGTGTTTTAAATATCTCTTTTCTATTGTTTCCTTGTAATAACGGTTGATATAAACATAAAACTTGTTCTATTGCGAAAAAACGTGTTTCTTTATCGTCAAATGACGATGCTTGTTATTTTGTTATCCTAAGTTCTCCTGTGCTACGTAATCTTGCTGGTCTTCAGCTTCTTGCGCATTTAATGGAGTATTGTGCACATTTGTGGTTCCATGTGGTGATGGATCATGGAGACAGTTCTTCTATTGGGTCAGGTTGCTCGTCCCGGATGGTCGCAGATGTTACGATATAGCCCTTGTTACGACGAATCCAAGACAAACTACCCGCAGTTGCCTTAACACTAGTTAAAAGTACAAATGAAACCGGTTTTGTGTATTTATTGTAAAGTTCAAGTGTTGCTGAATATTATTGATTACAAATTCACTTATAAACTATTTGATTATTGTGTTGAAAAAATTAATGGCGACTATTGCATAAAACTATCCTTGAATGTGACGGCGGTTAGCAGCGGCGGGCCGGACGCATGCGCGCTAATTTTGAATTTCGAACCAAAATATTGGTTTTTAGAAATGGTTTTTTTATTTATTTAATTTTTTGAATTTTAGGCCGTTTTGTTTTGTTTTTTTGTTGTTTTTTTGAGGTTTTTGCGCGTTTGGTTTTTCGCGCTGCGTAGGTGGTACACGCGTCGCGTCACCAACCTCGCCGATCACACTGATGTCGGATGCACCGGTCCTGCATTGGGTTGCACCCGGTGGTGTGGGGAGCCTACCCACCCATCCCAATGACTGCTCCCCGGAATCATCAAATAATGATTTCACGTGTTTATTATAAAGTGCTCGTATAATATTTCACCACACATGCATCATGTTCGTTTGTGTATCGGTACATAGTTTAGAATTCATATTAGATAGGATGAGATTGGGAAATGAATCAATAAGTTCATTTTACAGTGTCCAAATCATAGAAATTGTAACTTGAGTGCTTAATTCAATTGTACAATCAAGTTTAAGTCATCTAAGCAGCCTGTGTTAAGTTCTTAAGCTGTTACTACAATTAGACGATATTCAGTGTATATTATTCATATTGATGTAAGAATACAATACATTTTCTGGTGTACTGTATTTGTAAATAGACATATTTTGCGATTACATACAAATAACTTAAATACATAATTTTAGTTATTTGCATGTAATTTCCAAAAACAGCATTTGACTAAAGGATGAATGTGTATACGATTTTTTTAACAAATAATTTTTCTTCGTTTTGTCGTCCGTTTGTTTGAACAAGATTGATTTTATCAAGACTTTAACTGGCAATTATAAGCTGATAATATTAAATAAATAATCATTAAAATAGTTAATTGTAGAAAAACAGTGCAAAAATATTAAGCCCATGAAATCAGACTTACAAATATCTCATTATGAATCGTAAAAAACCCTTACAAAATAATAAAAAATAAATAAATAGTTAACTTAAGTATATATTTCTGTTAACACGACCATCATTGAAGGGTCAATGACCGCCTGCAAAGTCCCAGTCGGTCAATGCCCTTTGAGTTTCAAAAATGTTTTCATCACGTCATCATTTTATATTATTTCAATTTTAACTGAAGATTTGAGTGCTATCATGTCAGATAGTGAATCCATCGTCGTCTCAGACACTATTCATAAGTCTTTGAATTACTTCTCAGACATATGCAGGTTTCTTTAAGGTGTTTTCCTTCACCGTAAAGCACGTTGTGTGAAATTATTCCACTTATGTTTTTTAAAACAGACCGCTGGGATTTGAACATGTATTATTCTCAAACCACTTAAGCCACCACGGCACCAACCAACCAACTTTTGCATCATTTATTAATGTTTCAGTAACGTCGAATATATTACATAATATATTTGATAATAAATTGTGATAATTTTTACATTGCATGCCATTTACAGGGGCTTAACTCTGACAGGCATGAAGTACGGATAGCAGAATCATTGGAAAATATTCGCCATATTGGGGAGAGCTATAATAATGTCATCCCCAGCAAAGATCTTTCAGACAGGGATGTCTTGACTGGGGAGCACCGGCTCCAACTGTTCTAGTTAAGCTCGAAAACTCTTATAGCGCGATTTAGGTTTAGGTAGCGCGCCCTGGCTATAGGACATAAACATAACTGGCGTAATCAAGGTGTACTACAATTCCGCCTCAGCCTACCTCTTCGGGGAATACAGGCATGAGCATATGTAGCACCGTCTATGTAGCAAGTAGAGAAACGCTGCTACAAGCTGCTCCTTTATTCGCTTCCTTCGTTGTATACTGACGATCGTTGTACACTCATAATCATTGTATACCGCGAAGTCCGTATTGTAGCGCGTTTGTCTAACCTAACAAGTTACGGTGTCTTAAAGGCATATACGGTGTCTATCTAAGCACCTTTCACAACGATTATCAGTGTACAACGAAGATAGATAGATAGAAGAATATGCTGGCTGGCATTCTGAGCAGTCACTGGGTAATGGCTGTATGAGTGTGCTGTGAGTAGAAGCCTAGCACGGGATAAGAAGTTTCTAGATGAAATTTTGCAGGTGCGTTAGTCTGACACCTGCCTAGAACAGGCCCCGAAGGGTTGAGATAATTTTACAATCTCCTAAGATGGTGCACAGGTATTTATATCTATACTAATATTATGAAGAGGAAAGATTTGTATGTAAGTATGTTTGTAACGAATTGGCTCAAAAAGTACTGGACAGATTTCAAAAATTCTTTCACCATTTGAATGCTACATTATCACTGATTAATATAGGCTATATTTTATCTCCGTACTCCCATGGGAACGAGAACTACGCGGGTGAAACCTCGTGACGTCCTCTAGTAAAAATATTAATATTTGTAGCGACATATTGTTCTGCAAACGCTACAGTAGTGCAGCGCATGTATTTAATAATGTTATATAGAAAGCTGGGCCCTTTAATTTCATGAGTAGCTGCAGCGGTGGACATTTTGTATTTAAAAGCATACATACTTGTCTACATTGTACGTTCATCAATACGGTATAAAGCTACTTAATTAGTTAAAAGTAACTGCGTGACGAAACATTGTTCGTTTTTTTGACGCTTTATTGATATGAAAATTAGCTTGATCGATTTATCACCCTAAAACCTACTAAATTTCGTGAAATTTGTTAGAGGAATTTCTTAGATTCAGATTATATATAATTTACTTAGTTGCGTAGTTCCCGTTCCCGTGTTGATAAAATATAGCCTATGTTACTCGCTGATGATGTAGCTATCAGTGGCGTGCATTGCATATAAGCAGGTAAGCAGAAGTTACAATTTGTAATAACTGAATACACTCGTGTCGTGTGTGTGTCTTTACCAAAACGTATGTACCTACGCCGCGTCACATAGGTATGAACTTAACCTGCCTACCTACCTACTTATTGTTTATGCCTACCCCTATGAAAATCCAATGCACGCCACTGGTAGCTATCCATTGCTGAAAGAATTTTCAAGATCGGTGAAGTAGTTTTGGAGCCAATTCAATGCAAATAAAAAACAATCAAATCATTCTTCTTTATATTAGTATGTATCTGCACATCAGAATAACTAATAAATACATTTGTAAAGCAATTGTGGGAACAAAAATATAAAGATACGGCACTATCAGCTAATATCTTATAATCAGAAGAATCTTGGTAATAAATAAGTAACGACAATCAAATCACTCCTTGGAATAGTAATCTTCTAGTTCTAATTTGGATTTTGGGTATTGCAGTTTGATTCCAAATCGATTTGTGGCGACCTGAGTATGCAAGAGCGACCACAGAATTGAGCTACATTGACGATGACTGTATATTCTGTCTGTGCTAGGACCAATAAATTATGATTGTATTGTTTTCTGAATATCAGAATTTTTTCTTAAGCTATCCAAATGTCATACTGAAAGAGCCGTGGTAGCCTGGGGTTCGCAAGCGAAGCAAATTCGAATCTGGGCAGACTGTCCAATGAGATTTTCTAAAGATTTGAGTGCGGTGATTTCACACTACAAGCTTTACGGTGAAGAAAACATCGTGAGGAAGTCAATTCCATGCAGGGTCTATTTATCTTTTGCAGTTTCGATTAGACATTTCAAAGAAGTATGTATAGTGCCTGAGATGGCGGTAGACTCACCATCTGTCACGTTGGTATTAATCATCTTTGGTGAAATGTGCTAGTTATTACAACACCTCTGCTTACCTCTTTAGGGATTCTTCTTCGATGGCGTGAGCATATACTCGTATGTATGCAGAAATAGTTTTCTAATTCTCTGTCTGTTCTTAGATCTGGCGGTTAATAGAAAAACTTAGTGGTCTGATGTATGATCGTTAGACGTTAGTTACGAATCCATAAGTGCGTATAGTTTCGCAACTGAACCCTAAAATAGGGTCGACGGTGTCTGACCCACCCTAACAATTCACCCTTACATACCTACATAGGTATCTATTCAACCTAAAGTCTAGAATACAGTACTTTCAAAGCGTAAAAAAACTAATTTCGAGAACTGTTATTCAGAACTAGTTTGTCCTGCGGTTTTACCAGATGGACCTTAGAGTCCTAACTTTAAAAAAAATTAGTAAAAATAGTCTATGTTACTCCTTGTAACATCAGCTATCTGACAGTGAAAGTCCCGTTAAAATCGTTTTAGAGAGATTACCCGGAACAAACAGACTGACAGACAGTTTTTTTTACGATAATAGCGGATTTGCTTTCGTATCCATTTAGTGAAAAGCTATAAATTTGAAACAACAAACAAACACTTAAATTTTATTTATCAATATAGATTCTGCTTTTAACTACAGCTGTTATAAAATTCCGCGTATGAATAGACCTAGATTATAGGTAGGTATTGTCTCCCGTCCCTTTCTCTCCAGTGCGCAGACTCGTCATCATCATCATGACCCCCTGACCCCCCACCTCCCTACCCCCCAGCCCCCCACATCAATATACGGCAAACTGTTTGTAGATAAAATAAACACACATAGTGACGCACACATAGGAATTTTGGACAAAATTGAAGCGAGATAATTACATTAACAATATAATTATGTATGTGTGCGTGGTGGGGGTTATGTGCAACGGTATATACGGGGTGACTTTTTGGAGATTTTTCTGTCACGCTGTATAAATGGCAGTCAATTTTAATTCCGAGCTTTCGATGGTGTTTTTAAAGCTTTCTGAGCTTTGGTTGATTCGCAAATCGTTTGTTCGTGTCGATCTTTTTTTTATCGCACCCTAACAGCCTTTATAAAGTGATTACGACTTCAATTCTCATATTTGAATATTTTTGTTATAAACATGACTTTTATTTATGTTTCGTTTTCCAAGTTATAATTAGATATATTAGAAAATAAGTCACGTGGTTTCACCCGCGTAGACCTTATGCCTACTTTTTATTTAATGGATAGCTTAATTCGCTGACCCTACATTTTTTGAAGATAAATGTCGCCTAAGTTATTTATTAAGCAGCTATCTGCCAGTGAAAGTTCCGTTAAAATTGGTTCAGCCGTTTCAGATATTACAAACAGACAGGCAGACAGACGGACAGAGAGAGATTTTTTTTGCAAGGGATACATGAATAGCCTACAAGTGACGCCCATGGTCTAAAGACTATGGTAACCATTTATGATCAACCGAGCCGTAGGATTTTATGCCAACTTATTGGTATTAAAACCAGAATAAACTGCCCTCTCATTCTACTGAAAGTCAATACAATGCAAGGTCTATTTGTACTAGAATATCTTTTTCAGCTTTGATTAGACATTTCAAAGAACTACCTGCGAGCCAATAGTGCCTGAGACGGCGGTAGACTCACCATCTGTCACGTTGGTATTAATCATCTTTGGTGAAAAGTGGTTGTCACAACATCTTTGCTGACCTTTCTGGGATGAGATGAGTATATTTTTTAGCTAGATTCTGCCGGCGACTCGTCTGCATGGAATAGTTACTTTGGGCTGACGCTTACTTTAACCCGCGCCTTCATTTACGTAGCATGATGACATATAGCCTTGCCTTCCTCGATGGGTTACTAACGTAAAGAATTTTCCAAATCGGACTTCCTGAGATTAGCGTGTTCAAGCGAACAAACAAACAAACTCTTCAGCTTTATTTATAAGTAAAGATTGTGTTTTGAATGAAAATGGATGAAGTTGTATGAAAAATGCTCTTCAAATCCCAGTATTATATGTAATCCAGTCTCTTATACTGGGATCAGATACGTTAATATACACCCCGGGTATGTGCCTACCACAGCCGTAGCCAAACGCTGAGATGCCTACCAGGTAGCCATATGACTCTGCGGCACCTCCACTGTCTCCCTGGAACAGAATATATAATTATTAGCACACTAGCTGTGTCTCGCGGACTTATTCGAGTTGCATATAGCTAAGTTTATGATGTAGAATTCGTGAAAGTGTAAAATAAGTGCGCATTATGATTTTTTTACTTGAAAAAAAAATTTCAAGAACATTTAAGATATGTATTATTAAACTGAGGAGTTTGTTTGTTTGGTCGAACACGCTAATCCTAATAACTACTAGTGTTGATTGACAAATCATTTATGTACTAGATACTTCAATTATCATCGACCAATAGGAGCGACGCATCAATGTCAAATTTTACAGAAACGGAAAATATGTACATTACGTAGTTTTTATTCTTTAATATAGTATTTATTGAATAAACACTTAAGTATATATACAAGGAACAGTACTTAAAACTTATTAAAGGTAGAAAACTTGTGCCAAGTCGGTGTCTCTCGGGATCGTGCCAAGAAGGCTGGCAGCATTTCCACGTTGAATAGCAATGCTGATTCTCTGGGTGAGAAAAGCCCCAGCTCTCTTGTCACGAGAGGCTTCTACCAGACGACAGTTTTATTCTTAATAAAACTGCGAGGCACTTCTAGTTATTAATAATTAGTTAAAATTGATAGTTGTGCACCAGATCTACAGTTTCAACGTGGAACCTAATTCAAATTGTCAATTAATTTCTCACAAACGACGGTAAGCTGGACTCACCATCATCACCATCATTTACCCCTTTGGGAACCCTTCTGGGATGCCTCATATTTAAATTATTTTTGCGGACCAACCTGACAGGCATCCTCATCGCCACCTCCTGCACAGAACATCCTCGGAGTCAGCGTGTGATTGTACCAAGACTTCTGAACCATCTGACACATGCTCATAGATATTACCTTCAACCTAACTTGTTTGAGGACATCACTGTAATTACCCTGCAAATAGAATGATGTCGTCAAGATAACAGATGCTTATTTGATGGTAACCATTACTCTTGGTTATAATGTGAGGATGATAAGTTAATTGATCTTATTATGGCGCAAATAGTGCAACAGCTATGAGAGGACCTAACAGGATCTCTGATCTAATATTTGGAGCTGCACATTCCTGCGGTGAGTAACGTCACCAGTACTCCTTGTATAGGAGGAGTAGGAGTGTAGTCACAGTGCTAGCAATAGTTGTCATTACGTTAGCACATTTCATTGTTTATAATATACGCGCGAGTGACACTTGATGTTACAAGCATTCATAGGCTGCAGTAGCCGCTTACTATCAGGCGGACTACACGCTTGTTTGTCGCCTTAGCAGCATAAAAAAGCTACTGTAAAAGTATAATGGACTGACTATGGATTTCGCCTTCTTGCGTATGTTTAATTTGCGATCTATTGCGAGAATGTTGATAGAGTTTTCGCTACATTCTCGATATTCAACGTAATAATTTTCCCAAGTATCGTTCGCTAGAAGCGCTTCCAGTCGATACACAGGAATAGCCAATCCAGCGTACTTTTAGTAACGGAGGGCAGAACAGAAAGCTCATTGAAACAAATAGCCATGTTTGCTTCAATGATGATTGTAACTTTGCGTATATGATAAGGTGTTTGAGACTCTCTGCACTCTGACTTGCAGTGTCCTTTCATCATCACAAGATATACATACTTTCTCCATCAAATATCCCCATCCTGAGACCAAAATTTTATCACCACAAGCCCCGTGGCTGATTTCAACTGCTTTCACAGAATTGCTGAAGTGAAGGGGTCGGCGTAACTTTAGAAGTTGAACGTCGTAATCGAACTCATGTTTTAATTTGTACTTTGGATGAATTGTATGGGATTGTATGTTCACTTCCCATCCCTGGAGACGGTGTTTATTACCAATCCTTATGTAACTTTGGTTACTGAAAGATAAGGTGTCGTCATTGGCAATAATTCCATATCTAAATCTGACTCTACTAGTCAACAGGTACTACTACTAACAACCGTACTGCTTTCGTAATACTGCTGTCAAAATCAGTTAACTGTGCCAAATCAGCTCTTTTTTGAGCTTTTGGATGAGCTGCAAATAGTGTTGAAGATGTTCAAATGGTAATTGGGACTAACAACTCAAATTTGTTCATGGAGGGAACTTAAAATGCTGAGGTAACTAGCTTCTAGCCATGAGTGAGAGTTGCGGCAGCGTTTCTCCGCTCACCACGTAGATGGCTCTCGCTAACGATTGCAATGTACATGTGAAACTAAATCGCGCAATAAGAGTTTTCGAGCACATCGCCGTATATATACAAGTTTCCAACTAGAACAGTGGGACTCGGTGTTCCCCAGGCATGACACCCGCTTGGGGATCTACTCTTTGCTGGGGATGAGCATGATCACTCGCTCTCTCCACAGCGTGTTATGTCAGTAGACTATACGCCTTATTATTAAAAATTTTGGTAACTTTTGCTATATTCGCTTCTGCAAATCATAACTCAGGATCGCAATCAATTAACGACAGCACAGTTGAATCTTTATGATTTATGACATTTTCAGCTAGCCAGTGAAGCTATTAAAGATCGAATTTATCATTACTCTACAAAGTGAGCTCTGTTATCTTAGCATTACAGAGGTCATTGGAACAAAAAGTCTAACCCACAATGAGCAGTAGTGAGCACCCAACTCCGACCAATAAGCACTCCCCCGCAAATATCACCATAGTTCACATGATATGGTACTTCTTGAATGCTTATGTTATAGCCACCCAATATTCTGGAAAACTTTGAATTATATATTCATTTATTTAAAACCTTCCTGCATCAGATTAAATGCAAAGACGGACTTAATGCCATAGGTATTATCTACCAGTCAACTTTTGAGTGATGCAGAAAGAGACATGGCAGGTAGAAAACGAGAGAAATAAAAGTGAAATAGTTAATTTTAAGTGGTGTAACGGGATCTTCCTGTGTTTGTGCTCCATAGACCTTACTCACTATTGTGATACAAACTGTATCATATAAGGTTATATGAATCTATACTGATGAATCACATTGAAGTGAACAATTCCATATTAACATGTAAAGATACGGTACTGAGAGAAATAAAACCTTTTTTTATTTATCTATGTCTGTCTTTGTGTGTTTGTTGTGTCTGAAAGGACTGGAACAATTTTAACGGGTCTTTCGCTGACAGATAGCTGATGCTACAAGACTTCCTTTATGGAAAAACAAATATTAAGGCTTTATGAAATATAGCTCGTGGTTTCATAAAAAACAAAAATTATGTGTGTAACCCGCTACTAAATATGCTTTAATAATCTTCATTGAATCAAACATACCCATTCACTGAACTAAAATGTAATTCAAAACTCACGACCAATAAAAGCATTGTTAAAGGAATCCAATTAAAATTATGTTTGTTCACGCGTTACGCAAAAACTGTAAAACCTAATGGAATGCAGCTAGAAGCTAAGAAATCAATTTAATTCTGATATTCCTTTTCGATTTCGATTTATCATAAAATTATCTTTTACATATTGCTTTTTTACGTTTACACTTCACTTTTAGATATTCTTATAACCTAATAACTCACATTTAAAAAAAATATCGAAATTAGTAATATTTTCCTTTAATCTAGCAATTTTCTTTCTTTAAGCAATTTTAATTCACTATCCTCAAAGTAAATCCCAGTTTTATGCCGTATCACTATCTATCTATCACTTGCGACACTAAATTTGGTAAAAGTATTCTACGTGGAAGAAAAATTCGTCAACTGACATTCACAGGTATATTTAAATAAGAGTTAAATAAACATTGCTGATGATGATAAGGTTAAAATAAAAGACATAGAATTCAAAAAATATTTCCCTGCTATACAATATTCAATCGAGTTTGAGGCGGGTTACAGATTCAATCCAGGTCCTGACTTTGGCGACCTTACTGTAGACTCCGAAGGAACCTGGAGTAGCACAGCCGTACCCAAAGGACACCATGCCTAGGAGACGATCATAGGCTACAGCTGGTCCGCCGGAGTCACCCTGTGGAAAAAACATGAATGCTTTAGACAGGATCTACGAAAACATTAGCCTTATTAGCAACTGGAACATCGTTACAGACTCACCAGAAAAACATGTTTTGAATAACTAATGATCTGATGAAAGTCATATACTAACAAAACTTAAGAAGTAAATAAAATATAGCATAGGACTATGAAACCTCTATTTGCCCGTCGATGATAATAATTTTATAGATATCTTGTTGAGAACTGACTAGGAGTAGTCGTATGTGTAATATAAATATAGGACTCATAATATCCAAGACAATATTGATAAAATAAATAAATATGCTTACAGCATCCCAGAAGGGTCCCGAAACGATAAGTAGGTAGGTGTGTAACAATAACACCCACATTTCACAGTAGATGAATGAGTGCCTACGTGACAAACGGTGAGTCCATCGCCGTCTCAGGCACTATACGTATGTACTGTACCCTTATTATGAGTTTTATACCGTTTACGGAATCTATTCTTGCTAGCATTTTGGTTATTCACGTCACCACTACGAGGAGCAGTAGATTTTCCTATACGGTCCAGAATCGATAGCAAACTTGTGATAACTGTACTTCAGTTCTTAGAAACCTCATTGGTACAGGCCGCCTGGTATAAAGGGGATGATACCTGACATGCATCCTTCTTCCCTTCCGCGAATCCAGCGCAGAACATTCTAGGAGTAAGACTGCCCCTAAAATAGGGAAAGGGAACAGTCTGACAATTTTCCTTTGATATTATTGGTACTCTCACTGCTCGAAGTATGGTTGAATACGGCCCCTGAAATTATCAAAGGCTTTTGATACAGCTGTCTTGGCACTTACTCTGTAATTTTATGAGAAATTGCTATAGTAATACTGTTAATATTCCAATAAGTTATGGTTATGTGTGGAATTTAAGGTATAATGGAAATAATAATGTAGAAACGCAATTTGACTGTACGAAACTTTCATCTTAAGTTTGTTGTACCGCAAGGTTCATATTTGGATCCTATTATGTTCGTGATTTGCAAAAAAAAAATGCATATATGATAAGATAGGATGAGAATAATTTTAAAGCGATGAGGAATTCTTGAACAAGTTATAAGGGAAGTAGTAATATCAATATGAAAAAATACTCAAAAGAATTCATTTAAAAACGAGCTCTTAAAGTTCTTCATTGTTATCCACGGACTTGGAGTGGCCTATTTAACCATCTAAGGAGTGGAATTTCTGACATATTGTATACTTACGTCTCACCGAGAATACATTTCATATCTCCCGGATCAGCGCTTTAGACTGTGCATTGATATATAAGTCAGTCATTCAAGGCTTTTAATGTTATATGTACAGATATATGAGATTTATTAAAATATTCACTTACATTTTCCTCAGTATTACCCCATCCAGTTACAGTGATCACCTTTCCTATAGTCATGTCTTCTATATGAGCTATCTTAATAGGTTGTATGCTTTCACTGAATTTTAAGTTCTCTGCCAGCTCCAAGAGTTGGAAGTCATAGTCGAAAGGGTGGTCCTTGTTTTTTTCCTCCCACATCGGGTG
Organism: Watsonalla cultraria; assembly: GCA_964035505.1. NCBI lineage: Eukaryota > Metazoa > Arthropoda > Insecta > Lepidoptera > Drepanidae > Watsonalla > Watsonalla cultraria. Next base: position 5,723,789 of record OZ037734.1, on the reverse strand, counting down.
AATGTGATTTGACTTTACTAAAACCTTTTTGCCTTGATTGAGGTATTTAGATCCAACTCTTACGTATGGCTTCTTTCTTTGATATTTGGTATGACGGTTAAAAATATTAGGATTAGTGTTATAATTACTTAGGTTTAATGCCTGATTGATAAGTTTGGTTTCGTCATCTATGCATTAGTCTTAGGCATCATCATCTTTTAAATAATCTCTCTCATTATCTACATCCTAACTTAGATGTATTTCATCAAATGTGTAGATATTCTTTCAAATACTACCATCCTTTCATTCTTTGCTATCATTTAATTTATTTCTATGCCATGATTTTATTGTAGGACTGTGTGCTTGTATGTATACAGCTTTACAGTAAAGTTGTGGTCCAAATGTCCCTTTTTTTTACCACATATAGTTTATTTTATTCAATAAAACTTAATTATATATACAAGGAACAGTACTTAAAACTAATACTTATAACTAATTCAAGGTAGAAAGAAAATTAGAAACTTGTCCCAAGTCCCTTTTATTATATAAAATTATTTTTTGATTATATTTGTATTTTATTCAATATCCTTGCCTGCTACAAAGGCAACCTTTTAATGGTCAGTTGCTTTCTGTCTTCGATCGATAGCAATGCCAACCGTGTCAATGTCAATATTATTAAATAAATTCAAATTCAGATTCCTAACTTAATAACTTTCGTTCATTATCATCTATATGAGTTTTACATGTATAGCTTACCCACAATGTCCAGCGGTGATAACCCATTTCTTATCAATAATAGCACCTCCGCAGTTAGTGCCATACGAGGCATGGTAGGGGTACAAATTGATCTCGACCACTTCACCCCCAACAATCTTATCATCCCCATAGTTATTATTATCTTCATGGGAGTCAGTAAGCTCTTCATTTTGTCTATAGTTCAAATTAGGACCATTATCGAAATTGTTTAGATCTGGCAACATTGTTGGTTCATCGTATTCTTCTATGTCTAGTCTAAGGAGGTCTTTTTTAGGACTTGTGTGTCTTGATCTACCTATATCATGGAACGACTTTGTTCTAAAGTGCCTTTTTGGAATTGGTATTAAAATTACGTCGTATTCTGCAAAATAATTAAATAAATAATTGCATTTAATGAAATAAATTGCATAATAATAATTACAAGGAAAATTTAATTATCAAAATCAATTATGTTTTTTTTGTAAAAACTGATGATTGTTTCAGAATAAAAATAATTATAATAAAAGTAGGTACGTACTATCAAGCTGCACTGGTATAACATTACAAAATAACAATGTTATTAATATAAACGGTAACATTTTAATTATATTTCTGTCTGGCAAACTTCATAACGACTTAACCAAACCGTCTATTGTCTCGCAATGCAAAGGGATATGATTGAAAACAAATTGAAATTGTAAAAGTAGATTGGGCATGAAATTAAAACTGCTTTCTTTAAGAATTTTTGTACATGATTCATAGATAAGGTAAAACACGTTATAATGTGTGGCCTTATGTTAATAAAAATTTGTAAATACTAAACTATCCCCCTTATTACAATACGTACATGCTCACGTCTGTATTCCCCGAAGGGTAGGCAGAGGTGTTGTAATAACAACACACACTTTTCACCGAAGATGATTAAGTGCCAACGTAACAGATGTGTCCACGATGTTTTCCTACACCGTTAAGCTCGTGGTGTGGCCTAAGGCTCATTGGTACTGGCCCCGCTGGGATTCGAACTTGTGGCGCTTGCACTTGCGTAGCACGCGACTGATCAAATCCCAAGGCCATCACGACTCATACACGCATGTGACGGTCATGGTGCTGCTACTTTATTCACAAGACTCTCAGCGTCGCACTCTTCGTTGAGTGTCGGTTTTAAAGGTACGAAATTGAACCTTATCCTCTATGTATTATGTATCAATTTCCTATGATTGAAACCAACGTTCGTCGTCGAGTTCAACGCGTAGAAACCTTAGTGAATAACGTGGCTTTGTGGTCACGTTCATAGGCTGCAGTAGCCACTTACCATCATCATCTCCCTGGCCTTATCCCATGAATTAGGGGTCAGCACTTGATTCAACCCGATGTGGCTGAACACCTGATTTTTATACGAAGCGACTGCCGTCTGACCTTTGTAACCCCTTTTTCGAGGAAAATCGGCAATCTGGGTTAAACCAGTTGTCAGACTTTCTTAGGCCTCTGACTGACCTGTAACGATTGCTAAAGATGTTAAATTGGCAACCGGGACCGACGGCTTAACGTGCTCTCCGAGGCACGGAGGGGACTCGGGCGGTCTCCCATCCAACTTCTGGCTAGGCGTATGGTTGCTTAAATTCGCTGATCGCATCATATGCGCAATAGCAACTGTGCTACGAGACGTAGCACAAAAATCATTTTTGCTCGACCAATTTTGAAGATACAAATGCCGCGTTATTCAAGCATCGGTTTCAAGCATAGGAAATTGATACATAATACATACATAATAAAGTTCTATTTCGTATGTTTGAACCCAACACTCGACGTCGAGTTCGGCTCAGACCTTACAGAATGAGTAGCTTGCCTTCTCGCAAAGCATGTAGCGCCATCTATCCGAAGCAGGAGACAAGTATTTTTTCAATTTTTATTATCGTCACATCACTATCATATAAATACGTTAAATCAAATAGAAAAATCATTATGTAAAATAAATTTTAAATTAGTGCAAATTATTTTACAATCCAATAAGAGTAACTTGCGCCATCTGTTGTCGAATAGCAGAACTATAAAAAAAATATTTTAGGAGAAACATAATTTTTTTAAATTAATAATTATTTCAAATGAATAATGAAATTAATCATTACCAATAATAATAAAAATAATGAAATGGAACAGCAAGACTTTTATGGACGATTCACAAAATTTTCACTGTTGTCACAATTATTTTACGGTAGGCAATGCGTGACTTTACGTACTTACACAAGAGTACACCCAAATAAGTCTAAAATTGTTTATGTTTGTGTTCTATTGCTATCTATATATAGGATGAACTCTGAATGTTTTTATTTCAATAACTATCTGTGCCCCGCGGTTTCACCAGCGTAGATTTAGTTTCATCCTTAATGTCGCGGAACCCTAATATTTTTAATAACTAAAAGGAGCCTAAGTTACTCCTTGAAATACAGCTACCTGCCAGTGAAAGTCCCGTTAAAATCCCTCCAGCCGTTTCAGAGATTACCCGGAACAAACAGTCAGACAGACAAAGAAAAATTTTAAAACTTGTTTTTTTTGTGTCAGTAGCGTGTATACTTTCATAGTGAAAAGCTCTTATTTTGGAATTACAAACAGACACTTCACTTTTATTTATCTGTATAGATGTATAGATTATGAGTACGGCGAAGGTAAAAGAAGGGATTTTGACTGGTATGTTCATCTGTTCTCTCAGAACTCCAAAACTACATCATTTGACAAATGAGGTATCGTCGTATGCGTCTTGATTGTCCGTTGGTTATAAACACAGCTATCCTCTAATCCCATTTTTGTAGTACTGACTTACAACTGTGAACAAAACCAAACCATATTGGTGTACTAATGTACACGTCTGTCTATCCCTTCGGGGAATACAGGTGTGAGCATATGTATAATAGTATGATAGTGTGATGTAGAGGAGAATGGTCAACGTTCATAAATTCATACTCAAACATTATTCGATTTGACTTTTAACAAAGTACTTTCAAATCGTCAGAATGAAATGATTGTAGGGGATTATACCTACATGCTACCGGGGTCGGAAGGTTGCAATTACTATGAAATCATAACCTGAAGCGAATTCAGGCGAGTAGCTAGTATATATCTATACGTCTATATAGATTAATAAAATTTAAGTGTCTGTTTGTAATTCCAAAATAACAGCTTTTCACTAAATGCATATGAAAGTATACACGCTACTGACATAAAAAACCCAATTCTTAATTTTTTTCTCTGTCTGTCTGTTTGTTCAGGGTAATCTCTGAAACGGCTGGACGGATTTTAACGGGACTTTCACTGGTAGGTAGCTGATGTTTCAATTAGTAACTTAGGCTACTTTTATTTATTAAAAATATTAGGGTTCTGCGACAATAAGGATGAAACTAAATCTACGCGGGTGAAACCGCAGGGCACAGCTAGTAGATATATAAAATTGAAGTGTCTGTTTGTAATGCCAAAATAACAGCTTTTCACTAAATGCATATTAAAGTATACACGCTACTGATACTAAAAAACCCTTTTTAAAATTTTCTTAAATTTTTTCTTTGTCTGTCTTTTCCGGGTAATATCCGAAACGGCTAGACCAATTTTAACGGGACTTTCACTGGCAGGTAGCTAATATTATAAGGAGTAACTTAGGCTACTTTTAATTTTTTTAAAACATTAGGGTTCCGCGGGACACCCATGTAATTAACTCTACACGGGCGAAACCGCAGGGCACAGCTAGTTTTAATATAAAAGTAATCATAACTCATTTCGTCGATTCACCTCACCAAATCGATATACACGAAAACAAACCACAATGCACAGTACATAAAGCACAATATAGACCGCAACAATATCGCCCTCGGTAAATAAGGGGATGAATACATAATGAAATTTCTCTCTAGAGCGTCCGTTAATCAAAAACTGCTGTGAAGCAAAGACGTAAGAAAATGGAAATTTTCCTACCCTCCTTTTTCCTGTTAGACTGAGCCCCCTCGCCTCCGGAGAGGTCGGACATCCCCCCTCCGGCTGGCAGCGAGGGAAGACGCTTTTTAATATTAGTTACCTATTTATTTATACATATATACATACAGACAAATAAAATTGAACTGTCTGTTTGTAATTCCAAAATAACAGCTTTTCACTAAATGCATTTGAAAGTGTACGATTTTTTTTTCCTTCTGTCTGTCTGTCTGTTTATTCCGGGTAATATCTGAAACGGCTGGACCGATTTTAACGGGACTTACACTGGAAAATAGCTTATGTTACAAAGCGTAAATTAGAATCCTTTGATTAAAAATAAAACATGGGGGTCGTCGGGTCAGCCTTGAAATTAATTCTATATGGGTGAAACCGCGCGGCACTGGTAGTACAGACATATAAATAAAATTAAGTGTCTGTTTGTAATTCCAAATTAAAAGCTTTTTACTAAATGCATCTGAAAGTACGCGGTTAATACTTTTAGTTTCACTCGCGTAGACTTAATTTTATTACAGTTGTAACAGCTATCTGGCAGTGAAAGTCCCGTTAAAATCGGTTGACCTATTTCACAGATTACCCGGAACGGACAGCTAGACTGACAGACAGGCAGAGAAAAATTTTATTTTTATGTATATACCATATATACTTTCATATGCATTTAGTGATAAGCTGCTCATTTGGAATTACGAACAGACACTTCCATTTTATTTATCTGTATATATAGACATATAGATAAGTATTTAATAAAATAATTATAAAGTCGACTCCATAGTAACCAACTCCTCTGCCTGCACCACCCCCCGTCGAATGCAAATTTTATAACAGACCGCCTTTCTTATAGGCATTGTCGTAAACTGAGCTCCTTACTTAGCTTCGGTCATTTGTTCTGATTGTGCTCACCCTGTGTATTGTATTTGTACTTACAGTTAATTAATTTAAAACACGGCTGAGTTTTAATGGAGAAAGAAATAAAACAAATTTACATTCTGATTATTTATTCATTATTATTAAAACAATTTTGTAAACAAATTGCTTAATCATTTTCCAATTAGATTAACTTCCAAAAATATATTAAATTAACATTTTGATAATAAAAAAAAACATAAATTATTCCAATTTTAAAATACACATTTCATTATTTATTTCATTTCTATTGTTGTTTTTATCCAATTAGAATTTGAAAATGGAACACAGTCAGTTCCATTTTTAACATAGTACCGTAGAAACATAAGTTACTGACTGGATAGCGCTAACATATTTTAGAACTCGTACATTTTTGGTGTACATATGTACCTGCTTGCAAGATAAGTGTAATAAAAGTTGGGCTAATGTGGAAACTTGGTAATGTTATCGGTATACGTGATCTCGCCGGCTTTTCGGGCTGGCGGGCGCGCGCCAACTAACGGTCTTCGAATTAGAATTTGGAATTCGCTGGCAAAAACTGTAATTGTCTAGAGATGCGAGATTGCGGTGTGCTACTATTGATTTACGAGTTTAGACATTTTTGTGGGCTGGTATAATTATTTTCACACGGCTATAAGGGTTCAATTATATACAGTTGAATTTGGGTGTAACACTTGCTTACCCCTATGGGAACCTTTGTTGAAAGTAAATGAGATATGAAAATTATTTTAATCACCTCACTGTTCTCACTTTTTCAAATTAATTTTATTATAAATAGATATTTATAATCTTCCGTATGAAAATCTGGTATATATTTGACATATTTTTGTTTCAGAATCTATCAATTATTAATTTATCTATTACAGTGACATATTACATAGTAACACTACTAACGGTTAATTAATTTCTTGATTCAAGAGAGTTATTTACATCAATATATGAGCGGGCATAGACTGTGGAAGCACTGTAATTGGTTATGCCCAACATGCATTTAGCAAATAAAACTGTTATAAAAAATCATAAAAATCTTCTGAAAAAAAAGGTTTAAGAATTTCGATTGAGGAAAATTATATTATTTACTAGCTGTGCCTCGCGGTTTCACCCGCGTAAATTTATTTTCATACAAACTTTCATCCCTTATTTTATTCCCTTGTTGGCAGAATTAATCAAAATCCTTTCTTAGCGGATGCCTACGTCATAACATCCACCTGCATGCGAAATTTCAGCCCGATCCATTCAGTGGTTTGACCTGTGCGTTTATAGATCACTATGTCAGTCAGTCAGTCACATTTGAGTTATATATATTTAGATTTAACTTTCGAAAACCAAAGGTAGTAACCACTAGTCTGAGCTAAAGCCGCCGTTGGATTCTTTCAGCCATTATTCCGAGTTATAATCGACTTTCTAAAATATTTTCCACTTTAAACAACGTTTAAAATCCCGAACGGAAGTTTTATCGTTTTTAACATGTGGTTGTGTGGGTGAACTAATGTTGGTTGTGGTTTATTTAATGGTTTTGTTTGAGATTAACGGGTTATTGCTCGCATTATTTAATGAAATAAATATTCTTTATAATTATTTTGTGCTAGTATAAATAAATGAATATTTTATTAAGTTCTAAATTTAAATTAAAAATTACCTTTATTCCGTATTTGAATAATAATAGTTGAGTCCGACACATCGAGGTCACCTGGCTACGTGATAGTGAAACCTCCGGTCACACAAGTATAGATTTTAACATTGACGATATTTCCTTTTCCTTCTTAATTAATTTATTCAATAAAACTTAATTATATATACAAGGAACAGTACTTAAAACTAATTAAAGGTAGAAAACTTGTCCCAAGTCGGTGTCTCTCGGGATCGTGCCAAGAAGGCTGGCAGCATTGCCACGTTGAATAGCAATGCTGATTCTCTAGCGAGAAAAGCCCCAGCTCTCCTGTCACGAGAGGCTTCTACCAGACGACGTGCAAGCTTTTCCTTCTTCCTTTTCCTTTTATATATTTCTATTTTATATGGGACCGTAAAAGCGCTCCTAGCGGCGAGTGTAGGAAGTTTTACATTCCCATACAAAATGTGGAAAAAACGCACTCGATATCGTCGTCGTTAATACATGTTAAAACGTTAGGGCACAGATGGTTAGCTCCGATTATGTACACAAAGTCAAAGTAAATTCCGTCAAAGAAATTATACTACTTATGTAAGGACATTTATCATGTTATATAAAGAGAAAACAAAATTAATACATAAAGCAACAAAATTAATACAAAAATTAATACATAAACAAAATTAATCTTAACGCAATCTTGCTAACCGCTTAGTAACACCCCAAACAAAATAAGTAGGTAACCGTAGTATTTTCATTAAGTTTTCCGCCGCGATTTGATACTGTCACATTGGCAAAGCTCGTAGATTAAGCCCTGAATGAAAGCTTTCATTTGCATAGAAATTAAAATTTACCTGGACCGCTCTACTCTACTGGACCCAAGGGCCATTCCTTTGCCCAACTATGGGGTGGAATTTCAAAGCGTCTCGCCGTGTTCCAAATTGGAATTGGTTAGTGTTTAAAATAGGAACGATTTTAAAATTGGAAAAGTGTTTATTAATCGGAAATTCTATTTAAAAATTGGATAAATGATGTTTATTCTAATTTTGAATGTTTAACTGCATGGCTTCTTTAATGAATAAAAATATTAACACATTCGAATAAGATTGGTACAGCACCTATACCTAGAAACATTCACTTTAGTGGGTTGGGACTTTATAGTACATAGGAGTGCAATTTAACTGTTTTTTTTGGTACGTTGTATATACTTTATTATTAGTTATATTGTCTTTAGCTTATAAATCAGATAACAATGGCATTGTGTAAATTTGACCTCTTCGCGTTTTACGGGAAATGTCACGCCCAAAACACTAGTACAAATCAAATCAATTTTCGCAAGAAGTATCCGTTTACTAACAATAAGTTTTCACTTCAGAAGACACTTATTTCGAAATCCGATCCGATTAAAAAGGAAAACAGACACTTAACCCGTTCCTTAGTTAAATGTTCGCTCCTCAGTAACACGAGTGCCAAATAAAACAGCAAAAACAGTGTAACATTACCTTCAAAGAGATTTTATATCATTTGGGTATTCCGTAAATCTAATTAGGGCCGCACCTATTATTAGAACGGCTTATTCGACACAAATTCGCGAGCAAAACTGAAGACGTTTACACTTAAAACATATAAATATTACCCAAGAAAATTATATGAGAAGTTTTACTGAGGTATTCACGAAAAGATATTTGGTAGAATTAAAACAACACTTCGCCGAGAGAAAAGTGGTTCCCCCCGTGGGTCTGTTAGGCCCCCGCCCCCCGGGGGTGCACCCCACAGTACCCAATCCCAAGATGGCTTCTTTTAAATGGGGTGGACGGGCTGGCCCCTCAAGAATAAAAGTATGCCATACCTTCCGTAGATAGATATTCAAGGTGGGGGGTTAAGATTTGCGTCGCACTTTGTTACGCGCTCTCAATACGATTCTAAATTCAAATTTGTTACGATTTAAATATTGAATAAAAGATAAAAATGAAATAATTGTTCGATCACATTTTAAATAAAATGATTTTAGCTTAAAATTGTACGCAAAATGCGTTCAGTTTTTTTATAATATGGTATTTTATTCCATGTTTGATATTAACTTAAATTACATTTATTAAATAAAAAAGGCAACTATTTTTTAATGAATTAAAAATTATAACACACACATTATACGAATCACTTTTTAATGAATATAATTTAACAAGAAAGTTGAGCTAACGTGTTTTTAATCAAACTTAACACAAGTTTAATTGATACGAGGATCAACTTTACTTATACACTAAAATTCTTTGATAAATTCGATAGCTCTTATTACATTATAATAAGGGCTTATTTAGCTTGTTCAGCGTATGAAAGGTTAAGGACCTTAACATATTCGTCAGTGGGTCAATGTATGCGACGTATGCCGATGTGTGTTTTGATTTTAAGGGCTTGTGATATCTAGGTCAGGGTTCGCCGTTTCAGTTTCATAATACGTCACAAGTAGGCTAACGAAAAAACTGTGAGTTATTATATTATTTACTTGCAAATTTAGAACTACGTTCTGTGTTTTTACCGTGTCGACTTAATAAGACTTAAAATAGGTTTATAATCTTGATTTAACGCACAGAATACCTACTTATTTAGTTTTAAATTCGTTAATATTGGCAGGGAGTATATTCTAGGTATATTCAGTAAGTTCTACTTACTTACATACAAATTATTGCTTATGTAGATTTATCTAATACATAGCGGCGATGATGGCTTATAATATTATTGAGATTTAATAAAATATACAATGCGTTGCTCAACTGTGATTTTCTCAACATACACGTCTTTATAAAAACTTTTAATTTTCATAAAATCCCCTATTTTTTGGTTTATCGTTGTGATTTTCCCATAATATAAGGTGTTAAATTTGTTGAGGAAATTCCGTAATACTACACTACCTCTTTTGGTTATATCTGAGTTGTCAAATTTATACTTCGTTTTATTCTACATAGCGAGCTAAAAATGATCTAAATAAGTATATAGAAACGAACGATATTCTAGTAATGAAAAACCTACATGAATAATTTTAACGATAATAACTACTTATATATAAATAACAAATTTTATGTTGAACATCGAATACAGTAAAATTTTAGAAATAATTTATCATTAAAAATTTAACGCAAAAAGGTTTCCCTAGCCTCTTTAATGGATATTTACACATTATATCATGTACATTTTATTATAAAATTTTACTATGTTTAAGCGTATATTCCAACACGATGAAATAAAAAATGTAATTGAATTCATCACTTATTTACCACTTATCATTGTATTGCCGTAGATGGAGATGCAATCTATGAATGAATTTAAACAAAACATTATTTGTAAATCTTTGTCCCAATTCATTTTTTTTTTGCACACTTTTATAGTAAAAAGATTGGTATTTTATACATTCCATCTATTCATATAAAATGCAGGTCCTAGAGACATGAAATTCGAAGTGTGTGTACTTTAAATCCACTAACTGGTATTCGGGATTCCACCTTACGGCTGGTTAATGTCTGCAAAAACGTCACGATATTTTTTTCTCAAATAATAATTTTGAAAGCATAATTATTCGCACAGGCGTCGTCGCCCGCCTTAATTGAATCCCTTACACCCCCACAAGTCCCCCGGGGAAAAACAACCCTTTCTTATTTTTGCACTCTTTCCCCCTTGCAAGACGATAAATCCTTGGTAGAGACAGCGGGGAGATCACTTACCAAATTATCGTGACATACGCCTTACAGTATGGATCACCCTTAAACAAGTAGTTATAAGGTTGATTTTAGTATGAATTAAATTTGATAAACGGCAAATTTTAATTGTAATTTGAAACGAGAAAAAGCCGCCACGATTCGTCATTGGAATTCCGCGGGCGAGTTTAGGCGTGCTTCCATTTTCAAACATTGGGTTATTTTGGATTTGGAATCAGACTTTCCAAGTTTCAAATCAAAATGTAAATTATTTAATTTAATTTTCATATATTAAAAATTTTGAAATTTTATTAGATACGAAAGCAACATGAAATAAATCTATACAGATAAATAAAATTGAAGTGTCTGTTTGTAATACCAAAATAACAGCTTTTCACTAAATGCATATGAAAGTATACACGCTACTGACCCTAAAAAACCAAGTTTTAAAATTTTTCTCTGTCTGTCTGTCTGTTTGTTACGGGTAATCTCTGAAACGGCTGGTCGGATTTTAACGGGACTTTCACTGGTAGGCAGCTGATGTTTCAAGGAGTAACTTAGGCTACTTTTATTTATTAAAAATATTAGGGTTCCGTGACAATAAGGAAGAAACTAAATCTACGCGGGTGAAACCGCGGAGCACAGCTAGTCATAAATAAACTATTATTAGTTTTATACAAAATTTAATGAGAACAATTTCAAATAAATATATTAGGTAGATACTTTTCCTTTAGAAATATTTTCCTGTTACAAAATCTAATCAAGCATTTTATATTCTCATTAAATCAATTATTTGTGCTTATTTATTTTTATTAATTAAGTAAGCATTACATTCGTTAGTTAATTAACCAATTTAATTGCCTTATTCATTATTTATTTTCCCTTTAGAATGCCAAATATAATAAATCTATTTTTAATTTTATACTTTTATCCTACTTGAGGTTACGATTGACTCATTAGGTATTTTAGTAAATACTTTAGTGATATGCTTACTGAATAGCATTCATGCAAAATGTCCAGTACTTTCAGAATTTATATATATATATAAAAAGACTCTAACTACCGTCTTGTTGGTAAAATAAGTTGTCTATTTGTCACCTCTTCACAGCAGTATAACTGAAATTTCCTGAAATTTGGAATACAGATAGCTTAAAACCAAAAGACAGGACATATGGGATTTATGGCATATAAAAAAAGTGTAGAAGTCGCAGGTAACAATTAGTTAATAATATTAAATTTGTAGGTACATAAAGCTCAAAATAATAATAAAACATTTCTCAATTCTCCTTAGAATTAAGAAGGGTAAATTTTTTAGGGTAAACTCGCGAGGGAAAGCAACCAGTTAAGGAAGACCTATTCTCGCTGGAAGTTTTATTATAAAACGTCCAACTTGCAGGGGCGTGGGGGGTCAGCTGTGATTGGTGGGGTGTAGGGGGGTTGTCAGGGCAAAATAAGAAGGAATAAATGAACGACCCCTGTTTTAAATTGCCAAGATGCGGGGGCGACAGATACACACCTACCAGAAAACAGTTATATTTAAGTGAAAATATATCTTTGTTACTTTGAAATTTGGGAAATGAGAGCGTAGGTGTTTGCAAAAGTTTGTTTCTTTTGACTCGGTAATAAGTATTACATAATACGCCTACGGTGTTGCCCACCTATTTTTCAAATCAAATCAAAATGAAGAAGAACTGGCGTCGCTTGCGTAGCAGGCGAATCCCAGCGGGGCCTGTACCAATGAGTTTTTCTTAAAAATTATGTAGAGTGATTTCACACCACGTGCTTTACGATGATTAAAAACATCGTGAGGAAACCTGCATATGTATGAGAAGTAATTCGAAGACGTATGTATAATGCCTGAGACTCACCAAAGTGAACCGACTTCAGTCATCTATACAGATAAATAAAATTGAAGTGTCTGTTTGTAATTCCAACATAACAGCTTTTCACTAAATGCATATAAAATGATATACGGTACTGACATGAAAAAACCAATTTTTTCTTTTTCGAAACGTCTCTACCGATTTTAACGAGACTTTCACTGGCAGAAAGCTAATTTTATAAGGAGTAACGAGATGAAATTAACTCTATGTGGGTGTAACTGCGGGGCACAGCTAGTCAAAAATATAACATTAATCATTCTCAATTTAAGTCATAGTACCTATCAAGTAAATCTGTCTACTACCGAAAAAATATATTATTTCGTTTCAAAATTGTATGCAGACATATTCCAAAAGTCATTAAAAAACCACCCTCTTCTACCCTCGCAGACGTTATATACAGGGGGGCATCGAAAAATGTAGTCACTCATTACATTAGATATAATTATAGGGGCCGCCCTTGAAGGGAAATCGCCTTCTTTCGACATTTTAAAGTCCCCTTTTCTTAAACCCCTAAACAGGGAGTTTTTGATATAAATTCTGGATTGGATACGCATGGCTGTTTGGATAACGTCACAAGAAGGGAATTTATTTAATGTGTTTAAATTATTTCTTTTAGTTTTTAAGGGCCACTTGCAAAAAACTGCTAAAAATTAAGGCCTAAATCTAGTTTTCTTTAAATTGATGACAAATTTCTATGATCATCATAATTCATAATTTTGACATGTTTTCCCTTCCATTCCTCTCTATCAGCCGTCATATCTGTATTCACTCCCACTCTATCGATATCATCTTTCGCACAATCTATTCATCGTTTCTTAGGTCTTCCTCTCCCCTTGTGACCATCCACATTCATAAAGAAAACTTGCTTAGCAGCGTTATCCTTATTCTTCCACATAACATATCCTTTAAAGTACGAATACGAAATCTTACTGTACTTACTTAATGTCAACACCTGTTTCACACCTAAAATAAGTGACAGATGATGAAGCTGTCAGGGTAAGTGACATTAACAAATATTTGTTTGAACATAATAGCAATTAAGACGCTTTAAATCAAGACTTTGAGAAATTTATTCAAATTTCTTACAAATCATATTTCTAAGGCATCTACCAATTTGACAGATAAGACTATTCAGCTAGAAAGTGCAAGAGATAGGACATAGTAATGAAACAAATGTGCATTCAGATGATAATATTAATCAAAATGTTTTTTTCAGTTCAGGCCCTGATAAGACACTTTTGAGCGTTGAAGAACTGACCACCGTTTCGGAAAATAGACTTCTGAGAAGAACTGGAAAGGATTCTTTTAAATTTCGAATCTGTACGAGCTTTTATTTCTAATCACATTATAAAGTGTCAGTTCCATAACTTCCTGTGTTCATGTATTACCCCTCCGCTAAGAAAGAGAAGGGGCTGTAATTGCAGAATATTAGCCAAAGTTTAATTGCACTTTATAACTCATTATTAGCTTTTAGTAAAATTTTACATCATTAAATTGTTAAAAATGTTCATGCAAATTTTTTTTCCATAAAATTTCTAAATTCTTTCAGAATTTCAATAAATCACAAACTAGGTAATAAATTAAATAGTTAAGATTCCTTTTTTAAATTCTCTTCAAAATCCAACAGCCAGTAGCATGAACAACTGTAATTTTAAAAACAGAACGTGTCTTACAAATTGGCGGGTCCGTTTCTCGCCAGGGGACGTGTCAGCGGAAAACCGTTTAAAATGCGGCAAAAATAAGGAAAAAAAAATGGTTGCCGAGTATTATCCTTGTTAATTCCCTGGCTAATTTAATTCTCGCCTAATTCTATTTGTCGAGGAAAGCGGGGAAGTGATAATTGTAGTACATTTTTTGCGAGGGAACGAAGGAAAAAGGTCTTTTTTGTTAATTTTCCCCGACATTTTTATCGCTTGTTCGTTTTTTAACAGCGTGGGAAATGTGTCCTTTGAGAAAAGTACTGTACTTATGTTAATGGTTTTTTTATATTAATCCCTTTTGTGATTTAATTCGTATGTTTTTTTATTTTAATATAAACTTTAGTTTTCATAGTTAACAAAGCGTTCCTATGGAATTTAATAATATTTGAAACCATAATCTATACAGATAAATAAAATCGAAAAGTCTGTTTGTAATTCCAAATTACCTGGTTTGTACTAAATGCATATGAGAGTAAATACGGTACAGACATAAAAACCGTTTTTATAATGTCTCTGTCTGTATGTCTGTTTACCCCGGCTAATCCGACTTTCATTGATAGATAGCTAATGTTACAAGGATAGAATTTTATTTTAAAAAAAACATGATGTTTCCGTGGGCCACCTAAGAAATGAAGTCTTTGCAGGTGAAACCGCTGGGCACAGCTAGTCCACATACTTAAAATTATAAGCTTTTTGAAAAGCTAACAAAAACCCTAATTTAAGATCACACGAAGTAACAAAAAACTCTTTTAGAAAACACTTGCAGACTTCACAACACCTTTGGACACTTACAACCACGACGATCACTATCAAAATCAAATTTCACACTGACCACACCTTTAAAGAACTGCCGAAATGCAAAAATAAGAATAATAATGTCAAATCAAACCCTTTTCAGTGGATACCGGTTTTGAAAACCGGCAAAACTGACCGGTGTACCCCAAGGGTCAAACATAGGGCCACTACTATTGTCTATTTTTAAAAGGACCTTTAATAGAACTGGTCATCCGCTGACCCTTTCTTATGGTTTTTTAAATGCTTTGTAAGTTAGGGATACCGTTGCAGCTGCTTTTTTAACTGGTTTTGGTCACAATAGTTCTGACCGGATGGATTAACGTTCATATTTAGTTGCGTTTTACTATTTTAACTATTGTGAAGATAAGTTGATATCTGACAGATAAGCCACGTAGTCGTTGATTGTTTTGTTACCCGCATGCAACTAGGTTAGGGTACCATGCTTAATGGTAAAATTACTTCTTAATCTATACAGATAAATACAATTGGAGTGTATGTTTGTAATTACAAATAAACAGCGGTACTCACATAACCAATCAAGATTTTTTTCTCTGTCTGTCTGTTTGTTCCGCCTAATCACCTAAGCCGCTGGACCGATTTTAACGGGAGTTTCACTGACTGATAGCTAATTTTACAAGGTGTAAATAGGCTTTAAAGATAAATAAAATAAAACAGGTTTCTGCGGGCCATCCATAAAACTTAGTCTACACACAGCTAGTTCGGAAATAATTGTACGGTATATTCAGTACCAAGTACTTCATGCTACAGAAACAAAGTCAGGTGAAACCATGATCATCACCAGCTGTGGTGCAGTTTTTCATTTGTTCTTTAAATTACACACGCCATCCCAGAAGGGTCTCCGACAGGAAAGCAGAGCCATTCACCGAAGATGATTCAGTACCAACGTGACAGATGATGAGCCCATTGCCGGTTTCTTTATGTTGTTTGTCTTCACCGTTTTGCTCGTGGTGTGAAATAACTCAGGCATATCAACTATTACACACATACTTCTATTAAATTTTGAAGATAATACTCTCCTTTTTAGACAGTTCTGTAAATAATACAATGCGTGTACATTATAATATTTTTATCAGAACCATGAGCCAGAACCTCTAATACTCGAGAACGTTGGGCTTGAATTTAGGCAGACCTTCACATAAAATCGGTATTTGATAGCCCTTACCTGTACCTAGTGAATAAATAAAACCCTTCATGGCAAACTGGGGCGCAGTACCGACGGTAGTTTGTCGAAAGAAGCATTATAAATTGGTTATATGGTTCCAAGGAAACTATGGATTGTTATTACTCACATGCCCTTGCGTATTTCCAATACAAGCCAGGGACGGTTCAGGTTGAGCTTTGAAGATAATATCTATTGGCATCAATCTTTACACGGAAATAAAATTGAAGTGTATTTTTGTAATTTCAAATTAACAGCATTTAAATAATTGCATATGAAAGTTAAGGTCACTATGGATAAAAACATTTTTTTTAAATTTTTTCTGTGTATATATCAGTCTGTTTCTTTCGGCTAATCTCCGAAGCGGCTGCATCAATTTTAATGAACAGATAGTTGATGATATAAGGAGTAACTAAAATTTTATTTATATCTAGATGATTTAAACAGTCTTGATTCGGAATGTTACGATCGCATTTATCTCAATCTCTGAGAAGGCAGATTCGGGTACCCATTGTATACACCTATTAACAAGCTTTGGCCTAATTTTAAAACTATTGTTTTACAAATTGAAGAGCGAAGTCCGTCCCCACGAAGTGAAACCACGCTAGCTCGGTTATCACGCGAACTTTCAATAAAATTTCAATCAAACGAAAGTTGTTCGTTTTTCATCGGTTTGTTTTATAAATTCCATATTTTGCCGGCTGGTACGGGCCACTATTAGCATTTACTATCGTTGCTTATCCATTACCTTGTTTTATCGTTGTTGTTTTATTTCTACGACTGCCTCGTTGGTCTAGTGGTCTCCAGCGCTACTGGGAAACACAAGGTCTTGGGTTCGATCGCCGAGTCAGGTAAAGTATTTTTGGGTTTTTCCATCTGTAATTCCTCACGGAATCTAGATTAGTGGCCGGTTAATGGCAATAGGCTCGCGCACTATTACATGGGATTTGAACATAATTGGTGGAATGTAGGTGTACATAAGTACACCTCTATCTACCCCTTCGGGGAATACACTCGTGAGTATAATGTGTTATTTCTATGCGATTCAAATAAATTCACAAAAATCCATAAAAAAAATCTAAGCTAAAAGTAGGAACTTCGTATAATTGTGTAGCTTGAGATGACCAGCCCCCACAGGCAGCACCTGTTCACACGTATGACGAGAATGTCGGCCATCGCCGTCTTCGACCATTATAGTGGGAAGTGAATGAAATAATAATAATAATCATTTATTGACAACAATTTCGGCAACAAGCAGATACACAGATAACAAAATCAAACAATTATAATAATAAAATACTTAAAAAAAACAATAAGAAAATATAACACAAAGTGCTAATGTTGTTACCGGTGCAAGGTACCATCACATTAGGTGTTGCCGTACATTATTGTCAAATAAATATTAGATCTAAAAAACTTACCATAATACAAAATCAATAGATAAACTAAGACTATCACATAACCCTATCACGGCATATGGGCTCTGTTAACGTGCCTGTAACAAAAAAGTTAAATACGTGCCTTGCTTGTCCATATGTCCGGGCTTTTGTTGGTTTTTTCCCATTGTCCACATTCGATAAGCACTATTGGAAGTTATTTGGTGTTACGGATGGTCAGTTTATAAGGGTTGCCACGAAAAATAATTGTCATTTTTGTACAATTTACAAAAATGTTTATACAAAAGTGCTTTGTTATCCGAAAGTTTTTTCGCCGTTACTTCAGATAGCAGGCTTTAATTTGGAAACGGTAACAAAATAATGTATACAGATAAGTAAAATTGAAGTGTCTGTTTGTAAATACAAAATAACAGCTTATCACTAAATGCATCTGAAAGCATACACGATACTGACACAAAAAAACCAAGTTATAAAAATTTGCTATATCTGTCTGTATGTCCGTCTGTCTGTCTGTCTGTTTGTTTGTTCCGGGTAATCTCCAAAACGGCTGGACTGATTTTAACGGGCCTTCAACTGGCAGGTAGCTGATGTTTCAAGGAGTAACTTAGGCTACTTTTATTTCTTAAAAATATTAGGGTACCGCGACAATAAGGATGAAACTAAATCTAAAAGATATAATAGTCTGAAAAGTGTAGTCTTTCTCAGAAAGTCTGGAGTCATCTGAATATCTTTAATTTTGCAACAATAACTTTGCTACTTCATTATGTAAGTATGTGAATTGGATCACAAACACAGACCTTTAATTTGCACTGGCAACATCGAGACAATAATAATTATAACCTAATTTAAGGATATTTTTCAAATTTCATTTCGTGCCTTCTTCGGGTGCCTCTCCAACTAGTGGAGATTGGCTATCAGCTGATGGTATTTATTTCTATCTTGTGCGAGGTGGAATAATTGGCAACGCAATTCCATTACAGTAATTTAAGTAACATTTGAATACTAGAAATTCATTGTTAAAAACAACCACAATATGTCCACCCTACACTTCCAGTAGTCCAAACCGGTTCTAAGCGGATCCTACCGGCTAGATCCGGTTCTGACCAGCGAGTGACCCTTTCTTGCAACTCTATTGTGACGGGGGTCAGTCCGGCAGATGTTTGCTATTGCATATTGTAAAATGATAGTTTTTGGTAACGTTAGTTTTAACTGACCGGTACGTGTGTTGGTATTTTTATTAGTTTCGCCTCAAATTGTTGAGTATACGTACAGTAAAAAGTATTACTTTCTATACCTACATACAGATAAATAAAATTGAAGTGTCAGTTTGTATTTCCAAATTAACAGTTTTTCAGTAAATTCATATGAAAGTACCAGTAAATACAGTACTCAAATAAAAAATGCATTTTTTTTTCTCTCTCTCTGTCTGTTAGACTAAACTCAAAATTAAGACGGGACTGATTTTGACGGGAATATCACTGAAATCACAGGGCACAGCTAGTTAAATATAAGATGCGTGCGCCAAAAATCTATTTTGTATAGGATTGGAACAGCGTCTCTGTCGGCCTAAAGATGACACTATTGTGAGCCCATACAAATCTGCGTTTACGTCGACGCGGTGACTTGTGACGGCGATTTTAAGAAAACTTGCACTAGGCACTAAGGGAGTCACACGGTTTTAGGTGTAGCAAGTGTGATCGAGTGCAAGTAGATTGCGATAAGGTGAAGCAATGAGGGTATTTCGTAGTAATGCCGACAAATGTTTGGGACATTTGCGAGGCAAATTTTTAGTGGGGACGGATATCCCAGTAGCGAACTGTTCACACCGGATGAACGGTGTAAATCTTACATTTGTACGTGGTACACCCGCTGGGGTTGTTAGAGAGTTGTATTTTAGGTTAGTGTGAAAACAAAAAAAACTAAAAAGTTGAGAAAAATTAGAACGTGAACAGCCTTAAACTAGCGCGCATATGTAAAAAACTTAATAATACTGAAAGAAAGTAAGAAAAAAAGTAACATTGATTTGTAGAAATAACAGCAGTTTTTGTATAATGTTTTGTGCCATGCAATTTTTTTTGAATTTTTGCAAAAAAAGATTATTTATGAAAATATTATTTATAAATATGACGCATAAAGACTTCGGCTAATGTATGGTATGTATGTCCAAAAAATGTTAGGGCTTTCGTCATGAGGTGAGAACATAAAAAGCCTATGTAGGTGTAAAAAGGTGATATTTATAGTTTACGCCAAAAATATCACAGATGATCTAGCAGACACGGTCAAGCAACTTTGTAGATGGGTTATTTGATCTATTTGAACCGTGAGTTTTGAGCAATTGCCTGCTACGCAAGAACACAAGTTCGAATTACAAAATTTTTTTTTTTTCAAAAACATTATTAAGAGCCACAACGCGCTGCATGTATACACCTATGTCTCAGGAAGGCGACAATAATTCGGCGGGTATTTTCGCGAATTCTTCCCGTGCTCGTTCCTTCCGTGGCGTGCGCGTGGCGTGGCCCGCCACTTCCGCCACGGGAACGTCACGTACGTTACCGACAAATAGGGCTGTGCTATGCTGAATAGTTTTTGGGACGTGATTTATTGTAATTTTGTTAGAATTATGGGTGAGTCGATCGTTACATTCTTTAAACATTTGAAGGGCTCGTTTTAACAGAATTTGGCACACAAGAGAACCTACAGGCCTCCTGAGGGTATGCCGGTACTGTGAACGTGACTAACATCTGACTATCGCTTGCGTTTTGATTGTTTCTTAGGAACCTAGCGGCCATCACGCGGTTTTACTCGCGTAGCTCGCGTTCCCCATGGAGTACGGGGATATAATATAGCCTCTGTTACTCTGATAATATAGCTATCAATTCCTGAAATTTTTTTTCAAATCGTTCTAGTAGTTCTTGAGTTTATTTGGTACAAATAAATAAAAAATCTTCAATCTTTATAATAATAGTAAAGATGGATTCACAATGCAAACATAGTAAGAGACGAAGGGTACGTATGACTACGTATGATTTATGGCTTAGAAACATATCTGTAAGTATATGAGCAAAAATAATTAGTGTGGGTGAAAATCTGTTACTTTTTCTCAAGCTGGTTGCGGTCTGCGGTTGATTTCCAAAGCAATTCGTCAACGTTAGAACCTGCCAAAACCTATACCCATAGAGATGGTAAGATATCAGTCAACTTATTCCTCAATGTGCTAGCGCAGCTATTCCACTTAACACAAACCGTCTAACAAGCTTAAATTGATCCCAATAAAACTCTCCTAAACAAATAAACAAAGTCTTTAAAACCCAATAATTTTGACATCAAAACATCGTCGAAAAACGTCAAAAAAGCGCTTTTGAAAAAGTGAACCCTTCACACAACAGGTGGGGGCTATTAACATACAACACGACACATGTCGGCTCGTTGTCGCGATGACGTATAGTTACGCCTTTAACAAAGATTAAATCAGTTATCAGATGGGCTATTTGATCAGGACACTACTGTCCCGTAGGTCTAGTGGTTGGTATGTTCGCCTGTCGATCACGAGAGCTGGATCCGGTTAAAAATACATGGGTTTCTCTGTCAAAAAATACACAATAAATGCCCGGAGTTCGGATGTTGGTGGTGTTTCCCCCCCCCGTTCCTCAGAAAGCACGTTGTACTGTTGGTCCTATAATCTCTCTCCGGTCGTGTCGGATTGCCGTCCCATCGGACTATGACAGTGAGGGAATAAAGAGTGCACCTGTGTTTGCACACACACTGGTGCACTATAATATCTCCTGCGCAGATAGCTAATTTAGCCGTAACCGAAATTCGGTTAAGATATCAATATAAATCGGCATGTACCAATAAGTTTTTCTAAAACCTTCAGTGCAGTAATTACATTCCAC
The DNA here is from genome assembly GCA_964035505.1 of Watsonalla cultraria. Taxonomy (NCBI): domain Eukaryota; kingdom Metazoa; phylum Arthropoda; class Insecta; order Lepidoptera; family Drepanidae; genus Watsonalla; species Watsonalla cultraria. The sequence continues at coordinate 5,702,054 of OZ037734.1, read as the reverse complement.
GAGTTTTACGGTGAAACAAAACAAACTGAGGAAAACTGCATACGTCTGAGAAGTGCTAGTGAGTAAGAGATAGTGCCTGAGACGGTGTTACAACATCTCTGCCTACCCCTTATGGGAATACAGGCGTGAGCATATGGATATTTTATTTTTGATAAATAATTAGGACTCGTTCAAAATAAAATCGTATATTAATACACAATATTTATTTAAGAAAGTAAAAAGTGGCGTGTCTGATTTAACATAGTCTTTGCCACGAGGTAACAAGGTGTCGAAGGTTTATTTATCGACGGCCAGCGATACTGAATTTTAAAACGGTTCCTTCCGTCAATAACCACATCTCTAGTGTAACCAAAAACCCTCAATTTTCAACCCTATATATGAGTCAATAAGAACTACGGTTTTTTGGTGAAACGATGACAGTATTGTCAACAGATGTTCTTATTTCGAAAATTGAAAGTGGAATGTCGATAATATTTTATTAGAAAAGGAAATTTATTAATTGTGTTATCTTTTTGTTTTGTTTTAGACTTTTTTTATTTGTGATTTCAGCCAGTTATAGATTTATATGATTTGTATGGAAGTAAAAAAACTTATTGATAAGGTTACAAGTAAAAACATTTTTTAAACCAATATATTTCCCCATTCTAAACACACAAATTAAAATAAATACCTACAACGCTTTATTATCTACAGCTATTGTATTTAGCCATCTATACCGTAATGTGATCAATACGAATGTGTCTGTCTGTTGCATTACACGGTTAAACCGCAAAACAGATTTTTCGAAAATTACGGCTAGAGATAGTTTTGGCTCCTATAAACAAAAGGTTCTTGTAAAACGCACACGAAGTCACAGATAAGAGCACGCCTTAAAAACCCCTAAATGAAAACATACATAAGTCAAAATTTTTTTTTTTTCGTCTTCACTGTCGTTTTGGTAACAGATGTAAATTGGATAAGCTTTCGATTTTGTATAGATTTGAGATTTTATAAATATGTGAAGGGTTACATCCGGTTAAAATGGGAATTTGATAAGTGAAAGTTTGTTGGTTAACGAGTTAAAAGCCATGTGTTATAAGAATAATATTGACTTTTTGTCATCGACTCAGTGATTTTGGATCGTCGAAAAATTTACTCTTTTTTACTTATCGGAGCGCTTATAATGAGAAAAAAATTATAAATAAATGATTTTCTCGCAATCCCAGAAGGGTCCTCGAAGGGGTAAGCAGAGGTGTTGTAACAACAACATCTACAATTCACCGAATATGATTAAGTAGCACCGTGACAGGTAATGAGTCCATCGCCGTCTGAGGCACAGAAGTCTTTGAATTACTTCTCAGAAGCACGTGGGCTGAAGTCACTGTACTTAAGTTATTAGAAAAACTCATTGGTGCAGACCGCTGGGATTCTATCTTGCGTTGCTTGCGTAACAGGCGACTGCTCAGACCCTCCGGCCACCACGACTCTTACAAAGAGTATAATGCTAAAATAAAGCCCCGAATAACTTGTTTACTTCTAAGTTCAATAGATATGCGTGACAAACCAGACCCTTTATTACGTAAATCATTAAATTTTAAGTTTTCCTACAACCATAAACAATTTTTGATATTTTTACGAGCTTCTGACGTCCATATAAAATTTTGCCTAAGTAATACTTTAGTTTTGCTTTATAGTTACGTGCATTGGATCGTAAAAAATAAATAACTACCTTATGTATTTAGCAGTAAAGTTGATAATATATATTATGTATGTTACAGTTGCCAGTTTATTTAATAGGAGTTGTCAACTTGTGTGATAGGCGGATATGGATCGGTTGGTTAGCTTTATATTATTATGTAAATACAACTTTTACATTTACCTTTTAGAATATACCTTACTAACTTATTATAGAGGCATCCAATTCAGTTGGCTGTGACTGGTGTACACAGCTTTTTTCTCAGTAAGCAGGTATACATTTTAAATAATCAAGTTAAACAGCCCCAAGGAATGGGAGGTCCTCCTTAGTCAAAACCTTTGTTATTCTATGAAAGTGACGAACAAGCATCCAGGCCGCCTGATGGTAAGCTACTGCAGCCTTTGAATGTTTGTAACAAGTGACACTCGCGCCTAACAGTCGATTCTTTAAAATCATTTTTTATTACGTAGCGATTGCATTTTACATATGTTTCTGTAAAAACCATGGTGGTACTTCAAGGAACATTCTAAAAAAATAATTAGCAAAATCAGTTTAGCTGCAGATTCAGCGATTCGTTTTACTTACGAAGTACTTTCAAATGCATCATACATGTATAAAGATTGCTTCTACAGAGAAAAACCCGCCATACTCCGTAATTACTCTTTCTAAAAATATGTTAACTGAAAATATATTAAATGGTTAAAATATATCTCATGAATATAAAAGCATTTACTAATAACTAGCTGTGCCCCGCGGTATCACTCGCGTGGAGTTAATTTCATGGGTGTCCCGCGGAACCCTATTGTTTTTTTAAAGAAAAGTTACTCATTTTAATATTAGCTATCTGCTAGTGAAAGTCCCGTTAAAATCGGTACAGCCGTTTCGAAGATTACCCGGAACAAACAGACAGACAGACAGACAAAGATTTTTTTTAAAATTGGTTTTTACTTGTCAATATCGTATATTATACTTTAATATGCATTTAGTGAAAAGCTGTTATTTTGGAATTACAAACATACACTTCAATTTTATTTATTTGTATAGAGTATAGATTATATCTTATTCTTAGGATAGCATAAAGTAAAAGTACTACCCTTCGAACGATACAACAAAATTAACCTAAACTGCAAAGCGATGGTTCATCCATCTTATCTTATATACAGGCTGCTCCCCTCCATAATACAGAGGATGCTACAAAACAAGGCACTCGCCTGCTATGTAAGTGCAATTTAAAATGTAAATTAACACAGCAAAGAAGTGGGGGGACCAACGCTGTCTTGGATTCATCCTGTATACTGCCACACACTCCTTACATCATACATACAACTTACAAAACAGTCGATTTTAAACTTAATTTTTTGAGTGTTAGAGCAAAAAATAAATTTTATCAAATTGTGAGTTAGGACAGTTTGGATCGCGGCGTTGAGGAACTGTGAAGGAATTCGTTTATTGCAATTTGAATTTTAAAGCTTAGAGGATAAGGAAGGTTTTGGTTTGTTTTTATCGGGGTGGATGTAGGCTCTCTTGCACCAATTTTTACATTTCTTAGAGAGATTTGAAAGTTAAGCTCCGGCCCGGCCGGTATAGGGGGTGTTGTGGGATTAATTATTCCAGTGAGCTCGTGATCACTTTTTAATTTTGTCAAAACTTTTGACGGAATTGTGTTTTAAGATATATATTTATGATATTTCACGATGTATAACTGTTTTTTTACATGGAATAATGGTAATTTCCTAGGTGGCGTATTTTATTTTGATAGAATTCACAATCGAACCTAAAGTTCAGAAACAAAATATTCTAATATTTTTAGTGCTATGAAAAAATGCTTACGCCATCTCAAAAGGGTCTCCGAAGGGGTGAATATAGGTGTTTCAATAACAAAACCCACTTTTTATTTAAGATGATTAGGCATATGGCATCTATTATAATGGTGGTGTTTTTTTGAAAACTAAAAATATCTTGAAATTGAGTTACGTAATAAAAACGAATTATTGCAATCAGATAAAATCTTTAATAATATAATACACACGTACCTATATACTATTTGAATTGTTTTAAAATACATCGAAAATCATTTTCTAAATGAGAAAGCTATTCTATATAAGTAAGCTATAATGTGTTTGTAACAATACACACACATACATACACACATACACACATGCAAACCCAAACTACCCCCATAATATTAACAACATGGACGTTCATTCAAAGATAAATAATTCCATTCCATTTTCATAATATATTTTTCCGCAGCGTTCAAAAAAGGAACCCTCTCAAGTCTCCGTTGCCAGGCAACCGAGAGACCATTTCTTTTTTCACCCCCCTCGGGGGTGGGCGCGAGGGGAGGGGGGAGGGCCGAGAAATGGAAAACTCAGGAAAATTGTAGCATTCTTGAGGCGACGCTCTCACACCTTCTTGCTGGAGTTAGCAACCTTTGGACACGTTTCATTGAGAATTTATTTTATGTTTTTTTTTTCTTTTTGTTCGTTTTTCATTTAGTATATCTCAAACTCAAACTCAAAATATCTTCATTCGATTAGACTTTTAACAAGATACTTTCAAATCGTCAGACTGACATAATTATATAGGATTACACATGCTACCGCCAGGTTCGGAAGGTTGCTTTTACTGAGAAGAACATCAGTATCTCAAGTATAGATTTAGCATTTTAACGTTGACTATATCGATAGCGTATTTCGTGATTTTGTATGGAAACGTAAAACTTCCTACACTCTCCGCTAGTTCCTACTCGTACCTATAGCTAAGCAAAGGTCGGTCGCTAGTTGACGTATAAAATGACGTAGTGGCTTAAGTAGGTGCCTCTAACGCATATGACAAAATCCCATACCATCCCATCCGACTGGTCTGATCCGATGATTTTCTTAATTAATACTGAGGTCTTGTAAGGCAAAAGCTTTGCAAGCCACCCGATAATAACAAACCATTAAATATATTATTTAAAATATTTAATTATCGGGTGGTTTTCAAAGCTTGTGCCTGACAAGATTTCAGTATTATTTAAGAAAAATATATTGGATTATATTAATAAAATATATTGTGCAACAGTTTGCAACGCCTGCCTTCTCTCGGAACGTAAAAAGGAGCGGTGTGTCGGACGGCGCCCTCCCTCGCGCGCCCGAGGACGCGGACACCGACCTGGGACGGACTTGGGCTCCTTTACATAGATAATGCCTTTGTACCTTCGCACTTAGGGTCCACGTAGGGGTAGGTATTCTATTCAACATCCTGCAATAAAACATGCTTGGGCTCAATGCCATGGGCATTTTCTACCAATCGATATTTGGCTGATGCGGTGTTTAGCATAGTGAGTGCAAAATGTGATTTTTAAGTCCAGGTTAAGGAACCCTACATGACAGTAGTTGGATGGGTTACCGCCTGAGGCCGTCGGAGAGCACGTTAAGCCGTCGGTCCCGGTTGCCAATTTAACATCTTTGGCAATCGTTACAGGTCAGTTGGAAGCATGAGAAAGTCTGTCAACTGGCTAAATCCAGATTACCGATTTTCCTCGTTAAAGGGGCTACGAAGGTCAGATGGAAGTTGCTTGGTATAAAAATTTAGTGATTAGCTACTTCGGGTTGACTCAATTGCCGACCCCAACAATACATGGGAGATGATAATGATTTAAATTGGAGCCAGTAAATGCTCCGCCCAAGTCCGTCCCTGGTCGCAGCTCCGTAGCGTTTTACATATTTCTTGGGCGCACCCCCGCCAGGGCACCGCGTATTGAATCAACTTGCTATTGTGCTTATGTACGTCTGCGCATTGTTCCAACGCTCAACTTATCCGCACACCACTTTATTCATTGTCTTTATTATCATTAAGGCTCATTTTTGGATAAAATTCATCTTTTTATTAAATATATCTAAATTTTTTTAAATCAAATAAAAAAAATGTATATTGAGATGGTTTGGACGATTGAAACGATGAGTGTAAGGCGACTAACGAATTAAATTTATAGAGCGAATGTGAGCGAAAGTATCCGTAAAGGGCGTCCAAGGAAAATCGAATATGACCAAATCTTATATATAAAAGATGAATCTCCATTTCCCTTGGTCACGGCATCACGCGTAAACCACTGGATGGATTTTAACGGGACTTTCACTGGCAGATAGCTGATGTTTCAAGGATTGACTTAGGCTAAGTATATTTAAAAAAAAATAAGGGCTCCGTGGGACACCCATTAAATTAACTTTTCAGAAAGGTGAAATACGGAGCACTCGTAACCGAAGGAAGTGTATCAAGAGATGTATGAATGTGGATGAAGCGAAAGAAGTATGTAAGGATCATAGCATGTAGTAAACGGTGGTCGCTGCCTACCCCCATGGGATACAGGCGTGAGGTTAATATCTCATCTCTCTTAGATTCTGTACTGTAGTAAGCTAATATGTATATTCTGTTATGGTAAGGTCTCTGTACCATTGTGTTATTTTCATCAGTATTTTAACATTATATGCTAAGCTCACGTGCTACCAATATAAGTTGACCTCCTTTTAACTCAAGGTGTTTTAAAAGGAACCAGTTAAGACGGCTCTTCGTATTTTGGACGACAATTGCTGAAAATATCGATAAAGATGCCAAGTCACGTGGGGTTCACGTTCGATGTGTGTTTAAAATAATTTGATTCTTAAAAACCCTTTATAGAAATCAGTTTGGTGGAACATGAAGGTTGTCTCGGACTAGACTGAGCCAGGTTCGAGCTGGGTCCGAGCCGAGTCCGAGCCGGGTCCGAGCCGAGTGTTGGCCTTAGTACGGTCAACTAATCTACACTAAATTATAAGGAGGAAAGATTTGATCGTTTTTTTGATTATTTGTTTGCATTGAATAGGCTCCGAAACTACTACACCGATCTTGAAAATTCTTTCAGCAATTAATAGCTACATCATCAGCGAGTAACATAGGTTTTACTTTATCCCCGTACTCCCACGGGAACGAGAACTACGCAGGTGAAACCGCGTGACGTCCGCTAGTCAATACTAATATTATAAATCTGATGACTTTGTTTGGTTGAACGCGCTTATCTCAGGAGCTACTAGTTTGATTAAAAAAATATTTTTGTACTAGATAATTCATTTATTAAGGAAGGCTTTAGTTTTTATAACATCACGCTGTGACCAATAGGAGCGAAGCATCAATGGAAAATGTTACCAAAACGGGGAAAATTATCACAAGTAACATAGTTTTACTTTTTTCTTCATAAAAGAAAGAAATATAGATTTAAAAAAAATATTTAGTAAGATCTATAAAGTTTTTAACACAGTTAAGGGTTTACATCTCTTGGCAGGGTGTGAAACTACCCCTGTGTCGGTGCCAAGTTTATGTTTCTTGCCAAGTACCTAGTATGTAGTTTTATCGTATTTTAATGCGTGGAACTATTTCTGATATTAATGATAATAAAGATGTACAAAGATGACTTTTCTCAAGGTGTTTGACACAGACAGACAAATTATGCTACTTTTGACAGAACGTTGCTTTTACTGAGAAGAACCCGGTAAGAAACTCAGTAATTATTAATTCAAAAATATATTTTTTCTGTTTTGATAACTACAAAATTGACATACCTACAGTTATGTCTGTTAGCATTTCATGGTTAAGCCGCAAAATCATGAATCCATCACGGTCAAAGTCTCGGGTTAAAGCTAGTTTGGTTATAAATATGTCACAATAGAAAATACTATAGTAATATTATTGCATACTGGAATAGAATCCGTATACTAAGGTAGAGTAGAATAATCGTTACACCTAAAGACATCACTCAGTCATTCAATACATACATACATATACACAAGTTTACTTGAAACAAAATCTTACTCAATATTTAATTCAGAAACCGAAAAAATTTTTTTCAAAAAAACGTTCTAAAAAAGTCACATCTTAACCCTCTCACCGCCGTACGTTAAAAATGTGCAAAAATCTCGTCCAATAAAAATTAACTCATCCAATAAAAAAGTCGCACACAGCGCACTGCATTTGTGTGTGTTAGCCGCTTCCATTGGGCACGGAGCAATTTCTTTATCGATCCATATTTCTTCTTCTTCAGACTGGCCTGCGGGGGTGAACCCCCAACCCCCCGACCCCCCGGAGGTGTTTTTCTACAGTTTTAATGAGCGAAGGACTCGCAAATGGCGCACAAGGAGTTTTAGGGGGGGAAGAAAGGTTATTAATGCTTTTTAAGCTCAGTAATTTTCGGCCTTAATGTTTTATACACTTGAGTGGTGGCCCTTGTTTGTTTATCTTGCGGCGGCGGTTTTTATGAGAAATATTTTATAATTTAGAGGGTACATTGTAATTGTGTTCTCTTTACGCATAAGTGCTACAATTTATATTGTGTACTTAAGTTGTATGTAGTTATGATTTTCTATATTGAAAACTAGCTGTGCCCTGCGGTCTCACCCGCGTAGATTTAGTTTCATCCTTATTGTCGCGGAACCCTAATATTTTTGATAAATAAAAGTAGCCTAAGTTACTCCTTGAAACATCAGCTACCTACCAGTGAAAGTCCCGTTAAAATCCATCCAGCTGTTTCAGAGATTACCCGGAACAAACAGACAGACAGACAGACAGAGAAAAAATTTAAAACTTGGTTTTTTAGTGTCATTAGCGTCTATGCTTTCATATGCATTTTGTTAAAAACTGTCATTTTGGAATTACAAACAGACACTTCAATTTTATTTATCTGTATAGATGTTCGCTTCTTCACTGTTGTATTTGTACTAGTGGGTATTTATTGTATTCATTACCTATGTGTCTAAGACTATAATATCTATGTATTCAACCTAATTTACTGTAGATTTGACTCTTTAATAAGCCTTGAAAGAGCTTAAATCTATTCAAATCTAGTGTTGTTTAGTACGTTATGGATTTCTTCACCTCAATACCTTAATTCAACACCTATAGTGTTCGTATACTGAAGTTATCGTTTATCGTCAGAGAAAGAAATAAAAAAAGAAGTTATTAACCAAAATAACTATTCTTGTAGAATTATTGTATGAAGTTTAAATTTGCAGTAAAATCATGAACATAAAAAATCTTAATATCAAAAGAAGTTTCCAATAGCCTTTTGAATTAGTATCATTATTATCAAAATAGCTATCACTTATTACCTACCATCTACACAAAAGCCCCCAACAAATACATTCCATCAAAAAGCTACAAAAACAGAATTCACAAAAAAGCAAAAAACATTGAAATGTAACACGACACTTATCTCATACAAACAGGGGCAAAAAAAAAATAAAAAAGCAAGAATCTGTAATACCCGTCCCTAATAATTCGGCTCATTACTGAAACGTACGAAAACATATTCTGCACCGTTCCATAAATAAGGAGAGAAGGGAAAATTTTTATTATACCACCCCCGAGCGGAGAAATATGAAATAAAATGAAAATGTAATGGGGAAAAAATACGGCCAGGCAAGACAAAGGGGTGGATATGGCCAGATATTGTGGAGATGGCTTCTTTAAATACTTTCAATTTTAGATACACTTCCTGCAAAGTTTATTATAAGTGCACTTAAATCATAGGCGTTAGTTACTTCTACATGTCACCACCAGTTCGGAAACTAACCTTCCGAAAACAGTCGACAAGAAACTGAGATGGCATCCTGTACATTTTAGAGAATAAATAATTATTTCATGCAATTAAATTTACATACATATGATCACGCCCGAATTCCCCGAAGGGGTAGGCAGAGGTGTTGTAGTAACAACACCCGCTTTTCACTGTAAATGATTAAGTGCTAACGTGACAGATGCTGAGTGTCAGGCACTAAACAAACGTCATTGAATTATTTCTCAGACATATGCAGGTTTCCTCACAATGTTTTCCTTCATCGTAAAGCATGTGGTGTGAAATCAATGTAATTACAACACCTCTGCCTACCCCTTCGGGGATTACAGACGTGAGCATATGTATGTCTATAAAAAATTATAAAAATGTAATGTAAAGAGCCAGCTCCATTCAACGTACCCTCTCGCAGGAGGGGGTAGACACAGGCCCGCGGCGGCGAAGACTCGTTTCTATAAATTTGCCTTATCACAAAAATGTACCACCCTTTATATCTAAGCCTCTTCTCTGTACGTTTGTATGAACTTGTGTATGATGTATTGTGTGTTGTGATGGTGTTGGGTTTTGTGTAGTTTTTGAAATTGGAATCTTAGAAATAATAAAATATTATTTATAAAAAAAGGATGAAATTTTTTTTAAGAGCAGATTAGGGTTATTTCAAACCTCAATGTTTTATTAGCCTATGTAGGTAATTGTAACATTAGCTACCAGCCAGTAAAAGTCCCGTTAAAATCAGTTAAGCCGTCTCGCAGTTTATCCGGAACAAACATACAGACAGACAGAAACATTTAAATTGTTTATCTTTAAGTTATTATAGTAGTATGTTAATTTAAAATTACAAACAGATATTTCAATTTTATTTATTTATACTATATAGATATTAAAATAAAAGTAAATTAAAAAAAATTAGGATTAAAAGTAAGTACTTAACTATCCCTTTAAATTTCATCACGCCCTTGACCTTATCCCATATATCTTTAGGATGATTTATCGAACCAAAAAAAATCCCTATAATACCTTTTTATATTATAATATAATAAATTGTTCAAGTGAAAAGCCCTTTGGTTTAATCTTCAAAAGGACAGCCTTTTATAAAATACAGGTAGAAGAAATCGGGCCCTTCGAAAAATTAGCCCGAAGTAGGTGGGGGAGGAAGGGGGTGTTTGGGGGCGTAAGAGCATTTTTCTCTCGTATATTAGGGGCGAATGGATCGGCTTTAAGGATACGAGTAAGTGAATTCTGTACATAATTTTGTGTTCATACCGTTTTTTTGTTGAATTCCTTATGAAGGGTAAATTATAAATGAACTATTGACTTGACCAACGAGGTATACTTAATCGAAACACGTAATCTTTTATCAAAGACGTTCGATCGAAGACCGAACCGTATTCACGTGTTTTAAAGCTCGGAGGAGCTCGTGGCATAGTTGCTATTACGCATATGATTGGATCAGCGAAGTTAAGCAACCATAAGCCTAGCCAGTAGTCGGGTGAGTGACCGCCCGAGTTCCTTCCGTGCCTCAGAGAGCACGTTAAGCCATAAGGCATAAGAAAGTCTGACAACTGGTTTAACTCAGATTGCCTATATTCCTCAAAAAAGGGGCTACGAAGGTCAGATAGCACTCATTTCGAATAAAAATCTGGTGATTATTCACATGGGGTTTAATCAAGTGCCGACCCCAAATACATGGGATAAGGTCAGGGAGATGATTCACGTGTTTTAAAATCGTATTTCGATCAAAACTAAACGGTTTCTCGACCAATTTAAGCCACTTTTAGGAGTCCACACCTCAAAACGAAAAAAAAGGATCTCTGGAACGCGAGGAGGTATCAAGCTGAAATTTTCGACATTCCCAAGAGAATCAAAACCTACAGGCACTTCCCGTGAAGGCAGAATCTTGAAATTAGGTACGATGCGACGTCTTATAGCCTAGATGCGCAGTGATTTCACACCACGTGCATATGTCTGAGAAGTAATTCAAAGACGTATGTATAGTTTCTGAGACGGCGATAAACTCACTATCTATCACGTTGGCACTTAATATCTTATGTGGAAAGTGGGTGTAGTTATTACAACACTTGCCTACCCCTTACTTTCTCATGATTATCCTTTACCACTAAGCTGGTACTGTGACATCACTGTATGGCTGAAAAAGTGCCACCTTTGCCAGTCAACCACAACCCCCTTCAAAGTATCAACACATTTCGAGCGACACTATAAACGCAAGGTCAAGCGACGACGTTCGAACTTAGAACCTTTACTCAGGGCACTATACTAATTTTCTTAGAAAAACTCATTGACAAAGACCGGTTGGATTATCGTAGCAGGCGACTTATTAAACCACCCGACCACAACGGCCTTAACTAACAATGAATAACACTGGCGCTTATATAAAAGAAGGTTCGTATATTCAGAAGTCGGTTAAAATATAAAAACAAATCCCTGAATCCAGTTGTCGTAAGGGCCTCTCTCCCCGTAAGGGCCTCTGTCGGGGAGGGGGTTGAATCCCTTATAATAGGGGGCTCAAGTAACGCCCGCGGATTAAAATATTTATTTTTGCGACGTGAAAGAAAAAGTGGCCGTACAGTCGACTGCGAAAAATGATTATACGACATGACTAATAAAGGTGACCGATCATTTTTACATCTATACAATAAATTTTAAGTGTTTGAATGTAATTCCGAATAAAGCTTCTCACTAAATACATATAAGAGGATATACCTACAGTACTTAAATCTATACAGATAAATAAAATTGAAGTGTCTGTTTGTTATTCCAAAATAACAGCTTTTCACTAAATGCATATGAAAGTGTACACGCTACTGACACCGAAAAACCAAGTTTTAAAATTTTTCTCTGTCTGTCTGTCCGTCTGTCTGTCAAAAGTAAATTTTAAATAGTTTCTCCGACTATTTTGTTCCGGCTAATTTTTAAAACGGCAGGATTGATTTTAACGGGACTCTCACTGGGAAATAGCTAATGTTATTAGGAGTAACTTAGGTTAATCTTATTTTAAATCTCTAAGAAACAGTTACTATAGTTAAAAAAATCCTATGCAGTTGAAACCGCGAGGTACCGCATATCCGTCTTAGGGTTTAAGCTATATCTGACTTAAATATGACTCGCGCTAAGCCGTCCCGGGCCGAAAAGTGCCCGAGCCGAGCTTCGGCCGTAACTTAAGCTGTTTTGTTCTCTCGGCCATCACTCTGTTGTGTGAATGTGTCCATACAAAATACATGCAATGTAAAATGCTAAGGCCGGACTCGGCTCGGACCCGGCTCAATTTAGCGTGATTCATCCTTTAAACCAGTTTCGTCAGACTGAAACGTTAACAAAAGTAATACAATTGGCAACTGGGACAGACAAGTTAACATGCTCTTTAAGACACGTAAGAATCTCGGTCGGTCATCCATCCAACTATTGAACTGGGTTGGGTTGCTTAACATCGCTTTTCGATTGATATGTTCTATTGTAACTGTGCCACGAGCCTCTCTTCGCGGTAGTTTTAGTTTAAAGAGTTTAAATTCTAGTTGGAACAAAACCAATAAGATTCGACCACAAATAAATCCGGCAGACAACAGTCACCCCTATGTAGTAGGCTATAAGAATGAAAAATAAATTAATGTAAATATCGATAAATCAAATTTTCCACAACTTTTTTATTATACTGAATTAAATGAGGGTGGAATTTAAGAAGCTTATATTTTTGTGACTTTATAATACAAAAGCAAGTAAGCCTATTTTTAAAATTTCTAAAAACAAAATAACACGAGGGCGAAGACGCGGGCGAAAGGTAAAGTTACCACACAGACTAGACAAAGAAAAAATATATAAAACGTTTATCTGTCTATGTCAGACAAAGTCAAATCACATGCTTGTGACTTTCAAAAATATTTTAATATTATATAAAATTCCCGGATTTATACTTGACGTCGGAATTTTATGCAATAAAATCAGTGAGACTGTACCGACATACATGTAACAGGGAACTATGTAGAGTCGAACTAGTAATGTAATTATTTAGAAGTCTTATTGGAAATAATATTGACACCATTGGGATGATAGATAAGAATTATTTTCCACCTTTTCAATTAGAACACTAAATGAGCGATTAATCTCAGCTACTCTTATTATGCGACGCAGGTCTTCGAGTAAAGGTGATTCTAAAAGTACTTTGACATGTGACGCGTCGCTAATCATCAGAAAAATAGTTTTACAGTAGAATAGAGGCAGTTAATTCGTTCAATTTGTCTATCAATGGTATAAGCACGCTCATTATATAAAGAATCATTCAATCTGTGTTCTAAGTGACCCCTTTATTGCTAAACTTGAATTTTTGCATTAGCAAACTGGCTTTGTTACCAGTGCATGCACGCCGCATTGCATATAAGCAAGTAAGCAGAAGTTACAATTTGTGATCACTGAATACACTCGTGTCGTGTGTCTGTGTGTGTGATTATGTTCGTGTGTGCGTCTTTACCAAAACGTATGTACCTACGCCGCGACACATAGGTACTTAAACTGCCTACCTACTTACTTATTGTTTTTGCCTACCCCTCTGAAAATCCAATCCTGTTTGTTACCACATTCGTGCAAGATTTGCATTTCGAAGAAGCAAAATTTAATTAAGAATTTACTATTGATCCTCTCAACAGCTTTCCCTGTTCACGAGAACCCGTCTAATGGAAAAAAGGATAAAATAAGGGGTGTACCTTTTAATATTTTTTTCATTAAAGTTTTTAATATTAATGCGAGTATCAGTCGCTGTAATTATTTTCCGGGCTCCCATTTTCCGGTCGGCAGACATTGCGAAAGGCTTTTCCATAAAAATTTGGCAGGTGAATTAAATATAATTTGTTTTTATAAACTGTCTGGGTTTCTTTCCAATTGGATGGGCGGGAGGTTTAGATATTTTTACGTGCACTCATGCGTGATTTGTTTTGATTCCGAGAATGTTATTTTATTGTGAATTTAATTAATTTTGTTAGACTCTTCTAGGGTCTCTGTAGGGGTAAGGGGTGTAACAATACCAATATGTCACTTAAAATGTAAGGATGAGAAATTATTCTTACTGGAATTGAAATGGATATGCCGACTTTAAATATTTTACTAGCTTTAATCTATAGTAATGTTTTAAGTACTCATTATCTCACTTCATAAATCATTACACACATTTTTGTAAAACGATTCAGCGGCTTTGCACTAAGACAGACACAGACACTTTACCATTTCATAATTATTATAATAATTTGAATGAGTTTTGATAAATAGTAGTTGACTTAATACTGTGTTCATTCAACATACGTACCAAGAATGTGGGATTCGTCGTAAGTTCAAAATCATTGTCAATAGCACTATCTAGTTACCTACAGCTTTCAAAATACATTATGTGGAAATATTTCTCACATTGGCGTACTACTACCGCCATCTGTCGTCGAGTAGTGTTACTAAAATTCCTTAACAAAATAGTAAATATTTAATAAGATTTTATTTTTGATAAATAAAAGGATAATAACGATTGGATATTGATTATAGAAATAATAATGTCTGTTGTTTTAATAAAATAAATAAATCGCTCTTGAATTTGAATTAATATCAAGTGCTGCCATCTGTCGCCGAGTAGTATCACTCGAAGCAGATTAATGGGAAAAAAATACCACACAAAATAATTTTATTTGTATTCATTGCATTTTATCTATACTAAATGTTTTTTGTATTGAATAGGCTCCGACACTACTAGACCGATCTTGAAAATTCTTTCAGCAATGGATAAATGAGAAACTGCGTGACTTTCGCTAGTTGACAATATTATTGTGTGTAGCTTTATACTGTTCGAGCGGAAGTCACGCGGTTTCACCCGTGTAGTTCCCGTTCCCGTGGGAGTATGGGGATAAAATACAGCCTATATTAATCAAAATCAAAATCAAAATCAAATATATCTTTATTCGATTAGACTTCATACAAAGTACTTTCAAATCGTCAGAATGACACAATTACACAGGATTATACATGCTACCGCCAGGTTCGGAAGGTTGATTTTACTGAGAAGAACCTGGCAAGAAACTCAGTAATTACTCTTTTAAAGAATATTATACAGTTTTAAAAATACAAAATAAATTGTTCAAGCAACTATAAGCCCATGGACACAGTTCTAATGTCCAATTGTCAAAAATAAAAACTAAAAATATAGTACAAATATATGTGAGCATGGCAAATTCCAGCCAGTCAAAGCAAAATTAAGATTAATTAATTGTAGCAAAAGTACAGTGCCAATGGGATTATTTACAAACATTATCAGGTACATCCCAGGCTCCCTTATCACAAATATAATCACTTACAGTATAATATCCTTTTTCAAGCAAAACTGATTTAATTGTTTCTTTAAATTTGTTGAAGGGCAAGTTTACAATTTTTGTTGGTAATTTATTATAGAAGCGTGTGCTCTGTCCTAAAAATGAGCCATGCACTTTTTGTAGGCGATGCGCAGGCACTACAATTTTATGTTTGTGTCTTGTGTTTACGTTATGCACATAACATTTCCTTTGAAACGATCCAATGTTTTGATGCACAAATAATAAGTTAGCTAAAATATACTGTGAGGCCACTGTCAAAATTCCAATTGATTTAAATTTTTCCCTTAACGATTCTCGCGGTCCCAAATTATATATAGATCGTATAGCCCTTTTCTGTAGTGTAAATATAGAGACTATATCAGCAGCTTTGCCCCAAATTAAAATAGCATAGGACATAACGCTATGAAAATAAGAAAAATATACAAGTCGAGCTGTTTCTATGTCGGTGAACTGTCTAATTTTTCTAATTGCATAAGCTGCGGAGCTGAGTTTTCCTGATAACTTGGATATATGTGGGCCCCACTGAAGTTTATTATCAAGGGTTACACCTAGAAATACTACAGAATCTACTATTTCCAAAGTTTCACCATTTACCATGACCTTTGTATCAACAGGTTTGACGTTTGGTAAAGTGAATTTAATACATTTAGTTTTTTTGGCATTTAAAACTAAGTTATTTACATTAAACCATTTCAATACCTGATCAAGTGCACTGTTTACATCTTCATAATTCGTTTTGGCTCTGTCGACTTCAAACAAAAGAGATGTGTCATCAGCGAACAGTACAATATCACACGTATTCTTTACTAAATTTGGTAAATCATTAATATATACTAAGAATAGAAATGGTCCTAGGATTGAACCCTGTGGGACGCCCATTAGTACTGGAGAACCGGAAGATCTGACCCCATTTACTTCGACTTTTTGAATCCGTTGACAAAGATATGATTTGATTAGGTCGAGTGCCCTACCTTTGACACCGTAATAGTTTAATTTAACTAATAAGGTTTCGTGTTGTACACAATCGAATGCCTTGGATAGGTCGCAGAATACACCTATCATGTCGTGAGCGTTTTCCCACGCTCTATAAATATGTCTAAGAAGTGCAACACCAGCATCAGTGGTTGAACGACCTTTGGTGAAGCCATATTGCTCACCATGTAGAATATTATTAAGATTAAAGTAAGCGACTATTTGATTCAGCATAATTTTTTCGAAAATTTTGCTGAGGGCTGGCAAGATAGAGATCGGTCTGAAGTTAGTAGGGTCACTAATATCACCACCTTTAAATAATGGAATAACTTTACTATATTTCATGAGATCCGGGAATACACCGCTCTTAATACAACTGTTAAAAATGTCAGCTAAGTAAGGGGCAATTATGTCAATAATATCGTGAAGTACTTTCACTGATATATCCCATAAATCACCAGTCTTTTTGGAATTCAAACTTTTAAATGTCTTAATTATTTCAAAAGGCGTGATAGAACAAAAACTAAAGCTAGTGCCGCACTTAGAAACATTTAATTTCAGTAATAATTCGGCGTCTGTGGGAGATGAATTTAGGGAACTAGTAGTTACTATAGGAACATTTGCAAAGAACTTGTTGAAAGTTTCAGCTATTTCACCATCGTCTTGGATTACTTTGTTATCTATATTTAAAGTTAAACGACAATCGCGACTTTTTGCCTTTCCCGTCTCGGCATTAATAACGTTCCAGGTAGTTTTTATCTTATTATCAGAATTCTTGATTTTCTGGGCAAGATGCAAGGCTTTAGCTTTTATACAAACTTTCTTAAAACATTTAGAGTATCTAGTTACGAATGCTAAGAATTCAGGACTATGATCATTTCGTTTCATACCATAAAGTTCATACAACTTCCTTCTACTTTTATGGATACCTACAGTTGCCCACTCATTGAATTTAGCTTTACTATGTTTCTGAACTGTTTTTAGTTTAAATGTACTATTGAATTCCGTTTGTATAACGTTAAACAAGCTATTGTAAAGAGCATCAGGATCTTCTTGTGGCCCTTGCAGATAAGGTATCTTGCTTGCTAAGTTAGACCTGAAATTTGCTACAAGTTTCTTAGTAATAGGTCTGTAAGTGGTTTTACTTACTACATTATTAGTTTTATTTAATATTGTGATTTTTTGACCACAATGGTCTGACGTTAGATCACTGATAATAGATTTTTCCAGGGCCTCACAATCGCAGAACACATTATCTAGACATGTCGCAGAAGTGGCAGTTATTCTAGTGGGCTCCAGAAATAAATGCTTTAAATTAAAAGAGTTAAACAAACTAATTAAACGCACCGAAAGAGAATTATTTTCTAACAAGTTAACATTAAAATCGCCACACACTACAATGCCTTTATTAAGGCCCGCAACACGTCTAAGGGCATCTTCAAGGATTGATTCAAATGAACAGAAATTGCCAGATGGGGGACGATATACGCATATTATTACATTTCCTTCTAGTTCTATACACGATAGTTCGGCAGTGCGCTCCATTGACAGGTTTACTATATCACTACGCTCTTTACATTTAACATTATTAGATACTAAGATTAACGAGCCTCCATGAATTGCTGATTTTCTGACGAATGCACTACAAAGTCTATAATTACTATTATTGAGCAAAAACTCATGATTTTTAAGCCAGTGTTCGGTTAAACAAAGCACATGAACGTTATGGCTTTCCAAAAATAAATCAATTTCTAATTGTTTGCCAGCCAAGCCTTGTATATTTTGGTGCACTACGTTAAGGCGACAGAGCCGTTTGACGAGGGACTCGGCCGTTGTCTCAGTTACTAGTTTAAAGAACTAGAACTAGAACTAATTTCTGTGTTACTAGAACAATGTAACACCGTTTGATTACTTAACCTATGTTTTGTTATAGTTGCTATAACACCGTTAATATTATATGCTACCAATGTAGCGATCATATTCATGCATTTTTTGGGGATGTAAAACAAGTCCCCAGTTATAATAAATCCACTAATAAATTTATTAGTGTCAAAAAAAATAATATTGTCGCTATGACAACCTGTCCTATACATTACATTATTTAACCTACCTATATAATCATTTTGCCTGTCTGTGTAGCTCTTACTATAGGGGAAAGCAGTTAACATAATGTTGTGTACATTTAATTGTGACAGATATTCTAAGCCGCTTATTAATTCACTTTTGTGCACCCTAAGTCCCTCACCTATCAAAACAATCACAACAGATTGAGGATCTATTGTGTTATATGGACAGCCCCTTACGAAATTGCAGCGAATACGTATTTTATGTAAACGCCTTCACACCTATTGCAACACCGGATTTGCAGCGTTAGCAGAAAGAAGTATCATCGAACCCAAAGGAGGCCGGCGCCATCCGACGCCGCACTTTACTGGAACTTTCCACATTATTATATTTTAGCGTGTGAATCAATTTTACTTGCAATGTATAATTTTATATTAACTCTCTGTCATTCTTATTCTAGCATCGATAGGAAGTAGACTAGGTTTCTTTAACATTAAGTTTTAATTGTAATTTCAATTTAATTAAATATTATAAATTAATTTTGGTTTTTTTTGGGTCCTCCGGCGGCGACATCCATAATTGGCGCAGTCGGTAGGATACTTAGGGTAGCTTAGATTCTCATATCGAATTAATCAGCGCCCGGGTATCCAAAGAACCTGGAGTCCGGATCGGAGGATAAATCTAGACATCGATCCCAGAGGAACCAGAATGAAATTCATGTAAGTACACTCACAATTTTTTCTGTGCGTTGCTTTCCCTTTTCCTATTTTAGTGTGTTAATTATCGTGCAAAATTTTTCATCCTAAGCAAACTACCCCAAGAGGGCCTGCGCGTGCTATAGTAGCTCGTAGGCTTGAATTAGATAGAAATAGAAATATTAGTGTAGATTTAGATAATTTAGATAGTACTTTAAATTCCTCGTTAGGCTCGATAGAATATCAACCGACCGAGATGACTGACGTAGACACAATTTTCAAGGCCTTACGCCTAGTACCCGATTTTGACGGCAACCCCCATGTGCTCCCCCGGTTTATAAATTTGTGTGATCAAATTGTAGCCGAATATGTAACTGCAAATCCAGGCAATGAGTTAGCAAAGCTCTGTCTCATTAACGGCGTACTTAATAAGATTACTGGGCCAGCCGCACGTATTATAAATTCGAACGGCATATCTGAAGATTGGAATAGCATTAAAAATGCCCTCATAAATAATTTTTCAGACCAACGTGATGAGACCGCTTTGTACAATGATCTTATGTTAGCCACACAAGGGAATAGTTCGCCACAGGAATTTTATGATAAATGTGTTAACTTGTTCAGCACCATTATGACCTATGTCACATTGCATGAAAATGTCAGTACCACTGTTGAAGCCAAACGCATTCTTTACAAGAAATTAACAATGCAAGCGTTTGTGCGTGGTTTAAAAGAGCCCTTAGGGTCTCGCATTAGATGCATGCGTCCTGATAGTGCTGAAAAAGCTTTAGAGTTTGTGCAAGAGGAATTGAACGTTATGTATCTTCAAGGCCGTAATGATTTAGTGTCCGAAAAGAAGTCACAACCGTTTCAATCGCCAAAGCCAATGCCAATACCAATATACAATTCCTTGCCCGCGTTTAAACCATTCAATTCTTTTGCACGTCCTCCATTTAATTCTAATATGCAGCCAGTCCCACAAATGTGGAAGCCAAATTACCAGCAAAATGTGCCTTTTAGACCTGTGAATGTGCCATCACGCACGCAACAAATGTTCCGTGCGCCGCCACAAAATTATAACGCTAATCAAAACAATTTCCAGCTTGCTCCTAGGAATGTGTCTCAATATCAGGGCCCTAAGCCTATGAGTGGTGTTAGCCACTATGTTGCTAGGGAAAGACCTATGGGAAACCAGTTAACTGGTCATGATTGGCGTAAGCATGGCAATATTCCTGCTTCAAATTATTTTAAAACTAAGGAAATGAATATGAATGAGTGTGACAGCTATGATTATTACTATCCTGAATTTTATACATGTGATCCTTATGAGTACTTTACAGCCAACGATTTTTATTATCATGAACCTTATTATACAGCCTACCCAATGTGTGATGAATCACATGAATGCCCTTCAGGCTACTCTGATGAGGTTCAGCCCTCTACCAGCTCTGCAGAAGAGCCGGATTTTCAGAAGCGTTCGAAATCCGACAAGTTAAAATAGAATTAAATTTGCAAACTCAAAGGCAGCTTCCATACATACAAATTGCAGATCCGCCCTTAAAATTACTAATAGATACGGGCGCAAACCAGTCTTTTATTAGTCCAAATGCCATTGAGAATTTTTATTCACACTTGCCGCTTAATTTTGATCCATTTGAAGTAACTAACGTTCATGCAACATCTAGGAATAATTATTCGATTAATATTCCTTGCTTTTCAGAATTTGATGAAACTGATAACATTAAATTGTACATTTATAAATTTCACGATTACTTTGACGGTCTTATAGGACTAGATTTGTTAGAAAATTGGGAAGCCAAAATAGATTTAAAAGATAAAGTTCTCATAACACGTAATTCGACGAATCCTATAAGTATGTACAACTCGCGAAACGTTAACTGGTACGAAGATATTATACCGGCCAATTCATCAAAAATTATAAAAATTCCTATTAACTTACAAGATGGCGATGCATTAATTAATGAACAGACTATTTCAAATTGCGTTATTAATCAGTGTTTAACTACCGTTCAGAATAATCGCGGATTTATAGAAGTTACGAATCCGACGCAACACGACCTAATATTTTCGTTAGATCGCCCCGTCCAAGCCGAAACTTATAACGTTCAATGCTCGCGTACCCCTTTGATATCAGAGCGTGCGGACAAAGTTCTATCGCGTTTACGTACGGACCATTTAAATGCCGAAGAACGCGCGAACTTAGAAATGCTTTGTAGAAAATACGCGGATGTATTTTATATCGATGGAGAAAGATTGACCTTCACGAATAAAATCAAACACAGCATTAGAACATCGGACGAAATTCCCGTATATACGAAGAGTTATCGCTATCCGTATATTCATAGAGACGAAGTTAGGGACCAGATAGGCAAAATGTTAGATCAGGGTATTATTCGACCATCAGAGTCCGCTTGGAGCTCGCCTATATGGGTAGTACCGAAGAAGGCCGACGCCTCCGGTAAAACTAAGTGGCGCCTCGTTGTAGATTTTCGTAAGTTGAACGAAAAGACTTACGATGACAAATACCCGATACCTAACATCAATGACATTTTAGATAAACTTGGTAATTGTCAGTATTTCACCACCCTAGACCTTGCTAGCGGATTTTTTCAGATAGAAATGGAACCTGGTGATGTTCCGAAGACCGCATTCAATGTAGAAAACGGTCACTATGAGTTCTTACGTATGCCAATGGGTTTAAAAAATTCCCCGTCCACTTTCCAACGCGTAATGGACAATGTTCTAAAAGACCTTCAGAATACAGTTTGTCTAGTTTATTTGGACGATATTGTCGTCTTCAGTACCTCTTTACAGGAACACATGATTAATTTAGAGAAAGTATTTCAAAAACTACGCGAATCGAACTTTAAAATTCAAATGGACAAGTCAGAGTTCCTTAAGCTCGAGACGGCATACTTAGGACATGTAATTAGTAAAGACGGTATCAAGCCAAACCCCGATAAGATAACAGCCATTCAAAAATATCCGATTCCTAAAACACCTAAGGAAATCAAACAATTTCTTGGCTTAGTAGGTTACTATCGCAAATTTATACCTGACTTTGCACGCGTGACGAAACCTATGACGCAATGTCTTAAGAAAGGTAGGAAAGTAGTGTTAGATTCAGATTATATCAACTGCTTTGAGCAATGCAAACAGCTACTAACTAATGATCCGATTCTCCAATACCCCGATTTTTCTAAAGACTTCGTTCTTACTACAGACGCGTCTAATATAGCTATCGGTGCGGTATTATCGCAAGGTACCATAGGCGCGGATAAACCGGTTTGCTATGCCTCGCGCACTCTAAACGAGAGTGAAATAAATTATAGCACTATTGAAAAGGAACTCCTCGCTATTGTATGGGCAACCAAATACTTTAGACCCTATTTGTTCGGTAGAAAGTTCAAAATCGTAACAGACCATAAGCCACTCCAGTGGGTTATGAATCTAAAAGAGCCCAACTCTCGGTTAACTCGTTGGAAGCTCAAACTTTCGGAATATGACTATAGTGTAGTTTATAAAAAGGGTAGTAGCAACTGCAATGCAGACGCTTTGTCTCGGGTTCAAATCCATAACGAGGAGGCCAGTTCAGTAATTGCAAACGCATCCGAACACCCACCTACAGTAGAAAACTCATCTACCGCTTCCGCTCACACTAGTCTCGAAAATCCCATATTAGAGATCCCCATCGTAGCAGAACCATTGAATAAATTTCACAGGCAGTTAGTTATCACAGTTGTCGGCGACATTAAAAAGCGACCGACGGCTTCAAAGCCATTTGATACTCATACTAGGACCGCCGTACAAGTATCAAGTTCCAACTTAGAATCCGATATTATTGACGTCATTAAAGAATTTGTGAATCCGAAGGTTAAGACCGCGTTACTTATAAATCCACCTTTGGCACTTTATGACATTATACCTATCATCCAAGATAAATTTAGAAGCTCTTCCATGAATTTAGTCTTATCCAAATTCGAGGTCGAGAATGTAAAAGAGTATCTCAGACAACAGGAAATATTAAAACATTACCACGAGGGTAAAACGAATCATCGCGGAATTAATGAATGCCACTTAGCCTTGTCCCGTCGTTATTATTGGCCAAAGATGAAAGACGACATTACTAAATTTATTAATAGTTGTACTATTTGCGGTCAAGCAAAATATGATCGCAACCCCATCAAACAACAATTCAATATAGTACCGCCAGCTACAAAACCTTTCGAAACAGTCCATATAGATCTGCTTTCAATTCAGAATGAAAAGTATTTAACTATCGTGGACGTATTCTCAAAGTATGCACAGGCGTATCATATTCGCGATGGTACCGCCATTAGTACATTACAAGCGCTACTTAAATTCTGTACTCATCATGGTCTCCCTCTTACAATAGTTTCGGACAACGGTACGGAATTTACGAACCAATTGTTTAATGAATTCGTCAACTTACATAAAATACACCATCATAGAACTTTGCCCCATAGCCCTAACGATAACGGTATCGTTGAAAGGTTTCACTCTACGTTACTAGAACACCTTCGCATTTTAAAATTAAGTCACAAAGATCAAGACGTAATTAACCTTGTCCCCTATGCAATTTTGGCGTATAATAGTTCAATCCATTCCTTTACTAAATGCAGACCATTCGATATAATAACCGGTCACTTCGACCCGCGAGATCCGTTCGATATCGATATGTCCCAGCACTTAATGCAACAATACATGCTTAATCATCGCGAAAGCATGAAATTAGTATACGACGCTATCAATGAGTCATCGTTGAACACGCGCACTAATATTATAGAGAATTTAAATAAAACTCGGGAACCAGAAACCGAATATCAACCCCAACAACGCGTTTTCGTAAATAACCCCTTGGCCAGCCGTCAGAAACTGGCACCGCGATATAGTCAGGATACCGTACTAGCAGACTTACCGATACATATCTATACGTCGAAAAAGCGCGGTCCCGTCGCTAAAAGTCGGTTAAAAAGAGTCCCTAAAAGTGCCCAATTGTTGCAGGGTGCTACTGGTCCTGACTGCTCGTTTGATAACGGCTCAGGAAATCAATCAAGAGATAACACTTGAGAGTCTTGATGATGGTCCTGGACTTCTACCATTCCGACTTGGAGCTACTAAGTTAATTACTCACTTTCATACATTTTTACAATATATACAACTTAAAGATATTAGCGATAAAATAGAGTTATTACAATTTCAGTTATCAGATTTCAAACATCAAATGAAAAATCATACCTACATGTTGTACGAACTTCAAATAGATTACCTTTCATCAAAATTAATACAAGTAATGAGTCACTTAGAAACGCTAGAACCAACGCGAGTAAAAAGAGGTCTCATTGACGGCTTAGGTTCAATGATTAAAACAATCACTGGTAACCTTGATCATTCTGATGCTACCAGATACGATAATGCTATTAAAATTCTTCAGGATAATGATAATAAGATTGCTAACCAGTTTAATTCCCATATTAGTTTAAATAAAGAGTGGATGGCCCAGCATTCTCATTTAATGACAGAGTTAGTCGATAACCAATCCAAAATTAACGATACTTTGAAACTCATTTTAGATGCCGAAGCTTATAGAGACTCAAGTCTTATAAAATATATGAAGTTTGCTCAAAACTTAGCCATAATTACAGAAAACATAAATGATATTTTAGACGAGCTAATTAGAATAGAAAATATGCTAGCTTTCATTCGCGCTTCAAGTACTCACCACTCTATGATTAGTATGAAAGTTTTAAGTAATATGATTAGTAGATTAATTTCAATTTATAGTAAGGATCATGTTTTAGACTTAGAACTCAGGCAATATTACGATATAATAAAACCCGGTTACTATTTCTCTGGTACTAGAATTGTAGTTGTCTTTAAATTACCTATATTTGCCCGAGATACGTATGATTTATATAAATTATCGGTTGCACCTAATAAATACCGGCAGGCCCTCATCCCTCCTTATCCGCTAATAGCAACGAACAGGAAAGGTTACGTGTACATGGAGGCAGAATGCCCGAAGTACAATCACTGGTACCTCTGTGGAGATAAGATGGACCACCAGCTCCGAGAGCAGCCGGATTGCACGCAAGATCTCATCATCAATCAGTCCCTGGACGACGCCTGCGAGATGACCACAATCACCCTCTCAAGAATATCACTAGAGCAACTCGACGAGCAGCATTACGTCGTGTCATTTCCCAACGCGACGAAGATACACATGCGGTGCGCACGAGATGACTACAACATCGTGAGCGGCACCTACCTGGTCACCATCCCAGTCAACTGCTTCCTTCAGACTTCAGAGTTCACAATCACCAATACCAATGATCGAGTTCAAGGACTACCTCTGAAGATAATGAAACTCCCCTATGACGTAGAAGCTCACGTGAACAATTCACCCCAGATACTTCTCAAATCGATTGATTTAAAGCAGCTACATGAAACACAGAATCAACTTATGACGCAACCTGCCCTTCAAATTGAACAAGTCTCGTCGGATTATATCTACAACACGACGATCCCGTTGTACACCATAATCCTAATATGTGTACTGATACTCGTTAGTGTGTCAATTATAAAACACTACGGGCTATTGAGATGTGCTACGAGAGAGATGCCAGCATCACCCGGAGAAGACATCTATGCGAAGCCTGAGAACTCTGGACCACATAAGACAGCAATATTCCATCATCTCAAGATGCAGAAATAGTTGCTGTTCTCAGGGGGGAGGTGTTATATGGACAGCCCCTTACGAAATTGCAGCGAATACGTATTTTATGTAAACGCCTTCACACCTATTGCAACACCGGATTTGCAGCGTTAGCAGAAAGAAGTATCATCGAACCCAAAGGAGGCCGGCGCCATCCGACGCCGCACTTTACTGGAACTTTCCACATTATTATATTTTAGCGTGTGAATCAATTTTACTTGCAATGTATAATTTTATATTAACTCTCTGTCATTCTTATTCTAGCATCGATAGGAAGTAGACTAGGTTTCTTTAACATTAAGTTTTAATTGTAATTTCAATTTAATTAAATATTATAAATTAATTTTGGTTTTTTTTGGGTCCTCCGGCGGCGACATCCATAATTGGCGCAGTCGGTAGGATACTTAGGGTAGCTTAGATTCTCATATCGAATTAATCAGCGCCCGGGTATCCAAAGAACCTGGAGTCCGGATCGGAGGATAAATCTAGACATCGATCCCAGAGGAACCAGAATGAAATTCATGTAAGTACACTCACAATTTTTTCTGTGCGTTGCTTTCCCTTTTCCTATTTTAGTGTGTTAATTATCGTGCAAAATTTTTCATCCTAAGCAAACTACCCCAAGAGGGCCTGCGCGTGCTATAGTAGCTCGTAGGCTTGAATTAGATAGAAATAGAAATATTAGTGTAGATTTAGATAATTTAGATAGTACTTTAAATTCCTCGTTAGGCTCGATAGAATATCAACCGACCGAGATGACTGACGTAGACACAATTTTCAAGGCCTTACGCCTAGTACCCGATTTTGACGGCAACCCCCATGTGCTCCCCCGGTTTATAAATTTGTGTGATCAAATTGTAGCCGAATATGTAACTGCAAATCCAGGCAATGAGTTAGCAAAGCTCTGTCTCATTAACGGCGTACTTAATAAGATTACTGGGCCAGCCGCACGTATTATAAATTCGAACGGCATATCTGAAGATTGGAATAGCATTAAAAATGCCCTCATAAATAATTTTTCAGACCAACGTGATGAGACCGCTTTGTACAATGATCTTATGTTAGCCACACAAGGGAATAGTTCGCCACAGGAATTTTATGATAAATGTGTTAACTTGTTCAGCACCATTATGACCTATGTCACATTGCATGAAAATGTCAGTACCACTGTTGAAGCCAAACGCATTCTTTACAAGAAATTAACAATGCAAGCGTTTGTGCGTGGTTTAAAAGAGCCCTTAGGGTCTCGCATTAGATGCATGCGTCCTGATAGTGCTGAAAAAGCTTTAGAGTTTGTGCAAGAGGAATTGAACGTTATGTATCTTCAAGGCCGTAATGATTTAGTGTCCGAAAAGAAGTCACAACCGTTTCAATCGCCAAAGCCAATGCCAATACCAATATACAATTCCTTGCCCGCGTTTAAACCATTCAATTCTTTTGCACGTCCTCCATTTAATTCTAATATGCAGCCAGTCCCACAAATGTGGAAGCCAAATTACCAGCAAAATGTGCCTTTTAGACCTGTGAATGTGCCATCACGCACGCAACAAATGTTCCGTGCGCCGCCACAAAATTATAACGCTAATCAAAACAATTTCCAGCTTGCTCCTAGGAATGTGTCTCAATATCAGGGCCCTAAGCCTATGAGTGGTGTTAGCCACTATGTTGCTAGGGAAAGACCTATGGGAAACCAGTTAACTGGTCATGATTGGCGTAAGCATGGCAATATTCCTGCTTCAAATTATTTTAAAACTAAGGAAATGAATATGAATGAGTGTGACAGCTATGATTATTACTATCCTGAATTTTATACATGTGATCCTTATGAGTACTTTACAGCCAACGATTTTTATTATCATGAACCTTATTATACAGCCTACCCAATGTGTGATGAATCACATGAATGCCCTTCAGGCTACTCTGATGAGGTTCAGCCCTCTACCAGCTCTGCAGAAGAGCCGGATTTTCAGAAGCGTTCGAAATCCGACAAGTTAAAATAGAATTAAATTTGCAAACTCAAAGGCAGCTTCCATACATACAAATTGCAGATCCGCCCTTAAAATTACTAATAGATACGGGCGCAAACCAGTCTTTTATTAGTCCAAATGCCATTGAGAATTTTTATTCACACTTGCCGCTTAATTTTGATCCATTTGAAGTAACTAACGTTCATGCAACATCTAGGAATAATTATTCGATTAATATTCCTTGCTTTTCAGAATTTGATGAAACTGATAACATTAAATTGTACATTTATAAATTTCACGATTACTTTGACGGTCTTATAGGACTAGATTTGTTAGAAAATTGGGAAGCCAAAATAGATTTAAAAGATAAAGTTCTCATAACACGTAATTCGACGAATCCTATAAGTATGTACAACTCGCGAAACGTTAACTGGTACGAAGATATTATACCGGCCAATTCATCAAAAATTATAAAAATTCCTATTAACTTACAAGATGGCGATGCATTAATTAATGAACAGACTATTTCAAATTGCGTTATTAATCAGTGTTTAACTACCGTTCAGAATAATCGCGGATTTATAGAAGTTACGAATCCGACGCAACACGACCTAATATTTTCGTTAGATCGCCCCGTCCAAGCCGAAACTTATAACGTTCAATGCTCGCGTACCCCTTTGATATCAGAGCGTGCGGACAAAGTTCTATCGCGTTTACGTACGGACCATTTAAATGCCGAAGAACGCGCGAACTTAGAAATGCTTTGTAGAAAATACGCGGATGTATTTTATATCGATGGAGAAAGATTGACCTTCACGAATAAAATCAAACACAGCATTAGAACATCGGACGAAATTCCCGTATATACGAAGAGTTATCGCTATCCGTATATTCATAGAGACGAAGTTAGGGACCAGATAGGCAAAATGTTAGATCAGGGTATTATTCGACCATCAGAGTCCGCTTGGAGCTCGCCTATATGGGTAGTACCGAAGAAGGCCGACGCCTCCGGTAAAACTAAGTGGCGCCTCGTTGTAGATTTTCGTAAGTTGAACGAAAAGACTTACGATGACAAATACCCGATACCTAACATCAATGACATTTTAGATAAACTTGGTAATTGTCAGTATTTCACCACCCTAGACCTTGCTAGCGGATTTTTTCAGATAGAAATGGAACCTGGTGATGTTCCGAAGACCGCATTCAATGTAGAAAACGGTCACTATGAGTTCTTACGTATGCCAATGGGTTTAAAAAATTCCCCGTCCACTTTCCAACGCGTAATGGACAATGTTCTAAAAGACCTTCAGAATACAGTTTGTCTAGTTTATTTGGACGATATTGTCGTCTTCAGTACCTCTTTACAGGAACACATGATTAATTTAGAGAAAGTATTTCAAAAACTACGCGAATCGAACTTTAAAATTCAAATGGACAAGTCAGAGTTCCTTAAGCTCGAGACGGCATACTTAGGACATGTAATTAGTAAAGACGGTATCAAGCCAAACCCCGATAAGATAACAGCCATTCAAAAATATCCGATTCCTAAAACACCTAAGGAAATCAAACAATTTCTTGGCTTAGTAGGTTACTATCGCAAATTTATACCTGACTTTGCACGCGTGACGAAACCTATGACGCAATGTCTTAAGAAAGGTAGGAAAGTAGTGTTAGATTCAGATTATATCAACTGCTTTGAGCAATGCAAACAGCTACTAACTAATGATCCGATTCTCCAATACCCCGATTTTTCTAAAGACTTCGTTCTTACTACAGACGCGTCTAATATAGCTATCGGTGCGGTATTATCGCAAGGTACCATAGGCGCGGATAAACCGGTTTGCTATGCCTCGCGCACTCTAAACGAGAGTGAAATAAATTATAGCACTATTGAAAAGGAACTCCTCGCTATTGTATGGGCAACCAAATACTTTAGACCCTATTTGTTCGGTAGAAAGTTCAAAATCGTAACAGACCATAAGCCACTCCAGTGGGTTATGAATCTAAAAGAGCCCAACTCTCGGTTAACTCGTTGGAAGCTCAAACTTTCGGAATATGACTATAGTGTAGTTTATAAAAAGGGTAGTAGCAACTGCAATGCAGACGCTTTGTCTCGGGTTCAAATCCATAACGAGGAGGCCAGTTCAGTAATTGCAAACGCATCCGAACACCCACCTACAGTAGAAAACTCATCTACCGCTTCCGCTCACACTAGTCTCGAAAATCCCATATTAGAGATCCCCATCGTAGCAGAACCATTGAATAAATTTCACAGGCAGTTAGTTATCACAGTTGTCGGCGACATTAAAAAGCGACCGACGGCTTCAAAGCCATTTGATACTCATACTAGGACCGCCGTACAAGTATCAAGTTCCAACTTAGAATCCGATATTATTGACGTCATTAAAGAATTTGTGAATCCGAAGGTTAAGACCGCGTTACTTATAAATCCACCTTTGGCACTTTATGACATTATACCTATCATCCAAGATAAATTTAGAAGCTCTTCCATGAATTTAGTCTTATCCAAATTCGAGGTCGAGAATGTAAAAGAGTATCTCAGACAACAGGAAATATTAAAACATTACCACGAGGGTAAAACGAATCATCGCGGAATTAATGAATGCCACTTAGCCTTGTCCCGTCGTTATTATTGGCCAAAGATGAAAGACGACATTACTAAATTTATTAATAGTTGTACTATTTGCGGTCAAGCAAAATATGATCGCAACCCCATCAAACAACAATTCAATATAGTACCGCCAGCTACAAAACCTTTCGAAACAGTCCATATAGATCTGCTTTCAATTCAGAATGAAAAGTATTTAACTATCGTGGACGTATTCTCAAAGTATGCACAGGCGTATCATATTCGCGATGGTACCGCCATTAGTACATTACAAGCGCTACTTAAATTCTGTACTCATCATGGTCTCCCTCTTACAATAGTTTCGGACAACGGTACGGAATTTACGAACCAATTGTTTAATGAATTCGTCAACTTACATAAAATACACCATCATAGAACTTTGCCCCATAGCCCTAACGATAACGGTATCGTTGAAAGGTTTCACTCTACGTTACTAGAACACCTTCGCATTTTAAAATTAAGTCACAAAGATCAAGACGTAATTAACCTTGTCCCCTATGCAATTTTGGCGTATAATAGTTCAATCCATTCCTTTACTAAATGCAGACCATTCGATATAATAACCGGTCACTTCGACCCGCGAGATCCGTTCGATATCGATATGTCCCAGCACTTAATGCAACAATACATGCTTAATCATCGCGAAAGCATGAAATTAGTATACGACGCTATCAATGAGTCATCGTTGAACACGCGCACTAATATTATAGAGAATTTAAATAAAACTCGGGAACCAGAAACCGAATATCAACCCCAACAACGCGTTTTCGTAAATAACCCCTTGGCCAGCCGTCAGAAACTGGCACCGCGATATAGTCAGGATACCGTACTAGCAGACTTACCGATACATATCTATACGTCGAAAAAGCGCGGTCCCGTCGCTAAAAGTCGGTTAAAAAGAGTCCCTAAAAGTGCCCAATTGTTGCAGGGTGCTACTGGTCCTGACTGCTCGTTTGATAACGGCTCAGGAAATCAATCAAGAGATAACACTTGAGAGTCTTGATGATGGTCCTGGACTTCTACCATTCCGACTTGGAGCTACTAAGTTAATTACTCACTTTCATACATTTTTACAATATATACAACTTAAAGATATTAGCGATAAAATAGAGTTATTACAATTTCAGTTATCAGATTTCAAACATCAAATGAAAAATCATACCTACATGTTGTACGAACTTCAAATAGATTACCTTTCATCAAAATTAATACAAGTAATGAGTCACTTAGAAACGCTAGAACCAACGCGAGTAAAAAGAGGTCTCATTGACGGCTTAGGTTCAATGATTAAAACAATCACTGGTAACCTTGATCATTCTGATGCTACCAGATACGATAATGCTATTAAAATTCTTCAGGATAATGATAATAAGATTGCTAACCAGTTTAATTCCCATATTAGTTTAAATAAAGAGTGGATGGCCCAGCATTCTCATTTAATGACAGAGTTAGTCGATAACCAATCCAAAATTAACGATACTTTGAAACTCATTTTAGATGCCGAAGCTTATAGAGACTCAAGTCTTATAAAATATATGAAGTTTGCTCAAAACTTAGCCATAATTACAGAAAACATAAATGATATTTTAGACGAGCTAATTAGAATAGAAAATATGCTAGCTTTCATTCGCGCTTCAAGTACTCACCACTCTATGATTAGTATGAAAGTTTTAAGTAATATGATTAGTAGATTAATTTCAATTTATAGTAAGGATCATGTTTTAGACTTAGAACTCAGGCAATATTACGATATAATAAAACCCGGTTACTATTTCTCTGGTACTAGAATTGTAGTTGTCTTTAAATTACCTATATTTGCCCGAGATACGTATGATTTATATAAATTATCGGTTGCACCTAATAAATACCGGCAGGCCCTCATCCCTCCTTATCCGCTAATAGCAACGAACAGGAAAGGTTACGTGTACATGGAGGCAGAATGCCCGAAGTACAATCACTGGTACCTCTGTGGAGATAAGATGGACCACCAGCTCCGAGAGCAGCCGGATTGCACGCAAGATCTCATCATCAATCAGTCCCTGGACGACGCCTGCGAGATGACCACAATCACCCTCTCAAGAATATCACTAGAGCAACTCGACGAGCAGCATTACGTCGTGTCATTTCCCAACGCGACGAAGATACACATGCGGTGCGCACGAGATGACTACAACATCGTGAGCGGCACCTACCTGGTCACCATCCCAGTCAACTGCTTCCTTCAGACTTCAGAGTTCACAATCACCAATACCAATGATCGAGTTCAAGGACTACCTCTGAAGATAATGAAACTCCCCTATGACGTAGAAGCTCACGTGAACAATTCACCCCAGATACTTCTCAAATCGATTGATTTAAAGCAGCTACATGAAACACAGAATCAACTTATGACGCAACCTGCCCTTCAAATTGAACAAGTCTCGTCGGATTATATCTACAACACGACGATCCCGTTGTACACCATAATCCTAATATGTGTACTGATACTCGTTAGTGTGTCAATTATAAAACACTACGGGCTATTGAGATGTGCTACGAGAGAGATGCCAGCATCACCCGGAGAAGACATCTATGCGAAGCCTGAGAACTCTGGACCACATAAGACAGCAATATTCCATCATCTCAAGATGCAGAAATAGTTGCTGTTCTCAGGGGGGAGGTGTTATATGGACAGCCCCTTACGAAATTGCAGCGAATACGTATTTTATGTAAACGCCTTCACACCTATTGCAACACCGGATTTGCAGCGTTAGCAGAAAGAAGTATCATCGAACCCAAAGGAGGCCGGCGCCATCCGACGCCGCACTTTACTGGAACTTTCCACATTATTATATTTTAGCGTGTGAATCAATTTTACTTGCAATGTATAATTTTATATTAACTCTCTGTCATTCTTATTCTAGCATCGATAGGAAGTAGACTAGGTTTCTTTAACATTAAGTTTTAATTGTAATTTCAATTTAATTAAATATTATAAATTAATTTTGGTTTTTTTTGGGTCCTCCGGCGGCGACATCCATAATTATTGTCATACACTTGATTTTATTAATTATTTGTGTGTATGTGGCCCCTGGCATACAATAATTAACTACTGTACCGCTAATGTGTCTATCGAGTAATATACCTATGTTTTTACCTAGGCTATCTGAAAACACTAAGGTGTTGTGTATAGGTGGACATACACTTATTTGTTGAATGGTGTCATTTAACTCAGCAACCCCCAACTTACAGGGCAGTGGCAGGGGCTCACTATCGGATGGTGATGATGGGAGCCCACAGCCACAAGAGTGTTTGTTTGTTAATGAGTCAAACCGCTCCACATTATAGTTACAGAGGTCTACCAACTCGGTGGTAGCCAGGATGTGTTCACTAATCTGTTTCTGAGCACTTGTATATTTATTAGTTAAGTCTATTAAATATTGCTCTTTACTCTGCAAGTCGGACTGCAATCGTTGAATGTCCATATCATGTGTGACCTTTAAAGTATTTAATTTACATTTATATGAATCTAAAGCGTTTCTTAAAGATAAACATTCTTTTGTTAACTTAATACTATTAAGGAACTTTCTTTGCCTTTTTATTAAATTTCTAGTTTTCTTAATAAACCTATTTAGCTTAACATACTTTTTTAATTTATTATGGCTACCCATCTGTACATGAGAGGAAATATCATTGGTTAAGTCAATTGTAACCAGTTGTTCGGTTGGGAAGGCTCCGGAGTCAGTGCGAACAAGTTCATCGTAGAGGCTGAGCGTGGTGGTCTGGTTTATGTCCCTCTCTTCTTCCAGTTTGGTCACCTGTGTGTGGGCATGACTCAAGCTATTCTCTAGCTCAGAGATGCGAGTCAGGGCCCTCTCGTGGGTGTCGCTGCACTCATTGAATGATGAGACAATGTCCTGCAACTGATTCCGCTCTTCTTCGACTACAGTGTATTGTAAATGCAGTTCAGCCATTTCCTTCTTTAATTGACTATTTTTCCTAACAATGTTGGCTACCTCTTCCTCGCTCTCATCCCTCTCTTGCAGCAGTTTGTTGTTGAGGTTTTTTGACAAGTGAAGTTCGTGCAATGTCTTCCTAAGTTTGTCCTCCAAATCCCGAGCTGTTGCTTTTCGGGTCATCATGGTAGTCATTGTTTCGGAGTGACTGGAATGCAAACAAGAGATGTGAGAGATATGTAGAAGTTTTAACTGAGATGTGAAGTTGTTTGTGTACAGTAGTTATTAATAACCACAATAAACAATGTGTAAGTGTAAGTTAACAACTATTTTGAGCAAATAAATGGCTTGAAGACTGGTAAAAAACGGTAGTATATATTTGTATGAGGCGGTAGTAGTCGTCTTCAACTTTACTTCCACAAAAAAGTCAAGTAAAGTGAGACTGTCACTGGGCCAGGTGTGTGTTGGACGTTGCTCATAGGTTATGAGCAGTGTTATGTAGTAATGAGTAGCACTTTTAATATAAATGTGATAAATAAACACGATACTTCCCTGTATTTTATTGCAATGAGTCACACTTGTGTTTGAAAGTTTGTATAACGTCCATTTGTCTGACAGTTCACAAGGGTCGCACTTTTAAAGTTGTTGTTGCGACGAAAATCTTGTATTGTTTACTCCACAAACACTTTCCGATAATATTAAAGCACTAAATAATGTTTATTTCTAACTTATGAATTAATTTTACTACTTATTTTAATTTAAATAACAATAAAATTTAAGGAGACGTAAAAACTTGACAGGTCTGGCCAATGTTGCCCGTCCAAAATCAGTGATAATGTAGCATTGAATTGGTGAAAATAAGTGTAAAATCGGTCTTCTAATTTTTAGCTAATTCGTTACAAACATAATTACATAGGAATCTTTTCTCTTCATAATATTAATTAATAATTAATAGAAGTATAGATTTGTTCCCAAAGCAGAAAAAATATATCAAGCAGTTACACAAACAGAAAATATGTATATCGATAAAGAAACACACAAAAACGTATCAGAATACAATCAATTGTATCTAATCCATCCGCTGTGGCGAACAGACGACACGGCAGACGAGTCTCATTTTTTCCTCGTATGAATTGAAAAGCGCTTTCATATCAAAGTGTACACGCTTTTTTTTAAATTTTAGGGTTGAGTTAAACCGTTTAATATATTTTTTTATATTTTAATGGGTTTTTTTGTAACACAGGTGTGGGCTAGGTTTGTTATTACAAAGAGTCTCATAGTGTCATCAATATTTTTTAAGACCCTATCGGACGTCACGCGTAGTTCCCGTTCCCGTGGGATTACGGGGATAAAATATAGCCTATGTTACTCGCTGATGATGTAGCTATCCATTGCTGAATTTTCAAGATCGGTTTAGTAGTGTTGGAGGCTATTCAATACAAACAAACAAACAAAACTTTCCTCTTTATAATGTAAGTATAGATTGAAACCTATTAGTAAGATGAAAAAATACATTTCATGTACCAAGTCCCTTTTGTTAGATTAAAACAATCTTTTTCGAAATTAGCTTTTACTAGCTACTTCGTCCGTATGGACCCGGCCACTATAAGAAATTGTTCATGAGTGTGTATGTATGTATGTATGTATGTATGTATGTTCATATGTTTGTTATAATTTGTATGATTAAGTAGCGGTTGTTTCTATTTAAAACATGTTTATTTATAAAACTAGTTGTGCCCCGCGGTTTCACCCACGTAAATTTAGTTTCATACAAACTTTCCCCGCCTATTTTATCCCCTTGGGGGTAGAATTAATCAAAATCCTTTCTTAGCGTCTGCCTACGTCATAACATCTACCTGCATGCCAAATTTCAGCCCGATCCGTCCAGTGGTTTGGGCTGTGCGTTGATAGATCACTATGTCAGTCAGTCAGTTGGTCAGTCACCTTTGAGTTATATACATTTAGATTTAGATTTAAAACAAAAAGTGACAAACCACGTTGATTAACATAATATTATAACGTCAATCTGTCTACTTACCCATAATATCTAGATAAATTATCTACAACACTCAAAAATATATAACTTTTTATTACGCCTTAAAAAAGCCTTAAAAAATCCTATAAGCTTTCCCCAATGTTTTAAAAAACGGTGTTTATCACAAACAAACAGATCACACGTTCAATCGACACGAGATGCAAACAAAAAACCTACGGGACCCTCCCGACCATTTTTTCCCCGACCTTTTCAATCAAGCCACGCGCGGCTGAGTGACGTACTTTTTTCATTTTATCTTTTTTTCCACATTCAAGCGGATTTTTCGCTTATTTGCTCGCTTCATTGGCTCGTAAGTGAGATGGGTTGGGGGCGTTTTTTTATTATTTTTTTGTGTAAATGCCGCTCTTTGACTATTTAGGTCAAGGGACTTTTTTCGGGTGCAATTTTTTATCAAATACCAGAGTACTTTACAATAAAATCTTACTGCCTTGATGGAATGTAAATGTATAATGACAAGATTCAAGATGCCATGGTAAGACCAATTTATTTTTAAGATATAGCGACATCTATTGAGGACCTGATGAATCTTTATAACATTTCTATCTATATCCTTTGTAAATAAATATTGTAATAGATTTTTTCCTTTACATTTCAATTAGGCCTAATTATTATTGGTATTTGCGTTTTTTCTTCATATTTTTGAAGTAAATATAAGTTATTGATTTAAACTTTGAATATTAATGAAATTTTAGTAGCTTACAGCGCCATCTAGCGTCAAATAGACGCAACCAATAATACTTAGAACAAGTTTATAAGACAAATTCTAGTTGGATTACAAATACACGTCATTAATTATTGAGCTTTAATGCCCAAAATAAAATAATGATCTTCACTTTGTATACTGTTAATGTGCTTATGAGGTTAAGTTACTTTTTCTTGCATTAAAAACATAAGATAATAATGGATTTAGATTTTATTAACCTACCATTACCGTCAAATTGTTTTTATTTCTGATATTCATATTCGCAAAACATTCTCAGAAATTTTGCGGATACCAATGCAAATACGAATATCCAAAAATATGCTAATATCCGCGAATGCGAATATTCGTGGCATCACTAGTGTGCGGCTAGCCTAATAGTATAAAAAATATTCATGACTGTATTTTTATATTAAATCGGTAACAAATTCAACCCTTACAATGACCGCTGTCCATTCATTGTACACTTGCGACCGTCTTGGGTCGATCGGACCCCTCATTCAATAATTTGGAAATGGAACAAGTTTTGACATAACAAGCTAAACACGTTTGTGTTCACACAGTTTTAATATCTTTTATTAAAAAAACTCGATATTTTTTTAACATTATTCTTTTTGTGCAAAAATTAAATCCTTCTAGTGCATCGTAAATCGTTATGCCTAGCAATTGGCGCTTTCCCACTACCACGATATCGTCCGCCGATACTAGACTACAACGACACAGTGTGAAAGCGTTCAGTAGTAATAGTATCAAACTACTAGTCCCACGATATCGTGTCGTTACCGTTATCGTCCAATGTGAAAGCGCTTAATTGCCGAATAAAAATTTGTGTCAGTCTGTCTGCTTCTTTTTCACGACTAAGACTGAAAGTATTGTATATAATATTGATAGCTAAAATCTTCAAGGACGGCGGTACGTAGTTTTGAAGATCAAACGGGTGATGTCATATGCATTTAATTACAAGTACATGTCAGTAATATTACGTCACGTGTATGGTATTATCTATCCTGACTCCAAATATTATTTACAGAGAGATAGGGAATAACTTATCACTTACTAGCTGTCTTAGCGGGTTTCATCCGCGTAGACTTAACTTAATTTCTCTGCTGTCGTTTTTTCGCGGATCTGTAATTGTTTTTATTAATAAACGTCTAAGTTACTCCTTGTATGATCAACATCTACCAGTGAAAGTCACGTTTAAATCGATACAGCCGTTTCAGAAGGTAACAAACAGACACACAGACAGAAAAAAAATGAAGTTTTTTTTAACAGACAGACCGACAGTCAGGCAGAGTTTCCTCACGATGTTTTCCTGCACCGTAAAGCACGTAGTGTGAAATCACTGCACATAACGTTTTTGGAAAACTACTGGCCCCGTTGGGATTCGAACTTTCGCTTGCGTAGCAGACGACTGCTCAAACCTCAGGCATAGTGTGATTAAAAAAAAGAAAAAAAATCAATTAAATCTGGAATCTTCGAAGCCGTGCTAACAATGTTAACCCTCCATTTCCCACGATGACCAGTGTCCGACGTCGTGGTCATTACGACCCCTCAAAGATAACCCGTTAAGCGAGTGGAATTTCTTAAAAAACCGGTTCCGATTCCCACTGGACACCGGACGGTTGATCTTCATTTTGCCTTGAGCTGTTGAAGTGTTATAGTGTTGTGGATTAAAATGATTTTTAAGTGATTTGGTTCAAAATATAAATTGATTTAAAGTGATTAGTGATTAATTGTGTCAATGTATTTTTCAAATTGGATTTTGTGTCTGCCATATTTATTAATGTGTTTGTATTTGATTACTATAGGTACTAGCTGTGCCCCGCGGTTTCACCCGCGTAGGCTATCATGGGTGGCCCGTGGAACCTTAATGTTTTTTTAAATAAAAGTAGCCCCTAAATTACTCATTGCAGCATTAGCGCCAGCCGTTTCGGAGATTCGGCCGTAACAACAGACAGACAGACAGACATTTCTAGAGATTGAATTTGAAATTGCTTTTATCCTGTGAGTACCGTATCTACTTGCATATGCATTTAGTCAAAAGCTGTTAATTTGAAATTTCAAACAGACACTTCTATTTTATTTATCGGTATAGAGTTAGGGGACCTAGTAGTTAAATTTAAACCAACATTAAATTTAAACTAGATTTAAATTAAGCCCATCTTACAACGACCAATATAAGAAAGGTAACTGTTTCCTACCTACGTATTTCTCACGTATAAGGAGATTATAGAATCTTGAAAAGCAAACACACGAGTTTTTTTCCTAGGAAATCAATTTCCTGCTACGCCGTAGCAGCGTAGGCGTCTACGTCGTAGCAACGGCCATAAATCGCGTAGCGTGGAGGAAAACGTAATGAAACGCCATGGATTTTCAGCGGGTGGCATCAGTCAGGCACGATCTACCTGTATAAAGGTGTAGCTAGATTTTTAATTTGAAAATAAAAGAAATAAAAAAAAATTTAAGGAATGTCATGCAGTTATATTATATTTTGCCCGGTGTTCCATTTGAAAGACTTAGCTAAGATTATTTCAAGTACTATCATTGATTGACATGTTTTATACAACCTTGAACAGCTTGGTTGAATCACGTGACCTAGTTACGTTTAATTTTCTACCATAACATACAATCAATTGACGGACATTAATATGTAAAAATTTGTAACAATAACGCACATATGACCTCAGCCATTAACAACAGATTTCTTGCTTATCTCGTAGTCCATATTACAGACCATGTAATTCCATCATCATTCAACAAGCTTTCCGAGTGACACGAAAGTAGATCACACCAGTAGCCTAAAAAATAAAAAAATATTTAAAAAATAGTCAGCATCGTTCCTCTTCGCCCACACCGTGTTGAGCCAAGAGCTACAGAAAACAAATTACGAATCATCCCTTCCAAGACGCGCCGCAAATGACTCAGTTAGAGCTAAATTGCTCGGCAGCAGATTGCTCGCCGGCTCTCCTTCCAGTTTAAATTTCGAACAGTTATTGTTGCATGCCAGCACTAATGAAATCTTATCGATTTAACTATTGATTCGAATCGTTTTGAAAATCGAATAAGGTGTCGATTAATTTTTTAATTGGAATCATTTCTGAATTTAGATTTTTTTGTTCTTTTTTGATGACACTATTTATTTTGCGTATATTGTTGTGTTTTTAAGAATTTCTGAGCTTTGACAATCCATTTTGGGTACCAAAATGGATTGTAAAATTACGACAAAGCTAAGAAGTTCTTAATACGCGCTGCTTAATGGATCACTTTGGTTATTTTTCTCTTTTAACCGACTTCGAAAAAAAGAGGTTCTATTTTAGACTGTAACTTTGTAGTTATGA
Organism: Watsonalla cultraria; assembly: GCA_964035505.1. NCBI lineage: Eukaryota > Metazoa > Arthropoda > Insecta > Lepidoptera > Drepanidae > Watsonalla > Watsonalla cultraria. The sequence continues at coordinate 5,661,307 of OZ037734.1, read as the reverse complement.
CAAAAAATATATTTTAAAATCAGATTAAAAATACCTAGTGTGGACCCGAGGCACGATACTGGTATTAAAATAACGTCGACTCGCAGGTTGAGTCGGTGTCCTAGATGTAGTATTTATTCATTTTGGATTCAGCTACTACTAACGTTATTATTCTGACATGGCAAATAAATAATAAGGTCTCATCTCCCTGACCTTATCCCAAACATTGTTGGGGTCGGCACTTGATTCAACCCGATGTGGCTGATCACCTGATTTTTATACGAAGCGACTGCCATCTGACCTTTCAACCCCGTTTAGGAGGAAAATCTGTGATTTGGGTTAAACCAGTTGTCAGATTATTTTTAGGCTTCCGACTGACCTGTAACGATTGCCAAAGATGTTAAATTGGCAACCGGGACCGACGTCTTAACGTGCTCTCCGAGGCACGGAGGGACCTCGGGCGGTCACCCATCCAACTACTGGCTAGGCGTATGGTTGCTTAACTTCGCTGATCGAATGATATGCGCAATAGCAACTGTGCCACGAGCTCCTCCAATAAATAATAAGGTGCATTTACTAATTCGCTGGCAAAATAGGTTGAAAGACTTGGGAATAAAGAGGTATTTTCCATTTTAGAACCTGAATTAACTTTTCTTATCTCAAGAATAACTGATTTGAATTTGAACAATTGTTTTTGTGTTGGATAATTCGTTCATCGAAGGCTTTCATCATCTAGGTGATGCCTTGCTCCTAATGCTCCAATTATTAAAAAAAATTGTCTCTCACTAACATAGTTTTTATTGTTAACTAGCTGTGCCCCGTGGTTTCACCCGCGTAGATTTAGTTTCATCCTTATTGTCGCGAAACCCTAATATTTTTTATATATAAAAGTAGCCTAAGTTACTCCTTGAAACATCAGCTACCTGCCAGTGAAAGTCCCGTTAAAATCGGTTCAACCGTTTCAGAGATTACCCGGAACAAACAGACAGACAGACAGAGACAATTTTTAACATTTGGTTTTTTAGTGTCAGTAGCGTGTATACATTTAGTGAAAAGCTGTAATTTTGGAATTACAAACAGACACTTCAATTTTATTTATCTGTATCGATGTATAGATTGTACGCGTTTAAAACCATGAGGCTAGTTTGGAAATAAAAACGAAAGATTTCTTTTTTGTTTCTTAATTTAAAATACAAAAACAAAAGAACGCTTTAAAAATGGAACACCAAGATAAAGCCTCGCTTCCACTAGCAACAGAGCGGTAAAGCCACTAACTCACTGTCACGAACTGCGTCTTACTATTTCTTCGGGGTCATTAGTAGAAACGACACCCATTCCGAGGCCCATTTAGATAAAACGTCAGAGATTTGAACGAACCCCCTGACCCCCCACCTACCCCCTTCGAGTAATGAGTCGCGAAGATTTTCACTAGGGTGTAAATGTTTATATAGGGTGAGAATTTATGTGCCGGTTTCTTGGAGGCTCGTGGTTCGCGGGTTTTATATCTGGTTTGTTTAATTTGGAAACTTATAATGGTTCATTATAAGTTTCTGAATTTGATGTTAAGATGGAAATTGTAAGAAACTAGTTTCTGACTGTGAATCGATCGCGTAGCAAACCGATTTAGGCTTTAAATAGTCCAAATTAATGATGAGAGGTATATATAGCTAAATATGTTTTTTAGTCCGTTGTGTAGTTTCAAAGATTACCTTCTACATACAAACATACATACTCTACCAATTTATATGATAGTAGTATGGATGTAGACGCAGCGATCTGCTATCTTTCCTCTCCATTGTAATAATCGTAACAACTAATTTGATTGACTTTAAAATACTTATTACTCTTTATCCCTGAATCGAGTTTACTAGAGACTAGCTTCTACCAACGACTTCGTCCGCATAGAATAGTTAAATTGGGCACCATGATGATATAAACTGGCTAACTAACTCTGAAATAATTTTTCAAATCGAACCTGAATCGACCTTGCAAAGATTAGCGCGTTCAAGCAAGCAAACTAACAAATTCAACTTTAGTATGGATAACTATACATCCATACAGATCTTCTATACAGATATATATACATATACAGATAATATACAGATAAATAAAATTGAAGTGTCTGTTCGTAATTCCAAAATAAAGCTTTTCATTAAATACATATGAAAGTATACACGCTACTGACACTAAAAAACCAAGTCTTAAATTTTTTTTCTGTCTGTCTGTCTGTCTCTTTGTTCCGGGTAATCTCTGAAACGGCTGGACCGATTTTAACGGGACTTTCACTGGCAGGTAGCTGATGTTTCAAGGAGTAACTAAGGCTACTTTTAATTCAAAAAAACACTTAGAACACTTAGGGAATTAAATTAAATCTGCGCGGGTGAAACCGCAGGGCACAGTTAGTATTGAAATAAATCTGCTAGGGCCAAAGTTTTCAACGATAACATTGGCAAAGTTTAAAACTAAAAATATTGTATTAAGTAGATTCTCAAAATTACAAAATTATTTTTTTGAAATGAGTAATTACTGAGTTTCTTATCAGGTTCTTCGCAGTAAAAGCAACCTTCCGAACCCGATGGTAGCATTTATAATCCTGTGCAATCATGTCTCACGATTCGAAAATACTTAGTTAAAAAGTCTAATAAAAAGTCTAATCAAAAAAGGAAATTTAGAATTTAATTAAATTTAAGAAACCGTACATCAACCACCATCCCTGTATAATAATTTGCAACACAACGGTATAGAATTCGTTAACTTATCTTTACTCTTTGAGACGCTAACCCTCGCCTGCCGCCCCTACACTTTTACAATACGAGGGCTGAGTACACCCGTGTTCGCTTCTTATGTCTTAAATTAGTCGTATATATATTAATTGTGATATTATGTCGCGTTGTTGCGACGTGGTTTGGGAAATGAATAATATTGGTAGAGCTCTTATTAATATTTATTATTTTTTACTTCCAATATATTTAAAAAAATGGTGTTGTGATATCTATACGTCTATACAGATTAATTAAATTGAAGTGTCTGTTTGTAATACCAAATTTACAGATTCTAACGAAAAGCATAATATGAAATTATATATCGTATCTACATAATAATAAAAAGATAAAAAAATCTTTGCCTATCTGTCCATTTGCTTGTTGGAACGATTTTAACGGGTTATTTAACTTTCACTAAGGCTACTTTTACATGAAGTATACGCGAGTGAAACCGTGGGGCACAGCTAGTACATCATAATAACATGTGTCGTCATGCCTACATGAAAGCGATAGTCGATAGACTTACTCTATTAATATGTCACGGTGGCACTATTATCTTGTGGTGGCACTATTATGGTGAAAAGTGGGTATTATGACTGTCTTTATGAGTAGTTGGTTCCACTTTACCATTGCCTTTTTTCAACTTTCGTAGGTTATTCGTAACTCTCTAACTTGTAGTATTTTCCATATCCATTTCTTATTCCTTTTAAATATCATAAACACACTAGTTAATGTAGTATAACGTCAGTTTAATAATATATAATCAAATAAAAAAAACAATTTAAAGGACACTTGGAACACTTATTGATCATCGTCTCTTACTTAGGTTAATTTACTACCGTTTCCAAATGTAAGCCTGTCAGGAGAAGAAACGGCGAAACAAACCAAAAACATGTGAGGCATAAATATACGCCTAAATTCAAAATCATAACCAAAAGAGTAATATTAAAATGATATTACAATCTTAATAGACCACAAGATAGCCCGGAGCGTTGAAAAACTATCCCCGGTCCCTTTTCTATTCGTTTAATAATACTAACTCACACAGACGCGATGCCCCCATTGCAAAAACACCTCCCGTGCCTTGGGCAATTCTTCAAAGGGTGAAAAAACGCCCCTCCACCCCCCACCACCCCACTAAGGCCCGCCTTAAAGCAATTCTTGGGTTAAAAAAGGGGTGGAACTTAGCAACGGAACTACGGATGCAGGCGGGGGGTTAATTTTGTTTTTTATTTCGACGGTTTGAATTTGGAATTCGATCTCATTGGTGGTCGCGTGTTTTTTCGTTTGATTTGTAATTCGAATTGTGGTCGAGTTTGATTCTATTGTAATGAATAGGATTGTGGTTTTTTTTGTGGTGAGTTTTATTGAATTTTAAAGTAATTTACAGATTGGTCAGATTGTAAACGAAGTCCTATCAATTAATGCTACCTTAGGTGTGTACCTAACCTGTTACTAAATGAGTGACACATATTAAGTTAAATTTTAATTTACTGTTAAAAATTTTGTTTTAATAAACATAGTAGGTATGTAATTTGACAACATATAAAAAATTGTGTGAGTATATTATAAAACTCCGATAATTTTTGAAGTAGTAATATTAATGTCGATAAAATACCTACAGTAGAATTGAGAAACCACCTCCTTATAATATAAATTGTCTAAAAGTAAAAAAGGTTTTTACTTAACTATAAAAAAATATTATGTTACTCTAAAACCCAGCTAACAATAATTCCAACATTCTATTATAGTTTTAACGCTTAGAGCCGACGCTAAAAAGCTTATCCGAAAAACGTATCCCACACACAAATAAAAATACCCCTCGCGTACATAGACAAAAAACGTTAACTAGTCGCCCCCTCGGCGGGCGGGGGGTTGGGGTACAGGGGGTTCACATCCTTGCAGAAATTTTGTTTACTCTCTCGGCATTGGCAAGGAACGATGGAGGAAGCGTTCGGAATAGAAACGAGAATTGCTTCGCGTTCTATGTTTGAATTTTAGCTTTCGTGTTTTCATTTTTTTGTGTTCTTTTTTTAAAGTTGGATTTTTTTATTTTTATATCATTATCGTACTTAATATGACTACAAATTTTGATGTTCGTTTAAATTATTAGAAATTATACAACATTACAAAAAAATGATAATTTATTACACAGATAAAAATAATCATTTGTTTTACCTTTTTATTGTAAAATAGCGCCAACCTTATGCCACATTAGTTTTTTTTTAATTTTATGTGAACTTCTACTCGCGTGGCTTTCAGTAATAAATGTGGCGTAAGTTAATCCGAGGATTAGAGTAGTTCTTTCTCATTTTATGATATTGAATTATATTATAAGAAAGGGATTAATTAGTAACTAGTATTTCATTAATATTGAGCGTGAAGCACGACGTTTCCTTCTAAAACTTGAATTTGAAGTATATTTTATTTAACTTTTTTTTTAACGGCAATACTAAATGCAAAAGTCAATTTAACGTCTGTCTGTACCGATCGCTCCGGAGCGTGATATGAAAACTCGTGCTCCGAATACGGAACGGGCTCAATTCAAACTTGAATTTAAACGTGGAACGCCACGTTCCAAGTTTCTAAATTTGAAAATTAAACCGACTTGGCGGGAATTAAATACAATATGGCGGAGTTGCGAGTTCGGAATTTTAAAACTATTCACTTCTTGTTTTGATCTATGTGACGTATTTTTACCTACCTACTGAATTATAATAAGTATCCCTATCATGAGATTGTCACCGTTTTCGTTATCTATAGTCGCTAGCGTCTCCGCCGAATGTTTGTATGAGAAATCGTACAGCGCCTCCAAGCGGTGACGTGAAGAACTAAAATATGTCATACAAATATTGACGGAGACGTTAGCGAAAGTAGATTAGGAAAACGGTTGCAAAATCAAGATAGGGTAAAGTACCTAATCAATTTATAGGTGCCGTCGCAAGTTATGACCGCTGAGTGAAAATAGTAGGGGAAAACTTGGATGTATTTTTTTCACGTCACCCCATACATATAGACAGAGACTCATAAAAAACCACTGCGCTTTCAAGATCAGCCGCGTTATTCACAAAGTTTTCTCAGCGTCGCACTCGCCGTCGAGTGTTGGTTTTAAAGATACGAAATTGGACCTTATTCTCTTTGTATTATGTATCAATTTTCTATGATTGAAAGCAACGCTTGTCGTCGAGTTCGACGCTGAGAAACCTTAATGAATGACGTGGCAGCACCTATAGCCCACGATAGCATGTATAATACTGTATAATCGTGTCGTTTTGACAATTTGAAAGTGTTAAAAGTTTAATCAAATAAAGATAGTTTGAATTTGAATTTGAATTTGGCAGTTGTATGCTTGTATTAACCAAACGTTTTCAAACGTTGGTTAAGAAAGTGCTTTCGAAAACTCAAATGCTGGTTGTATCAACTAGGTAGGTAATAGGTTCATAATTATAAGCAGAAGTGGCGTAACATTTAGTTTTAACTATTTATGACAAGAAATATAATTGTAAAAACATTCCTTTATATTGCCTCCTAGATAGATGTGACTGTTATCATCAAATCTATCAATATTGGTATTATAAATAGGAATATATAATAGATTTGTATTGTAGATGAGTATGTTTGTAACGAATTCGCTCAAAAAGTACTGGACCGATTTTAAAAATGATTCCACTATTCGAATGCTACATTATCACTGATTAATATAGGCTATATTCTATCACCGTACTCCCACGGGAACGGGAACTACGCGGTCGTAACCGCGTGACCACCGCTAGTAATATATAAAGCACTATACATACGTCTGTGAATTACTTCTCAGACGTATGCAGGTTTCCTCACGATATTTTCCTTCACCGTAAAGCACGTGGTTTAGAACACTGCACATAAGTTTTTAGAAAAACTCATAGGTACAGGCCCTGGGATTCGAACTTGCGTTGTTTACGTAGTAGGCGACTCAAACCCCACAGCCACGGCTCTTTTGCTTATACCTAAATAAACATAAACTCAAGTAATGAGCAGAGAGACCGTTTCACCAAAGTTAGTGTGTAAATAACAATATTTCTTGATACTTCCAAATTAAAGTTATTTGTGGAGCACCTGCGTCTGAGAAATTTTCATATACCGAGTTACATGTAATTAACAAAATACATTCAGAACTCGTAACTAGATTTAAATAGTAACGGCACTGGTGCGAGGGGTAGTGTTGTCATTCATTTCTTGCGAACGTATCGATAAATTAAAATTAAAAACTGATCTCACGAGGTTTACGCTGAAGGAAAATATTATGAGAAATCCTGCATATGAGAAGTAATTTAAAGACGTGTGTATAGTGCCTGAGATGGCGATAGATTCACCGTCTGACGTGTTGTTTTTCTGTCTTTTTATTATAATTTTCTTCTATTATAAGTTTAAAAACTGGGAGCTTACCACCATCACATAAATTTAGGTTTAATTTTGTAACGTAAAATTAAACGTCAAAGCTAAGAAGTTCCTAATAGGCACTGCTTAAATAATCATAATTAGCCATAACTATTCCTATTTCAAAAACTTTGTTATAATAAATAATAAAATAAAATGTTGAAACTCACTCCACTCACTAAGGTACCTCTTATCAAATAAATAATATATTTTCGCTACTCTATATAATATAGATATTTGAAATTTCGACAATATCCACTAATATTAATAATATTACGAGTGGCTCAGCTTACACTGAATAATGTAATTCGTTTTAATTTTCATAGTTGCTAAAACCAGTCTATCGACATTTCAAACAAAGAACTGGGTACGAGGTACATCCTTACTATCCATACAAAGAGACACTAAGAAATTATGTATTCCCCTTAGCGTAGTTTCGGCTCAACTTTATTGAATTTGTTCCGAGGCGTTCAGTCGAGGTGCAGTACTTTTGTCAGGTGTTCGTGATTTGAATCGCATACGCTAATTTTGCGATAGTTAGACCCAAACTTTCGTACGGACGCCATCTTGGCTTAAATGCGTTCGAATTTTGGATTCAAATTTAAATCCTGTGTTTTATTTATATTTTTTTCTTTTTATTTTAATTGTTTTAAGTTGAGTTATGATTTAATTTTGGAATGGAATGGAATTTAAGCTTTTATACATAACCTATCTAAATGCAATAAAAACTTTTTTTTTATTAATTTGAAAATCGATTAGAATAAAGGTTCGTTTATATTAATACGCTTATGAAGGTATTAAAACTCACACTTTTAATATCAATTTACTAGCTGTGCCCTGCGATCAACCGCGTAGACCTAATTTCATAGGTGGATTAATTTGGGGAAACCCTAGTATTAAATATAATAAGAGTATTTTAACTAGTACTTCTACTAACAGAAGAAAGTCTCGTTAAAATAGAAATCAAGAGGCAGACAGACCGACAGAGATTTTTAAAATATATTGCTATATTATTCTTTATCGAAGTGGCGTATATAATTTGATATACATTAAGTGAAAATCTGTTAATTTGAAATTACTAACAGACACTTCAATTTTAATAATCTGTATAGATTGAAATAATGTGTCTCTTAAGTGCTAATTATGGAAATTTCACTCAATACAAGCACACAACACTATAATAGTAGTCTTATGGCCACTGAGATCCCAATTTGTGATAATTCAATTGAATTTGCTCTTTATCTATCACTACTTAGGGTTCAGATTATTTCAAATCGATAATCGAACGTATATTTAAAAAAAACAATAAAATGGTCGAAAAAAATAAAACAAAAATTTTTACTGAACAATAACATTTCTATTTATACAAAACAGTTATAATAGTTATCATCCAGCCGCCAATAACCAAGTCGTATATAACAAAATAACAGCGCTATAAACGGAAAATTCAAAGGGAAAGCAATTACTTGGTCGCGTATCGTGTTATTTACAACCAGAGCATTCTTATCTAAGATGTAAGGGAGTGGGACAAATTAGATGGGCCATTCGTTTGTAATAATTTAATTTCCTTTTCGTGTGTCGAATATTGTCAAAGTCAAAGTCAAAAATATCTTTATTCGATTAGACTTTATACAAAGCACTTTCAAATCGTCAGAATGACACAATTTACAGGATTATACATGCTACCGCCAGGTTCGGAAGGTTGCTTTTACTGAGAAGAACCTGGCAAGAAACTCAGTAATTACTCTTTTCAAAAATATTATACAATTAAAAAAAAAAAAACAAAATAAATCATTTGAGAAATGTAATTTGTTGTTAGATATTTTGGTTATAATTGGTTGATAGAACCGGTTTTAACGAGAAATTTACAAGTTAAATTTATTTGAAATTTATGAGACTTCGTTTTTGTATTGACAAAGTGGTTTGGGACACTTGAAAGTAGAATAGTTTTTATTTTATTTTTCCTTAGGGTATAGTGTTGTAATTATTGCAAAACTGGAATTCCATATACAAACGGTGAAAACCAAATATGAAATCTAGCAAAAAAAAAACAGAATACTTAGGATATATCAGGTCTTAGTCTAGCTTTACGCTTAAATATTCAAACGATGGAAAAGAGAAAAATAAACGCGGGTAAAAAACCGTTGGAAGCAAAACAATAATTTAAAAAAAACCCGCAAAATAATCGAATATTGAAAATAAAAATAAATAAAACTACCAGAAATGAAATAGAAACAGCGGATAACGGCATTCGATTTTTAATTAAATCGGTTCATACACACACACATACGTGAGTAAAAAAAAAACCGGAGGCACCAAAAATATCATATAAACTCGCATAGGCTACAGATACGTTCTATAATCGAATAATATCGAATGTTCGAAATAAAAATAAATTAAAACGACTAGAATGAAAACCCGATAACGGCATTCGATATTTAATTAAATCGGTTGCTACACACATACATAGTAAGAAAGTCGATTAAGGTTCTAAGAGTGGGACGTTAGTGTTAAGTGTATCGGGTACAGTCGACGTCGGAACGTATTCCGTGTTGCAATTTGCTGTGACTATACTTCTTCTATGTACCGCAGAGAGGGAGTTGGGTACATGTATTTATTTTATAAATGTATGCTATCTTTATTTGTAATTTCATATCAACAGCTTATCTAAATGCATATGAAAATGTATGCGGTACTCACATTCAAAAAAAATTATAAAAAAAACTATCTTACAAAAATTACTTATTGTTCCGGTTAATATCCGAAATGGCTGGACCAATCCTAACGGAAGTTTCACCGGCTTACATATAACCAACAAACAAACAGTAATTATCCTTTTTATAACAGCTATGTATAAAGTTTTCATATTCACAGTTGAAGTACATACGTAGACGAATTTTTACAAACTTCGCAATTAGATTTCACCTTATGGTCGTTAAACAGGCTTACGTAAACCGCTTAGTTCAAATGAATACAAGTTTTAATAAATTCTTGCCCAAATCCTTCCCGGGTCGAACCCGGTCGGAAAATATAAATTGGGATTCATATATTTAAGTGCGCGAGGGAGGTTGGGGGGTTAAAAGTGTTTTGAAAAGTAGTTCGGCGCGGCCCTTAATTCCTTTAGTTTTACTGCCTTTTTGGGTGGTTTTTACCCCAATTCTGCTTGTAGGGTATTTTATAAGGGTCGATGTTTGGTTAGGGCGGACCTTTTTTAGCCTTTCGGGACCGGATAGTTTTAGTTTTCGGGGTTGTAAAATTGCGAGAATTACGTTCGGAAAAGTTCTTGCTGGAACGCTCCGGCGATTCGTTTTTCGAATTTAAATTTCGAACTACGACTAACTATGTGTTACCTATTTGAATTTGCTTTTTCGGCGGATGTAATTTGCGTTTTCTGTGGAATTGTTTTTCGATGTTGCCAGTTCTCGCTTTCTGTTTTCTTTTTAGTAGGAATTTGAATATTAAAATTTAGACAATGCACATATCTGTGGTGTCTTTCATAGAGTTGATAATACTTTATTTACGTCATATTTTTTTCGTTGTAGTATAACACTCTAAGGATTTAAAAAAGATTAAAAGACAATGCTACCGTTGCTTAGAATTCACACATATGACTATCTTTTCTCAGCTCGTGGAGAGGAGCTCGTGGCACAGTTGCTATTGCGCATATCATTCGATCAGCGAAGTTAAGCAACCATACGCCTAGCCAGTAGTTGGATGGGTTACCGCCCGAGGTCCCTCCGTGCCTCGGAGAGCACGTTAAGACGTCGGTCCCGGTTGCCAATTTAACATCTTTGGCAATCGTTACAGGTCAGTCGGAGGCCTAAAAATAATCTGACAACTGGTTTAACCCAGATCACAGATTTACCTCCTAAATGGGGTTGCGAAGGTCAGTTGGCAGTCGCTTCGTATAAAAATCAGGTGATCAGCCACATCGGGTTGAATCAAGTGCCGACCCCAACAATGTATGGGATAAGGCCAGGGAGATGATGATGATGATGACTATCTTTTCTCATACAACTATAAAAAAACATCAAATCAAAAACTGTCATCAAAAAAACTTTCTTTCTAAAAACACTCTTTGCTTCAACAAAAGCAGCGTGGTTCCTTAAAGGCCATTTTTGCGTCTCCAACCTTGCAATTAGTCAACGGCTAGACTCTCATTTGTCTATGGAGGTGGAGTACGTTTATTTCAGTTTAGACTTTGAGGTCGGGTAGATTTGCTCACCACATACATTTTGCTAACACCTTCATAACTTATGTGATAAATAAGTCAAATATGTTAGGATATACTGTATGATTAATAAAGTATTAGATACGACATTTGTGTAGGTTTCTGGGGAATAGAAGTTTTGTACCTATAAAGCTTTGTAACTGGCCGCATACAGTTTCATAAATAGTTATGGTATTATTTTTTTAAATTTAAAATGAAATCGTCTTGTTTTTTGTTGCAGTCGATTGTTTCTACTCAAAAGCTCAAAAGCGTTCTTAATTTAAAGTTTAAAATATTTTACAAAAGTTAAATAATTAAAAAAATATAGTTCCATTTTCAAAAAGATTCCACAACGAAATTAATTAACGTACCAAAATGAAGTTGAAAAATTGATTAAAGCGCCGCCGACCACACCGAGGAGGGAGTTAGTTCTACCTCCACGGAAACGTCAAAGTTTCGCGAAGGGGGCGAGGTGGGGGGTTGAAGGGGGCTAGAAAAGGGGGCAAAAATGAACCTCGGGCGCGCAAGACGGAGGAAGTAGGTGTGGAACGAATTTTGGCCGTTCTTTTGTCTGGATGTAATCGTGTTTAGGTATTTTGTGCTCATAATAGAATGAACCTTGAGGCTTGAATGGTAGTTAAACAATTGTTCACAAGGTATGCGAGAATGGAGCGAGGGATACCTTTGTCTCTTTTTGTGACTAACCTACGTAGTGTTGTTTGAAATTGGACCAACGGTATTTTATTTCGAACGTCACATTCAGTATCCGCTTTTGTTTTTTTTTTGCGTGTCACTTGTTCTTTTGTTTTTTTTTTTATGTTAACCATCTTGGGATTAATTAAATAAGTAAGTAAATTATATTAATTGGTTCTAAGTGACCTTGTGGGTTCGTTATCAATTTTATCATAAATATTATCGAATGTCTCATATGTCTCTATAAATCAAATTAATGTGATTTATTCAGCTTAAGCCCAGAGGCCCAACAATGCTTTTATTGCAGATGTATACACGTCATATACACGTGTCTCACAAATGAGTGAAACTATCATGGCAATAAGAGATTTTTTCACATATATTCTTATACCTATGCTCACGCCTGTATTCCCCGAACGGGTAGGCAGAGGTGTTGTAATTTTCAACACCCACATTTCACCGAATATGATTAAGTTCCAACGTGACAGAGTGTGGGTCCATCACCGTCTCAGGCGCTATACACACGACTTTGAATTATTTCTCAGACATATGGAGGTTTCCTCACGATGTTTTCCTTCACCGTAAAGCACGTGGTGTGAAATCACTGTATATATTCTTATATAGTACGATTTGCGTCATAAAGAAAAAAAAACTTAACGCAATTACCGTGTGATAGTTACCTACTAACGCTACGTAATTTCATTTTCTGCTTAAAAAAATAGCTTGCGTAATCTCCAGCTATCCTTTAGTAAGTGGAAATGCCTCAAATACATCGTGATATCCTTACAATGTTAGTTTTGAAACAAGTAATACAAACTTTAATAACAGCATGACAAATTGATTTCGTGTAAGTTATCAGAACGCCATCTTGTATTCTAAAATTCAAATGAGCTCGCTGACATCTGCATAACGTCATATCCGCGAAGACAACAACACTGACGAACTAAATTCTAATTTTGAATTTGAATTTGATTGTTTAGTTTTTTATTTTATTTTTGGAATGTGGACAGCTTTTTTAAATTTGACCATAGCTTTGTCATCTGTGAAATATGAATTGGCGACGTTGAAATTAAATAAATTAGTAAATTAGTTATTAATTAAATTCTGTCACAATTTATTTGGATTGGGTTACTAAGTTCTTTTTTGAAATTACAAACATTCATTTTGTATATCTTTTCTATGCTAAAAATTTTAAAAATCGAAAAATAATAAAATAACACGCATCTTTTAATTCCCCTTTTAAACTCTTTAATCTTTGAAATCGAACCGCGAACAAACAGAACAGACAAATTTCCGAAAGAGCTATCAATAGACAAACTACCCACTCTAGACACCAGCACACAGGCGGAACTCTTGAAACAAAGGAAGGTAATTGAAAATTCTATCAAAACTTGCGACGAACGAAGCCAACGAAGCCCGTTCGAGCTCCTCCCGGGAACTAGGGACGGGGATATAGTCACAAGTTTAAGAACGGTTGTATAAGACTTGAATTTGAAAACAGAATTTATTGTTCTGTTATTTGAATCAAATGAATTTTATAAACTAAATTAAATAAAAGAATGATTCCAAAATAAGAATGGAATGATGCTATAGGTTAGATTTAAAAGGATGTGTTCTTTTCAAAATTTAAACCTGGTTTGATTAAAAAAAAATTAAAGGAATAACGCATAATGTAATTGGCAATAACAGTTACTATAATATTGCGCATATCATTCGATCAGCGTAGCTGAGCACCCTAAGTCAAGCAAGTTGGATGGGTGACCGATCGAATTCCCTCCGTGCCTCGAAGAGCACGTTAAGCCGTCCGGTTGCCAATTTTAGAGCCTAAGATAGTCTGACAACTGGTTTAACCCTGATTACCAATTTTCCTGGTTAAAGAGGTTACGGAGGTCGAATGGTAGTCGCTTCGCATAAAAAATTGGTAATTAGCCGCATCGGGTTGAATCAAGTGCCGACCCCAACAATGTATGGGTTAAGGCCAGGGAGATGATGATATGGTAAACGGAGTACCAGGCGCACATAACGGACAAGGAGTTAATAAGTTGATTGCGACTAACATGGAGCCACATCGGGTTGAATCAAGTGGCGACCCCAACAATGTATGGGATAAAGCCAGGGAGATGATGATATGGTACACGAAGTACCAGGCGCACATAACGGACAAGGAGTTAATAAGTTGACTGCGACTAACATGAAGCCACATCGGGTTGAATCAAGTGGCGACCCCAACAATGTATGGGATAAGGCCAGGGAGATGTGTAGATAGATATTGCCGACTCAGTACTGTCCCATCCCTAGTGCAAGACAAATGGAATGGCTGGAACTTCTTGCTTGCCTCTTGTTTGACAATCATAAGTTGATGGCTCCATTATTTTGCTTGCGTACTACTTAAATCTATGTAATGCTTAATTATTATGTACGTTTGAACGTCCAAGCTTTCGTTATACCGCTTATCTTTGCCCTAAAATTTGACTCTTGCGTACAATTTACGAGGGTGGAAAAATATAGTTTAAATATAAACTTAGGGATAGCTTTGCCCCGCGGTTTCACCCACGTAGACTTAATTTCATAGGTAGCCTGGGGATCACAGATTTTTTTAAAATAAAGTATCTTATTAGTGAATGTCCCGTTAAAATCGGTCCAGCCGCTTCGGAGATTAGTCGGAACAAACAGACAGACAGAAAAAAAATTTTCATATGCATGTAGTGAAAAGCTATTTATTTGAAATTACAAACAGGCACATCAATTTTATCTATATACATGTATAGATGAATAAAGTCATGATAGCCCACTGGCCGGAGCATTAGCTACGTAAGCGAAGTAAGTTCTAATCCGGTTAATATTAAAAACATAATATTAAAAGTATGTCTCACATACACTGCGAGCAATACAGGCGTACGAAACAAGCAAGCTAATTTAAATTTCTATTAAAACTTGCCACTCGTGCCGCTGTCAAAGGCAATCATAATGTTGTATGTACAATAAACCTCTTGTATATTATTATGTCTATGACTGCACCGCTTTAGGAGTCAACTAACTGGCTGGAACAGAACTATTTAAAAATATAATTATTATGTCTATGACTGTACCGCTTTAGGAGTCAACTTACTGGCCGTTTGGAATTGAACTATTTAAAAATGTATTATTATGTCTATGACTACACCGCTTTAGGAGTCAACTAACTGGCTGGAATATAATTATTTAAAAAGTAAATTCAAATTAAGAAGCAACATCAAATTAAAGATCAAATACTCTTTTCTTTTAATTTAAAATGAGAATGAGTTTTGACGAGAATCAGATAGTGCCTTATTTTTTTGTGATTTTTATGCGTGATTGATTCTAAATTCTTATTGCAAGGAAAATTATGAACACAGCTGTATATTGAAATATTGCATTAAGCACAGTATTAAGTTACAAGACCCTCAGACATCGTCCTAGACTGCTTTTATTTATATCATTAAATACTAAGTACTTAGCAACTTTTGGCAAAGTAAAGTTTAATAGTCTTGAATTTAAATCACAAATTGAATTGAAACTTCAAACGTTTACGTAGATTGCTTGAAGGAGTTTAGTTTTAATTAGTTTTAACTATTTTCTTTGACAAAATACACATTTACAAAACTTGGCTTATTTGTCTTTTAAATTTAATGTCATTGAGAGGTAACACCTGGTAGTGATGTGCGATGGCGAGAGGTTAATGAAAATGAAAATGATTTATTCATTTTAGGCTCTGGTAAGACACTTATGAACGTCGAAGAATTTACCACCGGTTTGAAAACTAGCCATCTGAGAAGAACTGGTATCATGTAAATTTCATTACATAGTAAATAATTATTAATAACAATACAATGTATATAAAAATTATTCGCAATATTAAAAATTGTATCAGAAAATAATCACGATTGATTCGATTGTTTAAACATCTCGATACATCGCAATTGTTTTCAATTGCAGTCGATGGTAGCTTGTATGTAGTCGCCACTCTAAGGATCGGTTCCATTCGGCTAGATTCCGCGCGACTCGGACCAATGCAAGCGCATCAAAACACCTCAGGGTCTGTAGACAAAGTGACATTATCCTCACGCTTCGCTAGCAGAAATGATACAAAATGTACGGGAATGACATATATCACGTGACTGATTTATGTCATTTCAGAATGTAAATGTATCTAGGTTTACGCGAAACAATCGAATAACCTTCTTCTAACCTCTCGATTCTTTCATTGCTAAGGCGAGTTGATTGACTCGATGGAAAATTTCAGATACTCCGATCGTTTCGATTGTTAAAATATCTCGCAGACAGACCCAGACTCATAAAATGACTGCGCATTCAAGGTCGCTCATAATTCGTGACGCCACCTAACCAGCTGCTGGGAAGTTCCACTACATAGCAAGTAAAGAAAACCCGGTCTTAATCCACCCCTAAGTTCTTTATACAATTTAACAACACAGAATTATTTAATCCGGGGGTAGAACATAACTCAAACGGTGGAACAAAGCGCGATCTTTCAACCCAAGTACCTCAAGCAGCGCCCCCTGTCGGTAACTTTTGCCCCCTCGCCACCAAGACGCGGAATATTTACATAAATTTACAAATTTCGCAACGAAATAAAATAGATTAGGGTTGCCAATGATGTAGTTGTGTGAGAATTTCATGTTACTCTTATATATATATATATATATATATATAAAAGAAAGTCGTGTTAGTAACACTACTTATAGCTCAAGGAATCGATTTGGCTGAAAATTGGTGGGGAGGTAGCTTAGAACCAGGAGAAGGACATAGGATACTTTATACTGTTCTCTTGAAACCTGAAAAAAATCGTCATATGACACACTAAAGTCTGCTCGGGTGAAACCGCGGGGCACAACTAGTACATATATTTAAGACATATATATATATACATATGTGTATACAGTTATTTTTAAGAAGATGTTAAATACTCCTCGTTGGTCTAGTGATCGCAAATACGCTTCTGTGGAACGCGATGTCCTGGGTTCGATTGCCGGGGCGAGCAAAGAGTTCTCCAGTGGCAGCGCAGAGAAGTGTCTTATTAATGTCATTAGTCTTGCTCCCTATTACTTACTTAAACATCAGTGAAATGTAGGTAAGTATTATAAATACACCTCCGCCTTCCTCTGCAGTGAATACAGGCGTGATAAAAAATTACGTATATTATTTGATGATTGAGTTATAGTTAGTTAGTTACTCATAGGAGGAACTCGTGGCACAGTTGCTTGCACATAATATCATTCGAACAGCGAAGTTGAGCAACCCTAACCCATGCCAGTAGTTGGACGGGTGACCGCCCGAGTTCCCTCCGTGCCTCGGAGAGCACGTTAAGCCGTCGGTCCCGGTTGCCAATATAACATCTTTGGCAATCGTTACAGATCAGATGGAGGCCTAAAAGAGTCTGGCAACTGGTTTAAACCAGATTATCGATTTTGTTCCTAAAAGGCCATTGCGAAGGTCAGATGGCAGTCGCTTCGTATAAAAATCTGGTGATCAGCCACATCGGGTTGAATCAAGTGCCGACCCCAACAATTAATCGTGAAAAATCTTTATTGTGTTCCTTAAAACAACCAGCTGCCAACCCTGAATACTAGAGCATAGTTCGCGCGGGTCGCCTCCCTGCGGGTAGAAGCGGGCGAAGGGGAGTCCGTTTTTCCTGTTTAATTTTAACTTCGCAAAACTGGCGTTTTAATAAACGCGCCGGTTCGTCTTTCGCGTTTTGAATTTTATGCTCCGAAAGCAACTTTTACTGGTTCCAAATGGGAATTCCGAATTTAAACATTGTTCGCGGTGTCATGCCAACTTTTATTGGGTAATTAGTTTTTGCCCCTATTATAGTGTTGCCAGTCATAAAAATACGCTCAAGTCGTTAGTTATTAAAGAGGTTATTTCAGTTTTGAATTACTTTGTAAATAAATTTTCAAATAAAACACTGACATTTTATACAATTTGTGAGGAGTCATAGGCGTGCGTATAGTGAAGGTACGGACACCTCCCAATTGATACATTTTGGTATCACACTATCACATTTCATACATAAGCTCTTTTCTGTTTAAATAAAACCTAAGTTACTCCTTGAAACATCAGCTATCTGCCAATGAAAGTCCCGTTAGAATCGTCCAGCCGATTCAGAAATTATTCGGAAAAAACAAAAAATAATAAAAAAATTATGTGAATACCCTACAGCTGTTAATTTGAAATTACAAACAGACGCTTCAATTCAACTTATTTTTATGTATATGTATGTACTATGATGTATGTATTAATATTTCTAAATGCAACCCTAATCCGACCTTATTCCGCATTTAAATCAAAGATAAGACAGCAATTAAATAAGTAAATACATTGATACCGTGAGCCTTAAGCCGGCTGTCGTAAAACAAGGAGTTGAATATTAAAACCGAGCCAGAACGCCATTAAAATGCGTAATTGCTGGATTAGAGCGCCCAAGATTCCTCTATTTGCCTCTACACAGCTGTTCATATTGCAACACCGTCACGCCACACAGAGTAAAAATTGTAGTCCAGTCTTACACACACTCTTTTCGAATTAATTATTTTGTTGTAAGATGTAGGAGAGAAGAACATTAAATAAACATAATAATAAAATATACATATGATAAGCCTTTTTTTATTTCCATGACATTAATAAATATATAATAAAAACTATGTTTAGCAAGTAGTTATTTCGGGTCGATATGTCATGGCTCATTTCGAGTATAGGCGTCCTCCAGTTATTAGTTACATGATTTATATTTTCTTACTCAGAATTGTACTTTTCTTTTTTTAAAAGAGTAATTACTGAGTTTCTTGAGTTCTTCTCAGTAAAAGTAACCTTCCGTACCTGGCGGTAGCATGTATAATCCTGTGTAATTGTGTCGTTCTGACGATTTGAAAGTACTTTGTTAAAAGTCTAATCAAATAAAGATATTTTTGAATTGATTTGAATTGAATTGAATAGTTGCCCCCATTTTTCCCAGTGGCTAGCCGCTATTATCCAGTCTCTTCTTGCCAGTTGAAGTATGTCATCAAACTAAGCGATTACTCTTTAAAAAATAACCTTAAAGTATTTTACTCTGTGACGTATGTGAATAGTATTCTAATGTGTACGACCACTTGTACTCAACGTGCCTCACATACGTCATGAGCGGAGGTCTCAAGATTAGGCGATTTACATCGGCTTTTTCGTATTTGGAACGCACTCGCGTTTTATGCCTTCGAGCGTTGGAATACGCCCCTGCATTTTAATTAGGCTCTATGATTTAAATTTAGAACGTAACACACGTTCTAAATTTCAATTATAGAGCCTATTTACTTTTTTTTTATTTAATTTATAATGAGTAGGTATAAACCTCGGTAGTTACTTTGAAATTTGAAATATGGAACGGAATTTAAAAAAATACTATGATAACGTATATAATGAATGACGTAAGTATATTAAGAAAAGAAATTACTGAAACTGAGATGAATATTAAATTAATTAATATCTTAAGGTTATTCTATATTAATGTAAAAACCCAGTCTGTAAAACACCCCTTTACCTACAAGTTAATATAACTTCATGAATAAAAACTTTCACACACATAAAACAACGATAAAATTGTGTAAAACATTAAAAATCCCACTAAAACATTCATAAAGGGGTGCAAACTTTCCACCCTTCGGGGAGGTCCCCACACCATACATCTATAAATCTATATGACGTCATTAAGAAAACGGAACGCGCCATCTTACGTATACCCGTCTCTGTCTTAACCACTCGCTGTAGTTCTTTAGAACGAGATGCAAGATGTCTTGAAGGGAAAGAAAAGAGAAGGTTATCCCTCTCTCTCGACGCCTTACAATGGAAAAGACGAAATTAAATAATACTTTGTCGTGATATTGAAAAGGTGGGGGGTAGTTGGAAAATTTCGAGGGTAGAGGTAAAAAGGTATTGATTTTGGTAGATTAACGGCGCCCTTTGTTGTGTTTTGCGCTCTATACAACTGTTTTAAGATTATAACTTGCGGGTAGTTATTGAAATAGTTTATTAATATTGTTTTAGGGGATTTTTTGTACTTGTTTGTTTATCGTAAGTTACCAATTAAGTGAAAAGATTAGTATTTTATTGGTATGTAGTAAATTATAACAATAAGAAAGTAAATGAATAATTTAATCCACGAGACATATTATAAGAAACTTTCTACCATATTGCGTATTATCTATACAGTTTCTAAAAAGATAAATAAAATTGAAGTGTCTGTTTGTAATTCCAAAATAACAGCTTTTCACTAAATGCATATGAAAGTATATACGCCACTGACAATGAAAAACCAAGTTTTAAATTTTTTTTCTGTCTGTCTGTCTGTCTATTTGTTCCTGGTAATCTCCGAAACGGCTGGACCGATTTTAACGGGTCTTTCACTGGCAGATAGCTACTGTTTCAAGAAGTAACCGAGACTTTTAATTTTTAAATACTTTAGGGTTCCGTGGGACAATGCAATTCACTCTACGCGGAACAGGGAAAATGTTGGTGTACTACAAACCTCTGCCTACTCCTTCAGGGAATACAGCTTTATCAACATCTGATTCTAGATTAGTTTGCATATGCTCACGTCTGTATTCCCCGAAGGGGTAGGCAGAGGTGTTGTAAAAACAACACCCACATTTCACCGAAGATAAGATTAAGTGTCAACGTGACAAATGGTGAGCTTATCGCCGTCTCAGGCACTATACATACGTCTTTAAATTATTTATCAGACATATGCAGGATTCTTGGTAAAGGCCTCCGTAAAGAACACGGCATGGTGGCATACATTTTTGTATTAATTTTATTATGTAAATACATTGTACTATTGATCTGATATAATAAATATATGAGTTGAGATATATTTTGTGTTTTACTTAATGTATGTCTATTTCTATAATATTGCCAGTTACACATTGTTCACCAAAGTTACCTTCGGGTAAGATTATAATCTATACATACAGATATAATTGATAAAAGATAAAATTGAAGTGTCTGTTTGTAATTCAAAAATTACAGCTTTTCACTAAATGCATATGAAAGTATACACGCTACTGGCACTAAAAAACCAAGTTTTAAAATGTTTCTCTGTCTGTCTGTCTGTCTGTTTGTTCCGGGTAATCTCTGAAACGGCTGGACGGATTTTAACGGGACTTTCACTGGTAGGTAGCTGATGTTTCAAGGAGTAACTTAGGTTACTTTCATTTAACAAAAATATTAGGGTTTCGCGACAATAAGGATGAAACTAAATCACACAGCTAGTAATAATTATAATTGTTTATTCTCTCACAAAGACGTCAAGTTATTACTTGCACAAATTTCTTTCGCTGCTGACATACTGCATTCAATTAATTGATATAAAAACTAGCTTTATATTCAGCTGTCACGAAGAGCTTCCCTTCATAAATAATCTTCAATCAGTTATCAAACTATAAATTATTCTATAAATTATTATATTACTAGAAAAATCAAAACAAAAAACCAATATAAAATAGTCGTAGCGAACATTACTCCGCTACGAACGTGCTACGAAATACGTAGACCTGGGGCCTTACCATGAGCTCTTATTGCCATGATAGTTTCACTCATTTATGAGACAGATGTATGTGGCGTGCATACATCTGTCACAGTCGCACAACTGAATTAACATTGCAATAAGAGCTCATGGTTGGGCCCCTGCTACGAGTTTCGTAGAACTACGGATTAACTTTTTAATTCTGTAGTCTACGGACGAAAAAAGAATGGAGTTTTATTTGCATTTAATCTTTTCTATGTATTTAAAAAAAGCAATAAATTGATTTTGTAAATCATCGAACTCGTAAGTATAAGAGCCGTAATGGCAGAGGGGTTTGAATATTTGCCCGCAGTGTAAAGACGAAAGTTCTAATCTCACCGGTCTGCCACGACGCAACTAATGAGTATTTTGAAAAACCTTTCACACCACGTGCTTTACGGTGAAGGAAAACATCGTGAGGAAACCGTCTGAAAAGTAATTCAAAGACGTATGTATAGTTACTTAATCATCTTCAGTGAAAAGTGTGTGTTGTTATTACAACACCTCTGCCTACCCCTTCTGGGAATACAGAGCATATGTGGATATGTTTTATATTCATCGATAGTTGACAGCGTTTAGTAATATTCTTAGAAAATCATGACCCGAGGAGCAAGGGTGGGTGGCACGGGAACGGGAACTACGCGGGTGAAACCGCGTGACGTCCGTTAGTATTCTTCAACTAGCTGTGCCCCGCAGTTTCACCCGCGTAGATATAGTTTCATCCTTATTGTCGCGGAACCGTAATATTTTTAATAACTAAAAGTAGCCTAAGTTACTCCTTGAAACATCAGCTACCTACCAGTGAAAGTCCCGTTAAAATCGGTCCAGCTGTTTCAGAGATTTCCCGGAACAAACAGACAGACAGACAGAGAAAAAAAAATAAACTTGGTTTTTTAGTCTCAGTAGCGTGTATACTTTCATATGCATTTAGTGAAAAGCAGTAATTTTGGAATTACAAACAGACTCTTCAATTTTATTTATCTGTATAGATGTATAGATTATCAGAGGTATTTATCATGTATCCAAATTCTCGCAAACAATCAAAGCTATGTAGCAATACATTTCTTATATTAAATGGGCGATACAAAGGGTGTAGCGACAAAGGCCGCGCAAATAAGCCATTAAAGAGGCTGACTATAAAATCTGTGCTTCTTACCCCCTACCCACCCCGTTTCACCCCTCACGATAAACTGCTTTTATGCCGTTCCGAGCTATAATTAAAATGGCACCGCGTTTTCTACCGTAAGTATAGTAGATATAAATATATTGTACTACTAGCTATGCCCTGCGGTTTCACCCGCGTAGATTTAGTTTCATCCTTATTGTCGCGGAACCCTAATATTTTTAAGAAATAAAAGTTACCTAAGTTACTCCTTGAAACATCACCTACCTGCGAGTGAAAGTCCCGTTAAAATCCGTCCAGCCGTTTCGGAGATTACCCGGAACAAACAGACAGACAGACAGACAGAGAAAAATTTTATAACTTGGTTTTTTAGTGCCAGTAGCGTGTATACTTTCATATGCATTTAGTGAAAAGCTGTAATTTTTGAATTACAAACAGACACTTCAATTTTATCTTTTATCAATTATATCTGTATGTATAGATTATAATCTTACCCGAAGGTAACTTTGGTGAACAATGTGTAACTGGCAATATTATAGAAATAGACATACATTAAGTAAAACACAAAATATATCTCAACTCATATATTTATTATATCAGATCAATAGTACAATGTATTTACATAATAAAATTAATACAAAAATGTATGCCACCATGCCGTATAAAATTTTCACAAAATGCATCTGAAAGTATACACATACTTTCAGATGCATTTAGTGAAAAGCTGTTATTTTGGAATCACAAACAGACACTTCAATTTTATTTATCTGTATAGATGTATAGATTAGTTTTGTGGCTTTGGTTAAACTGAGAAGTTTTTTTTTAATTTTTTTTTTGACAGTTATGTAAAGTTGCTTTTATAGGGATAGGAAGGGGTGCGGTGACACCCATTTTTCAAGCTTTATAAATGTGGCAGATTGCTAGCTGTTTTCGCGGTTTACCTGAGTCAGATTAACGGATGTTTTTTTATCTATACAGATAAACACAAAAGTAATAAAAGTATTACATATATATATACTTATTACTCGTATATTATGTAACATCAGCTATTTGTCAGTAAAAATCTCGTTATGATTGAATCAGTCGTAACAGCTAGACCGACAAACAAAAAAGGTAGTTTTTTTTCATTTAACGCGTTCGCTGCTAAGGATGCACCTGCGCGTCCAACTGTTAGAGAATTTACGATGATGACGAAATTTCAGCAGCGAATGTGTTAATCGTACATAGAAATAAAAATCCTTATAAACTGTCATATGGATTATGTAGAAATCAGTCAATTTGGAATTACAAACAGAAACTATGTTTTTTCTATTCATATATCTATATCTATACAGATAAATAAAATTGAAGTGTCTGTTT
Organism: Watsonalla cultraria; assembly: GCA_964035505.1. Classification (NCBI taxonomy): domain Eukaryota; kingdom Metazoa; phylum Arthropoda; class Insecta; order Lepidoptera; family Drepanidae; genus Watsonalla; species Watsonalla cultraria. The sequence goes on along the minus strand of OZ037734.1, from coordinate 5,637,194 downwards.
GTAACTGCAAAACAGTTTTTCACTAAATGCATATGAAAGTATACACGGTACTGACATAGAAAAACAAATTTTAAAAAATTTTCTCTGTCTGTCCGTCTGTCTGTCTGTCTGTCTGTCTGTCTGTCTGTCTGTCTGTCTGTCTGTCTGTTTGTTCCGGGTAATCTCCGAAACGGCTGGACCGATTTTAACGGGACCTGCCAGTAGGTAGCTGATGTTTCAAGGAGTAACTTAGGCTACTTAGATTTTAAAAAAACATTAGGGATCCGCGGGCAACCTCGAAATTAAGATCTACGCGGGTGAAACCGCGGGGCACAGCTAGTTTATTATATAAATATAGATAAAATTGTTTTACACAGAAGTATGTAAGGATCGTAACATGTGGTAAACGGTGGTCTCTGCCTACCCCCATGGGATACAGGCGTGAGCATATGTATGTATTACCCATTAAATTTCTTCAATAATCGATCTGATTCCAAATTTAAAAAGCAAGTTACCAATTCGAACCAGTTTTGTTGTAACTAGATACCATTGTTGACCAACTGGTCGTCCGATCGTTCATAAACTGTAATCTATTTTACGCATTCAGTGAAGGGTTAAATCCGGTTTTTATTTAAAAATAGAACTGGATAAATAAGTTTGAAAACTGGATTTCAAAAATGGAATTACGTGAGTTCTTTTTGTGTTTTTGTATTTGGAATAGCTGTTATTCTGGATTGACGAACACGTGTTTGGTATCACTGATGTATAAAATAGTATAATATAATCGCGTCAAGATATTTTTTTGTGGTAAATTTTTTAAAATTTTTAATTTTGTTTTTTTTTTGTTGCGAAGTGTTGCCAACTTGTTTTGATAAGAAAACAGCTGTGTTCATATTTACATGTAATGTTTGATTTTTTGAAAATCGGAGACTATAACTCCATTTTACAGAATATCACAACCTAATACCTAGCTACTTTTAACTGTTAATTATCCCAGCAATTTTAATAATTATATTACAGTAACTTATTTTTTAAGTGTAAAAAAAAGGAAGTTTTTATTTGCTTGACATTTATAAAAAAAAACAAATGATTTTGCGAACCTTATTAAAACATTGATTCAAAGTAGCTGCAGATGGATTCATTGATGCGTGGAAAATAATTTTAAATAAAAATAATTTTATAATAATATAAAAATAAAAATAATAATAACAAAGCCAATTATAAAGGAGAATGTACAGGGACGGCGCGAGGCGTTAATTAAGCAGCGATCAAAGAGGACGGGCGCAGAGCTATTGTGCTTACTTCCTGCTACGACGCACGACGAGGAAGACGTAACTAACTATTCTACAATTGCGGCATTCCTCGTGGTACCATCCAGATCTACTGAAACCTTACTACAAGTTCTTCCCTATGGGCAAGATCTGCCGGCTTGTTCAGGGAGTATTTGAGCAGGTACGTAGAGTATAAGGACAAGGGTGGCACTAAAGATCCCAAGGGTCGACGTGCTTCAGGGCAACTGGACCCAATATTGCCACAACTGAGATAAGATAAAATCTACTGATTATATATTTTGGAAAAAAATAAAATAATTATCAATATATAAAGCTGAAGAGTTTGTTCGTTTGCTTGAATCTCAAGAACTACTGGTGTGATTTGAAAAAATATTTGTTAGGTTGCCCATATATTGAGGAAGGCTATATATCACGTTAAGATAAGTCACGGGTGATAGTTAGCGTTAGCCTATAGTAACTATTGCGCATGGACGAAGTCGCGGACAGAAGCTAGGTTCACTATGTTTGATAAAAGCGTTTTTTTTCTGAAACGCCGTAAGTAAGTACAGGTTTTGACATGTGTGATGTAAAGTGTTCGTCTACCATTCTTGGATTTTTACCACAAAGATTTGAACTATTAAAGTGTCAGTCAGTGAATTCATTCCTAAGAACACCTTGTGAGAGTAATATATTAAACATAACAAATACGAGGTTCTTTTGCTTTTTTTGATGCTAGCAGCGCTTATAATTATTTGACACTATAAAAAGGGATGTTCGTATCTTACTTCAATGAACATCCTAAAAAAAGGCTTCAAAATTATACAGTTCTGGGACCTTACCGTGAGCTCTTATTGCCATGATAGTTTCACTCATTTATGAGACAGATGTATGTGACGTGCATACATCTGTCACTTTCGCACAGCTGAAGTATCATTGCAATAAAAGCTCATGGTTTGGGCCCTGATAGCTTTAAAATGCCGAAGAAGTCCTAGAAGTTTCATAAATTTTTCAATGTACTTAGCTTTCGTATGCCAAAAATACTAAACTTACACGTTTTACCTCAGGTATAAGTATTATTTCTATTATCACTGTAACAATTTTACTATTCTATTTGAATTTATATTTTTGAATAAAAATATATTTACACGATAAATATTATATAATTCCCTAAATTTCAGCTACGTCATTATCGAGCGCCGCCCACGCCCGAACGAACGCCATCTTGAAGGAAAACACAAAGATGCTGAATGGTGAAATTTTCTTGTGTAATTTTCACGCTTTTCCGCCCCCCTTTCAACCCCTCACCCAAGCTACGCCCCCTTTACCTCTTAGCAATTTGCACTTACGACCAGCCACGTAAGACCTCTCATTTTACGCGTTCTCACTTCTTTAGTGTTTATTTTCTTAAGAATTCAAAGGGTTACTAGGATCAAACTATGTTGGTTCGCTAACATTTTGACGGTACACGATTTTAATTTGGATTCATGCGAGTGTAAGTTTTTAATTGATTTATAAATAATTATTAAGACGTAGATGTTATTTACTATTAATAATAATTATTATTAATTATGTATTGTCGCTGTGTATTGTAAATTTACTTGTTATTGCGACGGAAGTAATATATATTATAACTAAATTGAAGTGTCTGTTTGTAACTCCTAATGAACAGCTTTTCACTTAATGCATATGAAAGCACATACGGTAATAACTTACATATTTTTTAATGTTTTTCTCTGTCTGTCTGCTTGTTCTGGGTACTCTCAGAAGCTGTTAGTTTAGAATTGCAAACATACACTTCAGTTTAATTTATCTTTATAGATATAGATATAAATGTAAAAGCTGGGTTAGTTAGACCAGCGGAAGTTTAATATAGTAATAACTATGTTATGTTATATATATATATAAGATATATTATTGAGGATTTTCAATATAAACTACAAATTGTTTCTCTGAAAATACAAAGTTTTGTTTTATTTAACACTTCTTTACAATATTACAATAATTAGTAAGTTATGACAATTATATTATATATCTCACCTGAAAATACAAAGAAACGACATTTAAAGTTCACTATTATCGCTTCCTCAATCGTATCCTTCGGTTTATTTCTCTACAAGTTTTTATAACAATAAAATGCACAAAATAATCTAAGCGTCTTCCGCCATTTTAACCATAGTTCACACGTCACTTCGATGCGCCCTCTACCATCTTCCACAGATAACATAAATACGCGAAGCGCGGCAAATTCATTAATGAAATGTCATTCATTTCATTACATCTCCCCCCCCCAAAGAGCGAAAATTCTAAGTAATATATCTATACAATGTACCTATAAGTTATCTTCATGTTCGGTGTCTTCTCCTTCATCTTTTTCAGCTTCTGTTACTACAGGTTGAAGTTTTGTTATGTGAAATAATGTTGATTCAGTTTTTCTGTTGCCTGTATCAATCCTATAAATGGAATTCGATATTTTCTCTATTATCTTGAAAGGGCCTATTTTTAATTCTTCTAATTTCTTTCTATTTAATCTATTTCCATTTTCTACATATACACTTTGTCCTACATTAAACTCTTGCATTTTTCTATTTCTATCAAATATTTTCTTGTTGTACTCATGGGATTTTATTGTATTTTCTAGTGCCAATCTTCTATCAGCAATCCACTTGTCTTCCTTTTCTATTGTTTTAAATTCATTTGGTAGAATATTAACATTTGTACCATCCAGTAAATATTTTGGTGCAAAACCTGTAACACAGTGTTCTGTTTCATTATATTTCTGTATACATTCTCTTGCTAGTGTTGTCCATGTTCTCTTATTGTTTTTCTCATTAATTTTACACCTTATTTTGTTTACTATTGTTTGATTTAATCTTTCATTCAAGCCGTTCGAGAATGGTGTATTCACAGCTGTAAAAATTAGTTTAATATTATTCTCTCGCAAATATTGCTTAAATTCTCTTGAATTAATGCCCGGGTATTGATCTGTCAGGATAATTCCAATCTCATCTGTCTCCAGTACTTTCTTTATTAGATGTATAAAGTCACTTGCATTCTGGGTTTTAGAAGTTGCAATAAATGCATATCTTGTGTAGTGGTCTACTAAAAGATGTAGGTATTTCTTTGTAGACCTAGATCCTCCCAAGCCACCAATAGTATCCATTGACATTATCTCAAATGGTTTGGTAGCTGGTCCCAGTTGTGACATTAACCCAATTTTTTGTTGACCTCTTGATTTATTTTTTATGCATATTTCACATGTTCTACAAATATTTATTATGTTTTTTGTTAGGTTTATAGCTGTATATATAGGACTAATTTTCTTTTGCAATTGTCTGATCCCAATATGGTATAAATCTTCATGCACCTTTTTTATAAGTTTTTTACTAAATTCTTCTGAGAGGATAATCTTTTCCTGTTTCTTTATTTTTTTATAATATATTTTATTTTTGTGTATCAAATTTTCTTTTTTTTCTTTTATTGTTTCATTTTTCTCTTGGTCTTCAACTATATCTTTTATTTGTATTAAATTAACTATCCTCAATAGTTCCTCTCTGTTATCTTCTGATTCTAATACAGGATTTCGGCTCAAACAGTCTGCTTCAACATTTTCTTTACCAGGTATATATTTTACTGTAAAGTCATATTGAGATAGGTAATATGTGAGATCACCCAATTCTTCATCTGTCCTGCATTTAATGTTCATGTTCTCTAGAGGTTTGTGGTCTGAGTAAATAGTGAATTGTTTTCCAAGGAGCCAATGCTGCCAATATTTAACGGCTTCTTTCATAGCAAGACATTCTAAGTATATAGCCTTTTTTCGTTTTTGATGTTCATTCAGTTTTTTTGAAAAATATGCCACCGGTTTGTCTTTACCATCTAGTTGTGTCTGTTTTAATATTGCTCCAATGCCCTCCAAAGATGCATCGGTAAAGATTTTGATTGGTAAGTCTTTGTCGAATATTTCCAAGACCGGTTGAGAACATAAATATCTTTTTATCTGGTTAAATGATTCTTCACACTTCTCTGACCATACAAACTTTTCGTTTTTTCTTAATAAATTATGTAATGGATCTAAGATAATTGCACTTCTTGGTATGTATTCATGGTAGAAGTTTATTTTTCCCAAAAATTGTCTGATGTTCTTTTGCGTCTTAGGAGTTGGAAAATTCCTTATTGAAATCAAATTGTCTTTTAGTGGTCTTACTGAATTGTTCTGAATTATATGGCCGAGGTATTTTACTGAGTCGGAAGCAAAGGTACATTTCTTAAACTTCAATCTAAAGCCTTCTTTAATTATTGCCTCTAATACATTTCTTATGTGTCTTATGTGTTCTTCAAAGGTAGACGAGTATATCAAAATATCATCAATATAGTTTACAGAGTATCCTGTAAGATTGTGTTTTCTTAGAATATTGCTTAAAATTCTCTGGAAAATTGCTGGTGATGTTTTCAAGCCAAAAGGGAGGCAGGTCCACTGGAAGTGGCCATCTTGTGTGACAAATCCTGTTTTACTTCTGTCTTCCACCCGTAATGGTATTGCCCAAAATGCTGAGTTTATATCCAGTGTAGTAAAATATTTGCAATTTCTAGTTTTAATAATTAAATCATCTATTAATGGAAAAGGTTGAGCTTGTGGCACAACAATTTTGTTCAGTTCTCTGAAATCTACACATAAACGGGATTTTCTATTTTCACCTTTTTTAAAAGCCAATGTCACTGGAGCAGCGAAAGGGCTGTAAGATTCTTCTATTAAATTATTCTTTAGTAACATGGATATTTGCTCTTCAATTTCTAATTTATCTTGTATTGTACATCTATATGGTCTTTTGCTACAATATTTATTTACTAGTAAATCTATGTGAGCTTCATAATCTCTAACTGATCCTATATCATACTTGTCCTTAGCGAAAATTGTTGTATATTCCTTTAAAATTTTCTCTATCTCAATTTTCTTTTCATTATCTAAATGGTCTGTCATACTTATAAATTCTTCTGTTTCTATGTGTTCATTGAAATTTACTGTATATGTTTTTATATTCTTATCTTCATTTCTGTTATCTTTAGACATCCTGTCTACTTTATTTGTTATTTTCTTTTGTTCTATCTGCAAATCTTCATTTTGGGTTAATCTGAATTTCTTTATCATATCCAATCCGATTATGAAATCTTCAAAATCATCATTTTCTACTATGTATACATCCACCTCTTCTTCTAAATCAAATATTTTTATTTTTATTGTTATCAAGCCATCCATCTTCTTCACACCATTAACCGTTTTCATGTATGCTATAGTCATATCATCTTTTTTTTCTTTTACTTTTATCAATCTTGAATTTATTAAAGAGATCTGGGAGCCTGAATCATAGATGCCGCTCACTTCTACTTTATTTTCTAATAAAAGCTTAATTTTGATTAATGGTGTACTTACTAGTTTTTTTTATCAGTATTTAAGTCTACTTCAATGATGGAGTTATTATTAACATTTTTGGTTTTAAGAACCTTTTCAGGTTCGTTTTTATTTTTCTTAAACCAACATGACTCCTCCGGATGATATCTAATTCCTTTGTCCAAAGATTCACAAGTCTTACATGGCTTCTTCTCATTCATTTTATTTTTATTATAAAATGTAAAACCACTCTTTATGTTAGTTGAGTTTTTCTTGTACATCATACCTTCATATTTTCTTATCTCGTTGAACAAATCAGTAGTGTCGTTGAGTTCGTCCCTGTTTAACTTATTTAAGATAAATCCAGGTAAACCTGTTGCAATAAGATCTATCATTGTTTTGTAATCTATAGATTTGTTCATATCTAATATAAGCCGTTCTTTTTTTATGGCATAATCAATTAATAGTCCTTCTTTATACTTAAATGCGAGAGCATATGTGACTATGTCCCATCCTCGATTTTTAAAAGTTTCTAAAAATTTGTCTTTCCATTCACTCCATTCAGAATTTACTGTTAGTTTTATGATCATGGAGCTATACCAATCCAAACAAGGTTTATCTAAAAATAACCTCAATATATCTATTTTTGTTTCATCTTTTGTTATATTGAAGCGCACACACTCTTTTTCAAAAATCTCTATCCATTGCATCGCATTAGGATTCTTACTTGTGAATTTTTCAATAATAAATTTTTCTGAAATATGTTTTAAGTTATGTTGACTTTCTTTCTTAGTTGTAGTTTCTATTAATTGTTCTAAGATTTGTTGCAAACTGTCATCTTTGTCTCTTGTTTGTTTTATGCTCATTTCCTCTAAATATTGATCTAGAAATTGCATATTACCTTCCTCATCTACATATGTATTTTTTAGATTTGCATCCAATTTTATCCAAATTTTTCTACTTTGGTGTCTTTTCTTTATGCTATTTTTTATTTTTGTGAAAGTGTTCATTTTAACAATATCTGTATGAAGACTCACCGGCTTCAGCTCCTCGGGTAAAACATAACATTTTCCTTCTTCTGTAGATATTGAGGTTATGGCTAGTACATTAGATTTGCCATCCTTTGAGGCTATCATTGTAAACTCAAATTGCAGTCGGTCCATCTTCTATTAGTTAACAAAAATGTCGTTTTATAAGATATATTATTGAGGATTTTCAATATAAACTACAAATTGTTTCTCTGAAAATACAAAGTTTTGTTTTATTTAACACTTCTTTACAATATTACAATAATTAGTAAGTTATGACAATTATATTATATATCTCACCTGAAAATACAAAGAAACGACATTTAAAGTTCACTATTATCGCTTCCTCAATCGTATCCTTCGGTTTATTTCTCTACAAGTTTTTATAACAATAAAATGCACAAAATAATCTAAGCGTCTTCCGCCATTTTAACCATAGTTCACACGTCACTTCGATGCGCCCTCTACCATCTTCCACAGATAACATAAATACGCGAAGCGCGGCAAATTCATTAATGAAATGTCATTCATTTCATTACATATATATGTATATATATGTATGTTTCGTTTAGTACTTATAACTATAAGGTTATAAAGTACCCACATAATAATTGTGTTCCTTGCAATTATTGTCAATTGACTGAAGTAAATATATACAGATAAATGAATGTAAGTGTCTGTTTGTATTCAAAATTCTCAGCTTATCACAAAATTCATTGTAATTTTTTGTAAAAGAATCATAGTTTTGAAAAAAATACTACAGGTGCCTTCTCGGGCTACAAGCGTTCAGCAAAAATCGTGTGTATTTTATTCACATCGCGCCATACAGACAGACAGAGACAGACTCATAAAATGACTCTACCCTTCAAAGTCAGTGCTCATAACTCTTGACAGCACTTAATTAAATTTAAATCCATTTTTACTCAAACACGAGAGGAGCTCGTGGCACAGTGGCTATTGCGCATATCATTCGATCAGTGAAGTTAAGCAACCCTAGCCCTAGCCAGTATTTGGATGGGTGACCGCCCGAGTTCCCTCCGTGCCTCGGAGAGCACGTTAAGCCGTCGGTCCCGGTTGCAAATTTATCATCTTTGGCAATCGTTACAGGTCAGTCGGAGGCCTCAAATAGTCTGACAACTGGTTTAACCCAGATCACAGATTTTCCTCGTTAAAGGGGTTGCGAAGGTCAGATGGCAGTCCGCTCCGTATAAAAATCAGGTGATCAGCCACATCAGGTTGAATCAACTGCCGACCCCAACAATGTATGGGATAAGGCCCGGGAGATGATGATATGGTACACGAAGTACCAGGCGCACGTAACGGACAAGGAGTTAATAAGTTGATTGCGACTAATATGGAGTCACATCGGGTCGAATCAAGTGCCGACCCCAGCAATGTATGGGATAAGGCCAGGGAGATGATGATATGGTACACGAAGTACCAGGCGCACATAACGGACAAGGAGTTAATAAGTTGATTGCGACTAATATGGAGTCACATCGGGTCGAATCAAGTGCCGACCCCAACAATGTATGGGATAAGGCCAGGGAGATGATGATTTTACTCAAACACAAATCTATCTCAACCAATATATCTTATTTACACACTAATATATATAAGGAAAGATTTGTTGTTAATTTGTTTGTTTGCATTGAATAGGATCCGAAACTATATGACCGATCTTGACAATTATTTCTGTAATTTTTTTCTACATCATCATATCATAGGCTTTTATCCCCTTACTCCTACGGGAACGGGAACTACGCAGGTGATACCGCTTGACGTCCGCTAGTTATATATATATATATATTTCTTTAATTCTTCACATTACATAAAGGTTAGTCGACATCACCGAAGACCGAAGAGCTGCCAGCTACCTCGGACAAAGAATTAATTTAGCCATCCAAAGGGGGAATGCTGCCAGTAGCTTCGGAACCTTGCCTACAGGGACTGCCTTTAATAATATTAAAATTGTATGGTTTTTAGTGTTAGTACTATATTTTTAATCGATTATCATGTAAAATATTTCTTAATATCTTCTATTAATATATAAAATGTATATTTAATATTAATAATAATGATATAATAATAATAACATAAAATAGGGCATAAACTATTCACAATTTCCCCACTGCCGTCGCGTGGAGCGCCGCGAGCGCCCCAGTCCTACAAGAAAATTACTTATTAACATTTCACTGACGCTCCGAAATTTATCTCAAGCGCGGTGTACTTGGATCGACAGAGTTTGATACTTGGGTTATGTAATCTATATTTTTATCTATACAGATAAATAAAATTGAAGCGTCTGTTTGTAAATCCAAAATAACAGTTTTTCACAAAATGCATCTGAAAGTATACACGCTACTGACACTAAAAAACCAAGTTATAATTTTTTCTCTGTCTATCTGTTTGTTCCGAGTAATCTCCGAAACTGCTGGACCGATTTTAACAGGACTTTCACTGGCAGGTAGCTGATGTTTCAAGGAGTAACTTAGGCTACTTTTATTTCTTAAAAATATTAAGGTTCCGTGACAATAAGGATGAAACTAAATCTACGCGGGTGAAACCGCAGGGCACAGCTAGTTATTAACTAATTGTGTAACTTAATATTATGAGTGGCCCACGGAACCCTTATGTTTTTTTAAATAAAAAGTAGTGTAGGTTACTCTTTGTAACAATAGCTATGTACCAGTGAAAGTCCCTTTACAACCGGTCCAGCCACTTAAGACATTAGCCGGAACAAAGACAGCCAGACATAGCAAAGTTATTAAATTGTAATTTTTTTCGAGAATACTGTATACACTCTCAAATGCATTTACTAAAAAAGCTGTTATTTTGAAATGACAAACAGACACTTCAATTGTATCAATAGACACTACGGTCTCACACACGTGACCGGTTATAAAACCCGTTAATTTTTCAATAAATACATTTTAACAGATAATAAAAACTTGACCACATCCCGATGTCTGTGAGAATATAAACGTGTTTTCTTACAAAAGTCGTTGTAAGAAGCCGGTTGTCTCATAATGAAGGGTCAGTTGGACCCAAGACGGGCAGCGGTCAGCGTGGGAAAGGGTGCGTCGTTCGAAGGGTTACAATGTTAATGTTGCCAAGTTGACCACTCGTTTGTAACTTTAACGTGCATTTTGGAGTTGAGATTTACAAGTTTTTGAATTTCGAAAGATTTTTGAGAAGAATTTTTTTTTTTAATTTACAAAAATAATTTTTTTTTATTAATTTTTGATTGAATTTCGAATGAAAGATTCCCGTTTATGCCCTATTTCTTTTAATGTAGTACTTAGGAATACTTCTAGTTTGGGTATGTACTGTAAGTACTATGAAGAATAAAATATTTTCTTGGTATGGACATGTTGTACGGAGGGATGTGGATAATGCTACCAAAAAAGGATTTATTGATGAAAGTGGATGGTTACAAAGCGAGAGGTAGACCTAAGAATCGATGGATGGACTAGAATGAGAGTGAATACAGATTTGACGGCTGATAGAGAGAAATGGAAGAGAAGAACACTTTGCACCGACTTCAAATGTCATGGGATAAGGACAGGAGGGTGATGACTTGCTGTAATCGCTACTACGTATATAAATAAAAAATGCGCGAATGTCTTTAACTGTCTGTATGTTTACCACTTTCTTATAGATATTACAAAGGATTTGCATACTTTTTAACTTGTCCCGAGTACGGACAGAGAGTAAGTATTTAAAAAAAACATTATCTTACTGTAATCTAAATTCTGTATTGTTTTTCAGAATACAGCCTCATTAAATACTCCTTGTATCAAAGGCCATAATTACACGATACGATGTTATATAATAACTAGCTGTGCCCGCGTAGATTTAGTTTCATCCTTATTGTCGCGGAACCCCAATATTTTTAATAAATAAAAGTAGCCTAAGTTACTCCTTGAAACATCAGCTACCTACCAGTGAAAGTCCTGTTAAAATCCGTTCCGTCGTTTCAGAGATTACCCGGATCAAACAGACAGAGAAAAAAATCAAAACATGATATTTTAGTGTCAGTAGTGTGTATACTTTCATATGCATTTAGTGAAAAGCTGTAATTTTGGAATTACAAACAGACACTTTAATTTTATTTATCTGTATAGATGTATAGATTAGCTATTTACTTACCTCAAGTATCAAAACCCCTCAGTCGGAGTAGTCCTCGAAGACGCTGTTAAAGTTTTCCGTGCTACTTTCGCGGCTCTGCAGAAAGTTGTGCCGGGGCTCATTACTGGGGTTGTAATGGTGACTGTACACTAGCTATAAAACGCTGCGTTTCTTGCACACGGTACTGTAAGGCCTCAGCCTTACAAGCTGATTAAAGCCTTTTTTGGTTAAGACTTTTAATCTTCATGAAATAGTTTTAAAAAATATAAAAAAGAATTCGAAATAAAAAAAGAATAGTAGTTGTCAGTAAAAGAAAAAGAACTAGAATGGAAGCAAAAAGATTATAAAGTGAAAAAAATGGTTCATTAGTTTTATTTTATTAGAAAAATAGTATCGATCCCGGAGACGAGGGACCCCAAGTCGGGGGTCGCTCGCCACAGTACTTACGTAGCACCTAACCAGCAGGAACGAATAAAATAGAAATAAGACTAATGACGTAAATACGGTAAGAACGTTTGGAAGTTGCAACAACACTGATAAAATCTAGTGTTTCATCTATACATCTATACATACATACATACATACATACATACATACAGATAAATAAAATTGAAGTTGTAATTCCAAAATAACAGCTTTTCACTAAATGCATATGAATATACACGCTACTGACACTAAAAAACCAAGTTTTAAAATATTTCTCTGTCTTTCTGTCTGTCCGTCTGCCTGTCTGTCTGTCTGTCTGTCTGTTTGTTCCGGGTAATCTCTGAAACGGCTGGACCGATTTTAACGGGACTTTCACTGACGGGTAGCTGATGTTTCAAGGAGTAACTTAGGCAACTTTAATTTATTTAAAATATTAGGGTTAACTAAATCTACGCGAGTGAAACCGCGGGGCACAGCTAGTTGAAAAAATCACTTGTAGGGTCTGCGGTATTACGTAAGTATGCCCGGCAAACGTCGCATTGCAATATTTTTTAGGGGTGGTTCACCCTTATCATTTAGAGGTATGAAAAATATTGGCCGATAAAGATGTTGGTTGATTCTTAGACGATATGCACACAAACTTTCTCACAAATCGGTCAAGCAGATTCGGAGAAGTTTGGTAATAAACAGAATTAGAAGATACAGAGGAAAGATTTGTATTTTTGTATATAACAAATTAACTTCAAAACTACCAAACCGATTTGGAAAATTATTAAAGCCATGGATAGCCACATTATCAGCGAATGTCATAGGCTATATTTTATCCCCGTACTCCCATGGAAACGGGAACTACGCGGGTGAAACCGCGTGACGCCCGCTAGCCCTAAATGCAAAGACTATACTATATTATAATCTTCAAACTCATTTTTAACTCTCAATATTCTCGTTTGAGGCAACCACGTGAGAGAATTCATTCACAACAGAATGTCCGGAAATGTTCTTGTCTCTGTAAGTCTTTGTTAATACAATATAATGGGTCCAAATAGGAGTAAATAACCTTTTACAGCAGGTGTCGTGCCACGTGACCTGTTTATAAATAGAATTACGCATGCGCGTCACGCTTGACATTGGAGTTTTAATTATTCCTGATTAGATTGAATTGGATATTTTAGAATACTTTAAAGCCATTAAAATTTACTACACTACACCGAGGTTAGGTTATCGTATCCGCGTTGCTAATTTAATCTGTACATCTATACAGATAAATAAAATTTAAGTGTCTATTTGTAATTCTGAAATAACAGCTTTTTAGTAAATGCATTTGTTTATACGATAGTGACATTATTTTTTAATTTATCTGTTTCTGTCTGACAGACGTTTATCTGTTTGCTCCGGGTAATTTCCGAAACGGCTGAACCGATTTAAACGGGAATTTCACTGACAGATAGCCAATGTTACAAAGAGTAACATAGGCTATTTTAATTTAAATAACATTGAGGATTTCTCGGGACACAGCTAATATAGAATATAAATTATATTGAATGTAATGGTTGTGCTTACAGAACAAGAGACGTGCGCATCAACTGCCAGTATAATATGAGAAAAAATACGTAAATTTTTTATCGGAAAAAATATCTCAATCCAGGGGCCTTACCATGAGCTCTTATTGCCATGATAGTTTCACTCATTTATGAGACAGATGTATGTGACGTGTATACATCTGTTACTGTCGCACAACTGAATTATCATAGCTCATGGTTGGGCCCCAGGTCCAGAAAATCAAATAGGCCCAGTTGAATTAGAGAAAAAAACCCGCCGCGGTTCCAAAGTGTGTTATATACAGTCCTTTACCCCCGCCGCCTGTGTGCCCCGCGGCGTATATATAATATCTAGCAGATAAGTTCCATCTTACGAGTAGGTGTATTGACGGGCTGATATTTATTACAGCCTCTTTGTTATCTATACCGTTACTACGCATGCGTGCATAGGAAGCTTTTTATAGTGAACGTCACACGGTTTCACCCGCGTAGTTCCCGTTCCCGTGGGAGAACGGGGATAAAATATAGCCTATGTTACTCGCTGATGATGTAGCTATTCATTGCTGAAAGAATTTTTAAGATTGGTCAAGTAGTTTCGGTGCCTATTCGATGCAAACAAACAGAGAAAAAAACAATCAAATCTTTCCTTATTGTAATTAGTGTAGATATAACGCTCTATGAATAACTTCGAACACCGTTTAAGTATTAGTTTTACAAACAGTTACGTATCTAAGCAAATCATTTGAAATGTCACACACAGACGCGTGCATCTACGAGAATATAAGGAATAGAAATGGAATAGGCATAATGATTGTAAGAGGTGTCACGTCGTGGTCGATCGTGTATACGTAATTCACGTGTTTTACCGACATTTTCAACAACGACCAGTCAACATTATTTTGGCAGTAAATTAATAAGTATTTTTTTATATCTTCAAGATTATTGCGCGGAGGTTTACTCTATGGAGCAAACGGTCTTATTGAGAGGGGACAGAGGTAATGTAATAACAACACCCACTTTTCACTGAAGATGATTAAGTGCCAACGTGTTAGATGGTGAGTCTATCGCCTTCTTAGGCACTTTATATACGTCTTTGAATTAATTCTTAGACATATGCAGGTTACCTTACGATGTTTTCCTTCACCGTAAAGCACGTGGTGTGAAATCACTGCACATAAGATTTAAGAAAATCTCATTGATACAGGCCCTGCTGGGATTTGAACTTGCGTCGCTTGCGTAGCAGGCGAATCCTCAACCCTACGGCCACCACGGATCTAAACTATAAACCCATGCATATTAAATATAATGTCCCGATTGACTTATATCCTGAGCCGCTGATCTTAAAGATATGAAATTAGAATGATGTGTAGGTATCCTATAAGGGAGAGTTTACCGAAATTCTATCCCTAAAGAGGTTGACTCGGGATTAACATTTTCTAAGAAAATATTCTGCGGGTTGGATACCACGCGGAGTAAGCCACTAGCGGAAGCTACTATAAAAACGGGTATATACCCCGAGAGGGACTCAGCGTTATATGTGTGTGGTTTATGTAACGTCAGAAGAAAGGGGTAAGATTACCAAATTCTATTGTCTCTAAAGGACAAAAAACAAAAGCCAATCACCATAGCCTGACGTCTTAAATCCTTCAAGAAACCCTGAAACGGTCTCGGTCCGTCATCGCCCCCCGTCCCCACTCACCCCCACTCCGTTCCATCTTACCCCCACACGCCCCATTTATCCACATTAATATAACTTGACTCGTGATAAATTGCCACCGAGCCCGGCCTACGTTTTCTTAGACGAATTTCTATTATACAGGTTGCTTTTGTAGGCAAAATTGAATTTACCTCTTTGTTACCCAATTTTAGATGGGGTATAATTTTCGTTCATAACGGATGCAGCGCCCCGATTCATGTAAAACTAACAATCGAAACGTCTTTGAACGAATAATTCTATCGAAATTAGCTTGATCTGAAATCGTAGTCCGATAGGACATCTAATGGGACGTTTTCACCCGGTAGGTTAACGGGTTCAGAAGGTTGCTTTGGCTGAAAGGAACCTGACAAGAAACCCCGCAATTATTCTTTGCAAAAATATGGTTACAGTATATCTCATGAATCATGTACACAGTTTCAATGCTCGTTAATATTATTCACAATTATGTTATAAGTATAGATTAAAACAACACCCCGTAAGTAATTTTCCCAGACGAGTAATTAACGACGGAGAAGGCCTTTTGAGAGGCAAAAAACCTCATACATTCGCCAAGGCCCCCGTCTTAGACAGGCGTAACGTACATAGGCCTAACAAAAGGATGGATTAAGAATTGAAAATGGTCTTACTAATGTATGTACATAGCGGGGTTTATTTATAACGTTTAGATGTTGTCTCTACTTACCCCGAATGTTACGTCATGTTTCTTAATAAAATTATAGTGACATACATCTCAGGCACTATACATACGTCTTTTAATAATTTCTCAGACATGCAGGCTTTCTCACGATGTGTACCTTCACCGTAAAGAATGTGGTGTGAAATCACTGCTCATAAGTTTTTAGAAAAAGTAATAGGTACAGGCCCCGCTGAGATTCGAACTTGCGACGCTTGCGTAGCAGACGACTGCTCAAACAGCAAAACCAATAATACTACTAGGTTCTAACAGTCGAATTTTAGAAGTTTTCTTTTTGGGATCCATCCAAATAAAAAAGTTTAAACGATAGATTTCAAGGCATTAGTAAGATCATTTTATATTTTACTAGTCCAGCCCATCACCTGTTATAAGAATGCTGGCAATTAGAATCCACGTACAATCTTCCAAACCCGCACTTCAAACATTTAGGTGTAGAATTTTGAAAGACCCTTTCTAAGTGTTTACTGATACCTCACCAAAAATCACCCTGCAAAATTGATCTCTAAAACCAGTGACTTATGGTGGAAAGAATTTCGATGACATAATGTAAAATGGATCATCATTACTGTAAATATACTAAGGAATTTAATAGAAAGGGCAGATCCTAAAAGTCCTGAGTGCACTCGGGACCGCAACTAGTGTGATCAGACTTTATTTAGTATCTACCATTATTATTCACTGTCTTTGCCTCGTTGGTCTAGTGGTCGCAAGCGGTACTGAGGAACACGAAGTCCTAAGTTCGCTTTCAGGTTGGGCTATATCTTATTGGGTTTTTCTATCTGTAATTTCCCAGCTGCCCGCGGAACCCAAATTGTTTTCTAAAGTAGTCTGCGTTACCTTGTAACAGTAGCTATTTATCAGTGAAAGGCCCGTTAAAATCGGTCCAGCCGTTTCTAAGAATAGCCGGACCAAACAGCGAGACAGAGAAATAGAATTCTTTTTGTTTTTGTCGCATATCTTTTCATAATTATGCATTTAATAAATAACTGGTATTTTGGAATTACAAACAGACAGTTCAATTTTATTTATCTGTGTAAAGATATCATTGCTTAAAATAACCTATCGTTCCAAAAGCCCTTCATATCACATTATCGGAGTTATCTCAAAACTCTTATAAGTGCGAATAATAATTAGATGGGGTGAGTAGGACGGGGTGGGGGGTGAGTGGGTCGTTCGTTAGCGGGCCCTAATGCCGGCAGACATTAATCATTCCTTTCATAAAGAGTGGGGCCGTAGATAAATAAGTGTAGTATGTGCTTTCTTAGGGTACCCTTCTTGAGAAGGCGACGGGGTTAATAGAGATATGACCTGATTTTAGGTCAATGATTTTAGGTGGGCATGAAGAGCAAAGGTACACACATGTACATTGGAACTGTGTCCATGGGCTTACATTTCTCAAATGATTTATTTTGTTTTTTTTTGTAAATTGTATAATATTTTTGAAAAGAGTAATTACTGAGTTTCTTGCCAGGTTCATCTCAGTAAAAGCAACCTTCCGAACCTGGCGGTAGCATGTATAATCCTGTAAATTGTGTCATTCTGACGATTTGAAAGTGCTTTTTATAAAGTCTAATCGAATGAAGATATTTTTGACTTTGACTTTGACTTTGACACCTTAATTCTAGTAATGTACTCAGGTTTGAGCAGTCGCATGCTACGCAAGGGAAGTAAGTTCCAATCCCAGCAGACCTCTACCAATGAGTTATTCTTAGCGATTTCACACCACGTGCTTTGGTGAAGGAAAACATGGTAAAGAAACCTGTATATGTCTGAGAAGTAATGCAAAGACGTATGTGGAGAGCCTGAGACGGCGATAGGCTCACCATCTGTCACGTTGGCACTTAATCATCTTCAGTGAAAAGTGGGTGTTGTAATAACAACACCTCTGCCTACTCCTTCGGGTAATATAGGTGTGATCATATATTCAGGCACTATACATACGTCTTTGAATTACTTCTCAGACATTTGCAGGTTTCCTCACGATATTTTCCTTCACCGTAAAGCACGTGGTGTGAAATCACTGTACTTAAGTTTTTAGAAAAAATCATTGGTACAGGCTGCTGGGATTCGAACTAGCGTCGCTTGCGTAGCAGGCAACTAATCAAACCGCACAGCCACCACGGCTCACTGCCACTTAAATTCAACTTCGGAGCAAGATGGAGCGGCGGCAGTGTATGCAGAAAACCTCAAGTCATAATTGTATATTTTTGCCGTTTGGGGTTGATACCTTGGGGCTATGGGGGGCGAATGCGAAAGTCCTTTTTAAGAAGCTCTCAAAACGCCTTGACGTCTCTGGTGACCATCAATTCCTTATCTCGGTCAGAGGATTTGAGTGCCTAGTGCGATTTCTCTTAAAATCGCCGTCACAAGTCATCGCTTCGACGTAAACGCAGATTTATATGGGCTCACAATAGTGTCATCTTTAGGCCGACAGAGGCACTGTTCCAATCCTGTACAAATCTGCATTTACATCGACACGGTGACTTGTGACGGCGGCAGTGAAAAACTCGAACTAGGCCCTATGTTTAGCAATCCAGCTAGGTAACGCAGTCAGCTTGCTTGGCACCATTCCCGCAGACACAATTTTTTTAGTCTCATAAAATGTCATCTTCTCCCTGGCCTTAATCCCATGTATTTGGGGTCGGCACTTGATTCAACCAAATGTGGCTGATCACCTGATTTTTATACGAAGCGACTGCCATCTGACCTTCGCAACCCCTTTTTCGAGGAAAATCGGCAATCTGGGTTAAACCAGTTGTCAGACTGTGTTAGACCTCTGACTGACCTGTAACGATTGCCAAAGATGTTAAATTGGCAACCAGGACCGACAGCTTAACGTGCTCTCCGAGGCGCGGAGTGAACTCGGGCGGTCACCCATCCAACTACTGGCTAAGCGTATGGTTGCTTAACTTCGCTGATCGAATGATATGCGCAATAGCAACTGTGCCACGAGCTCCTGCTCAGTCTCATAAAATGTAATATTTTAAATTATGTCTATTGTCGCATCCACAGTAATCCCACACAATTTCCTCGACGGTACAAGCCGGCGTTGCCACATAATTATTCATCTTAAATTGTACGTGTACGTACCTTACTTGTGTGTGTTGCAAATTACAGGCAAGAACTACCTACATATTGCAGGAAAATTTATAAATAAATACATTTCAAAGGTAAGGAACGGGAACTACATGATTCAAATAATTTTGTGAATTAATTAATTATTTGAGATGTGGGTCGTTAATAAATATGTTATAAGTAAAATTGTGGAACTATATATAATGATTGTTATCAAAACATTGGATATCTATGAAAGGATTGATTAATGAGTATGAAGCGAAAGAGGTTTTTCTTGAGCGACGATAAAAGGGGGAGGTAATGAAGGGTGACCACGTATAAAAGTTTGAAAGTGAAAATTATCTATTCTGTTTGGGCCCTGGTAAGGCACTTATGAACGCACAAAAATACCATGGATTCTAAAAATAGCCTTCTGAAGAGTTCTGACAAGAAACTCAGAAAGTCATCATGAGCAAACAAACATCGTTAAAATTATCACCGACTTCGAAACTAGTCTTTTGCGATGAACCAACAAGAAACTCGTACAGAATTTATCAAAAAGATATTTTAAATAGTAACCTTATAATCTCCTTAAAGATTATTATTATATTGTATTGATTCCAGCAAAAAAAATCATCATCCTCCTGCCCTTATCCCATGTTATTTGTGGTCGGCGCGATGTGTTCTTCTCTTCCATTTCTCTCTATCAGTCGTCATATCTGTATTCACTCCCATTCTAGTCATATCCCAGCAAAAAAAATACGACCAGGAAATATAAAATCCTAGTCTTTTCTCTGCTTACCTCGTGACAGACACAGCATAACGTTCGTTAACATATGTATGTATTGTGTTGAAATTGTACGCTCCACTGCGACCTCAGTCCATACAACGACCATACAAATCATACAATACCATATGATAAGGCATTTGCTTACATCTAGAAACAAGTCACTTAATGTTAGGGTGATCTTATAAGGAAGAATATACCAAATACTTATCAAATAATTACTAAGGGCCTACCATTATCGGTTTAAGCAGCGCGTATTAAGAACTTCTTAGCTTTGACGTTTAAGTTTACGGAATCAAAATGAAATGTCAAAGAATTTCTTGATACGCGCTGCTTAAGCCGATAATGGTAGGCGCCCTGGGGCCCAACCATGACCTCTTATTGCCATGATAGTTTAACACTTATCATGAGACTGTTGTATATGACGTGTATACATCTGTCTCTGTCACACTCTAGAACTATGAGGGCAATAAGAGCTTGTGGTAAAACCTGTTCATCAATATTTTCACACCTTCCCAGAAGGGTCATCTAAGAAGTACGCAGATAATGCACATATGTTACAATACCTACTTTTCCTATGACTTTCTTGTCAGACATCTAGGTTTCCCAATTTTACGACATCAAATATTAATCATTGTGCATAACTTTTTATGTAAACTAATTAGAAAACATATCAAATCAAATCAAATCAAAAAGTTTTATTCAACATAAGGGACACTTGGAACACTTATTGAACGTCATTTATCTTACGCTAACTTAAGTTAATTTACTACCGTTTCCAAAAGTAAGCCTGTCAGGAGAAGAAACGGCGAAACAAACTCCCCGGTTTTTTTACATGTGTCCCTTCTTTATACATAGGGTTGTTTAAGTACATTTTAATGGAAGAGTGAGCAACTCATTGACATGCTTGGCTATCATCAATATACTCAGTTAAACTATACATAAAAAGAAAATATTTTTCAAAAACTTATAAGAAAAGCCACACCCTTCAATACATAAGTATTCCCCCTCCGTCGCGATATTTAAATAATATGGTAATACAATGTTTGTTAACCCCCCAAAAACTTATCCACCCACCCCGTATTTCTTCATTAAGCCCCCATTCCACCCCACGGGGTCTTACTCCACATTTTAATTAAACCCAACAAACATTGAGTAAAAGAGCGTCTTACAATTTTCTTTGTATACAGGTATGGGGGGAGTTTGGTGCTCCGCGTGGGAGGGTTGACTTTGCGGAAATTCTCGAATTCTTGTGTTCAGCTAGATGTAAGCATGCGACATCGTTCGTATGGATTGTTTATAGAATGACACACCGTGAAGAAACACATCGTGAGGGAAGGTCGCTCACTTCCCTCTATAATGGTTGAGGAGGGCGATGGCTGGCATTCTCGTCATACTTGTGAACAGGTGCTGCTTGTGGGGGCTGGTCATCTTCTTTACGTTAATTTTTATCGACATTTATGCATTGGAACTGTGTCCATGGGCTTACATTTCTCAAGTGATTTACTTTGTTTTTTTGAAATTGTATAATATTTTTGAAAAGAGTAATTACTGAGTTTCTTGCCAGGTTCTTCTCATTAAAAGCAACCTTCCGAACCTGGCGGTAGCATGTATAATCCTGTAAATTAATGTCATTCTGACGATTTAAAGTACTTTGTAAAAGTCTAATCGATAATAATCTAAAGATATTTTTGACTTTGACTTTGACTTTGAAGCTATTGATATTAGACTAAATAAAAACAGGTAGAAATATCCTTGAGTGCAATCCTCGTGCCTCAAAACACGTAAACGTCACTTGCCCTTGTGATTTGCGCTTTTTGTATGGACATAAGTACTTAGGTAAGGCTATCTACGTTTCTACTATGGAGCCATGGTGGCCGTGGGGTTGAGTAGTCTTCTGCTACGCAAGCGACAAGTTCAAATCCCAGCAGCCTGTACCAATGAGGTTTTCAAGAAACCTGCAGTGATTTAACACCACGAGCTTTAGAAGGAAAATATCGTGAGGAAACCTGCATAAGTCTGAGAAGTAGACTATTATGTCCGAGAAGGTGATGGACTCACCCTCTGTTACGTTGGCACTTAATCAAAGTCGGTGAAATGTGGGTGTTGTTATTACGCTCTTGCTTACCCCTTCAGGGACCCTTCTAGAATATATATTTATTTATAATAATAACTAGCTGTGCCCCGCAGTTTTACCAGCGTAGATTTAGTTTCATCCTTATTGTCGCGGATCCTTGATATTTTTAATAAATAAAAGTAACCTAAGTTACTCCTTGAAACATCAGCTACCTGCCAGTGAAAGTCCCGTTAAAATCGGTCCAGCCGTTTCAGAGATT
This sequence comes from Watsonalla cultraria, assembly GCA_964035505.1. Lineage (NCBI taxonomy): Eukaryota > Metazoa > Arthropoda > Insecta > Lepidoptera > Drepanidae > Watsonalla > Watsonalla cultraria. The sequence goes on along the minus strand of OZ037734.1, from coordinate 5,614,847 downwards.
ACCCGGAACAAACAGACAGACAGACAGATAAAAAATTTAAAACTTGTTTTTTTTATGTCAGTAGCGTGTATACTTTCATATGCATTTAGTGAAAAGCTGTTATTTTGGAATTGCAAACAGACACTTCAATTTGATTATCTGTATAGATATATACACACTAGCTAATAATAGAGAAATACTATTTTTAAATAAAAAGGCCGGTGGCCTCGCACGGGCCTGTAGCACAAACAAGCGTTAAATTAACTTAGCGGTTGAAAAAACGAACATTGCGGCCGATTAACGGATCGCTTGGCGGTAATCAGTGACTCGACGCTCGGCGTATGTCCTGTGGTTGGGAAAAAAACGTGCTACGAAGTACGGATGTGGACTAATTTTGTTTTTAAATCATATATTTTACTAGGTACCTGTTAACAGCAAGAGTTGTATGATTTCAATCAATACAATACAATGCTGTGTTTATTTATAATTTATTGTGTTTTAAGATAATTATAAGCTAAATTTCTCACATGATACTGTAACAATGTAAAGACGGTAGGTTGTTACAACTATTCAATCATTCATTCAGATATCATCAGATAAATAAAATTGAAGTGTCTTTTTGTAATTCCAAAATAACAGTTTGTCACTAACTGCATATGAAAGTACGGTACGGATATAAAAAAATTTTTTTTATCATTTTTCTCTTTCTGTTTGTTACGGCTAATATCCGAAACGGCTGAAACGATCTGAACGGGACTTTCACTGGCAAATATCAAATTTTTATTTACAATAACTTAAGGTTCTGCGGATCACCCATGAATTTAACTCCTTGTGGATAAAACCAGGGGAGATACGGCTAGTGAGTGATATTTCCGAAAAAACCTCCTAGCCTTCTCCATGCTAAACGAGCGAGGTTGTTCTTGCAATAAATCACCGGTTGGTCAGTGGCGCCACTTTAAATCCATTCTCCTGGTCCCGCACCAGGAACATAATGAAGACACCTAGGGGATGCTTTTTATACGGACCAGACCGTTTTATAAGTAGCCTGGGATTAACTGCTTTTGTGGTGAAACTCACTTTTGTAGGAAAAAATGTGTATTTTATACAAAGCAGTAGGCTTTGGATTAGAAATTCAATGCTGAGTTCTTGACACACTTCTGATTGAATTATTATTTGTCGTAGCCTTGTGACTGCGACACGTGGTCTAGGGTTCGATCTCCAGGTCGGGCAAAGTATTATTGAGGTTTTTCTATCGGTAATTTTAAGTAGCAGTCTGGAATAGTGTCAAGTTAGTGACCACAGGCTCGCTTATTGCATGGGACTTTGAAAATAGCTGATGGATGTAGAGACAACTCTGCCTACTCCTTCAGGGAATATAGCCGTGAGTATGAGTATGTAGGTATATAATTTGTAAATAGATAGTAAGATACAGGATAAGAGGAGCTCGTGGCACAGTTGCTATTGCGCATATCATGCGATCTGCGAAGTTAAGCAACCATACGCCTAGTCAGTAGTTGGATGGGTGACCGCCCGAGTTCCCTCCGTGCCTCGGAGAGCACGTTAAGCCGTCGGTCCCGGTTGCCAATTTAACATCTTTGGCAATCGTTACAGGTCAGTCGGAGGCCTAAAAATAATCTGACAACTGATTTAACCCAGATTGCCGATTTTCCTCAAAAAAGGGGTTGCGAAGGTCAGATGGCAGTCGCTTCGTGTAAAAATCAGGTGATCAGCCACATCGGGTTGAATCAAGTGCCGACCCCAAATACATGGGATTAAGGCCAGGGAGATGATGATGAGATAGTAAGATACAAGTTTTAGTTAATAGTTAGTAAAGTTTCTTGCATATAATTATTTTAAAAAGAAAATCTCTTAATATTCGACTTACTCTTCCTCTCGCTGCAGGAACACAATACTCTAAGGTAGCATCATTTTGATATGATCTCTATGAAAAGCTCTGATTTGGAACATAATTAATAATTAATTAATAGTATAATATTAGGTTTCATATGATATTATAACATAGTCTATACCCACTTGAAAGTCCATCCAAATATTTACAAAGGGATTTTTGAAATCAAATTATATTCGAGTACAAACTACACAAATTTCACCTCTTTACAAAATGAGTATCTATGGATAATAATGCAGAACTTAAAATTAAATTAAACATCTAATAAGAAATGCAATCTAATTAGTTATTCAATTCTAATAGAGCTTTGAAACACATAGCGACATCTAGTAGCGAATAGAGAAATCAAAACGTCAAATGACATCTAGCGTTGAGTTTAAGTTAACTTTAGCACCGCCATCTGTTGGGGAATAGATAAAGTTATAAGAAAAAATAATTTATGCATGATCTTTTCAATCTATAGATAACATTTTTATTTATATTTTTTAAATCGAATGCAATGTCATGTAATATAGGCGTTTGTACAAAATAAATGGTAAATGTAGTTCATCTGAAATATTATGGAACAAGCATATTACGCCCCACATCCTAGTATCTACTCGTAAGCGTTTACCATGCTTCAGTAACCGCGTATTATCAGGCGGGCGGTATTCATTGTCACTTCACGTAAGATTGTAAAACATTTGCATAGCATAGGTGATAGATGTATAAAAATTCAAAAAACGTATTTTTTTACCCCACGAACAATGACTATTATTACAGGGTAACCGTTCGTAGGCAGCGGTGACCATTCAAAATCTAATCTCAAAAATATTCAGATATATTTTAATATAATCAGAAAAATATTATAACACTGAAGATTATAAATATATACGTACAGGTGATATGGCATCTAGTATGTAATAGATATCTCATGAATGCAATATTAATGTACTCGTATAGGTAGTATTTGGCCACCATTGTGATAAAGATATTAGCAGAGTTATCAATATAAAGCCAGATAAATCTGTAGTTGACGTAAATCAAACGAGCGAGGAAGGCTGAGCCAATCGCCGATCCATCGCGACCAAACCACATGTAGGCTGACCGGACAATGACCCGCACTAAACTGTGGAGTCGCTGTTCGCACTCTATATATTTATATTTATATTCCTAAAATGTCTAGGCAAAATATGAACAGGTGGGACTCGAGCCCACGACCTCTCCAAAAAGTGCAGATGCTCTGCCTATTAATCTAGATTTATGGTTTTCCAAATCAGTTTTCTATTGGGTTTTACAAAAAAGCCGATTTTTCATATTTTTTGGGTTTTCAACTGGATAAGTGAGCATATATTATATTGCAATTGCAATTTTTTTGAGTTAGCGTGACAGAATATGATGACAGTATGACGCCTTCTGTGTTAGCTAGTATGATTATACAGTGGAATACCTTTGTCCTACACTAACATCATGACAGACCCTTAACGTGCCCTTGCACGGAGCAAACTCGGGCGGTCACCCAGCGAACTACTGACTTGGGTTAAGGCTGCTTAACTTCGTTGATCAAAATCAAAATCAAAATCAAATATATCTTTATTCGATTAGACTTCATACAAAGTACTTTCAAATCGTCAGAATGACACAATTACACAGGATTATACATGCTACCGCCAGGTTCGGAAGGTTGATTTTACTGAGAAGAACCTGGCAAGAAACTCAGTAATTACTCTTTTAAAGAATATTATACAGTTTTAAAAATACAAAATAAATTGTTCAAGCAACTATAAGCCCATGGACACAGTTCTAATGCTCAATTGTCAAAAATAAAAACTAAAAATATAGTACAAATATATGTGAGCATGGCAAATTCCAGCCAGTCAAAGCAAAATTAAGATTAATTAATTGTAGCAAAAGTACAGTGCCAATGGGATTATTTACAAACATTATCAGGTACATCCCAGGCTCCCTTATCACAAATATAATCACTTACAGTATAATATCCTTTTTCAAGCAAAACTGATTTAATTGTTTCTTTAAATTTGTTGAAGGGCAAGTTTACAATTTTTGTTGGTAATTTATTATAGAAGCGTGTGCTCTGTCCTAAAAAAGAGCCATGCACTTTTTGTAGGCGATGCGCAGGCACTACAATTTTATGTTTGTGTCTTGTGTTTACATTATGCACATCACATTTCCTTTGAAACGATCCAATGTTTTGATGCACAAATAATAAGTTAGCTAAAATATACTGTGAGGCCACTGTCAAAATTCCAATTGATTTAAATTTTTCCCTTAACGATTCTCGCGGTCCCAAAATATATATAGATCGTATAGCCCTTTTCTGTAGTGTAAATATAGAGTCTATATCAGCAGCTTTGCCCCAAATTAAAATAGCATAGGACATAACGCTATGAAAATAAGAAAAATATACAAGTCGAGCTGTTTCTATGTCGGTGAACTGTCTAATTTTTCTAATTGCATAAGCTGCGGAGCTGAGTTTTCCTGATAACTTGGATATATGTGGGCCCCACTGAAGTTTATTATCAAGGGTTACACCTAGAAATACTACAGAATCTACTATTTCCAAAGTTTCACCATTTACCATGACCTTTGTATCAACAGGTTTGACGTTTGGTAAAGTGAATTTAATACATTTAGTTTTTTTGGCATTTAAAACTAAGTTATTTACATTAAACCATTTCAATACCTGATCAAGTGCACTGTTTACATCTTCATAATTCGTTTTGGCTCTGTCGACTTCAAACAAAAGAGATGTGTCATCAGCGAACAGTACAATATCACACGTATTCTTTACTAAATTTGGTAAATCATTAATATATACTAAGAATAGAAATGGTCCTAGGATTGAACCCTGTGGGACGCCCATTAGTACTGGAGAACCGGAAGATCTGACCCCATTTACTTCGACTTTTTGAATCCGTTGACAAAGATATGATTTGATTAGGTCGAGTGCCCTACCTTTGACACCGTAATAGTTTAATTTAACTAATAAGGTTTCGTGTTGTACACAATCGAATGCCTTGGATAGGTCGCAGAATACACCTATCATGTCGTGAGCGTTTTCCCACGCTCTATAAATATGTCTAAGAAGTGCAACACCAGCATCAGTGGTTGAACGACCTTTGGTGAAGCCATATTGCTCACCATGTAGAATATTATTAAGATTAAAGTAAGCGACTATTTGATTCAGCATAATTTTTTCGAAAATTTTGCTGAGGGCTGGCAAGATAGAGATCGGTCTGAAGTTAGTAGGGTCACTAATATCACCACCTTTAAATAATGGAATAACTTTACTATATTTCATGAGATCCGGGAATACACCGCTCTTAATACAACTGTTAAAAATGTCAGCTAAGTAAGGGGCAATTATGTCAATAATATCGTGAAGTACTTTCACTGATATATCCCATAAATCACCAGTCTTTTTGGAATTCAAACTTTTAAATGTCTTAATTATTTCAAAAGGCGTGATAGAACAAAAACTAAAGCTAGTGCCGCACTTAGAAACATTTAATTTCAGTAATAATTCGGCGTCTGTGGGAGATGAATTTAGGGAACTAGTAGTTACTATAGGAACATTTGCAAAGAACTTGTTGAAAGTTTCAGCTATTTCACCATCGTCTTGGATTACTTTGTTATCTATATTTAAAGTTAAACGACAATCGCGACTTTTTGCCTTTCCCGTCTCGGCATTAATAACGTTCCAGGTAGTTTTTATCTTATTATCAGAATTCTTGATTTTCTGGGCAAGATGCAAGGCTTTAGCTTTTATACAAACTTTCTTAAAACATTTAGAGTATCTAGTTACGAATGCTAAGAATTCAGGACTATGATCATTTCGTTTCATACCATAAAGTTCATACAACTTCCTTCTACTTTTATGGATACCTACAGTTGCCCACTCATTGAATTTAGCTTTACTATGTTTCTGAACTGTTTTTAGTTTAAATGTACTATTGAATTCCGTTTGTATAACGTTAAACAAGCTATTGTAAAGAGCATCAGGATCTTCTTGTGGCCCTTGCAGATAAGGTATCTTGCTTGCTAAGTTAGACCTGAAATTTGCTACAAGTTTCTTAGTAATAGGTCTGTAAGTGGTTTTACTTACTACATTATTAGTTTTATTTAATATTGTGATTTTTTGACCACAATGGTCTGACGTTAGATCACTGATAATAGATTTTTCCAGGGCCTCACAATCGCAGAACACATTATCTAGACATGTCGCAGAAGTGGCAGTTATTCTAGTGGGCTCCAGAAATAAATGCTTTAAATTAAAAGAGTTAAACAAACTAATTAAACGCACCGAAAGAGAATTATTTTCTAACAAGTTAACATTAAAATCGCCACACACTACAATGCCTTTATTAAGGCCCGCAACACGTCTAAGGGCATCTTCAAGGATTGATTCAAATGAACAGAAATTGCCAGATGGGGGACGATATACGCATATTATTACATTTCCTTCTAGTTCTATACACGATAGTTCGGCAGTGCGCTCGATTGACAGGTTTACTATATCACTACGCTCTTTACATTTAACATTATTAGATACTAAGATTAACGAGCCTCCATGAATTGCTGATTTTCTGACGAATGCACTACAAAGTCTATAATTACTATTATTGAGCAATAGCTCATGATTTTTAAGCCAGTGTTCGGTTAAACAAAGCACATGAACGTTATGGCTTTCCAAAAATAAATCAATTTCTAATTGTTTGCCAGCCAAGCCTTGTATATTTTGGTGCACTACGTTAAGGCGACAGAGCCGTTTGACGAGGGACTCGGCCGTTGTCTCAGTTACTAGTTTAAAGAACTAGAACAAGAACTAATTTCTGTGTTACTAGAACAATGTAACACCGTTTGATTACTTAACCTATGTTTTGTTATAGTTGCTATAACACCGTTAATATTATATGCTACCAATGTAGCGATCATATTCATGCATTTTTTGGGGATGTAAAACAAGTCCCCAGTTATAATAAATCCACTAATAAATTTATTAGTGTCAAAAAAAAAAATACTGTCGCTATGACAACCTGTCCTATAAATTACATTATTTAACCTACCTATATAATCATTTTGCCTGTCAGTGTAGCTCTTACTATAGGGGAAAGCAGTTAACATAATGTTGTGTACATTTAATTGTGACAGATATTCTAAGCCGCTTATTAATTCACTTTTGTGCACCCTAAGTCCCTCACCTATCAAAACAATCACAACAGATTGAGGATCTATTGTCATACACTTGATTTTATTAATTATTTGTGTGTATGTGGCCCCTGGCATACAATAATTAACTACTGTACCGCTAATGTGTCTATCGAGTAATATACCTATGTTTTTACCTTTTTTTTTTTTTTTTTTTTTTTTATTGACGAGGGGGAAACCTTCAAAAGGTCCCCGACCGCCCTGGGAGAGGCAGATCGGGGTATGTGGGATTTTTACCGCACTAAAACCCCCCCGGTGGCCATCCTCAGTGCTTTGGGGGGACTCCGGGTACTCTGATAGATCGCACCGGTGTCCCCCCACACTTTGCCGGGGCACATCCCCGGGGCAGCTGTGTCGCCGCCCCTGGAGACCTCGCTGTGCAAGGCAGCGCGAGCCACGTCGCGCTGCCACCTTCCCGGGCCCGCGGCTCAGTGGTCAAAGCTCCCACCCCGACCACCGCCAGCAGGCCCTCCGGCCCCCTTTTAGTCGCCTCTTACGACAGGCAGGGGATACCATAGCCAAATTCTTAGACCCTGGCTATTGGGTGGACGGTCCGGGGCGTGCGTTGCCTCCGCCCCGCCGTCGCCGTCGTCTCCGAGAGGGATCGGCTCTCTCCCGATCCCGCTCGGAGGCCTCCTTCTGGGACATTACTGTCTCGCAGAAGGAGACTACGGCCCTCCATGCCTCTCTGTCTGCTAGCATAGCCGTCACTACGCGTGGCAGAGAGAGGTCCTGCCCGATCCTGGTGACCAGGATTCGCCGTTCCGAGCTCCACGCTGGGCACTGCTCCAGCGTGTGCTGTGCGGAATCCCGGTCACTGCCGCAATGGTGGCATTGCGTCGTCGGTTCGCGACCGATCCGATTCAGGTACTCACCGAAACACCCGTGTCCGGTGAGTACCTGCGTCAGCCGGAAGGTGACGTGGTCCTTCCTCTTTAGCCAGGGCCCGAGGCTCGGCAAAATTGCACCGACAGCGCGTTGGCGGGCGTTCTGCGGCTCGCAGAGCCGCTCCCGCCACGTTACGAGCGCGTGTCGGTGCTCCTGCCTTCTCACTTCAGCCGCATTTGGAGGCGCAGTTCCGTCCGCCCGGCGGAGACGGTCGTAAATACGAGCATCCATCTCCGCCAGGATGTCCAGGGGCGGAAACCGCGCCAGGACAGTGGCCGCCTCAAAGGACAGGGTACGATACCCCCGTGCGACCCGGATGGCCATAGGACGCTGCATACTATTGTACATAGTTCTGCAGCGCCTAACACCCAGTCTGGAAGACCAGACGGGTGCTCCGTAGAGAGCCACGGATCGCACGACCCCCGCATAGAGGCGGCGGACCCCTTCACTCGGCCCCCCGAGATTGGGCAGCAGTCTGTGCAATGCACCCGCTACCCTCTTGATCCGGGGGACCATGCGGCTGAAGTGCTCCTCAAAGCCCCAGCGACCGTCCAGGGTGAGACCGAGGTACTTGAGGTACCGTCCCACCCGGACATCCACGTCACCTACGCGAACCGACGAGCTGGGTGGTTCCCTTCCCCTCGGGATCTTGTGGAACCACAGCGCCTCGGTCTTTTCCGGCGCTACCCGAAGGCCCAGCTCGTGGATTTTCTCCACGACGCATGCCACGCCAAGCTCGGCGAGCCGGTTGGTCTCCTCGAAAGTGGCCCCGACGGCTAGCACCAGCGTGTCGTCCGCATAGCAGACGATGCTAACGCCGTCGGGGCGGTCGACCCGCAGGACCGCATCGTACGCGAGGTTCCACAGGAGTGGCCCTAGGACCGATCCCTGTGGGACCCCGCAGTACACCTCCCTCCGGTGAACTCGTCCATCTCCGCCCACATATTGCACGCACCTGTCGCGCAAGTAGGCACAGACCACGCGCTGCAGGTAGGGGGGCACGCGGTGGTACACCAGGGCCCCCCTTATTGCGTCCCAGGGCAGGCTATTGAAGGCGTTGACTATGTCAAGGCTGACAGCCAACGCCACTCCGCCCCGGGATACAGCCTGCGTCGACAGTGTTCGGACGCGTATGATCGCGTCCACTGTCGACCGCGCGCGTCGGAAGCCAAACTGGTCTTCCGACAGGTCCGGCCCGACGCTCGTCAGGTGCGTACTGAGGCGGTCCGCCAACACTCTTTCGAGCAGCTTACCCGCCTCATCTAGTAGGCAGAGAGGACGATACGCGGAGGAAGAATCTGCGGGTCTACCATCCTTATGGAGGAGAACCAACCCAGCCACTTTCCAGCCTGAGGGGAACACGCCGCAGCGTAGGCAGTCGTTAAACAGCCGCCGCAGCTTGTTCCCCAGCCCGTTGGGTAGAGCCAACACCCAGGCCCGACCAGGAATTCCGTCTGGGCCTGGTGCCGTGTTTCGGGCTCCGAGGCGCCTCACGGCTCGGTCCAGCTCATCGGTCGTCACCCCCATCTCTTCGGTCCAGATGATCGGTTCCGAAGGAGGGGGCGCGGGACTGCTCTGGACCCTGGGGAAGAGGGTGTCGACGACCCTCTCCACGAATGCCGGGTCCAGAGTTTCCGTCAACGGAGGGACCCACGGGCGCAATTTGCCCAGTACCATCCTGTACGGGCGGCCCCATGGATCCCTCTCCAGTCCCCCGATGAGCTCATCCCACGACCGAGCCTTGGCGCTGGCAATGGCTGCCTGCAGCGCCTTCGTGGCGCCTCGATAGGCCACGTAGGCTCCACCCAACTCTTCGGCTGTGGCTCGCCTTCTTCTCCGGGCACGCGTGTACTGGCGTCGGGCGCGGAGGCATATCTCGCGCAGCTCCGCGATGCTTTCCGACCACCAGTACACGGCCCGGGGCTTGGCAGATCTGGTCCGGGGCATCGACGCGTCACATATGGACGTCATCGTGTCCCGGAACCAGGCGGCTTCCCTTTCAGGATCGGGCAGGATCCCATCCTCTTGGCCCTCAGGCCAGGCCGCGACGATGGCTGCGGCGCAGAGACGATCTCTGTCCAACCGCTTGAGAGACCATCGTCGCGGCGGGCTGCTACTGCGGCGGCTGTCGGGGCGGGGAAGGCGGATGGCCACATCCATCGCTATATAGCGATGGTCGGATAATGTGACCATCTCCTCTGCCACTCTCCACCCCGTCACCATGCGCGCTGCCTGGGGAGTCGCCCACGAAAGATCCACGATCGACTCCCCCTGCCAGCGCACGCAGGTGCTGACAGACCCCCGGTTCAGCAACCGGAGGTCCAGCGCCGCCGCCCATTCCAGCACTGTCTCCCCCTTTTGGTCATCCCGGGCGCTCCCCCACTCACGAGAGTGAGCGTTGAAGTCGCCCAGGACAAGCACGGGACGAGGCAGACATCTGCGCATGCAGTTGGCCACCCCGTCCAGGTACGCCTCGTAGACGGCGAGGGTACAGTTGGGGGAGACGTAGCAGCCCACAACGACTACACGACCCCAGCTCACGGCGACGTATCCCAGCCCCCTCTCAATGAGGGAGCAGGGAGGGTCGCCGCTACCGCCACCCCAATATATGGCGACGGAGTCCATGTCGTCACCAAACCAGCGAGGGTGGTTTGGGACGACGCGATATGGCTCCGCCACCACCGCCAGTGCAACCGACCACTGCGCGACGGACTGCTGGAACAAGTCCTGCGCCGCGCGACAGTGGTTGAGGTTGCACTGTAAGGCTCGTTGGGGCCTTAAGGTCGTGGTGGGACCTCGGTTGCCGCCACAGCTGGGCTCGAGCCCGGCTGTACCGGTCCCGTGCCGCTCGGCTTCGCGGGACCCGGCTTACGGCCCCTTTTGCCACGAGGAGCGGAGCACTTCTTGCCCCCCATCCTGTGGCCAGAGGGCCGGCCCAGGTCCGCGCAGAGCGGGCACTTCAGCGGGCGAGTACATTGACTCGCCCGGTGGTCCGCCTCACCACATGCGTAGCACAGGGAGCTTCGGTCCGTTGTGCTCGGACATGTGCTACGCACGTGGCCAATTTCGAGGCACCGGAAGCACTGCAATGGCCTTGCCTCCAGTGCCTCGACCCTCACTGACACCCACCCCACCTGGATGCGCCCCGCTGCGAACAGCTTGCGCACCGCGGTGAGTGGGCATCGGACCCACACAGTCCCCAGGGCCAAGTGTGAGGGGCGCTTTATGTCGCCCACTTTCACATCCGCCGCCGCGCAGCCTCCAACCTCCGCGATCGCGGTCGCCACGTCTTCGGGGGTGGTGGCCTCATTGAGGTCCAGCACCCTCATGTCCCCCATCTTCACTGGGCGCACTATTCGCACGCCCAAGTCTTTAAGGGACTCGCGCATGCGACTCGCGAGCGCGTCGGCCTTGGAGGCAGAGTCCGGTTCCGGGACCTCTAGGATCAGCCCGCCGGTTATGGCTTTCCGATTCCGAAGGCTCGGAATGCCAAGGTCGGCGAGCTTTATCCTCTCCCTCGCGGCGGCCATTACCGCAGCGTACGTGACGTCTGATCCCTCCGGGATCGTCACGGTGATCGCTGCGACAGTTGGCGGCCGCGCGGGTGCCCTCTCCGGTTTGCGCGACGGCGGGGGCCGGGACGCAGGCTTCGCGGGAGGAGGCCCACTTGGCCCAGCCCTGGGTTGGGCCTTACGCCCCACCACTGTGCTCCATGTCACCTGGGGGGGTGGCGCCTGCACTGCCCGCGGAGCTGCAGGAGGAGCAGCGGTCGGAAGCACTGTGGCAGTGGCCGGGCTCCGCTTGTTCTTCCTGTTCCTCCTCCCTCCCCTCCTACGTCCCGGCGTCTCCGGGGCAGGTGCCCCAGAGGCCGGGGCTGCCGGGCATGAGGGTGGCCCGACAGGCGGTCCGGCAGGTGGCACGACAGGCGCCTGAGCTGCCCTCCTGGCGTCCGCAGCGAGTGGGGGACGCATGCGCCTCTCGGGAAGCAGCCTCTCCTCCAAGGCCTCAAATCGCGCGCCAATCATGGTCCCCACCTGGACCATGATAGCGCGCGTGAGGTCCTCAACACCCGAAGGCAGTGCCGAGGCGGCTTCGCTGGCCTCTACCCTGCCCGCCCCGCGGAGGACAGAGAGCTCCGCCGTGAGCTTCTCCATCCTGGCAGAGAGAGCCGCCATCTGCGAGCGCAATTCCGCATTCTCGCGCTCCAACCTTTCGGTGTTTGCGCCCGCGGATGTACGCATCGCCAGAACAAGCGACGCCGCCTCGGTCCTTCGTGCACTCACTCGAAGCTGGTGCACGAAGTTGCCCTTCAGGTGCTTCGACCTGTCTGCAACCCGTTCTACAGCAGTCTGCTGCTCTTTAATGAGGGTGCCCAACTCAAGTGTGGGCATCTCCTCCAACTTCTTCCTCAGCTCCTCTACCGAGGGCAGCTTCTTTTTGGCCCTGGTATTTGTCAGGGCCAAATCAGGACCGAACAGGTCGTCCGTATCGTCCTTGAAGTAGGCCGCACGGCAAGTCCCGGAGGGGCCTGCCCTGGACGCTACTTCAGCCTCCTCTGAGGTCAGCGACACGAGCGACATCTCCGACATCGCGTCGCTGTCCTCGTCCCGCTCGCTCCCTGCGCACGGTGTGGGCGGCCGGATAAAGCGGCCTGACCCATCGCGCGTTATTCGCGCTGCAGCGCTTGAGCGCTTGCGGCCACGCGTCGCCGTGCCGACCTTGGCAACGGTCTGCTCGCCGCAGGAGGAGCCAGAATTTGTCCTACTCCTCTTCTGCGACCTTGGACGCGCTACCACAGCTGCAGCTCGACCACTGCAGCTCTCCAGCACCACTACAGGGGTCAGCGACTGCTTCCCCCCCGTATTCTCCTTCCCGTTTAGGGATTTTACACCCCCTTCCTGTTTCTCCTCTCCTTCCTTCGTCAAAGTTTTGTTTATTTTTTCCATGTCTATTCCCACGAGTATGGGTCGAACTAGGAACCATTGCCGGGTGACGCCCATTCCGACAATGGGGGACTTACATACTGAGAGGTGGCCCAGAGCCTCTCAGGTTTTCACGACTTCGCTGTCGGATTTTTATAGAGGTTTTCTCCTCGCAGGCCGGCCAATTAAGGCAAGCCCTCTCCGGTCACCAACTCCCCGACGTATCCAGCCTCGCTAACTGGAATTGTTGAAGGAAGAGTCGGTGATTACGGCATTCACGGGGTGACGAGCGAGATAGCGTCAACCCCGGGCACCCCTTTCGGAGTGCCTCCCCTCCCCCTGACGTTTGACTGGGTACTACCCCCCAGTCCTAGACAGAAGGTCTAGTTCCCATAGGCACGCCGAACCTTGGGAATGGGTGACGCAGGCTCGCATCCATTGTCATCTCTGCTGAACAGAGACGTACAAGGAGCGAATTCCACCTCCGCCACCTGCGTCGAGTGCCAGGTGTTAGTCATCGACGACAGTGACCCCAGGGATCGCCATCGAGGAGCTAAGTCACGCGATGAAGGCCCCCGAAGAGACTGTCGTCGACGTCCAGGGTGCACCGTCCCGAAGCCATTGTCGTTCCCTCGGACGTATCCTTAGGACAAACAATGGATCGGGCACACGAGGAGGTCTCCTGGCCTTGCACCCCACCTATGTTTTTACCTAGGCTATCTGAAAACACTAAGGTGTTGTGTATAGGTGGACATACACTTATTTGTTGAATGGTGTCATTTAACTCAGCAACCCCCAACTTACAGGGCAGTGGCAGGGGCTCACTATCGGATGGTGATGATAGGAGCCCACAGCCACAAGAGTGTTTGTTTGTTAATGAGTCAAACCGCTCCACATTATAGTTACAGAGGTCTACCAACTCGGTGGTAGCCAGGATGTGTTCACTAATCTGTTTCTGAGCACTTGTATATTTATTAGTTAAGTCTATTAAATATTGCTCTTTACTCTGCAAGTCGGACTGCAATCGTTGAATGTCTATATCATGTGTGACCTTTAAAGTATTTAATTTACATTTATATGAATCTAAAGTGTTTCTTAAAGATAAACATTCTTTTGTTAACTTAATACTATTAAGGAACTTTCTTTGCCTTTTTATTAAATTTCTAGTTTTCTTAATAAACCTATTTAGCTTAACATACTTTTTTAATTTATTATGGCTACCCATCTGTACATGAGAGGAAATATCATTGGTTAAGTCAATTGTAACCAGTTGTTCGGTTGGGAAGGCTCCGGAGTCAGTGCGAACCAGTTCATCGTAGAGGCTGAGCGTGGTGGTGGTCTGGTTTATGTCCCTCTCTTCTTCCAGTTTGGTCACCTGTGTGTGGGCATGACTCAAGCTATTCTCTAGCTCAGAGATGCGAGTCAGGGCCCTCTCGTGGGTGTCGCTGCACTCATTGAATGATGAGACAATGTCCTGCAACTGATTCCGCTCTTCTTCGACTACAGTGTATTGTAAATGCAGTTCAGCCATTTCCTTCTTTAATTGACTATTTTTCCTAACAATGTTGGCTACCTCTTCCTGGCTCTCATCCCTCTCTTGCAGCAGTTTGTTGTTGAGGTTTTTTGACAAGTGAAGTTCGTGCAATGTCTTCCTAAGTTTGTCCTCCAAATCCCGAGCTGTTGCTTTTCGGGTCATCATGGTAGTCATTGTTTCGGAGTGACTGGAATGCAAACAAGAGATGTGAGAGATATGTAGAAGTTTTAACTGAGATGTGAAGTTGTTTGTGTACAGTAGTTATTAATAACCACAATAAACAATGTGTAAGTGTAAGTTAACAACTATTTTGAGCAAATAAATGGCTTGAAGACTGGTAAAAAACGGTAGTATATATTTGTATGAGGCGGTAGTAGTCGTCTTCAACTTTACTTCCACAAAAAAAGTCAAGTAAAGTGAGACTGTCACTGGGCCAGGTGTGTGTTGGACGTTGCTCATAGGTTATGAGCAGTGTTATGTAGTAATGAGTAGCACTTTTAATATAAATGTGATAAATAAACACGATACTTCCCTGTATTTTATTGCAATGAGTCACACTTGTGTTTGAAAGTTTGTATAACGTCCATTTGTCTGACAGTTCACAAGGGTCGCACTTTTAAAGTTGTTGTTGCGACGAAAATCTTGAATTGTTTACTCCACAAACACTTTCCGATAATATTAAAGCACTAAATAATGTTTATTTCTAACTTATGAATTAATTTTACTACTTATTTTAATTTAAATAACAATAAAATTTAAGGAGACGTAAAAACTTGACAGGTCTGGCCAATGTTGCCCGTCCAAAAAAAAAGATCGAATGTTGAAGGCAATAGCAAATTGTGCCACAAGCTACTATACGTTCTGAATACAATAACACACATACATATGCTCACGCCTGTATTCCTCGAAGGGGTAGGCAGAGGTGTTGTAAAAACTTACAACTCCCACTTTCACCGAAGATGATTAAGTGCCAACGTGACAGATAGTAAGTCTATCGCAGTTTCAGGCACTTTAAATATGTCTTTGAATAACTTCTCAGAATGCAGGTTTCTTCACGATTTATTCCTTCACTGATCACACATGATTCACGAAACACTGTACATAAATTATAAAAAAACTTATAGGGACTGTTTGAACTTGAACTTGCGTCGCTTACGTAGTAGGCGACTACTTAAGCCCCACGGCTGAATAAAATAAATGTAGCAATAACACCATCTCCACACCCTGTGCGCCGTCCAGCGGTCTGCGGGCCACGATGGAATGTCTCGCCGACGCCCAGAGTGGCCTGATAACTATTACATACCTCCCGCCAGTCCCCTGCTAACCTTGATTCCTCATCTTAACACTGACACTGCCGACGATTGTTTAATAATTATAGAAGAACATTACTCAAAATGAAATTTTGAAAATTTTTGACACTAGCGGACGTCACGCGGTTTCGCCTGCGTAGTTCCCGTTCCCGTGGGAGTATGGGGATAAAATATAGCCTATGTTAATCGCTGATAATTTAGCTGTTTATTGCTGAAAGAATGCTTAAGATCGAACCAGTAGTTTCAGAGCCTATTCAACACTAACAAACTAATATTTCCTCTTTATAATATTAGATAAGTAGCTATGTATACAGCTAATTAAAATTGAATAGGCTCATTGTAATTACAAATTAATAGTATTTCACTATACGCATATGATACTACCTATATTCAGTGCTTATAATAAAAAAAAACATTTTAGAAATTTATTTTAGTCCGAGATTGGTCACGTTTTGCAATATCTTTGATTGGGATATCTACTTAGTTTATTAAGTAGTTATACCTATTATATTATGCTTGGGTACAAATGTTTGTTCATATAGATTTATAACTTACTCTTGAATATGTACAGATTGTCTTTATGATGATTTTTAATAGCACATGTTCTTATTAGAAACTTATTAAGAGCCGTGGTGCAAGGAACGCAAGTTCGAATCCCAGCGGGGCCTGTACCAATGAGTTTTTTTAAGAACTTATGTGCAGTGATTTCACACGGCTTTACGGTGAAGGAAAACATCGTGAGGAAACTTGCATACGTCTGAGAAGTTATTCAAAGACGTATGTATAGTTAGTGACTCACCATCTGGCACGTTGGCACGTTGTTATTACAACACGTCTGCCTACCCCTTCGTTCTCCGAAGGGGTGAAATGGGTACAGTTGTGAGCATAATTGTCTGTATGTATATAATTATGCTCTTATTAGAAATGTTTCTCCAAACTCAATTTTGTGACTAAGTTAAGATTAGCCACTTGCTTTCTATACAAGTGTGTCTTTGTTAGAATAACGGTCACCAAGAACTACAAAATTTCTCCTTAAAGGAAGGTAACTTACCTACTTCTGAAAAAAATCTTTGGAGATAGATTTTGTGATTTATTTTTCTTTCAACCCCAGTTGAACCCCCTTAGGGGTGGAAAGTTGGAAAACCTTTTCTTAGTGTATTAGAACATGCTTTTTCTAATTATTGATTTCGTCTTATCCCACCTGAGGACCTATCGTCATCGATTTAAGCAGAGCGTATTAAGAACTTCTTGGCGTTGTTCATTTTGTGATCAAAAATTAAACGCCAAAGCTAAGAAGTTAGTAAGACGTCACTGCTATAACGCCGATAAGTAGTAGGCCTTCAGGTTACCAGATTATTTTTCTCATTAAGGTAAAGGATGGTATTTCTGACAGTGTCCCAGTAATCGTCAGTATATGTAATAATATTTTTCTTAATTATCCTATGTATATTATTTAAAATGTTTTTTATGGCACAATATCTATGCATCTATTCTATACAGATTAATAAAATTGAAGTGTCTGTTTGTAACTGCAAAATAACAGTTTTTCACTCAATGCATATGAAAGTATACACGGTACTGACACAAAAAAACCAATTTTTTTAAATTTCTCTGTCTCTCTGTCTATTTGTTCCGGGTAATCTCCGAAACGGCTGGACGGATTTTGACGGGACTTTCACTGATGGATGTTATGTTTCACTGATGCTAATGTTATAAGGAGTAACATAGATTTTTAAAGGGATTTTTTAGGGATACGCGGGCAACCATGAAATTAAAATATACGCGGGTGAAACCGCGGGGCACAGCTAGTTGCCGATTTCCTCGAAAAAGGGGTTGCGAAGGTCAGATGGCAGTCGCTTCGTATAAAAATCAGGTGATCAGCCACATCGGGTTGAATCAAGTGCCGACCCCAAATACACGGGATAAGGCCAGGGAGATGATGATGATTCTTCATAAAATCTTTTACAGTTTATGAAGAAAAGCTATGCAGATACTATAGCGTTCTGTGAATTAAAAATCCCTAAAGGTGGACTTGATACAAAATTAGAAAAAATACCTAATTTAGCTTCTTAGTTCTACGACTTATAAGATTCTGCTATACATCGGCGTATCGCTAAACTATTCTTACCTGTACCCCTATCACGGGTTTGCCACCGTTTTCCTAATCCATAAGTGCCTTACCAGGGCCTAAACTTAATAAATCATTTTCATTTTTTCATTTTCATAATATTACTTATCTATATTGATTTTACTATGTTTTAACTAGCTGTGCCCCGCGGTTTCCGCGTAGCCTTCATTTCAAAGGTGACCCGCGGAACCCTATATAGTCGGTACTTACGCAAATACATAAACCATTTTTTTTTCTGTTTGTCTGTTCTGACTAATCTCCGAAACGGCTGATGGCCCTAAATGGATGAACGCTAAAATTATGTCTACGCGGGTAACACCGCGGGGCACAGCTAGTAGTTATTATGTATGTAAATTAAAAAAAAAAAGAAGTTCTAACTCCACAAGCCCCACAAGTACCTACATATATACATCTATATAGATGTATATATACATGTATACATCTATACATACAGATAAATAAAATTGAAGTGTCTGTTTGTAATTCCAAAATAACAGCTTTTCACTAAATGCATATGAAAGTAGGTATACACGCTACTGATACCAAAAAAACAAAGTTTTATTTTTTTTCTCTGTCTGTCTGTCTGTTTGTTCCGGGTAATCTCCGAAACGGCTGGACAGATTTTAACGGTACTTTCACTGGCAGGTAGCTGATGTTTCAAGGAGTGACTTAGGCTACTTTTATTTATTAAAAATATTAGGGTTCCGCGACAATAAGGATGAAACTAAATCTACGCGGGTGAAACCGCGTGGCACAGGTAGTATCTACATAAAAATATAAAGACAAAATGACATAGTGAGGTACCATTAGGGCTGTTCTAAACACACTAAAATATGTTAAATAAAATCTACCCTCTTCTAAACTTCTTCCGAACTTGCATAACCCAACTATTAAACCCCTCCCCTTACGACGAAACACTTTACATATACTTTACTCTTTCTATCTCACCTAGAAACTACACTATGATAGGAGATGGAACTATGCTGGCTGCGTGCATTGTTATTATAGTTTGCTTATTCGATTACTAAATGTCATAACTACACTTTAATGCCAACTGAATTTCAACTGTATCGCTCATGACATAGAGTGCATTTTGCAATATGTATAAATGAGTAATATTACGTTTCAGAATGAATTGACTCGAGCATCCTGGTGAAATTTTTACGCAGACGATTCACAAACGTACTACAACGCCTTAAGAGCTATAGTGGCGTAAAAATATTCAACTTAAGACGTTCTTGTAAAAAATACGCGGTGTATAGTTACTCACTATCGACGTCTTGCGCAAGATGGCGGTGTTACGTTCGAAATTTGAATTTCTCTGAGGAATAAGGTGGGGTGTTCGTGCTTAGATAAAGGTCGTTTTGGAAAGTCAGCCGCTGCAGCGCTGCAAGCGATTCCCTTTGAATTTTAGTAGTTGTTCGTCTAATGAAGCGCTGGAAGAGATTTGCTAAAAAGCGCTTTTAGGATTTTACATGCAATGCCTTTTCTAACATATCTATTACATCTATACAGATAAATAAAATTGAAGTGTCTGTTTGTGATTCCAAAATAACAGCTTTTCACTAAATGCATATGAAAGTATACACGATACTGACACAAAAAAAAAAACAAGTTATATAAATTTTCTCTGTCTGTTTGTTTCTTCCGGGTAAACTCCGAAACAGCTGAACCAATTGTAACAAGACTTTCACTGGCAGATAGCTAATGCTACAAGGAGCAACTTAGGCTACTTTTATTTTTTAAAAAACATAAGGATTCCGCCGGAGACCCCTGAAACTAACTACGCGGATAAAATCTCAGGGCATAGTTAGTATTATTGCTATTTCTGTTTATTCCTAAAGCGAAACGACTACCTACTTACAAAAGTAACCTCACATAATATGCCTTTTCAATTAAAACTCTTATGAAAGAAAACTAGTTTACAAAATCAAATCGCCACTTCCCACGACTCACATGACCTCTGAAACTAGATTTTTACACAATTCAAGTAATCTGGCAACACATCAAAAGCTTTAGAAACTAGATATAACCGGTTCGAAGCAGTCCGAACCGCATCTAAGTGGCGACGTTCCAATTTTGAATTTCTTGTGAGAATATCTAATTTTAAAAAAGACAAGATTGTGACCCCTTTGTATACAAGTTTTTTAAGAACCTGTTACGTTTTGACAGGTATTCTTTTGTGCCAGTATCCTAAAGGGGTGTTTTTTTTAAATATATTTTTGATTAGTGTAAAGTTTTTATTAAGAAGTAATTAATGTACTAGATTTTAGTTTGTGGTCGCAGTTTATCTCAAAAAGAACAACTTATGTAACAAATTTTGGTAAAATTTTAGTTTTTAGGTACCTAAGTAGGTATTTATTACAAATACTTAAACATATTTGAAGGTTTTGTTGGTAATATCTGAAATAAGAAAGTATATTAGTAAGTATATACCAACCATAAAGAAATCTGTATAATGTAGGTACCTACTTACCAGGGGCGTGCATTGGATTTTCAGAGGGGTAGGCATAAACAATAAGTAGGTAGGTAGGCAGGTTAAGTCCATACCTATGTGACGCGGCGTAGCTACATACGTTTTGGTAAAGACACACACACGAACATAAACACACACACACACGAGTGTATTCAGTGATCACAAATTGTAACTTCTGCTTACCTGCTTATATGCAATGCACGCCACTGCTACTTACTGGTTAGACAAAAACAATGATAACTTAAATTGTAAACTTGTACTTAATTGCAATCAAGCTCGTCGCCATTAAAATAATAAGAAAAATAATGCTAAAGTTATGTACTTACTGTCTGCGTCAAATTTGTTTATAGCTTTCGCATTTAAAACGATCGAAGTAAGTTATCATACAACCCTTAATAAAAATTGCCAGTCTGTTTGTTCGGATGTCAGTCTGTGGTTGAGCAATATCAATACGCAAACGAAATCGTCAACGTTTAAACAAATCAAAACCTTAGGGTACTGTGCCTCGGATTTCTGATTTTCCTCCTAATATGCGCAGGTCAGATGGCAGTCGCTTTGTATAAAAATCTAATGATCAGTCACATCGGGTTGAATCAAGTGCCGACCCCAGCAATACATGGGATAAAGCCAGGGAGATGATGATATGGTACACGAAGTACCAGGCGCACGTAGCGGACAAGGAGTTAATAAGTTGATTGCGACTAACATGGAGCCACATCGGGTTGAATCAAGTGCCGACCCCAACAATATATGGGCTAAGGCCAAGGAGATGATGATATGGTACACGAAGTACCAGGCGCACATAACGGACAAGGAGTTAATAAGTTGATTGAACTGTCCAAGACTTATATAGTTTTAGTACTTAATTACTGAGTTTCTTGTCAGGTTATTGTCAGTAAAAGCAACCATCCAAACCTGGCGGTAGCATGTATAAGTAATCCTGTATAATTATGTCATCATTGTCATGGTTTGAAAGTACTTTGTTAAAAGTCTAATCAAATAAAGATAATTTTTGAATTTGAATTCGACAATTCAACTGGGTGTAGTCAAAATCTCCGTGTTCCTAATAATGCGACAATTGTTGAACACAACCGGACACGGTCCGGGTCAAGGGCGGACATACGATCACTGTCGTTTACCCGGCAACCCGGACACCCGGGCGTAAACAATTCTAGGTACTTGTTTACGTTTACAAGTTCTGGAGTGTTGGGATTGATTTTGAATGATTCTGGTTATCAAGCGATGGTAATATGTCTATTTATGCAAATAAATTACCTATTATAATTACACGAAAACTACATCAGATTTAGGTATACTTACATGCCTTGAATACCCACTCACCCAGTGGCGTGCATTGCATATAAGCAGGTAAACAGAGTGCCTAGTGCGAGTTTTTCACTGCCGCCGTCACAAGTCACCGCGTCAAAGTTAACGCAGATTTGTATAGGATCGGATCAGCGCCTCTGTCGGCCTAAAGATGACACTATTGTGAGCCCATACAAATCTGCGTTTACGTCGACGCGATCACTTGTGACGGCGATTTTAAGAAAACTCGCTCTAGGCACTCTGAAGTTACAATTTGTGATCACTGAATACACTCGTGTCGTGTGTGTGTGTGATTTTGTTCGTATGTGTATCTTTACCAAGACGTACGTACCTATGACGCGTCACATAGGTATGTACTTAACCTGCCTACCTACCTACTTATTGTTTATGCCTACACCTCTGAAAATCGAATGCGCGCCCCTGCACTCACCGATACCAAATTAGCCTCCCGAGGGTTTGCACCGGTGCAATACCTATAGATATTTTAGTCTAATATTATACAGAGGAAAGATTTATGAGTATGTTTGTAACAAATTGGCTCTAAAAATAATGCACCGATTTTAAAAATTCTTTCTCCATTTGAATTCTACATTATCACTGATTAATATAGGCTATATTTTATCCTCGTACTCTCATGAAAACGGGAAGTTATTTAGTAAAGTATTATAAATATAAACATTTCTCTTGAAACACTCTATCTTATTCTGTTGTCACTCTATATTAGTTTTTTTTTAAATAAAATATAGGAAAGTCTTCAAAAAGAGAAAAAATAAATAATCTATACTAATATTATAAAGCTGCAGAGTTTGTTTGTTTGAACGCGCTAATCTCAGGAACTACTGAACCGATTTCAAAAATTATTTCAGTGCTGGATAGTTCATTTATCGAGGAAGGCTATAGGCTGTAAAATCGAAAACCTATTTATGCGTGCGCTGCAAAAACTATTGACAATAGAACAAAATGATGTACTACGGGTTTTTAGGTCTTATTAAAATCTAATGTTACAAGGAGTAACTTTTATTTTAAATAACTTTTAGGGATCCGCGGGAACCAAATTAAATCTACGTGGGTGAAACCGCAGGGCACAGCTAGTGTGAAATAAACGTAGCGTCAAACTCGGTATCAAACAGACTCAAAAAATGACTAATGCACATTCGAGGTCAGCGCTCATAAATCGTGACGGCAACTACCTATACGATTATACACACCACGTGATACACTGACACTCGGTCAGTTACAACTTGACCCTAATAGTAATTTGGCAAGTAGATAAGTTATTATATAGTCTGGTAGGTACTTACATGTGACCTAAGTTACCCCTACCACTTGCAGTCGGTGGCACTTTGGAAAGAAATCTAATCATTTGATCAATTAATTAATTATAAGTGCTCAAGTGTCAAATTTCTTCTTAGATTGCTTTTTCAATCTAAACAGATATATATACCTAAATAAAATTGAAGTTTCTGTTTGTAATTCCATATTAACGTCTGTCTGTCTGTCAGTCTGTATATCTGTCTGTCTGCCTGCTTGTCTTTTTGTTGCGATTCGAATCCGATACGGGAGGACCGATTTTAACGGGACTTTACTAACACATAGCTAATGTTACAGGAGCTACTTTCTTTAAGAAACATAAAGTATGAAGTAGTTCTGTGGGCCACTATGAAATTCAGTCTCCACGATTAAACTGCGGAGCGGAGCTACTTCTAAATTTTAATGAAGGGGCTCACATTGGTCTAGTATATTGATGTCTATTACGTATTGCAATCGAGTGAAAACAAATAGTAGTGTACCTAATGTCAGTGCGTTCTCATGGCGTGTCTGTAGTAATTGGACTTTGATTATTTCAGAATAAACTAAGCATTTTGTTGCTAAATAAAATTGAAGTGTCTATTTGTAATTTAAAATTAACTGTTTTTACTCAATGCACGAGGATTGCTGAGGACAGAGAAAGTTGGAAAAGTTGGGAGGCCTTCGCCCAACAGTGGGACACTACAGGCTAATAATAATAATAATAATTTGACAGTATATACGAAATTTACAAAAAGTAAAAAAACTATTTTTTATTATTTCTCTTGCTGTCGTTTTTGCAAACGACTGGAATGATTTTAACGGGTCTTTTCTTCCTTTGAAATTAAGTCTACACGGGTGAAACCACGGGCACAGCTAGTTTTACAGTATAAGAATTGACCTCAGATTATTAAATGCACAAGGTTACCCTTGCACTTCACATCACACACGTAAGATATCTAATTGATATTTTTGTTATGTTATGGGTAAGTAATTTTTTACTAATACTTTAGTTGTTTAAGACCTTTTTTATACGCTTAAAGGTACGATTTCGTTCGTGTGTGAGCTATTAATCCTATATATATCCATAATAATAGCTATTCACAAAACGCATACGAATGTAGGGTAGGTAGGTACTCGCATAAAAATCATTATTTTATTTTTTCTCCGTCTGTTTGTTCGGACTAATCTTAGAACGACTGGACCGATTTTAATGGTGCTATCACTGGCAGATATTAAGGCTTACTTAATATCATAAAAAAATATATTAGGTGTACCTACGCGAAATAACGATTGAAACAAAATCTAGGCGTGTGAAAGCTAGTTTTATATATATCACACATATAAAACATGACAAACAGATTTACTTTTATATTTATATTATATGTAAATGAAAAGGTAGGTAGATTTGCAACACAATTTCTTCCGTCGGCACGTGACTGTATCCGCCGACGGTGACTGAAAATTTCAGGAAAGGAAAATTATTATTAAATACCTTAATTTTTTGAAGTTAAATTTGGACGAAAATATACACTTGTACTGTTGCAGAAAAAAAAATTAATTTAATCGATACTAATATTATAAAAAAAGATTTTTTTATAAGTATGTTTGTAACAAATTGGCTCAAAAAGTACTGGATCGATTTTCAAACTTCTTTGACGATTTGGATGCTACATTATCACTGATTAATATAAGCTACATTTTATACCCGTACTCTCACAAAAACGGGATCTACGCGGGTGAAACCGCGTGACGTCCGCTTGTTATTAATAAATATAAAACGTTGTATTGCCATATTTTTTTTTGGGGTGGATCACCCTTATCATTTAGGGGTATGAAGAATAGATGCAGGCCGATTCTCAGACCTACCTAATATGCACACAAAATTTCATACAAATCGGTCCAGCTGTTTCGGAGAATTTTATTATATTACATGTTACTTTCTAGAGTATAATTAGCCTTTTGAAAACATATTTCATTTTACAGACCCACCCCTCATTCATTGTTAAAAGCTTGTTTTCTATAAATATCTCCAAAGTAAAAACATGGTTTAAACAAAGACTAGTCCAAACTCGGACTAAAACTATGTCCATCCCTTTAGTAATCTGTAGGTATCACCAAACCAGATGGAACTATCTGTAAACCAAGATAATCTTCCGCGATGTGGAGATATTTTGTTTACTTAAAGAACAGCTACTCAATTTTATATATATATAAAAAGAATCCCTTTTTTCATCGGTCACGGCATAACGCGTAAACGGCTGGATGGTAACGGGACTTTCACTAGCAGATAGCTGATGTTTCAAGGAGTGTTTTAGGCTGATTTTATTTAAAAAAAACAGCTTGTAACTAAATCTACGCGGGTGAAACCGCGGGGCACAACTAGTGATCTATAAAAAAAAAACTGACGTTGACAAAGAAAAAAATGTCCAGATAATTTGTAGTAGGTACTAAAGTATATTATATCCAATACACTAACCTCGTCCTTAATATTTTTAATGAACCGCGGCCATCTTATATTTCCCTAATACCTATGTCCCTATGGGTATTAAAACTTAATATACCCCACGCCGTAGCACCTGGATCATTAATTCATTTTAAGACGATTCTC
Source organism: Watsonalla cultraria (assembly GCA_964035505.1). NCBI lineage: Eukaryota > Metazoa > Arthropoda > Insecta > Lepidoptera > Drepanidae > Watsonalla > Watsonalla cultraria. The sequence goes on along the minus strand of OZ037734.1, from coordinate 5,589,269 downwards.
CCCTACATTTGCATATCACAAAGTATGGAAGTTCTAACGAATAGAGGCGGGGAGGCAGGGGAGACTAAGGTTGTAAGACGGGGAATTGGATGCAGGGACGGATTTGGTGTGTGACGTAATATATTTTGTTTTGTTATTATTATTATGTTTTACTGCTGCTTCTAATTTTATTTTACCACAGCTATTTTGTAATTACCAAGAGGAAACTATCTCAATACCACGCAAAAAAGGTCTATAAGAAAAAAGTGTGGAAGTTAATTCCCAGTTTATTTCGCGTATAATGTATTATTAAGGTGAGTACCAACAACACGGAAGATTAAGTGCCAACGTGACAAATAGTGAGTCCATTGCACTCAGCCACTTTACATACGTCTTTGAATTACTTCTCAGACATATGCAGGTTTCCTCACGATGTTTTCCTTCACTGTAAAGCACGGGGTGTGAAATCACTGTACTTACGTTATTCAATGTCATGTAGAGTGATGGCAATTCATTGTTTTGCTTGGCTATCATCGGTTACAGCATAAAATGCTTTCTGGAAAATGTGACTTTTTGTTTGCCGATAGCCTTAAAACTAAGAAAAGTCACCGTACAGATGGGAAAAGTCATTAGCACTGCCCTACCCGAGGATCGAACCCAACACCTCGTGTTCCACCACTAGACAAATATCGGGCCTTTTCCCACACATTATTGGGGTCGGCACTTGATTGAACCCGATGTGACCTGATTTTTATACGAAGCGACTATCACTTGACCTTCGAAACCTCTTTTACCAGGAAAATCTGTTATCTGGGTTAAACCAGTTTTCAGACTCTCTTAGGCCTCCGGCTGACCAGTAACCATTGCCAAATATGTTAAATTGGCAACCACGATCGATGGTTTAACTTGCTCTCCGAGGCATGGAGGGATCTCGGGCGGTTACCCATCCACCTAGCTTGTTGCTTAATTTCGCTGATCAGATGATATACGCAAAAAAAAAACTCTAACTAGCATTTAAACTATAATAATGATATTCCAACAACTAATAACCCAAGTCCGCCCCCGCCCTTCGAGCGCGGAGAAAGATGAAGGAAATGAAACCGTACGTAGCAAAAAGGGGGGCGCTCCCTCGAACCCGAAAATTCTATAAAGAGGGGGCATACCTTTTGTGGACGATAAGCCTTGGCCCCCACAGGGGACGGAAACATTACTCTTCAGACAACCAATGAGTTCTTATCAGTCTAGGATAATTTCCTTCGTTTTGATGCGGGCATGTTGTCTGTAGGTACCTCTTAAGTTGTACCTATTTAAGTTTAAAGGAGGTTTGGATCTTGCGAGAAATGTTTTATTTTATCCATAATAAATCTATACATCTATACTCTATACATACATACATACAGATAAATAAAATTGAAGTGTCTGTTTGTAATTACAAAATACTGACACTGAAAACCAAGTTTTAAATTTTTTCTCTGTTTGTTCCGGTTAATCTCTGAAACGGCTGAACCGATTTTAACAGGACTTTCACTAGCAGGTGGCTGATATTTCAAGGGGTAACTTATTCTACTTGTATTTATTGAAAATATTAGGGTTCCGCGACATGAAGCATGAAACTAAATCTACGCGCGTGAAACCGCGAGGCACAGCTAGTATTATAATAAGCAAAACAGAATAAAAATAGACGTGTTATAACAATCCACGATGATGGACATGTGAGGTCGTGGGTACTATTCCCGTTTTGACACATTTTGCCTTTTTGTGTGATTTTTTGAAGTGTTAGATAGTTTACAAAAATTGCGCATAAGTGACAACTGACAATTTTTTTAGTGTCGAATCTAAATTGAATTTAAATCGAAAATAAATAATAAAATAAAAAGCCAAAAAAATGCGTGAGATGTATAAATTATTGCACAAAACCCACGCTTTTTTACTCTTGAATGCACGCTAGAATAATTTTAAATTTTTTAGTTTAATGTATTTTAAAAGCGTGATTTTTAGTTATTAAAACTATATAAATTTTTCACTTTTTATTTAGTCAAGATTATTAATTTCGATTAAGATTCGATCGTTAAAAATTTGCCCGTTATTACTTATACGCAATTTTTGTAAGCTATCTAACATTTTACAAAATCACACATAAGGGCAAAATGCATCAAACCGGGAATAGTACCCACGACCTGTCGGTCACCGATTGTGTAGAACAGGTCCTTTATACTCTGATCAAATTGATACCAGAAGGGTTACGATTTTCCCATTCCATTGTAACAGGATTCTTCAAGTTTTGAATTACTTTTCGTATTCTTATTGGTGAAAGTAAACCTGTTTTCGAAGGTTATTGATAGAAGTTACATATTTTTAACAGACTTCAAAGAGGAGCAGGTTCTCAATTCGACTGTCTGTTTTTGAAATATTTACTAGCTGTGTCCTGCAGTTTCACCTGCGTAGAATTGGGTGAATTTCATAGGTTGTCCGCGGATCCCTAATATTTTTTTAAATAAAAGCAGCCTTCCTATCATCGGCTTAGTATCTGACAGTGAAATTCCCGTCAAAAACGGTCCATATATCTGTCTGTCCGTTTCCCAGACAACCTGAAACGAACAGACAGATAGAATATTTTTTTTTAATTATTTAACCTATATACCTACTTTCATATACTTTTAGTGAAAAACTGGTAATTTGGAATTGCACACTGTTGTTATTGTATTTATCTCTATAATAAGAGACTAATGACATTTTACCCGACCCGGGGATCGTATCCGGGACTGAAAACCCGCAGTAGCGTTAACAACCAACAGACCAACAAGGCAATCTTCATCTACTAAATATAAATATTTTTCCACGACCGGAGCAATAAATCAAAACAATATTTAGCAAAACTATTCTCCGATCTGCCGTAATTAATGGACTCCAGTCTAAATGGAAAGGGTTTGGAAATAACCATACATTTTGTTATTTTAACTTATTAATCCTTTGTGTGATGCCCTAACAAAGGTGAAATTGCTTGCAATAAATCCTCTTTCTAATTAATGGCCCGTTATTTAACGCTAAAATAAGTAAATAACATTTAGGTAAGTATTTCAATAGTTAAAACTAAATAATTCTTATTGGCACTATAGTTTGTGTGTGACAGTGACAGATATATACAGATGTGTATATAAATTTTTCAATAAATAATTTATTACTAATATAACCAAGGTTAAATTTTATTCTAAACTAGCTGTGCCCCGCGATTGCATCCGCGTAGATTTATTCATCCTTATTGTCGCGGAACCCTAATATTTTTGATTTATAAACATCTGCTACCTACCAGTGAAAGTCCCGTTAAAATCCATCCAGCCGGTTTAGAGATTACCCGGAACAAACAGACAGACAGAGAAAAAATTTAAAACAAGGTTTTTTACTGTCAGTAGCGTGTATACTTTCATATGCATTAAGTGAAAAGCTGTAATTTTGGAATTACAAACAGACACTTCAATTTTATTTATCTGTATGTATATAAGTGTATAAATTTGCTTATACGTTCTCCAACTATACGTAACTCCGACGTGAATCCAAAAATTCCTAAAAGTTTTTAATAAAGAATAGAACCTCTCTTTGCCAAGCGATTCAACATAACTCTTTACCTACGTATCTATAACATTATAGGTATTCGCGTATGTAATAACTACACCTATCTATACACGTACCCCCTCAAGGAAAGCCTGCCGACGTAAAACACAATACGCGCGTGTGTAATTTTAACGCGCCCTACCAAGGAAGGTAATTAGACCCCGGGAGGGCGCGACTCCCGCGACAGTCACGGTGTCTCATCTTCCCACTTACACACTGGTGCTCAAAGTTTAAGCCCCATTCTTTATCTAATAAGTATAAGCTACCGGATCCCGTCACGAGCGAGAGAAAGCGCCGCGAAAAATAGTAAAAAATATGTAGAATCTTGTTAATTAGTCCGGCTATTTCGGACAGATGGACAAAAACATAAATGAAAAGAAAAGAAATTAGGTACCGTATATACTTCGATAACATACAGACACTTAAATTTTATGTATGTGTTTAGAGATTCTTGAGGGTTCTTCTCAGAAGGCTAGTTTCCGAATCAGTGGCCTTTTTTTGACGTGGAGAATCCGTTATGGACTAAACTCCACGATGTTCGTCTAGCCGCGTTATTCACTAATGTTTCTCAGTGTCGAACACGACGACGACGACGACGACGACGAGCATTGGTTTCAATCATAGGAAATTGGTACATAAGACATAAAAAATAAGGTTCAATTTCGTATGTTTGTATATAACCGACACTCTAGGAAGAGTGCGACGCTGATAAACCTTAGTGAATGACGTGGCTGGTCGCTAAGCTGAATAAGCATTTTCATTAATGTAAATAATATAAACTTAGCACCAACTTTGAGAGCCAGTGTCGCCTCCTCAGCCGCGTGGAGGGGGCTCGTAAGTGCCTTTATGAAATTCCTCCGTTTCATACACATCTGCATACATAATGAAGTTAGTTGGTTTCTTGTTGGAACTACTTGTTATATTAGCCTCGCTGTGGTGTGCGAGAACCACTTGATGACAACTACCTTCTTTGTTCGTTACACAAATATTATTTACTAAGTTAGTTAGAGAAAATGAAAAATATACAGATAAATAAAATGGAAGTGTCTGTTTGTAATTCCAAAATAACAGCTTTTCACTGAATGCATATGATAGTATACACGCTACTGACACTGAAAAACCAAGTTTAAAATTTTTTCTGTGTCTGTCTGTCTGTCCGTCTGTCTGTCTGTCAGTCTGTTTGTTCCGGGTAATCTCTGAAACGGCTGGACCGATTTTAACGGGACTTTCACTGGCAGGTAGCAGATGCTTCAAGGAATAACTTAGGCTACTTTTATTTATTAAAAATATTAGGGTTCCGTGACAATATGGATGAAACTAAATCTACGCGAGTGAAACCGCGGGGCACAGATAGTGAAAAATAAAAATGATTTATTCAGTTCAGTTCAGACCCCTAAGACACTTATGAATTTCGAAGAATTTACCACCGGTTCGGAAACTAGTCTTCTAAGACTTTTTCGTAAACTTTAAAAGATTTCATAAAAGCTTTGGGGGAAGGAATATATTGATAGGAAACCTTACCTTACTTTAAATATGTAATTTTTCTCTTATACATCTTCTCATCTGAGCAGCTCGTGGCACAGTTGCTATTGCGCATATCATTCGATCAGCGAAGTTAAGCAACCATACGCCTAGCCAGTAGTTGGATGGGTGACCGCCCGAGTTCCTTCCGTGCCTCGGAGAGCACGTTAAGCTGTCGGTCCCGGTTGCCAATTTAACATCTTTGGCAATCGTTACAGGTCAGTCGGAGACCTAAAAATAATCTGACAACTGGTTTAACCCAAATCACAGATTTTCCTCCTATACGGGGTTGCGAAGGTCAGATGGCAGTCGCTTCGTATAAAAATCAGGTGATCAGCCACATCGGGTTGAATCAAGTGCCGACCCCAACAATGTATGGGATAAGGCCAGGGAGATGAATGACATCTTCTCATCTGGAAAAAACTATAATTTACTAGCTGCGCCCCGCGGTTTCACTTGCGTAGAGTATATTGTGTTATACCACGTTTTATGTAACGTTCCCCGGGAATGGTACATATAGTAATCCTATGTCCTTCTCCTGGTTCTAAGTTATTTCCACACCAATTTTCAGTCAAATCGGTTCAGCCGTTCTTGAGTTATAAATAGTGTAACTAACACGACTTTTTTTTATATATATAAGATTTTTTTAATGTGGTTATGATTCTGACTAACATGACGTATGTATGTATCTTCCACCATCACCGTTATCCTCTGAACATCACAATTCATACTTCAATAAAGGAGAAGATCAATACTAGGTACTGTATTTTTTGTGTGTAATTTTAAGTTTTCTCTTTACTACAAACAAAAATACAAATCTTCTCTTTGTAATAGTAGTATATTTTATATACCCCTAAATATATATAGATGACCTTATAATTAATACAATCTTATAATAAATTCCCCCAAAATCCAATTTACATTGAGAAAACCTCCAACCGCGAAGACATTGTTAATTAAAATTTAATTAATTCCAAGCGTCTTGAACGTAATATTATTATAACAGAATCGGTGTTGCCAGTTTGTGGCGTAATTGTGATTATTTTTGAATATGGCAATAACGTAAAATTTGAAAGATGATAGTTTCTTTTATTCTGAATAAATAAAAGTATAACAACAAAAATCGACTTGAAAAAATGAAAATTTAATACTAAGGTATATATTTTTCGCGTGGATGTCATTGTCAGAACTAGACCAAATCAAAATGGTTACCACACGGGAAACATTATTTTTCAAATGAAATAAATATCATCTAAATCGGTTCATTAAGTCGGAAATTCTTAGATAATATGAATGAAAAAAAGAAATTTATAATTCTCTGTCTGTCTGTATGACGACATAGACAGAATTATAATTACCGACTCAAAATTACGAGAGAAAAATGTTTACCGCGGTATAAACTTGTGACGGGACTTTAAACGACGACACGATTATAAAGGATTATACATGCTACCGCCAGGTTCGGAAGGTTGCTTTTACTGAGAAGAACTAGCCAAGAAACTCAGTAATTACTCCCTTCAAAAATATTATACAATTTTAAAAATACAAAATGAATTACTTTACAAAAATGTAAGCCCATTGACACAGTTCAAAATTCTGCATACCTTGTACAAAGAATTAAATCGCTTAATTCGTCTTGTAAGGTTGGCACCACTGAGAATTTGCGTTTATGTAATTTTATACGTGCGCCTTCCACCCCGTTCTACTCCCTTCCCACCCCGTAGTGGGATTAACAAGATCTTGTTAAAATTATTATGACTACGCGTTATAGGTAAGGCTTCTTCTCTTGAGGTATTTTCTCAGGCACCCCGGCTTTGCTGAGAAATCCACATCTATATCTATACAGATAAATAAAATTAAAGTGTCTGTTTGTGATTTCAAATTACCAGGTTTCACTTAATGCATGAATGTATGTGCTTACGATACTTACATAACAACGTTTTTATATTTTTTCTGTCTGTCTGTTTAGTCCAGCTAATATCTGAAACAGCAGGACCGATTTTAACGGGACTTTCACTGGCTTATTGTTAATCTTACAAGGGGAACTTTTTATTTAAAAAAAAATATTACCTATCCGCGGGCCACCCATGAATTTAAGCCTACGCGGGTGAAACCGCGGGGAACAGTCTTAATATATATCTATAATCTGAATTTCAAAAACGGCTCCACTGATTTCCATGAAATTTGTTATGGAGAGGTTTTCGGGGCGATAATTCGATCTAGCTAAGTTTCATTTTTATAAAAAGTAAAAAAAACGAGCTTAGTTCAGATATCAAGGCACTAGCTAAGATTACAAGAACACGTGGAAAGTGCTGTCAATAATTACGTACGTATGACATAGTTTCAATTGTATCATAGTCTATAACTATAGCAGTTAAGATGAATACAACGACCAATACTACCATTAAACTCAAGAAATCTCGATACGAGCAGAAACAACCTCAAACTCCCGCCGTTAATGTAAAACTTTGCACTATAAAACTAATTAATTCCACTGTATCTATGTTACATAAGGCGAAATTTTGAGTGGCTCCGTCTTGGCTGTCTCAGGTGGCTCCCCCCGAAGGGGTAAAGGGGGTTGAAGGGGGTATAAGGGACTCTCGCGAAACGTCTCTATTTTCGCGGCTCCCGTGGCGAATAAATAACCAGAGAGCTATGTGTTATACTGTGTTATGTTGTGTAAGAAGCATGTATTGATTTTCTTCAAGGAGCGTTCATTTGTTTTGAGCATATAATGGGGTATTTAGAGAATTTAATGGGGTGAGTTTATAAGTAAATGGGGTGAATTTATTACGCTGTTTGGTGACTAAAGAAACAAGGTTAAGGTATTTGGGGGTAAATGGAAAAATATAACACTTGTCTTTTTAGAATGCCATAATATCTTATTAGGTGTTATGATAGTAAAAACTAGTATGAAATTTTTTTTCCATACCATTCGTGAGATACTACTTGAAGGAAACGTAATATTATTTTATAACTTTCTTAATAACAATAATTATTTGAATGCGTTCAAAAACGGTGGATGTAAAAACCCAAAATTTCATCATTTTTACATTTAAAACCAAGCCAAGGAAAATCATCCATTAACACACACGTAATAAGGCTTATTTATAAGCGACGAAAATTACCACCGGTTCGTAAACTATCCTCCCTATAACAAACAAAATAAATACCAAAAGATGTTATTTATACAAGCGAAAAACAACTCTAGTACCATTGCAATAGCGTCGTTTGAACTTCCTTCCCCTAGAGGCTATACATTTGAAATTAACGGTTCGCAAATAAATCAGCTGCTTACGAATACGAACTTTACAACCAACAATATAATCGCGAACTTAGACACGTACTTCCTTCACCGCCCCCCTTGGTGGTTCGTTCTGAATATTCTTATAGGGTTGACTCACTTGGAGAAAATATTTATATTTATTAGCCGTTTTTTCATGCTATGCGAGCGACGAAAGTGCGAATCGGCCTGGGGCACAACCATGAGCTCTTATTGCAATGATACTTCAGCTGTGCGACAGTGACAGATGTATACACGTCATATACATCTGTCCCATAAATGAGTGAAACTATCATGGCAATAAGAGCTCATGGTCAGGCCCCTGCACCAACGATGAGTGATAGAATGAGCTTTTCTTAAAAAAAACTTATGTTTAGGAAAATTGCGTGAGAAAATATCATGTACTAGCTGTGCCCCGCGGCTTTACCCGCGAAGTAATTTCATGGGTGGCCAGCGGAAACCTAATGTTGTTTTTGCGTAAAAAAAGTAAGTTACTAGTCTAAGTATCCAAACTAACTCCTTATAATATTAGCTGCTTGCTCGTTAAGTCCCGTCAATATCGGTCCCGCCGTTTCGGAGATTACCCGGAACGGACTGTGAATTTTTTTATAGAATGTTTTTTTTTGTGTCAGTACTGTATATACTTTCATATGCTTTTACTGATATGCTGTTATTTTTTAACAACAAACATACACGTAAATTTATGTATATACATAGATGTATGTAGTAAATAAAATATATTTGTACAAGCGTGACAGCCCTGACCAAGGAAGATGCCGTAGAACAAAGTTAGATTGAAAATGTACGAAGTAGTACGTTCGGAGCGTTCTTAAATGAACGTTCCCGCCCGATATTACTGCGGTAACCGCTTATTTCTAACGGAACAAAATGACAGCTGTCACTTTGGGCCCTACTGTGGTAGGTAAACCCTCCCTAGGGGGAGATATTGGGTTAAAATACCTACTTTTGTTCATTTATTTGGTAATATTTGAGAGCCGTGGTGGCAGGGTTGGAGCAGTCGCCTACTACGCAAGCGACGCAAGTTCGAATCCCAGCTTTTACCAATGATTTTTTCTAAAAACTTATGCGCAGTGATTTCACACCACGTGCTTTGAGGTGAAGGTAAACTTCGTGCGGAAACCTGAAAATGTCTGGGAAGTAATTCAATAGGCGTTTGTAGTGCCTGAGACGGCGATAGACTCACCATCTGTCACGTTGGCACTTGTTCTTCGTTGAAAAGTGAAGAAACGTAATAGGGCTTCTAGCGGCGAGTTTAGGAAGACTTAGATACTATTATCCCATACAAAATGTGGAAAATACGCAATCCATATCGTCAACGTTAAAATATGGGGCTTATTGATAAACCTATACATTGTAATACAAACTGGTAAACGAATATGTTTCGATTACTAAGATTAATTATTTTTATATATAACTAGCCGTGCCCCGCGGTTTCACTCGCGTAAATTTAGTTACATCCTTATTGTCGCGGAACCCTAATATTTTTTATAAATAAAAGTAGCCTAAGTTACTCCTTGAAACATCAGCTACCCGTCAGTGAAAGTCCCGTTAAAATCGGTCCATCCGTTTCAGAGATTACCCGGAACAAACAGACAGACAGACAGACGGAGAAAAACAAAAAAAATTGGTTTTTCTATATCAGTATCGTGTATACTTTCATATGCATTTAGTAAAAAGCTGTTATTTTGGAATTACAAACAGACACTTCAATTTTATTTATCTGTATGTATATAGATATAGATGTATAGATAAGGCGGTCTTACAAGATCGCGAATAAAGCGATCTCTTCGAGGCATCCTTAGGGTATAGAGGAGAAAGGAAATTACCTAACTGAAAAGAGAATATGGTCAGTATCACAGGTTTGCCACCGTTTTCATATATTATATTTCGTATATTCGACGGTGACGCTAGCGACTATAGATTACGAAAACAGTGGCGAATTTGTGATAGGAGTACAGAGGGCCTAGTGCGAGTTTTTCTCTGCCGCCGTCACAAGTCACCGCGTCGACGTGAACGCAGATTTGTATGGCTCACAATAGTGTCATCTTTAGGCCGACAGAGGCGCTGCTCCGATCCCATATAAATCTGTGTTTACGTCGACGCGATGAATTGTCACGGTGATATTAAGAAAACTCGCACTAGGCACTCACTGATTATGTTCTTGACTTGTTTTTAACTGTCAAATGACAAAACCATAAAGCAATTTATTGAGTAAGGTACCTATAAACGTAGCGAGTAGTTATATAGAGCGTTACATTATACATTACATATAATTATGTAAATAAGTGAGCTCCGAGGCGGCAGTTATCACACACCCCTTACCCCGCCCGGGGCGCTCCGGGATATTATAACTTGGTGCGCCGCCGGCTTGCTACTGTGGAGACTGCTTCATATACTGTCATTTTATTTTAAGTACTTTATGTACTAAATTCTTAAAAATGGTTAGAAAAATACGAACACGAGGCAGGACTCGAACCCACGACCTCTGCAAACCGTGCAGCTCTTCCAATTAAGCTACTAGTGATCCTACTTGTCTCCAGTTGTTTTGCTGTTTTAGGGGCCGCATTGGTAGGTAAACATGTGTGTCATGAAATAAAAAAGAAATAAGTAGGTATTTACTTTATGTACCTTAAGGATAATTTAGGATTACTTTGGAAATTGGGAACAGAGATTGGTAGTAGCCAAAAATATAAAATTATCTCCGGGATAAGGATCAATTTGTGTTAAATATACGACAATACCAAAATGCAAGTAGGTACCTATTTGAAATTTCTCCTTTTACAAAATGATATAAACTAACTAACTAACTCCTTTTTTGAAGTCGGTCAGTGTCGTATTTCTTTTTCTTTCTACATTTGCCTATTTAGCAAAAACAAGCATTGGCATGCAGACACGGTGAGTATAATAATAAAAATGGTTGTTCAATACAATATTTTATATTGCTAGTGAAGGAATATTTACAGCAACCATGTCGTGTCAATTATTCATTGTAAATTCAACCTTTTCAACCTGTAAGGAACATTTATAATCCCGTACAATCAACGTATCAAAATCAAGTGAAAATGAAAATGATTCAATCAGTCAAGAAAATTACCATTGAGCAGAAAAGAAAGTAAACTAGACTTTTATAAAATTCAGTTAAATGACATAAATATATTTTTAATTCATTTAAAATAATTGTCAAACAAAATCCGTATCCACATTCACCCGCCGAAAGCGCGCGACTGCTAAGAAGTGTGCGGCGCCATCTTGAATCTCATCTCGGCTTCACCACGCTCGTTACTTACGAGATAATGTATTAAAACACACCTACCCACACCTACACACTGGCATGTCGCTACATTATTTATGTCCTATTGACGCTGAGATACCTACGTGTGGGTTCAACTCATGTGCTGGTATTTATAACTGTATTAGTGTGAATACGTATTAAAATTAACTACCTTTGATTTGTATTTCTTTATACAATAATTTTCAAGCAGCTTCGCCTGCGTGGCCGAAAGAATTCACAACCTTCATACCTTGAGAATGGAATTTTGGAATACCTACCCCTTCTTAGTGAATACCTACACCGCACAAAGAACACATTCTTCAAATGTAATGTCTTTGGAACCAGCGGCTTAGACTGTGCGTTCATATATCAGTCAGTGGTGGTGAATGTGGGGTTGGAGCAGTCGCCTGCTACGCAAGTTCGCATCCCAGCGACTTGTACCAAAGAGGTTTTCGAAAAAATTACGTGCAGTAATTTCACACCACTTGCTTTACGGTGAAGGAAAACATCGTGAGGAAACCTGCATATGTCTGGGAAGTAATTCAAAGACGTTAAGGCGATGGACCCTTTGTCGCTTAGTCTTCGGTGAAAAGTGGGTTATAACACCTGTGTTTGGAGACCCTTCTGGAATAGTAAGAGCAAATTTATTTTATTTTTTTATTTCGGGTGGTCTTTTAAATTTATATCTTGGTAAGTTGCTGTCTCAGGCACATACAATGAATTTATTCTCAGACCCCATACCCATCATAGTTTCTTGCCACTTCAAAAAAAATTTACTGTATATAAAAACCGACCACATTAATCTAGTGGAGTATAAAGATGATAAGTACCAATGAATCGCTGAATGTGTTAGCACAAATATCGAAAGCAGCTGAACCGATTTTGTTAATTCTTAGGATATAGTAGTACGAGAATAGTTTTTACCGAGAAAAAAATTACCTGAAACGGTCTAAAAACAACAAATACTCGATTTCAATCGATTTTTATTAGAAGTAAGTAAAAGAATAACGAATCCACTGTTAGGCGGTATGAAATTCGCCGAGTCAACTAGTTACAGCTAAATATAAAGCACCAATTAAATTCAGATCAAAAACAAAGCTCCTTTCTTACTCCTGCTGAAAACCTCTTTCAGAAACTGTCACAATTCATCAGAAAAGAAAAACTATCTGTCACTAACGACAATATAACCTATTTACATGCTACGTGCGTTTTATTATTGAAATGGATCGTGACAGCCGTGATGATGATACTCCAAGCCCGAATGAGTTCGAAGATTACTTCCCCTATGCTTGTGATAAGCTACAAGCAGCTACCGTGCACTTATTCAGATCTTATCAAGGTACTGGCTGTGTCACGCGGTTTCACCCGCGTAGATTTAGTTTCTTCCTTATTATCGCGGAATCCTAATATTTTTAATAAATAAAAGTAGCCTAAGTTACTCCTTGAAACATCAGCTACCTACCAGTGAAAGTCCCGTTAAAATCGGTCTAGCCGTTTCAGAGATTACCCGGAACAAACAGACAGACAGATAAAAAAATTAAAGATTGGTTTTTTAGTGTCAGTAGCGTGTATACTTCCATATGCATTTAGTGAAAAGCTGTTTTGTTTTATTTTGGAATTACAAACAGACACTTCAACTTTATTTATCTGTATGTATGTATATGTATGTATAGATTAAGGTGTTATAATTGTTCTCTTATATCGCGTGATTGGAGATTAGGTAAGGAATGAGTTTATAAGGGGAAGTCTGCAATTAGCACCAGTGACAAGTTGAAGAATTTGCCCTGCTAAAAATATTATCCACATCTTCACTAATATCATAAAGAGGAAAGAGTTGATCGTTTTTTTTGTTTGTTTGTTTGCATTGAATAGGCTCCAAAACTACTTGACCGATCTTGAAAATTCTTTCAGCAATGGATAGTTACATCATCAGCGAGTATCATAGGCTATATTTTATCCCCGTACTCCCACGGGAACGGGAACTACGCGGGTGAAACCGCGTGACGTCCGATAGTGGTATTAACAAAATATTTATACCTATTTTGGTACTAATAGAAGCTGTATCAATCGTAGTTGTTACGGACGAGGAACATAGTCGCAGTGGTTTGCGGAATCGCCTGCTACACAAGCGACGCAAGGTCCATACCCACCAGATTATAAGTCAATGAGTTTTGTCAAAAGTTCGCTTAAACAATGATTACTGCGAAGGTAACTATCGTGAGGAAAACTGAGACTTCATCTTCAGCTAAAGTGGTCGGTGCAAATAACACACCCCTATGTAATTTTAACCGTGGTTCCACTGGTATTGACCCACAGTGGGTCCATGGGTATTATTTTTTACCCGTAGACCCACTGCTTTAGTTTTGATTTATCTTTTTTGAAAACATTGATACCTTATGCCTGGGGGATACCCGAATCACTCTTGAATGTTTAGCTTTGGTCCGTGGGTTCACAAAAACTGGCATATTGAAAAGGATAAATTAAAACTAAATCAGTGGGAATACAGCTAATGTCTCACCCCTATCCCTCAAGGGATCCTTCTTAATTAGGCTTGAGTTTATGAAATCCGTGTAATTTCAGGTGAATACGTCAGTGCATCAGTGACAGAACGATCGAAGGCTAAAAAACTGAAAGCAACCCCTTCTCATATGGATGCCGAGCATACCAAACATTTGGGACCAGCACCAAGCAAATCTAGGCTCCAAGCCATGTCTTCAACAATCATAGACAATTCCGTAAGAATAGAATCAATTTACGACGCATTCGACAACTTGGTACATTTAAAATTCGACCAAAACATCCAGATACCAAGGTTGGTTTTCAAAGTGCTGGGATTGATCGTAAAGTTCTACCAATGTTTGACAATAATAACCATTAACAGGGGTCTGAACAAATACATAGTTCACGAGCTGAATACTCTTCTTCATGTATCACACATTTCAGATATCTGTCTTGACAATACATTTTTAGAGGAAGCAAATTATGATATCCTACTAAAAGAACCTACCAATTTAAGGTATCTCTCCCTAGCCCGGTGCAGAATTCCCGACAGCGTCATTAGAAATTTAGCCGAAAAGATTGTCTACCCCCTACCGGCTTCTAATTCGTTGTCTATACTCAATTTATCATCAAATAGAATTACAGACGTTGGTGCAAAGTTTTTAGCGGAGGCATTGAGGTCAAACAGACAGCTCAGTTATTTAAATTTAGCTGATAATATGATAGGTGATGATGGTGGAGTAGCTATCCTGGATACTCTTGTAGATTTTGAATTAACATACGACGAGTTACACAGTGTTAGAAGGGATTACGTAACGTATTTGAGAGAAAAGTCTGTACTGGTCCAGCAGATACTTAAGGACCTTAGGACTACTGATATTGATAAGAAAGTACAATCAAGAAGGAAGCAGTCGAAGGCTCCACCGTTAACACCGAAGAAGCGAGGCGTAGATAGAGAAAACTCTTTAAGAAGTGTTCAAGAAACGTATTTGAAGAGCCAAGCAAATTTAGACGCTATATGGTACGAGAAAGCGTCTACAATGGCAGAGACTGCTATAGGATCCTTCAACCATCCCTTCGGAGTAATGAACACGGTGTTAAAAGACAAAAAAGTCTTCTGTACCGGCAACTATACGTTGTGTTACTTAAATGTGGCATATAACAACTTAAGTTACGTCACTTTGAAGAGGTTGATGGAGGTGATGATGAAGCAGAAGATTAGTAATAGAAAACCGAAAGGTCTGATCAATATACCTATTGATGGGAACTTCTTGCCGAGGACGTGTGATGAGTTGAAGAAGATAGATGAGTTAATAGAGCTGTCATTGCAGCAAGAGAGGAAAGTGTCTGCGACGAAGACGAAAAAACAGTCGAAAAGTGCAAGTGGTAAGTGAGAAGACATTTTCTTACTGTCACTTTTCGCCCTTAATAATTAACGTTAAGAAAGAGTGGAGGAGTTCGGAGGATTAGAGTAGTTTTCTATTGATAAGATACTGAGGTTTATGTTTGTTTGTCCCTCGATCTAAATAGCTATACTAATATTATAAATAAAAGGTTTGTATGTTTGTAACGAACATATACATTATTACTGACTAGCTGTGCCCTGCGGTTTCACCCACGTAGATTTATATTCCTTATTGTCGCGGAACCCTTATATTTTTGATAAATAAAAGTAGCCTAAGTTACTCCTTGAAACATCAGCTACCTACCAGTTAAAGTCCCGTTAAAATCCGTCCAGCCGTTTCAGAGATTACCCGGAACAAACAGACAGACAGACAGAGAAAAATTGTAGAACTTGGTTTTTTAATGTCAGTAGAGTGTATACTTTCATATGCATTTAGTGAAAAGCTGTTATTTTGTAATTACAAACAGACACTTCAATTTTATTTATCTGTATAGATTAATATAGGCTATATTTTGTCCCCGCAATCCCACGGAAACGCAAACTACGCGGGTGAAAACGCGCGACGTCCGCTAGTTACATATAAATATATGCAAATAACTTATTCCTCATTAAAAAAATCTGAAATTCTTATAATTATATTATTTTTTAATTCATCATTTTAATTATGTTTGTTTTATAGAGGTTAAAGTAATTATATTGTTTGGAAAAAACCGGTTTCTTTATTTTTTAAGTCATGTGTTCTTATATATATCTTATATATATTATAAATTTCAGCGAAATAGGTTTATTTTTAAATCGGAAAGTTTTGTTTTATCTGTTTAAAATAAATGAAGATCGTGATTCTACAGGAAATTACTCCGTAACTCAAATTATCGACTTAGTAAAATTATTATTTTTTTGGATCTCAGGATTTTCAGCAGATCAAAAAGGCACTCAAACAGAAAGACACATTAGCGTTATATTTTCTACGTATGCATATAAACTTCTATCGGAGAAGAAATTGGTGGAAATCCGATACCACGATGGACTCACCATCTGTCACCATGGCACATAGTCATATTTCTTCTAAAAAATATGATAAGAACAAGAATATAATTATTTAAAAATAAATCTTACGCATCGAACAAAACTATAGTAGTCACATGATCTTCGGTGAAAAGTGGGTATTGTAACACCTCTGTTTAGCTTTTCAGGGAAATGGCGTTAGCATGTTTTATTTTAAATTATCCGTGGTAAAAACTAATCTCTGTCTACCCCCATATATAAATTTACCTACCCGTAAAATTCAAGACGAGAATCATAAATTATTCAAAAATAGAACATCAAAATAAAGGAACGTACACATTGAATCTCGGCGCACAAAATTCCGCCGCGTAAGTAGCGGGTGGGGGGGAGGAGGGTCGCGTCGATATCCGCGCTGGAAGCCATCTTAAAATATAAGAGCCCCTCCCGCCCCCGCCCGCCTCCTTAGACGCTCGCTTTTTCAAACTCTAGCGGTGTGGCGGTAAGGAGTAACAAACATTTGGGACGTAAATAAATTTTATAATTTTTATAACTTCGGAACTCTGGCTTGAGGATGCTTAGTTATAATAAAAAGTATTAGTTTGATATTAATAGTAGCTTTTACCCGAGACTTCATATGTGATTTTATTTAAATAACTGTGTACTTGGTCCTGGTCTGGTCAGTCGCTTCATCTCACTATACCTAATTTCGGCAAAATTGGTTAAGCATTTAGTCGGGAAAAGTAGCCATTCACCCGACAGGCAAACTGAGATATAGTTCAAAATGCTTTTTTTTTAAATATTGAATACAGAAAACGCTTCGTTAACATTGATAGCCAGTTTCTTATCTAAAGATCATTAACTTGTTAGTTAAATTATTGATATGTTTAAGAGAAACGTTGAATCTGAGAGGCAAAAAAACTACGACTAAACGACATTCTATGTAAAATGCTGTAATAAAATTTTACTTCTAACAATACCTAAAAATACCCTACAACTCATGTACAAAACATGTCTACATCTGATACCAATAGAATCTCAATTGATATACCTAATCCCATCTAAAATACATAACCACCATCCCAACTTTTACCAACCAAAAACTCAACCAAACTCATACCTATCTTGAAGATTATAAATTTCTTGGCAACGCAATGTAGCGGCTGAATCAATACGGTATTAACTCACACAGCGACAAGTTACACCCACCGATGCAGTGCAAAAACTATTGAAATGAAAATATAAGCGCTCAGTGTAGCAGATTCGCACACAGATGAAGGTGTGTGGAAGCCGCGCCACCCGCATCCCATCCCCCACTCGCTCCGTGCGCCTT
Source organism: Watsonalla cultraria (assembly GCA_964035505.1). Taxonomy (NCBI): domain Eukaryota; kingdom Metazoa; phylum Arthropoda; class Insecta; order Lepidoptera; family Drepanidae; genus Watsonalla; species Watsonalla cultraria. The sequence goes on along the minus strand of OZ037734.1, from coordinate 5,571,346 downwards.
AGACGTTGGCTTTTTACATGGGTATAAGCAGCTTGGCAGGGGCTCGCAACATTTGGACGCCGAAACGGAAAATCATTAAGAAATTTTACTTACTGTTATTTGTGTGATTAGTGTTGAGTAAGATAATGGTTTTTTGAAGATAATATTGATTGACTACCACAAAAACTAAATCACTGTTATGTAATGAACACCCAAAAACGCACGCACGTATTTTATATTATGTGAAAGTTACAGCTTCATTTTACACTAGCTTTCGTTCTCAATTCTTCAAAGTTTCGCAAAAGACTGACAACCGTAACAATAAGCAAAAAAAAAATTGAACGTTTTTTCGCACGCAAACTAGCTTTCTTATTTTTTAACAAAAAGAAAGTCAGGGCTTGGAATATGGTGCGAGTCACCCTTTTTATAAGTAAAACGAGTTGTTACGATAGAAATCTTCATATTTGTGTATCTTCAACCCTTTCATTCGACAGGTTTACAAAAACAAGTGGTAAGTAACTTGTTTCTTGAGAAGTTAAATTTAAAATGTGAATTTTAACCTGTTCGCTATTGTATCAGGGCATTTGGGGTTTGAATTTAAAATCTAGTTTATTTGAAGACATGTTTTTTTAACAATTTGATCGTGATTGTGTTTTATTACATCGTTTTCTGAATTGATTTCCAGTTTATAGGACTTTTTGAGGTCATGAGAACGGTAGAAAGGTTATGAGAAATAGTTAAGGATTCTAGAGCTGTTCAGCTTTGTGGTGACGATAGATAATATGATCTCTTTTGTGAATATTTTTTTGTAATTATCATTGTTTACTGTGTAATGAAATTTACATGATGCCAGCTGAGTTTCTTGCCGGTTCTTCTCAGAAGGTTAGTTTCCGAACCGGTGGTAAATTCTTCGACATTCATAAGTGCCTTACCAGGGCCTAAACTGAATAAATCATTTTCATTTTCAATAAAAAAATTTGAATCACAACCATTCAGTTACTATTTTGAATGCCTAATTGAGACACTTTCAACACAGAAACACCATTCTCCTTGATTCAATCTTCAAACGAACAAATGATTTTGCTATCTTACGGTACATAAAATAATCTGGATCAGCTATGATACTAGTAAATATCTATATAATTGCAGTGTCAGTAACAGTAACACAGCAAAAAATACCACCGGTGAAATATAAGTGTTCTAACACATTTCTTACTTTTTAGAGAAGATGATAAATACTCGGATAAAGGATCAGCATTGCTGCTCAGTTGTTGCCAGCTTTCTTAGCACAATCCCGAAGGATACTGATTTGGGTAAGTTTTTATTTGTTTTTAGTGCTATAATTTTGTTCAATAAATGTTCTCAGTATTAGGATATTTGTAATAAAGCGTTTATTTTTTTTCCGAAATATAATTTTCTCAAGAATTATGACATAAATAGTAGATCTAAACCTGATATTACTGAACAGCTTGTAATCACCGCGTGTTTCAAACCCCATTTCACCAAATCAAAGATATTTGTTACACTTAATCCAACTTTTCAATAAAATAAGAATTGAGAAACTGGTTTTGGATTCTTCATATTCAAATTCCCACGACGGACGGTGGACTTGTTTCTGAAGTGGTCATCTTACAAACTTAATGTATTGTAGTCATAAAAAAACTGGTTTTGGGGTGATACAGGTGGATTTTTATTGACTGGAGCAATTTTGTGTTCAGTTTAGTTGGACTTATTGCAGCGAAGAGCTCACTTCATTCAGTGTTTTTCTCCATTTTTTTGTATTTATGTGTTTTTTGTGAATATTGGTGGGTGTGGTATTATACTCAATGATCATAGATTCTTCTGCAAAAATGATTTAAGTTAATAACAGCGATAAACATATACAAAAAACTAGCTTTCTGAAGTGTTTATTAAATGAATTAAAGAATGAAGTGCCATTTAAGTACCAGGTAATAAACTGAGTGCCAAATTTTATACGTTAATACTTTCACGCGTGATTGCGATTGAATTTAACTTTGCTATTTATAATATTACGTATGATGTGCAACGAAAATGATACGCCTTTTGTTTATTTATTTACACGCAATTATTTTTAAATTGCAAAAACTTTGATATGAAACGCCTCGTATATGAAAACAACGCAATACCTTAATTAGCCATTTAATTATAAATCCGCCATGAATTCTTAACGGGCTAGACATATTAAAATTTCACTTCCCCCATCCTAACAACGCCTATGGCGTATCGCGGGCCCTATCTCCGCTGTCTTTCCAAGGGGACCGCATAAAATAGTTATAGAGGGTAGGGGGTGCTACTTAACCGTTTTTAGGAGGCTCCCCGCCCGACGGAGCACCCCGCAACTTCCTGCACCCGCCTTCCTTCGTGGGGAGTCGACCGCGCGTCCTATAACTATTCCTATATTTTTGCAAAAGTGAATTCTTACACGAGGGTTGGCGATACCTGCGCTGGCTTTTACACTCGCGCTCCAAATTTGAATGCGCCTCGTTCATTGGTGTTTTTGTTTTTGCTAGTTATACCCACACTATAACAGGGGGTTCCAAATTTAAATTCGGGTCGCGCGATTTAGTTTTAATTTCGGGATTTCTGGGGCGAGTAGGGTATCATGATTTCGTTCTGTGCCGATGTGAACTGCATGCTAACTAAATAACTAAACGTTACGTGTGATCAAAGCTTACCTTATATTTAAAAGTATGCCTTCTTTATGAGATTAGGAGAGAATATTTAGCTTTTAAATATTATTTTGATACCATGAAATTAGCCGCCAAAGCTACGAAGTGAATACGTGCTGCTTATCTAAATTGCACATATTTAACGAAAAAAACTGGTTGCCGTTATTTACGAAAAATTTACGAAAATAGTTTGCTTCCAGATTTTTTCGTATCACTTAAATTTGGAACTTCTCATATCCCTATTTACTAGCACAACAATAAGGGAAAATCGTGAGGAAACCTGCACCTCTATCTATTTATTTATTTATTTATTTATTTATTATATCTATCTACCCTTTCCGGGACTCTTCTGGGAAGGCGTGAGTTAAAAATTCAATCGAGTAGATTTAGACGTCGTTATTTGTGCATATGCTGTCGCTTGTATTAATTTATTAATATACTAGCTGTGCCCCGCGGTTTCACCCGCGTAGATTTAGTTTCATCCTTATTGTCGCGGAACCCTAATATTTTAATAAATAAAAGTAGCCTAAGTTACTCCTTGATATATCAGCTACCTGCCAGTGAAAGTCCCGTTAAAATCGGTTTAGCCGTTTGGGAGATTACCCTGAACAAACAGACAGACAGATGGACATACAGACAGACAGAGAAAAAAATAAAAAAATTGGTTTTTCAGTGTCATTAGCGTGTATACTTTCATACGCATTTAGTGAAAAGCTGTAATTTTGGAATTACAAACAGACACTTCAATTTTATTTATCTGTACTGTATAGATTATATGATAATCGATTAAAAAATATGGTACTAACTCTAAAAACCATAAATTTGTAATATATTATTGAAGGCAGTCCCTGTAGGCAAGGTTCCGAAGATACTGGCAGCATTCCCCCTTTGAATAGCTAAACTAATTCTTCGTCCGAGATAGCTGCCAGCTCTTCGGTCTCCTGTGATGTCGACTAACCTTTTTGTGATATTGTATTGTCTGAAAGAGCAGACGACCAGATCGATCCCAGGACCTCGAGCTCCACAGTAGTGTTTACGAGGCCACTAGACCGACGAGGCAGGTTACAATGGTACTATGATATGCTCAAGACTATAAATTCCTAAGAAACCCTCATCGATACTCAAATATTCAGCTTACTACTTGTAGATAGGTAATCGGGTACCAACCCCTTAACTTGGCTTACATACTTAGAAACATCAAAAAATCTGTTAATTCCAAAGAAAAAAGTATTAAATTAAACTTTATTTTCTTTCCCTATTGGGTAGCGTTCTAAATTTGGTAGTTGCAACACTGACGCTTAAAAGCATTAAACACTACCTTTATTCACGTCTCACATCAAAGCATTCACTTGTTAAGTCGCAAGTTGTTTCTTCAAAAGTGCTTCCTAGAACCGTAAGTAGCTGTGTTAAATGATAACATATAGTCGTATGTATATCATCTGAGTACATAGTACGTACATACATAAGCATGTATAATAAATAGGTGTATCTCGCGGAATGAGGCGAGGTAAAATTCAAGGGGGGTGTGCCGACACTCGCGGATAAGGGTGTAACTGACAATTTTATTATTAAAAATAAATTTATTTTGCTCATGATATCGATTCGATTGATTGCGATTAAATTCGTGGAACTAATATTTGCAATCTTTTTTTATTAATAAACACTAGCTGTGCCCCGCGATTTCACCCGTGTTTCATACTTATTGTCGCGAAACCCTAATATTTTTAATAAATAAATGTAGTCTAAGTTACTCATTGTAACATTACCTAGTGTCAGAGGCTACTTTTTATTTATTAAAAATATTAGGGTTCCGTGACAGTAAGGATGAAACTAAATCTACGCGGGTGAAACCGCAGGGCACATCTAGTAGTATAATATTTTCGAAAAGAGTAATTACTGAATTCCTTGGCAGGTTCTTCTCAGTAAAAGCAACCTTCCGAACCTAACGGTATCATTCTGATCTGACGATTTGAAAGTACTTTGTAAAAATAGAATAAAGATATTTTTGAGTTTAAATACTCTTCTCATTAGACAAATGACAGAACACTTCTTTAATTATTTAAATTTAAAATACGGTAAAATTTTGCCCTAAAATAAAATTATCCCCAATTAATATCGAATTCAAACTTTTTTTTCTTAAAAACAACGCATCCTATACAGAGACAATGTATACCAGGGGCCTTACCATGAGCTCTTATTGCCATGATAGTTTCACTCATTTATGAGACAGATGTATGTGACGTGCATACATCTGTCACTGTCGCACAACTGAATTAACATTGCAATAAGAGCTCATGGTTAGGCCCCAGGTTGCTCGAAATGTATAAAGTGCAAAAACCCACTTACGCCCATATATCCAAACGCCGACACCGTCTTGATACAGCACATAAGTCGATCGCGGGGTGGTTTTTACATTCACCCCTCAAGAACACTCACACCCTGCCACCCTCACCCCCAAACACTGCATTCTCACCCCTACCCTCTAGACATACAGACCAAAATCCTTTGCGGGTAAATTTCGCCTTAATCTTAGTATTAATATCGTGGGAAGATTATTATGGAGTTTTATGTTATGTTGTCTATGTATATATGCATAAATAAGCTTTATAGCAAATTTATGATGGTTTAGTTATAGCTTAGTTTATTGGCTAATATTGACATTGTTTGCTTAACGTGGTTTGAGGTTAGTTTTATGATGAGTCTCATATCCAACATAAATACTTTTTTAAAAGCTTATCTACAATAATATTAAAAAGGCGAAAAATTTTATTGTTTGTTTGTTTGCATTGAATGTGCTCCGAAACTACTGGACCGATCTTGAAAATTCTTTCAGCAAAGGATCATCAGCGTAAAATAAAAATTCAAGTACTAAGGTGACGGTAACTTAAAATTAAGATAGGTCCTCTCGCGAAAATGTATGAGAGTGAGAGGGATGGAGAGAGTGACAAAATCCACTCATAGCTTATTACGTACTAGCTGTGCCTCGCGGTTTCACCCGCGTAGATTTAGTTTCATCCTTATTTTTGCGGAACCCTAATATTTTTTATAAATAAAAGTAGCCTAAGTTACTCCTTGAAACATCAGCTACCTGCCAGTGAAAGTCCCGTTAAAATCGGTCCAGCAGCTTCAGAGATTACCCGGAACAAACAGATAGACAGACAGACAGACAGACAGACAGACGGACAGATAGACAGACAGAGAAAAAAATTTAAACTATGTTTTTCAGTGTCAGTAGCGTGTATACTATCATAATATGCATTTAGTGAAAAGCTGTTATTTTGGAATTACAAACAGACACTTCAATTTTATTTATCTGTATTGATTAGATTAGTAAAGTAGATAAGGTAAGTGCCTTACCAGGGCCTAAACTGAATAAATCATTTTCATTCTCATTTTCATTACTTATAGTGAACCTTTTGTTCGTAGACGCCTACGAAGCGTAGCAATCATTTCTCGTAGCACGTAGCTAAGCGTAGCACCGTAGCTCTTGCTTGATCTTCTATAATATTATATATTCTTCTCAGTAAAAGCAACCTTCCGAACCTGGCGGTAGCATGTATAATCTATATATATAAAAATGAATCCCCATTTCCCTTGGTCACGACATCACGGGTGAACGGCTGGACCGATATCGATAAATTTTTTTTTTGTTGTGTTCGTTATTGTCAGGTGATGGTTCTTATGAAAGAAAAAACTAAGAACATTGCGTGAAAAATTTTAAAATTTTAAGAATACTTATACACCATATTAAATCATTCTTTCTTCTTAAATGTAACCTTAGCGCTTTGGACAATAAAAACTTTTTGATGTAACCTTATGACGTTTGACATAGAATTGACAGAATACGTGCTGCAGCTAGTCCTGTATAATTATGTAGTTCTATTTATTTGAAAGTACTATGTTAAAAGTCTAACCAAGTACATAGTTAGTATTTCTATTCTGTTTGTTCCGGGTAATCTCCGAAACGGCTGGACCGATTTTAACGGGACTTTCACTGGCAGGTAGTTAGTGTTTCAAGGATATTAAAAATATCAGGGTTCCGCAACAATAAGGATGAAACTAAATCTACGCGAGTGAAATCACAGGGCATAGTATAAATATATTTATTTAAAGCTTATGCAGAAAGTAATAGTTTTAAAACACTTTTTTCTAACTTCAAGCAGCGTTACGTATATAAGCTATGTGATATCTATGTATCTTATAAGTGTATACCAACATGTATTTAGGTGAAGTAAGTATAGCAAGTTATTGGGCGATACAGGCAAAGTTAACGGACCCGACATCGCTATGCGGGCCGAACATAAATTTTATTGCTATAATCTCTCCCGCCGCAAGATTCACTGGGTGGAAATTTTAAGATACACCAATTCGGGTAAGATCGGCAGAATACTGAGCGTCTTATATCTATACAGATAAATAAAATTGAAGTGTCTGTTTGTAATTCCAAAATAACAGCTTTTTACTAAATGCATCTGAAAGTATACACGCTACTGACATTAAAAAGCCAAGTTTAATTTTTTTTCTCTGTCTGTATGTCTGTCTATTTGTTCCGGGTAATCTCTGAAACGGCTGTACCGATTTTAAAGGGACTCACTGGCAGGTAGCTGATGTTTCAGGGAGTAACTTAGGATACTTTTATTTATTAAAAATATTAGGGTTTCGCAACAATAAGGATGAAACTAAATTTACGCGGGTGAAACCGCGCTAAAAAATCAATATTCAAATTCAAATTCAAAAATATCTTTATTTGTTTAGTATTTTAACAAAGTTCCGTCAAATCTTTAGAACGACATGATTATTTTTTTGACTTTTACTTAAAAAACTCTATCTATAGAAAGGTATTCTTCTCAAAGTTATGCTTTCAACTCAGAACAAAAAATTACAAAAATCTGATTTTTATTCATTGGGGCTGCCATTGGATTGAGATTACTAGATCTTTTTCAAAAAGTTTACTGTATTATGAGGGTCTTATAAAAATTATATTTATTTTGTATAATATTTCCTAGCCTAAAATAACTTTGCCTTCCTAATTCTTATACAGTATGTTGTTCATATTAAATTTTGAACCTAATGGGGATTTGTGGAAAATTTGTCAAAAAATCCCCATTCCAAGCTGCTTTTGATCGCGATAAGGATTTTTTTTCCACTACCCATTGGTGGGGATTTTCAATGGGTATTATTGGAATAACCCGTCTTAAGCTTTCGCTGATATATGATGATAAGACCCAGATAACTTTTTAATATGATTTCCTAGCCTGTTCTGCCGACGCTCCCTGTTTTATTAGGTCAACTTGTAACAACGTCTTTGCGTTTAATCAAAGGAAATTTCCAATTAAATTGATTACGATCGAACCCCCCACCCCCCGGTCCCGGGATGTTCGCGAGATTACTATACTTGTATGTACTTAGTTTGTATTACATTAAATATATCGACTCTTTGATGATTATAATTAAATTATTATTATTCAAAGAGTTGTTTGTGAAGTGTTTTTGAATTAGATTTTTCTTTCTTTTAAATTGAACTAGCTGTGCCCTGCGGTTTCACCCGCGTAGATTTAGTTTCATCCTTATGGTTGCGGAAACCTAATATTTTTAATAAATAAAAGGTAGTCTATGTCCTTTCTCAGGGTCTAAAGATTGTCTGTGCCAAATTGCATCAAAATCGGTTGAGAGATTTAAGCGGGAAAGCGTAACAGAGTTACTTTCGCATTTATAATATTAAGTAGGGTTTAGTAGTTAGTTTTCTTTTCATTTTAATTAGTAATGCCCGTTGCAATACAACGGGTTTTTTGCACGAATCCCTCCCTGTTTTTTGTTAATTCTCAAAATCAGTCGTTTACTGAAACATAATTTTAGTTTAGACAAACAAACAGGTAACATATTTTTTTTCATATCATTTAAATCTATCTATCTATACAAGATGCGTTTAGTAAAAAACTTTTCGTTGACAGACAAGCAGGCATATAATTGTAATTATTACTTATATTTCAAAACTAGCTGTGCCCTGCGGTTTCACCCACGTAGATTTAGTTTCATCCTTATTGTCGCAATACCCTAATATTTTTAAGAAATAAAAGTAGCTTATGTTACTCCTTGAAACATCAGCTACCTGCCAGTGAAAGTCCCGTTAAAATCGGTGCATCCGTTTCGAAGATTACCCGGAACAAACAGACAGACAGAGAAAAATTTTATAACATGGTTTTTTACTGTCAGTAGCGTGTATACTTTCATATGCATTTAGTGAAAAACTGTTATTTTGAAATTAAAAACAGACACTTCAATTTTATTTATCTGTATAGATGTCTTGATGATTCTTAAAACGATATTCCAGTAAGTAAACTACATACATAAAAACAAATTGCAAATAAAATCCAGCAGTTAATTTTATTCCGCTGTTAAGCTACGAAATAAAACCCAACAAATTGCATAAAAATGAAAGAACAACCATTTAATTTGCGCTGTAATGGTTAAAAATCAGTCCCGGACGGTCCCGGCCGGTCCTGGACACGTCCCAGGCGTGAACAGGAAAAAACGACAAGAACACACAATGAATGCTAACAAGCTGTCAGTTATTCTGGTGATACACTGAGGGAAAGACAATCTATATCTATACTCTATACAGATAAATAAAATTGAAGTGTCTGTTTGTAATTCCAAAATAACAGCTTTTCACTAAATGCATATGAAACTATACGCGCTACTATTACTAAAAAACACGTTTTAAAATTTTGCTCTGTCTGTCTGTCGGTCTGTCTGTTTATTCCGGGTAATCTCTGAAACGGCGGGACCGATTTTAATGGGACTCTCACTGGCAGGTAGATGAAGACTGACTGACTGACTGACATAGTGATCTATCAACGCACAGCCCAAACCACTAGACGGATCGGGCTGAAATTTGGTATGCAGGTAGATGCTATGTCGTAGGCATCTGCTAAGAAAGGATTTTGATTAATTCTATCCCCAAGGGGATAAAATAGGGTATGAATCTAAATTTACGCGGGTGAAACCGCGAGGCACAGCTAGTCATGTATAAAAATAATAACAATATATACTTACTTTTTTTTAATTAATGACGACTCTATTCCAACTAGAGTACCTATATAATCAAGTGCCTTATTCTAATCCCACTATCAAACTATTGTAACTCTCAGTGTGCCCTCGCCCTGCCTTTCCCGGGACCAACCGGAAAAAACCCATAGTCCCGGGGTGTAAGTACCGCGATATCGTTGCAATCTCGTGTTTGTTACGCATTCACACATGTGGTAGGTTATTTATATTACTGTGGGAAAGAGAATACAAATTTAGTACATTTATATTCAAGAACAAGTTTTTTAAAGGATTTCATGTTCATATATTTATTGCACAAATTGAGGAGGAGCTCGTGGCACAGTTGCTTTTGCGCATATGATTCGATCAGCGAAGTAAAGCAACCATACGCCTAGTCAGTAGTTGGATGGGTGACCGCCCGAGTTCCCTCCGAGCCTCGGAGAGCACGATAAGCCGTTGGTCCCGTTGCCAATTTATCATCTTTGGCAATCGTTACAGGTCAGTCAGAGGCCTAAGAAAGTCTGACTGGTTTTACCCAGATTGCCGATTTTCCTCGAAAAAGGGGTTACGAAGGTCAGATGGCAGTCGCTTCGTATAAAAATCAGGTGATCAGCCACATCGGGTTGAATCAAGTGCTGACCCCAAATACATGGGATAAGGCCAGGGAGATGATATTTATTGCACATTTACGCTCAGTAGTAATGGGCGACCTTTAAGAGTAAAAAGTAAGTTGAATCTTATCACATTAGCTATCTGCTAGACAAAGTCCCGCAAAAATCATTCCAATCGTTTCTGAAATTAGACGGACAGAAAAAAATATAGTTTTTTTAATGTTATTTTGAAATAACAAACAGACACTTCAATTTTATTTATTTTTAAATACATGTGTTAAATTTGTGTTATAGTTGTATAGATTCAAATCATAATAGCTTTCTTTTACAGGATTATAAATGATACCAATCTGTCTGGAAGGTTGCTTTTACTAAGAAAAACTATTTAACTGAGAAACTGAGTAATTATTCTTTGCAGAAATAGAATTATCATAACTTTGATCGTTTCTGAGTACATTTACGATGTATAAAATGTTGATAAAAAAAGTGCAATCCATTGAGATGACCAATCCCCACAAAGAGCATATTATGTTCACAAGTATGACGTGAATGGCAACCATTGTTTATTCTACTATGAATCTAATAAGAATCAGTTTAAAATGATGTGTCTTATAAAATTCATTATTAACCAAATTAATTATAGATCATTAATTTCCTTTTCAATCTATATCTATACAGATAAATAAAATTGAAGTGTCTGTTTATAATTCCAAAATAACAGCTTTTCACTAAATGCATATGAAAGTATACAAGATTCTGACACTAAAAAAACAAGTTTTGAAATAATTGTTCTCTGTCTGTCTGTCTGTTTATTCCGGGTAATCCTTGAAACGGCTGGACGGATTTTAACGGGACTTTCACTGGTAGGTAGCTGATGTTTCAAGGAGTAACTTAGGCTACTTTTAAAAATATTAGTGTTCCGCGACAATAAGGAAGAAACTAAATCTACGCGGGTGTAACCGCGGGGCACAGCTAGTATTTTACTAAACTACGAATCGACTATTTTAAAAAAAAGTAGAAGATTTTAAAAGCTTTAAGAGTGACAAATCTCACGCTCAATGGGGCGAACGTTTTTATTTTTATCTAGCGGACGTCATGCGGTTTCACCCGCGTAGTTCCCGTACCCGTGGGAGTACGGGGATAAAATATAGCCTATGTTACTCGTTGACGATGTAGCTATCCATTACTGAAAGAATTTTTTAGATCGGTCAAGTAGTTTCGAAGCCTATTCAATGCAAACAAACAAACAAAAAACAATCAAATCTTTCCTCTTTATAATATTAGCTTAGATATTTGGTCTATATTCCATACTGTTTTATAACCTTATATTTATACTAGCCCAATAATAGCCTTCTGTTTGTAAACTCACAGTCTACTTCGGGTTACAATACTTCTAACTTAGGCTCGGAGATTCAGCTTGGACCATAATGTATAGTTCAAGTGGAAGGTATTATTGTTGAGAGATACAGTCATTCAATTATTACAAGAGTAGTTTTATAACTTACACCAGTGTCATCATAATCGGTCCAGCTGCATATGCTCACGCCTGTATTCCCCGAAGGGGTAGGCAGAGGTGTTGTAATTTTCAACACCCACATTTCACCGAATATGATTAAGAGCCAACGTGACAGAGGGTGAGTCCATCGCCGTCTCAGGCACTATACATACGTGTTAGAATTTTTCTCAGACATATACAGGTTTCCTCATGATGTTTTCCTTCACCGTAAAGCACGTGGTGTGAAAATCACTGTACGTAAGTTTTTAGAAAAACTCATAGGTACAACTAATGAAAACTAATGAAATGCTGTTAATTTGGGATTACAGACACTTGTGTACATTTATATTTAAATATATAGAAGTCTGCCTAACGAGGCAGGCTGGTCTAGTTGTCACAAACGTGAAACGTGAGGTCCCGGGTTCAACCCTCGATTTGGGTTTTTCCATCTCTGTCTGTATTTTCCCAGTAGCAGGCCGGAGTCTGGTTTAGTGCCCGGTTCATGGAAATAGGCTCGCCCCATATTGCATGATATTTTCCTTCACCATAAAGCATGTGGTGTGAAATCACAACACATAATTGTTTAGAAAACCCATACAGATCTCGCTTGCAGGCGCTCAAACCCCACCACGGCTCTCCCTAAGCAATATAAAATCTTCACATTCCACCCTCATAAAGCCACCTGCCAATCAAGGGAACCATCCTAAATTGTTAGACAAATTGACCCATTAACTTCGTAAAATACAAAAAATATGTTAACCAGTGAAAGCCGGGAGTCGGCAGTATATTAATCTCTGTTATATTCTCCCGGAAAAATCTGTTAACTCCCGCAAAATCCGGGGTAAAAAATGCCCTCGGACACTTAAAAAGCCATTTATATCCGGCCCGTTGCCGGATAAAAAAAGATGTTAAAATGCATCAGGGGATGCGTAACAGGTGGATTTTTTACAGCTTTCAAGGGTTGAATGTTAAAAATGTTTTACAATGTTGTTAGTTTTTTTTTATGAGAGCTAAGTGTGCACCCTTGAAGGGTAGTCATGCTTGCAACTGAAAAAATTGTGTTTTTAAATATATTTCTTCTGCATTCCCATTTGTACGTATTTGGAACTAGCTGTGTAGATTTAGTTTCATGCTTCATGTCGCGGATTCCTAATATTTTTAATAAATAAAAGTAGCTTTAAATACTCCTTGAAACATCAGCTACCTGCCAGTGAAAGTCCCGTTAAAATCGGTCCAGCCGTTAACAGACGGACAGACAGACAGAGAAAAAAATTAAAACTTGGTATTTCAGTGTCAGTAGCGTGTATACTATCATATGCATTTAGTGAAGAGCTGTTATTTTAGAATTACAAACAGACACTTCAATTTTATTTATCTGTATAGATGTTACTTTATTGCGACTATTTGTGAGAAATTAATGAAATATTAAACTTCATCGGGTAATTTATGCAAATAAATTAAAGTGACTTAAAAATAGAATAAATACAAAAGGCTCCCCAAAAGGCTAGGCTTAAGGCTTTCACCAAAAAACAGTTAACGTTAAGACAGAGGTTAAGTCCATCGCTGTCGTCATAAGTACGTCTTTAAAATTCTTCTCAGACATATGCAGGTTCCCTCACAATTTTACCTTTATCGTTAAGCACGTGGGGTGAAATTACTGCACTTTAGCTAAAATAAAACCATTGGTGCATTCCGCTTGGATTCAAACTTGCGTCGTTTGCGTAGCAGGCTCTTAGGGTCACTTCTATTCAGAACACTTATAAAAACGCTTGCTAGACGTGTCTGTATGTTCACCTTAAACATGTATAAGTCAAACATTACCTATTACAATTTTAATTAAGTAGTAAGGAATTATTTAATAATGCATCAACCAACGTATTGAAATCATACCCACATTGGGCAAATGATTTCACAATTTAATTCTTGCAAAGTAACCAAATACTAAGAAATCAGTCAAGCTGCGGACTTCTAGCGCCATCTATTGACGAGTGGATCATAACACAACATTATTTTGTTCTTGACCCAGGATTTATTAGATTTATTTCACTATAAAACATTTAATGATTATCAATTAATATGTTATTTTATCCTCATAATTTTTAAACAAATTAATTACGTAGCATAATATAAGTTTTAAATTTTGTAATAATGCTACTCGCCGCTAGGGAACAAAGTTCTACTATTTCACACTAGATGGCGATTTGAATACTTATTACATCTACTAAACCACAGATGTCACTAGCGTAAGCTATTCTACTACCCAGTAGATGTCGCTAGTAACAATTAGTTATTCTATTAGACTCTAGATGGCGTAACAAAAAAAAAAACAATTTAACTTACAATTTAATAAGATATTTTTCAAATTATATAACAATTTAGTATGATTCGTACGAATACTATACACCTTGTAAATATAATTGTTATTATTTTCATCGATAATGTATATAACTGAGGTTGTGGTTTCTTTAGCTTAGAAGCTATCCAGGCCTAGACAAAGTAACATTCCTTAGAGCTTGTGCTTATAGAAACGATACGAAACATAAGGAAAAAACATAAATCAGTCACGTGACAGGTCCCATACATTTTGTATCGTTTCTATTAGCGAAACGCGAGGATAATGTTGTAAGATAACTCTCGCGTCATCACGTCTTTGACCATGCCTTAACGCATGCCATCATGTCCTTGATCTCCTTAAAGAAGAAACTGTCTGTATATTGATTAAATAATTACCTTTACTATCTATTCATGTATACAGATAAATAAAATCGAAGTGTCTGTTTGTAATAATTCCAATATAACAGCTTTTCACTAAATGCATATGAAAGTGCACACGCTACTGACACTGAAAAACCAAGTTTAAATTCTTTTTTTCTGTCTGTCGGTCTGTCTGTTTTTTTGTTCCTGATAATCTCTGAAGCTGCTGGACCGATTTTAACGAGACTTTCACTGGGAGGTAGCTGATGTATCAAGGAGTAACATAGTTTACTTTTATTTAATCTATACATCTATACAGATAAATAAAACTGAAGTTTCTGTTTGTAATTCCAAAATTACAGCTTTTCACTAAATGCATATGAAAGTATACACGCTACTGACACAAAAAAACCAAGTTTTAAATTTTTTCTCTGTCTGTCTGTCTGCCTGTTTGTTCCGGGTAATCTCTGAAACGGCTGGACGGATTTTAACGGGACTTTCACTGGTAGGTAGCTGATGTTTCAAGGAGTAACTTAGTCTACTTTTATTTATCAAAAATATTAGAGTTCCGCGACAATAAGGATGAAACTAAATCTACGCGGGTGAAACCGCGGGGCACAGCTAGTAAATAAATAAATATTAGCTTGCATATTTTCTAGCACATTAGCAAAAAGTACATATTCTATTCTATACCAATATATAAAACTGAAGTTTGTTTGATAGCTTGAACGCGCTAATCTCAAGAACTAAGTACTATTCCGATTTGAAATTTTTTTTTAAGTTATTAAAAATTAAAAATTAGTTTAAGTTAGCCCATATATCGAGGAAGGTTATAATGCTATATATATAAGCTACCCGAACTCGAAATACTAATCCTGCCCAGAAAAAGTCGCGGGCACCAACTAGTAAGTAATATAACAATTCTGAAGTATCGGATAAGAACAGTAGTTTTTCTTTAAGAATGAAATGCTACACACACCTCTATTACGGTAATAATAAAAGGTACCAGTCCGTTCTTTGTTCTATAGTTCTCATCAGATCTCCCAGCGGTTGTATTCACAAGATAAACATTATTCTAACGGTCACCCTTCCAATGCATCCGTAATTAATTTGAATAACATTGTCTGACCGAGTTTTTCTTAAGATTAGGGTTCTTTTGTTTGATGACGACGTGTTGAAAGATGGACATTGGCATGTGAATATTTAACGACTACTTAATGTTTGGAACAACAAAAGAGTGGAACAAAACAAATGGATCTTCAAAAACCACGTTCCTACTAATCGCGTTTTAAGTTTATAGGTTCACTTCACGGGGCACACGCGGATTCACCCGCGTAGAGTCGTGGGTGTCCCGCGTAACCCTTATTTTTTAAATAAAAGTAGTCTAAGTTATCCTTGAAACATTAGGTACCTGCCAGTGAAAGTCCCGTTAAAATCGGTCCAGCCATTTCGGAGATTACCCTGAACAAACAAACAGACAGACAGACAGAGAATTTTTTTAAAACTTGGTTTTTCGGTGTCTTTAGCGTGTATATCAAATGCATTATGTGAAAAGCTGTTATTTTGGAATTACAAACAGACACTTAAATTTTATTTATCTGTATAGATGTGACGTATTTCGTGATAGCTCCACTTCACATTCCCGCCCGTGGCTTCAGTGACAGTGACGTTTAGCCAACCCACAGGTGCACAAGAGACAGAGTTTGTATGCCATAGATAGCTCGTGTTGGTGTATCACTAATTGCCAACCCTGTAAATATCTCTTCACACTGAAGAACCTCATGCATTTTCTATAAAGTTTTACATGTTACGCCTTGAAACATTAGCTGTCTGCCAGTGAAAATATCGTTGTAATCGGTCCAGCCCTTAGAGATTAGCCGGAACAAACACACAGAAAGACAAGGAAAATAATAATAACTTTCATATTCATTTAGTGAAATGCTGTTATTTTTTAAATACAAACAGACACTTCAATTTTAGTTATTCGTATAGATATGACATTATGCGTCAATTGCCTACGGTATAATGATATATGCTACGAGCCGCCTACGCAGCTACGAGATGCTACGAGGTATATACCTGAAGTATGTTAATACGGCTTTAGCTTTTTCAACAAATAAATTGCCCAATAGATTTTGTAATTTATGGCAATAAAATACAAGAAGAGAACACAATAATACAAAGAATACAAAACGAAATCGAATTTAAATTTGTATTACAGTTGAATACCCGCACAGACTATTTCATGCTTTATTTCGAGAATATTTTTTTTTAAAATAAATGTATCTTAAGTTACTCCTTGTATCATTAGCTATTTGAAAGTCCTGTTGAAATCGCTTCAGCCGTTTCTGAGATGAGCCGCATCAAACAGACAGACAGACTGACAAAATATATTTAAAGTACTTTTTTTATGTATATCTATACAGATAAATAAAATTGAAGTGTCTGTTTGTAATTCCAAAATAACAGGTTATCACTAAATGCATATGAAAGTATACACGCTACTGACACTAAAAAAACAAGTTTTTAAATTTTTCTCTGTCTGTCCGTCTGTCTGTTTGTTCCTGGTAATCTCTGAAACGGCTGGACCGATTTCAACGGAACTTTTTTTAGCAGGTAGGTAAGGTTTTAAGGAGTAACTTAGGCTACTTTTAGTTATTAACAATATTAGGGTTCCGCGACAATTAGGATGAAACTAAATCTACGCGGGTGAAACCGCGGGGCACAGCTAGTATCATAATATATTTTCATACACATAAAGTGAAAAGCTGTTAATTTGTATTTAACAAACAGACATTTCAATTTAATTTATTTGAATAGATATACGCACAGGTTTCATCAAAGTAAACCCATACATATCAGTATTCACTCCCTGAAATTAGGTAAGGAACTTTAACCCGAACTTAACTAAATTCAAGTCCATCTCGTGGGACATTTTATCGGTGTAAAGCACCATCATAAAGGTGTGAGACACCTAAAGGCGGCCGGCTGCAGCCGTGCGAACCGGTCCGGCCGGAATGTAAATTAGACGTATTGTGGACAACCGTACGTTTTTTATGCGTTTTTCATTAATGTTTTGTATGGACGCTTAGGGATGGGCTTTGTATCGATACTATATCGTTGGTATATTGCATTGAAAGTTGTAATAGTATGTTTACGCAAATAAAGAGAAATATATAGAAACTAGCTGTGCCCCGCGGTTTCACCTGCGTAAAGTTAATTTCATGGGCATCCCGCTTAACCCTTAAGCTTCTTTTAAATAAAAGTAGCCTAAGTTACTCCTTGAAACATTAGCTACCCTCCAGTGAAAGTCCCGTTAAAATCGGTTCAGCCGTTTCGGAGATTACCCGGAACAAACAGACAGACAGAGAGAGAAAATTTTAAAAAATTGGTTTTTTGTCTTAGTATCGTATATACTTTCATATGCATTTAGTGAAAACCTGTTATTTTGGAATTACAAACAGACACTTCAATTTTATTTATCTGTATAGATTTTCACATACTTTTTACAGCCGTTTTCAATAACCTATCAAAGTTTACAGATTGATTGCTATCCAGTTATCTGTCAGATATGATCTGTCCCATCTTCACTTTTACAGTATGTATATTGAAACTTGCAAATCTATACAGATAAATAAAATTGAAGTGTCTGTTTGTAATTCCAAAATTAAAGCTTTTCACGAAATGCATATCAAAGTATACACGCTACTGACGCTACTAAAAAACCAAGTTTTAAGTCTGACTATCTGTTTGTTTGTTCTGGGTAATCTCTGAAACGGCTGAACGGATTTTAACGGGAATTTCAAGGATGTTTTCAGGGATGTTTCAAGGAGTAACTTAGGCTACTTTTATTTATGAAAAATATTAGGGTTCCGCGACAATAAGGATGAAACTAAATCTACGCGGGTGAAACCGCGGGGCACAGCTAGTCTTAAATGTGTTACATTGTTCGGTAGCTAAGTCAGCTAAGTAACTATGGCA
The DNA here is from genome assembly GCA_964035505.1 of Watsonalla cultraria. Lineage (NCBI taxonomy): Eukaryota > Metazoa > Arthropoda > Insecta > Lepidoptera > Drepanidae > Watsonalla > Watsonalla cultraria. Next base: position 5,552,849 of record OZ037734.1, on the reverse strand, counting down.
TAAAGCTAAATAAGTAATTCTATTTTTTTTGTGGAATAAAATAAAAATAAATATTTTTTTCCGAGAAAATTACAATTTCATTTTAAACAAAAAATACGTAACGTCATTAATTCTTTATTCTCTATCGATATTAAAAAAACGAAAAAACATCGACAACCACCCAACCCTACAACCGACAACCGCCAGAACCGGTTAGGTCAGTTCCGCAAAAATCACAATAGCAGTCCATTGGATACTTAAATAGGTCCAAGTATTATAATGCATGTATTATAAAGGTGCCCTTTCAACCCTGCTGCCATTATGTCCAGTTTTCACCCTTGGTATCTTTTGTGCTGGCCCCTACGGCAAGATAACCGGTAAGACAACTTTGACCCCCCGTGCATCGTGAGGGCTAAGTCAGTATTGATTTGACCATGGTAACGGTGTGTGGTTCAGTGATGGAATTCAGGTGAGATAGTTTTTATTTTATTTTAAATTAAACTAGCTGTGCCCCGCCTAGAGTGAATTTCTTGGGCGACCCGCGGATCCCTGTTTTTTTAAAAATAAATGTAGCCTAAGTTATTCCTTGTAAAATTCCCATTAATTAGTTCAGCCTTTTCAGAGATTAGCCGGACAAACAGACAGACGGAGAAGCTTTATTGTTACAGATTTTTTTTAATTTTGAAATTTCGTATATACTTTTGGTGAAAATGCCTTAGGGAAATGCTGTAATTTGAAATTACTCGTACATAAAGATACCTCAATTAAATTATCTGTATAGATTCCGATATGCGTATTCAGGCAATCTTTTTCGACTATGTCCGGCCTTAAGGTCGTTATATTACGTAATAAGCTCATCCAAGTTTAAGTTAATGGTTTAACGGTTCTGCTTCTAAAAGACAGATAACTTATTCACGCACAAAACGGCGTCACATATCAGTTAGATCAGGCAATAATTTATTAGGTATCTTAGATATACAGACAGACAGGACACTATCCACATTACTTTATATCTAACGACCCGACGTCGCTTTACTTCGCGCTACGATTTTTTAACCGTTGACTTTTCTAAAACACTTATCTTTAAATAAAATATATATTTTTTGAGCTATAAACCCTTTGTAGTTCAACTCCTACATGTTAATAAAGGCTGTAACAAGATCCGTAACGTTCTTTAGAATAATTATGCGTTTAAACAGACATCATTATTTTGCATAGAAATAGCGAGTTCAATTTAAAAAAGATTAATTATAATTCAACTGATTTTAATCATCCTTATTTCAAATTTAGAAATAAAAAGAATAAAAAACAAAAAAATTATTGTCAACAACAACATTCTTAATTTAAAAAAATAAACAAGGAACAAAGTAATCAAAAGTCTTTATTAGAATATATCGAAGCGTTAGCGTTATCTATTCATGTTCTATTCGTCAAAACAAATTCAAAATGGAAGACAGTGCTTTGTATTTTTCACCCCCGCTATCGATTACATTTTTATCGCGCTGCCATTGGCCCCATTTTTGTGAGGAATTGTAAAGGTTTTTCTGAAGTAGGCGGCGTGGGGTGGGTGGGGGCAACATGGCGCTTTCTTTAAAACTACTGACGGATCGGGGGAGTTAGACACGCTATTGGGGTGATATTTTATTTTGTTGAAATATGATTTTATTTGTTGCCGATCTTAAATTTAACTATAAATTCTCTACAATATTTTATTGAAATGAACTAGAATTTTAGCAGGTCTTTGCAATATAAATATGAAGTAAAATTCCGATAGGTTTATAGGTACGTACCTAAAAATATAAAGTATATTTATAGACAGTAAAGTAAAGTCAGCGTTTTGAAACAGCCTTAATAATCGTAGCACAAAGTAAAACGAGGGCGGGTCGCTAGTAATATATATAGTAAAATAAAAATAAAATGATGACGTATCTCGATCCTAAAAATATTTAATGTAACGTGTCAAGTAAACATTTTATCGTTCTATCGTAACTATCACATACATTTTATTATTGATATTAATTCTTCAGAATCGTTTCAGTACCCAAACATTGTATTGAGAACCTAATAGTTGAGTGATCGAGTGCCCTGCATTCAAAGCTCGGTCAACAGATCGAACCCCGCTAAATGACCTTATGTGATATACAGACGTCTCACTATCTTATATACTGTAGACAATATGTAGTCTGACGATTTGAAAGTGCTTTGTATAAAGTCTAATCGAATAAAGATATTTTTGACTTTGACTTTGACTTTAAATATTCAAATATTTCTTTCCACAAATTCGACCTTTGCAACACACATTGATTGTTAGTTTTATTAACTTACTAGCTGTCACCCGCGTAGATTTAGTTTCATGCTTCATGTCGCGGTACCTTAATATTTTTAATAAATGAAAGTAGCCTATGTTACTCCTTGAAACATCAGGTACCTGCCAGTGAAAGTCCCGTTAAAATCCATCCAGCCGTTTCAGAGATTACCCGGAACAAACATACAGACAGAGAAAAATTTTAAAACCTGGTTTTTTAGTGTCAGTAGCGTGTACTTTCACATGCATTTAGTGAAAAGCTGTTATTTTGGAATTACAAACAGACGCTTCAATTTTATTTGTCTGTATAGATGTATGGATGTTAATTTGACTATGAATCTACATAATAGTAGGTATATCGCTTAGAAGGTACCAGCTTTACTTAGTTTGGTATAAAGGTTATATTATTTTGTATTCGTACCGTTCAAATACCTACTATTAGAAATAGACTGATTATGTATTAAGGAAAAATACTATCCAAGTGTTACAAAAGCACTTGGATATACATTAAAATGTGCCAGCAAAGATTGTAGCCAAGTCCATCAAAAGTTCTTAATCATTAAGCAAATATAATTACGCCCGATCCTACCGGGGTAGGTAGGCACGGTGGAAGAAAAACTCGGGGTAAATTCCTTGAGGGGTGGGGTGAATTGATTTTATTTGGAATAAGACACGTTTTTTAATTAGAGCCCTCAGCTTTTCAGTTTAACGAGGGCTCCTATTTACTGGAATGTTTGGGCATTCCTTTGAATATTGTACTTAAGGTTCAGAAATTATATAAACTAAGTATTATTTCTATGAAAATGAAATTTCATTTCCGAATAGCTTCAAGACATTCATTAAAACTGTATTTTATTGAGCTAAATACTTATTCTGATTTATAATCTGTGTAAATTTAAAAATGTAAAAAAATAAGTTTAACTGTCTGTTTGTAATCCCAAATTAAAAACTTGTGAGTAAATACAATGACCGTATATACGGATGCTAAATTTGATATAAAAAAAATATAAAAAAAAAAATTTTAATATATTTTTTCTCTGTCTGTTCGTTCCGGCTATACTCTTAAAAGGCTGGACCGATTTTAACGAAAGTTTCACTGACAGATATCTGATGTTACAACGAGTAGTTAATTTAAAAAATGTTCCGCAATATACAGCTACCCGTGATATTAACAATATACGAGTGAAACCGCTGCACGTATTTAAGAGGAGTGTACAAGACAAAACCAACACACATTTCATAGTACGAGTAAGTATAGTGTTTTAGTTCTAACCTTTCGAGTAATTCTTCACGTTGTCACTCAGGTTCGATTCCCGGTGAAACTTTTAGAGCCAATTTACTGTTTAATGGCACTCATTTGTTGGGAAAAACATCCCGACGGCATCGTACAGCAAGTTTCTGATTTGTTTATCTTTAAACTTGTGAGTGACAATTAAAAATGGACTTTAAATTATTTGAGGTTTGCACATTGATATTGTCCCACTAGATAATGATGAATACTATGTTATGGTGATAATAATCGACGCTTCAAATCTATTCCTGAATAGAACAGGCCTTACCATAACCTCTTATTGCCATGATAGTTTGACTCTTATTATAAGACTGATGTATATGACGTGTGTCTGTTACTGTCACACAGCTGACATATCAATGCAAAGAGCTTATGGTAAGGCCCCAGAGACCTAACTATGATCGCTTAAGAACTTTGTCGCTTTTAAACCGATGATGGTAGTTTTTATGATAAGATAATGACGTAAATGAGATTCATCCCAATAGGATTAGATTCGTGCATTCACTGTATCTACGCTAATTACTTATCTGCCTCTTAAGTTGGTATACAATATCATTAGGAATCAATGAGTGATAAATGAAAAATGTGTATGATATGACATTACGTGTATACCACGAACTTTGCGGTGATATTTTTCGTAAGTAATTCATTATGTTCCGGTTCTTGTCAGATGACTACGTACATAAGTGCCTTACTAGCTTAAAATTGAATCAATAATTGTCAATATCATTAGATTATAGTTTTCACCTAAAAGACGGGCATTCTCATATCATGCATAAATTATCATTACTTAGTACCTACCCTGATGCAGTCGCTGACAAAAGCCAGTGAATATATATAATCATCATCATCTTCCTGCCCTTATCCCATGTTATTTGTGGTCGGCGCAATGTGTTCTTCTCTTCCATTTCTCTCTATCAGCCGTCATATCTGTATTCACTCCCATTCTAGTCATATCATCTTTCACACAATCCATCCATCGTTTCTTAGGTCTTCCTTTCCCCTTGTAACCATCCACATTCATAAACAAAACTTTTTTGGCAACATTATCCTCATCCCTCCGCATAACATGTCCATACCACGACAAATGTTTATTCTTCAACTTCTCAGTCACTGGTGCTACTTTCAGACTTCCCCTTATAAACTCATTCCTCACCTTGTCCAATCTCGTTACGCCACACATCCATCTCAACATCCGCATCTCAGTTGCATGCAGCTTCCTTTCATCCGTGCCATGACAAATTACATTTGATAAGGACTAATATGATGATTTTAATTGTAGGCTTTCTATTACAAACTTAATAGGTGACCGTGAGGTTTAAGAAGTCGCCTGCTACGTAAGAGACGCAAGTTTGAATCCCAGCGGGACCAGTACCAATGAGTTTTTCTAAAAACCACGAGCTTTACGGTGAAGGAAAACATCTTGAGGAAACCTGCATATGTCTGAGACGTAATTCACAGACTTATGTTTAGTGTCTGAGACGGCGATGGACTCACCATCTGTTACGTTAGCACTTAATCTTATTCGATGAAAAGTGGGTGTTGTTATTACCTCTGGGGGGATAACGTGAGCTATATACAACGTGATAAGCTATCCCTTTACCAAATACAATGACATATCGTGTCCCTTTAAGGGAAGCCGTACCTAATAGGGTACTTTTTAAATACTTCCTCTACAAACATCAATTCGCAGATTGCCAATTCAACTCGACTATTGAATTAAATATGCCGAGAAGACCTTCAAAATCCTTCATTCAAACAAAACGCAATTTTAACAAACTTCAAAGTGAAATATTAAAATACCTAAATTACTTGTAGCGAGAAACGAAGGCGGTAAAAATATTAATTCGGGGGTGAAACGGGGTTTTCTCGAACCACCCCATCTCTGTACTTTTATAACACCCACTATTTAGCCAAAGAACGTCTCCGTGTTCTGTTAGCCCTTTTTTCGAAGGGGGAGCATTTAGCAATTTAAATTTTATCTTTTCGTAATAAGTGCGAGATGGGTGGATTTTAACTCTTGAAAGTATTTAACTAGGATTACACTTTCGGTTTAAATGTGGAATGAGGAATTAAATGTGATATTAGGAACCAGATTTTTTATTTATATTGCATTCAAGTAGGTTGCATGTCGGTAGAAACCTCTCGTGAGTCTCTCGCTGGCTTTTCTCGCTCAGAGAACCAGGGGCCTTACCATGAGATTCTTATTGCCATGATAGTTTCACTCATTTATGAGACAGATGTATGTGACGTGCATACATCTGTCATTGTCTGAATTATCATTGCAATAAGAGCACATGGTTGGGCCCCAGTTCTCGGAAACAATTTAGTGTGGCAATGCTGTCAGTGTTCTTGGCACGAGTGGCATCAAGATCTTATTGGCTATAGCTTATGTCCACTCTGAAAGTTCATTTTAAATGTTCATGAAAGTTTTTTACAATCGGAAAGAAGTTCTCAGCGTGCCTCCTACTTACACACATGAAAAAATTTATGGAGAAAATCGGAAGAAAACTCAAGATAACACTAGGGAACAGGTTTAGATCCTGTAAATCACTTTTTTGTAACATTTATAAACTCCCTAGTATCGTTAAATCGATTATGAGTCTAAACTAATTAGACTTTTACGTCCCAGCTTTTCCAGCTAGTATCAAATAGTAAATTGTGCAAACAAAAAAATTTTAATTACAGGTATAATTCATTTAAGTAGATGCCTCTCGTGACAAGAGAGCTGGGGCTTTTCTCGCCCAGAGAATCAGCATTGCTATTCAACGTGGCAATGCTGCCAGCCTTCTTGGCACGATCCCGAGAGACACCCGCTTGGGACAAGTTTTCTACCTTTAATTAGTTTTCTGTTCCTTGTATATATAATAAAACTAAATTACTGCAATTTGTACCACAAGAATCAAATATTTTTGAATAGCGCCTAACGAGTTGTCAATGTTTCTGTGATTCAAATGGGAAAATTGCAATCTTATTGGACAATTTTGGTAAAGAATTATTAAAATTACCTATTAATTCCGTTAATTACAGGCTTGTTGTAAATTTCTTTGTGATTTATGAAATCATAAAATATAAGTAATACTTAGGTATTTTATTTTCATCGACTCAAATAAATGTTATCATAAATGTTAGTTCTAATAAGAATCGCAAAGATTTTACTAACCACTCTATTCGGTAAAAAAATAAACAAATTATTTAAGTACAATTTTAATTTCGAAAAGAAACTTTTAAAACAACATTTACCAACAAAAATCCTCGGCTCCAAACACCACGCTGAAAATTAAAAAGTTAAACGTTTTAAAACCAAAATGGCGGCGTGAAAATAGTTACCTCCCAGTTTCGGAGCGAAAGTGTTTGCAAACTTTTTAATTTGCGTTCACAAGTCGAATTTTTCACCGAGCAAAGTTTACACTCGGTAGTTTTGGTGCTGAGATGTTAAATCGTCCAAGTTTAAACTTCATGTTCGGGGAAAAATAAAAAAAATTAAGATTTATGGTTTGTGAAATAAGCTAAGTTTTCTTTGAAATGGAATGAAAAGTATTTTGCTTTAAAACACTTTAAAATTTTAGGGTTAAGTCATCTACTACGCAAGTGACATAAGTTCTAATCTATTGGTATGTCTGTCTGTACCAATGAGTTTTTCTTAATTTTCAATTACAGTGATATCCCGCCACGCGTTTTACAATGAATGAAAACATCATAAAGACACTTGCATATATCTGATTAGAAATTATCACTCACATTCACACAAAACTCACTACCGCCATCTCAGGTTTACATACGTCTTTGAATTACTTCTCAGACATATGCAGGTTTTTTCACGATGTATTCTATATTTCTATAGATAAACATATATACAGAGTTGAGAGCAGCAGGTGTAGCAGTGGTACGTATATCAATTTAAAGTAAAATCATAAATCACTTAATTTTATTAAATTATTGTCGTTATACTTACCTACTATTTATTTTTGTGGTAAAATGTGGTTGTTAGAGAAGAGTTCGATGCTTATTGGATGATACGTGGAACATAAGACAATGCTTATTTTTGTTGTAAAATGAAATTGAAAAACTAAAATAGCTCTAACACGAAAAATTAAAAAAAAAAAAAAAAAAAATTTAAAAGGATATGTACCACCAACCCATACGATAAAAATTTTCGCCTTAAAACCCTAGATTATCCCTATATTTGATTCTTATAGTCGCTCAGGTGTATACTGCTCTTTACCAATCCCTCGGTCACCGCATGTCTCCGTAAACTAACCGAATCAAGTCTTTTAACTATGCCAACAACATCCGGTGGCGTGCGTCCTGTCGAACCGGAAGACGGCTATTACGTCACTTCCGCCCGCTGGAAAGCTTCAGTGACTCTAGGAATTAGGGTAATTTTTCATGAACATACTTCAGGAGTTGGGTAGCTGTTTAGTTGTTTGATTACAGTTTCAGGAATTCAGGGTTTTAGAGAGCGTAGAAAAATCTAATTACATGTAAGACAAGCAATGTGTTCAAACTATGTTCATTCTCATAGCATTTATAATTGAACGCTGTTATATTTACATAAATTTCTAAAATCTCAACTCCCATTATTACTTAGCCGAAGGAGAGTAGGTATCTAAAATCTAATTCGGAACAATTGATATTTCAATGATATATTAATTAGTGCTCAATACCGCGATGGACTCACCATCTGTCACTTTGGCACTTTGTAAATCTACTTACCCCTGCGTAGACCCTTATTAGTAATTTGGAACTTATAAATTGTAAGATAAAATTGCTTTTCCAACGATAAATCAGAGTTCGCCAGAAATAAAACGCACAAATTAGTCTATAAATGAACTTTAACTGAAAATACATCTTTGGAAATTAACATTTTTACCACCAACCCAGCAGCAGGGTAAAAACAACTTTGCCCACAAGAAAATAGAGTTGAAAGTAGATTTGACTTGGCAAGTTAAATCGTAGAAGTTTCTTAAGTTGGTCGCTGGCAATTATTCTTGAAAATTGCGCCAGAAAAACTGGGGGATTTGAAAGGATTGGGCCAATTTAGATTTATTTTTCTCCCTTTCGGGGGTTCGCCAAGTTGTTACCTCCGAGGGGGTCGAAGTACAGCTACGAGAAAGTACCTACCAACGTTACATTATTATATTAAGCTTGTAAAACAAAAAATGACTGGGAGAAAAAGATATAATATACCTAAACATTTTGGGTCACTGAAATAGTGTGATTTTTCAAAAATGTACTCCTAAAATTCATCCAATTGGAGAAAAAATCTAATTGGTGTTTTTAATTTAGTCGATATACCATTTAATGGTATCGTATTGCAATATTTTTTCGTCTTTTTAAACGCCAACTAAGCTTTTTTTTGTGCCCAACTGATATATACTATACATATTATTAAAGCCTGTGTCCTTATCGATAGTTTATCTCATTCATCATAGGGTGAACGGCTGGACCGATTTCGATGATAAATATTTTATTGTGTTCGTTATTGTCAGGAGATGGTTCTTATGAAAGAAAAAACTAAGAACATTGCGTGAAAAATTTGAAAACCTTTACTTAACCATCATATAAAATTATTTCTTTCTTCTTAAATCTAACCTTAGCGCTTTGAACAATAAAAACTTTTTGATGTAACCTTATGACGTTTGACATAGAATTGACAGAATACGTGCCGCATTCTCATAATTAAGACAGGGCAACGTCTGTCGGGTCAGCTAGTTCTAAATAAGTACACATTTTTAAAATCGAAAGCATGGTTCAAATATTACCTCGTATGTACAAACTTGATTATAATATTAATATGTAGGTATATATCTTACTTAAGGGTAAAGCGTAAATATAACAGACTTGCTGATTCCAATATAAACCAATATATTATATTAGAGTCATGAAGAAATAATTATGTATATAAATAACGTTTATATTATTTATTTTTTCATTAGTGAATTATTGATTAATTATTATTTAAACAATTGATTCTTACATACATATGTAAGACATACGCCTGTATCCCACGGGGGTAGGCAGAGACTACCGTTTGCCACATGCCTACGATCCTTACATACTTCTTTTGCCTCATCGACATTCATGCATCTCTTCACAGACTTTCATACTTCATTATAATAATATTATTATCATTGAAATACTTTAATATAATAAGCCAGTACTTTCTCCGCGCCGTACCCTAAATGAATTTGTCTCCGATAAAAAAGCCGAAGGGGCCACCCCTTGTAAAAACTTACTTGGACCCCTAGGTAATGTCTCCCTATAATTTAACTTTATATAACCTTTATATAAGAAGCCGGAGATATTTTGCAGGTTTCGATGTTTTATTTGCAACCCTTTTTTAACACAAAGGTGGTTACTAAGTATTCTTATTGGTTTATTTGATTTTTATCTTGTCAGTTGACAAATATTACTACTCAAATCTATACAGATAAATAAAATTGAAGTGTATGTTTGTAATTCCAAAATATCAGATTTTCAATAAATGCATGATAAAGTAGGTACCTATACGGTACTGACATAAAAATAAAACAATTTTTCTCAGCCTGTCTGTCTGTCTGTCTGTTTGTTTCGGCTAATGTCCGGCACGGCTGGACCGATTTTAACGGGAATTTCACTGGCAGATAGCTAATTTTACCATCACCATCTATGACGTTGCACTTAATCATATTCGGTGAAATGTGGGTGTTATTATTACAACACCCCATCGGGGAATACTCTATAATTTGTAAGTTTCAGACACAAATAAATACAAAGAAAGCAATTTATTTCAAGCTGAAATATATTTTCAGGGGTTAGGGCCGGAAACGGATGGAGACAGAGCCTTCTGGACGCTCGCCAGGGCGGCGTTTCAGAATAAACTATTAGAATGGGTTTTTTCAGACAACGCGTTATTTTTAGTAGCAGTTTTGTTAATTATACATACATACAGCATGGTTTAATTGTTCATATATTTAAAATATAGTATTACTAGCTGTGCCCCGCGGTTTCACCCGCGTAGATTTAATTACATCCTTATTGTCGCGGAACCCTAATATTTTTAATAAAAGGTAACTTATGTCCTTTCTCAGGATCTAAAGATTGTCTGTGCCAAATTTCATCAAAATCGGTTGAGAGCTTTAAGCGGGAAAGCGTAACAGACAGACAGAGTTTCTTTCGCATTTATAATATTAGAAGGGATAAATAACTCAATTATAACAAATAAAATATAGTCTATATCATATTTTCAATATACAACCAGATTTTATAAAAAAAGATTAACACCAAATTTCATGGGTTTTTTTTTAACTTTACAAACTAACCAACACACGCCATTGGATGTATAATATAGCAAGACATGTATCTTATATTAGTAACTAAATTTTTCTCCCATAAATTAACTCCCTTCAACCTATTTATACGCAAAACAAAAGCTATTTATGACTGACTGCAAAAAAAACTAATAAAATCAATAAAATGTACTTAGAGTGTATAATATCTACACAACAAAATTACCTTCGATAACTTTAATTGTCTTTTTACCACATCAACTTCTTACCCCATAACACCCCAAGTTTTGACCCTTAATTACCACCGTTTTACCTTAATTTTACCTGTGTTAATGCTCATTATTTTTCTTGTAACGATCCTGTAGCTTTCACGTTTCTTGCTTAAATTAAAAACAATTATAAGACGGGCGTAGGGCGGGACTCGGCGAGATGAAAAATTAAGACAATTTCAGAGAGCCCGTGTTTTATGCTTTAAAGTTAGCTTGTAAGAGATTGCTTCATTTTTTTAACGTAAGATACTAATATGAGTTTCAATTGAGAAAATAGTTTAGAACTAATAACACTGGAGTAATTCAAAGACAAGTATAATCCCCGAGACGTGGGTAGACTCACCATCTGTCACGTTGGCACTGAATCATCTTGTGTGAAAAGTGGGTGTTGTTATTACAACACCTCTGCCTACCCCTTCGGGGAATACAGGCATGATCATATGTATGTAACCGATAGCATTGGCTGTCGAATGGTTTGAGAAATCGCTTGCTATATAAGTAACGCAAGGTTTGTGATGAGTATTGATTAATCATACCATAAGCTTTACTTTGAAGGAAATAAAAACATTACTTTGTACAGTGTCTGAGACGGCGATATACTAAATAAAAACAGAATAAATAAAAAATATAATAATATTATATTATGATGAGCCGTGGTGGCCTGATGAGATTGGGGTTTGAATACCAAGTTCAAATACAGTAATCGTGAAGAAACCTGAAAATGAATTCAAATACTTTAAGTATGGTGCCTGAGACGGCGATAAATCACCATCTGACACGTTGGCACTTAATCATCTTCGGTGAAAAGTCTTTATTTATAAAAATGTATCCCCATTTCCCTTAGTCACGGCATCGCGCATAAACGGCTAGACCGATTTCAACGGGTAACTGGTTTTAAGGAGTGTTTTAGGCTAATTTAATTGCTGAATAAAATTTAAGGGCTGCGGGACACCCACGAAATTAATTCTACGCGGGTGAAACCGCGGGGCAACACTAGTCTGTTAACAAAGGATTATAAAAAGAAGTTTTATAACTTGCAGCTTAATTTTAAAATCTTGTATATAAAAAAATCAAAAGCAAAAAGTTATATCGCTCCACCTGATATCGAGTGAAAGAAACAAATTAACAGCACCCCTTCGGAACCACCCCACACCCTTAACAAGCAAAAAAAAAAGGACAAAACATCTCGGCTACGAACTAGAGTGAGATGGAAGGCACCCCGCGAAAAATTAAGATTCAAATAGTAAGAAAATTAAAATTCGCCAAGCGGTCAGCATTGCGTCTCTGTCTTTGCTATTAACTTGGGTATACCCGTCTCTGTTCCCCTGTTAAAAAAAGGCTTTATCCAAGTTTCATTAAGAAGGGTGGTACCCTATCGGAATCACAATGACTTCTTACCAGACGATCTTTGAGAGAAAGTAATTAGAATTACTAAAACGAACGTTATATATCTCTACTTAGCATTATACCTGCGTAGATAACCTGTGACGTCACACACAGCTTTACGGTGAAGGAAAACATCGTGAGGAAATCTCCATGTGATTGCCAGTCACTATTTGAAATTAATAAGCTTGTTATACCGATATACGAAAAAACTGTTCCGAGTGCCTAGTGCGAGTTTTTCACTGCCGCCGTCACAAGTCACCGCGTCGAGGTAAACGCAAATTTGTATAGGATCGGAACAGCGCCTCTGTCGGTCTAAAGATGACACTATTGTGAGCCCATACAAATCTGCGTTTACGTCGAAGCGATGACTTGTGGCGACGATTCAAAAAAAACTCGCACTAGGTACTCTGTACGCAGTTTGACACTTGTCAATTATCTATACCGATTAATAAAATTGAAGTGTGTGTTTGTAATTCCAAATTAACAGCTTTTCACTAAATGCATAATTAAAGTATATACGGAATTTCAACTTTTTTTTAAATATTTATTTCATTCTTCCTCCTTCTGGCTAATCTGCGGCTGAAACAGCGTGACTTTAGGCAATTATTATTTCAGAAAATTATCACTAAGTAACATAGTTTTATTGTTATAAACCGCGAAGCACAGCCAGTACAAAGTATATGCACTTACACTTAGAGTAGAACCAACTAACTGGTAATATGTGAAACTGTGCTGTCTAATAAGAACTTTCATTTGAAAACATGATTGAAAAAATACATAAGTACTGATGCCGTCTCAAAACGGTCACTGGGGCCTCATTAACAAAATTCCTCACGATTTTCCTTCACCGTAAAGCACGGCTATATACCATCAAAATATAAGTGAAGTAAAATTGAACATAAGTGATACTGGCTACTATTATACCTACCATTTTTGTCCTAAGCGTAAAACTCAAAAAACAAAAACATTCCATTTTTAAATTCAAATAATTAAAGCAACGTCAAAATGTAGCTCGATCAAAGAGGGTTTGAAGTCGGTAAAAATGCCCCCCACCCTCGAGGGGAGGGGAGGATGGGGCCGTTTCTTTGTCCCGCGTTATCTATACAATTATTCGAAGAAAGTAAAGTCTCTCAAAAAGATAGGAAGGCCGGACGCGCGCTCAGGGTGTGACCGTCGCCCTAATTTGAAATAATTATTTTGTTCAGCAGATACTTTGATTCATTTTTCGGTTCTCATAAATATCTACATATTGATAATGAATTGTCAATGTACTAACGTCTGAAACAAAAAAAATGGTTTATAAAAATATTCACAACTTACAATACTTTCATTAACAAAATGTGCAGTTCTAAGTACAACATAACATTCAACTAATCCTAAAATTTACCAAATAAATTTTTGCTTCAAAACTAACTAAACATCACTTTGTGTGGACGTGCTTAATTTATTAACTGTATAGTTTGTCATTAATGTAGTCAAAAACGTTTTCTCACAGTATTAATTAACAATATATTCTCCTTTTTCCAGGCCACTAAAAAGCAACACAGTGATCGCCGGACGCCTTACAAAAACGATCCACTAAGGGGAGTCGTGGCAAAAATGACGCTTCAAATAAAATAAACAGTCGACCAGCGTCTGTAGAACCCTCCCCCTTTCTGAATTACTAAGAAACTGAGCCCAGAGTGGAACAAAATGAAGGCAGAGAGAGGTCTTGCTTACTGGTCATGTTATGTCTAACTGAAACGAAGCTATGTACGAAAGTACCTTTAAGATTTACGGCAAATATCTGGTTAGCTGTTATTATAGTGTCTTTATAAGATATCTTGGTAGGTAGATCGTATATACAGTGTGTGGACTTTTTAGGCGTATATTCGGTAGGTCTTAGGTATATAATAATTTAAAAATATAAGAAAAATCCATTATCATTAAAAAATGGCTTTGATTTTTAAAATTTTTGGTGTGGTTTTTATTGGGTCATTCACGATACACCTACCTATTGTTAATCGTGGTTAATGAGAGATCGCTATGAAAACTTAATCTAAAACTCAAGGTTTGAAAAATGAAAAATATTTATTCAGTTTGGGCCCTGGTTATTTATGAATGTCGAAAACTTACCACCGGTTCGGAAACTAACCTCCTGAGAAGAACTGGCAAGAAACTCAGCTGGCATCATGTGCATTACGTCAATAATGAACTCAAAACAACTAGACCAATTTCAAAAAAATCTTCACCAACCTTTAAAATGTCACGAGTTATAAGCGCTGACGTTATTTTGGTTTATTTGGCAATGGCAACTCACCTTATAAAAATCTAAAATCTATTTTTTTTACATGGTATTTCCCATTTCGTAGGGCTACCTCCACTGCATAACCGGACAAAAGGGCGAGACCCAAGGGCTTCCGAGCTTAAACTTAAATACGCAACACACCTAAGGGCGCCCTGGTGCAGCCGGACCTCGGCTTAGGGCGTAGCTGGGAGATGAGCTAGGGAGCTGGATCTGAGTGGTATTATTTCAGGATAACTGGCTCTAGCTAATATAAAAATCTCACCATGATGCATGAGGCAGGACACGTTCCCCTGTCCCCTGCATCCTTTCCACAACGCTCTCGTGGAAAAATATCCTCAATTTAATTTGTTTGCGGTTGAAGGATATCATGTCAGTATGCTTGGTAATGCGAGAACACTGAGTAAAAGTGCGTACCTATTAGTGTAAGTGGCTTATAGCCGTTCTAACATGGTTTGAAATAAATAAATAGTTACATGTTCAGTTATACCAAAAAAAATCGCAGAACACGTGGCCACGCGTTTGAAGACACGGATAGAGGCTAGTGAATAAAAACAATGAGGACAATGAGGGTCCGAATGTAAGGCTTCGTAGTGTACAGTGGCAAGGCAATAACGCCGTCGGTCACGTCTCCAGGAGCCGGCCAATTTCCTATCCAGCTGACAATTTCCTCGCAGCGCTCGATTTTAATATAAAACGAGAAAAAACATCGCACCGACTGCTGTAGTCGACGTCCAGTTACTGTGGATACGACTGCACATAAAACTACTTGACGAATATGTTTAGTTAGTTTACTTGTCAAATAATCATCTTTAGCAATCGTTACAGGTCAGTCAGAGGCCTAAGAAAGTCTGACAACTGGTTTAACCCAGATTGCCGATTTTCCTCGAAAAAGGGGTTACAAAGGTCAGATGGCAGTCGCTTCGTATAAAAATCAGGTGATCAGCCACATCGAGTTGAATCAAGTGTCGACCCCAAATACATGGGATAAGGCCAGGGAGATGATGATGACTTGTCAAATAATATTATGCCCTTTTTCTGTTTTTTGCCTTCAATTTTTTTGTGTCAGTAGCGTGTATACTTTCATATGTATTTAGTGAAAAGCTGTTATTTTGGAATTACAAACAGACACTTCAATATTATTCATCCGTATAGCTGTATAGATGTAATTAGTCTATAGAATAAAGCAAAAAAAAACGATTTATGAGTTTATCTCTACATAAGTCAACTTTAGTGACTAGTTTTCGGCGAAAAAGTTGAAAAATGTGTATCCCTAATATCATCCAAAAAATTACATTCTTATCCTTTATATTATTAAAAGTAGAATCATCATTATTTTTATAAACATTAATTAATTTATTGTTTATTAGTATTCACATCCGCAGTAAGACCAGTGTCCTTTCAAAATGGCTTTGGCGAGAGAAAGAAGAGTGGTTCTCGTCGCCGCCCGCCCCCATCCACCGAGATGTTATTTTATAAGGTGCCCTATCCGAACACTTTTGATTCGTCCAAATAATACCTACTTTATTGAACCTACCATTGTCGTAAACAACAACATTATTTTTCAGACGAAGCTGGTGGAATGAATTTTAGAAAACCTCTTAACCTATACGGCCGTTTTCAAAATAATATCCATCTATACAGATTAATATAATTGAAGTGCCTTTTTGTAATTTCCAAATTACAGTCTTTCATTTAAATATATGTATGTACGGTACTGACATTAAAAAACCAACATATTAAGTGAAAAACGATTATTTTGGAATTACAAACAGACACTTAAAATTGATTTATCTGAATAGTTGTATATATTACATTGTGAGTACATTACCGGCTCAGGCACTACACAAATATCTTCACCTGAAAGCTTGCTGTATTGTTACATTGTTGTAAGTACTTAATCAAAGTGTGTTTCGAAACTGAATTTCAGATTTGTGGTGTTCTACATCCTCCAGTCGCTTGCCTCGGGTTGAAATCG
Source organism: Watsonalla cultraria (assembly GCA_964035505.1). Classification (NCBI taxonomy): domain Eukaryota; kingdom Metazoa; phylum Arthropoda; class Insecta; order Lepidoptera; family Drepanidae; genus Watsonalla; species Watsonalla cultraria. Next base: position 5,536,086 of record OZ037734.1, on the reverse strand, counting down.
ACAAAACACCTCAGGGGCCCAACCATGAGCTCTTATTGCAATGTTAATTCAGTTGTGCGACAGTGGCAGATGTATACACGTCACATACATCTGTCTCATAAATGAGTGAAACTATCATGGCAATAAGAGCTCATGGTAAGGCCCCAGGGCCTGTAGACAAAGTAACATTATCCTCACTAGCTTCGCTAGTAGAAACGATACAAAATGTACGGGAATGACATATGTCACGTGACTGATTAATGTCATTGCCATACATTTTGTATCGTTTCTATTGGTGCAAGAGCGAGAAAATTTTACTTTGTCTAGGCCTATAGTACCGCTTTATGTGGACACATTATGAAAACATAGTAACGGGTTTGAAAGAATATATTAAAATAGGGTTTATTGAAAAATCTTGAATTTGGAGCAAGGTTTAATACTAAACTTCTATACAACACGTTGGTCACTAACTTTACAGGGAATGATTAGTTTTTGCCGGATTGGAACCTTTTTCTATGACGAATAAGAAATAATTAAATGCCATCATTGACTGCGTCTTAGTTTAGTGATCGCAAATGCTATTGCTGAAGACGAGGTCCTGAGTTCAATCCACTAATTCATCCATCCGTGCAGTCCAGAGTCTGGATAAGTGACATAAAGGCATTTATAACATGGGATTTAAAAATAACTAGTGAAATGTGGGTGTAGGTACTGAGAGTAGGTCCATCTCAGCCTACCCCTTCGGGGAATACAGACATGTGTATATGAATGTCATAATAACTTTAAGAGGACCAGAATACCGGAGCGGCCCCACTAGAGCCTGTACTGCACCTTATAGAAGATCGCAGTCAAATACTGATACTTTAGAACTGTGTTAAACACTCGGTTGTCGCATTTATAGGCTGCTGTAGTCACTTACCATAGGAATTGTAGAGTTGTTAGCCATCTACATATTAGTACCTACAAAAACATCGTAGCTACATCGTCACACATTAAAACAATTCTACTTACAAATCTTTTTGCCTCGATAATCTTCAACTTGCGGGTTAGTACCTCATAGCAAAGTAAATATTTTTTCAGCAACCATCCCCGTTTCAATATGAAGGCAAACACATTTCGGTGAGTTAAGATCCAGCCTTTGCTCTCGATTGATTTGTATTCGCCAAGATAAGTAATTACGAGCCCACTTCAGATCCATAAATCCGGCGAGGGAAGGGCAAGCCTCCCTTGAAAAAAGGGGGTGTTCTTCTTATATTTAAATATCGAACCCCTTCCGGGTAGGTGCCACGGTTTTTCCAGTAAAAGGGGTAAGTGACAGAAGCAGGGTACAGGGTGAGCTATGGAGTCGAAGGAGTTTTAATTCAGCATTTTTTTTGCGATCGAAGATGGTAAAATACACTTAACTGGAAGTCAATACATATTTATTATTACTACATATTTATATATTATGAAATACGCATATGATGCTAAGTGGCGATCATAATTGAATTAATCACGTTTCTTCTCAAATATAGTCAACTAAACTAAGCTTACTTTATAGGTATGAACTTAATTAAAGTACACACCAAAAGCCCTGAGGATAATAAAATATATAATTTAAATAGAAATCAGAAAAAAAGCTTTTCACTAATTACTGCACACACGAATTTCATTAATCAAGAGTCTATTAAAAAAAGCAATAAAACTGATTATTTTATTCAGAAAAAATAATACATGACTTCAAACAAATGCTACTCTACTCCTTCCCCTGCGCTGTTTCAAGATGGACTTAAGAAGCAAAAAGGAAAGAGTCCGAGGAGGTTCCCCCCGCCCCCCGCACCACCTCCCCCTCCACCCATCGGAATACAGAATAATAATCGCCAAAAGAAACAGGGGGAGACTAAAAATATAAATAGCTATCTACCCTCTCCGATATTAAAATTTGTTCAAGAAATATTCTCGCAATTTTGTTAAAATAAAATTATATTCGTCTCGCTCGGACCCTCTTTGTTGTTCTGTGTTGCCAGAAATCTTTAATTTTAAATTTTCTTTGCTATGTTGCTGCTTAATTAAACAATCATTAAGGAATAAGGTAGTTTTTTTGCGTTTTTCGATGCTCCTGGTGTAGCATGTGTCAGCTACGGAGCTCCAAGCATAACTATGAACATGTTTCAAACGTCAATGAATTTCGTTACGTATAAATGCGTGGCCCGAAATGTGTTAATACTTTTCGGAGGCTAGTTATGATTGAAGTGTGATTTCAAAGCGGGATGGTGCGTCTATTGAACGTCCAAGATAGGGTTGAAGGTAGGTACCAGGTCACGGGGAAGATTACCCATGCGATGGACTGATGAGTAGTGTAGCCCTTACACGAGTGCACCAGAATAGCATCTAACAGAGATCGATAGCCCATCGTGAGGCGAGTGACATTTGCTCCGAATAGTATTCATGATGACCACCCACTCTGCCAAGAGCGTAAATAAGAAGACGTTGTGATTCCACGCCACGCTAATATTAAGCGAAAATTTCACACCACGTGCTTTACGGTGAAGGAAAACATCGTGAGGAAACCTGCATATTTCTGAGAAATAATTCAAAGACGTATGTATAGTGCCTGAGACGGCGATGGTCTCACCCTCTGTCACGTTGGCATTTAATCATATTCGATGAATTGCGGGTGTTGAAAATTATACAACACCTCTGCATACCCCTTCGGGGAATACAGGCGTGAGCATATGTTGTTTTGCATGTGTTGGATATTGAAATAAAATTTATAAATTACTTGTTTGTGTTTCATTCTCATGGTGTCCGACGGCCGAGCTTAGGATTAATAAGTAGGGAAGTAAGTAATTGCATGTAAGAACTGGGTCCAACCACGAGCTCTTATTGCAATGATAGTTCAGATATGTGACAGTGACAGATGTATACACGTCATATACATCTGTCTCATAATATGAGTCAAACTATCATGGCAATAAGTACTCATGATAGGGCCTCTTACATATCTGCTTCAGTAGGTAAGTAGTTATTTTTTTACTATGTAATAGTGTATCTATACCGTACTTACTATTGTACAGATTTAGGATGTTATGAATAATCGGAAACGAATACATTAGTAAGTATTTCCCGCGGTTTCACCCGCGTAGCCTTAATTACATGAGTGCCTTAATATGGCAGACAGTTAATTAATCTCCCTGGCCTTATCCCTTGTATTTGGGGTCAGCACTTGATTCAACCCGATGTGGCTGATCACCTGATTTTTATACGAAGCGACTGCCATCTGACCTTCGTAACCCCTTTTTTGAGGAAAATCGGCAATCTGGGATAAACCAGTTGTCAGACTTTCTTAGGCCTCTGACTGACCTGTAACAATTGCCAAAGATTTTAAATTGGCAACCGGGACCGACGGCTTAACGTGCTCTCCGAGGCACGGAGGGAACTCGGGCGGTCACCCATCCAACTACTGGCTAGGCGTATGGTTGCTTAGCTTCGCTGATCGAATCATATGCGCAATAGCAACTGTGCCACGAGCTTCTCAATCCTCAAAAGTTATTTACAAAAAAGGTTGCCTGATTCTCTTCTCCTAGTAACATCAGCTATCTTCCCCGTGAAAGTCCGTTAAAATAGGTCAATTCGTTTCAGAGTTACGCCCGAAAAAACAGGTTAGAGAGCTCCAAAGTATTCCTAGTTATGACTAAAAACTTGTCACATATTATTTTGGTACCTTTTCCAATATAGTACCTACGTTGTACGATATATATTTAATTTAGTTACCTACTCGACGTTTCTAAGCATATTATAGGTGCCGTCACAAGTTATGAGCGCTGACCTTAACGCGCAATAGTAATTGTTTGGGTTATGTATGTCGTAGCGCAAACAAAAGATGCGCTGTTATACACACCATTTTCATCTGGCACACCTGAATTACTAAAAAAAAGGAATAAGGCAAAAATGCCTACACTCTATCAACAAAATTCCAAATCTCTTAATTCGATTAGATTTCTTACAAAGTACTTTCGTATCGTCAGGACACAATAAATATACTATACAGGGGCCTTACCATGAGCTCTTATTGCCATGATAGTTTCACTCATTTATGAGACAGACGTATGTGACGTGTATACATCTGTCACTATCGCACAACTGAACTATCATTGCAATAAGAGCTCATGGTTGGGTCCCAGGATTATAAATGTTACCACCGGGTTCGGAAGGTTGCTTTTGTTCAGAAGAACCCGGCAAGAAACTCAACAATTACTTACTCTCTTCAATAAAATATTTTGCAATAGTTCACAGTATCTATATCGCATGAATCAATCCAAGGTATCACTAGTCCAGTACTTGACCTAGTTTACCTACAATAAGCTCTAAAATATTGGTAGGGCTTTCCTTTAAGCCCTCAACTTTAAAACCTGCATTACTGTCCCTTGGTTAACCTTGAAATACCTAAGTGGTATAAAAGTGAAAAGTAAAACGGTATCCGTAAGTGAAAATCGCCCAAGTTTTCGTTTTAAACAACTTAAACCGCCCTAACTTTAGTTCAGCGCTAGGTAGTGTCAGCAGAAACATTTACTTATTAATTTTAATGAATAATCTTTTGGAATATAATCAACCCAGATATACCTATAGGATGTCCCACAATTCTATTATAGCCGGGAACAAGAGTAGGGTGAAAAAAAATTTTTAAAAATATATGTAACTTTTTTGTGACATATTTTTTTGTTTAAACGAAAGCGAAAACCATTACAAAATGGACCCCAAATGGCAAGAAACGATAACGCGGCAGGCCTCGGAGGAGATGGCGGGATGAGCTTGATGCTTTCAGGAGCGATTGGGAGAGGACTGCTGAGGACAGAGAAAGTTGGAATACTGGAAGGGAGCCCATTGCCAACAAGTGCAGGATACTACAGGCTAATAATAATAATAATTTGTGAGCTTAAATAACTCTAGTACAACAATATATTGTATTAAATATGTTACGCATATATTGATGCCGATGCTGTGACGACGTGCTGATGTGTTTACCCAAAAATAATGTTACTTATATGAATTTTATTGTAACTAACTATTATTTATGTACATGATGTCTGTTGAGTTTCTTGCCGGTTCTTAGAACGCTAATTTCCGAACCGGTGGTCAATTCATCGACGTTCATAAGTACTTACATTACAAGGGACTAAGCTGAATAAATCATTTTAATTTAAATTTTCATTCATTTTCATTTTCACTAGCACTCGCACCAAACAAAGCCAACAAATGACAATACGCATTCAAGGCCAACGATCAAAACTCGTGACATCACGTGGCTTCTTACATTTCAACCTTTACAATAATGTACAATGTTACTTCACACACCAGATTAGTAAAAACTTTATAGATTTTTTGTTACTTAAGAAAAATTATTATACTCGTGCTTTCATCGAGTATTTTTTTGCGTACAGTACCTACATTACATAAGACACCTGTTGAGTTATACGTGACCACAGATGACGTCATAATGTTCAACTAAAACAATCTACATAACTAATGAGCTAATGACTTAAGGTTTTTTATTTTTGCTCCTGTGTGACACGTGGCACAGTTGCTATTGCGCATACGATGCGGTCAGCAAAGTTAAGCAACCAAACGCCTAGCCAGTAGTTGGATGGATGACCGCCCGAGTTCCCTCCGTGCCTCGGAGAGCACGTTAAGCCGTCGGTCCCGTTTGCCAATTTAACATCTTTGGCAATCGTTACAGGCCTAAGAAAGTCTGACAACTGGTTTAACCCAGATTGCCGATTTTCCTCGAAAAAGGGGTTACGAAGGTCAGATGGCAGTCGCTTCGTATAAAATCAAGTGATCAGCCACATCGGGTTGAATCAAGTGCTGACCCCAAATACATGGGATAAGGCCAGGCCAGTGAGATGATGATTCTCTTAGTGTTTAAAATTTTTAAATGTTTGTTCCACTCGTTTCTGGGTTAATGCATTACAAACAAAATACAAAGCTTTCCTCTTTATAATATCAATATATAGGTACATACACTTATTATTATTGTCATAGTTACCAACACATGAACAGGATCAGAAAAACTTTGATTACCCATAATTTTTATCTAAGCATATGCAATTCAAAGTCTGACTGAGTTAACGCAAAGTCTAAACCGCTGGCCGTAGGGTCATGGAATACAAAGGTTGTGTTCTTGGACGACCGCTCTGTCAAGAGCGTAACGAACAAGAAGAAGAGTTCTTGGTGAGTTATAGATATAAGACTAACAAAGGGTTTTCAGAAATTTTATAGATCAGAGTTTGTATGTGAAATCTTACGTGCAAGTTAGTATTTTGTTCAGGCGACATATCAGTGCAGGCCAAACTGCGCGGCACAACTATCTTTAATATCCCAACTGTGGTAAGTTCTCTTTGACAGCCATGCTTGATTCTATCCGCATCGAGTTTAATTACAAGAATTGATACAATGAAACACAAAACATTGTTAAAATAAATAAAACAGTCTACTTTCGTCTATTCCTATCCGAAGTAATTAACGTCTCGAACAAACGCCAAGAAATAACCCTTTTACATTATAAAAAGCTCCAATGACAAGACGGGGGGTCGGGACGTAACTGTGGGGGGTCATTTTTGCCAATACTTAAACGAAGATAGATAGGCGACCCCCCGCCCGGCCGGGGGTTTTAAGAAAATTTTAACTTTTCTTTAATTGGTACCGCTTTGGGGTGGAGGTGGGTCGACCCACCCGGTGGGTGAGCCCATTTTTCTTTTACCATTTCTCTCTGGCCGGTCTCAAAGAGAAATAACACTGCTCGCAGTTAAGCATTTATTAAATCCAGCATTCACAATGAATTGTCGGAAAAGTACTCTGTTTTTCCTTTGAAATTTTTGTACCATTTTCTTTGTTAACTGTTCTACATTAATGGTTGAGTTATAATATTATAATATTCAGTCTTATAATATTCGTTGAATACAGGCTACATTTAATAATGGAATGGATATTTAAAATATTACTGAACTAGCTGTGCCCCGCGGTTTCACTCGCGTAGATTTAGTTTCATCCATTTTGTCGCGGAACCCTATTTTTAATAAATAAACGTAGCCTAAGTTACTCCTCGAAACATCATCTACCTGCCAGTGAAAGTCCCGTTAACATCGGTCCAGACGTTTCAGAGATTACCCGGAACAAACAGACTATCTGTCTGTCTGTTTGTTCCGGGTAATCTCTGAATTGCACTGAACCGCGGGGCACAGCTAGTAGCATATAAAGCTGAAGAGTGTTTGCTTGAACGCGCGAATCTCAGGACTCACTGGTGTTTGATAGCCCATACACCGAGGAAGGCTATGTAATATCATCACGCTAAGACCAATAGCGGGTTAAAGTTAGCGTTAGCTTAAAGTAAATATTCCGCGAACGAAGTCACGGGCAGAAGCTATTATAACTATATTTTTTTTAATGCATTGTATCGCCATCTATGAGATAAACTTAGATAATTAATTACAATTCAGCAGTTTGAATAGTGAAGAAACTGTTTTTATCAGCTTAGAAAAAAGTTTGTAACAATATCGCTAGATGTCAGTAGTTTTCGTGAATTAGCGACATCTACCAGGCATTTACAACTATATTATTATTTCTAATCGGACAGTACTTTTTTCGTACCAACCAGAGATATAAAAATAGTTTAAAAAAACACGCTTTCATAAAAAATCCAACTAAAAATCAGAAAATAAAATTTAATAAATTTGGATAAAGAATATTGTAAATTAGAAATGAATGTACATTTTTGTAAAAAAGCGTGGGGTGCATAGTGTTAATAATTATAAACATTTTATTGACAGATAATGAGTAGAAGAATCATCACTTTGATAATATAATATCTTAAAAAGCGCATTGAATACACCCCACGCTTTTTTACAAAAATGTACATTCATTTCTAATTTACAATATTCTTTATCCAAATTTATTAAATTTTATTTTCTGATTTTTAGTTGGATTTTTTATGAAAGCGTGTTTTTTTAGTTTTTTTAAACTATTATTTATTTTTCATTTTTTAGTTAAATTTTTTATACTATATATTATTTAGTTCGATTGGCTAACTATCAACCGCCCTCAATACCACAAACCGCCCGCACTAGATCTATCTCTCTTACTCGCATGCAAAGGATGCGGAAAGAAATTAATTAATCCTGGCGAATCTAATTAGGATAATCGGATGCTTCGATCGGATTATTGCATTGTCATCGACTTTTGACAGGTGTGCAAAGTTTGAATTAAATCTGATCGTACAAAGTAGGACAAAATCGAGCTCAAAGGGGTCGGTTACATACATACATACATACATACAGGTGAAGCTAATAAAAGCGTGTTAAAATCGCGAGGACATAATTAATTTTTGATCTTAAGCCTAGACAAGGTAACATTCTCTCGCGCTTGCACTAGTAGAAACACGTGACATATGTCATTCCCGTATATTTTGTATCGTTTCTACTAGCGAAGCGTGAGGATAATTTTACTTTGTCTACAGGCCGAGGTATAGCTACTACCAATCTCGTATATATTTATGGCTTACTTAAAGGTATTAAGAAAATAAAAACTGATATCGTATTTTTTAATGAAACTTGATTTATGTTACATTTTCACTTTTAAATTACAATTATTTTATCTCAGACTGCGATTCATCTAGAATTCGGCACACACATACCTCAAATGTATCCTAATTATTTATTTAACAATTAGTTTTCGTCCTAATTGGGCTCACGTCGACGCAGAGGCCTTGCTCTGAACTATGTTTAAGATATCTTCTAAGACCATGCATTACATTATGAGATATTATTTATGATGAGCATTTGTCGACTGATTCAATAACTTACTTTTTAATTATTTTAAACATGCGACGTATTCATAGCCAGGGTAAACTGTCGAATAAGCGGTATGCAAATCTGCCTAGTGTAATTAAAAATAAATCTAAATATTAGATTTTTATGCAAGACACAATGTTCATATACTAAATTCTTAAAAATGGTCAGGGCCTGTAGACAAAGTAACATTATCCTCACGCTTCACTAGTAGAAACGATACAAAATGTACGGGAATGACATATGTCACGTGACTGATATATGTCATTGCCATACATTTTGTATCGTTTCTATTTGCGCAAGCGCGAGAGAATGCCACTTTGTCTACGCCTACAGGAAATATACGAACACGAGGCGGGACTCGATCCTACGACCTCTGCAAACCGTGCAGTTACTCTTCCAACTGAGCTACTCATGCGTCGATTTTTTCCTTCCCTTGTCTTGCGGTTTTTGGGGTCTCCTAGCGCCATCTGTTGGTTGGTGTGTCAAACAAGAGGTTGGGTTCGAGTCCTGTCTCGTGTTCGTATTTTCCTGACCATTATTGAGAATTTAAAGAGAAGTCTGTCAGAAAATAATGTAAGCATCAAAATCATTAGCAAAATTCTGTCAGATAAGCAAATTTTTAAATGTCTTTTTGTAATCGAAACTAGGATAATTCTTAAAACATTAGATACATGAAATAGTGATATTTAAGACCATTAATTAAGTAAATTTTGAGCATGGTTCTGTACAAGGAATAATATTTATCTACAATGTTTCTCTGACATGGAAGTGGAGTGAATAAAAGTCATTCTCAAATTCTACCAGTAGTTAAGTTATTACATAATGGGCCTTATGACCCAAGTAATAAGGCAAACAATACATTGATCCAAGCACAATCATGCATACCCTAATCACAAACTTTATACAACAATCTTCTTATATTAATCTTAATTAATAATCGCAAACATGGAATGTATATAATTAAAATTAATTAACAAGTCTTAAATAATACTGATTTTTCATTAAAATGACTAGAGTTTTGGAAGAACATAGGCTTAAAATACGATAAAATTAAGCAAAAATAAATTCAGTCGATAGTAACATCACTTATAGATTTAATTATAATAATTTTACTAACATTTCTATACGAAAATACTCATTCAAAAAGCTCAGGACTGGAAATATGCCTCAGAACTGGGTCAGATACATTATCTGTCATGTCGGCACTAAAATAATACCTTTGATTATATCACCCCTCTGCCTATCCTGAATATATTCAGGATGGTTATAAAAATTTAATATTTATTTTCATCCTTGAAGGATAACACTGTAAAAATTAATATGGTTTCATTTTGGTTAAACCAATAAACCGAATTTGGCATAAAATTTATAACAATTATTCAGCAGCTGAAGTTAAAACTCTAATCTGCATCCTTGATGAGATCAAATATATTTTGAAAATCATTTACATGAATGTTTTTTGAAATGTAAATAAATATGTTTTAAAACAATTTTAAGATTTGTTTTAAATTGTTTGTTCACTATCAATTCTATGCTTCAATAATTAATTTCGGGTAAACTATTAATTAACGCAATATTAATCTGAGACCAGTTTCTTACCGGCTCACGCACACATAGCGCGACGGTGTGTGCGTGACCTCGCATCGACGAATTCACATACGCACCGGCTGAGTACAAACCGGCTTGTGCGGGCTCAGTCTAAGTACGAGCGAGTGTGATAATACCTCTCATACCTCTTCCAGGCCTCTAAGATTATAGAAAACTGGTCTCTGTTAAAAAAACGTTGGCCTTTCTTGGTTTTTTACACTGATTTTATATACTGCCTTGTATTTTGTTACAGGCCCGTCACGAGTAAAGAACGAGTACGTTTAAATGCGCAGTAGTCATTTTATGAGTCTGTACCTATATTTATGGCGCGAGGCGAATAAAAACATGTAGTATCCCCACTATTTATCGCAGCGCGTTCATTACTCGTGACGGCACCTGTACTAAGCTTAAAATAGGAAGATCTAAACATTGTTTTATAGATAATAAATACGCGTTGCTACAATGTATCTGTGACTTATATTATGAAATGTATGAGAGCCTGTGGTCCCATTTTTCAAGAGAAATTATGACCCCAATTATATAGTGAATGCACGGTCAAGATTCGATTTAATTCAATACCGTATTTAACATTACACTATTTAATATTACACTAGCTATGCTCTGCAGTTTCGTCCACATAGAGAAAATTGCAAGGGTATTATTTCCTGCTTATTTTTATCTTTACATCCCTAATAGAGTATTCAAACATTTTCACATCGCACCTTCTCCTGTGTGGCACTAAGATTTTACATACAAACTTCCATACCTTTTTAAAATGCATAGGATCAGCGTCGCTAAGACCAGCTATTTAGGATGTGCATGGATATTATAAATCAGTCAATCAAGACTTTGAATTTAATATTTTATAGATGAGGTTTTCGTAGGAAATGAAACTGTCTACTAAGTAAGTTACTTATGTTGCGAAAACACATTATTTTAAAGTCTGTATTAGAGGCATATCAAGCAAAAACACTAACAAAATGAAGTCATAAAAACATGTTTTGATGTAATTTGGTTTGAATAAAAATTGTTTTTTTTAAATTGAATCTTTTCATTATATACTTGTTTGCTGTGTTAGTGTATTATAATATATGTCAATTAACCTGTAAGCTTGCGTAAAATAAAAAAAATATGGTAAAAATATTGAACTGTCACTAAAAAATAAAATAGAATTGACCGTGCATTCTTCCACCACAAATGGGTATTCCTAGAGTCACAGATGTTACAATACATGATAATTTAAAACATTATATTACAATATCTACAGAAAAGCCAAAGCCAGATTTTAGATTTAAATAACTGCGACTATCTATCAACTATGTGTAAAAGCTATATTCCATCGAAATCTACGGCAAATTTTGTAAAAGTTATCTATTTTTCGCTTTATTGGCTATAGGGAAATTACAGCTTTATTGCCGTTCTAATAAAGGTGTTAATCTAATGACATTTAATATGTCTACGCTCTTCGATTTTATCTCTCTCTTTTTTTACATAATGTTACTCAAGTTAATAAAGTGAATATTATAAATGTGAAGATTTTATACACACAAGGTGGTTGATTTTAGCTTTAGTTTCAGATTGAATAAATCCTTAAAATAAAAGATAACATATATTCATTTAAATGTTGCTGTAAAATGTTGTTATCAAGCCCTTGCACTTAGTGATAAATCTGTTACTTTCTGACTAAAGCTTTTAGACTAAAATTGCCAGTTATTTGCGTAAGCATGTCTCACTTTCTTGCAATTTATAATAAAGGTGACGGGTGAAACTTGCAATAGCATACTCGCACGTAAAACTTATTGCCATATCGGTAGCTACATCTGTCACTTTGTGATAAATTCCTATGAAACATGTCACTTTGAAATAAAACTGTCACTTTAAAATAAACCTGTAATTTCGCTGCAGCAGAACATTAAAACTAACGTTTTAATTGGCCCATTTTAATATCTAACACTAGGCTAACTTTGGCACGAGTCCAGCACTTACATTTTATATGCTGGCGCGATGTGGAGGTGCGTTGAAAGTGAGAGTGTCATTGACGAAGCACTGATCTTGATCGTCATCAGGGAGGTAATAATAACTGCCATCGTTCGACGCTTGTTCGGAATTCTTCGGCATTGTACAAGCGAATCCATCCCAATTTCTATCGTGGGTTTTTCTCCGTTTCGCGAACAGTATCGATCCGTCGAAATCGTATTCCTCGTCGAAATGTAGTACTGCGTCGTCGTAGAAATAGTTCTCTACCCGTCTGTTAGCCGTATTGCGGGCTATGTTTTTCATAAGCTTCTTCTTAGCGTAGCTAGATTTTTCCGAGTCGTAATCGTCTACTAAGGGGTCGTTGCTTCGGTTTTCAGTGCGCATATTCATCGAATATAAAGAGCTGTGCGGTGATTCTAGCCTGCAATGTAGATTGATCATGTCATTATACATCTATATAAGAGCCGTTATCAAGATTTAAGATGAGTACGCTAGCTTGTCGTCAAGCTAGGGTACCAAAAACAATGTATTATATTTCCGTAAATTGGCACAAATTTTATAAATATGCCACTATTTTTTGAGGCTACTCCCGACCGTGGATTCCACCGTGTGTACGCTAGCTTGACGGACACTACATCACTTACCTGTTACTAAAGCTACTTCTATACTGGTATTGGTCATAGTTCATCTCGAACATCCCACGGCGTAGTTGTTCTCGTCTCTTAGCTACCATCTCTTTGAAATCTTCGGAGTCAATTTGAAACTCGTTCGCCTTCGCGTTCATATAGAGGTAACCCGACGCCGAGTTGAGTCGGAGTGACTGCGATCGGTTCTTGGACGACGCCTTCTCTATGTACCGAGGAATGGCTCCCAGTTCGCGGTAGTTCTTGGATCTGATCTGCCTCATGTTCGACGGCGGAACTGGAGACAGTGGGTCGCGGTACGATATTGATCTGAAAATCATACTGGGCCTTAAATATGGGTAATATATAGAATACTGAGATATAGAATAAAAATGTAGCAACGTTTCTCCACTCGCTAAATAGATGGCGCTACTCGCTAACAAATGCCAAGTTTGAGTACAAATACACGAGAACCTAAATCGCGCAATAAGAGCTTTCAAGCGCATTGCAGTATATATACTAGTTTCCAACTAGAACAGTTGGAGCCGGTGTTCCCCAGACATGACACCCTGGCTGGAAGATCTTCCCTTTGCCGGGGATGAGCATGATCACCTCGCTGTCCCCACGAAAACAATACTTTCTGGAAGAAATTTTCGCGTGATCGACTTTCAAAGGTGTCCCAATTTAAACGCTTTTTTCGCATAATAGTCAGCTCATTCACGTGTCCATTCTTGGAATTAAAGCTATCTAGAAACATATGCTATAAGATAAATACAGATAGACGGCCTGAAGGCAGAGGTTTACTTATAGTACACTCACATCTTGCCATCTCACAGTCTATTGCCTTTAACCAGACACCAATCCAAAGACCGCTCTGCTAATAAAAACCATAGATAGAAAAACTTAAAAATATGTTTGCACGAAACGGAATTGGAATCACACAGAAACACTTATCTACAAGTCTCAAATTATATTCTTAATTTATTTACACTTTAATATATCTAATAAAAAAATCTCGTGTCGCGGTGTTTGTTACAAAACTCCTCAGAAACGGTTAGACCGATCTGTATGCAATTTTGAGAGCATATCGGCCAAACAAAAATACCAAAATCTATTCTTCAAACCCATACAAAAATATGGCAATTATGCCGGCCACAGTTAGCTTAAGTATAATATGTACTTACTTATTATGTCCGAAGCAATTGCACGAGCAGCTGCAGACGCTGGGAGCGTACTCTTCATCCACGTAGAGGGGAACCAGCGATGTATCGCCTGTAACAACTAATATGCATTAATACAGACATCTCCAGAGGGAAGAACGGGATCTCACTTACTAGGACTTTACAGAACCTAAGTATAGGATTCGATACGTTCAAACGTCGTCGCTTGACTCTGCGTTATAGCGTGGCTCAAATGTGTTGATACTTTCTTTAGATGACAAATCTACATATTTTGACCCTACACCACAAAGCCTAAAACTCCCAACCAGCTTTCATATTCTAGTATAATTATTCTACTTGTTAATAAAAACCTGTGTATAAAAATATTGGCGATACTGTGCATGTTTTTATTCGCCTCGCGCCATACAGAGACATACACATAAAATGAATACTGATTCAAAGGTACTCGTTCTTAACTAGTGACGGGACCTGTATGTACCTATGTAACAGAATATTTGATTATTTTTTCATAGTAAGGTGTTAAGTAGTAAGTAAGCAGTAGTGTAAATACCTGGTTGTCTGGAAGCAGCTGGCATCCTGGTTCCCCGGGAGACTCCCCTCAGCACGGCCCCGTCCGCCGTGATCACGTCACCTTCCAAACGGACCGCCACTTGCTGGGCCTGAATACACACTCATACACTTTAGTGTGGCGAAAAGGGAAGTATACCTCATCTATTCGTATATTTTATACATCTGGATAAATAAAATGGAAACGTCTTTACGAGTTATACCGTTCTGATCCACATTTATAATCTACAGGTGGATCAATTTTCTTTTACATATAAACAAAAAAATTCAATTGAAGTGTCTGTTTATGTTTCCAAATTAACAGCTTTTCACTAAATGCATAATATGGAAGTATACAGGGTTTTTAACATTTACAGACATACAGATACAGACACATACAGACATTTTAAGCGTAAATTCTTGGCATAGGGCATTGGTAGGTGGAGCATATTTTACTTTCAAAATTATATTAAGCGCCAACTGAAGCCCTGTGCTTAAAATTTACGTCCAAAAAGTCTGTATCCGATACACCATACCGTACTTTCTGGATATGGCTTAGAGAAACCTTATGTAGATTTTAATTGTTACTGATGGTACTCAGATACCTGCTGAGCCTGTTGCTGGTCTCTCTTCTCATCCTCAGTGTTCATGGTGACGAACCGCAGCACGAGCAAGTTGAGGCACGCCGCCACGATGGCCAGCCCGAACAGGATGAAGATCAGCGCGAACATCACGTACGAAGGCTTGCGGTTCAACGCGTTGTCCTTCTGCAGAGCTACCATGTCGCCGAAACCTGGATTGTATTACACTCACTATAGAGCTGGTTTTAGATTGCATTTGGGAATGCTTTGAGAGACAATTCCAAAGAAAACTCTAGGCTTTTTCTTGCGGGTCAACGCGTTGTCCTTCTGCAGCGCTACCATGTCACCGAAATGTGGATTGTGTTACACTTATCTTTACTTATTATGATATAAGTACAACTACTAGACTTTTCTTTATGTTAATTTTTATTGACATTTGTGCATTGGAACTGTGTCCATGGGCTTACATTTCTCAAGTGATTTACTTTGTTTTTAAAAATTGTATAATATTTTTAAAGGAGTAATTACTGAGTTTCTTGCCAGGTTCTTCTCAGTAAAAGCAACCTTCCGAACCTGGCAGTAGCATGTATAATCCATGTCGTTCTGACGATTTGAAAGTACTTTGTAAAAAGTCTAATCGAATAAAGATATTTTTGACTTTTGACTTTGACTTTGACTTTGACTTTGACTTATTATAGAGCTGGTTTTAGCTTGCATTAGGGAATGCTTTGAGAGACAATTCCAAAGAAAACTCTAGGCTTTTTCTTGCGGGTCAACGCGCTTCTGCAGAGCTACCATGTCGTCGAAACCTGGATTGTATTACACTCACTATAGAGCTGGTTTTAGCTTGCATTTGGGAATGCTTTGAGAGACAATTCCAAAGAAAACTCTAGGCTTTTTCTTGCGGGTCAACGCGCTTCTGCAGAGCTACCATGTCGTCGAAACCTGGATTGTATTACACTCACTATAGAGCTGGTTTTAGCTTGCATTTGGGAATGCTTTGAGAGACAATTCCAAAGAAAACTCTAGGCTTTTTCTTGCGGGTCAACGCGCTTCTGCAGAGCTACCATGTCGTCGAAACCTGGATTGTATTACACTCACTATAGAGCTGGTATTAGCTTGCTGTGAAAACTCTAGGCTTTTGAATTGTATGTTTACGTCTTTTCTGCCGCATTTTTTCAATCAATCAAAAATTTGGTTATTTGATTAGACTTCTTAGAAAGTACTTTCAAATGGTCAGAAGGACAGTAAAAATTACACTGTACACGATTATAAATGCCGTGTTAATAACTGCCGGATTCGAAAAGTAGCTTTTGCCGAGAAGAATCCCACAAGAAGTTCAACAACTCTTTTTCTCTTCTTTAACACCGAATACCACACAGACTGTAATCATGTCACAGATTTTTGGTATTTTTTACTAGTCTGTGGGAGAAAATAAATGTTTTTCTTTCATGTCTTCACACTTCAATTTTATTTATCTAAACTAATCTAATCTAATCTAATCTAAACAATAAATAAAATTGAAGTGTCTGTTTGTAATTCCAAAATTGAAGCTTTTCACTAAATGCATATGAAAGTAAACACGCTACTAACACTAAAAAACCAAGTTTTAAGATTTTTCTCTGTCTGTCTGTTTGTTCCGGGTAATTTCTGAAAAGACTGGATGGATTTTAACGGGACTTTCACTGGTAGGTAGCAGACGTTTCAAGGAGTAACTTACTTTTATTTATCAAAAATATTAGGGTTCCGCGACAATAAGGATGAAACTAAATCTACGCGGGTGAAACCGCGGGGCACAGCTAGTTTGGTCATAAAGTAGAAACGGGTCATACATGCATTGATAATAAATAAATAAGGTGACCAAGAGTGTCACTCGCGTATTTCCTACTTTATAAATAATGCTATCACTGTTCTAACATACTTTCGTCTCCCCTTCACTTGACAACCCTACTCAATGCGAAAACACGATACTACTTTAATGGGGGATCCTTTGAAAATGAAAATGGCACTTATGAATGTCGAGGAATTTACCACCGGTTCGGTAACTAGCCTTCTGAGAAGAACCGGCAAGAAACTCAGCTGGCATTATGTACATTTCATTCCACAGTAAATAATGATAATTACAAAAAAACATCAGATATTATTCACAATACTGAAAATTGTAGCAGCTTTTATGACCTTCAGAGTACAGTAAAGTATCAGTACGCTATACTTACCAATTGTGGTAAGCGTGATGAAGCAATAGTAGACGCTATCGAAGTAACTCCAGTTTTCAAACTTGGAGAACGCCCCGGCGCCGCCCGCGATCGTGAGCGAAGAGAGGGTAGTCACCACACAAATGAGGTCCACTTCCGAAGCACTGATCTGCTTGCAGCCCAGCGCGCGTTTTATTGACTTTATTATTACGCTGTAAATGATAAAATATCATAAATTAGGACATGTTCTATATGCTCACGCCTATATTTCCTGAAGTTGTAGGCAAAGGTGTTGAAATAACAGCACCAACTTTTCACCGAAGATGATTATGTGCACACGTGACAGATGGTGAGTCTGATGATACGTCTTTTTGAATTACTTCTCAGACATACTCACGATGTTTTCCTTGCCCATATAAAAACACTGCACATAAGAACATTATGGAAGCAGAAACACGAATAGTTTCCTAAGTGCCTAGTGCGAGTTTTCTTAAAATCGCCGCCACAAGTCACCACGTCGACGTAAACGCAGATTTGTATGGGCTCACAATGGTGTCATGATCCCATACAAATCTGCGTTAACGTTGACACGGTGACTTGTGACGTCGGCAGTGAAAAACTCGCACTAGGCACTCTGGTGACTAATACCTGCTAGCTGGCTTGTATATGATTAGGTAAGTACATACAATGCATATGCTAACGCCTGTATTTCCCGAAGGTGTATACTCATAGAGAACCCACATTTCGCCAGTTATATAGTCTCCTGTAGGTAATAAGAGGCAAGCCTAATGCCAACGCGTTCACTGCTACTCGACGCACATGCGACGTTAGCAGTGAAGCTGTTACTGGGAAACTACAGATGGAAAACCCCAATATCACTTTACCCGACCTGGGAATCGAACTCAAGACTTGGTGCTCCGCGGTAGCGTTTGCGACCACAGTATTACATAAATAGGACGAGATAGCACACAATTTTAAAACGCTGATTGCAGTTGCTAACCTATTAATAGTTATTTACATTCGATCCGAACTAAATACCTATCAAACCCAAATTATTTCTGAATTTAGCCTTCAAAATGTAATTAAGTTCATATCCGTCCTAGCCGTAGTATTTATTAATATAACGGAACTTAGTTGATTACGTCGTGATTAAGTGGCAGATATTACATAAGACCACTCGTAGATTACTAGTTAACTGCATGCCTGCGACTTCGTCCACGTATGTTCATCAGCTATGTATACAGGCTGGAGTACATTGAATAGTTAAGATACTTTGAACATCAACAATTTAACTTTATCCCAGGGGCCTTACCATGAGCTCTTATTGCCATGATAGTTTCACTCATTTATGAGACAGATGTATGTGACGTGCATACATCTGTCACTGTCGCACAACTGAATTAACATTGCAATAAGAGCTCATGGTTGGGCCCCAGGTCCTTTGAAACCACCACGATAAAGGAATATTTATAGGTACCGTCACGATATTCGAGTTCTGACCTTTAAAGCGAGTGGTAATATTATGGGTGTCTCTGTTTGTCTATACGACGATAAGATTCGTACGCAGTTATCCCCACTATATTTGCTGAGCTTTTAGCTCGTGACGGCATCTGTATTCTGTACTTATGTTAAAGGATGTCAAAAATTTCAACTTGCGTCAACGTCAAAGAAAATCGCTGCGAATAAAATGTGTATCACACATAATACGAACTCGGAAGCAGGTTGGCACCACCTCGCCTCTGTTCACGAGCTTATCAGTCCAGTAGGGAGTGATGAAAATGATTTCTCAATGTAGGCCCTGGTCAGGCACTTGGTCGCTTGGGAAACTAGCCGTCTGAGATGAACCGGCTAGAAACTCAGCCACTTTGAAATAAATTTCTTCAATGTTAAAGCATGTTGAAAGTTTTGACTCTTACCCATTAAATATATAATAGTATAAGTTTCGGAAGTATGTGTGTATAAGATATTTACAGGATGACAGTAACTCTATCTCTTTTTGGGATATGGAATTAAAAAGGAATGGACATTGCTTTATTAAAACAGTATCATACAATGGGTAATTAATTACCTGCTCAGCCTATTGACTCGTTCTCCGATGCTCTGGAACATGATAAGCCCGAGTGGGATGCCCACTATAGCGTAGAACATCGTGAACAACTTGCCTCCCACTGTACTTGGTGTTGAATGGCCGTAACCTGGGAACAAACAAATACATTAATTATCAAGTAAGAACTGCCTCGTTGGTCTTCTGGTTGCAAATGCTTCTTCTGAACACGAGGTCTTGGGTTTGATCTCTGATATTATATTAAAACTTCGTGCCAGTGTTTGTTACCACACTCCTCCGAAATGGCAGAACCGATTTTGATAAGATTTTATATTCATACTTGGTAAGTCTGAGAATAGGTTGTTATCTATTTTCGATCCCATTAAGTGATAAGGCTGGCAAACCCCTAAAAAATATAATAATGGTTTGCCTGGGACCTGCTTATTTAACATTGAATTCACTGTTTTAATATGGAATTTATCTATACAGATAAATAAAATTGAAGTGTCTGTTTGTAATTCCAAAATATCAGCTTTTCACTAAATGCATATGAAAGTATACACGCTACTGACTCTAAAAAACCAAGTTTTAAAATTTTTCTCTGGCCGTCTGTCTGTTTGTTCTGGGTAATCTCTGAAATGGTAGGTAGGCTTTCACTGGTAGGTAGCTGACGTTTCAAGGAGTAACTTAAGCAACTTATATTTATCAAAAATATTAGGATTCCGCAACAATAAGGATGAAACTAAATCTACGCGGGTGAAACCGCGAGGCACAGCTAGTGTATAAATAAATGATGAATAGCAGTAATTACCAATAGTGGTAAGCACAGTGGTAGCATAGTAGAAGGCTCCCGTAAACTTCCACTGCTGTCCAGCCTTGTGCGGCTCTGACTTGAGGACCACCGTCTCCATCACAAGGAAGTCCAATTCGCTGATGTTATATTTCTCTCTCAGTATATGCTCAATTGCTGAAAATAAAAATAAAAACATTTTTTTTTAATATTACATAAAAAAAAAATTGCCTAAAATTCTATTACTTTTGAAGATGTAAGTTGAATTTTTATTCACATTTAAGTTACTTTATTGAAATTATTATCAATTTTATTGTATGGTTTTTTACATTATAAGTACTCATACCAATTATCATATACTAAGTCAAATATTTTTTAACAAACTATAAGCAGTTAGAACTCTTCTTACTATATCTGAAATTTACAGATGTGATATTTACCTTGAAGTACTTCAAATCTTGCCTTCTCTGTGGCTGACTCCAGTGCATCAAAAACAGCTGCACCCACTAATAAATATGTAAATGTGCACACAATTAAAGATAGAGTGCGGACATTTTGCTTCTTCATCACTGCCAAGTAACTAACTGCCTCAGGGTAGGCCCATGGGCTCTCTCCCACTAAATCCAACTTAAACTCGGTCAAAAATCACCATCATTTCTTTTGTTCTTTTGTAACTCTTCAAATTAGGTAACCATTTTCTTTTGTTTCAAATAAATTCAAAAACTTCCAAATTTGGAATCCATTCTTTTTAATTTGGCACTTGTCCGTGGCAATGGTATGACACAATTCAGCCTTTACTATAAATTATGATATGCACTGAGGAATTTGGGTTCAGATTTTTCTTTTACATTCTGGCATATTATAGTGCATTTTTCACAACCATTAGTGTTATCTAATTTTGTAGGAATCGAGAATAGTTTAGAATGAACTCTATTAATAAATTGATCCCTCTTAAAAAGGAAGTTCTATTTTCATATATTATTTGGCCAAATATGTGTGTATGTTTTTCTGTTTATGGTGAATAACTTTGAATTTGTTTTTCTTATTCTGTCTTGGTGTACCTGTAAAATATAATAATTAAAATATTTACAAGCACAGAGAGAGACAATAAAAATATAATGGTATAACAAATCAAAATGTTTTAATTGAATTCAGCAACTAAAAGCAATGTGTGGTAGCATAAGCAAAAACACGCGTATCGTAAACTAAACTAAAAAAAAAACAAATCGGAAAGTTTTAAAAAATTCAAACAAAGAAAAGAACTCACCAGATTTCGTGCATGGAAAAGGTCACTGGTAGTTTATTGGCATATAATTTATGTAGCTGTTCGTATCACGAACGGCATCTATAAATAATTAAACATCTGCAAAGCTGTATCCTAAAAATAGCATGGTGCTTTGCTGTCCGCATTCACATCTATAAATTATAATCCATAGGTCAACGCACACGGCACCGAAACTGGGTCAAATACTAACACCAGTATTCTACTAGAAATCGCTATTGTAATTTGCGCAGATGTCTGTAGCGAACATTTTATAGTCATATTGTGCTAATTCATGCCTATTCATGGTGAAATTTATTAAATTTCCGGCAGTAATCCTCTATGCAGTATTTTTTCGCTGTCAAACCGCCTACTCTTCTTCTGCCCTGGAACGTCGAATTGCACATTTGAGAACGTTAGAGTCCGCTGTTTTTATTTAAATCACTGCCATTCTAGACTCACATCACAATAATAATGAATTACATAATTGCATTAACAAAAATAACAAAAAAAATCGCGAACACTTCAGCAGTCCACTGCACTTCCTTGACCTGGTTAGGGTGGCAATACTAGAAAATATTTTGCGAAAAAGCTCTGCAGCTTTCTATTTTGCAATAGCAACACCATTGGATGCAACATATTTTTTTAAATTGAGAATGTAATAACTCACCAATTTACTTATTATTGTGAAACATTAGGCCTAGGTAAATATTTAATTTCTGCACAATGTTTTTAAAGTGAAATTAAACTAGCTCTTATTTATGAATTTAACTAACCAAAGCCTTCAAGTTAGCGACTCTACTTACCTATCTTTAAAGCTTGGGACTTTAGCAAGGGAGTGTCTCATATATTCGCTAGAGGGCGTTGTTTATTAGTAAATAGCTTTCAAAAGGCTGTGAAAATATTTTGAAAAAGTTTTCCAAAGAGATTAAAATATTTACGTGTCCCATTGAAATCACACATTGTTTATACCTAAATATATTATTGTAAATACCTAAATAGAATATTACCCAAAATCAGCTACCGGCTACCATCTTGTTAAAAACATAAGTAGATAGATATATGTAGGTACTTGATACAAAATAGGTTCATAACAAAAGTTAATTAAAATATCATTAGAGCAGAGATTATTTCTGAGATACTTGGTTTACAGTGATGAACCAATAGCAGCTAAGTTATTTTGATTTATTATAAGTAGACTACATTTTTGCATCCCAGCAGATTTTTTATATTCCATACTAAACTATGGTGTCTGTCTGTCAAGTGTCACAGCTAAGTAAATAAGCATGTATTGTATTTATACAAATTACTTTATAGAACGGCTTGAAGCCACTTAAACAGAAAGGGAACACTTTCATGCAGTTTATTCTTAAAACTCCAAACATAAAGACAATATTATTCCAATGATAGGCATTCAAAAACTACCTACCCGAAGACTCCTTAAGCTATATAGGTAAGTAGGTACCTTCTCTTACCTACCACAAATTAATATTTCGTATTAGCCTATTCAATAATTGCACGACTCATATTGCCAGTTCTACTCAGAACTCAAAAGCCAAAAGCCGCGATATGATCTTCGTAAGTGACAATACTTATTTCTTCTGGAAAATGTAAGGCATTTGAAACGAACTAAGGAGTTAAATAGTGATACAGTATCCCAATAGAACGCCGGCTGCACGTCGTGAAAGCGGCCCTTGACGGCTTTCGCTTCACGGCCCAGTTGCGCGTACGCACCTCGGCTTGCGACCCGGACTCTAGCCTTGCAACAAGTACCAAGATCATTTAGTTACATAGTAACACTATTACCTAAAATAGCTCTAATAATAGGTAGATCCTTCAGGGTTGCCAGGTACAGGCTTATCTTTTCCTTGACTGGAATTTTGAGTCGAAATCTAAATAAAACT
Source organism: Watsonalla cultraria (assembly GCA_964035505.1). Taxonomy (NCBI): domain Eukaryota; kingdom Metazoa; phylum Arthropoda; class Insecta; order Lepidoptera; family Drepanidae; genus Watsonalla; species Watsonalla cultraria. The sequence goes on along the minus strand of OZ037734.1, from coordinate 5,512,593 downwards.
GTTGGCTGTTGGACGCGCAAACTATAGAAAAAAATATTAAATAATTACTAGTTAATTCGCCCCGTGGTGCCGTCATATTATGAAAAAAACTAGTTTTCAAGAAATTTGGGACAGGAATTACAGGACACGGGACCAAGCGGAAAAATCTGGGATTTTTCCAGAATTCCCGGCTACTCTAACTATATAATAATTAGAATGTCTGTATCATTACATTAGTAATCTATATCTCTGACTATGTAGTTGGTCTAGTGGTCGCAAGCGCGACTGTGGAACACGAGGTCCAGGTTTTTCAAGGCAATGCATGGGGCTTGAATATACTGGCAAAATGTGGGTAGGCCCCAGGCCCCAGCCTACCCCATCGGGAAATACAGGCGTGAGCATTATGAATGTAGGTAAGTACTAGCTTCGCCCACAGAGTGTTCAACTCTCAGAGAATAAAAATCTTTAAGCCCTTCATCGTCATAATAGTTATGTTAATTAAAGAGAGGATTTGAATAGACACTTCATTTGTTCTGTGCACCATTGGAACCATACTTACAGATTGTGAGAATATAAATCTCGAAAACATAAAAAATATATCATCAAAATGTTGGATATCATTATTGCCATAACAATTTTCACAGGCGCTTTGAAATGAATTTCTTTTCCTGCTTTTATGTACTTAAAACTTTAACGAACAAAAACAAAATAATATTCATGTCACAGAATTTAACCAAAACAATTTAAAGGCGTTCGTTATTAGAGCTATCAAAAAAGGTATTTTGTATTGTAGCTTTACTGCTATAGATTTTCATAAGGCGCTGTAAATTTTGTAAAAAAATAATTTTGTAGGCATTTTTAGAATGTTCAGTTATGTTAAAGCAAGTAGGTAATTATAGTACTTATTTACTTAATTAAATATAAATCATCCTTAAATATGTCTATTATACATGACACAATACGTAGGGTCTAATAGTGACACGCAAAGAAAGTTTATCACTCCGAACTTGCTGCATGTAGCTGCAATTTGCATTCTTCAGTCCGAATAGAGTCTTGCCAGGGGCTAGTGGCTGACTTCAGAGTAAACACGTACCTTTCTCTCAAGTTCTGGGTCACACATGTTTATGCAAGTTGTTTACGTTGCGTGATCTACTAAAGTGATTATATACCGGCTTTTAAGGTTGCGGGATAATTCATAATATTTCGTTAAGTAAATTGATTTATTACTTAGATGGAAAGACAGATACTGGTTGTTTTAAAAGCTTTTTTATATTCATTCGGCTGCTTGTATTCTACGCTTGGTATCAGTACACGTTTTTTGATAGAGTATCATGAAGATGATGATGATTATTATACCTAGTATGGTCACCAAGTAAGGAGTGAGTGTGTGTGTCCCTTGTATCTCAATACTGTAATAGCCACTTACCATCAGGACTGTACGCTCAAGTATCAGCTTTATTTTATTTTACTAGGAAGATTTACAGCAACTGAACCAGTATAATAATCTTATATGTAATTATATGCTAATAACAAATCTTCACCTATAAAAATATAATTTGTATAATATAAAACAATTAGATTAGAGATTAGTATTATTAGAAGACGTAGATTCCTCGACGTTCATAAGTGCCTTACCAGGGCCTAAACTGAATAAATCATTTTCATTTTCATTTTCAATTGAAAATCAATTCATATACTAATTAAAGGGAAAAATAAGTGCAAGAAATGAGCGATAACACCACCAAATTGTATTGTTAAGATTATATAATGTAATTGTTATTTGGAAAAGAAGATGTACAAGATAATTAAATGATTGTACCCTCATTAATAATAGGAATTTGAATCTAGATTTCAGAACCAATTTGCTTTTGAAACGCACTATGCTTTCGCCAATTAATTCAATAATGAAGTACCTACATAACTAGAGAACAGAATGTTCTAGCGGCAAGGGCCCTTTCACCGTGGAAACGAGAGAAAACCAAGGTTTGCCATTCGATCTCCGCTTACGCAATGTTTATTTCACCGTGAAATTTGCGGTTAAGGTCACTATTTGTTATTGTTGGCATTTGAGATGATGAAACACGCTATTAGATATACCCTTTTACTAGGGGCCTACTGTGAAACAAAAATCGTTTTATACAGTGCGCATGTAAGTCCATAATTTGGTACCATCAAATGACACGTCTGTCAGGTCAGGAGACTGCGACTCTGCTACCGTAGGACGCCCGGTCAGGCGGGATGACGATCTGCGAAAGACTGCAGGCAGATGATGGATGCGGCGACCCGAAGACAGGGCGCTATGGCACTCATTAGGGGAGGCCTATATCCAGTAGTGGGCTAATATAGGTTGTAGATAAATAGAAATAACACGACAAAGCCAAATACGAAGATTTGGTACTACATTTAGGTACATATTTTGAGCCACGCTCATGTGGAAGGTCAAGCGCACGTACTTGGGATACAGGGGGCCCACCATTATCGGTTTAAGCAGGGCGTATAGAGAACTTCTCAGCTTTGACGTTTCATTTCTGTACCGTAACACCAAACGTCAAAGCTTAGTTCTTAATACGCGCTGCTTATATTACATTAAACGGTCATAGTTGCCAGTGCCCTAATTATAGGTTTTGACACGTTCGAACGTCGTTCCTTGACCTTGCGTTTTGCGTTGATATCAGGAAAATACGCCGGCGATATCGTTAACGTAAATCCATGTTAAAACCTATAGTTGGGGTACAGGACAGTCAAAACCTAAGAAAGTCTGACAACGTTATAGCCAGGTTACCAATTTGACCTATAAAAGCGGATGTATAGATCAAATTGCAATATTTTATTCTAAAAATATATGGGATAAAAATAGCTCGTTGGTTCAATGGTGTTTTTATCCTCTCCCAAAGATAATTAGTAAGTACGCGAAATAGGCAATTGATTGCTTACATGTTCACAATATTCATAATAGAAGACACAGGGCACAGTTGCTATTGCGCATACATTCCATCAGCGAAGTTAAGCACCCTAACCCAAACCAGTAGTTGGATGAGTGACCGCCCGGGTTCCCTCCGTGCCTCGGAGAGCACGTTAAGCCGTCGGTCCCGGTTGCCAATTTAACATCTCTATCGTTACAGGTCAGTCAGAGGCCTAAGAAAGTTTGACAACTGATTAACCATGATTGCCGGTTTTCCTACGAAGGTCAGATGGCCGTCGCTTCGTATAAATTTTATGTGATCAGCCTTACCGGATTGAATCAAGTGCCCACCCCAAGATTACATGGGATAAGGCCAGGGAGATGATGATATGAACAATATTAAACGATAGATATTTTATTTCAATAATATACACATTCAAACATGAGAGGAGCTCGTAGCACAGTTGCTATTGCGCATATCATTCGATCAGCGAAGTTAAGCAACCATACGCCTAGCCAGTAGTTGGATGGGTGACCGCCCGAGTTCCCTCCGTGCCTCGGAGAGCACGTTAAGCCGTCGGTCCCGGTTGCCAATTTAGCATCTTTGGCAATCGTTACAGGTCAATCAGAGGCCTAAGAATAATCTGACAACTGGTTTAACCCAGATCACAGATTTTCCTCCTAAATGGGGTTGCGAAGGTCAGATGGCAGTCGCTTCGTATAAAAATCAGGTGATCGGGTTGAATTAAGTGCCGACCCCAACAATGTATGGGATAAGGCCAGGGAGATGATGACACATTCAAACATCAATCACTTACTAAAATATGTCAAGAGTCATCTAAGTACTGTTTAGTTAACTAAGCCAAAGTTAATCTGTGCCCATTTCTCCTATTAAAACACCTTTCTTTACCCACACACATGCACTGTGTATACTATTACTCATGTTAAGTGTAAACGTGAGACTTGTGTGCGTGAGACTCGTCTTTATTGATGTTTCCGATGTATGTGTGAGTGTTTAGGCAAGTTGCAAGCACTTTGTTTTACTTTTTGGTTAGTAGTTTGTATAATTAATGTTATTTACACTACTAGAACTGATCTATCTAAGCTACTCACTACACTCCCTACAAAAATATTGGGCAATAATTAAATCCTTTCTTTTAAACTCTGATAAATAAATATGTTTGTGTCATGTAAACATACATTTATTTTTAAATAAAATCAAAGATTTTTTTTAAGTAAATTACTACGAAAAAAAAATTTCAAAGAACCAACACATCTTTACAAACATAAGCGTGTGTAATGTATGTATGTGTCAGTAGAGGGGATCCGTAATACTTTCATAATTCATACAAGCTTTCTGTGTGCGTCCGTTGCGTCTGCGCACGCAATGCCATTGCCAGTTATGCGAACGGAAAGTCAGTTTAACACGTATATCATATACGGTAATATTACGTGGAGCCGGGAAATTTATTTTCTAATATAAAGGAAACGGTTTTAGTAATAACCTTTTTATTTAGAAATGTTTATTGCTTATTAAATAACTTAATTTATTTATTTATTAGCTGTGTCCCACCGTTTCACCTGCGTAGACTCCATTTCACGTGTGGCCCGCGGAACCCAAATATTTTGTTTAAATAAGTAGCCTAAGTTACTCCTTGTAACATCAGCTATCTGACAGTAAAAGTCCGGTTAAAATCGGCCAGAAAACAGAGAGACAGACAAATATTTTTTTATATATTGTGTTTTTATATCAGTACCGTATATACTTTCATATGCATTAAAAAAGTTACTTTTGGAGTTACGTACAGACACTTCAATTTTATATAGATTTAAATACTTGCACTTTGCACAGGCGGACTTTCTACCAAGAAAGCATTTTCTTCAAGAACTTATTATTGTAATATTTGTCTCATCAAGGCAACACGAGGTCCGGGGTTCGATCCCCGGGTTGGGCAAAATATTATGTTTTGCCATCTGTAATTTCGTAGTAACAGTTCGGAGTCTGGATTAGTGACCGGTTAGAGGCTCATATTACATATGACTTAAACATAATAAATGCGGGTGTATGTAAGCATTACCTCTGCCTACCCCTTCGAGGAATACAGGCATGATCATTATGTATGTGTGTATTTGTAGGTATAATACAGATTTAATATAAGTACCTATTTACTATCAAACCAGAAATTTACTGATATCTATGTGTGTCAATGGCATACTGATAAAATAATATATTTCGTCTTGTTGTTTGATTATTTTGGCACTGATATGGTTCATATTATTATGTTAAGGTACATGTACTATATCCTCTGTACGATTACGAACGATAAATTCTAATTTATATAGTACCTAGCTGTGCCCCGCGGTTTCACCCGCGTAAATTTAGTTTCATACATCCCCTATATTATCCCCTTGGGGATAGAATTAATCAAAATACTTTCTTAGCGGATGCCAACGTCATAACATCTACCTGCATGCCAAATTTCAGCCCGATCCGTCCAGTGGTTTGGGCTGTGCGTTGATAGATCACTATGTCAGTCAGTCAGAAAGTCACCTTTGAGTTATATATATTTATACTAGCTGGAGCCCGCGACTTAGCCTTAGCCCTCAAATTAAAACTATCTGCAACCTATGTTTGTCCACAGCTGGATATAGGTGTCCCTTAATTAATGCCATAGCGCCCTGTCTTCGGCCAAGTTGAACAATTATTTGCAAAAAGTTATCTTGTAAGTTCACTTAAATACGGTATTTCTTATGATAAATAAATTTCTTAAACCGTACCAACTTGTTACATCGCGGATAGGGCCGTGGTGCACTGAGTTTGAGTTGTGAGGAAACCTGCATATGTCTGAGAAGTAATTCAAAGACGTATGTATAGTGCTTGAGACGGCGATAAACTCACCCTCTGTTACGTTGGCACTCAATAATCTGTGTTGTTGTTACAACAATTCGGCCTACCGTAATTAAACTTATTACATCCCCAATAAATATTCATCATCATTTCAGCCGACAGGCGCCCACTGCTGGGCATAGGCCTCCCCCAACGATCTCCACGACGAGCGGTGTAGTGCCTCCCACATCCAGCGGGTCCCCGCGATCCTCACCAGGTCATCGGTCCACCTCGTTGGGGGCATACCCACACTGCGCCTGCCAGTACGCGGTCGCCACTCAAGGACATTTAAATCAATAAATATTACCTACAGTCAAATAGTTAGAGCTTAATATTCAAATGACATAGGTAATTAATGCATAGCATATGTAATTATGAGTACAGGGGCAATAATAACTGCTCAATTTACTGCCGCGGAAGGTATCTGCGACTGCAGTGAAAGCTGCAGTAACAGTGCATGCTAGCTGGAACGACTGGTCTTGATACTTGACTAATATTACTAGTTTGAAAATCTAAATATCCTTATTTGAGTAGACTATTAACATGGGGAGGTCAAGGATGTGGCACTTGATAGAGACGAATGGAAGAAGTTGCATCAATTACACCGACAAGTCACAACTCTTAAATTTATGATGACGATTAACATTGTACTTTAGTATTACAGAAACATACAAGATTAATGTTCACCGCTGCGTTTGGAAGGTTGCTTTTACTGAGAAGATCTCGGCAGGAAACTCAGTAAGAAGTATAATTTCTAGAACATTTTATAAAAAATATTTTGTGCAATACAAAATTAATCATAAAATAATATAAGCCTATGAAGTGAAATGAACACAGAAACAAACGGTTGGTTGAGTAAAATTATACTGACAGCAAATGTCAAAAAACTACACTTGCCAATTGATAACGTTATTTGGTGCAACGCTTAAGTAATAGCAATTTACATTGTTGAAACATACCTTAACTTAGGTTTAGTATTAACAACGTGCATCCCACGGCATCCACCCTAAGTATTTACACATAGACAATGTACTCACAAGTGACTCACATCCCACAATGCAAGTATCAAAACCACACGAGTATATCTAACATAGTCTAACGCTCATAGCCCAGTTTCTGAAGGCAGGGAAAGTTAGCTGAGTGGGTGCTCATTGGTAGAGTACCGTTAGACCAATAAACTCGTCTGGCTGACAATATGTGCTTGTGTGCGCTATGCCACACTTTGATGTGACTTTACACATTCACATACACATGCCTGTATTCTCTGAAGGGGTAGGCAAACCTACACCACGGTTTTAGTTAGTACACCGTGCGCCACATGTAAGTCCCATGTCATGAGGGGCGAGACTGGTTCCACTAACCGGCCACTAATCCAGACTCTGGGCTGCTTTACCCGACCCCAGGATAGAAAACCCAGGATCGCGCGTTCCTCAGTAGGGCTTGCGAAAATTGGACCAACGAGACACTTGAGGCAGTAGATACCTTGGCAAATATAATAAATTTTTTTCGCCAGTCATGTTTAAGTCTCATGTTATATGGGGCGAGACTGTTGCCACTAACCGGGCACTAATCCAGACTCTAGGTTGCTCCTGGAAAAACTCAATAACACTTACGTACCCGACCCGGAAACCCGAAGGAGTTCAGTAGTGACCTTCAAAGACAACAGGGTGACAAAGTGCCACCATTTATTTCAGTCTGGTAGTATTCAAATCTCTACTAAGTAGGAAAGTTTAAGGGATAGCTCAGATTAAAAATCAGCAAATTGAGCAATTTTTATCTGGACTATAGGGAATCAGTGACTGACCTAAAACGAAGGGAAATATAAACGTTATATTATTGAAACATTTTAGGATATTAGTTTCTTCTTTTAATTGGTAGTTAATTAAATATTGCACTGGAAACTTATTTTAGAAGGCATCTCGAATACCTAGTAATTTAATTTCACATGTCAATTTACTTGTGTTGACATGTGGCGTGATAACAATATTATAACATTAATTAAATACATGTCACCGATATCTTAATTATTCATTCTCCGAAACAAATCTAACGGTCACCCATCTAATTTCCTGAAAGCCACAATTGACGTCAGACCTACCTACATTCAAAAACATACCACAGACAAGAAAAAGCATTTCTTTTAAAAAAAGAGTCTGACGCAATAATGAAGTTAAAATGTCAACATTAAACAAATGGGCAAATTAAACCGGTAGCATCTCAAAACGGTTAAATGGTTCCACGTAACAGATAAATTAGGTACGGTAATCCATCCGGCGAAACAAGCCCAACGCCACCATAACGGTAAACGCTTACCATCACAAAATGTAATCACATCTGAACTAGATCGCGATCACAATAAATGTAAAAGAACAATGGCAACTGGCAACCCGATAAAAGAAGTAAAAAAAAGCGCGCTGTTCCAAATTCAAATAATTTCCCACACGTAACGTTACGCGGGCGGACATCGAGCGCGGGCCGTTATACGCGCGGCAGTGACCCACATTGACTTTGAATTTCGAACCGGTTGTATTCCTAACGATATTGTTAAAATTGCATATTTGCAAGTCCATTACTGTTTTATCATCTACTTTCTCTTTACACGTTCTCATTGAGCCATCGATGGACGCAGCAACAGCGAATTTGCGGCTCAAATTTGCGTAAATAGACAGGGTTGTAGTACACGCATTCGGCCGGTGTAAGTTTGCCGCGCTTTCTGATTTTAAGACGAGAAATTATCACGTCGCCATTTTCAAAGTCACGTACCTACTTATCGAATGTTACGTAGGATGTGGCAATTTATTTTATTATGTATTTTTATTGAGTATTTGTCTTTATTTAGGACCTTAGTCATAAAATTGCGTAAGGGGATAATATGTGTATGGTGAGTGAACGAAGATATTTAAATGTATGTATATATTAAGGTTTATTGAACCTACTTAATGTATTTTGAATTTCTCCGAATTACACGTAAAGTTAGAATCTCTTTATAAAAAAAAAACTTTTTTGTATTTTGCTGACCTTTGTGCGTTATTATGCATCGCCTTAAAACTATTACTCAGTAAAAACTACAGATGCTAATTTGTTATTTTGAAAAAAAAATCTTAAAACTTTATAAAAGTATTGGCAACACCTTTCATATTGGTTCCAAATAACTGATACATAACTAGGTACCATTTGTATAACGGTATACATAATTGTGTATCGAGTAGAGTCAATATGGTAATTCTATAACAATGAGAGGTTATTGAACTCAAACTAAATTTGCTATTGTTATTAATTTTATTAAACTATAGGTATCACATTTACCATAAAGAATTTCTTTAAACCTAGCGCCGGTATTTAATCACTAAGGTGCAACTTTACACACAAAAAATGTCATTGACAGCAAAATGTACCAATTGACAGGACAGCGTAATTTGATGCAACGCATTTCGCCGTCAGAGCAATAGCTATTCTCATCGTCAAATAACTTTAGCTCAACTTTTAACCGATTGGTTGTGGCGCCCATTTTTGACAGCTGTCACTGGCGAGAAACAAATATTTTGCGTTATACGCCATACTTTAAAATGTCCATGACACGCGAGGGGCGTCATCCACATCGTAAATCTAAGATGACAAGCATACCCATTAGTTATACGGTCAATGGTCTTCGCAGTCAGATAGTTGCAACACCAGAGGGACTATTCGTTGCAGACAATGTCAATCCTGTACCTTAAACTCCATGAGAGGTAAGGCACAATGGGATCTCACCCTATGCCCTACCGTACTGACTGGGTCCTGTATTCCATCTTACAGAAGATCGCAGCCATATAACCTTTTGTTACCTTTGAGTAGTGTTGTGTTCCTGCGGTGAGTAAGGGAGTAGGAGTGGGGTCGCTGTGCTATCAATCGTGTTTAGCACAGGGGCCCAATCATGAGCTCTTATTGCAATGTTAATTCAGTTGTGCGACAGTGACAGATGTATGCACGTCACAAACATCTGTCTCATAAATTAGTGAAACTATCATGGCAATAAGAGCTCATGGTAAGGCCCCAGGTATTTCATTCTTTATAAGGTAGGCAACGTAATGCTGTACCTACTTACTCGTTTAGCTTGACCAATCATAATATAGCTCCTGCTGGTTTTGCATAAGTTTTACCAATCTAGAATTTTATAGGTAGCGGTCGTTTATGTTAGCTTAAAATGTAGTTTCAAAAGCATACTTTGTAAAAAAAACACGCAAAGCTTGAAACAATGTTTCCGTTAAATGTTTTTGATGCGAATTTTGAAACAAAACTAGAAACAATCTAAAGGAGCTAGAAGTAATGTATCAAAAGAGGATACATAGATGGGAACGCGAAATATAAAGCAAAGAATCCTAAGTCAATGACAAATTTATAAGCAAAGTTTTAAAGAAATTTAGAAGCACAGTAAAATAAGATTATTTTATAGGAGAAAGGAGTCAATTACCAGAAAAATGATTTGACCAACGGATGTAAGGTAATTTTAAAGAAAGACTGTCTCCAATCAGTGCTTATCTCCCGTCGACAAAACTTTCTAGGATGCCATTAATCATATTCTACTAAACTTACTGAGCTTGGCGTGTACCTACTTGTACGTAATTAGTTTAAATAGCCTTATCTTAAAATTGTAGTAGCTTTGCGTTGATTACTTTCAAAACGGAAAGAAAGCACCTATAGATCGGAGAATCTAGGCAAATAACCACTGCTAGTGCAATAGTCAAATAAGTAGGTCTTGTAATTTATGAAAAAGAAAAAAATCTATGAAAAACTCTGTCAGTATATGAAGATTCTCCTACGATCAGATACCGACTAAGAAGATAAGCAGATTGCTGAAATACATCCAATGAAACATTTTTGCAAATTTAGAAGTCTCACATTTAAGAACCATAATTTTAAGTTTTGAAAAATACCAAAAAGGGTCGTCTATTTGGTGATGAAAATATCTGGTAAGCAACAGAAGCTGTTAGAATTTGATGTCTATGAAAAGCTTAGGGATGTTCCAATCCAAGCTATTGTTTATTACCACCCACCTAAACCCGTTTAGTAAAAAATAAATTCGAAAGGCAACCCGTTGCCAGGCTGCGCTGGCAGAATTATTTAGGCAAATCATGTTCTAGACCTCTTAAAGCCATAGGCTTCAATGAAATGGCGTGATCCTCTCTCCAACCTCTTGTCCGACGGCTGAGAGGCTTGACCTCATGACCCCAGCGTCTAAACGCAAATTGAATGACCATGATTGATTGCATCTTCGAGAAACTAACACCAAATTGATATGACATACTAAAGTAGAAAGAGTTCGTTGATCAAATCATAGTTACACTAGTTTTTCTGGCAGATACCTGATTGACTACCATACGATAGATACCTGAGATTGGTACGAGAAGTCTCCTTACAATCCTCATCAACGTCAATAACGTTTGCTCCACGCTTCGGGAGTACTGGATGACTTTCTTACAGACGATCTGACAACAACACAGCCAACATTTGTGATCATTGATTTCTTGAAAATACTAAAAAGAGAGGTATTTTTTGAAATCCCACCATCCAAAAGGAAAAGGATAGAATTGGAATAGAGTAGTAGGTGTTATGGAAAAACGCAACCCTCTTTTACGATGAAAATCGGTTAAGTTCTATTGTGCTATGATAACAGCCTAGAATTGACAATATGTGTAACAAAGTGCAACAAGAGAAATGTGCAAGTCCACGGGCGCCATCTTGTGCACAGATCCGTGCAATCCGCTTGGAACTAGATCAAGTTTTTGGGGCGCGTGACACTTTCCAGTAACGGCACGTGTACGCGGATGAAAGTTTGTGTTTATTATTGAATGGGCCTCTTTATTGAGTTATCTATGCGGTCAAGTTCGGTCTGAAGTGACATTCTTCATTCTGGATGATTCTAGAATGTTTATGTTCATTGATGATTCATTCATTACTAACAAAACTGAGGCTACGCGTACGCCGTACTCATAACTAAGGTTCGCATAAGAGAAGAAATATTATAATCCTAGGTAGTGAAGAAGTTGGGGGGTTGGTCAGTGAGATAGATATAAAATTAAAGAGGAAAGCACACTAACCAATAATTATTCGAATTTTTTATTTTTTATTTTCATGTAATAAGTTATTTCAGGAGTAACTATGAAGCAGTTTTAATAAAGTAACTCGTAATGAAGTAATTATTGTTGTGTCGTACCAAAATATACTTTAGTTAGAAGTAACTAACGGTTTAATATACGCTACAGCGTAAAGTTTCAGCGTCCCTCAAGCTAACTCCTTTTCAACTTGAGTGTCCTCATAATTTATATGCGAAATGTTAGTCTAGAGGCCTCTGAAACTGAATATGAAATTATTTCCAACACTTTCCTCTCCAATTGGAAGCCCCAAAACAAAATAGATTTCTGTAGATCAGTGTAATTTATAGTTGGCTAAAGGATTCAACGTTCAAATACTTATCAAACCAAATGACAATGGACTCGAGATACGGAATAATTTCATCCATTACCGGTAAATATGCAACTCTAGTGACTAATCAGCTAACGGCTGTAATGTTAAGGTGAAACTTGAGTGTTACACATGTCGTATGAAGAAAACGTCGGGAAAATGCAATTTTCTTATGCAACTTCTCTAATGCTATGCAACCGGTGTATAAAACCAACGTTTCTAATATTACACAGTTACACACGAGCATTTCAGCTTTCTTCGACACACTCTCAAACAAAATGGTCGCCGGCAAAAAATCTAGTGCTTTCTTTTTCAATGTCAAACGCAGAGTGAGACAACGTGATTATTTCAAAGGGATTAGTAGAGATAGCTGTATATTATGTGTTGCGTGTAACTGCGTTCGTTATGTTTAAATTTCGAAGCGCAGCAAACGTCAAAATGTGTGTCAAATGAATTTGACTGTTCTCGTTAGTGGAATAGGGTTGTTAATTTGTTTGGTGGATCCGGAGTTGTTCCGGCGTGCTGTCGTTTCGCGTGCGGTGAAATGTAGCACAGGCGAAAGCCTTTCTCCGATCGTCGGTTAGGTATTTTATTCCGTTAGTTTTTTTGTGGCCGCCATTACACCAGTGGCGGGTGGCACAGTTTTTTCTCCTTGTCACGTTAGATCATTCTTGTTAGACGTGGTTCGAAAGCTGTGCTGCTTCTTGGACCAATGTTAACTGTTCTGCGGCGAAATGATGTAATTGATAGCCCATCCTTTTTTTTTCGCCGTAACAAAGCACTTCGTAACAAAGCGGTTATATCAACGTTAAATATCGAGCGTTATGTATATAGAATGCGTGGAATTAATGAAATTAAAACTAAATCATACGCAGACCAAGATGACTGAGAAATGATTTGATAAATCATAATCAAATTCACAATTATGACAGAGAACTTTTTGCCTTCTTATGATTTTGGTATGATTAGTGAGTAGATGATTGATTGTGAAAATATTGAATGATAAATTACATTAGAAAGTGGGTAATGGTGAAAAAATAGAAAAGTCCAAAATAGGAACAAACTAAGATGACTTTTTTGTTACAAAAATATAAGAGAAATAGCCTCTTGGATAGTAGCTGGTTAGCTAGAGTTAGCGGGTTCGAGCCCGGGTAGGGCAGATATAAAAGTACCCACAAAAAAAATATTAATAAAGAAATATTGAGTAATTAAGAAATCGAATGGAGAGTGACGAAAACTAAATTCTTCTTTCATGAGTCTTGGTTGAGATATCTACCAGGGAGGACTCATTAAAATCGGTGTAGCTGTTTCAGATATTAGCCGGAACAAACAGACAGACATTTTTTTTTCATTTAAGTAGGGACAGAATATACCTTAATACGCATTTGAAAAGCTGTTAATTTGGAATAACATAAAGACACTTCAATTTTATTTATCTGTATATAGATACTAGCTGTGCGCCGCGGTTTCACCCGTGTAGATTTAGTTTCATCCTTATTGTCGCGGAACCCTAATATTTTTAATAAATAAAAGTAGCCTAAGTTAATCCTTGAAACATCAGCTACCTGCCAGTGAAAGTGCCGTTAAAATCCGTCCAGCCCTTTCAGAGATTACCCGGAACAAACAGACAGACAGACAGACAGAGAAAAATTTTAAAACTTGGTTTTTTAGTGTCAGTAGCGTGTATACTTTCATATGCATTTAGTAAAAAGCTGTAATTTTGGAATTACAAACAGACACCTCAATTGTATTTATCTGTATATAGATGTATAGATGACACAAAGCGATACAGTGCGCGAACGTATGTAACACACTGACACATTTCCCTGCCATAACAGCGGCGATAATAACTGTGATCTTTCGCTAAAATTGTATAATTTACATAGTGTGTGCTCGCCACTTTCTCCTGGGTCTAAAGTGGAACGGTGTGTTGCCAGCTTAACTGGCGCTTTTATGTAAACAAAATACTATCTAACTATGCAGAGTGAATTATGGGTCTGACGGCACAGGTTGTCTTCTTCTCTTATTTTTTACCAGCTGTGCCCCGTGGTTTAATCGGGTAGATTTAGTTTCACCCTTATTGTCGCGGAACCCTAATATTTTATATTTTGCCGGTTCTTCTCAGAAGGTTAGTTTATAAAGCAACTATTTCATACCGATGAAGTCGCGGGTAGACGCTAGCTTATTGTAAAATTTGAAGTCGTCATTGCCATACAAAATTATTTTGTAGGTACGTTTTAACGCATCGAACGTACTTCTAAACTACGTTATTGATCTTGATACGTTTCTACTCAATGATTAAACTTGGCTCTCAGGTAAAGTCAGGTACTTATAAGTGCCATCTCGAGCTATGAGCGCTGAACGAAAATAGAGGATGACCCAAAAAATTACTACTGCATATTCAAGGTCCGTGCTCAAAACTCACGCCGGCGCCTATAATGGTAGAACGCAATATTAACATTGGATCATCCGTTATGGAAATACTGAGATAATGATGCTAAATTAAGTAAAACGAGCTGTGGTGGCCTTGGGGTTAGAACAGTCGCCTGCTACGCAAGCGACACAAGTTCAATCCCAGCGGAGCCAATAAATTTTTCTAAAAACGTATGTCCAGTGATTTTCACACAACGTGCTTTACGGTGAAGGAAAACATCGTGAGGAAGCCTGCATATGTCTGAGAAGTAATTCAAGTATGTGTGCCTGAGACGGCGATAGACTCATCATCTGTCACGTTGGCACTTTATCATCTTCAGTGAAAAGTGGGTGTTGTTATCTCAACATTTCTGCGTATCCCTTCGGGGAATACAGGCGTGAGCATATGTATGTGTGTATTCAGTAAATATTAATATTACACCAATCGGGATCAAAATAGAAAGGACTTAAGTAACTTAAGAAGTATCAATTAGATTTTATCCACATTGTTTTTCACATAACGGTACAAATTTCTAATTACCGGTGAAGTTACCGGTTCATGGTCATCACTAGCGCAGAGAGTGCACGGGTACATCGCTAGGGTTGTCACGCTTAAGATCCTTACTGAATATAAATATTCGTTTAAATTTCGGTAGAATTGAAATGTTGAAAATAGGAAAATAAGTCCCTGCCCAATCACATGGGATACATACGAGAGCATAATAAATGTATGTTCCAGAAAATAGAAGTAATAGTACAAATGAAAAAAGTGACATTACTGCACATAACGCATAAATGACATTAAGATAAGAAAATGTTTATTTTTGTTGTAAAATGAAATTCCAAAAACTAACCAGGGGCCCAACCATGAGCTCTTATTGCAATGTTAATTCAGTTGTGCGACAGTGACAGATGTATGCACGTCACATACATCTGTCTCATAAATGAGTGAAACTATCATGGCAATAAGAGCTCATGGTAAGGCCCCTGCCTCCTTCATTATCCTTAAGTGATCAAGGGACCAACTATGATCGTTTAAGCAGCGCGTATTTAAAACTTTCTAGCTTTAGCGTTAAATTTTACGGCACCAAAATGAAACGTCAAAGCTCAAAGTTGGTGGCCCATGGTGGTAGGGTGAAATAAGGCACTTATGAATGTCGAAGACTGAAAATCAGCTCCGCTAGACTGAATTGAATCCCATTATTGTCTGCGGTTATAATTGAGTTGTGGCCCTTAGATGACAATGTACGGTAACACCCGATGTACTGGTGCAGACCACTTTGCACCAAACTGGTGTAGTTTGCTTTTGCTTCGTTCTTATGTGTATTCTTTTATTACATTTTGAATGTTTATTATTATTATAAGTTTTAAAAAAATCTCTGTCGAAAAAAACTGAGATTTGAACTTGCGTCACTTGCGTAGCAGGCGAGTAGTCGCGTAGTTTGAGTAGTAGTCAAACCCTTCAGCCACCGAAGTTCTTCATTTGATTAGATCATTTAGACAAAGTGACATTAATATAGAGGATTATGAACGTTACCACTGGGTTTCGTTTAACTGGCCCGTCAAAATGTGACGTTTATCCGACGGCACATCCCTAATTTGGCAGAGTGTGGGTAAGTGTGTCAGATAGGCGGTGAAAGTACAGAGAAAGGTGACCGCAAGTGGGTCACAGTTATCATAGTTACGTGTTGCACTCATGTGACACTTTCCTTGGTACGCGATTACTGGCGCCATGTTGGATTCGTGAGGTCACGGCGATGAGCGATATTATTGTTTCAAGTTTGTGACCCACTTCTGAGGTTCAAGGAGAATGGCAGCTTTTATGTGACTGTATCACTAGTTACGTGCATATATGCTAGTATTATAAATACCAGTGTGTCTGTCTGGCTTTCTGATACCTTTTCATGACTGATCCGCAGAACCGATAGAAGAGAATAGGATATATTTATTTCGAAGAATTCGGTACCTAGTGGTCTTATACAAATGGCGTCGAAGATAAACATTTGGTGGACTTAAATAATCTGGTAACATTGCCTTATGAAATAAAATAATTATAACATGCTTTATTTTGCGTTTAAAGTTTTAGAACAGTGATGCTCTTCCATCCACTCATAATTAAGCCTGTTTTAGGTAACTGATAATAAATATTAAAGTGATTTGTTCAACTTTGTAATTTATAATTAAGTTTTTACACAAGAAAGTAACAAAATCTATACAGATAAATAAAATTGAAGTGTCTGTTTGTAATTACAAAGTAACAGCTTTTCACTAAATCCATATGAAAGTATACACGCTACTGACGCTAAAAAACCAAGTTTAAATTTTTTTCTCTCTCTGTCTGTCCGTCTGTCTGTCTGTCTGTCTGTTCCGGGTAATCTCTGAAACGGCTGGACCGATTTTAACAGGACTTTCACTGGCAGGTAGCTGATGTTTCAAGGAGTAACTTAGGCTACTTTTATTTATTTAAGATATTAGGGTTCCGCGACAATAAGGAAGAAACTAATCTACGCGGGTGAAACCGCGGGGCACAGCTAGTATTATATATTATCTGAATAATGGCATCTTAAATACCTATAACATGCTATACAATTAACCACTAACTATAACTAAAATTATAAATATAATACCTTAAAAAAATATAATCTGATACCTAAAATATATTATTAAAAGGAGCCAGGAGAAGGACTGGCAGCATTCCCCCTCTGAATAGCTAAACTAATTCTTTGTCCGAGGTAGCTGCCAGCACTTCGGTCTCCAGTGATATCGACAATAACATTGCAAGTTACAGGCTGCAACATAAAATAGTAGGTAATAAAAATCTCACAAATAAATAATGTCGGAAAATGTTCTATGCGCGGGCGCAGCGAATAAATCGCGTGTGACGAGACACTACGTCATCACTCCAGCTGTACTTAGCTAGACCGTTAAACTAACAAGTTGCTAGGGATGCCATCGTGTTCGGAATAGAAAAAATAAAGAAACATTTACCTGCAGACAAATAACGACTAATATTTGTGTAGACGATAGCTGAAATACGAATGCGAGAGAACAGAGAAAAAGCAGCTGACATGAAATACGTTTATTTGACAACAGTAACTTTTGAAAGGTATAAATATAACATAAACGATAAATATTAATATACAAAGTAGTTTTCAACAATTTGGTTATAGGATAATAATAAAATGTCAGATAAAGAAGCGAAGAAAAGAAGAACCGTCGCTGCTAAATGTCTCTGATATCAATTACTGCCATTTGGGGTCTACTATCGATAGCAGTGACGTCTCACTAACTTCTTAGCTTTGACGTTTAATTTTGATGTAACAAAAAGTTCTTAATACGCTCTGCTTAAACTGCTTATAGATAAGTTAGAAAATATCAAAATGTTACAAACGAGTTCTTTTATTCCTAGCTAAACAAGAAAGGCGGGCTGTACGCATGTTTGTCACACAGTGTAAAATAATCATTATCTCATACTCCATAGCAACAGTAAGTGGCAACCCTAATTGTATTGCTTATTATCTAAAGTGAGTACGGATTTAATAAAATACTAGCGATCATGTTAACGCGCTACTAAGCTATGTGAACCAAGGAATGCGATGCTATAGCAAAGATATTAGCTAGTTATAAGTACTCCGATACTTATATTCATTATATATTTGAATGAATAGTATTCAATCACATGAATAGATTTTGGTATAAACTAGGATAAAACTCTAATAATCGTCAGCAAGAAGTAATCGTGTATCTGTAAGTATATCACCATGGGAGAAGTTCTAAGTCTGTGTAAGGGAATTTGATTTAGGTTGTCTGTAATAATTAACTTAAGTTAGTCCTAAATGATTTTAATGAGGGTTCAAAGTGTCCCTTATATATTTAATAAAATTCTGGTTTTCATTGAATACTTAAAATCAGGGGCCCAACCATGAGCTCTTATTGCAATGTTAATTCAGTTGTGCGACAGTGACAGATGTATGCACGTCACATACATTTGTCTCATAAATGAGTGAAACTATCATGGCAATAAGAGCTCATGGTAAGGCCCCTGTCCTTTTATTGAATTTCCTCTAAATATCTAAGTATCTCGTCCAGATTGAAATTCATAAGCCAGGCCCAGCGCTTTGTAATATACAATTTATTTTTTATACATGGCGCTCGTTCAATCTATTCTTCAATCAATAGAAACCCACGTTATTTGTGTGTAACTTAAATTAACCCGATAAACGTTACAGTATATTATATGCTGGCAGTGCAACACAACCTAACAGCCAGTAATCGCAAGAAGCCAAGCGCGGCCACTTTTCTCCGCTTTTCCACACTTTCATCCGGCTGCTTCGATACGAAGCACATTACTTCACTCATTATCATATTAGACATTGATGTGTTTGTTACAAGATTACTTGCTTGAGGAATTAAAATTTGCACGAGGTAGTACTTTTTTTAAGATGATACTGACAATTTATGGTAATATCCTAACGTTATTCATCCCACGGCTTCGTCCGCGTTTCATCGGGATATAAAGTATCCTATGTAAACAAGACAATATATTAACTACTAGCTGTGCCCCGCGGTTTCACCCGGGTACATTTAGTTTCATCCTTATTGTTGCGGAACCCTAATATTTTTAATAAATAAAAGTAGCCTATGTTACTCCTTTATATATCAGCTACCTGCCAGTGAAAGTCCCGCTAAAATCGGTCCAGCCGTTTCAGAGATTACCCGGAACAAACAGGCAGACAGAGAAAAAATATAAAACTTGGTTTTTTAGTGCCAGTAGCGTGTATACTATCATATGCATTTAGTGAAAAGCTGACAAACAGACACTTAAATTTTATTTATCTGTATAGATTTTGTACGAATTTCGTACAAACACCTTTGTGTGATAAAAGCATTAAACTTTAAACTTAATAAGTAAAAATATTAGTTTTATAAAATAAAATTCATTCGAAAATAGATTCATAGCCAAACAAAAGAAAATCCATTATAAATGGCCAGTATCTGCACGACAGAAATTTCATTGGCAAGTATAACCTACCTATTATTACAGCTGCATTGAAAGGACAAACGAACAAGCACACATTAATATTAGTAAGGACAATGGACAAGAAACAAGCGCAACTATCATATGTACCGTTATGCAGTCTGTCCATAACGCATTCGGGGTCACTTTCGCATTTCACTCCGACAACTCGGTCACCCCGTTTATAAACAATCTCTTGTCTATTCTTATTGTCGAGATATGTTTATTGTATTAATTTTACATGCACTTTAAATGTAGAGTTAACAGAAAAGCTATTGAACAAATCACCATCATCGACCTATCTTAGTCATAGACATAGGCCTCCCCTAATGAGTGCCATAGCGGCCAGTCTTCAGCTTGCCACATCATCTGCCTTCAGTCTTTTGCAGATCGTCATCCCAGAAGAATAGAACAAATGACGTCACTAAGAGATTCGGAGGGCTTTTGAGACCGGGATCGCGGTACCCAACGCCATATTGGATTTAATAAAAAAAAATTGAGGGGAAATGAAACAGAGTAGTCTTGAGATATACAGCAGTCTAATTCCACCTCAAACCAAATCAGGGGCCCTACCATGACCTCTTATTGCCATTATAGTTTAACTCTTATTATGAGACAGATGTATATGACGTGTATAAGTCCGTCACTGTTACACAGTGGAACTATGATGGCAATAAGAGCTTATGTTAAGGTCTCAGAGGGCCAATCATGATCGTTTAAGCAATAAAAAATAGGCGAGTTTATCGCCGTTTCTGGCACATAAGTCTTCGAATTACTTCTCAGTCATATGCAGGCTTCCTCACGATGTTTCTTGGATTTGGACTTGCGTCGCTTGCGTTGCAGACGACTGCTCATACCCCACGGCCATCACGGCTCTTTATTCAATCTAATTATCTATCTGGTATACTTCAATCTAACGTCTAACCTAATTCCGCGAGCTCCCAGCCATACGCTCACGCATTCGCATTGACATTAGCGCAGTCAACGACCCCACTTTCACTAGCGTCCGGTCACACCCCCACCTTCCTGTTGCGTAACGCGCAGGAAATAGCGAACTTGCGTGTTACGGTAAATACGGTAATGTACGGTTTTTATACGACTCTATTAATTTCTGTGACTGCTCTTCGATGCGCATGCGTTTTAATCGCTTAAATACTTATCACTCACAGTCAGCCCCGAACGAGGATTTCCTGTGATTTAGGTATTTTTTCAATAGAAAAAGAAATCATATTGTACATATTTTATAATGCTAGTAATTTTATATAATAGAACTGTGCTGTGTGGAAGTTTTTCAGAACACAACTTCAATTTGGCGGCGGATTATTACGAAGAAATAAAAAATAATCTTTTGCAAATTGCAATGATATAAATACCATAAGCTTTACGATGAAGAAGAAAATTGTGCTAAAACCTGCATAAGCCTATGTCTGAGAAGATATTTCAATGATCTGAGGCGGCGATAGAGTCACCATTAGTGATAAGTGTCTGTTGTGCCTCGACCTAAGAATTTAAAATGTATAATGTGAATCGAAAAATAGTTTATTTAATAACCTGAAAACGAATATTCAAGTCCAGTAGTTGTTGTGATTAATATTTGGGACCCAAGGGAAGATTTGATTCGGTCTAGATTTTTAACGAGTCCAAAAACCTTAATATAAACTCTATAGCCGTGATAGTTTAGATATGTGAGTGGCAGACATGAACGTCAAATACATCTTAATATGTTGTCAATATACGATGGCAACACTAGGTCATGACCAAGTATAAAAATAGGGCTAGCCCTATATTTTTGAAATAAGAAAATTTGCTCCATTGAGCTTGACGATTGTCAACTAAAGATTTTAAAATTGACTCTTTTTATTAATTTTTTTTAAATAATTTTTTGTCGTTGCGCGTGCAAAAGTTGCTATGTGTGAACTCTTGTGTCAATATTTGCAGTATTGTTTAATTTTGTCATTATTAATAATAATACCTATCCAACATTAATCTACAAAAAACTGTAAATTTGTTATATGTATCAATAGTAAGATTTTTTTTTTAATACTCGGGCCATATTTCGAGAAAATCTCTGAAAAGTTCTGACGATTTGTGAAAAGTCTAAATATTTTTGAATTGAATTGCATTGAATTATATACGTCTTTAATTACTTCTAAGACGTATGCAGATTGTTTCTTATCTCTTAGATATTAACAGTTTATTTTAACGCATTAAGGTTGTTTTAATAATAAAGAATTGGCTTATCATCTTACAGCAGACCTGACAAACAAATCAATCATAACATTTCGTATCCACATCGCCTGTCAATAACCAATAATAATTGACGGAACAACCAATAATGATTGTACGTATCGACAGTTCCTATAGTTGGTTCCTGCAGTTTTTCCTCGGGTCAAGGCCCTCGTTGTGTAAACCCTGCCTACCATTTCACCTTACGTCACCAGTACGTAATCGTAATTACTATTTGCACGTATAATAGTTAAAACACTTTCTTCTAACGCTTCCTGCGTTTGTGATATAATTTTGTTGGCTTTATGTTTGAACTAATAGGTCTTCCATCCACGTAATGAAAAAACAGCGGCTTTTTTATTCAGTGGTCTATCCAGTCTGTTTCTGAGGCTGCATTATATATTTTATATACATTCATACATATACAAATACATACATACAGATAAATAAAATTGAAGTCTGTTTGTAACTGCAAAAAAACAGTTGTTCACTAAATGCAAACCTACTATGAAAATATACACGGTACTGACATAGGAAAACCATGTCTTTTATTTTTCTCTGTCTGTCTGTATGTTTGTTTGTTCCGGGTAATCTCCGAAATGGCTGGACGGATTTTAACGGGACTTTCACTGACGGATAGCTAATTTTACAAGGAGTAAGTTAGGCTACTTAGATTTTTTTTAAACATTAGGGATATGTGAACCTCGGGGCACAGCTAGTCTGTCATATAGGATTACTAAAGATAAACAAACCTTTAATTGTTACCTACACTCATTACAGTAACATAATCTCACGCCTGTAATCCCAGAAGAAGTAGTCAAGGGTGGTGTAAAACAGCACCCACTTTTCACCGAAGATAAGATAAGTGCCAACGTGACAGATAGTGAGTCTATTGCTATGCAATTGACGCATAGCCTAAACCGCTGGTCTTAGAGGCTTGACATTTGAAGGGTGTATTCTTGGTGGAGTTTAGGTATAAACTAAGGATGGGCTTTCACTCCTAAGGGGGTGAAATGGTGAAAGTTTTGTATCTGAAGTCTTAGTGCAACGCAGGTAAAGCTAGTTTTCATAAGATTATTAACCTAAGTTGCATAAAAAAAAGATTAATGATTTCACCAAGTGAAAGCTACAGTATCAGTGATCTACACAAACGAATCCGCGGGCAGAAGGTAGCTGTATATGACAATGAGTTGATTGAATCATTAGAGAGTGTAACCGATCATTGAATTCCCGATAGCCCCATCGCCACTTTCCAGTTAGCACATGGATTACTTGATTATCATCTCATAGATTAGTAACAGTTTGATTAGTCAGATTGAAGAACTCTCAGGTTTTCACTTACATCATTGGGTAGGCAGTAGGCTGGTGCCTACTGCCTACATAGGTAACTAGCTGTGTTTCACCGGCGTAGATTTAGTTCATGTCTTATTTATCTAAATTATAAAAACATCCGCTATCTGCCAAAGAAAGTCCCGTTTAAATTGGTTCAGCTGTGTCTTAGATTACCCGGAACAAACAGAACATACAGACAGACAGAAAAAATAATAGATTTTATATATACTTAAGTACCGTCTTTACTTTCATATGTGTTTTGTGAAAAGCTGTTAATTTGTAATTACAAACAGACATTTAAATTTTATTTATCTGTATACATACGTAAATACGAAAGCATTTCTTTCAAGCATTCATCATGAAAAAAGCGAGACACAAAAACAGTCCTAAACAATAACAACGAAAACCAGAATATTTTGTACCAACCTACAAATGTTCCGTTCGTTGTGTATTGGTAAATATTCGTTACAAGAATCGATTATAATGAATCGATTGAGAATATTCGCTCGCGGTTCAAGGCTCGATTACGCAAACCTTTCTTCTTACGTCAATAGGTCATTGACACTGCGGTTGTCACAGCTTGTATTGCATGCCATAATATTGATCTTAGGGAGATTGTTTTATAAGTATGTTATCAAACATAAAACCTTCTATTTTTATCTTCCTATTCTCTGTTATTTTAAGAGAGATAGCGGGATATACAGCGGGGTCCGTCGTACAAAATCAAAAAAACTTTATTTGATTAGAATCTTTAAAAATAGAATTCTTAAAATCGTCAGAATGGCATAATTATACAGAAATATACGTGCTACCGCGAGGTTCGGAAGGTTGCTTTTACTGAGAACAACCTGGCAAGATACTCAGTAATTAAACTTTTCAAAAAATTATACAATTTTTATAAATACTAAATTAAATCTAATCTGTAGGTACCCCAAGTTTTCTAAGTGTAAGTAAATATCCAAACGTCGTCACCTGACCTTGCTCAAAATGCACAAGCCTCCGAAAAACTGTCAACATGTTTTAAGCCGCTTTAAAACGCAAGGGCAAGCGATGAGTCTTGAACGTTTAAAAACCTGTAACTTCGGGCACTGAATACTATATGACCATATATATTAAACACTACCTTGTTGTGTTCCTGCGGTGAGTAAGGTCGCCAGAACTCGTGAAACATCTTCTACCCAACACGAAGTCGGTTCTAACATTTTTGAGATCAACTCGGACAAACAAATACAAAAATAATAAGAAATTAATAGCATGCCTAAAACAATATTTTGATTTTAGAAAAGCGAAAAAGAAAATCTAGGATTCGTTCATGTCTTTTAAAGGACACTAAGATGTGTCTAAAAAAATCAAGTAAAAACAATATATTTTATGACTTATAAGTGTCATCAGGAGTTATGATCGCTGACCTTGAATCATCATCATCATCATCCTTTCTGCTGGACACAGGCCTCCCCTAATGCACCATAGCGCCCTGTCTTCAGCTTGCCGCATCCAGCATCTGTCTGCAGTCCTTCGCAGATCGGCCACCTGGCTGGAGGGCGTCCTACACTATGTTTGCCGCGTCCGAGACCTTAAATGAGTGAGATCATTTTATGAATTATTTTCAACGCTCATTATTTGTGACGGCTCCTGTATCTGAAGGTCAGTTACCGCAGCCTAAAACTCGACATAGCATTACAATTTTGCATGTGTATCTTTTTATTTTGTGTTGAGTGTTTTCATAGAGCAAATGGAATACTTTCACCCGAATTTATTTGTATTTATTCTCTAGTCTAGACTCAAATCCCCGTCTATCTACTCGCCTACTTAACCTCTAAATACTCGTAAATACATAGAAAGAAAAGAAAGTGCGCAGGCGCTGCGTATTACGTACAAAATCGCACGTTGCATCATCGGGTCGATGACTCGCCCTCATGAATGACTGTCCTCCCATTTGTCGTTCCTTATATTAAGGTGAAAGTCTTACTAACGTTGCTTGTACATATGGTTACTAATCAAGGTTTATATATATAGCGTGAAGTATTTTAGGTGTACATTTTTGGCACAGGTCATTGGTAGGTGGTATACCGCCATATTAAATTAGAAAAATTCCCTTAATTTTTTTTTACTTATACTGATTATTTATTTTTGTGGTTAAATAAGGTCAGTAAGGGCTTATAAAAGGTTCAATATTTGCTGTAAAATGACATACTAAAAACAAAATAACTAAAAAAATTATTAATATAAAAATTTTGAAAACGTTAAAAGATTTTTTTGTTTTAAAATTATGTGTAACACAAAATTTCGCCCAAAAAGTCTATGTATTTGCTCACGCCTGTATTCCCGGGTAGATAAGTCACAAATTAAGCCTGAGATCCAGGATCAATTCAATTGGAGCAATGAAACACATGTTCTGCTGTTTTGGTTGACTGTATGACAACTCGGATATTAATCACAACACTTTTGACATATTGTATGCAGTATATAAAAGGGTGAAGGAGAATCTCAATAGCGTGATTTAGAAGGGTGCGACATCTTGTGTAGAAAAACGAAATTAAAAATGAACATAACAAACTACGTTAAACTTACACGTGGCTAACCCCTAAAAGAAACCTTGCTACCTTCGGTCCTAACCTTACCCACTGTAGTGTGTACTGTGATATTAGTAAAAGCTTATATTCCAACGAAAGATCTCGACCGAAATATTTTTCCTTTCGTAGAAATGTCACCATAAAAATATCCAGCGTACTTCGTTGCGTGAAGACGAATGTAATGCCAAGTATTTCCCGCCGGAATCGAACGTCGACCCCGCAGTCCACCTGCGGTCGGTCGATCACCCGACGAACGATCTGACCCCAATGGTTTACAGGTTATTATGAAAATTCTTTTCGATTTCTATTTCAGGGATTGTCGATTTTAGTTTGTATGGAAATGTTATATTTCATACTAGCTGTGCCCTGCGGTTTCACCCGCATAGATTCAGTTTCATCCTTATTGTCGCGGAACTCTAATATTTTTAATAAATAAAAGTAGCCTAAGTTAGTCCTTGAAACATCAGCTACTTACCAGTGAAAGTCCCGTTAAAATCCGTCCAGCCCTTTCAGAGATTACCCGGAACAAACAGACAGACAGACATACACTTCAATTCAGAGAGAAAAATAATTAAAAATTAGTTTTTTAGTGTCAGTATCGTGTACACTTTCATATGCATTTAGTGAAAAGCTGTTATTTTGGAATTACAAACAGACACTTCAAGTTTATTTATCTGTATAGATTTGCATAAAACAATACATTACTATCGAAGTATTCAAATTATAAGGAGGTAGAAAGAGAAGAAGAGTAGACTGCAGGAGATGAGAACAGTCCTGTCTCATTGGTGTAGTGGTAGCAAACTGAACTGACACGAGGTCTTTCTTTCGATCCCGGTTTGGACAATTTGTAATTGGGTTTTTACATCTGTGATTTACCAGTAGCAGTCCGGAGTATAGATTTGTGTTCGGTAAATAGGCTGTGAATGTGGTTCATCATCCTCCTGACCTTATCGAGGAAAATCAGTAATCTGGGTTAAGCCAGTTATCAGACTTTCTTAGGCCTCCGACAGACTTGTAACGATTGCCAAAGATGTTATATTGGCAACCGGGACCGACGGCTTAACCTGCTCTCCGATACACTGGCGGTCACCCACCCAACTACTAGCGCCATGAGTCCTTCACATATTTTGAATGTTGAATATGAAACTCATCACCATCCTACCTAAAAGTCTCATCACCGTCAGTGTCCTTAACCTCCAACAGCCGCTTGCGATGCAAAGCGCGCGTCACTTTCTCGCGGTCACTTCTAATGCATGTCGCATCCACTGGTTTGGTGAAACGCGAATACTATTTACTCACTTTCTGACCGGATGCGACTCTTCAACACTCCTAAAGTGTTAGGTAATGTAGGGTAATGAACTTTAGGTACGATCAGACATGATCATCGCAAGTCCGTTAACCTATTATAATTGTATTTGCGAATGGTTCAGCTTGAAGGTTGAATGCTATTAGATATTTATGTTTATCTTCGGATTAGAGAATATTTATTTGTAAACTTGAAATATTGGTACATAATTTAACTCTAATGGGCTTGACAGTTTTTGTATTAAATTAAGTTCACGCAAGATATTAGTAGGTACATAAATTTAAACACTTTCATAATGACATAAAACTTAGTGCTATATTTATATCTATACAGATAAATACAATTTAAGCATCTATTAGTAATTCAATATTAATATCTTATCACTAAATGCATAATATGAAATAAAAAGTATTTTTCCCTATCTGTCAGTGTGTTCCGGCTAATCTCGGAAACGGCTAGACCGATTTTAACAGGTTTCATTAAACCACGGGGCACAGTTAGTATTAAATAAGATAATGCAAGCTAAATGTTTTGACACAGACTATTTTATTTATTAAATAGGTAAGAATTCATTGCAGGCAGATTACACAGCCAAATTGTTTGAGTTCCACTTTTCCCCGTGGACCTGGATCAATGTGGAACTTTGTCTTTCTATTACTCAATCTATGCACAAATCACATAATACACTTTAGCTCTATATACAAGCAAAATGCAACGGTTTCTATTTGAAACAATACTCATATGATAATGAAGGAATCTACACACCTGTCGGTCGGAGCCGTCGCGGAAGCTTACGTAAGCGGGCCTTGAACCTGCTTGCGGAACGGTGTGGTTATGTGGTTATTTAACATGTTCACTACTCTATTAGGTATTTTTGCTGTACGAAGAAGCAGAATTAACTGACACGTTGGGCTAGTGGTCGCAAGGGCTACTACGGATCCCGAGGTCCTGGTTCGATCGCCAGGTCGGGTAAAGTGTTAGTGGATTTTTCCATCTGCGATTGCCCAGTAGCAGCCCGGAGACTGGATTATTTCCCGGTTAATGGAAGAAGGCTCACCCTCTATTACATAGGACCTAAATATAACTGACAGAATTTGATATCTTTACGGTGGCGGAAACGATCGTGAGGAATCCTGCATATATTGGGAGAACAGATTTAAAGATTATCTGTTGACAGTGAGTGATAACCCTGATACGATACACTAAATCATCTTTGGTGAAGTGTGGGTGTTGTAACACCTTTGCTGACACCACTGAGGACGATTCTGGAAAGGAGTATTTCACTATATTGGCACAACAATTCCATTCTTCATAAGGTAGCTGAGCGCTATGGATGTTGCAAGCGTTTGTAAGGTGGATTGGTGCCCGGTTAATGGGCATAGGCTCGCCCTATTAAGTGGGACTTAAATATAACTAGGTTATGCTATTGCTCGCATATGCCATCCCAGGTTGTCTGGAAGAGATCGCCATGTGCGATAAGACCGCCAATTGTATGTGAATGTATATTATCTCCTACTTGTGTAATCCTTATCTATCTATCTATACATCTATACAGATAAATAAAATTGAAGTGTCTGTTTGTAATTCCAAAATAACAGTTTTTCACTAAATGCATATGAAAGTATTCACGCTACTGACACTAAAAACCAAGTTTAAATTTTTTTCCCTGTCTGTGTGTCTGTTTGTTCCGGGTAATCTCTGAAACGGCTGGATGGATTTTCACGGGACTTTCACTGGTAGGTAGCTGATGTTTCAAGGAGTAACTTATGCTACATTTATTTATCAAAAATATTAGGGTTCCGCGACCATAAGGATGAAACTAAATCTACGCGGGTGAACAGCTAGTATGTATATAAAAATGAATCCCCATTTCCCTTGGTCACGACATCACATTTCGATAATATATTTTTTGTTATGTTCGTTATTGTCAGAATGAAAGAAAAAACTAAGAAAATCGCTTGAAAAATTTGAAAATTTAAGAATACTTAACCATATAAAATTTCTTTCTTCTTATATCTAACCTTACCTAAAAACTTTTTGATGTAACCTTATGAAGTTTGACATAGAATTGACAGAATACGTGCTGCATTCTCATAATTAAGACAACTTGGCGGAATAGCTGCACTCAAGCTCGTCGCCACCATTAAAATAAGAAGAAGAAGATAATTAAGAGAGGGCAACGTCAGTAGGGTCAGCTAGTGTACAAAAAAGCTTTAAATAACTGTCGAAGTATCGGTGTACACCTCTTAACCCTTAAAACCCCGAATAAAATGAGCATATTTATGTATTGTACTAAGGAAATACTATTCTTAGTCGAAACGTAGTGGAAAATTCTAGTGGCGATGATTTTACGTGCGTGTTACAACATGTACACATTACAGGGTCAATAATCGTCGGTCCTCGTGTAGCCAGTAGGTATAGATCATCGTTAGTTTTAATTTGAGATTATCATAGAGAACCATTGAGAACATCATAGAATATGTTCATAGAAATACTATTTACATTTCAATGTACGCAGCTTATTTACAAAGATACATAAACGTGTTTTCCGCTTGATTTTTTTGGTTAGTTTTTGTTGCAGCCCGTGAAACATTGCATCAAGTACTTCAGATTTGCTTAAAACTATACAAATAAAATTGAAAAAAGAAAAAAGTGTCTGTTTGTAATTCCAAAATAACAGCCTTTCACTAAATGCATTTGAAAGTATACACGCTACTGATGCTGAAAAACCAAGATTTAAAATTTTTCTCTGTCTGTCTGTTTGTTCCGGGTAATCTCTGAAACGGTTGGACCGATTTTAACGGGACTTTCTCTGGCAGGTAGCTGATGTTACAAGGAGTAACTTAGGCTTACTTTTATTTAAAAAAAAACATTAGGGTTCCGCGGACCAGCCTTGAAATTAAGACTACGCGGGTGAAACTGCGGGGCACAGCTAGTCTATAATAAATATTATAAAGAGGTAACATTTGTTTTTTTTTTCTTCGTTTACATTCGAAAGGCTTCGAAACTACTTGACCGATCCTGAAAATTCCTTCAGAAATGGATAGCAACATCATCAGCGAGAAATAGGCTATATTTTATCCCCGTACTCCCACGGGAACGGGAACTCATATACATTTATTGAAAAGCTGTTATTTTGGAATTACAAACAGATTCTTTAATTTTATTTATCTGTATAGATAACTACGTCATTTGTCAATGACACGTCCTTTGCATCATTACCGTCAATAAAGTGCCAAATCCGAGACGGTGATGATGATATATTTGAATAACGAACACCAAAGTTCATTACCATCTTTTGCATCATCATATTATATTCGTTCGGTGATGAAATGTGGTCATTAACACTTTGGTGAAATGCTTTAGACTTAGATCGATGAGAGGTCGTCGTTCTAGATTATATTCATGAGATAAATGCGTCAGTCATTGGTTTTAGTCAGTATAAAGATCTATTGTTAATTTATCAGTAATCAGTGTTTTAATTACACTATGGTAATATAAACTTAATTTTTTTAGAGACTCCGAAAGCAAAAAAGTTTGCGCGCTAAGAATTATCAAATTCAAAATCGTTAGATCTATACAGATAAAAAAATTTAAGTGTCTGTTTGTAATTCCAAAATTACAGCTTTTCAATAAATGCATATGAAAGTATACACGCTACTGTCACTAAAAAACCAAGCTTTAAATTTTTTCTGTCTGTCTGTCTGTCTGTTTGTTCCGGGTAATCTCTGAAACGGCTGGATGGATTTTAACGGGACTTTCACTGGTAGGTAGCTGACGTTTCAAGAAGTAACTTAGGCTACTTTTATTTATCAAAAATATAAGGGTTCCGCGAAAATAAGGATGAAACTAAATCTACGCACAGGCACAGCTAGTTTTAAATAATGCTGTTGCACGAACTTCCAATCCTGGTACGAAAATATTACTACGTAAGCTGCTACGTTCGAAAAATTTTAAAGTAAAATTAAGTAAATAATGTAATATCTTATTAATTACTAGCTGTGCCTCGTGGTTCTACCAACGCAGGATTAACAATAAAAACTATGTTACCTAGTAGAATAATTTTACCTTAAATAAAAGTAGCCTACGTTACTGCTATTACAAATATATAATAAAAATTATCCTTCCGTGAAAATCCCGTTGAAATCGATCTAGCTGTGTCACAGATTTGCCTACACACAGACAGAAAAAATGATTTTCAGTGAAATTTGTTAATTTGGTATTAAAAAAAGACAATATAATTTTTTATAATGTATCATCAAGTATATATCAATATTATATTATGTACTGTTTTTTTATCACAACTACAAATTAAGTAATGTATACACACCTAACTGCTATAGGTATCGCAAAACTCAAACCAGCTTAAAAAGTATCGTAAAATAGTCGGAAAATTCGATGAGAATAATAGTTAATTTAAACAAAATTACATACATACATACATATGCTCACGCTTGTATTCCCCGAAGGGGTAGGCAGAGGTGTTGTAATTTTCAACACCCACATTTCACCGAATATGATTAAGCGCCAACGTGACAGAGGGTGAGTCCATCGCTGTCTCAGGCACTATACATACGTCTTTGAATTATTTCTCAGATATATGCAGGTTTCACGATGTTTTCCTTCACCGTAAAGCACGTGGTGTGAAATCAGTGTACATAAGTTTTTAGAAAAAACTCACAGGTACAGGCCCGCTGGGATTCGAACTTGCGTCGCTTGCGTAGCAGACTACTGCTCTAACCCCGAGGCCACCACGGCTCTTTTTAAAACAAAATTAATCTCAAGTAAATAACTGCTGGTACTTTTTAGAGACGAATGGAAGAAATTGCATCGGTTACACTGACAAGAGTCACTCTTAAATGTATGATGACGATGAAATGACTGCTGA
This sequence comes from Watsonalla cultraria, assembly GCA_964035505.1. NCBI lineage: Eukaryota > Metazoa > Arthropoda > Insecta > Lepidoptera > Drepanidae > Watsonalla > Watsonalla cultraria. Next base: position 5,480,630 of record OZ037734.1, on the reverse strand, counting down.
CACCTCTGCCTACTGCCTACCCTTTCTGAACCCTTTGAGGAAGCGGCAAAGTTACCTCTGCAATGGAAACTACCTTATTAAATGGAAAACTTACAAAATTTCATATAAAATCTTTCCAGGGCCTAAGTTTGAGTCACACATCACACGACTCCATTACTTGTAAGTATTATGACGTCAACGGGATCTCCGAAGGCGATGACGTCATCAAGTTTATAATATGACGTCATTAATATTAGTTTATAATTATTTTAAGTTGTAATAATACTTATCAATAATTTATTGCGTCATTATAACGAATATTTTTATAGACACAATACATCATCTCCCTGGCCTTATCCCATGTATTTGGGGCCAGCACTTGATTCAACCCGATGTGACTGATCACCTGATTTTTATACGAAACGACTGCCATTTGACCTTTGTAACCCCTTTTTTCGAGGAAAATTGGCAATCTGGGTTAAACCAGTTGTCAGACTTTCTTAGGCCTCTGACTGACCTGTAACGATTGCCAAAGATATTAAATTGGCAACCGGGACCGACGGCTTAACGTGCTCTCCGAGGCACGGAGGGAACTCGGGCGGTCACCCATCCGACTACTGCCTAAACGTATGGTAATAGCAACTGTGCCACGAGCTCCTCCTTTTATAGATACACTACATAACTGTTTAATAAATCATACATAAAGATTATTACAGTGAAAAAAAAAATAGCACACGTAGTAACAACTCCTTAAAATATCAGCTATCTGCCAGTGAAGTTCCAGTTAAAATTGGTCCAGCCGTTTCGGAGATTAGCCGAAACAAACAGGCAGGAAGCAAATTACACTTATAAAAATTGGTTATTTTATATATACTCTATACTTACCGTACTTTGTACTTTTGTAGCGAGTGGAGAACAGTAGGAGCCAGTGTTCCCCAGGCATGACACACGCCTGGAAGATCTCTCCTTTGCTGGGAATGAGCATAATCATTCGCTCACCCACACTTTAATTATGCATTTAGTGAAAAGCTGTTAATTTTAAATTACACACAGACACTTCAATTTTATTTATCTGACTAGTCTATTAGAACCTATGGAAAAGTCTTTTCGTTATTTTATTTACCCCATTCTTTCAGCTTTCCCTTCACAAAATTAAAGCATACCAACTCGTGAATAGACAGAAAGACAAACACACACAACGAAACTCTTTTACTAGTAAATCTCACCACTGTCACATTGCAAAATTACTGTGCCCAACAGGGTCCATATTATTAATCTAGGATAAGTCTTACTGTTCATACCTGTAAGTGCTAGGTTAAGAGTTTGTTGAAAGCAATAAATTGAAATTGAAATTATTTTCACCCTTTTACGAAAAAGTGGTATGTGTGAGTCATGTTTGTTTCCCATTAAAGCCAACAGAGAAAGTATGAGTCACTAAAGCCGTCATGCATTAGAACTAATATGACGTCATAGGAAGTCAAAACCGATTTTCAAATTTCAAATAGAACGGACGAAAAGCGAGCGGGAGTCGTATGATAATACATATATTTTGATTAATTTTAAACTTATAATTAAAGAGATTTTAATTTTGCTGTTTATAAGATTGTATAAACTATTTTTGAGTTTCTTAACGTGTTCTTCTCAGCAAAAGCACGCCTAGCAGGCCTTCCGAACCCGGTGGTAGCATTTATAATTCTGTATAGTCTATTTTTTTGTGTCCTTCTGACGATTTGAAAGTACTTTGTAAGAAGTCTATCTTTTACATACTTTAAAAAAAATGTTCACGCCATCTCAGAAGGGTCCCCGAAGGGGTAAGCAGAGGTGTTGTAACAACAACACCAACTTTTCACCGAATATGATAAAGTGCCTTTTTCGATAATATCAATGAATTTATATCTTTGGCAATAGTTACAGGTCAGTCAGAGGCCTAAGAAAGTCTGACAACTGTTTTAACCCATATTGCTGATTTTCCTCGAAAAAAGGGGTTACGAAGGTCAGATGGCAGTCGCTTCGTATAAAAATCAGGTGATCAGTCACATTTGGTTGAATCAAGTGCCGACCCCAAATACATGGGATAAGGCCAGGCAGATGATGATGATGATCAATGAATTTATTTATTTATTGTTACTCATAATGTATTATGAATAACATATCTATTCATCTATACAGATAAATAAAATTGAAGTGTCTGTTTGTAATTCTAAAATTACAGTTTTTCACTAAATGCGTGTGAAAGTATACGCACTGCTGACACTAAAAAACCAAGTTTTAAAATTTTTCTCTGTCTGTCCGTTTGTCTGTCTGTCTGTCTGTTTGTTCCGGGTAATCTCTAAAACGGCTGGAACGATTTTAACGGGACTTTCACTGGCAGGTAGCTGATGTTCAAGGAGTAACATAAGCTACTCTTATTTATTAAAAATGTAAAGGTTCCGTGACATGAAGCATGAAACTAAATCTACGCGGGTGAAACCGCGGGGCACAGCTAGTAATTAAATATAAAGGTGGCTATGAATAAGCGACACAATGAACCAATCTTTCCGTGCAGGAAAAACCCAGTTTAGTGCAAGTCACCATAATTATTTAGTAATGGGTATAATTTAGACTACCTAAGACTTCAAATGAATGGATGTTTGATACAATAATAAAGGGATTTCCAATAAAATGGTGACAAATTCGAAACTACATAAAAATAACCAACTATATCCATGTCTATACAGATAAATAAAATTGAAGTGTCTGTTTGTAATTCCAAAATAACAGCTTTTCACGCATATGAAAGTATATACGATACAGAAAGGAATTTTTTTTTTTTTTTATATCTGTCTGTATGTCTGTTTGTTCCGGGTAATCTCCGAAACGGCTGGACTGATTTTAACGGGATTTTCACTGGCGGATAGGTAATATTACAAGGAGTAACTTAGGCTACTTTTATTTAAAAAACATTAGGGTTCTGCGGGACTCCCATGAAATTAAGTCTACGCGGGTGAAACCGCAGGGCACAGCTAGTAACAAATACTTTTCAACAAGATAATTGATTGGAGCTAACGAGACAGATGGTGAGTCCATCACCATCTCAGTCTCTAAAACACGACATTATAGAGTTATGCAGTCAATAATTATAGCGAACAAACTGGCACTATCTATTTTTTGCAATGCGCTTATAAAGGCTTTTCATTTGATACCAAAAAACTATCAGATTTTTTTTAGGGCGCCACTTTGAATTTTCCCTATAACAGCGTACAATTAAGACGCATTTGACGATACCTCATCTGTAAAATTTTACTAAGTAGTTTTGGAATTCTGAGGGAACAGATATACATACATACCGTAGTCGGGTAAAAATAAAAGTTACGTAATACTTCATCACTACCTTCAAGGGTCTAATACCATTTATTCTGGTGTAACATGATGATATGATGATTACCCTATGTATATAGAAGGGACACATGTAAAAAAAAAACCGGGGAGTTTGTTTCGCCGTTTCTTCTCCTGACAGGCTTACTTTTGGAAACGGTGGTAAATTAACTTAAGTTAGCGTAAGAAAAATGACGTTCAATAAGTGTTCCAAGTGTCCCTTATGTTGAATAAAACTTTTTGATTTTGATTTTGATTTTGATTTTGATATCACCGCATGTAAATAGCATGAAGTAACGACAGCATTATTGTATGTAACACTGTTATTTTTATAGTTTACTCAGGTTTGTCTTGTTGTGCTTTTTTAAATACTGTGTTATTCATTAGTCCACTGACTTAAATAAAATACATTGTTGTCTTAACAATATAAATGTTATGCTTGTAATGGTAATTATTGTTTTACGTGTGTTTTCAATGTGTGTCGAACGTTGAACTGCTGTGATAAAAGTACATGAATTCAATTATATGGTAAAAGCAATGGTTATGAGGTCACGAATTCATCATCTCCCTGGCCTTATCCCATACATTGTTAGGGTCGGCACTTGATGCAACCCGATGTGGCTGATCCCCTGATTTTTATACGAAGCGACTGCCATCTGACCTTCGCAACCCCATTTTAGGAGGAAAATCTGTGATCTGGGTTAAACCAGTTGTCAGATTATTTGTAGGCCTCCGACTGACCTGTAACGATTGCCAAAGATGTTAAATTGGCAACCGAGACCGACGGCTTAACGTGCTCTCCGAGGCATGGAAGGAACTCGGGCGGTCACCCATCCAACTACTGGCTAGGCGTGCAACTGTGCCACGAGCTCCTCCAATGAGGTCACTAATTATAAAATAAAAAAATACTAAGATATTCCGGACTTATTATAGACCAACGTCAGATTTAGAGCCTACTAATTACGTGAGTTAAAACATCCTACAAGTTTATTTACCATACCATTTCATCATTTTGGCACACTATGACGTCACGAGTCAATGACTTGCCACGTGTTCGCGAACTATCATAGGTCAGCAACCTGGACTAGATATACAATGTCGTACACTTATGGGCGCCTGGTACTTTGCTGCCGAGTTAGATGGTCCGATGACCTGACGATGTGGAAAAATCTAACGTTTTCTTCTGGTGGGTGAATATTTGTTTCTAATCTGAAGCGATTTACTGCTTAAAATAGTTTTTTTTCTTATGGCTATTACTAAAAAAATATTTTTTTATTGAATAAATTCAAATTCACAATAGGTGCCTTCACGAAAACGAATGATCAATTTGATTGTATGTGGTAAATATTTCTGGGTCACGCACATTCAGTTAAATTATTTAAATACATTGAAAGCAGTGATAAACGCTTATCGATTTGGCTATTTTAAAATTTTAATTCCACAATATCGACATAACACGGGTTAATGACATTACGGCATTGATATCTGCAAGTGTTTCGTCACTCACATTTCAAAACAGGAACAAACAGAAAAAATATATATTATATTCAAATTAAGCTATTTTGTCAAGAACACACGATCCAGGCAAAGATCTAAAAGTCTAGATTTGAGCTCGTACGTGTGTTTTAAGCGTGGTTTGTGCAGCGCATTTCTCCGCAGCGCTGACTAAAAGTACCAGGGTAGCAGAAACACAAGGCGTTGTTCTAGACGTTAGTGCACACTGAGTCACGTGGTTACGTAACAAGTCGCAGTCCGCGACCTTCGCGGGCCACGTGCATGCTTCGCATATTTTCGGTGGCCGTCGGCTGCGGTCGTCACGCCTCGGGCTATTGTCACTGTTTCATTCTGAGCACGTGTTTATAAAACACAGTTTGTTCTGCATAGACTAAATAAATACATTTGATTACATGAACTGCTTAATTTATGTGGAAAATTGAATAATACGGGACAAGGTGCCTCTCAGGTGGTTATGAGTACCCCACAAAACCAAAGGTCAAACACTCGTTGTCGACCTTACGTTTAGGAGTTAAAAGGTCCTACTAGCACAATGCGTCTTCTTTAAATCTATTAAGTCCTATTTTTTTAATTACTCGTCGTTTGTTTTATGTAAATTGAATCATTATAGTTATCCATTTTAGAACATCATTTTACAAAAAAATGCATTGTCTGATGTTCATCCAATAAGCACCAAATATTTAGCAATTTGTAACATCTACACTTTACTTAAATAAATAGTGAGTATAACGGTGCAGAAAAAAAAAAATGTTTTTTTCATTATTAGCGTGGCTCTAAAAGTTGGTTCTTTGATTTATAAAGATGGCGGATCGATACTTTTCGGGGCAAGGCAATCATCGGTTTAAGCAGAGCGTATTCAGAACTTCTGTGCTTTGACATTTCATTTTTGTGTCGTACCCCGAAACGTATTGTTAGTTAGCCCCCTGTAATCTATCTAGCGCAGAAACACAACTTAATTAAACCATTAAGGTCTGTTCCTACCCATATTTTTTTCAATTTTAAAACAAAACCAGCCTTAATTTAATTAAACCGACGAAAAGTCATTATCAGCATTCATTTTCCTCATTAACTGGAATGTAATGAAATAATATTTACAATATTATGGTTGTTCTATAATCAGATTAATAAGTAACATTATAATTATAGAATTTTTATTAATTATATATTTCGAAGAGGAAATATCGATTTTCCTGGGTTTCTGGTATACTACAAGACCCCAATAAAATTCAAAAATTTAATTTTAAAATTTCTACTTTTTACATAATAATTAATTGTTAATTTCAAATATCAATATTTAAAATTAATATAAGATTTAATTAAATTAGAGGAGCTCGTGGCACAGTTGCTATTGTGCATATCATTCGATCAGCGAAGTTAAGCAACCATACGCCCAGCCAGTAGTTGGATGGGTGACCGCCCGAGTTCCCTCCGTGCCTCGGAGAGCTCGTTAAGCCGTCGGTCCCGGTTGCCAATTTAACATCTTTGGCAAGAGCTCTTATTGCAATGTTAATTCAGTTGTGCGACAGTGACAGATGTATGCACGTCACATACATCTGTCTCATAAATGAGTGAAACTATCATGGCAATAAGAGCTCATGGTAAGACCCCTGAACGAGTTCTCCGAGGCATCCAGCTCCAGTTCGGGTTAGGGTTGTTTAATTTCACTGACGAGCCTCTCTACCATTGTGTCTTGACTAATACCCATATTTATATTCATCTCTATACATAAAAATGTATCCCTATATAACTTGGTCACGCGGGAATGGCCGGGAATTTACTGGGACTTTCACTGGAGTGACATAGGCTAATTTTATTTAGAAAACTTATGAGGTTTGAGCGAAATAAAGCATGAAACTAAATCTACGCGGGTGAAACCGCGGGGCATAGTTAGTTTAAAATAAGTATTGTCTACTGACACACAGATTGTCAATCGTCTCGGGCAATAGTTTAATAATAAAGTGGAGTCAAAGACCTGTTATATGTAAATAACTATTGTCAAAGTATGTGAAGTAACGTTATTTTTAATAACAGATATGAATGATTACTTGTTATATATGTGTTACATTGTTAGTTGTAGACATATTGATAAATATGGATACTTCCCCTAGTATAGGAAGCCCATCTGACTACTGTCCTGACCACAGACAAGACAGGACAGATACAGTGACAGTACCCGCAGCTACCCCTGCTTGGCAGTAAGATTTCACATACAAATTTTGAACCCCCATTTCACCGCCTTAGGAATGGAATTTTGAGAAACCCTTTCATAGTTTATATCTAAAGCTTTGTATGGAAAACGTAATATTATTTAAACAAATTATGTTATATAATAGAATATTCACAAAAACAGTTTACATATTACAGATTAAAAAATATAGTACTAACTCTAAAAACCATAAAATTAAAATATTATTAAAGGGAGTCCCTGTAGGCAAGGTTCCGAAGATACTGTCAGCATTCCCCCTTTGAATAGCTAAACTAATTCTTTTTCCCAGGTAGCTGCCAGCTCTTCGGTCTCCGGTGATGTCGACTAACCGTTTTATGATATCTATAAAAAGCCTAATAGCGCTAGGAATATCATTGTAAGACATGTGGCAACGTCTTCATCATCTTCCTGGCCTTATCTCATACATTGTTGGGATAGGCACTTGATTCAACCTGATGTGGCTGATACCTGATTTTTACATGAAGCCATCTGACATTGGTAACGTATCTTACAAGTAAAATCGGTAATCTAGATTAAATAGTTTGTCAGACTCCCTTAGGCAACTGACTGACCTGTAACGATTACCAAAGATGTTAAATTGTCAACCGGGACGGAGTGAACTCGGGCGGTCACCCATACAACTACTGGCTTGGATTTGTTTAACTTCGCTGATCGAATGATATGCGCCATGAGTCTATCATCGTGTCGTGGTAACTTGTTTATAAATAATATCAGTCTGGTTTTTTCCCGAGTTTCATAAGTAGTGAAAAAAAATTGCAATTTTAATCCTTAGGACGTAAAAATCTTTACTCGAATTAAGTCGCGAACAACGGCTGGTACAAAATAATATTTAATGACATAGTATAATTAAATTCAAACAGTTACGTTATTCTGTTATTTCCTCTATAAACTAGGTCAATCGTTGCACTAATTCTTATTCAATGAACGATTTATCATTATAAGGGTAAAACAAAACAGGCAAATGAACATTTTGCCTTGAAGAATAAATTATTACACATTATGTTTAATTGCGTAATAAATTGCGCATAAATAGAATTTAAAGCTAATAAAAATTTTTCGCTTGATTTAAATCAATCCTTATATGTATAGACTGATAGACGGACGGACAGAAGGACTGACGGAAAATCAAGAATTTTTTTTTATTTAAGAACGTTTTTAGTCTAAAGCTGTTAATTAGGAATACAATCTGACATCATCATGAATTTAAGAGTAATGAGACTTGTCGGTGTAACCGATGCAGCTCTTTGACCTCCTTATTCGACTTGACAGACACTTTTTCTTTAACTTGTCCCATGTATTTTAGCCTTGGTCTTCCTCTTCCTCTCTTCCCTTCTACCTTTCCTTCTATTATGTATTTAAACTGACACGTCAATTTTATTTATAGACTAGCTGTGCCCCGTGGTTTCACCCGCGTAGATTTAGTTTCATCATTATTGAAAATGAAAATAAAAATGAAAAATATTTATTCAGTTTAGGCCCTGGTAAGGCACTTATGAAAGTCGAGAATTTACCACCGGTTCGGAAACTAGCCTTCTGAGAAGAACCGGCAAGAAACTCAGAATTTATTCTATTGTCGCGGTATTCTATTAATTTATTGTCGCGGAACCCCAATATTCTTAATAAATAAAAGTAGCCTAAGTTACTCCTTATAATATCAGCTACCTAATCTGTTAATTTGGTATCTCAAACAGACACTTCAATTTTATTTATCTGCATAGATTTATGGCTCACTTTAGTAAGCGGTTACCTAAACCTTTTGATTGTTATAGTTCTAGTTTTATCTTCTACGCTTTATCTATACATTTGTACATGTATTCTAGATACATTTTATATTCTATACAGATAAATAAAATTGAAGTGTCTGTTTGTAATTCCAAAATAACATTTGTTCCCAATTTGCAAAACATTTGGTTTCTTTGTGACGTAACAAAGTATGTGCTTAGGTACTTACTTATACGGTGATCTATACAGATAAATAAAATTGAAGTGTCTGTTGGTAATTCCAAAATAACAGATTTTCACTAAATACATATGAAAGTATACACGCTTCTGACACTCAAAACCAAGTTTTAAAATTTTTCTCCGTCTATCTGTCTGTCTATTTCGGGTAGGTAATCTCTGTAACGGCTGGACCGATTTTAACGGGATTTTCACTGGCAGGTAGCTGATGTTTCAAGGAGTAACTTGCTATTATTTATTAAAAATATTAGGGTTCCGCGACAATAAGGATGAAACTAAATCTACGCGGGTGAAAGCGCGAGGCACAGCTATTACAAACTAAATGTAGTTCATGTCAGAAAATTAGATGACAGATTTACTACATTTTTCAACTCTTTGAAAAAAATATTTAAAACAAAAACCTAGCGAAATAAATCATACATTATCATACATTACTTTAAGACAACAGTTATTCAGTGTGCTAATACATAGCTGTAAACGAGATAGCGATGACGTCACGGCCCCTATTGTAAAATATTGTAATGGACAATAGCTCATTACATAAAATAATTGTCGAGTTCGTTGGTCGAAGATGAGTGTACCTAGTTTATGAAAACTATAAGTTCATTCACCCCTTGGCATAGTTGTTATTGCTATCTGCGTATGTCATCATAGAACTCGCGTACCCCACTCATTGAATGTTTAACACGAGATCTAACCCGATTTTAGACGAAGATACTGACCAGTTACAGGAGAAACATTTTTTAGATGGTAAATAAGCATGCCAAGTAAAAAATATCAGTAGCTTCTGACGCTTCCAATGGCAAGGCTATTCGCACGCACCTTTCCGATATTTTAATATTCTTCACACCCCCATGCTGAACTCGCTTCGAAAACACTCTAGAAAGTGAGCTTCACAACCTTCCAATAAAACTGGATAAAGAGTAGTATGGAGAACAATCCAAAATCGAAGGAGAAATATCAAAGGCCACCTTGTGCGACATGATAGCTTCTTTAAAAACATAATAGAACGAAAGGTAGAATTGAAGAGAGGATGAGGAAGAGTCTGCAGAACTGCATCGGTTACACCGACAGGAGTTATTACTCTTAAATTCATGATGATGGTGGTTGGTCAACACTTTTTATGTTTTTTATACTTAATCTTCTGTGGCAATATTTGTCATGTGTTTATCCTAATTACATTTATACATTATTTAATTATTAGCAAATTTCTTATTATATTGTCTAAGCGCTAGGAAGTACAACAATGTGAAACCTCGCAGCATGCGGTGTTTGCCTGTAGAAGGTAGACTAATTCTATTTGTCATAAGTGATGTGTATGATCTGTTGGCAAACCTTAAAATAAATAATTGTTTTGTCTGATTGATGCCACCGAAGGGTGATATCGGATTCGCACTGATTAAACTCCACGGTTTTTTCTCCTGTGCTCCGATTGACGTAAAAATAAACGATTGAAACAAAGTTGAACTATGATAGTCATTCGATCAAAATCCTCCCGCTATGCAATATTCACGTCATCCAAAATCATAGCAATAAAGGTCTCAATGGTTTATGCACTTGATATATTAAAAGTCAAACGGTTGGATATCCACTTCTGATCGATTAATTAACATGATGTTCGGGAAAAACCAAGATTATTCGAGTTCAATAGATGATACTCGCGTGATTTATTATTCCTACGGCTTTAAATTTGAATAAGCTATGTGACACATCTGGGGCCTTACCATAAGTTCTTATTGCCATGACTGACTATGTGACAGTGACAGACTTGTACACGTCATAATAATAGACACCGGTTTAATAATCATTGTCATTCTAGGCTTGCAATAAGACGTCATGATTGTGCCATGATCCAGCTTGCCAGTGGCCGCTTACCGATAAAACTATACCACGCATAACAGCACATAATTTGGCACTCAGATAACTGTATTATATTATACAGATTACCGTATAAGTAAGTACCTAAGCACATACTTTGTGACGTCACAAAGAAACCAAATGTTTTGCAAATTGGGAACAAAGAACGCATTCCAAATGAATGGCCATCATTTGTCATATCAAATAATTAACAAAGGACATTGATTCTTACCACAATAGTAACAGAAATTAATTTATCACGAGTTAACAAGCAAATAAAAAGTTACAGCGCACCTATTTGTCCCCATTAGTCCGAAATCTACGCACACACGCAAGTCTATTCTCAGCGTACAGTGTCTGTGTAGTCCGTAGGTACAGGGACGCGTCGCGACGCAGCTTTCTATGTGTGCGTTTCAGGGCGTCGACCTGCGAATTTTCGGCGATATACACATAGGTATTGCACAATTTTATTCAAGCACCAGCCAGTATAACAAGAGCTATTCTATCTATTCTATCTATTCTATCTATTCTATCCCTATCCTAGCTATTCTATCCCTTATCCTTCGATCAGACAGTTGAAGAACCGCAGCTCACGTTCACTGGCCTCTGTAATTAGAATAGAGACGTAATGCTCTTACCTAAGTACTGAAGAATTTGTTATCGCAAATTTTATCAGCTATGAATATACTCTGAGGAATTTTATGTACTCATAAGGTAACATTGTTTGGAAAATGTGATACCATGACACCTCACTCAAACGGTAGGTAGCATTAACATTCGCATTCGATTTCCTTGAGAAAATATTTCACAGTTTTTCCGGAAAGATTCTGTATTCATAATCCTCGTAAATAGAAAGTGCTCAGGATTGAAAATGAAGACGGAATGGCCCAGAAATAAGGCACTTGTGAATGTCGAAAAAGGAGGCATAATTTAAAACAATTATAATTAGATCATTGCTCGTTGTTCAAGTGATAAAATTTTTATGATAAGTCCTTGTATTTGATAATGAAAAACTCGTAATATGTCTAGGTTTCATACAGGGCGATATATAAAACCTATAACCTTACACCATTGTATGTAACCAGCTGACGATAAAGAGACTTCTAACAATACCAAACCGGTCAAAATTACAGCCCTATTTTTTGCTTTAAGGTGAAGGAAAACATCGTGTGGAAACCTGCAATGTTTGAGAAGTAAATCAAGGCCCTATGTTTAGTGCCTGAGAAGGCCATAGACTCACCATCTGTCACGTTGGCACTTCGGTGAAATGTGGGTGTTGTTATTACACTCAACATTGCACAACGCCTATCCCTTCGGGAATACAGGTGAGGTTATGTTTTTTTCCTTAGTGTATTTTATATTATATTAATTCATTCATGGTTTTATTGTTGTTTCTTTTATATTATTACGTTCAATGTCAACTGCTTTTCCTTTTCATCTAAGTATTAAAAGTTCACTTAAAACTATCTGACAGCTAGTCCTATAAAAACAAAATGTTATATGCCCCTTTGTTAGCTAATAATTATTGTCACCGACCGTTTCACAGTTCGATAACCGCCAAATTATACAGCACATAGGTATGTATACTTTATGTAATCAATCGCGGGTCGTCGACCTGGTATCACAAATTTCACCTAACCTCTTTTTACATAACGACCGTGTCTATCACGTAGCGAGAAAGTGGCGATAACGATATTTATGAAAATCGCTGACGTAACTTGCGTTTGCGATAAAATGTAATAAAGACCGCATTATATAGTTTTCTTTTGTATACAAAGGTTACATATAAGTAAGCAGAACGGTGATGGAGTCAATGCTGCTGATACAATTTTCACTATTGCGAATCATTTTACTGAAATAAACAATTATTTACTACTAGCTGTGCCCAGGGGCGTGCATTGGATTTTCAGAGGGGTAGGCATAATAAAGAACATGAAAATGAAAAAAAAAATGAGTAAGTAGGTAGGCAGGTTAAGTACATAAATGAAAATGAAATGAAAATGAAAATGATTTATTCAGTTTAGGCCCTAGTAAGGCACTTATGAACGTCGAGGAATCTACCACCGGTTCGGAAACTAGCCTTCTGAGAAGAACCGGCAAGAAACTCAGCTGGCATCATGTACATTTCATTACACAGTAAAATAATAATAATTACAAAAAAAAAAAAAAAAAAAACATCATAAATTATTCACAATAGTGAAAATTGTATCAGCATGCATGTGTAAAAAATAATAATTAAAAACGTAAAAACAATACCAAATGATTTACATATCATGTTTGCATACCATGTCATTGCCAGGAGCTACTTGTGCAGAGTTTTAATTCCATATGTCTTTATCATTTATGTAATCCGAAATTGTATAATAAGCTTTCTTCATCAGTACAGTTTTAATGTGTGTCTTAAATTTATCATAATTTAACGCGTTTATTGACTGTGGGATTTTATTGTAGAAACGAACACAATTCCCCATGAATGATTTATTTACCTTTGCTAACCTGAATCTAGGAGCTACAATTTTGTGTTTATTTCGTGTTGAAATTGAATGAATGTCCGAGTTTAAATTGAATAGATGAATATTTTTTTTCATGTATAGCAAATTCTCATAAATGTACAGTGACGGTAGGGTGAGAATATTTATTTCTTTAAATTTATCTCTAAGAGAATCTCGGGGGTCCAGCGAGTATATTGCCTTGATGGCTCTCTTTTGAAGTATAAAAATTGAATCTAAGTCTGTTGCGGAACCCCATAACAATACGCCATATGACATGACACTATGAAAGTAAGCGTAGTAGACTAATCTAGCAGTATCAATATCCGTCATTTGTTTAATTTTTCTAACCGCAAACGCAGCTGAACTAAGCTTTTTTGACAATGCTTCAATATGGGCGCCCCATTGTAATTTAGAATCTAAGGTAAGACCTAAGAATACTGTGCTTTCGACCAACTCCAATTGACTCCCAACTAATGATATATTTGTATCTATTTGCGATGTATTAGGTGGTGAAAATCGGATACATTTTGTTTTTTTAGAATTTAAAACGAGATTATTGGCATCAAACCATTTTGAAACAGATGTTAGAGTTTCATTTAGTGCCTTAAGATCTTTGTCTTTTCTACTCACTTTGAAAACTAAAGATGTATCATCTGCAAATAGAACAATATCACAGATATTTTCTACAACAAGTGGTAGGTCATTGATATACGCTAGAAACAGGAATGGGCCTAGTATGGAGCCTTGCGGCACGCCTGTTTTGATTATTGACCCCTTGGATGTTACACCACCGACGCCAACTTTCTGATGACGATTTGATAGGTACGAGGATAAAAGGTCGAGAGCATTTCCGCGAATTCCATAATAGTTTAGCTTAAGAAGTAGCGTACGATGATCCACACAGTCAAAAGCTTTAGAAAGGTCACAGAAGACTCCTACTGCGTCATAGGCGCCCTCCCAAGCCTCAAAAATGTGTTTTATTAATTTTGCTGCCGCGTCCGTTGTTGATCTACCTTTAGTGAAGCCAAATTGGTGATCGTGCAAGATGTTATGTACGTTAAAGTGAGCTAACATCTGATTAAGCAGAATTTTTTCAAATATTTTGCTAAGCGCGGGAAGAATCGATATAGGTCTATAATCAGAAGGATCTTCTTTAGAGCCTGCTTTAAATATCGGTATTACTTTGCTATATTTCATAATATCAGGAAATATACCTTGATCTATACATAAATTGAAAATAGAAGCTAATGCGGGAGCAATCGTTATTATAATAGATTGGATACTTTTAATTGAGAGTCCCCATAAGTCCTCCGTATTTTTAATATTAAGCGATTTAAATGCCTTCATGATATCAATAGGACGTACATGTTTAAAACTAAAATCTGGGAAGCTTTTTCGTAACGATTGTTTCAATAAGCTTTCAGCTGTATTCGGACTAGAGTTAAGATGTTTGGTAGTCTCTGTGGGAATGTTAGCGAAAAAATTCTCAAAAGCAGTTGCGACCTCTAACTTATCCGATATAATACTATCATTGATTTTAAGCTTACTTACTTGCTCTTTAGTTTTATTTCTACCAGTCTCCCTGTTTATAACTTTCCAAACAGTTTTTATTTTATCATCAGAGCGGCTAATTTCACTACTTATATGTTTTGATTTGGCAATCTGGCAAACTCTTTTAAATAATTTTGAGTACATTCTAACGTGACTATGAAAAGCAACATTAGTTGTTTGGGCTTTCTTGTGGTATAACTCATATAAAGTGTCCCTACTTTTCCTTATGCCCTTGGTTGCCCAGTTGTTGAACTGTAATCTGTTATTTAATTTATATTGTTGTTTAGGACATGCCTTATTGAATTCTGTACATATGACATCATGTAATTTATTGAAATATTTGTTTGGTTCGCGAGACTCTGCTTTTTTAATTTTTAACTCAACATTATTTTTAAACTTCAGCAGTCTATGGACAGAGAGAGGTCTAGATTCCCTAAAAGATTTAGAAGGTTGCCTACTACATTGCAACTCAACTAGTTGAGCCATGTGGTCAGATCGAATTCCACTTATCTGAGACTGTTTTATTATACTACCATTAGTTATTACATTATCTATTACATACCTATGTGACGCGGCGTAGGTACGTACGTTTTGGTAAAGATACACATACGAACATAAACACACACACACACGATTAGAGTGTATTCAGTGATCACAAATTCTAACTTCTGCTTACCTGCTTATATGCAAAACAGCCCCCTGGTTTTAGCCACTTCTTTTAAAATAAATTTGACCTTGTAAAATTAGCTATCTTACGGTGAAAGTCCCGTTAAAATCGGTGCACCCGTTTTGGAGATTAGCCAGTCAGAGATTAGGAACAAACAGACAGACAGAGAAAATCTTAGAAATTGGTTTTTTTACGTTCATATATACCTTACTAGGGCCTACACTGATTAAGTAATTTTCGATGGCTGGCATTCACATCATACTTGGGAACAGGTCCTTGGAGGCTGGTCATGTCAAGCTACTCTTTGTATTCTTAATCCGCTATCTGCACTTCACGGTATCGTATATCTTTCCTTATGAAGCTTTCTCTAAGTTCTGCGAAATCAAAATCAACTTTCGAATGAAGTTCAGCTCTATAAGGCTAGAGATAAAAGACGGGGACACTTTCAAAATAATATTAGTAGATAAGGTTCAAATATCCTGGTTTTGCTAATAGTGACCAAAAAAGAAAAATCTATACAGATATCATACATATGCTCACGCCTGTATTCCCCGAAGGGGTAGGCAGAGGTGTTCAACACCCACATTTCACTGAATATGATTAAGTGCCAACGTGACAGAGGGTGAGTCCATCGCTGTCTCAGGCACTATATATACGTCTTTGAATTATTTCTCAGACATATGCAGGTTTCCTCACGATGTTTTCCTTCACCGTAAAGCACGTGGTGTGAAATCAATGTACATAAGTTTTTACTAAAACTCATAGGTACAGGCCCCGCTGGGATTCGAATTTGCGTCGCTTGCGTAGCAGGCGACTGCTCTAAACACGAGGCCACCACGGCTTCTTCTATACAGATAAATAATATGTAAGTGTCTGTTAGTAATTCCGAATTAACAACTTTACACTCAGTGCATATGAAAGTATACACGGCAGGTACTTATAGAAAGAGTATATTAAAATGGTTCTTTTTCTGTCTGTTTGTATGTTTGTTCCAGTTAATTGCTGAAACGGCTGGACCGATAACGGTACTTTTGTTTTAAAAAAATTGGGATCATCTAGTGATATTGACAAAAGTCCCGTGCATTTTAAATAGCTAAATAAATAACCAGTAAATAATTATTTCTCAGTAAACCAACTTCGGACAACAATAAACTAAAATAAAATAACTTTATCTTACAACACAGTAGTTAAATAAACTCATTTAGATGCAATTGCTCTCGCAAGAAAATAAACAACTTGACGAATCTATGCAAACGTTTAAACAAATTAAGACACCAATTTCCTAAACAATTTCTTAACTACAGCCACCGTAGCCAATTGCAAGTTGATAATGTCGCAGCCTATTATTAAACGAAACGAAAATTGTTTGATAGATAGATAAATAGAGTTATTCGTCGTCAGAAGTATAAGCTGTGCACCGCAGTTTCACCCGCGTAGATTTAGTTTGATCCTGATTGTCGCGGAACTCTAATATTTTTAATAAATAAAAGTAGACAAAGTTACTCCTTGATACATCTGCTACCTGCCAGTGAAAGTCCCGTTAAAATCGGTCCAGCCGTTTCAGAGATTACCCGGAACAAACAGACAGATAGACAGACAGACAGACAGAGATTTTTTTTAAACTTGGTTGTTTAGTGTTAGTAGCGTGTATACTTTCATATGCATTTAGTGAAAAGCTGTTATTTTGGAATTACAAACAGACACTCCAATTTTATTTATCTGTATAGATGTATAGACTAGCTGTGCCCCGCGTAGATTTAGTTTCATGCTGTTTTTTTTTATAAAATTAGCCTAAAACACTCTTTGAAATTTCAGCTATCTGCCAGTGAAAGTCCCGTTAGAATCGGCTAGCAGAAACAGACAGACAGAGAGAAAAAAAAAGTTTTTTTTAAATATAAGAACCCTTATATGTTTCATATGCATTAAGTGAAATGCTGTTAATTTGGAAATACAAATAGACACTACAATTTTATTTATCTGCCTATAGATTGCTAATCGAGGTTATTTATCCGTAATAACACGCGAGTAAATGTTATTTGGTACTATTCTTGCAAATGTATGAGAATTTCAACATCAATCATTAACGCATTATGATTAATTTCTGACGAACTTCGGAAAACCACCATACTCTCCTGGCCTAAATTAAAATGGCTGTCCATCACTATAATCAAGTCATCATTGGTTGCATCTATCAGCTGTCTGATGCAACACATTTCGTCTTATTTGCGAAACTACTTTAAAAGTTTCACAAGGAAACCTTGACTTGCCACTGTCACTTTACAAGCAGAGTGTACAATTATCAAATGCTTATGAAATCGCATAAGACTTGGTAACGTGCAGTTTAACCCATCAGGATTCCGTATGAATTAAAATAATCGACTTATTCATGTGAACCCATTGGTGCCTCAGGCATTTTACATACATCATTGAATTAGATCGTATGGTAAAGCTCCCATTTGAAAATGACACGTCAATGCTCAGATGTGTACGCTCCCTTTTTCTATCTGAACTAACATACACACATATGCTCACGCCTGTATTCCCCGAAAAGGTAGGCAGAGCTGTTGTAAAAACAATACCCACTTTTCACCGAAGATGATTAAGTACAACGTAACAGATGGTTAGTCTATCGCAGTATAAGGCACTATACAAACGTCTTTTAAATTACAGACATATGCTGGTTTCCTCACGATGTTTCCCTTCACCGTATAGCACGTGGTGTGAAATCACTGCACATACATTTTTAGAAAACTCATTGGTCACTCGCTTTGAATCAAGCTTGCATCGTTTTTGAAATAGGTTCTAAGGAACCCTAAAAATAGAGCGCAGAACGGGAGAGGTGTAACAATCCACAATTATTTTCTTTCGCAATTTTATTGTCAATGCATTTCAGTGTTTGTTTTGTAAAGTTTAACGCTGTGTTGAATCAATTTTACACATTTAGCAAGCGCAGAGCCTCCTAGATGCCTTACTGACCTTGAAAGCCTTTCGAAATGGCATATAACATAGTTTCAAATTCACTTGTGTGTCAATGACAAAAGGTGAGATTACCACATTCGTGATAATAGTTTTATAACGGTTGTTTGGTCAAAAAATGTTGATGTGTGTGTGGTTTTGTAGACTTCAGACCTTCTTAGAAGGGTCCCTGAAAGGGTAGGCAGAGTCAAAGGTGAAGACTGTGTTATTTATATTAAGCACACTATTTGACATTTTTTTTTTTTAACATTATTTTATGTACAATGCTTTTTGAAAATTTGTGAACAAATAACCATTTTTTTTATCTAATCTTTATCTTTATTAGTTGTCGTGACAGATAGTAACCTCAGGGATTTCACACACGTTAAATTTCTTTTGAAAAGCCGTCTACAGAATTTTTCTTCACAGAGAACTCGTGGTATGATATCACCGCACTTAACTTTGAGCACGTGACATAATTTTTGTTATGTTAAATTAAAGCCTGCCTCGTTGGTCTAGTGGTCGCAAGCGCTAAGAATACGATGTAGTGAGTTCGGTCCCCGGAAAAAGTGTTATTGGGTTTTTCCATCAGTAATTACCCAGTTGCAGCTCGAAGTCCCGATTAGTACCCGGTTAATGGCAATAGGCTCGTTTCTTATGACATGGGACTCAAATACGTATAACTGACGAAACTTACAACCGCAGTAAATTAAATAATGATTTTAAAATAAAGAACTTCATTTATATTCAAATAAAGAAAAAATTGGTAATCTTTGAGTTACTTGGAACTAATCTGAAATTCAAAAACTAACAAAGGAATTAAAAACTAGACTGTCTGAATAATTTATACGGAAATTGAAACAAAACTGACAATTTAACAATTAAACACGTGAATTACCTACATTCTCAATATAATGGTAAATGATTATTTACATAAATTATAGTATGGTTATCCTCTATTCGTTTTTACATACATAAACAGTATTTCAAAGTAAATCAATTATTTTCTAGAAGGTCTTCAAACCTATGTATAAAACGGTGTATATGTGGGTGTAGAACGAGGCGTAAAAACCATTGCCCTCATCATAACCAGCCAACTTGACCCGTGAACCGTTGAAAATACACCCTTGTTGCATCTCCGTTGCGTGTATCAAAGGGCGGGGTGGTAGATCTTGGTAATTGGTCTATTACGATTTTCCTTACAGAAAAACGGCCGAAAATACGCAGAGTCATCGACCCCGGCAAGGTCGCGCCCGCAAGGTCGGCGTCCGCTCGCGGTCGACGCCCCTAGAGACCAAAACATTAGATGATTGGCAAAAAATACCGGTGAATAAAACCTTGTTTCATCATAACTACGCATGTGTGCGGTTACGTCACTTTCTAGGGATGTTCTAAGTTTCAAATTTAGATTTGGAATCCGTGTGTAAAAATTTGTTTTTTTTTCGGCCGCTTACGTATCATTCATAAACGTCACTTTGAATTTGACAGAAATGTAACATTCTTGAATGGAAATCCTACCAAAATATTAACTAGTTGTGCCCCGCGGTTTCACCCGCGCAGACTTTAGTGGATATGACGATTTTTTTCAGGTTTCAAGAGAACGGTATAAAGTATCCTATGTCCTTCTCCTGGTTTTAAGCTACCTACGCACCAATTTTCAGCCAAATTGGTTCAGCCGTTCTTGAGTTATAAGTAGTGTATCTAACACGACTTTCTTTTATATATATATATAGATGTGAAAGCTTAAAATGATAAAAATTCGACATACGAATAGTTAACCTATTGACACCACGCGGGCGAAGACGCAGGCGGAACCGAGTACCTAAACTATATAAAAAAATAACACAAAATGCTGTATTTATTTATTTTATAAATGCAATGAACAAAAAAAGCTTTGTAAAATAATTTTGCTCGTATTGTCAAAAACCGATATTGCTACATACAATATAAAAAGTTGTTACTTAATTAAAAACAAAATAACCTTTTTGCACATACGTATTTTCCATTAAAAAAAATCTAACAGCATTAGCAGTTATCCCGTTACATGTAAATTTTACCTAGTGACGATTGATGACTTTTTGTCACTTTTTGCTCTCAATTATATTACTAAATGTTTAACCCAGTTGTAATATTATTTAAAACGAAAAAAGAGCAATGAACACCTACGCTTTAGAATAATAAAGCAATTTGTATCGCAAAGCTCAGTTAAGGAAGAGATTATATTAAAAGCAAGTATAATTATCTGTCTGTCAGTGATGTGACCCAGAATATTATTACATCGGCTTGAGTTGACGGCCGGCCAAAATATTCAGTTTCGTGACTTTCGTGTAATATTAGGAACCGTATACACTTTGGCAAGGAAAATCATAATTATTACACACATACATACATATTCTCACGCCTGTATCCCATGGGGGTAGGCAGAGAACACCGTTTGCCACATCCTATGATCCTTACATACTTCTTTTGCTTCGTCCACATTCATCTCAGTCTTCATGTTTTCATCTTCAAAATCATAATTATTCCGACAAAATTAGCAGTATTTTTTCATCTCATGTATAAAGGCAGGAAATAGACAAAGGAAAAAAATATGAAATATATAAAGAGAAAAGGTTTGTATATATGTTTGTGACGAATTGGCTCAAAAAGTACTGGACCGATTTTAAAAATTCTCTCACCATTTGAATGCTACAATATCACTGATTAATATAGGCTATATTTTATCTCCGTACTCCCACAGAAACGGAAACTACGCGGATGAAACCGTACTATAGTTTATTATATTACTATTATATATTATATTATTATAGTACTAGTTTACTATACAATTACTTATTGCATGAATTACAAAGTTCTGCCACGATTTTATTGACATTAAAAGCCTAGAGATTTAAGACGAAACAACAACTTAGGCAATTTTTTTGTTAAATCAAAAATCTCTCAAACATTTTTTTACTCGATTGGATTTCAAATAAGCTTCTTTCAAAAGTCAGCATTTACAAATATCACAAAAAATCTACTGATTCGTAAAAAATCTAGACTAAAAAGTATACCTATTACTGCCAAAACAGCTAAACCAATCATCTCACCATCACGCCGCCAGCAAAAAAAATATTGCGTTAAACAAGTTGCCTCGGTTTTAATGTGCTTATAACTAGCTGTGCTTCGCGGTTTTACCCGCGTACACTTAATTTCATAGGCGGCCCGTGGAACCGTGTTTTACTGTTACGGAAAAGTAACCTATGTTTTTCTTGTAACATTAACTATCTGCCAGCGAAAGTCCTGTTAAAATCGGTCCAGTCATTTTAAAGATTAGCTGGAACAAACAGGCAGATAGACAGACAGACCGGACATACAGACAAACAGGTATACAATTAAAATTGTTTTTTTATGTAAGTACCGTATATCACATGCATTAAGTGAAAAACTGTTAATTTGGAAGGAGAAACAGACACTTCAATTTTATTTATGTGTATTATAGATTTCCTTACAATGACTTATTAACGGCTTCATTAGTCAACACAAGGTCCTGGATTCAATCCTCGGGTCGGGATTATATTGTTTTTCTAACTGTAAAATTTTCCATCAGTTTTAGAGTCTGGATTTGTGCCCGATTACTGGCAAAAGGTTCGCCCCCTACGAGTATTACATGGAACTTAAACATGATCAATCAGGTACCCTTAGGGAAACACAGGTGTGAGCGTATGTATGTATGATTTATTAATAAACTGGTCCCTCACCCAGTGTACACGCTCTTCAATTTGATTAATTTGAAAGTACTCACTTTTAATAATATTAATATAGGTCGTTAACGCCATCCATTTGTTAGGGCATTCACATATCGCAACACACAAACTGTCTACAGTAATACACTTTATTAATACGGACATGATCAATAACATCCCTTGGTATATGCCCCGGATACTTTGTCTTCTATAAATATAAATATACTCACGCCATCCCAGAAGGGTCCCCGAAGGGGCAAGCAGAGGTGTTGTAACAACAACACCCACATTTCACCGAATATGAAGTGCCAACGTGGCAGAGGGTGTCCATCGCGGCCTCAGGCCCTACATACGTCTTTGAATTACTTCTCAGACCTATGCAGGTTTCCTCACGATGTTTTCCTTCACCGTAAAGCACGTGTCGTGAAATAACTGCAAATTTTTAGAAAAACTTATTGCTAAAGGGCCCGCTGGGATTCGAGCTTGCGTCGCTTGCGTAGCAGGCCACTGCTGACACCCAAAGGCTACCACGGCGTATTCTTGAATGAATGATTTGTCAGCAAGCTTCATCATCATCACCTTATACCATATAAATATAGTATGTGCGATAGTTATTTATACAGAAGTCTGGAGACCGCTTAACCTAATCGCCCTAAATCTACATCACTAGCCTGCTTTTAAAATAGGTTGATGAATTAACTCATACCCTAACTAATTTGAGATTAATCCCAACAGAAATAAAAACGATTTCATTAGAACCGTAACGTTTTCTAATTATTACGGTTCCTAGAGATTTTCCTTGACAACCCTGAAATCCCCGAAAATCCCGTGTGATAAAGCGTAACCTAAATTATTTGAAATAGCGGACGTCACGCGTAGTTCCCGACCCATGGGAGTACGGGAATAAAATAAAGCCGATTTTCGCTGATAATGTAGCTATTCATTGGTAAAAGAATTTTTCAAATCAGTCCTATACTTTTTGAGTCAATTCGTCACAAACATACTTAGATACAAATCTTTCCTCTTTATAATAATATCTAGTATAGAACAAAACCTATATGATTAATACCAACATGTGTTCATTCAGTTTGCACTGAATTCAGGAGAAATATAGGATTATACTAGCTGTGCCCTGCGGTTTCACCCGCGTAGATTTAGTTTCATCCTTATTGTCGCGGAACCCTAATATTTTAAATAAATGAAAGTAAGCCTAAGTTACGCCTTGATATATCAGCTCCCTGCCAGTGAAAGTCCCGTTAAAATCGGTCCAGCCGTTTCAGAGACCCGGAACACACAGACAGACAGACAGACAGACAGAGAAAAATTTTTAAACTTGGTTTTTGAGTGTCAGGAGCGTATATACTTTCATATGCATTTAGTAAAAGTCTGCTATTTTGGAATTACAACCAGACACTCCAATTTTATTTATCTGTATAGAGTATAGATTTAAAGCTTTATTATTTATATGTGCAGGAGTAATTATTCATATAATAAATGATATTCAGGATATTCGTTTTATAGGTGGGATTAGATTATTTATTCCATATACTTCTTTATGTATAAGAATTTCTAATATAGCTTTATGTGGGGTTCCTTTTTTAGCTGGATTTTATTCTAAAGATTTAATTTTAGAAATAGTGAGTATTAGAAATTAAAATTTGTTGATTTTTTTTAATTAAATTGAAGAACATGTACACTGGGCGAAGGGCAGCTGACGAAAGTTTATTAAAAACCAATTACGAGGAATCGTAATGCCAGCATCGAAGAAGTGATCCCTTACTGCTAGCTTTCTAAAGCTGTTAGAATAGGTATAATATCCCTATGGGCAGAGGTTGCCAAATATACGGAAATAAATTTAAACGCGGAAGAGGTATTTTTTATAACGAAGAATACCAAGAAAGGCATTTAGGTAAACTAGCTGTGCCTCGCAGTTTTAAAACATATTACTAAGTGATCATTTTCCTCTGTAAAATCTGTCTGCTTGTATTTCACTACATATATATAAAAGTCTATTCGGTACTTAGATAAAAATAACAAATATTCCTCTGTCTGTTCATTCCGGCTAATTTCTAAAACTGCTGGACCAATTTTATTGGGACTTTCACTAGCAGAAAGCTGATGTTAGAAAGATTTATTATGGCTACTTTTATTTGAAAAAAAAGTCTATGTCTAAGTTTAAGTCGACTTCTTGTAAGTTCTAGATACACATGTAACGCTACGGATGGACGAAGTAATAATATATTAAGTTATATCTTAGATCACGTTAGTCAATGACAAATCTAAATGTCATAGTGCATGAAAATGAAAATGAAAATGAAAATGATTTATTCAGTTTAGGCCCTGGTAAGGCACTTATGAACGTCGAGGAATCTACCACCGGTTCGGAAACTAGCCTTCTGAGAAGAACCGGCAAGAAACTCAGCTGGCATCATGTACATTTCATTACACAGTAAAATAATAATAATTACAAAAAAAAAAACATCATAAATTATTCACAATAGTGAAAATTGTATCAGCATGCATGTGTAAAAAATAATAATTAAAAACGTAAAAACAATACCAAATGATTTACATATCATGTTTGCATACCATGTCATTGCCAGGAGCTACTTGTGCAGAGTTTTAATTCCATATGTCTTTATCATTTATGTAATCCGAAATTGTATAATAAGCTTTCTTCATCAGTACAGTTTTAATGTGTGTCTTAAATTTATCATAATTTAACGCGTTTATTGACTGTGGGATTTTATTGTAGAAACGAACACAATTCCCCATGAATGATTTATTTACCTTTGCTAACCTGAATCTAGGAGCTACAATTTTGTGTTTATTTCGTGTTGAAATTGAATGAATGTCCGAGTTTAAATTGAATAGATGAATATTTTTTTTCATGTATAGCAAATTCTCATAAATGTACAGTGACGGTAGGGTGAGAATATTTATTTCTTTAAATTTATCTCTAAGAGAATCTCGGGGGTCCAGCGAGTATATTGCCTTGATGGCTCTCTTTTGAAGTATAAAAATTGAATCTAAGTCTGTTGCGGAACCCCATAACAATACGCCATATGACATGACACTATGAAAGTAAGCGTAGTAGACTAATCTAGCAGTATCAATATCCGTCATTTGTTTAATTTTTCTAACCGCAAACGCAGCTGAACTAAGCTTTTTTGACAATGCTTCAATATGGGCGCCCCATTGTAATTTAGAATCTAAGGTAAGACCTAAGAATACTGTGCTTTCGACCAACTCCAATTGACTCCCAACTAATGATATATTTGTATCTATTTGCGATGTATTAGGTGGTGAAAATCGGATACATTTTGTTTTTTTAGAATTTAAAACGAGATTATTGGCATCAAACCATTTTGAAACAGATGTTAGAGTTTCATTTAGTGCCTTAAGATCTTTGTCTTTTCTACTCACTTTGAAAACTAAAGATGTATCATCTGCAAATAGAACAATATCACAGATATTTTCTACAACAAGTGGTAGGTCATTGATATACGCTAGAAACAGGAATGGGCCTAGTATGGAGCCTTGCGGCACGCCTGTTTTGATTATTGACCCCTTGGATGTTACACCACCGACGCCAACTTTCTGATGACGATTTGATAGGTACGAGGATAAAAGGTCGAGAGCATTTCCGCGAATTCCATAATAGTTTAGCTTAAGAAGTAGCGTACGATGATCCACACAGTCAAAAGCTTTAGAAAGGTCACAGAAGACTCCTACTGCGTCATAGGCGCCCTCCCAAGCCTCAAAAATGTGTTTTATTAATTTTGCTGCCGCGTCCGTTGTTGATCTACCTTTAGTGAAGCCAAATTGGTGATCGTGCAAGATGTTATGTACGTTAAAGTGAGCTAACATCTGATTAAGCAGAATTTTTTCAAATATTTTGCTAAGCGCGGGAAGAATCGATATAGGTCTATAATCAGAAGGATCTTCTTTAGAGCCTGCTTTAAATATCGGTATTACTTTGCTATATTTCATAATATCAGGAAATATACCTTGATCTATACATAAATTGAAAATAGAAGCTAATGCGGGAGCAATCGTTATTATAATAGATTGGATACTTTTAATTGAGAGTCCCCATAAGTCCTCCGTATTTTTAATATTAAGCGATTTAAATGCCTTCATGATATCAATAGGACGTACATGTTTAAAACTAAAATCTGGGAAGCTTTTTCGTAACGATTGTTTCAATAAGCTTTCAGCTGTATTCGGACTAGAGTTAAGATGTTTGGTAGTCTCTGTGGGAATGTTAGCGAAAAAATTCTCAAAAGCAGTTGCGACCTCTAACTTATCCGATATAATACTATCATTGATTTTAAGCTTACTTACTTGCTCTTTAGTTTTATTTCTACCAGTCTCCCTGTTTATAACTTTCCAAACAGTTTTTATTTTATCATCAGAGCGGCTAATTTCACTACTTATATGTTTTGATTTGGCAATCTGGCAAACTCTTTTAAATAATTTTGAGTACATTCTAACGTGACTATGAAAAGCGACATTAGTTGTTTGGGCTTTCTTGTGGTATAACTCATATAAAGTGTCCCTACTTTTCCTTATGCCCTTGGTTGCCCAGTTGTTGAACTGTAATCTGTTATTTAATTTATATTGTTGTTTAGGACATGCCTTGTTGAATTCTGTACATATGACATCATGTAATTTATTGAAATATTTGTTTGGTTCGCGAGACTCTGCTTTTTTAATTTTTAACTCAACATTATTTTTAAACTTCAGCAGTCTATGGACAGAGAGAGGTCTAGATTCCCTAAAAGATTTAGAAGGTTGCCTACTACATTGCAACTCAACTAGTTGAGCCATGTGGTCAGATCGAATTCCACTTATCTGAGACTGTTTTATTATACTACCATTAGTTATTACATTATCGATACAAGTAGAGGAAGTGGCCGTTATTCTCGTGGGCTCATTAAATACAAAGTCCAGGTTAAATGATTTAAAAAGAGATATAAATAAACGCGCCTCAGAAGACCTTCTTAAAATGTCTACATTAAAATCACCACATATCAATATTTGTTTATTCGTTCGAAATATTTTCTTAAGAATGACCTCCATTGTTGAACAAAATGAGTGAATATCAGAGGATGGAGGTCTGTATACGCATACAATTATATAATTATCCAACTCTGCACAAGCCGCTTCACAGACTCGCTCTACAGAAAGACTAGTAATATCCTTTCTCTCTTTGGACTTAAAGTTACTATTCAGTAAGATGATGGTACCACCTCCCTCCGCTGAGAGTCTGTTATAAGAACTGGCAATGGTATAATTAGTAATATTAAACATCATGGTATCTGGTTTCAACCAAGTTTCAGTAAAACAGAGAAAATCAATAGCATCTAAGATCAATGACTGTACAGAGGCAGACAATTCACACCCCTAACCTCCCCTAACGGAGGTCATTGCTCGGGGTTAATGTGCCCTTAGAAAGCATTATTTACCTCATTCCATTCTTGTGTATTTTTTCATTAGGTTTCATTCACCTTTTCAGGGTTGATGAAATTTGTTGGAAAATAATGTAACGAACCCTGGAAGCGGTGGGGTTTAAGCAGTCGCCTCCTACGCAAGCGACGCAACTTCGAGACCCAGCGAGGCCTGTACCAATGAGTTTTTCTAAAAAACTTATGCGGATTTCACACCACGTGCTGTACGGTGAAGGAAAACGTCGTGAGGAATACTGCATATGTCTGAGAAGTACCGTAGACGGCGATAGACTCACCATCTGTCACGTTGGCACTTAATCATCTTCGGTGAAAAGTGGGTGTTGTTATTACAACACCTCTGCCTACCGCTTCGGGGAGTACAGGCGTGAGTCTGAGGGGTCATTATGCAAACGCACTTAACTGATAAAGCTGTAATTTATCTATACATCTATATCTATACAGATAAATAAAATTGGAGTGTCTGTTTGTAATTCCAAAATAACAACTTTTCACTAAATGCATTTAAAAGTATGCATGCTACTAACACTAAAAAACCAAGTTTTAAGATTTTTCTCTGTCTGTCTGTCTGTCTGTTTGTGCCGGGTAATCTCTGAAACCGCGGTGCACAGCTAGTTTTTTAATAAGTTTAATGAAAAAGCGCATCCGTAAACATTTTAGCTAGTTATTTATATTATTCATATAATACGGTATAATTATTAATAAGTGGTCGCGTAATTGTAAAGTAAATGAATGATTTACGCAGTGCTTGGTATGTAATTTGGTGTCCAGACAGTGAGTTAAAAACAATTGCCTCCGACAGGGTAATCACCTTTTACACTCAATAAACGTGTGCTTACGTCATTATTATATTTTGGTTTATTCTTTATGTGATGTGAGTTTTGTTTATGAATGTGGACGGTTACAAGGGGAAAGGAAGACCTAAGAAACGATGGATGGATTGTGTGAAAGATGATATGACTAGAATGGGAGTGAATACAGATATGACGGCTGATAGAGAGAAATGGAAGAGAAGAACTCATTGCGCCGACCACAAATAACATGGAATAAGGGCTGGAGGATGATGATGATGATATATATGTGATGTGAGTGTGAAGAGGAATGGAGGCGCTGTACTAACTAGCGGGATTCTTTAATATTTAACAGTGATTCTAACTATACTAATATGATTAAGAGGAAAGATTTGTATATAAGTATGTTTGTAACGAATTGGCTCAAAAATTCTTTCACTTTTTGAATGCTGCATTATCACTGATTAATATACCTAGGCTTTATTTTATCCCCGTACTCCCACTAGAACAGGAACTGCAAGGGTGAAACCGCGTAACGTCCGCTAGTAAATTGTTAGTATAAAATACAACAATCAAATTAATTAAAAATTACACTTAGATTTGTATACACCATTGAAATTCTAAGAAGTATGTGAAGTTTAGTTAGTTCATAGTTAAATACCATTAGCATACCCCTTTGGGTACCCTTCTGAAAAGTCGTGAAAACATTACATTACTAACATAATTATTGAAAAGTTTGATCACAAATTTCAAATAGTACCTACAGAAAATACAGTAATTATCTAAACATATTATTTCAACGTATACAATTGGAGAATAGGGTCATCTAAAGGTCATCGTGCCTGAATTTTTTTTCATAACAAGCTAGAAAACATTTCTGTGTATCCGGCTCGTTTTGGTGCGTTTTCAGGCGGACATTGGCCTGAAAAAAAATCTGTAACAACGAGCAATGAACCCGGTAGAGTAGGACTACTTGTTCTATAATAGGCCTAACTCATAGTATGAATAATTTAATAGGTAACAGTGTTTTCCACCAGGCATTTACTACACAGATAGATATACAATAACATCGTATATATAAAGTGGAATTCTGTAGGATTTCTTAAGCAAACCTTTTAATAATATAACTATGACTAGCTGTGCCCCGCGGTTTCACACGGGTATATTTAGTTTCATGCTTAATTTCGCGGAACCGTAATATTTTTTTTACTCCTTGAAACATGAGCTACCCGCCAGTTAAAGTCCCGTTAAAATTAGTCCAGCTGTTTCAGAGAATAGTCGGAAAAAACAGGCAAAATTATTTATATTTTTAAATAATATATATATATATATATACTTTTTAAATAGTATATACGCGTTTAGTTAAACATTTTTAATTTTGCATCTGAACAAACAGACTCCTCAATTTATTAATATGTATAGATATACCATAAAGGCACGAGGTAATAATGACATCACCACAGTAAAGCAGCCACACTAAAGTTTCGATGACCCCCCGTCCCCAATTTAGAGTTCTGACGCTCTATAGCTAATTGAATTGTGTGTCTGTGTAGTTACTGTTAGGCTGATTTAATATACCCATAACACTAGAATACCCCAGTGGCTTGTGGCCTCTTGTTTGGAAGATGCGGGTTCGATTTATTTATTACCAACAAGCTGTATCAAACTACGCCGTTTAATATCATGATCTTTTTTTTTAAATAAATGTAGCCTAAGCTGTAACATCAGTTATCTGTCAGTGAGTCCCGTAAAAATCCTGTCGTTTTAGTGTTACCCGGAACGAACAGACAAGCAAACGTAGTGTAGGACATCCTCCGGCCAGGTGGGATGACGATCTGCGAAGGACTGCAGGCAGATGCTGGATGCGGCAAGCTGAAAACAGGGCGCTATGGCACTCATTAGGGGAGGCCTATGTCCAGCAGTGGACTGCAGTAGGTTGATGATGATTTATTTAGCTATATTATTGCCATATTATGCTCATCGCTTTTCCATCGAGATCTCCGTTCGATATTCGGAGCTACCCGACTGGGTACAGTACCTCCAACTTGCAAAGGATCTTAGCCAAATCATCATCAAGCTACCAAATATTCCACGTGAAGGAAGTCGCGAACAGACACTAGTTTAATATTATTATAAAATTTGCAATAATGTAGGCTAAACCTTCATTCATAAAACATGCAAATAAAGAAACAATAGATACAATTTTAATACAATAATTGTGTGTTAATATCACAGACCGAATTTATCAGAGCTTGAAAACGAGTGTCAACATAGCAAAATATTATTCAATATTAAATATATTTTGTTTGCTTTCGTGGGTGTACTTGATCATGTAGGGTTGCTGGTGCCCTGAAAATTAGTTAAAGGGTATATGTACCTTTGGCAATCGTTACGTAGGTGATTAGCTGCATCGGGTTGAATGAGTGCCGTTCAAACAATGTATGGGATAAGGCCAGTCTTGAATCCATCATCTGATGGATATAATAACAAATCTTTTTCTCTTTTACGAGGTAAAGAGTAGTATTCATTACATAATATTTTTGTGACAGCCCTGTGGGGTCACCGCCCTCAGGAAAGCGGCCGGAAACACGAGGAAAGCGGCGTTGAGTGACGTCATCGTATTAGATAACAACCCTGTTCGATTTTCAAAAGATTAGAAATATTACCGTCTTTTAATTAATATTAGAATTATCCATCAATTTTGTTGTTGATTTTTCAGTTAGGACTAGATTTAAATTATAGTTTAATGGTCACTAAATGAGGTGTCCATCTCCTTAGATTTGTTTTGAGAGCGGTAGCGGTCGAATGGTTTGAGTAGTCGCCTGCTATGCAAATGATTCAAGTTCAAATGAGTTTTTCTCAAAAAAATAAGTGCACATCACACCATGCTCCTGAGGTGAAGAACAATTTATTGAGAAAACCTGCATAATATGTCTGAAAATATATTCAAAGACGTATTTATTAAGGCCTGAGACGGCAACTCACCATCTGTCAAGTTAGTCTCCAAGATATTATATTGTTTTTTTTTACAAACTATAACTGAATGAACATTTGTACTCGTACATAACAAATATTGAAAAGCTCTGTAAGTAGTCTATATTAAAAAAAAAAAAAACTTTTTCCTTACACCTTGTGTAGTATTTGTTTGCAAATAAGTGTTTTTTTTTAAATTTGACATCCCATTATGACAGTGACATGAGTTTTGACATCTCCATAGCAACTATAGTTCGCCACTTTCCGCGGTCGTCGGCACAGTTTCAGTTGTAACTGAAGTGCGTTCACCCTGTAATGTAAACGCTGTAATACTCCAGTCTGACACAAATAATGGATCATAAAAAACGTATTGACGTACACTGAAATATCGAATAATGTAAAAATAAATCTGATGATTCTTTATTTATTTTTAAGGCTACCAACATAGAGAACACCAATACATTAGTTTGAGTACATGATAGATGTAACATATGTAAGTGCCACTACAATTATAGTTAGCAACAGCATGCAGTAAAATAACAGAGACAATGTTTTTGTATAGAAGACTGGGTATGAATAGTTTTTTTTTTTTTTTTTTTACTGAAATTAACTTAAAGATCTTTTGAAAGATGAGAGATTGCGTGCGAACATATCCACCTGTTTCGTTTTAGCAATAGCATTGAAGTTTCTTTATTGGGAAGATGTTAAGAAAAGATCATTCTCGAAATAAAGATGAAACACAATGTGTGCATGAAATTCTATTTGTATGGCAGATACAGATATCGATTTCTTCTCAGTAAAAGCAACCTTCTGAACCTGGCGGTAGCATGTATAATCCTGTAAATTGTGTCATTCTGACGATTTGAAAGTGCTTTGTAAGAAGTCTAATCGAATAAAGATATTATTTTGACTTTGATTGCAGTCACGTATTATAAGCGCTCAGGAAAATAGTAGGGAGAAACTGCGCGTGTATTTTGCCTTTTTAGTAGGTATATCGTAAGTTTTGTAGGCTTAATCTCGTAATGAAAACCGTTACGATATCGTAGCGACTTGGTCGGTGACAGCGTTTTCGTATTCCCATCCGTCAATCACCGTAGATTCTAAAGGCGTTCGATCGAAATGTAGTTAAAGCGTGCTGACGTAAAATAAATTGTGCTTCAATCGTTTTAAATTATGTTTATAATGACTTGGTAGGAAATAGGATGATCGTACTGACAACAAATCTTTCAGTTGGTACTGACAACATAGCTTAGCTGCGTTCCGATGTTAGCGTGTCATTGTAGTTCTATCGAAGCGCGATCGGAAAACACGTGAATACCAAGTCTCAATAGGACTGCAATCGAACGAGGTTGGAACTCTAACGATATTTGAATTGAACGTTTTTACGAGAATTTATTGTTATACCCCCATTATTGTTTCTTGTACTGCTTGAACTCCACTACCTATTAAAAGTTTGCTGCGTATGAGTTTCTTTTATACCCCTCTTTCTTATATCCCCATTTCTTTTATACCCGGACGTCAAGGAAAACCTGAGCTCGACCGTCCTAACCAAAGACTAAAAATACCAGAGTACTAAAAAATAATACAAGCGCTTTATTTTATCGATCAGCTTACCAAAGATGTATTAATCACATTTATCTCTGTATTAAGACCTCGTTCATCATTGGATTATGACCATAATTAACAAATGCCATCCCATCGCGATGGTAGGTGTTCAAAGGTGGTCCATAGTGTTCAAAATGGTGTGGCCATCCGTTCGTCCTTGACGGCCGATTCGTCTGAGTCTGTTATTCACGACTCGTTCGAACAGCGAACGGTATGGATAAGGTCTCCAGACATAATATATTATAGAGGAATTTAAGTTATTTTGTGAGTTTAGATGATTCATTTCTAAAATACGTCGAAGCAAATTGCTAGGAGGTTTGGAAATCTTGGAATTTGTTAGATATACTTTTGTATAAACGAAAATCGTCAAAAATATGTTCACATAGTTAACGGCGGCTCCAGAATACAGCGAAATTTTATTCTTATTATTAAATTTATGACACATCTAAAGTATGTTCCAAGTTTTGTAAATCTGCACACACACAGTAAAGTGCATGTTATCAATAACTATTATAAGTGTGCGGTCTTATCACAGAATCAATTTAAACACTACATATTAATTCTATGGGTTTTATTGAATAATATTGTGAATATTGACAATACTGTATTGACAAAAACATTGTGTGTGTGCGCTTAGCCTATAAGGAGCCTATCTTTAAAGTCAAAGTCAAAGTCAAAAATATCTTTACTCGATTAAAAAGCACTTCCAAATCGTCTGAATGACACAATTTACAGGATTATACATGATACCGCCGGGTTGGGAATGTTGCTTTTACTGAGAAGAACCGGGCAAGAAACTCAGTAATTACTCTTTTCAAAAATATTATACAATTTAAAAAAAAAGAAAAAATCCCTTGAGCAATGTAAGCCCATGGACACAGTTGCAATGCACAAATGTCGATAAAAAATAACATAAAGAAAAGTCTAGTAGTTCTACTTATATCTAAACTTTGCATCTCTACTTTAACCATTAAATAGCAATGGAACGCTCCTAGCTAATTTAAATTAGATAGCTACAGGCATTAATACAGTAAATACTTTGGGTTTAGGACAAATGAAAACAATTCCACAAATGTTTAATAACACCGACTCTTCGCCACCAGCGTCCCTGTCCTTGGTCGCAGGCGCATTGCGGCAGGTCGCGACTGCGTACAGTTATAGCTACAATCCTGGCGCGCTTACTTGCGACCATTCTGAAAGCTGCAAAAAATATACGTCGTAATAACACGTTTGTATAAGTTCACACGTTCTGAGTGTGAAATGAGACTGTTGTCAACTTGTAGAACGTTTAGTATAGTACTAGCGGACGTCACGCAGTTTCACCCGCGTAGTTCCCGTTCCTGTGGGAGTACGGGGATAAAATATAGCCTATGTTACTGATGATGTAGTTATCCATTGCTGAAAGAATTTTCAATATCGGTCAAGTAGCCTATTCAATGCAAAGAAACAAACAATCAAATCTTTCCTCTTCTTCCCCTTCTTCTTCTATAATATTAGTATATACGAGTACTTTGAAAACGTAATTTGGAGTTGCAGAAAGACATTGCATGCCCAGTCTTAACGGTCACGGCCCTTGAGACGTTCGAAAATCCCACGTAATGATTATAACTAAAGGTATACAATGTTTATTAAAATTTTGAGTGTTTTCACAGACATTACTACTCTATATCGATCAATTGACATTGACACACAGAGTCCGTAGATTCAGACACAGGTCACATGCAAAATGGTCGAAGGCACAATTCCTTCTCTAACGTAGGATTATTAGACTGCGATCTTCTATAAAGTGGAGGTACAGACATGGAAATCAGGGAATACATACAAGGAAATCTGTAATGAGTCTTTGTGAGTCAAACGCCTTCTCAGGCACTATAATATATTCGTTTTAGACTGTCGTTTCACGCATTTGTAGGATTTCTCGCGCTCTTTTCATCCAACTGTACAAAACAAAGGCAATGATGAGAACAGAAGGCTGAGAAGCTGTGAGAAGATTGCTGAACATCGCTTAACATCGCAACAGTTGAAGAAACACAACTATTTTCAAATGCTCGACTTTCTTATTGGTCAAGTAGTCGCGCAAACGCTACTGCTGAACGGCCTGGATTCGATCCCTGGGCAAAAGTGGTATTGGGTTGTTATATCTCTCATTCATCAAGAAATGATCCGGAGCCTGTCTTAGTACCCGGATAATGGTAATACGCTGGCCCCCTATTACATGGCACTTAAGCATAACTTTCTAAATACGGGTAGGCCTCTACCTACTGCTAGTGAGTTCAAAAACTCGAACTTCGGAACAGAAAACTTACTCAAGAAAAGCATAATTTCCATTACATATGTCGAAATCCTTTGTGCGTCGTAAAACCAAGCAAATGCGCGTCAAAAATAAACGTCATAAAGTGCAAGAAGCCACACGGCCTCGGCGAGTAAGGAAGTGCATATAATACCAACGAACTTTTCAATGTTACCCACCTTACGAATCCTGTTCTGAATAATAAAATACACTTCATTCTGTTTCGTCTTGTCTCAATAATTGTTGACCTTTTATAGAATTCCATTTAAAAAATATCTCAGACGGCCATTTTGGAATGTCGATTAACGATGGACTAGCTAGAGGCTATATATGGAATTATGTTTTAAAATGCTGTCATCTTCAGGTCTTATGACCCGAACCTGAATTAGGGTAAAATGGGGAACGCTAGTACTAAGACTTGCTGCATAATATTACACTTATTTCTAATTGATAATCACTCATTTTAAACAACTTCAAAAAAGGGGTAGGTTATCAATTCGACTGTACGTATTTTTTTCTAAGGTCAGAGTTCACTGATTCAGTCATCTTCTGGTATTTTTGACCTGAACCAGAATTTATAGTTACACAGACCTAAAACAGGGACCTTGTATCTAAGGG
This sequence comes from Watsonalla cultraria, assembly GCA_964035505.1. Taxonomy (NCBI): domain Eukaryota; kingdom Metazoa; phylum Arthropoda; class Insecta; order Lepidoptera; family Drepanidae; genus Watsonalla; species Watsonalla cultraria. The sequence goes on along the minus strand of OZ037734.1, from coordinate 5,444,601 downwards.
TTATTTACTCGCACAATTTATTTTCTAATAGGCCTTTTTAGAGCCTCTTTTCTTTCCTCTTCTCTGGACGGCTCAGAAAGATGGTTTACAAGCTCCACGTGCTAATGATGCTCTTGGTGTTGCAAGTTGAGATCATAAAATCATCAGATCACTGGCGTTAAAGGAATCTTTATGCCTTTTCATACTTCCAGGGAAACCTCTTACTCAAAATTATCTGAACTTGCGCAATTATCGGTTGAAGTGATTTTCGACCCTATTCGGTTGCCAATACGTTTGCTTCATTGTTTGCCGTGTGCTTCGCAAGGCAGTGTTATAATAAAGTACTGCATTTTAACTTGTCTTAATAAAATTTTCACTATGAAGAAGATCGGTACCTATTCGTCTTAAGATAGTAAGTTTAGTTGTTCAGGGCAGGCGTGAGGCAAAGTAAAAGGATTTCGGAATTCCCCAATGTTTTGCACATTCAAAGCGTTTTCTATTTCCAATTATAAAACGTATGACCTTAGTTGCAGTTCAAGGAAGTTCGCACATCTGTTTTATTTCCAATTCTTTCAGTTCTAATTTTGAAGTAATTGGATATTTTAATGGATATAGATTCGAGTGGGTTCGGACGGCGTGCTATAGTTGAATGCACGAGTGCAAAGTGTTTTTGTTTACCAAGATTAAGGCATGGCGCCAAACGACGTTTATTGCGCTTGCGCATGGTTGAACCAAAGCTGATACAGGATGGGATTATTATTGTTATTCAATTATACTTAACATGATAGATGTAAATGAGAACGATTAATATAAATTACTAGGAATAAAATATAAAGAATGCAATATCAAATGTTACATACATTTGAACTGCGATATTCAAAGACATCAGTAGGTGATGCATCCAAAACTTATGAAGGTATATGATAAGAGCGCAATTTTATGTACTTATCTAAATCAAATCAAAGGTACTGCCAAAAATATTTCCAGAATTTTAGGAGGTAAGAAACAATATAAACAAAAAAAAGAGAGATAGTTTGATATTAGGAGCTACCCGACTGGGGACTGTACCTTCACCTAACAGAAGACTTAGTATTGCGTTCTTCCGGGGAGTAAGGTCTCCAGTACTCCAAAGAGGGGAGGAGTAGGAGTAGAGTCGCTGAGGAGGCACTAGGTGAGGGCACTAGGGAGGCTAAGTCGAAAACGAATCTTATACCTTTAAACGAGCAATTCTTGTATATATATAGAATGTGGATCTCGGAAACGGCTCCAACGATTGTCATGAATTTTTGTGAGTTTTAGGGGCAAAAAATTGGTCTAGCTAGGTTTCATTTTTGGAAAACATCGTTTTGACCATGTTTTCCGGCACTGAAAAACTAGTACAATATCATTACAATACGATACTAAATTTCGCCAACGTCTGTCAAGTAATGGTAGCTCAGACGTGAGACTCCGAGCTTACGGGGCAATAACGAAACTAGGGTACCCCGGTTCGAATCCGGTTCGATTTTTACATTACATGCATATGCTCACGTCTGTATCTCATGGGCGTGGGTTTTTTTGTTATGATAAATCGTTAAGTTCTTTTATTGTGAGTAAAAAGAAACCGAGCATAGCTCCGTCAACCAGGTACTAACATAAAATGAGCAATCATCCTGTAGAAACCTATCTTCCAGATTAGTTGAAGTGCAATCTCATGCAGCATCACATGGCACTCGCGTAAGGAACTCAGACGAGGTCATGACCTCCAGCACGAGGAAATGACGTCAGAGCCTTGTTTATTTCTTCTGTAGTCTGGATCAGCTAATAATATCATAATAGAGTAAGTTAGTTTTATTGGAAGTTCGGCTGATGGGCTGGGGTTGGAAATTGGTCATAATTTGTTCAATAGTGAACCCGCGCTTGTTCGTGGATTAGGTGCCATTTTGCCGAATGTATCAACCTTTAAATTTTTTGTCAACCGCTCTTCCTCCCCTCTTTCCGTCAATTTAACTGGGGTTAGATCTCAAAAACTCACAACTCTAAAATATATTTATGTGATTATACTTTTAACAATGTCTGTTTGTGGATCTGCGTTTAAAAGCATTAGCTTTTAAGCGCAGATCAGGCAGCGCAGGCAGGTAACCAACTGGTGCATTGACATGCAGGTTACAATACAATTTCAGATCCTCTGCTTTTTGGTACTGATCTTCTATTTATAGATACCTACTAACTAATTCATTGCTAGTTCGAAATTTACTTTAGTTAAGTTATTCGTGTAAACAATTTGAATTCTCACAGAGCTTCAACACAGCCTAGTTGAATAATAAAGGTATGATCCAACAATACAATATCAATAAATCAAGTGACATTTAACAATAGTGTACACACACATGTGTACAATCAGCGAGTGCAATCTGGTTACAACAAAAGCAAGATGGCGGCGCGTCTGCGCCCGCGCTTGTCCATGAACCTGCGACGCTAAATTTACTCACGACGCGTCATCCGGTGCAAGGACAAAGACTATGATATACGCAGAATCGTCACAGCTAACTGCATCATACTTTGGTGTAATCTATACAGGTAAATAAAATGTAAGTGTCTGTTTGGAATTATTAATTAACAGCTTTTCTCTTAATGCATGTAGGTGCACATATAAGGTACCTACTCACATAAAAAAACACATTTTTTTTTTTCTCTATCTGTCTATTTGTTCCAGGTTATCTCCGAAACGACTCAAGCCATTTTAACGGCACTTTCACTGGCAGATACCTAATTTCACACGGAGTAGCTTAGGCTACTTTTATTAAAAAAAACTTTAGGGTTCCGCGGGGTACAGCTGAATAATACATTTCTTCGATGCTCTTAACGTTCGAATGTGCATTGCCAGGTTATAAACCTGGGACACCCTCCGGGTTACTTGACTGACGATCTATTGAAATCAGCAGGAATAGTGGATAATAAAGAACAAGATCTCAAAGTAGTCAAGAGTCTACTCATAAAAACATGGTATAATTAGATGGCAAAGTTGTGTGAGCCTGTCGAGGTGTCAAACATATACAAATTATTACTTACTACACGTTTTCATCGTTGGTGAATGCTCACGTATCTTGATCAGATTTTTATAGTAACAAAGACATGGACTATCTGCAGTTGGTATTATCAAAAGTCGGGATGAAACAGAACGAAGGTCGGCGGCTCTTTACGTAAATACATTTTGCCCTTCACTGCACATAACGCAAATATTCATACATTTCATCATTACTTTGTATTACGCTTCTTTAATCATAAAGGTAGTTTCTTTTAGGCAATTCTAGAACTTATGACACTAATTTTAAGGTATTTTCTTTATAAAATGTTGACAGTTTTTTTGGTGCAAATACAATCTTCCTTTGGGTTTAGTAACTCACTGTACGTTTGGAATAAGCAGAATTATTTATTATAATTAATTTACGCTAATTCTATGGTCATGTTCTGACGCTATACATTTCGATAGGCGATTTTCATGCATAGACAGGAGTATATGCATAAGGTTAGTCGCGCGCACACACAATATTATTATTGTGTGTGTGCGATACATAATAGTTTGTAATTAGGTGTTTATATTAGTTTTAAGAACTGTAAGTTTTTAACCAATAAATGTTTATTAACATTTCATATCGCATATTATTGTCAATATGCACTTAATTGACAATATTATTGCGTTTGTGCGGCTAGCTTAAATTTGGGTTTCAGAAGTTTTCGATTTCAAGAGATATACAGAAAATAGAAAAACAGATGTATTTTTCTTTTTTCTAGCATAGATTTCAGAACCTTCCCATTTTCAAAGTCAGTTAACGAAGAGTCCACCAAATTCTTCCGTCGAATCAATCAGCAATGGTAACGGTCGGATGTTGGTCCTAAAATAATAAAAGGATGCGCCGACGCCGGATTTTATTCCATTTTGGTAAAGGGGTGCTGATGTAAATTTAGACCGCGGCGGAAATCGCTGGCGTCTGAATCACACATCCTGAGCGGTAACTACATTATTATATTGTTTGATCGACTGTTATTCAACGGGGATTGGAATCTATATCTATACAGATAAATAAAATTAAAGTGTCTGTTTGAACTTCCTAAATAACAGCTTTTCACTAAATGCATGTGAAAGTATGCACGGTACTGACATTAAAACACAAATTTAAAAAAAAAACTCGCTAAGTCTGTCGGTCTGTTTGTCTGTCTGTTTGTTCCGGTTAATCTACGAAACGGCTAGATCAATAACGGGACTCTCACTGGCAAGAAGCTTATGTTTCAAGGAGTAACTTAGGCTACCTTTATTTGTTAAAAATATTAGGGTACCGCGACAATAAGCATGAAACTAAATCTACGCGGGTGAAACCGCAGGGCACTATTAGTTTGTCAATTACACTGTGTCGCAATAAAAGCTTACCTTACCTGGGGCCCAACCATGAGCTCTTATTGCAATGTTAATTCAGTTGTGCGACAGTGACAGATGTATGCACGTCACATACATCTGTCTCATAAATGAGTGAAACTATTATGGCAATAAGAGCTCATGGTAAGGCCCCTGTGTGAACACTAGTGCAGTATATAGATTAATCTCTCAACAGTTTTTCCTTATGACTGCGCCGCCGTCTACCTGAATATATTATTAGTTATCTTGTACGACCGCACAGGAATACAGAATATAAGCACACTTTTAAAACTCGTTTGTTTTTTTTTATTTACTAGTACCCGTAATGACCATGGGGTTTGAGCAGTCACCTGCTACGTAAGGCCTACGCAAAGGGCCCCGCTGGGATTTGAACTTGCGTCGCTCACAGAGCGCGGTGAGGTGTCACCCACTTTTCACCGAAGAAGATTAAGTGCCAACGTGATAGAGGGTGAGTCTATCGCCGTTTCAAGCACTATACATACGTCTTAGAATGACTTCTCAGGCATATGCAGGTTTTACCGTCAGCGGTGTGAAATCAGTGCACAATTTTTTTTTAAACTCTATGGTACAGGCCCCATTTGGGTATCGATTTTGGATCTCTCGCGTAGCAGGCGACTACACAAACACCACGGCTTTTTCAATATTGTGTATAACATAATAACATTAATTGTAACATTATTTTTGAATGTAGTAAAATCATATTTTCCTGTATCTATATACGTTATTAAACATACTATATACGTTATTGTAACAAGGAGGAGCTCGTGGCACAGTTGCTATTGCGCATATCATTCGATCAGCGAAGTTAAGCAACCATACGCCTAGCCAGTAGTTGGATGGGTGACCGCCCGAGTTCCCTCCGTGCCTCGGAGAGCACGTTAAGCCCGACGGCTTAACGACGGCCGGGACCGACGTCCCGGTTGCCAATTTAACATCTTTGGCAATCGTTACAGGTCAGTCCGAGGCCTAAAAATAATCTGACAACTGGTTTAACCCAGATCACAGATTTTCCTCCTAAATGGGGTTGCGAAGGTCAGATGGCAGTCGCTTGGTATAAAAATCAGGTGATCAGCCACATCGGGTTGAATCAAGTGCCGACCCCAACAATGTATGGGATAAGGCCAGGGAGATGATACGTTATTGTAACAAAATAAATGTTTATTATTCATTTACCTACATATCTTTACAAAATTTTAACATAAAATTATTTTAATAACTCATTAGCGAGTCATAAATAATCAATTTGTTAATAAAATACCTACATTTGTTCATTGTATTATTTAATTACATTGTTGTTAATTTATAAAGTCAGTTACCTCAATCTATTTGAAGAACATGAAGGGTAACACGACGGGAAATAATAAAAATAAATCTCTATGTAGCATATTATCATTGTTAATATCTTAAGCGAGAAAAACTGCGGGGCACAGCTAGTCTAGAGTACAAATAGGATATCTTTATTATCGATAATAGTTTTGCCGATGTAGCGCATTTAACTTAGATGATAGAGGTGCCGTCACGAATTATGAGCGCTAAAAAAATGAAAATGAAAATCTATATATATAAAAGAAAGTCGTGCTAGTTACACTATGTATAACTCAAGAACAGCTGAACCGATTTTGATAAAAATTGGTGGGGAGGTAGTGTAGAACCAGGAGAAGGACATAGGATACCAATTTTAATGGAACCTGACACTATACTACACACTACACTACACTATACACTGGTTTAACACAATGAAGTCTACGCAGGTGAAACCGCAGGGCACAGCTAGTGAAGAATAATAATTCAGTTTGGGCCCTGGCAAGGCACTTATGAATGTCGAAAATTTAACACCATAATATTGGGGATTTGAGCCATAATCAAATTACTGCTCATGTATTTGATTGCGTCGCGCCATACAGACCCTAAAATTACTAATGAGTATTCAAGGTCAGCGCTTATAACTCGTGACGGCACCTACATCAATGTGTTTGTCCATAAGCTTACTATGAAGTGCAATGTACATTTGTTTACCAACTTTTAAGTATAAAAATAAATCGATTGGCATTCTGCGCTGACGAGTAGGTTGGCTACTGCGCACTTGGATTTAGGCATAAGGAAAGGTCTGTGACCTAATACACAGGTCAAAATGACATCCATATGAATATACCATTATCCTTCAATGGCAGATAGGTATCCTTTTTATTGCAGCATCAATGAACTTTCAAGGCTAATATGGAAATCTATACATACAGATAAATAAAATTTAAGTGTCTGTTTGTAATTCCAAAATAACAACTTTTCACTAAATGCATATGAAAGTATACACGTTATTGACACTAAAAAAAACAAGTTTTAAAATTTTTCTCTTTCCATGAAACTAAATCTACGCAGGTGAAACCGCGGGGCACAGCTAGTGTTTAATACAAAAAGAAGTATGAGAGGTTATCAGTCTGTTTAAGTTGCTAATAATTGCAGTTTCTTGCTTACACGTACACAAAGTAAAGTCACGTCGATTTTATTAATTGCATAGAAATTCAAATTGTTAAAAAATAAAATTATCTTTGTCATCCCTCAAACACAAATAGAATGAAAGCAGAAGGTCGACTTCCTCATTCTAAATCATAAGTAGGTAAATGTAGGTAGGTCAGAGTAGTAGTCTTACAATAATGTTAAATGCCTATGCTTCATAACTTTCGGCTTTGAAAGGTGCATTCCACCAACCGCCGACTTGACCTAGGGCCTTACCATGAGCTCTTATTGCCATGATAGTTCACTCATTTATGACACAGATGTATATGACGTGTGTACATCTGCCACTGTCACACAGCTGCACTATCATTGCAATAAGACTCATGATTGGCCCCTGTACCCCTATCACGAGTTCGCGACCGTTTACCTAATCAAAATGTACTCGCACGCCCAGTATTTGTATGAGAAATTTTAAAGCAGTGACATGGAAAACTAAGATTTCAGTATCGATAACGAAAACTGTGCCAAACTGGTGATAGAGGTACCTATGGTCTTGTCCACCGCATAGGGGGCCTGTCGCGTAATCTGGTGCCTTCCTCTGTACCCTGCACAACTAGACGTTCTATGGAGGTGTTATTCCGCCGAGACACATGTCTAAACAACTTGAGAATACGAGACTTTACCAAGGCGTCTTGATGCTTAGCCAACATCTGTACATCTATACAGATGAATAAAATTGAAGTGTCTGTTTGTAATTCCAAAATGATAGCTTTTCATTAAATCCGAATGGCAGTATATACGGTACGGACAACAGACAAAAAATAATTTTAATTTCTCCTCTGGCGATCTGTTGGCTATGGCTCATCTCCAATTTAAAAAATAATATTAGTGTTTCACGGGTCACCCATGAAACTAACTAACTAAACACTAACACAGCTAGTTTTATATACAAGTAGTTCAAAGAAAGTAATTGTTTAGAGCGTAGCACACACGTAGATGAAAGGATCAATCTCGGGAATTTTTATTAATGATTTATTACAAAACACGTTTTACAAGAGATTTTTCTAAAAATCCAATAACCGCCATAGTTATTGTTGTTTAGTTATATTTTAATCCGGTTCCTTTTGACATTGACAGCTTTTAAATACATTAATTAACATTCGACACTGACAGCTACACTTGACATTGACAATTCAACCCATAGTTAATAATCGACTATGGCTTCAACGCACCAGAAGGGTTGCCATATTAGTTATGAATAATGATTGAATTAATTATAGCTTTAGTAGTCTAACATAGAGGTATACGTTAGTTGAATGGCCAGTGGCGTGGCGGGCGGCTGAAAGGTATCACAGCGTAGGGCATCGTCAACACACTCTGATAACACCCAGACGCGTTATCAATTGCGATAATAACACCATTGTGATATAGATAATCTTTATCCTTACATGTTTAATGAGAGTTTGTTTATTAAGTGAAAATTTGCGTAATGAAAATTCATAAAAACGTTTAGGAAAAATACGATCCCACGATTTCTGCCAACGGTGTGTTCGAGGTGGCCCGACTAGATATTATATTTACACCTTACAGGTGTTATTTTAGATAATGTTGTAATTTTTCGAGGTTCATAAATATGGATAAGGAAAACTCCTTATCCAGGTCCAAACTGCATAAATCATATTCTTAAACCCAATCTATACATTTATCTATACAGATATACAAAATTAACGTGTTTGATCTTAATTATTAAAAATTACTTAACAGATTTTCACTAAATGCATACGAAAGTTTAAACCTTAACGATGTCGTAGCGACTTAGTCGTTGACAGTATTTTCGTAATCATTGTACGAATAGTTTGTATTCGCTAAAGAGAAAACGGAATAGCTCACTCTTCGCTGTTGCGCAAATTTAGGATCATGTGAATGCCACATTGGGAGAGGATTTCGATCGACTTTTTTGTTTGTTTTACGTGAAAAGAGATACTGCGTACGTTGTAAAGTTTAAGTAGTAGCAGGGCCTTTTAGTTGCCCCCCTATAAGGTATGTTTACACGGCCACTGATAATTATATGATGTTGTTACATATAAATAACCTTGCATTTGAAAAAACATTTTCAGAGACACATTTAAACACGCTTATCAATTCCTGCATCCGACGGCCGCGAAGAGAGCAAATGATAAAAACTCGGTCAGACTGTATTTACGTTGGTTTGTAAACACTGGGATCCTTAACATAGTGACCTAATTGTGAGATAATACCCCAAAGTTGAGATAGTGTGGGACGACCTCGGACCCGTTGGGTTTTATAATAAACACGCAACGTGTCGGTAATGTGTACTTATGTGTTATAAAGAACCTTTGGAATTCTGTCACCTTAGAGCCGATATTTCAATGCCCAGATAACCAGTCAGATAGCGTTTATACGATGAATAGCATAAATTAAGTTTTTCGAGTGACAGATAAACATAAACTGTAAAATAGCTCGTTTAACTGAGGAATATGGTTCAACGGTTAGATAGCAAGCTATTCGTCGGTTAATGAGACAATCTTACTTAAAATAACACGTAACTTCAAAAGTAATATCAAGAAACAAAATGGCAGTTTTTATTGTTCCCTTCTAAACTTAAATGTCTCTTCAAAGATAGCGGTTCGGCCTAGACAAGGAAACATTATCCTCGCGCTTCCCTCATAGAACCGATACAAAATGTATAGGAATGACATAACTCAGGCATGCGAGGGTAATGGTACTTTGTCTTCAGGTTCTGTGTCTATAAATCTAGCACGTTAGCTCACTCCTGAATCTAGTTTGAATATGAAATGAAAATATTTATTCAGTTTAAGCCCTGGTAAGGCACTTATGAATGTCGAAAATTTACCACCGGTTCGGAAACTAGCCTTCTGAGAAGAACCGGCAACGAACTCAGCCAGGCATCATGTACATTTCATCCATACAATATAAATCATATGAAATCATCAAATAAAAACCAAATTCGATCTTAGGTATTAATTTTCAAAATAGTGATAACATACAGGTTAATAAAACATAATGAATGAAAAAAAACAATACCAGATAGAATTATAAGTGTTTGCATTCCATGTGTTTTTTTTTATTTTCATACCAAAGTCAAAGTCAAAAATATCTTTATTCGATTAGACTTTTACAAAGTACTTTCAAATCGTCAGAATGACATTAATTTACAGGATTATACATGCTACCGCCAGGTTCGGAAGGTTGCTTTTACTGAGAAGAACCTGGCAAGAAACTCAGTAATTACTCTTTTCAAAAATATTATACAATATTATAAATACAAAGTAAATCACTTGAGAAATATAAGCCCATGGACACAAATGTCGATAAAAATTAACATAAAGAAAAGTCTAGTAGTTGTACTTATATCTAAATGCGTAGATTGAGATGACCAGCCCCCACAAGCAGCACCTGTTCACAAGTATAACGAGAATGCCAGCCATCATGTACGTTTACTAACCAATACATAGATTGCAGTCAGACCCAATGAGTATGAGTGCAATGATCCTATTACTTCTCAAAACAAGTCAAAAGGCAATAAATTATATAAAGTGCAATGTTTTATCACAACAACAATTACACCTATAGTATCTATGAATAATAAATTGCAAAATCTCTTTGTCTCAAGTTAATGTCCTGGGTTATCACGGCTTAAGTGTGATTAGGTCAGTCTGTCAGTCTGTTTATCGAACAAACAGTGTTACTTGAAGAATACTTTTATTATTTTCTTCGAGCTAATATGTGTCATGTATGCAGCTGATAAGTGCCAAGGTAATGTAAACGCTCAGTAAATAAGGAATTGTAACACACAAGGACTTTGCAATGTCGTGATAATTATACATTAAAGTATCATGTGGAGGTTATTCTAGTAAGAGCCGTGGTTGCCTGGGGGTTAGAGCAGTCATTAAGCAAGCGACGCAAGTTCGAATCCCAGCGGGGCTGTACCTATAAGTTTTTCTAAAAAACGTATGTACAGTGCTTTACGGTGAAGGAAAACTTCGTGAAGAATCTTGCATATGTCTGAGAAATAATTCAAAGACGTATGTATAGTGCCTGAGACGGCGATGGACTCACCCTCTGTCACGTTGGCACTTAATCATATTCGGTGAAATGTGGGTGTTGAAAATTACAACACCTCTGCCTACCCCTTCGGGGAATACAGGCGTGAGCATATGTATGTATGTTATTCTAGTATTGTTATAGATATTAGATCGGTTCAGGGGGTCTACTCTCTTTTTCCGAAAGCGAAACTTCGGTAGTGAACGAAAATCAAACGTAGTTTCAATAACACTGGTATATTTTCGACAATCATCAGTGCCTTATCAGAGCCTAATTTGAATAAATAAAATATTTTCATTTTCATTTTCCCTTTGACTTTATCGTACTCAAGTTTCCCTTCTGTTAATTATTTAATTAAAGTAGGTTCAAAACATCACTTTGTGACGTAATTTCAGAACGAATAAGAACCGTGCTTCATTCCTTCACTTTAATGCCAATATGTCACTTTTAATAGAATAGAAGTGACATATTTTTTTAGGCTTACTTGAACATTGAAGAGATACTTAAAGTATATAATTAATTATACGGCCTTACAGTTTCAAGAGATGATACAATTTTCGCCACCGTTAAGCCACAAACTGTACTTTTTCTTAAGTGTCTAATTTCAAATTCTTTTGACACTTTAAAAAGCGTTCTTCACTATGTTTGGCTCTGAACCCCAAGTAAAGTAAACGTTAAAACATGTTTTAACGTTAACTATAACGATTGCGTATTTTCCTCAATTTGTATGGGAACGTAAAAGCGCCCCTAGCGGCGATTGTAGGAGAATATATGTTCAAAGTCAAAGTCAAAAATATATTTATTCGATTAGACTTTTAAATCGTGAAAATGACATAATTATACAGGATTATACATGCTACCGGCAGTTTCGGAAGGTTAAAGCAACCTAGAAAGAAACCCATTAATTACTCTTTTCAAAAATATTATTAACATCCATTGTTTGCCATTCCAGCGCTACGTACTTGTCACGCCAATAACAGTCCCACTGCTCGGGCGCTAAGTTTTCTCAACGACTTTGTCGCCATGATCCAGGATGCTGACGTATTCGCAGATTCGCTGCCGTCGCTCATACAGAGCTTGAGAATCTATTTTTGTAAATTGTCTCTATTATAATTCTCTTTTGGTTTTATATATAAGCGCTTTGGCAATAAATAAAATAAAAATAAATTAAAAAAAATATTATATTATATAAAAATGAATCCCCATTTTCCTTGGTCACGCGTAAACGGCTGAATGGATTTTGACGGGACTTTCGCTGGCAGATAGCTGATGTCTCAAGGAGTGTTTAAGGATAATTTTATTAAAAAAAAACATAAGGGCTGCGGTATACCTATGAAATTAACTCTACGTACAGCTAGTACAAAATAAATATCACTTACGAAATGTAAGCCCATAGACACAATTCCTGCCCAGTTAAAACATAGTTAAACGAAAACTTTTTACGATTTAAAACACTCACACAAGCCACTGTTTCCTGTCAAAGCGACGTAAATACGTTATCGGAATTTTAAACATCAGTGTGCGTAACTCGCTTCATTGTTCTGATAATGAATAAAATTTATGCGCCGTTGACCAAGGTCAGTTATTATGCGATTGATCGTAAATCTCGGAAACTACGATATTATAATGGTTTATGTTGTTTTGTAAGATAACAGTGTTATCACATAAACAGTCTCTGATGAATAACAAATTATAAATTATAAATAGATCATCTAAATGCAGAGTACAGAGGGACTAGTGCGAGTTTTTCACTGCCGCCGTCACAAGTCACCGCGTCAAAGTTAACGCAGATTTGTATGGGATCGTAGCAGCGCCTCTGTCGGCCTAAAGATGACTCTATTTTGATCCTGTACAAATCTGCGTTTACGTCGACGCGATGACTTGTGACGGCGATTTTAAGAAAACTCACACTAGGTACTCTGGTAGGTGTGCTGACAGATAAATTTAAAAAATGATTTTTTATGTGTGTACCATATAAATACTTCCACATGCATTTGGTTAAAAGCTGTTAAGTTTGGATTACAAACAGACATACATTATGTATTACCCCCCGAAGGGGGTTGGCTGAGGTGTTGTACCTAATGATCAACACCTACATGTCACCGAATACGATTAAGTGCCAACGTGACAGAGGGTGAGTCCATCGCCGTCTCAGGCACTATACATACGTCTTCGAATTATTTCTCAGACATATGCAGGTTTCCTCACGATGTTTTCCTTGTACATAAGTTTTTTTAGAAAAACTCATAGGTACAGGCCTCGCTGGGATTCGTCGTACTTGCGTCGCTTGCGTAGCATGCGACTGCTCTAACCCCGAGGCCACCTCGGCTCTCACACAAACATACACTTCAAATTTATTCATCTATGTGTTTTTTGTGCCCGGTTAATGGCAATAGGCATGCCCGTATTACAATGAACTTTAAACGTTACTGGCGAAACTTTGGTACACTATAAAGTATAAGAGTACCTCTGCCTACCACTTTGGGGAATACATTTAACACTTGACAACTCTTTAATAACCCGGTTTCACACTTGAACGGCAACAGTAAATTATCCTCGCTCCACTTTTTCTTTCGTAACCAAGATTACGGAGGACTGTTGGCAGATGTTTTGCAAACACTGTTTTATCACACATTATTATAAAGGAAGGTAATTAAACTGTTCTTAGGGTTCCTTACGTTGAATTCAAAAACCTTCATAAGATGACATATTTCTATGATGTAAGAGGAGGTACTATCAACCTTAAACTGCGTTAAAATTATTATTAAGTTTTTTAATAATAATTTGAAAATAAAAATAATTTGTCATAGATTGTAAAAAGACAGGACTACTAGATAATAAATACGGGTTAAATTCTTTAAAAGGGAAAATAGTTTAATTATTGAGTAAATAAGATGGGTCCCGGGGTAGCAGGCTCAAGTCGTCATATATGTAAGTAGTGAAGTACAAGCTAAGTGCAAAAAAATTGTTTCTGTTATAGCTAAACTAATTCTTTGTCCGAGGTAGCTGCCAGCTCTTCGGTCTCCGATGATGTCGACTAACCTTTTCGTAATTTCATTAAATAGCCTTATAGCGCTAGGACCCCGCGGATCAAGGGTCTCGACACCGAATGGAACAAAATCATATTCGGTGCCCAGACCCCTGTATTTGCTAGCTTTAGCCTTCTCCACCGCTTCACATGCCGCACCAACTCTGTTATTGGTTCCATGTAGATAGGACGGGGCCAACGTGTCTGAACAGGTTGCATTCCATACCAGCACCCGTCCCATCTTCCATGGAATCAAACTCATACCGTCCGGTCTCTTGCCATCGTCTCTTGCAATGCCAGACCATTAAGTACCATTAAGTATATTGCATGTTTACTTTTCATTCAAGGTATTAAGGGAACATCGGTGTTCAAGTCCGACTCGCACTTAGATGTTTTTTCTGTAAATGACTTCAGTCGCATATTTGAGATCAATATTAGCTTAGTGAAGTTTGAAATGCAAGTATGTTATAGAGTTAAGGCTTTTTGTTCTCAGAAAAAGAGATTTTTCCATTGTTTTCCAGACTGTATCTTACAAAGGGTTTGTAGAGACGATTATGAATAATCATTCAACAAAAATCTTAACAACATAATATAGTTGAAGTGTATGTTTGTTTACAAAGTAACAGCTTTTTATTTAATGGATACGAAAAAATATGTAGCCTAAGTTACTCCTTGAAACATCAACTGAAAATCCCGTTAAAATCCGTCCAGCCGTTTCAGAGATTACCCGGAACAAACAGACAGACAGAGAAAAATTTTAAAACTTGGTTTTTTAGTGTCAATAGCGTGTATACTTTCATATGCATTTAGTGAAAAGCTGTAATTTTGGAATTAAAAACAGACACTTCAATATTATTTATCTGTATACATGTTATAGATTGCCGTCTGTCTACTAAGGCCTATGAAGAAGGAATTTAGAGCCAACGTGGCAAAAGATGAACCTGCCGTCGTCTCTCAGGCACTCATACATCATTGCGATAATGAATTACTTACAAGTGTTTGCTCAAAGTGCGTCATTAAATCGAAAATGGCTAGCATCGCGGCGCGCGCGCAAGGTCATATGTAGCGCCGCCGCCGGGTGCAATGACAGCATTAAAATGTGAGACAATTTTATAATAATTGACTGGTGACATGTTTCGATCTCTTTGTGTGCGTCTGCGCAGGTTTTTCGACCTTTTTTTCTACGTGACTTAACATTCCGGAATTTAAATGGGTCTGCTAACGTTCAAATGTAAAGTCCGTAACAAACAACGCTATCATATCTATACAGATAAATAAATGTTGCAAGGAGTAACGTAGGCTACTTAGATTTTTTTTAAATATTAAGGATCGCGGGCAACCGTGAAATTAAAATCTACGCGGGTGTAACCGCAGGGCACAGCTATATTAATATAACCGTTATAGTCATAATATTAAGGTTGAATCAAATGCCCACCCCACCCCAGAAATGTATGGGATAAGGCTAGGGATGATGATGAATCAGTAAAAATATATAAGGGCATTAAGGAAGTATTTGAAGGCGTGATTTTAGTGGTATGCTATGTAAGCGACGACGCAATTTTAAGTCCCAGAGGTCTGTACCAGTTATCATATTCATAAACGTGTATTAGTGTCTAAAACACAGATGGTCTAATTCTTGTTTTGGTTATTGATCACCGCAGTCTATGGGCTAGCAAGCAGGGGAAACGCATGCATTATCGACCCTTTAAAAAGAAAATAAAAAGAAGGATTCCTTAAAGAATCAGTGATATATTTGAGTGTAGACTCATTCACTCCGTAACCTTACTCAACGGGGAAAGAAAGTTCTTTGGGATGAAACGACATTTTGCAGTCAAATAAGAATGATGTAAGGATGAGGAGATATGGATATAGCATAATTACATTCAAAAACTAATTGTGTTAAGGATTAAAAGTTTTGCATTCCATACCATTAAATTTTACACCATATAAGAGCAGGATATAATAAGCGCGCGTAAATTGAAGAAGCGGAAATGTCCCAATTTGAAGTTTAAGATGATCTATCCTCTTCTTCCCCACTGCTCAACTTGATGCAGTTGAGCAGTGGGTAATATGTTCGATTTCATAACAGGATGTCCTACTGCTCAACTAGCTGAGCCATTTAGTTGAGCAGTGAGTCTGAAGCGGATCTCTCCTTTCTACTGTTTGTGACATAACATATCTAGTGTTACAATATCATTGGGTCCAAAGGTATAATCAAACAAGTTTTCTGCTACGTGCCTTAATGCTTCACATTTGGTTGGAGTAAGTTCGCACGTCTCAGAACGGTAAGAGACCTACCTCAACTCATACGCAGTCAGTGCGCTGCGCCGGCGCATGTGTGTGTGCGGGTATTTTGAGACGGTGTACCGATAGCATGTCTTACAATGTTTTCTTTAATTCTGTTGAAATGTTTGAAACTCTAAATAACTTTGCTTTTCAGGGTTTTACAGTGATTTCACACCACGTGCTTTACGGTGAAGGAAAACAACGTAATTCAAAGACGTTTGTATATTGTCTGAGACGGCGATAAACTCACCCTTAGTCACGTTGGCATTCATCTTCTGTGAAAAGTGGTGTTATTACAACACCTCTGCCTACCCCTTCGGGGAATACAAGCGTGAGCATATGGATGTATGTTTCTGCTATGATTACTACTGGCTAGCCGTAGGCAACAATGAAAAATATTATATAAAATAATAAATATACTCATACTATCCGAGAAGGGTTAAGCAGAGGTGTTATAACAATAACACCCGCATTTCACCTAATATTATTAGGTGCCAACGGGACAGAGGGAGTCCATCGCCGTCTCAGGCACTATAATGTCTTTGAATAACTTCTCAGACATATACAGATTTTCTCACGATGTATTCCTTCACCGTAAAGCACGTAGGTATTACTACATTGTTTAAGATCATAGAAATGTAATTATGCCGAAATCGGAAACAAAACATTGTAAGGTGATTCACTAGAATTCTATTAAGAAATCTGAAAATGAATATTCAGTAAGCATTTTTCATGTTCCATTTAAATAAGTGGAGTGGAGTATTGGGTTACTTCATTTCTTACGAACAAAAACTATTGTACGCTAATAATGTGGACTAATTATAAAACAATAGGTTTTATAGTAACAATAAAAAAATACTGCGTAGATTACTTAAAAATATAACTTACCTACTTAACTAGAACAGGCTTGCTTAAATATATTTTAAACAGTTTACCCAGTTCAAATGGAACTGTATTATTTACCCTATTAATCTTATTTATTCACTACCCCTAAGCTTTGTTTTACATACATCTATACATAAGTAAAATTTAAGTGTCTGTTTGTAATTCCAAATTAACATGCGGTTGCGTTACATATATGCGGTACTTACATAAAATAAAACACTTTTTTTTTCATTCTGTCTGTCTGTCCGTCTGCTAGCTGGACCAATGGGAAGTGACTGGCGGATAGCTGGTGTTATAAGGAATAACATAGGCTACTTTTATTTATAAAAATGTTGGGTTCTACGAAATAAAGCTACCTATATGCAATTAAGTCTACGAGGGTGAAGCTGTGGGGCACAGTTAGTTTACATATAAGAAAATTACATATACTCATTCCTGTATTCTCCAATAGGGTAGGCAGAGGTGTTGTAATAACAACACCCACTTTTCACCGAAGATAATTAAGTGCCAACGCGACAGACGGTGAGTATCGCTTCTCAGGCACTATACATACGTCTTTGAATTAATTCTCGTCATACTTGTGAACAGGTGCTGCTTGTGGGGGCTGGTCATCTCAAGCTACGCATTTAGATATAAATAGAACTACTAGACTTTTCTTTATGTTAATTTTTATCGACATTTGTACATTGGAACTGTGTCCATGGGCTTACATTTCTCAAATGATTTATTTTGTTTTTTTTCAAATTGTATAATATTTTTGAAAAGAGTAATTACTGAGTTTCTTCTCAGTAAAAGCAACCTTCCGAACCTGGCGGTAGCATGTATAATCCTGTAAATTGTGTCATTCTGACGATTTGAAAGTGCTTTGTATAAAGTCTAATCGAATAAAGATATTTTTGACTTTGACATATGCAGGTTTCCTCACGATGTTTTCCTTCACCGTAAAGCACGTGGTGTGAGTATAAGATTCTTATTAGTCAATAATGAAATCAGCATCAGTAGTGTGTGCTGACGCTACCAGCAAGCATCCGCGCCATTGACTTTCTTGATGCCATTAACCGAATAACCCATTGCACAAAGGACTGCCAGTTTTCAAGGTGAACGCACACATGCAACCGCACACCGCACACACTCATCGTGTTTGCATCGAGTATGCGATTCAAAATAAGAACTTGCCAACGGACTTTGGCTATCACTTCACATGATCACTTTAATATTCACCCTTATCCCAATACGTATAAAGTGCATGCTGTTTTTTGTCGAGTGCATAATCAGTTTGGTCGAGACACGAAGGGTGCACCCACACTAGTTCAGGGACAGACAGACAGTACATTAAACTGCAGTCTGGACGCACACTGACGCGTCTTTGTACATTTATCTACTCCGTAGTGTTACTTTCACTAGATTTGATTACTGCCTAGAATGATCTTTGCAAAAAATCTAGGTATATACAATTGGGCTTTAGAAATAGCTTGCGATATCTAGTAATTATATATGTATATCCATACTAACAGATGAATATAATTGAAGGGTCTGTTTGTAATTTCAAATTAACAGCTTTTTACTAAATATATTATAATATGAAAGTATATACCTAATGTTCAATAAAAAAAACAGTTTTAAAAGAAGTTGAATTTTATCAAATTCTAAGTCTTTAGGAACCTTGTACGAAATCCAGACAGAAACGAACACTTTGAAAGAATTTTGTGTACAACACAAGCATCTCATGTAGCGTGTATACGTGCTGACACACACAAGCGAGCATTTCAGGGAAAAATACAAAAATGTGCTGTTAATGACACACACACACACACACGTATACTACGACGTGATGTCCTGCAGGGATACTGTATGTGTGTATGTGTGTAAATCCGTCATGTATGTGTTTATTGTATTGTTCAATATATTGCGTACAATTTATTTATAATCTTAAATTAATTGAAGTGTTATGTTTTCTTACCTTTGTTTGTTGTATACATAACAGTGTGAATATTTTATATAGCCATATTGAATTACTAGTTGTGATTCCATTCTTTCCTCGTAGATATTTAACCGAATGAAAAAGAAAATTAGTCTATGCGAAACATTGTCTATTTTTATTACTAAATGTTTCAAAAACAAAATAAAAATGGGACCAGAATATAAAACCTAGTGTAGCAATGTCTTTTTAATAAGTATTTATTCATGAGCAGTTTACAAAACAAATAAATTAAAACAATTCAAGTTATTCATTCAATTTAAATATACATGTATAAGATGGACTTAGTTCACACCTCTGTCAATAGATGGCGCTACGCTAAAAGGTGCAATTATTGAATCGCGCTGTTGAGATTCTCCTTGGTTTGGTGACCTTAATGTTTATTTTTATTTTTTGAATACTCCCGGGCATCTACGATGTCACCGAGCTCCTATGCATGCCCGGGGTCAAGATTGAAGCCTGGCGAGGGAAGCGGGGGCCGGCACAGTGCCACAGGTGCCAGCAATTCCGGCACTCGTCGCACGCCTGCCACCGCCCCCTCGCATGTGTGCGCTGCGGCGAGGAGCACGCCGCACGCGACTGTCCGCGTCCTCGGGAGGAGCCCGCCACCTGTGCCAACTGCAAGGGGGCCCACCCAGCCAACAGCGTGGTCTGCCCTGTCCTCCGTCGGGAGGCCAGGAATAAGAAGGCAGGCCCCGTAGCTCGCACGACGGGCCCCACAGACGGCGCGAGCCAAAAGCCACAGGTGGCGACCAACACCACCACCACGCTGATGGCCCCGGCGAACGCACCGACTTCCCGCCAAGGCGAGAAGAAGCGTAGGCGGCGCCGCAAAAAGAAGGCGGCGGTGAAAATCGCGGAGGCGGCTACCACCGCGCCTCCTGCAACAGCCGCCAAACCACCACCACCAAGGAGGAAACCTGCACCCGGAGGAGCGGCAGCACCTCTTGGCACAGACGCCGGCCCCCGACCTTCCGCCAGAAGGGGCAAGGCGTCGACAGGCGCAGACAGGACGGGCGCGATAGACATCGCCCTGGAGGTCCTGCAAGAGGTGCTGGTCGCTATTCGCACCGGTTCCGACCCGCTTCCGGCCGTCCTGAGCGGTCTCACCAGACTCTTATTAACATCTAAAAGAGCTGGCGACGGGGAGTAAACCGTTCCGGGCGGTCCACTGGAACGCCGGCGGCGTAACACCGAAGACCGGCCTCCTCAAAGCCTTCCTCGTGGAACAGGCTCCCGACGTGGTGCTAATTTCAGAGACCTTATTGCGGCCAAATTCCAAATTCAAAATTCCAAATTACGTGATTTACCGTCAGGACGAAATCTCGGACGAAGGCCGGGCCTATAGGGGGCTGGCAGTTCTGGTCCGACGAAGAGTCCTGCACCAGCCGCTTCCACCTGTGCGTTTGCAGTCGATGTACGTGCTCGGCGTGGAGGTGTACATGGGTGGTTCAAACCCATTGCACATCTACGCCGCGTACCGCCCACCGATGGGGAGTCTGCACGTGGAGGACGTCCGAGGTCTCATGGACGGCCGCGTGCCGACTCTCATCGCGGGAGACTTCAACTGCAAACACACAGGGTGGAACTCGTCACGCATCTGCCCGAACGGCAGGAAGCTGTTTAACGACGCGGAGAGGGCGGGCTATGTGGTCAGTGGACCTGAGCTCCCTACCCATTACCCGCCCACAGCCAGTCAGCTTCCTGACGTTCTGGACATCGCAGTCCATTCGGACCTGAACTGCCAGCTTGCCCAGGAAGTTCTTTTGGACGACCTAGGCTCGGACCACATGCCGGTGCTTTTGCTCCTGACGGCAAATCCCGACACTATTTCACCACCTGCACCACGTCGATGCACAGACTGGAGGAGGTTTGCGGAACACCTACAGGCGGACCTCTGGTCGACGTTCCCAATATGCAACCCTGAAGACATCGATCGCCTGGCCCTTGAAGTGATGGAGAGAATGCAAGGCGCCTTAGAGTCATCATCGCACACCACACCGACCCGGACACGGCGTGAGCCATTACCGGGCGGTGTCAAGGAACTATTAGCAACAAAAAGGCGCCTTCGTAAGCAGTGGCAGCAAACACGCTGCCCCACACTCAAGGGCCAACTAAATAAAACCTCGGAGAGGGTCAAGGAGGCGCTCTCCGCCCAGGCCGCCGAGAGTTGGGAACGTCACATCCAGTCTGTGAGTGAGGAAGGCTGGAGTAGCGTGCACCGCCTGTGCCGCAGGATTGCCGGCGTTCCCGAACCGGTGCGACCATTGCTGGCCGAAGATGGAACCCCGAGATGTCGCGCAGCAGACCGTGCCAACATCTTTGCCCATAGCCTGGAGCGTCAGTTCCGGCCCAACCCCACCGACCAGTTGGACCACATTGCAGCAGTCGAGCAACACCTCCGAGAGTACTTCGCACAGCCGGTAGCTAACGGAGAGGACCCAGTAGTCTTCTCTCCCGGGCTGATACGCAAGACCCTCCTTCGCAGCCCCCTGAAGAAAGCCCCAGGCGCAGACGGCATCACAAATACAGCGCTGCGTCACCTCCCGCCGCGAGCTCTGGCGGCGGTGACGCGCCTGTTCAATGGAATCCTGCGCCTGGGCCATTTCCCAACACCCTGGAAGGTGGGAAAGGTGATAATGCTGCCTAAGCCCGGGAAGAATCTCCTGTTGTCTACTAGCTACCGGCCGATCTCGTTGCTGCTGACGCTCTCGAAGGTGTTCGAAAAGCTCCTGCTGCAACACATCGTGCCCCACATACCACCTCGCCCGGAGCAACATGGGTTTCGGGCCGAACACTCCACGACGCTCCAGCTGTCGAGGGTACTGCACTCGCTCACCGCATCACGCAATAAGCGCGAGACCGCGGTCGCAGTATTCCTCGACATGGAGAAGGCGTTTGATCGCGTATGGCATAACGGTCTGCTGTTTAAGCTATCGACGTCGACCATTCCTCGCCGAGTTGTCAAAGTCCTTGCATCCTTCCTGCTAGACCGGAGATTCTTCGTGTCGGTAGAGGGAGAGCACTCCGACGAGCGACGCATAGAAGCGGGAGTACCGCAGGGGAGTTGTCTCTCCCCTGTGTGTTACGCGCGTTACACCGACGACATCCCAGTGGCGGAGAACTGCCAACTGGCCCTGTACGCTGACGACGCGGCGTACTACACATCTTCGATTAACAAGAACCACGCCGCGTCCAAGATGCAGCGCAACCTGGATGGTCTGCCAGAATGGCTGGCCAAGTGGAGGTTGTCGGTGAACGTGACGAAAACGCAAGCGTTGCTCGTCGGTCCCGCACGGATCCACCCACCGAAGCTGAAGATGCAAGGACAGGAGATCGAATGGTCGAAGACCGCGAAGTACCTCGGGGTAACCATCGACCGTCGCCTGACCATGAGCAACCACGTGAAGGGAGTCGTCGCCAATGTGCGCGTCACAAGGGCGCTTCTTCGTCCAGTGCTCTCGTCCCGCCTCCCCCTCAGGACCAAACTGGGGGTCTACAAGGCCTACGTGCGGTCTCGCCTCACGTACGCAGCGCCCGCCTGGTACGCCCTGGCGAGCACTGCAATGAAGAACAGGCTGCAGCAGCAGCAGTCCGCCACCCTGCGTACCATCGTGGGCGCGCCTCGGTACGTGAGGAACGCGACGATCGCACGGGACCTCAAGGTCGAGAGCCTGGACGACTTCATCTGCCGCCTGGCCTCCAACATGTTCGCGCGGGCAGACCGGTCGCAGCACCCGCATCTGCGGGACCTTGCGCCTCTGCACGCGCGACCACCGGAAGGCCGGCCCTACGCGCGCGAGTTCATTCGCGCGCGTGACTCCTGAGACGACGACTCCCACGCGACACCGTGAGAACACCTAGTCGCCGCCTGCTCGCTGGTCGTTAGCTGGGCCTCCCCCCACGGGGTCTCACCCGGCTGGCTTGTACCGCGCTGAGGGCGGCGTGAAGAGGATCTCTCACGCGTGCCACACTCACTGGTTGCCCAGTGTCAAGGCGATACCATCGGCCAGCACTCCTCCGGGTGCAAGCACACCACTCCAACGCCCCGCGCGGATCACCGCGCGGCGAAGAAAATCTCCGCCAGGGGGCCACAAGCCCCGAAGCGGATTCCCCAGCCCCCCTACAGGGGTTGTGAGAAGACTCGCCAAGAATTTTTGAATATACCTTACCATTATGAGACAAGTGTTTCATTGATAACCTTTATCATAAACTTGGGGTCCATTGGCACGGAAAATGTAGCACATAATCATGCATACTAAATAAATACATAAAAAAAAATGCCTGTGTTTCCAATTTATTCTCTAGTGTATCTTTAAAAATGGAGGCTTTCATGCTGAATTCAGAATCCACTCATTCTATAGAATATTACTGTATAACAAATTAAACGCATAATATCTGTTTAACGTAGTTTATTAGTATTAGTTACCCATCTTCTCACAAGATGGCGTTGTATGATTTTATAACTCGATGTTGAGATTCTCTTTTAGTTACCTATATATTTAAGTGTCAAATGTCAGTAGTATCAAATACCTAGGCGTCATCCTCGACCAAAGGTTGTCCTTTGCATCCCACACAAAGAAAGTACGGTCACGTGCTTCCTTTGCCCTTGGTCGACTCCATTACCTACTAAATGCACGGAGCAAACTGTCACTTAAGTCCAAGTTGAGTATTAATCTCTCGTGCATCCGTCCCATAATGACATACGCCAGTGTTGTTTTCGCACACATGGCCAGCTCTAACATCCATAGAATGCAGGTCCTCCAAAACAAATTCTTGCGAAAGGCCGCGGGAGTCCCGTGGTATGTTCGCAATAGTCAACTCCATGTAGACTTCAAAATTCCCACCATCAAGCAGTTTATGAAAAGAGCCTCTAAGCGCTTTTTCGAATCTGCCGAAAAACACCCGAACCCACTAATCGTATCGGCCGCCCGATATACCCCATCTCGTATCTCCTCCCGACGTCGTCCGAGGCACGTTCTCCTTGACCCTGACGACGATATCACATTGCTTCAGCAAGCAATGTCTCAAAAGCACACACCAAACCGACCATTGTTCCGTCCTCGCCGGCGAGGCTCGTCGCGAACTCTACGTCATCGTCCCCCCCGTCCTCTGCTAGGTCCGGCGCACGCCGAGCCACTAGCCTTAAACACGTCCCTAAATAATACAACTCAGATCCAGCTCCCTAGCTCATCCCCCAGCAACGCCCTAAGCCGAGGTCTGAGCCCCACACCGGGGCGCCCTTAGCTGTGTTGCTTAGTATTTAAGTTTAAGCTCGGCTGGAGGTCCTTGGGTCTCGCCCTATAGTCCGGTTAAGCAGTGGAGGTAACTCCCCCCTACCAACTTCGAGAGACCATATCCAAAAAAAAAAAAAAAAAATGTCAGTAGTATAATCAAATCAGTGTCATCAAGTACTCAAACCAATAGTGGTCGAACCAATAAACCAGGACTGCCCAAGTTACGGAGTTTCATTCCAACCACCCAAGGTCTGCTCCGACTGATCCTGGCTCCCAGGCCTAATTTGTGTCATACAATATCTTAATACGTTACTGAAAAATAGCCTCTTTTCACGAAACCTTCAGGGCTTTGCACTGGAGGTCAATGATCTGCTGTAATTCAAGACTTCGTAACCAGTCAATGACATTTGTTATGATAATATTGAAAGACAATGGAATCGATTGAACTTTCAAAGTTTGAAAAGCCTCGGAGATATCTGCCTACATTACGAATGCATTATTGATTTGCCTTTTGCTTACATAAAAATACATACATACATGTTTGTAGTCCCCGAAGGGGTGGGCAGAGGTGTATTTATAGATAATCCACATTTCGCCATTTATTATTGTACTAGCTGTGCCCCGCGGTTTCACCCGCGTAGATTTAGTTACATCCTTACTATCGCGGAACCCTAATATTTTTAATAAATAAATAAAAGTAGCCTAAGTTACTCTTTGAAACATCAGCTACCTACCTAGTGAAAGTCCCGTTAAAATCCGTCCAGCTGTTTCGGAGATTACCCAGAACAAACAGACAGACAGACAGAGAAAAAAAAAAAATTTGGTTTTTCGGTGTCAGTAGCGTGTATACTTTCACATCCATTTAGTGAAAAGCTGTTATTTTGGAAATACAAACAGACACTTCAATTTTATTTATCTGTATAGATTGTAGTATTGCAATTCACAAGGCATAATTCCAGACTGCTACTGGGAAATTAGAGATAGAAAACCTCCAATTTGCTCGGTGATCGAACCCAGGACCTTGTGTTATACAGAAACCCTTGCGACCTGTAGACCAATGGTCGCAGACAACAAAGAGATCAAAATATAATTCAATAAATTAAGTTTCCTCTATTCTTAAATATAACAAAATCGGTTCATTAATTCAGCCGACAGACAGGTTACGTAGAGGTTAGGGTTACTATTATAAAATGGGGAAGACACTTTCCCCATTATATTATAATATGTATGTGAACTTGCTGTGCCACGCGATTTCATCCGCGTAGATATAATTTCGCGGAACTTAATTTGTTTTTAATAAGCATATCCTAAATAAATCCTTGTCACATTAGCTATCTGCCAGTGAAAGTCCGTTAAAATCTGTCTTAAAGTTTCATAGATTAGCCGGAACAAACAGGCACTTCAATTTTGTGTATCTTGTGGATATGTCTGTATGTAGTTATAAAACATAGAACTGAGTGATTTATAACATATTTTTGATACAAATAATGAATTACCCAATTACATGACATGGACGAGTGCACTAACACACATACACGTCACTAATAAATATATTATGATGATATATGACCGTGAGTTACAGTCATGAATAAATCCAAAAATCCGATAAATATGTCCGTAGTGGCTTATTAAATTAAATTACTTTTTTCGTGGAATAAAAATACTTTTTATATCATGCCATGTCCCTGACGAGGTAAGCAAAATAATGCACGTTCATGCACTCTGATATACAATGTTTTTAAAAAATGTGCTCAAAAAGAGTGTATTGTTTTTTGGGTTCATATCAGTAACCATTAACCACTTTAAATGCTCTTTTGGAACCGTTCATAATAGTAATAAACTGCCCCGTTAGTCTAGTTGTCGCAAACGCTACTGCAGAATACGGTCCTGGGTTAGATACCTGAGTCGGACAAAGTACTATTGGGTTTTTCCGTCTGTTATTACCCACTAACGACCCGGAGTCTGGATTAGTGCCCGGTTAATGGCAATAGGCTCCCCCTTTTACATGGGATTTAAATATAACTGGCGAAATATGGGTGTACTATAAAAACACATATACCTACACTTTCGGGGAATTCAGGCATGAGCTTAATAAAAAAATATCACAAATAATATTTAGATCTATAAACAAGTTCTCAAAACATTCCGCAGACTTCGAAGGGAGCAAGAACCGAACCGCATTCTATAGTGATCACGTAATGCGATGCAAAAAATGGATGGTTTCATGCGCATGCGTCCATAATGTGATAAAATAGATGCTCTGACGCACCGCAAACAACGTTGAACCTTTATCATATCATGGTTTATAATAAAGTGTGGTATAATCAATACACAGACGAAATCCTAGTTTTACGGAGGAACCTTCATAAGAAAATGTCTGCCCTAGGCTAAACAGCCTTATTTTGTGCTTGGGGACTTACAAAATTTTGTCATGACACACGGGAAGGAAAGATTCGCATGACTTGAGATCACAAGCTCAGTTGGCAGAAGACCTGCACGGTTTGCAGAGGTCATGGGATGGAGTCCCACTTTGCGTTCGTATTTTTCCTAACCACTAAGAATTCTATCGGCATTCGTGCATTTGGGGGGAGGGGTTATCTAAGTAAAATCACTGATGCCCCAAGATATTGCCTGAGCACTTCATAGGGTAAGTAAAATAAACGACAAGTCGTCGCTTGAATCGATCATCGCTAGTACAATATAATAGTAGGGTATACAGTTAACAATACATTATTCCAGCTTTAAGCTAGTAGATTGTGAACCTCTTTCTTTCATATGCATCAACTACATTTTGATGAACAAAACAGATCGGTACTAAAAAGAGAAACGTCCCAAATATACGCGGAAACGTGCCAAGAAAGCTGGCATCAGTTTCTTGCGGTATTATTTTCCCTATTCGTTCCTATTGTGGCTTCAAATAGCAATAACGTTGGGCCATATGTCACTGAAGAAGTCCCCTTAGGTAAAAATCAGTGAGCCTTCAACTAAATTACAGCACAAATTAAATTAGTCGATAGGTGACGTCAGCGGCGCATCTGAGTGCAGTTGCCTTTACATAAGCGCGCGGGCGCCGCAAGGGCAACCGGCCATTGATCTAACACGTAGAGCTTGGTGTGGTATAGACGGGGCCATATGTCATCTTCCCTGTTTCTGGATTTGAGATTTATTTGACGTGATAATTTTACTATAGTCAGAAGTTTGATAAGAGACATAATTTATATTTTATTGTATAACATATTTGTATTTTTATTATATGTTAGGGTCACCGGCCATCTAACGCATAGACGTGGCGATGTACCTTCTTCCCTGTATTTGATTTTTTTCTACAGCGGCCATTTTACTATGGTCAACGCAATAATTGTATTTAATTATAATAAAACAGCCGTGGTGATTGAGCCACTTGCTATGCAAGCGACGCATATTCCAATCCCAGCGGCCTGCACTAATATTTTTTTCTAAAACCTTAATTGCAGTAATTTCACCCCAAGAAACCTGCATATGTCTGAGAATTATATCTAAGATATATGTATAGTGCCTGAGACGGCGATGGACTCACCCTCTGTCACGTTGGCACTTAATCATAGGCATGAGCATATGCGTGTATGTAAGTGCAATACATAATATATTTTTTCACTTGCTCTATCTTCACATTTTGAACTCTACGTGGTGTTATATTTGAAGAGGTATAAAAACAAAATGATTTGATTTCGTCCATTGGATGAACTCAACAATCAGTGCCGGCACATCATATGGAAAGTTCCATCGTTTTATGTTCAGCAGAACCATTGTACCATTGAATAGCTCAGAGGATATACAGATATACAATTAATTATGTTATTTATTATGCTGCGTTACGTGATCCTTCGTTAATTACAATTAAGATAAGTAGTTTTATCATCATCATCTCCCCAGGGAGAAGCCACCCTTATGCCATGCAAAACTTTGAGGAAAATCGTGTTATTGTCTCTTCTTCTAAGACCGTGGGGTATAGCTAGTTGTTATCTACATACAGATAAATAAAAATTGAAGCTTCTGTTTGTGATTTGAAACTGATTTTCATTAAATGCATATGAAAGTATATACTATGTCTGTCAGTTTGTCCCGGCTAATCTCTGAAACGGCTGGACTTTCATTGACAGATAGCTAGTATACCCACGGGAAACAGCTAGTAAACAATAACACACATAAGTCTGAGTATTAGTCACATACATACGCCATATGTCTAAATTCGGCCGCTCCTATTAAGTAAACACATTGAAGATGCCCAGAAGATGCACCGCCGAAGTCAACGCTCTATCGGAGTAAGGACCCGGCGAATCGAAGGGGATCTGTCAAGGCTACGCAGCCGTTGACACGGCGAGGTACCCAACACAATATTTATCGATCCACTCCTAAAAGGGTGCGACACGAGTCGTGTCATACAGATATTTTGTCTATATACAGATAAATAAAATTGAAGTGTCTGTTTGTAATTCCAAAATAACAGCTTTTCACTAAATGCATATGAAAGTATACACGCTACTGACACTAAAAAACCAAGTTTTAAATTTTTTCTCTGTCTGTCTGTCTGTCTGGCTGTTTGTTCCGGGTAATCTCAGAAACGGCTGGACCGATTTTAACGGGACTTTCAATGGCAGGTAGCTGATGTTTCAAGGAGTAACTTAGGCTACTTTTATTTATAAAAATATTAGGAAGAAACTAAATCTACGCGGGTGAAACCGCGGGGCACAGCTAGTTATGCATTAAAATGGAAATGATATCACTTCTTGATTAAGATTTTTTTTGTGTCTATATATGTGACGGACCTGGTCGTTTTGTAGTCTGTAGTCTCATTACGCTCTATACAATTATATATCCTTGTTCAAAATCATTATATTCTTATAGCAGTCATTAAGGACAGATATATAACATCTTATGGCACTAATTCCGGCGTAGTAGCCCAATGCGGTAACGCACGTTGTAGAAAACGATTAAAAACGAATTGATTGTTTTTCAGATTCTAAAACTAAAATCTTATTCATATGTATTTAATCATATTCGATGAAAAGTGGGTGTTATTGTTACAACACCTCTGCATACCCCTTGAGGGACCCTTCGGGTATGGCATGAGGATATATTTAACAAAAAAAAATTAAAGCCCCTATAAGCCACTGATCTCTGATCAACATAAATTCCCACATTGAATGACTGAAGTGATAGAAAGTTTATTCAATACAAAAACATTTTAACATGTACCTTTAGAACGCTTAGCAGCGTAGCTTTAACACAATAATTCATCGACGATATTCTTCCCAGATATATATGAAAGGCAGGAAAATAATACTATGAAACTGAAAAAGTAAATCCGCGATTTGACAGCTAGTGAGGTGGCTGTCAATCCCTAAACGTAGATCAGATACCAGAGCTTTCCACGAATACTATTTTATTAAGTTTAAGCAATTCACAATCTAGTCTACCTGAAAATAAAAGATAATTTCCCTCCTACCTTTTTTTTATTTTCTAAAAGAACTAACAGAAGTCACGCCAATAAATCATGCGTTTTAACACTTGCAGCATCGCGTAATGTGGAGTTCAAAGCCCTTGTGTATTTATGTACCAATGTGTGTGTACATAAGAAATATATGACTGCTTAGGACAGACTTCGGGGCGGGGTCAGCGGCCGATCGATTAGGTTGGTTTGGGCCTTGAACAACCCAGGGACGGATTTAGATCAGGACGTGAACTTACCAATGCATTTTGCATCTTTGAGAAAATGAGATTTAAATTATAAGCGAATTGTTGCCCTACCATGAGCACATATGGTCATGATAGTTTGAATCATATTATAAGTAGATGTATAGGTATGACGTGTATACATCTGTCACTGTCGCACAGGTGAACTATTATTGCAATGAGAGCTCGAGTTAAAATAATTTAAAATATTGTATCGTTAGCGTATTGACTAATTGATCAATGCCTCAGATTTTAACATGTTTTTAACCAATTTCAAAAAGGAGAAGGTTTCTCAATTAGATTGTATTTTTTTACGTTGCCTGCCTATATTCGTCATTGTTTATGGGAACGTTAAAAGCGCCCCAAGCAGTGTAAGTTGATATGCCAAAATAGAAAGAGTAGTTTAACACCCTATTTTCACCGAAAATGCACATTTGGTGAACAAACAGAAACTTTAATTATAATCATCTGTAAGCTTAGACAAAGTAACTTGCGCTAATGAAAGCGATACAACTCATAATATGGGCATTAATCAGGCATGTGTTTTGTCATTTCCATGCATTTGTATCGCCCATTCTACAAGCACGAAGATAGTGTAACTTCTTCGAGGACTTTTTATTAAGATATACTCGTACATGTTTGGATCATAAGTAACCAATAAAACCGTGCCTCGGAGAGCACGTTAAGCCGTCGGTCCCGGTTGCCAATTTAACATCTTTGGCAATCGTTACAGGTCAGTCAGAGGCCTAAGAGAGTCTGACAACTGGTTAACCCAGATTGCCGATTTTCCTCATAAAAGGGGTTACGAAGGTCAGATGGCAGTCGCTACGTATAAAAATCAGGTGATCAGCCACATCGGGTTGAATCAAGTGCCGACCCCAAATACATGTGATAAGCCAGGGAGATGATGAAGTAACCAATAAAAAAAGAAATAAAACTTACATGGTTGCCAGGGTTTCTGGCCCTTCTAACTCCAGCCCTGTAAGCAAAAAGGGAAAGTTCGTTTACTTGCAAGGGCTGTCTGAAATAAAATTCAGCTTTGGAAAGAGAGCGTTCAACTATCGCATAGACATCACAGGAGGTTCATGACCGTTAACAACTGAAAAGTTTACCGTAATGCTTTTAAAGTTTTGGTGAATTGGGAGATCTTAATACATCTACACAGATAAAAAAAATTGAAGTGTCTGTTTGTAAATTCAAAATAACAGCTCTTCACTAAATGCATATGAAAGTATGTAAGTACACGCTAATGACAAGAAAACCATATTTAAAATGTTTTCTCTGTCTGTCTGTCTGTTTGTTCCGGGTAATCTCCGAAACGGCTGGACGGATTTTGACGGGATTTTCACTGACGGATATCTAATGTTACAAGGAGTAATTAGGACTAACTTAGGCTTTGATTTTTAAAAAAACACGAGGGATCCGCGGGCAACCTTGAAATTGAAATCTACGCGGTTGGAACCTCGGGCCACAGCTTTTCTTCAATAGAACCTAGGCAATTTAGTTTAAAAATATTTGACTCAAACTGAAACTCAAAATTATCTTTATTCGATTACACTTTTGAAAGTACTTTCAAATCGTCAGAATGACATAATTATACTGGATATACATGCTACCACCAGGTTCGGAAGGTTTCTGAAAGGTTGCTTTTTGTAATAGATTTCTTGTTTTAAATATGGAAATTATACAGTAGGCTACGTTTGATCCCTTCGGTAATATATGCCGCTGAATTAACTTCATTAGCTAACAATCAAAAGACACAAGTATTTCTACAACAGACAAGTGTACCCCAACAATATTGGAAATAGCGCGTTCTAACTTACATAATTACTTATGTGCTACGCGTGTCTCTGTTTATCTGTCTGTCTGTCACAGCTAATCAGCTGAACCGATGAACATAGGGGAATTTAAAAAACTCATCCCTGATAAGTTCTTATTTGAGTTTGGCCATAAGAAAATGTTATTCCTCGTAGCCGAATCAGTTCGGAGAAAAAGTTAGCCCACGAAGAAATACTCGGTTTTATTACGATCCACAGACTAGCTGAGAAGTGTGAACAAGCTAGCTATCCTATAAAAGTTATCCTGTTTTAGAGGTTCAAACCAACAAACAAACAGCTTTATTATATATGAATAAACATAATTACCAGATAACCTTTACTTAAACAACAAAGCTCCGAAAATACCAATCAAATTATACCGAACAAGTTAAAATAACTATTACGCTACGTTTAATAATATTTCGTAGCTCCGTAGCAGCCTACGAGGCCGTTGACCCGCCGAATCGTAGCACGTAGCTGATAACGCTCGTAGCGATAACGGCCATTCACCCCGAGGTCAGAGGTCGTAGGCATCTCTTCCTGAAATTCGGTTTATCTTTGTTTATAGGTTTATTTCAGACACGGGATATCCTATTGTTATCTTTGGTTTAAATGCCGATTAGAATTGGAGTTATAAAAGTATTTATATGTATATAATATTATGTATTCCAATGTCATATTGTGTTATGGGCTGGAAGAAGACGATAGCTGGCATATTAGCGTGAACGGCTGGACCGATTTTAACGGGACTTTCAGTTGCAGATAGCTGATGTTTCAAAGAGTGACTTAGGCTAATTTTATTTAAAAAATCATCTGCGTTCCACGGGACACCCATGAAATTAAGTCTACGCGGGTAAAACCGCGGGGCAGAGCTATTCCTAAGATATAAGTAATAATTTTACTACACTGCTCCTTATTCGGGTGCGGATGCAAATCGTCAGAATGACATAATTATACAGGTACTAGCTGTGCCCCGCGGTTTCACCAGCGTAGATTTAGTTTCATCCTTATTGTCGCGGAACCCTAATATTTGTTAAAATTAATAGTAGCCAGTAAAAGTCCCGTTAAAATCCGTCCAGTCGTTTCAGAGATTACCCGGAACAAATAGACAGACAGACAGAGATAAAATTTTAAACTTGGTTTTTCGGTGTCAGTATCGTGTACACTTTCATTTGCATTTAGTGTAAAGCTGTTATTTTGGAATTACAAACAGACACTTCAATTTTATTTATCTGTATAGATGTATAGATAATCCTATCCCATGCTACCACCGGGTTCGGAAGGTTTCTTCTACTGAGAAGATCCTACCAGGAGAAAAAAACCACAAGGAAGTTAAAAAATATATAAGTGGATGAAGTCACGAGGTATGTGCTTGTATGGTGCATGTATGTAATGTGTTATCGCCTATCAAAGTAACACGGTCGGTGTGACATCACGCGCTTATCAATAAATTTACATAAACACGATATAAAAATCGCGCTTACTATTCATATCGGCCAACGACCCACCAGTAGCCTGGTTTATATTTAAAATTATATTGCAGTTATGATTTGGGATGTAATTTATTTATGTAATAATATACAGTGATCGAGGCAGATAGCAGTCACTTCGTTTAAAAATCAGGTGATCAGTCACATCGGGTTGAATCGGTAGCATGTATAATCCTGTGTAATTGTGTCATTCTGACGATTTGAAAGTACTTTGTATGAAGTCTAATCGAATAAAGATATATTTGATTTTGATTTGATTTTGATTTTGAATCAAGTGCTGACCCCAAATACATGGGATAAGGCCAGGGAGATGATGATACAGTGATCGAGGATTATTTGATTGACATAAGTACGTAACCATATTTTTCTAAAGTTGCTTCCACCTTCCTCATTTATAAGGCTTCGGTTATTTTCAAATAGATACCAACATACAAAATATATGCTTTTGTGCCTTAGCAAAGTTCACCATAGCCAATAAAACATCTTTTATATATAAAAATTAATCCCCATTTCCCTTGGTCACGGCATCACGCGTAAACGGCTGAATGTATTTTAACGGGACTTTCACTGGCAGATAGCTGATGTTTCAAGTGGTGTTAAAGATAGTTTTATTTTAAAAAAACAGCATGAAACTAAATCTACGCGGGTGAAACCGCGAGGCATAGCTAGTAAAACATAATTATATATATCAAACTACTTAGAAAAAGTTATGCGCAGTCATAAAATAAAACTGAAATTATAACAAATACTCGTATATAGTTATTATGTTATTGACTGCGATATAATTTCACAGCCAAAGTACATAATATAACATAGTATCTAAACGGTCGCCAGACAACAAAGACTCCTAAATCACCCGTCCAGACGTCCCGACATTACCGAAACTGCACTTTAATCATTTACGATACTAATTACGCGATATTTAACGCGACACACCACATATACATTGAGAGACTGCCTCGTTGGTTCACATACATACTTACATACGCTCACGCCTGTATTCCCCGAAGGGGTAGGCACAGGTGTTGTAATACCAACAATCACTTTTCACCGAAGATGACTAAGTGGCAACGTGACAGATAGTGAGTCTATCGCCGTCTCAGGTTCTACGTCTTTGAATTATTTCTCAGACATATGCAGGTTTCTTCAGGATGTTTTCCTTCACCGTAAAGCACGTGGTGTAAAATCACTGAACATAAGCTTTTTTAGAAAAAATCTATACTAATATTATAAAGCTGCAGAGTTTATTTGTTTGTTTGAACGCTCTTATCTCAGGAACTACTAGTCCGATTTCTGGGCTTTTTATTTATAAAGAAAAATGTAGGGTTCTGCGGTAATCAAATTAAATCTACGCGGGTAAAACCGCAAGGCAACAGCTAGTCTTTGATACAGGCCCCGCTGAAATTCGAACTTGCGTCGCTTGCGTAGCAGGCGACTGTTCAAACCCCAAGGCCACCACGGCGCTTTACTTCGATGATTCAGTGGTGGCAAAACGCTACTGCGGAACGAGGTCCCAGGTTCGATTTTCGATGATGCCTGGTTAATGGCAATAGACTCACCCTCTGTTACATGGGAGCTCAATACACTTATATAACTGACGAAATATCCTCTCCTACTCCTGGAAACCATGCAATTTCACTGCTTACAATTTTTTCTGCATCAAATTTTTCCCTCTGTTATTTTATAAGTCTCTAGTCTCTTGAGGCGAAAAAAGAAAAACTTACATTATAGTGAAAATGAAAATTATTGTTCAGGACCTGTTAAGGCTCTTATGAACGTCGAAGAATTGACCACCTTTCCGGAAACTAGCCTTCTGAGAAGTACACTGACTGAAGCTGGCTGGAGTTATATTGATTCTTTGTCGATGTAAATACTAGTGTTGAAAATACAGGTTTACCAAATAGATCTTAAATACAACTTAATGCATAAAGCTAACTAAGTAACAATTGCGGGCCGCACCCTAAGACTACACGCGCGGTGCACCTACGCACTGCAATCCATTTTGTAACGAACTCCGCGCTTGGATTATGACATAACCAACACAATACGATTTGTAATTTCGAGTGGGTTGATGCTGTGGTGTTATAATCCACTGATTATATATTCAACTAGCTGTGCTCCGAGGCTTCACTCGCGTATATTCAATTTCATGGGCTCCACTCATCACGAAAGCATTTTTTTTTAATTAAAGCGCTATCTTATGTTGTTATACTAATTCTTGTAACATCAGCTATCTGCCAGTGAAAATCCCTTTAATCGGTCCAGACGTTTTCGAGATTTCCTGGAACAAACCTATGGACAAACAGAGAATTAAAAAAAAACGTGTGAATAGCTGTTAATTTGGATTTACAAAAAGACACTTCAATATTATATATCTGTATATCTTATCACCAGAGTGTACAACGAGTAACTTCTAGAAAGGTGAGAAGCCAGCCAAGAGATGCTCGCCAAATGACACTGCTCTAATACCACAGTGACCTGATTGACGTATTACAAACGATCTAGATATCGTTCAAAGATTAATGTCATCTCCTGCCAATCCTCTGGCAATGTTGTATTCACGTGATCTTAAATCGTATTTCGATAGGACTTAAACTTAATAGGACGTTTTCGTGACGACGACTGACTATTCAAGTTTTTCTTTGATATAACAAAAACTAGATAAGACAGACATAGAAAAAACATACATGAGACAAGTTAAGGAAAAAATGACTGTCATGACGTATATGGAGGTCAAGGAGATGGCCCTTGAAAGAGACGAATGGAAGAAATTGCATCAGTTACACCGACAAGAGTCACAACTCTTAAATTTATGATGATGATAACGAATAGGAATACTGTCAACTAAGTCGCTACGACATTTTTATGGTATTCGTTACGTAATCTGGCTGTGTTTCTGCAGCGACCGAAGGTTCTCAGAGGTCATGCGTTGACTGTTATTATTTAGTGGTTCACGAGGTCTTAACTGCCTCGTTGGTCTAGTGGTTAGTAGGTTCGCCTGGCGATCACGAGGGTTCGATTCCCGGGTCGGGTCTAATGACCCGACCCGGGTTAATACAGATATTGGGTTTTTCTGTCAAGAAATCCAACAACAATAAAATGCCCGGAGCTTGGATGTTGGCAATGTTTACACCCGTGCCTCGGATAGTATGTTAAGCCGTTGGTCCTACGCCTGATGTCTCTCCGGTCGTGTCGGATTGCCGTCCCATCGGACTATGAGAGTGAGGGAATAAAGAGTACACCTGTGTTTGCACACTCTTGTGCACTATAATATCTCCTGCGTACATGGCTAATCCCCGTTGAGATTACCCACCGTAACCGAAATTCCGGTAGGAGATCATTATTACGAGGTCTTAATGAGTTCGAGTCCCAGTTTTACCCACTTATTTTCTCTCTCAGGCTTATTCCATCCTGTAATTTCCCAATCGCAGCTTGGATTAGTGCGCGGTTAATCGCAAAAGGCTTACAGCCATATGAGAGTAAAACATAACTAGCGAAATGTAGGTGTACTATAAGAATACCTTTACCTACCTCTATCTGCATTACTCTCGCTCTTCTTAGGAGAATATTTTAAGAAGATTCTGTCACATTGGCACTAATTCTCCGGTTTAATATGTAAACCTCCTACTGCCTACCTCTTGTGAGAAGGCTTTAGCTTTATTCTGTAATTCAATTAATAATTAATAACTGAAAACCCAAGACTAACCATCTAAATATCTACACAAACAATTCAACAAAACGGTAAGCTCGTGAACGTTTACATATATGACGCCAATCAATAGCAGCCAATGCCCTTCTCAACAAATTCACTTTACATTATCCTCTCTAAATAAGTCCATTGTCTAATGAAACTTTAACGTAACATGCTTCACCTAATTACGTAAAATGTCAATTCAACTGTTATCCTAATATAACCTTTCAGCCTTCGGTTCAGTGACTTGCATAAGAGGTTAGATCAGTAGGGTGGCGGTCTCGAGGCCTCATGTGAGACGCAACGTGACTTGGACCTATGGGTTATATTCTGGGGGTTTGGGACACATTGACTGCTAGTTTGGAAAACAGAGGCAGTAGTTGGTAAAATTACAACGTGTCTTGACCAAGTTTCATCTTAAGTATACATACAGAAGTTTTTCTGTCTGTTTGTTCGGGCTAGTTAAAATCTGCCCGGTTATAATCAGCCGTTTCAGAGATTAACCGCAAAATTCTGAAACAGCCGATTTTAACGGGACTTTCACTGGGAGATAGCTGATGTTACAAGGAAACACTTAGGTTAACTACTTCTACTTTAGAAATGAACAACATCAACTTGTCTGAACTTTTTAACTAGCCTTCTGAGAAGAACAAGCTTCTGTAGCCGGATCTTCTTTGAAAAAAGCTTTGCATTCTCAAGAGCCGTATATTCCACGTACAATAATAACGAACTTATACATGCAAGGTAATTGTGCCAAGCGTCCGGACAGTATCGAATACGTAACGCATGGTACATTATACTGGGACACGTGAAAGTACGCGTGACCAAACCAAACCCCCTATTCAAAATATAGTCCTTCGTTTGATAGTAGCTCTATATCTTTCTTTGATAAGGATTTTAAAAGGAATGGAGATAGAATTAGTCTTCGTTTAAACCATTTTAAAGGGGAAAAGCGTTTAAAGATTCATAGCTGAGTTCGAGTTTATTATGAAACTATCTGTGCCCTGCGGTCTCACCCGCGTAGATTTAGTTTCATCCTTATTGTCGCGGAACCCTAATATTTTCAATGGATTAAAGTAGCCTAAGTTACTCCTTGAAACATCAGCTACCTGCCAGTGAATGTCCCGTTAAAATCTGTCGAGCCGACAAACAGACAGACAGACAGACAGACGGATAGACAGACAGAGAAAAAAATTTAAACTTGGTTTTTCAGTGTCAGTGGCGTGTATTTTTTCATATGCTTTTAGTGAAAAGCAGTTATTTTGAAATTACAAACATACAGTTCAATTTTATTTATCTGTATAGATATATAGATGTTTAGATATAGATACATATAAAATCTATACTATTATCATAGAGAGGAAAGGTTTGTAGTATGTTTGTAACGAATTGGCTGAAAAATACTGGATCGATTTAAAAAATTCTTTCACCATTTGAATGCTACATTATCACTGATTTATATAGGCTATATTTATCTCCTAACTCTCACGGGAACTACGCGGGTGAAACCGCGTGAAGTTGGTTAGTCTATTATAAATCAATAATATAGTGTAAGTAGGTTTTTTTTTCATACAGTGGAACGTGACCAAATGCATAATATGAAAGTATTTTTACGGTAGATACCCGATACCACAACTAATTTCGAGCGCTCAAAACTCGTGACTACATCTATAATAAGCCAGATTATCTAGTAAATAAAGCAAGCTATGAAACGTGTTACACTAGGACTACATACGTAACATAATTATTCTTCCAAGAATTCCAGAAGCGAGTCAAGCAAACTTAGCCATATATATTTTCATTTATTGACACATAAAGGTCAGAGTCGCATATCATCCGTTGCGCTAGTTCATAAACCTGTCAGACACCTGGCAGACTGCTAGTACTGTTAGTCTTTATCCTACTAACATAAAAATGCACACCACCTGGTCGCAGGATAATTGATACCCGTCCAGATTATAAAGGCCTAACTACTCCGCCAATTCCTTAAGAGACAAAAGACCATCTTAATCTGGAAAATAGCGATGATTGCGTCCAGAGAAGAAAAGACTCGTATCCAAATATATGCTAGACGGTTTGGGAGGTCTACGTTAGTTGGCGTATGAAAATATAATAACCAATATAAAAAGGGCTGTGTTTGTTAACTTCAATTTTGTAATGCTGTGTCTATGATTGATGGGCGATCGATGCTATGAAGGGTGGCAACATAAAACTATTATAGAGCATGTAATTTTATTAGTAAGTGAAGTAGTTTAATAAAAGCACTTATTTATTACGAGTATAACTCTGTTAAATATGGTTTACACTAGTGCCCCGCAGTTTCACCCGCGTAGATTTAGTTTCATGCTTCATGTCGCGTAACCCTAATATTTTTAATAAATGAAAGTAGCCTAAGTTACTCCTTGAAACATCAGCTACCTGCCATTGAAAGTCCCGTTAAAATCGGTCCAGCCGTTTCAGAGATTACCCGTAACAAACAGACAAACAGACAGACAGACAGACAGACGGACAGACAGAAAGAGAAAAAAATTAAAAGTTTGTTTTTTAGTGTCAGTAGCGTGTATACTTTCATATACATTTAGTGAAAAACTGTTATTTTGGAATTAAAAACAGACACTTCAATTTTATTTATCTGTATAGATGAAGCTTCGGTGGGGTTTGATGCAAATTCGCATCCTAGTGGCCTGCACCACTGAATTTGTTAAAACTTAAAACTTAAGTGCAGTAATTTCAGCCCACGAGCTTTACGGCGAAGAAAAACATAATATTTAGGAAACATGCATGTGTCTGATAAGTAATTCACAAACATGTGTATAGCGCCTGAGACGGCGATGGACTCACCCTCTGTCACGTTGGCACTTAATAATATTCGGTGAAATGTGGGTGTTGTTAAAACACCTCTGCGTACCCCTTCGGGGACCCTTCTGGGGTGACGTGAATATTTTTTTAATTACGTTGCATGCATCACGAGATTTTTTAAGGTCCTTTAATATGCTCATGCTATCCTAGAAGGGTTCTCTAAGGGGTAGGCAGAGGTGTTACAATATCCATTTTACATCCAAGATTATTAGGTGCCAACGTGACAGACAGTGAGTCGATCGCAATTTCCAATTCATTGGCAGGACGATAAGGAAATTTTGAATACTGAAATAGTTTTGTTTATTGATACCGCACTAGATTTTGGCAAATGTGCAGGGAAATGCAGAAATAAGTCAAGTCCAGTTAATCCATATTATTTGAATAAATAAAACGAATTCTGGATAGTTACGTACACCATTAATTACAAAAGAATGCCAGAGGCCCAACCATGAGTTTTTTTACCATGATAGTTTAACTCATATTAAGAGACAGATAGTCAGATGTATATGAAGTGTATAAATCTATGTATTTGTATATTTTGAAGGACTTAAGGTACCTGCTGAAAATATAATTACTCGTATATCTAATAGAGGATAAAAATACTTTAAAATAAAGTACAATAACAAAATAAAAAGTGACAGAAGGTCAGCTCCCTCACGTTGGCGTATGATATCATGCGCATGCGCACATATAAATAATAAATAATCTATATCTATCTATACATCTATATCTATACAGATAAATAAAATTGAAGTGTCTGTTTGTAAATCCAAAATAACAGTTTTCACTAAATGCATCTGAAAGTATACACGCTACTAACACTAAAAAACCAAGATTAAAAATATTGTCTGTCTGTCTGTCTGTCTGTCTGTTTGTTCCGGGTAATCTCCGAAACGGCTTGACCGATTTTAACGGGACTTTCACTGGCAGGTAGGTGATGCTTCAAGGAGTAACTTAGGCTACTTTTATTTATCAAAAATATTAGGGTTCCGCGACACTAAGGATGAAACTAAATCTACGCGGGTGAAACCGCGGGGCACAGCTAGTGATAAATAAAAAAAAAATTATTGAATAAATATTTAGTGTAAGTTTATCTATTACCTAATTAAATATTATAAAGACTCAATCTAAAATTACTACTAGAAACCAGCTTTGCGCGTTGTGTCTTTGCAAAGCTTCTCAAAAAGTCTATCTTCTACGACATTTTCATAAGATACCTAGTTA
Source organism: Watsonalla cultraria (assembly GCA_964035505.1). NCBI lineage: Eukaryota > Metazoa > Arthropoda > Insecta > Lepidoptera > Drepanidae > Watsonalla > Watsonalla cultraria. The sequence goes on along the minus strand of OZ037734.1, from coordinate 5,403,461 downwards.
TTTAAAGAACACTGAAGCAAAGTTATTAAACAAGATACACGAACAAGTAGCGCGTTGGGGTTATTTTTCTATTTTTTAATTGTCTCGCGTAGCACCTGGTGTTACCGTTATGTGGCCGGCATAATCTGTGGGCAGTTTTTTACATCACACGACTTCAATTTCATTTTATGACCGTCAAACTATTCACTAGACAAGCTGTCATCCGTGACCTCGTCAGTTCAATCAGTTTGTATGTCCGTAAAGTTATTTTAGAGCTATTTAAGATGTCTGTAAAATCGGCTTAACGGTTAAATCATGAAGAAGCGGAAAGACAGACATATTTTCTTTGCCCACAAGAAGTCGTCATGCGTCCTTTAGACTGCACATTGATTACGTTTCCTGAAATCTGTAAATACTCTCATCTGATAACTGCAAGGACACATTTCCCATTTATGATATTACCAGCGACATTCCACGTTTCGGTTCCGGTCTTCCAAATATTCTACAAACATAATATATCTTAGCCATAATTCAATAAATGTAAAATAAATAGTTACATTTTCGTAATTAATCACGACTGAATAAACTAGCGACTAAATTATTCAAAAAAAATTATTAATATCATTCTGTCTTTTCTAAGCAAATTCTTTAATCAATAATTCAATTCCAATGCAATTCTCCGATTCACGATATCGTATCCTAGTCGTTTCCGTCCCGCGTGGTATAAAACCATCTTATCCTACGTTACCACCTGCATGCATTGTACGGTTTACTTTTTGCTGTCCACTAAATAGTTGGTAATTACTCCAGTAAGCATCCCTTGAGATAATCTTGCAATATTTAATTATGTGGTTGGAACTCAATGGTAATCGTTCATAGCTATAATAGTATAGAAAGAGTGTTGATTATCGCGGCTTAGGTAAATCAGTATCAGAAAGAGATCTTTTTAAATCAAGGACTATAGTAGTCTATGCTTGGTAATTCTATCTCGAATCTATTAATAACTAGCGGACGGCACGCGATTTCACCCGTGTAGTTCCCGTTCCTTTGAGAGTACGGGGATAAAATATAGCCTATGTTACTCGCTGATTATGTAGCTATCCATTGCTGAAAGCACTTTCAATATCGGTCAAGTAGTTTCGGAGCAAAAAACAATCAAATCTTTCCTCTTTATAATATTAGTGAAGACTATATTCTTTTACATATAATAATTTATTACACAATGTGTATTCAATACGGATTCTAGATAAAATAATAAAGAAATACATACAAAACTCTTAGTCTTAAACTAGTCCAAACTAGCCAGTTCTTTTTATGACACAAATTTCAAAATAAATGACATAGTTTTAGTCCGAACTTACTAGTCTTAGTTTAAACCATGTCTTATAATATGGGGAAAAGCCTTTTCAATCCTACAACGGCATTAAACGTCATCAAATCACATTTTCGCATACAAAAATAGTAATATTTTGTGTCTTATATGGAGCAAGGAAGAACAAACACATATGCAGTTATCCCATCTATTACACAGCTGTATGTGCCTTCAACGGCATATTCATAGGCCCTCTAATAGGAGATAATTCTAATCTAATCCAAATTTGAATCATGTTGCATGTAGACAGTAATAAATCAGTGAGTAGCGCTCGTTGCAACCGTTACATAAACACTTCCCAGTGGCACGCACGCCCTTGGTCGCGACTGGCCGGCGACCCGATGATCAAGGTCGGCGCACACACAACGCCCCTATACCACTTAATAAATATATACAGAAGCTCCGACTCAGATCTTTGGAGCGAGGACGTGATCAGGGATTCACTCATAATTTATACGTGATATGTGTACGATGTATCTCAAACAGTGGCCCGTAACAATAATGCAGTTACAGTTCTGGGCCACAACAATTTGTTAGAAAAATGTTTGTGTCATCGATGCGATAATATAAAGCTTAAACCAGAATTATTATTTCTTACTATCTGTTCTTATACAAGGAACAGGGCTCTACCATCATTGGTTTAAGAAGAGCGTATTCAGAATTTAAAATGAAACTTCAAAGCTAAGAAGTTCTTTATACGCGCTGCTTATACGATCATAGGTGGCTCAGAGTACTTAAAACTAAATATAAGGGGAAAATATTTATTTATTTATTTATTTTTTATTTATTTATTTATCAAACTTACAGGCTTACCCAATACAATAGTGTAGATTTTATATACAATATTAGTAGAATCTAACTTATTTATAACAAATAATATATATACATACAAATAAATAATATATGGCTCAAATGATCGATTTTTCTCGGAATCGTGCCAAAAAGACTGGCAGCATTGCCACGTTGAATAGCAATGCTGATTCTCTGAGCGAGAAAAGTCCCAGCCCTCTTGACACGAGAGGCTTATACCAGACGAAGTGCCTCTCTGAAAAGCAGAAGTACCTCTTTGATGAGTACCCGAATCCCAAGGTAATACAGAAAAATGTATCCTTGACAAAATTAGCTTAACTTAAACCCAGATTCCTGTCCGCGAAAGTCGATGCGATTGCACCACAATTTTAAACTGCGTGGGAGCTGACCTAGTGTGTATTTTTTTTTGTGCCAATGCTTTTATACACCATTTGCATGTGTGCGAGTGCAAGACTTTGTTCTACGCAGATTCACTTGTAAACATAAAAATAATGGCGTTGGTTTCGTGTCAACGACTTGAGTTTCTCGATCAGTTGGATAAGTTGATTAATATTTTAATCACGTATTTGCCAGGCGTATAAGTCTATTGGCCCAGTGGTTAGCGAAGCTAGGGCTCGCATGCAAGTTCGAATTCTTTTTAATAATACGGATAAATAAAATTGAAGTGTCTGTTTGTATTTTCAAATTAATAGCTAAAATAGAACTAACAATTAACTTTAAAAAAATCTCTGTCTGTTTGTTTGTTCCGGATAATCTCTGAAACGACTGGACCGATTTTAGCGGGACTTTCTTTGTTAGATAGAACTGATGTTACAAGGAGGCAACCTTTTTTTAAATAGGGTTCCGCGTAATCACCCACGAAATTAAGTCTATGCGGGTGAAAACGCGGGGCGCAGCTAGTTGTTAATATAATTTCAGGAGAGGAAAAGTATGGAAATAGTTTAGTTGCTAAAACCATAGGCACTGCCGATAGAAGAATAATATTGTAGTTTATTTCTTGTAATAATCATTCTGACAACAACATACGAGTCCCCTACTGTCCTAGACATTTTAAGCGAAAGTAAATAACTGAGAATGTTCGTCTTTTCTTTATCCAAAATGCGTCAACACATTCTCAGACCAACCAACCAACAAAGATCCCTGTACCCTATAGACTCACGCTTTCGTCTTCTATACCCAATTCCAATCACAAAACAGTAGGGGTCAAGACTGACTGGTCAACCTACACTTGCAAATACGTGTTAAAATCAGACTATTTTTGTAATAAAGGAAGATTGTGAACAAAGACTTGATCAATAACAATACGTGGATCTTAATGGTGAAGTGTTTCTAAGTATTTATTGTAGTTATTTCACTATGTATAGGGTCTTGAATTTTCAGGGAGCATCGGCGTGGTGAAATACCACTCCTAAGAAGGTTTAACGCGCACTAACTTTCACGCAGGCGAAGATGCGGGCGCAAGTTAGTCAACTTTAAATACTTTAAAGAAATAAAAAGAAAAATAATTACGCTCATGCTATCCCCGAAGGGGTATTCACACACTTTTCACCGAGGATGATTGAGTGCCAACGTCACAGATTTCATCACGATGTTTTTTTCACTGTAAAGTACGTGGTTTGAAATCACTGCACATAAGTTTTAGGAAAATCTCATTGGTACAGGCGACTGGGATTCGCTCAAAATCACAATGCTTAAATATAAAGTTGGTTAGAAAAATAAAGCATTAAGTCCATAATTTGCAGACTGTGCTCGCATTGTATGGCCTCGGATGCGCGAGCGATGATGCAACGCGGTCATTCACCCCAAGGTGACCCCCCGTCCTACAGACCCTTAGGTTACCATCAAGGACTTAGGGCATTGTTTGTTCACGTTTTTTCTTATTATTATCAGACTTTATACGGAGAGCCGCGGTTTCCAAGTAGTTTAAGAAGTCACCTGCTATGCTAGCGACGTAAGCTCAAATCCCAGGGTTTTTGTGCTAAGTTAAATTATAACGAAAAATAAACCTACTCGTATGAGAAGAATTTCGATCGTGTGGTGGTAGTAGGTAGGTATGTATGTATACTGATGGGCACACCATCAGGTATACATACAGGTAGGTAGATGTGTTGCAATAACAACACCCACTTTTCACCGAAGATGATTTAGTGCCAACGTGACAGATGGTGTGTCTATTTCCGTATCCGGCACTATACATACGTCTTTGAATTACTTCTCAGACTTAGAGCAGGGTTCCTCACGATGTTGTCCTTCACCGTAAAGCAGTTGTGAAATCACGGCTCAAGTTTTTAGTAAAACTCATTGGTACAAGCCACGATGGGAATCGCAGGCGACTGCTCGAACCCCACGGCCTCCACAATTCGTTTTTCGCTACACAATATAGTGACATAACTGAATTCTACAGCAAATACATTTAATAACGATTACAAAACAATTTTGTAACGTGACTGAAGGTACACAGCCTTCTCACAAGTGGCTTGAAGGTCGCATGAAACGTGGAAGTCGTTATGGAAAAACAAATGTATTGTAATTACAATTTGGTATAACATCTGTGGCATTTGTCTGTTATTGGTTACATGCACGTACTTAATGTTTATTATGTAGTTGAATAACTGAATATCTTTAAGTATACCGAGTTTGATTTTTACAGTCTCGGAAATATGATGTACCTACATACATAAATTTTTATATATAAGCGTTCAATCCCTGACAATAAGCGGTCACTCCAGCCCATGAACATGACCAACGCCAGTTTTACTCACGCATTGCCCCTTATAAAGAACTAGCGGACGTCACGCGGGTTCACCCGCGTAGTTTCCGTTCCCGTGCGATTACGGAGATAAAACATAGCCTATATTAATCAACGATAATGTAGCAATCAAATGGGGAAAGAATTTTTAAAATCGGTCCTGTACTTTTTGAGCCAATTCGTTACAAACATACTTACATACAAATCTTTCCACTTTATAATATCAGTATAGATGAAATCGCTGTGCCAACATATGACACGATAAAAGATTCCCACTATACGCTAGCAGCGACTCCAGTCTTCCCCCCATGGAGCACTGATGACCTTACTCACCGCAAGAACATAATACTATAGAGCATTAATTTGGTTGCAATCTTCTGTGAGGAAGAGATACAATTCTCAGTCAGCTCGGAAGGGAAACCCCGATGCCACCCTAATCTAAACTGAAAACAGACGGAAAACCCAATGACACTTTGCCTCTTCCACATTAGCACTTGCGACCACTAGACCGAAGCCGTTTGTAATGGTTAGGAAAGATTTATTTATTTTAATATACATTTTGACCGGCAAGTAACCAATTACACAAAACTCAGTAATATTATACAACATTACATACAACAGTGCAAAATACATTGATTTATATACACAGCATATTAGCCTCACAATAAGACTCCAGACATGATGACATGATCGTCTACCATTCATCCGCAAACAAATCACACTCACAGTTGGACACGAAGCGAGAGTTAAACTCACGATCTCTACAAACCGTACCAATAGTTGCTCTACGAACTAAACTCCTTACAAATGCCCCAAAAGCCGTCCCAATATTATGACCAGACTATGAAATATCTAAATCACAACAAACAAGTCGATTACTAAAAGCGATACAACAAAACACTGGGTAGATAATATATCACACTAGAATGCATATAAGAAGGCATTATGCAAACTTGCGTCGACCGCAAGGTGACCTACCCATGTCTGGCCCTTCTGTCTATCTGTCCTTACATATAAACCGGTAAACGCCCTCATATTGTTCCATAGTAATTCTATATTATGAATATTTATTGGAGCTTGGTGCAGATAATTTTAGTGGCGGGCTTCGGTTTCTGTGAGATTTTATGTCATCATGAATTTAAGAGAATCTTGTCGGTGTAACCGATGCAACTCTTTCCAATTGTCAAAGTCCATTGCCATTTCTTTGACCTCTTGACAGACACCTTTTCTTTTACTTGTCTCATGAATGTTAACCTTGGTTTTCCTCTTCCTCTGTTCTCTTTTACTTTTTCTTCTTTTATGTATTTAAAGGCATGTCTCACAAGGTGGCCACCAATCAGATTATTATATTTTATGTATAATCTATTAAAACACAAAGAATTTAATAGTCAAGTACTCATTATCCTCCTGCCCTTATCCCACATTATTTGTGGTCGGCGCAATGTGTTCTTCTCTTCCATTTCTCTCTATCAGTCGTCATATCTGTATTCACTCCCATTCTAGTCATATCATCTTTCGCACAATCCATTCATCGTTCCTTAGGTCTTCCTCTCCCCTTGTAACCATCCACATTCATAAACAAAACTTTTTTGGCGACATTATCCTCATCCCTCCGCATAACATATCCATACCACGACAAACGTTCATTCTTCACTTCTTTAACAGTCAAGTACTGTAAGAGAAAAATATTTATTTACATTTAAATTTAAATTTAAATTTATTGCTTTCAACATACTCTTAATCTAGCACTTACAGGTATGAACAGTTAGACTTATCCTTTATTTTATTTATTCAGTTTCGATTGTAATAAATGTAATGATAAGCGCTCACAAAACGATTTCAATAAATACTTGATACGTAATTGATAAGTGCTTACAGCAGGTGGGTATTTTATTAAAATACATTTCAGAAAAACATCAAATAATTAATTATTTTTTATCGTGCATTCATGGTAATACGATCTACGCTTGCAAAATTCGGTAAACACCGGTTCGTTAACCGACTGTGACCACTAACAATGACAAAATACAAAGGGTGCATATAATATGTGAATTTGCATATTGATAAATCAATCTGATTATATCGAAAGATACATACATGACTTATTAAGCTCACGCATGTATTGAAAATTAAAATTCAATCAGTTTAGGCCGTGATATGGTAAATATAAAGGTCGATAAATAACCACCCCAAATCATTCCTCGAAGGAGTAGGTAGTACTTATAGTACACCGAGTTATATTTAAGTCATTGCCATTAATCCGGCACTTATCCGGATTCCGGCTGCCACTGCGAAATCACAGATGGAAAACCCCAATAACATATGGAAACCGATGAATTATTAATTTATGAGAGCTAATCACAGGTAAGTTACCTATTTTACAGAAATCTGAATATTTTCGCATCTTCCACCTAAGATCAGATGCCATTGTGACAGCATTATCGATTACCGTATTAAGCACTGGAAAAACGACTTCGAATTTCATTTCAGATGTATGTATTTCGTGAAGTCTGTTTCTAAATTTCCAGTAATGTTTAATTTTGTCATTATTAATAATAATACCTATCCAACATTAATCTAAAAAACTATGTAAACTTGCTATATGTATCAATAGTAATAATATTTTTTTTAAATACTCGGGCCGTAATTCGAGAAAATCATTTTCTGCGTCTCCTAAAGTGTGTAAAAACACATAGCTACTTTTGAACGCGCAACGACGGTATGCAGATTTCAAAGGTTTAAAGTTCGTAAAACATGCTTAGAAAACTTATGTATACAGACCATACATCCCCTTGCGGTTTTTTCTAAGTATTTAATACAAAAGAAACCGTCAAAACCGCATTCAAATACCTTTCAGACCAGTGTAGGTCTAAGCTTTGCTTATACGCAAATAATTTAAGGCACCTCTTCCCAAGATAATCAAAAATAAATCAACTTAAATGCATCTAATAACACTGGTATGTGTCGAACATTCTGATCAAGTTGGAATATAAAATCTTGCGGCGTTTATTGAATCATTATTATAAAGTAATATTCTCTTGCGGTTGCGCTAAAAGCTGATATAAAATGTATGGAAGTGACAGAAATCAGTCACGTGACATATGTCATTCCTTGTATAGGAATGTTTTGTATAGTTTATATTAGCGAAGTGCAAGGATAATGTCACTTTGTCTACTGTTCATCTAGTTTTACAAATCTCTTAGCTGTGCCCAGCGGTTTCACCCGCGTGGACTTCTTTTCAAGACTGGCCCACGGAACCTTAATATTTTGTTAAATAAAAAACGCCTTGAAACATCATGGAATTACATACAGACACTTCAATTTTATTTATCTGTATAGATGTATTGATATAGATAGTACAAATAGGAGTTAAATAGGATAGCACTAGTGCAAAACACGATCTCTTAACCATAAGGTTTGGAGTTGGTTTGGAGATACAAGCGATAACGCTTGTACGCGTATAGAGAGAGCCAACAAATATTTCGGTAGAGAGTCCTTAAGCTCTAAAACCCCAGACGTATTATTAGCTTACGTAACGAATACAACAGTTTTTGTCGGTCTGTCTGTCTGTGCGGACAAAGCGTGTGGTCCGGTTCTAGGCATTGGGGTAGGTCATCAGGACGTTGGAGTCACCTTCACGGCCGTTGAACTGGGAATTGTGGCGCTATTATGGCGAAGGGATTGAACAAGGGCTTGGGGCTGTCTGGTTGATTGTTGATAAGGGAGTAATCTATATACAGATTAATAAAATTGAAGAGTCTGTTTGTAATTCCAAAATATATTTTTTTTTCAATAAATGCATGAAATGAAATTATAAACAGTATTGAACGGGATTTTCACTGGCAGATAGCTAATGTTACAAGGAGTGACTTAGGTTTTTTTTTTAAAAAGCCATCCTTTAAATATAAATAAAGACTACGCTGGTGAAACCGCGGGGCACAGCCAGTAAGATATATAATAAATATAATATAACTTCAAGCAGTGCAGAATCTCACTCAATCTTAGAATCACACTGACACGCGTAAAATGAGCGTCCCCGGCGTAATGTCACTAAGGGGTGCTACGTTGTGGCTGATCACATATACGTAATTTACATGTTAGACACATAAATGCTCCATTGAGCGTAAGGGTTGTCAATCTTAAGATTTTACAATTTTGTGTCGAAATAATATAAATTTCAGGTTTTAAAAAATGTATACGCGATCGGACACGACGTGACACCCTTATTGTCGCTACTGCTATTCTGACTAATTAATCTCGATAGCTTACAATTTCGTAAATGTGTGTCTGTGCGAGTGTGTCATCTAAATATATATAACTCAAAGGTGACTGACTGACTGACATAGTGATCTATCAACGCACAGCCCAAACCACTGGACGGATCGGGCTGAAATTCGGTATGCAGGTAGATGTTATGACCAGGGGCGTGCATTGGATTTTCAGAGGGGTAGGCATCCACTAAGAAAGGATTTTTATTAATTCTCCCCCAAGGGGATAAAATAGGGGATGAAAGTTTGTATGAAATTTTGTCAAATTTAAACAGATCGGGCTGAGACTTTGCATGCATAATTTATTTATAAAAAATATTAGGGTGCCGCGAAATTAAGCATGAAACTAAATCTTCGCGGGTGAAACCTCGGGGCACACCTAGTTTTGAATAATTAGTTTCTTGCTTTGAGGTAAACAGGTAAATTTGAATACCAAAATTACTTTAAAATAACTAACACCATCGAGTTACTAAAATTGGATAACAAAGCTATTTACCTACTCTTGTACCAATTTATGGTCAAAACAACACCAATTTAAGATTATAAATAAGGAAAATCACCTCAAATTTATATCAATAAACTCCGTGAGTAACTAACCACGCAAATATTTCCGCTAATACTAAATTATAATATAATATTAATTCATTAAAATACCTAGATGCCCGGTTGTCCCCTTTTCCAATACGTTTGTAGGAAATATTATGGGTATTATTCCGAGAGTTCAATCTATACAGATAAATAAAATTGAAGTGTCTGTTTGTAACTCCAAAATAACAGATTTTCACTAAATGTATATGAAAGTATACACGATACTGAAACATAAAAACCAATTTTTAAAATTTTTCTCTGTCTGTCTGTTTGTTCCGGGTAATCTCCGAAACGGCTGGACCGATTTTAACGGGACTTTCACTGGTAGGTAGCTGATGTTTCAAGAAGTAACTTAGGCTACTTTTATTTATTCAAAATATTAGGGTTCCGCGTGAAACTAAATCTACGCGGGTGAAACCGCGGGGCACAGCTAGTAATATAATATTAATTCATTAAAATACCTAAATACCCGGTTGTCCCCTTTTCCATTACGTTTGTAGGAAATATTATGGGTATTATTCCGAGAGTTCAATTCTCAATAAATATCTCAATTACTATAAAATGATTGTGCAACTTACGTATTATATGTGTATGTATGGACTTGTATGGATATTGTGTGTATTTTTAGTGTGTTTGTGTGCGTAAGCGTAGTCCAATGTGGTGGTCCATGTGTGGACTTTAATGTTAACACGTATTTAAAGATTGTAGGTACTTACTTAGTACCTTTAGACGGCAATTTTTCGTTTTTTTTTTGTGTTGGTTTAATGTTAAAGCTATACATATACATCATTAAGAATAAATTTTGAATAAAGTAGAAATATTATAATGCAAAGCACTTTATCGAATTAATTATGATATAAATTCGCGGAAAAGGCAGCCCCTTGATGGCCTAGTGGTCGCTACCGCTACTGTGGAACACGAGATCTTGGGTTCAATCCCAGGTTCATCTGTAAATTCGCAGTGGCAGCACGGAATCTGGATTAGTGCCCGGTTAAAGATATTACATGGCTGGTGAAACATTGGTGTAATATAAGTTCACCTCTGCCTACGAGTGAACATATGTGGGTATTTATAGAGATTTCACATTGTTGGGAATGGTAAAAAAAATGCCGTTTGAAGAGAAAATAATATTTACAACGCGAACAACAAAATTACCGAATATATTTGTAACTAACCTTGGCGTAGTCTATATTCTTTGCGCCATAAATTATAGGTTGTCTTAGTCGTAGACACTTTTATCACAGTTTAAATATAAACTTTGCAAGCAGTAAGGAATCTGGGAACAAAACGTTTCACATGACACACACACAGACGCACGCATCTACGAGAAAATAAGCGGAGCGTAATGACAGTAAGACGTGTCATGTCATGACCGATCGTGTATACGTCATTCACGAGTTTTATTATTCATAACTTTAAGTCGAAAAGTTTACATCATTTTGGCAGTAAATAAAAATACTTTATTTTCTTTCTTTGACCTTCGCTTCACATTGCTTATGAAATATGAAGATTCATTACATTTATGTTGAAAGTATCAGAAGCTATTAAACCGAATTACTAACACGCCTACAAAAGTTCTAAGTATTTCTAAATCAATTCCCAGTAAATAAAAGTAATTTTTACATTCATTAAGATTGACAACCCTCGCGCTCAATGGAGCAAATGTTCTTATTTCAAAACTAACGGACGCCACCCGGTCTCATCCGCGTGGTTCCCGTTAAGTACGGGCATATAATATAGCCTTTGTTACTCGCTGATGATGTAGCTATCCATTGCTGAAAATCACAAGATTGGTCAAGTAGTTTCGGAGCCTATTCAAGCAAACAAACAAATAAAAGAAACAATCAAATGTTTCCTCTTTATAACATTACTGTAGAAATAGGCGTAGATTCCTTACTGCTTTTAAGGTTATGTTTATACTGTGCTTTTATGATGCAATAATGGCCGCCAGCGTTGCATGCAGTTGACTTTGCAGACTTCCTAGAAATGTAGTCTAGACTGCACGGGTCAAAGAAATACATGATTGCTATTTATATTTTAGGAAGGGTTTCGTTTTTCCTGTCTGCTACATCTTCTGGCTTAAGATGTTTATTCCTCAAGATTTTATTTACTAGTTATGCCCTGCGGTTTTACACGCGTAGAGTTTCATAGGTGTCCCGAAGAAACCTTATGTTTTTTTTAAAATATAATTAACCTAAGACACTCCTTGAAACATCAACTATCTGCAAGTCCCGTAAAATACCTGTCTAGCCTATTACGCGTGATGCCCTGACCACGGGAAATGTGGCTTAATTTATATATATATATATATATATATATATATATATATATATAGATTTATTTATTAACACAAAAGTACAAGGTGAACTTAATGCTATAGCATTTTCAACCTGTCGACCAATTATTATAGAATACAAAAAAGTCAACTGAGAAATTACATTTTCCCATCGCCGTATCGTATTCATACGTTTTTGAATTGCTTCTCCTTATGCAGGTTTCCTCACGATGTTTTCCTTCACCACAAAGCACGTGGTGTGAAATCACTGCACATAAGTTTTTAGAAAAACTCATTGGTGGGTCCCACTGGGATCCGAACTCGTCGCTTGCGTAGCAGGCGACTGCTTAAACCCCAAGGCCACCACGACACAGTACAAAATATAAGGAGATAAATAACACAATACTACCTTAATTTTTTACAACTAACCGAGACTGTATAGCAATTCATTTAAATGCATTATATTATGTAATTTTTTCGCTACTATTTGTTTTGCCACTCACAACATTATAAAATACTAGCTGTGCCCCGCGGTTTCACCCGCGTAGATTTAGTTTCATGCGTCATGTCGCGGAACCTTAATATTTTTAATAAATAAAAGTAGCCTCAGTCACTCCTTGAAACATCAGCTACCTGCCAGTGAAAATCCCATTAAAATCGGTCCAGCCGTTTCAGAGATTACCCGGAACAAACAGACAGACAGAGAAAATTTTTAAAAGTTGGTTTTTAGTGTCAGTAGCGTGTATACTTTCATGTGCATTTAGTGAAAAGCTGTTATTTTGGAATTACAAACAGACACTTCAATTTATTTATCTATATGTCTAGATGTATAGATTTGACTGAAACCTGAAATATTACGAAGTTAAAATAATCACATAATGTTTTGAATTCTTCAGGAAACTTTTTGTAAATAGCAGACATAAGTCTTTAAACCGTGGGCTTGTTCAGTCGTTCCGTGGTGTATTTAGGTATTTTTCAGGCTTCCCATAGTGAGTCACTGAAGCAAGCTGAAGGGTTGTTATGAACGGGAGTGAGTCACACTTGCTATCAGGATTACGTGCTTGATACAAGTTTAGGAATACCCACTCAATGACTAAGGGAATTTGGACTATGTTTATATGCCGTCGCTTATACATAGTTTGAGAATCTATTTTTGTTAACTGTCTCCATTACAATTTTCTTTTGGTTTTATATATAAGCGCTTTGGCAATAGCTATAAGTTTATATATTCAAATTATAAATATATACTCTATACAGATACATACAATTGAAGTGTCTGTTTGTAATTCCAAAAAGCTTTTCACTAAATGCATATGAAAGTATACACGCTACTGACACTGAAAAACCAATTTTTTTAAATGTTCTCTGTCTGTCTGTCTGTCTGTTTGTTCCGGCTAATCTCTGAAACGGCTGGACCGATTTTAACGGGACTTTCACTGGCAGGTAGCTGATGTTTCAAGGAGTAATTTAAGGACAGCACGTTAAGCCGTTGGTCATACAACTGATTTCTCTCCGGTCGTGTCGGATTGCCGTCCCATCGGACTATGAGAGTGCAATAAAGAGTGCACCTGTGTTTGCGCACACACTTGTGCACTATAACCTCCTGCGCAGATAGCTAATCCTCGTTGAGCTTGCTGTGATTAGCTGCCGTAACCGAAATTCGGTAGGAGTTGATTATAACAGATGTGAGTATAATTTGTGTGTATGTATATACGCATGTATTGATATATATACCTACATAACCATTTAAGTAAGATGACAGTTATAGTGAAAAAGTCAAAAATATCTTTATTCGATTAGACTTTATACAAAGCACTTTCAAATCATCAGAATGACACAATTTACAGGATTATACATGCTACCGCCAGGTTCGGAAGGTTGCTTTTACTGAGAAGAACATGGCAAGAAACTCAGTAATTACTCTTTTCAAAAATATTATACAATTATAGGTGTTAATAGCGATTCTGACTCACGGTCCGAAGTACACTAGTCGGTCTGTTTGTGTCTGCTGTGGTTTATATTATTCCTTTGTACTTTATAAGTACCGAAGCAAAGTTATGAACATTTTAAAGTTATTATGAGTATTATGGGGGCCATATTTTTACTACTTACATGATAAACAGTTCACTTGATGGTAAGCGGCTACCACAGCTTATGAATGGTTGCAACACCGAGTATTCAACATCACACGTGCGTTGCTTTTTTTTAACGTGGAGAATCCGTTATGGGTACACCAACCGTCGCTGGGGCAATGGAAGGGTATTGTCGGACTTGCACGTAAAAATAACAAGAAAAACAAGGTAGCCACTAAGAAAGAGTTTCCCGTAATTTAACCCCTAAAGAGGTTAGTCAAAGTCAAAGTCAAAGTCAAAAATATCTTTATTCGATTAGACTTTTTACAAAGTACTTTCAAATCGTCAGAAAGACATGGATTATACATGCTACTGCCAGGTTCGGAAGGTTGCTTTTACTGAGAAGAACCTGGCAAGAAACTCAGTAATTACTCTTTTAAAAATATTGTACAATTTTTAAAAACAAAGTAAATCAAACAATGTAAATAAAAAAAAAATTAACATAAAGAAAAGTCTAGTAGTTGTACTTATATCTAAATGCGTAGCTTGAGATGAGCAGCCCCCACAAGCAGCACCTGTTCACAAGTATGACGAGAATGCCAGCCATCGCCCTCCTCAACCATTATAGAGGGAAGTGAGCGACCCGTCATCCGCCGTTAAATAGAGGTTGAAAGTTAGTAGATGAAATCTTACTGCCACACAGGCAAAGTTGAGGGCGCAAGTTAGTAATATCATCTCCCTGACCTAATCCCATATTGTTGGAGTCAGCACTTGATTCTACCCCATGTGGCTGATCCCCTGATTTTTATACGAAGCGACTGACATCTGACCTTCGCAACCACAATTACGAGAAAAATCGATAATCTGGGTTAAGCCAGTTGTATGACTCCTTTAAGCCTCCGAGTGACCTGTAACGATTGCCGAAGATGTTAAATTGGCAACCGGAACCGACGGCTTAACGTGCTCTCCGAGGCGCGGAGTGAAATCGAGCGGTCACTCATCCAACTACTGGCGGAATAGCAACTGTGCCACGAGCTCCTCTAGTTAGTTAGTAAAATACGTCGAAAAAATTCAGTTCGGTACACTTTCCCTTAACTGCACGCATTAGCAAGTCAAAGTTGCGTTCTTGGAAGGTTTGAGTCACGCGTCGCCCCTCCCACTGTCTGGCGCCCTTCTTGACAATGACACTGGCCCTGAGTCACGTTCCACGTTATGTAACGCGTTTGTGTCTTGTTAACTGTTATATCTATCGTTTTACACAAGAACAGCTAATAGTTTTTATGCACGAGCAGTGGCGGCCAGGTTTGAGTAGGTAGCCTGCTACAGTCTTTTAATTTATTTTTAGCTTCGCTTCCTTACGATGTTCTTCAACATAAGGCTAGCGTTGTTACCACCTTGAAGTTTTTGGATAAACTCTTTTGTATCAACCGCTGAGATTCGAAATTGCGACTACTCAACGACTAAACAAAACACATGCTAGCGCGATGGCGAGCGGTTAATCACGATTGTTTCGATTATTCAAACATGTCGACTGTTTTCAATCGCATTCGATGGTAGCAAGTTCGACTCGCGTGTAGTCGCCCCTCATGGACGATTGGTTCTATTTGGCTAGATTCGGCGCTACTCGAACCAATCACTTGCATCAAAACAATCGCAAAACCTCTCGATTGTTTCATTAAAGGGCGAGTTAAAGGAAAATTTCTCGAATAACGATTCCTATTGATTCTAGTTGAAACATCTCGCGATCGCTCATCACGAGCACAAACAATATGGCTCTCTCAAGTCTGTTAATACAAATCCCGCTCCATATTTACCCAGAGCTAAGGCCGCAGACGGATGGGTGTGCGTTGACCCCGCGCCCTTGAGACGCTCCCTTTAGAGCCGTCGGCGCGCGCGCAGCTTTTTGTAGCTTTGACTCACGTCTACTGTCTAGATCTCTTGATATTTAATTATTATTATTATTGCTTACTTTCCCATAAGATGGCACCACGTGCCAGGTGATAACGTTTTCTTAATTCTGTATACAAACAAACAAACGAATCAATCCTCTTTGTAATATTAGTTTAGAGACAGACTAACGGCCCGCCCTCGTTTCACTTAGAAATGTTTTTTAAGCGATTACAAAATTTTGAATTTTCTCTGCCAAGTATTTTTTACAACTCCTATATGTCAGTAAAAACCGCATCATAATCCGTAACGTAGTTAAAAAAAACGGTGCGTCCAAACAGACAAAATTATGTATGTAAATACTACCTTTAAAAAGAAGATAAATATTGATAAACACAAATATAGAGTTAAAATACAAAATTCTACTAAAATACTTTGTACTACATAAATATATGAGTCAATTAAAATCAAATACAAATAATAAAGATGAGTGTTACATAAATTGTCTCCATGATTCATTTTGTGGTCGCGTCTTCATCACCGGTCGCATTGTTGCTGGGGGATATTATCATCATCACCATTCGTCATCATTATTAACATTTACTCAAAAACTTAATTATATATACAAGGAACTGTAGGTACTTAAATTAATTACAAGTAGAAAACTTGTCCCAAGTCGGTGTCTCTCGGGATCGTGCCAAGAAAGCTGGCAGCATTGCCACGTTGAATAGCAATGCTGGGGCCTTACCATGAGCTCTTATTGCCATGATAGTTTCACTCATTTATGAGACAGATGTATGTGACGTGCATACATCTGTCACTGTCGCACAACTGAACTAAGATTGCAATAAGAGCTCATGGTTGGGCCCCTGATTCTCTGAGCGAGAAAAGCCCCAATCGGATCAATAGTTCCTGAGATAAGCGCGTTGAAGCAAACAAACAAACTCTTCACCTTTACTAGTATTGATATAGCTGTACCCCGCGTAGGCTTAAATAAAAGTAGTGTAAGTTAGTCCTTGTAACATTAGCGTGAAAGTCCCGTTTAAATTTATCGGAAACTGAACAAACAGACAGACAGAATATTTTTTTGCATTTAGTGAAAAGCTGTTAATTTAGAGCTACAAGCA
Source organism: Watsonalla cultraria (assembly GCA_964035505.1). Taxonomy (NCBI): domain Eukaryota; kingdom Metazoa; phylum Arthropoda; class Insecta; order Lepidoptera; family Drepanidae; genus Watsonalla; species Watsonalla cultraria. The sequence continues at coordinate 5,386,334 of OZ037734.1, read as the reverse complement.
GACTCTTCAATTTTATTTATTTGTATAGATACAACATTATAATATAAACCTAAGGAATATAACGGTAGCTTCTACAGACTTATTTGTTTTATTCAAACACAACTCTTGTCCCTATACCATTGTGTAACGGCTGACCTAGATTAATGAAGCCAGACTATGACGTCATTATATTCACTCCAATTTGTATCCAATTGACAATGAATTCATCTCTTGACTTTTTGTATTCCGCACTAGGGGCCAACTATGATCGTTTAAGCAGCGCGAAGAGAGCACTTCTTAGCTTTTTTTCGTTTACAATACAAACACGTCAAAACTCAGAAGTTCTTAATAAGCTCTGCTTAAGCCGATGACGGTAGGTCCCCTGTAAGAATTGGATAAACCTGTGAATTTATTTTAGTTTTCATTTTGCACCTGCTGTCACGTTGGCACTTAATCATCTTCGGTGAAACGTGGGTGTTGTAATTACAACACCTCTGCCTACCCCTTTGGGAAATACAGGCGTGAGCATATGTGTGTATGTTCATTCTAGTGGTTAAATGAACTAGGTTAATGACAATGAATAATTGAAATCGTAGCATTTGAGAGTACTTGAGAAATTGCACTTTAAATGTATTATCAAAAAGGCGATTTTTAGTTACAAGGAAAAGGTAAACACAAGTATTAAGTTCCCAATACGTAATAGTATAAAAAATAATCCAATGTAAATAAAAACACACTCAATTGACACACATTAAGGTATCGTTTACCATGTCGTAACAAGCTAATATGCATCGATAAGGCACGCCTCGTCTGACCCATTTATTTTCAATTACTCGCACATATTATTTTATGAATGTCACAATATTGAACTATGTAGTGAATTAAAAGACGACTCGTGATTATTTTTATTGTAGAATATTCTTGTTAGTATACAATTTAAAATGCGGTTAAACAATTCGGCGTATACAAGCGGGCACTATTTATTGTGACCGTTACATTTACAATTTTTGATTTTGTATTTTGATTTATGTTTGACAAAATATTCGGTTTTACGATATAGTATAAGATCGTGTTGTTTATTATTTCAAAGCCACATTTTTGTTTAAGCACACTATTCTTATTTCTTTACTCCAAATCTGGTTTTTAGTTTGCTACTTTCTATCTATACATAAAAAAATTAAGTCCTGACCGACTTACCTACGCACCATAGACTAAACCGCTGGTCTTAAAGAAATTAATTTTGGTGAGGTATCTAATAAGAAATGTTTTTTTTGTAATTCCAGAGGTTGTGAAGTTTGTATGTGAAATCTTACTGCCACTCAGTCGAAGACGTGGACATAAGCTAGTTACGATAAAGTTGAGTAATAACTCGTTGATATATATCAATATCTCACGCTTAATAACAGTAAGAACAAGTATAATTTATCAACTAACCTATCTCTCAGTTGCAGCAAAATTAAAGCAACATTTAATGCCGACACAGAGTTATTAATTAACTTTCGTAACAGTTCAAGAAACCTAGTTTTATAATTTCACCTCATAACTCTTTAGGAGTGCTAAATTACCGGTCTCAAATGAAACGGTAAAAAGACCGTTATCATTTAAATTTATTTCATCAAATGAATTATGCAGCGTTAAAATTACTCTCTACAATAAGAATCACAAAAGTGCATTTCATAAAATACTGTCGTTCTTGCATAATTAATTTGAATCAAGTTTTAAAATTATGATATAATGATATTATTAAATAATTCTACGTCTCAATTCAATTCGATAAGCACACCTATTCATTCAGCAATTGCAATTTAATGTTCGTCGTCAGCATTCGTCGCTGTAAGGCCGCACGTGGCCCAGTTCAGTATCTGAGCCGAATTGCGCCACGACCGATAGTTGATTGCATAACCGCTGAACTATTTCGATATGCTATTGTTGGCTTACTTTAGGTAATTGTTGTGTATATGCTCGGTACGTGGCCGGTGGGATTGTGTTTTTAGGACTTAGCTTTATACTTACAAAATACCTGAGACATTATGCAAGTTTATCTTAAGCTTAGCTTGTAGATCCAATTATATTAGGCTTGAGAATTTTGGTTATGGAATCATACATATTATGCTCACGCCTGTATTCCCCGAAGGGGCAAGCAGAGGTGTCGTAATAACAAACACCCACTTTACACCGAAGATCACTAAGTGCCAACGTGAACCCTAGAATATTTCAAAGAGTAGACCCATGACCTTCATTTTTGCTTCAGTCCATCCCTAAGTACACATTAGAACCTTTCTATTTAGATTTTTTTGATTTGAATTGGATATCGAATACTGAAAAAATATTGATAACACCTTGAAATATGGGAAGTCGTGGCTTTCGCAAATGTTACGCACAACATCCAACCTAAGCCCATCCTATTTCTAAGTTTTTAAACTTAACACTAAATCGACAAACAAGCGTGCAGTTCATCTGATGGTAAGCGGCTACTGTTGCCTATGAATGATTGTAACACCAAGTGTCACTCGCGCGTTGACTATGATGAAATCCCTGGGCTAATATAATCACAACTATTGCTAGGACGACTCACTCTTCCCATCTATGGAGCGCTGGCGACCTTATTCACTGCAGGAACACTAGTTAAAGATAGCATTCTTTGGCTGTGATCTTCTGTAAGTTGGTACAGTCCCCAGTCGAGCAGCTCCAAATATCGAACAAGAGATCTCATTAAGCTGTACTTCTAATACATCTTTTCCTTCTCACTTAATTCTCTATCTTCCTACTCTTAAAGTAACACACCAGAACAAATCAGCTACAATTATCCTCAAGGGAACCTTGTATTGAAAATATAATCAAATGCATATTACATCACGGCGTACATACAATTTACTTCCGATCTGCCTTCCTTTCCTGCTGTCCTTAGTCCGGTCACGTTACTGCTGTGTGCTTCATAAGAGTTGTAATGGAAAAACGTTACCAATGAGTTTATTTGAAACTTCCGTTGCAATCGAAGGTTGATTTGGGGAGGTCAATAAAGGTCTAGGTATTAGCTAATTCATTAACGCAAGTATTTTTGGGTATGTCGATGTATGATCGCGACATCCCATAATTCTCCGAAGGGGTAAGCAGAGGTGTTGTAACAACACCCACTTTATAACGAAGATGTTAAGTACCAGCGTAACAGGGTGAATCTATCGCCGTCTCATGCACTTTACATAAATATGTCTATGAATAACATCTCAGACATATACAGGTTTCCTCACGATATTTTCCTTCACCGTAAAGCTCGTAGTGAAATCACTGCACTTAAATATTTAGAAAGACGCATCGGTACAAGCCGCTGGGATTCGAACTTGCGTCGCTTGGCAAGCAACTACTCAAATCCCACTAACACTACTACAACAAAATAATTTTATTTATTTATTTAGCTTAATACAATATTGATTACCTATGGCAAAATTTGGTATCAAGATAGCTTTGATCCTAAGACCGGACGCAAGATACCTATTGAAAAAACTTGCAAGGTTTTATGTAACATAAATTATGTCGTATCTGTCTATCCACCATATTTGTCAAGCTAAATATAAATAAACTTGCATCATTAGACATTATTGTGTACTAATAATGCCATACCATTATGATTCATCTGTAACACAATGTCTTTACCGATAGGTATTATATCTAAGTGATGCATATATCAATTATTTACATACATATTATTATGTTCACCGAAGGGGTAGGCAGTACTTATAGTACCTACGAGAAATTATTATCTATCTCTCTTACACAGCAAATGGTATGGCTCTCAATACAACTGGGTTCCGAGGCTGTTATTTGGTGTGCAAAACATATCTATACATCTATACAGATAAATCAAATTGAAGTGTCTGTTTGTAATTCCAAAATAACAACTTTTCACAAAATGCATGTGAAAGTATACACGCTACTGACACGAAAAAACAAAGTTTTACATTTTTTCTCTGTCTGTCCGTCTGTTTGTTCCGCTGGACCGATTTAACGGGACTTTCACTGGCAGTTAGCTTAAGTTACAAGGAGTACTTTTATTTAAAAAATATATTAGGGTTCCGCGGGACACCCAGGAAACCGCGGGGTACAGCTAGTTTGTAATAAAAAACTCTACTGCCTGGCCTTAATACAATTTCTTGTATCATAAATATTTCTTTCAATGTAGCTAAGCGGTAGAGAAGCGAATTAATCTACCTGATTTACACGTATTTGTGATAACATCAAAAGGTATTTCCCTTATCAATATAATCAATAGTTACATATTCACGCAATATGTACATTAGTTGTGTAATTCTGTCATCGTTGATAAGGCATATCAATGCGACGTATATACGACGTGTAGTCTCAATACCAAATAAGGACAAATACTTCATGACAGCCTATAATATAAGCAAACTTTATAGTGTGTGATAATTATTTCACATAAACCCTTACATTCCTAATATTAAAATGGTTTATTCCGCATGTACTACTGCGCTACTTCACGACGCTACTACTATTTTATTCATGGGTTACTATTTCGCAGAACTTTTTTTAAATAAATCACTATTTACTCCTTATAATATCAGCTATCTGTTAGTGAAAGTCCCGTTAAAATCAGTCCAGCCGTTTCAGAGATTAGCCAGAACAAACTTACAGGTCGACAAACAGAGTTATATATATTTTTAAACGTGTTGTTTTATCTAAGTACCTACCGTATTGACTTTCATGTACATTTAGTGAAAAATTGTTTATTTGGAATTAAAAACAGAAACTAAAATTGTATATCTGTAGTATAGATGTATAGAAAAATCCGAAGAATAAACAGACTTTTTCATGGGTTAAATCATCATACGTATCTTTATATCTTATACAGATAAATAAAATTGAAGTATTAGTTTGTAATTCCAAATTAACAGCTTCTCACTAAATTCATAATCAAAAAATATACTGCACTAACATAAAAAAAAACAAGTTTAAATTTTCTTCGCCGTCTTTTCTTCTGTCTGTCTCTCTGTTTGTTCTGGCTGATCTCCGAATCGGCTGGACCAATATTAAAGAGGACTTTCACTGGCAGATAGCTAATGTTACAAGGAGTATCTACGGCTATTTTTATTTATAAAAACATTAGTATAAAGTAGTTCCGCGGACCACCCACGAAATAAAGTGAAACCGCAGGGTACAAGCAACAAACACAGATAAGTTTACCAAGTAGGTATACGATCATAGTTGTAGAGCGTGTCAGCAATCGCCGAGGTACATTACTGAGATAAGTTTGATAGTTGCGTAATGATGATGTAACTAGTTACTAGCAAGGTTAAGCATATTGTTTGGTCTATGAATTAATTATTATACTATTACTATGTTACGTAAATTGCATACATTTGTAAGTGGTAGTGGGAATTTATCTATCTGTATGTACACAGATAAATAAAATTCAAGTTGGGCAAAGAGTTATAGGTTTAAACACGTTTTTACGCTGACAATATCGCCTGCGTGTATTCCCCATTGTATATGGGGAATATACGCAGGGAACGAAATCATATAGAGGATTTTTTTCATTATTTCATTTATTTTTCCTATACTTACGCTGAGTAAGCTATTACTGGTAATAAAATACTTTTCGATACTAAATTAACATGGTAAAGCATCACAGTGGATATCGTGGAAAAAGCACTGCAGGGTGTTTTCGTATTTTCTATGTCAGTTGACAATATCGCCTGGATATTTTCCTTATCCTATTCCTTATATTGCAAGGGAACGATAAAAAGCGCCCCAAGCGGCGAGTATAGGAAGTTTTACAATACAAAAAAGTGCACGCAAGGTCAAGTGACGAAATTCGAACATACCTAATACGAGTATTTGGTTCACTTTGGGGCACTGATATCTGTTTAATCCACCGACGTATTTCATAATCTCATAAATGGGTTAAATCATTCCCACTCTTCCCCTACCGAGTTGTCAATTCAACATGACGCAACATAGACGATATTGCGAAACAACTAGCAAAAGGATGTCCTGGTCCATATTCCGATGAACGATATAGTTACGATATTCATACATTTGAAGTCATTTACGATTATACCGTGCGGAAGTTGTTTGCGATTTATAAAAACACTTGTTTGTGCGTGGTTTTATATAAATAAATGTTACTCGGATTTAGGGCTGAGTCAAAGCCAACTATTAAATATGTAATACGTCATAATTCTCGGTAATTTTCTGGCCAAATGTCAATTTCGAAACATAAAGATTGATCACTACGATACTCTTGATATGACTGATTTAAATGATGATGCTTATTATGAATTATCAAAGAGTTGAGAGACAGAGTTTTAAATTAGCATCTTTGCAATCCTTCAAGGTCCTCATGTTGTCAATAAATCTGACTACTCTGACAATCTGACAAATCGGGCACTTGTGTAAATTCGGATGCTAACGTATGAGATAAACCTGAAATGCTGAGTGTCATAACAAGAGAAAACTTAACACTACTTAACAAATTTATCCACAGCCAAGGTTCAGTAACCACCAAATCTTGCAACAAAACCATCATAACCCTTAGAGGGAAAATATACCTCTATCGATTTCAAATCGTCTCAGTATCGGCGTGTCGAATAGTTCAACTGCAAGGACAGTGCATTGCGCCTGCGCATACAATGAGCTGTGATTTGTCATTTATTGAACTTTATCATTGTTCTTGTCTGACTTGTCTGCAATACTTACCCTTACTTTGACCTGGTCTGAATTGAACAATGTGTTACTTACCTTTAAATAGGTGAATTAGGCAACGTTCTTTATTTTGTCATAGGCTTACAAATATTCACCCAATATAGCTAAGGTCTATGAATTTGGCATGGTATCCCTTGCCTGTCGTGGCATGATATCCCTTGTCGTAAGAGGCGATTAAAAGGGGGACGGACGGTCTTTTGGCAGCGCTTGAAGTGGGAGCTCTGACCCCCCAGTTGTAGGTCCGGGAAGGTGGCAGCGAGATGTGACTCGCCTGTTAAAGCGTAATCTCCAGAGGCAGTAACACACCTGCCCCAGGGACACATCCCTGGGGCAGGTGTGTTACTGCCATTGCTAGGACACATCCCAGCAATGTGGAGGGGGCACCTAAGCGATCTTTTAGAGCACTCCGACTGTCTCCCCCAGTCGAGTACCGTTTTCCCCACGTTAAAACAAAGGCACTCGAGATATGTACAAGGTGAAAATAGTACATATGCAAGGATCAGTTATCACTAGAGCAGGATAGCTAAAGAACTAGCCGCAGCGGTGTGTTCAGGTGATGATGACTAACAAGACTTTTACGGGATCAGAAAAACTATAGTGATACCAAACTAATAAGTAATGGAATCTCTTTCTCGTATAGCACTGCCGACCTCACTCACACACGCTCAGACACTCAAACGGAACACAACTCTAAGCATTATTTGGCTATGAGGCTTCTTCAATATGGTTGAGGTACTGTCCCCAGTTGGGTAGCTCCGAATGGCGAAAGGGTCACGTTAAGCCCTTACTTCTATCTCTACTCTACTACCTGTATGTTAAACAATACTATGTATTTTTCTATTTGAATTCTCTCAGTGGATTTTTAAAAGTGTATTTCTAGAGGAAAAGTTACTGAAAGGAATAAAATATTTGCATTTTGGTTTTACCTTTGGTGTTATTATTACCTCATATTAAGGCGATTAGAGGAAATTTTTTTTCCTTCTAGGGACTAGTTTGATACCACAAAATGTACGTGGGGAAAACCATTCCAGGTAAACATTAACTTTTCGATACTTTACATGGTGTAGAACAGAGGATATTATGGAAAAAGACACATCAGGGTCTTTTATCGTATTTTCAATGAGTCCAAAAGCAAATCAATAAAGACAAAAAAAACCTTATGAAAAACACATTCCACCACGAGTTATGAGCGCAGACCTTAATAGCGCAGCAGATATTATTTGGGTCTTGTATGGAGTAAGTGCGGCTATAATGGAAGTGAATACACATTATGGCTGATAGAGGGAAATGGAAGAGAAGAACACATTGCACCGACCACAAATAACATTGTATAAGGGCAGGAAGATAGACACAGCTAAGTAGCTCATAAGTGCCTTACCAGGGCCTAAACTGAATAAATCATTTTCATTTTCATTTATAAATATACCGTTACTCACCACTAATACTTGCATAATCGTATTTCAAGATCAAACCTAGACCTCGGAAAGGTATGTGCCGCCAATAAACAGTTAAATAATAAATTGTATAATTATTACTGTTTACTAGCTGTTTATGTAATACGCGATAATTATCTATAAACAGACAATGGAACGCCAAGGCGAGACCAAGGTTCGATTCCTACTTCCCATATACACTCATTTATTGACTTAAGTACCAATGATCTAGGGTAAACTTCCATGGTGCCAGTGTGTTTTGGTTTAAGTCTAAAGTTTTGGGATCGAACCCCAGCTAAAACATATCTGTCTGTCTGTCTGTTTGTTCTGGCTAATCTCCGAAATGGCTGGTCCGATTTTAACGGGACTTTTGCTGGCTTATAGCCAATGTTAAAAATACACTACGATTCCGCAGGCCATCCATGTAATTAAGCCTATGCGGAATAAGCCGCGGGACACAGTATAGCAAATTTTGTATAATATCGAGGCTCAAACTTCCTAGAAGAGTCACCGAATAAGAGAAAGAGCAGGTTCTCTCCTTTTAAGTTTTCTACACAGAAATGAAACGCAGTGTATGGTACAAATAACATTTTATAAATACATACATGCATGTTTCGCCGAAGGGATCGGCAGAAGTATACTCATAATACACCCACATTTCATCTGTTAAGTTTTAAAGTCCCATATAATAGGGGGCGAGCCTATTGCTGTTAACCAGGCTGCTAATTCAGACTCTGGGCTGTTAACCAGGCACTAATTCAGACTCTAGGCTGTTAACCAGGCACTAATTCAGACTCTGGGCTGTTAACCAGGCACTAATTCAGACTCTGGGCTGCTACTGGGAAATTACAATAGGATAACCCACTTAGCTCGACCCAAAGATCGAGTCCAGAACCTCGCGTTCTACAGGTGCGCTTGCGCCCACTAGAACAACGATGCATTCAAATTCTTCTTCAGACATTATAGAACAGTTTTCCTCAGGATAATTTCCATCAGCAATCGCAAGTTGCTTCTAATGTGACATCTCTGCACTTTCATTTTAAAAACGCTTGAATAACCGTTGCAATTTGAACCCGTAATCTGTAGTCAATTGAGACGTCATACACACATGTTTAAAAGACCAAAGGCATAATAACGCCATAATTCTCATGATATTTACCAGATCCCATTGCCTAACGAATCGAAAGGAACCATTCCTACCCACTGCCTTGACACACCAAACCTTTCCTAAGTCGACATTTGTCGTTTCGCAAGAACTCGCTGGTTGCTCGGCGTATCCTTGAGTTTGCGTAACGTTACCTCACGCCGGTTACCGATGGTTACCACTGGTTTACAGATAGATGGCGCCACATCGATCGAAGGGATTGTGTCCGTAACGTAGGGTGAAGTAGGTACCTACTGAGATTATTTATGGGAATCTGCTTAAAACCCAAATTCAAGTCACGTGTTGGATTTAGAGAATTTTGGCTAAAAGTGTTATGGAGTAGTCTTTAGAGATACAAATTATTATCCCATTAAATAAATATCGTAATCAAGCAAGTAATAATAATTATGGATGATTGTTTTCAATTGTATTTCGATAAATATAGTGTTATAATTGAAATTGAGAAAAATATAGTATAATATTCTATTCGCCTATTCTATGCGTCTTTATATTCAAATTAGTATCACGCTGATTATATTTGTTAGTCGTTAGATAGATCTACTTTTTTGAATGTTTTCTATTCGTTCAAAAAAGTAGATTCAGATCGTAGACCACTTATTCGACATTATTTAAAAGAAAACCTAAAAGACTCCAAAATGCAGATCGAAATAGGTTTTTTTTTAATGTTATGAATAAAAAAATATCAACATTTTTTTCTAAAATTCACCTGTTCCACAAATATCAGTTGAAATTCAACTTGTTGAATTAATTGAACACACTTGCCCTCTCAGCTTATCTTATTAGTTTCGAACTACTTACGGGACATTATCAGTTCTTTACCAACTATCACGTCTCATCTCTCTATAACTGTATTTAGCCAGCGTTCCGTATCCAATTTGGAACCCAAACTGGTTTCAATGTAATCTAATTTGCACACAACATTTAGGTAACAAAATTTAATGTAACAATCAATTGCAAAATTAACAAAAACGTCTATCAAATAAAAGTCAGCGCAAGCGCCGTAAACGATACGGTTTTGCAAAGTATTTCGCATTGCATAGAAACGGCTGGATATGGCAATTTGCTCACCTTACGAAACGTGTGCATTTGCCGTTGTATGATATAAACAGTGCTTCAAATATAGGTTTTAACATATTACTCTACACTAGCTGTGCCCCGCGGTTTCACCTGCGTAGATTTAGTTTTTTTAATAAATAAAAGTAGCCTAAGTTACTCCTTAAAACATCAGCTACCTACCAGTGAAAGTCCCGTTAAAATTGGTCCACCCGTTTCAGTGTCCAGAGATTATCCGGAACAAACAGACAGACAGACAGACAGAAAAAAATTTAAAACTTGTTTTATTGTGTCAGTAGCGTGTATACTTTCATATGCATTTAGTGAAAAGCTATTATTTTGGAATTACAAACAGATACTTCAATTTTATTTATCTGTATATGTATATGTATATAGATGTATAGATGTAATTAGATGAAAGTGTTATTAAATATCCCTATTTATAATAGGTATATCTTTAGATGTACATTAACATTATCAAGCAATAATGGTTGAAAGTATTTGGATGTAATTTTGCATACTCTGGCAGTTTATATAATGGACAACTGCTTTTCTCTTCCCAATTTCTCAACTCTAAGATCAAAGCGGACATAATCCTGGAGATATAAGAATAGAAATACAGAAAGAAGGTAAAATGCTCCTTATTTTTTTTATTGGTCTTTTAAACATTGTTTTCATACATAATGTCGTCATCTAACAATATCCAGAAAACAAATATCCACCGCACTGATTTTTAGGATATTTATTCCCGTGGGTCGCTAAATCGTCTTGCTTCGTGCAGTAAAATTGCCAGTCATTAACGGGGCAGTAAAGTTGACTATCCGGGTATAAAGCATAAGTGGGACTAAGAGGAACGGTGTTAATAGGCACTACCGGAATATTTGGAATTGCCGGAACATTCGAAATTGCCGGAACGTTCGTACCACAGTTTTGCTTAGAGATGCACGTGCATTCAGTCTCGTAAACCGGAATTTGGGGACAATTGGTATTCTCTAATGCTGGTGAAACTGGTGGTAGATTGCACGAACACTGATGCTCTTTCGGCGAATGGATGTAGATTGGTCCGTCGTAGTTTTTGATGTGAACTGTTACTGGTTCTGGACATGCCATGATGTTCCGGAAAAAAGCCTGCAAATTTATATTTTTTTTTTATTTATTGTAAATTCTTCATCATCATTATTATTTACATTTTCATATTATCTTAAATAAATATAATCATTCTAATAAAAGTAAAAAATATAAATAAGTAATTAATATCTTATCCATTTTTCGTTGTCTACGAAAAGGTTGCAATGCAAATTCGGAATTTAAAAGAACCAACTTAACTTAATTGCTACCTTCCTACCGCAACATTACTTCAACTTAATATATAAATTACTTACATGAGCAGCAAAGACAATGCACCAATAGAACTTCATTGTAACTTAGTATGTAATTACCTGACACTAATTAACCATTTTAAAAATGCACCTTTTATATTCAATACTTTATCTAATTTTCGGTACTTCGCATAGGGTTGCCACACAAAAAATTGCGCGGCTATCAAAATGTCACGTTTTGTTTTTGCAATTTAAACTGATTATGTTACAAAAATATTGTGTAATGTGAACCTTTGTGTTTTTCTTGGTAATAAAGTAATTCAAGGGCTCTTGCGGGAACGCGTGGACAAAATCAATTTTGGTGAAGAAGTGTAGAGGAAGATAATAACATAACGCCCGTTATTTCTTTATCTTAGAGTTGAAAGTTCAGAAAAGATTTAAAATAGTCTATTAGTACGTGTATGTAGGAAGATAAATTGTAGGCACCATATACACATAGTACCGACTACAAATAAAGGACCTCGTGGCACAGTTGCTATTGCGCATATGATTCGATCAGCGAAGTTAAGCAACCATAGGCCTAGTCAGTAGTTGGATGGGTAACCGCCCGAGTACCCTCCGTGCCTCGGGGAGCACGTTAGGCCGTCGGTCCTGGTTGCCAATTTAACATCTTTGGCAATTGTTACAGGTCAGTCAGAGGCCTAAGAAAGTCTCATAACTGGTTTAACCCAGATTGCCGATTTTCCTCAAAGATGACAGTCGCTTCGTATAAAAATCAGGTGATCAGCCACATCGGGTTGATTCAAGTGCCGACCCCAAATACATGGGATAAGGCCAGGGAGATGATGATGACCGACTACAAATAAAGTGGGGTAAGGGAAAAAGGATGCCTAACACTTTGTTACAGTCAAAATCAGTTGATGCAACTCACCCAAAGCGTAATTGGCATTCAATGCATAATTCTTCAGGATTAAATCTTCCCCGCTTATTAAAAACTGAACCTTATTATAAAGACTGTAACCACGTTTATTGATTGAACAGATTCAATTATCAATCCATCCATGTAGATCTCGTTTACCAATCAAAACTCATTGTTTACCTTATTTTAAAGACTATAGAAGTGTTATTTGTTTAAACTAGCATGCTTTAGGTATCCCGTTTGGTCCTCAATGAAAATTCAACTTTACAGTAGAAATAATACAGTTCTTATTGCATAGGTAATGTTTATCAATATGGTATTATCAATACCTGATCAGATGTGGAGCAGTGTGCCAGCACGCGGAGCACGCGACACACTATGCTCAAACTGCAGTTACATTAATGTGGATATGGTCAACAAATATAATTGTATAAAGATGTTACACTAGCCATCGATATTTCGCAAATTAAAAGCCATTTTATTGTCCTTCCACAAAGCACCAATGTAACATCATTTTTGAAAAAAAACATTAGAGATTTACATTAAATGTTCGCGGTCCCAGTTCATCATGGTCCCAATTCCAATCCTCTGGCTTTCATCTATTTTTAAGATTAGATAAGAATAAATTATTTCAGCAGCATATTTGCCTAAAGCCTAAGCCTGCTCATAAATATAGATATTACAAATATTCTCCAACGACAAGAACCTCCTAAATTACCATCAGTTAAAAATATTTAAGAAAAGCCTCAATAAACTTATAATTTCTCAGAAAAATATACGTATGCTAATACTTTACTAAAGAAGATTAGTAATAAAGAAATAATTATAGTAAGGAATATTGACCACAAGTCATATCCACATTGTGCTTCCATCAAGTCCCGTTACGTAGCAGTGGGTTAGCATCCGAGCACATCCCTGTCATGTCGTTAGGGCTGTGCATGAGTTTTTTATTTCTCGATATCAATATTTTTTTAACATACCTATTTTATATATATTACTGCGTATTCGTTTATTATTGAAATAAGCTGGTAAAAAACTGTTTTCCCCGTGGACATAAGGAACAAATATCAGTTTGCTTTTATACAATATTTCTAATAGGAATCAAATTCCTTGACGTCACCGTAAAATGAGCACATACCAATTTTATTATTCGTCGTGAGTTTTCGTGTTTCTAACTTTTCGGTTTTCCTGTTGCCTGATACCCTTATAAACATAACTATAATAAACAAAAGACCGCAATAAATATAAATAATCCTATGTAATAAAATTGTTCAAAATCACGATTATGCTAAGAAGACTGGCCGCATTGCCTCACAAAAAATTGCGAGAAAAGTCAGATTTTATGTAAAATGAGCTTGAGTTTATTTAGATTGGTATTGCCTGTTTTAAATAGTTCATATAGTTTGTGGTAGCAATGTTCAAATACTTATTAACCGAACAAAAAACATGAAATTTTAATCATGTACGTACGTCACGAATTAGGATGAAAAGAAACTGATATTCACTTTGGTACATGTCATGTATCTCTGCCCGTCCTAATTAAAAAAATAAATATATATTTGAGTCTAAAGTTGCATGACTCTCCCCCGCAGTAATGATGGGTAAAAAAAACTTACTTTTAAAAACGTAACGTAAGTGGAACGAAAAAATCTTAACAGTGCCAACCCTGTCCAGCATCCGGCTGGTTACTGGGTAAGCGGATTATGTCAGGGTGCAAGTGCTTGTACTTACACTAACTATGGGAACCGCACACATACATACCATGCTTTATGGTTACGGTAGCCATGCTTTGAGGGGACTCAGGGACTTTGTGAAACTTAATTATTATGAGTTGGTCGTGAAAGATCATTTAATATCCTCAGATTTTAGTAAAAAATCATCGTCATCTCTCTGGCCTCATCCTATGTATTTGGGTTCAGCACTTGATTTAAGCCGATGAGACTGGTCACTTCATTTTTATGCGAAGCGACTGCCATCTGACCTTCTTAACCCCTTTTTCGAGGAAAGTAGGCAATCTGGGTTGAAACAGTTGTCAGACTATCTTAGGCCTCTGACTGACCTGTAACGATTGCCAAAGATGCTGAATTGGCAAACGACAGCTTAACGTGCTCTCCGAGGTACAGAGGGTACTCGGGCGGTCACCCATCGAAAACTACTGGCTAGGGTTAGGGTTGCTTAACTTCGCTGATCGAATGATATGCGCGATATCAACCACAAGCTCCTCAAAAATATATGCTGCTATCACTAGCCAGTTGCCATTCTTATTAGGAATGGAATCGCCGTGCGTATAGTAGGTATAGGCAATGGGAAATCGTCTTGATTTCCCTTTCATCGACCCTTTTTGACTATAAATAACATACATAAACATTCCAATTCCTCCCAAGGGATACCTTAATCTCCGGAAAATTACTATACTCTATGGCTGCATTATTTTTCCTTTTATTATTTAAAGAAGTTAGCTGTGGTTAGCTTAAAATATACTTAGAGACTATACTAGTCGAAAGCCATAGTCGGATTTACATTTTCCTAAAGAAGCCGAAAAAATAATAGAAATAAGAATTGTCTGCGGTTTTCTGTAAAGTGATTTACAGTTCGCGGTCAAGCATAGCATAGCATAGCAAGCATTTCGAATCCCAAGTGTTGCTTATTGGAGATCTAATTATGCCCTACCGCTAACAACTGAGAAATATATCAAGTAATTAAATCTGCAATTAAATCATGGTATCTCTAGTCACTCTAGCATGGTTCACAACACGGATGGATGTAACGACTAAGAAGCTATGTCACGGATACATCAGATTGCACTGAACTAAATGCTCCGTTCGCACATTCTTCTTCGCAATGACTAGCTTTTACCCGCTATTTCTTCTACTTTATGATTTTGAAGAAACTTGGGGTTAAAACGAAGTATGCCTATTTTTTTTTTTTAAAACGGTACATGCGTTCATTTTGTGGTCAATGTTGAACACAGTCGTCGTAAACGGGTAATATGCAGATCTAGACAAGTGGTAGCACCACAAGTCAGTTATCGAGGGCATATGTCTCAAAGGGCACTCACTTTGAAGCGCTGCAAATGAGACGCACCCAAAATATTTTAAATACTAGCTGTGCCCCGCGGTTTCTTCTACGTAGATTTAGTATAATGCCCTAGTTCGCGCAACCCTAACATTTATTCGGAATAAAATTAGTGTAAGTTACTCCCTGAAACATCAGCTATCTGCCAGCCACCGGTCCAGCCGTTCATGCATTACCAAGGGAAATAGGGATTCATTTTTATATATATAGATAATCCCTACTTAATATTATAAATGCGAAAGTTACTCTGTCTGTCTGCTACGCTTTCCCGCTTAAACCTCTCAACCGATTTTGATGAAATTTGGCACAGACAATCTTTAGACCCTGAGAAAGGACATAGGCTACCTTTTATTTATTAAAAATATGGTTTCCGCGACCATAAGGATGAAACGAAACCTACGCGGGTGAAACCGCGGGGCACAGCTAGTATATTATATAAACTTCAATTATTATAATTAAGTTTCTCGAAACGGATAAACGAACGAAGCCTGGCCGAGTTTCTTGCCGGTTCTTCTCAGAAGGCTAGTTTCCGAACCGGTGGTAAATTCTCGACCTTCATAAGTGCCTTACTGCCTAAACTGAATAAATATTTTTCATTTTCATTTTCACATTGTTAAGAGCATGGAGGATTCGTAATAAACGAACATTACTGATTATGTAATTCATCAGCAAGGTGTCCGATAGAAGGAAACACAAGCTATATTAGTCCTTATTACAAACACGTGTGATGTCGTCTATACAGATAAATAAAATTGAAGTGTCTGTTTGTAATTCCAAAATAACAGCTTTTCACTAAATGCATATGAAAGTATACACGCTACTGACACTAAAAAACCAAGTCTGTCTGTCTGTCTGTTTGTTCCGGGTATACTCTGAAACGGCTGGGCCGATTTTAACGAGACTTTCACTGGCAGGTAGCTGATGTTTCAAGGAGTAACTTAGGCTATTTTTATTTATTAAAAATATTAGGGTTCCGCGACAATAAGTAAGAAACTAAATCTACGCGGGTGAAAACGCGCTAGTGTAAAATAAACCTACTTAAATAAACCAGTCATTCAAACCCATCATTCCTCACCAACATCAAACAAATTTTACATACATTACTATATTAGCTATTGTGATATTTACCACCAACCTAATTTACCGTAACTCCATTCAACCACTCTCAAACCTACCTTATCCGCTAGATTTTAAGGTTAAATTCCCCTCGTATTGTTACTCAGGTTTTGTTTTACAGTTACGTAAGGTTTTAAGGTCACCAGCATTGCATAATAGCTCTGAGCAGTAACCAGTTTAATTTGACACTCGGGAATGTACTGCGGTTCTCAGATACAAAGTAATTCAATGCCCAAAGATCAGTTGGTGGAGTCCATTCAAATTGGCTAGCTGTACTATTTGCGTTGGCTAATTTTAGAGCGTCGATTGTGAAATGCTGTGTCGGTTTTTATTGGTTCATATTAAGATAGAACAGCTAATTATATTCAAATGAATACATAATTAACCTTAAGTATAATTGTGTCTAAATAATAAACAAGGGTAGTTCATGGGGATCTCTCTCTTTCAGGAGTTTTAATTATAAACTAGTTGTGCCCGGCGGATCCCTAATTATTTTTTGATTATAAGTAGCCTAAGTCAGTCCTTGAAACATCAGCTATCTGCCAGTGAAAGTCCCGTTAAAATCCATCCAGCCGTTTACGCGTGATGCCGTGACCAAGGGAAATGGGGATTCATTTTTATATATAAGACTAGTTGTGCCCCGCGGTTTCACCCGCGTTGATTAGTTTCATACAGTTTTTTTAAATAAAAATACTCTAAAACACTCCTTGAAACATCAGCTATCTGCCAGTGAAAGTCCCGGTAGAATCGGTCCAGCCGTTTACGCGTGATGCTGTGACCAAGGGAAATGGAGATTCATTATATATAAAGAAGAAGAAGAGGTAGATTAAGTTAATTTTATCATACTTTAATTACTGTCACAGTACTGCCTGTACGGCAGTGCGGAACCTGGAACAAATCGTTCGAAATGACACAAAGACACGCGCTTCTATGTGATTATAAGTGAACCAGGCGTAATGTCAGTAAGGGGTGTCACTATCGGCATAATTAAGTGGAGGCTTTTCAAGTAAAATTATTAATATCTATACTATAAAGTTAAAAGTACTTTCAAAGCGTCAGAATATCATGAATATACGTATACAATGAGTCTAATATAAATGTTAGGTAAGCGGGAGTCTTGGTTGCCAATTTAACATCTTTGGCAATCCTTACAGGTCAGTCGGAGGCCTAAGAAAGTCTGACAACTGGCTTAATCCATATCACTGATTTTCCTCGGTTGCGAAGATCAGATTGCAGTCGCTTCGTATAAGAATCAGGTGATCAGCCGCATCGGGTTGAATCAAGTGCCGACCCTCGACAATATAAATAGGTAAAAAAAGGTAAAAGGCCAGGACTATTAAAATACATAAATTAAGTCAATATTTTTACCTAATTGACCCTAATTTAAGTCGTAAGTAAAAAAAGCAAATATTTATCATGTTCATATCTAGTGATGTGACTAAACATTATAAATGTAGGTCGATTCTTTTGATCGATCCACGGACGGTGTGACGCAAGCTAGTTGCATCACAATCGGCCCAGTTTTTATGCATGTCAGCCAAGGTTTCAAGATTAGGTCAGATTTAATAACGACGCGTACACTATGTCGTATTACGAGATTAATTAACTTTTAATCTATATATCTTACTTCATCTATATATCTACACTAAAATTATAAAGAGGAAAGATTTGTATGTATGTTCGTAACGAATTGGCTCAAAAAGTACTGGACTGATTTAAAAAATTCTTTCACCATTTGAATGCTACATTATCACTGATTAATATAATTATTAGGCTATATTTATTCCCCGTACTCCTGGAACGGGAACTACGCGGGTGAAACTGCGTGACGTCCGCTAGTGATATTATAAAGCTGAAGAGCTTATTTATTTGAACGCGCTAATCTTAGGAACTACTGGTTCGATTTGTAAAATTATTTCAGTGTTAGATAGCCCATTTATCGAGGAAGGCTTAGGCTATCATCGCGCTTAGACCACAGCTTTCAGTACACTTTTTCAATTAACTTCTGGTGCGTTATTCAGTAAGGTTTCTCAGCGACGAATTCGACGTCGAGTGTCGGTTTCAAACATACGAAATTGAACTTTATCGTGTATATGTTACGTATCAATATCCTATGATTAAATTTTCCGACTCTCGACGTCGAATTCGTCGCTGACATACCTTACAGAATAACGCAGCAGGTGTTGATTCAAAATAACGCAAAAGGTGTTGATTCAAAATAAAGTCAAATATAATGAAAATTAGAGGAAAACCAGTAAATATACATTTTCACTTAATCCTTGTATATAATAATTAACTGGATATTTGCGTTTTTGACAACCGGTATTCTACTTACGACATATTTATCGTAAACACAAGGCATATTAAAATTGGCAACAAATTACGTAATACAATAAAAAAACTAAATGTAAAGGTCGCCTCATACTTAGGACAAAATTACAGAAAAATATTGTTTACGTAATAATATTTACTACAAACAGTGTCTGTTTGTAATTCCAAAATAACAGCTTTTCACTAAATGCGTATGAAAGTAAACACGCTACTGACACTAAAAAACCAAGTTTTAAAATTTTTCTCTGTCTGTCTGTTTGTTCCGGGTAATCTCTGAAACGGCTGGACGGATTTTAACGGGACTTTCACTGATAGGTAGCTGATGTTTCAAGGAGTAACTTAGGCTACTTTTATTTATCAAAAATATTAGGGTTCCGCGACAATAAGGATGAAACTAAATCTACGCGGGTGAAACCGCGGGGCACAGCTAGGAATATAATATAAACTAGCTGTGCCCCGCGGTTTTAAAATTTTAAAACTTGGTTTTTTAGCGTCAGTATCGTGTATACTTTCATATGCATTTAGTGAAAAGCTGTTATTTTGGAATTACAAACAGACACTTCAATTTTATTTATCTGTATAGATAAAGAGTTTATATACCTGTATTATAATGACCTTCAGAAGTTCCAAATTGCATTATATCTCATCCTATCCTATCATACATACTCACATATTTTCACGCCTTAATTCCCCGAAGGGGTATGCACTGGTGAACTTATAATACACCAACATTTCGCCAGTTACGTTTTAGTCTAGTTAAAATGTCGCTCTTAGGGCGAGTGTATTGCCATTAATCGCGTACTTATTCAGACTCCGGGCTGCTACTGGGAAATTATAGATAGAATAACCCAATGACACTCTGCCCAACCCGGAGAAAGAACCAAAAATCGCGTGTTCCACAGAAGTTTGCGAACAATAGATACTACCTAATGTGCAAACAGAATTTCGTACAAATCAGTCCAGCCATTTCTGAGAAATATGGTAACAAATGCGACACGAGAACGTTATATATTAGACTAGCTGTGCCCCGCGGATTCACCCGCTTAGATTTAGTTTAATACTTTATTTCACGGAACCTAACATCATCTGTCAGACAATGAAAGTCCAGTTAAATTCGGTCCAACCGTTTCAGAGATTACCCGGAACAAACAGACAGACAGACGGCCAGACAGACAGACAGACTGACGGCCAGACAGACTGACAGACAGAGAAAAAAAAAAAAAAAGACTTTTTTATATCTATACCGTGTATACTTTCATATGTATTTAGTGAAAAACTGTTATTTTGAAATTACAAATAGACAATTTTTTTTATCTGCACGTATAGATGTATAAATATATTTTAAAATAGATAAATAGATCAGGCGACGGGTAAAAACCTCAAGAATGTAAGGGGACAAAGAGTAAGAATTTCAGGGGACAAGTGGTTCTGGACCCCTGAAGGGTATAATACCCCATGTACTTAGAGTTCAAATAGTATGGAGTGAAAGCCAATACAGAAAGATGAATGGCGCAAGTCAAAATTACGGTTGACTCTATAACCGTAAAACCGGTACACACCGGTAATGCTGACGTAAGGTTTGGTTGCTGACAGTTATGTTAGCGGTATGGGTGTCAAGGTGCTTATATATGTGCTCACGATAATAACACCCACTTTTCGCCAAAGATGATTAAGTGCCAATGTGACAGATGGTGAGTCTATAGCCGCCTCAGGCACTATACGTACATCTTTGAATTACTTCTCAGACATATACAGGTTTCCTCACGATGTTTTCCTTCACCGTAAAGCACGTGGTGTCAAATCACTGTGAATAAGATTTTTATAAAATCTCATCACACAGGCCCCGCTGGGATTCGATCTTGCGTCGCTTGCGTAGCAGGTGACTGCTCAAACTCCACGACCATCACGGCTTTATTTCATGTAGATCAGTGACCCAAGAATCTTCGCTGAGCGCTCATAAGGCCTGGCGTCAACTGATCCTCCCAACATGAGCACACAGTAAGTGAGTGTACGCGTCTGATAAAATATTGCATTAGCCATTTACCCACCTTGACCTAAAGAGAGTATCATGTTCTTACATCAGTAGCTCTTGTAACTTCTAGTTAAACGCTGATTAACTATTGTATGTTTACCGATACACGATTCGACACGAAAGACGGACGAATTATTTAGGTAACCCGCGTTCTTTTGCGAATATAATCGATTATTTGCTTGCAAAAATGCATTTGACCATGACGGTTACAGGGAACGATGTTACCAAAATTTGTTTGATTCGAGAAAACTCCTTAGGAAATTGAAATTGATTAATTAATCTGAAATCGAGTTATTTCAGCTTCTTTTTCATCAATTACTACCTATTATTTTCGCAACAAGAAATCTTTATTTCGCGTAAAAAGTATTTAACTAAGTTATAGAGACACGGCCATTTCTATATTTGGTACTAGTTATGCCCCGCCGTTTTCCTCGCGTAGACTTCATTTAATGCGTGCCCCGCGAAACCATAATCTATCTATACATCTATACATCTTCTATACAGATAAATAAAATTTGAAGTGTATGTTTGTAATTCCAAACACAAGCACCACAAATAACAGCTTTTCACTAAATGCATATGAAAGTGTACACGAATCTGACACCGAAAAACCAAGTTTTAAAATTTTTGTCTGTCTGTCTGTTTGTTCTGGGTAATCTCTGAAACGGCTGGACCGATTTTAACGGGACTTTAACTGGCAGATAGCTGATGTTTCAAGGAGTAACTTAGGCTACTTTTATTTATTAAAAATATAAGGGTTCCGCGACATGAAGCATGGAACTAAATCTAGCGCGGAACACAGCTAGTTTTAGAATAAAATAGGGCTACTTTTTGTAACATTAGCTATCTGCCCGTGACAGTCCCGTTAAAACAGATAGAACTTTTTTTTTATTTTTTTTTTGTGAGTAATGTATAAACTATCATATCCATTTAGTAAAACCAATGAAAACTATGATTAGTAAAATTTCGACCTAAAATAAAATTTACTATGAGAAATAAATTTATGAATGAAATTTCTTTGTCTGTCTGTCTTTTTGTTCAGGCTTTTCTCTCTCGGCTAGACCAATTTTTAGGACGATTTAGGCTATTTTTGCTTAGATAAAAAAGTATACTTAGTTTATTTTTAATCCTACGCGAGTAAAGCCGCGAGTTTCGTATATATATCAAGGGCATTGTTACTTAGCCTCCCAGTTTCTCTATCTACAATGCCCTTCAAATGAACTTTTACTTGTTTCGGTTCAATAACCCGAACCACTTTGATACATTACATCAAGCTTCTTTTAAATAGATTAAAGATCTCTACCATTGGAAATAATGGTCTTGATCGATTCTTACGAAACTTAAGTGAGTTAATATTAAAAATCAATTAGATTCATGACGCAAGTTCACTTTGTCAGTACATCATCATTAGTCGTTCTCCAGAAGAGCCGTCGTGGGTTTAAGCAGACGCCTGCTATGCAAGCGACGCAAGTTCGAATCCCAGCAGGGCCTGTACCAATGAGTTTTTCTAAAAACTTCGGTACAGTGACTTCACGGTGAAGGAAAACATCGTGAGTAAACCTGCATATGTCTGAGAAGTAATTCAAAGACGTATGAATAGTGCCCGAGACGGCAGTCTCACTATCTGTCACGTTGGCACTTAATCATTTTCGGTGAAAAGTGGGTGTTGTTATTACAACACCTCTGCCTACCGCTTCGGGGAGTACAGGCGTGAGTTTATGTATCTTTATAAGTGAGACTGCCTTGTTGGTGTAGTGGTTGCAAGAGCTACCGCGGAACGACGTCCTGGGTTCGATCCCCGGTTCGGACAAAATATTATTGAGTTTCTCCATTTGCAATTTTCCAGTAGCTGTTCGGAGTCTAGATAAGAGCCCGGATAATGGCACTTTAATTATAACAAAATTTGGGTGGGTGTACTATACACAGATAGGTAGGCGAAGCTGCGAAGCATTATATTAAACTACTAGCTGTGCCCTGCGGTTTCACCCGCGTAGATTTGGTTTCATCCTTATTGTCGCGGAGCCCTAATATTTTTGATAAATAAAAGTAGCCTCAGTTACTCCTTGAAACATCAGCTACCTACCAGTGAAAGTCCCGTTAAAATCCGTCCAGCCGTTTCAGAGATTACCCGGAACAAACAGACAGACAGACAGAGAAAATTTTTAAAGCTTGGTTTTTTTGTGTCAGTATCGTGTATACTTTCATATGCATTTAGTGAAAAGCTGTAATTTTGGAATTACAAACAGACACTTTAATTTTATTTATCTGTATAGATGTATAGATATAGATGAGATAAACAAAAGATTAAGTACCATGACAAAAATAAATATTTTCACTAGCTAGAAACCTAATTATTTGTCAAACTTAAATTAGATTTTCCTATACCTACTTAGCATTATTCAGTGCCTAGTAGGTTAAATATATTATAAATCTTTCGCTTCGACCAAATTGATCTATCTCTCGCTTACCACTCACATTCTCATCCTAAAGGACTCTTTCCCAGAGAACGTGAGCTTACCCTCATTTCTAAGGGTTCCATATTCAAAGAGTAAAACGGGACAGGCTGTATCTTGTGAACCACGATTGACAGTTGAAAGTGACAGAAGTTTGTTGGCTCCCATACAACAAACGTTTATTTTTTCCATTTTTACAGATACGGAATCCTTCGTGCGCGAATCCGACTCGCATTTGAGCGGTTTTGAACCCAGACAAAGACCCTACATCACCATCATCACCTCTTACAAGAGTTCCCACCAAGGTGTTGCGCAATAGTTACACAATAGTTCCATAACACGAACCAGTTACCGATCTTCACCTTGGCGCGGTGATGTAACACGTGTCAAGGTCCAGCGGTCGACTCCGGCGCAGCGTGATGCAATGCAAGAGATTGTCAGTTGCATGGACAATAGACATGTGGTAACTTGGTGATGGTGATGATTTAAAGGAGATGACCTTTAGTAAGGAGCTCGTGGCACAGTTGCTATTGCGCATATCATACGATCAGCGAAGTTAAGCAACCATACGCCTAGCCAGTAGTTGGATGGGTGACCGCCCGAGTTCCCTCCGTGCCTCGGAGAGCACGTTAAGCTGTCGGTCCCGGTTGCCAATAAAAAAAAAACTGTTACATTATAAGGCTTAAAATATGTAGCGCATAAACCTGTAAAATTTTCTTTTAGGTTCTTAATTTTGGCTTTGTCGCATTGTTTGATAATTTTCAAAACAGCAATGAATAGTATCCTAAGATATAAATAATAGTTTGCTTGTAAATCCCAAAATCGAAGGACATAAACTTAGGTAACTTCAACCCAATCCAGTTGGATGGGTGACCGCCCATCTGTGTGCTTCGGAGAGCTCGGTAAACTTCTTTTACAATTGTTACGACTCAGTCATAGAAGTCTAAGACAGTTTTAACGACTGACTTAACCCAAGCTACCTAGCATTTTATCTTTAAGTAGCTGACCCGGCGAACTTTGTACCGCCTAACAATCGATTCATTCATTGCTTTTTTATTACGAATCTATTGTACTTTCCTAATTTTTCTCTCCGTAAGAATCATTCCAGCACTTCAAGGAATATTCTAAGAAAATAATTAGCATAATCAGTTCAGCTGTTCTCGAGATTTGGGCTTAGCAACACATTCAGCGATTCATTATTATATTAGAAAATACTAGCTGTGCCCCGCGGTTTCATTCAGAAATTTTACTTGTTTTACTTGTTTTTTTATTATCAGTTGCGTGTATACATTTCATATGCATTTAGTGAAAAGTTTTAACTTTGTAATTACAAACAGACACTTCAACTTTATTTATCTGTATAAAAGATATTGCTTCTAAGCATCAGAAGACTGAAGGTTAGGTAGAATGTCGACCCCAATAAAGTGTTGGATAAGACAACTGCGATGAGAAGATAGATCGTCAAACACAAATATTTCCTCTAACTGTCACCAGATCGAGGCGTGCTCGAAGCAATATGCATAGATGTTGCAATTACTTGCGCCACGCACAGAGACCCTGAGCAAACTGGCTTGTATTAGGATCAATACATTTACAACTTAGAACGCTGTTTCTGCATCTTATGACATTACCACTCATGGGGTCAATGTCATCTTGAAAACTTACATAGAATTTGTTATAATCTATATATATAAAAATGAATCCCCATTTCCCTTGGTCACGACATCACGGGTGAACGGCTGGACCGATTTCGATAATATTTTTTTTGTTGTGTTCGTTATTGTCAGGAGATGGTTCTTATGAATGAAAAAACTATGAAAATTGCGTGGAAAAAAAAATTTAAGAATACTTAACCACCAATTAAAATTATTTCATTCTTTTTAAATCTAACCTTAGCGCTTTGGACAATAAAAACTTTGTGATGTAACCTTATGACGTTTGTCATAGAATTGACAGAATGCGTGCTGCATTCTCATTATTAAGACAGGGCAACGTCTGTCGGGTCAGCTAGTTATTAATAATAATATAGACTGTGATCATTGACAGAAAGAAGAAGCCATAAGAAAATTATTATACAAAAAAAATTACAAGGGTAAAAGTATTAAAATAATCAGAATTATTGCAAATCACAAGGACCCAAGACAAAGATAAAATAAAGCAAATCTAAAATAAATCAAATTCATTGTCCTCAAAGGGTTGGTTTTCGGACCGGTGGTATTTTTCTAATATACACAAATGCCTTAGGAATACCTAAGTTACAAAAAAAAACCCGTCACTCCATTAATTCATGAGCTTTTCATTTACTTCCAAGCCCATACCAATAAGAAATATGTCATTATCAAACATTATTAAGCTAATAACGCTCAACTTGCCCCCGCCAGTAAATTCTTGCGTTTCTTGCGCGCGGGAAATGCAACAGGTCAACTAACTATGTGGAAATAGCTCCGGAAGGTCTAAGGCTTGCACGCTCAAATGTATTGCAGTTTAAATGATAATATTTATATATTAAACAAAGAAGAGACGAGATGAAAATATTTATTTGCAGACAAATCCTATGAAAAAGAAACCAAATACGTGAATTATACAAAGAAGAAAGAGTACACGTATAAAGGCTACTTGATAAATAATGCTTTAAATAGTTCGCCGTATGGTTAGTGGATACTGTATACTGAACTCTTCCACCAGCTGTTGAGAATAGAAGAGTTAAGACGGAAAAGCGTTTCCACGAGAAGCTGTATTTTACTTTTCACCGAAGACGATTAAGTGCCAACGTGACAAATTCTGAGTCTATCGCCATCTCAGGCACTATATATACGTCTTTGAATCTCTTCTCAGACAAAACCCTGCATGGTTTCCTCACGATGTTTTCCTTCACCGTGAAGCACGTGGTGTGAAATCACTGCACATAAGATTTTAGAAATAGTCATTGGTACAGGCCCCGCTGGGATTCAAACTTGCGTTGCTCGCGAAGCAGGCGACTACTGTTTAACTGCTCTGTTATAACTGATTATTATTATGAGTTTAAATAGGTAATATCACACCTAATTGAGCCGTACGTGTAACAACACTTATATTTATATTTGGCAAGCATGAGGTAACAGTGCATGAGCGTTGATGTTGACACATATCTGCGGAACTACGTTTCGAAACATCAATTATATCGCGTGTGGAGAATATTTCGCTAATAATAGCCAATTCTGGTAATGTGTAGATAGGTTAATTTGGTAAAAAATAGATTGTGGGAGGTCAAGTTGCAAGATTTGAATTTTATCCGTTGGTAGTATCTTGAGTAATTTGAATCGTTTTTTTTTATATCATCATCACGCTCTTAAAATAAAACTGTAGAATATGAATAACTTTTAAAGCGCGTAGTTATTTAAATACTAGTTGTGCCCCGCGATTTTACACGCGCAAACTTAATTTCACGGGAGCCCTAGGAAGAATTAAAGTTAAAAAAAACTAAGGCTAACTACTAACTAGGCTAAGTTACTCCTTGTAACATTAGCTATCTACCAGTGACAGTCCCGTTAAGATCGATCCAGCCGCATCGGAGATTACCCGGAATAAACAAACGACGGACAGAGAAATTTTTTAAAAACTGGTTTTTCTATGTCAGATCCGTGTATACTTTCATATGAATTTTGTGAAAAACTGTAATTATGGAATTACAAACAGACACTTAAATTTTATTTATCTGTACAGATGTATAGATTTACATAATTTCATCAGTTCCAAATATCATGCAACTTACCACGCCCAATTAGAACCCAGAAACTTGACAATACTTTAAAGATTGCAAACTTTTGACAAGGCAATTAGGCACCTCAAGTATTGCAATGCATCGATCGATTGAATCGATATTGTAATCGATTTCAACAGACACCGGAAAGCGAATCGAAGGACAGATTAACGAATCCGCGCTGTAATGACATTTGATAAGATTGACTTCATTTTGGTGCAAACACCTAATACAATATTGATGCAACACTGGATTCCTCTGGTGAGGGTTGCCAGATATTATTGTTTCCACCAAAAGTGTTACATAAAACTGAAAATAGTAAAAATTATCTAAAAATTTACAAGCTATTACAAAAAAGTACTATCATATATAAAAAAAAAATATTTCGTGTTTCCTCAGCAAGCAGCAGGAAAAAAAAAAGTCCGCCATCTTGGATGATCCGCCATTCTAGAATTATAATGACGTTAAAATAAGCGTGTAGGTATATCAATTTCAGCTCAATCGATTAACGATAAATGATTTAAAATTAATTTGCTAAATTCCACATTAAGCATACATTGCAAGTGAAATAAAAGCTTGTAAAATACTTGAAATTATCGGCTATCGGCCGATATCACAGCCTCACTTAGCGAATTCAGCTCATGAGATGTTTGGTCATAGTTCAAACCTTACCATCAAATCTTATTATAGCGCAATGACGAGTGGCGATAAAACCGGCATTTTTTAGAATTGTCCATGCAGCTTTGATTTTGAGAGCCTTAAAAATAGGTAACCATAAATACTTAGTAAAAATGTCCTACAGAAAGTGTTGACCTAAAAGTACCATCGCTAGAAATTATTCGGCCTTTAACTTTTCATGCCCACCAATTTCAGCTGTATTGGTTGGTATTTGCGCACCTATAAAAATCTAATGTACCTATATAATTTTACGTATTATACACCTACAGGTGTAATTTCATAATCTGTGTATCTTAACTACAGTCACTATATTAGCATCCAAATAAGTTTACCACAAATATTGTTTCTACGAGTATTTAAAGTAGTTTTGGTAATTTGAACCTTATTATTTTCAATGTAAGAAATATTACAGACATTCGATGTACAAATCTCAATTTTGTTGAGTTATAAAGGAGAGTATACAATGGCGAATAACTGCATGAATTAAACTGCATATTCCCTCACCGCGCATTCTTACACAGATTATAAAGATTAAATAGGTAAGCACTTTTTCATGGTTGCCATACAACAATATTGTACTACAAAAAGAGATTACTACAAAATAATATAAATTTTGTCCGTCGCTAACAGAATAAAATATAAGTTACTCATATCACAGAAACCTCATCACTCTAACATCCTTTAGAAAAAGATACATGCATACGCTCACGCCTGTATTTCCCGAAGGGGTAGGCTTATAGTAAACCCATATTTCGGCAGATATATTTAGGTCACATGTATTAGGGGGTGAGTCTATTGCTATCAAACTGGTACTAAAAAGGAAATAACAGATAGAAAACCCAATAACATTTTTCCCGATTGCCCTCGTGTTCCGCAGTAGCGCTACCTTGGGACCACTAGACCAACGAGGCAGTTTAACATCCAGTAGTAGTAGTAAGTCTTTATGAAAAGTTTTTTTTAAAGCCTATTTCTACATAACCTTTGCCCAATTAGGACATAAAGTGGGATGATCAACTACAACTAACCTCATCGGATCGCAGCATTAACGCCGTATTGTGTAAACTCCCCGTAAAGTGCATTCACAAATTCAAATGTCGTAAGCGGGCAACCTTGCAACGTTGCAACACGGTGTTGCGTGGCGTTCATTAGATTCTGCGTAACTGCATGCTTACATCTCTACTGCTTTAGATTGATAGCAGCCTTATAAGGTTAGGATTATTCTAGGACAATAATGATTGGTGAGGAATAACTGCACCATTCTTTTTGGTCTATTAAATTTTTTTGTGAATTTCTTTAAAAAATGTTTAAAATATTCCTTGTGTCTGGATGATTGGTATTTATTATAAGTAATAAAAAAAACAATTTGTGCATTATATCCGTCACGAATTTTCATCTCTATTTTGAGTCAATGTTTTCCACAGGGACTTCAAAAAAATATCGAATTAAAGAATGTGTACAATAATCACTACGCGTGGTGGACAAATACCGCCATTCTCAAGATGCAAACAAAAATAAAAATTAAATATTAAGACAAATTCTACCTAGCGATAAAATTTAACTTAACATACACTTGAATAAATATAATAAATTATAGATTCACGTGCAAATAATTAATGCGAAATTTACGACCAGACTGTGTTATAACTACCTAATTAAATTAAATAATTATTTATTACTCATAACCTTGCCATTGAAACCGCTTCCTAAGTTACGTAAATTACGTAAATTTAATCGTTAATTTAAAATATGTGGTGGTCACATGTTATATCTAATATAATATTTTTAAATACTACCTACTGAGGCGACAAATAAGCTTACAGAGTGTCTAGTGCGAGTTTGCTCAAAATCGCCATCACAAGTCACCGCATCGACGTAAACGCAGATTGGTATGGGCTCACAATAGTGTCATGTTTAGGCCGCCAGAGGCGCTGTTCCGATCCTATACAAATCTGCGCTTACGTCGACGCGGTGACTTGCGACGGCGGCAGTGAAAAAATCGCACTAGGACCTCATTTCTATGAATGCTTGTAGCACCAAGTGACATTCGCGTGATAACCTACCTTATAAAGAATGAAATCCCTGTGCGAACATAATGATAACTATTGCTAGCACATTACACTCCAACTCCTCCCCTGTAGCATTATTTGGCTGCGACCTTCAGTAAGGTGGAGGTACAGTGGGGCAGCTCCAAATATCGGGTGATGAAAACTTGATTACCTATTAGCAAGAGCGGCTGAATGGACATTAATGAATAACACGCAGTTATTTATGACCCATATTGATATATAGAATACTTTCTATCCTTGACAAAAATAAGGTTATTGTGGGATCACCAACATACAAAATACCACGCTGACAACCCCCATTTCAACAAATAAAAATTCGATTTATTTAGATCATGACCTCTCCTTGCCATGATATTTTAACTCTCATTATGAGTGTTGTATATGACGTGTATAAGTCTGTCACTGTCACTAACTGGAACTATGGCAATAAGAGCTTATGTTAAGGTCCCTGTAAACACCTATAAGGCATTCTTAACTAGAGTTCCGTAACAAACGGTGGTTAAGTTCTTAGTTGCGGGTCAGCGAAGCGGGCTAGCGTACCGCTACCGACAGAGGCTTAACCCCGATAGATTGCGGTTTGTTAAACAGATTACATATTTAGTAGTAACTGATTGTAAAACCTGAAGTACCGGTGCACTGGATTGCATTCGATTAAATAAAGTACACACACATAGATATTAAGGTCACGCCTGTATTCCCCGAAGGATTAGGCGTAATAACAACACCCACTTTTCATCGAAGATGATTAAGTCAACTACTTTCGTATTTGAATTAGAGATACGTCTTTGAAATACTTCCCAGAAATATGCAGGTTTCCTTACTGAAGTGAAATCACTGCACATAAGTTTTGAGAAAAACTCATTGATACAGGCCCCGCTGGGATTCTCGCGTCGCTAAGCGTATCAGGCGACTGCTCAAACCACACGGACACCACGGCTCTTATAGAACACATATTTAGCTCAAGCCTGTATTCGCCGAAGGGATAAGAAGTGTACGTATGATGCATTCAAATTTCGCCAGTTGTGTTTAGATCCCATGTCATAGGGAGCGAGCCACGAGCACTAGTCGAGACTCCAAAAGCATTATATTGGTGTGACTATAAATGTGTTGATACTTTTTCGGAGGCGGGTTGTGGTTGAGTTCAAAATATCGTGGATCACATTTTAACCTATGTAAAAAATTTCAAAACTACTTAGAGTACATGGACCCTTCTGAGATAGCGTGAGCATGAAAATAAAAAACCTCTTGAGGTTTTGCTGATAAAACCATTGTCTTTCTTCGGACATACATAACAATTCGGTGTAAATTAAGTGTCTTAGCACCCCTTTGACCCTTTCGGGTAAACTGAATACAACATCTTTCGTAATATCAAGTAGAAAGTAAACAATTATAAAAACATTCCTTGCTATATTGAAAAGGGTCCTCGTAGCTCATAACAATAAATATAATAAATTAAAATAAAATTTAAAATCTTCATTGAAATAAAACTTTCCGAAAGCGTTTTGTAACGAATGTCAAACAAAGGCAAAATACTTTTAAACTCCTTTACAAAGTGTGGTAACTCCTGAGAAGGACAATAAAAACAGGTATTGAAAAATACGTTATATAAAATCCACGTGTCAATGTTATGCAAAGAACAAGTCGTGTGATATACTCACGCCCCAGAAGGGTCCCCGAAGGGGTAAGCAGAGGTGTAACAACAACGCATTTCACCGAATATGATTAAGTGCCAACGTGACAGAAAGTGAGTCCATCGCCGTCTGCAGTATACATACCTCTTTGAAATACTACTCAGACATATGCAGATTTCCTCACGATGATTTCCTTCGCCACAAAGCACGTGGAGGAAATTACTGCACTTAAGTTTTAGTTTTAAGATGAGTCCAAAATGTGTATTTAGGAATCTTATGAATTTTTATACCAAAATTTGCTTTTGTCATTCATTCCAAGTCACAAAAACAAAATTATACATATTTGTGCAAAAAACACATATAATACCTATTATAAGTAAATTATATAACACCACATGTTTCAGCAACGTGAGACACGTTTAAGAATTCATCATTTTTGTAACTGAAATAATAATGAATAATTTATAATGAACGAGAAACGTGCCGCGATTCTTTCAGCAAGTTTGCTGAAAACTCAAAATAATAAGTAGGTATAAAAATGCCCTGTATAATATAAGGTTCCACTTTCTACGATACCAAAAGGATAATCAGATTTGAATTGAATAAAGGGATGTGATCCAAAATTTTGCATAAAATAAATATTACACACAGTTTATCAGATTCGCGTTCAAGCAAACAACTAATTCTTCAGTTCTGTGTTATTAATACAGAAAACTCGGACCCGGCTAGGTCTAGCGCCAGTAATCCTTAAGACCTATCCAACTGAAAGAATACCATATTATGGTACTCCAAAATCGTAGTTCGATAGGACTTCAACTCAATAACATCGATACTATGTGCTATCTCGATAACCAAGCCATTTTTTTTTCGTCTATGATATATTGAATACTAGCGGACGTCACGCGGTTTCACCCGCGTATTTCCCGTTCCCGTGGGAGCACGAGGATAAAATGTAGCCTATATAAATCAGTGATAATGTAGCATTCAAATGGTAATATAATTTTTAAAATCGGTTCAGTAGTTTTTAGCCAATTCGTTACAAACGTACTTACATAAAATCTGTCCTCCTTAAAGTATTAATACGGACAAAAACAAAGTCAACAATAAGTCGCTACGTTATATCGTTACGGTTCTCATTACGTAAATCTGACTGACAGTGCAACGTGATCATTACGTCTATTCCGTCACGTGGCAGCGATACAGCCGCCCCGAGACACGTGACTGTCCAACGTAACGCCCACGCCCACCCTGACCCAGGGCTACCCTTCAATACCTTACGATGAAATTGGCAGTTCAATGTTCTATTTTTAGTAGTATGAATGAATTTGAAATATGAATGAACGCTAGTTACTAAGTATTTTATGACGAGAATATCAATAAAAATCACTAGCGTCGAGGTTAAAAGCCATGCCTGGGGTTGGAAGAGGTAACACCACCCACTTTACATCGAAGAAGGTTCCAACGGGATTAGTGAGCTCATCGTCGTCTCAGGCACTATTGATAGGTCTTTGGAATTATATCAGACATATGCTGATTTCCTTCACCGTATAGCTCATAGTGTGATATCACTGCACTGAAGTTTTTAGCAAATCTAATTAGTTCAGACCGCTGGGATTTGAACTTGCGTCCTTAAACCTGTCGGTCTCCACTGCTCGTTCTCCCTGCTGACTTTTAAAAAAGATATGATGATTCGGATTAATTGAGTTAACATAGAGATAAATTACTGCGATTAAGGTGCATCCTCCCTCAGAGGGTAAGGCTGTAGAATGACGTCTCCCAAGTAGTTTCCCAAGAGAGCAAGAGGTTCTTTTAACATAATGTGAAGAGATTCTTAAAGGGTAGACAACGCGCACGTGATATGTCTGGTGCCACCTACCATCAACGTGAGATGTTTGCTAGTGTATAGATGCCTGCATAGTTGTATAGGTGACGAGTTAAGAACTGGCAGCGAAAATCGTTGGGTATTACTAAATGTATATGAAAGTATATACGATACAGACATTAAAACACAAATAAAAAAAAACCCCGTCTGTCTGTTTGTTTTTTCCGGGTAATCTCCAAAACGGCTGGACCGATTTTAACGGTACTTTCACTGGCAGATATCTCATAATACAAGGAGTAACTTAGGCTACTTTTATTTTAAAAAAGTTAAATGGTTCCGCGGGATATCCGTAAAATTAACACACGTAAAAAAAACTCTACGCGGGTGAAACCGCGGGGCACAGCTAGTAGATTTATAAAATTACTATTGCAAGTGCCACAAGTATAGTATTTTACACTTTCAAACGCCGTTTGTTTGTATAAAGACGTAAATCTTTCCACACACGCCGCTTGGGGCGCTTTTTAACGTTCCCATACAAAATGAGGATAATACGCAATACGATATAGTCAACGTCAAAACATATTAAAACCCACGCTTGGGGTAAAGGATATGTAGTAATCTCTTACCATCGCGTGAGCGGTATGTTTGTGTGCCAGCTTAGTGATATAAAAAATTATCAGAGTGCCTAGTGCGAGTTTTCTTAAAATCGCCGTCACAAGTCACCGCGTCGACGTAAACGCAGATTTATATGGCTCACAATAGTGTCATCATTAGGCCGACAGAGGCGCTGTTCCGATCGACGCGGTGACTTGTGACGGCGGCAGTGAAAAACTCGCACTAGGCACTCAGAGGCGTTGCTCTGAATCCTTACAATATATAATTAACGCTCAGGTTTTATTACGAAACAAGCTAATCACCCGCTCACGTGTCAGAGTCACGCGAAGAGCATATACGTAACCCCCACCCCACTAGGGGGCTAACCTTCAAGCTACGTAATGAATTAGACTGCTACATTTACGTCACATGTCTTTATTTGATACAAGCTTTTATCCGCGACTTCCTAAGCGCTATTTTTTTTTTTTTTGAAAAAATTATTGTGCTCATGCCAGCCCAGAAGTCAAAGTCAAAAATATCTTTATTCGATTAGACTTTATACAAAGCACTTTCAAATCGTCAGAATGACACAATTTACAGGATATATTATATACATGCTACCGCCAGGTTCGGAAGGTTGCTTTTACTGAGAAGAACCTGGCAAGAAACTCAGTAATTACTCTTTTCAAAAATATTATACAATTTAAAAAAAATCACTTGAGTAATGTAAGCTTATGGACACAGTTCCAATGTACAAATGTCGATAAAAATTAACATGAAGAAAAGTCTAGTAGTTCTATTTATATCTAAATGCGTAGCTTGCGATGACCAGCCAGAAGGGTGCACGAAGGGGTACGCAGAGATGTTAGACACACAATTTTCACCGAAAATATGAATGTGTCGCTAGTTTACACGTAAAACAACCCCTAAGAGTTAAAAATCGTAATTTAAATACTGATAATTAAAATTAAAACCTGGCAGGAGAAGAAACGGCGAAACAAACTACCCGGTGCTTAACCGACTTCAAAAAAGGAGTTTTCAATTTGACTATATGTATATATAAAACCGCTTGTGGAATCAAACCGTCACCACAGTAGATTTCGCGAAGGTGACTCCGTAAACAGCTGATCCAATGGCACGAGGGGACCTTCACGTCGCTTCCGACAGCATGCGGGTCACGGAGCAACCTCGATGGAAACTCGACTCTAATACTAATGTGATTAGGGTTAGGGAAAATATCACTTTAGGTCACAATGACACAGAGACCGAGAGGGAGTAAAATGGTACCTATATAAAACTTTTTTTTTGTTAAAAGTAGCCTATAACATCAGCTATCTACCCGTGAATCCCGTTAATATCGGTCGAACTGGTTCGGAGATTAGCCGGAACAAACACACAGACAGATAGACAGACAGACAGACAGACGGACAAACAGACAGAATGAGAAAAAAAAAATTAATGGTTAATTTGTATGAGTACAACGATACGAGTAGATGTATAGATAAGATGCGTCTTTAAATTCGCTCAGACACATGTGTTTCCTCACGATGTTTTCCACCAAACCGATTCGTTGCGGATGACGCCCGTCGGCGCCGGCATCTTTAACGTATGGCGTGTGACGCGCGAGGGGTGTCACGTAATATTTGTTACCCGACTGTATGAATTGGTTAATGCTTTTGGTGTGCCATAACTTTTGAATAACAAAATAAAAAAAAAAAATAACTGCACATAACCTTAAAAATATTTGTCTGCCCAAATTAACAGTTTGTTTACTAAATGCATAAACGATACTAGCATAATAAAAAAAAAACAATATTGATAACGTTTCCTCTGTTCCGTCTGTTTGTGTAACCGATTGTAACGTGACTCACTGGAAGATAGCAGAAGGTACAAGGTGTAACTTAAACTACTTTAATTTAAAAAAAGTAGGTTCCGCGAAATACAACCTCCCATAAAATCAGTCTAAGCAGGTATTTAAAAAATCTACAATTCAAACACCCTAAGCAACCAAGAAAGGTCCTTATCTTCGACCAGGAAAAGTGTAATGTCAGTGATTATCATTCGACCTCACAGAAGGTCGTGTTGTGTTACAACTTGCATAATAATATGCAAGCGTACTTCCTGCCTGATCGCTGACACATCCGTTTGCACGAGGTTATGTTGTAAATGCTTATGGTCTATTTTTAAACCAGAGGTGACACACAAGCTTCTGATAAGCGGTCATCGCGACCACATTGCGGTTATGTGAGTGAGAGATAGCGATTCACAGGGAGCATTTCTCACTCCTCGTTGGTCTAGTGGCCGCAAGCGCTACTGTGGCACACGATGTCCTGGGATCGATCCCCATGCAGTGACATTTAGGTATTTGAAAGAAGGAAAGAAAATTATATTTATTGATACAGACAGACATACATATTACAGCATGGAATAGATGGGATAGTTTCGAACCGTTGGTAAATTTTCGACATTCAAAAGTGCCTTACCAGAGCCATTTTCATTTTCAATGCAGAGCCTATAAAAGTTTACTTGTTTTTTGCGATTTGGTACGAATAGCTTGTATTAACACTTTTAACAAAGTACTTTTAAATCGTCGGCACGACATTATTTTACTGGATTCTACATGCCACCGCCAGGTTCGGAAGGTTGCTATAAGTGAGCTAACTTCACGTCGGTATTCGGTCAAATCCTGTCTTTTCCAGGTCACTGGACCGTTCGATGGCGTATACATTAAGCAGTAAGTGGGATGTAGGACAAGTCTTCCACAGATAAGATATTATCTTGATCACATGACTTATCGACTACTTGTAATGAAATCCTGCTTCTAATGGCATACCTTTAAACGGTGTTTTAGTTAAATATTTCCTGACTGCCCTGCAGAGCTTTAACCCCAAAAATGCACATACATATGCGCACGCCTTTATTCCCCAAAGGGATAGTGGTATGCTAACACCTATAGAACATAGAATACATGGAAAAGAATCATCATTATGGGGACGAAGTTGCGGGTAAAAACTGTCATTAAGTATTAGCGGGAAGAGGAGTGGAGACGTTGTATTATACAGAACCCTTTTGTCTTCAAGGAGTGTAATCCAAGGATTATGAGAGCACTAAGCACAGACATAGAAAGTATCCCCCTTATTTCAAAGACTAAGAAAGTGTTTGGATTAAAAGTAACTCCAACCCTTTCTGTGATTGGGATTTGAAGGGATGGTACATTTAGTCCGAGTTAGGGCTAGTCTACGCTTAAACCATGTATTGTAATAAGGGGGTATATGCCTATGGTTGAGTAGGTATAGTCGTGGTGGCCTTGAGGTTTGAGCAGTTTCTCCTACGCAAGAGATGCAAGTTCGAATCCCAGCGGGGCCTATGCCAATGAGTTTTTCTAAACTCTTATGTACAGTGATTTCACACCACGTACTTTACGGTGAAGGAAAACATCACGAGGAAACATCATATGACTGAGAAGTAATTCAAAGACGTATCTATAGTTCCTGAGACGGCGATGGACTCACCTGTGCCAATCTGTCACGTTGGCACTTAATCATATTCGGTGAAATGTAGGTGTTGTTACAACACCTCTACGTACCCCTTCGGGGACCCTTCTGGGATGGCGTCAGCAAATAGATAGTAGATAGATATAAAATCTAAAACTATGCCCACCCCTTTTTAAATCCGTGTCACAAAAAGAGACGGAATTATTTTTAAAGGATTATAATCGGCTATATTTTGTAATAGCTGTGCCCCGCGGTATCACCCGCGTAGATTTAGCTTCTTCCTTATTGTCGCGGAACCCTAATATTTTTCATCAATAAAAGTAGCCTAAGTTACTCCTCGAAACATCAGCTACCTACCAGTGAAAGTCCCGTTAAAATCCGTCCAGTTGTTTCAGAGATTACCCGGAACAAACAGACAGACAGACAGAGAAAATTTATAAAACTTGGTTTTTCAGTGTCAGTAGCGTGTACACTTTGATATGCATTTAGTGAAAAGCTGTTATTTTGAAATTACAAACAGACACTTCAATTTTATTGATATAGATATAGATTAGGTGGTCTAGGTTTATGCATTTTTATTGATAAGACGTACGTGTATGCCAACTTTGTTGCATTAGTACATTTTGCCAGTACACGGGGCATACAAATTATGTGATATCATCGTCTATATTCAATTTGCACTAATGCCAAACATTATATTATACAATAGCCAAGTAATAAGTAGCTATTATATATTATATTGCGCAGTCAAATTAATTGAATTAGTCTCACGATTGAAGAATGTTTATTCACTAATTATAAATTTGGTACATCATCCGTTTCGTGTACTTTCAATAGTCAATTTATTCTCAAAAATATTGCATTTTTTTGATAAACTAGCTGTGCCCCGCGATTTATCCACGTATTAATAATAAAAGTTTTTCTAAAATAAAAGTAGCTACTCCTTGTAGCATCAGCTATCTGCCAGTGCAAGTCCCGTTAAAATCGGTCTAGCCGTTTCAGACATTAGCCGGAACAAACAGACAGACGGACAGATATTTTCTTTAGTTTGTTTTTTGTAAGTACTGTCTACATGTTACCGATGTAACTCAGTAATATTTTAGCCTCCTTACAGTGGAAGAATTTTTTTAATCGATCCAGTAGTTCGAAACTTATTCCAAACAATAAAATCTCTTCTCATCACAATATTGGTATAAAACTACTTATCCCTTTAAATCCTTGTCATAGCATGAGCGCCGGCATATATGACTCACGTTTTAAACCATACAATACTTTTTTTTTATTCTTTAATTTCTTCGGAACTTTTGTCTAACATAGACAATGTCAGCTCCATTGAGCTCGCACGTCACAACTTAACAATCATTAAACAATCCAAACATTAACCGGAAGAGCCTACCAGCTACAATAGAGGTTGGCGCACCAACCACACCTAAAAACTAGGCCATATCGTACGGACCGACCTTTAAAATATTGAACATTTCTTCTCTTACGGACACACTCCGAACACATGCCACCAAAAGATGGTGTACATCCTCTTTTACATTGCATATGCTACAATTAGGACTATCAACCAACTTCAGTAGAAATTTGAAAGCATTTAATGGCATGTGTCCAGAACGAAGTCTGTGGGCCATCACAACTAGTTTTCTATCCAACTCACAACAGTTGAACCAAGGTACACGAGTTGGTTGACTTTGGATCATTTTGTACCAGATACCTTTCTCTTCGGAAGCAATATCAAATGATACCTTCCACTTTGAGTGTATGATTTTATTGTGTTTGTGTAAAATTTCTAAGTATTCTGCTTTTAAATAACCATACAATACTTCTACAATCTAACCTGGAAGGTAACCAGTTACATAATTAATGTTCTAATCATTGTAAGTAGGCTAATCGTTACAGTACTTAGCTTTGAGAAAACCAGACTATGACCGTATTCGTTAGTACCCTACCCTTGTTCTGTTTGATTGATTGACTGAACCACTAAGGTATATGTTCTATATCTATTACTAGCGGATGTCACGCGGTTTCACTCGCGTAGTTCCATTCCCGTGGGAGTACAGAGACAAAATATAGCCTATATTAATCAGTGATAATGTAGCATTAAAATGGTGAATGAATTTTTAAAATCGGTTTAGTACTTTTTGAGAAAATTCGTTAGAAACATACATACAAACCTCTTTATAATATTAGTTTGGATTTTATTTTTATTAATTTAAAACTTTTTACAATACATTCTTATCAACAAAAATCAACCTTCCGAACCGGTAACATTTATAATCCTGTATAGTGTGTTTTTGTGCCCTACTGACGATTTGAAAGTAGTAAAAGAAGTGTAAACTAAAGATTTTAGGAATTTTTAAATTTGAATAATGCCATAGTCAAAACCTTTGGGTTATGCAGAAAGTGTCGTATCTATTATATAAGAAAGGAAGCGTGGATTCCACTGTTGGAAACAAAACTAAACACTAGACATGAAAAACGATCTATATACTAATACCAGCTTCTGTGACTTTCGTCTGCGTGTAATAGTTACTTTGGGCTAACACTTACTCGTACTTCGCTCGCAACTTAATTTTGTGTTGTACTCACAGCACCCACTTTTCACCGAAGATGATTAAGTGCCAACGTGACAGATGATGAGTCTATCGCCGTCTCAGTCAATATACCAACAACTTTGAAATACTTCTCAGATTTCTTCACGATGTTTTCCTTCACTGCAAGCACGTGGGTCTCACTGCACATAAGTTTTTAGACTCATTGGTACTCGCTGAGATTCACTTAAACCCCACAGCCACCACGACTCGGATCACCTTCCTGGCTAAAAACAAGGCTAGCGTTTGCTCCATTTGTGTGTGTTACAGCGACATTCACGTGTTTTTGATGGCAGGAAGTGCAACCACAACAAGTAACATGTTAGTTTTCATTAGTCAGGTTTGTTACGACACAGGCTTATCGGCACACGACTGTATACACGAGAGGAGCAACGTGCGAACACACGTGCGCGCGCAGGCGACATGCGCCCGCGCACTTCGAATACATGGTGCTTTAGACCAATGCTTTTATTACTCTACGTGTTTCGAAATATAAGCTTAGATGATTATGATTATTATAAACATTTTCGAGTGCATTC
The DNA here is from genome assembly GCA_964035505.1 of Watsonalla cultraria. Classification (NCBI taxonomy): domain Eukaryota; kingdom Metazoa; phylum Arthropoda; class Insecta; order Lepidoptera; family Drepanidae; genus Watsonalla; species Watsonalla cultraria. The sequence goes on along the minus strand of OZ037734.1, from coordinate 5,345,582 downwards.
TTAGCTATGTACATAAAATATCGTGACTGACAGACAGACAAATCAAATCCTAAGACTCCTAACCCTAGAATTTTCTTCGTGTGCTCTAAAGGTGTAGCACACAGGCTTCGAGTTCCTTCTGGACAGGCGTATAATTTTTATCTGTATAACATTCAGCATAATAGGTTCAGGGGCATATTCCTGAAAAAGTACCATGCAGAGAGCGAATAGGCATAACGGGAACTCCCGTTCGATATTTGGCGCTGCCCGACTGGTACCTCCACCTGAATCTCGTATTGTAGCCAATTAATGCTACCTTTGAGTAGTGTTGTATGGCGGTGAGTTAGGTCGCCTTTGCTCCATGGAGGGGAGTCGCTGTGTTAGCAATATTTTATTCTTCGTAGAGTAGGAGACACTTGGTACACAAGCATTCACACATTCAGTGCAATTTTTTGTCTTCTGACTTTATAAGAAGTTCAATCAAATAAAGATATTTTAGACTTTGGACAAAAAAGTTGAAATGTTTCTACGTTCCTACTGGTAAATTAAGAGCTTTTTATTAAATTGTAGCTGTGGCTCGTGGTTTTACATTTTTTTAATTCAGTCCTATAGTTTTTTCATAACAAACTAAAGTACATATATTTTTATTTTACAGTATTAGTATGCATAGTACTTCTTGCAAAAGACATTTTATTTTTATTATTATCGATAAAACATTTAGGTACGTTCGCCATTACGCGCACATATAAGTCTGTGAATCAAAACAGATAGCTAAATTATATTATACAGCTTGATTTCTCAGCATAAATAAAGTGCGCATAAAACATCGCGCCCTATAAAGGAATGCTCTCTAACTGCGCTGCAATTCCGCATTTAGACGCACGTGACTCCGAGGTCGTTGGAAATAGATACAATTAATTATGACTCTTACGCAACTGGAAGCACTACTGTCATCTTACATAGTTTATACTACCGTTTACTCTAAGCTCTAAAGTTCAATATTGCGCAGCAAATAATTATGCATACTTCAAACGTAAAAAATGTATCTGCAATCTTTGAAGTTATAACGTCATTATATTTCTAATTTGATGATGAATAATAAGGGAAGGGAGAGAGATTGAATTCCCCGTGGGGCCATGTAATGATACTTACTTCCTACGGTGAGAGAGGTTGCCAGTTCCTGAAGAGGAAATTGCGGTTTTACCTTTCATGAAGTTAAGCGATATTTTAGATACACAACTAAGGAGGCAAACAAGCATGCAGAGCACCTGATGATAAGTGATTACCGCAACCTTCACATCAAGGTCACATGCAATAACTCCCACTTTGTGCATCCTGTAAATATCCTTTAGAACTCTTCTTGAAGAACCCCATGTTGTACTCGTTTGGGAAAACCACGTTGGGGAATTCATTCCATAACTTGGCCAAAGGAAACGAGCAGGCCAATCTTCATACCCTGATAAGGGCGTAATCCTTGTTACAAACATTCATAGGCTGCAGTAGCTGCTTACCATTAGGCGGACTGTACTATTTGTCACTCCTGGTTTGATCCTGTGGGATAGGAACTGGAGGAGGAAAATAAGGATAAAGTATGGAGGGGAATCCCTGTTAATACCTTTTATTTAACACTAGCGGTGTTCACGCGGTTTCACCCGCGTAGTTCCCGTTTCCGTGGGAGTACGGAGATAAAATAAAGCCTACATTAATCAGCTATAATGTAGCAATAAAATGGTGATAGAATTTTTTAAATCGATCCACTACTTTTTGAGCCAATTCGTTACAAACATACATACAAATATTTCCTCTTTATACGAGTAATAAATCTATTGTTGCCTATGCTTACGGGGTCTTGGGTTTCCCAATGCCTTGGTGTCCAAATATGGATCATGTGGTTTGTTATAGTTTATTTATTAACATAATACACTTTGTATTCGCTGCTGCGTATTACACACCGCAACAATATTATTACATCTAGGTATAAACTATTTACCTTATTTTTTTCTAATACAAATGAGCTGCGGCGGTATTTGACTGCCGAAAGTAAAACACACATGACACGGGTTCAAATTTTGTAACGTACGGTACACAAAACATTGATAGGGAGCAAATGTCTTAGAAGAAATTCAAATTCTGCATGGTGCCTGAGAAATAGAACCGACTAAGTATCAGACACCTTATCAACTTTGGTAAACAAACAAAAGCCGTGGAGATGGTGGTAATAAAATCATAGATATCTGGGAATAAGCCATATGTTTTGGAGTTTTTATAGACATATATTTTTCTAGCTGCGCCCCGTGGTTTCACCCGCGTAGATTTAGTGTCATGCCGTTTTTTTTAAATAAACCTAGCCTTAAACTCCAGCTACCTGCCAGTAAAAGTCCCGTTAAAATCCATCCAGCCGTTTAGGCGTGTTGCCGTGACCACGGGAAATGGGGATTAATTTTTATATATAAGATTGAGGTATGTTTATACCTCCTGTCATTACTTACACAAAAATCAAATTGAGTCATTTACATTTTAAAACAGTATATAACGACGTCGCCATTTAGATACAAAACTATTATGTGTGCTTGAACAAATCTTTATATCTTAATTTTTCTTATGTCTAGTATCTTGATAGGGTTTATCTAGCATATAGGAGTTGTATTCCGGTGGGTTAATGGCTAAAAAAATATATATTTATAGAAAGTAGGGTAGAGAACAATCCAAAATCGAAGGGGAAATATCAAAGGCCACCTCGTGTGACATGACAGCTTCTTTAAATGCAATAGAAGGGAAGGTAGAAGGGAAGAGAGGAAGAGGAACACCAAGACTAACATACATGAGACAAGTTAAAGAAAACGTGTCTGTCATGACGTATAAGGAGGTCAAAGAGATGGCACTGGACAGAGACAAGTGGAAAGAGTTGCATCGGTTACACCGACAAGAGTCTGATTATTACTCTTAAAATAACTTAATTATATATACAAGGACTTACTTACTACTTAAAACTAATTAAAGGTAGAAAACTTGTCCCAAGTCGGTGTCTCTCGGGATCGTGCCAAGAAGGCTGGCAGCATTGCCACGTTGAATAGCAATGCTGATTCTCTGAGCGAGAAAAGCCCCAGCTCTCTTGTCACGAGAGGATTCTACCAGACGACGTGCAAGCTCTTTGAAAAGCTGATGAGTATCCGGACCCCAAGGTCCCAGAGTTTCAACCGCAAACGCAGAAAATATGTATCCTTGACCAATGCACGCATATTTCCGACGCTTGAGGCCATGTTCCTGCTGAGCAGCAGCAGCACCGGCCGCCACAGCAGTGCCGGGGAGATGGGACGGAGCCACCGTATCGACACACGTGGCATCCCACACCAGCGGCCGCCCCAATCTCCACGGCACCAACTACATACCATCGGGTCTCCGGCCGTCATTATTACTCTTAAATTCATGATGATGAGAAAGTAGGGAAAACGTTAATGTCTTATAAATATCATAACAAGTGGTATAAGTCTGCAGACTACGCAATCACGTGTACCTTCATAACAAGGCCTAAAACTATTCGTTTGTACGGCCTTCTATAAGGCCAGGAAACCCCACAAGACTGTCACAAAATAAAAGCATACAGATGGTAATCTCCCATTTACAGACACATATAAAAATAGTTTTACAATTATTCTAATTCAAAATATCTTTATTTCACTACACTTTCTTTAATAGGGCACCAATTTGCACACTGAAGGGGAAGTGTATGAAGAGATGTATGAATGTGGATGAAGCGAAAGAATATGTAAGGATCGTAGCATTTGGCAAACGGTGGTCTCTGCCTACGTATGTATGTTGCACTACTATTTTTAATTACTAGCCACCCGCCCTTACTTTGTTTTACACATATATATAAACTTTTCTCTTGAATCATTATTTCTATTGCTGAAAACTGCGTTATAATCCGTTGAGTAGTTTGAAAGATCTAAGCGAACAGACAGCGGACGGGACGCGATAATACTATTGAATAAGAAGATAAGTAAAAACTCTAAGTGACAGCGCAAGACTAATGAAACTGCCCTTCTGTTGCGTTTATTATTAGAGACTATTGTAAATAACAACGTTGTAATAAGTAATAATTACCAAAGTTATACCATTGTCGCGTTAAAACGTCCAAGGATTTGTAATTGTGTTTGTTTCAAACTTTATGTAAGAACGAAAAACTATTTTCCATAGGAGTTATTGTATAACTGATTCCTGGCTACATAATATTCTATATACCTACCTATTGTATATTGTGGTACTATGAAAACTTGATATAAGGATTAGTAGGTACCTGAGTGTTTTTTACGAAGAATAAAGTGGAAAATTCGCGAACAGAGTACCTAGTGCGAGTTTTTCACTGCCGCCGTCACAAGTCACTATTCACGTAACGATTCATATAGGATCGAAACAGCGCCTCTGTCGGAATAAAGATGACACTATTGTGAGCCCATACAAATCTGCGTTTACGTCGACGCGGTGTCTTGTGACGGCGATTTTAAGAAAACTCGCACTAGGCACTCAAGGAGGGAGCTCTTATTGCCATTGGTTCGACTGTGTGACAGTGACAGACTTATACACGTCCTATACATCTGTCCCTTAATCATTGGCGAACTATGATGGGGTCGGGACCCACTCGTCCCCTGAAAGTCGCGCCCTGTGCCCACTCGTCCCCTTAAATTTTTGAGGTTTCCACTTGTCTGATCTATCTGAAGTATTAGGGTGTCAGCAGATTCAATTATTTTCTACGTAGCATTTATATTAGGAGACAAGTGGGTACCTCAAAATGAATTAATAATTTACGGTTCTCCTCCCGGGGGACCAATGGGCACCTACAAAGGAGACGAATACCTATGCTCACGCCTATATTCCCCGAAGAGGTAGGCAGAGGTGTTGTAATGATTAACGCCCACATTTCACCGAATATAATTAAGTGCCAACGTGACAGAGGGTGAGTCCAACGCCGTCTCAGGCACTATACATACGTCTTTGAATTATTTCTCAGACATATGCAGGTTTGCTCACGATGTTTTCCTTCATCGAAAATAACGTGGTGTGAAAATCACTGTACATAAGTTTTTAGAAAAACTCATAGGTACAGGCCCCGCTGGAATTCGAACTTGCATCGCTTGCGTAGCAAGCGACTGCTCTAACCGAGGCCACCACGGCTCGAATGAGAAGGAGACGAATCTAAAATTTTATTCTAAGGGACGAATATTGGGGCCCTGTGGGTCGTGACCTCTATGATGGCAATACCATGTCATGGTAGGCCCTTGGGATGACGTGATCTTACAACATAGAGTATTCATCACATTACTATAACTGTATATGAAAAACAACTTAGTCATCCGTATTTTAATGAAATGATTGATCTAAAAACCTTTTGTTTACCATTAGGTAATAAATTATTACACGTGACAGCAATCACGTTTCGTAGCCATTTGTAAACATACTTAGGTATCACTATACCTATTTATTATTTTCTAGTCGTTCTAGCAATAATTGATAGCTTACTCTTGGTGTCACCGTGTTTTACAGCACGTGTTATACACACTCATTTTTTCTTGTGTATGAGTAAGGTTTCAAATATTTTCAGTAAAGTACATACATTATTTTCCTCATCCTTCTCCAACGCTAATATAACAATTAAAAACTATATTACTTAGTGTGTTTTTTCTAAAATAATAGCCTTAGTTACTCCTTATATTATCGGCTATCTGGCAGTGAATGTGTTGTAAAATCAGTTCAGCCGTTTCAGAGATTATCTGAAACAGACAATCAGACAGACGGACACGCAGAAAGTAATTTTTATTTTAAATTTTATGTGATCATCTTATCTATACAGATAAATAAAGTGTCGATTTGTAACTGCAAAATAACAGTTTTTCACTAAATGCATATGAAAGTATACACGGTACTGACACAGAAAAACCAATTTTTTTCTCTGTCTGTCTGTTCTTAAAATCTACGCGGGTGAAACCGCGGGGCACAGCTATCTTTAATACATTCAATATGCATTTATTGAAAAGCTTCAATTGTGTCTGTAAGTTGACACGTTTTCCTACACGAAAATCTTCATCATATATGAACTGTGTAATAATAATCTCTACTTATATACAAGGTTGAAGAGTTTGTTTTTTTATTTGATTCGAAGCGCTAATTTCAGCAGCTTTTAGTCTGATTTGATAAATATTTCAGTGTCAGATAGCCCATTTATCGAGGAAGGCTATAGCTTATCATTACGCTAAGAACAATCGCGGTTTAAAGTTAGCGTTAGCCCAAAGTAATTATAATCTACTAGCGGACGTCTGTAAGAATACGGAGATAAAATATAGCCTGTATTAATCAGTGATAATGTAGCATTCAAATAGTGAAATAACTTTTAAAATCCGTCCAGTAATTTTTGAGCCAATTCGTTACAAACATACTTACATACAAATTTTTCCTCTTTATAATAACTCTCTCTCTATATCATATCTAAATCTAATATAGTGTAGTAATCACTAATAGTCTCTTAGTAGATATAACTAGCAGAAGCTAGTGATTTTATGTATAGCAACATCGATGATGAAATCCATAGGTACATAATAAATAAAACACTGTTGTATTCACGTGAAGCCAATCACGTTCCTGTAGCTAGCTATTATTGTATAAAACCTAGCCACGTGCTTGTTACGTCCATTTGCAACATTGTTGTTAATTGATATGATGTTATTGATAGCGTAACAGTCCACGACTTCCCAGAAGGGACTTTGAGATGTAGCTTGTTAAAACACCCATGTTATATCGATCATGATTAGATGCCAACTTATAGACGGTGGTCGTCGTCTCATGCACTATACACACGTATTATAATTCCTACTCCGTTGGTCTAGTGGTCACCAACAGCCGACAGCTGACAGGCGCCCACTGCTGGGTATAGGCCTCCCCCAACGATCTCCACGACGACCGGTCTTGTGCCTCCCACATCCAGCGGGTTCCCGCGATCCTCACCAGTTCGTCGGTCCACCTCGTTGGGGGCCTACCCACACTGCGCCTGCCGGTACGCGGACGCCACTCAAGAACCTTTAGGCACCATCGGCCATCGGTTCTACGAGCGACGTGCCCCGCCCACTGCCACTTGAGTTTAGCGATTCTTCGAGCTATGTCGGTTACTCCATCGCCCTCTGAGTTACTTTGAGCCCATCGTGAGCGGCCACGTCTCTGTACCATAGGTCATCACTGGTCGAAGACTTTCGACTTGAGACACTGCGGTATTTGGGACGAAATGAAGTTGCCACCTAAGCCCTTAAACATTAAAATGTGGGGTGTATTCTAAACAAACCTCTGCCTATCTCTTCGAGGAATTTAGGCTTGAGAAATATGATATCAGTGTCCAACATTGTACAAAAACTCAGTGGAAAAAACTAACTGACCACGGGGCCTACTCGCTTTCTCCGAAAAACGAAGCTAAGGCCGAAAGTTCGCAAAGTTCCTACCACGGTTATTATTCGTTCTAAAATTACGTCCGAACGTGGTCCGCTAGATAAAATTATTTGATGTTTATATTTTCTAAACCAACTTTAATTAAATTATTAGACGAAGAAAAATTTGAGTATGATAAAAACAAAGCGATAATGAAAATACGTTTAATTTTCGTTCGTTCACGAAGTTTCGTTTTCGGAGAAAGACAGTAGACCCCCTGTAACGTAGCAGGTAGGTACCTGGCACTTGGAAGATTTGAAAGACAAGTACTTTTTAATGAACCTACCCTATTTCACTAAATATACCACCCGTAAAACAAATGTAAAACAACTCGATTATATAACGCAAATTGTTTAAACTTAATACTAAAGTAAACCCACATAACAGCTTACAACCATTGAAATTGGAAACTTCAATAATATTGTTAATTGTATGTAGGACAAAGGCTTGAAATTCAAGAAATATCCAAATTATTGTATTATGTATGAAACAATGCGTCATACACGTGGTCTGGGACAACACGTGACACGTGGTCTCGTATTGTGATCGACTTCATATCCAGGGTTGCGGGCTAAGATCTATGAAAAAATAATGTGAGTGCACATTATTTTTTCATAGATCGTAGCCCGTTTCGCGTAACGAACCGTTACGATATTGGAACGATTGGCGATATTAGGTGAAAATGTCGCTCCTCTATAGTTTATACCTCCTTTTGAGATTTAGGATCAAGCCAGTGTAATTAGATGTTTTGCACCTCTGGCTCCACTTTGTAACCCTTTTGTAAGACCTAAGCATACGATTAATTAAATTACCGTGTAGAGGATTGATTCTTCTACACCTGGTATTTGAATTAATTAATATTTTATAGCAGGTAGTTTTTCTAAACATCTGGACGACCCTTTTGCAACTACTTGTCCTTCCCTATTGTGCGACTCTCCTACAAGTCTCAACTTGTTCGACCAAGTGCGGGCCGGCAACGCTGCACGTGCCGGCCGCGTCTCTAAAAACTGGTGCGAACCCATCAGTCGGCTTAGAACTCTCCTCGGCATACGCACGCTCTAGCAGTAGTTGCTAGCTTCTCGTGCGTCGTTTAACTTGCCGCCGGTCGACTCAGTTTCCTTTCTTGTGACTTTATTTTGTTATTTCCTTCTGTATGTGATATCGTGTGTGTTCATATTAAACTATTATTTACATTCAAGCCACTGACTTTTATTAGGTAGCTATAACCACGCCATAACTGACGCCCAACGTGAAGCGAACCAAACAAACAAGTACTTTCTTTTCGAGTGAACGTGCAAACTTCCGTTTATTTCGCGTACTTGCAAACATTACAGTGTGCTTTGTAGTTAAATAGTGAACGTAGAAACGAACATACATTAGTGCTATTGTCACAAATTTTAAGAAACTTTGTAACTCGGGTTTTTTTTTCGATGCGAAAGCTCCGCTGACCCGCACGTGGTCTTTTGTTTAACGAACTCTAACTTCATAGTTCGCATACCACGCTCGTTAGTATTTTTTTTGTGTCTCGGTGAGACATGGTGATTACACGGTCGAGTCAACAGCAACATTCAGAGATGTTTCCTGCCGCTGGAGTGCAAGTAGACGGCGTCACGCCGCCAACTTCGAGTGGGAGCGCTATTTTCGTCGATGAACGACCATCGACGCCGCCGCTGCTCGGACGCCAAGCGTCCGCCGGCGCTACCGCCCCATCACCTCCGCCGCCGCTGTTCGGACGCATCGCGTCCGCCGGCGCTGCTGCCCCATCATCTCTGCTTCCGCCGATGTCAGGGCGTGAGCTGCCCAACTACTCACCGTCGCCGCTTCAACACGGGCATGCTTCGCCCGTTGCTTCACCACAGCCTATTGTCATGTCGGATCAACAGCTTAGGCTTTTATTGCAAGCATTACAATCGCAAACCCCATCACAGTACGTACCGCCGCCGCCATCGGTAACCGTGAGTAACTTTTCGAACTGTACAGCCAGATTTGATGGTACCGGAGATGTTCTATCTTTTATTAACTGTATGGAAATATACAAAGACTGCGTGAATGTCAGTGATGAGATAGCACTCCGAGGGTTACCCATGTTATTGTCCGGTTTTGCCGCTACTTGGTGGCTAGGCGTGAAGCATTCAGTGTCGATTTGGGAAGATGCGCTACACTTACTACGACAGACCTTCGGTCCGCGGCTCCCACCTCATAGATTATATAGAGAGATTTTTAGTAAGGAGCAGGCCGAAGAGAACACGGATGTTTTCGTATGTAGAGTGAGAGCTTTAATTGCACAATTACCGCCGCATACACTACCGGAAAACCCGGTACAGTTGGATATGGTGTATGGCTTGTTACATAAGAGAATACGAGAGAGAATAGCGAGAAGCACCATCGCGTCGTTTGCCGAGCTGCTGCAAAGAGCTCGTACGGTTGAAGACGTGCTAGAAGAAGTTAGCACTCATACAGGTGTAAGGAAGAAGGCCTCCTCGTCTGCTTCTCAACCGCCACCGACGCCGATTCTCTGTTCTTCACCGCCGTTGTCTACTAGTTTTATTTCGGGTTCTAATGTGGATAGAACGCCGCATACTAGCAAGCACAGACCTCGGTGCAACTATTGTAAATCTTTCGGACACACAAGAGATGACTGCAGACGTTTATTGAATAAACAGCCTACCTCTTCAGACCAGATTGTTAAGAACGAACCAGTTGCGACACTATCGGAAGCTCGCCCGTCCATCACATGTTTCGGATGCGGTGCGCCCGGGGTGATTAGATCCAACTGCGAAGTCTGCAAGGCAAGATGTTCAGCACCGCCGACTATAGCTTTGGCGTTTCAGTCAGTGTCCGCCGTTAGTCCGTCCGAGTTAAATTCACGAGTGCGACCCATTTTCAAAGTGGAAGTGTTTGGTGCTGTGGGTACAGCTATATTGGATACGGGAGCAAAGTACTCCATTGCCAGTGATAGTTTAACAAGACATTTGCGTGGAAATGGTCAATTATTTAAAACAGTAGAGACTGAGTTAAGATTTGCCGATGGTACTAAGCGAGTAGAAATTGTAGAAACCGCTTTATTACGTGTTAAAGTTCAGGGAGTTGCAGTAGAGACTTTATTTTTTGTTTTGCCTGGAGCCAAAGAGTCACTACTAGGTATGAACTTTATCCAAGAGGTTGGCATGGTAGTCAACTTTAGTAATAACCTGTACTCGATAGGTAATTCCGAATTTTACGATTTAGAATTCGAGCGCGACGATCGCGTTGTTTCTAGCTCAGCGATTGACATCCACGAGGACGAGGGCGTCCTTTTAACTTCAGCTGATGAAGATGTCTTCAGTGCAGGGGGAGCACTTACCCCTACTGCGCTTACTAAGAAAAATAGACCCCGAAGGTGGGGTGGAAATGAAAATAGTGAAAAGATAAAACGGAAACTTTCCACGGCTTCATTTCGTAGGACTGGATTTAAACATCCAGAGGGTGACCGCGTTCTCGTGGAGAGCCATTGCCCTAGTCAGTCTACGCAGGGCTTCAATACTAAAGTCGCTCCGCGACGTGAAGGCCCTTACCGTGTGCGTAAAAATGTTTCCGCGATGAACTGCGAAGAAGTTGTTAAACAGAGCCTACCGAGGGGCAAGTACTATGCCAGCCTCCTGACTACCAATGTAGGTGACTCTGCAGTAGTAGTTCATGCTAGAAGAAGGAATAGAGCGCGTTATTCAATTGCCAAGCCAGCTCCATAGTTTTCCACTGGCTTGGAGGGGGAGGATATAGCAGGTAGTTTTTCTAAACATCTGGACGACCCTTTTGCAACTACTTGTCCTTCCCTATTGTGCGACTCTCCTACAAGTCTCAACTTGTTCGACCAAGTGCGGGCCGGCAACGCTGCACGTGCCGGCCGCGTCTCTAAAAACTGGTGCGAACCCATCAGTCGGCTTAGAACTCTCCTCGGCATACGCACGCTCTAGCAGTAGTTGCTAGCTTCTCGTGCGTCGTTTAACTTGCCGCCGGTCGACTCAGTTTCCTTTCTTGTGACTTTATTTTGTTATTTCCTTCTGTATGTGATATCGTGTGTGTTCATATTAAACTATTATTTACATTCAAGCCACTGACTTTTATTAGGTAGCTATAACCACGCCATAATTTATTATTTTTGCCAACCCTACTTGTCTGCTGATAGCACACGTTTAGCTCAAATTGTTCTAAACATTGTCAGTAGGTACATGTGTTATATTATATTAAATATCACATTGTTATACATTACGCAATAATTATTGCTTTGTTTGCATTCACTTATAACGGCATGTGAAACTAAGGGATAAAACACGTGCTTGGGAGATTAGTACTGGGGCCTTACCATGAGCTCTTATTGCCATGATAGTTTCACTCGTTTATGAGACAGATGTATGTGACGTGCATACATCTGTCACTGTCGCACAACTGAATTAACATTGCAATAAGAGCTCACGGTTGGGCCCCTGATCCAATAAAACAACTGAGTACCACAACAAACTACTTCTAACTAATATTACTAACTACACGCGGTTTCACCGGCGTAGTTCCCGTTCCCGTGGGAGTACGGGGATAAAATATAGCATATATTAATCAGTGCTAATGAAGCTTTTAAATGGTGAAAGAATTTTTAAAATCGATTCAGTACTTTTTGAGCCAATTCGTTACAAACATACAAACCTTTCCTCCTTATAATATTAGTATAGACTAGCTGTACCCCGCGGTTTCACCCGTGTAAATTTAGTTTCATACAAACTTTCATCCCCTATTTTATGCCCTTGGGGGTAGAATTAATCAAAATCCTTTCTTAGCGGATGCCTACGTCATAACATCTACCTGCATGCCAAATTTCAGCCTGATCCGTCCAGTGGTTTGGGCTGTGCGTTGATAGATCACTATGTCAGTCAGTCAGACAGTTACCTTTGAGTTATATAATATTGTAGTTTAATGGTTTTAAATAATAATAATAATGAAAGTATAAAAACGTTTCAATTTCTTTACTCCTTTTCTACACAATAAAATAAAAATATATTTCGTCTTTCGTCGTTTATCGTCTTCCTTTCTTCTCTCTGTCATCCGTCAATTCTTATTCTTCCTCTTCCATTCTTATACAAACTCATTTCATCAATCCCACATTATTTTAATGTCAGAAAAGATTGATCTTATATACATATATTTAGATAGTATAGACATATACGCTACAACTCTGTCACACACAGAATACTAAACACTTTACTACAAACAATCCACATGTGTAACGTTGGTATGTACATCCGCATACACTTATTAACAGTTATTGATATAATCTTATCTCGATCGTGACATAACAGCACAGTACTTGTGTCACGTACGTAATGTTTAATCAATGCGAATTACTCTGGTCATTGCTTACACGTAGTGGCAATAATATTGGGACGCCGGGAAGACACTTGTTTTGGAATGCATTCTCTATTTGCCAGGTGTCAAACTAGGATCTTGTTTCGATCTGCGAAAGACTGCAGGCAGATCCTGGATGCGGCAAGCTGAAGACAGGGCGCTATGGCACTCATTAGGGGAGGCCTATGTCCAGCAGTGGACTAAGATAGGTTGATGATAATGATGATGTCTATGTTGACAGGTGTCAACCTAGGACCTTGTCTAGGTGGTGATCCTAGGTGAAGCATGTGTAAGACCCTAAATTTTTTACTTAGATATTTTATTATTTATAATAATTATTTCTGACACTATAGAACTGACTGCGGTTTTATCTTAAACACAGCCTATATTTCTTTCATCAAGAATGGTAACTGATAGGTATTTTTAAAATAACCTTTGTTTTTCGCAACCTAGGGCTAATCACATTATGACACATAATACATGGTACGAAAACAAACAATTAAAACCATAAATTATAAACAATGAACTATATAATAAAGTACATATCACGTGGTAATACTAACTAACATGTCCCACGATCGTAATTTTAATCCGACAACATTATTATATGAAAATTTTATGTTTTCATATTCGGGTTCCGAACCCGGTGGTAAAATTATAATCCTGTATAATAGTGTAATTTGACAGTACTTTGTTCAAAGATATTTTGAGTTTCAGTTTGAATGATCGCGAGTGTATCATAGTTCGTAGGACGGCAAACGTGATGTCTCGGCCAAGGTTAGTGGAATCGACGAACACTCACGTGCCCTGCGCGTTAATCCCGTAATACTATTAACGAGCGATTAGTAAGCACATTTTAACGGGTGATTACCTGCCCGATGTCAACGTTAGTAATGGGAGCTGTCAACGTTCTGATTTCGATTTAGTAAGTGAAATGAATAGGTACACCATCAAAAATGAGAACGAAATGAGAGCCAAATTCAAGACGAAAGAAGTGATTTCTAAATGGGTGCCAAGTTCCGCGGTCTGTCCTGAAATTAGTTCATAACCAATTAATATATAATTTCTTCTTATAATATTGGAATAATATTTTGAAGCCTAAAGTTTCACTTGGCTAGTTTTCATATACGAATGTTGTAGCTTTCGCAAGTTCTAAAGCTATACTATGTATCTATAATACTTCCGAAAATGTGACTTGCTGGTAGACTAGGCTCTTCCACGGGGCCAATTATGATCGTTTAAGCAGCGCGTATTAAGAACTTCTTAGGTTTAACGTGTTATTTTACGGTACTAAAATAAAACATCAATTACAGTAGTTCCTAATACGCTCTGCTTATACCCATAATGGTAGGCCCCCACCCCAAGACTGTTTTAGTGAGTATATAAAAAAAAATCATACTTATATTCGCTCACGCCTGTACCTTCAGAGACTACCGTAAAGAAGAAAAGCTCACAAAGTATAATGCCAGCATAAGTTCAAGTCTCAATGCATAGGCTATCCGTACCATGTCAGGTCAAAGTATACTGGTCTTGCATTACCTGGATATAGTGTCATCCATCTCTAAAGGTTAATACGAGTCGGCTAACTTTATGAATTAAACAATCGGACTACATTTAAATTACAATAACAAGCCACCTGTCCGACAGTGCAAACACCTATCGAAACGTAATGAAAATGTCTGTCACGTGTATTGACGCAAGAATAACATAAATTGTTGCACTCCATATGCACATAATCTCTAGGGCAATGTTATTGGGGTTTTTATCGCGAGACAGACTTACACGTGCCTTTTTTTTCTATACAACAAAGGTGGCAAGCATGTGTACATAGTCTACCTGATTGTAAGCTAATGCAAGCTATTAATTTCTTGCAACATCCAGAGTGCTTATCGCCCCTCGACCTCAACAACTCTCAGGCAGAATTTTCCGCCCAAAACCTGTTTGATATTTGGAGCTGCCGACTGGGGTATGTACCTCTATCTTACAGAAGATGCTCAGTCAAATCTTGTATATAAAACTAGCTGTGCCCCGTTTAAATCCGTCCATCCGTTTCAGAGATTAACCGGAACAAACAGACAGACAGAGAGACAGAGAAAAATTTTAAAAACTTTGTTTTTTTCGGTTCAGTAGCGTGTTTACTTTCATATGCATTTAGTGAAAAGCTGTTATTTTGGAATTACAAACAGACACTTCAATTTTATTTATCTGTATAGATTCTCGTGTCACAATGTTACTTCTCCGAAACGGCTGGATGTTTTGTAAAGAAACTTAGGCTACCTTTATTTCAAAAGAAAACCGCTGGCCACACATGAAATTGAGTCTCCGCGGGTGAAAACGAGGGCTACAGCTAGCCATTATATACATCTCCAACGTACCAGCTACAACAACCCTAGCACCAAGAAACGTGACCACCGTTCACCCGCACTGAGGTGTTATTGTACGACTTCATTCATTCATCACCTTCACATAATGGTCCCAGGAAGCGAAGGCGTTACGACACTCACTTACCAAACAGATGGTGAGACTATAGCCGTTATTAGATCGTCAATGAATTCCTTCACAGACGTATATAATGGTTTTCTTCTCTATTCTACTACCATAATACCTTTCCCCATAAATGAGATATATTCCTCATGGAGGAAGCCGAGACAAAACAGAATAAATTGATATATTCAAAAACTTCTCACTTAAAAAATATGCTCGTGCCTTCCCAAAATGATCCTCGAACGTTTAAGAGGTGTTGTAACAATAACACCTAATTTTCCCGAAGATGTCTCCGATACCATACTACACGATTATAGGATTTGAATTACTTCTCAGACATGCTGGTTTCCCCATGCCTTTTCCTTCACCGCTTCACAGTTTTTAGAAAGACTCATTGGTTCAGGCCGCTGGGATTTGAGGCGTTTGCAATCAGACGACTGCTCAATCCCTCGGTCACCACGACTCTTACAATTTTTCTTAAAGGCTAATCATATTTTGTTTAACGAAGAACACACCTTAATATATGCGGACATTACCTGGTCATAAAGGAATTATTGTACAGGAGCATTAATATAAATAACTCAATGGATTTAGACTCAATGGATACCTGTTATTAAGATAAAGTTCCATCAGCTTTTGTAGTACTAACACACATGAACCATGTGTTTACGTAACGACTAGTTCGTTCGACACTTGACAAAGTCACGTTTATTATATTCGCAACGTTCAGGGAGCTATTTCCCAAAATGTCAAAACAATGAACGTACCGTGCAACAAAAGAGAACAGCTGAAGTCAACGTGAGCGGTGTTCACGTGTACACAAAACGTGGGATTTAAACGTATATTAATCAATGATACACAAGTTAGGAAAAACTAGCTATTCATGTGAGTAGTATTACTCATGATTGCCAAATTGTTGAAGGAGTAATAAAGTTTAAGTATAATAACCAATAATGCTGTTGAAGTAGCCAAGTTCTGGGCTACAACAATTTAAACTGTCTGTCATCGACACGATAAGAAGAAGAAGTTGGATGGGTGACCGCTGAGTTCCGTGCCTCGAAGAGGATGTTAAGCCGTCGGTCCCGGTTACCAATTTAACATCTTTGGCAATCATTGCAGATCAGTCTGATATCTAAGAACGTCTGACAAACTGGTTTAGCCCAGGTTACCGATTTTCGTATGGGATAAGACCAGGGAAATGGTGATGATATATGTAGTTCTAACTTTAGCGGGATTCTTAAGTGATTTCTGAGTAAGTGAGTGAGTTCAACGGAGGTAAGCCGACACTTTCCGAGGGGGGTCACGGTTAAGATACAATATGACACGTGGAAGATCAATAGTGTTTTGGAAAGTTACCGAACCCCTCCATCCTGACGTCACTGGGCGACAACAAAGGTGGTTAAAATACATTTTCATAGAACCGAGAAATGCAATAGTTAACTTTACAAAGAACTAATTCCAGTTACTTAAGTAACACCCCCCTGACGCACACAGTTTTCGTGTCGATACGATGAAACGTCACGAGATAAATAATAAATGCCTTTCTTCCACAAAGGTACAAACGGTTTGAGCGGTAATGTTTTTAATATATGGTCTCGCAGTTGGAGGCGATGAGCCCCTACCTATAACCAGTCAAAAGGACAACTGGCAGGCGAGGCAGGTCATGACTGACTGACCTGACAACGCACAGCCTAAACTGATCCTAGAGCCATGAAATTTGGATGAATGTCCTTTATGAGGTATAGGTTTATACTAAGAAACGGTTTTCCGAAATTCCACCCACATTATGCCAGTTACGTTTAAAAACCTATTGCCACTAACCGAGTACTTATCACTTCGGGCTGCTACTGGGATATTACAGATAGAAGTACCCAAAAACAATTTGTCCCACCCGGGGATCGAACTTAGGTCCTTGTGGCAGTCACGACTGCTTCGGTTGGTGTATTGTAAGTACGAGTCCATCTCTGTCTACCCATTCGGAGAATACAGGCGTGAGCGTACACCCCTAATGAGGGGGTTAATATGATGCACGCAAAGCCACGGGCGGACGCGTTAGCTATACATAATATATTGATGTCACATGTAACTCCATGTGACAGACATTTTTAAATGCAAAATTATACTTACATGCCTACATTTTTGACACATTATTCGACGTATACATTGTGTAATGAAATGTACATGATGCCAGCTGAGTTTCTTGCCGGTTCTTCTCACAAGGCTAGTTTTCGAACCGGTGGTAAATTTCTCGACATTCATAAGTGCCTTACCAGGGGCTTTACCATGAGCTCTTATTGCCATGATAGTTTCACTCATTTATGAGACAGATGTACGTGACGTGTGATCTGTCACTTTCGCACAACTGAATTATCATTGCAATAAGAGCTCATGGTTGGGCCCCAGGGCCTAAACGGAATAAATCATTTTCATTTTCAACTTGCAACTGTCTCTTATTACACTATTTTTCATTCGATCTACTATAGTGAACAGTAACTAGATATATAATAGATCCTATCCTAAACTAGTTACGTAACACGACCTTGTCAAAGCGACTATGATTGCGTAACGTAGTCACGTGGTTTGCGCGCGCACGTGGCGAGCTCATGCGACCGTGTTTGTTTACGTCGCCTACTATAGGGACACTGGTTCGATTCCCGGACTTGTCAGTAGATTAGTAATAACGGGAAATTGTATTCGTAACATTGATTGCGTGGGTTTGAATGACCCATTGAGGAAGTGGGTCAGATAGTGTAATGGCTATGGCACCCATCTATACTCTATACAGATAAATAAAATTGAAATGTCTGTTTGTAATTCCAAAATAACAGCTTTTCACTAAATGCATATTATGAAAGTATACACGATACTGACGTAAACCAATTTTTTTTAAAAACTTTGTAAGCTCCGAAACGGCTGGTAAAGTGCAGTTGTTAGAGGTTAATAAAGAATAAATGCTTATTGGATGATTTTTTGTTGTAAAATTAAAGTCTAAAAACTAAAATGCCCCATTAATTATAAAATAAACGACAAAAAAATATAGATAAATTGTTAATGTAAACACACTTGCCAATGCTCTGAAGCGAAGATATTCGCCTAAAGTCTAGATCCTATATATCATAGAAGTATTTTTGCATTTTTTGTAGTAAGAATAAGTTTACAGTTAGTAACTCGTAACCAATAAATTAGTCGTTATTGTAATATAAATATTAGCGTAACTTAAGAATTTGTGATATGACACGGTTCAGGGACACGACACCTTTGAATATAAATACATTTGTGATACGACTCAGTTCACGAACACGGCACCTTATTAATAAGAAATTTGCGATATGGTGCGGTTCACGGCCATGGGACAAGTCTAATTATATCGATATGTAAACTAACATAATATCGATAAAAGATGGAAATTATTTATTCAGTTTAGGCCCCGGTAAGGCACTTATGAATGTCGAAGAATTTACCACCGGTTCGGAAACTAGCCTTCTGAGAAGAACCGGCAAGAAACTCAGCTGGTAACATGTACATTTCATTACATAGTAAACAATGATAATGACGAAAAAAAACATATACAATTATTTAAGTACTAGCTGTGCCCTGCGGTTTCACCCGCGTAGAATTAGTTTCATCTTTATTGTCGCGGAACCCTAATATTTTTAATAAATAAAAGTAGCCTAAGTTACTCCTTGAAACATCAGCTACCTACCAGTGAAAGTCCCGTTAAAATCCGTCCAGCCGTTTCAGAGATTACCCGGAACAAACAGACAGACAGACAGAGAAAAATCTTAAGACTTTTAGGTTTTTAGTGTCAGTAGCGTGTATACTTTCATATGCATTTAGTGAAAAGCTGTTATATTGGAATTACAAACAGACACTTCAATTTTATTTATCTGTATACGTATGTTTTATTTATCTGTATATATATGTAAATATAGATTATTTAAGTATTAAGATGGCATAACGGGATGTTTGAAGTCGTCTAATTTGGGACTGTTATAGAGGTAGCGGTGAAACGCTTGACTATGATTGTGTCCCAACATTCAGCAGTAGCATTAGAACGATACTACAATATTAATATGAATTTCCTACAAGCAGTATTGAATTTAGGAACGAATCATTCGTAAATTATATACGAAGAGACGCTACGAGATAAATAATGAATGCCATTCCCCCACAATGGTATAAACGGTTTGCAGGTGGATATGGGAAGGTACCCCCTTACATAACCAGTTAAGAGGATGAGTCATGGCAGGCGAGGCAAGTTCTTGACTGACTAATCTATCAACGCATAAACTGGTCCTAGAGACATGAAATTGGGCTTCTGAAATTATTTGTGTCATAGAAGTGCCGAGCGAGCTAAGTCATGTGTAAGGCATTTGACTTTTAGTTATATTCATATCGCCACGAAAAAAAATCCTAATTCCTTGAAAAATATATGTCAACATTTCCTGTGAATCATTAGATACTACGCAACATGTGTTCAGTCAAAACAACAAACAAATGCATAACACTGATAACGCGATACGATCACACGGTGAAATTAGTTTCAGACAAACATGTCGCAATTTATGTATTGCGCATTGTAAGCTGTTTGTTAATTTACCACCTTAATACAAGGATGTAAAGCTGATTATCGTTCGCAAACAACATCGGATGTTATTGTCTACGGGTAAGGTGATATATTTTTATCAATACTTGGGTCAGTCCAAATCCTATAGGGCTTCGCAAAACAATAGCCTGTCCCCCGATACACGTAAATCGATTCCAAATATTGTTGAACTATTAAAATCCTCCTGCAATGTGGTATTCACGTGATCTTCAACTTATTTTCTACCGTATTTTCTTTTGATATAATTAATACGAAACACTCAATGACTAAATGCGTGAATCGGAGTGTACTTTGGAATTGACGAATTTGTGCGTATTGCATCTCTTCCTATTAAGAAAGTGTAGCAGACTTATTTACAAATAAATGTCGCAGAAACACACTATAATAACGTCTAGACAGTATACTATTTGATAGGTATATCTTTAAATTGTCTGTCTACTTCGACTGTACACACCCTATAACGGTTTTACTGGATTATTTTACTAACTATTAAACTTGTTTTTTTTTATTATACATAATTTAGAAACGTATATTCTACAGGAATACAGCTCTACGTTACATCTGACTTATGTGAGAATTTTCTCAAAAAAAGCTTAGGACGCGTGAATTATGAAAAAACGGATGATAATTACTTATCCACATTGTATTTGCTACCTAATCTACCCATAATCAGGTATTTCAACAGCTGTTTTATTTTCTCCAAACACACGGTTTCTTGTACTATGCATGCAAAAAAGGAGTTTATTCTCAAACCGAAGTTTTGAATTTATTCAGGTTTTATCGAAAGTTTGAATTTCGACTTCATAAATTCTAACCTAAGAATATTAAGCCAGACTTATAACTAGAAATACCTGTCTAAGGTTTCACGAATTTGAGCCATACGTCGAACAGAAATAATCGGGAATTACGGGAAGGTCACTCGTGTTTTCAATCCATTGTGACATTGCTTGCTGTCGCATAACACATGTTTTGATTATAATTGGAAGTCGGGACGTTCTGTCGAACTTCTCACGTCCATTAATTAATTAATTAGTAAGCTTTAAATGGAAAGTTTCAGTATAAATACAAATGTTTCAACTGTTTACAGACAGAATAAACAACGTGCAAGTAGCACTAGTGTTGTACACAATAATCGCTTAGTCACCCTAGTCACTGTATGACATACAGTTAGCGAGTATCTATACTTCTATACTTATACTTTATACTAATACTAGCTGTGCCCCGCAGTTTCACCCGCGTAGATTTTGTTTCATCCTATTTATGATTTTTTTTTTTATTTCATCCTATGAATTTAGTTAAAGGCTGTAATAAAACTGGGTAGAGTAGACGATAGCGAATATTAGAATTTAGAGATAGACAGAGCAGTGAAAAAAGCAGCTGACATTACCGTATTTATTTGACAACTTACAGACTTACAAGTGAAAGTTAAAAAGACTAAAAATAAAAAAAACATAAATCTATATACAGATAGATAAAATTGAAGTGTCTGTTTGTAATTCCAAAATTACAGCTTATCACTAAATGCATATGAAAGTATACACGCTACTGACACTAAAAACCAATTCTTAAATTTTTTCTCTGTCTGTCTGTCTGTCCGTCTGCCTGTCTGTCTGTCTGTCTGTCTGTCTGTTTGTTCCGGGTAATCTCTGAAACGGCTGGACGGATTTTAATGGGACTTTCACTGGTAGGTAGCTGATGTTTCAAGGAGTAACTTAGGCCAGTTTTATTTATCAAAAATATAAGGGTTCCGCGACAATAAGGATGAAACTAAATCTACGCGGGTGAAACCGCAGGGCACAGCTAGTCATAAATATAACAAAATAGTTTCCAACAGGGTAGAATTTTAATTTTATTAGTTGTAATGAACGAACTTACGTCACAAAGTGTTGATGGTAGACTTGGCACATCTGAAAATTCTAGTGAATGACTCATCCTTTGCCTCATTGTTGCCGTCATGAATATTGAGCGCTGGCCTCGAAAGCGCGTGTTTTGGGTCTTGTATGGCGCGATCGCGAACAAATATGCGCGAATAAACATACGCAGTTATTCCCATTTGCACTGAAAACTTACATCTGTACGTAGTTTTCGGTGACATTTGGGTGCAGTTACACCTTACATAAGACGTATAAGTAGCGCAGCAATATCGCATTATAATTTTGTACTTCAAACCTGTTTACTTGGTAATACAATTTCACCAGATTGTATCGTTGCGACGCAGGTTGGCTATCGATTATAGAGTTGCCAAACATCCTGCCTTTTGTAAACAAAGGGATTCGGTTATGAAATACCTACCATCATTTATTATATCTTGAAACGTATCTACATACTTACCTAGTTGACTGTATCAGCAATCAGCATTATAATGATTTATTTTATTTTTGTAAAGTGCCTGAGATGGTCATGAATCCGTTAGTTCTTAGGAAGATAAATTAGTTGGCATGTTGTTATTAGTCTTGCACCATACATAAATGCACAGGGCCTGTAGACAAAGCTACATTATCCTCACGCGTCGCTAGTAGAAACGATACAATATGTACGGGAATTACATATGTCTCGAGGCTGATTTATGTAATTTCCATACATTTTTTATCGTTTTTAGCAAGCGCGAGAGAATGTTACTTTGTCTAGGCCTACAGGCCTAGACAAATCCCACCTGGCCGGAGGGCGTCCTACACTAAGTTTGCCGAGTCGCGGTCTCCACTCAAGAATATGTTTATCCAAGCCTTCGTCAAACAAATATCTTCAGAACCAACAAATCCACGACCCCTAGGTTTGTAACTAGGGCTTTCCACTGACTTATCGTACTGAACATAATGTTTGATTGCTTATCAGGGCGATGAACGATTGCTCATCGGTTATTTTGAGGACACAATGACATAATATTTGAATATTTCTAAATTATTCAGTGTATCATAAGTAAATGGCAATCAGAAATACGACGTAGGCATATTGTAATGTGATTAAGGAGTATCATATCAACAGCAATAATATAATCAGACAAGATTTGTATTTTTGTTTGTAACTTCTTACAAGAAAAACTACTATGAAATTCAAGTTCAAATTCGGAGCACTCGTAACCGAAGGAAGTATATGGAGAGACGCATGGATGTGGATAAAGCGAAAGAAGTAGGTATATAAGGATCGAAGCATGTGGCAAACGGTGGTCTCTGCCTACCCCTATGGAATACAGGCGGGAGCATATGTATGAATAAACTGAAAAACAACTGGGCCGATTTTATAAACCAATATTTAGACTTCCTGTGAAATTTTCATATCAAAAACTATGAGGAAAAGAGGAAAATGTTCTAAAAGAAGCAGTCATTCGTTTGTTTAATGCTTAAAATGAAAATTTCTAGTCAGGACTTAGGACTTGATCAAAATCTACCAGTGTGTTTGAATCCGTCGACTGCCGGATAAACATTAATTGGCAAGTGCATCTCGTTTAAATACTTGAACCCTCTTGCTACCCATATTACGCTAATATTAAATAGCAAGATGCAGGGTAGAAAACCAACATTCAAGGTCCAGGCATCTAGATAGTAGAATATTTTTATTATACTTTTAATTTTATTAATAATTAAGTCCACCAATTAAGACTTATACACAGTATAAATACAAATGTTTCAACTGTTTACAGACAGAATAAACAACGTGCAAGTAGCACTAGTGTTGTACACAATAATCGCTTAGTCACCCTAGTCACTGTATGACATACAGTTAGCGAGTATCTATACTTCTATACTTATACTTTATACTAATACTAGCTGTGCCCCGCAGTTTCACCCGCGTAGATTTTGTTTCATCCTATTTATGATTTTTTTTTTTATTTCATCCTATGAATTTAGTTAAAGGCTGTAATAAAACTGGGTAGAGTAGACGATAGCGAATATTAGAATTTAGAGATAGACAGAGCAGTGAAAAAAGCAGCTGACATTACCGTATTTATTTGACAACTTACAGACTTACAAGTGAAAGTTAAAAAGACTAAAAATAAAAAAAACATAAATCTATATACAGATAGATAAAATTGAAGTGTCTGTTTGTAATTCCAAAATTACAGCTTATCACTAAATGCATATGAAAGTATACACGCTACTGACACTAAAAACCAATTCTTAAATTTTTTCTCTGTCTGTCTGTCTGTCCGTCTGCCTGTCTGTCTGTCTGTCTGTCTGTCTGTTTGTTCCGGGTAATCTCTGAAACGGCTGGACGGATTTTAATGGGACTTTCACTGGTAGGTAGCTGATGTTTCAAGGAGTAACTTAGGCCAGTTTTATTTATCAAAAATATAAGGGTTCCGCGACAATAAGGATGAAACTAAATCTACGCGGGTGAAACCGCAGGGCACAGCTAGTCATAAATATAACAAAATAGTTTCCAACAGGGTAGAATTTTAATTTTATTAGTTGTAATGAACGAACTTACGTCACAAAGTGTTGATGGTAGACTTGGCACATCTGAAAATTCTAGTGAATGACTCATCCTTTGCCTCATTGTTGCCGTCATGAATATTGAGCGCTGGCCTCGAAAGCGCGTGTTTTGGGTCTTGTATGGCGCGATCGCGAACAAATATGCGCGAATAAACATACGCAGTTATTCCCATTTGCACTGAAAACTTACATCTGTACGTAGTTTTCGGTGACATTTGGGTGCAGTTACACCTTACATAAGACGTATAAGTAGCGCAGCAATATCGCATTATAATTTTGTACTTCAAACCTGTTTACTTGGTAATACAATTTCACCAGATTGTATCGTTGCGACGCAGGTTGGCTATCGATTATAGAGTTGCCAAACATCCTGCCTTTTGTAAACAAAGGGATTCGGTTATGAAATACCTACCATCATTTATTATATCTTGAAACGTATCTACATACTTACCTAGTTGACTGTATCAGCAATCAGCATTATAATGATTTATTTTATTTTTGTAAAGTGCCTGAGATGGTCATGAATCCGTTAGTTCTTAGGAAGATAAATTAGTTGGCATGTTGTTATTAGTCTTGCACCATACATAAATGCACAGGGCCTGTAGACAAAGCTACATTATCCTCACGCGTCGCTAGTAGAAACGATACAATATGTACGGGAATTACATATGTCTCGAGGCTGATTTATGTAATTTCCATACATTTTTTATCGTTTTTAGCAAGCGCGAGAGAATGTTACTTTGTCTAGGCCTACAGGCCTAGACAAATCCCACCTGGCCGGAGGGCGTCCTACACTAAGTTTGCCGAGTCGCGGTCTCCACTCAAGAATATGTTTATCCAAGCCTTCGTCAAACAAATATCTTCAGAACCAACAAATCCACGACCCCTAGGTTTGTAACTAGGGCTTTCCACTGACTTATCGTACTGAACATAATGTTTGATTGCTTATCAGGGCGATGAACGATTGCTCATCGGTTATTTTGAGGACACAATGACATAATATTTGAATATTTCTAAATTATTCAGTGTATCATAAGTAAATGGCAATCAGAAATACGACGTAGGCATATTGTAATGTGATTAAGGAGTATCATATCAACAGCAATAATATAATCAGACAAGATTTGTATTTTTGTTTGTAACTTCTTACAAGAAAAACTACTATGAAATTCAAGTTCAAATTCGGAGCACTCGTAACCGAAGGAAGTATATGGAGAGACGCATGGATGTGGATAAAGCGAAAGAAGTAGGTATATAAGGATCGAAGCATGTGGCAAACGGTGGTCTCTGCCTACCCCTATGGAATACAGGCGGGAGCATATGTATGAATAAACTGAAAAACAACTGGGCCGATTTTATAAACCAATATTTAGACTTCCTGTGAAATTTTCATATCAAAAACTATGAGGAAAAGAGGAAAATGTTCTAAAAGAAGCAGTCATTCGTTTGTTTAATGCTTAAAATGAAAATTTCTAGTCAGGACTTAGGACTTGATCAAAATCTACCAGTGTGTTTGAATCCGTCGACTGCCGGATAAACATTAATTGGCAAGTGCATCTCGTTTAAATACTTGAACCCTCTTGCTACCCATATTACGCTAATATTAAATAGCAAGATGCAGGGTAGAAAACCAACATTCAAGGTCCAGGCATCTAGATAGTAGAATATTTTTATTATACTTTTAATTTTATTAATAATTAAGTCCACCAATTAAGGCTGCTATTACTATATCACGCGGTATAACCCTCGCGGTTTTAGCCGCAAATAAATTATGTCATTAAGTGATATTTTTTTCCCATTTGTCCTACATTTTCTACAATGTAAATATGTAACACAAAAAAAATGTATATACGAAAATAGTTCTAATCTCAGGACCTACTGGCTTGAATTACTACTGCTTGTTCTTGAGCGCTTTCAACCAAAACAAAGTCGTTAGCTTCATAATATTAATACAGATTAATTGAACAATAGAAATGACATCTGTCTTTACCACTGAGTCAACTAACTATCGCAATAGGTGATGATGAGAAATTTGGCGCCAAGTAAATAACCTAGAAAAAAAACAAAATGACTCACCATTACGTTAAAAACTAAAGCTCGGGATGAAAACTATTTACACATAACATATAATTTGATTCACCAAACTAAAATGTCCGCTTCTAGTAATCATATGACTCATCACAGATCACTGTCACAAAATTCTTGGCGCGCGGGTCGCCATTTTGATTTTTACTTTTTCATAGACAATGTCAATGACGCAGATCAAAAGTCGTTATGCCTTATGTAATCGATTCTACCGAATTAGAATCGATATTATGTAATTGGTTACTGACGTAAATTGATACGAATCTTGATTTACATGTTCGGTATGTATATAGAATTGATAGATAATCTTGAATTCCGGGAGATTTTGTTAAACTATCAATAAAAGTTTTATCTATGGTAATAAATATTTTTAAATAGTTTAAATTAAAGTCGCCATTTCTGTACAAAATTTATTTGTTTGAACGCATAATTCTTCTGAATTACGTTACGGATATTGATACGGTTTTAACTAACATGTAGGTGTTGAACTCCTATGGGCTAATCAAAACAAAATCCATAATTATATTTATATGTATATAGTAGAAAAGTCATCGTTTTGTAATTAGTCTTTATTAATCATAAGTGAAGCTAGGGCGTGTACCTAGTTGGTATTTAATGATTACTTGCTGCACTGCTCAGAGAATTTATTTTACAAAATTTTGAGTTTTCTTAATACATATTTATAAACCATCATGTGTGTATATTACCCAAAACAAAAAAAAGTTAAAAAAGTATTTAATTTTTATATTGGTATATACATTTCAATACAATGCCAATGTTATCAATATTTTTTTTGGGTCGAACCTGGATTTTTTAATGATAAATTCTTCTGGTGTTGAACATTGTGGTTATGAAATAAAATGCATGTTTATCTATGCTCTATCAAAGATTTCAAAAATAGAAACACCTAATTATTAACCGTAATCTGCTATCATTCCTCATTGAAAATCAACACGGCGATTACCGAGAACTCACTTCAAATAATATAACACACGTACACACTGACGTAACACGTTACTTTGTCAACAGAATAATTGCGTAACAGATGTAATACCCACATATATTTGGTTAATTGTTTCAAAACATGTTTACCGGGTTACCGCTTACTGCTTAACATAAATGATAAGTACAGGTTACTCTGGATACTCTTTTTTATAGTAAATTGATAACCGTGGTGGCCGTGTGCTTGAGCGTGAGTGTGTATGTAAAGAATACATCATCATCTTCCTGGCCTTATCAAGTGCTGACCCCAACAATGTATGGGACATTGTTGGGGTCAGCACTTGATTCAACCCGATGTGGCTGATCACCTGATTTTTATACGAAGCGACTGCCATCTGACCTTCGCAACCCCATTTAGGAGGAAAATCTGTGATCTGAGTTAAACCAGTTGTCAGATTATTTTTAGGCCTCCGACTGACCTGTAACGATTGCCAAAGATGTTAAATTGGCAACCGGGAGCGACGGCTTAACGTGCTCTCCGAGACACGGAGGGAACTCGGGCGGTCACCCATCCAACTACTGGCTAGGAGTATGGTTGCTTAGCTTCGCTGATCGAATGATATTCGCAATAGCAACTGTGCCACGAGCTCCTCTAAAAGTAAATGTAAATAATACATTGACGTAAATTCACTGAAGATTGCAATAAAAGTGCGTGGCATCACGCGCGTAGTACTATTAAATTCCATTAGTACTCGTCACAGGAAAGTAACGTATGGGTTTTGTCGTGAATGTAGTTTTTCCTCTTTTGGTGATTTCACTAACGTCATTAGGGGCCTGGCTTTTGGGCATTACAGAAGGTAAAGCTGACACTAACCAGGCAAAATCCTATCCTACTTCCTACTAATAAGTATTATAAACGCGAAAGTTTGTAAGAATGTATGTATGTTTGTTACTCTCTCGCAGAAACTGAATGAGTGTAGATGATACTTTATAATAATATTGCTTATACATCACAATAACACATCCATACAGATAAATAAAATTGAAGTGTCTGTTTGTAATTCCAAAATAACAGCTTTACAACAGTTTTACACTAAATGCATAGTCAAAGTCAAAAATATCTTTATTCGATTAGACTTTTTACAAAGCACTTTCAAATCGTCAGAGTGACACAATTTACAGGATTACTTTATCAGGATACATGCTACCGCCAGGTTCGGAAGGTCATATGAAAGTATACACGGTACTGACAAAGAAAAACCATTTTTTTTTTCTTCGTTTGTCAGTCTGTCTGTCTGTTTCGGCTAATCATCGAAACGGCTGGACCGATTTTAACGGGACTTTCACTGATATATAGCTGATGATACAAGGAGTAATAAAGGCTGCTTTGATTCAAATAAAAACATTACAGTTCCGCGGGCTACCCATGAAACTAAGTCTACGCGGGTGAAACTGCGGGGCACAGCTAGTAGATTATATATTTTTAAGATATTGTGTGAATTATGCAAAATCTAAAGATAATTCAAATCCTGTGCAGACGGAGTCATGGCCACGAGCTAGTATTCAACATAAAACAGTAAGTAGTCGTTTACCTTAAAGCGGTTAATCGAAAAATTGATAAGCGGTTACCGAACAACAATTACGTTAATAAATATTATGTAATTCAGAATGCCTCTTAAATAATTATGTTATTCACTACAATTTATCTCATTAGCAGTTACGTTATAGTTTCAGGAAATTGTATTAAATAAATATAACTTATGTTTAATTAAATGTAAAATCATTTTGTTATCGTCAAAGGTTTTCAAAGTCGTAGGGGTATTAACACTTCCACTTTTGGCAACATATTTAGGTGCAAATAAACAAACACCCATTATGTAGAGATTTTATTGTCTACACTAATATTAAAAAGATGTGATTGTTTTTTTGTTTGTTTGCCCCGAAACTACTTGTCTGATCTTGAAAATTCCTTCAGCAATGGATAGCTACATCATCAACGAGTAACATAGGCTTTATTTTAGCTCCGTACTCCCACGAGAACGGGAACTACGCAGGTGAAACCGCATGACGTCCGCTAGTAAACAATATAATTACATAAGTGATAGACGCAAGAAGACTGTCTCTTCGGTCTGGTGGTCGTAAACGCTGCTCCAAGACATGTGGTGTTGAATTCAAACCCCGGGTAGGGTAAAGTGATAAGTACCTATTGGGTTTCCATCTATAAATACCCAGCAGCCCTAAATAGCAATAGATTCGCCCCCTATTACATGAGACTTGAACATAACTGGCGAAATGTAAGTGTGCTATAAGTCCCCTTCTGCCTACCCCATAATAAAGAGCTCATAGTCTGGGTTTGTCTTTCAAAATATGCAGCATCTAACACTGTAGGCTACGTAGCGGCATAAAGTAGCTGGTATAGTATGTTCGTGTGTCACCTGAGGGCCTCGTGCGAGTTTTTCACTGCCGCCGTCACAAGTCATCTCGTCGACGTAAACGCAGATTTGTATAGGATCGGAACAGCGCCTCTGGCGGCCTAAAGATGACACTATTGTGAGCCCATCTGCGTATACGTCGACGCGATGACTTGTGACGGCGATTTTAAGAAAACTCGCACTAAGCACTCTGAGTGTTATATAAAGTATAGTATGCACAGCCTACATTAGTTATCTATGACCTCTTCATAAAACTGAGTCAGTTCTGTTATCATTTCATGATTGTGTCATTATGTCGCGACTACGCAATGGCTCCATTAACAAAAAAACATAATATATAGATAGTGTATATTGGGATCTCCCGTTCGAGATTCAGAGTTGGTCTCACCATACAGAAGATCGCAGCCTAATAATGCTAGCGTAGAATAGTATTGTGTTCCTGCAGTCAGTGCACTATAGAGGGGAGAAGTGGCGGCGCTGTGCCAGCGTATAGCTCTTATATTTTAATATACTGGCATAGCGATTCCATTCTTTATAAGGCGGGTAATGCGTGAATGCCACTGATGTTGGTCATGTTACAGCAGATTAGCTGTAAGACGAGACGTGGCTCTGATAGTGTATGTGGTGAGGGTAGCGCGCGGCCAGGTGCACCACCCCGAAGTCCTCGCGGAGTTGCGCCTGTGCGCGCCGACCACCAGTCGTCGCCGACCCGCCACACTCACAATGCCGTCACCAAGAACTAATGTACTTAAACATGCTCCCATCTCGCGCGCCATTCGCTTGATAAACGCCATGTCTAGCAATATCGACATCTTTCACCAGAGCCTGCCAAAGCTCGCAGAGTGTGCTCAGAAGTATTTAGAATTATCCATGTAAATATGTATTAAGTTAGATAGATATTTAAGTATAATAGTTTAGTTATAATTCAGTTACTTTGTTTTAAGTATTATATTTAGTGCTAATTTTATTTTATAATATTATAATTTTATCGTTAAGGCCTGTAACATCGCATTGGTAGAACAAATACTGTAAAGAGGTTATAAGTAAATAAATAAATAAATAAATAATAAATAAATAAATGTTCATAGGCTGCAGTGACGCTAAAATCAAGCTGACTGTACGCTTGTTTGCCACCATTGTACTTAGTGTAGAAAAAAGTTTAAAATGCCAAGGAAAGTCAAAATGAAAAACGTAATTCTATCAAATAAGACCAGTCGCGTATCACATACCTACTTTATAAGCGTGCAAAGTAATTTAAACTAAATTACTAACGCTTTTAAACCTGTTTTCGCATGAATCGCTAGAAACCTCAGGCATTTCCGATGATCCGAGTTACATCATACTAATGAGTAACACATAGTAATAAATTGAATTAATTTACTTTTTAAGTTTATCCGAGAATTGTTTCCATACAACAAAGTGACCGTTGGAACGACGTGTGTAGGTACGTAGGTATCTACATATTTCCGGAATAAATAATAACTTTAGAATGATGTCATGCATACGTGTGGCGTAATATGAGTTTGATTCTGTTGTTTACGTGAGACACCTCACCGTTGTTATACAAATTGCAATCTACTAGAATAAAGTATCCCTAGTATTTAATATTTATAAAGTTTATAAAAACATATATTTGGAGCATAGCATTATACGGATGTGAGACATGGACGATGACAAAAAGGGATAGAGAGATAGTAGAAGCGTTTGAGATGTGGTGCTGGCGAAGGATGGAGAAAATTAAATGGACAGAAAGAGTAACTAATGAAAATGTACTCAAAATTGTGAAGGAACACAGAGTACTATGGAGAACAATCCATAATCGAAGGGTAAAGATGATTGGCCATCTCATGCGACATGACAGCTTCTATAAAAACATAGTAGAAGGAAAGGTAGAAGGGAGGAGAGGAGGGGAAGACCAAGGTTATACATTTGACAAGTTAAAGAAAAGGTGTCTGTCATGTCGTATAAGGAGGTCAAAGAGCTGGCACTGGACAGAGACAAGTGGAAAGAGTTGCATCGGTTACACCGACAAGAGTCTCATTACTCTTAAATTCATGATGATGATGAGTATTTAATAGTTCTCTTTCTACGGAGGGAAGAAATCAGTGCCCCAAATATTGGTTTTGACACGTTTTTAACATGTTTTTCCGTTGACGCTTGAGTATTTTCCTCAGATTGTATGGGAATGTTCAATAGCGCTCCAAGCGGCGCGTATAGGAAGTTTTACGCCATGAATCGAAGTCTCCACATAAGAATTTCGCAAATTAAAATTAATTCATACATTTATACAAACTATACTCTTTACTCTACTCTGCCATTTCACGACTACCGTTGAATTGTCCATTGAAAGCCCAGGGCCTGTAGACAAAGGGCAAAAGGCTAGTA
Organism: Watsonalla cultraria; assembly: GCA_964035505.1. Taxonomy (NCBI): domain Eukaryota; kingdom Metazoa; phylum Arthropoda; class Insecta; order Lepidoptera; family Drepanidae; genus Watsonalla; species Watsonalla cultraria. Next base: position 5,313,399 of record OZ037734.1, on the reverse strand, counting down.
ACACACTTGTAAACGTCCTAAAACCGACCAATATAATTTAATCCTCTATAAAGCTATTTCTTAGACGACTTTGGTCTGAGCTGGAGCATGGAAAATCATAAATTCATTGGTCTAGACGGGGCTTAAAGCACATAGACATACTGTATACCTTTTCATCTAGTTAGTACACCACTAGACCAGGAGGTAATTCTCGTAAAAACGTTCAATTCAAATATCGTTCAAGTTCCAACCTCGTTCGATTGCAATCTTATCGAAACTTGGTATTCACATATTTCCCGCTTATAGGACTACAACAAAACGCTAAAATCGGAACATAGCTAAGCTATTACTCAATGATTTGTTGCCAGTATCATCATCCTATTTCCTACCAAGTCATTTAAAACATAATTTAAAACGATTGAAGCACAATTTAATTTATCTGAATACGCTTCACTCACCGAACGATACGACATGATACGATGAAAATACGAAACCGCTGTCACCGACCAAGTCGCTACGATATCGTAACCTTTTTCCTTACTAGAATTAGCTACAGACCTCAAAGCCGCATGCACCTAGTTTGGACCCTATTACCAAACCACCCGACCACTGCGGCGCAATCTTTCAAATCTCTAATTATTCCAGTTTTCTTATCAATACAAGTATGTAATGCAAGTGCGCATTTGAATTACATTTTTATCATTTCCAATCGTGACTCACAGACAAACAAACCAATGACATAATTTTATTATTCCATTAATAGCGAATGGTTTACTGATAACAGATTTATAATTAAATTGAGGTAGGAACAAATGTTTACATTAAATAGCTATGTTAATTAAGATGTTAAACTAACGATCGCAGTTTAATTATGTAACCATAGAGTATTATTTTCGAGGCAAGAGCCTTAGGTTTTACGCTAAAAATTATCACATTTTTATTATAATCTGCAGATTAATAAAATTGAAGTGTCTGTTCATAATTTCAAAATTACAGCTTTTCACTAAATGCGTATGAAAGTATACAAGCTATTAACACAAAAAAAACCAAGTATTAAAATTTTTCTCTGTCTTAATTTCTTCTCTCTGAGATCTTAATTTGTTCTTCAGAATTTTATTTATTTTGAACGCCTTTTTTGAACTTTTAATCTCTCTACCATCTGAAGAAAATTGGTTACTATTTATAAGACACAAGAGAGCCACAAACGCCCAGCTACTACAAGTATCTGAGTTGAAAAATATAATACAAGTCTCGTCATGAGTTACGAGCGCTGACACATAGCCGTAAAAAATCTACACTCGCCGCTTGGGGCGCTTTTTAACGTTCCGATACAACATGAGGAAAATATCGAGGATATACCTGGGGCACTGTACTCAATCAGTTCACCTAATCGAATATTTACTAACACAATAATCTATACATATACAGTATACAGATAAATGAAATTGAAGTGTCTGTTTATAATTTAAAAATAACAGCTTTTCACTAAATGGATATGAAAGTATGTACGTACAGTACAAAAAACCAATTTATAAAAAAACTCTCTGTCTGTCTGTCCGTCTGTCTATCTGTCTGTCTGTCGGTTTATTCCGGCTAATGTCCGTAACGGCTGGACGGATTTTAACTGGACTTTCGCTGGCCGATAGCTAATGTAACAAGGAGTAACTTTAATTCTTAAAAATACGAGAGAAAATGAAATTAAGAGTTCCGCGGGTCACCCATGAATCAACTCTACGTGTGTAAAACCGCGGAGAACAGTTAGTATTTCAATACATTAATTACACGAAGCATTCCATCCATTATAATACATAGATCAGAACAAACGCCACATGCCAACAGAGTGATACAAACGTATTTACTAAACGCACCATTGTCTACACATATATTAGCTGTTGACCCGATTGGAAAACAACATTGTATCATTGTTATCTTCTTTTTAGGGGTCCCTGCGCTATATTGGCGATAGAAAAACCATTATTGAGAAATTTGCAACATCATAAAAAAATGTGTTGACTATGAAAATGAAAATGATTTAATCAGTTCAGGCCCTGGTAAGGCACTTATGAATGTCGAAGAATTTACCACCGGTTAGGAAAATAGCCTTCTGAGAAGAACTAAATATAAATATATAGTTTTTTAAGTTCGTTGAGCTTGAATTCCAGTGACCTTTTTTTTTTTTTTATTGACGAGGGGGAAACCTTCAAAAGGTCCCCGACCGCCCTGGGAGAGGCAGATCGGGGTATGTGCGATTTTTACCGCACTAAAACCCCCCCGGTGGCCATCCTCAGTGCTCAGGGGGGACTCCGGGTACTCTGATAGATCGCTCCGGTGTCCCCCCACACTTTGCCGGGGCACATCCCCGGGGCAGCTGTGTCGCCGCCCCTGGAGACCTCGCTGTGCAAGGCAGCGCGAGCCACGTCGCGCTGCCACCTTCCCGGGCCCGCGGCTCGGTGGTCAAAGCTCCCACCCCGACCACCGCCACAGGCCCTCCGGCCCCCTTTTAGTCGCCTCTTACGACAGGCAGGGGATACCAGTGACCTATATTAAGATACCTAGATGTATATGACGTGAATCTGTCACTATCACACATCTGAACTATCATTGCAATAAGAGCTCGTTGGATCCCTGGGCCGGACATAGGGTACTATTTCTTAGTATTACGGGACATACAGTAAAACCTACCTTGACTCCTCGACTAGACTGCCTCGTTGGTCTAGTGGCCGTGAAGTCCTAAGTTCAATTCCCTTGAAGTAAAAGGCTGCAACAAATTACATCTAAATCGATTCAGCGGTTTGGCCATAAAAATATAAACATACTGACACTCGTATCTATACTAAAAAATTTTGCCTAATGCTACAGAACCATCACTGTTCAAACGCATTCGTACCTCCAACCATTACGCTTATTACTCAGAGTATAAGCCCTAGTATTCTAGGTCTTATTCAAGCCCTATTACATCCTGATGGCTTATTGTCTTTCTGTCATTGTTATGTTGTAACCTAGTAACTCACATTACTAGATCTTTGATGTACAATATATGCTCACGCCATCCAGAAGGGTCCCCGAGAGGGTAAGCAGAGGTGTTGTACTCAAATCTGCGTTTGCGTCAACGCGGTGACTTGTGACGGCGGCAGTGAAAAACACTAGGCCCTCAGGACATCTTGCTTCGCAGTAGCGCTTGCGCCCACTAGACCAAAAAGGCAGTCATATTATGAGATAGATGTATATGACGTGTATACATATGTCACTGTCACACAGCCAAAGTATATAAAAAGAACTCATGGTCTGGAGTCGCTGAAAATTGTGTAAGTTTGATAACAAAACAACGATAACAAAAATAGTTTTTCCCAGAAACTGATTCAACGTATGCGGACAAGCTATTGCACAATAATTAACTGTATTGATTGATATCTTTGGCTAGGTAGAAACACGTGACGTATTCCAAATGATTCACTCAAGGTCAATATGATATTTTGTATTAAAGATTGGAATACTGAAGAGTAGAGCCGGTATTTTTCGGAATTTTATTACGTAAATCCTAACATCCTTTCCCACTCGCTCTTACTGACAGCTCATACGTGCGACAGAGAGCGTTATAGCATTCTGGTTAATTATATCAAGAATTAATAGTAAAAATACTTAATTTTAATGAGATTAATTTGTTTTAATTAGATACTCAAACTCAAAAATGTCTTTATTCGATTAGACTTTTAACAAAGTAGTTTGTAAAGTGCCTACATAATAAATTATGAAATCACTGAACCAACATAATGACAAAAACATAGCACGGGGATTCTATTCCCTCTCCTCTCAATTTGAGCATAATTTGGCCAAATCTTCTGTAAGGTAGTTCTAACCTCTCTTAAAATTCATCCAGTCTCACCCCATCTGAGAATGGTCCCCGAAGAGATAAGCTCTGATGATTAAGTACCAACGCGAGAGTCGGTGAGTACATCGCCGTCTCAGGCATAGACTAAAAACGGGAGCTAGTCAGAAATTGACCCAAAACCAATGTTATTGCTTTAACGACCACGTTACATAATCTCGCTAAAACACATTTACCTAATGCCATAATACAAAGTGTCTGTCACGTGCGCCTTAATGACCCCGACGAGGCTCACGTGTCACTTATTAAATACTTAGTTATGTTACCTCGTTAGTCTAGTGATCGCAAAGTCTACTGCGGAACACGAGGTCCTGGATTCGATCATCAGGTCGGACAAAGTGTTATTGGATTTTTCCAGTAGCAATCTGAAGTTAGGATTAGTTCCCGATTAATTACAATAGGCTTGCCCCCTATTACAGTGGTGAAATGTGAATGTACAACAGTTTCACAGTCGTGAATACAAGCATGAAAATTAATACGTCGCAGAATTACTAGAAGTTTTCTTTGATTTATGGACATACTTAGGCTATCTTTCAAGTGGTAGAGTAGGGCTACAAGAGGATCTCCCATTTAAATTCTGTCCGACTGGGGATTGTACCTCAACCTTACAGAAGATTGCAGTCAAGTAATACTACTTTAGAGCAGGTTGTGTTGCTGAACTACAGCTGTGGTGGGATCCTTTGTCCCTTGCTTAGAGGGTACAGTGAAAATGAAGAGTTGAAAGTCTGAGGAGAAATTCAACAAATACGTCTGCGGTGATGTGATGTGACAAACTTTTTGAGGAAATCTTTCTTAAGCCTTTTTTTTGATGAGAGGGAAACCTTCAAAAGGTCCCCGACCGCCCTGGGATAGGCAGATCGGGGTATGTGGTGGTGAAGGTTCTCGGAACTTATCACGATAATATTTTGAAAATAACGTAACTCGACGTTTCGATTGGGTTATACCAATCGTGGTCGCGGGCAGACTAAGGTAATCGGTGAGCCCGTCTTCGCAGCCGTGCCGAAACATTGGGAGATTAGTCCCGCGACACTGTAAATATAGATTTCAATGTCCAAAAAACCTGTCATAATACGTGGGTCACGGAATTCTAGGTCGAATGCAAATATTATACCCATACGGCCAGTAGGTACTGAGTATTGTAATTTATATTGAAATTCACGGAGTTTTTATACAGTATGCATATAATACGATATATATATTTATACATGCTAACACGTGCTGGGTTTCCGACGGTAACACTTACATAACAATACGTAACTTGACACTGAATTTATGCAATAACATGTTATTTTCTTTTGACCCTCAATAAATTTACATAGGTGAATTATTATTATAAGTGCCAAGTGTCCCACTGAATATGTACCCAACCATAGCTTTAAATGTCCTTGTACAGTATGGATAGGTTAACTACCCACGTAGTTGTAATGGACCAACGAGGGTGGCTTGATCTTCATAGCATTCCTCTTAGCGTCTAGTTCATGTCTCCGTTGTAAATATCATCATTATCATCGACCTATCTTAGTCCACTGCTGGACCCATGTCCAGCCTCCTTTAATGAGTGCCAAAGCGCCCTGTCTTCAGCTTGCCGCATCCAGCATCTGCCTGCAGTCTTTCGCAGATCGTCATCCCACGTGACCGGACCGGCGTCCGACACTACGTTTGCCGAGTCGCGGTCTCCACTCAAGAACTCGTTTATTATTTTATTTTTTTATATTAATTATTTTGAATACTGCATTATGTACTTTGCACTTCGAATTTGAATATCATTCTGGAACATTTCGAACGTCCTTGGATGAATTTAGCACGTGCCGTCAAAACGTCGCAATAAACAACTCGTGCGCAGTGCCATACATTTTTTTTTTCTTTTTGTCTACAAGATTACTTACTATGGCCATATTTTAATTCAATCTACTCATTCCCTTAGTATAAAGAATAATATAGTATAAAGAAACTTGAAAGAAGGAAGATTTTCTCGGTATTTATAAGATGTCTGTTTGTTATAACAATAGCAATATTTTAAAATTATGCATGTAGAAAACAAATGTCATTCGAGTACAAACGAGTGAAGTTACGGGCTTAATCTAGCAAAGACTTTCTCTTCTTACCAAATGCAAAAATCGTAAATTTTGTTAGTTAAAATATGTCGGAAAATCTCGACGCGAAATTTTACCCACGACCTCAAACCAATCAAACAAGAAAATATCGTTTTCAAAAGAAATAAAATCACGATAATTGTATTAAATGAAAATGCGTGGAAAATCTAAGGTCATCGCCCTTACAGCGTGACCGCGTGTTACAACGATTGACGTGTCTAGGACGCCCGGAAAATGGGTTCAACGACTTCATTGACTTCAATGATCAGGTCATCCCATCATTGTGATCTGCTAACGTCATCTGCACCTTCCAGTTAAATCCAGGTGAGTCACTTCAAACTTTCAAAATGTTCCGTAGACCCTCTACGACGTAGCTTTCTCGTAGCAAGGAGGTACCTAGTTACCGATAAAAATATTTGGAAGTTATTTTGATGACGTCATAGAATTTTCTAAATTTTTTGATATGTTTTTCAAAAGCGTCATTTCTATCACCTCTCAATGTAAGTCAATGATAACTTAATTTATTTTCCTGTAACTATTATAAAATCGGACAAGAAAAAAATATTTGTAACATTTCATAGTTCGACAATGTAATTCAGATGAAATTCGCAACAATACAACCTGCTGTAATACGAGAAAATTATTTCAAACAGATTAGCTTACAACACTTTGCCCAATTTTAAACCGCAAAAATTGACCAGAACATTAGACTATTTATTACGCAATTAAATTACCCCAACTCGAGCTTGACGCCTTATCAATCGAAATTTCTTAGTAAACGCGAGAAAAAATAGCTTCAAACACATGACTCAACCGCGAATTAACTAAAAAAACGGACAGTACGCTGAGTCAATAGCGCTGACTTGTGATTACACGGAGTCAGGGTAAGTTACGTAAATATCGCACACATAAGCACCGCACGCACACTGGCAAGGGGCGCACACATGCGCACCGGTGTCTGGCTGTGTGCGTGGTGCAGGCCGGGAGTCGCCCGACCCCACTACAAATTTTAGTCGCACTCTAGACTTTGCGAAGAGCAGTCGCGTTCAAGCAACTGGAGTACTACGCAGCGCTATTGGATATTTCGTCATAACAACATTGTGATAGTGAAAAATCATTCAGGACGTGTAAAGTGGGAGTGAAATATAACATTAATTATTTCATCAAATTGTACTGTGAACTACGCCGTTGAACGGTTTTTAGTGAATTTTTAAGTGTGTTATGACATTGTACCCGCAATTTGGATAATTCCGGATCGGGAGTACTCTAACACCGCAAATATTTTCGTGAGTATTTTTTTATTATTACCTTCTGAACATTAATTTACTGAAAATTGTTTAAGTTTTTCAGTTTTCTGAAATTTCCAAAAATCTAAAAGAAATAAATTAATATAAAATTGTCCAGATGCGGTTGGTTGCTTAAACTTTTAATATCATCGAGATATTTTCAGAAAGTTTTGAGGGTTCCATAACTTTTTTAGAGCAAGCCCACACTTTGCATACACTGCACAAAATAATTATATACAGGGGAAATTAAATTCAAATGCAAACAAATATTTGTATGTTGATTGCTCTATCCAAATGCGCAATTCAAAACGAAAATTAAAAAGGGAATTGAATATTTTAAATTTCGACTCTTCAACATTTCTTGTAAATTTCGTAGATATTTAAATCGATTTTAAAACTCATTGACAAAACACCAAAACTCTAGCAAATGATTCAAATTTCTTGCACGAAAAATAATCTGGTTCAAAGAATTGTTTTCCCGTGTCGGAGTCATTGACTTCGCGCGTTCAATTTTGTTTACTCATGACCGTAGCATCGGTGCCAAAACTCTATGCATGTTAATCATTTTATTTATCAAATTCTTAGTATCTATAATCATGAACAAGCCTTGTTATGTTCTTTTGTTTGTAGTTCTGCTTCCTCGGTTCTTGTTTGTGTACCTCTACACTTTTGACATTGTTTAATTCGACTATCCTGTTATCGTTGGCTATCTTTGCAAACTCTATTTGTATATAGTTTGCTTTGTTCCTTTGTCAAATTCAATTTGCTCTTCTATCTGATACAGTTCTAGGTAATCGTATATAAATCTTGTTTTGGCTTGATTATTTATTATTGAATAACATGACGCGGCTGACATTATTCGCCAGTTTGTCGGATATCCTAGCGTTTTTTATACAAAAATATTATATTATAATGACGAACAAATTACTCTTCGAATTATAAAGTTGAACAAATTACTTACAAGTAAATATTCGGCATGAAAAATAAAATAAATATTCAATTAAAAATCTAGCTGTCAAACAAAGAAATGAGCAGTAAAAGGATTCCAAATTCAAAAACATTATGACAACTCGTTGGTGCTAAATAAATTTTTCGTTGAAAAAATCGTAATTCAAAATTTCAAAACGGCCGCCTCGTCGCTAGAGCATTGTAAATTGTAATTTTGAGTGTTTAATTGTAGGATTGCAAGTAGTTGGTGTTGCAAGCAGCGCCTGGCACGGCGGCTCTGTCGTAAGCCATTGTGAGGCGCTTACACAACTGGTTCAAGGTTCCTTTCCGGCGTGCATTCGCCCGCGGATGTACGGAAACTATAACTTATGCACTCATATTCGTGTTATCAATATTCACATTAATTTAATTGCTTAATTCTTGTGCTATCAATTTCCAAGTGATTCATTTAAATTTATCAGCAGTAGGTATCTATTATTCTTCAACCACTTTATTGGGGGATTAGTTTTAATTATTAAACACAGCCTATTCAATTTATACGTGCAATTTTGCAATGTATACTAGTTTTGATATCAGTCAGTACATAATATTTTCTAAAATCTATAACATTTTATACTTAAACAATATTTTAGTAAACATAAGAAAGTCATCTAGGTAAATTAGAAACAATTTAAAATCTTTAAGCGAAGTGATACGTGCTGACCGCTAGGAAACCAACGTGTGGACGAATGGTGCAGGATCGATCCGTTAAGGCACATGTAAAGGTCAGCTATACAGTTGACAATGACGCAACTCCCGGGGTAGTTGTTGCGCAATGTGCTGCAAACGGCTGCAGTACAGATAACGCTCACATGAATCATATCCTAAAAATTACTGATACTACAACAAAGGCGCTTGGAATAAATAAGGACGCATAAAATGCATTGTACGTTAATGATGTAATACAGGAACTGCGCGCAAGGTTGTCCGGAAGGTATTAAACACAAAGGTCACTGCAAGTGTTTGGTTAATCATGCAAGGCGAACAGTACATGAGCTACACAAACTAAAATTCTACAGACAATTTTATATTCAAAATGACCTAATTGATGAAAAGTAACACGTGTACTAGAAAATCCAAGATCATTACTAAAATCATCCGCAATTTTAATTCCAATATATTTGTAAAAACCACTACGATAAATCCCCAAAATCTTACACAAAAGTTAAAAGACAATATAGTTCGTTATATCATGCACGTATCGTATGTAGTAAGTACATTGGATTACGTAAGCGAGTTTTTTCACGCGCAATAACAACTGCCGACGATAATTTCATCGGTACGAGGACAAACGAAGATAACTTGACCTATTTTTTTTATCTCTCTCGCGTAACTGTAACCTACATACGGTGTTGAATGTAGCCAATTGCGACAAAGTAGACCACGTGTGTTGAATTTTAGGTCCTAAAGCTGTGATTGATGAGCGTTACGAATCCAGAGCAATGATGCAATGACTGCTCTTATTTCACGGACTCATCTCGTTAATGTCTACTTTACATAAGCTAAGTAGATGCTGTAATTTTTGTTCGCGTAAGAAACATGTAACGTTCAGCCAAGAAGTTAATCTTTACCTTCAAAGATTATTAACTGAAATAGTTATACGTTGTAGTTTGTGGAGCTCAAATATTTTTTGTACGTGACAAAACAAATTTCAGTTGTTACGCCTGTAATTTTTGAATAAACAGCGCATTTATTTGTGTGAGTAATGGCTACTTACATGATGACAATGAATTTAAGGGTAGATCGAAATTAGTTGACTCATAATACGAAGACAAACCTGTCGTACATCAAACCTTCTACGAAAAGGCAGTCACAGAAAACACGTATGATATCTAAGTAGCTCACGTTACAGCAATGTTTAATTCTTGGAAATGAGCGTGAAAGAAAATAGGTTAAGTGGTTCTTAATAATGTAGCAATTAGCAGGTATGGAGCAAGGTCGGTTAGACTCGGAGGTGAGGCATTGATTCATTGTGGACAGTATTAATACTGCGCATACCTTATCTTCCTTTTCTCGCCGGAAAATAGGAAGGGCCTTGGCACGTTTACATCGTGTCGTATAAAACAGCCAGCTATTACGAAAGCCAACCTTGACACCAAACCATTATCGCGAGTCGACCGATAGAGGCCGCCCCAAAATAACCCGATCCTCGCTTTGTTTAATTGCGTCTCCGCCTGCAAAAAATCGGTCAAGTATAAACGATTTTCGCGGAGAAAAATGCTTGAAACACATCCAGAATACGCGACCTTCCGCCAAAACCTTCGGCGAGTCAAAATAAATGCAAAGAATCGATGTCAGGTGGCTCTAAGACAAAACAACTCACAGTCATCCGAGGAAGTTTTCAAAACATTTACATCTTGACATAACCACTACCATAGACAATGACTAGTTGGCGCCAACCTATCACTCACGTTTAATGTCACCTTACAACCTTTTTGGAAAACTATTATATTAAAAAAATATAACTACACGCTTTATGAACTTGGCGGTAAAATGTCAAATCAAATATGGCGAACGTCCTACTTTTCCCGCGCAATAAACGGTGAACGCCATGGAAAGTTACCATTTGTACTACTTTCTCTACTTTTTCCAACATGGCCGACGGTTTATTACTCAAGCTAAGGTCAGACTGCTGTTATTTATGTAAACGTTGAAGAAGCGACGTCTTAAAATATCTGAACAACAACATTTTTATAAATCATACTGCTCATTAAATTGAATTTTCAAGGAAACATTGACCTGAAAGATAAATACGTCTACGGAACGTCCGACAAACTATTTGTGGTCGTGATGACCTAACCCAACACTCAACAGATCAGGTAAGAGGGAACAACGCGACAGATTTGCCTATCATGGAATCATTAATACTTTAAAGCATGACTCTCGCATAGGAGGATTTAATAATTTGGAAGAGATATTTCTTTTGCATCCATTGGTATGTAATTAGAAGGGATTTATGGAAATGTCAACCCCCAAAGGATGGGAGATGGCAGACTATTATGACGGCACAGTATGATGCTAAAGAAATATGTTTTCGTCTAGATTCCCAGCAAATGCAATTAACTCGTTAATTAGGCGTGCGTTTAACAAAACCGTGTCGAACTAACGACGACGGTCAAGGTCGACCATTAATTAGTTATTAAAATTTTACGTTTAAGTGATCACGTTGGTGTTTATATAACTGTTGAGGAGGAGCAAACGTGCTTGGTTGCGCAACCACTAACTGCCAACCAACGTGAGGTTCATGAACACGTGTGCAACGGCCGCGTGACCGCCCCACGTGTACCTAGACGATACAATCACGATGCTAAGCTAGACCAGACTGTAATTGCTAGATCATTCTTGTCTATAACTAGTACATATACTAACAGGCCTATTAAAGATAATGATACCATTTCAAAACATCCGATTTTTTTGTTTTGATTGGAGTTTCGAACTTTGACATGACATTATTGTGTAACGAGTAACCGGTTTATCAAGTCATTATCAGACGCGTGGCGGTCCGTCTACCCGACAAAAAAATCGTAATAGCTTTAATCAATTAGATGTTATTCTCATTATACTTCGATAATAAATCCAGTGCTCATAGCCCTGAAGTTATGAAGTAAAACAGACTAGACTACGCTAGAACGATCTATGACGCAAGCCTCCTTAGAATCACTTATTACATAAGTCTACGTTCATAGAATCCTGATCGTGAAGGTTCTCAAAGAAACAAACAACGCTATGTTACTAGATATTACTAGTAGGTGAATCTAAAATATGCTCTATATAAATAAAGTTATCAGTATATTTGCGCCATAGTAAGAACTTTGACCAATGAGTCATGACAGCGAGCAAGTGACATCGTTGTTACGAAACAAATTTTGATAGAGGAACTATTAACTGATTATTTTTATTTGTAAATGGAACTGTGTAACGTAGGCCGATAAATTCAAATATTTAAAAATAGAACCAACATGGCAGTAAAATCTATAAATATCAGAGGTACGAAACACGTGTTGAGTCACGCGCCCTAGCCGATCGTAAACGTAGGGTGCGTAAAACTGCATTTCTACAAGAACCAAAGCTTAATATTGAATATCGAGATAAAAACAATAACGATTTAAAACGTTTGGCTAATCCAACATCACCTTGAAAGCTCCGAGACCAAATAAAGCAAGCCCAAAGCGATGACGAAACGAATAGTTGTTTCATAACAGTATTACGAGTTCTAGAGACGCGCGATGAGTAAAAAAAACCGTTCCACACTGTACCGTACGGTCCCAGTTTTCGGGTAACGGTGCATCTCGAGAAAGTACATGATTAGTGATAACTGTCGATTGTCAAAAATCTGGGGGCCTACTCTTATCCAGTGAAATACAAAGTTCCAGTTGAAAGTTCGCAAGTTCCTACCACGGTTCTTATTACTCTAAAATGCCACGATGGCATGCAAGAAAATTATTTGTCGGTCATATATTTTATGTCAAATATTTAACAAACGAAGATTTGAGTTTGATAAGAAAACGGTACTTACGGAAACTTCGTTTGATTTTCGTACGTTTACGAAGTTTAGTTTTCGGACAAAGAGAATAGACCCCAGATTGATTGTGCAACCGTTAGAGACAGATTGCTGTCTCTGGTTGTCTCGGCATTGACCGTGGCGCGGTCGACATAACCTAAGAAGTTCACAATAAAACGGTCGCTCTAACAAAGGTACCAATTTCTCAATCAAAATTTAACGCCTTAATCACAACATCTCAAAGTACATCCGTTGAAATGAAATGGGCAATTTATTTTAATACTCCGCGGTCCGTTACATCGATAACTATATTATACAGTTAGATATAACTATTCAAACTTTTTTTTCTCTGACTACCCACTTTATATGCTTAGGTGTTAATTTAAAACAGTATTCGTGATGGAATTGAGAGTATTCCATAACTGTAAATACTACGGTGTGACAAAAAAAGTCTAGAAATTGTACCGGTTCGCTTTAAAATTTAAATTTGGTGATAGTTTTATTTTTAGAATTTGAAATCTTATGACATTTACAATGTTATATAAAAAATAACGTCATAGTTCGATGTGATGAGTAAAAGTATTACATTGTCTGCTCCATTTGCAATAATCAGCAGAAAAATGTACCTGCCCGTTACAAACTGACGCTTGGAAGAGCACAGACAGTTAAACCACCGGTTCGAACCGAACGGTTGCTATATTCTAATCGGCACTCGTAATGAACGGTTTTATTTGAATTTGGAGTACAGAAAGAAGTAAAGGAATATACTTAAAAATATTGAATTATGGATCTTTATGGCAAGTTTTTTTTTTTCAAATAAGTTTTTCGAATAGTTTGTTGAATTAACAGGTAATATTTGCTCCAACGACAATGACGTACCAATTAAACTGGGTGCGATTATTTGAACAGTTAGTCGGTGTAACGGCTCCGAACATCTGGGGCAAATGGAGTAAGTAACCCACTGACACCGATGGTCCCGCTGTGCAGAACGGAACGTGCTGATACATGCCCCGACACTTGATCTTATGGAAATTATTACACATCTGATGATTCACATTTACATTGATGATATTCTATTAATATAATAATGTGAATAATACCCAAAAACATTATTCATCATGCGAAATCAAGCCAAGAAGATTGATACAAAAACAATATTCAGGGCACGTGTTATATAGCGATAAAGTCCTAAAATGCATACAAATACAATTTTAAAAGAATATTGTCTAAATGAACAATCACGTTGTTAGCATGAGTCGATACAACGTGTAACGCAACGTGATCAGCGAAATTTTTATCCAACGTACTGGCCGGTGTTGTGTGCTTATTGTTTTAAAATCTTTGGAAAAAAGAATCCAACTAGTTTAATAGCTCCATTACAATAGGTGCTTGACTTGGTGATACCTCCATTGTTTATCCTCGGATAATAAAGTTGATAACAAACGTTTTGGTGCAATTTTTTAGACATCCTGCCGTTGTGTTTAAAAATCAACGGTTTACATAAACGGGGACACTGATTGTCAGCCCAAAAGGTTAATGACACGACAGTCGATATTTAAGACTAGCTTCTGCCTGTGACTTCGTCTGCATAGAATATGTTACATTGGGCTAACGTAAACTCACACCCGCAATTGGTCTCATAGTCTTCCCCAATAACTGAGCTAACACTGAAAGAATTTTTCAATTCTGACTAGTTGTTCCTGAGATTAGCACGTTCAAGCAAACACACAAACTCTTCAACGTTATATATAGTATATAGATAGATTACTAAACCAAAAGGTTAGCGTATTAGGTGCACGTTAGGCTCAACGTGACAGAATTGCGAAACTGGGTAACTATTATTGATTGATTTCGATTTCTGTTTGATTATAAGCCGCCGTGTTTTTATGTGCTCTACTTTTAAAATAGTTGCATAGGTATTACGTTTTTGATCGAAATAATTTTTCAATTATTCGGTTTTTTTAACATCCTCAATTATTGAGTGATTGTAAAGCAATATCGGCACTAGGAAATATTTTGTAACGGAAGAAATCCGGTGTAACCTTAAATTCGCGTTACACACAAAGGTTAAGAAACGCGATTTATTAATGAGTTTGGCTAACATGAAGGGAGTAAAAAGCGTGTGTGGCAACTGGCAACTGGCAACTCGGTTTCACAAAGGTGATCCACGTGCACAGTTGCAGCGGGATCTTGCGACATAGTTTTTGCAACCGGCCGCATTTTGTAACATCGACATTATTTAGACAACCGCTTACAAGTAACTAACGTAAGTTTTATTTTGTTACAGAACCACAGCCAAGACTCGTGCGGACCTGAAGTAGTCCGCCGCAACATGGTTGCAGAATTCATACTGAGCCAGCAGCAACTGCTGGGCGGCGGCGGCGGGGGACTTGGAGCCCCGCCTCCCCGCGCGCCCCCCCGCGCCCCCCGCCTCTCCGTGTCGCCACACTTCCCCCTCGACCAGAACCCCGGACCCCCAACACCAGGCCCAGACCATCCCGATTACAACAACTTCGATTACGGCAAGCGCAAGGAGTTCTTCGGACAACGCAAGCAGCGTGAGTTCATCCCTGACAACAAGAAGGATGACGGCTACTGGGACCGCAGACGCCGCAACAACGAGGCCGCCAAACGCTCTCGCGAAAAGCGTCGCTTCAACGACATGGTCCTTGAACAACGCGTCGTCGAGCTCTCCAAGGAGAACCACGTCCTCAAAGCCCAACTTGATGCCATAAAAGAGAAATATGGGATATGTGGGGAAAATCTCATAAGCATAGACCAAGTGCTGGCCACTTTGCCTACCTGTGACCAAGTACTGTGCGTTACCAAGAGGAGTAAACTATCTGGTAACGCGATGTTCTCCCCACCCCAAGGGCCGCCACCGTCCCAGGGACCGCCCTCTCTGCCACCGACCCCTCCCCCGCAGCGCGCCCCGGAGCCCTACCAGGAACGCCTGCCAGCCTCGGAAGCCTACTACCCACACCCTGCGCACTTCGAGCCCCCCGGTTCAGTGCTCAACTTGTCGTGCTCTCGGCGCGCCCCCTCACCCTACGAGTTGTCCTCTCTCTCCGGCTCCGGCGACGAGACAGCGGAACAGTACGCTCCTGAGAACAACTGCCTCCCTCTGAAGCTAAGACACAAGTCCCACCTGGGTGACAAAGACGTAGCGAGCGCCCTACTCTCCCTGCAACACATAAAGCAGGAGCCCGGCCCGCGGTCGTCGCCCTCCTGGGACGGTGAAGGATCAAGTGACGAGAGAGATAGCGGTATCTCACTGGGCAACGAGTACCGCGCGCCTCGGCCCGAGGACAGGATGATCGGCGAGGAGGACGACGCGCACCTGAAGGCGGAGCTGGCGCGGCTGGCGACCGAGGTGGCCACGCTCAAGAACCTGATGCACCAGAACAAGGCGCGCGCGCACGAGCACTGAGCCACGCCTGCGCCTGAACCGCGCAGCGCCTCGCCGCCCGCCGCCGCCGCGGGCCTCGTCCTCTCGTACAAACTGTCTCCTACCCGCTCCCAGTAGAAGTTACCACTTGTGACAGATGAGAGCTTGTTTGTAAATGTGCAGCTGTCTTCACCCTTCCCTGTAAATAAGTGGGCACCCCCCGCAGGATTGAGACGGTTCAATCATGTATGATATAAGACTAAATGTTCGGTTAACAGGCTTTTCGAGCAGATAAAACTTGTCTACACAGTGATAGAATATATAAAAGATGCATTTTTAGTGTTGAACTATATGTATGTAAATGTTTAATGTAAGTAAGAGAAGTAGATCTGTTTCATCTATTCGAAGACTCGATAGTGAAAATCGATGGCTAAAGACTATGTTCTTGTAAGTTATAGATTAAGTTGATCTAAGTTAAATTAAGTCCAACTTAGATGTTTATTTATATAAAATCATAAATGTAAATTTCTCAAGTCGGAATGCCGTTATGTTCCAAACCAAATAAAAAAAAACTATCTTCATGTCCTCTGTAGTTGAGAGATCGCTAAGTGATGTATTAAGATATACAGTCCTATCCTATTTAACGCAGATTTTAAAATCCAAATATAATACCAGTGCCTTGGACAAATACATACCTATAATGACTTCATTAAATAATATTTTTGTACACATATTAGTAAAGCAGATTCAACTATTGTAAAATCCTTGCAACTGGTTGCTAATCGTTGGGGACATTTATTGAAAGCGCAAAGCGTCTCTTTTAAAATCGAACTTACCAAGTCCTAAAAGGCTACGCAAGTATTTCACTAGTATTTGTAAGTTTACCCTAGTATTGCCCTATAGGGCATGTGATAGGACTGAGGAGTTTAAACTAAGTATTTATTTATTATTCGGACCGTGAATGTGGTTTTTACAATTTATTATCTTTGTATAAGAAACAGCATACGATATGAATAAATTGCGTACATGTAAAACTTTTTGAATTTCATTTACCTCTGCCTTAAAAAAAATTATGAACTAATCATGAAGACTTAATTCTTCAAGCCACAAAACATATTATGTCACGTCTTTAAATAGTAAAGAAACAAAATGAAAATGATTCATTCAGTTTAAGCTCTTGTAAGACACTTGTAGACACCAGTTCGGAAACAAGTCTTCTGACAAGTACCGCCGTGAATCTCAGCTGGGAATTTTGTACATTTCATAACATGAAAAATAATAAGTGGTTACATATCTATATACAGATAAATAAAATTGAAGTGTCTGTTTGTAATTCCAAAATTACTTCTAAAGCTTTTCTTTCTCTTTTAAAGCTTTTCACTAAATGCATATGAAAGTATACACGCTACTGACACTAAAAAACCAAGTTGTAAAATGTTTCTCTGTCTGTCTGTCTGTCTGTTTGTTCCGGGTAATCTCTGAAACGGCTGGATGGATTTTAACGGGACTTTCACTGGCAGGTAGCTGGTGTATCAAGGAGTAACTTAGGCTACTTTTGTTTATTAAAAATATTAGGGTTCCGCGACAATAAGGATGAAACTAAATCTACGCGGGTGAAACTGCGGGGCACAGCTAGTTTATAATAAAATTCATATACATATTCAGAATAGTAAAACTTTTATTAGCATATTCTTCACTAAAAATCAGACGGAAAACACGAACTTTTACCGACAAAACTTTAGTTTGAATTATATTTTTGAATTGACAGGAAAACCAACAACTTCAAGTTATAAAACAAAATACCCTTATGGTAAAACATCGCCCAATCGACATTAGATAAATTAGAAGTAATTCTGTCTCTTTTTGCGATGCTGATTTAAAAAGAGATGAAGATTTAGTTGTTATTTGGTTTAGTCTTCTTTAAACCATGTTGTGTAATAAGGGGGTTAATATTGTTATAAGAGTGTGCGTTACTCTAGCATAAAGAGTCTCCTAGAGAGATGGGAGTGGTACCAATAATTAGTGCGTCATCTGCTGTAAATGTGCGCCAAATATTAAATTTGTGCGTCTTGTAGTTTCGGAAAAAAAACGAAAAAACGATTTCTGCTAGGGTAACGTTCTTCTAGGAAGAAAATTCTAACCGAATGATCGGAGAGACCCAACAATCCGATTATTGCTAACCTTGTGTAGGAATCAATCTCTTTGTTGCTATCAATAGAAGGAAAAATATTTTTGTGCTTTTGCAGAAGTACCTGGGGCCTTACCATGAGCTCTTATTGCCATGATAGTTTCACTCATTTATGAGACAGATGTATATGACGTGTATACATCTGTCACTTTCGCACAACTGAATTATCATTGCAAAAAGAGCTCATGGTTGGGCCCCTGTTCTAGTCTAAGATACGACAATATTTTATCAGTGCCTGCAAAATTACTAGCCCGATTCGGATTTCATGCGGATGATTGCTACAAGATTATAATTATAAATAACTTGATATCCAGTTGTGTGTAAAGTTTCACGCATCTTCCCTACGTTTCTTCCACGTAGATTGATATTAAATTGATTATCAAATACTTTTTGTAAAATAACAATCTACGTCATTCTTTTTAACAAGAGAGACAAAACAAATAACGAACGTTTTTTTTGTTATTACTACTGCATAGCATAACTACATTCATTTGAGTTCAGTAAAAACAGACACTTACATTTGATGTATTTGTAAACTCACTTATAGATACGTAATTGAAAACAAACTATTATGAATAATAACCTTTATTATTTAACGCTCATACATTAATCGTATTTATGTACAAGTTCTTTATCAAACTATTGATACATAATCATTAAAAGCGCATATTATTTAAAATTACCAAATAAATAATGAGGTCATATCAGAATTCCTTGTTTGTTTGAAAAGGTAACTTCATTGAGAACATGTTTTTATGAAAAGTATTTGTTACATATTATTGTTGTTGAAACTCTAATCAAATAAACATATTTTTTTCTTACATAATTTTAGTATACCTAAGTAAGTTTTAAAGTCCAACAATTTCCTGAATTTACACCAAATTATAACTAGATATCAATATTCTTGTACATGAAACACATAGATTTTGGTGGGTTCTGAAAATTCAGGTGGGTTTTGAACCCTAGACCTCCAGAAGTCGTGTGTCATCCTTCTCCATTTTTTCATAATTATCTACACAACAGTGTATCAACTTTCCAACGAACCGTCAACTTTGAATGATATTAAAATTTTACATCGACCACACAATGTTGATTGCTAAAGAATACGATAGGCACCTACCTAAAAGGTTCATAATAACATTTTGTTTTCGGTCACCGAAAATAACTCTTATACGATTTTTTCTAAAGACATCCCTATATTCTTCCCCATTATAATCCTTAGAGGCTTTTTACCATCAGCTATTATATTTGCCGATTGTTATTCGGCTAAATGACATTGACACTTGACAGATATATACGTCATTTATTATGAAGTAAGATAAACTAACGTTACAATAATAAGATTTAGAGAGAGAGAAAGAGCCTTCGTGGCCATTTTTATCCGTTGTACTTATAGTACAAGCTTTGCTTATTTCGGGACTAGGTGGCGCTGTGCGATGATGCCCAAACATTATTAAACATTAAATTTACAATGATATCACATAACTTCATACACTATATTCTTTTTATTTCTATAGATAGTATTGGGATTTTTCTATACAATATTTTATTAAAAGATTATAATTAAAAAATCGAAGATTAGTATCACGTAAGTATAGATTAATGTAAGCATACAAAAATCGATATAATAAGCTACAAAATATACAAGTACAGGGTTATCGGTAATGTGATTGGAGGCAATTTAGAGACAACCAAGTTACTTCTTATAGGTAACCACTAGTCAAATGTTAAATATTTTCAGTTACACTACAAACCATTACAGCTTTCGCACTTAAAATGCCAAAAACCTTGAAAATGGTTCACATAGCAAATTACCTCTTCAACATCCATACCCTTACCTGTACCATAATGAATAATAAAGTATATTAATACACAAATTATAGAAACAGGTAAATTTCAATATAATATAAACAATAATAGATTCCCGGGCGTGGAATTATTATTTAAGTTTTTGGCTTCTTGTAACTTTTTGCTTACATCACTTATTTACCCACTTTAAAGTATTTTAAGTCCCATAAAGTAATAAATTCCTATTAAAATTTCGTTTTAGCCATTTTATATTGATTTTTAAATAGAATTCTACTCACAAAGTAATCTATTTGATTAATAATTCGATTAAAATAGAAAACACATCGTATGATTACAATTATTAGATACGTAATTAAAATACAAATACAATGAAAAAAAATATTAAAAATGTTTAAGACATACATCCAGAGATTTTTGAAACTAGTCAGCGTCAAAGTATTGAAGTATTTTAATTGTAGGACTAGGTTTTTACATAATATCATACACACCCAATGGCACTAAACTTAAATAAAAAGGTGCAAAATTAGAATTGACTAATCTTATTCGTAAGAGAAATCACAATACAGCAAGCATCCAAACGACAATGCAAAAAAACTCTGTTTTGACGCTAACACATTCCTTAACATGTCTGCCCTTCACCACCGCCAAGCGTGAACTGACCAAAATTTCACTGCACGAGCGAGCATACCCTAGTCCTCTCTCGCTCACTTGGGAACGTGCGAGCGGGACCGCAGATGTTCGCTCGGGCAGTGAAAGAGGTAATCTCACTCGGCTGCTGAGGGAATTATCTCTCCACAGCCTAAGGTTTCAGGAGATTGGAGGGCCGGGAGAGGAGCATTCGGTGCACGGAGTTTTGCAGAACTTAACTCGTTGCTTTGCACCCAGAGCTCCAACTGTAATGGGGAAGTAATGGTTACACTTATTTTGCTTTCTTCGGGGTGAATTAGTTATCTAGTATGTAGTAGATGAAAACTGAACATTTATAAAATTAATTATTATCTGAAGATGTTTTGTGGATAGCTCTATTGCCTCAATTCCAAGGAAGGCCTTCCTGCACTTAAATCCACTGTTGTATAGATCTAAGACAAGTAAAAGCACAGGAAAAAGTTATCCTCCTTAATGCTCTCATCCCCATCCTTACCTCAGGTGGCATTTTCCCAGGAGGAGGCCGGCATGCGCCTGCGCAATGCAGCTGGACCAGCAGCTCGGCTATGGCGATAGCGGAGGTGTCAATGACCCTCTGCCGACACACCGCCACGGCGTGGATAAAGCCCCCTGGTCCGATGAACTCGTGCTCCATAAACACGGTCTTGTCGTCCCAATAGATAGCCTGAAATTTTTGTCATAAGTAGCTTAGATGTCTCCAACAAAATACTGAAGAAGTCTATTAGAAATTTAAAAGGAATCGATCGATGATTGCGTCTAGAATACACGTAGCCTCTGGTGCTGAGGGAACAGTAACGTTGTGCTTACCAGGATCTCTTATACATAATCAGATCTGTTCGACTGAGGTGTGATCACTTCAGAAAGCCAAATCAGCTTCTGTTCCGGCAGTCTATAAGGCATCCAAAACTGATTTCATGCTTAGTCGTCAATATGCTTTTTATTACCTTGGTAGACAGAACATTCACCGAAGGACATCTGATATCTCAGACTAAAGAAGAGGAGAAATTTCAAAAGCGGCTAACTAACAGAATCTTTAGTTCATAATCAAACTGCCTAATTAGAACAATGGTGGAAGACTTGATAAAAAGAATTGGAGAAACATTAGGACTAACCTTAGAAGTAATGGTGAACTTAGTGAAAGGCTTCAGGTACCGCCTGTAGCGGATGGTAGCGGCGGCTTGGACGACGGCACCCCCTGCTGCCTTGATGTTGGCATACAAGCCGGTCCTCTCATAGAAGTCAGCTCTGGCGAAGTCCAGCTCGCGGAGGTAGCGGGCATTGTTCATATGGTATAACAGAGTGTCGATGTCGTTCAGAAGACACCAAGCTGGAAGAATAAAATGAGAAAAAAAGGTCTTAGCATAAAACTTTCACACGTCATATTAATGTATAAACTAGATGGTTCGAAATACCTCGGAGAAAAATAAATTGTTTACATATACGTTGGTCCCCTTTCAAGTTGGTGTGAACACCATACAGGACCTACTTCCTAGTACTGCAGGCAGGAACTTCGCATTGGCTGGCAGTAGGGCTGTCCCTTTCCAGGAGCTAGGGAAGTAAGGCATTCGGGGGCCATATGAGCGTTGACGATACCGAGGCGCCTTATCCATAAAAACAATGTTAAACTAAGATAGTCCCGGGCCCATGGCTGGCATTAAATGTTCTGAAACTGAGTGTTTAGCTCACGCTCATTTCAATTCGGGTGTAAAAGAATACATAGCTGCGAGACTAGACAGTCTTGCTTGATATCAAATCAATGGAACGTGTAAGGTTGCTTGAAGGGGTTCTTGGGGAGGCAATTCAATCAGTGAAAACGATGAGATGACGTAATCTACATAATATCCGTAATGCATACTTACTCATAGTAGGTACATCTACTTCTCAATGTATACAAAAAACGGATAACTTATCCCTTTATGTTAAGTTGCATGCAGTTTTAGAATAGATAACTTAAACTTTGGTTATCATGCGATCAGCGTCGATTATTTCAATACCTGAATCCGGAATACTTCAGGTTTCATACAAGTTAAATACCTAATGTTCGAGTCCCATGTAACAGAGGGCGAGTCTAACGCCTAGTCCAGGGTGCTACTAGATGGTAAAACCCAAGTACACTTTGACCAATGGCTATAGTGTTTGCGACCACCAACGAGACAGTGAACTTGGCCTAAGTAGAATACTCACATTCAACTTCAGTAGTATCCAGTAAGCAGGCTTTCTTCCTGAAGTAGCGTGCTTTGGCGACGGTGTACATCATTCGAGCGAAGTAAGCCACGTCCATGGTGCCGTAGAGCAGCAGGGCACCGGCCACCATGGCCGCGCCCCAGCCGGGGACACATACTGTCCACATCCCACTGCAAATAATGACCACTTGCTTTTATCCATTCTTGAAAATTTGAGGATAGTATTATAATTGCAGGCTAATCGGTTCAATTAGAAAAAAAATACTCACACGTCTGTTACATCAAGGCAATTTTCAAGATTTATAAAAAGTATCGTCATGTGAAACCCTTGACTTGCATTTGTTTTAATGCAATGTCAATTCAATGTTTAATTTTAGTTGAATTATACATTTCTACAGGTTTATCCTTGAACGTTGGGACCTGTTTATGCCTAGGTAAGGTTGTAATATTGGTAAGTCCCTATTACAATCTTTTGGTAAGGTTGAATTGAGCTGTGGTATCTCCTGTCCCGAAAAAGGCAACATCAAAAACGGCATCCAAATCGAAGCGTTCTAGTTCTATTCTCGATTATTAAGACCAAGGACAGCATAACTACCCCTGGGACAAGCCCGTAAACAACGAGATGTGGTTTTTAAAGTTCCCTGGACCCCTTGAATGCACGGATGTTGGCCACCAAGAGAACCAGGAGAAGATTTTACGTACATTTATATAAATCTCAGATAGCCCGGTTTCCCATTCCGTTACTTGTGGTAAATAATGAATTGAAGGGTTCCTTTCCTAGTCTTAGGTTTTATTAGCCCTCATACTCATTTGTAAGACTATCTAAACGTTAAATAATAAGGCACAAGACCTATATATTTAATTATAATTTTTGTGAAATTTACTTGTCTAGGTTATTTTATTCAGTTGAGATAGAAATGGAGATTCTTCAAGATTATTTCTACTAGATAAAGATAATGCTAGATTGTAACCAACCTAGTTCAAATAGAGTCAATATAATCCACTCATAGCTTCAATTATTCATGTTGAAAGTATCGATCAGCTGATAAGGAAAGGGCATGTTTTAATAGTCACTGTAACTGCAACGCGCATTACTAATCTTTATTGCTATTAAATAGTATCAGGCGTTTAACAGATACAATAATAATGGATAGGCCTTTTCTGTAACGAATTTATAATGAAAATAATATCGAAAATGCACTTTACCTTGACTCTGAGATATTTAAACACCGGTATCCCGACACGCGAGTTATTCCGACATTGTACAAAACGTAACCAATTTTACCACAATTAACACAAATATTAGAAATAAAATCACTTTACGAAGTAACTATTTAAACAGTATCACCAATTCTTATAATTAACCCGTTTTTTAACCTCACAATGTCAGTGTGAATTTTTCACGTACGTTATAGAAATGACATTTTGTTGGTGCGCGCGCATATCGATCGATGGCTAACTAAAACCTTTTTAAACTAACACCTATCTACATGCTCGTTAGATAACTATTTACGTTTTCTATTAGATACTTATTTTATTGAGTATACGCAACGTTTAGTTCATACCTTTTGTTAGTAAGTATAAGAGTAACGTCCGCCCCAGGCGTTACCATAAGCTCTTATTGCCATGATAGTTTCACTCATTTATGAGACAGATGTATGTGACGTGCATACATGTTACTGTCGCAATTGAATTATCAATATCAATGCAATAAGAGCTCATGGTTAGGCCCCTGATGGTAAATGGTCACCGCAGCGTACGGACGCCAGCCACGTTATTCTGTAAGGTTTCTCAGCATCGCACTCGACGTCGAGTGTAGGTTTCAAAGATACTAAATTGAACATTATCGTCCATGTATTATGTATCAATTTCCAATAAGAACCTAGTTCGGTCTACCTGTATCTAAAATAAAAAAAATCATAAGTCTTACCCACCATAGGCAGGTCCCTAAGTAGGTTACTCACACTCGGTATTTTACCCACTTGCAATGGCATTCATAGAAATAAATTTTAGAAAGATTGACTTTGCTGTCACATAAGACTTCTTTAGAGTACAACAATAAAAATAGTATCATAGGTACTTAAATAAGTAGGTTTGTATATTTATATCACGTTCTTGATTATAATATTTCTCGTTTCTCGTACAACATTGAATCCATCAAGGAATCCTAACAACGGTGACGCTACCCAAACCGCCCAAAAAACAAGAACTTACATTACTATTGCTTCCCTAACAAACGGAGTTCGGCTTACATCGGACAACGGCACACGACATTTGCACACGAGACGCCATGATGTCGGTGACCTCGGCCTAATACGTCCTCTCTCTTACACACGTGGAGTTAGAAAGCGATATAGCATAGCATCCGATACGAGTTGACGTAACGTAACGTCAGTAATAAGTGACGTGCCAGCGACAAAACAGTGTGAAATAAACATTTGTGGTTAAAAATGAGGTTTAAATACGATATAATACAATTAATAGAGTTGGTGGAACAGCGGCCTTGTTTGTGGGATAAATCACTGGAAAGTTACAAGGGTCGCTTTGAAAGGAAGGAGGCTTGGGAGGAGATATTTCAGCAAATGGACGAACGATACAACTGTATGAAGCCGGAAGAGAAACGGCTCATGGGTAATGGATACGAACTTTGTTTTCTTTACAATGTTTTGACGGATAATGTTGTGGCAATTTAATTTAAGTCTCACTGCATACCTATTGATATTTATATTCATACCTACCTAAAGACATTATCTCTATTCAGTGAACATAGGACAAAGGTTTTGCTTGATTATAAATTAGTTTTTTTCTTATTGGGATAGGTCTCTACTGAATGTTATACACTTTCTTAATCAGACACTTCGGTGAACGGCATTCGCGCTTTCACCACGAATGTCCGTGGACTAAGTATAGATTATTCTGAGAATTGTTTATAGTCGTTACCCCCACTATTTTAGCTGAACGCTCTAAACTCTTGACGGCACTAGTACCTACCGAATCTCCACAACTGCGGGCCTACTCGCTGTCGCTAAGGTTTGCAAAGTTCCTACCACGGTTCTTATTCGTTTAAAAATTACGTCCGATCGTGGTCCACAAGAAAAGTCTATTTATAATATTCTAAGCCTTACTTTACTTAAATTAAATTATTAAACGAATAAAAACTTGAGTTTGATTTAAACAAAGCGATACTGAAACTACGTTTGATATTCGTTCGATTGCGAAGTTTCGTTTTCGGAGAAAAAGAGTAGCCCCCTGCTCGAATAAGTACTTAAATGGTTGCTTTTTTTTTCAGGTGAGCACATTCTTAATAAGTGGACGAACGTCAGAGACACATTCATGAAGACGCTTAAAACCAAAATGGGTAAACCTAGAAAACGATACATTTTACACGAACACTTAAAATTTCTCACCAAAAACATCCCAGACGAAGAACTCCCTATAGAATACGTTCCCGACATCCCCCACTTGAAACAGGAGAAAGAATCACAGAAAATAAGCAGGAAGAAATTGAAAAAACCCAATTCTAGTTCGGACGACGATTCTAATTCTTCGTCTTACATACCAAAGAAAAAATCTAAAATCCGGCCAAAAGATACTTCCAGTGACACTCAAGGGACCAGAGAATACGATGTCAATTTTAAATCTGAAGTGACTGATATAGATTTTATTGAAGTAGATGCTAGCCAGGCGAATGATCATCGACTAATGAATGAAGATGAGGCATTTTTCGCGTCACTCCTACCCACTGTTGTTAAATACAGTGAGGATGAAAGACTTGAGTTCAGGTTAGAAGTTCTTGGTGTCATGAAGCGGGTGAAGGATAAAAGGAACTGGTCTGTTGATGACAATGTTTAGGAATTGAAATTTTCATGTCTGTAATGTGTACGTTTGTTTATAAGATTTTATAATAATATTAATTTAAGTTTATAAAATTCACTTTTATAATACAGGGGCCTACTTTCGAAAAATGAAGTTTAGGCCACGGTCCTTATTCGTTCTAAAATTACGTTCGAACGTCGTCTGCTACAAGTCTTTGATGTTTATATATTGGAAATCCACTTTAGTTAAACTATTAAACAAACAAATCTTGAGTTTGATAAAAACAAAACGATACTGAAACTACATTTCATCTTCGTACGTTTTCGTACAAAGAGAGTAGACCCCCAGAACGTCCCAGAAAACCTGTCAACAGCAAAGGTCCGTATATCTTCTGGTCTGATTCAAGCTGTCACGCGTATCTGCTTACGTTTTTATTAAATAGAAACCTAATAGAGTAGTCATAAGATTTATTTTTCAACAAAATTCAAACGTTTAATTTTGAGCAAATAAAAAACATAATAGAATTGACGTAAAATTTATTTTTCCGCGACACGGATCCGTGACAAAGCAGACGAGAGGATATGGAGCATACATGGGGCATTAGTCAATAGGTATTGAAGGTCTTGGACCACAGCCCCCCACTGATACAGGTCGCCTGAGATACTGCATTTTGTGAATAGAAGTGTCGGTGTCAAGTGTGTGCAAAGTGTATCGAGATATAAAATGTTATTTAAATAAAAGTTCTTGATTTTAGTCATATTGCGATACGACTTAAGTTTTAACTACGTATACAAAATTTCTCTACCCAAAGTTAGAAAATTTGAAGTTGTATTAATTTTTTTGTTTTTCAGAAACGTGTGCAAATATTTTCAGGAAAACAAAATATTGTTTTAAAAATCAGAGATAAATAAAACCGTTTTATATTAATAGATACGTTTTAATGATCATTTTTTCTGTAGCACTTTTAAAAATAATGTATACATGAATCACAAAAACACAATCTTTCTTTTTTTAATTAAAAAATAATGATGAAACTTCTAAACATTAATTATTAGTTTCCTTTTACATCTAATAAATTTAAACATCTAAGTGAAAAATATAACAAAATGTTGAAAACGCATCTGAATACTGTATTTCCTGAAGACAATAGTATCGACGGTACAATGCTACCTACAATATTGTAAGAACAATAACAACATGCTGGATTATATAAAAAACTCGAATCTTACATTTAAAGATACCTGAAAAAATTTCGTTTTCCAAAAACCGAATAGGGCATTTTTTTCAAAAAACCTCCGATACCTATATACCAATACGTGTAATTGGATACTTTAGATTGTTAGTGCCTTTATAGTGACGTCATCGTCCGGTAAGCATTGCCCTTATATAGGGAGCGCAGGCGCATCCATCCCTACCTAACTCGTAAGCCTACATAATTTCACTAAGGGCATCCGAATAACCCCGTGTTCCAATTATCCCGATACAATTTTCACTAAAAGCGGCATTATAGTTCCGCACTTGCTAAATTCACTAAAACATCCCATTCACTATTTACAACATTCTGAATGCATTCAAAGTCCAAATTGGCTAACGCCGCGCTCTCCCGTACACGAATACTAAACAAAAACAATAGGCTATATTCTATATACATCAATCTGAATACTGCAAGAAGTTAAATCCCGAAATTGGCTTTAAGCCACATGAATTCATGAGTACGTCAGGAGTGTCCTCGTGACTGATCAATACGCTTTAAGATATAGTGACTAGACAGCCCCATGGTGCCATGGGCTGTGATCTATTTACACGTTACACAATACGGATATCAATTTCACACTATCATAAAACATCACTACTTTTAAATGTTACTATTAATAAACGTTAGCGACCGAAAAACCTTTGGAAATGTAATGTCAAGCGCAAGTACGCGAGGGGAACAAATTGGCACTGTAATGAAAGAACCAGAGTTTTAGAGTACTGCAAAAAAGTCAATAAAAATAGTTGAAATAAAATTTTAAAGTTTAAAGCTCCCGTCTTTTTATTAATTTGTGCATATCACATGGAAGTCGCTTAGAAACTAAAGCTAGGCAAATATAATATACAGTATCCAAAACTAGTGTTTTAAGTTTGTCCAACTTAATGGGGAAACAATGTAACATCAGTCTAGAATTATATTGAAGGGCTAACATCTGTCGTACAATTAAATACAATACACCTACTATGCTAAGAGACGATTAAATTCACGTTTGAGTATGGCCTGTAATACTTACTCTAAAGTAATACTTACGCTAAGAGGTACCCTATTGAAATAACCCATGTATTATACACTCACATATCAGTACAATATGCTTATGGTACTTTGCGTCGAGAATAACTTTACAAACAAACAGAATTCAAAACGGAACAAAATAAAATTTGAACTGATTGGTGACTAAAGCAAACTATGATTAAAAAATAATAAACGCTTGAAGCAAGCACTTAACTTGAAACTTTAACAGACTGTTTCACGAACTTAGCTACCAGTATTTTTTACTTATAAAATTATATACATAATATAAAACAACGTCAACAATTTGTTTAAGGGCGTGGAAAGAGATCGCGTTCAGTCTGGCGGGACGACCACCGTTGGTCGACCACTGCCCGTAAAATTCCTTGATTACACGTAGGTCTAAACTGACCTAGCATATAATTAATCACAAATCCCGCCCGCGATCAAAAAACGTTACCTTGTCATTGGAAATTGAACCTTAAGTCCAATATTATCCTCCTATGGAAATCACACTCGAAAATATAACAAGGTGTCATTCTGAACGCGCGCGGATTTACAGTCAAAACTTTGGTAACTGTCGTTAACACGCCGAAATACTAATGCATTTTCTAATTAAATAGTTCAGTATAAAGGCGCGTAATTATAATACAGGTCTTGGAATTACATCATAAGAACAACATTTATAAGTCTATCCCATTTTGTCCGAATTGGGCGGACATCGTTACGTCATAGTCAATTTGTGTCGACACCAGAATAACCATCTTCATGATAACCTTTACATAAACACTCTTTTTCGCGAGTCACTCTCTCACTCACGACACTTTACACTTTAAAAAACAGCGAACATCTCTGATCACTTTCTTACACTCAATTGTTCGTAAAATCCATTGTCGGCTTCTTCTGCCGCGATTTTTTAGGTTTAGGCGGTGCTGGGGAGCCGTTACAGCAATGGCAACCCCGTTTGACGACTCCCCGGCCCGAAGCGCGACGCCGAGGTCCCGGATCGGGGGAATGCTCCCCAGCACGTGTCTTGCCCGAAGTCGACCGTTCCAGGCTTTCAGGGGCGTTAAACAACCGCTTAGGAGGGTAAGTCCTTAAAGGTGGATGGCCATCATCCGCAGAAGAGCCGTCCGCACTACCGCTACGTTCGACCCCTCTCGCTTCCTTGATAACCGAATCCAATCTCATATGAGTACCGATCCCGCTCGAATCTGTCGAGTTCGCTTCGTCGTAGGACGGACTTTTGCAACACTTGTCGCTGTCGCTGCTAAAGTCTAACGGTCGTCGGCATTCGGATCTTTCGGACGCCGAATTCGACTCCCAGAATAGCTCTGCATGCCTCTCCGGCGATGACCTGCCGTCCATGGATTCGATCGCATCTCTCGAGCTGTCTTCGGCTACCATTTTGGCGTCATCACCCGCAATAAGACCTTCGGGTTCGTCCATTAGGTATCTGGCGTCCCTCTCTCTCTTATGATCATCGTAGCACACCCTCCTTATCACTTGGGTGGCGTTGCCTGTGGAATGTATGATAGCTGACGCTGTGTTAGAGAGGTGTATTTCTCTGGAATCAGTGAGGATGCTGTCGAATCTAGTGAGTCCGTCGTCTTTGACGAGGACGGATGATAGGTTGATGTTGTTGGCGTGTGCTGTTGGTAGCGAATTGATCATGTTGTCGATGTCGGCGTATTTGACCTGCTGGCTGGGTTCGGCGGTGGCCTGGGAGATGACGGTGGTCTGCGGAGCCATGAGGACAGTGCCTGGTGTTCGGTTAGCGTGGAATATTGTCGACGTGATCTGACGACCCTTGCCGATGCCCGTTATTGTGAAGGGCTGGACCTGGAAAGTAACAATACATAATAAGAACTACTGATAATCGTGGTGGCCGGGTGCAAGTGAGACGCAAATTCAATAAAAGTAGTATGAACCAAAAAAAACAGTTTTATAAAAACTTGATGTGCAGTGATATTACACCGCATTACAGAATATTTTCAAGTAAAGTTATAATCTGTCTGTAATGTCCAATATAGACGGACCTTTTTTGTCGGGACTTTCAGTAGAACATGTTTTTAAACCCACAGCATAGGTGCAGTCACGACCTCTGAGCGCGCAGCAAAAATAACTGAAGGGACCTGTAAAAATAGAAATCCTCACCTCAGTCTCATCAGTGGGCTCGCTATGGAAGGTGGTATTAGGATGTGCCCTGGCGAACTCCTCGTGGTCCAAGGTGATGGTGTGCGTGCCATCCGAGCTGACTGTGACGATGCCGACGTCCTCCAGCCCCAGGCTCAGGTCCTGGCGGTCGTCCAGGTCACGTTCCAGGAGGTGGTCGGTGGCTATCTGATCGTCTATGTCTGGTTGGATCACGCTGCTGTTCAGGATTGTTGGGTGAGCTGAAATGTAGGCCGATAAATCATGAAAAAATTGGTCGACGGGGGTCTACGTTGGCGTGATAAATTTTAGCTGCAGAGAGTAAACAAATGAGAGAAAATGTCTGGGAATCACTGGTTTAGTCATAAGTACCTATACCTGACTGCTACGCGAAACCTTGTGTCGCGGGTTTAATTTCCTCG
The DNA here is from genome assembly GCA_964035505.1 of Watsonalla cultraria. Taxonomy (NCBI): domain Eukaryota; kingdom Metazoa; phylum Arthropoda; class Insecta; order Lepidoptera; family Drepanidae; genus Watsonalla; species Watsonalla cultraria. Next base: position 5,281,778 of record OZ037734.1, on the reverse strand, counting down.
TCAAGACAAATTTTTTTGTTTAGTTTGTATTTTCGCAGCTAAATCGAGCTACCGAACTATTAAAAATGTGTAGCGATCCTGTATCACGGTCACGAGAGGAAAAGGGGGATGGGGTGGAGGTGCTGTGCTAGCTATAGTGGAATCCCTTCGACTCATATTATGCTTGGCTTAGTTTCTTGCCAGTTCTCAGAAGGCTAGTTTCCAAAGCCGGTAATCTCTTGACGTTCATAAGTACCTTACTAGGACCTAAACTGAATAATATTTTAGACGTTCCTGTTGAAATTGTATATCAATCCTTTATACTGTAAGCAATGCGCGAGTGACACTCTGATCGTTGTTCACATTTGGTCACATTTACAGGCAGACTATCGCGTTATTGAAGCATAGGATATTGATACATAATACATGTATGATAAAGTTCAAGTTCTATTCTGTACCTTTGCATTCAAACCTAATCCCTCACTAACCAACGTATTATAAAGCAAATCTATATATATAAAAAGGAATCCCCTTGAGCACGACATCACGGGTGATCGGCTGGACCGATTTCGATAATTTTGGAGATGGTTCTTATAAAAGAAAAAATTAAGAAAATTGCGTGAAAATTTTGAAAATGTAAGGATACTTAACCACCATATAAAATTATTTATTTCTTCTTAAATCTAACCTTAGCGCTTTGGACAATAAAAACTTTTTGATGTAACTTATGACGTTTGACATAGAATTAACAGAATACGTACTGCATTCTCATAATTAAGACAGGGCAACGTCTGTCGGGTCAGCTAGTAGTTTATAAAACTCACGTGTTGTATGTACGATTTGTTCCTGTATATGTTCGTGGGTGGGCGACGCGGCGAACAGCAGCTCGGCCTCGGGGAACAGCTCTGATGCTGAGGGGGAGTCCACGCCCAGGTCCTCGCACTCCTCCGACAGGGACTTCTAGGGAACAATCATTATCATATCATGGAATAACTTGATTCTACACACTTAATTCGTGTAGCTCATTCACGCATCATACATATGCTCACGCCTGTGATCCCCGACGGGGTAGGCAGAGGTGTTGTAATAGAACACTCACTTTTCACCGAAGATGACTAACCGTCAACGGTACAGATGGTGATTCTATCACCGTCTCAGACACTATACATACGTCTTTCAATTACTTTTCAGTACAAATGTCTGAAAAGTACGGTTTCTTAACGATGTTTTCCTTCACCCTAAAACAATAGGTGTGAAATCACTGCACATAAGTTTTTAGAAAAACTCATTGGTACAAGCCCGATCGACATTCGAACTTGCGTAGCAGGAGAGAGAGACGTAGATTTAGCAGGAGACTGGTCAAACCCCACGGCCACCACGGCTCTTTAACACATCTTGCATTTCATGCTGCAGTAACCACCTACCACCATAGGTGGGCCGAAAAAACTTGTTGTACTTTCAGAACTAGACAACTATGTGCCTTAGCTTATTCTTGAGCCATACTTACGAATCGATAAGGTGTAATAAAACCCGAAAATTGTCTTAATAATGAATCCTTTTTACCTGTAATCGTAGTTCATGTTCCAATATAGCATATTTGTGTCTCAGTGCGGCGGCCGAGACATGAGTCAGTCTGTGCTGGCGGTGAGATGACCCTTCCTTTTTATGCACCACCTATTATTAAATAGCATGTATAAGTCAACAATATTGATTTAATCTCATTAAGTCGGTCAGAAATTTGGTCTACCACGCTACGGTTGAGATTCACTTGAACGTCGCGAAAGTATGTCGACTTGCAATAATATTATGACAGCGAAAAATGATTTTTTTTTAATTGTATGAATTGCAATTTCCCATACTAAATGATTTTGCCTAGTAAATTACGTTACGGATTCTGATACAATTTGAAGTAACATTAAGTAAGAGTTTTTAGCTTAAAAATCAATATTATCTAATATATATATTTAAAGAGATTTTAGAGAAAATCCACATTTTGTAATAGTCCTTTATAAATCTTAACCCGAAATGAAGCCAGATCGATTTGCTAGTCAATTATGTACCCATCATTAAATATAATTTGGTTTATAGTATTAATGTCAAAATTAGAGATAGTTAAACCACAGAAACTGTTTGTAAAACTAGTAGACCACTTTCTTGACCGACTGTAAACTTATATAATTATTGTGTTATTGTTTCTGTCATAAAATAATTATTTTACTGTAATCTTAATTGTTTGTTTTATTGTGAAATCAATTTAATCCTAAGTTTTAAAGACGATTTTAGTGTATCTAAAGATTATGTTATTGTGTTTATCTGTAATGTAACGTCAATACTATTATATCACGAAGCACAAAGCTCTATGAATTGTTCTATAAGCCTACGAGATGAAGACCTAAACAATGATATCATGTTGCTAAAGCTAAGCCGAATTGTACCTTATCACTATAACATTAAGAATTAAACATCAACTAATGATTATACCGTATGTTTGATGAAGGGACATGCAACTGTATGCAGGACTTGACAATGACAGTTAAAGACAATAGATTGCCCTCATGCAAAAGGAATAACTATAACGAAGAATGTTGAATGAAAGTAATTTGAACCTTAAGGTATCAGGGTAAAGTAGAAATTAATAAAACCGCCTAAGGTATCAACGTCACAGGAACATCGCACTGGAATTTAAACCGTCCCGAGTTTTGATAAAGTTCATTTTCAGTTGAATTCGGTTTAGCCAATGATACAAATTCCAATACCATATTATGCTCGGTACCCCAAGTATAGGTTTTAGACGTTTTAAAACGTCAAAGAATATCGTTGCGTATTAGTGTGGCACGAAAGGTGTTGATCCGCCTTCCTTTGAACATACAACTGGACTGCGAAAATGTATCAACACTTGCCAACACCGTTGGTCTACCTGACTGCTAGACTAGGTGTCACGGGTTCGATTCTCGCGTCAGGGCTAACAAAATTGCAAAAGTATATTATTCTGCTGTCTGGTCAATAGTAGGTACAGGTTTTGCATAATTTGGGCTTCGATGGCGCTATGTGATATCTTCCGTGCATTATTTATTAACCTTGAGCCACACCAATACGCAACGAAATTCGTCAGCGTTGTAACACGTTATACCTTATACTCAGCGCACGATTTACTTATGAGACATTGTAGTCAAAGGCTGTACTCATAGAAAGAAAAATCTTTCCAATTTTTAAATATGTTTTGTCTTGCTCACACTGCTTAGAGTTAGACACGTTGGAAGAAAACAAAACATATTAGTTCTTTGTACGAATATGACCCAACGACTATTGGGAAGAAGCCGAGGCGAGAATTAATATAACACCTAAAAGATAGTCCGTATTCACTCTGACACGGGATGCCATGGCCAGAATATAGAAGCGACAATTTCTGTAATATTTTTACGTTATGAGATTATAAGCTAACGGTGTTCACAATCGATCACATATACAATTGAAGCTAAAATCTAACCCTTTAAAGCGATTCCTATAAGGTTAACCAGAATGAAAGTTTTCTTGAATTTTTAATTTAACAGTGCCTTAAAATCGGTAGCTTTATAAAAATTATTACTTATATTTTGATTTGTCGCGTCTATATTGTGTTGGCACAAGGCACACCGTTCGAATAGAACAGCGGACAAAATAAATCGATGCGTGCAATTCTACTAAAGAGGCGTACTAAATCGTAACTGGGATCAGCGCCAGTTCTACGATAGATCACCTGGTGGTAGGCCTTATCGTCGCAATCGGACGCGTCTATATCGTAACCGCATCGAGGCGAGTCCTCGTGCGAATCGATGATGAAAGACTTTTTCGATTCAACGTCGAACATCTTATCAAATATCCTTTGCGCCTCCATATCGGGACTGTATCGATCTGGGATCGGGTCCTGGAGTTGCAAAATGTGCGTCATACACAACACCACACGTTATATAATATTTACATGTAATACAAATAATTTATTTTGTTTAGATATAATAAGAAACAAATAACTCACCAAAACTGTTCGGTTCATATTCTCAGTCCGTCCTGTATCCCCGTAGCTGTACTCGTGGGGGTCGGTTGTCGTCCGCAGGTTCCATGGCTCGGAAGCTTCGGGGCTGGAGGCCCGGTCCGGCTTGGGATCACGGGACTCGCGGTCAGCCCACGGAGAGCTCGTCGCTCTTGTCTCTATTAGATCTGGTGGTGTGGGCGCTGGAGCTGGAGATGCTACTCTTTCCGGGGGCTGGATGGTGGTCGTAGTAGCAAAGTTGAATGTTTGAAGATTATGCAGCGCAGCAGTCGGCAATCGAACGTGGCGTACTCCCGGCCGAGTCAGTACTGGCTTCAACCCCGCCGGGCCGACTAAACGCTGCAGCAATAGCGCGTTGGTTGTTCCACCTTCGCCACCCACCGTCAGGAGCTTCGGACCCCGGTTGGTCATTATAGCGATCTGCTGGCCTCCTTTGACCATCGACACTGGTAGAATGTAGTTGGCTGGCATTAGGACCGCCGTGGCAGGCTTGCCGGCCGTGCCCCTGGCGACGGTTATCGTTTGTCCATCCGCGACTATGACGTTACGTTGCGGCTGTGGCCGAGGTTGTGGGGTGGGCGTCTCCTGTTCAAATGTAAGTTTCCGAGCAACCTTCCGAGGACTGTCTTGAGGAGAGTGACTGTCCATGCAGCTCTCGTTGCAGTCGCCTTGTGAGGTTCCGCAGCTACTGTCTTCAGAGCCCATGGTGCGACACGAATCTTCACCGTAGAAGGGGCTCACGTCACGCCCCGAACGACGCGACCCACACTTCTTGCGTTTCGAAGAGCCAGGATTCGTAGGGGGATTGTTCCTTCGGCGCGGAGCCGGCTTATCTTTGTCCGGGGATCTTTCTACCTGCTCCTTGTATTCCGCTAAAATGTATAATATTCTTTGCGTAGTTTGTTCATCTTCCAGAGGCTTTTGAGTGGACGTTTTAGGAGGCACGGTACTAACTTTGACAGTGCTGGGAGGATTGGATGAAGATTTCGATCTTGATTTAGATTTGCCAGATTTCGACGACTTCGGCTGTGGGGGTGTCTCGGACGAGGTCGACGACTCTCCCGCTGTAACGGTGTGTGGTATTTGATCATGAGTCGAAGATGATGGAGAGTCAACTATGCCTGAGGAATCTGGCGAGCGCACGTATGTCGACGTTGTCGGAGTTGTGACCGTCGACTTCCTGGTCACGTACGATACATTCAATGGTTGACTATGAGAGGTCCCAGCAGCATAAAGAGATTGTTGTGACGAGTCCGTTGGCGACGAGCTCGTAGGCGGCACGGAAGAAGCGCTATCAGTCGTGTCAGTAGATGGAGTATGCATTTTAGGGAATGTAGTGCTCGATGATGAGCTGGGTTGCACCGTACTTCTTTCCTTCACTTGTTCTAGCACCAAATCAAACTCTCTCAGTTGCTCTAGGGTGGAGGAGCTCATTTGCGACTCAGTAGAAGATTGGCTTTCAGTGGGAACTTTGACAGGCCTCGGCGTCGGCGTTTGGGGCAGTCTGATTGTTTGTTGACCGAGGGGTGGAGCCGCCGCGAGCACAAGTTGCTGGTAAACAGACTGATTGGCGCCACCTATCACATTCCTTTGTATCTGGAAGAAGGACGGCCTCACAACTCTAGCCCCGGCCATTACTTGCGGATTTTTACTGAGCATAGGTAATTTAATTCGCATTTGCGTCAAAACTGGTTGCGGCTGATGGTTATGGGTGTTGTCGTTCGATGCTCCCATGTGTGCGTCTTCTGACGTACTTACATCGGAATTTGTAGTCGGCTGACTTTGCGGCACGATCTTGATAATAGAAGGTTCTATCTCACCGCTTGGTGGTTTCTGTGCATTGTCGTCTAGCAGATCAGTGCTAGGTACAGTTATCAAGTTGATGGTCTGTCCGCCGCCAATGTTAACAGGTATCTGTCGAGTGTAAATGACGCCGCCGTGCATAGTCTGCAAATTCATGGGAGCAATGGATTGCTTTATTTGTTGGACTAAGTTGGTCTGCTGTTGCTGCGTCGTAGCAGTTTGTGGCTTCCTGACAAGCAGAGGTGGACTGCCGATATGATCAAGATTTACATTATTGTCCTGTGGCTGACATTCAGAATTCTCCGTACTATTAACAGGTGATAAATGAGAAGTGTCATTGTTAATTTCATTTTGCTTCTGACTGCCATCTTGGTAACCCTGTTTGCCAAATGCTTGGTTGAACTTTGGCAGACTTGTCGACTTCTCGGGCGCAGCGGGCTTAGTTGATGAATTTTGTATGAATTTGGCGTAATTCTCTTCATAAACCGATCGGGATTTTATTTCATTTTGGGAATTGTCTTGACAGGTAGAATTAGCTGCATTAGCTGTAGAGTCTTGGTTTTCAATGGTTTTAGGAGCAGTCTGCACATTCGGTGACTCGATTGGTTGTAGTCTTAGGACCATACTGCGTTGATGGGGCGCGTTCAGCTGGATGGATTTCCCGTCAGCAGACTTACACACAAACTGAACCATTTTCTGCTCGTTTGATCCCTGTACATTAGCAAGATTGGCAAGAAGGTTCACTCTTTTCAGTAGCTGTCCAGCGGCATTGTTCTTCTGGTTGCCTGTGTTCACAATTTGAAGCAGCTGATTACCCCCTTGTTGTAAGCCAGTGTCTACCAGAGATAACCCTCCAAAAGAATTCGACTGAGCTGATGGAGTACCATTAGTTGTCCCAGCATTGTTTTTATTTTGAACTATGTGCAACACCGGAGTGCCATTCGGAGTCTGCGAATTATCAACTAATGTTATTTGGTTCCCAGAAGCACTTTTTTCCTGAACAAAGTGCAAGAGCTGAGGTCCAACATTGTTCGTTGCCTGTTGGTTATCCGATAAGTTAGTCTGGTTTAATGGAGGTGGCAAAATTTGTGCCAAAGCTTGCTGGAGTGCCAATGCACTAATAGAGGTAGTTTTCGGGTAGTTATTTGACTGTGTTGTAGCAGCACTTTGGCGAAACTTTTGCGACAGCATATTGACCAATGCCTGAGCTCTATTGTTATCTATAGTTTCACACGTGGTAGTTATTCCGGCAGCATTCATTGCATGGGCTATCTGGTCCATCTTCTCAGGAAAACCATTTTGCTGTTTAGGCTGAGGATAAGATTCGGGAACTGATTGTTTTTCAGTTGAATTATACATCATTTGCATATTAGGGTTGATTTCCGATGTCATATTTGTATTGTTCGTTTCAAACGAGTATTCAATGTTGTTGACGTCATTTTTGTCCTGCAAATAATGTTGGCTGTTCGGTTCAGCACATTCAGTTGGTTCTCTTTCTTCCGCTGTCTCTTCCATTAGTTCAATTTTAACTTCAGACTTTATTTCAGTTTGTATCGATACATTCTCATCACTATACGGTAAATTAGATTCCTGGGGTTCCATATTAATATTTTGGTTATGGTTGACGTAGTCCTGTACCAAGGGCAGATTTAGGTCAGCTGTGGTTAGTTCAGTGTATTCCGTTTTGATAGCTGACTGAGGGTCATCATTCGGGCTGTTTTCCGCCGAACACTGACCTGGACTGGGGTCGGATACCTGTGTTACACGAGGATCACAGGTAACAGGGTTCTGTGCTGCGGCGCTCACCGGTAACTGGCCAACTTGAACTACCTGCACGATGTATTCAGGCGGGGATGGCTCAAGAAATTCAGTGCTGTTCAAACCATAAGGAAATCCGATGGTATCACTATTCCTGCCATTTGCTTTGTCACTTGCATCAGTCAAGTCATTCCTTAGCTCGATCGATGTATTCCTGAAGAACGTCTGTACCCTTTCTCGTATTGCAATGTACGTCGTGTAACGCTTCAGTGCTTGTAGTCGATCGTCTTGTGCGCTAGCTGCACTGTGACTCACGCGAGCACCGTTTGTTCTGGACAGTAATAACGGCTGAGTTTGTTTTACGTCCGACAGAGTCGCAGCCGACAAGTTTGAAATACCACCCACACTTTTCAAATTTTGTTTGACTCTGCCGGACCTCTCACCAAAACCCATATTGAAATTTGAATCATTATCTTCACTAGAGCTTATTGCAGGTTCTTTACATTCAGCTTCTAACTCCTCTGCCAGTGTCAGTTGCAAAGGATCTTTGATAACTTCAGGCCTTTCATAATGATCTTCGTCGATGAAAAGGTTTTTGTCTATATCACAGTCCGCGTTGGAATTTTTGTCATAATCACCTTCAATGGGCCAATTTGCTAATATTTGATTAACATCTATGTACTCTTTATGAAATGGTCTTGAATAAGTGAAATCTACGGATGTACAATAATTAATAAGACGTGTGTATTCCTTCGCGTATACCGTGTCTTTCATAGCAGTGATAGTGAGTTTTGGAAAATCTATATTCTTCCCTTTTCTATACTTTTTCTCAACAATTTTTACATCTGTCATATCAATTTTCCGTTTTAAGTGTCTCTTGTATGAAATATCTCTAACACTAACTGGACTGTGTATTCTCTTGTCACCATATGTTACTTTGGGTATGATGAGTTCGTAGTCTGATTCGTCATCGGAATTTACGTCTTCATTTACTTTATTCACAACGCCAAGTTCTTGGATAACGCGAAGAATGTTGTCTGTACTATCATTAGCTTCATCGCCGGATTCGGAGTTCTTGTGAACTAGTGGAAACATGTAGCAAGTACCAGCCTCAGGATCCTCATATTCTATTCCTTTCAAAATCAAACCTGAATTATCCTTGTAAATAAGGGTCACTTGTTTGTCTATAGGACTTATTGATGTTCTTGGAGTGCAGTCTTCTATTTTTTCAGCAGTATTCACGATATCAGAGTTATTATTGATCGGCTGGAAGCCTTTAGGAATCATAGAGATACACTCTTGTTGTTCCACGTCTTTTAGATCTTTTGAATTAGGTTCATTTTCAATTGCTTTTTTGGATATATTTCGTTCTAAGTAATTGACAACTTCCATTTCAACTTCATCAGATTCTTCAGCATGGTCTTCTACATTCAAATTATCTTCATGCAATAAAGCCTGCTCAGAATCACTTTGTTTAATGTGAGATTCTTCATTTTGAACGCTGTCTGTAGTATTAACCGCTGTCACTGTTTCACAAGAGCTATCTTTGGCCGGACCTTCCTTACACTTAGTGTTATCACTATCTTCGACTTCGCTACTGTGCCGATGTATGTCTTCTGTCGTATTTTCTACTTCATTCAGTTCAATATTCTCATCACTTTTGACTTCGATATTATCCTTTAATGTTTGGATGTCGTCTTTAAAATCTAGCTGTTCACTAGACTCACTGCGTAGGGATTTACTGTCACCGCTGGAGCTCGAACAATCTAGAACTTCTATTTCATTATCGAATTCAGTGTTCTCAAAACACATTACTGTGTTATATTTTTTATTGTACCGATGGTTATTGATTTTCAGTGATATTCCTTCATCCATCATATTATTTAAGTCTGGTTGTGAAGATTCCTTGTCAGACACTACGTATTTAGAATTATCACAGATCTCTATTGCAGATGATACATACTCATGATCTAAGTTTCCAACACCTTTGTTCATTGGTTCTCGTATTTCTACATCCCCATTTGATAAAGTGTCAGTTTCTGTATTTTGTTTAATGTCGTGCCCAGCGATAAAATCCCATTCCAGTCTGCTTTTGTCACTAACAGGCTGTAATAATGTGGATTCACTATCAACATTAGTTGTATTTTTTAATTTGTCGTTATCAGTAAATTTAACAAAATCTTTCTCTTCAGTCAGTTTTTCAACTTTAACGCTTACTTCCAATTCACAAAGCACATTGTTATTTATGGGATCTGAATTGGTTTTTAAGTCCTGCAGAGCGGAAACATCGGAATGTATTTCTTCATTAGAATTTGAACTTTTATCACTTATATCTTTAGAACTTCCTTCAGTATCAGAAGACTTTACATAGTTAGATGACGGGCATTTTTCTAAAAAATCACAACCTTTTGTTAAAACAGTAAATGGTTTATTTTCGTCACAGTTTTCAATATTTGCTGTTGTCAAAGGTGTTTGAATGCTGCCACTTATACCTTGCGCTGATACAGCAGCTTCAATATTAGGATCATTGTCAATAGTTTCTTCAGATGTATCTTCCTCATCGAGCCCAACCAATTCATTATTATTCACATTCCTTGTAATTTCAGTATGGTTATAATCTTTTAGCTCAGGTAGTACAGCCTTCTCTTCAGATTCACTTACTTTCACTTGAATACTTGTAACTGTATGTCCTTCTATATTATTATTGACAGGTGCCTCGTAAGCTTTGATTTTAGGTTTAATGCTAGTAGCCGGTCTGCAATTGAATCTAGATATTTTTCGCACCACAGCGTTACAATCAATTGGAGTGCATTTTCTTTTGCTGTTCGGCTTTAGTTGTTGTACTATATTTGGATGTTTTTGAAAGAATACTGATACCAGCGTCATAAGTTTCGGCATAAGAGAATTTTCAGGTGGAGGTTTGGTAGAAGTTTCAAGTTCGCTAGTAACTTCTTTATCAACAGAATTCGTTTCAAGGCCATCCTTCTTGTCATTGATAAGATGACTATTGTCCTGTTCAATGCTTGCTATTTCTGGCCTTGGATCGCTGGGCGTGTCTATTAGTTCATCATCACTGCCTGGATTGGTGCATGTTGTTGTCATATCTTCAGATTTAGTCGTTGATTTACTTTCTCTATCCACTTCATTAGCTGAATCCTTCAGTAACAAACATAAGCTATGCTTTGTATTATTGCATTCAGATACGCAACTTACACAAAGAGTCTTGTCTTCCAAAATTTCTGTTTTAGATTGCATATTAATATTGTTTTTCGTGAAACACCATTCGGATTCACAACTAACATGAAGCAATTTCAAGTCGATATTAGCGTTCGAAATCAATTGTTCAGTGACTTCTATACTATATCTTTGTTGTAAATTTTGAAAGGCTGCTATTGTTTCGAAGACGTCAATCACTGGGGAGCTTGATCGTTCTTCGAGCTCATTATCGACAGTGGTCGATAAGCTAACATCAAATGTTGTAAAATCATCTAAGATAGAGATTGAACCACTTCGAGATAATGCCGTTGTCGACGGAGATTTAAGGAGGGACTCCTCCGCAACGTGGGTGTCTACTAGATCTTCATTAGATGAATTCCTATTTGTTTTCACTTCAACCTGATCTTTATCTAGATTTTGAATACTTTCTTCACAACGCACAAGCGGTACAAAACATTTTTTATTTGCTATTTCTTCATATTTTTTAACGAGATCGTCACATTTTATCAATTTTACGTAGCAAGTTTTGTTAGGTTTCAGCGCTGTCTTAGGCGGCTCCGTCACTTTTGGTCCAACTGCTTTATCATCACCGATAAAAATTACATCATTATCAGAAGAATCACCATCCCCTGTTTCTACACCAAGATCTTTAAGTAGCTGACCCTTTAGCTCTATTATTACTTCTTTAGGTTGTGCGTTTACACTGGGAATGCTTGTTGTATTTTTTGGGTCCTGGGAGCGTGGAACTAGATCTACGCTGTCATTTGATGAATCATCAAGTTCTATAATTTCCTGAACTGGCAGTATATTAGGTTTTAACAGTGACCTAGCTTCATTTGATGTATTCTTAGATGGGATGGTAGCGTTGACATTTTCAATAGGCTTTCTCGTGTTGATAACCTCATTGCAATTTGTAACAGACGCAGAGTGGCTGGAGCTATCTATAAGATTATTAATGTTATTAATAACTCGTTCAATCTCATATAAATTCGCAATTGATGGTTGCGAGCTTCGAGTATTTGAAGCGATTTTTGATTCAATTTCAGTTATCGTGGTTTCTTTGATCTTCTTATTTCCTTTCAAAGTTTCTCGAGCCAACTTAACAATACATTTTTGGTTCATTTTTGTCTGGTGCCTTTTGAGTATTTCTCTATCCATTTTTGCTACTTTAAATATTCCATATTCAGTGCTTAAATTCTGATTCAAGTCATCGAGATCACTGTCGTCATCACTGAGTAGGTCCACAGTCTCGATTTCTCCTGAAATTACTCTGGGCAGGATATTTATTTCTTGAAACTGAGTGGCTAATATTTTTCCTGGGTCTTCCTTATCTGCTGTTGTAACTTGTTTTATGTTCATTGTATATTTTTTTTGGTCAGTCAAACTGCTCAAGAGAGTAGCTTTTATTGATGGATCGGCAAACAGCGTGTCAAAATTAACTGGCAATAAACCGTGTACTGTAGCTTTGAATACTCTTCCCGAAGGTAGTTTAATACGAACACATTTTCTTGTATAATCACCAGTCACATTTGGAAGATGCTCAATTATTATACCGTCTCTGAAAGACTGTGGTACAGAGTGTTTATCTATGGCATTGGTGTCCTTATCCAAAACTTCTTTGTCCATACTTGCAGCTATATTTTTAGTTGGATCCCCTCCCTGCAGTCTGGAGTCACTCGTTTTGTCAAAATTGTCCTCCATTGAAGTATTTTTACTGGGTATATTTTCTTCTTGAGTTAAAATTATTACGTCATCATCATCATCTACCACTTGCGGGGTTTCTATATTTATATGCTGTGCACCAACAATCATTTCAGTTTGTGATACCATACTGCTAGCTTCTGGTATTTTGTCAGTATTTGGAACCATTGCTGCCACTGGTGTTATACTTAAATCATTATCTTCAAGATTTTGTAAGCAATTTGTTACTTCTATGTCGGCTACAGCTGCTTCTAACTCACTCACATTATCAATTGTCATGTTAGCAATTACTGATTCTGTACAAAGCGTCAGTTCGGCGAGCTCATCGACAAACATTTCAGGAATTGTTTGAGAAACATTAGTTAATATCTCACTAGGTGGCAATGAGTTGGTAGCAAAAGTGTTTACTTCATTTTCATTTGTGGTTTTGGGGTCAGTAGGATCTTCTAGAATCTCGGGTAAGACAGTGGGGACACTGCTATCGACTAATTTGCTTTGGTATTCGGTCAGTTCTGGCTCAGTACTAACGCCGCTGTCATTATTATTTATACATTCCTTCTTCGATATCACAATTTTGGGGATCTTTAACCCCAGCAATGCATCTTCTATATTAACTTTCAAACCATACAAAGTGGATACTTCACCGTTTGTTTCTTCATTTTGTTGTTTTTGATTGGCAGATAATTTATCCCGTCGACTCTTTTTGTTGTTCTTTTGCTTACGTTTCTGTTTTGGCAAGCCCTTCTTTACTTTCTTTGACACTATCTGTGGTTCTTTCGTCTTATTTCCGTTCTTTTCCAATACTTCCTGAGTCTCTATTTCACTCCTATGATGTTCCTGCTGGCTATTATTATCATTAACTTCTTTCAAACGTTTTAAACGCACTTTTGTTTTCTTAACAACCTGGTTTGCAGCAACACCATTGGACGTTGATACTTTTGTTTTGATCTTGTTCGACGATCTGAGCAATATGCGGCGGCACTGAACTGTCTCATCATCGTTTTCTTGCCTATTGTCATTACTATAATGGCTTGCCGGGGTACTGATTTCATTGGTTTCAAAATCCACAATAGAAATATTTTTGATTATGGAAGAATCATCGCATTTGGTTTCCTCTGTATCAGTCTGTTTTGTGTCGGTTATGTCAGGTAGTTTATTTTGAATATCTGGAGTGTTTGTACAATGTAGTGGTGTGTAAGTCAATGGAATCGGACTATTACTGCACCTATGATTTATGTCTCTATTAATAATAGCAAGTCGCTTCATGTTCACTCGTTCCAGAACCTTGGTGTCTTTAGTAATTTTCCGTTTACTCGACTGTTTTCTCGGTTTCTTAACTTTCTGTTTTTCTTGTACTGGTGGTAGTTCTTTACTTTCGGACTTCTCGTTCGAATTGACATCACGAGTAATTTTATCTTCCTTTGTTACTGTCACCTCTTCAACTGGCACGGTCTTTAAATTATCTATATTTTCCGTTACTATTTCATTTAATTGTTCATCAGCAGAAATAGTTTCAGGCAAGCTTGGAATATCCAAAGGATTGATAATAGTCATGGAATCCACGTTGTTTGGCAAAGAATTACTAACTTCAACAGGTGTAGCAGGTTCAGTATCAGTAGGCATGTTAACATTTTCTATTATCAAGGGATTCGCAATTGGTGCGTCATATTGTGCTGTTTGATACAACGCCATGTTAGGTGCATTTATCGTCACGTACGCAGCTTGTGCCGATTGAGCGGGCGCTGTAGCCGCGGCGTGTATTGGGGCTTGCACTGTATAAGGGTCGTATACCAATTCAGAACCGATAATCACTACTTTCTGTAAGCTCTTTTGATGAGCCACAGGTGCAACGAATATATTGGAAGACTGTATATTTGGTTGATTCAATGCAATGTTGCAGCTGGGTGTAATAAACTGTTTCGTATCACTCTTTGGAGTCAACATAATGTTAGCTGGTAAGTGTTGAACAGTAGGTGGGCGGGTAGCAGAGTTGTTGAGTGCTGCATCCGGATTAGTTTGGCTTTTTGGTAACATCACTTTAGTTCCTGTTATAATCGAAGTTCCAACAAGAGGATGTTGCTTATTATTTTTAGCAAAATTCGACTGTAGAGCTGCCTTTTTTATTATTCCGTGAGGACCTTGCTGAATATACGTATCAACAACGTTTATATTGTCTTGAATTGGTGGGATGGAATCTTTATTTACCGCTGGAACAGTTTTTATGGTAACATTATTTTTGTACAATTTGTGATTTTGGAATCGGGTTTCCAAAAAGCTTTCATCATCGGAAGACAGTTCACCTATTTCTTGACGTAAATCATCGTCCATCAATTCTTCTAAGAGGTCATAATCAGAATTCTGGATACCCGATATAAATGGATCCTCCTCTTTCTGCAAACAAGTAAACTGTTTTTTCGGCAGACTAGAAGATTTTTTGGCATGTTTTTTATGTAAATGAGTCTGATTTGGACCTTCCATAGGTTCTTGTCCGTGTACTACTTTTGGATTATCATTGCCCAAAGTGTGATTTATTCCTTTAGATTTTTCGTGTTTATGATTGTTTGCCTTTGTTTTATCAAGCCCTTGAGTATTCGGTGTATTCTGCGATTCAGGAACATTACTCTTTGGTTTGGTAGCAGTATCATTATGTTTTAGGAGGGCAGATTTATTTCTCGCACTCGCATCACCAGATGAATGGGTTCTACCGATTCTCTGTTTCCTCAAAACACTTTCTGAATACGCCCGTTCAACTGAATCCTTCTTCAATGCTAAGTCGAGAGCATTAGGTCCTCGACTAGGAGTCTTTTGGGCCCGAATAGCATTCATTACACTTTCCCAATCAAGTTTTTTGTCTCCCTTTGAAGTTGGCTTCTCAACAGATTTGTTCATATCTCGCTTTGGATCACTTGTTTTATGTTGTAAGCCTGCCTTAGCGATTGAATGCACTGGTTTAGGTACGGTCTGTATTTTTTCAGTTGTTTTGATATCCCCATTATTTCCTGAAACCTTCTGTACATTCACATGAGGTCTAAGGAGCTCTAGTGTGTTGCTAGAAAGTATTTTGTTGACATTAGTCACATGGGTCGGCGTCACTGTGCTTGATTGAATGTAGTTGCATTTAATCGTTGGTTGTAAATTTGTAATGGAGCATTGTGTGATTAATGGCACTTTTGCTGAAGTAATTTTCACATCTGAATGTTGCGTATTAATATTATTTTGTTGTCGCACTAACAGCAGCATATTTTCCTGTTCCGCAAGCAATGTATTATTAGGTTGCGTAACTCGCTGTTGTTGAGTATTGCTCATTACAAAATCATGTGCATCCTGCAACTGGCTTTGAAGGATATCGGAAAGAATAGGATGTTCCATGGCCACAACAGAATTTTGCTTGTCAATTTTCTTTACATGGTGGTTTAGTGGCTGACATGGTTCTGGTTTAGGTCCAGAATGAATGATCCGCGATACAGCCACATCATTCTTAGCCTGATAATACTTCATTTTAGCATTTTTGTGTTCAGTTATTTCTGAATTTAGTGCCTCCTGTTCTCGGGGATTGTACATGATGGCCTGTTTTGTTTTCTCTGTGATTTTGCTTTTATGTAAGTAGCTGAGGCGTGAAAAAGTGTTCAAGGTATCTTTTTTCTGCGTTATTTGTTTGGCACATTGTGGAGCAGGATTAGTATCTTGTATATTAGGTACCTTGACTTCACTGGGCGGAATGATTGGTGACATCCTATTCGCGGACCCTGTTTCGATGTGCCCGGCGTAAGGCCTGTTTTGAATGACGTTAGCTGTTTTGTCTACGCCAGCACCGGCGTTGATAGTTTTCTGTAATTCTTTGAGAAAGTCGTGGAAACTTTGCTGCGATAAATCAGTGGCGGGTGTCGGTGGTATATTATGATTTTGTATATAAATATTTTGGTTTTCCGGCATTGGATTAAGATGATTGCTTCGGCTTTCCGCAATAGCATTTGGATGGATATTTCTGCTTTCTGAAATCACATTCGATTGAGACTTTAGGCTTTCCGATATAGTATTCAGACAAGAAGTTCTGTTTTCAGTCACCACATTCGAAAGAATCTTCCGGCTTTCTGTCATAGTATTTGGATAAGTGACTCTGCTTTCTGTCATCGCATTCAAATGAGTCTTTCGGCTATCTGTCATAGAATTCGGATATGGAGGTCGGCTTTCCGTCACTGCATTCGAAAGAGTCTTCCGACTTTCTGTCATAGAGCTTGGATAGGTGATTCTGGTCTCTGATATTGCATTCGAATGAGTCTTCCGGCTTTCCGTCATACTATTTGGATAGGTGATTCTGCTCTCTGTCATTGCATTCGAATGAGTCTTTCGACATTCCGGCATATTATTTGGATGAGTGTTTATGCTTTGTGTCATTGTAAGCGGATGAGTCTTCCGACTTTCCGATTGGTTAATCGGATGAGTCTTTCGGCTTTCCGATGGCGTAATCGGACGAGTCTTTCGGCTTTCCGATAGCGTAAGCGGATAAGTCTTCCGACTTTCCGGTAGCGTATTAGACGACTTAGGCAGCATATTGTTAGAAAAACCTCGATGTTGTAGTGATCCAGCAGAGTTTTTCGGAAGGTCGTTATTCAGCACTGTAGGGACATTTACAGACATTGTACTTGTAACTTTAGGGTTCTGCACAACAGGTTTCGTTGGTTCTTTTCTCACTGCAGACAAATTTTGCCTAGCATTTATAGCTTCAACCTGGTTTTTGCTGATGTAAGTTTTGGGTATCTCAGGAATGTTAACGACTTTTGGACTGACCTGTCCGGTAAGCGACACATCAGGATTTTTGATGGCGTTGCTTTTCGGTGGAGGTCCAACTTTATTGGCTGAATTTTTCGCAGCTGCTCGAGGATCTAACGTGTATTGTTGACGTCGGATGCTAAGAAGTTTGTTTATACTTCTCTTCACCTGCTCATTGACTGGGCTTAAGTGTGAAGGAACAGCCTTTTTGGTGCCAAAGAGGGGTCTACTGGGAGCCACTTTAATTGCGTAAGGTTTAGTCGCAGGCAAGACTCTCTCCGGCGATTTTATTTCATCCATTGAGTATACGCCGTCGAAAACGACCTCGGTTTCGATTCGTTCAGAGTTCACTTTTCCTTGACTGTCATTTTCACCGTCGGATACAGGTGGGGCTGGTGGAACGGTGACAGTTTCAATCTTACGCTCGTTTGGTACTGATACTTTCATCCCAATGAGACAAGACAAAGACCCCAGCGGTTGGTTATCCATTTCTTTTTGTTGAGCTTTCTTTTTCTTTCGTTCTTTTTTCTTTTCTTTTTTCCTGTCGCGTTTGTCTTTCTTTTGTTTGGATTTGTCTCTGTCTTGCGATGTTTTATCCTTGTCTTTACTTCTGTCTCTGTTCTGTCGTTCCTTCTTTTCTATTCTGTTTTGTTCTGCGATGTGGCTAAGGGTTTCATCGTCTTCAGACTCAGCTAAGCGCGTTGCTTTCTTTTTACGTCGCGCTACTACAGCGTCATCTGACTCCGCGTCACTTGAGGCAGCTGTTTCTGTCCGTTCGTTGTCAAACACTGGCTCTTCTTGGAAGTCTACGTGATGCTCGTATCCTGGGGGTATGCATGAACTTTACAATAAAAAAAAAACTGCTCGCGCCGTCCCAGAAGGGTCCCCAGAGCTGTTATAACAATAACACCCACATTTTACCGAATATGATTAAGTGCTAACGTAATTCTTATCTACAGTAATATTATAAACAGGAATGATTTTATTGTTTTTTTGTTTGTTTGCATTGAATAGGCTCCGAAACTACTTGACTGATCTAGAAAACTCTGTCAGCAATGGATAGCTACATCATCAACTAATAATATAGGCTATATTTTATCCCCGTACTCCCACGGGAATGGGAACTACGCGGGTGAAACCGCGTGACGTCCGATAGTGATAAAATAAATGACAAAAAATATCCATAATTTTGTAATTACATTTCCTATGTGACAACTCTTTTGGTATTCAGTAAAACGGTAATCGTTTACCTTTCTCGATGCCATAGTATATATCGTTCTCGTCTTCGTCATCCTCGGGCAGATGCTGGTAGTGGCTTGGGTCCAGGTTGAGGAACCGCAGCTCAGTGGTCAGCGCTCGAGTGCCACCGTGAGTACGCTCCATGTGACCCACACATTTGGCCAGCAATGCGTCTCTGTAATATATCATTATTGGCATTTTGAATGACGATTCACGTAATTATAATATTTATTATTACCAAAACATTTCCACAGCTCCTATGAATTCTCTGATTCTGAGCTAGGCTTGAAGGTCTGTGTTACAGAAATCAGTGTCTTCTCACATAAGTTTAACTTATTTTGATTTTATTATCCTCTCGTCTGTTCTCAAGGACTCAAGTCGTGTCGCGACAAAGCTTGTTGATTGTTATTGAAAAATAAAACTTACGACTACTCTATTAGGTTTTAATTTCTTAAACTGTAAGTAGACAAGGATATCGATACTGTAGTAGGTATTGTATAAAGGCTGCGTTACATGCATAGATGATCCCCAACATAAAACAGGTAATTTTACTGCTCCCTGGAAGTCTGTTGTAAATATCAGTGAAACAATTTTCAAACTCTGTCCAGGAACTTCTGTAGAAAGTAAGCCATTTTGTGTCTAGATTACCTGTCTAAATCCCACGTAAGAGTCTTCAGCCGCGGTCCTGACAGCAACACGGCTAAGTCTTGGCACAACTCAGGACTCAGGCCCAACGCCTCGCCCTCAGTCAGGATGGCAGTGGAGAGCACATTGGAATGCTTCTCTGTCTTCTTAATGTTGAGTGTTTCCGATGTTTTGACCAGGTTTGTTTTGGTGCGGCTGTCGCTCGCCCAACTGCCGAACTCGGACGTCGCTTCATCCACTTTCGGCTCCTGATTTTCCTGTTGATATAAATAATTGACTTAAGATTAATATGGGAGAACTAGCTGTGCACCGCAGTATTACACTTGCAGGATTAACAATAAAAAATTTTTTAGCTTTTTTTTACGGTCCAGCCGTTTCTATGATTAGCCGGTCGCTTGCAATACCAAGGGTCAGACAAGCATGCAGCCCACCTGACGGTAAGTGGTTACCGCAGCATAAGGTCGCTTGAGAGCTCATGCTCGGTGGAGCAAACGTAATTTCAAAAATTCGGTCTAGATTGCACACTGCTTCAGTTCCCCTATCAAGAGTTTGCCATCGTTTTCGCAATCTTTACTCGCAAGCATCTCCGCCGAATATTTGTGGAAATTGTACAGCGCCTTCTAGCGGTGACGCGGAGAACTAAAATATCTCATACAAATTTTGTCGGTGACGCTAACTAGGAAAGCGGTGGCAAACTCGTGATAGGGGTACAGCTTATATTAATTTACTAGGTGTGCCCCGCGGTTTCACCCGCGTAAAGTTAATTTCATGGGATCCCGCGGAACTCATATTTTTTTTTAAATAAATGTAGTCTAAGTTACTCCTTGTAACATTAGCTATCTGCCAGTGAAAGTCCCGTTAAGATCGGTCCAGCCGTTTCAGACATTACCCGGAACAAACAGACAGACAGAGAAAATAAAAAAAATGGTTTTTCTATGTCTGAACCGTGTATACTTTCATATGCATTTAGTGAAAGCTGTAATTTTGGAACAAACAGACACTTCAATTTTATTTATGTGTATAGATGGAGGTGAGACTCACAGCAGAGACGGGTTTGAGGGCGGGCGCGTTGTGTATGAGGTCGTACATGGCGGGCGCGGGATGCAGCGAGAAGGCCGTAAGTGCGCACTCGGCTCGCACGCGGTCACTGCCCGCCAGTACCTCGCCGAGGGCAACGAACCACAGTGCTAGCGATTGTTCCGCTGCGCGTGCGTCCGCTTCCTGTAAATGAAAGTTCATCTATACAGAGTCGACACTTTATAGGCGCACATTTTTGGATTGGGTAATACATATCAATTTAAAAACAAAATTTTAAAAAAAATCTCGTTATCCTAAACTTATTATTTTTGTGGCAAAGTGTACTTCAGTACAGACTGCAACTGAGTGACGGCCGAGCAACGGCCAAAGCACGGCTCGGACCCCACACGTTATAACGTGAGGCTTAATGTATCGAGTGCTGTGTCATCGCTATGAAAGTGTACATACTGTTTCAGTCTTGACTTTGAGTCTCTCCAGCTCGTTCATGCCCGCTGTGATGGCGCGAATGTACAGCTCGCACACAAACGGCTTCATCTCACTTGTACACTGAAACACACAACACAATATATTATACTAAGGTGCAATTAGCTAACTTAAGGTTTAATCAAAAACGCTCTTAGCAAATGTAGACGAAGGGAAAAAATATGTATGTAAGAGTCGTAGTATGAGGTGCGCGGCGGCAGGCGGCGGCCAGTGACAGTGCAGTAGTGAGTAAACTCTGCGTGCACGGCAGCGGCCAGCGTGTGCAGGTGGCGGGCAGTGCAGGCGGGGGCAGCCAGCGAGGCGGCGGCGGGGGGCGGCCAGTGACAGTACAGTACCTCTGCGTGCACGGCAGCGGCCAGCGTGTGCAGGTGGCGGGCAGTGCAGGCGGGGGCAGCCAGCGAGGCGGCGGCGGGGGGCGGCCAGTGACAGTACAGTACCTCTGCGTGCACGGCAGCGGCCAGCGTGTGCAGGTGGCGGGCAGTGCAGGCGGGGGCAGCCAGCGAGGCGGCGGCGGGGGGCGGCCAGTGACAGTACAGTACCTCTGCGTGCACGGCAGCGGCCAGCGTGTGCAGGTGGCGGGCAGTGCAGGCGGGGGCAGCCAGCGAGGCGGCGGCGGGGGGCGGCCAGTGACAGTACAGTACCTCTGCGTGCACGGCAGCGGCCAGCGTGTGCAGGTGGCGGGCAGTGCAGGCGGGGGCAGCCAGCGAGGCGGCGGCGGGGGGCGGCCAGTGACAGTACAGTACCTCTGCGTGCACGGCAGCGGCCAGCGTGTGCAGGTGGCGGGCAGTGCAGGCGGGGGCAGCCAGCGAGGCGGCGGCGGGGGGCGGCCAGTGACAGTACAGTACCTCTGCGTGCACGGCAGCGGCCAGCGTGTGCAGGTGGCGGGCAGTGCAGGCGGGGGCAGCCAGCGAGGCGGCGGCGGGGGGCGGCCAGTGACAGTACAGTACCTCTGCGTGCACGGCAGCGGCCAGCGTGTGCAGGTGGCGGGCAGTGCAGGCGGGGGCAGCCAGCGAGGCGGCGGCGGGGGGCGGCCAGTGACAGTACAGTACCTCTGCGTGCACGGCAGCGGCCAGCGTGTGCAGGTGGCGGGCAGTGCAGGCGGGGGCAGCCAGCGAGGCGGCGGCGGGGGGCGGCCAGTGACAGTACAGTACCTCTGCGTGCACGGCAGCGGCCAGCGTGTGCAGGTGGCGGGCAGTGCAGGCGGGGGCAGCCAGCGAGGCGGCGGCGGGGGGCGGCCAGTGACAGTACAGTACCTCTGCGTGCACGGCAGCGGCCAGCGTGTGCAGGTGGCGGGCAGTGCAGGCGGGGGCAGCCAGCGAGGCGGCGGCGGGGGGCGGCCAGTGACAGTACAGTACCTCTGCGTGCACGGCAGCGGCCAGCGTGTGCAGGTGGCGGGCAGTGCAGGCGGGGGCAGCCAGCGAGGCGGCGGCGGGGGGCGGCCAGTGACAGTACAGTACCTCTGCGTGCACGGCAGCGGCCAGCGTGTGCAGGTGGCGGGCAGTGCAGGCGGGGGCAGCCAGCGAGGCGGCGGCGGGGGGCGGCCAGTGACAGTACAGTACCTCTGCGTGCACGGCAGCGGCCAGCGTGTGCAGGTGGCGGGCAGTGCAGGCGGGGGCAGCCAGCGAGGCGGCGGCGGGGGGCGGCCAGTGACAGTACAGTACCTCTGCGTGCACGGCAGCGGCCAGCGTGTGCAGGTGGCGGGCAGTGCAGGCGGGGGCAGCCAGCGAGGCGGCGGCGGGGGGCGGCCAGTGACAGTACAGTACCTCTGCGTGCACGGCAGCGGCCAGCGTGTGCAGGTGGCGGGCAGTGCAGGCGGGGGCAGCCAGCGAGGCGGCGGCGGGGGGCGGCCAGTGACAGTACAGTACCTCTGCGTGCACGGCAGCGGCCAGCGTGTGCAGGTGGCGGGCAGTGCAGGCGGGGGCAGCCAGCGAGGCGGCGGCGGGGGGCGGCCAGTGACAGTACAGTACCTCTGCGTGCACGGCAGCGGCCAGCGTGTGCAGGTGGCGGGCAGTGCAGGCGGGGGCAGCCAGCGAGGCGGCGGCGGGGGGCGGCCAGTGACAGTACAGTACCTCTGCGTGCACGGCAGCGGCCAGCGTGTGCAGGTGGCGGGCAGTGCAGGCGGGGGCAGCCAGCGAGGCGGCGGCGGGGGGCGGCCAGTGACAGTACAGTACCTCTGCGTGCACGGCAGCGGCCAGCGTGTGCAGGTGGCGGGCAGTGCAGGCGGGGGCAGCCAGCGAGGCGGCGGCGGGGGGCGGCCAGTGACAGTACAGTACCTCTGCGTGCACGGCAGCGGCCAGCGTGTGCAGGTGGCGGGCAGTGCAGGCGGGGGCAGCCAGCGAGGCGGCGGCGGGGGGCGGCCAGTGACAGTACAGTACCTCTGCGTGCACGGCAGCGGCCAGCGTGTGCAGGTGGCGGGCAGTGCAGGCGGGGGCAGCCAGCGAGGCGGCGGCGGGGGGCAGCCGTCGCGGCGGCAGGAGTCGCACGAGGGAGCGCGCGCAGCAGTACAGCGCCGAGCGACACACGCCCGCGCACGTCGGCACCACCATGCATCGCGCTATCACCACCTACACACATACACGCACTTCACTTTCACCACACAACACATACTGATAACTTTCAACAGTGCCAAAACTCAGCCCACGTTCATATAAACGCGCGCGTGCGAGAATCAGGCAGGTAACTTGAGCCCAGATCTGACCGCATTGCTCCTGATTGCACCAGATGGTCTGGGAACCACCAGGTAGCACTCAAACTTAAGTGTAATGATGTTACTTAGAAATGTCATAAAAAAGACCTTCATAAATTTGGGAAGTAATTCAAAGACATTATATTCCCAGCGATGCACTAGCTGCCTTTATATTGGCACCTAAACATTATCTGAAAACATGATTAAAACATAATATGCCTCCATTTTGGTTTAGCTCAGCTCACAAAATATTCAAACCTCACAAGGCCCTGGAAGACTTCTTCTGTGAAAGATCTTCGTGAACGTACCTGTGCAATAAGTATAGCGACATCTCTGGCATTCTTCCACAGTTTCTTCTCGCGAGGCGATGTCTCGAGCCGGCTCTGTAAGCGCTCCACGAGCTGGTAGCCATTACGAAGTGGAGTACGCTTCGCCTTAACAAATATCAATATATATTCAATTGGTGTTGAAGACTACGAGAAAGTATAGAAAAGAGTGAGAGAAGAACAAATTTAAATTCAGACAATAGAAAGCAGGAGAGGCAAGATGATTGGACACCTATTACGACATGACGCTTTCATTAAAAACATCATAGAAGACGAGATAGGAGGAAAGCGGAGAAGATTGAAGTCAAAGATTAGTTACATATAACAGCTAAAGGAAAAAGTCAGTGTGTCGACCAACTAAATGCATGTGAAAGTATACTTACAGATAAACTAGAAAATGCACTTACATAAAAGAAAAAATAAATTTTAATTTCTTTGTCTAATCTCTGACCTCTCTGGATTAAATCTGGTCAAATAGCTTTTGTTACAAGGAGTAACTTGAGCTACTTATATTTAACAAAAGATTCTGTGAAATAAACCGTTAAAATCAGTCTATACGAGTGACACCGCGACTCATAGATATACTTACCAAGTCGATACACTGTGAAGACCTGCCAGCCTTGTGCAAAAGCACGAACTCAATGTCCGTGAGCAGTTCCCACACATCCACCGTGAAGCCAGCCTCGGACATCAGGATCTCCCTGAAGCTAGGGCCTTCTGTCTCCGGCTTTGGTTGAGGTTTCTCTGTCGAATTTATACACGTATTGAGCTAACTTTAACATAGAAGAAAATATTATTACGCTTTAATTTCAAAGGACTGGCTAAATCCAAAACTATGAGGAGTAGCGAAAAATGCCGAAAGGAGTCAATTTTGATGAGTCTAAACCAGCATAATAAAATTTTTAATAATTAAAATTTTCTCGGCTAGAATCGAACTTATTGACTTGGAAAAAAATACTCGCTAAAATACTCCTTATTGTTCGTATACACAATTCGAAAGTCCCTATTAAGAATCGAATGCTGGGAAGTAATACTAAATAGTGAACTGGTGCCGTCACCAGTTACGAGCGCTCAGCGAAAATCATCGGGACAACTGCGCATGTACAAGAACCAAAAAAGAACTAGGTACTGCGCATTCAAGGCCCATAACTCGCGACGGTAGCTCTAGTCATCTTAGCGGTATAAATGTGGTGGTACCTCTATGGTCGGCAATTTCGTGGTCGGTAGGCAGATCGCGGCGCACGCGGCTCATGACGGCGGCGGCCAGCAACACGGCCAGGTCGTCGCAGTGGCCTGCCGCCATCACGCGCAGCCGCGTCACGAACATCACGCCTCGCTCCTCCTTGAGCCATTCTACAACTATCCGCAGACACATACATTTACGAAAATCACGAACAATATCAGAGTTTTCGGGTGCATTCAGTAGGTATAATATATACAAGATTCCGACAAGAACAATTGAAGCCGCGGTTCCCCAGACATGACACCTGCCTGGCTTCAGAGCATGATCACACTCGCTCCCCAAAAATTTACAAATATTTAGATTGTTTGTTTTACATGAAATTTGCTACAGTCAGTCTCCCCACGGCTGTATAAATAGATGCACAAAATATAATTCATATGCAGTCTTACTCTGTTGATCAGTGGGCCGTCCAAGTGGGTCGAGCAGCGTCTTGAGCACGGGGTGTCCCCAGGGATTAGAGAGCACCCGTTTGAACCAAGCGCCGCGCTGTAACAACTGGGTCTCCCAAGCAGGGCTGGCACGAGCGCCGCGAGCTTCCACGCACTCCGCCGTGAAGTCATCGATCGCCTGCTCGAGACGCGCGTGTTCATCCTTGCTGCTCGGTGACTGCCATTCAGTCTAAAGATAACATTCATATTTTAAAATTCTCACTTCATAAATCAGCGGGTTCACTCTCTTTCGCCGAAAGCGAAACATCCCAAAAAACGAACGACAAACGAAATTTCAGTAATGTTTTGGTTTTATCACACTCAAATTTGCGTTCGTTAACTAGTTACATTAACTTAAACGTCAAATAATTTTTATGCGGACTATGTTCGGAAGTAATTTCAGAACGACTAAAACCCGTGGTAGGAAATTTGCGGACTTTCGACCGAAACTTCGTATTTTCTTGAATAAGAGTAGGCCCAACTATCGCCAACTGTATAAACTAGTCCATATCAAAAGTAGCTCAACTGATCTACCAGCCGCGGACAGGAAAGCTCCTAAACTCAGTGCCGGATTAGCCACGTAGCAAGAGTAGCAAATGCTAAGGGCCCCGCGCACCAACGCTTCGAATATCTTGCATCTCCCGTAAGGCATCTAAGATATTTAACGCAGACGGTTAGGCTATGCATCTCTTCCACCTGAAAATCTAAATAAAACTAGGAGACCCTTGGCTGAATTTGCTACGGGCCCCGCGCTGGCTTAATCCGGCACTGCCTGAACTGGATACTTCCATATATTTACACAAAATAAAGTTCGTATAGTGACCTGTAATATAGTGTTGGCAGTATGCCGCTGCAGCCAGCTGAGCAGATGGGCGGTGGTGTTGTGCGCGGAGTGCAGGCACAGTCGGTGCACGGCCCGCCACGCCGCGCAGACGGCCGCCGTGCGGTCGCGCAGCCCGCACTCGCCGCTCAGCCGACTGTCGAGGGACTACACACACAAAACACACTCGTCATTCAATGCAGGAGCCGTCAAGAGCTTTGAGCGCTCAGCGACATTCATGTCTGCGTATTCGAGGTCAGCGCTCAAAACTTCTGATGGCACCTGTATTGTCTTAAATGATCGCAGGCATAAAAAGAGCAGAAGAATTTTGTCTGAAGAACACACTTTGATATTTTACGATTGTATGCACTTAACAAGACCACTATTTATTTTTTATGTCTCTAATAGCCTCACCCTTAACCCATACATCCAGTTTCTATCAAGTCAGATGCAACACTGAATTCTCGATCACTTTATTTTGTGAGTAAGTACTTATGCTTGAATAACCGCTGTCAGTGCGATTATCCTGATGCCAAAGGGCAATGTCACAGATATGCAAATAGATGCTATCTACTCTCTAAAATTGCTTATACATTATATTCTGTGACAAAAGGATAACCCCCTCTTCATTCTCCCACTAAATCATGTGTCACACGTCAAATAAACTGCAGTGGGCATTGAGGGGGAAAGTATCAACACATTTGCCCCCACAAAGCTCCAAGTCCTTACGCAGGCCGAAATTATCGAAGTTACGAATGAGTGTCATCGGTATAGGCACAGTATAGATATAAAATTACCAAGTAGGTTTGGCGAGTAACTTTATCATGTCAGGAAATGACATATGTCACGTGACTAATAGACTATAATCTAAACCATTTTTTTCAAATAAGAACGTTTGCTTCGAGTGCGAGTGTAGTCACTTTTAAAGTTTTAAATTAAAACTTACTCTCTTAATTCGAAAGTAATGTCGATAAGTATGTCCATTTGAAGTTCAGTAAAATATCTTTGAAATACGTAAAGGACGTATACGCGTTCGCCCACTACGTTGTACGTGACACCCCTTACAGAGTGCGTAGTGCGAGTTTTTCACTGCCGCCGTCACAAGTCACCGCGACAAAGTTAGCGCAGATTTGTATGGGATCGGAACAGCGCCTCTGTCGGCTTAAAGATGACTATTGTGAGCCCACACAAATCTGCGTTTACGTCGACGCGATGACTTATGACGGCGATTTTAAGAAAACTCACACTAGGCCCTCTGATATTACACCGATGCCGCTTATTATCTCGTAAATGCCCGCGTCTGCGTGAATGTGTCATTTCGAAAGATTTGCTCGTAAATTCCTTGTAGTAAGCTTAGATTTATTGTGGCATAGATGTACCATTCCATTAAAACTTTCAACTGGCGTAGCACTCATAGGAGTAACATAGGAGATCAAAATATCACGATATTTGTAAGGGTATAGGTATTGCTTGTAGTATACCTAATCGCGAAGAAACTTACATGTTTGAGAGTAAAATCAACGACGTTATTGCAATACTAAGACTATGTCCATCCCTTACTACTTAAATCCCTTTCACCAAAAGATATGGTGCTACTTTTAAAGCGAGCACTATCTTAGTCTATGTTTAGTAATAAGGTGTTAGGACACGAGGACAAACTGTACATCTTTTCGAATTCTAGAAAAATTACATATCGTCAATTATCGACACTTGCAAATTGAATATTCTGTACTAGCTGCGGCTCGAGGTGTTACCAGCGTAGACTTGATTTCATTGGTGGCTCGCGGAACACTAATGTTTTTCAGATAAAAGTAGCCAAACGGACCAGCCCTTTCGGAGATTAACCGGAACAAACAGACAGACAGACGGGCAGACAGACAGACAGTTTTTTTTTTTTAAATTGGTTTTTCTTTGTCTAACCGTGTATACTTTCATCGGATCGGTCGGGATGTTTTTTTAAATTGGGTTTGGAACTGTTAATTTGGAATTACAAATACTTCAATTTTATTTATCTGTATAGATTACGTTTACCAAATCGCATCATGCTTATACCGGGTACCTATAATCGTTTATAGGTCACAAGAACACGTACCATGTCACCTCGGTGCACTCCAAAAGCAATTGAGTCCGGATTGGTTCCTCCTCAAATAGTTACAGACACTCAGTTTACAGATATAGGGTTCGGAGCACTCGTAACCGAAGGAAGTGTATAAAGAAATGAATGAATGTGGACGAAGCGGAGGAAGTATGTAGTGATCGTAGGATGTGGCAAGCTATGGTCTCTGCCTACTCCCATGGGATACGGGCGCCTAGACGTGGGCATCTGTATGTGTGTGGCTATAGGGTTGCCAACCATTTAGGGGTTGCAAACGAACTACTAGCCGCCGTTTCAAACATTAGCAGACTTCAATTTTATTTATAAGTATAGATATAGAGATAACAATAAATAACAAATAAACGAAGACTTCCATAAAATATTAGAAGCGCTGGCATTCCTAATCCAGATACCTACAGAGATATTGTTTTATCACTCAAACTACTTAAAATCCGCCTTAAAAAAAAGGAGGTTATCAATTCAACTGTATTTGTGGCCTAAACTATGACGTCATCGGTAGATAGTTATTGACGTGAAATTAAATATTACAGCAATAAGGGGATTTCCCGCTCAATAAGAGGGAAAGTCCCATGTCCCCTGCCTTATGAATAAATAATTAATCTATCATGAACTCCTAAGTAAGTAGGTTAATCTAACATTATCCTCAATTTGCTTCAACAATTATAAATAGGTTGGGACTAATATTTACGAATCAATTTTATCCAAATACTGTAAACAAAATAAGTACTTAGGATTTTTAATTTTAATAGCGGACGTCACGCGGCTTCACTTGCGTAGTTCCCGTCCCCGTGGGAGTACGCGGATAAAATATAGAATATGTTATGTTACTCGCTGATGATGTAGCTATCCATTGCTGAAAGAATTTTCAAGATCGGTCAAGTAGTTTCGGAGCTTATTCAATGCAAACAAACAAAACAAAAATCTAATCTTTATTCTTTATATTATTAGTGCAGATAACAAATCATTGTAAGTCATTACTGTTAATAAAATCTTCATGGCCTCCTTACTATACTTTCTTTGCATTAATTCACTGGTATTTTATGCTCATCTTTTCTGCCTGGTAAACAACTACAGCAGCCTTAAATGTGATCAACCCCAAGAGTGTATCTCATGCATCTATACAGATAAATAAAATTGGAGTGTCTGTTTGTAATTCCAAAATAACAGCTTTTCACTAAATGCATATGAAAGTATACACGCTACTGATACTAAAAAAACAAGTTTTAAAATTTTTCTCTGTCTGTCTGTTTGTCTGAGGTACAGACCCCAGTCGGAAAGCTCTGAATTTCCTTCGTCACCCAACATGGTACACTGGCCATGTTAATTGCAGGAACTCACAACATCAAAAAAAAAAAATCTTCTCTAAGGTAGAGGTACAGTCCCATACCAAACACCCATATCATACAGTCAAGCTCTGATTTTTAAAAGTAAGGTACCACTAGAATCAACTCATTTACCTGTCCCCGCTCAGCATAGGGATTCTTGTGGTTCTCAACTAACACATCCCTCATTACAGATCTTCACATGAGTATACGGAAGGGAAGAGTGTTGTCATCCCTGATTGAAATGTAGCCTTATACCTCTCTTATCATTAGTCGGTCAGTAGTCAGGCTTATTTGGAAACAATGGTACATTTAATTATGTTCAAAGTGTGTTAAATAAAATTATTAGAATTTCCGAATTATATTGCTACCACAAACAGTGAGTATAAGTTTTACTAAAAATCACATGTAACTAATAATGTTTTATGTGTAAACAAACATTGTCTTGTTTCAGAAAACAATTCATTGTAGAGAATTCTATAGTGAGATATTTAGATAATCTTAGAAAAAAAGCTTTGTGGCAATTCAGATGGAAATAGTTACAAATAATGAGATACAAGACAAATTGTTGTAAAAAAATAGTTGTTACATTTACAATTAATCCTAATTACTTTATGATTTCATCTAACCAATATTTAATGTTTTGTGGAGGAGACACTTATTGTGTTAATTTTTCCACCCTTATCAAAAAAAAAAATGGCCGACTGATACACAGCTAAACTCATCATCCTCCTGCCCTCATCCCATTTTATTTGGGCGCAATGTGTTCTTCTCTTCCATTTCTCTCTATCAGCCATCATATCTGTATTCACTCCCATTCTAGCCATATCATCTTTCACACAATCCATCCATCGTTTCTTATGTCTTCCTTTCCCCTTGTAACCATCCACATTCATAAACAAAACTTTTTTGGCAACATTATCCTCATCCCTACATACACAGCTAAACTATACCCTGTTATTACAAAACATGGTTGAAGCGAAGACTAAACTAAACTTTGAGTAAAACTATGTGCATCCCTTTTAAAATCCAAATCACAGAAAGATATGGAACTATGCTTAAACCAAGGACTATATTAGTCTACTATCTGTGACCTACGATTTCACCAGTGTAGAGTTGATTTTATGGGTGTTCCACGGAACCATTATTCTTTTTTTAAAATAATAGTAGCCTAATTTACTCCTTCTTACATTACTTATCTTCCAGTGAAAGTCCCGCTAAAATCGGTCCCGCTGTTTCGGAGACTACCCGGAACAAACAGACAGTTGACAAATTTTTTATGTCAGTATTGTATAAACATTCATATGTATTTAGTGAAAAGCTGTTATTATGGAATTACAAACAGACACTTCAATTTTATTTATCTGTATAGATGTTTCGTAATAAGGGGGTTAAGGGTAAGGACAATGTACATTTGTACATATGACACTCTAGGTGAGCACTAATAAGTATAACTTGAAACTCGGGACCAGTTTCAAGAAAATTATCAAGGGATCAAAAAGTGTCTTTGTATGTAAAATCTTAAAGCATGCTACAATTTCATTTTACATTTGATCTATTCATAAGACAGTAAATAATGAAACAAGACAGAGATTAAAATATATCCCGAGATGAATAGTATATTCCAGCCGCGATGATAACTATTTATGTATACTTTATGATAATTTTTTTACATAAGGTATTCATTAGTTTGTTTTGGTAATTTTTCACAGGTTTTGTTTGTTTAAATTTTAATCTTTAACTACTACTGCCAGCTACATCTAAACACAGTATATCCTTATTGGCCAAAAAGTTTCACAAATTCCAGTATGATAAGGCATCTGTGAGTAAACATAGCTACGTGACTTGGCCGTGATTACAGATGGCTGTCAGTCATCAGAACATAATGATGATTGCATGGTACTTATAGTGGTACGTACATACACTATTTCTAATCACTCGAAGGTAAAACTTATAAATATTTTGATTAAGACACTATATTTACCAATTCCAGCTCTATAAAACTTTTGTTCTGGCGAAAATACTGTAAAATCATGAAAATCATCACGACATCTTCAGAGATCATAAAACTCGTACATCTCTATTTAAACGTGTTGCTTTTTTGCTAATTACATACCCACTGAGGAAAAGAATATTTTTCATTGATAGATTCAAAGCATTTCATTGAATATAACGTGAAATACGGCGAAATATATGAAAACAAGAGTGTATAAAAGGTAAAAATGGCGGACGTACAGTGAATTTACTACTAGAACGGCGTCGCGCTTAGCACGTTGTTCTCGATAATTACAGGAATGAAACTTACCTTGTAAAGCTCTATATAATGAGTTTTGCCTTTTTGGCCACTTATTTGATTACATTTCACGTCTTTTCCATCATTTGTAGAAGTCATTTCTCAAGAAAATATCGCGGGGAGACATTTATGCGCTTGTGTTTTCGTAATGACTGTCAAACTGAGTGTTACAATATAGAAATAAAAACAAATAATTCATGAATAAAGATACATAATATCATGTCTTAGATAATATCTCACATCTATGGTCGATGTTAGCATTTCTGCGCGCACGCTCTCTACTGATATAGCGCGATGGCGCCTCCAATGATTGAATAAGGCGAAAAGAAATAAGCATTAGTGAAGTATGGATATAGTTCGGTATGTGTGTTGGGACAGCCACTAAGTCAATTGGTTGTTGAAGGAGGGTTGTTGAATGTGTTAAAAAGGAACATGCCATTTCCCATACAAAAATCAAGTAAAAAGACGTGTCAGACAGCTGAGCTTGACTATATACTACTACTAAATTTTATACATAATAATGATGACTTTCACTGTAGCCCATGAATAATACGCTAAACTATGACGTGGTCAGTTACAACGTAATGCTCCATCAACATCATTGCTAAATTGAATACACATGTGGCATATACTAGATTATTTCACCCACGTAACTCAACTCTAAAGTAAGCTGAGCCTATACATTCAATAAAATTTAACACATCATGGCTTAAACCAAAACTAGACCAAACATGGACTAAAATTTATATGCATCCCTTTTGAAATCCGTAACACAGAAAGATGTGAAACTACTTTTAACCCAAGGATTATTTTATGCAATCTATTGTAATCAGGCGGATCATCCTGTACAAAATTATACTCAAGCAAAATGCAGGTCTGATATTGGTGCCTAACAAATTTGTATTTCTATTGTAACGTCTGTGGAAAAATAACTCGAAATATTTCTACATTGTCTTTGATATGAAATGTTTCTTTATTGCGGCAATACTGCAGTACAAAGCAAAGCGAGTTGTGTCAAGAATTTCTTACTTACTTTTACTGCATTTTCTACGTAAATTATTCCCATTACAAAATTGAAAAGATGTTGTAAACTTAATAGCCTCAGATAATTTAATGCGTATGTAATAACGTTCATTTGAATATCTTTAAAATACGATCGCCGTAGTTCGCGTTCTTATGTACAAAATTCGATGTGTCAAAGTACAGGGCAGTGAAGGGACGATGAAATTTATCGCTATAAAATTCTGTAAATGTAACTATAATCTCGTGTAAACGGTTAATTTTATCACTTTAAGTGAAAATAATATAATTTAAATTCAAGTGATTTACTGTATTGGGACTTGGGGCCGTTATCGGCACATCTGGCGAGACACCATCAACTTGCCTCATTCGCTAATTGACAGATTATTGTTGATGCAGAATCACTTTATAATCGCCCTTTCTTTTTACCTTTCGGACACTGTCAGTCGAGTTCCTATTAAATTAATCTTTTAATTTATTTCCCGTTTACTATTAATTACAGACAAGAAGAGATGCTTGAGAAATGTAACATGCTTGTAACATTTTCAGGTTTTTGTACTCCAATTAAGTTGTAGCTGCACCATTCAGGCTGATTAGTGTTGTGATGTGTATATCAAGTGGTTTTATTGTTTTCTGTCATTTACCATCTGAGTGATAACATTGGAAGGATGGCCAAGAAGTCTGACAACACTGGAGGCAAGCTGATAACAGTCTCTGTGGTTGGTCTGTCTGGTAAGTTTCATGCATATTAATTATCTACATAAGCTTTTTGTTTCAAAATTATTCTTATGTACAGTTTTAAGAAATGCAGTGTATATCTGAGAGATATTCCTGTTATTAAAGTAATTTGTACCACAGACACATTATGGCATAATATATAAAAAATAAAAGTTATTTTAGTAATAAATTAGGTATATTATTTCTTATTTAAAAACTATGTCAGGCTGTAACAAGAAATTTGAGAGGAGGTAGATGTTGAAAACAATATTATTCATTGTCCCTATTGATATCTATACATCTATACAGATAAATAAAATTGAAGTGTCTGTTTGTAATTCCAAAACAACAGCTTTTCACTAAATGCATATGAAAGTATACACACTACTGACACTAAAAAACCAAGATTTAAAATTTGTCCATGTCTGTCTGTTTGTTCCTAATCTCTGAAACGCCTGGACTGATTATAATGGGACTTTCACTGGCAGGTAGCTGATGTATCAAGGAGTAACTTATGCTACTTTTATTTATTAAAAATATTAGGGTTCCGCAACAATAAGGATGAAACTAAATCTATGCGGGTGAAACCGCAGGTGTGTAGTGTATAAAATTCTAAATCAAAAATAACTTTATTTGATAAGAGTTCTTACAAAGCACTTTCAAATCGTCAGAAGGACACAAGAAATACATTTCACTGGATTATAAATGTTACCACTGGGTTCGGAAGGTTGCTTTTGTTGAGAAGAAACTCAAGAATTACTCTTTTAAAACAATAGATTTTTGATAATTTTAATACAATTACTCTATATAAACTGTATATAAAACAACAAATGTATATTTTACACCAGTTGCCCTTGTCATAAATCTCCATGCTAAGGCTCCATCAACTAGTTTTAATTGAAGAATGGCAGTTAGATTTATTAGATTCACAGCTCACAATAGAGTAGGTGTTGGCTATTGTCAGATGCATCTTGTTATCACCCACTTCCTGTGTCATGTGGGCGGACTCAAGTTTAGAGAAAGCTGATAACTGCCTCAATTGATATTGTGATAGCCAAATAGTTGTTTGGTTATAGCTTAGAACTAGCTTCCGCACGCCGCTTCGCCCATGTTGTGTATCTTTAAGTAGTCTTAATTATTTTGTACTAGCTGTGCCCTGCGGTTTCACCCGCGTAGATTTAGTTTCTTCCTTATTGTCGCGGAACCCTAATATTTTTAATAAATAAAAGTAGCCTAAGTTACTCCTTGAAACATCAGCTACCTACCAGTGAAAGTCCCGTTAAAATCGGTCCAGCCGTTTCAGAGATTACCCGGATACATTACAGACAAACGAGAGAAAAATTTTAAAACTTGGTTTTTTATTGTCAGTAGCATGTATACTTTCATATGCATTTAGTGAAAAGCTGTTATTTTGGAATTACAAACAGACACTTCAATTTTATTTATCTATATAGATTCTTAAAATATTGAGTAGTTGTTGTTCATAAAAATCTTAGCTAACGAAAAAAGTTAAATATTTTTATTACTTTTGTTTGTTAGATATTTCTTTACATTAAAATTACAGAATATAAAACGTATGTAATGTCTAAGTTACAACAAGGTTCAAGCTATTTTATAAAACTAACAAATATAAGTTACAAAAAACAAACTCTCAAATCTATAAATTATAATATTTGTGTGATTGCAACTATTGAGTAATTCACACTCCTGACCTTATGTTAATCAACTTCTGGATTGTGTTTCCAGTGATGAACATGTATGGCAGAAGAATATCTATTATAAATCAAAATTAATAATGCCACAAAAAAAATATAAATTTTCCACGATGCATTTCTATTGCAAACCAGTTGGGACCCACACATCACAGTAGTCTCCAGGACATATATGTTCCATTATAATTTCAATCATAATGAAAGTTTGAGTTAATAGATAAACTACTAAGATATGTTCTTCTATCTTTACAGGTACTGAGAAAGAGAAGGGGCAGTTAGGTGTGGGCAAGTCCTGTCTGTGCAACAGATTTGTGAGAACGCACGCCGACGACTACAATGTCGACCACATCTGTGTGCTTAGTCAGGTATGTTAATATAATACCATAGTAATTACCTGCTTCGTCTGTGTGAGAAAAAAGAGCACGCAAGCAATGCAAGTTTGAATCCCAGTGGGGCCTGTTCCAATGAGTTGTTCTAAAAACTTATGTACAGTGATTTCACACATTGGAGGAAACCGGCATATGACTGAGATGTAATTCAAAGACGTATGTATAGTGCTTGAGACGGCGATAGAATCACCATCTGTCACATTGTTACTTAATCATCTGCAGTGGAAAGTGGGTGTTTTTATTACAACACCTCAGCCTACCACTTCGAAGAATCAGGCTTGAGCATCTGTATGTATGTTGTCTGTGTGTGATAAATAAAACACTGCTTTTTATTATTGAGAGATAATGCAACTTCATACTTTACTTCGGAAAAAACATATTTGTAACAGACTTTTATTATTTCTATAATGTATCGGAAACACCCAGACAAATAGCAAACAACGCGCTAATATCCTAAAAGTTTTTAAGAAAAATATGCATACGAGGCTCGAACTCACGACCACTGCAAACTGTGTAGTTGCTCTGCCAACTGAGCTAATCATGATCAGACCCCATTCGCATTTTTCCCTCGTCTTTGCAGTATAGGAGCTGCCTAGCTAATTGTCGGTGACGCAACGTCGATCTAAATATTGAGTTTGAATTTATTTATGCATGACACACTTATCCCCACTATTTCGCTGACCGCTCATAACTCCTGACCGCACATTTTATATTACATTCGTATTCTAGTCCGACTTCAGTGGTCGTGTGGTGAACAACGACCATTTCCTTTACTGGGGAAGTGTGCACAAGGAGAATGATGACCAAGAGTACCGGTTCGAGCTCGTCGAACAGACAGAGTTTGTGGACGACGCCTGCTTCCAGCCGTTCAAAGGTAATTTTCGATATTTTACGAATCATCCTCTAAGTAATTCTCGAATTTTCAAAACTGTCGTAAATTCTGTAATTAATATTTGGAAGAAAGTTTCAATATACTTAGTAGAAACAAGGTAAAGATTTGAAATGTTAGATAGGAGATTTAATATGTATTTAAATTTATTGAAATAAGTTTTCATTTTTTTATCACTACAATCTCATACACTTTTCCCATTTATATTATAACTAGCTGTGCCCCGTGGTTTCACCCGCGTATATTTAGTTTCATCCTTATTGTCGCAGAACCCCAATATTTTTAATAAAAGGTAGCCTATGTCCTTTCTCAGGGTTTAAAGATTGTCTGTGCCAAATTTCATCAAATCGGTTGAGAGGTTTAAGCGGGAAAGCGTAACAGACACAGAGTTACTTTCGCATTTATAATATTAGTAGGGATCGATTTAAGTATTGATTAGTGATTTATATAAATAAGTTCGAGAATTACCGCCATTTAATACAAACAAACTAATGCTAAGAACATGCATACACTAACACTTCATCCCTAATCAACAAATGTATATTTTTGTATGGTATTGTCCCCCACAGTAGGCAAAACAGAGGCCTACGTGAAGCGATGCGTGGCCACCAAGCTGCAGTCGGCTGAGAAGTTGATGTACGTGTGTAAGAACCAGCTGGGCATAGAGAAGGAGTATGATCAGAGGCTGATGCCCGATGGCAAGTTGTCTGTGGACGGGTTTCTCTGTGTCTATGACGTCAGTCTCGTGCCGGGCAGAACTTGGGAAAAGCAGGTAAACTTTATTTGTTTATAATATAATTTATTAGTCGTCCTTGTTTTAGTTTGGCTTGCAGGATAATAGATGGGTTAATGAACTGTATGTAAACAAACCTACGATGTTTTTTGTTTATTTCTGTTGTTGTTGTGATTTTTAGATGGCTATAGCCACATAGTTCATTTTTTTATTTGATACAGTTAAAGTGCTTAGTAACTTGTAATTACTTACTTTTGCATTCATATGTTTACTTGATATGAATGAAAAACTTTACGGGTCTTAAGTCAGACTACCTGACTATCTGATTCAAACACTCATCGTATTGTCCCATTGCTGGGCAAAGGCCTATTATCTCATTGTTCAGTTTGCTTGACTTTTCGAAGG
Organism: Watsonalla cultraria; assembly: GCA_964035505.1. Taxonomy (NCBI): domain Eukaryota; kingdom Metazoa; phylum Arthropoda; class Insecta; order Lepidoptera; family Drepanidae; genus Watsonalla; species Watsonalla cultraria. The sequence goes on along the minus strand of OZ037734.1, from coordinate 5,244,020 downwards.
TTTCTTTTTGAAAATACTTATTTGACAAGTGACAATCTGCATGTGGAATTGTTTTGATCGTTTTGTGTACTTTAACATGTCTATACTTTTAATATACTTGAAGCAATGGGGAGTAAATAATGTATTTACATCCTAGAGAAGATAAAAGTGTGTATGCCACAATGTTGTTTCAGAACGAAGTGTTAGCAGCAATCCTTCAGAACATCCTGAAGCTTAAAAAGCCAGTGGTCCTAGTGACGTCAAAGAACGATGAGGCTAGCGAGCAAGGCGTTAGGGAGGCGGAACGCTTGGTCCAACGCAAGGAATTCAAGGGTTGCATCCCAATCGTGGAGACGTCCAGTCATGATAATGTCAATGTTGACCAGGCCTTCTTTCTGTTGGCGCAGATGGTTGATAAGGCTAAGGCGAAGATCAAGGTAAGGATACAAATTTACTATGAGTACCGACTCCTTAACACGTAATATAAGGGAAGGAAAATTGTTTCTTGGCTGACGTCGTGCGTGACACTGAAAACCAGCTCTGCTAGATTGAACTGGAGCCCTGTTTGGTCTGTGGTTATAGTTGAGTTGTGGCACTTTGATGACAATGTAGGGCAACACCCGATGTAGTGGTGCAGAACACTTTGCACTATAATAACACTAGTTATTTCGTTTTTGTGTATTCTTTTTTGTATATTTTTTTTTCTATTTTTTTCTGAATTGTTTTGCTGTTTATTGTAATCAATAAATGTTTATTATTATTAAAATTTGACTGCTTCGTTACTACGTAAAGCGAGGTCCTGGGTTCGATCCTACGGGCTATTTGATACTTGTTTGGTTTTTCGCACGAGTAAATCCATTCAGTCAGCTGTTTTAGGCCTATTCAATAGGGAGCGAGCAATTAACCGGATACTAATCCAGACTTCATATCCTTTTTGAACTAAGCAAACACTAAAGCCGGGTTTTCGAATGAAGGTCCTTTTATAATATAAGTGTTATTTTTCGTAGGTGGCGAATTACGCGGAGGCATTGCGAATAAGAAGGGAAACCCTTGACTTCGTGACGGAAGCATTCACTCAACTCATCAGAATACATGTGCAGGATCATAAGTAAGACTGCTTATATATTGTCATCTTTGCCCTTATATGCCCTAAAATTGAAGATATTTTTTTTGTAGAATCCATAACTTTTTTTTTCTCTCTCTGTGTGTAATATCTGAAATGGCTGGACCAATTTTAACGGGAAGGGAGATAGCTGATGTTACAAGGAGTGACTTTGGCTATCCTACGCGATTAAAACCACGTGACATAGCTAGTGATTTAATAAACCTAATTTGCACATTAATGATGTATGTGCATCATAAAACATTTTATTTATTCACTAGCTGTGCCCTGCGGTTTCACCCGCGTAGATTTAGTTTCATGCTTTATGTCGCGGATCCCTAATATTTTTAATAAATAAAAGAATAAAAGTAGCCTAAGTTACTCCTTGAAACATCAGCTAACTGCCAGTGAAAGTCTCGTTAAAATCGGTCCAACCGTTTCAGAGATTACCCGGAACAAACAGACAGACAGACATACAGAAAAATTTTTAAAACATGGTTTTTTAGTGTCAGTAGCGTGTATACTTTCATATGCATTTAGTGAAAAGCTGATATTTTGGAATTACAAACAGACACTTAAATTTTATTTATCTGTATAGATTCTTAAAATATTAAGTAGTTTTTGAGATATCATCTTTCAAAGAGAAAAACACAGACAGGGTTAATTGTAAGGCTCGCAAATATAATTTGTTACAAGATATTTTAATTTGAAATTGATACAACCGTTAATGTTTGTAGAGAGATGTGGTCTGCAGCGAGCAAGCGGCTGTGTCACTACCCTGAATGGATCAAGTTCGTTCAGCAGTTTGGGAATGACGGCACTCAAGTAAGTACTGTGGCGGCGTAGCTCTCTGGTAGAGACTTAGTTTCTTTTAATTAAACAATTTTTGGGGGATTATTTTAAGTATATTTCATTATATTTTATTAATTATAATTTTTTCACTCAATGACACTTGTGACATCTCCTCTAATTCCTTTTTCTGCATTTTTCTTTATTACTTTTAATCATCAAGCGTGGAGGTTGGATTGCAACTCGTTACAGTACAATACAAAAATATGCTCACGCCATCCTAGACGGGTCCCCGAAGGGGTAAGCAGAGGTGTTGTAACAACACCCACATTTCACCGAAGATGATTAAGTGCCAACGTGACAGGGCGTGAGTCTATCGCTGTCTCACCCCTTTATGATCACAATTCAAATTCGGCAAACCGCTTTAGTGATATTGATTCGTGGCATTTTGCTTTGTAGATGTTTTAAATGTTCGTTTTTTTGCGACTATGTCGTTTAAAGTCGTTTTGCGACGTAGCCATTGTGGTCTCAGGCACTATGCATACGTCATTGAATTACTTATCAGACATTGAATTATTTCGCTGGTTTCCTCACGATGTTTTCCTTCCCCGTAATAACATTACAGTACAAAAAAACTTCTATTTGTAACTTTGCAAGAATGAGGTCTCTTTTCTTGCAAAGTCATAAATTCATAAAGGCTAGTTTCCGAACCGGTGGTAAATTAGTACATAAGTACCAGGGCGTAAAACTGAATAAATATTTTTCATTTTCATTCTAAAGGTTCACAGGGCGCTATTAATGCCTCGTGTATATTTTGTTATCTGTAGGTGGTGTATCGACGTCATATCCGTCGACTGAAGGAAGAACGCTCGGCTAAGAGATTGCGTAAGCAACTCGCCAAGCTGCCTCAAGTATTGTCCAGACTGCAGCTACCCACTGAGGACTTACAAGAGAAGTATGTGATTTTAAATAATACTAGCTGGATGACCGAGCATTACTTTAATGTTTTCTACATACAAAATTTCTTGAATATCATTGGAGCTGTTTCCGTGCTTCGGATTACGTGAACACAAGAATTTGTCGTTTAACTTCTGGTCTGTTTCGAGCTGTCACGCTCGTCTACTTACGTTTTGGGTAAATAAAAACCTAATAGGGAAGTTTTAAGGTCTATTTTCCAATAAAAATCAACTAGTTTCGTCGCGACACGTATTCTTAAGAAAACAGACGAGAGGTTAAAGGTATTAGATATTCAATATTATCGCTTTAGTATTATTTAAGAAAGCTGCGAGTGGATGTACCCTTTATGTTTAAGGGTGGAGCAAAAATAAACTCGAAAAACCCTTATTGCAAAATATCGCCTAATCCATTGTTTAAAACTAGCTCCATCTCTTTCTGTGATGCGGATTTGAAAAGGGATAGATATAGTTTTAATTCGAGTCTGGTTTTAATTTAAACATTAGTATCAGAAAGATTTCAAAAATTGTTTACAGCTTTTCTTTAAATTCTACATAGTATTCGTGGGTTCTGGCTAAATTTAAATGAGTAATTGTATGTAAAGCTCGGCTCCAAAACATCTATACAGATAAATAAAATTTAAGTGTCTGGATGTAATTCCAGAATTGTTATTCTGGAATTACATTTTCACTAAATGCATATGAAAGTATACACGCAACGGACACTAAAAAATCAAGTTTTAAAATTTTTCTCTGTGTGTGTGTCTGCCTGTCTGTTTGTTCTGGGTCCAGCCGTTTCAGAGATTACTCTGAAACGGCTCGACCAATTTTATCGGGAGTTTCACTGGCAGGTAGTTGGTGTATCAAGGGGTAATTTAGGCTACTTTTATTTACTAAAAAAATGTATATTAAGTTAATTTAAAATTAAATATTAGGGTTCCGCGCCAATATGGATGAAACTAAATCTACGCGAGTGAAACCGCGGGGCACAGCTATTATAAATATTTATTATCGTTCTCCGTAGTGATTGGGGGATGGTGATCCGTCAACTTCGCTCTCACCGCGACTTCTCCGTATACTTCACGTCGGGCGGCCATCCCTCGGGGTCCGACTCCGGCTCCTCCCGGGACAGTCCGCTGCCCAGCGATACCACGCTCAGGGTCGGCGAGCGGGCTAGATACCAGGTGACCGCTTACCATCGTCGAAAAATTGTCCAATGCCCCTAGTATAGGTTTTGACACGATAGGTCATCGCTTGACCTTGCGTTTTGCATTTTTTTGTATAGAGACGTAAAATCTCCTACAATCGCCGCGTGGAGCGCTTTTTAACGTTCCTATACAAAATGTGGAAAATCGCAGATGATATCGTCAATGCGAAAACATGTTATAACCTATACTTGGGGCACTGATCGTTTAATGAAAGGGCGCGCCACTTTGTAGCTATTTACACAAACTCAGGGACTATTCAATTTGCGGGCGTGTACTAGTTCTATTATAGACGATAGCAGAAATTTCCTGATACTGAAACTTACAGATGTATAAAAAAAACGATTTTCAGTTTAATAATAATTTCACAAATACACAAACATTAACTTGACACCGCAGCTTCGCCTGCATGGCAGTAGGATTTCAATCACCATCATTAGGGTGGGAACCTCACCAAGCACACTTTAAAATTAATGTCTCTAAGATCAGCAGTATAGGCTGTGCGTTCATATAATGTCTGTCAGTCAAGACTTATATATAGGCTAATTGATTTACTAAACTGTAGTTCGGAGTTAATCCAAAGAAGTGGTTATAAAATTTATTTTATAATAATAAACGTTACATATATTCCCTTCTAATATTATGTCTGTCTAATGTAACTACTAACTTAAATATGTTTGTACGACAGACATTAGGACAATCACAGAAGATCCCGTATGAGATCCTGGAGACCAACGAAGCAGCTGCCGTGTTCAAGACGTTCCTACACGAAGCGCAAGAGGAGCAGAGGAATTATGAGTGTGTACCATTTCATTCCATCCAACTAAGGCCCTAAAAACCTTGTAACTTTTTCGCGCCATAGCAAAATACCGCTTGAGTCCAACGTACCTTTTTTAAATAGCCCCATGTGTATGCACCATGGTGTAACATTGCTATACGTCATATAAAAAGAATATTACGTCCATCATTTAATCATTGATTCATGTTCTATTCAATGAATATATTACATACATACATATTATGTTCACGCCTGTATTCCCCGAAGGTGTAGACAGGTGACTACACCTTCGGGGAATACAGGCGTGTTATGTGCCAACCGTGGCAGATGGTGGCACCATACATGTCTTTGAATTACCTTTGAGACATATGCAGGTTTCCTCACGATGTTTTTCTTCACCGTAAAGCACGTGGTGTGAAATCGCTGCACATAAGTTCTTAGAAAATCGCTCTGGGATTCGAACTTGCGTCGGCCTCCACGGCTCTATGATGAATATATCCAACGTCCAGAAATATGGCATGAATGCAAAACCACATCCTGTACTTTGTATTCTTATTTTAATGTCTGTACCTATGTCACACAGATGGTGTCAACAATTCAAGCGTTTACTGGAAGAGACAGGCTACGTCACTCCAGGCAAGCAACTGGGCGAGGTGCGAGTGCTATTGATGGGGCGCGAATGCTTCGAGGCGTTGACCGAGGCTCAACAACAGAGGGTCTATGATTCGCACCAGAGACACATCCAGCGGCGAGCTAAACATAACCTCCAGGTAAACTTACTGATCTAAATCCTTGGTTGGCTTTGTTGGTGGCGGAACACGAGGTCCTAGGTTCGATCCCCGGGTTAGACAAAGACAAGTATTAATAGGCTCGCCCTCTATTACATCATCATCATAGGCCACTTCATCTTATCAGATGGTTGTTGCAGTGCTGTGTCCTATCTCGTACATCTCTTATGGCTTAGCAGTCCAATTTCAACGCGGCATCTGTTACCACATCTGTCGTAAGTGAACCGAGGATCTGAAGGTGAAGCAGTGCCTGTTGTCCGAAGCCTTTTCTGCTTAATGCTGTTCGTCATGCTTTGACATCCCAAATAATATTACATGGATCTTACACATTACTGGCGAAATGTGGGTAACACCTCTGCCTTCAGGGAATACATCTGTTGAACTTGAATTCGCAGTAGTCATTTTGTGAACATTGTTGTATGTCTGTAAGACGCGGCGCGAATAAAATATATTTGCAGTTTCCCCACAATTTTCGCTAAGCGGTCATAACTCGTGACGATACCTGTAAGAACGTTCTATTTTGTAGGAGTTACTCCTAGAGCACGCGGACCTGTTCTACCACTTCAAGAGCATATCACCGACCGGCACCATCACTCAAGAGGACATTAAGGAGATCACCGACGTGCTGCAAGATGATTTCAGGTCAGTTTTACGTAGCTCTTATGTCTGAGCATTAAAGTGTATATTTGGTTGACACATACATTTTTTATGTTTTTTAAAAACCCTTGATATACATCAGACAAAAAAAAACTCTCATTTCAAACAAACAGAGAGAGCAACAGTTAAAGTATGTCTGTGATGTCATAATGTAATTAGCTTAACCGCCTGTTTAGTACCTCACAATATAATTATATTTAATGCTGCGTCGCATTTCTTATGTATGAAGTATACATTTTCTTTCTTTCTATTTAACTATTTTGGAAATGTTCGTTCAAATATCGACTTTTTTGAAAGGCAAAAACTGATCGGTTAAATTTAACTTACACATTTCTATATATTTATATTGGATAGTATTAGAATCATTAAGTAACTTCTTTGAATATTAATATTGATTTTTTTTTATTTTGCCTCGTATACAAAAGTCTCCCACGTTGGTCTACTGGTCGCAAATGCTACTGCGGTGCACAAGGTTCTTGTTACGATCCCCGAGTCGGGCAGTGTTATAAGGTTTATCATCTGTGATTTCCCTTAGCAATGGCAATAGGCTCGCCCCCTATGGGGCGAAATGTGTACCCCGTCGGGAATACAGTCGTGATTGTATTATGTATGTATGTTTATTCATATTAAACTTTGTCCCCAGATACAAAATGTTGGATCGCATGGAGCAAGACCGCAAACTGCTGTTGTTCCAACACCTGGGTTTCGTCCATTGTCCGATGCGCGAACATTGCCCCGCCGGTTCTAACTGTCTCGACGCCACTCTACCACTTATACTGAACACTAGAGTTGGGTGAGTTACCCTCTGTCATATCAATAGAGTTGAGAGGAGTCGCCATCTGGCACGAGTATCACTAATTGAGTGCATAGTGCCTGCTTTCTTAAAATTACCGGGATCGGAACAACACGTCTGTCGGCCTAAAGATGACACTATTGTGAGCCCATACAAATCTGCGTTTACGTCGACGCGATGACTTATGACAGCGATTTTAAGAAATTTACTGTCGTATTGTATTGATATTTTATGAGTTTTTCAGTGTGTTTTCTGAAAGTGAAACCAAGCTAGATCAATTTTTTGCCCCCAAAACCCCCTACATACAAAATTTCATGAAAATCGTTGCAGCCGTTCCAGATTCTATATATACAAGAATTGCTCGTTTAAAGGAATAAGATTGGGAAAGTAGGTACTTAATGATTAATTGTGTAACTTTGTAGGGCATTGACGTCAGCCACAGAATCCCAGTGTCTGGCCGGACCGCCCGCTGCTCCCTGGGCGCTCACTACCGACGCTACGCTCATTAATGTCATTATACTCGGCGTAAGTCACTATACATTATCTATACACTATACAAATTAAATTTAAGTGTTTGTTTATAATTTCTAAATTATAGCGTTTTTACTAAATGCATATGAAAGTATATACGGTACTTCTTACATCAAGAAAAAACTATTTATAAAATTATTCTCGGTCTTTTTCTGAGCCGTTTGTTTCGGCTAACGTCTGAAACGCTTGGCCTGATTTTAATCGGACTTTCACTGTCAGATAACTGATGTTACAAGGAGTAATTTGGGCTACGTTTATGCAAATAAAATTTGTATCATCTGTATCATCTATGAATGTATGGTTTCGTTCCAATCGAATTCATGGAGATTATATCTGTTTATAACCGACTTCAAAAAAAGAGGAGGTTATCAAATAGATTGTATTTTCTGTAATTTTCAGGTCTTATAATAAGTAAATTATGTGCAATCTCTTTGAAAATTTCACTAGCATAACAATGTCAATGTAATGGGGGGTGTGTTTACAAAACCTAATAACCATTGTACCGTGTGTCAGGTGGAGGGGGTGGCGGGCGAGTTCGGTAAGCGTTTACTGGCGGGCTGCTCGGCGGAGCGCACCGTGGCCGTGGGTGGTCGGGTGTGGAGGCTCGACCAACGCGTACGCACTGATGACTTCTCCACTGATACACACATCGACGAGTTCGCGCCTAACGGTCAGTAGGCCTAGACAAAGTAACATTCTTTCGCGCTTGCGCTAATAGAAACGATAAAAAAATTACGGAAATAACATAAATCAATCACGTGACATTTTTAATCGTTGCTGTTAGCGCAAGAGCGAGAGTATTTTGCCCCTAACGGTCAGAATTATATACTTTTCTTAACTTTTACCAAATCTTTAGCCCTCTTGTTATAGGTGCTGGCACGAGTTCTGAGCGCTGATCTTAAATACGCAGTAGTTATTTTATAAGTCTGTATGGGGCGGCGCGAATATAATACATGTGCATTTACCCTTACTATTTTATCTGAGCTGCTTTATTCTCAATCCTAATTATTGTTATATATGTTATCTGTTATGCTATGAAAGTAATTCTATAAATAGGTAAAATCGTTTTTTTATATGTAAATTTAAATAAAGACGTATGTATAGTGCCTGAGACGGCGATGGACTCACCATCTTCCACAATGGCACTTGATCATCTTCGGTGAAAAATGGGTATTGAAACACTTTTGCTTCGGGGACCCTTCTAGGAGTGCGCGAACTTATCTATACATCTATACATCTATATCTATATCTATACAGATAAATATATCTATACAGATAAATATATCTATACAGATAAATATATCTATACAGATAAATAAAATTAAAGTGTCTGTTTGTAAATCCGAAATAACAGTTTTTCACTAAATGCATCTGAATGTATACACGCTATTGACACAAAAACCAAGTTATAAAATTTCTGTCTGTTTGTCTGTCTGTTTGTTCCGGGTAATCTCCGAAACAGCTGGACCGATTTTAACGGGAATTTCACTGGCAGGTAGCTGATGTTTCAAGGAGTAACTTAGGCTACTTTTATTTCTTAAAAATATTAGGGTCCCGCGAAAATAAGGATGAAACTAAATCTACGCGGGTGAAATTGTTTATATGTATTTATTCATAATCATAATTGCAGGCTACTTCTGTGTGTATCAAGACCAGGAGTCGTTCGAGTACATCCGAGAATGTGCTGAGAAAACGCTGCTGTCCAGTCTCGAGCAGGAAGACAAGTTGCCCTTTCAAGTAAGATATTTTTTATGATCTGTTGTCGTATCTTACTCAGGGGCGTGCATTGGATTTTCAGAGGGGTAATAAACAATAAGTAGATAGGGAGGCAGGTTAAGCGCATACCTATGTGACGCGGCGTAGGTACATACGTTTCGGTATAGACACACACACAAACATAAACACACACACACAGTGATCACAAATTGTAACTTCTGCTTATCTGCTTATGCACGCCACTGATCTTACTTAATATTATAAACGTGAATGTTTGTATGAGTGAATATTTGTTAATCTTCATGTAATACTTACTGATTTGAATGAAACTTTACCTAGTATTGCTGTAATTAAGTATTGTGTAAATTGTCCAAAATAACTATAATCTTGCGGAAGCGTAGTCGCGGGTAACAGGTGTTGTATAATTTGGTTGCAAACAGGCGGTCAACTTCGCCACTTGTGCGTTAACTACCTTATAACGAATGTAATCGAAACGTCTACATATCAATGAGGCCATGAGAACCATAGTGGCCTAACTCATTTTTTTACAATATTGAGTTTATGATTTTTTTACCGTTCAAATTGATCATTTTGATGAAGATGAAGATGATGAACCAGAGTGGCCTAAAATGTTCTACTATAGTCCTATCATATAAACCTTGCAATTTGAGATCTGTACCAGTTTGCCATTAATCTACAAGCTAGTGTCTCCGCCGAATATTTGTATGACAAATTGTGTAACATACATGGTGACGTGAATAACTAAAATATCTCTCTGTCCCTCGCGCGCGCACCAATTTATTGAAATGTGCGCCTATGACGCGGGCGCTGCGTACACTCAATGCGGTCGCATCGCGGGTGGACTTGTTCTCGGGCTCATTGAACGACTTCACATGAGCCACAATATTATATTTAGGTGTAGGATAAGATTATATAAGAATTAAGCAATACTAAAATCATCATCTCCCTGGCCTTTTCCCATACATTTTTGGGGTCGGCACTTGATTTAACCCGATGTGGCTGAACACCTGATTTTTGTACGAAGCGACTGCCATCTGACCTTCGCAACCCCATTTAGGAGGAAAATCTGTAATCTGGGTTAAACCAGTTGTCAGATTATTTTTAGGCCTCCGACTGACCTGTAACGATTGCCAAAGATGTTAAATTGGCAATACTAAAATATTATTGTGTATTCCATCGCATTAGGTTTCAATATCTGTAATGATGGTGTATAAATGGTGATAAATAAATCTCATACAAATATTGTCAGCGATGCTATCGAGTATAGATTACGAAAAAGGTGCATAACTCGTAATAAGTGTAATGGTGACCTCACTCACTACAGCAAAACACTACTCTAAGTTAGCATTATTTGGCTATGATCCTCTGTAAGCTGGAGGTACAGTCCCCAGACTGGCAGCTTCGAATTTCGTGTGATCTCGTTATACCCTTCTTTGACTTTGACTGTAAACGTTTTGCAGGGTCTTCCACTGGTCGTGATGTTTGTGCAAGAAGAGAACATGGACAAGAAGGAGCTGGCTAGACTGCAGGAGGAGGGACAGAATCTTGCCGACAAGTATGTCTTCAACTTTCCATTTTAAATGCTTATTTTATGCGTCTGCGGATTTGTCTGTGTATTTATCTTCTTTATAGATTAAAATGAATCCTTATTTCCTTTGGTCACGACATCACGCGTGAACGGCTGGACCGATTTGAACAGGACTTTCACTGACAGATACCTGATGATTCAAGAAGTGACTTTGGCTAATTTTATTTAAAAAATATATTAGGTTTCCGCGAAATAAAGCAAACTAAAGCTAGGTATAGCTAGTTATTAATAAAATTAAGTTTTTGTTTTTCTTCAGTCTCCACTGCTCGTACATGGAAGCGACGGTGAACGAGCTGGGCACGGAATCCCTGACCGCTGACGCGATACAGGAACTGATACGAGCCAACAGGGAGAAGGCGAGCTACGCACATCTCTATCGAGACGTCATTGTGTGCTTCGATTCTGATATACGGTGAGTGACTTTTTATACCATACTAGAATATAATATAACTAGCGAACCGGCACGTATTTGAATACTGTTTGAATTTCCTCAACTAACTTTAAATTTAATATTGATTTTTCTCAAGAAAATAAGTTCAGCGTTCTAGCGGACATCACGCGGATTCGTTCGGAAACAAAAAAATGTCTAGTGCGAGTCGAACTCGCGCACGACGGGTTCCGTACTGTTATCTATAAAAACGAGCAAAAATAACATCGCGTTTGTTGTATGGGAGTCCCTTAATTGTCTTTTGTTTATTGTTATTGTTATTTATTTATTATTAGAGGAAACAAAAATATATCATCTGTGAAAATTTTAACTGTTTCACTATCACAGTTCATAAGTCGAGCAGCGATGTCTTGGTAATTGGGTCTCGTTTTTTTACCCTTTGGGTACGATACCCTAACTATAGTCTTCTAATTGAAACCGGCAAAATATTCAGCTAATATGAATGTTTATTTCAGTATAATGGTATGCATGTTCTGCGACGACCCGTATTCTCCGGAGCGAGTGCTCAGTCCGCTGTTGCTGCATCGCTCGTGCTTCCTCACCGGGGACCGGTCCATCCTCATCGAAACCTTCCTCGGAGACTCCAAGAGGAAGGTCGAGGTATGCAAACTAAAAGTGTGGGACAGTGAGTGATCATGCTCATCTCTCAAACAGTATGGGGTTCTTTAACACATTCACTGCTAACATTGCATCTTCTTTGTAAGTTCTCTAACAGATGCGTCGTTAGCAGTGAACGTGTGAAAGATGTGGGTAGAGTTTTACAAAGCAACGTGATGCCTTTTTTGTACCAACATTTTAATATAATTATTTTAATCTGTAAAAATGTGCATCGTTGAGGCTTTCATGACACAGACGGCTTGAGTTTGATGATAAAAATATTTCACTTTGACATTGAGTCTTGAGTCGTTTCGAAGACCAACGTACAAACTTACAAACAACTAGCTGTGTCTTGCGGTTTCACCCGCGTAGATTTAGATTAATGCTTCACTTCGAGGAACCCAAATATTTCTTATAAATAAAAGTATAGTAAGTTATTCCTTGTACCGTTAGCTATCGGCCAGTGAAAATCTCGTTAAATCGGTCCAGCCGTTTTGGAGATTAGCCGGAACAAACAGATAGACAGATAGACGGACAGAGGAAAAACTTTAAAAATTGTTTTTTCTATGTCAGTACCTACTAAATGCGTGTAAAATTTTACACGCATTTAGTGATTAGCTGTAATTTTGGAATTACAAACAGACACTTAAATTTTATTTATCTGTATAGATTGATTTTTGTTAGTATTTGTTCAATATATATATTGTACATCTGTGGTTATTTAAGAATAAGTCACTAAAATGTCAACGCCTCACTACTGTCTGCTGTCTATGGGCACGCTCACTCTCTCCACTTCTTGCCGCCATTATCGCGACACACATTTTATTGTACTTTAAAAACAAATATAAAAATAGCTTATTTACTCAGAAACGGTGCTTCATTTGATTATATATCGCCCAGTATTGTTTTAGCATTGTAATATTGATTACATTTTTCGTTTCCCAAATAAATAAGTCGGTATAGAAATATTAATATATTATTTAAGCTAACTAATTATTTTGATGTCCTTTCTTATACTGTAATAACTTTGTGATGGTTTATTTTATTTCTGTGTTTATAGGTTATAATCTCCAGCTTCCACGGCGCTACGCAGTTTAGAGAGGAGCTGATTCACGGGTTTATTCTCATCTACTCGGCGAAGAGAAAAGCTAGCTTAGCTACTTTAAAGTAAGCGTTATTACCTACCTTTACCTAATTACAATTATATTTATTACAACAGGTAAACACGAAAATACAAATTAACTAAAGCCCGTATTATAATGATTGATGGTCCTTTATAATATCTCATACAAATATTGTGGACATAACGAATATTGATTAGTTAGACGGTGGAAAAATGATTATGAAATCTCGTAAAAAAAGTTATAAAATATTAAAACAATATACATTTTCTTTTACATTATGTCCCGAAAACTGAGTCCCATTTACACAGTAGTAAATTTTTTTTCATAACCTTTTGTTGGGTTAAGCAGGTTAAATAAAATGTTCTGTGATTATATTATTTCAATATAATGAGTTTATTAAACTAAAAACAGAATTATCAGAAAGATCGCACAGTTACCGGGACGGCCATATTTAAGAGAGAGCGAGACAGAGAGCACGCCAGCAGAAGGCTATATTTTCGTTCCATTTACAACACCTTTGATGCTTAGACGGTTGAGCTACAATGTGAATGGTCAAATGTATTTGTCTCCTTAAATGTTTTATTTCTTTGTTTCTAATAGTGTCTTCGAAAGAAAATTACCCATTCGGTCGTTTCCACCATAAATCCAATTCAGCCTAACATATCTATACAGATAAATAAAATTGAAGTGTCTGTTTGTAATTCCAAAATAACAGCTTTTCACTAAATGCATATGAAAGTATACACGCTACTGACACCGAAAAACCAAGTTTTAAATTTTTTCTCTGTCTGTCTGTCTGTTTGTTCCGGGTAATCTCTGAAACGGCTGGACCGATTTTAACGGGACTTTCACTGGTAGGTAGCTGATGTTTCAAGGAGTAACTTAGGCTACTTTTATTTATTAAAAATATTAGGGTTCCGTAACATGAGGCATGAAACTAAATCTACGCGGGTGAAACCGCGGGGCACAGCTAGTTTGTAATATATTATTATTAAAATGTGTTTGTATTACTTGCAGTGCGTTCTCAATGAACATACCGAACCTGCCGATCCAAATGGTAGCAGTGACCGACGGCGGAGGTTCGGCGGCGAGTGCATTCTTCGGCACCGATCTCGGTCACGCTCTAATAACCGAAGGAAATGCCACTGCCGATCGACTCGCCGCTCATTTCACTACTTACACTTCTAGTGCTGAGAATAAATGTAAGTATTTCGAGGTATTTAGGTAGATCTTTCTTCGGCATCGATCTCGGTGACGCTCTAATAACCGAAGGAAATGCCACTGCCGATCGACTCGCCGCTCATTTCACTACTTACACTTCTAGTGCTGAGAATAAATGTAAGTATTTAGAGGTATTTAGATAGATCTTTCTTCGGCACCGATCTCGGTGACGCTCTAATAACCGAAGGAAATGCCACTACCGATCGACTCGCCGCTCACTTCACTACTTACACCTCTAGTGCTGAGATTAAATGTAAGTTGCGAACTACCCACTTATTTCGAGGTATTTAGGTGGATCTTTCTTCGGCATCGATCTCGGTGACACTCTAATCACCGTAGGAAATGCCACCGTCGATTGACTATTGCTCACTTCACGACGTACACCTTAGAATAATTAGAGCTATTTAAATATTTTTTGTAGATCCATATACGTATATATTAAAATGAATTCCTATTTCCCTTGGTCACGACATCACGCGTGAACGGCTGGGTGGATATTAACGGGACTTTCACTGGCAGATAGCTGATGTTTTTAAACAATTTTTCCGAGGGTCAGCTATGAAATTAACTACGCGGATGAAACAGCGGGGCACAGCTAGTAGTTTATAAACTTCAGTTCAGTAGTCGCTTATCGTCCATCGAACTACACGTTTGGTTGATATGTTAGTTGTTCAGGCAAGTTTTGTATAAATTAATGTTTTCTTCCAGCGGCGTTCTACACGCCATTCTTCAAGGAAGTATGGGAGCGTAAGGGCGAGATAGAAAGGGCTTTCCGAATGGAGCAGCCGCCCAACCTGCCCGACGTGGCCGCCGCCCGCCCACAGCCGCCACCCAGGAACCACTCCTACCATCTCAACCACAAGTAAGTGTTCATACATACATACACGTACCAACTTGACAGAAGTGGAACTACTATGGAACATAAGGTCTTGGGTTCGATCCCCTGGTCGGGTAGTGACTTCCCAGAAGTTGCCCGGAGTCTGGATTAGGGCCCGGTTAATGGCAATAGTCCTCTATTACAAACATAACTGGCGAAATTTGGGTGTACTATAAGTATTCCTCCGGAAAACAGGCGTGAGCGTATATACTAGCTGTGCCCCGCGGTTTCACTTGCGTAGTTAATTTCATGGGTGGCCCGCGGAACCCTAATGATTTTTTTAAATAAAAACAGACAGATTTTTTTCAAATTGGATTTTCAGTATTAGTACCATAATATACTTTCATATGCATTAAGTGAAAGCTGTCACTTTGAATTTACAAACAGACACATCAATTGTATTTGTCTTTATAGATGTATGTATATTTGTATTGAGGTTAAGCCGTTGATGTTTTGTCAGGTTGGAGCACAAGCTGCCCAGTTCGCTAGATCTTCTCCTGGGGCCAGACTCCCGCGCTGATCTCGATTGTGATTACAACGATACCATCAACAACTCTAAGAACAGAGGATTTCTAAAGGGTAAGACCGCTATATCTACACAGAAACACCTTCTAAATTCTAAATATATAAATATATCCTTTGGATTTCAATTTAACATATTGATTTTTTTTAATTTATCGGTTGTTCGGGAAGTTATTTGACCAAGGCCTTTATGTAGTCTATTTTTAAAATGAAAATGAAAAATATTTATTCAATCTAGGCCCTGGTAAGGCACTTATAAATGCCGACAATTTACCACCGGTTTGGAAACTAGCCTTCTGAGAAGAACCGGCAAGAAACTCAGCCAGGCATCATGTGTATTTTCTATTGTAATATCATAAGAAGATAAATTGTTTGCAATTTTGAAATTTTGTTTGTATGACATAAATCTAAGTGAAAACTTAAAACGTACTGGGATTTTAAAGCTACACTATCTTGAACTTGTACTCGGGCGAAGCCGCGGCCAGAAGCAAGTTTAACATAAGTTGATATAAGATACTTGTCTCCAGGCTTCAGCGTGTATCCACCTCCAAGCACACCACCTGAGCCGGCTCCGCCCGACCACAGAATGCACGCCGATCTATCACGTAAGTTTAACTACTGCTTATTTCTAATCTATCTGCATTGACATCTGCTATACTAGTACGATAACCACGTGGTGCTAAAAACAAGCTCCAAAAGTCAGCCACAGATGGATATTCAAATTGAAATTCAAATTCAAAATATCTTTATTTGATTAGACATTTAACAAAGTACTTTCAAATCGTCAGAACGACATGATAACGCACGATTCGGAAGGTTGCTTTTACTGAGAAGAACCTGATAGGGAACTCTGGAATTATATTTCTCAAAAAAATTTTTTTACAATTTTTGTGTCAAGAATATACAAATATTGAGTCGATTTAAAGTGCTGTTGATTCCATATTGAAAGAGTGTTTTTAAGATAAGCAAATTCATAAATAAAAGGAAAAATGTCAGTTTTGTTGGTATATGCTACAGTAGCTGGTTACCATCAGATGGATTGTAAGCTCGTCGAGTTTGTTTATGGAATTAAAAATAACTCTTTTTGTTTATACTTTAACAAAGTACTTTCAAATTGTCAGATCGACATGATTTGCTTTTACTGAGAAGAATCCGGCAAGACACTCAGTAATTACTCGTTGCAAAAATATTTTTACAATTTTGATTAAATACAAAATAAATCACAAACATTATAAATCTTCCCGTCCTTTCATATTTATCTGTGGTGAAAATTGGGTGTCGTTACACCCTTGCAGGAAGGCGTGAAGATCTAAAAATACGTAAAATTATTAATTTATTTTATATTGTGCTAAATATAATGCAATAAACGTAATATTAAAAGTAAATAATTATAACGCAGCTGATCTCAACTGTTCGGAGGATTCGCTGAGCACCCACGAGTCAGGTGACTGCATGACAAACGAAAATATCACTTATTGCACATAGTGGAGGGTTCAGTTTTGTGTGTAGATAGATTGTTAGCAGTACCACAGAATTTTTTGGATATTTTTTTTCTAAGGAATGCCTTTTTGAGTTATTTTTGCATGAATGTAAAGTAGTTCCAGTGTTGTCATAGAGTTTGAAAGATATGTTTTTTTTATTGGGAGGATCTTTTTTATATAGATGGATTACTTATATTTTAATTGCCATAATTTTTTTTTCATAAGTTTACGCGCGTATAGTTTCCTTAATGATTTCTTGTCTACGGTTATTTATACAAGGTCATACTGAAAGCCTTCGAAAACGAAACCACGTGATAGTGTCACTGATAATAACGTTTTGCTCGATAGATCAATAGTTTTCGATTAGCATTCAAAGATTATTTTATTCACATAATGCGTCCTGCCAGAAGCTGTGATTATATTGATGGTCTTTTGAGTTCGCGATATACATTACACGGTGTGTTATTACTCGTTATTTAGGGTAGGATAATTTGTGGATACAAAGTCAGGGTTGCAACTGTTTTGAAATACTTAATATCAATTATTTGTTTTGCATGAAGATAAAATTTTTGTTTGAAATTCGATTTTGGCTTACTTATTGTACTTTACCTAGATACGTTAATATTCAAGTTTTCCGTATAACCTTGTATAGGCTGTCTCTCAGAGGTGGGATCTCGGCCCCTATATTACATGAGACTTATACATAACTGGAACAATGTGATTGTAGTATAGGCACACCTCTGCCTTCCCTTTCGGGGATTACAGGCGTGAGCATATGTACAGTTGCGTCACGTGAGCGCGATCAAATACATGCGCAGTTATCCCCAGTATTTTTGCTGAGCGCTCAAAACTGATGATAGCACCGTGTTTGTATGTAAATAACGCGATGTATATGTATATATAGACGGCGGAGGAATGTGGCAGCCGACGGGCTTGGGTCCCCGCGCCGCTACCACTGGTCGATCGAGACCCCCGCCTCACAGGCCGCGACACTCACAGACACTGAAGGTATATGACTATGAACAATATATCATTCAATTCAGGAGAACGTGGTGGCCTTAGGGTTTGAGCAACCGCCTGCTACGTAAGCGACGCAAGTTCCAATCCCAGCGGGGCTTGTACCAATGAGTTTTTCTAAAAACTTATGTGCAGTTATTTCACACCACGTGCTTTACGGTGAAGGAAAACATCGTGAGGAAACCTGCATATGTCTGAGAAGTAATTCAAAGACGTATGTATAATGGCTGAGAAGGCGAGGGACACACACTGTCACGTTGGCACTTAATCATATTCGGGTGTTGTTACAACTCTGCTTACCCCTTCGGGGACCCTTCTGGGACCCTTTTGGGATGACTTGAGCATATATTAATTCAATTTGAGTAACCAATGTATGGTCTAAACACATATGTTCTCCCAGCAGCAACCCGGTAAACTAGACATGAATAACTACACGATGGTGAGCGACGCTCTACAGCACATCACTATTGGACCCCCGCCGCAATCCAGAGAGAGAAAGGTATATACTTTTACAAACTTAACTAATGGGAAACGCATGGGTAACCGTTCTCTAAAAGCAGAGCTCCAAATATGCCTTACAGAGGGCCTAGTGCGAGTTTTCTTAAAATCGCCGTCACAAGTTACCATCGACGTAAACGCAGATTTGTATGGGCTCACAATAGTGTCATCTTTAGGCCGACAGAGGCGCTGTTCTGATCCCATAAAATCTGCGTTAACTTTGACGTGGTGACTTGTGACGGCGGCAGTGAAAAACTCGCACTAGGCACTCAGGTTCCGTCATGAATTATGAGTGTAGCAACGTTTCTCCGCTCGATACATAGGCGCTACTCGTTAACAATTGTAAAGTTTGAGTACAAATACACGAGAACCTAAATCGCGCAATAAGAGTTTTCGAGTGCATTGCAGTACATACAAGTTTCCAACTAGAACAGTTGGAGCCGGTGTTCCTCAGATATGACACCCGTCTGATCTTCCCTTTGCTGAGGATGAGCATGATTACTCGCCCCCACATGATTGATTATTTTATGAGTGTGCCAATGTCTATATTTATGTCGCGTGGTGAATAATGTTCAAACACAACTATTTTCGTTGTGCGCTCATAATTCGTGACGGCATATGTACATTTCATTTGGTTGCTATAATAAATAATCCTACTCTCTTACATATTAATGCTCATTTACACAAAAAATCTCGATTTTTTATTATCTCGAATAAGTAGCCCTGAGATAGAGCCAAGAAGTAATGCCCCATGTCGTAACGATTCGATTATACAGCGAGTATCGATTCTACTTTAGCACAAATTTTAATTCGATTTATTTTTGTATATTGTTTAGAGAGCTTAATATAGCTTGATACTTACTGTCAAAATTTACACAGTAAATAATAATCACAGTGTATAAAAAATACGTATCATAACAGTATAGAATCTAGACCAAATTTTTGGAATTTGTACGTTTGTTCCATCGAGCGTTAGGGTTGTCATGCCAAAATTTTTCAAATTTGGCTCTTTATTTAACTGTCAAAGTTATGTCGATTTGTCGATCTGAAGATTAGAAAACACGACGTCTAGGCCGCTTAAAATCTCGTAAATACGCCCATATCTGTGTGTGAGTGTTTCATTTCGAACTTATTCGTAGATTCCTAGATTCCTGCTCACAGCTTATCTATGTACTGTGTCTCAGGGCTTCTTATTCGTTGGACTAATCTCGACATTGAATTAAGCCAGTATAACATAGATAATATGTGTAATAAGTAAGAGAGTATATCTGGTGATGGTTGTATAACGTTGGTGATGGTACAGTCTCAACGGTCCGGCTGGTCGCACCAGAGTCAGCATCACCACCCTTCAGGGGTCAGCTCCGAGACTGAACTTGATGTACAGTATGCACAGGTATGGATATGTCACCGTGAGATTGTGAACGCCGATGGATTATAGTCTGTTTAGTGAGATTAGTGATTTTGAAAAACTTTGATAATGGGATTGATCATATTCTAATTCATTTAAACGAGCAAATCTTGTAATATTGGAAACGGCTGCATTCAATTGAGGATGTGGGTTTCGTGGTCGATAAATCGATCTAACTAGGTTTGTTTTGGAAATGTCAAAAAATATGCAGGGCGGTCATCCTGTTGTTTCTGTAATCTTATATTTTGAGCAGTGTCGGATAGTTTCAAATGAAAATCAAAACTATAAAAGTATTTTTTGTTAGAATCGTGAGAAAGGCATATTTTTGCCTTTGCAATATTATAAATGTTACCGCCTACAGCCGTTCATAAATTATCGATAATCATTTATAGATTATAAACTAACGGTATTCAAAATGTAACGATGACAGATATAACATTATTCATTCCCAATCACATTTCTTTCTTTTTAAGATCTGCCTTTATATCTTTTGTGTATTTTTCTCAAAAGGGAATCTGTAAATAAATATATATTTGTTATAATTTGTGTGTCAGATAAAGGAAACGAACGAGTACATGGAAGCACCATCTATGATGCGACTGCGGAGACACAAGCGACACGAAAAGACCCCGTTACATCAGCCTTGTAAGTAGTTATGATATTTAAAAAGAAGTTGATATACATTTTTAAATTTTTTGATGTCAAACGCGTCGCAAAATTTTACGCTTATCAACTATATATATTTGTATTTTTGAAACTAGAAATAGGTATATAAATTAAATTAATTTATTTAAATAAATCATATATAAAATGACACTAGAGTGCTGACCCTGAGACTTTAAATTGTCATAATTCTAGAAAAAGTCTGTAAAAAATCCATTTGACAAGTGACAAACACTGCGAACTTTTTCGTTTATTTCGTGAGCGTATAACATATGTAAACTTTTAATATTGTTGCTATCAACCAAGTTGTTTGTGTTCCAATCTCTGTCCAACATTAGTTCCGAGAAAACTCTACATGTTCGCTAAATGATAGTAGACTCACGTATAGAGACAGATGTATATGACGTGTATACATCTGTCTCGCAGCTGAACTATTGCAGTAAATTGAGAACACATGGTTAGCAGTCTCGGACTTACCCTGTGAATGTCAATAATAATCTGGATTATACACATTCACCTACCTTCAACTTCTCATTGTAGCTACATAACTTTAATAGTTTATTTTATGAGAATAAAATGTCGATGACACTGGTGTACGGTAAAACTCGAATGAGTTTATGGTACACCTTTAGCAGTTAGTATACTGTGTAACAATTCACTGTAATAAATAAATAAATAAGAGCTCATGGGCCCAGGACAGTAGGAAGCGGAGGAAAGTGATATAGATCGCTTGATATAAGAAGCATTTAGTAGATATAGTATAATAAATGATAAGTGGTTTATATAAAGTTATTGTTTTCAGCGTTCTCTGAGACGGATAGTTCTGGGTCCAGCGAAGCGTCGGGCGGAGCCGGGCGGACGCATGCGAGAAGACGTCATCATGCACATCACGCGCCCAAACATTATAAGAAACGGTAACTGCATTGACCAACTTTTTCGACTACTTAGTATAAACTCTAACAGATTTGATGAGACAAAGTTCTTTCTAATCGTCAAAATTACATTATGTATACAGGACTGTATACAGGATTAGCGGACGTCACATCGCGCTGAGATAAAATATAGCCTATATTAATCAGTGATAATGTAGCATTCAAATGGTGAAAGAATTCTAAAATCGGTCAAGTACTTTTTGAGCCAATTCGTTACAAACATACTAACATACAAATCTTTCCTCTTTATAATATTAGTTATCTATACTGATATTATAAAGCTGCAGAGTTTGTTTGTTTGTTTGAACGCGCTAATCTCAGGAACTACTGGTCCGATTTTAAAAATTCTTTCAGTGTTGGATCGTCCTTTTATTGAGGAAGGCTAGGCTATATTTTATTCTCATAAAAATCGGGTGAAACCGCAGGGCACAGCTAGTTATTAAATTATTTATAAAACCAATTTATTTGTTGACACAGGTCCTTAGGAAACTTGGTGCCAGTGCAAAGTCCCAGAGTACCAAAGCTAGGTATGTTCGTGGGACCCCCGGAGCTGCCCACGGGATACCGGGGGAGAACGCAGGAGGATAAAGGTACCCCAATGTTTCACTGATTTTTTTAAGTGCCCTATCCCGTTCTTTCCTAGGGGCAAAACTACTCCTATATCAACCAAGAACATCGGTTCATTTTCATACCCATAGTTTACAAACAGAATGAGAAATTTCGCATTTAAAACATTCTTTAAAAATATCTTTCTAAGAAACTTTTACATTCTTATCTATTTATTTATATATTTTAGTTGTATCTGGATGTTTATCCCTTCCCTACTAATATTATAAATGCGAAAGTAACGCTTAACCTCCTCAATCGTTACCTCTCAACTCAATTTGGCACAGACAATCTTTAGACCCTGAGAAAGGACATAGGCTACCTTTTATTTATTAAAAATATTGGGTTTCCGCGACCATAAGGATGAAACTAAATCTACGCGGGTGAAACCGCGGGGCACAGATAGTATTTTAAATATCTTTAAATCGTACTGAATGTAATATGGTTCTATGGGTTCTTTATTAATTATAATAAAACACCTATTAATATTATTATTATTAAATAGGATGTTTGTCTGTCCGCAGCGGCCAGTGAGTCTAGCGAAGGCAGTTCCGATGGTGAGACGAGAAGACCTCGGCCTCTGCCCCCTCCGCCGCATCATGAACCTCCGCATAAGGTAATAAGGTCCATATTCCTCTAGCTAAGCTAACAATACTCGCTAGTCCAAATTAATAGCATTTCACTAAATGCATTTGTTACGTATGTAAGTGTTTACGGTACTCACATAACAAAACCTATGTTGTAGTTCGTTCTCTGTCTGTTTGCTTGTTCTGTCTAATCTCCAAAATAGCTGGACCGATTTTAACACGACTGTGTCTGGCAGATAACGAATGTTACAAGGAGTAACTTAGACTATAATTATGAATTGAACCACCCATGAAGTTAAGTCTACGCGGGTAAAACCGCGGGACACGGCAAGTAAATTTAAAAAAAATTGTGTTCGTATTTATATATCTATATAGTTAAAGTAAGAAATAAATAATTGTTTGTGGTATGTATGTATATAGATGTTAGTGGGTGAATATCCGTCGTCGGCGCAGGACAACTCGTCGTCGAGTGCGGCCGACACGCGGCGGCGCGGACATCCCTTCAGCAAACACGACCGGAGGCATAAGGTTCGATACTCGTTGGTCTAGTTTCAAACCACTGCTGAGGAACATGAGGTCCTAGGTTCGATACCCGAGTCGGACAATGTGGTGAATTTAGAACGAGAGATCCCGTTACCCTCACTTTTATAAAACCTAATATAAAAAGTTTGAGGGTTTGAGCAGACTTCTGCTACGCAATTTCGAATCCCAGCGGGTCTCTACCAATGAGTTTTTCTAAAAACTTATGTGCAGTGATTTCACACCACGCGCTTTACGGTGAAGGAAAACATCGAAACCTGAATATGTCTGTGAAGTAATTCAAAGACGCCCACGTCTTGTATGTATAGTGCCTGAGACGAATATAGACTCACCATCTGTCACGTTGGCACTTAATCATCTTCGGTGAAAAGTTGGTGTTGTTATTACAAAACCTCTGCCTACCCCCTCGGGGGATACAAGCGTGAGCACGTGTATGTATATTAATTTGCTTATTCTTTCAGGAATTTTCAAAGAGTAAAGACAAGAAGAATGCATCACAGTTGTCAAATGCGACGTCGATACAAAACTGGGGGCCGCAGGTAAATATCAGCAGAAAATAAAATATATACGTCATGTTTTAGCAGTTTACCTACTCACTTAACACCTAAGGCGATGGTCGTTGACTCTTTTGAGCCAAGACTAATATCTATTCAGATAAAACTTAAGTGTCTGTTTGTAGTCCAAATTAACAGCTTTTCACTAAATGCATATGCTAAAATTCTTTGTCTGTCTGTCCGTCTGTTTGTTCCGGGTAATTTCTGAAACGGCTGGATTGAATTTAACGGGACATCCACTAGCAGATAGCTGATGTTACAAGGAGTAACTTAGGGTAATTTTGTTTCAAAAAAAGGGTGTCGCGGGTGAATTCGCGACATTTGAAAATATTTATTGAATAAACAGAAAGACAGAAAGAAACTAAAAAAAGTATTAAGTGTCAGTACCATACTTTAATATGCATTTAGAGAAAAGCTGAAATTTCAAACAGACACTTCAATTTTATTTATCTGTATAGATGCGAGCCAAGCCGCAAGCGTTTGCTAGTTAAGTACATGTAGGTATAAGTGACAAAGTATATTATAGACTTTGTCGTTGTATACAGGGTGTCCACGGTGTTCCTCTGTTCGTGGAGAAGTGCGTGCAGTTCATAGAACGCGAGGGGCTGTGTTCGGAGGGATTGTACCGAGTGCCCGGCAATCGTGCGCACGTCGATATGCTATTCAACAAGTTCTATGAAGGTATTTATTTAATCTTCTTACACTATACACTGGTGCATTTAATGCTGCATTCTCTACCAGTGAAGCACTTAAAAAGGTATTGACATACTTCACACTAAATTATGTTCTAAGTGTGTTACATCTTCCTTAAATGCCGTGGTGGCCGTGGGGCCCGTACCAATCAGTTTTTCTAAATACACAGGTGTGTCGCAGAATATAAAATAGCTTCACGGCTAAGAGGGTAACCTAAAGTGTACTTTCAAAGGGGTAAAACATGGGATCTTATTACCAAGACCTCACTGTTCGTCTGTACGTCTGTCTGCCTGTACCAGACTGTATATCATGAACCTTGATAGTTAGATATTTGAAATATTCCCAGATTTTGTATTTATATTGCAGCTGTAACAACAAATACTAAATATTTAAGGGGCTCCCGTACAATAAACGTAATGTTTTTTTTTGTTCGTTTTGATAGGTTTTTTCCAGATTATCTAGAAGTTGGACAACATTCATCATCTCCCTGGCCTCATCCCATGCATTGTTGGGGTTTTGTCAGACTCTCACTTAGACTTCCGACTGGCCTGTAACGATTGCCAAAGATGTTAAATTGGCAACCGGGACCGACTCGGGCGGTCACCCCTCCAACTACCGGCTTGTGTTATGGTTACTTAACTTCGCTAATATGATATGCGCAATAGCAACTATGCCACGAGCCTCCCCAAGAGATGGACGATATTATAAGGTGCAAATTACTCTGTTCCAGATCCGAACGTAGACCTGGATTCGCTAGACATACCAGTCAATGCAGTGGCGACGGCGCTCAAAGACTTCTTCTCTAAGAAACTACCCCCGCTTTTAGACGAGGCGAGCATGGTGCAACTAGAGGATATTGCGAGTGAGTACAATTTAGGATCTCTCACACTAGACTGCTAAAGAAGTATGCAAGGATGAGGCAAAACCTTCCCCCATGGGTTACAGGCGTGGGCATGTTTTATGGGGAAAACAACCGATTGAATAGATGAACAAACGTATATAACGAATGGGATATCTAGGGACATTGTTAATCAATTTCTTGTTCGACGCGTGTGTCACGTGACAGGCACGTGATTTATGTCATTTCCATATATTTTCTATCGCTTCTATTAGCGCAAGCGCGAATGAACGTTTCTTTGTCTAGGCCTACACGTGGTGTGTTGTTTTTTTTTATTCACTCACAGTTGAGTGTAGGTATCGTATGCACGCAACAAATTTCTGTCTTGGGTCTTCCGAGTCCACTATTTTCCCACCACTTGGGCTATATCAACCCTGCCGTCGACCCTGCCTTGGTCTCCAGTCTACTTTGCGACTGCATCTGCTATCTGTTATGCGACTCACGTGACGTGCCCATTTTTTTCCTCCAATAAGATGTATGTGTTTACATTAAATAAGATGTAACTCGTTTTTTTTTATTTTAAGTATGTTTTGCTTTTTTTTCATAAGTTACTTTTTTTTCTGTTAATATTGTGTCAACCGACATATTCAGGGGGCACTGTATCGACAGCGATGCGAGGCTGTATGGCCGGTGGGGTGGAGCTGAAGGATCGTAGCTGGAGGCTGCTGGCACTGCGTTCCTTGCTCAACACTGCCCTCACAGCGCTCGCACGTTCTACGCTTGATTATCTACTCGACCACTTTGCGAGGTTAGTATTTTACCCGACTGCGGCGAAACGAAAAAGAGTTATGTTAATGGCAATAAGCCCGCCCCCTATTACGCTTAAACATATCTGGCGAAACGACTACGGCGAAGCAAAAAGAGTTCTGTTAATTAATAGGCCCCCGATATGTAATTAGATTAACTGAAATATTATTCGATCTATAATATAATAATGAATCGCTGAATGTGCTGCTAAGCGCAAATCTCGAGCTAAACCGATTTTGCTATATCTTTTTTTAGAATATTCCTTGAAGTACAAGGATGGTCGTAACGAAGAGAAAAAATAAAATACATACAATCGATTCGTAAAAAATTTTTTTATGTAATAATCGACTGTTAGGCGGTACGAAGTTCACCGGGTCAGCTCGTTCAATATAAAAATATGTTATCAATAATCGGCAATTTAAACTCGCCAGGGTGGCAGACAACTCGAAGCTAAACTCGATGGACAGCAAGAACCTGGCCATCTGCTGGTGGCCGACGCTGCTGCCGGTGCAGTTCTCGGACATGGGCCGCTTCGAGATGACGCGGCCCTACCTCGAGGACATCGTGCAGACCATGATCGACCAGCACCCCTTCCTCTTCCGCGGACAGGAGGCCTTCGTCATGGTGTGAGGGCTGCCTGTGAGTATACTGACATATACCGGCCAGGAGGCCTTCGTCATGGTGTGAGGGCTGCCTGTGAGTATACTGACATATACCGGCCAGGAGGCCTTCGTCATGGTGTGAGGGCTGCCTGTGAGTATACTGACATATACCGGCCAGGAGGCCTTCGTCATGGTGTGAGGGCTGCCTGTGAGTATACTGACATATACCGGCCAGGAGGCCTTCGTCATGGTGTGAGGGCTGCCTGTGAGTATACTGACATATACCGGCCAGGAGGCCTTCGTCATGGTGTGAGGGCTGCCTGTGAGTATACTGACATATACCGGCCAGGAGGCCTTCGTCATGGTGTGAGGGCTGCCTGTGAGTATACTGACATATACCGGCCAGGAGGCCTTCGTCATGGTGTGAGGGCTGCCTGTGAGTATACTGACATATACCGGCCAGGAGGCCTTCGTCATGGTGTGAGGGCTGCCTGTGAGTATACTGACATATACCGGCCAGGAGGCCTTCGTCATGGTGTGAGGGCTGCCTGTGAGTATACTGACATATACCGGCCAGGAGGCCTTCGTCATGGTGTGAGGGCTGCCTGTGAGTATACTGACATATACCGGCCAGGAGGCCTTCGTCATGGTGTGAGGGCTGCCTGTGAGTATACTGACATATACCGGCCAGGAGGCCTTCGTCGTGGTGTGAGGGCTGCCTGTGAGTATACACAGTTTTCAGTGTTAATCCTACGCGGGTAAAACCACGAGGCACAGTTAGTATATTATATGTTTTACATGGACACACGCTATGCGTCACGGCAATAGAGTGATCCCAGACCTACCGAGTATTCATCATATTCATAAAGCCATCAAAATTGGTCAAGGCTTTTCGTAAGAATTGTTAAAAACACTATGAAAAGAGAATTTTATCTATGGTATGTTTTCTTTTATGTCCAGGAACCCACAATGCAGGTTGCATTCGTGATGGACGACGTGTGACGTGACACTAGACGTGACGTCACCGATGAAAAAATATGGGCTGCCCTTGTCGCCCAAGAAGACGGGAACTATTCCAGTGAAGTTAACATTACAAGACTAGTGCGTAAGTTTGGCTATTTGGTGTATTCGCCTGTCTTCCACCTGACACGCCAATTTGAACCATATCCCAATAAGAATAAGGTTCACGTGCCAGATCGGAGACTCGATAAAACGGTAACGATTCTTATCGATTATTCGTCGGAGAATCGTCACGTTTCTCGATTATTGGAATGCTATTATTGTTGTTGTAAAGTAGGTTTTTACTGTAATTTAACAAATTGTCGGTACTTCGGTAAGATGGCGCGGTTATTTTTACAAGCGTTTTTCATATCAATTATAATTGCTTAGTGTTACGCATTATGTATTCCCCGAGGGGGTAGGCAGAGGTGTACTTGTAGTACACCCATATTTCGCCAGTTATGTTTGAGTCCCATGCAATATGGGGCGAGCCTATTGCCATTAACCGGGCACTAATCCAGACTCCGGACTGCTACTGGGAAGTTACTGATTGGAAAACCCAATAACATTGCCGACACGGGCATCGAACCCTATGTTCTATGTTGGTACGCTTGACCAACGAGGCACGCGAATGCGTTATTTGTTCTCATTGAGCTACTATGTACTAGAGAAGTCACTACGCTTATCCCTAACAACAAATTCCACGGGCGAACACTTTTCATAGTGTCGTCTCTACACATTGTTATAATAAGTCATTGATACTTGCATTTCGACTTTTCGGCTTCAGTTTACAATGAAAAGGAGATGTCACTTGATTTTCTATTCAATGGATTAATAATAAAATCAGTATTTGATATTAAATCGTATTTGTAATAGATATAAGATTGAAATTCATGCACAAAAAGTATTTAACGGAAATTGTTTCTAAATTAAGTATATAATAACGTATATATTTGTATAATCGATAATAAACCAACATCACGTAATGAGCACATTCCGTTCACTCGACAAAAGTAAGTATTTGTGTATGTAATTGTTAATGTAATAATAAAATAGTGATATTCGTGTAATCATTCGAGTTAATCGTTCGTCTTTAAGGTTGGTGTAAAGCTTCAGCATTTTTTTCATGATCATTACTTGTTTTTCAATTGTTTGAAGTCAGAGTAGGTAATCGAGTTACTTCAATTAATAATATTGTCTTGGCTAAATTACCGCATCTGTTTTCGCGTTTCGTACGGTTGCGGGCGCGTTCAAGAAAGGATAACAAAAAAATTTTTTTAAAAAAAAACATTTGCGTCATATTTAAATACCTACTGAAAATATTGGTATCTGAAATACATTAATAGATTACTAGCAACCCCGATTCACGTAGTCTTAAGGCTATCTTTAAAGCCCCGATGGGTTTATAGCTATATAATTCAACTCCTAAATCCTAGTAAAACCCTATCAATATCCTTAACGGATAGAAGAACGCCGCACTCAAACAGAAGAGTGTGTTTTTAAAAATCAAAAATGGAATATACCTACTTTTAAGACCGTTTTTTGAATATTTACAGACGACTGTTTTTTCTTGTAACTTCAAAATATCCATAGATTCCACTCTGACGCATTTTAGCAGTCACGCAGTAGTCGTACGTATAACATAGTCTAAGGTAAAACACGCTAGCTAGTGACATAGCGATAGGTGTCTGTCTTGCCATTATGTGTATATTAAATCAACTTACACACTTCATTGTTTTCTAACAAAGTTTCCCTTTAAAACACTATATAAGGCGTCAAATACATGCATATCATCGGAAACTAAGTATTATGAACCATTGTAATCATACATTATGCACACGTTTGATTCGCCGAAGGGGTTTTTGCCAGTTATAAGTCCCATGTAATAGCGGCTTATTGACACAGTGTAAATATAAGTTTTACAAACAGTTCAGAATCTAGGAAAATATCGTTCATAATGACACACTCACACAGACAAGATCTACAAGAAAAGAAGCGGAATATATGTAATGATACTAAGATGTATCACGTCGTGGCCGATCGTGTATACGTAGATAAAGTGTTTTAGAGACAATTTACAATACTTCAAAACGATAAATCTACATTATTTTAACAGCACATAAAAGAGCAAATATTAAATTATTTGAGATAATCGTGACAACCTCCACGCTCAGTGGATCAAACGTTCTTATTTCTAAAAAGAGGCCTAGATTCCTCATAGTTTGTAAAGCTTATATTTGTATATACTCTGCTAATTTCATGAACCGGGCACTAATCCAGATATTTAATTATTTTATCCACTAACTTTACAATCATCACAAATATTGTATTGTCTTTGGGACGGTGCAGGCAGCTTCGTTAAAGACTGATTTTTATTTTACACTGCCTCTTCAAATCCTTGTCTATGACGCATCATCTTGTGGTAATTGAAATGCTTTATCGGTTCTACAACTATTAAATAATGGATAAAAGTTTATTTACAAACCAAAAATAATATGTCTGGATATCATAAGCTTTTATTTGCAACATTCTTTATTTCTTTCATGTCAAGCTGTGACTCAAATTTCTTATTATAATAATTTAGTCCCATGTAATAAGAAGCGAGTCTAATATCACTAACCGGGCACTAATCCAGACTCAGAGCTGTTACTGGGAAATTACAGATGGGAAAACCTAATATCATTTTGATCGACCCGGGAATCGATCCCAGGACCTCGTGTTCAGTAGTAATACAGTAATTTCTAAATTTGAGCATCAAGAAATAAGCGCTTACTGCAAAGTAAACTTCAAGTTAGATAAATGCCGTCTATAATAATTTCGTACCGTTTTTTTATTTTCAAGAGCTGGAAATGTTATGATTTATTACGTTTTTAAATAAATGAAAATGGTTAGAAATAACACAAAAAATAGCAAAAGGCCTATTTTATAGCTTATTTAAGTATTTAGCATAGACTGATTTTTGAATGTGTGTGTAAAGTATCATAATTTATTATAATTATATTGTACTTTTGCACATTACCTTATATCACACGAAATACATAACGTAATTTCCAAAGAATAATAATATTTATTTACAGGTAATAGGGTCTAGATTCGCTTGAATCGAATGTATTTTCAATTTTGATCCCTATTGCGAGTTGATAAAGAATATTACCGTTCGTAATTTGTATTGTTTTTAAAAGAAATTAATTTTGTTATAATTTTAAATTCAGTTCCATAGCGTTTATTATTGTAACGCTATTATGAACCTTATGCTTATAGCAATAAGAAAGTGTATGTTGTAAACATTAGTGTAAGTTTTAATATACTTATTTATGGATCATTCCGGTAGTCACTTTGCAAAATGCACTCAAAATGCTATAACTTAAGGTATATTTTAGTATAACCATCAAGTTTATTTTTACATTGGTATGAAGTGCAATAATCGACGCACGTTTCGGTCGATTTCATTTTGTATTTTTTAACGAATTAATATTATAAGTTGTAAGCTTACGTTATAGAATTTGAATAAGTATATTTAATATATTAGATGTTTACAATAAGTTTAGTTAAGATGTATCTAAGGTAAGTTTTTATCGGTATAATATTGTGTCGTCTCTTTCGCACACACGGTGGTAACGAGTGTGCGAGAGAGAGCACATGTCATGTCCATTAGGGGAATGATGCGAAGGATTTTTTATATTTTACAAAATGAATCGAAAAGACAGTGTTGTAAATTTAATTTCTTAGAGTATTTCGCTTTTCTTAGATCTCATGTGAATTGCTTCCCCTAATTTTTTAAATACAATTACTATAAATATCTCGTGTAAATATTGTACATTCGTTCATTTTATTTTTATATTATTGTTTTATTATTTATTGAAATATTTTTTTTTTATTGAAGAGTTTTTATGCCATGTTTGTTAATGCACAATAGGGAATATGGTGTGTTTTTTCATTTCTTTATTTTATTATTTTTATTTTTATTTTTATTTCTACACAATTAGTGCCATTTATTTTGAAACTTGGTGATTTTAGTGATTCCTAAAAATTGTATCTCTCGAATGTTCTTTAGTAGAATCGATGTATGCTTTGCCGAATGACGCCTCACTGCCCGCGTTAAGCAATATTGATCTTTAATGTTGCTAGTTAAGTATGATATTCGCTTGTAGGGTAGAAAGGGGATTGGAACGAATGCAGTAAAGCTCCTGTTGTGGATATTTTGCCTTTGATATTGTGTAGATATAATTAAATTGCGCCCAACTTAAAAAATCATAAGTCTTGAGAATGTCCTGAAAAATGAACCTTATTAGCTTTGTTTTAAGGCATTATTAACCTTATTAACAAAAGATTCAATGCCTAATAAAGTGAATCTTTATATTAAAAACTGTAAGGTACATTTTCCAATGGCAAACGAGGCTTTATAAAATGACGAATTTTTTTTTTTTTTGTTAGCTGTAGTAGTTAAGTGAATTATGGGGTGGATGTTAAGATATTTGGGTGGCTTTTGTGCTTAGGGATATGAAAACGGGAAATTATCTTAAAAGGATAAGAATTTAAGAAGTAATCACAATATATACACAGAAATACCTGCTTCCTGTAGTTATATTATAATTTCGATGTATTATATGTCCCCATTATTTCTTTTTCACTTTCTATGTTTTACATCAGCTTTCTTTTCCGCCCATGAATCTTAACTAATACCATAAATGCCTGTTGTATGTAGTAAGGTCGTTTTTGGTGTGGCAGACTTGGAGACAGTGAAACACGCGTGTACACTTGACCAATGCTTTAATGCGACTGTTTTGTATAGGCTTATAACTATTTACACTTAACATACCGGCCCCCAAAGGACTACTAAGTCCTTTTAAAACAAAGTTATAAGTTTTAATAAACAAAGAGTAAGTATTACACATAGATACATATTAAAATTTTAGTTAACATCTAGGTAAGAACATGATTACAAAGCTATTTCATTCATCACAGTCTAGAGGTAAATAACACAATTTAGTGACACATCTTTTTACAACACTGTCACCGCTTTTTACACTATACACTCTAGTCAGCCCATCTGGGCCTGGATGCTTCTCCATTATTCTTCCTAAGTGCCATTTTCCTGGAGGTAAGTTGTCTGTTTTTATTAATACTATCTGTCCTCTTTCAAATTCCGTTTCTCGTTTTAGCCATTTAGGTCGTTGCTGCAATCGAGACACATATTCCAGCTGCCATCTTCTCCAGAAATCTTGCAACAGTTTCTGTGTGTGCTGCCAGCGTGAGAGGTGAGTAACCTTTTTGTTTTCGAGACTGGGACATGGTACGACTAGTAGAGATTCTCCGATCAGGAAATGACCTGGGGTGAGTACCTCCGCAGCTTCAATGTCTGAGTCCTCTACAGGGGAAAGAGGGCGAGAATTTAAACAAGCCTCGATTTGGCACAGTAATGTCGTCATTTCTTCAAACGTTAAGTTTGTGGTAAGTATTCTCTTTAAGTGATGTTTGATAGATTTTACTCCGGCCTCCCAGAGACCCCCGAAGTTTGGACTGTATGCAGGTATAAAGTGCCATTGAGTGCCGTCTTTCGCTAGTGTGTCTGCTACATTCTTAGGGAGCTCCAACTGTGCATCTCGCCAGGTGTCGTACAAATCCTTATTAGCACCCACAAAATTTCGTCCCTGGTCGCTCCATAAGTGAGCACATTTGCCTCTCCTGGACGTGAATCTTCTGAATGCGTTGACAAATGCTTCTGCCGTTAAATTACCAACCAGTTCGAGATGAACAGCCTTTACGGCCATACACACAAAGATAGCGATGTATGCTTTATTTGTCTGGGCTCCTCGTCCCTTTGTTATCAATATTTGAAATGGACCTGCAAAGTCGACACCGCTGTGTAGAAATGGTCTCGCTGGGGTGACTCGTACCTTTGGCAAGTCACCCATTATTTGCGTTTTCGATGCGGCGCTAAGTCTTGCACATACAATGCACTTGCGTATGCAATCCTTCACCGCACTCTTCGCTCGTATTATCCAGTACTTAGATCTAAGGTAAGTCAACATCAATTGGAACCCTCCATGAAGTGTTTCTGTATGTGCGTTTTTCACAATTAATCTGGTCAACTCATTTTTATTCTTCAATATTATGGGATGTTTACTCTCATGTGTCATATCTGCATTTCTCAATCTTCCTCCTACCCGAATTATGTTGTGTTCATCTAAATATGGATTCAATAATTTTAAAGTGCTTGTCTTCTTCACATGCTTTCCTTTTTTCAAAACTAGAATATCTTCTTCGAATTCTCTGTTTTGTGCAATGGCTATACATTTCAGTAGTGACTCTTCAATTTCTTTAGTTGTTATATGTTTTTCCTCTTCAGTAACAGTAATGTCTTTTTTATGTTTCAGAAATCTTCGGCAGCAGCAAACAGCTGTAAGTAGTTCCTTGAGATTGTGAAAGTTCTTGAATTGTTCTATCATTGTTGTGTTCTCGTCGGTCGTGTGCTTAATATTCAAGTGTGATAGGACGTCTTTGTCTGTTTTCATTTCTTCTTTGGTTTGTATATTATCTTGTCTATTAAATTTAACTTCTCCCATACTCAACCAACTCGGCCCTTTCCACCACAAGTTACAGTTCTTGAGGTCTTCCACAGATAATCCTCGTGACGCAATATCTGAGGGGTTGTCTTCTGATTGCACGTGATACCATTGATTGCTGTTTACATTTTGCAATATTTCTACCACTCTGTTGGAGACAAACGTTTTCCATCTGTTGGGCTCACCTGCCAACCATGCTAAAACTATTGATGAGTCTGACCAAGCAAACACTTGTGGTTTAGGTATTCTCATTGCGCGACCCACATGTCGTAGTAACTGAGACAGCAATAGTGCACCACACAATTCAAGTCGTGGCACGGAAATAACTTTCAAAGGGGCTACTCTTGTTCTAGCTGCTATCAGATGCGTGGATATTTTACCGTTTGGAAGTTCCACTCTCACGTACACTGCAGATGCATAAGCACGTGACGAGGCATCACTAAATCCGTGTAATTGGATATTTGCATGTTCTGCGTCCATTGTGTCTATCCATCTGTCAACACAAATATCATTAATGTATTCGAAGTCGGCTCGAATTTGTAGCCATTCGTCTGCAAGCGTGTCGCTTATTCTGTCGTCCCAACCAATCTTCTCCAACCAAAGCTTCTGCATTAGTATTTTTGACAATACTATACTTGGCGAGAGCCATCCTAAAGGATCGTAAAGCTTCTGTACATCTGACAAAATACTTCGTTTCGTTATGTCCTCTTTAATTGGATTCAAGGTAAGTTTATATTCTAATTGATCTGTTTTTAGGTTCCACAGAATACCTAATGCCTTCACTTTTCCATCGATGTTCAAATCAAGATGTGCTTTTACAGACCTCTCTTCCTCGGGTATGGATTTTAAGAATTCAACGTTGTTTGATGACCATTTCTTTAGTTTGAACCCACCTCTTTTCATCATTTCTCTTAATTGGTTGCTGGCTTCTGTAGCTTTCTCTACAGTGTCCTGTCCTGACAAAACGTCATCTACGTAAAAGTCTGAAATCATTTGTGCAGCAATCGGGTAATCTTTACCTTCATCAGTAGCGAGTTGAAGTAGAGTTCTGCAAGCCAAGTAAGGAGCAGGAGCGGTTCCAAACGTCACGGTGAGTAATCGATAGTCTTTAACATCTTCTGACGGATTGCTTCGCCACAAGATACGTTGATAATCTACGTCTTCTCTGTTTAGCTGCACCATTCTGTACATTTTTTCTATGTCCGCTACAAAGCATATCTTGTGCATTCGCCATCTCATGATGATGCTTCTGAGATCGTCTTGAATCAAAGGCCCGATGAGTAATTCTTCGTTGAGTGATATTCCATTAGTACCCTTACAGGAGGCATCGTAAACGACGCGAGTCTTTGTGGTTTCCTTGTCATCCTTTACGACGGCGTGATGTGGTAAGTACACTGCTTTTTTTGTATATATTTCTTCAACAGGTACTTCTTCCATGTGATTATATGATTTATATTCTTCTATGACACTCTCATATTCTTTCTTTAAGTTTGGTTGCCTGATAAATCTTCTTTCTAGCTGTAATAGTCTACGCATTGCAATTTCTCTAGTGTTACCTTCCGGTGACTTAGGACTTTGAGTCTTAAAAGGAAGGGCAACAACATATCTTCCATCTTCATTTCTTTTGTATGTTCTTTTGTATATATCCTCACATAATTGCTCTTCTTGTGTATATTTTCTTTCGTTTTCAGTATCTATTTCCCATAGAGTCTTTAGCATATCTTCTATATCGACTTGATGATGCATTACAAGAAAAGAGTTGTTTTCATTGTTTTGAATCTCTCCAAATAAAATCCAACCCAGGCTGGTTCGTTGTGCACAAGGTGTACCTGGTGGACCTTTGATTAACTCCTGATGTATAATTTCGGCATATTCTTTCACACCCAGCAGAAGATCAATAGACCCAGGCGTACAGTAACTCGGGTCCGCTAAGTCTAGACCTTCCAGATGTTGCAAATTGTTGTAGACAGCGATAGTGTTTTGTGGTATCTTAGCGGTCAGCTGCTTGCACATCACATAGGCTTGTATATTAAGACACTTTTCGTCTTCTGTTCTTCCTAAAACCTGTAGCTGTACCACTTGTTTGATATCAGTTCTATTAGATCCCACTCCAATCACGCTTCCTCTCGCTGGTTGTCTTTTCAATTTCAGAAGTTGAGCCGCCTTCTCACTTATAAAGCATGCCTGTGATCCTTGGTCAATTAGTGCCCTCAGTGTAACTACATATCCGTCTTCGCTCCTCGCTGTCACTACTGCAGTTGCTAATAGTGCCGTCACTTGTTTGTTACTGCCATGCGCCGCTATTGTCGATTCCTTTGATTCTTCTATAGTGTGATTGACAGACACATCTGAAGTTGTGGTAGGTTCAGTTGGTTGTGTCTTAGAGGTATCTTCTCTCTGTTCGTGTAATAACGAATGGTGGCGCCTGTGGCAAATACGACAATTAATTGGTACTCTGCATTTGAACACTGAGTGACCGGGAAGCAAACAATTGTAGCAAAGTCTATTCTGTTTCACGTAATCACTTCTCTCTTTAGCACTGAGAGTTGTGAACTGTGGGCAATGGCACAGTGTGTGGGTGTCTCCACATTTAATGCATTTTTTCAGAGTTGTAGTAGCAGTGTTTGATGTGAAGCATTTCTCTTTCATTCTGTCCTTTGGTGCAGCAGCGGGTGACACAAGCTCAAGTGTGCGAAACTTT
This sequence comes from Watsonalla cultraria, assembly GCA_964035505.1. Lineage (NCBI taxonomy): Eukaryota > Metazoa > Arthropoda > Insecta > Lepidoptera > Drepanidae > Watsonalla > Watsonalla cultraria. The sequence continues at coordinate 5,206,839 of OZ037734.1, read as the reverse complement.
GACTCCAGAAACTTCTGCAGGCATTCCCAGGTGGGCAACTCGTCCGAATCTTCTTTATAAGATTGTTCCTCCCAATCTTTGTGTGTGTCTTGATCCAATTTTTGCACCACTAGGAATATAATCACAGGATCCCAAGTGACGGTAGTAACCTTCATGTTGTTCAAGTTATTAAGGCACTCATTAGTCGTATCCAATAATAACTTGATCTGACTAGCGCTCTGTATATTAATTTTTCTTTGGCCAAACAATCTTCTAAGTACAGAATTAACTATGAGACGGTTGTTCCCATACCTTTGTTTGAGTGCTGACCATGCTTGAGTGTAATTAGCTTCTGTGATTTGTACGTGTCTCAGTAAAGTCTCCGCCTCTCCGCAAATACTGGATTTTAAATAGTGAAGTTTTTGTACGTTACTTATGGAAGTGTTGTTGTGAACTAACGACATAAACAAATCGTGAAAAGTGGACCATTCTTCATATCTTCCTGAGAATTTCGGTAGTTCAATCTTAGGTAATCTTAGTTGTGACGTAACTACTTCTTGTGTGTCGTATGCACCCGAATCCTTGACCTCTGTACTACTGGATGGTGTACACAAGTCTTTGAGATCAGCTTGCATTGTTAAATAAAGTTCTTCACATTTAAAATAGTCCTCGTTCACAAAATAGCTCATAGTAGTTCGATTATCTCGTGTTGTGCACTTTATTAAATCTTTATGTGCGGTAGTAAAACATTTCCAATAGTCCTCTATACACTTTAGTCTTGCTTCAATATAACCACGAGTTAATCTTGGTTTTGGGCACTTCTTTAAGTTTATTTGTGATTTCTGTAGTAACATTGCATTTTCTTCCAAAAGTCCGAGTAATTGTTCCACGGCGGACATCTTTACTGCACTTATTTTCACTTAGTTTCGACTGTAGAAACAACTTTTATAACACTGCGTACTCGTAATGAATGTTATAACGTTATAATTGTATTAAACCTTTAGTTGACGAGTCAATCAGCCGGCCGGCTCATTTCTTATCTAAGGAATGCGGCTGTCTATTGTTCTCGGTGCTCGACTCGATGCCTTCGATATTCGCTGTATTCGGCTCGATTACGACCATATGTTGTATGTAGTAAGGTCGTTTTTGGTGTGGCAGACTTGGAGACAGTGAAACACGCGTGTACACTTGACCAAGGCTTTAATGCGACTGTTTTGTATAGGCTTATAACTATTTACACTTAACAATGCCAATGTTTGTTTGTCACACATTCACGTCAAACAATTCAGCCAAGATCATCAAACAATTTAGCACACACGTTGTGAGGGCTCTTTAAAAACGGGTGGAACTGCATTGCCTATAATGTCAACACACTAGAAGCAGGAGTTAAACAATCGAAGCTTTTTGACAGTTTTAAAAGGAAAGGTAGTTAGTGTAAGGTAGTGAGTGCTGACGTCATTCCGAACCAATTTTTTGTGAAGGTAATAAAAGCTGCAGAGCAAAATCGTCCCTAACTATTTAGCAATATGACTCAATATTGTCTTCACGGCAAATTGGTTTGGAATGCGCTATATGTTGTGATATGATCTAGAGGCGCGCGCGCCGGCGGTGAGGGTAGTCGGCTTATCAATTTTGCTATGCGTCTCAATTACTGTAAACACAGTTCAAAGGAATGTGTCATATTTTATAATAAATAACCATGTATGTAACTGTGTGTTTGGTTATTTTATTTATTCTACCCACGCCCTTGAAGAGAGAAGAGGTAATTTATCACTTTGCTGATATACTTTTGTAGTTACTGGAAGTGATGTAAATTATTATCGGTACTTAGTAATATTTACCTACGAGACAACGGATAACTATTTAATTTGTAGATCTATACATCTATATCTATACAGATAAATAAAATTGAAGTGTCTGTAATTAGAAAATAACAGCTTTTCACTAAATGAAAGTATACACGGTACTGACACAAAAAACATTTTTTGCAATTTTTCTGTTTGTCTGTTTGTCCCGGGTTATCTTCGAAACGGCTGGATGGATTTTAACGAGACTTTCACTGACGAATAGCTAATGTTACAAGGAGTAACTTAGGCATGCTTAGATTTTTTTAAACATTAGAGCCGCGGGAAAACATTAAATTAAAATTACGCGGGTGAAACCGCGGGGCACAGCTAGTAGTTATAAATTATATCAAACAGACAAATAAAAATCTCACAGCTGAGCACAAAATGTTTGCTTTAACGCGAGAATCTAACCCGCGTTATTTCGTAGTGATCAGTCAGATATTAACTACTAGTCCAAAGGTATTGTAAAAACCAGGGAACACTGGGATATCTTACTTACCTACTAGTTTCGGTTACGAGTTATCCAAACCGTCTAGTGTTCTTAGTTTAAATTTAAAATCAACACTACGACTTGACAGCTAAGTTTGACATTGAGATGGATGGGCTTTCCATAGATATAGAAGAAAATTCGCTGGGCTTTCATATTAAGAAATTACGACAAAACACTCTAATTTGTAACAACATTAGCACTGTAGCAATTATTTTAGAAAACGGTAAGTAGAACAAACAGACAAACCGCATTATATACCTTTTATTTTTCATTTAACATACATGCGTTACATTAACGAGTACCACACCACAACATTACGTACTTATAAAATCACAGATTACTCTTAATTACAGATTAAATACAGTTTCAATGATCTATACAGTTGCAGACCTTACAGTTATTTTATCATTGATTGAAAATTAATTTTATTTCTATAGTAATAAAGGTGATATTACAATGATGATCTATTGTCTGACAAAAGAGGTATTGAATACGTTCTTACGATATGTACATACTTATTTATGCAGTACAGTTTACCTCTAAACTGTTTGAAAATGACCTTTATAGCAATAGAGGCGCTGTCAATGGTGAAATAACGACTGTGGGTACCTGTGACAGTTTACTTAACTCCACAGATAAGGTAATCTAATACAGAGAATATTCAACTTATACGGATTAAAAATTGTCTTTGATTGTTGATCAACTCACTCTATTTAATAATTAATTGCGTGTAATTTTTGTTAATTTCACTAGTCCAAGTCTTGATGGTAACCGCACACCATCAGCTCACACACACCCAGCACCCCAGCACCCACACCAAGGGATGCTGGCATCGTTGACGGGTTCCGATAATTTTCTTGATTTGTGGGTGCAAGCGGATGCTAAGGAGTTCATTGATGAACACATGCTGTTTGTGCGCTCGTGCTCCGAGTGTGACGTCATCTCCTGGGGACAAGATAAAATAAGTGAATTGTCGAGAGGTATAGATTAATGCAATTGAAGTGTTTATTTGTAGTTATTTTTTTTCAGTTTTTCACTAAATGCATGAGAAAGTATATGCGGTAGGTAAGTACTAACATAAAAAACCAATCGCGTGACATATGTCATACACATATATTTTGTATCGTTTCTATGCGAAGCGTGAGGATCCTAATTCACTTTATCCGATTTTGCGGAAAAAAATAATAGATATAGCAGTATCCCAAAGAACCTACCTAAAAATAATTACGAGCATGAAATATAACAATTGTTTTTTCTAAAAAACGTTGTTTCTTCTGGGGCCCAACCATGAGCTCTTATTGCAATTATAACTCTGCTGTGTGACAGTGACAGGTGCATACACGTCATATACATCTGTCTCATAATATGAGTCAAACAATCATGGCAATAAAAGCTCAGCTGCCCTTCTCTCAAAGGACAAAATGTATGGTGTAATTTTGTAAGGAACCCACAGAACACACAAAGACATTACAGAACTGTGGTTTCATTTTTGTATGGAAGAAGGTTGTAAGGAAAAGATCAAAACGGTGGGTAGTCAGTTTTAGTTAGTCCGCGAATAAATTGCAACGTGGAAATATCGGGAGCTCGCATAAAACTGTTTTAGAAAAGCAAAACCGCGGTGTTAAGTGTATTTTAGGTGGGATACGAAATACTGCATAATAGTGATGTGATTTATTAACTTCAAATATATGAACATTCTACTAAACTTATGCCAGCTCTCCTTCCGTGGATAATAGATACGTATCCACCTTTTGCAAATCTACAGATTTATCTTCTTTCTTTCCTGCTTTATCTGCGTGAAGTGGTTAGTATAAGTTTTTGACAAAAAGTGCATGATGATTATGATTAAATCAAAATTTACTGTACGTAAACGCAAATAGGTAAATATAGGTATTATAGCTACTTTTATCACGACGTTAATAAAAAGTGTAGGTCGCGTAAAGTATTCGAAAATTAGATAGGAAGTTTATAAAATAGGAATTGGTGGGTAGGTAATAAAAAAAACTACCAGTGTGAAATTTCAATCAGTTTTTTGAAACTTTGCAAAGAAAAGATATTATCAGTGTACAGTGCAGTGTTCTAGAAGTATCCAGAGCCGTGACGCGATGCCGAAAAGTGGGAAAGTAATTTTTTTAAATTTCGTTTTTGGTATAAATTCCTTAGCATGTTCACTGTGAACTTTTGAAATGTATCTTCTACGTGTTCTTGTAAATGTATTTACCTGGTAGCTGTCCCGCTTATACCGCGGGCCTGAGCTTGATGATGACAGGGTGTTCCTAGGCCGGTGACGAGTGCAATGCTTCGGCTTTACCTCCACCTCCTCGATCAGCCTCTCGCTATCTCCCTCCATGTGAACTGACACTCCATTCTTCCCCACGCCATTCTTAGTTTCTTTCTTCTTCTCCCGTCTTTTCCTCTCCCTCTTTTTAAATGTCAGGGAAAACCGTTTTCGTTTTTTAGCTTTAGGTGAGTCCGCCCTTTTCGGGGCAGATTTCTCCCGCTCGGATCTACTCGTGTCGTCGTCCGGTGGAGGGGCTTGGGACTCCGAATCAGTTTTCAAAGTGATCTCTGTCCGTGTTGAGGAATCATGTTCCCCTGATTTGTACGCGACTTCCTTCTCCAAATTGGCGAGCTCCATTCGACGTAATCGTTTCGGCAGTTTGTTAACTGTTGCGTATATCGGCTCCTCGTTCTCACCGACAGGCGCGGACCGAGATCGGAAGAAGAAGTCAAACTTTTTGGGTTTCACTGGTATTCGTCTTTCGACAAACACTACTGTGCTAGCGACTTCTGTAGTCGTTGTCAAATCTTCACCAGAGTTCGGACTCGGTGTGCTAGCAATAGGCGTGGCTCGGGGGTAGTCATACGTTAACTCTATATTCTTCTCGGTGACGTAAGATTTAGGTGGTTCTGGTTTGGGATCACCATTTTGTGCAGGAATGGGTACGTCTCGTCTTTGGCAGCAGCACTGTCTCTGTGTGACGCGTCTTGTATTGCACATGAAAACTGAATTTTGCTGTATGAAAGTAGTTTGTATTGTGGGTGAAGACTGGACGTCTCCGAGTAGATCTTCCACATTGCCTCCTGTGTGGAAGCGTGGTTGATAGGGGGCTACGACAAAACCCGGGGGAGGGGGTGCGGTGACGTGGTAAGGCGGTGACGTCACTGATTCGAAGAACCGTGGTATTTCTGGCGGTGCATCGTGGACGAGCACGTCGACTACTCGCTCACGGCCATTGTCTACCAAGTTTGGTCGTGTTGGCCCATTGTTTGTCGGTATTGGCGATATTGGCCGATGGTTATCAGCAGCCTGTTGTCTCGCTTCGTTGACGCACTCATCGCAAGTGCAAGGAGACTCCGCGCCACTCTGAAATGTTCGAGGATTATGTCATTCTGTATTCCAAATAAAAGTGTTTAGTATTCAGTAGGTTAATCAATTCTGTACATTATAATACAATTTATAATAGTTGGCACGCTCGCGGAAGTTATATCCTGTCTTAGTTTTTAACGCTTCTATGAAATACTAAACATATTGAATAGATTAGATGCCGTTTGCTTAATTCTTGACATAACTGATATGATGAATGATCAAAGATGAAAAAAAATCTTATTTTTCTTGCTTGTTTAGCTTAGCTTGTTTTTTCCTCTATACTTTCTTTATATTCCAGTATTTTAGCGATTCTAATAGCTAGCAAAATATTTTGTGCTAGATACTGACTTTGAGGCCAGACTGTCTGCAATTGTGTAAACAGCGCAGCTACTAGAGATCGGCTAAACAAAAATACTCATTTAAATAACTATAGCTAGCTTTATTTGTAAATAAACCATACTATAAAATCTTAGCTTAATTTCACACGAACTCAAGTAAGTAGCTACTTATAGGCATATAGGAGATATGGAATAACAAGACAAAATATGCTCCCTTTTATATATAAGTCATATGTAACACTAGCTTCTCTATTATTCTACATGCGTGGAATAGTTACTTTGGGCTAGCATCTTAGCGGGATATATAGCTTCTAGTCCCTAAATGGGCTATCTAACACTGAAAGAATTTTTCTAATCGAACCTTTAGTTTCTAAGATTTCAAGCAAACAAACAAACTCTTACTTTATACATTAGTATAGAAGTATAGATTCTCTTATCATGTGCTCATCATAGATATGGTAAAAGTTCCCAGACAGTGTCAATGACCTATGAAACCTTCTAGAGGAAAAACTATAGGTTTAAGAAACATTACTACTGGTCCACCAGTTTAATTGACACGATGATTTAGTGCGGAGACTGGGGAACAATGGGAGTGTTCGTCTATCAAATAATAGGTATGCCCTTTCTTTATTTATACGCCATGGTGGCATGCTCCGGTGTCCATGCGTGTTAGAAATAAAGTGACACGTCACGCCGTCTGTCACGTAGTTAATATCGCCGTAAACCGACGGAAATTACTGCGAGCTAGAATGTCGCGTGAATTTAAATCATCGACATTTGCGTGACCTGTTCGAAAATCTAGACTTACAAACAGAATTTTGCATAATTGTTTATGCAGTTATAATTTATTTTAAACAAGCAAATTTTTTGGTAGAATATTATTATAATTGTGACAGTTTTATGACATCCTAACTAGTCATGTTAAATTGATGCAATAATATTTCTTACGGTTCAAGAAATTAATATATATGTAAGATAACTGAATCTCAATAAATTAATTGAATATTTACAATATTGCACGATATATTTAAAGTGTAGCAATGAATAGTAAAAAGCATCACCCACAGAGCTACGAGAAGTTAACAATACCTTATGTCGGGAAAAACGTCGGGAGCGCAGTGTCATAATAAGCTTATTAATATCAATTAACAAATGTACCTTATATTCCATCACATAATCACAGTATCTTCAATAGAACACTATTACTGTTCATGCGCGCGACGCGTCCGAGATTCGACTGAGTTTATTTTTAAAGTTCTCTTCGCGTTTACTCTTCAACAACAAAATTCAGCCGCCCTTGACTCATTTCACAGACCAAAAGAGAAAAGCTTCACTTTTCTAGCCGTAAAATTTACTTTTGTGAGTTGTGACATTTCTCTATTTTGGGCCTTTTTCGTTTTATGATTGAGCGCCTCTTCTTCAAGATTCATGACTTTTTTTTTCTAGTAAATAATTCATTTGTAAATTTTACCCAATAGAATAGCAGGAAGAGTTCGTAATAATCTGGTAACTAGGTCACGTCTTGGGGTATATTTACCCATAGACGTACCCAGATATTTAAGAGCGTGGAGTAGAATTTAATATCGATAAGGAATAGGAATTTTATATACTGACCTTATTTCAGTAATAAACTTCTTGCTAAAAAAATTTTACCCCATGCTTACGAACTTAAATCATTCATAGTTAGGCCTTAAACCAAACCTAACCTACCCCACCGTGGGTACGCCCATGGGTATTTGGGGCTATTTTAAACTAACCCGAGAACCAATATGTCCGCACATTATGATAATGAGCATGTTGAACGCTCTACCACACTATAAATATAAGCTTTTTAAGCAGTATGGAATGTAGACAACATTTTTGAATAACGTTTGCTTCAACGAACGTGAGGACTGTCGCTCCTAAGGTTTTTATCATTTACTACTTAACTAACTGTAATAACTGTCTAACTGTAAAAGTAAAGTCGTGTTGAAGTTCACAGAAAAATACTATAAAAGATGTAAATTACATTATATGCGATCGGATACGACGTGACACCCCTTACATTGCGTTAGGCTCCTGCTTTCACGTGAATGTGCGCGCCTGTGTCAGTGTTATTTCAAACGATTTGTTCCAAAATTCCGAACTGCTTGTTGTAAGCTTTAATTTATAGTGTGGCTCTGCATTCAAATTGGAGATTTAAATCATTCTACAAAGAAAATGACGTTTGTAAAATTGATCAAATTTTGAAAAAGACGAATTTATTCGAATTAATAACCTCCATTTTTTTGAAGTTGGTTATAAGTAAGGCTAGTACGATGGTTACCTTGTTCCCCTCAAGTTCAGCTTCCTCGGGCACCACGCTGAGGTCGTGGAAGGCCACTTGTCTCGAGGAGCCGTCGACGCTCGCGCAATCGGGACAAGCACTGCACACAGACGCGCTGTCCTGCCGAGAGATAATGTGCTTTATTTACTGGACATAAAAAACAGTCGCGTTATTCTATAAAGTTTATCTCATAGCGTAGGAGCGTCGGTTTTAATTATAGCAAATAGATACATAATTTATAGATGATAAAGTTCAATTTTGTATCTTTATGCTTCTTCACTCTTTTTCTGCATCAATTTTGTATCGTTTCTATTAGCCTAAGCGCGAGAGAATGTTACTTTGTCTAGGACTACAGAGTGTCTAGTCACCGTCACAAATCAACGCAGATTTGTATGGGATCGAAATAGTGCCTACTGTGGGCCGACAGATTGCACTGTTTCAATTCCATATGAATTTGCGTTTACGTCAACGCGGTGACTTGTGACAGTGAAACTCACTAGGTCCTCTGAGTGCCTAGTTCGAGTTTTCTTAAAATCGCCGTTACAAGTCATCGCGTCGACGTAAACGCAGATTTGTATGGGTTCACAATAGTGTCTTCTTTAGGCCGACAGACACTTTAGCGCTGTTCCGATCCTATACAAATCTGCGTTTATGTCAATACGGTGACTTGTCACGGTGGCAGTGAAAACTCTCACTAAGCACATTGGTTAGTAAATAACGTACGTCCGAGTGTTCGGGCGAGGAGCGGCGCTCCCGCAGCATGCTATCCAGCCTGTCGTATTCGTAGCGGAGGGCAGAGATCTCACGCTTCAATTGGTCATTCTCCCGTTTCAGCTTCTTTATGTCCGATTGACCTGAAATTATGTTATCAAGAAGTTTAACCAAGAATATCTGTTAATACTGCTACTGTACGCGAGATCCTTGGTTCGATCACCGGGTCGGGAAAAGTAGTATTTGTTATGTTATGTAATGGTTATGCTATCAGTAATTTTTCAGTAGTAGGCTGGATAAGTACCGGGTTAATGGAAATAGGCTCGCCCTCTATTACATGGGACTTCTGACATCTGAGTGTACCTTTTACCTACACCTCTGTCTATCCTTTTGGGGACAGGCGTGAAATGAAATGAAATTGATGCCGGTTTTGGTGTCGCATGTAGAGAACTTTTCTTTGCTTCCAATATAGGGTCCCGCCATGAGTAAAGAAAGTATAACCTGCGTTTACGTCAATGAGGTGACTTGTGACGGCGGCAATGAAAAACGCGCACTAGGCCGTCTGTATTTAACTAACTAACCCATTGAGCCAGCGGGCAACGGAAATGGTTCTTCTCTGTGAAAACAAACAGAATAAATCGGTGCTTTCATTGAAATTACTTCATTCGCTTTGTAATTGTTAGTGCATGCGCCTACGCACGCAGGAATACAGGTTCCTATTCCTCTAATTAATGAACTGTGAGTAGATTATTGATTTCAATAAACAGACTTTTAGTTTATTTATTAATATAATTGAATTGTTTGTTGTAATTGTTTACGCGGAATCCATGTGTAGGTATTGAAAATCAATGATTCTTAAATTTACTTAGATGCTATGTTAGAAAGAAAAACACAGCGAATTGAGAACGTCCTAATCTTTTTAAGTCGTTTAAAAAAATCATCAACATTTCACGATTAGCTTCCGAGAAATCCAAAAATAATAGTATATTTTATAGGCTAGTAAAAGTTTAAAATATGAAATGCACGTATATAGATTGCACTTGTCTAGCAATCTGAGTAAGTATACTCAGATTTAAAACGACAACAGCTAAGTATCCAAGTGTAATGTGTTCTCCTCAGTAAAAGCAACCTTCCGAACGTGGCGGTAGCATGTATAATCCTGTGTATCTAATTGTGTCATTCCGACGATTTGAAAATACTTTGTGTAAAGTCTAATCGAATAAAGATATATTTGAGTTTGAGTTTGAGTTTGAGTTTAATATCAAACGATGTCGTATTTACCTCGTTCAACTTCTGCGTTGATGTTGATAGTGCGCAGACGGAGCTCTTCGTTCTCGTAGAGCATTCCCCGCGACGACTTGCGGTCCAACCTGTGGCGAATATATTATACAAAAAGGTTCTTCGAGCGCTTGGTACACTATTAGATAACGTCACCTCAAACTTTTTGGCCTAGCATCGGCTTAGGTTGTACGACCTTTTAGAAATCTCACCTCTCAGCCTTGTACCAATCATTGTTGGGACATTTATTCAACCCGATGTGGCTGAACACCTGATTTTAATACGAAGCGACTGTCATCTGACCTTCGAAACCCCTTTTACGAGGAAAAGCGGTTATATGGGTTAAACCAGTTGCATGTCGTAGTAATTGGCAACCGGGACCGATGGCTTAAGGTGCTCTACGGGGCACTGAGGGCACTCGGGCGGTCACCCATCCAACCCCTGACTTGAATTAGGATTGCTATATAGGTTCTGCTAGATAGGTTCCTTAGCAGAACTTATTAGGAATAAAAATCAAATTATACTAATAAGATCTCCTCTCGATGTTTCCTTTCACTTACAAATCGCTCGTTTATTCGATGCAATTTCTCTGGGGTTGAACCCATATTTTGCAGACGACTTTATAGGCTCTAAACCCAACTAGGATATGTGGCTAAATGTAACTTTAGACGTATCAGTTGAGTTTGGATATACCGACCAACAGATGGCGCAAGGCGCCCATGTACCGCAGGATCAAGGGAAAGAAAAATTCGATGCATGGGGTAGGATTACGAGTAGCTCAGTTGGAAGAGCAACTGCACGGTTTGCAGAGGTCGTGGGTTCGAGTCCCTCCTCGTGTTCGTATTTTTCTTTACCAATTTTAAGAAATTACAAACTAGGATGGTTCACTTACTTCCGATTGGGTTTGACGTTGACATCTTTCCGGCGCGTGCGCAGCATGCTCGCTCCTGTCATCCCAGACATTATGCCGACCGAGAGCCATGCGTCCACCAACACCTGCCACAAACACAATAGAAGAATAGAATCACTGTGCCCACGTTATAATGTTGACCTCTTCCTCCACTACCCCCTGTCACGGAGCGTCATGGACGTGCATTGGTCTTTCAGCGGGGTAAGCAGAAACAATAAGTAGGTAAGTTGAGTACCAATGTGGCGCAGCGTACATACGTTTTGGTATAGACACACACACACGATACGACTGTATTCAGTCATCACAAATGGTAAGCACTGCTTATATGCTTATGTGGAATGCACGCCCCTGCGACTCTTTACTCACTTTGCAAACACAACTCTATTCAAAGGTAGCATTATTTGGCTGCAATCTTTTGTAAGGTGGGTACAGTCCCTAGAAGGGCAGTCCTTAATTTCCAACGAGAAATCGCGTTAAGCCCTACCTCTCTAGGTGTTGTAAAAAATCCATATTGATTTAACAAAAACTTATAACTTTATACCTATCGCTTTCTTGATTCTAGCAAAATGTTATGTATATAAAAATGAATCCCCATTTCCCTTGACCACGCCATCACGCGTAAACGGCTGGATGGATTTTAACGGGACTTTCACTGGCAGATAGCTGATGTTTCAAGTGTTTTAGGCAAATTTTATTAAAAAAACAGCATGAAACTAAATCTACGCGGGTGAAACCGCGGGGCACAGCTAGTGTTATATATATATCACAATCGTTGTAAATGAACATAGCTACATACATCTTATGTAGGTGCGATACATTGCTTAATTCAAGGAAAAAAGGCTTCCGTATGCCATGAAAGGCTTCTTCAGTAAGATATAATATACAATGAGCAGTGATTTTTCTCTATGTGTTTCTATATATGCACATAAAACCTTATAATTTCAAACCTTAGAACTAAGCTTTCTCAAATTTTACCGCCCTTCTATTTTGAATGCGAAACACCCTGGCTTCTCCTTCCGGAAAGGCTTTTAGCTTTAGTTGAAATTGGGTAAATTTAATCTAACAAACAGAATTGAACTCTAAGTAGCTCTAGCACTATTTAAAATTCACCCCATCTTTAAAAAATATAACGTTTCGCACTTCCACAAAAAACGGAATGAAATCCGTTTAGCAGACATATTGTACTTTAATTATTTACAAATTAAACTCATTGAAACGTCTTTTACTAGGGTTGTTACTTTCTGGTATTTAAAACGACAAACAATTATTTAGACAGGATTATAAATGTCCTGCCAGGTTTGTATAGATACTTTTACGCAGAAGAAACCAAACATTTTAACTTTTTTTTTTTACAAATTTGATGCAACTTACAGCGTACCGTCACATTGTCCTGAATTCAACCAATCAACTGCCTACCAAAACCGTCTGTAATCCGTCTTAGCACCACGATGGACTAATAAGATTAGCCAAGATGCTGACACGGCAACCTCTTCACTTGGGTCATGCGCAGTGAGACTTCTTAAATTATGGGTAGTTTCTACCTGTATTCGTTAAGACGCGAATATTAAATGTGGTCCATAACGATAGTCAAATACGATAGTCAGTAACAAAACGAAATCTTGGTTGGTTTCGGTAAGAGAACCTAGGTAACGATTGTTGATTTTGGTCCAAGTCAAAGTCAAAGTCAAAAATATCTTTATTCGATTAGACTTTTTACAAAGCACTTTCAAATCGTTAGAATGACACAATTTACAGGATTATACATGCTACCGCCAGGTTCGGAAGGTTGCTTTTACTGAGAAGAACCTGGCAAGAAACTCAGTAATTACTCATTTCAAAAATATTATACAATTTAAAAAAAACTAAATTAATCCCTTAAGCAATGTAAGATAGGTAAGCTATGTAATGTAAGCTAAGGTTACCATCAGGCGCCATAGCATAAAATTTGCTTGCATCCGCAGTTAGGGTTGAAATTTGGGATAACTCTTATTGTATACACTTCACCAAGAATATATGCTCCAAATTTCATGTCTCTAGGATCAGTGGCTAATCCAGTCAGGAATTTGAACTTATATGTATCTAAATATCGCGCTCACGCCATCCCAGGGTCCCCGAAGGGGTAAGCAGAGGTCTTGTAACAACAACACCCACAGCGGGGCCCGTGCCAATGAGTTTTTCTAAAAACTAAAGTGATTTCACGCCACTGTGCAGTGATTTCACACCACGTGCTTTACGGTGAAGGAATACATCGTGAGGAAACCTGTATATGTCTGAGAAGTAATTCAAAGACGTATGTATGTATAGTGCCTGATACGGCGCTAGACTCATCATCTGTCACGTTGACATTTATTCAACTTCTGTGAAAAGTGCGTGTTGTTATTACAACACTTCTGCTTAAATACGAGTAGATATTTAATTCGAAGCAATGAATGCAAACATGTTTAGGTAACGTTTATCGTAGTCTACTTCCCAAGTATCTCTATAAACAGGTTAAAATACTTAGAGAACTCATCAAAGATGCGTGGTGTCCTAGTTGCATCCTACTTGCGATGCAGGTTCCATTCCTGGTAGGATATTCTCCACACGTCAGCACCACGTCAATAGGCATGCAGGCTATAATCTTTTAATGCTATTAAGGAGAAGGATAGCCATGCTGTTAGCTGAACGTGGATACAACATACTTTATATTCAGACAAAATATTCATATATTTTCCATATTAAATCAGCTGTGTCCCACGATTTCCCCATAATGGGTGGTTTCGGGCGCTCCAAATTTTGCATCTTACCACAGTTACTCCTTGTAACACAGCTCTCTGCTAGTGAAAGTCCCGTTAGAACCGTTTCAGAGATTAGATGGTACAAACAGACAGACTGAGAATTTTATGTACCTAGGTACCGTATATACGTACATTCAAGCACTAAGCTTCATTTAAGCACTTGGTCCTACGCCTGATCTCTCTCCGGTCGTGTCGGTTTGCCTCCCATCGGACTATGAGAGTGAGGGAATAAAGAGTGCACCTGTGTTTGTGCACACACTTTTGCACTATAATATCTCCTGCGCACATGGCTAATCCCCGTTGAGATTAGCCGCCGTAACCGAAATTCGGCAGGAAATCAATATATATATAACATTACTTTCAGATTGTTAATTTGGAATACAAACAGACATTTCAGATAATCACTTAATTTTAGACTGTATGTATATACATGGAAATATATGGTCCCTACTCCGCAGTGTGTCAACGTGCAAGGTGCAATTTCTAGACCACACCTTTGTTTACTAGTTCAGTGTTTCTATAAGTTCCGACCTAGATAGTTTTATTGTGGTTCGTTATATGAGACTCTTAGTTTGAAATTAAAGTAATCTGTAGTTACCGACTATACGGTATAGGTATTAAAAGTTTGGTACTCGTATAGGTAGTCAATATCCGTGTGAGAATTTAAGATTGAGGTAATTTTTAACTAGTTTCTTGAAAGTGGCGTTTGTGCTAGAACTTCAGTCAGACATTGTCGCGTCAGCTACAATTTTCTAGTCCTCTATGCGTACTTTAAGGCGTATGCTATGCTATAAGTCGAAGAGTCCTGAGCCCTAAGAATATATTTTAAAACTAGCTGTGCCCCGCGGTTTCACCCGCGTAGATTTAGTTTCCTCCTTATTGTCGCGGAACCCTAATATTTTTTATAAATAAAAGTAGCCTAAGTTACTCCTTGAAACATTAACTACCTGCCAGTGAAAGTCCCGTTTAAATCGGTCTAGCCGTTACAAAGATAACCCGGAACAGACAGACAGACAGACAGAGAAAATTTTTAAAACTTGTTTTTTTAGTGTCGGTAGCGTGTATACTTTCATATGAATTTAGTGACTTTTTGTTTTTAAAAGCGTTTATCATTGAAACAATATAGTCAGATTTGAAATAATATAATGTTTTAGTGGACTTCTTACAAACTACTTTTCAAAACGTCAGAAGGACACAAAAAACACTACTTTATACATTAACTAGCTGTGCCCCGCGGTTTCACCCGCGTAGATTTAGTTTCATCCTTATGGGCGCGGAAACATAATATTTTTTAATACATAAACAGTAGCCTATGTCCTTTCTCAGGGTCTAAAGATTGTCTGTGTCAAATTTCATCAAAATCGGTTGAGAGGTTTAAGCGGGAAAGCGTAACAGACAGACAGACAGAGTTACTTTCGCATTTATAATATTATAGTAGGGATATTTTTATTTGTTATTGATAGCCAATATAATGAGGCCTAGTACTTATATGAAAATGAAAATGGTTTATTCAGTTTAGGCCCTGGTAAGGCACTTATGAATGTCGAAGAATTTACCACCGGTTCAGAAACTAGTATGGCTATCTACCTCTCAGATAACCATTTTTTTAAACGCGCGGTATAGCTGGATATTTATAAATAAAATCTTTAATCAATACAATTTTATCCGTTCCACTATTACCCACTTCCCTAAGTGCTACGGAGCGAAATGACCTCTTTGAATGCTATAAACTAGTCATAAACCATCGACTTGATATTATATAAGTTTGCTCTATAAACCGTATCTATGTCGTTTATTGCAATGTAAATACTATTACTTGGGGAATAAACAGGAATTGGTTTGGTTTTAGTAACCATACATTTTACTGCGCTTAATATAATATGATACATTGGCGAGTAAGTATTAATATTATTATTACCAAAATGCTATATTTTGACGGAATTTTAATTATAAAAATAAGCAGGTACTAAGATGGCCGAGCTTTGTTCATTTTGAAACCTAGCTAGATCGATTTATCGCATTCTAAATTTCATGAAAATCGTAGCCGTTTCCGAGATACAGATAATTTGTATTTAATATTCGGTACAAACATACAGACAGATAGAGAAAAATGTTACAGATAGTTATTTTTAAATGCTTGTCTATATCTATACATCTATACAGATAAATAAAATTTAAGTGTCTGTTTGTAACCGCAAAATAACAGTTTTTAACTAAATGCATATGAAAGTATACACGCTACTGACACTAAAAAACCAAGTTTTAAAATGTTTCTCTGTCTGTCTGTCTGTTTGTTCCGGGTAATCTCTGAAACGGCTGGACGGATTTTAACGGGACTTTCACTGGTAGGTAGCTGATGTTTTAAAGAGTAACTTAGGCTACTTTTATTTATCAAAAATATTAGTGTTCCGCGACAATAAGGATAAATCTAAATCACAGCTAGTTAATATTATAAAGAGGAAAGATTTTTATGTTTGTAACGGATTTGTTCAAAAAGTACTGGACCGATTTTAAAAATTCTTTCACCATTTGAATGCTACATTTTCACTGATTAATATAGGCTATATTTTATCTCTGTGCTCCCACGGGAACGGGAACTACGTGGATGAAACCGCGTCAGCTAATAACGTATAAACTTTCGTATGCGTTAAGTGAAAAACTTATTTAGAAATTACAAAAAGACACTTAAATTCTATTTAAATCTGTGTATAGATAAAGTGAACAGTGTTGTGATTGTTAATGATGTATTCATAGACGACGTAATAGTGCAGTGCAAGTATGTGCAACAATGTTCGAGTTTGGGATCTTGTTCAGCGCTGGCCTGCTGCTGAGCAGGTTGAGCACCTTGAGGCTTCGGGTGAGTCATATTTATATATTTATATTAATTAGATCATGAATTAAAGATCTTCTTTCTTCATCCTTCCTAATGGACACCCGTAAGAATAGTATCAGTTGGCAAAATACTGAGTATGTTGCTTTCACCCACGACGTAATTGTTTTTCAAATCACTATGGCATAAGCAGGAGACCTTGAGACACCAAGCCTAGATAGAAATTCTGATAAGAGTTCACTTACCATAGTTAGGTTAAGTTCTTTTGTTTCCTGAAAGCTGTAAGACCAATTTACGTTTTTGATTTGCCGCAAGTGACCATTGTTTGACATAGGTACTGACTGGGTGGTCAATATCGATTTTTAAAAGTCTATTGAAATATTTTAAGATTAAATTGGATCGCATTATAAACTTATTGACTCATGGATGGCCATTTAACATCTTCGGGAATTTTTCACACATTTTGTGGGTGTTATAATTATGTACAATGGAGATATACTACGGAGATTCCTGAAAAAAGAGAACTAGCTTAAGTACGTACCTACATAAGGCATTTCAGAACAAATAAACTCTAATACAATTTAGAGTAAGTATGTAAGTACGTAGGGCTAAAGGTCCAACCCAACTCTATTTCGAAGCGGATCGTTAAACGCCGCGTGTTGTCACTTCGTCCGCATTGAATCGCTTCGACCACGACCATTCGCGCATCTCCATTCAACTACGTTAACGCTACTCCCCATTGGGAATTCCAATCTATCGCAATACGATTAATACATTGCTTGGTCGACACCGTGTTGAGATTGTGTACGCAAGTGAAACGAGCAGTGAAAACAGTGCGAGTAGTTGGTGCGGTGAGTAAGTGCGTGTCGAGGTGGGCCGCTATTTTGGAGGGGAGCGAGGCGACGAGCGAACAAGACAGCGATAGGGCGCAGCGGGAGCGGAAGCGAGCGCGCCAACAGCGTAGCGGGGGAGCGGCGACGGCGACAGTGCTCCGCCGCGCGCTGATCGCGTCACCCGTCACCCGCTACCGCTAGCGCCCCCGCCTGCAATGAAGTACAAACTCAAAGGAGCCAGAACCAAAAACATGGATAAGCTTATCGCAGCTGTCCAAGCCAGGGAATGTCTGTGGGATAAGAGTTATAGAGGACATAGAAACAGGTTCAAGCTAGAGCGTTATTGGAACGAGGTGGCTGCGGAGTTGGGCACGACAAGTAAGCGTACTGCGTTTTGTTTCACTTCACTCGCTCGTGAAGGTTATTGCCCGGCGCGCCATGTTGATAGTGAATGTTTATACCGCGCAGCTCTCTGCGCACTTTACGATTTTTCTCGCTCTACCTTGGTTGAGGTGGAAATATATCTACCTACATAGCTTTAGGCGCGTGAATATGTATGTCATAAATATTTATCTAGCCTCGAACTACGGTGGGTTTATTACCAGTACTTTTGGTTGGTAAATGTAAACAAACACAGTATCTATGGAGGGTAATAAAATAGATAGGGCAAAAAGTCGGATTCTAGGTAAAAACTAATGTTTAATACCAAAAAACATCAAAGCAGAGCCCGTTGCTGAAATACTACCGCAAATTAAATGTCTGAAACTCGGATTACAAATAACATTTTCTCACGTCCTCTTGCCATTCTCTACTGAATCCCTACTGACTGACTGACACACCCAAGCGTAGGTGGCACGTACCTAACTAGTTACTAGACAACGTAGAGATAATTACCATACCATAATAAATCACATAAATTAACATTATTCTCGCAGAAATGTTACTATAAAACTTACACCGAAATCAAGCTTTTGAATCAGAAATCTAGATTTTACAGACTATTGAAAAAACTTTGCTTTACTGCATGCATTGATTATAAGTACCTAGTTATAATTGAATGAGTTATTTGATTACTCTCGTAATTATCGACATTAGATAGGTAGGTAGTAACTATATGTAATTTACTTTAAAGAGATGATAAATAGAGATATCTGTCGGTACTAAGTAATATAAAGCAGAAGAGTTTGTTTGTTAGCTTGAACTGCGCTAATCTCAGGAACAACAGGTCCGATTTCAAAAATTATTTCAGTGTTAGATAGCCCATTTATCGAGGAAGGTAATAGGCTATATGATATACTATATCATCACACTAGGACCAATCGCGGGTTAAAGTTAGTATTAGCCCGAAGTAACTATTCCACGCGGACGACGGCGGCGTGGCGAGCAGATACTAGGTAACGCTAGGTACCTTAAATTAACTAGTCTTACCAATGTTTTGCAAAATATTTATAACAATTCAGTAATCAGAGAACTGACGAAAATAATACGAATTTTCAGGTCTGAACTGCAGAAAAAAGTGGAAGAACTTGAAAGATCAATGTCGGAAAGAGATGAAAAAGAACCCGACCGACTCCGAATGGCCTCACTTCCCCAAACTGAAGTTCATCCACCATCAGTTCCTAGCTGAAGATGAAGAAGGAGATGATGACACAGCTGATGACGTGTTCAACTCTCTTGACGAGTCTATCAAAAGACCTAAACTAGGATACACGATGAGGAAAAAGCTGTTAATGAATAAGAGAAGGACAATAGACGTGGACATGAATAAGTTGATAGAACTGGTGCAAGTGAGGGAGATAATATGGAATCGACAGTTGAAGGGGCATCACAATTGGTACAAACTTGATGAAAGCTGGAAGGAAATTGCCCAAGAATTGGGAGTAACTAGTAAGTGTTAAAGTTTATAACGTTTGTGAACTGGGGGCCTACCATCATCCATTTAAGCAGAGCGTCTGAGTTCTGACGGTTCATTTTGGTACCGCAAAATTAAACGTTAAAGTTAAGAAGCTCTTAATACGCGCTGCTTAAACGATCATAGTTCGTCCCCTGGTTCTAAATTATACATCAAGGCCTCATAAGTTTCAGATTCAAATGAATCCCTGAGCAATGCTTCCGTGTTCTAATTTAACCATTGTATTTGCAAAATAGTACAAGTTTAACCGGGTACATTCATGAATAAGGAATTTGTAGATCGGTAATAACATCTATGTATATATATCTATATAGATAAATAAAATTGAATTTTCTGTTTGTAATTCCCAATTAACAGTTTTTCACTAATTGCGTAATATGAAAATAAGTATATACGATACTTAAATGAAAAAAACTGTTTTTTCAGGCTAGCCTCTGTAACGACTCGATCGATTTTAACCTCACCTTTTCTCGTAGATAGCTGATATTACAAGGAGTAACTTAAAATTTTATAATAATAGTATCGCGGTTTCCGCGAAACATCTCCTCAGGTGAAACCGCGAGGCACAGCTGGTTAAACATATACGTATAGGGATTATTATCTACGTGTAGGGAATGCCCTTGATTATTATAATCAAGAAATAGTTAAGGTCCCGCCTGAGGTCGCTATCAATTTTAACGATAGTGATTTGATTTTAAACTTAAATTTGGTTGTTGAATATTGACACTATACTGATAATCTGAAACAACATGTGTATGGTCAATGTTTTATTTATAATATGGTTTGGTTTGTAAGTGATAAGTAGTGTCTATTAGGCTAGTTTCTGAACCGGTGGTAAATTTTCAACATTCACAAGTGTCTTACCAGGGCCCAAGCTGAATAAATATTTTTCATTTACATTTCATTAATTAATATAAATTGATTTGCGTTGAAACTCCTGAAATGTAATAATTTACGTTTTGTTTTTTTCAGGAGATGAAGCAAGACTGAAATGGAAGTATCTAAGAGACCAAGCGAGAAAAGAAGTCAGGAAGCAGGATTCAGATTGGGAATACATGCCGAAACTGCAATTTTTAACAAACCAATTCAATGAGTACGAAGTAAGTGAAATTCAGGAAGATGCTTTCCAAGACTCCCATGACTTTGACGTTGAACAAACTACTACCTACTACATAGAGCCTGCACCTGAAGTGACTGAGGTTGTTAAAGAAGATGAATTTGACGAATTTGATACCAAACCTATAATTATGGAGACAGATTTCTACGACGATGATGATGAAGCACAAAAAAACACAGCGACTGGAGAAAATGGAGAGGCAGCGAAGGACGAAGACATAGGCTTCTTCGATAGCCTTCTTCCTCACGTGAAGAAACTAGGACCGGCGAAGAAACTAATGCTGAGAATGAAGATCCAGGAACTAGTCTACAACACGGTTTATAATGAGACATAGATTTTAGACTGGATTTTGATTTGCTTTTGAGACTGATTTGTGAATGTCCTTTTGTGTTTCTTATATCATAGAATTATCAAGAAAATACATTAGATACAGTATTATAATATACATATTATTATATTGTAGGTGTTATATGTTATTATAATTACAAGATATGAATACTGTAGAGTGGATTTTGTATGATTTCTGATCCGTATGAATGTGTAATGATGATGTAGCAGCGTTTCTGCTACATAGATGGCGCTACTCGCTAACAAATGTGAAGTTTGAGTACAAATACACGAGAACCTAAATCGCGCAATGAGAGTTTTCAAATAATTGGAGCTGCGGTTTCCTCGGCATGACACCCGCCTAGCTTGGCTGGGGATGAGCACGATCACTTGGGAGTACAATGCTTTGGGATGAAAGGATTTAAGACCAATCTGTGTATATAATGAGAAAAATACATATATTATATATATACAGACATTATGCTCACGCCTGAATCCTTGGGGTAGGCAGACACCCCGTATTACGATCCTTAAATACTATTTTCGATTCATAATTCATACATCGTTTCATACGCTTCCTTTGTTTACGAGTACTCGGAATTTAACCTAACGCAAAACATATAGTAAGTTAAAGTGGATCAGAAATTATACACAAATCTTGGATATAAATGTATCATAGAATAATATAGTTTATTTTCGTTATAATTGCAACAGCAGCAATAACATAGCAATCAAATATATTTCATAAACTTCGAGCATAACTGAGAATAACGGTAGATGAAGGGTCTTAAACCTTTTATTGCCATGATAGTTTGTGTATGTAACAGTGACAGACTTGTACACGACATATACTAATAACGAAAGAGCATATCGCCGTCTCAGGCACTTTCCATGCGTCTTTGAATATTAATCTAAAATCGCCTAATTGAAAAAAACTTATAATTAGATAATAAGCTGTTGAGATATTTGTTATAGTAAAATAATTCCGAAAACTCATATAAATAAAGCTTTAAGTACTGTAAAATGCAAGGGTTTTTATTGATCTAATTGCCTAATTAAAACTAATTGCCATGTTATCTTCGCAATTTTGTGATACATGTAAATATTGTAATGATTCAATTAATCAATCAATCAATCAAAATCATTTATTTGCATTATTACAGGTGCACAAATTCGATGACAACAAATAAAGTATGGTTCAGCTGTAATATACCTCATAGGCGTGCAAAAACAAAAAGTTGCAGCTTACAGTTACATTTATAAACATTAAATAATCCAATTTACATTATCAAATTTTAGATTACAAGTAAAAAAACTTGTTTAGGAAATAAGTTTTAAAATGCACATATTACTTACCTCGTAGTGTCTTACGGCAAATAAAAACCGTTATAAAGCACTTACATCATTTCATATTTTATGCGTCAGAACTCAGAAGTCTAAGTCTAATGGTTTGGATTTACATGGATGAATATTTACAATAATTAAACTGTTGATCTCAAAAAAGCGGAAATGTGTTATGTAGATGTCAGCAGGTAGACAAAGTGACACGTTGTGATCGAATCTATTTCCAATCGGTCGCGATTCCTCGTTAGCGTCCGTCAAGCCAGCGATCGTACGCATAGAATAAATGCCACTAGCAACTGTCAAAGGTACACGAAATCTATCGATCGAAAAGCTGCACAAACGTTTCGGGTAACGCACGGAATATCACTAATAAAGGGTCTAACCACTAACCTGTTTAAATCATCTTTCAATCAAAGTCAAATAATATATCTTTATTCGATTAGACTTTTTACAAAGCACTTGCAAATCGTCAGAATGACACAATTTACAGGATTATACATGCTACCGCCAGGTTCGGAAGGTTGCTTTTACTGAGAAGAACCTGGAACCTTCTTGAGATGTTATAATAGGCCAGTGTGAATATATCAAGGGTCTACCAATTTTGTGTGGTTTCGTATACATATTTGAAGTCAAAATGTGCGTAATTTCAAGAAGTTAATTAAATAAACTTATTAAACAATCACTCTGCGTGTTTATAAGTGACCTAAATACAGACGTTTTGGAGGACTTACAACATAATCGACTGTTTTGACTCGTATGTTATTGTTTATTAATCCGTTTCCGAACGAACAAACCTATACTCGTATTGGTTTACACACACGCACCCAAAATTACCTTTTAATTATCCTTACGGCTTTCAAAGTAATGTCGTAAATATTTATTCGACGCAAGCGCGCTTGTTCTGATAGCTCCACAAGTTCTTCTAAATAAAAATGAGTTACAAAAGGAATATTCTTGACTAAGTAGTTGTTCCTGTTTTCTGTAAAATAAACTAAAAGTATTAAGAGTATTTGTATAAACGGGGTTAAATTTTTTTCTTTGGATATTGATTTGAGTCGTTTTAATCTGCTGTGGTAAATTGTTTGTCTATCTGACTGTTCCGGCTAAGTTCCGAAACTGGAAAAAGTTCTACAACGCTTACCCTGGCAGCTGATCTTACAAGAAATAACTAGAGCTATTTTTATTTTCGCAAAATAAATAAAAGTTCTGTGCAAAGAATTAAAAGCCTACAGCTAGTAAATAAATAAAAGTTTGCGTAGTCTATCAAACTACCCGCAGCGCTGACTCGAAATTATTTTCTCACTTCATTTCAGAAGAAAAATCGGAGTTCTGTTGTTTATTTCGAATGTTTCTTTTAAAAATGTTTAGTAAATTACACTTGCAATATACCAGCCGTGAACTGCTCTGTCTGTTTGTTTTCACGCGCTAGTCTTTCACTTAGGTCGTTTGAACATACAAACTTATTAACAAAGTGTTCATTGCACTTTAGCGTTATTTTAAAATCCGTTTACGTCACATAGTGCGACCGTATGCAAAGCTGTAATTGTAGATTTGCCACCTAGGTAAGGTTGCAAATAAATGCCCATGAAGGTAAACGGTAACCGCATTCTATGAATAATGTTCTTCTTGTCTTTCTTTCTTTATTTAATACTAGCTGTGCCCCGCGGTTTCACCCGCGTAGATTTTAATTTCATGGTTACCCGCAGATCCCTAATGTTTTTTAAAAATCTAAGTAGCCTACTACTAGTAATTTACTCCTTTTAACATTAGCTATCCGTCAGTGAAAGTCCCGTCAAAATCCGTCCAGCCGTTTCTGAGATTACCCGGAACAAACAGACAGACAGAGAAAAAAGTTATAAATTGGTTTTTCTGTGTCAGTACCGTGTATACTTTCAT
The DNA here is from genome assembly GCA_964035505.1 of Watsonalla cultraria. Classification (NCBI taxonomy): domain Eukaryota; kingdom Metazoa; phylum Arthropoda; class Insecta; order Lepidoptera; family Drepanidae; genus Watsonalla; species Watsonalla cultraria. The sequence goes on along the minus strand of OZ037734.1, from coordinate 5,182,575 downwards.
ATGCATTGAGTGAAAAACTGTTAATTTGCAGTTACAAACAGACACTTCAATTTTATTTATCTGTATAGATTCTTGAATAAAAACAGTTTTTAAAAACTGTCCATTGGTCGCAAACGCTACGGGTTCAATCCCACGGCCACCACGGTTCTTTGTGACATATCTACTTCGCTTTAATAAATATTAATACCATTAATATTTGAATTTCACAGTTAAAAATCAGTAACTAGGTAGCCTTTTCGCCAGCCAAGTATTGCAATATCAGTATGAGCTGTTTATAAATATATGCGAGCATCGTATTCACACATCGACTGCAGCGTGGCGCTCCATCACCGCCACTTAGGTATATCTCTCGTGGGTTCGTTCACCCTAGGATGTATATAAGAATTAGTGTTTTATATTAATAAGTTCTCTCTGGATACATGACGTGAATGTATTGCCAGAAATACAATATTCAGAACGGTCGGTCATCGTCATGCCCTTATCCCGTGTTATTTGTGGTCGCAATGTGCTATTTACTTCTATTTCTCTCTATCAGCCGACATATTTGTGTTTAGCCATAACAACTTACACACAACCATCGTTGTTAAGGTCTTTCTCACCCCTAATTTTCTCCAAAAGATAAAAAAAACATAATTATTAATAACATGGTTATATTTTCATCTCCTTGAAGATAAAGAAAAAAAATGTTTTAGATATCATATTCCCAAATATACCATGTTTATGACAATATATAATTATGATTATTCACCAGTCAGCAACAGTCAGCGAGGAGGGCTGATGACCCAAGGGGTGGGAAAAAACTGGACTCGGAGGGCCCAAGACATATTTGTGGCGTGCAAACCTACACTCAACAGTGGGTGATTACGGGTTAAAGAGCAAATGATTATTGTTCAACTTTACTGTCATTGAATCCAAGACGTCAGTGGGCACATTTTGAAGGAGGTAGCTTTGATCAATACCTCGATACTTACTCGTATATTACAAATAGCTATGCCCCGCGGTTTCACCCGCGTAGAATTAGTGTCATGCTTCATGTCGCGAAACACTAATATGTTAAATAAATAAAAGTAGCCTAAGTTACTCCTTGAAACATCAGCTACCTGCCAGTGAAAGTCCCGTTAAAATCGGTCTAGCCGTTTCAGAGACTACCCGGAACAAACAGACAGACAGACAGATAGACAGACAGACGGAGAAAATATTTAAAATTTGGTTTTTTAGTGCCAGTAGCGTGTATACTTTCATATGCATTAAGTGAAAAGCTGTTATTTTGGAATTACAAACAGACACTTCAATTTTATTTATCTGTATAGATGTATAGATGGGAATCATTTTCTACTATTATACATTATGAGTACTAAAAACCAAGTGCATTGAAAAAGGAACAGGATTAAATTTACGTAAATAGCTTTTTAGCCACTGAGTGGATTGCGAAGGCTTCGCGTGCAGACTCTTTTCAGCAATTTTTAATTTTATTTATATTTGAGTACCTAGTTAAAATTTGTAATGAAATTTTAAAATATTCAGTTTAGTATAAAAATGCTAAAATGCAGGATGTATTTTTCACGTAGAGAGGTGGGAATTTGTTTTGAACCACTGTAGCTAAGAAAACTTTCTCATTCAAACATCTAGGCATCTAGGTCTACCCCAAAAAACAAATGTGTAATTTTCCTAAGCTCACACCGTCCCAGTAGGGTCCCGAAGGGATAGGTAGTGGTGCCATTTTACACCAAAGAAGTTAAAAACGTGGCAGATGGTGAGTCCATCGCTACCGGCAACATAATTATACATACGTCTTTATATCTCTCCTCAGACATATACGAAGACATGCCCGACGTTTACTCCACCTCAAAGTTCTAAGTATGATATCATCATCATCCTCCTGTCCTTATCCCATGTTAATTGTGGTCGGCGCAATGTGTTCTTCTCTTCCATTTCTCTCTATCAGCCGTCATATCTGTATTCACTCCCATTCTAGCCATCCCACCTTTCACGTAATCCATCCATCGTGTCTTAGAGCTCAAAAACTTATTGGTACAGATCGGTGAGATTTGAATTTAAATCGCTTTGCATAGCAAGTGGCAACTCAATCCGCTCGGCCAGCACTCATAGTACTTACTCGCTGTGCCCCGCGGTTTCACCCGCGTAGATTTAGTTTCATCCTTATTGTCGCGGAACCCTAATATTTTTAATAAATAAAAGTAGCCTAAGTTACTCCTTGGAACATCAGCTACCTACCAGTGAAAGTCCCGTTAAAATCCGTCCAGCCGTTTCAGATATTACCCGGAACAAACAGACAGACAGACAGAGAAAATTTTTAAAACTTGGTTTTGTTGTGTCAGTAGCATGTATACTTTCATATGCATTTAGTGAAAAACTGTAATTTTGGAATTACAAACAGACACTTCAATTTTATTTATCTGTATAGATATAAAACCTGAGCTTTAAATGTAAGCCACCAAAGTGATTATTTTTCACGGTTTTGGCATTGCTTCAATCATGTTTTGATTTATTGCAATCCATTCTTTTCAATGAAACACATGATGGGAAGATATACAATCGCGTGGGATGTGAATGGTATAATTTTGGATGAGAGCATCGTTACTCAATCGTCAACTATTTTATTTCCAACCTGATGGGATGTTAATAGGTGCAGAAATCCAAACATTTTTTTTGGCTAATTCCAAATTACGTTTCATTGTTGTGTCAAATAACTCCTGCATTTTATCACTTGAGAGGATTTTGGTAATAGCACTCTTCTATAATGTATTTGAAATGGTACATTTAAACACAGGAACCACATTAATGATTTTATTGTTATCTAAGGTATGGACGCTTTCAAAACTTTAGTTTTTCATAACACGTAACATTCTGTCATGTGATAAGTTTTCATACTTAGTTTTGAGGATGAAAATGTACTTCATGATAATCTTTGGCCTCAATATTTTTGTTCTCGAAAAGCTTTAGAAAATAAAATATTATGGGGTACGGCACGTGAACAGTAGGGAATTTTCTCAAAAAAAAATTTTCAGCAAATTAAATTTGCAAGTTCCACAAAGTTGAATTCGCCAGGGATCTTCCGTGACCCTGACCGTCTGACCCAAAACCAGGGGCTGTGCAAAGTCGACCTTGCCCCGCCTATCCCTGTTTACTTAAATGTTTATTCCAAAAAATAAGGAGGTCGCGGGCATATCGACATCTTCTCTAATTTCGAAGCTGACTGGAGAACCTAACCGTAGCATTCTGGTACGCAGTTAAATAACTTTTTCTTATGAGCGCTTAGCGAATACAGTGGAAGTATTTAATTCGCATCACACCATACACATGGAGAGAGATATACTCATAATATGACTACTGCGCATTCAAGGTCAGCGCTCATAATTCGTGACGGCATCTGAACGTGACTATGAGGTGGTCGCCAGTTTTTTATAGAAAGGAGGAGTTGAGTCGTTACATTTTTGCTTGATGATAAGCGGCTACTGCAGTCTATGAGCGCTTGCCATTGCAGCAACCTTTGTATTTATAACCCCTATTAGAAGAGTGTGACACCTAGTCTAGACGGACTAACATGCTCACGCCTGTGTTCTCCGAAGGGGTAGGCAGAGGTGTTGTAATAACCACACCCACTTTTCAGCGAAGATGATTAAGCGCCAATGTGACAGATGGTGAGTCTATCGCCGTCTCAGGCACTATACATACGTGTTTGTTAATGCAGTTTTTCTTCACCGTAAAGCACGTGGTGTGAAAGCACTGCACATAAGTTTTTAGAAAAACTCATAGTTACAGGCTCCTCTGGGTTTTGAACTTGTGTCGCGTAGCAGGCTCATTAGCCAGTTTTATAGATAAGAAAATCACTTCAAAGTCTATGACAATGTTCCTCGCCTCAAAGTATATTCGTTCAGTCATTAAAATGTATGGAAGTATGGCCGTCTGTTTCGTGTTACTGTCGACTATAGCGCTGTTTGATATGGTTTCCGTATAAACAGTTTTTCGGGAATGTGTTGACTTCAAGGTGATTTCAGATTAGTTCGCTAGTGTACGAGTACCGTCTGTTTGTACGATTTTAGTTGAATGGACTTAGGCACGAGGTGTATAATTTTGTATCCATCAGCTTAATTTTAGACAGACCGATTCTTTGTTACATACATATTTTTTCTAAATACTTGTCAGAAAACTTCAAGCGGCGGAAATTTTATTTATCTACTAGCTGTGCCCCGCGGTTTCACCCGCGTAGATTTAGTTTCTTCCTTATTGTAGCGGAACCCTAATATTTTTAATTAACAAAAGTAGCCTAAGTTACTCCTTGAAACATCAGCTACCTGCCAGTGAAAGTCCCATTAAAATCCGTCCAGCCGGTTCAGAGATTACCCGGAACAAACAGACAGACAGACAGATAGACAGACAGACAGACAGAAAAATTTTAAAACTTGGTTTTTATTGTCAGTAACGTGTATACTTTCTAATGCATTTAGTGAAAAGCTGTTATTTTGGAATCACAAACAGACACTTAAATTTTATTTATCTGTATAGATTTATTTAATATGAAATATGCAGATATCAGTCATAAATGTATATTTCTGCCGTTTGGGTTTGAGACTTTGGGGGCAAATGCGAAAGCCCTTTTTAAGGAGCTCTCATAACGCCTGGTTGACGTCTCTGGTGACCGCCGAGCTGGTTCTTACCTCGGTCAGAGGATCCGTTTAGCAATCCAGCGAGGTAACGCAGCCACCTGGGCACCATTCCCGCAGACACTTATAAACATTCTTTGTTAAAATGTAAGATAATAGTTTAATATTATTATTTAAAGTCTAATCAAATAAACATATTTTTGCGGGTTCAAACCCTCTACGCTCGTGTAGGCAACAAAAAAAATACAGTTGTTTCTTAAAGTAGAAAATGGACAAAGTAATATGGTTTAATTCCACTTAACCACATGTTTAGCATATCAGCAGGAAGCAACGACTGAAAGAGTACATAAACACACGTCATTCGGGTCAGTAACAGACTTCACTTCAGCAACACCTACACTTCATTTGATTACACACAGTTCCCATTACAGTTTTCAGCACTGCATTCAATTCCGACATGTTTAAAGTTGACGATTTTGTTTGACTATTGGGCGCTTTCACATTAGACGATAGCGGTAACGACACGATATCGTCGGACTAGTAGTTTGATACTATTACTACTGAACGCTTTGACACTGTGTCGTTGTAGTCAAGTATCGGCGGATGATATCGTAGCAGTGGGGAAGCGCCCAATGACGTGGCATGAAATTTGTTTTTTTTATTTATTTATGTTCACCAACAATTTGTTACATCTATACAGATAAATAAAATTGAAGTGTCTGTTTGTAAATCTAAAAAAAAAGCTTTTCACTAAATGCATATGAAAGTATACACGCTACAGACACTAAAAAACCAAGTTTTAAAATTTTTCACTGTCTGTCTATCTGTCTGTCTGTCTGTCTGTTTGTTCCGGGTAATCTCTGAAACGGCTGGACGGATTTTAACGGGGCTTTCACTGGTAGGTAGCTGATGTTTCAAGGAGTAACTTAGGCTACTTTTATTTATTAAAAATATTAGGGTTCCGCGACAGTAAGGATGAAACTAAATCTACGCGGGTGAAACCGCGGGGCACAGCTAGTTATACATACAGTTGTTGCATCTGAATCTTACTCGTATAAACTAAATGTACAAATTACTTATACGTACAGCTTGCTTAATATTAATCGTATACAACGTAAAAGTTGTTACTAAATTCTTAATTTGACGGAGCAACACATTTCGTGCTACCTTAATACGCCACGAAATTCGTAAACGTCGAAACATTTCGAATACTTTTGAGAACAATGAGAAGCCACTCAGACAGCATTGAATTTAGTTTCGACAAGGGTTTACTGTTACGATTTCGTTTGCGTATTGAAGTGACTGGAAATATTAACCTTATTGTAAATTTCGGAGCGGTTGTGGTAGAATTACAAAGATGGCATTCTAATACGCAAGCGAAAACGTCAACGTTAAAAGTGTCAATTCTATATCACAGTATATAAATATATAAACAGTATGAAATTTAGACCAAATTTTGGAAACAAGAATACGACCGCTATCCTAGAGAGCAAACGTCTTTAGCATCGTGGTCGTAATTTAGGGAACCCTAGAATGTGGTATGATATAGGGGGCCTACCATCATCGGCTTAAGCAGAGCGTATTGAGAACTTCTGTACTGGGGCCTTACTATGAGCTCTTATTGCCATGATAGTTTCACTCATTTATGAGACAGATGTATGTGACGTGCATACATCTGTCACTGTCCCACAACTGAATTAACATTGCAATAAGAGCTCATGGTTGGGCCCCTGTAAAATTCAATGTCAAAGCTAAGAAGTTCAATGATTATAGTTGCCGTTCAGGTAGACAACAACCACGTGTTGTGTTTTACAAAATTGTAAATAAATAAGCAATAAAATATGTAATTTATAAAACATTACTGCCACTTGCGGCACATAAACAAATAATAAAACCATCTTTCCATCCCATCTCGTAGGAAATAATGTGATGCTCTATTTTTGTTGAAAAACTGTATTGGTTAGTCATCTGCTATCAAGCTCGCGGGACTATTCTGAATTATGATAATAACCGCTTATTCTGGTTCCAATATCTTTTCTTCTAAGCTGGTCAATCGGTTGGATGATAAGCGGCTACTGCAGCTTATGAACTCGTCAACCCTAAAGCCTTGCGATAAAGCCAGCTCTGCCTGAGAATAAGAAAGTTTTCAAATACGAACTAGTCGGAAAATCCTTTCCTAGTGATCACTCTCCAAATTGCAAGTCTTTAGGTTCAGCTTACATTTTTAGCAGACTTTTTTACATGTATACTTAGATAGAGAATCGCCGTGCTAACTAAAATACTGACTTATACGTTTATACCCAGATACGCAGTGTCTCCGCCCGAAGTAACTACTCTACGGTTGTATTATTCGGCTGCGATCTTCTGTAAGGTGTAACAGCCTTCTGTAAGTTGGACAGCTCCAAATTCGCAATTAGAGATCCCGTTAAGTCATAGGTACCTGTCTAAGGTTGTCTTTCTACTGTTGCGAAGACGGAACTGTGAGCGAGGTGAACCACCAAAATATTTTCCCAAATTCTCTGTTTATTTCGTGTTGCTACCTCGCTCCGCTTCAGTGAACAGATAGCCTATGCTATGCATTGGGTCACAATGTCGTCTCTCTAGTGTCAGAGCTATAACCGTGATAGAGCACAGAATAGGGCCACGTTTATTTCTGTCAGCACTCGGGACAGAAATACAACGACAAGTAGAGCGTATACGACAGACTATCTCAGCGTGATGGCGAATAGCGTGCATTCTATCGCTTATATATCCATGCCTGTGACTTCAACCGTGCAAATTATGCGAAGAGACAGACTCCAAGCTGGGAATAATGGGATTTGAATGGGTTTGGGATTTCAAATCTATTGAACGTCTTGTCGTCCAAAGTAGACTGAAGGTCCAGACCGCGGGTAAGATCACCCAGACGATGGACTGACCAGATTAAAACAGCCGTGGGCGTACCCTTACACGAGTGCGCCAGAATGACATCCAACAAAGATCCATAGCGAGACATCGAGAGGCGAGTGACATCTGCGCCGAATAGTATCACATGACCACGACCGCTCTGTCAAGAGTGTAACGAACAAGAAGAAGACCAACGAGGCAGTGGAAACATCTCAATTATACCCTCGAGTGATGTTTGTATTCCGATGGTGAGTGAGGTTGTTCATCCATGGGAAGAGGACGAAGTGAGAAGTTGTTCTAGCAATAATGGGATCATGAATAACTCTTTTTCATCGAAAGTCTACATAGCTCGTAGCTAACTTGAAATTTGTTTGTATATTACCAAGGTACGTATAAGGAGGTCAAAGAAATGACGCTGGACAGAGACAAATGGAAAGAGTTGTATCGGTTACACCGTCAAGAGTTATTACTCTTAAATTCATGATGATAACAAGGGTGGCAAACAAGCGTACAGACAGCCTGATGGTAAGCGGCCACTGGAGTCTTTGAATGACCATCTTAAAGTAAAAGAGTCTCACTATACACTAGCTCCACTCCTCCTGTCTCCCCCATGGAGCACTGGCGACCTAATTCACCGCAAGAACATAACTTCTCTAATTAATTGAGATTTCCATTAACGTTTGAAGTTCGGTTATATCTCTTTTAGTCAGCGTTAAACCTATGTGAAGCCTAGATACATAACTAGGTCTAAATTTAATGACATAAGCTACAGTCTACTGGCAAAATAACTAGCAGGTGTTAAAACTAGGTTGGGAATTTCAAAATGTATGAACGTTCAGTGGCTATCTGGGTGTATATTAGTTATTTACAGATTATTAGATATTAGATAAGATTAGATATTACAGATTTAACTTTCTTTGAAGCATTTAAGTGATGGCAAACGAAAAATTTTCGAATTGGCAAAGGTGCTTTTCTTATTTATTTTTATTTATTACTAGCTGTGCCCTGCGGTTTCACCCGCGTAGAGTTAATTTCATGTGTGTCCCGCGGAACACTTATGCTTTTTTTAAATAAAAGTAGCCTAAGTTACTCCTTGTTACAGCTTTTCACTAAATTCCAAAATTACAGCTTTTCACTAAATGCATATGAAAGTATACACGCTACTGACACTAAAAAAGCAAGTTTTAACATTTTTCTCTGTCTGTCTGTCTGTTTGTTTCGGGTAATCTCTGAAACGGCTGGACGGATTTTTACGGGACTTTCACTGGCAGGTAGCTGATGTTTCAAGGAGTAACATAAGCTACTTTTATTTATTAAAAATATCAGGGTTCCGCGACAATAAGGATGAAACTAAATCAACGCGGGTGACATCGCGGGGCACAGCTAGCACTCAATATAATAGGTTAAGTAGCATCAAGTTGTTTCAAGATTACTTTCGAAAGGAAGAATTAATTTTTGGGTTCACAGTTCAGGAGCCTTACCACAAGCTCTTATTGCCATCATAGTTCCACTGTGTGACAGTGACAGACTTATACACGTCATATACATCTGTCTCATAATAAGAGTTAAAGTATCATGGCAATAAGAGGTCATGGTAAAGCCTGGTTGGCATTTTTTTTGGTTTTGGACTTGTTATATAAAAAAAAAACACATGTCGCCTGAATCCTTGTAAAATCGATGAATTTTCAATACAATATGGGTAATTTGTTGTCTCGGAAAGCGTTATGATTGTTTTATAGACCAGTAAAATTGTTGGAAAAGCGTTTGAAAGCCATTTTTATTACCCATCTGTTCAACGTTGATTGTATTTAAAGTATTTAGTCGCTCGCGTCGGTTTTACTGCGTTATCTGAAGATCTAGGTTTCAGCTATCCGGTTGGCCGTAGTGGCAAGTTCGAATCCTAGCGGGGCCTGTACCAAATAGTTTTTTTCTAAAAAACGTACGGTTAAGGAACACATCATGAGGAAACCTGCATATGTCTGAGAAGTAATTCAAAGACGTATGTATAGTGCCCGAGACGGCGAAAGACTCACCCTCGTTGGCACTTAATCATCTTCGGTGAAAAGTAGCCTTCAGGGAATACAGGCGTGAGCATATATATATGTATGTATGTAGGTATGTGTATATGAGAATCTTACAAGGAGTTCAATGAATTATTTTTATTTTATTTTCTTTATCATTATCTACCTTTATCACTACTAAGAACATATATTATACAAACCTACTAGAAGTGCCTCGCGGTTTCGACCGCAAAGTATGTTACAAATTAACTTCAGCCCGCGACTTTGTCCGGGTGAAATAGTTACTTTGGGCTAACCCTAACTTTTACCCGGGATTGATCTTAGCGTGCTGATATTATAGCCTTCCTCTATAAAAGGGTTTTCTTGAGATTAGCACATTCAAGCAAACTTCTATATAGGTATAGATTTTCCATTGTAGCTTCACTCCTATTGGTCAAAGCGTGTTATAAAGCCTGCAATTCAATTAAGTAGCTCCTGAGATTAGCCCGATCAATAAAACAAACTCTTCAGCTTTATACTAACATAAAATAAGCATTCGTATCGTATCTGACTCGCTCTTGGCTACTCTTTTTGCCAACAAAACTCTGATTAATTAAAAAAAAAAACTTTAAAAATAGACAATGTGTTAATTAAATCTGTCTTCAGAAACGATTTAATCCAACGATTTATCCCCTAAGAGCTGTTTTTAAGAATTTTCCATTCCCTCAGTTATAAACAGGAAACTGCTTTTAAAATGGGTTTTAAGCTATTATTTCATATATCTGGTAAATCAATCTTGGCACACGATATGAGTTACATTTCTTCACATATTTCTCGTGCAATGTTTATGTTGATCTCTGAAATAAACACGTTATGCTATTTATTATACGGATTATTTTTGAATGTGACCTCGCGAGCCCTTGTATTAATAAATAATATACTGACGCTATTTTTAAGGGATAACTTTATAAATTTTAATAGTGGGATATGGTTTGAGGATCCGCAGCTGTTTTACCCGACTGCGCGACGTGTGGGAGGGTAATGTGTTTATCAGCCTATGTATTTATGTTTGTTCCTTTGTGAGTTTAGAAACCAAACGCGTGGCCCGATTTTGATGAGTCTTGCGTCAATTGACTTGTTTAAACTTGCATTGTCAGTACTGAAATTGAATACTTCTATAATTCACTACCTATTAAATTCACTAAATATTTAGACTATTCCTTATTTTCGTTTTTAAAAATTTTAATAGTTTAAAAAAAAAATATATTCTGATCATATAATATTTAATTAGTTTTTTTTTTGTATAAGGGCTGTCTGTCCGAATATTTCGGGTGCATTTAAGTAAATAATGATAAATGACAATAGTTCTAGTAGTAAGTAATTGAAGATAATATTATTATACAGTAAAATATGTATCTATACATCTATACAGATAAATAAAATTGAAGTGACTGTTTGTAATTTCAAAATAACAGCTTTTCACTAAATGCATATGAAAGTATACACGCTATTGACACTAAAAAACCAAGTATTAAATTTTTTTCTCTGTCTGTCGGTCTGTCTGTCTGTCTGTCCGTCTGTCTGTTTGTTCCGGGTAATCTCCGAAACGGCTGGACCGATTTTAACGGGACTTTCACTGGCTGATGTATTAAGGAGTAATTTAGGCTACTTTATTTATTAAAAATATTAGGTTTCCGCGACAATAAGGATGAAACTAAATCTACGCGGGTGAATCCGCAGGGCACAGCTAGTTTTTTAGTTAATAAAAAGCTAAAACTATATTCAAAATTTAATTCCAATCCGGCCTATATCCGAATCTGTAAATACAATATTCGACTGAAAAAACTGACGAATTAATTCAGTGTGGAGTGTGGACACTGTCGCAAAAGTAATTAAACCATAAACCAGAATATAATGACTGGTATGAAGTCACTGGCAGGGCAATGCGGTTCATTAATAATTTGTTATTGCTGTTTCTGTACACGCTTCAATGATATCGCTTGTTTACAAATTATATTTCGTGTTTTTCAGCTGTTACTGCTTTATATTACATGTTTTTATGACACACATCAAGAAACATATAAGATTTCTAGCTTCTGCCTCCGACTTCGTACACTTGGAAAAGTTACTTTGGGCTAACGCTCACTCACTTAAACCCGCGATTGGTGAAGCTAGCGACTATTAATTGAGATGTAAGCTATCCTATCTTTCAAGTTGGATCAAGCACACGGTTTGCAAATCAATTTAAAATCGGTTCAGTAGTGTAGGAGTCAGCCGCGGCAAACAACGTGACACGCAATTTTTATATATAAAGACTATATATAGCTGTGCCCCGTGGTTTCACTCGCGTAGATTTTAATTTCATGGTTGCCCGCGGATTCCTAATGTTTTCAAACATCTAAATAGCCAAAGTTACTCCTTGTAACATTAGCTATCCGTCAGTGAAAGACCCATTACATATCTCCGTACAGCCGTTTCGGAGATTACCCGGAACAAACAAACAGACAGACAGACAGATAGACAGACAGATAGACGGACAGATAGATAGAGAAAAAATTTAAAAATTGGTTTTTATATGTCAGTACTGTGTATACTTTCATATGCATTTAGTGAAAAACTGTTATTTTAGACGTACAAACAGACACTTCAATTTTATTTATCTGTATAGATATAGATGAATGATTTTAACCGAGTGAAGATGGGTGTGTCTAAATCGGATGGTTTTTGCATTATTTAAAGCACGGTAATTAAAAATCTTTCGTGATTTACCAGAGAATAATATAACATTTAAACATACATTCATACATATCCGTGTAGCGACGGAGTAATAATAGTGTCGCTACTTCTTTTCTACCCGAAGATGTCGTAAAAGAAGCACAATAGATCAGTGCAAGAGAAGGAAAACTCGAAATCAAACCTGCATCCAAACCCCCCACCGGTCGTATCGACATTCATAAGTGCCTTTCCAGGGCCTAAACTGAATAAATATTTGGCACATTCATTTTTAAAAAACCAAATACTAATTTAAATTTCAGTGAGTTCCTAGTTTTAGAACACTAACGTACAAACACGCATGATTTTTGACGTCATGTGTTTGGTTGTATGACTAACGAAAGCAATGAATCGATAGTAAAATCCTGTTATGAGATGTTTCAATGGCGGATTAGAGCTGATTGTACGCAAATGAAACGGTATACGAAACACTGATTTATTGACGTCACAGGAGCTATACTTATCTATTTTTGGATAACTGTATTTTTTTTATCTTAAGTGAATCAAAACATACGGGATCTACATAAGCGGTGACCGCAGGGAGAAAACTAGATGTCGACTTTAAAAAAAAAACTCAATCCCTCTTAGACAAATTTATGAAAGGGCTTTCTTCTAAGCACTTCATACATACATAGGTACACATGCTCCCCCTGTATTCCCCGATTATGGGGTAGGTAGAGGTGTTGAAATAACAACACCCACTTTTCACCAAAGGTGCCAACGTGGCAGATGGTGAGTCTATCGCCGTCTCAGGCATGATACATACGTCTTTGAATTATTTCTCAGACATATGCAGGTTTCTTTACGATGGTTTCCTTCACCGTAAAGCACGTGGTGTGATGTCACTGCACGTAAGTTATTAGAAAAACTCATTGGTACAGGCTCCGCTGGGATTCGAACTTGCGTAGCAGGCGACTGCCAAAACCCCAAAAACGTTTTGATAAGACTTTTTTAAGCTATAAGTACTTCAAATCATTAGATTTGAAAATTGTTTTAACGAAGAAACATCCTCAAGACATTGACCAAAAATCAATAACCGTGTCTATCTTCGTTCCCTCATAACAAAACATCATGGATGGATCAACATGGATGACAATCAGTAATTAGTCTATAACAATTATTATTCCACTCCTAAAATAATACGATCTTTTATTAATCTATCACAATGCGCAATCCAATTAAGATTCCAATTTGGTTAGATTAATGTCTGCCAGCTAACTGGGATTATCTATTGTTATTTCCTATCCATTCTTCTAATCCGTTGTTTAATTAGCTATCTTATCATTCTTCAGTTAGTGTATTTCTGTCTGTACTTGTGAGTTTTAAATCTTCAGCGCAATAATGGCATTCCGCGAGTTATACCGTGAAGGAAAACATCTCAAGAAAACCTGCCTCTACTCGTACACTAATATTACAAAGAGGAAAGACTTGATTGTTTGTTTGTATTGAATAGGACCCGAAACTACTTGACCGGTCTTGAAAATTCTTTCAGCAATGGAGTGCTACATCATCAGCGAGTAACATTGGCTATATTTTATCCCCGTACTCCTGGAATAAGAACTACGCGGGTGAAACCGCGTCACGTTCGCTAGTGTAAGATAATTCAAAGACGGTTAACCCCTTATTACAAATCATGATTTAAACCTAGATTAGACCACAATCGGACTAAAATTATGTCCATCCCTTTTCAAACCCGTGTCTCAATAAGATATGGAGCCACTTTTAAATCAAGGATTATTTTGGGCAATGTTTTGTAAGAGTGTTTTAGAAAACATCGTGAGGTAACCTGTATATGTCTGAGAAGTATAGTGCCTGAAACGACTCACCATGGAACTTGGCACTAAATTATCCTCGGTGAAAAGTGAGTACTGTTATTACAACACCTCTGCCTACCCCTTCAGGGATTACAGGCGTGAGCATATGTATGTACTAGTATGTTATGTAATGAAGTGGATAGTGTCTAAGACGGCGATGAAGTCAACATCTGTCGCTTTGGCTCGAAATCATCTTCGTTGAAAAGGTATTGCACTTCCATATAACCCCTCGTAGATCCCTTTTGGGTAGATGTGAGCGTACGTTACATTATATCAAGTGCCGACCCTAACATTGTTAAGGTTGTAATCATCTCGTAACAATTGATCATATAATGCTACATCGTCATGATTAATATTATAAGTTGCATCGATCAGTTGGCATAGGATTGACTCTTCACATTCTTGTATTGATTCATCATCTGTTAATTCATTTGTTTGTATTTCATCGGTTATACCTACTCCTTAGGTCTTAGGTCATATTTCTCTATATAATACGTATTCTAAAATGATGCAATCGATCCAAGTAATCCTTGCACTGTTTCAAATTGAAATATAATTATATTTCATGACTAATTCATAGAATTCTATTGATATCGTTGCGCTCTTTTCTCGGCTTTCATGAAGTGTAATCTAGGGTTTTTACTTTCAACATGTTGATTCAGTGGGTACGAAGAAATCTAAACTAAAGAATTACATATATTATCATTATATCATCCTGCCTATATCATTTATGTTAGTTTGTGGTGTAGTAAATGTGTTTTTCTCTCATATCTATCTGTGTTCACTCCCTTTCTAGCAAAGTCGCCTATCACACCATTCAGGTGTTTATAAATCTTCCTCTCACTTCTTTCCACATTCATAAGCAATACTTTTTTTGTAACATTACTCACCTTCGAATATCTTCTTACTGTCGCGTAATGCAGTAAGCAATGATCAGGGGCCCAACCATGAGCTCTTATTGCAATGTTAATTCAGTTGTGCGACAGTGACAGATGTATGCACGTCACATTGAAACTATCATGGCAATAAGAGCTCATACTGATCCTAAACGAAACGAAGAAACTTTTGAACTGCAGAATTTTTGCTGAAAACATTCCTGTTCTGCTTTTTCAAACAAATGCTTCTACAATTGACAGTTAAGTCAGTAACGCGTTTTGATTTGAATTATTTTAAAGATCTTCAAATATAGGTTTTACGATCGCCAAGTCGTTTAAACTAAGAAAAGTCCCTTTGTAAATTCTAGCGTATATTTAAGTTAAATACCTACAAATCAATATAGCTAGACAATTGATGTAACAGTCTGGTAACCAAACGCGTCTGTGCCGTGTCTATGCACTATCTGGGGTTATATTGGACCGATGAGTCTATTTGTAGCGCCCTTGACACGCGAGTTGCGACACGGACTCATGGGATGTATCGGCCCTAATTGTTAATGAGCCATTTCAGAAGTGGACTTTTATAGGTCGCTAGCTTCTGGTGTTTTGTGATGGTAAATTACATGCATTTAATTTCGACAGCATATGAGATGTGCTAGAACTTGTTGAGTAAGGGTCTAAAAAAGAGATCTGTTTAGATAGATGATGATGATGATGAATC
Organism: Watsonalla cultraria; assembly: GCA_964035505.1. Taxonomy (NCBI): domain Eukaryota; kingdom Metazoa; phylum Arthropoda; class Insecta; order Lepidoptera; family Drepanidae; genus Watsonalla; species Watsonalla cultraria. The sequence goes on along the minus strand of OZ037734.1, from coordinate 5,166,882 downwards.
ATATTGTCTAGACCGAAACTGTTTGTAGAGAAAAGAAAAAGCATTACTAGATGTCGTATTAAACATGAACTTGCTTAAGTTCTTGCAGAGGTGTCCAAACCTTTTAGTGCTGTGATAGAGTTTAATGATACATACATCTCGCTAGCTCCTCACTGGTTAAATAGGGTTCCACTCTTAACTTACATACTACTATTGCTTCGTCTATATAAGAATCAGTATTTTCATATGCTTGACGGTTTTGGGTAATCTTCACGTTCTCATCTTCAAATTCATAAATTGTTTCAATACGGTTAGATTTATTTCTTCTATTTGATTGATTATCTGCTGTGCTGCCGACTTGCGTTATATTATCGCTCTAGATAATTATATCAGTATTATTGATTTCTCATCTTGTAACGGCTGAACTATCATTAGCGTCACCTGGGTGGTAAATGAGGTTTATTTTGCGGTTTATGACATACTGTTTGTAAATGATTATGCTAATATGCAAATGCACGACCAACAATCAAATCAGAGTTGAAGATGTCACTGGTCTGAAATCGGTCCGATCACACTATAATTTTGAAGATTTTAAATTCCTACATGGCAGCTACTTCTTTTTCGATTTTTATTTCTTCATTCGATACAATAACATGATTTTTCTCACTCGAATTAGGATTAATTTTGTATTCAACCAGTATTTATGATTTGGAAAGCTTTTTAAAGATTGCCTTTCTCTTCGGACATAATCTTTGCCACCTGAAAACGTTGGCGCGGTCTTCAAATAGGATTCCGGCTCATAAAAAGAGAATATTATCTAGTATTGTAAACAAATATGAGAATAATATTGTCAGTAATAATAATCAAAACCCGAATACCTCAGTTTCTAGGTTAGCAGTTAATGTAATATTTTATTGAAACCGTAAAATTTTCTTGATGCGTTTTAAAATGAAATGATATTATACCTTGACATGGTTTTAATTAATTATTTTTAATAAGTACTAGAAAAACTAGAAGCTCTGTTTAGTTTTAATCCCCTCATTGAAATGTAAACATTTTTCGAGAACGATCGGTATTTGGGATGGAAATAGCAGAAATCTGCTTTCAAAGGCTTAGTTTTAAGATCGCGTGAAGATCGACCAAGTTTACATACAGTTTTAATTACTGAGTAAACTTTGGTATTCAATGCCCTTGTATCTGTATCATGTGAGAAAACTCTATTATTAGGTACTTTTTATTGAAATTAATACCTGTTTGTATTTTGATTGTTACCTAGGTCACTACCGTAACAACTTATTGCCATGATAGTTTAACTCTTATAGACAGTTTTATATGACGTGTATAAGACTGTCACTGTCACACAGTGGAACTATGATGGCAATAAAAACTTATGGTGAAAAACTTGGTTTAATGACCCAGTTTCGATATTCGGATCTTTATGTAACTCTCAAAACTTTTTAGAACTTAATGAATCTATTAGCATCATTAATAGCGGTAAATATTCGTTACTTTCAACCGGTATTCAGTATAATGTTTCTAAATTGTACTGGTTATTAGGTAAGAATTTAAATGTGCTAATTTCTATGAGAAAATTCGGACCAATTGTTAGTTCGACTACGTTTTCAATAAGTCCTTACGATAAAGAATGGTAACTGTGGTATACTTGTGACAGTTTGTTTAAGAAATTGAATAAATCTAGAATCTACTCCTAGTCATTTTCTTCTTGCAGAAAACCTCAATAAAAATCTGTCGGATGATGAAAATTATCCGCATCTAAGCTCGTTGCGCGGACTGACAGAAAAGCGGCTTTAATTTTATAAGTAAAGAAGATAATATATTAAGACTTACCTTAATAATAAAACCTGGACTTCCCAGTCGTTTCACACAAAACAATAGAGGCACAACACTAGACACACACATAAACACCGAAGAGATCAGGTAAGTTGCATCGTTTTAAAACTATCAGTAGACCAAATCCGCTCGACCCAAGTTCAGCAAACACTCTGGCCAATAGAGGCCAGTTTTCCACTCATAAAAATAACTCCAGTGATGAGAAACATAGTTTTTCGTGTGATAATGTAAACATTGGTGCGGGATCACCGTACGGTGGGCTTGACATCACGGTTCCGACTGGCTAAATTTAAACGTTGGGTGCATCGTTGGTTGGTTGCGATGCGTTCCCGATTGCCAGATAATGCGCAGATTGTTCTTGCGGTCTTGTTAGTTACTTTATAAGAAACTTGCTTCTGCCAGCCACTGCGGCCGTGGAATAGTTACTTTGAGCTAATGATAACTTAGCCCGCGATTGGTCTTAGCATGATGCTAACCTATAGCTTTCCTCGATATAACTATCCAACTCTGAAATTTGCAAACCAGACCAGGGGGCTTACTGTGATCATTTAAGCAACACGTATTAAGAACTTCTTAGCTTTGACAGAAGTCAGAAGGTCTTAATACGTGCAGCTTAAAACGATGATGGTAGGCTAGCGTATGAACAAACAAATAAACTCTTCAGCTTGATATTTTAATATAGATAAAGTAACAGCTTTCTCTGTGGTTGTGGTTAGTTCAGTCGTTTAACTTTCTATTTACTTCGGTGTACTTTGAAAATAAATAGTTTCTCTTTAGAGAATCTTCAGATTATGAGGATTTTACTAAGATTACTTATTCTACAACTTAGTAGCTTCGGGGTATACTGAGTTTCTGGCCAGGTTCTTCTCAGTAAAAGCAACCTGGCGGTAGCATGTAGAATCCTGTATAATTATGTCATTCTGACGATTTAAAAGTACTTTTTCAAAAGTCTAATCGAATAAAGTTATTTTTGAGACTGTGACCACGAGTCTGGTCTGCTTGTGACACCGAGCCCCATAAGTAGTCGCCTGATTTATTTTGTGGTCTCGTTTTGTAAGATTTCGGGTGATTCGCTCTTGATGCCGAAAGGCACAAAAAAGGACGGAAGGAATATGGGTTCCTGATTAAAATACAGCCCGGTGTCTATATTTTCGTCAAAAATTGCGCAAAAGAATTTGTTTAGAAGTTCAGTGAATAGATAACTTTGCGTTTATTTCAGGGAATACAGGAGAGCATTATGCATGTACCTCATTATCATTATCATCACCGTCAACCTATCTTGGTCCACTGCTGGACATAGGCCTCTCCTAATGTATGCCATAGCACCCTGTCTTCAGCTTGCCGCATCCAGCATGTGCCTGTATGTACCTAGTAGGATAAAAAAGCTTACGTGGTAAAACTTCGTTACTACGAAACAAAATGAATTTGAAGTCATATGATACAAGTAATATCGTCAGAATTAGTGTAGCAATTAGCAGATATCGTTCATGACCTAATTATTAGACAGGTAAGTTGGTACTAACCTTAATTACAATATTTCAAATTACGTTACACCATCAAAGTTGTATAAATAGCCCTTCCCTGAATGATAAACTACCCCAAGGGTGTGTCATTTTGTCCCCATTACCCTACAATGACTAGCTGTCTTCAAATTGTATCATCATCTCCCTGGCCTTATCCCATGTATTAGGGATCGGCACTTTATTCAACCCGATGTGACTAGTTACCTGATTTTTACACGAAGCGACTGCCGTCTGACCTTCGTAACCCCTTTTTTGAGGAAAATCGGCAATCTGGGTTAAACCAGTTGTCAGACTTTCTTAGGCCTTTGATGATAAATTGGCAACCGGGACCGACGGCTTAACGTGTCTTCTAATTGTATGTTAATCAGAATCAGTAGTAATTTTATGAGTCTGTCTCTGTCTGTCTGTATGGCGCGACGTGAATAAAAGGCACGCGCAGTTACCTCCATGATATTTCTACCCCTTTAGGGAATACAGACGTAAGCAGATATGTATGTAATAAATAATGTTAAATTTTATCACACAGCGCTATCTAGTCCCATTAAGCTTGTATTATGGGTTCCAGACAACGGATATAATATTATTGCTTGCTGTGCCCCGCGGTTTCACCCGCGAAGATTTATTTCATGCTGTTTTTTTTTTAAATAAAATTAGCTTAAAACACTCTTTGAAACATCAGCTAGTGAGTCCCGTTAAAATCCATCCAGCCGTTTACGCGTGACCATGGTAAATAGGGATTCATTTTTATATATAAAGAAGAGAAGATTTTTTCAATGCGAGCGAAGCCGCGGGTAAAAGCTAAAATATTTTATAAATAACTACTTACTATTTTTGTAACTACATGATATGACAATACAAACCCAGGCGTCCAACGCGGGAATTGAACCCTAGTGTAGTCAGATATACTAACCACTACACAAACAGAATCGACATTTAAAATTTGACATAATTCTTTATACATTGTGCTTTCCTTTGTAGTAGCATTCAGGCCTGAAAATTTCATAATTAACCAAAGGTATATTGTAATTAGCGTGAACTAATTAAATTATCGTATATTTGCCGGCGGCTTTGTCTAAGGTTCGCACGAGTCTGTATCAAACGCTCTTTGTAGGCTCGCCGTCGTGTCTGACATTTCCTACCATCTACATTATCGATTGTGTTAACCGTCAAAACCACTATAACCTGACCTCTGATACCGCGAAAACCAAGCCCGATTATAAGAGCTTGGAGGGGGAGTTATAGGTCAAGTTATAGTGGAGGGTGAGACACGCAAATCACGCACACAAGCTAGTTCGCGCAGCCGCAGTGACGTCGGACCACCCCACCCAGCTAGCGGGTCTCGAAAGCCGGCAAAATTCTCTTACACCCCTGTGGTGAGCTCCTAAACGCAACAACTATTTCGACACTCAATTTTTATTCGCTAAAATAACCTAAATCGCGCCAACGCAACTTATATAGCTTCAGCTTATTGTCGCTTAGTGTTTTGTAATTAATCAACTAATTTATTAACGTTATATTCAAGTGAGAAGTCTTGGTTAAGGATTTTGAATTCGGAAGGAAAATGGCGGACCTCGGCGGCGTTCGCAGACGGATTTAGAGCGCGCCGGTTGCTACCTTTAAATACTCGAATTAGTTTCTAGATTAACGGTTTGTAATCGATTATGTTGGTAAGGACCTGGACAGTGTAGGGTTAGTTCGCGAGTGCAAGGACGTCTAAAATCGATATCTCGGCTATGATAGGTCTGTAGGTACGGTCGGGCGTTTGTATTAAGCTGTCCGGACTTGGGTGCTGCTGTTCATGTCAGAAAAAACGGAGGAGGACTAGACTAGCGTCTGCTGAAGAGATGACCACGGAAACGGCGACGCCTAACCAGGTTGGTGGGGTTTTTGTAACATTGAAAGTAGCGTTTGCCGCATTGTAGTCGTAGGCGCCTAGTGCCGTGTCAAGGGCATCGGCCTCTGGGTTTATACCTGGTTGGTTACATAACGGAATTATGGGAATTCCTTTTTTAAATACAACGGTAATTATAACCGATTCTTTTTTCAAATATCGTTATCGCTACCGGTATCTTTGCAATTCCAGACTTTTTGGAATTCCTTTTTTAAATACAACGATTATCATTAAGGATTCTTTTTTTCAAATATCAGTTACCGGTCTCTGCAGTTCCATTTTTAAATACCATGTACCTACTTGCAATGTCATGCGGGTGGGGCTTTCCTGATTAGTTTTTAGAATTGGAAAGCTCAACAAAGCTACATTTGGAAAAGTTTTGAACAGCGAACTGCGCTGTAGGTAATGCTTATATTGATTGGAATTTATCTTACGTTTATCTTTTAAGAAACTGTCAGACATATATCAAGATATTGAAGAGTGGGAATTAATAGAATAGGTACCGAGTAACATAGAGTTGAATTGTGCATGTTTATATTTAAGTGTGTATTCGTATAAAATCCAGCGAACATTTCCAATTGGAACTAACTATTCCTTTGTCTACTGACTATACCTTACTATCACAATCAAATCGTGCTTAGAAAATCTAATAAAATTAAAATAGAGATATTAGTAGAAAAAACATTAATCTGCCGTTGGAATAGGGTTGGATTCATAGATTTTCATCAACCTATGAATATGTCCTATTCCTCCTCCTCGCGTCGGGTCGGACTGCTGAGGGTCATGATACCCCGTGGAAATCACCTTCTTCTTCACAATCTGTCGCCATCTGTTTATGATGTATCTGTATGTCTTAATACATATACGGAAAATATCACGCCGCAATAAAGAGCATCATCTCCCATTCATTGATGGGGTCGGCACTTGATTCAACCCGATGTGGCTGATCACCTGATTTTTATACGAAGCGACTGCCATCTGACCTTCGCAACCCCATTTAGGAGGAAAATCTGTGATCTGGGTTAAACCAGTTGTCAGAATATTTTTAGGCCTCCTACTGACCTGTAACGATTGCCAAAGATGTTAAATTGGCAACCGGGACTGACGGCTTAACGTGCTCTCCGAGGCACGGAGGGAACTCGGGCGGTCACCCATCCAACTACTGGCTAGGCGTATGGTTGCTTAACGTCGCTGATCGAATGATATGCGCAATAGCAACTGTGCCTCCTGTGCTCCTCTATAAAGCCGCAATAAAGAGCGTGAAGTGGTATTGAAGATTGTAGTCATATAACACTAGACCAGTGTTGTAGAGTCCTCCAGAGCTTCGTGCTTGTGCTATCTATGGTTTTATGAGAGCGATCATGGCGCCCAACAAGGCAAATGTTTTGAGGTGACATAATAATAACACCCAATTTCACCCAAGATGATTTAGTACCAACGTGACAGATGGTGAGTCTATCGCCGTCTCAGGCACTATACATACGTCTTTGAATTACTTCTTAGACATATGCAAGTGTCCTCAGGATGTTTTCCTTCACTGCCAAGCACGCGGTGTGAAATTGATGCACACAAGTTTTTTTTAGAAAAATTGGTTGTTAAATGCCCCGCTGGGATTTGAATTTGCGTCACTTGCGTAGCAGGCGACTGCTCAAACCCTCCGGCCACCGCGGCTCCTGTAAATGTTAATAATATTCAAAAGATGGACAGATGAAAGCCAAAGTTTTTATTACTAGAATTTAATTTTACTTTATTATACGAGTACCTAGTCCAGATTCCTTAACAAACTGTCATAAAATGTACAACAAAGACGAATTCGTCTTATTTATAGCTTTGAGCTTTATGTCTATTGCGGGTAGGTAGATATTTGAAGGTTCTCCCGGTGGAGCGACCGAGTACCCACGGAATTTCATTGTTGGACATTTTATGGTTTCAATATTAACCTCCATTTGCGAATATCCGAGGCAGAACCTTTGTAAGTTTAGTCAAAGCTGTGCACCACAAAATGTTATTTTGTTTGTTTCGGAATATCATTGCCAGAGGTACAGGTAGAGATATAGAGAGCTCTAATACATTCTCATTCTTAAACTCGGTATATATTATTATACGTATTAATAGTGTTAGGGTTATTCGTAACCCAACTGGGGACTGTAGGATTTAAAGTACCGTACATAGCAATTAAGTTAGAGGCTGTTAATTTGGAATTATTTTAAATAATAAAAAAAAAAATAAAGACGCTTACATTTTATTCATCTCTACAGATGGTTGTTCTTATGTTGGTTCTTTTCAGCAAAACCAATTTAAAAGCAAAACGGTGGTAACATTTATAATCCTGTATAATGCATTTTATGTGTCGTTCTGAAGATTTTAAAGTAATTAATTTGAGAGTCAGAAGTCCAATCAAGTAAAGATATATTGAATAGACTTGAATTGATGTTTATCTATACATCTATACAGATAAATAAAATTGAAGTGTCTGTTTGTAATTCCAAAATAACAGCTTTTCACTAAATGCATAGGAAAGTATACATGCTACTGACAATAAAAAACCAAGTTTTATAAATGTTCTCTGTCTGTCTGTTTGTTTGTTTGTTCCGGGTAATCTCTGAAACAGCTGGACCGATTTTAACAGGACTTTCACTGACAGTTAGCTGATGTTCCAAGGAGTAACTTAGGCTTACTTTTATTTAAAAAAAACATTTAAGGGTTCTGCGGGAATAAAACTAATACTACGCGGGTGAAACCGCAGGGCACAGCTAGTATATATATTTAAGGATCCCGACTACGTACAGTAAAAGTCCTAAAAGCGTATCAAAACACCAACCAAGGACATTTTTGCGTTATTTTAATATCCACCGGCCGGTGACACCATAATGTTGCCAAAATGATGGCATAAAAATAGCAGCTGTTGAATTAATAATGACAGATGACGGAAATTTAGTTTCTTGGAAAATTCTCCGTAAAAATCTCGTTCCAATTTTCTTTAGCGGGAAGATTGATTAATAGACCTCGTTGGACTTATGATTATAATTGCAAACTAGCTGTGTCCTGCGATCTCATCCGTGTATAAAAGTAGCTTATTTCTTTATATCATCAACTATCTGCCAGTGAAAGTCGCGGTATAATCTGTGCAGCCGTTTCAGAAATTACCCGGAATGAGCAGATACACAGACGGACAGACTGAAGGAGAAAAAATAAAAAATAAATATTATTTTGTATGTGTGTAATACAGACACTTTAATTTTATTGACCTATATATATAGATGCTTCTACGGAACACGAGGTCATGGGTTTGATCCCGGCGATAGAATTTACCTGTCGTTCAAAGTGTTATTGGGTTTTTCCATTTGGAATTTCCCAGTAGCCCGTTTGGATAAGTGCACGGTTAATGGCAGTAGGCTCCAATTACATGGGACTTAACAATAAATGGCGGAATTTAGGTGTATTGGTGTAAAAATTTAGGTGTATTGGTGTAAAAATTTAGGTGTATTGTAAGTACACCTCTGCCCACCGTTTTGGAGAATACAGGCGTTTGCATATATGTTATTAATAGATAGAAGGATCCCCAAACGTTATACATTAAGTATAACATTTCCTGGTCCTCAAGCTATCTCTATGCTAAAATTCATCAAAAAATTTAAGCGGTTTAGCTATAGAAAATAGACCTACTTACCTAACAGACAGACAGACTTTTACAATTAGTTGATTGCCAATGATATTGTAAAACTAGATGTTAAGTTTTTAGTAATCGGACGTTTAAAATCTCGTTGCGCGAAATCTAAATTATTATATTTTGTTAATAAATTTATTAAATTTACTAGTTGTGACCCGTAGTTTCACCCGCGTAGATTTTAATTTCTCGATTTCCCGCGGATCCATAATGTTTTTTAAAAAGCTAAGGAGCCTAAGGTACTCCTTGTAACATTAGTTATCCGTCAGTGAAAGTCCCGTTAAAATTCGTCCAGCTGTTTCGGAGATTACCCGGAACAAACAGACAGACAGACAGACAGAGAAAAATTTGAAATCTTGGTTTTTTAGTGTCAGATTAATCATATAGATTAATAAATTTAAAATCTTGTTTTAAAGTATTTACAAAAGATAACTAGTAAGTAAACGACTATATTAGTTCAAAAAGAGTATCACTCGAAAGCGTCCCAATTGGGACAACGACATCTCTACCTCTTTATCAATATCATGATACATGCCCATAAAGTACGTATTAGACTGTCCTATTTTAACTGGCAATAAATTTTATACCTAAGTGGTGACACGATATGAACTCATTCGAAGCGTCATATAGGCGTGCCCATCCAAGGTTTTAACAGGTTTGTAACCTTTGCATGAAAATTCGCATGTCATAAGGCTTATGACCTACATGTACATTTCATCCAATTAAGTACTTTTGAATTCTTAAAAAATACGAACACTAAGCGGGATTTGAACCCGTGACCTCTGGGTAGTTTCCTAACCATCTATACATCTATACAGATAAATAAAATTGAAGTGTCTGTTTGTAATTCCACTAAATGCACGTGAAAGTATATACGCTACTGACACGAAAAACCAAGTTTTATTTTTTTTCTCTGTCTGTCTGTTTGTTCCGGGTAATCTCTAAAACGGCTAGACGGATTTTAACGGGACTTTCACTGGCAGGTAGCTGATGTTTCAAGGCGTAAGTTAGGCTTCTATTATTTTAAAAATCATTATAGTTCCGCGGGTCACCCATGAAATTAACACTACGCAGGTAAAACCGCGGGGCGCAGCTAGTTTTTAAAAAAGAACATGTGCTGTGCCCCAAGTATAAGTTTAACACGTTCGAACGTCGTCGCTTGACCTTGCGTTTTGCGCTTTTTTGTATGGAGACGTAAAAGTTCCTACACTCGCCGGTAGGGGCGCTTTTTAACGTTCCCATACAAAATGTGGAAAATACGCACGCGATATCGTCAACGTACATACATACAAATTCTCACGCCTGTAATCCCCGAAGGGGGAGGTAGTTATGTTGTAATTTTCAACACCCACATTTCACCGAATATGATTAAGTGCCAACGTGACAGAGGGTGAGTCCATCGCCGTCTCAGGCACTATACATACGTCTTTGAATTATTTCTCAGACATATGCAGGTTTCCTCACGATGTTTTCCTTCACCGTAAAGCCGTGTGGTGTGAAATCACTGTACATCAGTTGTTAGAAAAACTCATAGGTACAGGCCCCGCTGGGATTTGAACTTGCGTCGCTTGCGTAGCAGGCAACGTAAAATCGTCAACGTAAAAACATGTTAAAACCTTTACTTTAGGCACACTGTGTAAGCATCTAACACAACCACAGTTGAGGTTAGAAAGCTTCTAAAATAAGGAAAGCGTACAAAACAACAATAATGGCACATTTTACAATTTTCTAATAAAACCCCGCAATCTCTGAAGCGTGAAACCCCAAAGATATCGCCATAATAACAGTGTGAGTACTGTTATTTAAAACGCAATTCACGAAGGGAAGGGCTGAAGGGAGTCTTATCAAAGCGATCGAAATCAACTTCGGGTTCAATGCTAACAGCAGAAAATAAAAAAGTAAATTATATAAAATTGAAGTGTCTGATTGTAATTCCAAAATAACTGTTTTTCACTAAATGCATATGAAAGTATACACGCTACTGACACTAAAAAACAAAATTTTGAATTTTTTCTCTGTCTGTCTGTCTGTCTTTCTGTCTGTCTGTTTGTTCCGGGTAATCTCTGAAACGGCTGGACGGATTTTAACGGGACTTTCACTAGCAGGTAGCCGATGTTTCAAGGGATAACTTAGGCTACTTTTATTTATTAAAAATATAAGGGTTCCGCGACAATAAGGAAGAAACTAAATCTACGCGGGTGAAACCGCGGGGGACAGCTAGTACTAGATAAGATTACAAGCTACAGGCTAAAAGATACTATTAGTTGCACGCGGAAATCAAATTATCACAAAGAAACATAATATTTTATTGTCAACTAGCTGTGCCTCGTGGTTTCACCCGCGTAGTGGTGGAACCCTCATATTTTTTCTAAATAAAATTAACCAAAAACACTCCTTGAAACATCAGCTATATGCCAGTAAAAGTCCCGTTAAAATCCAATCAATTCAGGCGTGATGCCATGACCAAGGCAAATGGGGATTCATTTTTATATATAACTAGCTGTGCCCCGCGGTTTCACCCGCGTAGATTTAGTTCCATGCTGTTTTTTTTAAATAAAATTAGCTTAAAACACTCCTTGAAACATCAGCTATCTGCCAGTGAAAGTCCCTTTAAAATCCATCCAGCCGTTTACGCGTGATGCCGTGACCAAGGGAAATGGGGATTGGTTTTTATATATAAGATTCAACACGGGTATAACCGCGAGGCACAGCTAGTTAGAAGATGATATCATATGTGTAAATTTAGATAGGTAATCCCTTAGCTATCTGTGCACCATGTTCCTCAAAATTTGAATTAGTAATAGGTGCTCCACGTTTTGTTACGAACAGGGTTGTCAAAGCATAATTTAAGGTTGTCAAGAAAATCGGTTTTTGATTGACAGGATTCAATATCAAACAAACTTTAACCTTCATTTAAAAGCTCCAATTAATTTTCTTCGACAGGCAGTCTGTCTAAGTCCTTTCATGTTTCAAAGAGAATTAAGATCCATTTAAGTTGAATAGACAAAATTTAATATATCCATTGAATTTGATAGCGAATATTATTTAAATAACTTTTGATGACATTCAGAAATCGAAACGTTGCTTTTACTGAGAAAAAAATATTGAAAATGATTTATTTAGTTGAAGCCCTAGTAAGACACTTATGAACGTCGGAAAATTGAAGACTGGTTCGGAGAGAGGAGTAGAGGCCTACTTGCCTCTAAGAAGAACCGACAAGAAACTCATATTCAAAGGTTTGAATATTGAACTTGCTGCAAGTTTACAAGGGTGCATAACGATGGTTTTGACAAGTTCTACGCGTGCCTACATCTTATTTGAATATGCAAATAGGCATATACTTGGTTTTGACACATAACGGTGCTTTGACCGTGTGGTTCTCGCTTAAATGAATCAACATTTTTACAAAAACTTTTGGCTAAGATTTCACACCACAAGTTTTAAAGTGAAGTAAAACATCGCGAGAAGACCTGTATGTCTGAGAAGAAATTCAGCGACCTATGTAGGGTTCGAGACGGTAATAGACTCACCATCTGTTACGTTGGCTACTTAGACTTTTTGGTAAGAAGTAGGTATCGTATCCGGAGACACACGTAACTCTACATATTGAGAAGGGAATAAAATCCACGTAAATAAAGAAACAGGGAGAATAAATATGTGTCTTATGAATATCAATGATATTATCTAAAAGGGTCTGCTTTAACATGCAAATGGGATTGGATACTGAAATTATAATGCAATCAGTGCTGATAGAATAATAATAAGATGGATGGTAGGGAAGGTTTTTATAGAACACGCTCTTGCATTAATAACGGCTGAGTTTCTTCTCATATGTCTAGTTTGCGCACAGAAATAAAATACAAATAAAAAATAAATAACAGAGGTGTTGTAACAAGACACCCACTTTTCACAGACGTGACAGAGGGTGAGTCCATCGCCGTCTCAGGCATACATATTACTTTCAATTACTTCTCAGACATATGCAGGTTTCCTCGCGATATTTTCATCCCACGTATTTCTTAGAAAATATCATAGGTACAGACCGCTTGGATTCAAATTCGCGTCGCTTGCGTAGCAGGTTGCTCACGGCCACCGCGGCTTATATGCGAACCGGATTATAACGAAAAATTTAAGATATTCTCTAATATCATACATACATCAAGTCTGCATTCCCCGAAAGGGTAGGCAGAGATGTAATTATAGTATCCATATTTCGTCAGTCATATTTAAATTCCATGTAAGTGCCCCGGCTGCTAATGAGAAATTATAACAAAACCAAACTCAAAGATCACACCCAGGACCTCGTATTCCACAATAGCGTTTGCTACCACTAAACCAACGAGGCAGCTATAACCATTACAGTGCATAAAAATACATTGCCTTTCTATCATACACTTAGCTATATATACACAAGGCATTGAGCCTTCGCTATGAGGCGCGGAGCGTCCCTGAATAGACATTGTGATCGATTCTAGTGAAAATAGCATCCGTTATATCCGTCAATGTGACCCATTTTAAGATATTATTATACCTGTTTATATTTATATTCATCTGAGGCTGTCGTTGCATAATAACTTCACATATAAGGGCGTATTTAGCTGTTATCAATTTATCTATACTTAATATATAAAGCTGAAGAGTTTGTTCGTTTGCTTGAACGCATTGATCTGGAACTACTGGTCCGATTTGTTTTTTTTGTTCAGTTTCGTATAACCCATTTATGGAAGAAGGTTATAGGCTATATCATCACACTAAGACCAATCGCGGGTAAATGTTAGCGTTAGCCCGAAGTAACTATTCCACGCGTGCGAACTAGCGGGCAGAAGATGGGTCATCATCATGAATTTAAGAGTAATGAGACTCTTGTCGGTGTAACCGATGCAACTCTTTCCATTTGTCTCTGTCCAGTGCCAGCTCTTTGACCTCCTTATACGACATGACAGACACGTTTTCTTTAACTTGTCCCATGTATGTTAGCCTTGGTTTTCCTCTTCCTCTCCTCCCTTCTACCTTTCCTTCTACTATGGGTGAAGAAGATGGGTAGTCTTTTATAATGATGAGGTGCTAGTGCAGTCCATTATCTTTAACGTTGAGCAGGGGATGTGTTTCTGATGAATTTTAATAATTATGTATGTTTAAAAGTTGTCGTCATTCGATATTCAACCACAACCCACCTCCGATAAGGTGGCAAACACATTTTGAGCCACGCTAAATCACAAAACCATGGTAATTCGTCGATGATTGAATGTGTCAAAACCTATATTAACTTGAGGCACAGAACACATAAAGTAGTTTGTGGTAGTAGCATTCAATACGAATTCTCTAATAACTGACATGTCGAACATAACAGAATTCATAATTTTACCAAGATCCAGCTACTTTAGGACAATACGAAACAACTACAGACATAAATATTCCTTTTTATTCCCCACTCCATTCTTGGCCTGTCTAACCTTCCCTATACATAACCACACGCACGGCTCCGCCCGTTGTTCAAAGACAAGTGTCTCATTTGTCAAACGCCGTCAGACGAAGGGTAGCTTGTTTGCCAAGCTCTTTCCATAGCATAGAGCACGAAATGGAAAGTTACAGAAGGTCGGCTTTCCTGCATCCATCTTTTTTACAGTAACAACATTAAAAACGTACCTACTGGCCGCCGGTTGGTGTCATTTGTCTGTGAATGGCTGCATTGCTAAATTACCCTTAGAAAGAATTGAATTACTGCCAACATAATGGAAGAGCAAAGGGTCCCACAGAACGCCTCTGGGAACCTTACATACCTCCAAGACGTAGGACTAAGGCAAGGCACTTAAATCCTGTCATAACCTCAACTCTTCATTTACTGTAACCCGACTTGATTCGCGTGCATTCGTACGACAATTCTTGACACAGGAAGCATGCCTCTTGCATCTTTTTTTTGCTAAATATCGTTCGGGGCTACTTTACTGCTGTTTGCTTTCACATACAGTAAAGCTGTGAGTTTATGAGCTTTTACTTGCTAGGGAAAGACTGGCTTATTGTGGCCGCATAACGTTTATTAGTTGATATTATAGTTCTACCAAGAGTCCCTGAAGGAGTAGCAAAGGGAATACGAGCGGCTTTTTAACCGACTTAAAAGAAGGAGGAGGTCTCAATTCGACTGTGTTGTTTTTGTTACCGCAGAAGTTTAGACTGGGTGAAGCGATTTAGATTTTTCATTTTTCCATTCAAGCAAACAAACTCCTCAGCGTTGGTCCTAACGAAATTCTATGTAAGTTGCAGCAGATATCCACTAGCAAAAGGTTTTCCAAAAGTCCACTTCTAAGAAGCGAAATGGTGGTTGAATTTTCTAAGAAACTTTTTACTCTCGAATACCACGCGGGCTAAGCCGCTGGCGAAAGCTAGTTAGATATATTTGTTGAATCATCATCATCATCATCATCAGCCGGAAGACGTCCACTGCTGAACATAGGCCTCCCCCTTGGACCACCACGCCGAACGACAATGCGCTATTAGCATCCATCGGTTGCCCGCGACTCTCACGATGTCGTCGGTCCACCTAGTGGGAGGCCTGCCTACGCTGCGTCTTCTGATTTGTTGAATCAAATTGAATGAAATAGTTTAATATTCTTTAGGAAATAGCTGTACCCAACAACCCTTTAGAATTTCAATGTGCTCGCACGTAATTTCCGTTTGCGCGATTAGGATGCCTAGCGACTCGCTTGTAATTGGATCGCAACGGGATATTGTCGGAATGTGTTATGTAATAGAATCCGGTAGTGGAATTGCGAAATATATGGAAATATCTTTAGAGCTCTTCTTTTGCAAGGGTTACATAAGAAGGTGTAATAACACCCACTTTTCCCTGAAGCTGGTTATGTGTCGTAAGCATACCTTATGTAGGTGTTTTGTTGATATGATTATTTCTAATTAATTTATCCATATGACTGCCTTGTTGATCTAGTTATTGCAAATGTTACTGCGGAACACGAGACCCTGGATTCGACTCCGGGTCGGACAAGGTGATATTGGGTTCTTCCATCTGCAATTTCCCAGTAACAGTCCGGAGTCTGGATTAGTGCCCGATTAATGGCAATAGGCTCGCCCCATATTACATGAGACTTAAACATAACTAGCAAAGTGTGAGTGTACCCACTATATGAACACCTATGTCTACCCCTTCGGGTACACAGGCGCCGTGACCATATGAATGCTATCCACATGAAGACTATAGGTATTAAGAGATAACTGGCTAAGTGGGAGTCGGACTTGCGCAGGTCTATTCCGAGAGTCAGTGATAAAAATACGCTATAAAAGCCTGAATACCTACCATATCGTTTGATTGCTTTGACATATAAGTACGATTTCTTCTCAGCTCCATAAGATAGAATACCAGAATATTTGATACAAATTCAAACTTGGTACATCTACACGCTCCTGAGATAGAGGTCAGACAGACGGGCAACGAAGTGATCCAATAAGAGTTTTTTTTTAATGCCGAACCCTATTATACAGAAAGTTGGAAAAATACACAGTCAATAATCAGCCTATCTCTCTCCAACGTCCGCAGTACGCACCCCCAAAAATCTGCTGGACTTTTTCACCCCACGAAAATAAATGTAGCAATCAATATTAATTGAATTACTAAAGTATGCAGACCCTGCCTACGGCATGTCCGACATAGTCCAGGCTACAACCCCCTTCTTAAAAAATACAGATTAAACGTAGACTAGATTAAACTCTGACTAAAACTATGTGCATTCCTTTTGAAATTCATATTACAAAAAAAGATGGAGCTCTTGAAAACGGTCAGGAAGAATACGAACTCGAGGCAGGACTCGAACCCACGACCTCTGCAAACCATGCAGTTGCTCTGCCAACTGAGTTATACGTGATCCTACCTCATGCGTTGAATTGTTCCTTCCCTTGTTTTGTGGTTAAGGGTCCGCCGGAGATGGAGAGAAATTGGAGCTATTAAGGGGGCAATAGAAAACAGTCTTTAAACTTGATAGCAATGGACAGAAAAGCTTTTCACTGCCGCCGTCATAAGTCACCGCGAGAAATAGTGCCATCAGAAATCGAAATGGCCGGCAGATGGCGCTGTTTCGATCCCATACAAATCTGCGTTTACGTTAACGCGATGACTTGTCACGGCGATTTTAAGAAAGCTCGCACAAGGCACTAATAGCTAATCCGATTATTTATTTATTATTATTTATTAAATCTTCGTATACACAAAGTATATAGGCGGACTTAATGCCATGGGCATTGTTTCCCAGTCTACCTTACAGTGGTGCAGAGAGAAAATAACTAGGTGCATTGTATAAATTAACAAGAAATGAAAAAAATATTATGCTGAAATGTGGAAAAGAACTTTAAAAGCCGCCTCAAAAGTGTACTATGATTCGGATATCAATAGTGCCAAACCCGTGGCACGTGTTGCTCAAAGAATTCGTTCTAGTAAAACGTCAATTCAGTACCTTAACAATCGACATTTTTATTCGAACCCACTAAGAGAGACACGCGAGCAATTATTCAACACAAGGGGTGACACCCCTTCATTAATACGTGGGGTAGCTTGGTGATTTGTCGGGATTCGATTCTGTTTGTATTAAGTTGGAATAATTTACAACTTTGTCAGACTATTTTGGGGTTGGAGTTTCATTTGCACTATATCTGTGTACGTATATTGTGTGATGTTCTACTCGACATATTAGCTTAACATTGGAGAAAACTAATGTATAATAATCCTATATTTCTTATGAATTTAAGATTTGAATTTGCATTTTTGATACTGACACTCGACGTCGAGTCCGCCGCTGACAAACCTGTGGCTGAGATCAATCTCAGAAGTCAGAATAGAACGTCTACTTTAAAAGTACCAACGTGACAGACGCTGAGTCCATCGCCGCGCCGTCTCGGGCGTACCTACATACGTCTTAAACAGACTGTGGCGGATACCTCACGATGTTTTCCTTCACTGAAAATCTCATGGTTTGACATTACTCCAATCAGGTGAGATAGTAGGCTTTCGACTACAATTTCTTCTAGAATATATTTTTTGTACGGCAATAATATTTTTTTCCGACCGTTCGATTTCAATCTCATCAAAACTCTTGGTATCCCAATAAATCAATCAATATCCCACCCTCCTTACCCTACATCCGAGCCATTTGGACAAAGCACACCCCTACAGAAGTCGGTATATATTTCAGCTATCTCGGAGGGTGGCGTAAACATAAAGTTCTAAAGGGAACCCCATTCGAGTGGTTTACGTCACTCGATGACGTCAGAAGGGTCGTTGCTATCGATTATGACGTTATTTTAGCCTACACTCTGAGAGAGTTAACTCGATAATAACCTTTACACACTCTCTAACGTCATAAGCAAATTCTTCATTCCGTTACCTGTTCATTTAATTGAATCAGTGACGTCAGAATTTAAGCACACTACGACATTGTCACTAGTGATTATCGATTGCGAGATGGTTCAAAAATCTAAACGATTGAAGTCGGTCAAGTTTTCCATCGAGTCAACTATGGACTCGCCCTGGCGATGAACGAACGAGATGTTTGAATAATCGAAACAATCGCGTTTGACTTCTCGCTATCCGGCGTTTTTTTCAGTCCACGAGTTTCACGTGTGCTCCAATATGTAGATAAATGTATTGGTACAGACAGACAGATGGACAGACCGGAGAGAAACTTGCGTCGCTTCACGCTTGCCGACACTCGACATGACATACCACGGCTTCCACGGCTCTAATAAAGAAATATTTTTAAACTAGGTGTGCCCCGCGGATTCACCCGCGTAGATTCAGTTTCTTCCTTATTGTCGCGGAACCCTAATATTTTTAATAAATAAAAGTAGCCTAAGTTACTCCTTGAAACATCAGCTACCTGCCAGTGAAAGTCCCGTTCAAATCGGTCCAGCCGTTTCGGAGATTACCCGGAACAAACAGACAGACAGACAGACAGACAGACGGACAGACAGAGAACAATTTAAAACTTGGATTTTTAGTGTCAGTAGCGTGTATACTTTCATATACATTTAGTGTATAGCTGTAATTTTTGAATTACAAACAGACACTTCAATTTTATTTATCTGTATTGATGTATAGATATAGATATAGATGTATAGATGTAAATAGATGTAAACTGAGAG
This sequence comes from Watsonalla cultraria, assembly GCA_964035505.1. Classification (NCBI taxonomy): domain Eukaryota; kingdom Metazoa; phylum Arthropoda; class Insecta; order Lepidoptera; family Drepanidae; genus Watsonalla; species Watsonalla cultraria. The sequence goes on along the minus strand of OZ037734.1, from coordinate 5,147,828 downwards.
AACATTGCAGGTTCTTTATTCAACACATAAACCAGCCTACTCACCAGTTTCCTAAGCTTGAATATTTTAATGATGTGTCCCAAGAGGCTATACAACATTGTAAATTGGCGATCCTTTGTCAGGATCCATGTCGATGGTTCGTCAGATGTCGAGTGCTCTTGTAGACCACTCGACAACGCGGGGGGCCATTAATTCTACGTCAGTCTTTTCTCCTTGACTTAATTGGTCGGTTCGTGTATGATTACGGAGGTATTTGCGTCACAAGGAACACCTATTCTTAGCTTTTCAGGCTTCTCTTCGTGATATGCACTATATAGCCTACTAGCTGGAGCTACTAGCGGTTTATGACTTATTTTTAAACTAGCTGTGCCCCTCGGTTTCACCCGCGTAGAGTTAATTTCTTGGGTGTCCCGCGGAACCCTAATGTTTTTTTAAATAAAAGTAGCCTAAGTTACACCTTGTAAAATTAGTTATCTGCCAGTGAAAGTACCGTTTAAAATCGGTCCTGCCGTTTCGGAGATTACCCGGAACAAACGGATAGACAGACAGACAGAGACACACATTTAGTGAAAAGTTGTTATTTAGGAATTAGAAACAGACACTTCGATTATATTTATCTGTATACTTAGGTGTATAGATATATATAGATTGAAGCGTTATTACGACTTCTTTCACCACTTCTTATAGCTCCGACGTCCCAGGAGTAAAGATAGAATTTATAGACCCGACGTCTGATAGAATCCCAAAATGAACACAGAATTAGTCCCCCGAGGGATTTTGTGTCAGCTAATACGACGGGTTTTTCATATATCGTGATAGTTTCAGATGAAAATTCTGGAATGTTATATATAATTTAAGTAATATAACATTTTTGTAATGTATAAGTTGAAACAAACAGAAATTTTTTTTATTAAATTTTCAGATTGTTGTAACGTAAAAGAATAGATTCTGTCATAGAATAGGTACTTATAGATGATGTCCACCCATGTCTATTCTAAAGATTAGTGAAAATAATTTCTAATAATTTTATTACTATAAGTTCAGTAATTCAGTGAAATGAACCAGAGTTCATTATATTATAATTTCAATAAAGTTTTTTGCTTCAAAAATTTACTCAGCGTATGAAATATTTTTATAATATCACGTATAAAACTATATGTATGTGTAAACAAAATAAATTATTTAATTCCCTTCATAATTATCCTTAGTGCTTCCAAGATAAACATTTGTTTGTTTGTTCCCAGGCGGACGCCAGCACGGCATTCCTGCGCGCCGCCCGCGCTGGTCAGATCGAGAAGATCATCAGCCTCTTGGAACAAGGGGTTGACATCAACGTTAGCAATGCTGTGAGTACCTAAATACATATGCTCACGCCTGTATTCCCCGAAGGGGTAGGCACAGGTGTTGTAATAACAACCACTTTTCACCGAAGATGATTGAGTAACGAAAAGAGTCTATCGCCGTCTCTGGCACTATACATACGACTTTGATTTACTTCTCAGACATGCAGGTTTTCTCACCATGTTTTCCTTAACTGTTAAGCACATGGTGTGAAATCACTGTATATAAGTACTGAAGTAACTAAATACTTATAAAAAGTACTGTTAAGGAAAACTAAAATACAGCCTGCTTCTCTGTTCGCTGGGATGATGGAGCTACGAGCACGTGATTTATGTCAATCCCATACATTTTGTATCGCTTCTAGTAGCGCAAGCGCGTGGAGAATTTGTTACTTTGTCTAGGCCTACTAGTTTAATATCACAAGATTTGAACACCTTAATCGCATTATCCTCGTCTACTTGGTAATTGTTCTTACCGAATAGATCATACAAAAAAATAATAATTTTTGATACATTCTTAGACACAGTTAAACAAATATTAGGTGTTGGATGAATAAACACCAACATAATATTATTGTGCCAGAGTATTCCGTTTGTTTACTGAAATACTAACACTCTATAATAATTAAGTATATGTTCTGATAGATAAGTAAATCTTTTAAATAATATTCATTTCCTTACTAAGGTACGAGTAACGCCGCCCACAGCCTAAAACACCCTCATTTCCCACAACCATAGAAAAACCAACAGTCTAATAATGTTAATCGATCAAAATTTACTCTGTGACCTCTGCCCTAACCACCAACCTCTGTTTAAAGCCGTACAACATAATCGCATTTGCGAAAATACCTTTACGCCCGTCAAGGTCTCCAGCTGCAAAGCAAAGTGAGTTTTATTGGATTAAAAGAGAGTTGTTTGTGTTTTAACGACGTCGGATCGGATATGTGCTCTGAACACGCGATATGATCACGAATGTTGGATATCAAAGGGATTTTACAAAATATGCTCACGCCACCGAATACGATTATCATATTCGCTGCTGAAATTTCGTCTTCTTCGTAAATTCTCTAACAGTTGGACGCGCAGGTGCGTCCTTAGCAGCAAACGCGTTATCTGCCAACGTGATAGAGGATGAGTCTATCGCTGTCTCAGGCACTGTATATACGTCTTTGAATTACTTCTTAGACATATGCAGCTTCCTCATATTTTCCTTCGCCGTAAAGCAAGTGATGTTCAAATCACTGCACATATGTTTTTAGAAAAACTCATTGGTGCAGCCCCAGCTGGGATTCGAACTTGCGCCGCTTGCGTAGCAGGCGACTGCTCAAACCCCAAAGCCACCACGGCTTTTACGCGTACCTTCATGATTATGGAAAATTCAGGATTGTTATTATAATGGCTGATTAAATGATCAAATATATAAATGAAATGGTCACAAATATCAATAAAGTTTGGTCAATTTGCAAGAAAATACTAGTAATGTATATACACAAACCTACATCTTGAATTAATATCTTATATTATATTAACATCTTAAAAAGCCTTATCTTCTATACAGATAAATAAAATTGAAGTGTCTGTTTGTAACTGCAAAATAACAGTTTTTCACTAAATGAATATGAAAGTATACACGCTACTGACACTAAAAAACCAAGTTTTAAAATTTTTCTCTGTCTGTCTGTCTGTCTGTCTGTTTGTTCCGGGTAATCTCTGAAACGGCTGGACGGATTTTAACGGGACTTTCACTGATAGGTTGCTGATGTTTCAAGGAGTAACTTAGGCTACTTTTATTTATCAAAAATATTAGGGTTCCGCGACAATAAGGATAAAACTAACTAACGCGGGGCACAGCTAGTATACAAATATTTAAGAACTGTGAAAGGCGTATAGCTTCTGAATAACACAGCCTTTGAAAACTAAGCCTGTAAGTAATATCGATGTAATAAAATAGCGTTTCAATTGTCGTACATTTTAGGAGTCTTAATTAAGTTGGTATGTGGTTACTTGAAGGCTTAGCGTGCGACAATGTTAGCGTGAAAAATATTATGTAACCTACTTTGTATTCCGGCAATGAGGGAATTTATATAAAACTAGCTGTGCCCCGCGGTTTCACCCGCGTAGAATAAGTTTCCTCCTTATTGTCGCGGAACCCTAATATTTGTAATAAATAAAAGTAGCCTAAGTTACTCCTTGAAACATCAGCTACCTACCGAAAGACCCGTTTAAAGCCATCCAGCCGTTTCAGAGATTACCCGGAACAAGCAGACAGACAGACAGACGGAGAAAAATTTTAAAACTTGGTTTTTTAGTGCCAGTAGCGTGTATACTTTCATATGCATTTAGTGAAAAGTTGTTATTTTGGAATTACAAACAGACACTTCAATTTTATTTATCTGTATAGATGTGTTAAATTATGGCCATGAAAACGTGTAACGTGAATAAACGTGAATTCTGAAGTCGCTTTTAAATAACCCCACGATTATTTCATTTGATTTAGTTAAGACATTGGTAAAGCATTTATGAACGTCGAAAAACACTTATCGGTTAAAAAAATTGCCTTCTGAGAAGAATCAATGAGGAACATGAATTTTATACATTTTAAACATGGTGTTCCATTCATATTATGTTGATACACTCTTGGCCTTCATAGGCGTTAAGTAGAAAAAGGTATATTTTCAAATTATGGTTATATTTAATGTACCTAAATGGGGTTGCGAAGGTCAGGTGGCAGTCGCTTCGTATAAAAATCAGGTGATCAGCCACATCGGGTTGAATCAAGTGCCGACCCCAACAATGTATGGGATAAGGCCAGGGAGATGATGATGGTGATTTCATGTACCTATACATAGTTATACAATTCAAAGTCTTGACTGACTGTCTTTTAAATCAAAGTCTAAAGAGGCTGTACTGAAAATAGGTTTTCCGAAAATCGGCCCCTAAAGTTGTTGACTAAGCCTTCTGCTCATATATATCTATACATCTATATCTATACATACAGATAAATAAAATTGAAGTGTCTGTTTGTAATTCCAAAATAACAGCTTTTGACTAAATGCATTTGAAAGTGTACACGCTACTGACATCGAAAAAGCAAGTTTTACATTTTTTGTCTGTCTGTCTGTCTTTTGTCTGTCTGTCTGTCTGTCTGTTTGTTCCGGGTAATCTCTGAAACGACTGGACCGATTTTAACGGGACTTTCACTGGCAAGTAGCTGATGATTCAAGGAGTAACATAGGCTACTTTTATTTATTGAAAATATTAGGGTTCCGCGACATAAAGCATGAAACTAAATCTACGCGAGTGAAGCCGCAGGGCACAGCTAGTAGTTATATAAATATAGAGTATACCATATACTTAGTCGAGCCATTTTCTTTCACGTACGAGTATACAGTTATAATAAATTGCGTTTATAAGAAAACTTTATTCGTCTGATAATCCAATATATTCGGGAATGTTTCAGAAAGTTCTCTGTAAGCGAGTCATGATCGTCCAATCTACCTTTATCTAGGAGTTTGGCGATACAGAAAAGGACAGGTATATCTTCTATCTCAACTTGAGACAGTTTTTAAGACGCGGCGTTTATTGATCCTGTACCTTCGAAGTGTTGGTACTTCTTAGCGATTGACTATACCTACCTTTCAAAGATTTGCATGTAAGTATGTTTGTAACGAATTGGTTTAAAAAGTACTAGACCACTGATAAGTATAGGGAACGGGAACTGCGCGGGTCAAATCGCGTGAATACCGCTAGTAGATAAAAAATCTATACGAATATATAGTGAAAGTCACGTTAAAATCGGTCCAGCCGTTTCGGAGATTAGCCGGAACAAACAGACAGACAGGCCGATAGATTTGCGGCTGCAATACCCTACCACACTTACTTCAATTTGAACTCTTTTCACCACGCTAATCAATTTAATCTTTTACAACCGTATTGATTACATCATCAACACATCTCATAGGTATCAGCTCCCTTGACTACTCTTGATCAACGTTGACTGATCAGTAACATTGTACGTATGTCTATTAGTTAGAAGCTATTTTGTTTGTTTCCCCTGTACGTTGAATTTGAAACTGATTAGTGGATTGGGTAACGTCTTTCAATCTTGTTTGATAAATAAAGCGTAGTATTTACATTTGAATCACTCCAAGAACTATATGTGTGCTTCAGATGGAATGTCTTTAAGATCTGTGGTGGCCTTGGGGTTTGAGCAGTCGCCTGCTACGCGCAAGACTGAATCCCTGGTTCGAATACCAATGAGTTTCTCTAAGAACTTATGTGCATTGATTTCACACCACGTGCTTTTCGGTGAAGGAAAACATCGTGAGGAAAAGCATGTGTCTGAAAAATAATTCAAAGACGTACAGTGCCTGAGACGGCGATAGACTCACCATCTGTCTTGTTGGTACTTAATCATCTTCGGTGAAAAGTAGTTGTTATTGGATATTACCCTTGGATACCCCTTCGGGGAATACAGGTGTGAGCATAACATTGTCTAATTACCTTCTGGAGTAGTAATTGTACTGTCTTTGTCTAATTTTATGAAAATAACGGCTAAACATGAAAACGTAATATAAAAAGGCACTTAGATAAATAGTATGGGAGTATGTTTATTTTATTTTTTTCAAGCATACACATGAGAAAGCAAGACTAATAAGAAAAAGCTAATTGTGTGCCAAATTTACAATATCTATCAGATGTTTTTGCGACATGCAATCATCCAGGCATGAACATTCACATTTAAATTATTTTAGTCGTATAGGACTTCATCGCAGACTGGATTAATCCAGATTACCGATTTTCCTCGAAAAAGGGTTTCGAAGGTCAGATGGCAGTCGCTTCGTATAAAAATCAGGTGATCAGCCACATCGGGTTGAATCAATCAAGTCCGATTGCGATACACGAGGTCTTGAGTTCGACCACTGGGTTGAGCAAAGTGATATTGGGTTTATGTATATGAAATTTCTCAGTAGCAGCCCTTGCCTGGATTAGAGTCTGGTTAATGGAAATAGGGTCTTATTGCATGGGACTTAAACAATGCTAGTGAAATGTGAGCGTACTATAAGCACAACTATACCTACCCAATCAGGAAATATAAGCGTTAGCATAATATGTGTATTCCCACCTATGTCTACTACCAACAACAATTTAAACAAGATTATTTTTCTCCAGAACGGCCTCAACGCCATCCACTTGGCGTCAAAGGATGGTCACGTGGAGGTGGTAAGGGAGCTCCTGGATCGAGGGGCGGCCATCGACGCAGCCACCAAGAAAGGCAACACTGCCCTCCACATCGCCTCCCTGGCTGGACAGGAGGCTGTTGTCAAACTACTTGTACAGAATGGGGCTCAGGTACGTAGACAAGAAGACACAATTACACTGAAGGTATTGAATTGGAAGCTTATCAAAATATTCAGATCCCCACAACAGAACTGCTGGCATCGCTTGTGCCTCCGTGTCTCCTCCGTGGAGGTCGATAATACCCTAGTTACAGGTCCAAAAATTGCCTCAACAATTTGAAAGGATCTCTTAATCAACCTTACATTAACATTTGATTGAGAATATCGTACAACATTAAGCCTGCTTGTGCTAATTTATACTAAAGGCAGTTTCAAATTAATACTTTTGAATAAATCTAAGCCGATATGAGCATAATCAATCAAAGTGATATTGGTTTAACCCACATTATCATTCAAAGAGGGATTGGCGCTGAGCTGCTTAAGCGAAGGTGTTAAATTTAGGAATATTATCTACCCGTACACACCTATCTGTTGTATCTTTTTGTACTAGAAATGCAACCGATATTAGTATTAAATTTTCAAAAACATATAAACTCATATGCATGGTTATAAAATTCAAAGTAGCATAACAAATTCCGGTTGAATTTCAAAGACACCACAAACCCAAAAACTTTGAAGCAACTCGAAATGAGACGCCGTATAAAAGCCATAGGAAAACAAATAAACTTCTTAGTCACTGACCTAAAAGCAATAAAACCATAAGTTTAATCACTCATATTAAGGTTCAAACGATATTTACGATCAATTAATCCTGCGGCAGACAAATTGCTCTGAGCAACGATTTACTGGGACTAATGTTAATCCATTTCTGGACTTATGCCAGTAACCTATACCTACTGTAATCTTATACCTTTACATAGATACTACACCCATTCCTGTACTCCTGAACACCCAGGATTACTGGCTTAGACCAGATAACAGAACCGTAGGCGATAGCTGGGCCCATATAAAAATATATTGAAGTAATAGCTGTGCCCCGCGGTTTCACCCGCGTAAATTTAGTTTCATACAAACTTTCATCCCCTATTTTATCCCCTTGGGGGTAGAATTAATCAAAATCCTTTCTTAGCGGATGCCTACGTCATAACACCTACTTGCATGCCAAATTTCAGCCCAATCCGACCAGTGGATTGGGCTGTGCGTTGATAGATCACTATGTCAGTCAGTCAGTCAGTCAGTCACCTTTGAGTTATATATATTTAGATAAAGAAAGAAAGAAAGAAAGAAAATTAATTTAAAACACAACGTTTCAATTCTAAGTTCTTAACAGGATTAGGGAAAATTTTAACACGAGGCGAGAAGCTTGCTTAACCCATGTTTTATAATAAAGGGAAATTACTTTGAGTAGGGCCACATCCAACCTCGTATCTGATGATTTAACACGGTCGTTTCGACTTCCTCGAAAAGGTATTTTTAATTTATAATGTACTCCGTTCGGGACTTGAGTAAATACATAAACCAGAAGTAAATCACAATAAACTTTACATCAATTAAATTCACTGTATATTGTCTGCTTCTTTTCTTAATGACATGGCTGAAAGCTATTGTGAATTTTCTAAAAAGATTTTCGTTTCGCATAATTGACACGAAATCATATCAATTCGATTCCTTGAGCACTCTCATTTGATTGTCGATCGATCGACATGTTTGTAAATATTGTGATAAGTGCTGCTTGTATGTTGCAATAATTTTAATATGAACATCCTCTCGATTAAAAAATGATTGAAATTTAGTGCCGATCAGTGTCTGGAGTACTTTGAAAACTTTCTGTCATCATTATCTGCCAGTCGTCATGCCCTTACGAGTACCATGTTATTTGTGGCAGGCGTAATGTGTTTTCTCTTTCATTTCTCTCTATCAGATGTCATATCTGTATTTGGAGTGAATATTGATATGACCGCTACCTTTCTTACCATATCATGTTTCACAGAATCTATCTACAGGTTTTTAGATTTTTTTCTCTTCATTAGAACTCGCTCCTTCTCTAACAAATCCGTTCAGGCCAATTATTTAAAATTATTTTTCAATGGGAAGGCATAATGAAATCTTATATTTTATCTTTTATATGATTTGTTATAATACCATGGTAACTATTAGGTACATTAACCTGGTGTCATGTTAGTAATGTCCTCATTCCTTACCAGGTCAACATCCAATCCCAGAATGGGTTCACCCCCCTGTACATGGCAGCTCAGGAGAACCACGATGGAGTGGTCAAGTTCCTGCTGGGGAATGGCGCTAACCAGAGCCTTGCTACGGAGGTAAAATTCACTATTAGTCGGTTATTTATTTCTTAAAAATTCACATTGTGAAATGATGCGAATTGTTAGAAATAACTTCAGAAAAAGACGCTATCGAGTAATAATAAGTGGTTAAATATGCGACTGCCACTAAACACCACTAAGAAACATCGATATTCGGAATGTACAGTACCCACTCCAGCATCTTAATATTCTGTATCCTGCGGGACCCTGTCAATTTCTTCAGGTCATCAGCTGTAATAAGAGGCCCTAGGCCTGGTACTTTCTCTGGGACTAGCTGTCTTTACGAGTCCATCTATAGACGTGTTCACTGTCCAAGTAGTGGGTACCACAAAAACCTGAACTGATGAAGATTCTTTCCCTTTTAACAATTTTTTCTTCTTCAGGATGGATTCACACCCCTCGCAGTGGCTATGCAGCAAGGCCATGAGAAGGTGGTTGCCGTACTGCTAGAGGCTGATACCAGGGGCAGAGTGCGACTGCCAGCCCTGCACATAGCTGCCAAGAAAGATGACGTCAAAGCTGCCAACTTATTACTTGAGGTGAGGAGTATGATGTGTCTGATTCTATTAAAAACAGGCTAAGTGCGAGTCGGACTCGTGGACGGGTGGCATACCACTATTTATAAAAACTGCTAGAAATCAAGTTTGTTGTACGGAAGCACCCTTAAATATTTGTTTAATTCTGTTTTTTAGTATTCTTAAAGTGGCAACAACAATACATCATCTGGCAAAATTTCAATTGCATAACTATCACGATTCATAAGATACAGTCTGGCAACAGGCGGCGTCTTAGTAATACGGTCCCATTTTACACTTTGGGTACCTCAAAACGGTAAGGTTGGCTTTAGCTTCCCCTATTGGGCTACATGTGTCTCTCCCAAGTGGTTTGAATGTTTCCTTCCCTGCGTGTTATTTACCGAGTATAAAAATGAAAATGACCACGCATTTCACAATTATTAAATACATTATATACTTATAATGCACGTCACTTGCGTACGTCTGAGAAGAAGTGTGCCGTATGTTTTGTGCCTGAGATGCGACGACAGACTCCCCATCTGGTTGGTATCTAAATATTGCAAATACAACATGCCATTGTGAACATTTCCTTATTCCAAAGATATAATTACATTTAACGCATCGGTTGAGTCATAACATAACTCATACCACGCTTTCATTGTTAATGCATACGAAAATAGTCCTTTATGTCATACCGTAAACAGATTTGTACTCAAACAGTCGATGAACCCAATTTAATGCATTTTGATTTTCTGTTGACCCAGAATGAGCACAACCCGGACGTGACTTCAAAATCAGGGTTCACTCCCCTTCACATAGCTGCCCACTACGGCAATGAGGCAGTAGCACGCCTTCTCTTGGCCAAGGGAGCCAATGTCAACTGTGCTGCAAAACACAATATATGCCCTCTGCACGTTGCTGCTAAGTGGGGTAAGTCATCTATACATCTAAACAGATAAATAAAATTGAAGTGTCTGTTTGTAATTTCAAAATAACAGCTTTTCACTGTTGATATGGTCGCTGATGATATAATTGTGATGTACAATGTTAACGTAAAAACCCAGAATTTCAATTCAAACTGGGGTTTTAAACCAAACTTCTTGTTAATAGGTAAGGATAACATGGTAACACTTCTGTGTGACAACGGTGCGAACGTGGAAGCGCGGACCAGGGATGGACTGACCCCTCTCCACTGCGCCGCGAGATCTGGCCACGAGAGGGTTGTGGAGGCTTTGCTGGACAGAGGTGCTCCTATCACTAGCAAGAGTAAGGTAAGTCTAGCAGTCTTGCAGGTGAATGCAGAGATCTGTTATCGCTTTAATCCTGGTTACCCTGGATTAACAGAATTCTTAGAACAAATTTGTATTTTTAGATCTGTTTGAATATCCATCCTATGTCTTAGAAGAACAAAATACCGACCCATTTTATCTCCGAGGCTTACAAAGTCTAAAATATTGTTCAATGATCAATGAGGTATTACTAAGTTCCATAAATTAAACAATGAACTGACGTTTCCAGAGTCACAAGTGCGTGAGAGTAAGATGATCTGAAGAACACCTTTCCTAGGTTCTCCCTCTAATTCCACCACCGCCTTAACTTAAAGCAGCATCACGGCTTCTTCAATAAAGCATGATCATCTCCTCAGAACGGCCTGGCTCCCCTCCACATGGCAGCTCAAGGTGAACATGCTGAGGCAGCACGAGTCCTGCTGAGCAGACGAGCTCCAGTGGATGACGTCACTGTGGACTATCTTACGGCATTGCATGTTGCTGCTCACTGTGGACATGCTAAGGTCGCTAAGCTGCTGTTGGACAGGTGAGTTAAATACATCATTAGTATTCCTCCACGAGGAAGATAACGAGCGTTATCCACTCTTGAAATATATACGTACAACGTGTACAAGATTTCCAGTTGGTTTTAGAGAAATCCTAATTTGGCTTTTTTCAAATTTCCTTACATCTACATACGTACGTCCTAATTTTGATTATTTTTTCCATTATTTAACATCAGTTAAATTATGGAATTCAAAACGAATTGGAGTAATACAGTTACAACATTCTTAAGTAACTTGGTAATTGAGTAGATTCGAAATCCTAAACAGAACTAAGGTTCGAACCCAAGACCACAACTATTAAATCCATACAGGAATGCTGACGCCAATGCTCGTGCGCTGAACGGCTTCACTCCTCTCCACATCGCCTGCAAGAAGAACAGGATCAAGGTCGTTGAGCTGCTGCTGAAGTATGGCGCAAGTTAGTGTTCTAATATATTTATTTAAACAATTTATTATCGCTTTATTTCTTGATGACATAAAGAATAATTAAAAGTGTCACCTACCGATATGGTCTCAACTATCTACCGTGACAAAGACCTCAATCAAATCAAAGGTAGTAAGTATTCTACTATTTAATACTTTATTTAAATGAACCTATATTGCTGATCGAAATGGTTTGCATCGATTGCAGAAAATTGGTATAATTTTACAACATTAGCAAGTAGGTATTGCAAATTTTTATGACCTTTCTCTAGAAATAGCACAATTGATTGAAGGATTTCCTAAAAACTTATATCTTCTATTCCCTATTTACTAATATGATTCAACGTTAACAATCCGCCAGGTATTCAAGCAACAACAGAGTCAGGCCTGACTCCTCTCCACGTAGCAGCGTTTATGGGCTGCATGAACATCGTAATCTATCTACTCCAGCACGAGGCCAACCCTGACGTGCCTACCGTCAGGGGCGAGACACCGCTGCATCTGGCTGCGAGAGCTAATCAGGTCAGTAACTCCCGCTTCCGAGTATAAGAGTCATTATAACAAGGCTCGGTTGCGACAGCGTGTGTCATTCTTGAAAAGTGAAACATCGGTCTTGTAGTATGCTGAATACGCCACTTTCCAATGAAAGAAAAACCACAATTTTTATATTAAAATCTCTTTGAGTGATATTGTCGATCGGTGTAGCGTTCAGGGTCGCTGCTGAATATAGCAGTTGACTTCTGCAGGCTGATGATGATGATGAGTAATATTGTAAACCTTCTCATCCATACAACGAATTTCCAGATTATCAGGTTAAATTATGTCAATGAGTATTCAATCTTTCTACATTTACTACGCGATTTAACATTGAGATGGTTTTGAAGGGAAATGGAAATCACTAGTTTTGAGAATTATTTGCTTATATCTCAGACGGACATAATCCGCATACTCCTCCGCAACGGAGCAGCAGTAGAAGCGAAGGCTCGTGAGCGCCAAACGCCTCTGCACATCGCCTCTCGACTCGGCAATGTGGACATTGCTGTACTGCTGCTTCAGCACGGCGCTGACGTCAGAGCCATCACTGCTGATCATTACAACGCTCTGCATATTGCTGCCAAACAGCACAATCATGATGTAAGAATTTGGCGTCTTTTCAAACTTTGCATAGACTTAAAATATCCACAAATTTTATTCTCTACCAGCTGTACACAATCTTATTCGTTCAATGAAGACTTACAACTCTTTTTATTTCATGAACGTTTTTCAGATTTTGTTATGCCCTGTCCTTATCCTAATTTTTATGAGATGGTCACAACGTGCTTCCTCCTAGATTGAACAAATAATAAGAAATCAATGGATCCACCGAATTAAATCTCGTTCAGTTTTAAGAAGATTAATAATAACTTTCTTGAACAGGTTGCAGCTGCTCTGATAGAACACAACGCGCCGCTGACTGCTACTACCAAGAAAGGATTCACGGCACTGCACCTTGCCGCCAAATATGGCAACTTGAAGGTATGACTCAATAAAGTGGTTTGGTCTTTCATAATGTACAAAAGTAGGTATGGAATCGAAAAATTGACGACAAAAGAGCAAGGAAACACATACATAAATATGTTCTCTCATCTTCTTGAAATGCCCAGTCCAATAGCAGCATTAAGACGCTTCCACTAAACATCTTATGTTAAACTACAGGTAGCAAATCTACTCCTTGCTCACGGCGCTTCTCCTGACCAAGCTGGCAAGAACGGCATGACTCCACTTCACATTGCCGCTCAATATGACCAGCAAGCTGTGGCCACAACGCTGATGGAAAAGGGCGCAGATGCTAAGGTGAGTTGGGACTGATTTAATTCTGTACTTTTTATTTTATTTGTGATCCATGTTTTAAATGCTTATAAAATGTTCCTTATCTCATTAGATTGGGGTAAGCCATCCGTCTTTACATGCAATTATTTTTTTGGTATAATTGTATCCCTAGTGTTTAAAAAAACCTTCTACTTCCCTCCTAGAGCAATTTTGTCAACAATATTTTTTTCCTCTCTCTTATCATCTATTCCTATACAAAATATAAGACAAGTAACTATAATATTTCTCTCCCACATCAGGCTATAGCTAAGAATGGCCACACTCCGCTGCACATAGCAGCTCGTAAGAACCAGATGGAAACAGCTGGCGCTCTCTTGGAGTACGGAGCCGTCACTAATGCTGAATCTAAGGCTGGATTCACTCCGCTGCATCTAGCAGCTCAGCAGGTGGGCATTTGGAACAAGAGATGAGTAGTTAAAACAGTGACTTTTTAAATGTTGTTTTTGTTTCGATACCGTCGATAAAAAATCGTCGTATTTAAGGTAGTTTTTTCAAAAACAGAGGTTTTTTTGTATGACGCTGTGTTAGGTGATATTCAAGAAGGTTCCTATACAAGCTGTATTTGTGTAAGCTGCATTGTGCATTGTTTCATCATTCTACCTCTTTCCACCTTCTCTCTACTGTCCTAACATTGTCGCCATTAATCTGTAACTTTCTACAAATACTTTAAATTTTGTTTTCTCCTATCAGGGTCATACAGAAATGTGCTCCTTACTCTTGGAGCATGGCGCTGAGGTGGACCAGCAGGCGAAGAACGGCCTCGCGGCCATGCACTTGGCTGCTCAAGAGGACAGGGTGCCGGTCGCTCAGCTGTTAGTCAAGAACGGAGCCCAGGTATGACATAATTTTACAATAAGTTCTTTCTTTAAGAGTCCTCGAAGTATACGTGATAGTGAAACAGGGGACTACCATCAGCGGTTTAAGCAGAGCGTATTATTAACTTCTGAGTTTCGACGTGTCATTTTGGTACCGTAAAATTAAGCATTAACACTAAAAAGTTCTTAATATGCGCTGCTTTAACGATCATAGTTGGACCCATGGTATTTTATTACGAAACGTGACAGGTGTTGAATCTGTCATCAAGTTTCCTCACGATGTTTTGGTTCTGCGTATATTTTCCAATGTTATAACAACTTTAAATATTGATTTAACTTCATTAATAGGCACTGATGTGCAAACCAGCATATTCACTCAACTATATTGCAAACACATGCCGCTACTAAGAGCAGTCTGTAAAAATCCATTATTCGATTGAGAAGGACTAAATGCTTAATTCTTCCTTCATCGTAACGATCCTTAAACGTGAGAACAACACTAGAAACATCCATGATAACTGTTGTTTCGTAGGTGGACATCTGCACTAAGGGCGGGTACACACCGCTCCACATCGCTAGTCACTACGGCCAAGGGAATATGGTCCGGTTCTTGCTCGATAGCGGAGCATCTGGCAAAGCACAGACTGCTCATGGGTAAGTACCTTCCTCTTACGCATTGCTTCTGTTCACTATGGGTATAATATCATCAAACCCTCATCTAAAATCAACAACAAGATAATCTGTTTTTTTCCTTAAATTTTCAAAAGTTAGTAAATTAGGCTATGTTAGCTTTAATAATGACATTCAGAGAGTGTTCCAAGTGTATAGTTGTATATTTTTTATTCACTTGCGTACTTTTAAACCTGCAATGTACAAAGACTGAAAAAGAAAACATTTCATTGCAGATAAATACGAGTTATTAATGTAATAATCTAAAGTTAACAGTGTCGACTGGTGCTAGAAAAAGGCATATAGGTACTTCAAACAGAATTAGTAGAAGCAAAAAATTAAGAAGATGTTTTTTTTGCAGATACACAGCTCTGCACCACGCCGCGCAACAAGGACACATCAATATCGTCAACATACTTCTTGAACATAAGGCAGACGCTAATGCCACTACGACGGTAAGGGCCTCTCCCATTTGGCTGCAAACCTCTGTTAGGTTAGGTATTACAGACAGCTCTGTAAGCCTCACTCGCCTTGTGAACACAACGCTAAAATATAGCAGTTTCACTTGCTTGCGAATACTACTGTTTGATCAGATTTTAAGAGTTGATCACATTTCGGTGCCCTTTCATTGCACTTTTATTGGTGCAATTTTTATGGTAGTTATTTTCTCGACATTCATTAGTGCCTCTACCAGAGCCTACGCTTATTTTTATTGGAGGAGAAATTTGAATGTATTTTACTGGAGCTTTATATTTCACTAATAATTTTAG
Organism: Watsonalla cultraria; assembly: GCA_964035505.1. Taxonomy (NCBI): domain Eukaryota; kingdom Metazoa; phylum Arthropoda; class Insecta; order Lepidoptera; family Drepanidae; genus Watsonalla; species Watsonalla cultraria. The sequence goes on along the minus strand of OZ037734.1, from coordinate 5,132,029 downwards.
AAAAGATAACAATGTGTTTATGTGCGTGTTAAGCATCAAAACTTGTTACTACAGGATTGGTGCAGTTAAATACGCGGTAGTCTTTTTTTGTCTTGTATGAAAGCAGTGCGAACTAATGCATTCATACGTAGTTATACTCTTTGCTTATCGCTCATAATCGTGACAGCACCTAAGTGATTTTTAAGTTTAAGTTATACCATGATCATCTTTACATCCAAACAGAACGGTCAAACTCCGCTGGACATAGCCTCGAAACTCGGCTATGTGACTGTCATGGAGACCTTGAAGGAAGTCTCCGAACCCTCGATAGCACCGGCTTCTCAAGACAAGTACAAGGTGGTTGCTCCTGAAACTATGCTGGAAACGTTCATGTCTGACTCGGAAGAAGAAGGAGGTAATTATGATGATGTTTCTAATCATTAAGTTACAGTTTATGTTTTGTAAAGGCCAATGTATTTATTGAAATTCGATCGATCGAAATCGTTTAGGTATGTAGGTAATGCTCAGATTGTCGTAAATTAACTTATAAGTATGGGTATTGCTACTGACTATTTTCCTCGTTTTTGTATGAGAAAGTAAAGCTTCCTTCACTCGCCGCTAGAGGCGCTTTTACGTTCCCATACAAAATGAGGAAAATACGCAACCGATATAGTCAACGTTAAACCATGTTAAACCTTATAGTATTCCTCAATTTTCATGAGGTAAACAAGCATGACACCCTAAATAAAAAGACGATGTGATCAAACTAAATACAACGTATTAAATTTGTTGCTTAAGGCTGGTGATTGGTATCATGTAAGATGGTATTTTTAATCCAATCTCTATCTACCAGGAGAAGACACAATCCTCAACGACCAGCCTTACCGATACCTGACAGTAGATGACATGAAGTCTCTAGGAGACGACTCCTTGCCGATAGACGTGACCAAGGATGAGAGAACGGAGTCTGCGATGAGTCATAAGAATATTATGGAACTCTCCCAAGGTAAATCTATACATCTAATGGGTCTGTTTGTAAATTCAAATTAACAGCTTTTTACTAAATGCGTAGGAAAGAAGGTATAGGAACGGGGAATACACAAAAAAGAATATTAAGGATCGTGAAATCGAGATTAAACCCTACTTTATAATCGTCTCCTTGGCCTTCTATACATTGTTCAGCATCTGATTCAACCGATGTGACTGATCACCTGATTTTTATACGAAGCGACTGCCATCTGACCTTCGTAACCCCTTTAAGCCCTACTGTATATCCACTTTAAAATTGGTCATAATAACTACTACTAACCTCTTCCTCTCCAAGTTCCAACTCTGCCTCGACTTATGAATATCATTTGATTTTTGTGCTTTCCCAGGCTCTATGAACGGTATACCCTACCAGCCTCAACAGGAGGTGGTGGTAAAGAGCATCAGTCGTTACAGTACTGCACAGGCGCCTGAAGGATACTGCTACAACGTAGATCCTACACAGCCTAAGTAAGTTATCTATCAACGAGTAGAATTTTGACTGGAATCGTCTCAACATAACTAGAAAAAGTTCATGGTACTTAGCGGCCCAAAAAACGTACAATTGTTGCTGTCGCGGGCACTAAATATAGTACAGTGGCCCTACCAGATGTATATGACGTGTATACATCTGTCACTGTTACACAGCTGAATTATCATTGCAATTAGAGCACTTGGTTTGGCCCCAGGACAAAGGTTTAGGTTTAGATCATCCAACATGCTCGTTTTTCTTTGAAATCCTTTAAGTTGTAATTTTGGAACTAGACATTGGAAATGTTAAATTATGTGCAAGATACAAGACTATTAAGGTAATGATAGATATGGTGACTTAAATAAATAAATATAACAGAAAACATAACGTAGGATAAGGGGTGGAAGGATGATATTCAAATCGCTGATTGATTGAATAAGGCACAACTTACTTCTCAATCTACCCGTAGCTCCATATATTTTCAAGACACCGTATCTCTTTGGATTTTCAACTCTCATTTATTTCATGCGCTTGGTTGCAGACACAAAGTATTTTATTCTAATACATGATTGTAACGCACGCTACCTGGATTCGCTTACACAGGAAAAAACTTCAATGGAAGAAGTAAGTACTATTTTCTTAATATTAATGTATTGGGCTTGTTGTGACAGGTGAAACGTAGATAAAAAGAATTTCTAAACATTTTTGAGGGCATTTTCATTTTCTCAGGATTTTAAAAGTTTAACATTTATATTCTTTCTATCTGATTTATTATTGTCTTACCTTCTCTTTTAAGCATTGCATACGTATTTTGAGTTCAGTCTTTTTCAAGTCAAGTAAATCTAATTGTCCCGATTGCCTATAGTTTCCTGGTATCGTTCCTGGTGGACGCACGCGGAGGGGCATTGCGAGGATGTCGCGGCGGCGGCGTTCGCGTCATCGTACCACCGCTATCTGCACATCAGCCCACACGCATCACTTGCAGGTACTAAAAAGATCTGTTTCAGTCTAGGGCCTGCAGGCATAGCCAACATTTTAGATTTTGCTCACTTTGGACTCGCTTCACGTACATTGTGCCAGAATTATATGTTTAGGATCGCCGACTGGAAACGCCTAGGAAATACTTTGTGTTTAATGTGTCCATTGCTTGTAAAACCATTACTAATAATAAATAATTGATCCTCCTAACCGAATTTTGATCAAGGTAATCTCAACGGGAATTAACCATCTACGTAGAAGATATTTTAATATCATAGTGCACTGTTTATTTCCGGAGAGAGATCAGAGGTTTTAAGGGATACATATTCAAACGCTCCCTTCAAATAATTTTTATCTTTTTCAGATACTTAAAACCTTCCCGCATCAACCACATGCCACCTCTAATGGAAGGTGAAGCCCTCGCAGCCAGGGTTTTAGAAATGGGACCAGTCTCCGCTAAGTTTTTGGGGTGAGCTTATATTTAATCGTTTACACACAAGATGGCGCTACATGTCAATTAGAATGCCTTATCGTTACGTTTTCTTGAATCTATAAATATTCTCTTTTTTGGACAGCTGTTGACACAGTGGTGATAAAGGTCATATTTTCAGTAAATGCAAGTGTTTAATATCCAGCTTATAATAAGTTAAAGACCGTCGTTTGTCTAGCTATAAAGGTAACAATGATACTAGGGCCTAACCTGAATAAATAATTTTCATTGGGCTGAAACTGAATAATTCATTTTCATTCCTGTTCCAGACCGGTGATCTTAGAAGTCCCTCATTACGCATCTCTCCGTGGTAAAGAGCGTGAGGTTGTAATCTTGCGGTCTGACAACGGCACCAGTTGGAGGGAACATAACGCTGATGCGACCGACGATGTCGTCCAAGACATTTTACATGAGACTTTGGAAATTGAAGGTATTAGAATTATTGGGAGTTGCCTCGCTTTTATCTAGAGAATCAGTATTGTTATTCAACGTGGCAATGCTGCCAGCCTTCTTGGCAGGATCCCGAGAGACGCCGATTCGGGCCAAGTTTCTTACTTGTAATTAGTTTTAGTACTGCTCCCTCTTTATAGTATTATGTTTCTAGTATCCAAATATTATTTATAGGTGTAGATTATTTGAAACTCAAAATTGATAAGACTTAGAAATCAGAACATTTGACTTTAGAAGAACATAAATCTGTGATCGTGCTACAACATTAAATTAGAGTGAAAACGACAAGTACCCACGTCTAGAAAGTTTTTTTAATCTGTATCGTGATAATACAAAGAATAGGTTATTCAATTTATAGACAATTTATAACGTATATACAAAATCATTGTTGTATAGTATAGATAGATCAATAGAGATTTGAATACAACCATAATGATTGCAGAGACAAGTGAAGATGAGAAAGGTTGGGATGCCCCACGGGTGACTCGGATCCTTACACACGACTTCCCACAATACTTTGCCGTCATCTCACGTATTCGCCAGGAAGTTCACGCTATTGGTCCTGAAGGTAAGCGAACATGGATGCTAACTAAAAATAGCTATTATGATCTACGTTTATAGCCTTATGATGATAAATTTAGGAGTAAAAGATATATTTTTACATCAAATAATGTTCGTCCCTCAATGGTTGGGACGGAATACATAAGAAGAGAAAGATTGATATTGTGTGCAATGGACATTGACGCAATAAATATGTTTGGTTCATAAATATCTCAACGTCCTGACAAATTTACTTACTTTTACTACTAGACTAGTTTTATTTTTGTTAAGAGTAATGAAACTAGTTGTTATTTTGTTTTTTGTGTTACCAATAAGAGTGGCGTGCACTCTGTGCAAAAACTCTTTTTTAATAGCTGTGAATAAAAAATAAAAAAAATATCTACCTACATATAGCCGATCCTAGAGGCAATTTGGGTGATATCCATTAAGAACGAGTTTTCCGAAATGTCACTCCTAAGAGGGTGAAATGGGTATGAAATTGTACTTCAAATCTTAATGCCATGCAGGCAAGGTTTATTATCATATATTTTAAGATTGCTAAGTGACATTGGGCTAACAAAAGATTTCCAACCAGGTGGCATGGTGTCAAGCTCGGTAGTCCCACAAGTGCAGGCCGTGTTCCCTCAAGGCGCGCTCACCAAGAAGATCAAAGTTGGCCTTCAGGTAAACTTGTTCAAACCACGCAAAGGTGTCAAGGATAAGAATCTTAAAAAGATCACAGTCAATAATGTTTCTAAGAAGAAACGATTCTCCTTGATTTGGTAGTGTTACATAGCAGTGACTATGATGATGAGGAACTTAAAGTATTACTTGATGACACTTCTGTAGACAGTGAGTTTAGAATTTTAGATGAAATTATACCTAGTATCGACATAGTCGAGCATTCTGCTTATTAATGATTTAATATTTCCCATAACTTATTTAATTCTCTAGTTGTATGTGATTATATATTTAAATTTAAAAGTAGCACATTCATGGGATTAAGTAAATTAATAAATTTAGATGTACTTCATATTTTCACTTATTATATTAAGCCAAAGATATTGTGTTCTTATATGATAACAGGCCGTAGTGAAACTGAAATAACATAAAGTACAAATGTGTATGCCAAATCCTTTTCAATTATATTTTTGTATAATATATAAGCAAGTACAGAGATGCCGACATATTATCTACAAAATAAGTCAGAGCTAAAGGGAGCTAAGCATTTCATAATTTTATACATACATCGCAAGAAGTTTTTACACGTTGTCATTTTAAATTCTAATGCCATAAGCTGTTATTGCCAAGATAGTTTGGCTGTGTGACAGTGACAGAGTTATACAAGTCATATACATCTGTCTCATAATCATTGTCAATCTATGATGGCAATAAAAAGTTTTGGTAGGGAAAAATATTTGATCCAATATTAATTGTGCCTGTTGATCCGAAATGGTGTATCTGCGTCTCTTTGCTTAACAAAATAACTTACGAGTTTTGCTTAAATTGTATCACATATCATAATCTTATTATACAAACTCATATAACTTACTTAACTTATGAACAATATACAAAATCATATAACTTATTTACATGTGATTTTACATTATATTTTAGAAATAGAATAAGTTTCGATGTACGTTACTCCTATAGATATCGTGTCATACCCAATAAATTTAGAATTCACTTAAAAACTTAGATGTTATAATGTAGGTGAAATCATCAATAAATCACATCAAAGAATAATTTTGTTTTCAATTTAAGCAAAATTGAAGTATATGAAATCACTGAAGGAAAATAATATATAAAAGAATTCTCACACTGCGTTATTAAGAGAAAAGGGGGTGTTATTTTTCTCTTGTTGGTCTTTAGGCTAAAGTAGCATGATTTTATAATTCTAAAGAAAATATATTTAAGAGTGTTATATGTAATTATAATTAGTATTGAAACATTTTTGATGTGTGATTTACATTTTCATATTTGAATACGTATTATATTGGAGTGACGTATTTAGATAAGTAGCATATTATGTATTTTAAGGTGTCTGCTAAATTTATTGGGTAATGTATTTTGTGCTTAAGAGAAATGTATTGGCATTGTTATGCAAATTTGTACTTTATTTCCTAAAGACCAAACGTGAGAGTTGCATGATGTACATAGATATTGTTTGCTGTGTTATGATTTGTGCTTTTTTGGTACTAAGTGTGTTGCATCTTGATTTCAAGCGCATGTGTGAGAATAGAGAGAGTCAAGTCCGAGAAGTATGATTTACTTTTGAACGCTTTCACTGTGATTTCATAATGTTCATATTTGCTTAATTCTGCACCAGCTGCTCTACCACCTTTCCTAACATTTATTTTTAAAATTCTGTCAGTTGGTGACATCTAAGGTTCCACCGGACCAGTGTTAGTAAATAATGTCGATGTTATTTCTAAATTAGTAAATACATGTTGAAATTGATCTTCGATAAACACATCGTATTACGACACAAAGGTAAGTACACAAATTTTATTTTTAACCATCTCCGCACTTTCATTTATTTTCATCACAACAGCATGAGCTCCGAAACTTTGCGTTTGGTCTTTAGAAATAAATACATGTTTAAATTGCAATTTCGTTAATCTCATGAAGAATTTGTAATGGTTTACAGGCCCAAATAATAGACTCAGAATTAACTGCAAAACTCCTTGGTCGCGGAGTGGCAGTCTCTCCAGTAGTGACGGTAGAACCACGAAGAAGGAAGTTCCACAAGGCTATTACCCTGAGTATGCCAGCCCCCCGTCCCCATACTCAGGGTATGACCAATCAGTACAGCACGTCGTCGGCACCAACGTTAAGGCTCCTATGCTCCATATCAGGTACAATTAAGATATTTTGCTTGTATTTCGTCCACTATTCAGATTTATTTACAAGAAACACTATTGGACACTGTGAAAGGTTTTTATCAAATCAATACGTAGAATATTTTTTAGAACAAACAAGTTTTTCAACAGGCTCAGTCATCAAAATAGACGTAGTTATGGATTTTTTCCAAACTATTTTGTGTCCAATTGTTTCTTGTAATGGTCAGAATTATGTGAAGTGTTGCAATGGAGTATGGCTTATGTTTGCTATCTCGACGATATAATGCTTTGCGAAAAAGGTAAGTAAGCCTATACAACTAGGTGTGTTATTCGGCTTTAAATTATGCTTTTGAACTACATCGAATGCGATGAGTACCAATACCAATATTCCATTACAACACGATACGTAGGTGATATTTCAAGAGAAACCACAACAAAAACTATCGTGGTTGACGATTATTGTTTTCAACATGAGATCGGTAGAAAATAGATTTTGGCTATTTTTGAAATATTCTAGAGTACTAATAGATAACCAAATATATAGTACCGTAATAGAACAAAATAATTTCATTCTATAGACTTTTCTAACTTGGATCATATTGGCTAGTGTAGCTAAGGTATTCAGAGGTTAGAATTCAAATCCCACTTTTATAGTGAAGGGATAAGCATGTTTACTATGAAAACTATTAGCGTAGTTATAATAAACTCATTATAAGTAATCATCAATACAAGAATCGGGAATAGGTCGAAAGAACAAAAATCAAAGAAGACTAATAATAATCGCTTATAGCAAATACACCGAGCAGCTAATGGAACACGTCCCTTTGTGTGCGTTTTGTGCGTGTCTACATTGTCTTTGTTCTCGTGTTTGTGTGTGTTGCACGCTCACCGTGTGTGGCGCTAAATAATGTGCTGCCACCTATCGGCGCGCACCAACAGGGGTATTTCGCAAACGATCTCTCGAAGGTAAAAAAATAAAGAAATCTTATACAAATACTTTAACTGAAACAAACTCAAAACGTCGGTTTAAGTTTCACAGTAACAGTTGTTTTAATTTCTGAAGTTATTTTATCCAGTTTACCTTTTATTTTGACGTTTACGTTTATTGGCTATATTCCGATTTCGGCTGTATAAGGAGTATAGCTATTTGTTAATCACTTTATTTTATTCCCTCTGTCACTTTTTGAATGCTTAACCATAACTTGCTTTTCATACATTCTTCTTCTTTGCACGGGCTGAATTTTTTACGCTTTGTTAATTCACATTCACTCTGTATCATAACCATACAATTAATCTTGGAAATACAAGAATATGCACTGCGGTATGTTCACTACTAAATATTGTCGGTTTAGAAAAAAATACTGTATAAATTCTGAAACATTGGAATGATTTCGTAAAGCTGCAACATTGGCACATTGAAAGAGTTTTGAACACATTACGTACCTGTTTTGTCTAGTATAAGCGTTAAATTAATATAAAATGCGGTGCCATCGTCATTTTCATATCATTCTTCAGCGTTAATGTTCCCAAAATTTTTGTTATTTTGCTTGTACTTGTCAGAATTATTTTCCAAAACGGCCTATCTGTTCTGTTTCATATTCATCTTCTAATTTTTTTGTCTCAATTTATTCAGTTCCGTGTCATTGTTTCACTAAACACTATTTCTGTGTTTTGTTATTTGTTATATTTGGTACTTTTTTTGGATTTTTATTTCAGTGAATGTCCTTCGAGAGATCTGTTTTCGAAAACCAGAATAGAACTTTTGATAATTCGTTGATGACCGTAGAATTCATTATTTTCATTTTAAACAATTTAAGCACTAATTTGTAAGTAACAGGTTGTGTCCGTACACTGTGCTTCATTATCAACCCCATATTTGTTTGTTGAATATTTTCTGAACAAATTGAAATGATATGGTACGTTGTTCTTATTGTTTTGTGTGATGTATTGTTCGCTTGTTGTGTGTTTGCTAATAGGCCGTTTTGGAAACATTTTCCGTTTAAGTTCTGTTATTGTTTATGTTTGACCTGTCTCTGATTCCTGATCTATCTGCTCGTCATTGGATCTGTACTTTCTTATTAAAACTTTAGTTTCTTCTGTTTAGGTGTCTTCACGAAGTTTTTCTTATGTAACCTATCGGGGCCCTTTATTTCTCAAAACGAAAGCATACACTTCAACATACAAGTTATATTTAGATAGTGTTGTAGAAAGTATAGAAACAAGTAGTGTTTATTGCAGGTTATTAATGATAGACTAAGGAGCCTGCTTTGGCATGCACTTATTGTAAGATAATATAGCATCACTTATGGCAGTGCAAATAGCGTTATAGCCGCTGAATACTGCCTTTGTAGCTTATATCAAGACACAAGCGAAAACGCATTCTAAATGTAGAATTATAAAGATCATTACGGCATGAACCTATAGTTCGATGATGTTAATTCTATGAGGTCAAGTATTGAAATGTTAACAGGAGGAACAAATCGAGCTCATTGGGAAGATGTTACTGAGAACACACCGTTGACATTTGTAAACGACTGCGTGTCGTTTACAACAACCGTATCAGCTCGATACTGGCTGATCGATTGTCGACACGTTGAGGATGCCACCAAGATGGCGACAGAACTATACAGGTAAATGAGTAACATAAACATGAAATAACTGTATATTTGAATGAGAGATGAAGAATTGTATCAGCATTCTAATCCTTCTTTCAATTGGAGCCAAAGATTGTTTTAAAACTTCTTAGTTTTTTTTCTACAAATTATTCTGCAAAATATCAAAGCGATCTATATTGTGAATCTTTGCTGTCTTTAATTCTCTGACATCAGAAATTTATATTGTTGATTCTTTCAGGGAAGCAATCCATGTCCCCTTCATGTCACGATTTGTGGTATACGCCAAGCGCACGGATGAGAATCAGGCCCAGTTGAGGATGTTCTGTGTCACTGATGACAAGGAGGATAAGGCCTTGGAACGAATTGAGCGGTTCATACAAGTGGCTAAGAGTCGAGATGTGGAGGTAAGTGATGGAAAATTTTTGGAAGACAATTAAAATCAAAAGTACACTAAATGCTGTTGAATGGAATCATTGCAAACACAATAAATTAGCGTTTCTTAAAAGAGCTAGATGCTTCAATTACCTTTAGAAGACATTGAGGAGCTCGGTGTCTATTGACTAGATCTTCCATGAGGTACCTGTCAGCAGCGCCAATTTTAAGAGGGTCAAGTGTCAGCCCATTTGTACTCTGTCATACTAAAGTTTCTGGTTAAAATAACCTTATGCTAAATAATAGGATAACATTGTGTTCCCTTATGATCCTAATAAAGGTGCACGAAGGCAAGCCAATCTACTTGGAATTCGGCGGAAACTTAGTCCCAATCGCGAAATCCGGGGAACAGCTATCACTTCCCTTCCGAGCGTTCCGGGAGAACCGCATGGCGTTCCCTGTAATGATCAAAACTCAGGATCTGGAGCCGATCTGCCGCTGTCAGTTCATGAGGGACCCTAAAGTGCCTAAGGGAGAACCCTCACCAGCGCCTGTAAGTATTTGGGAAGGACTGTGACTAGGTATGTGACTTTTAAAAATCCTAGTAAACTCTGAGAAGGGATAGCCTTGGTTTAGCTCCTGAGTTTCTAAGCTGCTACAAATTTTTACCGTAGGGTTTACAAAGGCCAGGCCATTTTTTAGTTCACCAGCTGTTAGACTGGATAGCACCTCGTGAAAATAACCTTTATGAATTCGTGGAATAAGACTGCGTTTCCATCTAGCCTCACGCAGCACAGTGATTCTATGTATATCCATCGCTACGAATCGTCGCGCATCTCTTGAGGAAACGCAGTTTACAGTTTAACGCAGATTTAAATTGTTGTCTTTGGTAGATGATGCTATTCTTATCTTAGGTGAACGGTATGTCAATCGCGAAATCTGGTCTAATATCTAACACATCTATAAGGAAATGTTTACTATACGTATCATGTGTTGGGACTCGTTTAGTAGAGCTAATGAATAAATATATTCAGATCGCCGTGCTGAACATAATGGTGCCGGACGAGCCCATAGAGCGGACCTCACCCTTGCCTTTGGACACAATGCCTCGGCGCACTGAGGAGCAGGAGTTGATATGGCGACAGCGGCTTAGTGATCCCAGGTCCATCTACAATAATATTTTAAAGAGGAAAGATTTGATTGTTTTTTTGTTTGTTTGCATTGAATAGACTCCGACTACTTGACTGATCTTGAAAATTCTTTCAGCAATGGATAGCTACATCATCAGCGAGTAACATAGGCTATATTTTATCCCCGTACTCCCACTGGAACGGGAACTACGCGGGTGAAACCGCGTGACGTTCGCTAGTTTTATAATAACTTTTCGACCATGTTTAATAATCTATCAAAGTTTACAAATGAGAGAAATTAAGAATTGCTATCTCCAGTTATCTGTCAGATTTGATCTATCCATACCTTCAATTTCATTATAATGTCAACTAGTGATATATTGTTGGAATGGATGTGAGGACAAAATTATGGATTTGATTATCGTTGGTAACCTAGATGACAGATGGATAGAATATTGAAAACGGCCTTTAGTCGATTCATTGTTCAAAATTGACTGTTCTCTCATTATACAACAGAGTTTAGGACTAGTTGTTGCTTCTTTACTATTGAAACTTGAATCTGACTATAATAAATCTTTAATGATTTTTAATTCAACTAAAGAGACATATCATATAAATAGATATGTCAATACTGTAAGGACACCTCTTTTACCAACGTGCGAACGTAACATCTAGTGTTACAAATTACAAAATCATTAAATACCTCCCTTTTTTGGATAGACTGGAAGACATCTGCAACCTTCTCGGCAAAGATTGGGTGGCATTAGCCTACGAGCTGGGTGTGAGTGTGTGGACGGTGAACCAGATACAAGCGAAGAGAATCACTGCTGCTGAGCAGGCGCAGCTCATGCTCAAGCTGTGGAAGACGCAATCCGGCACTAAAGCTCAAGGTCAGGGTCATAGAATATAAATAAATAAATAAATAAATAAATGATAAAATATCACAAGTAACCAAACGTATAAAGTAAATATAAACCAAAGAGATGAAAGATACAGTAAATATACAATATTCTTCCAGACAATTCTTTGGAATTAGCCCTCTGCCGCATCGGTAGGGATGATATCGTGGCTCCTCAATCTGAACTAATCAATGAACGGCGAATACAACGCAATATTTACCAGGAGAGGCAGGCTTCCGAGGAAATTGAGGCTTACAAAGGTAACACTTAACGTTCAAATTTGATGTGTTCAAAGCTATACTTTATTTTGTCTAAATAAAACAGAACTGAATGAAAGTTTGTTTAATGTGGTTGCAGCTGAAGAAGATAATAAATTAAAAGAAAAGATATATGATGAGAATCAGATCGCTGATCACATGCGCAGAGAAACTGATCAAGATCAAGACGAAGCTAAATATTCACCTGAAGAGAAGTTTGTAGTCGATAAAACTGATGTAGAACGAACTCCTACTCCTAGTGAAGAGAGCGAAGAAGATGAAGGTAAGATAAAGAGATGAGAAAACACGGATTAATAAGCAAAAAATCTCAAAATTGCTAAATTCGTCCCGGTTTCAAAATCACCTCAATATCGTTGTGTACAAAGTATATAGATAAATCTAAATTATTGTTACAGATGTAAAGCGAAGTGTCGCGGAGAGAAAAGAACAAATTACAAGAAAGCTAAGTTCAAGTAAAATACCAGCTTCGAAACAGAAGAAAGAAATCCGAGAAGAGATATTCGAGATCAAAACTCAAATTAAACCTGATATTAAGAAATTCCATGACATTGAACAGCAGGTATTGTGCGCCATCTGTTTTTATATAATTATTTAATAGTTAATCACCAAAGTATCGAAATCAATTAAACCAATGTTATCATAATTGTTTATTTGATTAAATATTGTTAGATTGTGATACTAATTGTTTGAGTTATTTTATAGGTAAAGGAACAGGAACCCAAACTAGAAAGAACTCGATCTAAGACCTCGCCAGACACAGTTGAAGAGGAAATTGAAACTCAACCAACGGTAGAGGAAGTGGTAGCAGTAGAAGAACTCAAGTTGGAAGAACCGAAACCAGTTGAACGACCAATTGAACAGTTTAGAAAATTCGATCCTTCATCTCCGGCTAAGCCTACACCAAAACACCTACAAAGACACATGAGAAATGAATCTATGCGGTTCCCATCAGGAGATTTCTCAAATGTCACAATTACACCTAGGAAGTCAGTGACAGCTGAAACAACAGAAGTCAAACAAGTTACAGAAAGTAAAATTAACTCATTTACCAAAGAAACAATATCACAGAAGGAAATTGACACAGCCAAGGTAGCAGAAAAGTTTGATGATGGAGACAGATCTCCTGAGTTAGTTTCTGAAGATGAAAAGGACATAGCTGAAGCAACATTGAAAGACAAAATTAGCACATTCGAATCGAAGATGGTCAAGGAATCTTCAGTGGATTTACCTAAGACTTCAATGAAGCTCACCAAAGAGGCATTAAAGAAACACACGATGGAACAAGAACAGGGCATCGAATATACTCAAGAATTTGTTCGTGAACAGTCTAAACAAATATCCAGTGTAGAAACTCACGTTACACAGAAAATATCGGTTGAAACTGAAAAACATGTAGAAGTAGTTAAATCCGTCAGAGAAACGATACAGCAGTTTGACTCGAAAGTAAAACTTGAAGATAAAGGGAAACAGTTCCAAAAAGCAATAAGAACTGATTCCACGCTCGTTCAAGTATCGTCGGAAGAAGATAGTGAATTCCTAAAAAAATCTACTGACTCAGAAACTGAAACAGAATCACAAACAACAGTCAAAGTTGATAAACTTGAACAAAAATCCAAGTTTAAGATAGATAAAGGTGGTGTTGAAAGAAAATCTGATATAAAGCGAGAAGACACAAAAGACAAACTAAAAGATGACACAAAACCAGATGATGATGATGATGACAAAAAAGACAGTCAAGGTGTAGTGATAAGAGAACAAATGTTAGAGAGACAGGTCACTGATGAATTGAGATCGAAAGTTAGTGAAGAAGAAATAACTGAAACTTTAGAAGAGAAAGAAGTTTCTGTAAATGATACATTTAAGGAAAAGGTTGGTTAAAAACAATTAAATATTTTAGTTAATGTTGACGTTGAACAGTTTCTTTGGTTATTTTTTCGCATGTTTTTAGTTTTAAATGGAACATAGAAATCCAATGCAACATTCAGTTAAATATATAAGTACATTGCTATTTAATGCCCCGACCATGATTAATGCGTGGTTATGCAACAACCAATTCCTAGGTATTTTCTTCATCCATCCATAACTTATGCAAGTAGCATATTAATAATCTCCACTTTGCTTCAGGTTGAAAGTCAAGTATCCATTACAAGTACCAAGTCAGACTTAAGCAAACACACAAAGACTGATTCAATGGGATCGGATATCCAAGATCTTGTTGGTCGCAAAATATCCCAGGAATCACCTGTTCCGTCTACTGTAGATAAAGCTGATTCGTTTGCCGATTTACAGCAAAGTACTGAAAAAGATTTCAGTTTTGTATCTCAAACTGAATCCAAGGTAATCAGCAAATTTTCTTCTACGCCATCTGCGTTGTGAATAGTCTTGTGGTACTTCAATTCATATTCATTGTAGCGATCTGTTAATGTTCCGTAAATGCGATCAAATTAGACAATTGGTTTATTTCGTTAATATCTTTAATTACATGCGTTAATATCTAAATCATTATGTTATTGTAACTTTGTGAAAATTATACATGTACTCACACCGTGTGTAAAACTAACAGGTTTATTCCAAGGACTCCAAGCACAGAAGTGATTCGTTAGACGAAGCATCTCAATTCTCTGATTTAGATGAACAATTAGGAACAAGCCCAGCTCATAAGCCTCAAGTAGGCAAAGAATCACTAGATTCAACAATAATTAAGACTGAAGTTAAAACAGTAATGACAATTATCGATAGGACGGAAACTAAAGACCAAACCTTAGAGTTCTTGAGAAATGAGAGCGAATTTAGTGCGCAAGTCCATGCACCTGCTTTTGTACCGGAGGAAGCTGATAAGGTATAAAAAACTCAATTTGCTCACAAATGCATATACTTATTGAAGAATCAAGAATCTTGGTTTCTAAAAAAATCTATATTTATTTCTAGGTTTCTCCCAAAGAGTCGCCAGTAATAAGTGCTAAAGCGCGACAATTTATCGAGACGGTCCCAGAAGATGATTCAGTACAAGAATGCTTCTTCTCCAAGCGTATTTATTCAGATTCTCTTGAAGATTCCGAGCATACAGATTCAAGGCGACATTCGGAAGCCGAATCTCTAAAATCTGACCAATCAGATGTCAAGGCCAAAGTCTCTTCCTCAGACTTTGATGAACGAGCAGAATACGAAGAAACAGCTGATTCAGGAAGTGGATTTGGAGATGAGAAGTTCGAAGAAAGCGTTGTTGGCTTTACTTCGATAAAAATTGATCCAAAAGTACTGGAAAAACAGTCATCCGGATCAAGTTCGGATAAGGGTGATGAACCCGAACAAATCTTTAAAAAGATGGCACCAAAACGTCATTCCAGAACTGAGTCTATTTCAATATCGAAGTTAAGTGATTTACAAGATATTGATGCTCCTAAACTGAAACAAGAATTCCAAATGTTTGTTACCGAAGCTGAGGAAGTTGACAAATCTGATAAGGATGAAATTTCAGATAAAATATCATCTGAAAGTAGTAGGGAGATTGAAATGTCCGATAGAAAGTCGTCGGAAGGTATTTCGGATAAGATAAGTTCAGAAGATGCCGTAACAGAGAAGAAAACGTCTTCTGAAGAGGAGATCTTAAAGGAAACAGATGTGAAATATGAACAACAGAAAGAAGTAACGACAACTGCTGTAGAAATTGTCAAGGAGGTTAAAACTGTTGATGTTAAGTCACCCCTAATTAAAGATGATATTGTAGAAAAAGGTATTTTTTGTATTCATTATTTTATAGTTTAATGTGTCTTTGGCTTAATGCACGAATGTATCATTATCTGACGTTGTTTTTTAGTTGACATGGTTCAGCGACAGTCAGTAACATCAGCTGGCTCGGGAAGTGAGCTACGTCTCGAAGAGAAACGCCTTTCCGATGCTCACAGCTTAACTGAATCCAGAGACTACACGTTTGAAGAGTCTGAAGATGATATTGGAACTCAAGGGACACACGTTGATGCATCAAAGGATAAGCCTGACGTCAAATTTGAGTCAGATTCAAAGAGTAAGACCGCTACAGGTAATTTAGCTACAAACGTATTTTTAATATAATTTACCGTAAAATGTAAGTAGTTTTACTATGTTTATAAAAAATATTCTTGATTTAAAGGGAAAGTCAGCGAGCACTCCAAGTTAGCCAAACTAACTCATGGCGATTCATTAGACGACGTCGAAGGGTTTCCAGAGGATCATGTCACTGATTATGTTCATAAATTGCCACACATTGCTGAGATGGGGTAAGCAACCTATATTTTAATTCTCACACACACAAACATTTCAATTGTATTGCATTTTGGTATGCGCAAATAAAACTAATGTAAAATGTTATTTCAGAGCACCAGATAGGAACATTACACACACATTTTTGAGTCGAGAAAGAGAGGAGCAATTGAAACGAGAAACAGTGACCGTTATATCAAGTGGAACAGTTGAATCGGCTGAACCTCTCAAGGGAATAACTAAAACAACGAAAAAGGAGACTCATGTGGAGTTCAGTGACAATGAGAAACATACTGAAAAGTCACCGCTAGTATTTACAACCACGGAAACAGAAACAAAATATACAGTCAGTAGAAAAGTCGAACCTACTGTTTTGTCTGAAGTCACCACTACTGTTGTTAAAGACACCACGTCATCAACAATAGAAAAACATTTTGAAAGTAAGAAAGAAACCAAGGAGGGTAAATTTGACGTTTCCAAAATCCGAACTGACACTCTCGGAAAATTTGATATTGGTGACGATTATGAAGAGATTAAAGAGACCAAAAAATTTGTACCCAAAGATCTTGCTCTCACAGAAACTCCTGAAATCACTAAAGAACAGGTGAAACCCGTTATTGACGATATTCTACAAAAGGGTTCAATCGCAGCTGCTGCTAGGAGTCCAGTATCTGACAAAACTTTTGCTAAAGATTTAATTGAATCCGAAAAACGATCATACGATGCAAAAGTTCCCCAGAAGGAAGAACGTCGACATTCCTGTATCAGTCCAGCAACATCCCTTGAAAGGATAACGGAATCAGAAGTCGAAAGTGAAGAAGAAGTACCTAAGCCAACTCTCGTCACAGAACCTCCTAAGGTGTTCGAAACAAAAACTGAGCTTAAAAAATCTGACTCAGCTATGAAACAAATGGCTGATAATATTGAAATCATAATCAAACAAGCTTCAGAAGACTTTGACGTCTCCTCTGACGAGCAATTACCAGAAGTGACTGACCCACAGGATATTGCTGGAAGAGTTTCAGTAGATTCGATTATTGAGGAAGCAGTAACGACTGTTGAAGAATACCTTGAATGTAATAAGGATACGAAACAAAAAGAAATTGAGGCTAAGAAAGAAATTATATTTGAGGAAACAAAGAAGTTCGCTAAAGAAAGGCCAGGCTTAATGAAATCATTATCGAGGGACAGCGGTGAAATTGCTATTATGCCAAAGAAAAAACATGTCAGAACATTCTCTGTACAAAGTTCACCGGAAGAAGTTGAAGAGCATATTTATACCGATTCGGAATCAGGTCAATAATACTTATTAGAATAATTCTGATTTCATATATTCAGTATGTGTCAAAATTATATACTAATGTGATGTAATTTTTCCAGATATGGATAAAGCAAAAGTTCTAGAAATAATAGAACCTATGTCTGACCTAGATGGTAAAGCGCCAACGTCCAGTTTTGATACAAGGAAGATCCGCACTGACTCACTTGATGATGCAGATGATTTTCCAGAGAAAGAGGTAAAATTAAAAATTATGTAAACCGTAATAGTCTCTTAAAAGCTTTGAATGTCACGGTAGCTCAATGCATACTCTTTTCATTCTCAGGTTGAATATTTCCCAGAAGATGTAAAATACAACGATGAAGTACAGGACACATTTCGCCAGGAGAAGTCGGATGATAAAATGCCTAATACTTTTGCCCCAAGTACAAGTGGGTCGCAACCTGAAGCTGATGAAGACAGGTCATCAGACAAGTTTGTCAAAAAATCTCATTTTGTCGACAGCTTACTTCGTTCTGATTTAGTTTCAAAGTCGACCACGGAGTCGTCTGTAACCACTGTTGTGTCGACATTGACAAAATCATCAGATGAAGACCAAAAGTCAGTCCTTGAAGATGGTACTTCGGCTGATTTCTCCAAGATTAGTGGAGCGGATTTGGTAAAAGATCCATCCAAAACTTCTATCGAAGCCAAAGAGGATTCAAGAATAGAAGAGGCAGCTGAAGATCGAGGCACGCCGGATCTATCTAAGAAATCTCTTGATTTAACTAAAGACTATTCCAAATCTTCAATTGACAGCAAAGATACATCCAGGGATTTTGCAACAAATGAGCTGTCAAAAGACTCAACTGTAGACTTAACTAAAGATTTTTCGAAAGCATCAGTCGAAAGCGTTAAAGAAACTTCAAAGTCTATTGATGAGAAGACATTTTCAGAAGATCACTCTTCGTTAGATGTATCAAAAACGTTAGCTTCTGATGCGTCTGAGGGCATCACGGTAAGCAGAGATTTTATTGAAGAAGAGAGGTCAGGATCTAGAATTATTAAAATATCAACAAGCTCATCACAAGAAACATCAATCATGACAGAAAGTAAAATGTTCAGTGATCATGAAGACAAGTCCTTAGAAAAGACTAAGCTTTCAGACAAAGTTGAATCTGAAAGAGACTTTATTGAACAAATGGAAGAAAAGATTGAGGAAATAAAATCTGAGATCAAGAAAGAAGAAAGTGTTCAAGAACAAGCTGCAAAAGAAAAGGAGGATTCTAAAATAGAGAATGCAGAAGTAAAAACTGTTGAAAACGGTGATGATATCGATAGGGAGGCAGAAGATGAAGTACCAGATATGAAAGAATTAAATCGCCGATGCTCAAATCTCTTAGAAGACATATCACAAGGAGCGCTTATCAGGATAGACTCTACTCACGTGACTCATGGTAAGTAGGATCAAATGTAAAAAAAAGTGCAATCCACTAGGTACTCACGTAGTCACATGTGTTTGTTTGCATGATTGCGTGGGCACATACACAAAGATTTTCACATATTGTGCTTTTTTGTACAGACCTTGTGTCCAAATTCTCCAAGACCCCACCACCGTCCCCCGTTGATCTAAACCTAAAAGATAAGGCTAAAGTTGAAGAAGGCGCTGGCGAAAAGCACACCGGGCTACAACCAAGAGGTACGTAAGAGTATTGAATAATATTTTTTCATCGGTTTTTGGATACACTGGTTCACCTAATTTCAGGACCCTTGGGCCTGTGGACAATGTAACATTATCCTCACGCTTCGCTTATAGAAACGATACAAAATATATGGGCATGACATAATATGTCATATATACATTTGGTATCGCTTCTATTAGCGCAAGTGCGAGTAAATGTCACTTTGTGTAGGCATTCCGGTAATACATTATTTTCTTCCATTCTGTTTTACTTTACTACCAGCCACCACATACACCATTCGCATTTTAGTACACGTGTTTAAACCTTTATATTTTAGATTCATACATCATGATAGGTAAGTACATCTTAAATTTAGGAATGAACTTGTTTAATAATCAGTTTGAGGGTTTTTTTTTTTATTCTTTAATTTTTACGGAACTTTTGTCTAACATAGACAATGTCAGCTCCATTGAGCTCAAAAATATGTTTATTGGTTTGCAATTTGAACATTTCGCCATAATATGAGACATATAGATCAGTTAAACAAACATATTACAACCTAAATTCGTCATAATAATAAAGAGATATAACTACTATACGTACACATACGTTTAAAAAATTCACTGCAGAAGATTCATGTAAGACACCAATCACTCTACCAATAGTTGTAGATTGCAACAAAACTTTTCCTCACGTATTTGTTAAAGCCGACGAATCAATCATAATTTTGTTTTCGGTGTGCTCGTATGTCCACACCTTCCAAAAGAAGATTGACTACATCAGCCGACATGGCATAAAATCGGTCGGACCACAATCATCAGCATATTCATCATCATCATCATTTGCTAGAAGTAGAAGCTAACTCCAATGTCCCTTTAGGTTCCGACTCGTCATTCCTGGATACAAGCCGCCATTCACCACGAGCTTCATCTGCAGGCGACAGTCTTATAAGCGAGACTGAGGCTCATCAGAGTGGTCAGTATTATAAATGAGTAGTGAAACATTATTACGTACTAGATTAATTAACTACTAAACCTATATTTTACAGAAACAACGATAAAACCAAATTAAGCATTAACAGTCGTCCCCCTATCCATTTTTTATAGTTATCAATTGACGAAAGCAAGCTTATAGCAGTAAGGTAGTGGCAAAGTAGAGTCATAGCGAAACTTTACTCTTAATTTTAGTAGAATACAACCATTTAATTACCTTATTTGCCACACTGTTTATTTGTATGCCAATTATCGCATGTATGAAGTGACTAAGTTTCACACATTCATGAAAGTCTTGGATACTGATTTGGTGATCATTATCGTCACATCAAATATTGTATGCACTATTTCAAAGTAGAGTTATTGTATACGCACTCATCCCTCATGATAGATAAGATTGTCTTAAAAAATATATTTTGAAATATTATATTATGAATAAGCCACTTTGAAATCGCGTATTATTTTGCGACCGTCGCGGTATTTAAATATATATTAGCACAGTAAATTTTACTTTCTTTCTTGCGGAGCCCTTACGTTGCTATAGGTAAGTGGACCCACAAGCAGATCAAAAACATCATTGTATTATTTTCCTATTTATGTAGCTTCTTTAACTCTTAGGAAAAAATATTTTATTATGTTAATTCGCAATTCTTCATCTACATTGTTTATATTTGAGTAACGTTTCGCTTTGATTCTGAAACATTCTTTGTTTTTACCATTTTGCCATCACTCAAGCTTCCATCACACTGAACCAAAGTTATCATCTCATCTTTGATTAAAAAATCACGCTTCTGGTGCTTTTGAAGCCTTTCAAAGCCATATTGCCACTTATAGAAAATCAGTGCACAAAGATGCAGTTAACTTACATCCAAAATTTACTTAGGCTGTAAATACTGATGCAAATAAAGCTGAAAGCTATCTGTCTCTCTGGTTCAAATCATATTGGTGACAAAATAATAATGAAGATACTTTTCTTTACAGAAGTATTGGTGGAAGCATCCACGATACTGACAGCAGCCGCCAGACCAAAATCCCCAACTAAACATCTAGCTGATAATCTCACATTCATCAATGTTGATCAACCTACAATAACCAGTGGCGCTATAGAACTTGTTGATCGTACCATTGAAAAGAGTATTGACGTTATCGATCAAATTAAGAAAGAACAACTTGCAGTAAAAATGGAAGAATTGCAAAAATCAACATCATCTGACACATTCTTTAGTGAATCCAGAATTGAAACATCAACTTCGTCGTCATCTGTCCATAAAACACTAAAAGGAACTGAACTCAAATTCCAGTCTATTGATCCAGAGGCAGCCATGTCCGATATGGTAGCTAAGTTTGGAACCACTGAAGAGTTTAGTACAATTCTTACTCACAAAGAAACAGAGACGAGGAAGATATCTGGTCAAGAGTTTTACACAGAAACTAAACAAGTATCATCATCAGATGATGACTCTCTTATAATCAAGACAGAAACAACTCATGAATTGCGAGGCCAAGAACATAAAACCAAGGAAAAAACTATCGTTAGAAGAGATGGTGATCAGACAGAAACTTCTCAAAAGAAGTTGGAAAAAGCTCACGAGGCATCTGCAAAACGTTCTGATATCGAAACAAAAACTGTGTCCAAAACAACAGATGACACTGATGTTGTTAAAGTAGAAAGAGAGTTTACTGAGCAAGGACTATATAGCGGACGTCAGACTAAATCTGAAGAAAGAATGACCGCTTTAAAGGATGAGACCGTGAAGAAGCAACATGAAGTAAAAATCTCAGAACGCGATCTATCTCATGAACAATGGGGAAAAGAATACTTTACTGAACCTGGAGAGCTGGAGGACATTGTTGAAGATGATGATACTAAATCGAGAGTTGCTTTTGTTGACACGTCTTTGAAAATCGTCGAAAAAGATGAAATTGTGACCAGTGTAGAGTTATCAAAAAAGGGAAAAGTCGTGAGTTCCAAAATAGAGCATCATAAAGAAGAATCCGTCATTGAAAGTAAAGAACATGATGACCTTAGTTCTGACGCCTCACATGCTCCCAGCTTCAAAAGCGAAACTGTTGAAAGACGGGATTCTTCTGATGCCAGCCCAAAGAGTAAATCGAAATCTTTCAAGAAAGATAATGAGGTATACGAAGTTAACTTCATCAAAGAGATTAAAGTTTCCACGTCGCCGGTGAAGAGTACATTTAGTCGAACTGGTAGTCAGGACACTTATTCTGAATCAGAGATAGCGCCTGACTTACCGCATGACGATAAAACAGGAGATACACCTAAGAAAGAAAAAACAACAAAATCACCTGTAAAGTTACCACAACAACAAATACAAGACCAAGTTTGGGAGGTTTCTTTACAGAAAGCAGATTCTTTTGAAGTTGCTGATGCGATACCAAAATATAAGGTTAAAACTTCAATGGAAACTGCTAGCACTACAACGAAAAGTTCTGAAAGTGAGACAGTTCTAGAAGTAGCTACTGTTGTGGAAACTCGAACTGAACTGACAAAAACTTCCAAAACTGACATGTCGCCAATAACTTTTGAATTAACAGAGGAGACGAGTACGACGTCAAAAGACATAATGATCAAATCTGGAGAGAGTGTGGATACTGAATACATGGTGAAGTCTTTGGAATCACATGAAGGTGAAATTTTAGCCAAGTCAATTGACTCAACAGTTAGCGCCGAAACATTACAACCGTCAGATTTCTCAACGGAAGCCGATTCGGCTTATCTTACTGGTACGGACCACAAAAAGGAGGAAGTGAAATTATTAAAAGAAAAAAGTTTGGAAGATATCTGCAGTAGCGGCTACGATACTGATCTCTCCTCTGCCGAGTTTCATGCGTCGAAACTTGAAGCAGAACGGATTGATTTTGATTCATTGATGTCTGCTCAACCACTCACCGACTTGTCAGTTTTGGAAAAAACTATAGATGAAGTCAAGCAGTCTCTTGAAGCCGCACAAGTGGAAATCATAAGCGAAAAAAGCGACGGTAGTAGCAAATATAAACAATCACCCTCTGAATTCCAATTTAAATTGTTAATTAGTCCTGACAGACCTGAAGTTATAACTGAAGAGCATTCCGATGATCATGCCGATAAAATTGTCGTAACTTTGGAAAAAGATGAAAAATTCCTAGACAGTCAAATATCGGACAGCATCTCTCAAAAGATAAGTTCACAAGAAGAAGTTACTACATCAGATGAAGATAAAGAAACAGTGCATATTAAGGAGTCTAGCCCGCCACTTGATGGTGACATATCAATAAGATCTGACAGTGGTCCTCATTCCATTTTAGAAACCGAAAGTGATATTATTCTGTCTGATAGAGATGGGTCATCTAAAGGAAGTCCTGAAGTGAAGTTAAGAGTACAAAAACATATTAAATCTAAGTTAGGCATCGTAGATAGACGATCAGCTTCAGAGGTAGAAGGCTGGTCGAGCTCAGGCGAGAGTCATTATCATAGCTTCGAACATTCTGAAAGTAGGCCACTGTCATCGGATATTGAGGTGATGATGACTGCACAAAGTGGAACTGAATTTGAAACAGCATTAACTAGTCATGATGTATCGTCTCAATCATTGAGAACCTCTAAGGATTATTACACAGCAGCAAGCTCTCTTGCCTCCAGGGATAGCATGAAAAGCTTAGATTCCGATGGATCTAGTCATGTAGCTAGCATTGATATATCGGATGCCTCTGAAACCTTAGTTCCCTCAGCAAATGAACTTAAGGAAGAACTGATGGAAAGTAGTACGTATGTTGAACAATTCTTGCACGAAACTGGAAAAGAACTAAAAGTTAAGGACGTTAGCGACGAAGATGCATCTGGAGAAGAAGAAGAAAGTAAGACCGACGCTGGTGGGGAACCAATTGGTAAAATGAAGAGATCACACGAAATGAGATTTCAGCCCAAAGAAATGATACCAGATCATTTTCCAATAGAAGGCGTATCAGAAAGCATCGATGAGGATTCAACTAAAGAGAAAGAAGGATCGGATACTACAATATCTAGCCAACTAAAGACTGACGAAGTTTTGTCATCTTCTATATCTAAACTAGATATGCCATCGTCACAATCTCATTCAGAAATCGATAAAGAAGAAATCTTTGATACCGTGAGTAAAGTATCAAGCCATAAAGAAGAAGCAATTCCATTTTCGGTTACAAAAATTGAGAAAACACAAAGAGAGTTTGTTGATATTGACAGTGAGATAATTCCCGTTGCTTCTTCAGAATATGAAGAAATTGTAAAATTTGGTAGCGTAACAACTGAATTGGACAAACCATCAAAAGGTGATACGGTCATTATTAAAACTACTGCACATGTTGAAGAAAGTGTACCCACAAGAGATGGAGAGGTAATAGAAGTATGCCAAAAGAAAGTGGTGAAAGAAGTAAGTGTAGTACCATTCCCGCTAACGGAGATACCGCCTAGCCAACGTGAATTTGTTGACATTGAAGAAGAAATAATACCAGTTGGATCGAAACAGTATGAAGAAATATTAAAATCAAAGAGTGATTCATCTGTACCTAAAACGAAGGCTGAAAAAGCAGTAGTAAAAACACCTGACTCTCAGTTGGATAGCAAACAAAGTTCTACATCAAGTTTAAAAACTCAAGAACACTTATCTACACCCCATACACCACTGTCTGCTCCTAGTCAAAGTTCTCTGTCAACAGACAATGGTCGAGAATACGTCTTAGATGACATGTATGACATATCTGAAACTCCAGAACTTAAGTCAGATTTGATCACTGAAAGCAGTAAGTCTGAATTGCTTATTACGACTGAAGAAAGAGGTTTACATACGTTTGAAAAAGAACAGGAATCGCCAACTAGTGACGAATTTGAAATGGTGGACAAACCGAGTGAAATGGATGAGTTCGTTGTAATCGAAGAAGTTGCAAAGGAAGCCCAAGAGACTGACACTGAAGGTAAAAGTGTACAAATAAAAGCTCAAAAATACATTAAAAAACATGACACTGAAGTAGAAGAATATTTATCGAAAACTTCAAAACAAAAGCAAGAAAGCACTAGCAGCACTTCAGGGTCATTATCGGATGAAGAATTACTACAATATGAAATTGAACAAAAACGACTGCAAGCTCAAGAATTGGCTGAAATTGAAGCTGGAAAGCGCTGGATACAAATGCAATTTGAAGGTGACCCGAGATACGAATATGAAAGAGTGCCCTTAGAAGACATTAAAGAAGAAGAAATGACTGATTTTGATGCAAGTAGGATTGGTAGTTTAAGCTCCCAGAAAGAGTCCATAGGAAGTTACGGTAGTTTTAGAAACTCTTATGGCAGTCTGTCCGAGTCTGAAATGGCCTCTAGAATAAGGTTTAGAGTGCGGGGCGAGAATGACGATATTTCTATAAGTTCATTGCAAGAATTTGAAAACCTGGAAAAGGCGTTGATGGAACAATATCAGCAGAATTCTTCATCTTCTGAATCATTGAACGGATCTCTACCAAGACGTTATATCTTAAGTAGAAGTCAAGGAGACGATATTTCTATATCTAGTCTCAAAGAGTTCGAAGGACTCGAATCAGCTTGTCTTGAAGCACTTAAAGCGGAAATACTTGCTAAACAAAAAGAAGCATTATTGCAGGCGGATCCTAAGGAAGTAAGTGGATTTTTCTTAGAAAGAGAGAAACGATCGTACAGTGGTAGCTCGGAGAGCAGTCCACCACAGAAAGGTGGTAGTCCGAGTCAAAAGAGTGGAAGTCCCTCACAGAAAAGTGGTAGTCCATCGCAAAAGGTAGGTAGTTATGGAAGCCCATCACAGAAGATGCTGACAGAATCAGCTGCTATACGAAAATTAATTGATCAGCAAATGGCACTAGAACAGAAACTTCAGGAGCATATGGCGCCAAAAGTCGTAACAGTGAAAAAATATGACGAGAGAGGAGCTTTCTTTGTACCGGAACCTGAACCAGATCAAGAAACATCTTCCAAGCCTGCAGAAGTCATGGAAGAATGCAAAAAATCATCATCCTTTGTGTGCGCCGCTGCACCTAGTGACGGTTCAGCTGAGTCTATCCCAGGAGATTGCGAAGAGATGATGAAATTACTGGACCAAGAAGAAAAAACGCAGCCATCGCAAGCTGTTACTAGAACGTTTACAGACAGTGGAACTATCGAAGTAGTCAGAACTACTACTGTTATTCAACAGAGATTTGTTGATGGGAAGAAAGTGTCTGAGACTGTAACAAGTACTGATGGAGAGGGAGCTATGGACATACCAGCTAGACCGAGGCAGTTTGACGAAAGTGGCATGTCTTATGGTTCTGAAATGTCATCGTCAATTACATCGCAGCCTTCGGAGATGGACAGTTTGATGACGGTGATGGAGAGACATGGATCTGATAGCGAAGTGACAGTTACAAAACAGACAATCTTAATGGATAAGCCTGAGGACTTAGATTTATCTAGGGAAGGGAGTGTCGTGCGTGAGCTATCGCCTTCCTCCGTGAAGTCGATGGCTCACAGCGTCATTTCCTTCTCCGGTAAACACTTTACAGATCCAGCTAGTGGGTCCTGGAGCGGACAAGACGAGGAGTTGAGTTCTTCTGGGAGTTTTAGTAGGTAAGATATTTTTAAATATTATAATTTTTAGCTTATATCTACATTTTATGGGCATTGAATATGTAATTTGTCGTCATCATCATTTCAGCCGACCGACGCCCACTGCTGGGCATAGGCCTCCCCCAAATGTAATTTGTACTTACATAAAAAAATTTACAAAATTATAAGGATTGCAAAACCTGCAGATACAAGTACCAAATTATAGAAACACCTTACATTTTGTATGTGAAAGCCACATTCAACCGAAGATTCCCTTATACTTTGTTTTCCATGATAATCTTAATTAAGTATACTTTTGTTTGTTCGTAATGTAAAGGGCTCGAGCGGACCTGATGCTGGGCAGCACAGACAGCCTGGAAGCGACCAGCTCGAACGCCACCAGGGCTACTTACAACTATGAGGTCGACACGCCCATGACAGGGAGCCTCACTTCTGGAGGTGAAGCTCTTTCCAGATCTTTTATAAAATATAATAATCCTTCTCGTTTTAAATTTGATTCAATTTCATCATTTTACTTTGTCTTGCAAATAATTTAGATTCGCAGCTCTTCGCTCTACCAATTCGATGATATAATCGAATCGAAGTATCGATTCAACTGTAGTAAAAAAATTATGAAAACTATTAAAGACACTTATTTGTTGGACAAGGTCTATCTTGCACTAATCTAGCAAAGAAAAATATCTACAATATATAAAATATTATAAAAATAAAAATATTAAAATGGCAACTTTTAAAATATATATACCTGGGAACTTGCTACTTTGGCAAATTGAAAAATCTACTGATTTAGGAGATGTGGTTTCAATCGCCACTTCACTACAATATAGTGACCTAGTAGAGAACTTTTATATACTTTACTTTTAAGTAGAACACGAAGCTGGATCATTCACTCATTGAACTCTACACGATATAGTTATATTTTATGTTATCCTGATGCTTGTAATAGCTTATTCAGAAAAAAAATTATAAGCTTTTCACTGACAAATAGCCATCATTTCTTTTTCATTAATACTTATGCATAATACGTCTTTAGAATAGCGATTATTTCAATCTGTACATCTGCATACACATACCTATCATCTACTATCTTCTAGACATCTATATCTATACATATATCTACAATTTTATGTAATATTACTTTACCATGTCCAGCGAATAACTTGCTAGTGATCGATCCAAAAAGTCATATTCGATTTCAATGTGTGTATCGATTCAACTATTACAAAATGGTATTCGATTTTGTTTCGTATATTATTTCAAGATTTTGTATCTTTACTAATTTTCCTAAATCTTAAGGCAACTTATTCGTTGGAAATGATATAATATTTAGCATGATATTTATGTAACCAACAACTGCGCTTGCAATCATTCCTGCTTTTATCTTAACAGTTTTATTTAAAGCAACCCAACCGAGCTTGATACTAATGAGAGAGATAACAGCGGTACCACCCCTAGGGTCGAACACCATGGTGTCGTCCTTGGACACGTTGGACCCAGTGACAGCAGTCCAGATGGAAAGCCTCGAACACCAGTCCACAAGCGAACATTACTCGCAGGACTATGAGGTGCAGGAACCGGATTCTGATACTGAACGATTGGTGAGTTTGAAACAAATAAAATATATGTGCTCACGGTTCAAATACAGGCCCTGAAGGGTAATAAGCAGAGGTGTTGTAACTACAACATTAACTTAAAGATAATTAATAAGAATTTCTTCTCTGACACATGCAAGTTTATCCACGATGTTTTTACCATAAAACTCGTCGTGTGTAATCCCTGCTCTTAAGTTTTTAGGGAAACTCGTCGGTGAAAACCGCAAGATTTTAACACTGCACTAAATTTGCACCGAATACAATAAGGTAAACACTGGCAGTGAGTGGACAGCTTAGACTGTGAGTCTATCTGAATTTGTGTGGGTGGGCGAAAGCTTATCATCATCCTCTCCACCACCTGAAGTCATTATTCATTAATTCAAACCGAGCCAAAAAGGTCAATTGTGCAATAATTTAATGATATCCTCTCTAAATTGCAGGAGCTAGACAACAAGGTACCAAGGGCGAAGGAACGTACAATTATGTTCGACAGCACAGACACCCTGAGTGCTGTTAGTGGCGACGGATCGGTGAGGGAGGCTGCGGTGGAACAGCCAGCTGCCACCTTCTACATTGGTGATACTCCTATTGTCAGAGGTAATAACGTAGTTCACTTTGACGAGACTGAAACATAAAATATCTAGTCATTATACAAAATCTTTATAGTAACTGTATTTCGTAGTATTAATTCAGTCGCACCCCAAACGTTAATGATAGAGTCCAGCTATAAATAAATTTGTAATGGTTACATTAAAAACCCTTGTTTTTGGATTAGTGATGATATATTTTAGCATTCCTTTAAAAACGAGCTTACATTTCTATCTGTGCTGCCATACTATATATTTCGAATTTAACATGAAGTAACTTCAAATTTAGGTGACAGAAGAGAAGATGAAGACGACCCTCAGCCTACACTATCTGGTAGCTGCCCAGCATCTCTTCCACCACCCGCGCAGCCATCACCACCTGTTCCAGCTCAAAGAAGGTAGCTTTACTCTCTAAATCATCATCATCAGCCTTTTACTCTATGTACAATTTCATTCTAAATATAAAAAAATTGATTTCACTTCATTTATACCTTTGATTTACTTTTCAATATAATATTTTTTCGTCGTTCACAATTTGTTGCGTTAATTCAAGCCTATTTTCTGCAATACTAAGACATTTTCATTTGCATCATATATTTTTGCTCTATGTCTTATTCTACTGCTTGTCCTTTACATTGTTTAAATTATTATAATCTTGAAATGTACCAAAACTGATACTAAATAATATTATGATTGCAGCTGCTATTGTTTAAGTCACTCTCAAGATAACCTCAGCAAATAGGTACACTATTTTTGATTGTATTGCTTTATCAACATCATTGTTTGCTTTTTCATTATCATTATATCATACATTTGTATTGTTTTCGCTTTTTACTCTTAAATCACTAACGATTTGACTTTTAATGCTATGTTTTATAATGATTTTGGTTTTGATATTTTTATCATTGTTTACAATATATGAAGCGTGCATGGAGAGTGCATTGTTGAATAAAAAATTAGTTTGAGGTTTTTGTGTAATTATTTTTGCATCATTGGTCATTTGTTTGTTATATTTCAGGGGAGGCTTATTTATAATTATATTTTCTTTCCAGATCTTTAACATCGATCGCGAAATCGTCTCCATCCAGTTTAGATGAAGCAAAAAAGTAGATCTCTACAATAATTTCCATTAATTTATTCTAACAATTTTCTTCGATCTTTATTTCACCCTAGATAACTTTTGTAGCTACTATGGCTTAGGCGAATATGCACTGAATGCTATCGGAATAGGGGATATAATACCTAAACAAATCCTCGAGCTTACCAACGCAGAGCCGATGTAAGAGCCATCCTTTGTGATTGATAGTCCAAGATAATACTTCAACGTTCTTGAATTTCTGAATCAGGTATAGTCGAAGTGTAGACTCTGTCTTGTATCACTAATTTTGAGGTTATGGAAGATATAATTTAGTTCATATGGCCAACATTTGTAACTTGTTCCTTTAGATAAACGTTGGCGATATCTATTAAAGTTTTGAATACTATTTTGGTACTTACTTTTGTACTGAACCGTCGGATTTTGTACGATATTGGTCCATGTAACTCTGACCTAACATAGATAGCGCTTAGCTTAATCTAGTCTTGAATTAAACATGCTTAATTAATGATGTTAACTCTGTAGTATGACTATTAACTATTATTAAGGTTAAAGTAAGTAGGTATTTCCGATCACCAATTTTGATACAGAAAAGTGAGAAGAAGGGAATACCACAATCAGCTAGTGAACCAAAGAATTTGATAGGAAAGGGATCTCATGAGTTTCGATTCTTGCACAATTTCTTAAATACCATAGATAGATAGAAATAAAATAAATGTAGGGTAAGATCGCTTATTTCTGCGGCCAACTGACACTGAATTCCATATTCGAAACGTTAGCAGTAGTCAAACAAGATCTCAGTAAATCTAGTCTGTGTAGTTTTTAAGGGAATTCTTTTAGAACTTTTTATTTTCTACTTTTGTTTTTAATCACACATTACTTTGTGTTAATGTTATTTCTCTCTCGAAGATTAGCTTTTACGTTAGTTGAATAATTATCATTATCTTAATTTATGAATTATTCGTTTATGTTAAGCGGTATATTATTAATTATAAATAACTTTGATCTTAAGCAGGCTACCTTTGGACCACTCAGTTGGTCGCAGGTATCCAAGTTGAAACTTAAAATGCTTGCTCATAACCAACCATTTATGATAAGAAAATAGAAATTCGGAGGCTTTTGTCAAAATTTATTTCTAATCTCAGATTCAGATGTCAGAATCAGATAGTCTCATGTAAAGGGATAATAAAAATAAAATACGGTATAGATGAATGTGTCCTGAGAATTGATAGAATTGAATTCCAAGATGGCGGGGTTTTGGTCGTAGGATCATTGTTGACATAAGCAAATGAAGGTGTTGATGGTGTGTTTGAAGACTCTACGGATCTGTAGATTCATCATCGTTTGGGGATGAGACTGATGGATAGAATAGGATAATGTGAGCTACAGCTGTGAGCTAAATCTCAATAACTCCTTATGGGGTGTGCTTCACTGTAACTATTTTATATATAGATAAAATAATGTTTCAATATGTCTGTGTGCTTATAGATGTTTAAGGTTGCTAGTTTGTAAGTTGCTGTCGCGATATTAAGTTTCAAATTCGATTTAGGTTGCCAATGTTCGATTGTTTCACGTTGTATTTGTAATATTGCTGATATTCTATCGATTATAACAAAAATATTATTAAATATTAAATATAAATGCAGTCTCATATTTATACTGAGAGTTTTATTTTACCAAATTCCTGTATTAAGTAGTCTACTTCCTTCTTCCCCATCCATCGTGTCCCATTCCACTCTTTCTCATATTATATCTCTTTCTCTTTAACAATTTTAATCAATCTCTTCTTACATTTCAAAACTTACTGTCGTCGGTTTTAAAACATTTTAAAGTGATTAATTAAACCAATTTCCTTATGTTTGCCATACCTATTCAGATTTAATTATACAGGGTGTGGGGGAAACCGGGACAGCTCTTAAAATATGTGATAGGGTATAATTTTAGGAAGCAATTAAATTTATTATGACAAAAATATTTTCTTCCGTTTCCGAGTAATTGATGTTCAAAGTTTACCATATCAATATCTTATTTTCGCATAAAAATCAGCTGTAACGTAGAGTTATTCACGTGAAATCTAACTACGTTTTCATGTTTTTTCTCCCACTAATAAATCCCCTAATACCAATTTTCGAAACCATTAACCTTCCCCTTAATTTAAAAAGTTTATTGACCGCGTAGGGAGTGTAGGTGAACGCGGCCGCACGTTCATTCAATCGCTTAAGGCCGCGAGCTCTTCCGCCATAGCCTATAACTACGTTATCGTTGGAGCTAGATATTTTACGATTTCAATATAGTGATATATTCATAAAACCCTACAACTTCTAGAAGACAACTGTTCCTTTTTCTCCGACACCCTGTATACAGAATTCAATCCTTATCCAACAAATGGACTGATCGTCGTGGCTATTTTCATGTAAAGGACTTTTGATTTTTCAGTAATCTATAGTTGCAGTCTTATTTTCCTTTTTTTTTTCATTTTTTTTCCGTCTGGTCATCTCACACTTGAATAATACTATGTGTTATATCTATAATAAAACGAAAACATTATTATATTTAAAGTTTATTAACAAAAATATAAAATTACCAACGGAAAAGATATAATTGTAACATAGCATTCCTTAAACTAACATCTTATACCCTTCTCGTTTGTGTGTCGTAAGGTCAAGGTCAAAGTTTAGAAGTATTGGGCCTACCATCAACTCTTATTGCGTTATGAGCTGTATGACAGTGACAGTGACGGATTTATACGAGTCAGATTCATCTGTCTGAGTCTGAGAGATACGATGAGTAAATTTTCTTAAATATATATATATTGTCTCATTGACGAAAACATAGAATAAGATTTAAAAGTAGCGCTTTCTATTTCTGTGATACGGATTTAAAAAAGGATGGACAATGGACATAGTTTTAGTTCGAGTTTAGCCTAGACATTGTTTAAACCATGGTTTTTTAATAGGGCATGTCATTTTTATGACGTATGGCGATATATTTTTAGTAAATGAGTTTTTACGGTTGTAATCTCAAGAACGGACACACTTAATGAACATAAATAAATATTACGAGACTGAAGTCACGAGTACAGGCTAGTGTCACAATAAGCGATCATGGTACGGCCCTGTCGGCTAAGAAAGTCTACCAATTCATAATTTGTACCATAGGTATAAAATATCAAGGTGTATTTTCGAGTTTACCACTCTAGGAATCTAGGAATTGGATCGAGATGAGATACTCACACAGACGTCCGCATCTACGAGATAATACGCGACCCCGGCGTCCCCCCTCCTCCCGTGCGTGGGAGACACACGTCTCGGTAGATTTAGGAAACTTTACACAAAGTTTTTTACAAATTAAGTATTTTTTCTATACTAATCCCTACAAATATTATAAATGCGAAAGTAACTCTGTCTGTCTGTTACGCTTTCCCGCTTAAACCTCTCAACCGATTTTGATGAAATTTGGCACAGACAATCTTTAGACCCTGAAAGGACATAGGCTACCTTTTATTTATTAAAAATATTAGGTTTCCGCGACCATAAGGAGGAAACTAAATCTACGTGGGTGAAACCGCGGGGCACAGCTAGTAAACTATATTATAAAGAGGAAAGATTTGTTTGTTTGTTTGTATTAAATAGGCTCCGACACTACAAGACCGATCTCAATAATTCAGCAATGGATAGCTACATCATCAGCGAGTAACATAGGGTATATTTTTTCCCCTTACTCCCACGGGAACAGGAACTACGCAGGTGACGCGTGACGTCCGCTAGTTGTTTATATTTTTCTTGTAATTACTTTCGTGTGTACCATCCCTGAGTTGGGTGTCGATTTACAAAACCACCTTTTAAAAACAATTAGATTATAGTATTTTCAGGGCCGACTTATTTTTTTAACCTTAACCAAGACCGTTATTGGCACATCCGTTGCACAATCGTTTTGATATACATACAATGAAAATTCTTCAAATAAGAAATCTTAAGCCCCAAAATATAACTAGAAACTACAAAAAAATATCAAAAATTGATTTCTCATTCAAATTATTTTCACTTCCACTTAACCTAGAAAAATGCTTATATACTTAGTATGGCATTTTTTGTTTTGAAAATCAAAAGCCTCGTATCAAATAGAATAAATAAGTTAAAAATTAAGTTAGTCTTCACTTTGGTGGTAAAGTTACCTTGCAGCGATTTAGTTGATAATAAGGTAAAGATTTGCAATAGTGACTCTTATTTTATAAGCGTTAAGATTGATTCTTCTGTCTTCAAAGGGAGTCGAATTCTGATACGTCACTCGTCTGAAAAAAAAATGTTTTGTTGTTAGACACCTTAATCATTGCATTAATATACAAGTGAGCAGGGGCCCAACCATGAGATCTTATTGCAATGATAATTCAGTCTGTCTCATAAATGAGTGAAACTATCATGGCACTAAGAGCTCACGGTAAGGCCCCTGGAGGAGCTCGTGGCACAGTTGCTATTGCGCCTACCAACGTCGGTTTAACCAGAGATAATCAAGAATTTCTTAGCTTTGACGTTTCATTTTGACCATAGTACCCTGTACGCTTGTTTGCCAACTTCTTAGCATCGTAGTAGTAAAACATCAAAACCATCTTGACAGAAAATGAGTGGTTCAAATCATCTTGGTTATTAATAGGTTGATATACAATTAGAATGGATTTTTTAGGGTGCCATGATTTATTAAGGGTAAGAATTATAGTAATCAAACGGAAAATCTCGCTACAAAAGCGTCAAAACCTTTAATCTTAAAGTTATCAAATAAGTATCTAGTATTCGAGATTTTTTGCGTTGAAATTGAAATCATGTTTAAAATTCACATCATTATTATTCGTGAATATTTTTTTAAAATTTTTGTATTAAATTAATATGGTAACAATTTTAATACGCATCTCTTTAATTACTGTGCTATCCAA
The DNA here is from genome assembly GCA_964035505.1 of Watsonalla cultraria. NCBI lineage: Eukaryota > Metazoa > Arthropoda > Insecta > Lepidoptera > Drepanidae > Watsonalla > Watsonalla cultraria. The sequence goes on along the minus strand of OZ037734.1, from coordinate 5,096,977 downwards.
CAGATGTCACAGTAAGCGAATATTTGTGGGTAGAAAATCTTTGCTAATTTATCCATCTACCCTCAGTATTCAGTCTTCGCGATCATGGCGGTCGGAATGCTGCCCCAATATCGATCAGGAAAAAAGAATTATTAAAAAACGTTCTATATTTAATCATTTATATTATAAGTAATCATTTTTAAGTGTTCAATTTTCGAACTTATATTTCTTTTTCAAAAAGATTTCAAATTAGTATTGATACGTTTCAAGTTCTTTTCGTTACATGACTTCAATTTCACCTAATAGTTAGTGTTTAGGAATAGTTTTTTGTTTAGTCAAGAGTGCAAAGATACCCACTAGGTCTGGTTTGTAAAGGTGCACGTGCGGTAAGAGGAAGGTGGAGCCCAGATCGCGTTCTGCCATCGTGTTTGCCTCCTATGGAATGGTGAGTACAATTATTCAAACATTTTTCTACATGCATGTGTTTTCTAGATATTCGACCGAATTTAAACGATGGGTGCATCGTTGGTTGGTTGCGATGTGTGCCCGATTGTCGGATAATACCCAGATTGTTCTCATAAGTGCTTTACCAGGACCAAAAGTGAATAAATACTTTTAGCTGTTAAGAAACTTGCTTCTGCTAGCGACTTTGGCTGCGTGGAGTAGGTAGTTACTTTAACCCGCGATTGGTCATAAATAGGCTATATAACACAGAAATAGTTTTTCAAATCGGTCCAAAAGTTTTTGACAATAGCGTGCTCAAACAAACTTCGGCTTTATATCTTTATATATAAAAATGAATCCCCATTTCCCTTGGTCACGGCATCACGCCTAAACGGCAGGCTGATGTTTCAAGGAGAGTTTAACGCTAATTTTATTTAAAAAACAACGGTTTGGATATAAATCTACACGGGTGAAACTGCGGGGCACAGCTAGTATTATTATTACTACGTTAATTTAGCCTTAAACTCATTTTAAATAACAATTTGTTACGGACCCCGTGCTAACATCATCCAGCGGTGTTTAGACACAGGCACAGTTTGAAATACTTCAAGACTAATGAAATGTTGGGACATTAATATTGCTTTAGGATTTAAGTATTATATGTGATCGTGTTACAGAGTAGAGTGAAAGTTAATTCATAGAATCTATAGGATATTATGATTATATGATTGATAAGGTGACATGGGGATACGACAATTTTACAAAACATAATTATATCTACGGGCTTACATCATGCTCTTGGAAGAAGAAGACTCTTAAATAGATATATTACATACACACATATGCAAACGTCTATTCCCCGAAGTGGTAGACAGAGGTGTACTTATAGTACCTACACTACTTATAGTAACTACACACGTTTCGCCAGTTATGTTTAAGTCCAAGTTTATGCAAAATCCAGGCTACCACTGGGAAATGACGGATGGAACCCGTCGTGTTTGGAGTAATGCTTGCGACCACTACGTAAGTAGATGGTTATAGTAACTATTGGGTTATTCCAATAATCCCCATTGAAAATCCCACCAATGGGGAATAGTGGAAAAAGTCCAAAAATCCCCACTGCGATCGAAAGCAGCTTGGAATGGGGATTTTTGGACAAATTTTCCACAAATCCCCATTAGACTATGATTTGATTTCGTTCTTCAACAATAAATAATTATTTTTATGCTTTGCCTTATTACATGAATTTGTTTGATTTCTAAAATAACTTCTTCCTCATTCTTATACAGTATGTTGTTCATATTTAATTTTAAAGCTAATGGGGATTTATGGAAAATTTGTCCAAAAATCCCCATTCCAAGCTGCTTTCGATCGCAGTGGGGATTTTTGGACTTTTTTCCACTATTCCCCATTGATGGGGATTTTCAATGGGGATTATAGGAATAACCCGTTAATGGGGTTTACTTTACCTGATGTGTAAGTCGCGTGGAAGATGCTGCTCTCCCTGTGCTAGCAGGCAAAGTGCCTCCCACTGATCGTGCTTCTGATAATGTTCTGGAAATTATACAGTTGTTAGAACTCATACCCTTACAATACTACTCATACATACACCCCTTTACTGAAGGCTAGTCGAAACGTTCAGTTTTGCTGATGGGGTTCCCCCCTAATGTATCTAACACAAGGCCACAGACAAAACGTCGGATGTGCTCAATGAGTATTGCAAACAGGATTTTTTTTATATCTGTACTTGAAATTGAAATATTTACGTTCCGGTTTATATTCACACGTATAGAGCAGTTAAACCTGCTATTTTGTTACTTAGTAAAACTAAGACCTATAATGAAAATAAGAATTATTATAATACTAACAGTTCTCCAAGTCTCCTCTCAGCGTCTGTCCATTCCGACAAGTCTTCTTGACTGAAAACAAAATTCATGGTAATTAATTTAGAACTTACCTTATTTAGTTTCATCCTTATTGTCGCAGAACCCTAATATTTTTAATAAATAAAAGTAGCCTAAGTTACTCCTTGAAATATCAGCTACCTGCCAGTGAAATTCCCTTAAAAATCCGTCCAGCCGTTTCAGAGATTACCCGGAACAAACAGACGACAGAGATTTTTTTAAAACATGGTTTTTGGTGTCAGTCCCGTGTATACTTTCATATACATTTAGTGAAATGCTGTTATTTTGGAATTACAAACAGACACTTCATTTTTTTTTATCTGTATAAATGTATAGATATATTTTGAATACAATGTGGCTCAACTCTGAAATTCTTCAAATTTTTGGCCCAACCTTGGTGTCCAGATGGTAAAATTACGTTACCTATAAGACTTTCTCAGAGCATCTAGCCTCGCCAGTTCAGCTTCTAAATCACCCTTATGGACCGAAGATAGATCGTCATCATCTTTCATCATCGTTTCATCAGGCCTGATGGTAGTTGACACTTTGAATCCAGCTGATACCAAAGCACCTGGAATGATGAAATTGAAACTTTAATCATGTTTGTGATGATTGATTGCTGTTGGTAGGGATATTGTACCTTGCTTGTTGTGTCTTTCTGGATTGGCGCTGTATGACGATTCAAGGCTGTGTTTTCTTCTCATCTGAAAGGAGAAGTTAAGTAAATATGATACAGTACAGATGATAGAAATAAAAACTAGAAAATATATTATAATATAATTTTAAGTAGGTATTGCCTCTCACACTGCTGCGCCCTAACAGGGTTTATGTTGGTTACACATAAATGTCATCATCTCCCTGGCCTTATCCCATATATTGTTGGGGTCGGCACTTGATTCAACCCGATGTGGCTGATCACCTGATTTTTATACGAAGCGACTCCCATCTGACCTTCGCAACCCCATTTAGGAGGAAAATCTATGATCTGGGTTAAACCAGTTGTTAGATTATTTTTAGGCCTCCGACTGAGTTGTAACGATTGCCAAAGATGTTAAATTGGCAACCGGGACCGACGGCTTAACGTGCTTTCCGAGGCACGGAGGGAACTCGGGCGGTCACCCATCCAACTACTGGCTAGGCGTATGGTTGCTTAACTTCGCTGATCGAATGATATGCGCAATAGCAACTGTGCCACGAGCTCCTCTCATATACACATAAATGTAACAATTATAATTAAGTTTATGTTGTATCATGTAACTAACTAATTGCTTTAAATATATGAATATGAATATATGAATATGAAATAAACCAATAATAAATTAAGAACATTTAAATAAGTGTGATTTGAGAGCCGTGGTAAATGATGTAAGTTTGAATCCCAACGTGGTCTGTACTAATAAGTTTTTCTAAAAACTTAAACTTATGTGCAGTGATTTCCCACCACTTGCTTTACGGTGAAGGATCCTGCAATCCTACAATTTTTAGTATAGTGGACGAATTATGAATTTTATTGTTATTCATCATTATTTACCATGTAATGGAGTACCTACGTGATGCCAGCTGAGTTTCTTGCCGGTTACTCTCAGAAGGCTAGTTTTCGAGCCGGTAGTAACCGTTTACCATCAGTTTGAGTGTATGTTAATTGGTCATATTTGTAGTAATATATGATATTTATATATGTCACCTCGTCATTGCTCGTGGTAGCTCCTGACTCCAAGTAGCTGATCAGCTTAGCTTCACTGCTCAGCTCCAGACTTCTCTTTCTTGCGATGTTTTCTCGGCTATCGGAACAATAAGAGTTTTTAAAACATCGTTCATACTAACTTGGCCTTTTGTCTACTAAAATCGGCTAAAAATCCCTACTTAATATTATAAATGCGAAAGTAACTCTGTCTGTCTGTTACGCTTTCCCGCTTAAACCTCTCAACCAATTTTGATGAAATTTGGCACAGACAATCTTTAGACCCTGAGAAAGGACATAGGCTACCTTTTATTTATTAAAAATAGTAGGTTTCCGCGACCATAAGGATGAAACTAAATCTACGTGGGTGAAACCGCGGGGCACAGCCAGTATATTCATAATTTTTTTTTTGTTTGCAACTGGAACGGGCGGGCGTTCCTGTTGAGTCCCTGGTAACCTATTAATAAATTCCACTTCGTGGTATAAAATAATGAAGGTGTGCACCTGTCCCCGTGGTGTGCGTGGAGGCGCGCGCGGGGGATCATGAGGGCAGGCGCGGGGGGCGGGGGGGGCGCCTCGTGCGCGGGCGGTGCTGACATCACCACCTTGCGCCCCGACACTGACCCCCGCTGCTATATACACAAATATCGTATATAAATATTTATTTGTTTTTTTGTTTGTTTCTTTGCATTGAATAGGCTCCGAAACTACTTGACATCTTTCAGCAGTGGATAGCTACATCATCAGCGAGTAACTTAGGGTATATTTTATCCCCGTACTCCCACTATAATTTTATGACGTCCCCTAGTATCATTTACATAAAGTATAGATATACAGAGGTTGATAGGGAAAGAGCCGTGGTGGCTGTGGGGTTTGACCCGTCACCTGCTACGCAAACGTTCCAATCCCAGCGGGGCCTGTACCAATGAGTTTTTCTTCAAATTTATGTGCAGTGATTTCACATTACGTGCTTTACGGTGAAGGAAAACATCGTGTGGAAACCTGCATATTTCTGAAAAGCCTGATAAGGCGATACACTCATCTGTCTCGTTGGCGCTCAAGCATCTTCGGTGAAAAGTGGGTGTTGTTATTACAGCATCTCTGCCTACCCCTTCGGGGAATAAAGGCGTGAGCACATGTGTGTGTATTGATACAGAAATTGAACAGAAGAACATATCGTTAGACCACGAATTATGTGGGATAATAGGAAGATGATACAGATTAAATTAGGTACATATAACTATAGGCTCAGCTATGAAAACACTCTCTTTTATTTCCATCGTCGTAGTAAATTATCATCCCCAGATTTTTGGCCTCTTGTTAGCCACATTTGTAGATTATTAAAAAGTATGTTTTTCAACGGCAGCACGCTGTCATATCTAATTTGAGCTCGCAAAGAATCATATTATACCTAATATTTATTAAATAAGGCTTACCTTGGTCGGCATATAAGGCAGTGAAGCATTCTGTATACTAGACGTATCACCCGAGTCCCCTCGCTCGCTGATGAGAGCTCGTCGGTCCGCGCGCTGCTTTGACGGCATCGCACCCTGAGTTTTTATTATTATAGACTAAATAACCAAATATATACCAGTAGATAGAGTACGTATTTATACGTGTACATAGAAAAAAAACAACCAGAGAGGAAGGTTAGGAGTGGCTCAGTTGACACAGTAACTGCACGTTTTGCAGAGGGTTCGATTTTGTCCTAACAATTTTAAAGGCTTTAAAAGTGCATTGACTAAAGGTTGATGGCAGCCATATGTGCACCTATTTTCAAACATAAACATAAGATATAGATTTTACCTGGTGCAGACTAGGCATTCCTTGTATACACGCGACAATGGACCGCTGAGGGCGTTGGGGTCGCTTCTTGGAGCACGCCACCACGGCGCATGCGACTAGCACTATCGTCAGCAACGCTCCCAGCACCACCAGAGATATGAGCACCACTAGAAAAGTATACACATCAATATAAGAGTGGGACCTGTAAGTGCACCTTACAAAAGGTTGCAGCACAGTATGTCAAACAATTGCAACAAGTTGTGTTTTGTAACTGTGCTAGCTATAGTGGGACCCCACCGCCACTTACAATGTTAGCATGGTAATTCCAATCTTATGAGATAGTTAGGCAATGCGCGAGTGTTACTCTGTTGTTGGTTGATCATACGAGTAGAGTACAGTACCTGCTAACCGCTTACTACTGAAAATTCTTATAAAAAATCTTACGTAATACACAAAAAAACCTGATGAATTACTCACTACCATCGTAACCTCATGACGTATATCTCTCTCGTGAATTCCCTCTAGGAGTGAAAGAGAGATAAGTGTTCTCACCTTTCAAGTTGACCTGACAGCTGGAGCCGGCGTACCATTGGAAACACTCGCACAGTACTCGCTTGTCGTCGCGTGAGTAGCAAGCTCCGTGGTAGTTGCAACGCTCGCACCCCACCGGCTCAGCTGGAATGATTCAAATATACATTATATTCTAATGATCACGCCTGGATTACACGATGGGGTAGTAAGAGTTGCACTTATAGACTCTAGAAATCCCAAGTAACAGAGGGCGAGCCTAGTACCCGGGCAGTAAAAGATTTTTTTTTGAAAAAACGGTAAATTTAAAAAATAGCAATTAATAGTCCCCGTAAGTAATCAATCATTGATTGTCCCATTGCAAGATGAGTCATATTGCATAACAATATAGTGTAAATTCAATTACCAGAACATATTCTCCCAGGGTACAGTGTGTTGACGCTGAGATCCGCATAGCCCTCCAAACAGCTGCAGGTGTAGGTCCCGCGCAGGTTGAAGCACTGAGCATGTTCAGAACAATCGTGGAACTGGCCACTAAGGCACTCGTCGAAGTCTGGAAACAAATGTATCATTACGGACCCGCGATTTTCTTAATTAAATTTATAAAAAAAATTTAGAAAAAAAGTTAAACCGCCTTGGTTTGATATCGAGTGTGATGCTATTTTTTTTAAGAAGTTTGGACCTAACTTCATAAGTAGGTAAATTTTGAGCAGCTCAGTTGGCAGACCAAATGTACGGTTTGCAGAGGTCGTGGGTTTGAGTCCCGCCTGGTTATCGTATTTATTCTGACTATTTATAAGCCATATAGTCCCACACTAAACAAAATTTGTAGCATGGGTAACGGATATGATTATTTTAATTTTTACAATAAATGTTTGGATATTAATTAAAAATATACTTCACATACCAAACACCCAGACGAGGAAAACACAAATGCTCATAACAAAAAAAAGTTTGCCATGACGCGAGAAACGAAACCACGATACCTAATGTAGCAGCAAACTAACCCACAACACCATCGCTGACTAACCGACCGACTGTGTATTGACGCTACAAACTGCTAGTCCCTGAAATTTGATGTTTTTGTGACGTACCTATAGGTCCCGTCATGAGTTACGAACTGACCTTGAAGGCTCAGTAGTCATTTTCCACTATTTTCAGTCAACAGTCTCACTCAGTAACTCACCGCTGACATCCATCTGATCCACCAGGCCAGCTGCGGCGTGGACCTCAGTCCCTCCCAGGCTGTAGTTGTTAGTTCTCAGGTACTTCTCTATCACCTCCTTCAGCCTACTCTCGTGGGCGTTGTCTGACAGCTGGAAAAGTCAATAAAAAAACTCAATCCAATTGCACATAAAAGTTTTAAGCATGAATTAAGAATGTTTGCTCCATCGAGCGTGAGGTTTGACACCCTTAAAGTTTTGATTTGTCAATGTGATTATGTCGATCATCAATGTCGATTTGCCTTTTTTTATGGGCCTGGTGTTTTAGCAGTCGATAAGCAAGCGACGCAAGTTCGAATACCAGCGGCCTGCAGCAATGAGTTTTTCTAAAAACTTAAGTGCAGTCATTTCACCCACGTGCTTTACGGTGAAAGAAAACACTGTGAGGGAACTTATGTCTGAGTTGTACCTAATCAAAGACGTATGTATAGTACTGAGACGGCGATGGACTCACTCTCTGTCACGTTGGCACTTAATCATATTGGGTGAAATGTGGGTGTTGTTGTTACAACACCTCTGTTTACCCCTTCGGGGACTCTTCTGGGATGGCGAGAGATAATTATTAACTTTTTTTAAATCTATTTTTTTTAATAAAATATTTAAGTACTAACCTGACCTTGGAAACATTGAATTACCTGAACATAAAAGTCATTCATGACGCCCTGGTACAGCTCCCCTCCAGGTGACGTGACATCTACAGGATGGAAGCCTGTGATGTGCACCCCATGGTACACGTCCCGAAGGTCTGACTGCATGATCATCCTGTTAATACCCTCATGAGTGGCCAAAGCTAATGTGTGGTAGGGTTTGCTTGAATTGTCTGCAAGACTGTCCTGGAATTTCAACTTCTCATTCCCTTGTGTGCCGAGTGCTAGCTTCACTGAGTAGGTGTACGTCGCTGGAAGGGAGAAGAGATTGAGTTTTTACTTATGATAGACTAAGTCATGGATTCATTTCGTGAAACTCTATTTTTTATTAAATGAAGGTAGCCTAGATTACATCAACTATCTGCCAGTGAAAGTGCCTGCTAATTGGTCCAGCCGTTTTAGAGATAAGCCAGAACAAACAGTCAGAAGCAGTTTTTTTTATTTTGTTTTTTTGGTTAAATAACCGTCTATATATCCATGTACAAAATTAGAATTACAAACGCTATGAAAAGCAGACCCTACGTTGATAGAAAACACACAATGTCCTTATGATTTAATCAAATTAATTAATATGTTTCTGAAATGAGTTATTGCGAGTGAGTTTCTCACTCGTGCTCTTCTTAGAAATAGCAACTTCCCGAACCCGGCAATAACATAAAAGATCGTAAAATCATGTCACTCTGGCGATTTAAAAGAAACTTACAATATGAATTTTTTTTTTATAAATACAGTAATTTTCAAATAAATTAGGAAACTCTGATAATCGAATCAATAATCCACATCATAATCACCGGAAACTAGTAACGTGTTACGACGATAAGCGTACATGATTAATTTCAAGCAATGCTTAATCGATCGTGAAACATGATATAATTGCGCATAACTTCTTTACTCCATACGCATTACGCATCGTGCAGAGAGGGAAATAGTTCTGCGATCCGTGACGTAATTCCCACCGAAATTCTAAGGACTTTATGGAAAAACTAATTTAATGTTTCACAGAACATTATGGTAATGTAGCAGCGTTTCTCCGCACGCTACATAGATGGCGCTACTCGTGAACAATTGACAAGTTTCAGTACAAATACACGAGAACCTAAATCGCGTAATAGAGTTGTTGAGTGCATTGCATGACAACCGTCTGGCTGGAACATCTTCCCTATGCTGAGGATGAGCATGATCAATCGCTCTCCCCAAAGTAACTTCAACGAGGCATGAACTTTGTACATTAATCTATTGATTTGAATCAAATCAAATCAAAGACGTAAATAATTTGGGCCAATAGCACTAAACCAGCGAGATGACGGGGAAATAGAAAGTCACCCAAACCTTCTTGTTTAACCAACGGATCAAATTGAAATAACTGCTAAGATATTCAACGGCCTTCAAAAGTTGAGGCTCATCGTACTCTTTTAATATTAAATCGGCATAGACAAAACAGGCACTTCCATCCCATATACTCACGTTTACAAGGTCTATCAGGGAACATCCTAGCAAAACCGGGTCGGCAGACACATTTCATGATTCCGTCTATTCTCTGGCACCGTTCGTTTCTCGATGCCTTGCAGTCTGGTTGGCATTCCTTGCCGTATGTTACACCTGTATAATACAATTTAGAATGTTAGATAGTGCAAACCATGGAAAATCATCAAATATAAGAATAATCTTACCTGTTGGGTTCACAACACTAGTCTCTAGATATGGTGTGCCAGCTAACAGAATTTCACCAAATAGCACTTGTGCTACGCCGTTACTATTAACCTGTTCATTTCTTGTTACACCATCGTAATCACCCGTCTCGATATCTGTATGAACTGGAGGTGAATTACCACCGTTTTGTGACTTATTCATTACCACGAAGAATGTATCATTATCGCTCTCAGTGTCAATCTTTTGAACGTTCTCAGTCGTTTCATCTTTGATGATGAGATCATTGTCTTTTATCCTAGATAGATCATTTTCTTCAGACGACATCGATATATCATCAAGTGGTACTTTAGTCTTAGGCATTGTTTCTCGGACTGGAGTAGGCTCTACTTGAGGTACTGGAATGTGCTTGGTGACTGTTTCAATTATCGTAGTGGGTTGCACTTCAGTATGTACCTCTGTTACTACGTCAACAACTGTAGAAGTTTGAGTATTAGTCAAAACTAGAGTTTGAGTAACAGCACCGTCTGATTGACTTACAAGGCTTGTTTTGGTATGGGTAACAGTTAATGTATGCGTTAAGTTAACGTAACCAATACTGGAAATGGTAGAAGGCGGTTCAGATAATGTCTTAGTCAGAGTTATAACGGTTGTTTTAAATTCTGTTTTAGTTGGGATGAACTCATCGGATATTTTTACTTCATTGCCGGCGTGGTGTGTTTGTATTAATGAGCTAATTTCATCCAAATTAGGAGTTACTGTAGCTGATGGTATCAAATTCGTTATATCGATAACTGTTGGAGTGCTACTATCAGTCAATATTTGAGTTGGCCTTATAAATTCTTCGTCATATGATGATTCTGAACTTTCTATGATACTCGGAGCTCTAATCGTGGAAGACCTTGAAGGTAGTGGTCTTACAATATTTCTTATGGATGTCTGTCTTGTAGGATAAAGGACACCAGGACGACTGAAAGTTCTTGTTGGCTTAATGATATTGGAAACCTTAGTGGGAAGCTTGTATTTACTGGTACTAGTTTTCTTATCATCGTTTCGACTTGGATAAGGCTTTCGAGTTCTATTTTTGATCCCTAATGGTACAACTTTAATTCTGTCCGTTGTAGTATCTTCTTGGCTAGATTCGTCAGCGAAAGAATCACTCACATTTGCTTCGGTGCTTGATTTTATTCTGTCATCCGTTTCAGTAGACATTTCTTTCGAAGAAGAAGTATTATTTTCTATTACTGGTTTCTCTGAGCTTCCGACCTCTGTTTTTTCAGCAGAATATTCATTTTCGTAAGAGTCAATGTTCTCTGCGGATGAAACGCTTCCTATATCTGGGATTTCTGATGGTTTAGTCTCTTGCGGGAACTGTATGGACGTAGGAGCAAAATTAAAACTGGATGAAAAGTCTATGCCAGTAGAAGTTAACCAACCGGAGGATATAGGTGTAGGGAATACTAAATTAGTTGCTGATGGTGCACTCATTGTAGGCGAAGGTATATCGTTGGTAGCTCTTGCTGGAAGATCTCTTGGAGGCGGTAGCAGCTGTGATGAAGGCTGATCGAGATTGAAGACTGGTCTTCTAATATTATTAAGATCAAACGCCGGTCTATATGTAGAAATTTCGTCCCTGGTAATCGGTTTCCTTATAGGTCGCTGAGTAGCTGATAATCTTGGAGGTAAAGTCCTTGGTGGTTTAGTTCTGTAAGGTGGTGGAGTTCTGACTGGAATTGGTCTAGGTGTCATAGGAACTCTAGGCGGGACCTTGATAGCCGGCGGAGTTCTTGGTGGTGGTGGACTCATGCCCATTATCATTTCATCATTTGTAGAAGGCTTGAAGTTGTAATCTAAAGTCGGCGGAGGAGGTGACAAGTCAATAATGTCACTTGCTGATTTATCCGATTCTGAATCAACTTTTATTGTGAATGAAGGCAAATCAGATTTTGCGGTAGTTTTTTCAACAATCAAAGGCTTTTTATCATGAATATGAACTGTAGAAGTTATAATATTCGAGTCATTTACAACTTTAGTGTTATTACGATGCACAGAGTATCCTGGTCTTTGCGGTTTCTTATATTTGCTCTCCAAATCAGTATAAGCTGGTTTAGGTTTCTGTGTTACTGATGGTTTGACAGAAGAAGGCGCCTGAATCTCTTCTCCAATATTAAGATCAATATTTTCTTCATAAGATACATTAGTAACATTTTCTAATAATTGATTAATTTGCCAATGTGGTTGTTGAAGTTGATGATCAAGTATCATTGGAGTGTTCATGGTAAAGGGTCTTGGTTTCGTGTAAGGATTGTTATTATCCTCGATTGGCTTAATAGTATTCGATTGGATAGTATTTGACTTGTTGTAAGTTCCAAATGGTTTTTCAGTTTGCGTTCCAGGATTGAATTCTTCTAATTTGTTTTTATTTTCTACAGGCTTCTTGTTTGATGCTTCGACCACTTCATCCTGTAGTAGAGATAATTCTGTCGAAGATTTCAGGTTACTCTCTTTTTCGCTAGATGTGCTTACTACAGGAATTTTCATTGATTCTAAGCTCACTTCACCATCACTTTCAGCAATACTTTCATCGACATCTTCCCCATCGTATACTTCTTCTGAGTTTTCATAAACAGGCTTACTTTTTTCTGTACTTTGCTTGATTTTGACTGTTGTTATTTCATAGCTGTTGTCTCGTATAGGTATGTCATAAGCGGGTTGTGGTATAGTACCAAAGTTAGACAGAATATAATTATGGCCGTTGTATGTGTTTGTGGTAAGCGGTGGGATACTCGAAAACGGTTTTTCAGTTGCTTGTGGCTTTGTGAAAGGCTTGCCAACATTGAAATTAACTAAGGTTTGTTTATTTTGTGTCCAAAATTCTGTGGGTGGTTTACCCACGCTGGTAATTTTCTGTCCAAATGCAGGAATACTATCCTTGTTATAGTCGTGTATCAATGGAATTATCTTCCTAGTTGTAGATTCAACCTTTATATTGTTTATTTTATTTTCACTAAGAACGCTTGAGTACCAGCCGTGAGAATTAGTTGGAATGTTTGGTATAAGTTTGCCTGGTCTCTTTATATCCGAGGGTTTGAATTCATTGTATTCTGTCACTGGTTTGGTATCTTCGTTATTACTTGATGGTGTTGTATAGTCGTTTAACATTGGGAAGTTCGCATGGCTATTGAGCGATGTTACCATTGCGGGATGTACATTATTATTGTTGTTATTGTTATTAATAATATTGTTATTCTTAATACTGCTTTGGACGGTTTTTTCGCCAAAATCTTGATCATAGTAATTTGTTCCAATAATGGTAGACTCAACTATACCTGTACTCTTATTCCATCTATTGTCTCCTACGGCGACATCCAAAGGTACACGTCCATGCTGATCATAAATTATAGGTGGATTTCTGTTACCCTTCAAATTGAATGTTTCTACATTTGGTATATCGTCGTCTACTCTGATTGCGAAATTGGTGCCAATGGGGATATCAGTATTTTGATTTATATTTGAAGTGTCAATTGCCACTGGAACACTTGAACCAATTACTTGTTCATCTCCAACATGACTTGCTACATTTGTCGCAGTATTTAATGTAACAGTATACGTATTCTCTTTATCATTTAAACTATGAGTTGAAATAGATTTATTAGCAATGTTTGGAGATGGTATGATTGTGAAACTATTATGAATGGGGCCATGATGTGGACCCTTAATTATTGGAGCTTGATTATTAGACACCTTGTTGAAGTTACTTCCGTAGGTTGGTGAAGGTGGAGGTATGTGAATAGTATAGGTAGGTGTAGCCTTATTGCCAGGCATTTGAGACGCGAAGTAAATTTCAGATGTTACTTTCGGAGGTTTTTGCTCATGATTCGGAGCATTCGGTACTGGATGCTGAACATTCAAAAATACTTTCATGTCCTGAATAGGTTTTGTATGAACAATTGGTCGTTGATGGTAAGGTTTGTTCTTGTCAAAGTTATTTTCTTGACTAAAATGTCTTTTGGGTGGTGGTGGAGGGACTGCAAGATAGTTTTCATATTCCTTATCAATTATATCCTTGCCATCTTTTGGTCTGCCATTTATTCTAACTTGATTTAAAGCCTCTAAGTTACCATTACTTGGGTTGTAAATATCTGGATTGTACTCTGTTATTTGTGGTCCAACTTGAACATGGGTTTCTTGATTGCTGGTTGGAGGTGGTATTTTATTGTAATCTACAGGACGCTTGTTATCCTTCCACTTTTGCTTCAAGTCATTTCTATTACTTTGTTCTTTGAATTGTACGTTTGGTTTGTATGGTTCAGCAGTTGTTTGAGTATTTGGTTTTAAAAATTGCTTATTGTTATTGTTAGGCGCTACATTATGTACATTAGTCATTTGTGGAGCATCTATGCTAAAGCTTCCGAAGTAACCTGGTTCAGGATAAGGTAAAGGATCATCAATGTAGTCTCCAGTTTTATGGGGCTCTGATGAACCAGCAAAAACTAAAGCTGTAGAGCTTCCATGCGGTATCAAAACGTTGGCTACCCTCGAAGGTTGGATATCGACTAAAAATGGTTTACTTGCATCGCTATCTCCCGTTATAGTATAATGACCATCAGTTCTTATTTGTGTATTAACAACTTCAGATGAACTAGGGCTGTTGTCAATCACTTCGTCTTCATTAGAATTCTTTGCAGGTGTAAAATCAACATGATGTTGATTAGCAACGTTATTGTTAGGTTGAAAAGATGGAATGTAATCTAAAAACGCAGGTCTACCATGATTTCCTAACACAGAGTTTGTTGGTTTAGCAGGCTCTATCTTCGTTGAATAATCATTTGTCGAGTGCATAGGAGGAGGTCCACGATAAGGCATTCTGTTATGACCAACATTTTGACCAAATGTAGGTCGGTTTGTGTTATTAGGTCTATTTTGTTTGGGTTTAGGTAATTCAGGTGGTCGTAAGTCAAATGAGTCGTCGACGTGGGTGTCCAATAGTTGATCATTCGATGGTCTTTCTTGGAAGACATAATGCTCATTGGCAGAAACAAAACTGTCAATAGGTGGTGGGTTGACAGGGTTATGCAATTTAATCCCACTAGCAGCTAACGTTAAAGGTCCGCCTACAGCTGGCTTTCCAACTATGACGTCAGAATTAGCTGTTATAATTTCACCGGGACTTATAGGTATGCCGCCGTTGACAAGGGGACTCTCATGAATAAATTTTGGTGGAACAATGTGGGCTTTAGGTTGCTTATGTTCTGCTGCCCACGCTAAATTCTGATGTAGTGTTGCATTGGTAAATACTATCTGAGATTCAGAAGTCTCCAATTCATCCACTGGAATATAAATTGGAAAATTACTTTGCTTTGATTCTAATTCACTATCAACCCTTTTATTCACTACGTAAGGAGTTAATTTCACAGCAGGTTTAATAGTAGTGGTTGTTCTATTTGTTGTGTCCTGTCTTTTAATGAAACCACCAGTCATTTTTTCAAACACAGGCGCCAATTGGCTCAATCCTTTAATTCCTAATGAACCAAGTTTCAGTAAATCTGCAACAACAAATTTATTCTTATTTGTTTTTGTAGGTTTTTCTGGCTTAGGTTTCTCGGGGTTTTTGATCGTGGGTTTATTAATTTTCTGTGCTTCAGGCGCTTGTTCGTTCGTCAACAGTTCACTTTGTTCTACGGAATTTGTATCTTTTTCTTCAGAATAATCGTTAATGACTTCGGTATACTTCTCTACCACTTTATCTGTTGGTGCTAAATGTGAACTACTTTCGTATTCGTATGGTCCATATTGTGTTTTCTTATCTAAAGTATCTTTGATTGTGGGTCTTAGATCAAGTTTTGTTGCGCCATATTGGGAAGTTTTCATACCATAGCTTCCGGGTTCTGATGAATACTTCAAGTTTGTATATTTGGTTTTCAGTCCTTCAGTTTTGGTATGACTACAAGAACATGATGTTGTACATGAAGCGTGACTGACTTCAGAAGGTTGGATAAGATCAAAATTGTTATCTTCAATATCTTCTGGATTGTCTATCCTCTTGTCAATTTTCGGATATCCACTTGCATAAATATTGGTTGGAGTGGACGGTTGTATAGTCTTTACATCCATATATTTGGTCTGAAACACACCAATAAAATTATTAGTATTTTCGATAAAAGACTTATTTCATTTCAAACATTTCACAGGGTTTATACATTGGAAATGGAACTTATTGGAGAACTTAGTTAGATTAGGCATATTATTGGGCAGCTAAATTAATCAGGGTATGTGTAATTTACGAGGTTTGTATTTAGTTTTTGGGGGTTGCTGAGGAGAATTAGGAACCATGGATTTTCAACCACCAGGGTTTTTAATCCTTACTTTCGTTGGTTTTAGATCTGATAATAGATCAGAAGCGTGCAAATTCGTTAAAGATTCCGTAGTAACTACTGATACAATGGTTTCGAAGGTAGATATAGCGCTCCTTTTGTTTTGTACGACCGTAGTGAGGTATGTGAACGTCGTCATACACGTCTTGATGATGTAGTTGTGTTGCATGAGTTGATGGAGTGGGAAGAGAGCGCTTATTTGCTGGTGATTAAAGACAGTGGCGACGGCTGATGACAGCAACTGTTTTGGTTGTGATGATGTGTTGTGCGACGGCATTGTGTCTATGTGCATTAGTTTTACTTTGCGCTGAGAATAAAAGCAGAAATTCTATTGAAATTCTTCGTCTACTTCACACTTTCGCAGTCCGTTACAAAATTCTTAAGAATTCAAAATTACTCTTTCAAGAACCTACCAATTTGGCCCCATTAAAATGTCTAAATATTGCTACTTGCAATTTATTTAACGATCGTCGACTCTTAGGAAATCTGAAACGACCTGCATGAGTGCATTAGACTAGTCTATTGAGAAAGACTAGTTAAATAGAATTGAAAAGGCAAAATATTTAATTTAGATGTTTGTCACTCACTATTAGGCATGACAATTGTACAATCAAATAACGAAGCAATTCAGTAAGATTTTGAAATTTGCTTGGCAGTTCCAATAAATTAACGAAACAGATCAGATTTTTGGACCGCTTATCTGCCTCCAGTGTATTCTTACATCATTAGTACTATCAAAGAAAGATTACCTGCTCTAGTTTCCCATCAGAACTTTTATCCTTGACCAGCACTTCCACTCCATTAGACATTATCCTGGTTGCTAGATTCTTTAACCTCCTCTCATCTTCTTCAGTTTTCTCTCCGTCTGTCTCTCGTCCTGGTCTCCAAGGTGTATTATCGTATACTATTGCGTTTGTATTGAAAGCTAGAAATTGAAAGAAGTCTGTCAAGCTTAGGAACCAATGTCACTAGACTAAGAAGTGATAGAGTAACAAATTTATTGATCTAAAGAATTATTGAAATTAAAATAATTTCGGAAGAAATATAGGAAAACAATGCTGATGAATATACTACTATAGATATTAACCCTATTCTAAATCTAATGCTAAAATAAATCTAGGATATGTGCAATAGAGTTAGTTTTCCTACACATTACAAAGCAATTATGTTGATTCAATCTAAATTCAGCATTCACATTCAGCTATTGATGAAAGTAAACTCAATATTAGATTTCTATGTTATGATTAATGCTTTATCTACATTTACAGTTAGTGTTATTAATTAAATTACTACTTTGTACTTACGATTCATTGCAATGCTGTTAAGTCCCAACTGCAAAATCACTATGATTATCACAAATACTAATATCTACATTTGTGCGTGGTTCAAAATGAACAATTTGTCATTTGAGATCATATTTAACTAACTTCGATTTTTTTTAATATCATCGTAACATTAACAATATCATCTTAAGCCTTATTGTTCATTTTGACAATCTTTACTACATTAATTAAAATATTTACATGCAAATGTTTTTGAATGATTTCTTTTTTAAGAACAATGTAATTAAGACAATTAATATTGAATTCAATTGTAACATTAACTCTAAAAACAGCAATGAAAAGCCTTTGCTGTATAACATTCAAAAACGTTTGTAATTCGTTTGACTCTATTTACAAAGGATACTATAATGTATTAAAACTCACCTCTTGGACGTTTGGACGCAGGATGAGAGGTCGTAACCTCTCCTAGGGAGGCTTCAGGGGTCTTCATCCAGGGTCCAAGTCATTTGTCATCAGGATTATCATCGTTGCTGTCAGGATCTTTGTGTCAAAAGTCATTGTCAAGTCCATCAATATCTTTGTTGTTTTTATATTTGGTTGTGTATTAGCAATCTTTGTAATATTTAGTGTTAGTTTATGATTAAAGTTAGCGTAAATAAAAGCAGTAGGACATAGTTTCTCATAACTATTTATTGTTTTAACATCTTGAGTCGTATCCACAATGTACAGAATCACAAGCTAAAATGGACGAGTATAAAATTATGATTAAAATTCATAATTCTTATTTAAGACTTATTCTTAGGCAGTGAGTTTACAGTTAGCTAGATTATTTACCCAACACACGATCAAATCTGGTAACATAGGACAACATTTTTGGTGTCTTAAAAAAGGTTTAACTAAGTAGTCAAGTACAAAAAGAGTATTTCGATTCTTATGAACTAACATAAAACTATAAGGCACTATTCGTAGTTAACGTACTATGATACAAAGTAAATAAATAACTAATACATTACTTTATACAACTAACCGTTTGTATTTCGTTTCACGACACGTCGTCTACCGCACTTTGTTTTATATACCTAATCTCAGATGGACCTGCTAATTCCACGACGTAGGTTGGTGATGCGTCGTATCTGATGTGTTTGCTTATTTCTCCTACGATACTCTCTAAGCTTTGTGTTTCAATCTGATTATCTGATGCGTTATTCAAATATTTTTCTGGGTCTGCTAAGTAATTAAATGATTCGCTCTGTGAACTCATAAGTTCATCTACAGCTGGTAATATCGAAGGGAGTACTTTGATATCTTCGTAATAGATAGCTTCACGTTTCCTAACATTTTGAGTTTCATCAGTTACAACAGTCGATAGCACTGTACTGAATTCACCTGGATGTCTGCCAGATACGTATAATGTTACAATGCTTGTTTGTTTAGGGGGTGAAGGTGGGGCGGGTTTGTTATGTTTCACCCTACTACGAGCGCGGGTGGGGGCGGGGGGTGGAGGAGGAGCATCCTCCTCGTCATCTTGAATGTCTTCAGAGAAATCTTCGTTACTGTTTAAGTCTGATAAGATATTGGGCTTAGGACTGTTACTGTAAATGTCATTATTTTGTACTTGATTCAGGTTGAGGTTGTTGAGGTTGCCAAATGATGTAATGTCTGCTTGACTCAAACCCAGCAATGGGTTGGCTGTTTGTAAAGAAAGTTGTTGCTGTTGTTGTTGCTGCTGCTGCAGAAGAAGAGGTAACAGCAAGGAGTTGAATTGTGGAACAGGTGCTAGAGCTGTAGGTGTAGTAACTACGGTATCGGTTACAAATTCAGTAGCAGTGATTACGTTTGTTGTAGGATCAACAATTGTGGTCAAAATAGCTTTTCCCTTGAATGTTATTGGTAAGACAGTTTCCCTAGCATCAGTGACAGTTGTGACGTATGTTGTGGTTCTAGTTTTGTATTCTGTGACGGGGGTCTGAACGACTTGTTGTTGCGGTAACAATCCCTGTCCTTGTAGCGCTAGGAGAGGGTTGATCGCTGGCTGCTGGTTGCCAAGAAGAAGTTGTGAAAGGAGTAAATTGGCTAGTGGGACGTTTGCATTGATCTCAGGACCAATCGTTTGTGTTACTGGCTCTACGTTGTAAACTGTGCTTGGCAAGATGTGAGAGTATGATGTTTTACGACCTCTTATGGTGGTAGGTGTGAATATCACGGTGGTAGTAGGAGTTTCATGAAGCAAATACTTAATAACCTTTGTAGCACCATTTTCTCCTATTTCGGTAGATTCTTGAGCAAGAACCAGTTGGTGGTTACCTACTGGTCCAATAGAAGTAGATATTTGATTGAGTAATAAAGTTTCGACGCTAGGAGTGGCTGATAATAAGTTTTTGTATTCAGTTATTTTTCCATTGACCACAGGCACAGTAACTTCAGTAGGTATTTGATAGGTGATTGTAATTTTTCCATCGTCTAATACATTTTTATGATTAAATCTCTCTCCGCTGTGACTTTCAAACGAATTCCTTTGTCTGCTCGAAGCTCTACTCGTTGTGGTGCGGGGGCGAGATCTAGAACTGGAAGATCTGCTTGAACTAGCTCGTGTTGATGGAGGACTCTTATTAAGTAGTCTAGGTGCTTTAAGCCTAGATGCAGAAGTTGTTGTTCTTGATGGCGCTCTTGCTTTATTTCTTCTATAAGAAGGAGCAGATGTGGTGGTGGTAGTCCTACTTTCTCCACGAATAATAAAGGGCTGTCTAGACTGTGATTTTGCAGGAGAAGAGACAGTTGTGGTTCTAGTGTTAGAAACTCTACCATTAAAACGACCAGCTCTTTGCTTTGGTGTAGACGGCGCTTCGGTCTCGGGTTCTGGTTCTGGTCGACGAGTACTTGCCGACTTAAGTCCTGGCCTCCTGAAGTTAGAATATTTCCTATTGCCATAATCTACTTGACGCTTTGTACGGCGTCGGAATGCGAATGGCTTAATTTGTATAAGATTACTTCTCTTTGTGGTTGCTGGCGGGGGTGTTGGCACTTGGCGTTCTTTTCGGTCTGAAGAGTCATAGTCAGTGTCGTCTTCAAATTCTTCCTCGTCGAGAATTTCATCACTTTCTTCTACTTTTTGCTCATCTTCCTTAATTTCTTCTTCCGGCTCAGGTTCAGGTTGCCTGAATAAGTTTCTTCTAGGGAATAAGGCGTTGTTGGGTCTTTGTCTACGTAATGAAAGCAGCGGGTTTGTAGTAGCACGTGATGTAGTCCTTCTAGTTGTAGTGGTTAGTCTACCTCGAGGAGCGACGGTTCTCCTAGCTGAAGGGGTAGTTGAACGAGGAGCAATAGCTGTTCCAGGTTGTCTAGCTACAGGTGGCCTTCTAAATCTAAGTAATGGGTTATTTGTTGTCCTCTGTGGCGATTCGGTGACCTCGTCTAAAGGCTCAGTAGCATTTTCATCTTGTTGAGTCGCGTAAGTCTCAGACTCATTCTGTTCGGGGGGCGGGAATGATATACTTGCAGATTGTCTGCTACTCCTACCTGGTAATCTAGACGAAGGCGTTGGCCTAATAATCCTCGGGCCAGCTGATCTACTAGCATAATCTAAGGAGCTACCTCTTATCGATGAACTTGATCTAAAACCTGTTCTTCTAGAAGTAGGCTGGATGCTATTTCTTCCAAATCCGCTTACTCTAGAAGCTGATGGCACATTCGCAGATAAGTTTGTCACACTGCCTCGTCCAGGGAAACGTTTCCCAGCACTGGATGATCCAGGGAATGCCGATTGTTTTCTATTGCCACCGAATCCTCCTGATGTCCTGACTGATTTTAATGTAGGCGTAGCGGTTATGGTTGGTGTAAAGTCAGCGCGAGTAATTGTAGTGGCACTACTTAACAATGGCACTCGTTTTGGACTGAACGTAGGTCTATTTCTTGATGCAAACGGTATTATGACTGGGGTAAACGATGGCTTTTTGGTAGTGAATGTAAGACGAGACTTCTTCCTAGTAGACCCATCGTCTTCTTCCTCGCTTTCATATCGTACTTCTGTAGTAGTTTCAGGCTCTGCTACTGAACTCTCTATGACTTCTGGGGTAGGGCTTATGAGTGAATCCTCAGTAGTAGTCGAAACTGTGCTAGTTCCACTTATCAAGCTAGATTCAGTATTCAGTGTCTTATTGTCACTAGTTACTACAGTGGAATCACCTGAAATTACAGCCACTTGTGAGAATAATACCTTTTTCTCATTATCTGGTGATGCAGATGGTTTAACTTCAGCAAATAAGTTATCAATATATGTACCTAAAAGCACGGTAGGTGAAACAGAACCAAGATCTGGTAACTGAGTAGGGGTTATGGCTTCTTTTACAACTGTTGGAGTTATAAAAGGTTTTTCACCGTTATCTTGAATTAAGTTTTTGTCAACTGCACCGCTAGGTACTTTACGACCCAGTTGGTTATCTTCAACAACCTTAGTATTGTCTACAATGTTGGTTACAGTTTCCAAGCTGCTTCTGATTTGTGATGAATTGCCAGCGTAGAAAGTTGTGAAATATGTATATGTTGTGTAAAAGGTAGCTTTACCATCATCTTGTTCTAAGCTATCCTCAATCAAAGATGGTTTTATTTCGACTTCCAAATCTTTAGGTGGTAGAACACTGTCAACGTCGATTGGTGTTGTGTCAATAGGACTTACTGTGGGCACAACTTGAACAGATGGAGTCACTACATTAGACACTATTTCCTCGCGACTTGTTATAGTGGTTGATTTATCTTTATACAAAGTTGTCCAATAAGTAAAGGTGGTATAATAAGTTATAGGTAAATTATTTTCTTCTTCAGGCTCCTTATTAGGCATTATGGTCTCAGTGACAACATTTGTTATAGTTTCCAAGCGACTTTTAACTTTGCTAGAATCTTTACCAATGTACATGGTCGTGAAATAAGTGAAAGTAGTATAACTAGTCTGTAACAGAAGCGTGGGCGATGGTAATATTTCATCAATGTTACTTTCAGAGCTTATCTGGTCATCTAGAATGTTGTTGCTGTCTAGATATTGCCTTTCACCTTTTGAAGATGATGATTTGACATCAGTGACAAACGAGTTTTCAGTCTCTAATGGATTAGATTCGACACTGAACAACATATCTACTTCAAGAGGAGGTGATGGCTGAGGGCTCTGTTTCCTAGTGTCTTCTAGTGATCGGTCATTCTCTTCGATGCTCACACTGGACTCCATAGAAGAATTTTCATCTGTGTTTGGCAGAGCGGTCATTTTAACTTGCTTGCAGTTTCTAAAATCAAACTGAGCTTTTGTGTTTTCAATAGCCAAAGGATTGATCTTTGTGGGAATAAGTTCATCAGGGCCAACATAGTTTGTGTAAACTTCATTGCGACTGCAAACATTTGCGTCTGTCCCCACATATATTGTCGTGAAGAATGTATAAGTTGTAAAATAAGTTTTCACAGCATCGGGCCTAATGCTCGCAAATACATCATCGCCTAATGATGGAGTAGGTGTTTGAGAACTATATATTTGATCCACTTCAACTGACTCTAATACATCTTTATTCTTTACTAGATCTATAATGCTGTTAATTGCGAATGTTTCTGTCGGCCGACCAATTCCTACACTAGTAGGTGCTATCTCGTCTTCGTTAAATGCTCCCAGCAAGGATGGGTCCAATTTAGATAAGTCAATCGTTGATGTGATAATATTTGTAACAATTGACTTATGACTCGCTACACTCGTAGTTGAGTCACCAAAGAATGTAGTCAAATAGGTGTAAGTAGTGTACAGAGTTTTGTAAATTACGTCGATCTCATTTTCCTGATCTTCTGGTTCGTTCTCTTCAGAAGCTGGTTGTTCAGTTGTAGTAGTAGTAGTGGTGGTGGTGGAAGTTGTTTGTTCAGTACTAATTGAAACTTCAACGCGGCTTTGAGTAGTTGCTGCACGTTCAGTAGCAGACGTAACTTCTTTCTCGTCAACCTCCGCACTTTCCTCAGAATCATTCATATTATTAACATCCGAATCCACTTCTTCTTGAGTTCGTTCATCTGAAGCTTTAGTTACAGTTTCAGTAGTTTCTTGGGTTCTATCAAATTTCTCGGGCACTGTTTCTGGTTCTTCCAGATTACTTTGTACAGAGTAGTTGACGTCAACTGAGGTGAAAACTGAAGTAGGTTGGATGTCAATATTAGTTCTGCACACAACATTCGTATAGAAACCTACGTTACTTTCAACTACAACATCAGATTTTACGGACGTGGTAGTCTCTGTGCTTTCTAAAGGTATGAAATAAGTAGTAAGGTAAGTCAGTGTTTTGTACTCTGTTGTCATAGTTGATTGAGTTTCAAGACCATCGGTGCAAATAACATCTTCATGGAAATCATGCACCTCATGTTTAGTTTCCGTCGTTGTCTCTAATTCTTCGGATGACTCTCCGCTATGTCCACTTTCAGTTGTAGACATTACATCGAACTCCATCTCTGTAGTAGTTTCTTCATCTTCATCTTCATCTTCCTCTTCTTCTTCATCAGGTTTTTCAGTCATTTCAGCTGCAGTATTATCGCTTTCTTCCTCAGAGTTAGAAAGCATGCCTTTAATATTAGGTTCAGTTACAATAGACTCTAGAGAATCTACGTAAACAGTAGCAGAAGGTTGCAAAGTATTTAATGGTTCAGTAGCTTGAGGGCTATATTCTTGAATTGGTAAAACTCCTAGTTCATCGGTGTAGCGGGTACTCTCAGTAGTAGTGACTGCAGATTCCGAAGGCTGTATTACATTTAAGTTTAGTTGAAATCCATTATTATATTGAACGCCTATGGAGTCGAGTGTCTTACCATCGATCTCATAAACAACTTTTTTAAGATCTTCATCGTTAATATACGATGAACTATCTTCACTACTACCACCGCTGGGTGTATAGGTGGGAGAAGCGTCTTTAGATGTGGTGGTAGTTTCGTGTGCTTTATATGTTTGTGTGGCTACAGGAATGTCAGCAGATAGGAAAGTTATTTTCGTTGCTAGTTGATCAACGCGTTTAGCCGAGGGGAAGACATTAACTTCATCGGGATTTTGAGGACGGGATGTTTCAGTGTTTGGAGTAAATACAATAACAGTGTCACCTACTACGGTCGTGAAATCAGCGAAGCCCTCGTATGTAAAAGTTTTTTTAGGTCGTGGTTCGCTTTTTTGTCCAAACAATTTTTTCGGAAGCTTTGTTTGTTGATTTGTCTGAACCTGCGGTCTACGTGATTCTACATTATCGATATAATAAAATATTGGCGAAAATTCGTTCTTTATCGTAAAGGTCGGTAAATCGAAATCAGGCTTTACCTTACTTACATTCGATTCGTCTAATACTTCGTCTTTTAAGCGAGCATCTACTTTAATCGGTTCTGTGACAGGCTCATACGCTTTGCTCTGACGATGCAGAGTGTTAGCATTTTCTATTATCGATGGCTCTAGTACAAATTCGTATTTCCTTTCACTCTCGATGGTTGGACCGTCAAGAAAGTTATAAGCATCGTTTTGAACGTATCGTGGAATTTCTTTTACGGGCTGTACCCGTCTCGCGACTGGTTCCTCAAAAACTTGACTATCCAAACTTTCACCACCTGAAGGAGGACTCCAGTATTTCAAATTTTCCTGAGCAGGCTTACTAGCATAAACTATTTCCATTTTACTATTAGGTTCAAGGTAGTCTGTATTCTTAAGAGCAATATTTTCCGGTTCTATAAAGCCTAGATCTTGCTTGACGTTCCATTGTCCATCGAAAGCGGAGTGCGCCCGAGTTGGTTTTACAATAACAGGGTCATCTACATTCGAGGGTTTATTGTACAATACTAAAGATGACTTAGTCAATAATTGAGCGTAAATGCGACCATTGTCTAAAGTGGTCCCGAGAATTTGCGTAGCATATTCTGTCGTAACTCCATCTTGTATGAAAGTTCTTGCAGTCGATGTGATGAGGCCGATAAGTGGTTTAACGCTGTGGTACCTTCCGATCCTCGAGTTATAGTCTCTCTTCTGGTCATTAACAAGGAGTACTGTCAAGTCTGGTGTCAGGTCAACGTCGTTGGAGGTAGGAGCGTAAGGTGCATTATGGTACAAAGTCCATTTGGTGTTCCACGACCGGAGAGGATTAGATTTGAAAGAGAAAGAAAACATACAATTAATACAATATAAATAATAGAGATAGCTAATAGGGACATCGCATTCGTGTTAGCACTAATTTGTACAGCTTTCTTGTTTTTTTTTTGGTATTATTTGATATAGATGATATTATAATTATTGTTTTTGAGAATATAAAAAATTATATTTTATAGAAGGTGAAGTCATATTTTGAATCATCGATACCAAATAATTTAAGACATTCACAAAACTTGAGTTGCAGAAATTATTCCACATTCAAAAGAATGAAAGATTAAAGTCTTAAAAGTAAGAAGAGATAAATAAAAGTTATGCGATAAACATAAGATATATAAAATTGTCAAAAATAGATACGCAAAGATCAGGTAAGCGAGATATATTTTTACAGAAGATATAAAATTAAGAAGAAATATTTATGAAGGTCACTCACCCCTGTTCTCCGGGACACCTTCTCTCTTTACCCTGGATGACTCTATCAAATCATCATTTTGTATTTCTGTAACAAAAAGAGAAGATTATGAGTAGAGTAATTTATGATATTGACACAAGCTAAAGAGCTCTTTAAACTCTCTATTTATACATACATACATGTGCTCAGGCTCACGCCTGTATTATCCGAAGGGGTAGGCAGAGGTGTTGTAATAACAACACCCACTTTTCACCGAAGATGATTAAGTCCCAACGTGACAGATGTTGAATCTATCGCCGCCTTAGGCACTATACAAACGTCTTTGAATTACTTCTCAGACATATGCAGGTTTCCACACGATGTTTTCCTTCACCGTAAAACACATATATACAGGGTGTCGGGGAAACCAGGACAGCTGTTAAAATATGTGATGGGGTATAATTTTAGGAAGCAATTAAAATTATTATGACAAAAATATCTTCTTCCGTTTTCGAGTAATTGACGTTCAAAGTTGCTCATATCAATACCTTATTTTCACATAAAAGTCAGCTGTAACGTAGAGCTATTCACGTGAAATCTAACTACGTTTTTATTTTTTTTTTCTCCCACTAATAAATCCTGAAATAATCCCATTTAACCATTTTTTGAAACCATTAACCTTCCCCTTAATTTAATGACCGCGTACGTAATGTAGGTATACGCGGCCGCCCGTTCATTCAATCGCTTAAGGCTGCGAGCTCTTCGGCCATAGCCTATAACTATGTTATCGTTGGAGCTAGATATTTTAAGATTTCAATATAGTGATATATTCATAAAACCCTACAACTTCTAGAAGACAACTGTTCCTTTTTCTCCGACACCCTGTATAGACCAAAATTTTCCACAGGACACAGATGAGCGTGTTTGGGTAATCATAACATGGTTAAAGAGGGCCACAGTTTCGAACGATTTGTTCTTCGTTTCCACACTGCCTAGTAAATAATAGTGGGAATACCGCGCATGTTTTTATTCTCACATCATACCTACATATAGACAGACTGATAAAATGACAACTTATCATTCAAACGAACTCGTTCTTAACTCGTGAAGGGACCTGTATGCTTATATAAATACTGTGTGCCTACCTGTCCAGGTGTAGGGTTCCCGATGTTAGCCTCAAGTGTGTTCAATGTGCACTGCACATTGGGAATAGAACTTGTGTCGAGACGACTTATAGTTCGAGTTAGACGACTGGTCAAACCCCACGACGGACACGGCTTTTTTATTCTCTACTAGCTGTGCCCCGCGGTTTCGCCCGCGTAGATTTAATTTCATCCTTAGTGTCGCGGATCCCTAATATTTTTAATAAATAAAAATAACCTAAGTTACTCTTTGATATATCAGCTACCTGCCAGTGAAAGTCTCGTTAAAATCGGTCCAGCCGTTTACCCGTAACAAACAGACAGACAGAGAAAAATTTTAAAACTTGTTTTTTTAGTGTCATTAGCGTGTCTACTTCCATATGCATTAAGTGAAAAGCTGTTATTTTGGAATTACAAAGAGACACTTCAATTTTATTTATTTGTATAGATGTATAGATTAATAGACCTACATATTGATTATTTAAACTCCAGCTCACTCAGGAAGGGTCTGGAAGGGGGATGGAATGTTATAAATTTAAAATAGTTGCTAAAGTTGTGCTGTAACTTTGCCTGTTAATAAAACAATAATACTAATTGCGCGTGTCTGTGTGAGTGTGTCATTTCTAACGATTTGTGACTATATTCCTTACTCTTTGTAAAGTTTATATTCAAACTGTATCTATGTTTTCAAATAAATTTAAAAACAAGCGAGTTGTCGATGATTTTTAATTGGTTTCTAAAGTTTGCTAACATTTAAGGACAAGTTTTTTTATGAGAAAATGAAGACACACAGTCTTGAAATCCGACAAAAATAGTCAAGACGAAGTGAAGCAAGTCTAATTTACTCAAAAAATCTCGAACCAATTAGATCGAAAACAAAATAGATTTCAAAATGTTGCTAGATCCTTTTTAAGTTTCACAAAACTATTCGTTAGATCTTATCTTTATAATTAAACATGACTGACAGTATAGCGTACTTTCTTAGTCATGTGATAACATATAATTTGCACTAGTTAAACCACCCGGTTTGTTTCGCAATGGTTACGACAACCCAGATGCATTGTAGAAAGTCCGCTTTGCAAGGTCGGTTAAAAATACAGACGTTTATTTGTTAAAATATTTATGCACTTTAATTTTATAAGTATAATACAAAGTATAAATAAGACAAAACAATATTTTTAACTAGCTGGTGCCCTGATTTCGTCTGCGCAGTTCTTTGAATAGCTTAGTTTATTCTTCCAGGTCCCCAGGTCTGTATAACAATTATCATTGTATATACATGTAACTATAATCCTCTTTTACAAAACATTGTTTAAACTTGGACTAGACTAAACTCTGACAAAAACATACTTACTTGACACATATCTTTATATTTTAATAACGCAAACTTTCACCTTTATAATACTACATATATACATACATATGTTCACGCCTGTATACCCCGAAGGGGTAGGCAGAGGTGTTGTAATAACAACACCAACATTTCCCAGATGATTAAGTGCCAACGTGACAAATTGTGAGTCCATCGCCTTCTCAAGCACTATGAATACGTCATTGAATGACCCCTCACGATGTTTTCCTTCACCGTAAAACACGTGGTGTGAAATCACTGTTCATAAGTTTTTTAGAATAACTCATTGGTACAGGCCCCGCTGGGATTCAAACGGCAAACCCAAGCCCATCTAAGCTCCCTGTGGCACAATATATTTATAAACTAGCTGTGCCCCGCGGTTTCACCCGCGTAGATTTAGTTTCTTTATTATTGTCGCGGAACCCTAATATTTTGAATAAATAAAAGTAGCCTAAGTTACTCCTTGAAACATCAGCTACCTGCCAGTGAAAGTGCCGTTAAAATTTAAGGACAAGTTTTTTATGAGAAAATGAAGACACAGTCTTGAAATCCGACAAAAATAAAATCAGTCCAGCCGTTCCAGAGATTACCCGGAACAGACAGACAGAGAAACATTTTAAAATTTGGTTTTTTGTGTCTGAAGCGTGTACTTTCATATGCATTTAGTAAAAAGCTGTTATTTTGGAATTACAAACAGACACTTCAATTTTATTAGATGTATAGATGTGTATAAATATAGAAATAGCCTATGAGTTATTCTGATGTAGCTATATTATTCTACAGTTTCATTAATATCCAATCAGTAGTTTTTGCATGAAAGAGTAACATATATACAAACAAACTTGCACCTTTATTTTATTAGTAGAACTTACTAAGTACCTGAGTATAATTTATTTTCTTGGAAGGTCTAGCACTGCCTGTAGCAATAACCTAGCAATTTGTATGAAGTGCATCTACTCGTATTTCGAAAGGTAATCGTGTGAAGAAAACCCGAAATATTTGATAGGGTAAAATTACCCCACTATTGTTTGCCAATCTTTGCGCAACTAGTATTTTCCCAAAGGAAATGATAGTTTACTTACTTATGAAAGAATAGCCATTTGTACTGACCATTTTATTACTCAGTTCTGGGGCCCTACCATGAGCTCTTATTGCCATGATAGTTTCACTCATTTATGAGACAGATGTATGTGACGTGTATACATCTGTCACTGTCGCACAACTGAATTATCATTGCAATAAGAGCTCATGGTTGGGCCCCAGCTCGTATTCATAGGTAAAGTGAATTTTCAAACAGCACAGTTTTAGCTTTTTTGGTCACAAAATCCTACTTAATATTACCAGAAGTTTGTAAGGATGTATTTTTGGATTTATGTTTATTACTCTTTTACGCTAAAACTACTGAATAGATTTTGATGAAACTTTACATTAATATAGCTACAGAATAACACATAGGATATGTTATATATAAAATTATCATGTCGCGGTGATTGTAACCAAACTCTCCTGAAGCAGCTGGACCGATTTGTATAAAATTATATCTGGTGGGTCTGACAAGAGTGGATCAAACGAGGGGATCAGACCGGAATAGCTCTGAGTATCGGCTTACATCTATTTTTAATACCCCTAAATGAAAAGAGCGATCCACAGGGCACAGCTAGTCATCTATATAGATATTGCGACATTAAATGCTGCGCAGACGGAGTCCCGGGCACCAGCTAATGGTTCTATAAAGAGCAATAAAGTAAGACCAATTAGTGGCTGGTTAGTGGCAATAAGCTCGCCACATGGGACTTTACCTAACTGGCGAAATGAGTGCATTACAAGTAGATCCTACTCCTTCGGGGAATACAGGCGTGATCATATGCCTACTGGTATTTATAATTTAAGCGTCAGTTAGTCTGTATGTTTTCACTGACATACTGGTCAGTAGGGGACTAGGGAAGCGCGTGCGCGGAATTGTATTGACAACCATTTTAATTGGGTCGGATGTGTGACACGGTACGTGAATTGACTTCTTAATACACGGAAACGTAGTTATGCGGAAGTGATAGCGTTTTATGATGTTGCTGAACCCCAAATACTGGTCCCATCTCGAGTAAAGAACGCGCAGCGAAACATAGTGGATACTACGCATGTTTTTATTCCCCTCGCGCCATACATATAGACAGAGAGAGACTCGTAAAATGACTATTGCGGATTCAAAGGCCCTTAGGTCTCGCCCTTTAGTCCGGTTAAGCAGTGGATGTAACTCCCCCTAACAACTTCGAGATACCACATAATTAAAAAAAAGTTTTACTATCCCCAATGAGGAAGATACGCAGTTGATATCTTCAACGTTCAAAAATGTTAAGACCTATTGAACAAACCCAAAGTTTGTTCATGAATAATTTCATATACTTCGATAGCTTGTTGATGTTGTAAATAGTGCAGCCCCGTTCTTCCACACAATAAAATGATGGCTGATATTCCATATTATATTTACAAAATTATACAATAAAACCAATACTAAATAAGAATAGGATAAGTTCCAATATCAATATCTTCAATAGCAGTAGTAATAATGTGTGTGAGAGAAAACAAAAGACGAACGGACGAATTTTAAATTTAAATCATTTTTTTTTTTCATTATTAATGGCCAGTATTAAAATAGGCCTTCTTGCATACTACAATATAAATTAAACCCCATATATTGTGTAGGTACCTAATGTAAAGTTAGGCATGACTAATAATAATTTATGCCTGTTAAGACCTAAGAACTATTTTCATTTGCAATATTGACATTTCATATTTAAACGTTTTTTATTAAATAACTTGCCGTGGCAGAGTCAAAATGTACCGTGTACAAGGGATCAAACGTGGTAGTATTTACCGACTTTAAAAACAGAATAACTACTAGGTGTTTAAATTTGGTAAAAAAGTGAAGTAAGCCGAAATTGACATCTAAGCCAATGAAATGAGTCTAAATTACTTCCGATGTCTATTTAATTCGTACTTCACTCATAAAAGCACCGTAATTATAGACATTTGACTTTATCAAACTATTTTCATCTCTATTACAAGTAATGGTAGGCTGAAATTGGCTTGCGTAATTTCAAAAGTAGGAAAGAATGCCGGTTTACAAATATGAAGGAGTAATTACACGCATAGAACTGTCAAAACCGAAATTATTTCACACGTTCTATTTTTAAAAACACATCTTTATCACTTGTAATTAACATATTAACCTTAAAACAAAGAGGTAAAGTTTAAAATAGTGTGACATTCTTTTACAAATTGTTTCGTGACGTTCTTAATTCAAAAGACATGTTTTTTTATACTAGTGCTGCGACAAATAGACACCGGCCTGATGCTGTCGATACATAAAGATTATTTTTTCTTACTCTATCGTAAAATCAGATGTTTATTTTTACTTTTCGTACGTTTCACTTTCGCCATTGTCGATTTCAATGAAAGTAAGATGCGGTACTGGTCGTTTTGTTGATACTTTGTACTTTCAAAACTGGTAGAAAGGTAGATTCCCTTCATTCATTCCTTCTGAGTTCGAGAAGAATTTTAAATGTTTTTTAGTATCTCTTTGTTTTCTACTTTTAAATATAACAATACAGAAAAGAAAATGGTGGGTCTTTAGCTTCCAATGGTAAAAATAAATTATCGTATTTAATAAAACACAAAGTCTGAATGCGATTATGCAATCGAATGAACTACTAGAAGCACGTACGTACACTAGGTCCAAAGAGTAAATAGGTTTTTTTTCATTACTGACACGTGAGTAACCCAAAAATCTACCTAGTTAACGAAATATTACATCAATCGGTACTAGATTTAAATCGATACTTTCTGCATAATCGAAACGGTACAGCACTTTTTCACAGCTCAATCACAGTAGGTAGTGTTTTTGAAAAAGGAACTAAACAAAATGGCCGCTAATTAATTCAAACTCCTCACCTAATTCCATTAAATAAATTGATGTATCTAGTTGCAAAAACCTTATTTAATTATCTGGCACACTACCTAGAAGCATTTCCTTTTACGCGCGTCGCCATTTTTGAAACGAGTCTACAACCTTTATGGAGGGAAAAATCGTGTAAAGTGCAAGCAGGATGCATGCTGCATTAGTGTATAGGTGAGAGTGAGATGCAAGATAACTATGTTAGTGGGTGAGGCCCTGTCGATGCACTTTGTAAATCTGATTCAAACGGCTTTTTATACAAGTTTGATGTTTATTGGAATGCTTATCTTACAACCCGGTTGTTGGTGGCGATTAGCCGTATTCATTAATTCTACGGAATGATAAAAAAATCCCATCAATGTATATTACTGTGTGCTTATTTATATGAAATATCAAAAAACGCGTTTTGATTCACCTTGACACTACTATTTATTAATCTTCGAAAAAATAATATGATATAAAAAAAAAAAAAAATGTTTACTTACTTACATAAAAACGGGTCGACCATGACCTAGAAAACCTCCACCTTTTTCTTAGTCGGTCAAAATTACAAATAAAAAAAATATCCTTTTTTTGAAGTCGGTTTTAAAAGAGTAATTGCCGAGTTTCTTGCCGGGTTCTTCTCAGCAAAAGCAACCTTCCGAACCCGGTCGTAACATCTAATGAAATAATAATATATTCTTGGATTTTTTAAATAGAGAAAAAAGAATCTATACATTATAATCTAAAATCTATATCTCCATAAGTCTGAGAAGAAAATAAAATGACTTATGATATGTCGAAATTTCTAAACAGAGAGAGAAGCACCTTATTGAAAACCCAAATCAATAAAAATGTTCTTTCTGGCCTTACCCCTTCAAGGACCCATATGCGAAGGGGTAAAGAATTTAATAGTTAACAGTATCTAGCGCCAAGTTGCGTACTTATCTGTCACTCCGTAATGTAATTTTATCAAGTAGAAAGCCTATAATATCGAGACTAGTCATACTAGTTCTAAGTTTACACAACCCTGCATTTTGTAATACTAACTTAGTCACGCATATTCGCTTATAGTAGCTCCTAATGATACTCGTATTATAGCGGATTTGGATATTGGTTCGATTGTGTGCTATGGACAACAACCAGATTTTTTTAAGGTTTGAGAGTCTGGTTTTGAGTACGGATTTTTTGCCCCCTGCGGCAGAGTGTTATTACAAACTAGCTGTGCCCCGCGGTTTTACATGGGTGACCCGCGAAACCATTTTGCTTGAGTTACTCCTTATAACATTAGGTATCTGCTAGTGAAAGTGCCGTTAAAATCGGTCCAGTCGTTTAGGAGCTGTAACAGACAGAAAGAGAGAAAAAAAAACCAAAATTAAACCAATTTTGATTCTTATGTCAGTAGTCAGTACCTACCGTATATATACTTTCATATGCAATTTGTAAAAAGCTTTTAGATTGTAATTACAAACAGACACTTCAATTTTGTTTATATGTATAGATATAGATTGTGAAATAAAAAAAGAGACTCTCATTAGACATTAACATTCCTTTAAGTAGACATAAAATTAAGATTCGTACATAAATATATATTTAATGAGATGTGAACGTGTCGACACTGGTGGCATCACTAACAAATATTGTGTAAATAATTGCCAGCGGCCATTATGCCATCTTTACCGTGAGAATTGCTTGTGAAATGATTGGTAAAAATTATACATGAGACTAGACCTTGCGATGTGACAAAGTTAAGGATGAAACTAGTCTGACACGAGATTAATTGCCAACAAAATTATTATAATACTTTTTTTTTGCAAGAAATCTAAGTCTAATTAAGTCACCAAATGTCAAAATTGATCGTAAGTAAGTACTTACCTAGTTCTGGGGCCCTACCATAATCTCTTAATGCCATGATAGTTCAACTCGTATTATGAGACAGATGTATATGACGTCCATAAGTCTGTCACTGAATAACATTAAAATTTCTTACGTTCGGCGCTTTTGAACTTTCCCATACAAATGAAAATACGCAGGCACAGGGGCCTTACCATAAGCTCTTATTGCCATCATAGTTCCACTGTGTGACAGTGACAGACTTATAGACGTCATATACATCTGTCTCATAATACGAGTTGATATATCATGGCATTAAGAGATTATGGTAGGGCCCCAGAACTAGGGAAGTACTTACTTACTATCGATTTTAACATTTGTGACTTCAAAAAATTCATTCAAAAAGATGTATTTATTTGATTACATGCATGAAATTGCTGCAGCGAGAACAAAAAAACATAAAAGACATCATGGACTTTATTGACAACCACCAATTTTTTTTAAATCTATAGAATTTCTATTCTTTAGTTAAATGTAATAATAGCCTCTTTCTTTTCGACCATCTATTTCCCAGGCACTATATCTAATCGCGCTAGTTGAAAACTCTTCTGGCGCGATTTAGGTTCTCGTGTATTTGTACTCAAACTTCGCATTTGTTAGCGAGTAGCGCCATCTATGAGCGAGTGGAGAAACGCTGCTACAGATACATCTGATTTTGTCTCAGATGTATGTAGGTTTCCTCACGAAGTTTTCCTTCACCGTAAAGCTCGTGGTCTTCTATTGAGATGACCAAGCTTTGCACTTTGAACCTGTACCGTGACATACCAAAATATGATGTCATGATGACATATTACTTCCTGATGGTCAAATCCATAGAAAAAAATATCGTGATCAAAAATCCACCATGACAAAAACAATTATTATTGTTCATTTTTAATAATCATATAATATATAATCAAATACTCTGGTCAAGGATCACTAGTTTTTACACGACAGTTAAAAATACGTTAGTTTTTATAAATGTTGTCATAGTTAAAAACATATTATAAGCTTTGCAATGATGAGAACAATAATTGAAGAAATATATTTAAACTAGCTGTGCCTACGGTTTCACCTGCGTAGAGTTAATCTCATGGGTGTCCCGCAGCGAATAAAATTAGCCTAAAACACTCCTTGGAACATCAGCTAGCTGCCAGTGAAAGTCCCGTTAAAATCCATCCAGCCGTTTACGCGTGATGCCGGACCACGGGAAATGGGGATTCATTTTTATATATAAGATTTTAAAGGACTTTGATACATCTTGATACATGATTATATTCATGTGTACATTATGGAAAATCTCTCTAATTGATACTGAACCTGATAAATATAATAAATAATTTATTTTTAGTTAGGTACTAGATACGTTTATTTAACTACATTTATTTTCAAAAAGTCTGAAATTTCATAAAAAAATTACGTACATACTTCTGTTTTTCACCTGACTGTACTTTATACTTGTCAAATGGACTAAGGGGTATCAGATTTAATGATAAAGTATAAAGTGGATCAGATCAGGGTATCCGACCGGAATAACACGCGTGATATTTTTTAACTGTGTCAAATTATAAACACCTGAAAGTTCTCAAACCGTGAGACCTCATTGCACACCGCACAAATCATAAACTTCATTACAAAACCCGGTCGTTCTCGATCTGCGATAAGCTCCATTGAATGGTCGGAAGTGTTCGCTTCCTAGTCCATCACACGGTGGATCGTATTGTTACACAACGGTGTGATATAAGGTCCATGAGTGCGTTCTAATGTTGGATTGTGAAAATACGTTGGGAAGATACATACTTTTATATAAATGTTATTGTAATATAAGTATATTGTAATTAATAATAATTTACTACTAGCGGACGTCACGCGGTTTCATCCGCGTAGTTCCCGTTCTCGTGGGAGTACAGGGATAAAATATAGCCTAAGTTACTTGCTGATGATGTAGCTATCCATTGCTGATAGAATTTTCAAGATCGGTCTAGTAGTTTCGGAGCCTATTCAATGCAAACAAACAAACAAACAATCAAATTATCCTTTATAATATTAGTGTAGATATAATGAAATTAACATGATGCCTTAGTTTTTTGTCGGCTCTTCTCAGAACGCTAGTTTTGGAACCGGTGGTCCTTCGACGTTCATAAGCCATACCAGGGCTTAAACTTGATAAATCATTTTCATACAAACATATTTTGCACACTTTTATGTTTCCTCCACCGTAAAGCACGTGGTGTGAAATCCCTGCACATAAGTTTAAAAAAAAAGTCATAGGTACAGGCCCCGTTGGGATTTTAACTTGCGTCGCTTTCGCATGCGACTGCTCAAACCCCAAGGCCACGACGGCTCTTCAATATAAATAAGAATATTACACAATGTTTAATAAGCCCAAAAGAACTCTTTCCAAAACAAGTGAGCTCATTTACGATTATAAAATGTCTATGGTAAAAGTCACTTTTAAAAACAATGCTTCATTTGAAATTAGAACATCGAAACGGATAGTAAAAACCTATTATCATCGTAGTCGTATATTCAAGGGCAATCGACAATGGATCTGGGTTACCGGAGCTGATCCCAAGATGGTAAAACAATACCTCATGGGAACTATATGGTGTATTCATTTGCATATAATGCTACAAGTTGATTATTTAATGGAGAATGATAATCTCTGTTGGGAAAAAAACTTGTGTTGTACATGAAGATAACGTTATACGAATATTTTGAGGAAGAGTTAATGGGAAATCCATACTTTGAAAGTTGGAAACGAAAGAGTTTTAGTCACTGAACTATCAAAATGTAAAAAAAAAACATGCGGTCGTATTGATAGCCTCCTCCTTTTTTGAAGTCAGTTAAAAAGAAAAAAACACATTTGAAGAATAACGGGATTAAAACGATGTCTTCCGCAGACATAATAGGTACTAATGATCAACGATAGTTATGAAAATATTTTGGAAATTATAACAAAGACCTTCAATGCGTTGATAAAGGTACGTATTTAATTTAAAAGCAAAATAAGAAGGTACCTAAAGTTTCAATAAAAAAAAGAATAATAAAGTCATCAACGTAAATAAACGACCATAAATAACAATACATTCCAAATTCTAATGAACAAATTTGAAAAGCGAACGAAGGCCACAACTTGACCCCACAGAAAGCGACGTGTCAGTGAAAGTAATAGAAAAAAAAACATTTCACATTCTGCCAAAAATTTGTTCACACGCTTAAAGTGATAATTTCTTTGTGCATTCACGGTGTAACAAGCGCGAAGAAACATAGAATTTGGTTACTGATGATGTGGTCATACATTTCGTTACAGCTATGTAAACTGTTAACTATTTATGCAAATGTAGACTCTATCTACTTCAGAACACTTCAAACGCGGTAATTGCATAGAAGAATCGATTTTTTACCGATTTTATTTGCTGTCATTAAGCTCACGTGATGTTTATTTGTTTTAAATTGGTAATGGCTCGGAACAACTTTTCATTGTGCAACTATTATTGTTGCCACTATTAAATTTCATAATAATTACTTTAGAGATGACAACATTTTTTAATAGAGAAATTCCATTCCACAGACAGTAAAAGTATGAGCAAAGTGCGCCAAAGAAAGTTTTGTCAGTCTGCATTCGTAATTTAAAAACCGAAGCACATAGTCGAATGCATTCGAAATTCAAAATGAGGTAAAAACAGAACGAACATCAAACCACACGTCTGTGATTTGTGTCGCATAGCGAATCAACATTAGCCTTCGATTTGTTTACAAACAATTATATGCTTTATATTGATTACAGTAAAGTATAGTTTTGCTTGTTTTTTCGTATCCAAAGCAGAAGACTTGAATGTCAAGTACATGAAATCGATTATCAAGTCGTTCGCTAATTTTCGGACACTTTCGAAACGTGGTCATTGGCATTGAGGTGAAAGACCATCAATTAGCATTTTATGAATGTAGCATTCCTTTAACGAAATTTCTTACGCATTAATTAAGTATTTAAGTAATTATATACCTGATGTAAAGTTTTGAACGAAGAGAATTAGCAGAGAACTACCTATGAGAAGGTTTTATTCAGCATCATAATCTCCCTGACCTTATACAGGGTGTCGGAGAAAAAGGAACAGTTGTCTTCTAGAAGTTGTAGGGTTTTATGAATATATCACTATATTGAAATCGTAAAATATCTAACTCCAACGATAACGTAGTTATAAGCTATAGCCGAAGAGCTCGCGGCCTTAAGCGTGAACTTAAGAGTGAACGCGCGGTCGCGTTTACCTACTTCCGTACGCGGTCATTAAACTTTTTAAATTAAGGGGAAGATTAGGAAATTAAAACGTAGTTAGATTTCACGTGAATAACTCTACGTTACAGCTGATTTTTATGCGAAAATAAGGTATTTATATGGTCAACTTTGAACATCAATTACTCTATATATTATTATAAACGGAAGAAAATGTTTTTGTCATAATAATTTTAATTGCTTCCTAAAATTATACCCTATCACATATTTTAAGAGCTGTCCCGGTTTCCCCGACACCCTTTATATGGGATATTTTTGGGGATCGGCAATGTGGCTGATCAGCTGATTTTTATACGAAACGACTGCCATCTGACCTTCGTTACCCTAAAAATCGGTAATATGGCTTAAACCACTTGTCAGACTTTTTAACAAACGATTTTAAATACTGTCTGTGTGTCTGCCTCCAACTAATTTCCAAAACGGCCGGATCAATTTTTACGGGACTTTAACTGGCAGATAGCTAATGTTACAAGGAGTAACATAGGCTACTTCCGCGGGCCATCTATGAAATTATGTCTATGCGAGTGAAACCGCCGGACACAGCTAGTATTAGAAAGAAACCTGTAGGCAGTACCATAAAGCCTCAATCTGCAAGTCAAGATGAGGTAGATGACATTAAACACGGCTTAAAGAGGTCAGAGGCGCGTCGAGAGTGAAACTGCATTTTTTGTGGCCCCGCCCCACTGAGAATTCGCACTGAGCGCTCACGTCGCCTTTGAAGTAACTCTACGTCGCTGTCGGTAAAATTATCGCTGTTAACTTTAGACTCAGCTATGAAATTTTACTTGTTAACTCATCAAGGTAGAGACGAGACGAAATGTTGAAACGCTCGAACGAAATGACTGACAAACAAATATATTGAATTTTCCAGCCTTCTAAGAATATTATACTATAGACTTCTAAACCATTCTCTGATGCTTGGTGATCACTTTCCATCAGGTAACCCTGCCTGCATGGCCCCATATTCCATAGAAAGAAACTTCCTTCACCGTTGACCAAGAATACATTTTATTTTTTAGCTAAACTGGTTGATACAGTATACAGTTATACACATGTTAGAACAAAACTCACATCACGATTTGAAGCTACTTTATAGCATAATCATAAAAACGTTAAAAAATAAAACTTTTTTTGTTTTTGTCCCATAACTTTTTCGTCTTTTTAAGTACTACAAACAAAAATAATTGTTCTACAAACTTGTTGTTTTAAATTTTTGAATTTCGTGTCTGGTGCTAACCATTTTTTCATGAGGTATAACTTTTATTTTCAACTACAAACAAAATAATATTCACTGATGAAAAAAATATTTTGGTTTTTTCAAGTCGGGTGCTGAGTTCACATAGTTTTCACTAGTGTATCAGGCGACCACACAAACCTAACGGCCACAACGGTTCTCATACTAATTATAATTTAATTTTTTAATTTGCAGTCGTATTTTAACAAATAGTTTCTTAAGTAGTTTTAAAGAGCCTCGGTGGCCTTGGGGTTTGAAGTTCGAATCCCAGCGGGGCCTGTACCAATGAGATTTTCTGAAAAACTTAAGTACAATGATTTTGTACCGCGTGCTTTACGGTGAAGGAAAACATTATGAGGAAACCTGCATATGTCGGAGAAGAAATTCAAAGACGTATGTATAGTGCCTGAGATGGCGATAGACTTACAATCTGTCACGTTGGCACTTAATCATATTCGGTGAAATGTGGGTGTTGTTGTTTAACCTCTGCTTACCCCTTCGGGGACCCTTCTGGGATGGCGTGAGCATATATATTTGCAGTCATATTAAAACAAATAGTTTCTAAAGTATTTGTTTACAAAACTCAAATGAGTGTTGCCCGTAAAAAGCATCGTAGCGTACAGCGTGAGGTTACGAAGTAGTTAATTGGCTCGTACGTAACTATAGACAAATCGTTTTAGGTCAATGGTGGCACACAACGGTCATCGGTTGCATATGGCAATACAGTTTTAGAAACCGTTTATTAATGTTGCTACCTTTAAAATGATTTATTTGATATTGATGATCGTTATAGAATATTAATATCGATATTTTTTACTTAATTTTTTTTTATTCGTAAAGTGTTGAGAATTTAAATTTGATTATTTAATAGGTTTAGGAATAATTAATCAATCATTGATATACTATGAGAATAAGCGAAACAGTTAATTCAATCAAAGGATTTTTTATATATTTAGGCTTTACCCGCGTAGAGTTTTTCATGGGTACCTGCGGAACCCTTATGTTTTTTTAAATAAAAGTAACCTAGTTACTACTTGTAATATTAGCTATCTGCTAGTCAAAGTCCCTTTAAAATCGGTCCAGCCGTTTTGGAGATTAGCTCGAACAAACAGACAGACAGAGTATTTAAAATTGGTTTTTTCAGTGTCTGTACCGTGTATACTTTCATACGCACTTAGTAAGTAGCTGTTATGTTGGAATTACAAACATACACTTCAATAATAGGTATAGATTTTAAATATACTCGTAAATATAATAAAAATGGTAAAGTATTAAAACAAGATACAGACTAGTGACCTTGAACTTCAGTGGAAACCTGACTTTTTATTAATCAATTCGCAGAAGTTTCTAGAAGTATTGAAACCGTAATTACTGTAACTTAAATTATACACGTTATATTATTTTTAGGAGTGGCATCTTAAAGGTTTAAATGTTTAAATCCCAAATTTGATTCATAATTTTTATGTTAGAAATAAAGCAAATAGTCTAATTAGGCAGGTTATGAGATTATTCTTACTAACAGACGTCACAGGGTTTCACCCGCGTAGTTCCCGTTCCCGTGGGAATACGGAGATAAAATAAGCCTATATTAATCAGTGATAATGTAGCATTCAAATGGTGAAAGAATTTTTTAAATCAGTCTAGTGTATTTTGAGTCAATTCGTTACAAACATACTTACTTATCTTTCCTCTTTATGTATATAATGTATCCGTCAGTCTGTCTGTATTTTCAGGGATAAACTCCTGAAAATGGTTTACAAACATACAAACAAATTATTCCTCCTTTTAATATTAGAGTAGATGTGCCTCGCGGTTTCACCCGCGTAGATTTAGTTTCATCCTTATTGTCGCGGAACGCAAATATTTTTAATAAATAAAAGTAGCCTAAGTTACTCCTTGAAACATCAGCTACCTACCAGTGAAAGTCCCGTTAAAATCCGTCCAGCCGTTTCAGAGATTACCCGGAACAAACGGACAGACAGACAGACAGAGAAAAATTTTAAAACTTGGTTGTTTAGTGTCAGTAGCGTGTATACTTTCATATACAATTAGTAAAAAGCTATTATTTTGGAATTACAAACAGACACTTCAATTTTATTTATTTGTATAGATGTAAAGATTCATCATTATTTATAAATACAATATCGACTAGAACCACAATAATCATTACACTATTCAACAAAATCGAAAGTGTGAAAAGCGGAATTAAAAAAGTTAACGGATAAAAATGGAGGTCGGACCAACAACTGGCGCGAAACAGGTTCTCAATTCAAATTTGGGTGAGCGACAGGTTGGTTTCTCTTGCCTTCTAGCAACTGGCCAGTACGTAATTAAAAAAACAATGTACTATAGAACAAAGGTCCTTCTGACGGCTTTTATTTAAAAGTCAAGGAATCGTGATTCACTTATTTATTGCGTGCGACAAGTGTGACATCATTTTGAAAAGTTCATGATTGAGCGAATGATCGAAGTTCCATGTTCAAAGTGTGTGGTTTAAATATTCACTTTTGATAAACTTTTTATTACAATTCAACTTCTGCAAAACAAGTTTTTTTTTTTGTTTTTTTCAGTTTGGTATTTTTTTTTTTTTTTTGAATGTTTTAAGGTTAACATACATATTCAATATTATGTTTTACACCTAACAATCCAATAATCCAATTGCAAATTTTAAAGCAAATTTTTTGTTAAGTTTTGGTCATAGACTTGCATTGGAATTCGTTCTGTTTTTACTCTACGGATTCTAAGTACACTGACCATTAGATATCTTCGTTCTAAAATGGCACAGTATGGAAATAACGACATTCCTTTGCAATGTGGTAATCTCGGAAACCTACTGCGGTTTCACAGCCTCTCTGTAAATAAGGTTCGTCGAGAAAGTTCCGATATTATCATTATAGCTAGATTTAAAAAAGATTATTTCAAAATCCGATTTTAAAAACAGAACGATATCTATACATACAGATAAATAAACTTAAAGTGTCTGTTTGTAATTCCAAAATAACAGTTTTTCACTAAATGCATATGGAAGTATACACGGTACTGATAATGAAAACCAATTTTAATTTTTTTTTCTGTCTGTCTGTTTGTTCCGGCTGGACAGATTTTAACGGGACTTTCACTGAAAGGTAGCTAATGTAACAAGGAGTAACTTAGGCTACTTTTAATTTAAAAAAAAACATAATTGTTCCGCGGGACACCCATTAAATTAACTCTAGAGGGTGAAACCGCAGGGCACAGCTAGTCTTAAATGAATATAAATTTAGAGATGACCACATTCTAGCGTGAAATAACGGTTTGTTAAAAAAAGCATGCTATTTTTAGAACGTTATTTAAACATAACGATACGCGCTTATTATAACTTTTTTCCGTTGTTTTTTTTATCATTTTATAATCACACACATAGAACCGCACTTAATGGAACTTTTTCTATCACTTTATTATAGTGTAAAAACGAATAACATCCAAGGCGAGGTCTGTTGGCAAATTAAATGATTGACCTTTAAACTTTTCGTGATGACGTCACGTGTTATTATGGTATCGGTGTTTAAGTAATTTTACTTATCCACATCTATATATATACATACAGATAAATAAAATTGTAGTGTCTGTTTGTAATTCCAAAATAACAGCTTTTCACTAAATGCATATGAAAGTATGACGCTACTGACACTAAAAAACCAAGTTTTAAATTTTTTCTCTGTCTGTCTGTCCGTCTGTCTGTCTGTCTGTCTGTTTGTTCCGGGTAATCTCTGAAATGGCTGGACGGATTTTAACGGGACTTTCACTGGCAGGTAGCCGATGTTTCAAGGAGTAACTTAGGCTACTTTTATTTATTATAAATATGAAGGTTCCGCGACAATAAGGATGAAACTAAATCTACGCGGGTGAAACCGCAGGGCACAGCTAATAAATAAATAAAATAAATATACTCACGCCATCCCAGAAGGGTCCCCGAAGGGGTAAGCAGAGATATTGTAACAACACCCACATTTCACCGAATATCATTAAGTGCCAACGTGACAAAGGATGAGTTCATCACCGTCTCAGGCACTATACATACGTCTTTGAATTACTTCTCAGACATATGCAAGTTTCCTCAGACAGTGCAGCAGTCGTGGAAAGGACAAGATGGCGCCACGTATCAGTGACATCACACAAGGATTGGATGAAATTACGTGTTCCATTTATAAGATTTATGAATATATAATAATCTAGCTACGCCGTTATTAACCTGACTGATACACTATACTGTAACTATATCCAAATTGTTGTAAACAATGTATTCGATTGTTTATATTATCAATTAGATCGAACAACAATGAAATTCCCAATGCACGCAAATACAATAACTTGTAAAACGACCTCGAAAACCGACCTTACTTTCCATCTGGTATCGCTAAATTTCCTGTAACGCTGGTTATTCAACCGGTTACATACATACGACTCCACGGTCTTATTAAGTTATAAATAAGGATCATAATCGTTCAACAAGTAGAAGCTAATTCCTGATAGATACACTGACTTGAAAGGAATGTGGACGCGGATTAAATTATGTCAATGTGGTTAAATTGTATGTAATTTCTTCCTTTTATGACATTTAGATTTCATTTTCTATGACAACACTAATAAGGCACGATAGATAGCGATTGATCCATGACACATTGACAAGATAAATACGTAATACAATACTGTCTGAATGAAAGAGTCGAGAAAGTCAACATTATCGTACCATACTTAACTATTTTAATCGTGAATCCAACGTGGATGGCAATGAACATACACATTTGCCTACCCCTTTCAGAAATATATTGAGGATATATTATAATATAAGCGCTTATCCATAATCTATTCGACCCCAAAGACCGACAAATAGACAGCTAGAGATTTAAAAAAACATTTTCACTTTCATGTACAATAAGCCAAGCTGTTAATTTGGGATAACAAACAGACACTTAAATTTTATTCATCTGTGTACATCTCTTGTAAGCAATCCGTGGTCTGAACCAAATATTCTACAACCTTTATAATCTCCGAAGCTTATCCTTGATACATAATAATTTAAAACAGTTTCAAACGAATAAGGAAACTAAGCCGATTCAAATGATA
The DNA here is from genome assembly GCA_964035505.1 of Watsonalla cultraria. Lineage (NCBI taxonomy): Eukaryota > Metazoa > Arthropoda > Insecta > Lepidoptera > Drepanidae > Watsonalla > Watsonalla cultraria. Next base: position 5,052,033 of record OZ037734.1, on the reverse strand, counting down.
ACTGAGGACTTACAAAATTAAAACCTTACCAAATTAAATTACAACATTTACCGTAACATATAATAAAGTTACGGCTATTAACACGCATTATGCAAAGCATTGGTTCATTGTGAAACTGTAGCAAATAACGTTACGTAAAGGTTAGGGTTATCGTTACGTTATCATAACCGTTAATCGTTTATAGCAGTAAAATTATAACTGCTTAAATTGTGTCGAGTCCTACTTAATTTAATCTATTTAAAAAAAAAAAAAAAAAAATTTCTATATATCTCTTTTATATACTAGCTGTACCCCGCGGATTAACCCCCTTGTAGATTTAGTTAAAATCTGTCCAACCGTTTCAGAGATTACCCGGAACAAACAAACAAACAGACAGACAGAGAAACAATTTTAAACTTGGTTTTTCAGTGTCAGTAGCGTGTACACTTTCATATGCATTTAGTGAAAAGGTGTTATTTTGGAATTACAAACAGACACTTCAATTTAATTTATCTGTATAGATACAGGTTTTTTGAAAAGAGTAATTTTAGTTTTTTTCCTAGATCATCATCATAAATTTAAGAGTTGTGACTCTTGTCGGTGTAACCGATGCAACTTCTTCCATTTGTCTCTGTCCAGTGCCATCTCTTTGACCTCCTTATACGTCATGGCAGACACTTTTTCCGTAACTTGTCTCATGTTAACCTGGGTCTTTCTCTTCCTCTCTTTCCTATATCATATACGGCTTATATTAATACTGTGGTTTTACGATGTCTAATAACTTTCGAATTGGCAAGAACCTCCCTCAGGCCTTATGTAAATGTGACATTATAACTGTTTGAAAATCTCAACCGTATAGGGGCGTAGTATCTGCTTAAATGCAAGCGTAGGCTTTCAAGGGCGGGGAAACTGGTACCGACATGGTAATAGCGTAAGAAGACTGCAAGGTAATCTATAGTCAATAAGACCGAGTAAGTGTGAAACGGACTCGCGGACGAAGGGTTCCGTACCATCTTTATCTATACACCTATACCGATAAATAAAATTGAAGTGTCTGTTTGTAATTCCAAAATAACAGTATTTCACTAAATTCATATGAAAGTATACACGGTACAGACACTAAAACACAATTTTTTTTTTCTCTGTCAGTCTGTCTGTCTGTTTGTTCCGGGTAATCTCTGAAACTGCTGGACCGATTTTTAGGAGAATTTCCCTGGCAAAACTTGGGCTACTTTTATTTATAAAAAATATTAGGGTTCCGCGACGTGAAGCATGAAACTAAATCTACGCGTGTGAAACCGCGGGGCACAGCTGTAAACAGTAAAAAAACAAGTTTGTATGGGAGCCCCGGAGAATATTTATTTTAATTAATTTTTTTAGTATTTTTGTTATTGCGGCAATAACAAATACATCATCTGTGATAATTTCAAGTGTCTAAGTACCTATCACAGTTCATGAACTGTCATATCTCATGAGATACAGCCTGTCTGTCTGTCGACAGACGGATGGACGGAGTAGGAAACGAACTAATAGGGTACCCTAAAAATGTGTTTCTGTCCACAGCCTTCTTATAACGTTTCCGGTATCGACATATCTTCATTATGTATTCATGTGTTCAAGAAAAGAGCCAATTCAATAATTATGTAATCTTAGCCTCAAGATTTCTTAGAAGGGTCTGTGAAGAGACAGCTAGTGTGACATGGACGATAAAGTTCAGTTTCGTATCTTCGAAACCAACACTCGACGTCGAGTGCGACGCTGAGAAACCTTACAGAATAATTCAGCTGTAAGATTTCCAACGTCGCACTCGATGTCGAGTGCCGGCTCCAAAGATACGAATTTGACCTTTATCGTCTATATAATTATTATGTATCAATTTCCTATGATTGAAACCGATGTCCGACGTCGAGAGCGACGCTGAGAAATCTCACAGAATAACGCGACGGGTATCCTCACGATGATTCCTTTCACTATTCACTCCAGTAGGTCTAAAAAGGCCACTTTAGGAGAATCATAATGTGATCCGAATATGATTCATCATCGAAATGACAAAATGGTCACTTGGTGCAATTCATATTATTATTCACGAATGGTTAATATTTCGCAATTCACCTGTTTGACACATATTCGGATCACATTATGATACTCTCAAAGTGGCCTTTTTAGACCTACTGCTGTGACATCATAGCACAATTTGCACACTTAGGTATATCTTAAGAGAAATTCGTGCATCGAGATAACAACTTGCTTCACTAGCGTAGCAGGCGACGAATCAATCCACTCACTGCTCTGGAAGTCGATTATGTTTTTCTGACATATCGTTCGAGATATAATTTCTGCACAATACCATCAGTGATTTCACGGGACATACACGGGATAATAGAGCGACATATTAAAGTGCGCACGAGTCGATTGTTGGACAATCGTGTCTGCATTTACACCGTACAGCTCTTAAAATATGTATTTTGCACTACAATGATTGCAAAAGTGACACAAAAGAAGACTCGCACTTTAAATTGATTTAAGGTAAAAACAAATAAACCAAGAGATGAAAAGTCATAGACATACAAAAACTCTTAGCCACAGACATTGTAACTCTCTCTACTAAGTTATTTATCTCATCATCATCTTCCTGGCACTATACCCGATGCTGATCACCTGATTTTTATACGAAGCGACTGCCATCTTACCTTCGCAACCCCTTTTACGAGGAAAATCTATCATCTGGGATAAACCAATTGTCAGACTGTAACGATTGCCGAAGATGTTAAGTTGGCAACCGGGTCCGACGGCTTAACGTGCTCTCCGAGGCACGGAGGGTACTCGGGCCAGCCAACTGGCTTGGGTTATAACTTCGCTGATAGTATAATATGCGCAATAGCAACTGTGCCACGGGAGTAAGTTTTATAATTATTACGGTGTAAGGGATGTTACAGCACGGTGTGATAACACAGGAAGTTATGTCGCTATTTGCGATAGATGTAATGTGGTATTTTGTGCCGCATTTTCCATGTGTTTCCTTTCAGTTCCAACGGTGTATATAATTGTGGCTTTCATCCGATGCTGGATTACGGATCTTTTATAATACCACTAGCGGACGTCACGCGGTTTCACCCGTATAGTTCCCGTTCCCGTGAGAGTACGGGGATAAAATATAGCCTATGTTACTTTCTGATGATGTAGCTATCCATTGCTGAAAGAATTTTCAAGATTGGTCAAGTAGTTTCGGAGCCTATTCAATGCAAAAAAAAAACAAAGAAACAAAAAAACAATCAAATCTTTTCTTTATAACATTTTGAATTACCATTTACTTCATTATATTCTTAACTAGCTGTGCCCCGCGGTTTCACCCGCGTAGATTTAGTTTCATCCTTATTGTCGCGGAACACTAATGTTTTTAATAAATAAAAGTAGCCTAAGTTACTCCTTGAAACATCAGCTACCTGCCAGTGAAAGTCCCGTTAAAATCCATCCAGCCGTTTCAGAGATTACCCGGAACAAACAGACAGACAGACAGACAGAGAAAAATTTTTAAACTTAGTTTTTTAGTGTTAGTAGCGTATATACTTTCATATGCATTTAGTGAAAAGCTGTAATTTTGGAATTACAAACAGACACTTCAATTTTATTTATCTGTATAGATTTAAAATAATTTGCTGTGTCTCTCGACTCTACTGCACAATTAAGCTATTATTTTACAACTTAAAATTCCACCGATATTTATTTAATCAATTCACAATATTCCACCTTTCCCAGCATCGCCTACGAAAATCCGTTTTAAGACGTAGCTTTGTGATACTAAAACAATGAAATGATGAACCAATATTCCACAATGCAACTACTTACAAGATACTAATCTGAAAATATTATTTATTGATGTTGCTCACCATATAGGAAGCTTACTTAAGTGAGTTCATACACTGTACCTTTCTAATGCACTCCTTAATGTATGTGCAATGCTTGTATGGAATATGGAGTAATCTTCTTTACGTCTTTTTTATTTATTTTTAACTAGCTGTGCCCCGCAGTTCCTTATTGTTGTAGAACCTTAATATTTTTAATAAATAAAAGTAGCCTAAGTTACATGTTGATACATCAGCTACCTACCAGTGAAAGTCTCGTTAAAATCGGTCCAGCCGTTTCAGAGATTACCCGGAACAAACAGACAGACAGACGGAGAAAAAAAATTAAAACTTGGTTTTTTAGTGTCAGCAGCGTGTATACTTTCATATGAATTTAGTAAAAAGCTGTTATTTTGGAATTACAAACAAACACTTCAATTTTATTTATGTGTATAATGTATAGATGTTGGACGTTAGTCTCTCCTTATTGTTTCACCCGCGTAGTTCCCGTTCCCGTAGGAGTACGGGAATCAAATATAGCCTATGTTACTCCCTGGTAAGGTAGCTATTCATTGATGGAAGAATTTTTCAAATCAGTCCTGTTTCTTGAGTAGTCAGACGTACACCCATGTTTTGCCAGTCAAGTCCCATGTGATAGACCTGACCCGGGCATCGAACCCAAGACCTCGTATTCCGCGTTTACGACCACTAGACTAACGAGTCATTATTGTAATAATTGTATTACAGAACTTTCAATGACTAGTTTTCATCTAATTGATTTTTTTAGGTACGAATTCAAGTGTCATGTATTGTCAGAGGTATTACACATTTGCAAAGTTTGACTTTTCCTGTTATATAACATTTATTCGACCAGACTGTGCACAAGTATAGTGGGCAAATCTGGTTTCTGCATAAGTAGTCTTAAATACCAAGGTTGCGACCTTTCGTTCGGACTTATTTTGTTTAACGAAGTATTTTTATTTCACATATTATACAAGCTACTAGTTATTTGGTGCACTGATTTAATCTCATTTAAAGACAACATTGGGCGCTTTCCCACTGCCACGACATCGTCCGCCGATATAGGGACGATATCGGCCGCTTTCCCACAGCCACGATATCGTGTCGTTACCGTTATCGACCTATGTGAAAGCGCATATTGCTCGCTTTCTCAATTGAGGTAAGAAGTAAGAATAAAATGGTAAGAGGGGTAGCTACCCCTCTGACCAGCTGAACTTCGGGGCCTTGGTGAGGACCCCAGCTGAATAGCTCATAGGACCTGGGGGCCTACTCACTTTCTCTGAAAATCTAAGCACGAACCACACGCTCAATTTGAAAGAGCCCTTAGTGTTATTTCATTGCGGCAATTAACGTTACCTTACTCACGCAATAAGGTACTTAGTTAAGATCGACTTCATTGAAAATTACCTGCAACAAACAAACACAACATTGTTAGTCTATATTTTAATAAATAAAAGAATAATGACCGACTTATCAACTCAAACAGCCCAAACTAGGTACTTAGACTAGTCGTGTGACCGTGAAAAGTTTCGAGCAAGAACATTAAAATGATGAACCGTAAGTAACCTATGCAAGTAAGTAAAGATTTTTGGGAATTGAAATCCTAACGTAATAAAATTAGGTACTCATTTCTGAACTTAGATCTACGTAAAATTCCTTTCAGGGTACACACGATACACGTAAAATGTGAGCAAAGTCGTAAACGAAAACTAGCTAGCTATACAATCAATTTAAAATACACCCAGGATTATAAACATGTCAAAAAACACAATTCCCTGAAGAGGTAGGCAGAGGTGTTGTAATAACAACACCCACTTTTCACCGAAGATGATTAAGTGCCAACGTGACAGATGGTGAGTCTATCGCCGTCTCAAGCACTATAAATGTTTACGTTATTTTCCTTCACCGTAAAGCACGTGATATGAAATCACTGCACATAAGTTTTTAGAAAATCTCATTGGTACATACCCCGCTGGGATTCGAACTTGCGTCGCTTGAGTACCAGACGACTACTCAACTACTCGAACACTACGACTGTAGAATATAAGTATCAAACATAAGTACACTTTCTTCCTCTTAATATGTCCTCAAAGCTTTCTTACAAGCTCGTGAATGAAAAGGGAAATCACACACAGCGACCATAGAGGTCTTTACAATAACCATAGACAAACTACTATGAACCTGTTTCTTTCAACCTGCAGGGCACGATCCAACTTTCACTACCTTTGTTTCTGTCTATTATTTCATAGTTTTATAATGGATTATTTGACTATTAAAAACTTGATTGCGTAATTTATAAAGTACAAGCTGTGCCCCGCGGTTTCATCCGTGTAGTGGCGGAACCCTAATATATTTCTAAATAAAATAGGCTAAAACACTCCTTGACACATCAGCTATCTACCAGTGAAAGTGCCGGTAAAATCGGTCCAGCAGTTCACGCGTGATGCCGTGACGAAGGGAAATAGCGATTAATTTTTTATATATATATATATATATAGATTATTATAATAATACTAGCTGTGCTCCGCGGTTTCACCTGCGTTGACTTTATTTTTATATAATGGGTGACACATATTTAAAAAAAAAATGTATGTAGCCTAAGCTACTCCATGTAATACCAGCAATCTGCCAGTGAAAGTGGGAACAAACAGACCGACAGAAAGACAGTATTTTTTTCCAAAATTTGGTGTTTTAATATATGTACCCTATATACTTTCATGCATAGAGTGAAAAGCTGTTAATTTGGTATGTTACAAACAGACACTTAAATTTTATTTATCTGTATAGATGTATAGATATACATACATACTAATATTTTACAGCTGAAGATTTGTTGTTTGTTTGGATGAATACGATTAAATATCATAAACTACTGGTTCGAATTGAAAAACTTTTTTTTTTGATCCGACCCGGGAACCGATCCTCGTGATCGGCAGACGAACTTACACCTACTAGACCAACGAGGCAGTCATACTAAACTAGCTGGGCCCCGCGGTTTCACCCGCGTAGATTTAGTTTCACGCTGTATTTCGCGGAACCCTAATATGTTTATTTAATAAAAAATAAAGTTAGCCTAAGTCACTTCTTGAAACATCAGCTATCTGCGATGAAAGTCCCGTGTGTCGGCAGTGAAAATCCCGTTAAAATCCATCCAGCCGTTCACGCGTGATGTCGTGAACAAGGGAAACGGGGATTCATTTTTTAATATAAGAAGACTAGCCGTGCCACGCGGTTTCACCTGCGTAGATTTAGTTTCATCCTTATTGTCGCGGAACCCTAATATTACTCCTTGAAACACTCATATGCATTTAGAGAAAAACTGTAATTTTTGAATTACAAACAGACACTTCAATTTTATTTATCGGTATAGATGCATCGATATCAGATATTTAAACAACTGATTAAGTAATTGAAAACATCAGAATACATCCCACAACTCTTTCTTTACACTGTACAATACAACAACATTGTCGCAATCATCCGGAAACTATTACAAAACGATCAACAAAAAATTGTATCACTTTTAATAGATAGATATTGAACAATCCTTTTAAAGTCACGATACGGTTTACGTAAAGTTTGTTGTTTATATGACTTGACTTGACTAGTTAGGCTCATTTATTAGCTGCTTAATAGCGTGGAATTCCCTCTGTAAACGATTTGACGATGAATTATGCGTTTTATTGTGTGTAATTAAGTTAAGTTTACAACCTTTACACTAATATTAACTGCCTCGTTGGTCTAGTGGTTAGTAGGTTCGCCTGCCGATCACGAGGTCCCGGGTTCGATTCCCGGGTCGGGTCATAAACAGATATTGAGCTTTACTGTCAAGAAATTCACATTAAAATGCCCGGAGTTTGGAAGTTGGCGGTGTTTACATCCCCGTGCCTCGGAAAACACGTTAAGCCGTTGGTCCTACGCCTGATCTCTCTCCGGTCGTGTCGGATTGCCTCCCATCCCACTACGAGAGTGAGGGGATAAAGAGCGCACCTGTATTTGCGCACACACTTGTGCACTATAATATCTCCTCCGCACATGGCTGATCCTCGTTGAGATTAGCCGCCGTAACCGAAATTCGTTAGGAGATCATTATTATTATTATTATTACACTAATATTATGAAGCAGAAAGATCATTTTTGATTAAGATCTCTCTTTTCTTTAAAAAATTGTATAGAGGAGGTTTTACCTCAAGGATAAAGGCTAGGTTATTATCAAGGATAAATTCCACTAAGGGGTAGGGAAAAGTTTACTTATAGTACACCCACATTTTGCCAGTTATGTTTATGTCCCATGTAATAGGTGGCGAGTCTATTGCCATTAAACTGGGCTGCTACTGACATCGAACCTCGTGTTCTGAAGTAGCGCTTGCGTCCACTCATTCAGTCACTCAACAAACCGTTTTGCATCATTATCGTAATTCCTCAGCAAAGCGGTCAAAAAACCTACGTTTAAAGCAAAATATGTACTAAATGCTATTTAATTGCAGACGATAAATCAAACAATTAATGTCGTACGTCTACTTAGCTCTAGAGTTATGAATAAGTAGATACCATCTGCATTAAGTCGACTATTCAACAAGCCGTGGCAGCCAAAACCAACCGTAATGCTTACATGCACTGGTTGTTATACATTTGCAAGGTCATTAGCCTTAATGGTCGTTTTCATGGAAAAATGTGGTTTTATTTGTGGTGTCGGTTTGAGGGTTTGAGAGACTTGATGATACGATTTGTAGATAAACTTTCATGGCATCCTAATTCTTAGATCTCACTATGAAAACCTCGAGTATCACTAGACTAGTTATGCCATACAAATGACGTTTCGAATAATCAACTACTCTTATCAAACCTCTTGAACAAACGTGATGTGCGCCCACGCCCCTATTATTCCGTGGAGAATCAGTTATAGATACACCAACCGCCGCGGGGGCAGCGGAAGGGTTATGTCGGACTTGCACCGACTAAACTTCACGGTGTTCCTCCAAGTCACTAAGTGGGGGAGTGCACGAGATATGCATCGCCGTGACCCTCCTGGTGACTGGCCTGTCAGGCCCCTCCTTTCGAATGCACCCGCGCTCGTAGTAAGAGGGATTGGAGCAAAATTTTAAGTATATTAAGAACAGTGTTTGATCCCAGGGTCGGGCAGCTGAAGAGTCTGGATTAGTTCTGGTCGATAACAATAGTCTCGCCGCCTATTACATGGGACCTAATCATAACTGGCGAAATGTGGGTGTACTATAAGAAAACCTCTGCCCAAACCCTTCGGGGAATACAGACGTGAGCATTTGTTTAAAATTCTGCATGGAAAAATGCTAAATCCCTTGCCTTCCAAGCTTCCAAGTGGGTGGACGGCTCAGGAAGCTCTTTACTTGCTAATCACTGGTAGACAACAAGTATATATAAAGCAGATTTGAAATATCTAGATACAAAAAGCTGTAGAGATAACCCAATGACCTGCAGATTGCATAGATATGTTAGATATTGCGTAATATCTACATATCTTTGCAATACACTGACGCGGTCTGTTTGACGGCGGAATTACTTCAAACGGAATATTTTGAGAGTTCTCTACTGATGCAAGATAAAAGTTACTTCAGTCCGCATATCAAGTGGTTCAGAAGCCTTTCCGTGGCTCTTTATCATCATCATCCCCCTCATGCCCTTATCTATACATCTATACATATACTACATGCATACATACATATACATCTATACAGATAAATAAAATTGAAGAGTCTGTTTGTAATTCTAAAATAATTGTTTTTCACTATTTGCATATGAAAGTATACACGGTACTTATTGACATAAAAAAACTATTTTTGTTTTTTTTCACTGTCTGTCTGTTTGTTCCGGCTAATCTCCGAAACGGCTGGACAGATTTTAACGGGAATTTCACTGGCAGATAGCTAATATTACAAGGTGTAACTTAGTTTCGCGGGTCACTCATGAAACTTAACAAACCGCGGGGCACAGCTAGTCCCGTATATTCATGTTTCTTTCTCTCAGCCGTCATATCTATATTCACTCCCTTAGCCACATCATCTTTCACACAATCCATCTTTATAACTTAACAATATTAAACGCTAACATACTCCACCTCACCAATAAAAAAATAACATTCCGGCTAATTTAATTACTAGACCATTTGACGTAATGTCAAATATTTACCCACACTGACACAATCGGAATGCTGCGCCCGCGCCGTGTAATTGCAAATGTATTTGATGAAATTATGCAACTACGTCATTATACTTCATGCTACAGTGACTTTAAGATCTGTTTGAGCGTCTTTAGAAACATTATGGTATTGCTGATTACACTTGGTAGTGGGTGGTGCTTGATAAACAGCAATTTTAAAAAAGAAGTAGGAAAATTAGGATCTCTTTTTCAAAATGGCCGTGGTGGCCTGGGGGTTATGGGTTTTTCTAAAAACTTATGTACAGTGATTTCACACCACGTGCTTTTCGGTGAGGGAAAACATCGTGAGGAAACCTGCATATGTATGAGAAATAATTCAAGACGTATGTATAGTGCCTGAGACGGCGATGGACTCACCCTCTGTCACGTTGGCATTTAATCATATTCGGTGAAATGTGGGTGTTGAAAATTACAACACCTCTGCCTACCCCTTCGGGGAATACAGACGTATGTATGTATGTATGTCTTGTTCAAAATAGAAGCCTGAGTGACGTCGCACCTTCGCCTTAGAGGTCACAGTCAAATAGAATGAGGTTTGAACCTTATTAAAAATGGCTTTCATAAGATTTTGAAAGGCATTGTGGTTGTAATGGAAGTAGCTAAGCCAACAAATCTCAAGAACAATAAAATAGAAATTAATTTATTCAATAAATTGGTAATTTTTGGTTTATGTACATCTTTAAGGCTTCCCAGATGGGTCCCAAAGGGGTAGGCAGAGGTGTTAGAATACATAATTTTCACATGAGATTAGGTAGCAAGTTACTTTATAACTTTTAATTTATTTTCATACATAATATATACAGGGTTTCCACACAATGTGTAGGGTAATTGTTTTTATGTAATATTAGTAACTCGTTTATGTAATAGTATTGCAATGATTTATGTTTAAATTAAGCCTCGGGTAAACAGAATCCAGCTACAGTTTTAATGAATAAGTTTATCTTATATTTGATGTAAACTAAATTGTAAAGGTAGCAATTAACAGTCGAATTGCTATGCAAAAGATTTTACATAACAATATGCACACTGGTTCTCAAACTTTAAGCTCGTAATATGTATTTAGTTTGTTATCACTTAGACGTTAATATTCGAAAAAACTTAACCCTTAGAGGGTTCCAATTTTAAGGTTTCACTTATTACGTAGGTCATTAGAACTACGACTACAGACAACGAACAACTCAAACCATTATGTCTAACTCAAACAAACTCAAACCTAATGTTTTGAGTTGTTCGTTGTTGGTCTGTTAGTCAGATACGGTACTGTTTTATATGAAGATGAAAAAGAAACACAAAGCAAAACTAAAATAACACTTTATGATAAATTATAGGATAGCGTATAAGATAAACAAGGGAAGAAAGAATTTGATGCATGAGATGTGATCACTGTTGGCAAAGCAAGCAAGATACAAATGAGGCTTGACATTTCCAAGTTATGCAACTGCAATCTTAACATTTCACTTAGATGCTTAGGTATTACGTCGCTACCACAAACCTATGTTTAAGTTTAAACTGAAAAACAAAATGTAAATGACGTAATTTTCTCATCTGTCACTAATGGCACTTAGCTCATACTATGAGTAATTTTAGTCAGTAAAAACACTATAATATACATTTTACATACAAAAGTTAATAGTATTTTTTTTATATTAGTATGTTTGTAACGAATTGGCTCAATAACAACTGGACTGATTTAAAAAAAAATTCACCATTTGAATGCTACATTATCACTGATTAATATAGGCTATATTTTATCCCCGTACTCCGACGAAAACGGGAACTACGCGGGTGAAACCGCGTGACGTCCGCTAGTTTAAATATATATTGCTGGGTGATTAGTGATGATTATTTGAACAAAACAGATTAATTTTTAAATTAAGTTAATTAATTAAAGAATTTTTCAAGACTTAAAAAAAGCAAATGAAAAACGCATTAATAAACAAATTTTAAAGTCTAAAAGTTTGACAATATCAGTCTTCGACGTGACATAATGAATTATTTAAAATAGTCTTGGCAATTTGAAAAGAGGTTCAAGGTAGCGCAAGTAATAGTTGATTGGGCTACTTGCATACATTACTGCCTACCTCGGCTGCCTACTGTCCATTAGTATTGTGGCTCTCTGACAGTAAGTAACAGCTATAATTATCATGTTACGACCTTGGATATTGAATTAATATTAAGACAACAGAGAATAATATTTATTAATTGGCAGTCTTTTTTTATAAACACTATACACGTATCATGCCCGTTAAGCCAACGCTTGGTCTCTCTCCGGTCGTGTCGGATTACCTCCCATCGGACTATGAGAGTGAGGGAATAAAGAGTGCACCTGTGTTTGCGCACACACTTGTGCACTATAATATCTCGTGCGCAGATGACTGATCCCCGATGAGATCCACTTGGTAGATAGTAGCGTCAGTCATGTTTAAGTCCCATGTAATAGTGGGCCTAGTGCCATTAACGTATCAGCTAAATAATTAAATTCTGTCACGTTGGCGCTTAGTCATCTCATTTTCAGTCCCGGTGAAAAGTGAGTGTTGTTATTACAACACTTCTGTCTACCCCTTCCGGGATACAGGCGCGAGCATGTGGAACTATAAATATGATAAACAAACAAACGATCCTCCAGCCAATATCAGGCTCTCGTAACTGTGCTACGTATATGTATAAACCTTACTTACCGCAGGAATAGTAAGCTCTCGCTTTCCCAGAAGTTAGAGGTCCAAACACGAGTTTTAAGCGCTGACCTTAAATACGCAATAGTCATTTTATGAGTGTCTCTATCTGTCTGTATGGCGCTAAAAATACATGCGGAGTTACCCCCCACTATTTTCGTTGAGCGCTCATATTTCGTCACGGCACCCACTGTTCATCAAAGACAATTAGCCAATGCGACAGATGGTGAGTCCATCGCCATCTCATACAGGCTTCAAACACAATATGCAGGTTTCTTCACGATGTTTGAAAATCACGACAAACAGATCAGTGTCATTTATTGCGATGTTTTGTAGTTACGGTTGGACAGCTCCAATATTTAGATCTAGTTCTCATTTATTACAAAACATGGTTTAAATGAAGACTAAATTAAATCTATACATCTATACATACAGATAAATAAAATTGAAGTGTCTGTTTGTAATTCCAAAATAACAGCTTTTCACTAAATGCATATGAAAGTATACACGCTACTGACACTAAAAAACCAAGTTTTAAATTTTTTCTCTGTCTGTCTGTTTGTTCCGGGTAATCTTTGAAAAGGCTGGACCGATTTTAACGGGACTTTCAAGTAGCTGATGTTTCAAGGAGTAACTTAGGCAAGGAGTACTTTTATTTATTAAAAATATTAGTGTTCCGGGACAATAATGATGAAACTAAATCTACGCGAGTCAAACCGCGGGGCACAGCTAGTTCTAACTAAAACTATATCCATTCCTTTTTAAATCCGTTTCACAGATAGAGATGAAGCTACTTTTAAACCAAGGACTATATTAGTCGAAGTGTCGTAATAAAAAAGGTTGAGTTTACCTTTCTTAAATTTTCTATATTAAATTTTCTACCTTGTCTAACCATATTGGAAACTTAAAAATACAGCTATCATAATAAATGCGTATAGGAATATAGTTCAAATAACAGTAAGGCTGTCCTTACGCTACTCCTACGCACTCTGAAAATGGCTTAATGTGTGTTTGAAGTACCTTGCCATTTGACAATATTCATTTGTCAATAATAGACTTATTTTTGGTGGTTTGTTGATGGATCTACTTGCGAAACAAGAGGACTGGGATTCGATTCCACCAAGTGTAAATGCTTGTGTGAAGCGCATGAGTATTTTCTCCTATATTAAAACTTTGTAGAACGTTTACAAGCGAATACAAGCGGATGTCACGCGGTTTCACCCGCGTAGTTCCCGTTCCCGTGGTAGTACGGGGATAAAATATAATAAGAGGAAAGATTTGATTGTTTGTTTGCATTAAATAGATCTTGAAAATTCTTTCAGCAATGGATAGCTACATCATCAGCGAGTAACATAGGCTATTTTATCCCCATACTCCCACGGGAACGGGAACTACGCGGGTGAAACCGCGTGTCGTCCACTAGTATGGATATAAGAGGGTAAGAATGTAAACTTAAAACCGTGAATATTAATAACTTTTAACTACTTATAATAAGCGGTGTGCCAGTATGTCCGTCGCAAGTTTTATGTAAGCGCTGGACAACATTACGTAATGATCTGCAATATCTACATTTTGCATCGGCGTCGAGTTGGGTTTGTGTCTACAGAGTGTATCCAAAAATGTATTAACTAATGAATAAATAATACTTTAAAATTACCATAAAACAAACTTAAAAATTTTATATTAATTTATTAAGGAACAGTGAATTTTTTTTCATAAACAACACCACAGTTCGAATATTTCTTGTTACAAAGATATTTCTTTAATCAGTATGACACGCCCACTAATGAGACACGTCCGTTCTAATACACGGTCAGGTTCATTATAATTAGTTGGGGAACTAATCTGACAGCTGTCACTCAGTGGAATGCTACTATTCGGGACACAGTATATGAAGATTTTTTGAGAAGGTCACAGCGTAAATCCAAGAATAAGGGACTAATTTTAGCGGGCAACCCAAAAAAAGAATTGCCAACTAATTCCATTCGATTTCTCCAATATATTCTTAATCTCAGTCACGTTGGCACTTGATCGTATTCGGTGAAATGTGATTGTTATTGATAGGTGCAACATCTCTGCTTACTATTCGGGGACCTTTCAGGGATGGCGTGAGTATATTAATTTTAATACTCCGAATTTAAATCGAGAATTGATTTTAGGTTACTATTCATGCCAACGTAATTTTTTGTTAATCAATATAAAAACGAAATTTAATATTAATTAAAAATCTGTTTTGCCATATAAATAAAAAAAATTTAGGGGTGGACTACCCCAAATATTTAGGGGGATGAAAAATAGATGTTGGCCGATTCTCATAGATACATAGATAAGCACAAAAAATTTCATCAAAATCGGTCAAGCCGTTTCGGAGGAGTATGGCAACGAAAAATGTGACACGAGAATTTTATATATTAGATAGATGATGTATAAGAGTTGAGTATAAAAACATTATGTGTTCATTGAAGGCTGTATTGAAAGTAGTTAGAGTACCTACGTTTTGAAATCGCCTCTGAAGTAAAACAAATACACAGATTACTCAATACTGTATTGAAGAATTGGTTATAAGAATAAATGTGTACAGTGTAAATCGTTTGTTGCATTCATAACTGAGATTATTATTCTTTAAACAAAAGGGTGGACGAAGAAGCGCGTAAAAAATAGTATTAATATATTTATAATATGTTTATGAATGTGGATGGTTACAAGGGGAAAGGAAGACCTAAGAAACGATGGATGGATTGTGTGTAAGATGATATGGCTAGAATGGGAGTGAATACAGATATGACGGCTGATAGAGAGAAATGGAAGAGAAGAACACATTGCGCCGACCCCAAATAACATGGGATAAGGGCAGGAAGATGATGAGATGATGATATAGAACTAGCGGACGTCACGCGGTTCGCCGGCGTAGTTCCCGCTCCCGTGGGAGTACGGAGATAAAATATAGCCTATATTAATCAGTGATAATGTAGCATTCAAATGGTGAAAGAATTTTTTAAATCAGTCTAGTGTATTTTGAGTCAATTCGTTACAAACATACTTACTTATCTTTCCTCTTTATGTATATAATGTATCCGTCAGTCTGTCTGTATTTTCAGGGATAAACTCCTGAAAATGATTTGCTGAAATATTGTATACGGAGTACGGGGAGAAAATATAACCTATGATACTCGCTGATGATGCAGCTATTCATTGCTGAAAAAAAAATCATGATCGGTCAAGTAATTTCGGAGCCTATTCAATGCAATCAAACAAACAAAAAAACAATCAAATCTTTCCTCTTTATGTTATTGGTGTAGATACGCGATCAGCCGAGACGTGGCACCTAATGTCATGCGCGTAGCTGTGCGAGTGTTTAATTTCAAACGATTCGTTCCTAAATTCCCAACTGCCTAAAGCTATGTGTTAAACTGTACAAATAGCGTAGTCAATAATGCAAACGAAGTCGCAAGACAAACCTAGATGAATATAAAGTAGTCTACACTTGACAGTAGGTGCAGTGTACCGCAATGTCTGTCTGTATGTAGCGTGGTTGATGGTTGATGCAAGTTTTTACATCTCATTGTGTCATTGGAGTATGAGAACGACCGCGTGGCACACTGAGCTTCCGATTAGTAGGGCGTCTATGATTTGTTGATATACAGAGATATTAGTTATGCCAGGCAAACGATGTACTGCCATATTTTTTTTGGTGGGCCGTGAAGAGCCCTGATGGCAAGTTCGAATCCCAGCGGGGTCTGTACCAATGACTTTTCTAAAAACTTATGTGCTGGGATTTCACGCCACGTGCTTTACGATGAAGAAAACATCGTGAGGAAACCTGCATATGTCTTAGAAGTATTTTTTTCTGTCATTTAATGGACGCAGTAATAATTGACCAGAAATTAAAATAATTTGTAACATGTTTTTTTTCTCTTATTGAACTGAAAATGAAAATGAAAATGAAAAATATTTATTCAGTTTAGGCCCTGGTAAGGCACTTATGAAAGTCGAGAATTTACCACCGGTTCGGAAACTAGCCTTCTGAGAAGAACCGGCAAGAAACTCAGCCAGGCATCATGTACATATCATCGAAACAATATAACTAATCTTTCTGGTACAAAAATACTAATTTGATAGCTGTCATTCTGTGTCATAACTACATGACTGTATCTAGTAATAGATCACCACTACTTGGACATAATGTGTTATTATGGAATACAAAATTTGAAATTTGCGTGACAAAATGATTTTACATAATATTGTATACAACTCAAAATTAGCATCAACGCCATTTTTTTAATTAATAAAAATTATTCTCCGAAAATTAAAAGCTCATGGTCACCATGTGATAGCAAGTTCGGATGCGCACAAGACGACACGCTACGGCGCTTATGATCATCCATTGTTCCATACTAGTGATGTACCTACTTACATTCAACGATATCGATATAAATAATCGCGATACAAGCGAATCCCAGCTGCGACCAATTAGTTTTTCTAAAACAATAAGAGCACAAATTTAAAAATCCCCAATTTTTTTTGGATAAATCTATCTTTCTGTCTGTTAGTTTCGATTTTAATAAGACTTTGACTGGTAGATAGCTGATGTTAACTGGAGTAACTTAGTCTACTTTTATTTAATAATAATTAGGACTCGATATAAAGCCACCCATTAAATCAAGTCTACTCTATATAGTCTATGACGTGAAGTTTATCGATAAACGCCTAATCAAATAATAAAAGCATAAATAGTTGAAAAAAATATTCCAAAACTCTCGATTCGATATTTTTTACCGCATTTGTTACACAGATCAGAATGCGATTGCGTCGATAAAAACTGTAACCACTCACTACTATTGTCCAGAAATAGGACAAGGGCCTTAACACATTGCATTGGACTGCAAAATATCAGTTTATATTCATTGCAATGGAATTCGAACTTGATAATTTAATTAAGAGAACTGGCCTGTAATAAAAATTACATTTCCTTTACATGTGTAATAAAATTATTTAAATCGATACTGATAAATAAAAAGTGTCTGTTTGTCCAAAATAACAACTTTTCAAGTATATACGGTACTGTCATAAAAAACCAATTCTTCATTTTTTTCTGTGTCTCGTCGGTCTGTTTAGCTGTCGAGACGGGAGGACAGATTTTAACGGGACTTTCACTGGCAGATAGCTGACATTTTAAGGAGTAACTTAGGCTACTTTTATTTTAGAGAAAGTTTTTTTATTCATCCTACACGGGTAAAACCCAAGCGCTTTTCAGTGACTTGCAAGGTGCACCTACATCATTAATAACCCGTCTTGGTGTAAAGTTCTCATCAAAACGAAATAATCAAGTCCAACGATACGATAACGTACTCTCCTTTTGAAGTCGGTTAATTACACCTTTATTTACTGTCAATGTCGATATGTCGTCGATTTCAAGTTAAGAAAACACGTAAATACGCGATCTACAATGACGTGACATCTCTTAATGACATTACAGCAAGGCCGCTTATTATCTCGTAGATACATCTGTGTGAGTTTTACTTATTACTATAATTCCATATAACAAATTACAATTCTTATCAATACAGATAAACAACTAACCAGTAACTATAACTAAAAACCTTAAAAAATATATATTATTAAAAGGAGTCCCTATAGGCAAGGTTCCAAAGATACTGCCAGCATTCGCCCTTTGGATAGCTAAACTAATTCTTTGTCCGAGGTAGCTGCCAGCTCTTCGATCTCCGGTGATGTCGACTAACCTTTTCGTAATTTCATTAAATAGCCTTATAGCGCTAGGGCTAGACCAAGGGTCTCGACACCGAATGGGACAAAATCATATTCTGTGTGAGTGTGTCATGTCGAACGATATGTTTCGAGATTCCGTACTAGCTGTAGTAAGCTTATATCTATACTGTGCTTATTGTATCGATAGAATGTACATCACTAGCGCTAGCTGGTGCAAGGAAGTGGACCACCGTTATTTGATGTCTTCCCTAACTTGTACGTAAATAATTGTTCATTTGTTTTACCAAATACAGCTTTCGTTTGTTCTCATGGATAGAGACTGGATAAATGCTTACCTGGAAATAGAAATAAAGCAATTTTATAATTTTATTATGAGGCGCAGAATAGAAAAATAATTGAACATTTTATTCATTAATAACTTAAATTATAAATTTGATACCCTGGTGGATCAAAAGAGTGGATCCGACCGGCATAACTCAATTTGAAGACCTTGAAATTCCTGAATCTAGGCTAATATTATAAAGAGGATAGATTTGACTGTTTTTTTGTTTGTTTGCATTGAATAGGTTCCGAAACTATATGACCGATCTTAAAAAATATTTCAGCAATGGATAGCTACATCATTAACGAGTAACATAGGCTATATTTTATCCCCGTACTCCCACGGTAAGGGGGACTATGCGGGTGAAACCGCGTGACGTCGGATAGTATTCAATACATGTATTGCTATTTAAGGGTGAGCGCCAAGGAATCGAAACATTAAAAATTCTTTTCATTTTGGTAATACAAATCATTAAAATATATACGAGCAAAAATGTAACGTAGAAAGATTTGATTGTTTTTTTTGTTTACATTGAATTAGCTCCGAAACTATTTGATTGCAAAAAATTAAGATAAACCAACCTTTGTATTGTAATATTACTGTTATTGATTACATAAATCTAACCGTCTCAAGAAAAGTATCTCGACTATTAAACATTATTCCCCAGTCAATAGTAAACAAGTAGAAAATGATACAAATTAAATCAACCTGCTCTATAAATCTAGATGTAAGAATGTCTACAACTATGCAGTTCCGAGTACAGGTCTACCTCCATATAGGATCTAGATATTTAGTACGCGATGGAGGATATGCTACATTCGTCCGGATTTTTCTGACTAATGACTTGTTAAGTTGTGAAATGGCGAAAATTTCTGGGAAAATAGGGCCTATAGATAATTTAACATTATGCTCACCCTTCGCTAATTATATATGAATGACATATGTCACGTGACTGATTTATGTAATTTCCATAAATTTGGTATCGATTCTGTTAGCGCAAGCGCGAGTTAAATGTTACTTTGTCTAGCCTGACAAGAAGCCTACTATCATCGGCTTAAGCAGAGCGTATTAAGACCCTCTGAGCTTTGATCTTTCGTTTTAGTACGTCAAAGCTAAGAAGTTTTTAATACGCGGTACGTAAACGATCATGGTTCGCCCTGGTCGCGAAACTCCTGCTCAACGACCGCTCAGGTGTGTCCATTCCATTAAAATGGGGAAATGTATAAAAAATGTGTTAGAAAATATATAAAGGCGGATGTCGCGTACCTATTTACTTTCTAAATCCTTTTTAGTGAGTTGCGAAACTAGTTCTTCGCCGTTCAGACAGTCGGACGCTATCGATTAGTGGTGTCAACATTAACATCAAACGTGGATTACTTTCTATATCATAAACTAGCTTCATTACACGGCTTCTCCTACATATATCCTCCGTCTATACATACTTATTTAATACTAGCTGTGCCCCGCGGTTTCTCCGTAGATTTAGTTTCATGCTTCATGACGCGGGATCCTAATATTTTTAATAAATAAAAGTAGCCTAAGTTACTTCTTGAAACAGTGGGATTACCCGGAACAGACAGACAGACAGGCAGAAACTCGGATTTTCAATGTCAGTAGCGTGTATACTTTTATTTTATCTTTATTTAGTGAAAAGCTGTAATTTTGGAATTACAAACAGACACTTCAAGTTCATTTATCTGTATGTATAGATATAAAGCTAAAGAGTTTGTTTGTTTACTTGATTATCTCAAGAACGTCATTCCCATACATTTTGTATCGTTTCTACAAGCGAAGCGCGAGGATAATGTTACTTTGTCTATAGGCCTGAGATGAGCACTCTCTGGCGCAGTTCCGTGGGGCATTGCCCAACTGGAAAGTGAACGTGAGTAACAGTTTTATTGTTTGATGAACCATGAGAAAATAGCCTGTGAGTAAAGCTACCTTGCTAATGAAGCCATTTTAATTAAAAGTCAGACTGATGAATTGTTTGAATGATGAAATTATTCTGCATACAATACGGAATACATCTTCATACATCAATCATTGTAACATGCAAGTAATTCATGGTAAGCGATTATGTGGATCACACTACGATACCTTTTGTAGGATCCTTGAGATTTTTACTTTTGCAGATATTTATATTGGAGATAGATTAATTAAAAGTATCATTTATTAATCTATCTCCAATAAGAGTATCTTAGTGCTTTAATTTGCTAAATAAAAAAAAATGATTTTGATGAAATATACAAGACAAAATGCGTCTAATGAATTGCCGGTTTTTTCTCAGAAGGCTAGTTTTCGAAACCGGTCCAAATTTTCTCGAATTCATTAGTATCTTACCAGGACCTAGACTGAATTTATGCTTTTTTTAATAGAGACAAAGAGATAATAATGCTATCACATCACCCAAAAGTAACTTTGACAATCTTATTCACCGAATAATTGTTTCAATAGGGCTGTGTCATCTTGGTGCAATTTATAAAGTGTCTGCCTCGCTGGTCCAGTGGCCGCAAGCGCTACTGCGGAACACGAGGTCGTCTGGGTCGTACTGGGTTCGACCCCGGGCTAGGCATAGAGTTTTTTTCCAACTATAATTTCCCAGTAGCAGTCCGGAGTCTCGATAAGTACCAGGTTCGCCCCCTATTATATAGGCCTGAAACATAACTGGCGAAATGTGGGTGTACAAGTAGATACATCCTACCCTTTCGGGGAATACAGACGTGAGCATATATATGTATGTACCTATATACGTAGGGAGTTTTTAAAAATATGTCAAAGAAACTTTTAAACAGGAAAATCAGCATTGCTATCTAACCGGGTAACAGTGCCAGCTTTTTATTTATTGACGAGGGGGAACCTTCAAAAGGTCCCCGACCACCCTGGGAGAGGCAGGTCGGGGTATGTGGGACTTTTGACGCACTAAAACCCCCCCGGTAGCCATCCTCAGTGCTCAGGGGCGACTCCGGGTACTCTGATAGATCGCACCGGTGTCCCCCCACACTTTGCCGGGGCTCGTCCCCCGGGACAGCTGTATCGCCGCCCCTGGAGACCTCGCCGCGCGAGCCACATCGCGCTGCCACCTTCCCGGGCCCGCGGCTCGGTGGTCAAAGCTCCCACCCCGACCACCGCCAGCAAGCCCTCCGGCCCCCTTTTAGTCGCCTCTTACGACAGGCAGGGGATACCATAGCCAAATTCTTAGACCCTAGAACGGTGTCAGCTGTCTTAACCTAACCATAGAATTGGAATATTTTGAATATCCCAATGAAGTGTTTATAAACAGACAAAAAATTTACAAATCCATGATGACAAATTGTTGCACTTTAAGAGACAATTATGTCGTCAATTCGTTCCAATTATTGTTGGATGTAAGGTTTGTGTTATGAAAGTTCATGGTATTAGATAACGCCAGGTGCGTAGTATCTTGAAATATTACAAAGAGCATTTCCTTAAATATTGCGTACACCATTGAAAAGCACGTATAAATAACAAGACCACAAAAAGAGAAGAATTTTCTTCTGTAACTTTACACTTTGATTGTATTGCCAGCTAAAGGCATTTCATGGTGCTTAATTGTTACACCATAGAGTTTTGTAAGTTGAGGTAACTTTACTGGTATTACGAGTATCTTACAGATCTATGCATTTTACCTTCAGACTGATGAAGTTTTTTGCGTACTTGACCCAGAGCTATTAATAAAAGCAATTTCTTATAAAGGCTTCTACAAACTTCGGCTTAATATAAATTTATTACAGCTGTGTCCCGCGGTTAGTTTTCACTCCCCGTATTTAAAATATTAACACATTTTACATATTACAATTTTCCAAACTCGGATTACTCCACCCTGAATTCAAGGCCAATATTTTGGTGTAAGCAATGTTGAAATATAATAAAAATCGATTCAAAAATCTATTACTAATCAGTATAAAATCAAGACCAATTTTTTGAAAAAAGTTCTTACGTTTATCGAGCGTGAAAGTAAACTCTAGTTTTTAAATTAAAAATTTCACAGGTGTCCCGCGGAGCCCTTATGTTTTTGTAATGAAAACTAGCCTAGACTACTCCTTGTAACATTAGCTATCTGCCAGTGAGAGTCCCTTTAAAATCTTTACAGCCGTTTCGGACATTACCTGGAATAAAAAGATAGAGAAAAAAAAATAGGATTTTTAACATCAGTACTGTGTATACTTTCATATGCATTTTGTGAAAAACTGTTATTTTGGAATTACAAACAGACACTTCAATTTTATTTATCTGTATAGATATAGATGTATAGATTTAAGACTTCAAACAGATATTTCACAATAAATCAGGGTTACATTCATTGAGCTTCAACCTTTCAAACAGCTTTAATGGCAACACCACTTGACACTTGACACATGACATTTGACATTATCAAACCAGTCTGCTTATGAGGTGGTCAGGCAAGTGGACAGTGTTGTGGATGATTTAAATGCCATTGTAAATGTATCGCATTCGCACTGAACTGGAGCCTAACCGTGAGCTCTCATAGATAATTCAACTATGTGACAGATGTATACACGTCATATACATGTATAAATACAGACAAATAAAATTGAATTGTCTGTTTGTAATTCCAAAATAACAACTTTTCATTAAATGCATATAAAAGTATATACGATACTGACATAAAAAAAACAGTCTTGTCTGTGTGTTCCGGGTAATCTCTGAAACGTCTGGAGCGATTTCAACGGGACTTTCACTGGCAGATAGGTAGCTAATTTTACAAGGAGTAAATAAGGCTATTTTTATTTAAGAAAATATTAGGGTCCGCGGCCACCCCCGTCATTAAATCTGCGCGTGTAAAACAGGACACAGCTAGTAGGTATTAATCTTGATCTACCTATTACTGACCAGACCGACTGGAAAAAGGATGAGGATGTAAATCTTAATCAAAGTAAAAAAGCAACATGACGCTATATTTCTCAGAGCAATTAATGCCGACGACAAACGAAGCTATTTCGAAATCGTTAAACCAACATAACACAAAATATTTAATCATAATCATTTAAACATCATTGGGCTAGTGACACATTGTTCGCGTTACGGTAAATTGGTCGTTATCACGTTCGAAATACGTGTGATTATGGCACGTGCCCGTCCGGTGTCCGGTTGTGGCTACTTTCAAAACGTATGAAGGTCAGATGGTAGAAATTTACGCACTCAGTTCTTGCTATGTTTACGCATTCGTGAGATATTGGACATTTATTTTATTGGATATTTATTTGTCTTTGGATACGGATCGTAAATCGAGGTGAACTACCAAAAAAAGAACGAAAGAAAATTATTTTATCATGTTGCAACAATTTTGAGTTTGACATAATTTTTTTGCATTGCAAACAAGTTCTTAAAAATACAAGGTAATAATGATATCCTACTGAATTTCGGTTACGGCAGCTAGTCTCAACGAGAATTACCCATCTGCGCAGGAGATATTATAGTGCACAAGGGTGTCCGTACTTTATTCCCTCACTCTCATAGTCCGATGGGAGTCAATCCGACACGGCATCACATTAAATATGTCTGCTTGGAATTTTATGTCATAGATGCTAGTACCTACTCTGATGTATGGAAGTGAATGTTGGGTTTGGCAGAAGAAAATGAAAGTAGAGTGAATGCAGTGGAAATGCGTTCGTTACGAAGTATGTGTGGGGTCACCATTGTAGATCGAATGAAAAATAGTGTGAGAGACAGTTGCAAGTTGAAGAATAATGTGGTGACCAGAATTGAAAAAAGTATGTTGAGATGGTTTGGACATATCGAAAGAATGAGTGAAAGGCGATTGACGAAAGAAATTTATAGAGCGAATGTGAGCGGAAGTGTCGGTAGAGGGCGTCCAAGGAACAACTACTATGACCAAATTAATAGTATTTTGCAGAAAGGTCAATTTCGCAGCACACGTAACCGAAGAAAGTGTATGAAGAGATGCATGAATGTGGATGAAGCGAAAGAAGTATGTAAGGATCGTAGCATGTGGCAAACGGTGGTCTCTGCCTACCCCCATGGAATACACGCTTGAGCATATGTATATCATAGATTACTTTTAGGCCGAAAAAGCTTTTTTATTGTTTGAGTCACACCTCTTTGCGGTCTTCGGTCTTCGCCGCTTATTACTTGGGACTTAAACATAACTGGTGAATTGTGGATGTATTGCAAATACACCTCTGCAGACCCCATCGGGAAATACAGACGTTAGTACATGTCATCATCTCCCTAGCCATTATCCCATACATTGTTGGGGTCGGCACTTGATTCAACCCGATGTGGCTGATCACCTGATTTTTATACGAAGCGACTGCCATCTGACCTTCGCAACCCCGTTTAGGAGGAAAATCTGTGATTTGGGTTAAACCAGTTGTCAGATTATTTTTAGGCCTCCGACTGACCTGTAACGATTGCCAAAGGTGTTAAATTGGCAACCGGGACCGACAGCTTAACGTGCTCTCCGAGGCACGGAGGGAACTCGGGCGGTCACCCATCCAACTACTGGCTAGGCGTATGGTTGCTTAACTTCGCTGATCGAATGATATGCGCAATAGCAACTGTGCCACGACGTTAGTACATGTATGTATGTCAATAGAAAAGTGAGTGAGGAAATTCTGTAATATACATGCTAACTGCTCAACTGATACCAATAATTACACGCCACTTGGTTCTCTGAGCGTGTGATGTAAACATCTCTTGATATCACGACTACAGACTGATGATCATGAAACTGAAAGCATTTTCACGGTTCTACTGCTATCTTATACGTAATTAATCTCTTCATTTCGCGAAGAAAATGAAAATGATTTATTCAGTTTAGGCCCTAGTAAAGCACTAATGAATGTCGAAGAACTGACCACCGGTTCGGAACTAGCCTTCTGAGAAGAACCGGCAAGAAACTCAGCTGATATCATGTACATTTCATTACATAGTGAATAATGATTAATTACATTGAAATCATTTTTTTTTTCTCTGTCTGTCTGTCTTATTGTACCGACCAATCTCTGAAACGACTGTAGCGATTTTCACGGGACTTTCATTGGTAAATAGCTGATATTACAAGGGAATTTGGCTTTCTTTTAAAAAAAATTGTGCTCCGCGACATAAAGCCACCTATTAAAGTCTACGCGAATAAAACCGCGGGGCACAGCTGATTGAATATTTGTATGAAATATATATACATACTGAAAGAGAGTTCGGAAGCGGGTCAGTTATTAACAACAAACAAACTAACAAGACATAATGTTAAGCATTGCCAATCGCACGGTATAGAACACGCACCATTTGCGAAGAAAGCAGCGCGACCCAATTGCCATAACTTAATACCAACTTAATACCTCCTGCGCAGCTATCGGGGTCAATGAACTCGTCGACTACTGATTGATTATAGGCACTAATGTACTTAAGAACAGTTACGCTGAGAAGATTCGAGCGATGTATGAAAGATTAATGGGATGAAAGGGGGCTGGTTATCTCAAGCTACGCATTTAGACATAAATAGAACTACTAGACTTTTCTTTATGTTAATTTTTATCGACATTTGTACATTGGAACTGTGTCCATGGGCTTACATTTCTCAAATGATTTATTTTGTTTTTTTTTAAATTGTATAATATTTTTGAAAAGAGTAATTACTGAGTTTCTTGCCAGGTTCTTCTCAGTAAAAGCAACCTTCCGAACCTGGCGGTAGCATGTATAATCCTGTAAATTGTGTCATTCTGACGATTTGAAAGTGCTTTGTATAAAGTCTAATCGAATAAAGATATTTTTGACTTTGACTTTGACTTTGATGAGTCTGTATGAAGCAAAATATATGTCAGTCGTAAGAGATATGATAACTCGTTCCTGTATGCCTACCCGGTGAGAAAGGCCAGAGAAAAGTGCGTGAGAATGCAATAAAAAGATTTGACTGGTACCTAACACGGTTATTTCTATAATTTAAAATACAGTTGTGGTTTTTCATTGCACTTACAGGTTGATTTTCACTAAAAGAAACAAAAATCATAAAAATATTGACCAATTTTTTAAGTTTTGAAAAATGAAAAAAATTTACTCCTTGCAACATCAGCTATCTGCCAGTGAATATCCCGTTAAATTTGATCCAAGTTTTAGAAATAAGCTTCAACAAATAGAAGGAACCAGAGGATTTTCTTTCAAATTGTTTTCGTTCGTGTAAGTTCCAAATATACTGTCATACGCATTTACTAAAAAGCTGCTACTTTGGAATTACAAACAGATAAGTAGTTAAATTTTAGTGTAGAGAGGTAGGAAGAAGGGAAGAGAGGAAGAGGAAGACCAATATACATGAGACATCATCATCTCCCTGGCCTTATCCCATACATTGTTGGGGTCGGCACTTGATTCAACCCGATGTGGCTGATCACCTGATTTTTATACGAAGCGACTGCCATCTGACCTTCGCAACCCCATTTAGGAGGCAAATCTGTGATCTGGGTTAAACCAGTTGTCAGATTATTTTTAGGCCTTCGACTGACCTGTAACGATTGCCAAAGATGTTAAATTGGCAACCGTGACCGACGGCTTAACGTGCTCTCCGAGGCACGGAGGGAACTCGGGCGGTCACCCATCCAACTACTGGCTAGGTGTATGGTTGCTTAACTTCGCTGATCGAATGATATGCGCAATAGCAACTGTGCTACGAGCTCCTCTCCAACATACCAATATACATGAGACAAGTTAAAGAAAAGGTGTCTGTCATGTCGTATAAGGAGGTCAAAGAGATGATACTGGACAGAGACAAATGGAAAGACAAGATTACTCTTAAATTCATTGGCATTCATGACTTAAATTGTATTTATCTGTACAAATTATGTGAATTGAATGCCCTGTTAAGTTTATCTATAGTATCACCTTGAAAGCACATTGCAATTAGTCGGCCTTGTGATCGTATAGTCTAGATCTGAGAGACCTGGTGTACGACCTTACAAGGATGTTGGTGGCATTCTTGTTAGTATAAGCCTTTAATAATGTTTTGCACCTCAGGAACCCTATCACGAGTTTGCCACCGACAAAATTTGTATGCGATACTTTAGTTCCTCACGTCACCGCTAGAAGGCGCTGTACAATTCACATACAAATATTCGGCGGAGAGTCTCGGTTGCCAATTTTATTAAAACACAATGGCGGCAGTTTGACAACAGAACGTTTATTTTTTAATTTTGTTATACCATAAACAACACACTCCCTTAACAAAATAACATACAACAGAATAGCACTAATAAAACAAAACAAGAACAAAATAAACTATTAAATTTACATTTAAACCTCAGCAATGCCTAGCAACTTGAGGAATTTATAATGCTTGTTAGAACATAAACTTTTAGTGAGCAAGTCTGCAGGCATATCAGATGTAGGAACATACTCCACCTTTACCTTCCCATCTACAACACATTCTCTTACAAAATGATGGCGCACATCTATGTGCTTTGTACGTTTATGAAACAATGGATTTACAGATAATTTAATTGAGCTTTGGTTATCACTATATATACATATTGGTACATTGTTATCCAATACACCTATCTCATACATTAAATTCTTAAGGTAAACGGCTTCCTTACAAGCTTCAGATAATGCCATGTACTCGGCTTCAGTGCTCGATAGTGCCACCGTCCTTTGCTTTCTAGACTCATAGCTTATTACACATCCTGACAAAATGAAACTGTACCCAGTATATGACCTCCTATCAATAGAGCAGGATGCCCAGTCAGCATCTACATAACCATGTAACATTTTATCATTTTTCTTGAAAACTAAACCATAATTTTTAGTTTTCTGTAAGTATCTTAACAATCTTTTTAAATGATTCCAATGAGTTTGATTATAACACATATTGTATTGGCTCAAGAAACTGACACTAAATGAGATATCAGGCCTTGTCAGAACAGATAAATACATTAAACAACCAACTAACTGCTGATATGGAAATCTCTCATCGCATTCTTTGTTAACATCCTTGTCCAACTTAAGGTTGGTTTCTAAAGGTGTGTCAATGGTTCTACAGTCACTCATATTAAATCTAGCCAATATGTGGTTCACAAATTGCTCTTGGTCAACAGTAATACAACCTTTACTTACATTGACATTCATGCCAAGACAATGTTTGATCTGACCTAAGTCTTTTATATTATATTCACATTCTAGAACATTTTTTATGTTTTGATAAGACTTATCACAATTATAGAAGACAAAAAAATCATCTACAAATAATGCTACATATACTCTTACATTTTTATGACACTTTGTGAAAAGACATGGTTCATATTTAGATTTAGAATATCCTAACTTTAACAATGTGTTCTCTGCCTTTGTATACCAGGCTCTAGCAGACTGTTTGAGCCCATACATTGCTCGGTTCAATTTTAACACTTTATTATCACAGTTGACAAAATGTGAGTTATCTGGAATCTCTATGTATACACATTCATCAATATGACTGGTAAGAAAGCTGTAGGTACATCTAAGTGATTCATTTTGAGATCAAATTGCACACTCAAAGCAAACAATAATCGCAATGTACAGTACCTCAACACAGGTGAGAAAGTTTCATTGAAGTCCACTCCCTTAACTTGAGTGAACCCCTTGGCCACAAGCCTTGCTCTATAGCGCACTTCACCTTCACTATTGTACTTCTTTTTGAATACCCACTTGTTTTTCACCACTGTACCTACACTAGGTCTATCCACCAGTACCCACGTGTCATTGTCCCTGAAGGATTGCAATTCTTCCTTCATTGCCTTTTTCCAATAGTCCTTTTCAGGACAATTTAAAGCCTCACTTAGTGAAAGAGGTTCACCAGCCATATCTTCCACGCACATGTTGCTGAACCCGTAATAGTCTGGCTTCCGACTAACTCGCTTACCTAGTTGTAAGACATCTTTGTTAGAAATAACATTCATATCATCTGTTGTCAGGGGCTCATGGAAAACTTCTTCTGAGTCACTGGAGGATCCGCTTGCAACATATGTCTCGTCATCTCCCGTCTTAGTCTGGTCGGTGTCGTCTAGACTGCTCGGCTGATCTGTCGACTCCTCCCTAGATGTGCTTTGAAGTGGGTGTTTCTCTTCTAACATTACACTAGCTGTACAACAGTCACTGCTAGTATTTTCCATGACTACAACATCTCTGGCCACTGTTACTGTTCTACTCTGTGTATTGTACAAACGATAACCTTTAACGTTTTCTGAATATCCAACTAAGTACATCTTTTGAGCCTTCTTATCCCATTTTCTACGCCGTTCTTTTGGTATATGGACCATCACTGGACTACCAAACACTCGTAAGTGGCAGAGGTTTGGTTTGCTGCCCGTCCACACTTCATAAGGAGTAGTGTGTCTAGGCCAGCCACCGGAGTCCTGTTCTTAAGATACACTGCTGTGTTCACAGCTTCAGCCCACAACTGTTTATTAAACTGAGCATCAAACAGGAGACACCGTGCTTTTTCAACTATAGACCTGTTGTATCGCTCACACAGCCCATTTTGCTCAGGCGAGTAAGCGTTACTCTTCTGATGAATTATGCCACTTTTCTTCAAATAAGTTTCCATTTCTTTAGAACAAAACTCTCCACCATTATCAGATCTTAATATTTTGATTGTTGTAGATTGCTGGTTCTGTACTAATTCCTTAAATTCTTTGAAGTATCTAAAAGTTTCATCTTTGGTTTTGAGAAAATAAACAAAACACATTCGGCTGTAGTCGTCCACAAATAACAGGTAATACCGAGCCATACCAAGTGATTTGTTCTCCATTGGGCCACATAAGTCTGTGTGGACCAATTCCAGTACCCTGCTAGTCTTACTTGAGCTGGGAGGAAATGGCAACCTCGTTTGTTTGCCCTCACAGCACACAACACAACTTGCCTTACTGGTATCACACTTGTCTTGGTAAGTCACACCTTCCACAGCTCCGTGCTTCATCTTCTCAAGGTCAGTTCCATTTACGTGACCTAATCTTTGATGCCAAGTGGTGCATGAAGTCTGTACTGCTGCTGCCAAAACTTGCTCCGACTTCACAATGTTTAATCTGTACACATTATTCTCCAAACTGGCTTCACCGATACAGTCATTCTGAGCGTTGTAAATGTAACATCCATGTTTGTTGAAGGATACTCTGTTACCTTTCTCAACTATTCTGCTCACTGATAGTAAATTTGTGGTAAGTTCGGGTACGCACAAAACATTGTCTACATCTATGTTGTACTGAGTGCCCTTAACTATCGTAGTAAGGTTTATATCTCCAGAGCACTTTACTTGTACACTTGTTTGATTCGCCACAATAATTTGTTTGTTTATCGGTTGATATGAAATATTGGCTAACATATTTTCGCTGGAAACAAGGTGAGTGCTGGCACCGGAATCAATGTACCAATCGTTCTGATCAAAGTTTTTCGTGAGGAAAACTGCACTAAAAGCATTATTTGTCACTTTATCAGTCGTAGAACATTGGTTTTTATAATGACCAATTTTTTTACACTTGTAGCAACGAATAACCTTTTTTGACGTCTTGTTGACATTACTATTGGCGCCATTTGCATTACTCACTGATGGTTGTATTCCGTTATTGCTCTGCTTTTTGCCGCGCTTTTGAGCAATAAAAGCACTTTCCGAATGACCTTCAAATTCCGAGCTCATATCCAGCAACTTAGTTTTAATGGCATCACAACTTATTTTCATGCCGGAATGCTCTATAGCCATTATCATCGGGCTAAATTTCTCAGGAAGTCCTGCCAGTAACAGAGAACCGATCCATTCGTCATTTATTTCGAAACCGGTACCTTTTAATTTTTGAGCGGTTTCAACGAGTTGAGATACGTAACTGGTCATGGAGTCACTGGTTTCTAATCGGATTGATATCAAACTTCTTAGTAGACTGATCTTCCGCGTAAACCCTGAATCGTCAAACAGAGATTTCAATTTCTTCCATAAACCTAGTACCGAGTCCTCGTTCTTGATATGAGTATAAAGAGATGGATCTATCGTCATTATCATTTTTGCTCTGGCTTTCCTGTCTTCAACTACTGCTAATTCTGTTTTGTCGTTCAAAACTACGCCTTCCAAGATCATGTAGTTTTCAACAGCAAACGCCCAATCGTCGTAGTTTTCGCGACCACGTAATTTAGGCACATTAACTGAGTAATTAGCTGACATATTTAGCACTGTTTATTATATTTATTCACCGATAATCAATTAACAATTGGGACTGGGCCCATAACCTATTAAAACACAATGGCGGCAGTTTGACAACAGAACGTTTATTTTTTAATTTTGTTATACCATAAACAACAAATTTAACATCTTTGGCAATCGTAACAGGGCTGTCACTGGCCTAAGAGATTCTGACAACTGGTTTAACGCAGATTGCCGATTTTCCTCGAAAAAGGGGTTGCGAAGGTCAAATGGCAGTCGCTTCGTATAAAAGTCAGGTGATCAGCCACATCGGGTTGAATCAAGTGCCGACCCCAAATACATGGGATTAAGGCCAGGGAGATGAGACACTAGCGTATAGATTACGACAAGGATGGCAAACTCTTGATGAGGGTTCAGTATAGCTTGTAAATGTTCCACGTAAACCTAAACTTGGGACTGGTATAAGCATTATATTCTTTACAAGATGGAAAAACTTCCCAGTGTTTCAGCCGCATAGTCTAATGGGCGATTTTTATCTCGCGGTTCCTATTTCTTTTAAATAAAATCGCACCAACACGCCACTTAAATTCCGCTACAGAGATAGCCAGAACAGACAGACAGAAATCGATTTTTGTGATGTAAGTACCGTATATACTTTCATATGCATTTAATGAAAAGCTGTTAATCCAACACAATTCTATTCGATATATTATTTCCTCTCAGACATATGCAAGTTTCCTCACGATGTTTTCCTTCACCGTAAAGCTCGTTCTATTCCGATAACGGTCAGATGGCACCACGGGATGCATAACAACTTAATTTTCCCAATCAAGACTTTACTTTTAATAACTTTCCACCGGTAATTACGCATATTACCGCCAGCGGTCAATATGGCAGCTTTCACTTATCATATACAAGCATATGAATAGTTAAACGTAGCTTAAATTATTAGCTCTTTCTGAGTATACACACGACATTAAGAATCCAATGAATTACTATCTTCCGAACACGGTTTTTTTTTGACGTTTCCTAAAATGAAACCTAGCTAGATCGATTTATCGCCTCCGAAACCCCCTGCATACAAAATTTCATGAAAATCGACGTGCTGTGATTTGTAAAATTATTTCAGTACTAGATAGCCCACTTATCGAGAAAGGCTAAGTTTAGGCTGTATATCTTCACGCTAAGACCAATCGCGGGTTGAATTTAGCGTCAGCTCAAAATAACTATTCCACACGATCGAAGTCGCGGGCACAAGCTAGTATAAAACGGTTCATAGACATTTCAATGAAATAATAATTAGTTTAAGCTACTTATTTGGTACTTAAGAGATGGGAAATCCACGCGAAAAAGCGTTGCCACAAATTTGTAGTCACACTCCAAAAGTCAACGGAATTCAGTGTCAATCGATTTCATACAATGACCTTCTTTGTTCCAATAAATCTATTTGTCTTGATCAATTTAGACTTTAAATTGTTAATTATACTTGTTTAGGTGTAAGATTATGATAATAGTATCAAAATACGTTCCAAAACACACATCTTAGAGGTTATACATCAAGAAAGGAATCTCAATTCGCATGTGGGTCGAGCTGTAAGTTAGACAAATCTTGTTAGTTAATTTTTAATTAATGAACGACTTAGGATTTTTATATACCACTAAGCTGGGAAACAAGCATGCGGCCCACATGGTAAGTGGTCACCGAAGCCTATGGTCACTTGGAATGTAGGTACCTGTAGACAAAGTAATATTATCCACACGCTTCGCTTACACGATACAAAATGTATGAGAAAGACATAATAATATGGTACGTGCCTGATTTATGTAATTTCCATACATTTGGTTTCGCAAGCGCGAGAAAATTACTTGTCACATAGGGGTATCACGCGCGCGTGTTATCCCTTGAAGAACACCATGTTGGGGCCCTACCATCATGGGTTTAAGCGGAGCGTATTAAGAACTTCTGAGCTTTGACGTTCTCTCGTTTGGGAAAGCAAAATAGTAGCATATAATGATCGTTATTTATAGAGTCGAATGCTTGTGAGTTGATAAATTGATCCCCGATCAATCAGCAGCTAATTCCACCGAAATTCTCGTTTTAATTTGAGTTAAATGATCTATCTATCTGATCGAAACACGATTATCTTTTGATTGGCTGTTATCTTCTGATAATTTGATCGGCCGAAAATGACATTAGCATTTTTTAAGTATGGTACTCTCATACATATTATGCTCAAGACTGTCAGTATTCTCCGAAGGGATAGGCAGAGATGAAGTTATAATGCACCCACATTTCGCTAGATACTTCAAAGTCTCAAGTTATAGAGGGCGACCCTATTGCCACTAACCGGGCACTAATCCAGACTCCGCACTGGGAAATTACAAACGGAAAACCCAATAACACTTTGCCTGACTCGAGGATCGAACCCAGGACCTCGTGTTCCACCAAGAATAGAGTAGCATAATAAGCTCTTTGTTATGGGTGCATAGAGTGTAGATTGAAACTACAATCGTACTGAAAAAATGTGTACAACATTTAGATCTGCTCAAAAACTCCGGGTCAAGGAACTAAATAAAGGATTTTATTACAAAAGCATTGCCAAATAATATAAATGATCTATTGTTTAAATAATTGTTGAAGTATTCATTACAGTGTCCATTCCCATCGTGGCATATTTACTTTCTCTTCAATTAAAGTTGTTAATGAATCGAGCGGCCATCTTAGATCTTTAGGATGGCTTAAAGAGTTTTGGTACTGACAAACAGTTTGTTAAGAAATTATTGAAGAAAGATACACAGATTAGTATTCTGTCTTCACACATAAATTAAATGTATGTTTGTACACGCTCATGACACGTTTTGTTTATGGTTACAAGGGGAAAGGAAAACCTAAGAATTGATGGATGGATTGTGTGAAAAATGATATGGCTAGAATAGGAGTGAATGCAGATATGACGGCTGATAGAGAGAAATGGAAGAGAAGAACGCATTGCGCCGACCACAAATAACATGGGCAGGAGGATGATAATGATGATGATGCCTGTATTACCCGAAAGGGTAGGCAGAGATTTACTTATACCCACATTTCACTAGATATGTTTAAGTCCTATGCAATAGGGGACGAAATTAATGCATTTAACCGGACACAAATCCAGACTCCGGGCTGCTACTGGGAAACGGATAATCGAATCCAGGACCTCGTGTTCCACAGTAGTGTTTACGACCACCAGACCAACGAGGCCGTTTTGCTTAGTTTTGAAAACCTACATAAATTAAGTTCCCTTCTCATTGCCAATATAGCCATTTTAAAGATGAGTACAAAGCGATTGAATTCGTGACCACACACGGCTTCAAACACCTGAGCCATTGTCACCAGGCTATAAACCACTTGACCTACTTTCCACCGCGTGGGGTATATGACCTCAGTCGAAATGACGACAACCAGTGACGAATGACGATCGACGCTGTAATGATGAAATGGCTTTCTCTGCGGGAAAGTAATCGGCCGTGAAACGTGATGTTTATCACAGTTTTTCTGAAAGAGTGCCCGTGGGCAGTCGCCTGATCCCACCGGCCTGTACCAATGAGTTTGTCTACAACTTATGTGCAGTAATTTCACTCCACGTGCTTGAAACGCCACGCCACGGTGAAGGAAAACAACGTGAGATAGCATGCATATTTCTGAAAAGTAATTCAAAGCCCCCTAAGTTACTTCTAGATGATTGTCACGGCGCAATATATAGGCCTTGGGATCAACAACGGAAGAAACAGACAGACAGAGAAGAAAAAATGTTATGAGCGTATATACATTGATATCGATTTAGTAAAAAGCTGTTACTTTAGAATTACAAACAGACACTTACATTTTATTTATCTGTATAAATAGATGTGAATCAAATTCGCAATCCATTCAACCTATTTAAATGTGTAATGTAATCTTAATCTTAAAGGTTGGCTAAATATGCAAAATTTGACTTTAACAGTAGATCCCAAGGTCTAAATTGCGTCGTGACAATCATCTTCTGTCGTGATCTCACGCATTCTCATCTCTGTGGGAATAATGTATTGCTATGTTGACATGATTTAAGATCTTTCAAGTATTACTTGAACGTGGTCTGAATTACTTACAATTAATTAATTTGGCAAGCAAAATTAAAAGCTTCAGGTATTTATAGAAGCTGAGAGACGGCTTTCTGGGTCTTACGGAACAGACTACGGAACACAATGTCTTGGGTTCGAACCCAGGGTCGAGTAAGTGTAATTGGGTTTTTCCATCTATAATTTCACAGTAGCAGCCCGGAGTCTGGATTAGTGCCCGGTTAATGGCATTAGACTCGCCCTCTATTACATGGGACTAGAAAATATCTAGTGAAATGTGGGTGTTCTAAAAGTACACCTCTGCCCTTCGAGGAATATCATCATCATCCTCCTGCCCATGCTATTTGTAGTCGGCGCAATGTTCTATGCGCGAAGCTAAGAAGTTCTGAATACGCTCTGCTTAAACCGATGATAGTAGGCCCCCAGGAATGTAAGTTGAACTGTACCTAACTGGCAAAGGCAACTACTGGATTCTTTCGATTATCCGGCAAATAAGTGTGTAAATTCTGGCAACTTACGCATGTTTTTGTCCTTTAACAAGTTTGAAAAAATGGCTGGCGTCTTACCTGTAATCAAAAAATACACTTAAGCAAAAATTCACACACAATCTTAAGAATCACTTCTACAGTTTTTCCGTGAGATGCTAGTACCTATATAACTTGAAAAGACTAATATTTAGACAGGCGTTAGAACAATTCGTTAAATACCTGTGCCGTCATGGGTTATGAGCGCTCACCTTTAATGCACAGTAGTCATTTTATGAGTTTGTCGCTATCGGTATGTATGGCGTGACGTGAGTAAATGCAAGCGCTGCTACCCCCACTACATTCGCTGAGCAATCGAAACTACTGGACTAGTAATACTTGCATTACATTAACTTACCTGCATTTAGCAAAATATGTGGGTATCATTAGTACATACTTTTAGAAAGGTTAATGTCATGGGTGTCCCGCGGAACCTAATGTAGTTTTTAAATAAAAGCCTAAATTATCCCTTGTAAAATTTGCTATCTGCCAGTGAAAGTCTTAAAATAGTCCAGCCGTTTCGGAGATTAGCCCCAACAAACAGACAGGCAGACAGACAGAGATAAATTTTAAGACTTGGTTTTTTAGTAACAGTAGTGTGCATACTTTCATATGCATTTAGTAAAAAGCTGTTATTTTGGAATTACAAACAGACACTTCAATTTTATTTATCTGTATGGATATGGATATAGATTATACATAGGTACTTATTATTAAGAAGTTATTATTACTGCGATATAATATTTATGTCTAATCTATTTTATGCCAACAACCGATAATATAGTTACAAAAACGATCACATTGCGTGGTGACCAAACAAACTTTCACTCATTACTCTATTATTGTATTCGAATTAATCGATATTATGCAACTCGGTTCCTCATTGCATATCGATGCGTCAAAACATTAATATCATAATCGCATTGAACAAATTTTTTACCGACTTCACAGCGTTTTTCGTTATGGTCTTCTTTTTTCTAATAGTTTGAGTTAGGTCTTTAAATATCTGATGTCAACGCAACACCTGTCTTAATAAAAAATAGTTTATAACTTAAAAAATAATTAAATACGCTCAAGCCATCCCAGAAGTTATAATTAAGTGCCAACGTGACAGAGAGTGAGTCGCCGTATCAGGCACTATCTTTGAATTACTTCTCAGACATACGCAGGTTTCCTCACGATGTTTTCCTTCACCGTAAAGCACGTAGAGTGAAATTGTGTCCGGTGTAATTAACTTGTGTTAAATCTATGAGAGCCGACAGAATTACGAAGAAAGTAGATAAACGTATCAAAATCACTATCATAACTGGCCATATATTGTAGTTTTAAGGTCTAATTGCTATTTCAAACCGATGTTAATTGATACCTTAACCTATGATATATGAATTTTCTCCAAATTCCAAGATAGAATCACTTATAAAGTATCAATTTAAGCGCACAAAATTGGCAAGGGCCAGAATTTCTCCGTTCAAGTGGAATTCACTTTCTCTCCGCACCCATCTTGTTCACACAGCATGTTATTGTATTTGCCGTCTCGCTTAGATTTGCACATATTTACCATTTTGAAACTCGTACGCACCTTGAATGGTAAGCAAACTATATCAATACCGTAAATTCCTGTACGTTTGTAAAACGCTAAATGTGTGTAAAATGGAAGATGCTACCCTGATAGTCCCGTTAAAATCGGTCCAGTCGTTTCAGAGATAGGCTAGAACACACAGACTGACAGACAGATCGAGTTTTAAGTACCGTTTAAACTTTCGTTTGCATATAGTTAAAAAGTAAAAGCTTTTAATTGTGAATTGCAAACAGGCACTTAAATTTTTTTTTATGTGTATAGTTCAAAGATAATAATTATAGTCTTAGACTAGCTGTGCCCCGCGGTTTCACCCGCGTAGATTTAGTTTCTTCCTTATTGTCGCGGAACACTAATATTTTTTATTAAATAAAAGTAGCCTAAGTTACTCCTTGAAACATCAGCTACCTACCAGTGAAAGTCCCGTTAAAATCCGTCCAGCCGTTTCAGAGATAACCCGGAACAAACAGACAGACAGACAGAGAAAAATTTTGAAACTTGGTTTTTTAGTGTCAGTATCGTGTATACTTTCATATACATTTAGTGAAAAGCTGTTATTTTGGAATTACAAACAGACACTTCAGTTTTATTTATCTGTATAGATAAACAAGATCGATGTATGTAATTAGAGTCGATGTATTATGTATATAGCGAGTGCAGCCGCGCGTGGCGACTAGTCTAAGCGTGGGAATGCCCGGCGCACGCGGCGCTGCGTATTGGGAAATGGAGGTAGATTATAGACATTTTTAAAGTATTCCATACAGATTAAAAAGTCTTGCGTATATTATAAAAATCTGGGCCAGTAGTTGGAAGGGTGACCGCCCGAGTTCCCTCCGTGCCTCTACAAGCACGTTAAGCCGTCGGTCCCGGTTGCCAATTTAACATCTTTGGCAATCGTTACAGGTCAGTAGAATCCTAAAAAAGTCTGATATCTGGCTTAACCCAGATTGCCGATTTTCCTTGCTACCTTCTTAATCTGGTATTCAGCCACATCGGGTTAAATCATACCAATGAGATGAGATAAACGAGCTAAAAAATCATTGCCGAATAAATGCAAAAACTTAATTACTTAATAATGTTTCTCATATTTGTCATAGTCAGCGCAAGGCTTGTTGGAAAGAATTTTTTTTGAAAAATGACCTGAATAGTGTAATATTTCAGTTACAAATACACATATCGAAGAAATATTTTTTTAAGGTGTATATCAAGAATTCAAAGTCTATATAGTATATCTCACCTGTATTACCTACAATAGCAATGTCCTCCAAACAGCCTTAATAAAAAATCCAATCATTAAAGACCAGTGAAAATAATTATTACGTCAAGGTTGATACAGTAATAACTTTAATTCTGATATTCGTGTATTACCATAGTTAATGTAGGTAGGCGTAACTACCCAGTAATGGTCCCCGTAGGATACAACACTCACTTTTCACCAAAGATTAGTTTCCATAATCCATTCACTTTAGTAATATAAGTTTCAAAGTCAAATAAATACAAGTTTCAAAGCTTGTGGTGATTTTATATCAGTGCATACAACGTCTTAGAACACTGTATCCCTACGTCGAAAAATTATTGATTAATAAATTTATGAGGAATTATCTACATATGAAATAGTTATTTATACATATCAAATCTACACATCTATATCTATACATCTTTATACAGATAAATACAATTGAAGTGTCTGTTTGTAATTCCAAAATAACAGCTTTTCATTAAGTGCATATGATAGTATACACGCTACTAACACTGACTAACCAAGTTTTAAAAAATGTCTCTGTCTGTATGTCTGTCCGTCTGTCTATCTGTCTGTCTGTCTGTCTGTTTGTTCCGGGTAATCTCTGAAACGGCTGGACCGATTTTAACGGGACTTTCACTGGCAGGTAGCTGATGTTTCAAGGAGTAACTTAGGCTTACTAACTTACTTACTTTTATTTATTAAAAATGTTAGGGTTCCGCGACAATAAGGATGAAACAAAATCTACGCGGGTAATACCGCGGGGCACAGCTAGTAGCATATAAAAATAATCATAAAATTTTCAAGTTTCATATTTTGTAAATTTTGTGTTTTGACATTTTGCAACTTGGATGTAACTTAATGAATCGGATTATTCAGAGAAGTGTCATGAGACAATGTAGATCTTTATTATAAAC
Source organism: Watsonalla cultraria (assembly GCA_964035505.1). Lineage (NCBI taxonomy): Eukaryota > Metazoa > Arthropoda > Insecta > Lepidoptera > Drepanidae > Watsonalla > Watsonalla cultraria. The sequence goes on along the minus strand of OZ037734.1, from coordinate 5,011,770 downwards.
TAGCTGTGCCCCGCGGTTTCACCCGCGTAGATTTCAATTTAATGGTTGCCCGCGGATCCCTAATGCTTTTTAAAAATCTAAGTAGTTTAAGTTACTCCTTGTAACATTAGCTATCCGTCAGTGAAAGTCCCGTTAAAATCCGTCCAGCCGTTTCGGAGATTACCCGGAACAAACAGACAGACAGACAGACAGAAAGAGAAAATTTAAAAAAATTGGTTTTTCTATGTCAGTACCGTGTATATTTTCATATGCATTTAGTGAAAAACTGTTATTTTGCAGTTACAAACAGACACTTCAATTATATTTATCTGTATAGATCTAATTTTTTTTCACATTTTTATTTATTTTTTAGGACATTCTTAGGGATATTCCATAAGATCTAATATCAGTGAAAGCTATCAAACATTACAAAGTTATTAAAAAGTATTTGACTGCCGATATACTTTCTATAAATAAATATGAATGAAAAAGCGACCGCATTGAGAATAGTGATATTCTGTGGTGATTGAGGTCACGTGGTATTCGAATATTTAAGCTGGCTTTGAAAGTTGAAAAAAGAACAATAAACACAAAAAGAAAAAACGACAAATCTACATTATTTTAACCTGTGTTCAAACTCAATGGAAAAATTTCTTATTTCTAAAAAATAGGCCTAGATTCATTACTGTTTGCCAATAATGTCTCTTACTACCTTGTCACCCAGGTGTCCATCCATAATTTATTATTTCGTAATGTAAACCCCAAATAATTGTTTAAATTACGTAGTAGGGCCTCCGCCAAGAGTCCTGAAATCCTAAGCCTAAGTTTCTTCTCAGAAGGCTTGTTTCCGAACCGGTGGTAAATTCTTCGACATTCATAAGTGCCTTACCAGGGTTAAACTAAATAAATCATTTTGATTTTTATACACGCTGCCACAGCAGTACTTATGAATAATTTATCAATTACTAGCTGTGCCCCACGGTTTCACCCACGTAGATTTAGTTTCATCCTTATGGTCGCGGAAACCTAATATTTTTAATAAATAAAAATAAAAGCCTATGTCCTTTCTCAGGGTCTAAAGATTGTCTGTGCCAATTTTCATCAAAATCGGTTGATGAAATCGGTAGGTTTAGCGGCGGGAAAGCGTAACAGACAGACAGAGTTACTTTCGCATTTATAATATTAGTAGGGATTATTTGTCAACACAAATAATCTACTTCATTCAAATATTACGAAGCACATTATAATAGATAAGTAATCATATTAATTACAAAGTCCTTCTACAAATCACTACCGAAAATTACATATAAAACTGAAACCTATAATTTACGATCCATTAAACGTAACACAAATTAATCTTTTGAAATAGGCACTTGTTTCCATTAAATTTAAAGCTCAAATTACTGTAACAACATTTTATATAACCTTAACAAAAACTAGGTCGGAATTGAATGCTAAAAGAGTTAAGAGAATTCTTTTAAGTAAGTGTGTCGAGAAATGAAACTGAAGTGAAGAGTGACTTCCGATAGCCGATGCTTTTTTAGCGATAAAATATACGAAACTGTTATTGATTGCATTCTTCATGTACTTGACAATGAAGGACACATTTTTTACATAAATACATGAGAATACTCACGTGTATTCCCCTAAGGGGTAGGCAGAGGTCTGATTATAGATGTTGGTCTACTTATGGTGGTCATTTTGCCAGTCTGTTTAAGTCCCATGTAATAGGGGGTACTCCAGGCTGTTGGGATATTACAGACGGAGAAACCCAATGCCCATTATATAATAAAAACTTTACCCTACCCGGGTGTCGAAGTCAGGACCTCGCGTTAGGTAGCTAGAATAACAGGGTAGTCTAAAAATAATTAGGATGTATTTAGTTTAACGCTATTTTCGTTCATAAAAAATAATAAATTTATGGATACAAAAACGATTTCAGACGCCTAAAAAGTACATAGTATATTGTAGATCAATAATATATTGGTGCGGCCTTCAATTACAATATGTTTATTAATTTCCAATTGACACGATTGACTTGTATCAAGTTATTGTGGCTTCCTGGTTGCCTTAAATTGAGAGTAATAATAGTTTTTCTGTACATTCCACGTAAGGCTAGCTACAGACGTGTATTAAAAATTAACCAATGCCAAATCATAGCACGTTATAGAAATAATAACCCGATTAACCAGGGGCCCAACCATGAGCTCGTATTGCAATGATAATTCAGTTGTGAGACAGTGACAGATGTATACACGTCACATACATCTGCCTCATAAATGAGTGAAACTATCATGGCAATAAAAGTTCATGGTAAGGCCCCAGGTGAACTGAAATCGTAAATGTGGTTTGCGATTTTAGCCACAATATTATATGAATGCAGATGAATAGAGTGAAATGGAAGAGAAAATCACAAGGTGGCGACCACAATATAAATTCACTAGGCCTAATATTCTCTCGTGTTTGCTCTTGTAGAAACAATACAAAATGTATGAAAACCACGTAAATCAGTCACGTGACAAATGTCAATCCCATAAATTTTCTATCGTGTGTATAAGTGAAGCGTGGGAATAAGTTCCCGTGGGAGTGGGGGGTAAAAAATAGCCTGTATTAATCAGTGATAATGTAGCATTCAAATGGTGAAATAATTTTTAAAATCGGTCCAGTACTTTTTGAGCCAATTCGTTACAAATATACAAATCTTTCCTCTTTATAATATTAACTAGCTGTGCCCTGCGGTTTCACCCGCGTAGATTTAGTTTCATGCTTCATGTCCCGGAACCCAAATATTTTTAATAAATAAAAGTATCCTAAGTTAATCCTTGAAACATCAGCTACCTGCCAGTGAAAGTCCCGCTAAAATCGGTCTAGCAGTTTCAGAGATTACCCGGAACAAACTTACAGATAGACAGAGAAATTTTTTTAAACTTGGTTTTTCAGTGACAGAAGCGTGTAGACTTTCATATGCATTTAGTGAAAAGCTGTTATTTTGGAATTACAAACAGACACTTCAATTTTATTTATCTGTGTAGAGTATACATATGGATACAGTTGTGACATTCAAATACCGGTATTATGTTGCGCGACACATTTATATTGGGTTTTAGCGATAATTAAAATACTAATATAATCTCGTTATGTCCTTGTCTGTCTGTAAACTGAGTTTCTTGCCAGGTTCTTCTCAGTAAAAGCAACCTTCCGAACCTGGCAGTAGCATGTATAATCCATGTCGTTCTGACGATTTGAAAGTACTTTGTAAAAAGTCTAATCGAATAAAGATATTTTTGACTTTGACTTTGACTTTGAACTAAAGCAGAAATATATGCAAAAGACCCGTAGTGACTGTTTGACTGTGAAACCGCGTGACGTCTGCTAGTTACTTATAAAAACTATAATTTATTACTAGCTGTGCTCCGCGGTTTCACCCGCGTAGACTTAATTTTTTGGGTGTCCCACGGAACACTTATGTTTTTTTTATTAAAAGTAGCCTATGTTACTCCTTGTAGGCAGACAGACGGACAGACAGATAGACGAAAAAAAATTTGGGTATTTTATGTCAGTATCGTATATACTTTCATATTATTATGCATTCAGTGATAAGTTGTTATTTTGGAATTTCAAACGGACACTTCAATTTTATTTATGTTATGTTAGATATAGGTGTAGCCTGGCTTCGCACGTGTAAATATCTCAAAGGCGAATTATAATCCAGCCAATTTATTATGTTTCAATTATTCTTAGGTATAATCTGGACTCGGTTTTACGTAATATTACCCTACATTACCTAAAAAGGTCATAAAGTTATATTGACCCGCGGCAGAACAATAGTATAACGAATTAAAGTTACATCAATTTACCTAACGTTATGATGCAACATCATTAGGGGATAACAATAGGATGACGTCATTCATACACGCATCATACAATGTCGGGTCATCTTGCTCTCAAACTATTGTCACCCGCAGCAAAAAAATGCATACAGAAAGGCTGCTCCCTTTATTGATCTAGAATCGTCGAAGAGGATTATATATTCCATTTGAATAATTTCAAGCCTGTTTCTAAAATAGTTAACTTCATGCCGTTCAAGAAGGCGCCCCGAATGTGTTGTAACCCACATTTCGACGAAAATACTTAAATGTCCACGTGACAGAGGGTGAGTCCATGGCCGTCTCAGGCACTTTACAAACAACTTTTTTAAATATTGCTATTGGTACAGATAGAAGTTAGAAATAACTTTAAGTTACAATATTAATTTAATAAGCCTAGTAGTGCCTCTTATGTTTTGCTGTGCACTAACAGGGCACCATGAGCTCTTATTGCAATGTTAATTCAGTTGTGCGAAAGTGACAGATGTATGCACGTCACATACATCTGTCTCATAAATGAGTGAAACTATCATGGCAATAAGAGCTCATGGTAAGGCCCCAGGGCTTATGTAAGATTGCTAAGGACATCATTATAATTACGATTATTTTGTATATGTATGTAACTAACATAAACGCAATAAATAAACTGTGAATTTCTTCTCAGACATAAGCTACAATACTTTCAGTCATACCGCTCCACTGGAAATGAATTTAAACATAGGTTATAGCGCTGCTGAAAGCTGATTAAATATCACTTATTATAATGAGTATCAAAAGTAGATATTTTGCGTCTATGTACGTGTGCAAATCGTCAAAATATGGGAGCGATCCTCCTGTTTCTATTTTCCTCAATTATGAATGCGCACACGCAGTCGATGACAAAACATGTCAAAAGATTCGTTGAAAAGTAAAAGGCTTTGTTTTTAACACCTATGTTATGAAAGCTTCTATGCTTAACATTGTTATAATGTTAACTATGACCCAAGGGTATCTACTTAACGGCACTTTATTGGCACTGAACATATTATCTAATACTCCATTTATGTTTGTCTAGCTGTTTGTATCTTAAAAAATATAGTTAGGCACCTAGTCAGCTCAGATCCCTGTCCACTTTCCATGACTGACATGACAGAAGATCATATCCAAATAACCTTAGAGTAATGTTGGGATACTGAGGACAATACAATTGTCTACGCTCCATGAAGAGAAGATTTCGTCTCTACTCTTTGTATATATACAGAAGCTAAATCTACCTAGTCAAATAAATAAATATGCTCTCCCCATCCCAGAAGGGTCCCTCAATAGGTAAGCAGAGGTGTTGTAAAAACACGACGTGACAGATGGTGCATCCATCGCCATCTCGGGCACTATATATACATCTTCGAATTGCTTCTCAGAGGTACGCAGGTTTCCTCTCCATATTTATTTTTATTTCTCCATATTATTACGGAGAAGAAAAACTTCTCGGTAAAGTTCGCGGTGTAAAATCACTGCACTAAAGTTTTTAGAAAAACTCTTTGGTAAAGACCGCTGGGATTCAAACTTGCATCGCTTGCATAGCAGGGGTCTGTTCAAACCCCACGGCTAACAGGGCCATCTAGTTAGGCGACCTACCTAGTTATGCGGGTTTGCCTGTTACGGGTTCAATTTGCGTGAAAAGTGAAACGCAAGACCGGGTCAATAGTTATCACAAGCTAATAGAAAGAGCAAGCACTTGTCTCCGATACTTTCACTTGCCAAATACCTGACCCAGTGTCAATCGAAATTGAACCTTACGTTACACAAATACAATACGTAATGCGTTATATGAGATCATATTTGATTGGTGTATTGTCGCGGATATAAAGTGTGCACATGTTGAGTTATTCAATTGTATTCGTTCCCAAATTAAGTTACTTATGTGACATAGTAGTTAGTAGTAGATAAAACTAACGCTACCTTTGAGTATTATGTCCCTGCATTTAGTAAGGTAGCCAGTGCTCCAGGGAGGGGAGGAGTAGGGGTTGAATCACTCCATGATAGCAATAATTAGGCTAGTAATAGGTAGGCAACGTGTGAGTAACACTTCGTTACAAGCATTCATAAGCCGCAGTAGCCGCTTACCATCAGAACTGGACGCTTGTTTGTCACCTCAATCTTTATATATAAAAATGAATCCCTATCTCCCTTGGTCACGGCATCACGCGTAAACGGCTGGATTTTAACGGGACTTTCACTGGCAGATAGCTGATGTTTCAAGGAGTGACTTAGGTTAATTTTATTTAGAAATAATATTAGGGTTCCGCGACAATAAGAATGAAACTAAATCTATGCGGAAGAAATCGCGGGGCACAGTATTATATAAAAAATAGTGCTGATCTCTTAAGACAATAAGGTCGACAGTTCGATCCTGAAGTGTCAATTTTGAAGAGTTTGTACCAATGGGTTATACTTAGGAAAAGTAATTTATCACACCAAGAGCTGGCATCACCTCCACAGACCACATAATATCAGATTATTGTTATTTTGTGGGTTAACAGTTCAATGACGAGCTATAACTTTCAATGAACATTGAATCTGGGACG